>CM041295.1:109798206-112723206 GCA_023052935.1 Piezodorus guildinii
ATGTAATTAAGTAAATTACGATTCATTTATCTCCAATAACGTGCTTTTTTAAACAATCGAGATGTATGTATACGCCCTAGTATCTCCCATGGGGCAGCATGGGTCACAGGTGGCGCCTAGTATCTCCCATGGGCATGCGGTCATAGGTGCCGCCCTAGTATCACCTATGGTGCAGCGTGGGTTACAGGGTGCCCGCACTAGTATCTCCTATGGGGCAGTGCGGGTCACAGGTGGCCCGCCCTAGTATCTCCCATGGGGCACTGCGGGTCATAGGTGGCCCGCCCTAGTATCACCTAAGGGCAGTGTGGGTGACAGGGAGCCCGCACTAGTATCTCCTATGGGTCAGTGCGGGTCACAGGTGGCCCGCCCTAGTATCTCCTATGGGGCAGCATAGGTCACAGGTGGCCCGCCCTGGTATCTCTATGTTGCAGGCCATAATTTCGTATCCTTATCTCCTGACTCATCTTTCGCTACCGAAATTGGACATAATAGTTTCAATCTAGAAAGTTTCTTCTTCTCCCATATTCCATATAACGAATTAATAACAAATGTTAATTAAATCCCACATTAATGATTGTGGAACCCGATAATATACTAGTAAAATTAATTCCTACCGTTGTACTTTCTAGCATCCTTTCTCTTCGCAATTCTCCAATCCCGCCGAATATGTTTCTTTTCAAATTCTCAGTCCACTCCCTCAACACTCGGTCACGGCCTTCAGAGTTGTATATGACACACCATAGAACAGATCTTTCATAATTCAATCCTCATCCGTTTGAAATTTTATTCGTTCTCATACCAGTATCTCCAAAACTCTTTCGATATTCTAGCCTGTTCAATCACCTGTCCCTCTAATTTCCAAATAATCCTAATTAGTTTGCTTATTTCCATCATAATTAGTAATATAACAGATAGAGACATTTATTATAGAGTATTTTGTGCATGTTATATTATTTAAAATTAATATATAAATCACTGTAAATTTATTTTGTATTGAAGTTGTATATATTTACTTGTATCTTATTTGTTTATTATCTAAATTGTCAATATTATTATTTGAGGTTGCTTCTTCATTTAATTTCATTATTTTTATTTGTAATTTCTATTGTTTTTTTGTTTGTTCTTAAACTCTAAGACACTAAACTTTTTATTTTAATTTTACTGTAATATAATATTAAAGCTTACCGTTGTTTGTTCCTCTATTTACTGTTGTTATCCTGAAGTCTGGTGATGTTTTCAAGACTGTGCTGAAGTGAATTCCAACTGAAAAAGCAAGAAATCAGAGGGCCGATTTCAAAGAATACTGCCAAACTCATGCGCTTGCGCAGAACTCGTATTGGTTTATTTTGAACATACGTCTATGGATGCGTAAGTTCAAGCAACCTTTAAAAATCCACCATGTATTTTCGGTGGAAAACAAGTTACTGATCGGGGTCACTTATGGTGCAGTGGCTAGTATAACAGTGTTTTATGTACAAGGTCGCGGGTTCAAACCTGCAGGTGGTCCTAGGATTTTTCAATGGTAGTAAAAAACCCTTGGTTATGCCGTCCTTCGGTGGGAAGTTAATATGTGGTCCCGAGCCTGTGCAATGTGAGGTACTCGTTCAAGATCCCAATCCAAATTAAAACTGAATAGGCAAAATTTAGGACTCCTACTGTAGCATCGCCTGATTACCCACAGTAGCATAAACTGACGTAAAATAAAAAAACAAACAATTTACTTATCAATAAAAATAAATTAGGACAATGAATACAGTACAATATATGTAAATGTCTGCTAAGATTACAAATTATTCATGCATGCATGCAATTGCATGTAACATAATATTATGCAGGCAGCACATAAATGTCTATGACGTTAGTTGCATAAGTTTATTATGGAAAATAGTAAACAAACAATGATATATTTAAATATATAAATAAATTTATACATATATATATATATATATATATATATATATATATATATATATATATATATATATATATATATATATAACTTATGAGCTGGCCAATATAAAACTTAAAAAAAATAAGGAAAAGGGGCACAATAACAACTCACTTGATGGCTAGTCAAATACTGCTTTATTGATTCATATAATCCTCTATATATACTTTTCAAAGTGTTTACATCAGGTGAGTTGGAATTAAGGCTGATAGTCTGCCTTATCAGACCTTAACTCCCCCCCACCAGTTTACGAACAATCCTCGTAAACTATATTGAAAAGAAAAACGCTTAATACAAAAAAATGATAATAAAATAAGGGTACATGATAGAAATATACAAAAACAAACAAACACAACAACAAAAAAGAAAAAAAAACACAGTGAAGAACTGAACAAGAACACTAGACAGAAATAAAAAACTGCTGAAGCCGAGGACACTCCAAAGGCTTAGGATGCTTCCGTAGTCGGGAGCTTTAATTGTTCTAGGTGCACCGTACGTCTCTTTTTGGGGTCAGTTAAGCTCTCAATTGTGACCAAATTATGCTCTCTAATCACAACCACGCGGAAGGGACCCTCGTAACGCCGAAGTTCCTTCCCCCGATTAGTCCCGACCGCGGTACACTACCGTACGATTTGACGAGACTCGTCAAATCCCGGACACCGAGATTATGGCGCGCGACTCGACGCCGCTTCTCCCGCTCGATGCGATCGCGAACTGTAACCCAAAGTTTCTTAAGCGCAACGCTGTTGCTCACGATTTCACCCTCGCCAGCCGCCGCACCACGACAATCACGCCGACGACCTTGTCCAACCCTTTTTCCAACTGAAAGACCCTAAGGTGGTCGCTAAGGATGCTGTGAAGCCTCTCGATACCCCCGCGACTCTTCGGATGTCCCGGGGTGTTTAGATGCCATCTGACCCCCAAGAGCTTCATCTCCTCTCTGATACTGGCATTATCGAACTCCCGACCACTGTCAGAGGAAATACTATCGGGCACACCGTAAAATTGAAACCAAATCCAGAGGGCGCGCAACACCGCCTCCGCCGTACGCTCCTGAATGGGATACGCCATCGCGACTTTGCTAAAGAGATCCAGCACCGTGACCCACTTAAATCCCTTCCAGGTAAAGGTATCGACTTGTAGATCACTGAGCGGAACAGCTGCAGTAGGAGTCTCCTCCTGGACCGCCCGGGGTGGATGCCGATCATATTTCGCGCGCATGCAGACATCACAATTCCCGATAGCCTCCTGGATGGTACGCTTCATCCCCCGCCAATAATACCGCCGGCGCAACGCGTGCAACGTTTCGGTCAGCCCCCGGTGGTTCGTCTTGCCCTGGTGGTAAGCGAGTGTACCTCCGTTGACGTTCCACATCGTGTACGGTTTCTACCAGCATTGAGCAACGGATAAACGTCCGGTCGATCCCGATGCGTTCTGTCCGCCACAAGCGCTGAATACGCTCCCAGACCACAGCGTTACCGACGTATAAGTGATGGGTCTGACCTGGTTTCGAAGCGTCGGCGAGAGCCCTACAGATCTGTTCCTCCCCGACGGTAGGTTGAGACCAGATAGTCACAACTGAACAACCGGCAACCCGCTGAAAGTCGAGCTTCAGCAGCCCCGAAGTCCTCGTCTTCCAGACGATCTGGCGACGCTTATCGTTAACAATTTCGTCGAGTTCTTCCATGGTCACCGGACGCCCCTCAGTAGACCCCTCGTCGCCCGACGGCGCATCCTCATTCGAAATCCCCTCCGCGGAAGGAGGCTGCTCCTCCCCGGGGTCCATTCCCTCAAGAACTGACGAACATCTCGCGACGGCCCGCCCCGGTCCTCCTCCACGGCATTAACCATGATCGCCCTCGAAAGCCAGTCCGCGACAACATTTTCCTTTCCCGGCTTGTACACGACATCCATATTATATTGCCCAAGGAGTTCTTTCCACCGCGTAACCCTCGCAGACGACTCATTAAGCTTCCCCACCCATTGGAGAGGGCGATGGTCTGTCTGAACCCGAAATCGCCTCCCGAATACGTAAGGCCTGAAGTGATCGACAGCCCAGAATCCAATCCCGCTCCAAGGCGCTATAACGGGCTTCCGCCTCCGTGAGGCGCCTACTGGCATACGCGATGGGCCGCTCCCCCCGCTCGCTGTCCTGAGACAGTACCGCACCCAGGGCTTACTCGCTAGCGTCCGTAGTGATCGTAAACTGCTTGGTAAAATCGGGGAACGCGAGCACCGGCTCACGCTGTAGATGCTCTATGCACCGGCGAACCTTGTCCGCGATATCGGGGGTCATCTCCAACTTATTGCCTTTCCTAAGCAAATTATTAAGAGGGACGAGATATGCAGCCATAGCCGGCACAAAACGGCGGTAATAGTATAACGCGCCCAGTAACCTACGGACACCCTTAACCTCGGTCGGCACGGCAATCCGCTGTAAGGCGGCAACCTTCTTGGCATCCGGTTTCACACCCTCCGCAGAGATGGTGTGGCCCAAAAAATTGATCTCGCGCAGACCCAGGGTCGACTTCTCCGGAGAAAGGCGGAGACCAAAATCCCGCATACGACGAAATACAGCCCTCAGATGCTCAACGTGTTCCCGATCCGACCTACTGAAGACCAAAAGATCATCCATATACACCTGACACACGGACTCATCCAGACCCCTCAAGAATTCATCCATCAGCCGCTGAAAAGTGATAGGGGCATTCTTAAGGCCAAACGGCATCCGTGTAAACTCATAGTGGCCCCTCTCGAATGTAAACGCGGTCTTATGTTGGTCACGCGGGTGCATTTGGATCTGATGATACCCCGCCTTTAGGTCCAAGGTACTAAAAATTCGCGCACCGCCCAACCGGTCCAAAATGTCCTCGAAGTGCGGTATGGGATATTTTTCGTCGACCGTATTCTCATTGAGCTTTCGGTAGTCGATGACGACCCGATATTTCTCCCTTGTATCCCCCGGTGTACTCTTCTTCTTCACGGCCCACAACGGACTATTATAAGGAGAAGTGCTGTCCACTATAATACCCTGCCGCCGTAAATCTTCCAGCTCCTCCCGAATATGCCTGCGGAGGGCCTGCGGGTACCGCCGTTCTTTAATGTAAGTGACTGGATCCTGTTTAAGAGGAATTTCGTGTACCGTCCTCCCGGTCGTCCCAAGAACATCCCCCTCTTTAAAAAAAAATGTCATAGAATTCCGCAAGGACAGACGCCTTCCAATCCTCCACCTGATTTACCGCCCCTATGCGTGGTTTGCCGTTCCCCACAATGCGGGTACAGGAATATCTTTTCCCCCCAATTCTTATATCCCACTGGCCCCCTTGATTCCGGATTCGCGCACCTACCGCGCCCAGTAAGTCGTTCCCTATAATGACTCCATAGTCCCGCGGCATCCTAGCGACAACATGAACTGACAAACCGCCACCGCGATCCCCCCAGGTGTGCAAACCCATCTCGGTTTCCCCCTCTACACTGCATGGCCCCCCTAGGGTGATCAATTGACATTGGCATACCTGAACCTGGAGTGCCCTCTCTCCGCCGCTCCACTTCTCTAACGCCTCTCTACATGCGATGGTACACGAGCTCCCGGTGTCCACCAGACATGCGACTCCCTCCACGCTGATGATACGCAGACCGCCGCTCCCACCTCTCGCGTGGTAACTCACCAACGTGCGGTTGCCCCTCTGCTGGTACGCTCCTCAGAGTTCGTCGCGGGAAGACGGCGCCGCCGCTTCCTGTCGCCTCCATGCACTCTTCCTGCTGCGATGGCCGCCTCCTCGGATAGGAACGTCTGTCTCTGTCTCCGTGTCTGCTGTCTCGGATCCTCTAGAAGATTCACTCGCTGATCCGACCGCCCTCCTCATGAACCTTCTTGGACGAACATTTTGAGCATTGATCTCCATAGGTTCTGGCTGGTTTGCATCCCGACGTCGGTACATGTGGAGGCAATGTCGTGCTAGATGTCCCTCTGTCCCGCATTCGAAGCATCGAGTACGCGGACACTGGGCTACGAGGTGTCCGATCTTGCCACACCCATGGCACTTACGATCTTCTCGCCGTCCACTGTTCCGTGGTCTCGCCTGGCCTGACCGTCTCTCTCCTTGCTGGGGTCTTTCTCTTCTCGCTTCCCGGTACTCTCTCTCTTCTTTTCCATGTTGGAGCAACCCTTGGCTGGTTGTAGGCAACTCTCGTCCAACCTGGCTCTTCTATCTCCATTCGAGATTCCTCCTCTCTGGCACTAGCGTCCATCATCTCTTGCGCGCAATCTACGAATGAGCGCTCCCTTTGAAACCCTTCTCTCTTACCGGTTTCTTTCGCCAGCTGCACCTTTAGAATGATTGCCAAAAAATCCATTCTAAAGTGGACCTCCTCAACACTCGCCGTCTCTCTCATCTTTTCAGTTATCCGGTTGAACTTCGTAAGCAGTTCTCCCGCATATTGATCGTTCGACTGACGCGGCTTCTTTACATCCCTAATCAGGTGGAACACATCTTCTTCGAGGGCCCATCTTCCCCCTCCATAGGTCTTCTTTAGTCGTTCCTTCACTACGCCCCAGGGTGTCTCCTCGTCCCCCTGGATATGATTCAGGATGTTCCTCTTGACCCTGCAGACTACTGCAGCCTCCCCATCTAGTAGGTTTTCAGATACTTTTGAGATGATCCTAGCCATCAGTCGATCGCCCCCTTTTAAAAAATGATTTAACTCACCAATCTCCCCGGTGAATCTGTCGAGGTCGGAGATGGCTTTTCTCAGATCCTGAGCGGTTGCGGTTTGGACTTTTATCCATTCCAATGTCGTTCTGTGCGCCTGCGCCAACGAAACTTCCGGAAGTGGCGGAAGTACATTTGCCGCCGCCGGTGCTGGTTCGGTTGGTGGTACGTTCAGAACTGCCGGTCTTAACACTACATTTTCCGCCATGACTACTGTTTAGACTAATGTTAACGGAGAGAGAAAAAGAGAGAGCGAAGAAAGAAGGGAAAAAAATTAAATAACAATAAAACTGAAGATTTCCAAACGCGAAAATAATAATAGAAAGACAAAAATATACTGTCTAAAGGTCCCGGGTTTCGGCACCACTTATGAGCTGGCCAATATAAAACTTTAAAAAAAAATAAGAAAAAGGGGCACAATAACAACTCACTTAAATGGCTAGTCAAATACTGCTTTATTGATTCATATAATCCTCTATATATACTTTTCAAAGTTTTTACATCAGGTGGGTTGGAATTAAGGCTGATATCTGCCTTATCAGACCTTAACTTATATATATATATATATATATATATATATATATATATATATATATATATATATATTGTATATGATTGATTTTTCCCCTCCCTTAAGGAATGTTCAGGAGGCTACTTGAAGTTGAATAAGAAAAAATTAAGAATATATGGCTCTTTTTTAGGTATAACGGAACTATAAAAAGAGGGATTAGTTACGAAATAATGCTAATCTATGCACCCCTTTGGCCAAGGAAACAACGTTTCAAATAATTTTTTAAAAATAAAATTTATGAAAGTGAGAGGTGATTTAATTTTATTGATTTCTTTTTTTTTTTTGCTGGCAAATTTTCGCAATAGAGCGTACGAATTTTGTATTTATAATTTAGGAATATATTATTTTTCGCTACAAGAGACTTTTTGTTTTTTTAATGGAGTGAGAGAGAGAGGATGCAGCCTCCTCCAACCAGAATTAAGAGTCAGTAGAGTGAGCTCAAGCATTCCCTCGAGGAATCAATTTATTAGTTCACTAACAAAAGTTAAAACTTGATATAAATTGTTCACCATAAATATTCTCTATAATAACTGGTTAAATATTTGGAATCTCCCGCGTCGAATTTAGTGAGGAAGAGGAGGTAAAGTAAAGACAACGTTTTAATATTAAAATATTCATTGGAATTTGCAACTGTATTAAAATAAATACTTAATTAAATAATAGAATATAGTAAACAATAGCTTGATATACATGTAGAGCAACTGTCTACTGGCAGTTCTCTAAAAAATATTCTAAATTAGAAGGTCTTGAGGCCATCTTCTTTTCAGACACCTCGGAGGATTGTTGAGGAATTGAAGACGAAGGAATGACTGATAATTTGGGTTAGAATAGTAGTTGAGTTGGTCATGGAAAGATCGGTAACTTGTTCTGACCAAATCTGCATCAAATGGAACATCACGTCATTATGGATTAGTAACAAAGTATGGTGTATTTAGGACTTTTCAGATTGTTAGCGAAATATTATTTAAGGATACTGTTGGGCAGGAAGTCAAAAGTTTACAACGAAGGGAAAAGGTCATTTCATCCGTTATGTCAGAATTTATTTTTGATCTCCTATTCCGACACATTCATTAAGGTATCTGATGTGGTATTGAAGGGTCTGAGAGCCAATAGTAAGATATTCATTGTCTGCTAAAGCTCAAGTCTTATCAGCATATGTAGAAAGGATAGTGTTAGGATGGGTTGGGATTTCGACGTGTCTTACTTCTTTCTCTCTCACTCTCTCTCCCTCTCTCTCTCTCTCTCTCTCTCTCTCTCATATAATATATATATATATATATATATATATATATATATATATATATATATATGTGTGTGTGTGTGTGAGTGTGTGTGTGTGTATAATGAAACCCGATTTTGGTTTTCCACGAACACCTTCTAAACCACTAGACGGATTTGGATACAGTTTCAATATCATTTTAGACATTCTTTCCTGAACGTATTTAAGTAAAATAAAATGCAATTTAGTTTCTCTTTAAACGGGAAAAATTATTTTTCGTAACCAAGTCAACAACAAATTATTTCTGAAATATAAGTAGTAATACAGACGAAAGCGCAAGATTTTATAAAAGTTAATATGCAACAAAAGAAGTCGTGCAAGTTAATAGAAAGTTATTAGAAAGACCATAAACTTATGAACATATGTTATTGGGTACGAGGGAAGCTATAATAGTTAAATTATAGGCAACGTCCTGTAATCGTAAAATATTGTGCGAATTATTTTCTTCCATTTAGTACGCAAGATCTAACAAACAATATCACGTACCGAATGGTAACTAAGTGGTCAACATAAATGGTAATAATAATAATAATAGTCTTTATTGATATACATATAAACATTCATAATACAGTTTTATGTACATTTTCTCTTCTTTCTTTATATAAATATACATATATAGACCTCCCTTTTCAGGAGTTTAAAGTATTTAACGGTAACTACCCGTACTTGAGTTGAAGAGTTCGCTCGTCTTCATCTTCAAAAATTCCCTGTCCTTGGCTTTTCGTGACCATAGCACTCCTTCTTCCTTTTTGATCTCATCGACCCACCTTCTTCTTTGCCTGCCTCGGTTCCTTTTCTCATCTAATGGGGTCCACTCAGTCAGTATTTTCGCCCAGTTTTTATCATTTTTCTTCATTAGATGGCCAGCCGATTGCCATTTCATCTTTTTCACAAATGTTATTGCATCAGTTACACCACTAACCTTTCTTATTGTTTGGCTGTTTAGCTTTTGGCTTTTCCTTATGCCTAACATGCTCCTCTCCATTGCTCTTTGACATGTTATAATTTTTCTCTCATGAAGCTTGTTGAGGGACCATGTTTGGCATCCATAAGATAGAACAGACAAAATACAGCTATTGAAGGCTAACGTTTTTAGAGGCTGGCTGATATTGTTCTTCATAACCATCCCTAAGCTCCAATATTTTCGCCAAGCCATAGCTGTCCTTGTTTGGATCTCAATAAACTGTTTATCTTTAAAATATATTACTTGTCCTAGATATCTGATTTCTTCTACTACACCTATTTCAGGAAAATCTGTTTTGACTTTTGCAACATTGGAGCTGGTGATTATTTTAGTCTTTGCCAAGTTCAATGACAGTCCATGTTGTGCACTTCTATACCTAAGTTGTTGCAGCATTGTCACTATCTCTTCTTCTTTTCTGGAAATCAGTAGCACGTCATCAGCATATTTAAGTATATTTATTTTGACACATTTATATTTATCCCATATTGTTGCCATTCCATCTCCTTTAGAATAAGTTCCAGTACTATACTGAACAGCTGTGGTGATCAGTGCATCTCCTTGCCTGACTCCCCTCTTGATTGGAAACTCCTTGCCTTTTTTGTCGCTAAATATAAATGCTTTATTGTCAGTATATAATTGCTTTATTATAGAAATATATTTTTCCTCGATACCTATTGACTTGAGAGCTGTTATAATGCTGCTATGATATATACTGTCAAATGCTTTGGAAAGGTCAACAAATATGAGATATAAATTTAAATTATATTCTTTACTTTTTTCTATGAGTTGGTTGATTGCATGTAAATGATCTATTGTAGAAATCCCCAAATCAAGTTTCCTTTATATAGGAAAATTAAAATTTCCTTATCCGTGGTTTACATTAAAATAATGATAAATAAACTCAACTAATTTTGATTTA
Organism: Piezodorus guildinii; assembly: GCA_023052935.1. Lineage (NCBI taxonomy): Eukaryota > Metazoa > Arthropoda > Insecta > Hemiptera > Pentatomidae > Piezodorus > Piezodorus guildinii. Next base: position 109,808,600 of record CM041295.1, read on the forward strand.
TGTTTTCATTTCTGCTGATGATTAAATATAATAACGAAAGATAAACTACAACTCCCAAAGCGATAAAATCTTAATCTGTCGGACAGAGATTTTTTTACATAAATGATACCTCATTCAAATTGCACCTGTGTGAAGCTTGGGCAGAACCGCAAGTACTGTATATATATATAACATTTTCTGATAAATGTAAAAATACAATTTCCACCTGAGGGCTGTATTGCTATACAGACTCTGATAGAATCGGGCAGCCTAGATGATAAGAGTGACTAGCCAAGAGATGAGCAATTATCGACCGAAGGCCTGCAGCGGTCCCTGTTCCCACATCATCTAAACTCTTCCCACTTCATAAAGGCAGAGTGGGATGAACTGAATCCAAACTGGTGCTCCGGGATTATTTGAAAAGTCTCTAGGATAGGATAGAGTTATTTAGGATTAGTATTTCCAGGATTTTGCCCATAATGGGTAAAAGATATATAGGACAGTAACAGGATGGGAGCTACATAGGCTTTTTGGGTTTAGGGATCATTTTAACAATGGATAATTTCCAGGATTCACGAACATATTTGGTCCGGAGTATAGCATTGTAAATATAGGTAAGATGGATTTTCTGGGAAGTTATTTTAGGATATTGGGAGTGATTGGATCGTATCTAGTAGCTTTGGGGGAAGGTAATCTGCGGATTATGTTTGAGATTTCTGAAGGATGAAATGCTTTAGGAGGAAGGGCCAACTGGAATGGAATATCCAGCTCTGCTTCAATGCATTCAAGGTGTTGCTGATTATGAATATCAGGATGCGGATTGTAGGTTTTAAAGAGGTGCTGAGCAAATGTTAGGGATTTTTCTTTATCAGATCTGGTCCAGGATTGGGATTTATTGAGGAGAGGATGATTAAAATCTTTGAACTGAAGCAGTTTCTTTGTAGTAGTCCAAAGTGATTTATCAGGAGCAGTGAGATTTTCTGTTGTATTCAGTAAGTTTTGAATTTTGAATTTCCTGATTTCTGCTTTAAGTTTGTTAGTCAGAATGGTATAGTTAGCTTTGTCTGTTGGTATCTAGTCCTATGCCACTTCAATCTTGCTCAAAATTTGATATAAATATGGAAGTCTATTTAAAACACCTTCGGAATTTCTATGACCACCACTGTACATACCTTATGGTGTTAATTACCTATAAATGCCTGGACGAAATTAATTTATTTGAAAAGTAATTAAATAAGTAAAAGAAAGGAAGAATTTCCGAAGCTGAATGGATAAAGAGTGAGAATCCTAAGAAAAAAACAACTGCCTGGAAGGATGAGCTACGTCAGAGGCATCTGTAATCGAAAACCGTCCTTTATTTTCCTGTGTCGCCCCGGTCGCAGAACCCGCCTTCCCACCCGTCAATTTTGACCCGTACACGATCGTTCTTTTCATCGGTTTTGAACGATGTGTCGTTCCGAAGTTTCTGACCGTCGTAATATAATGTGATAGTGAGCCTTACATTATAATTGATAAAGAGCTAAAATCCTGTAAACCTAACATATATGATACGTTAATAGAGCAAACTACCATGTTTCAAACATCTGCAAAGATAATTGATTCTTACAGCAATCTAAAGTGATCGAACGTTGAATGACACGACTTTGATTTGCTTTCGAGACGTGCTAATGATGGCAATATCCGGAACTATTAATTAATCTTATCCTTTAATTCCGCTGATCCCTGTGTCCGAGGTTGGCAAGGCATTACCTTCCCATTAGGATTAAGCCAGAACATCTCATAGCCACCTTCAATGATAAGATAGGGGTTGGTGTAGTAGATATTAGAGCTTCCAAAAATGTCAGTGCTTTTATATATATTTATATATATATATATATATATATATATATATATATACAGTCGTGGTCATAGACATTGTATCACCTATGCTTTAATTCTTATGGTAATAAATTTGATCAAACTGTATATTTATGTTTTTTCTACTTGTTTATATCATAAGCTTGATGAAATAAATAAAATAACATTTGTTAGTTCTTGGTTAGTAGTTTTAAATACAACCGCAATAAAAAATTTAATTATGTCATATTTGAAGTATTTTGCTATCAGAGACATATAATATTGTGAGATTACATGAAATAAAACAATTTTTACGAAAACAGTCGTGACACATTTAACAGTGGTCATAGTTTTGAAATTTAATGTTATAATTTATTTTACGAGAAAACTTTTTTATTTTTTATTTATTAATTGATATTTACAACTGTATAGGAAAAAATACAACAAGTAAATGTGAAACAAAGTAACAATTGGCTTGATAAAGTATTGTCTTCAATGTTTATGTAATTAGCAGGTCACGTGGCCACCGTCTTTTCAGGCGCCTCCGAGGATTATCAGGAATATATGGAGGTGAGAGGATACGGACAAGCGGGTTTGAGTGGGATGGTAGTTTGGAATTAAAGGAGTTCTGGCTAAGTCTACAACTAACGGAAAACTCTGGTCTTTATGGATTGTTTTATTAGTGACAAAATACGGAGCATTTAGGATCTTTCAGAGGATTTTGGATTGCAAGGATTAGATGCGGGAGGAATTTAATGGCTTGGTGGATCCCCATAGTTCAATACCATATGTCCAAATAGGTCTAATAATGGCTATATAAATTAGTTTTTTGTAGTAGATTGGAAGCTTTGAATGTTAGTCAAGTAGGTGTTGTAACAATCGGTATCTGCGAGCAGTTTCTTGTCTTTTCAGTCTGGTGTGAGGATTCCAAGCTAGACGTTTGTCAAGATGGAGTCCTAGGTAGCGGATCTGTTCAACAGGAATTAGTGGGATATTACTAAAGGATACAGTGGCACAGGAGGTCATAGGTTTGCGACGAAGGGTAAACGAGAAAACTTAAACTTCTATATATATTTTCTTTCTTTAATCTTCAATATATAATATTATTTTTGTGTAATAAGCATTTTTTAAAACATGCGATTATGTTTAAATTTGGAGAAAAACTAAATTTCTGGGTGATGCAGTTTCAATGACCACGGCTGTTCACATAAAAGCACGTAAAAAATACGATTATTATTAATTATAAATTTTAATTTGGGTATTGTTAAAGCTGAAAAACCACCATCCCAATAAAGCAGCAGACCAATAAAACAGAGGTTGCATTTAGACCTCTTCATAAATTGGGCTCACTTCCCAATTTTCCAAGTCTGATCAACTTGTATAAACGGTCTTAAAGAGGGATAGTTACTTCTACTTGCACTTTAAAAACGTCTGTAATTTGGTTTAAATAAAGAAGTTTAAAAAAAAAAAACCTAACAAAAATTTTTTTGGTTTTGATCAAAAGTTATTTAAAAGCTGTGAAATTTATTTCAAGTAGTGAGGTATGTGACAATGAAATGCAGAGTGAACTAGATATTTAATAAAGTATTCCGAGCGGTCTCGGTTCTCAGTTACGGATAAATAATTTCCATGGCAATATTTACTTCATTTAGCTATTGCTCAAAGATTTTAATTAGTTTAGTGCTATAGGCGCTCCTCCTTCGAAGCTGTGGGGGCTCTTCAATCTGGGTTTTGTTTTGCAGCTCCCCTTCCCCCCATCGGAAAATTAGACGCGCTTGGCGGTCGCCACTTCAATTTAACTTCGCCGTCTTTTGAATGCCTTTGGTCAAATATCTAGAAATTAATGAAACGGTTAAAGATCTATTCATACAGTGCGAGACCGTGGGTTTGTTCATAAATAGAGAAGAAAAAAAGATCATGGCAAATTCAATGTAAAGAAAATTAAAAGTCAAGTCATCGGTTTTAAATAACAAGAAATAAGAAAGAAATAAAAGATTAAATATGTGCTGGAAAAATATTGGAGTTTAAAGAAAGCTTTTAAAAGTCAGCTATTGATGGCTAGAGTCAGGAAAACTTGTGTGTACCCAATATTTTTATATGACTCGCGGACCTGGTCTACAACCAACAAAGATTACGATAAACTGGCAAAGACACAGCTTTAGTTTTCTAGAAGTACATTAAATATTAAAAGGAAGTAACGTTACAGCATTAAAGAAACAAGTTATCCTCAAAAGTTTACCGAAGGAGACAGATATATTATAATCGAAGTGGGCAGGTCATGTGGCTAGGCTGGATCCCAGAAGATGGTCTAAAATTGCCACAGAGTGGATTCCAAGACAAGCTAAAGAAATGGCGAGGTTGTGGTGTGGAAGGAGTGCATAGCGCCTGTAGTGGGCGGCGCACAGTGGGGCGAGCCTATGCATTCGGTGGACATACTTTCAGCGGATCCTATATAAATTTAAATGGAGGATTAACTCAACGATTAAACTACGTTAAACAGTTATTATTGGTACGGTATGATAATAACTAGAGACCGGATTTTCGTACAGTAAAAAGCCGAAAAACGTGCAGTACAAACCTTGAAACGTGCAAAATCGTTGAGTAAAAATCTCAAAATGTGCAAAATAGTGCTACAATATATATATATATTAAAAGTTCAAAAATAAATTAACCTAAATCTATATTAAAAATTAACTTATCCTCAACTTAAGTAAAAAAACTCAAAGTTTTTTTGTTTTTTTTTTAGAAATTACTTCCATATAGTTAAAAATAAGAAGTAAAAAGTTAAAAAAACATGAATCACGTAAATAAAATATCTAAATACATTTTTTTTTTTTAACCAGACGAAATTGAGATGTTGATTTCTTAAATGTACTAAAGACATTTTTTTTTTCGAAATTGATATTTTGGCATAGTATTATGCTAATGTTGAGGATGTATAGTTGACTATAGAAACTATTATGGGTGGAAATAATCAGGAATAATTTAAAAAAAATTGTAAATATTTTAATTTTGCCGACGTTTCGGCTCAAGGTTGTGAGCCATTATCAGGGCTACAAACATCAGAACAAAAGAGATACATATTAATGTGATAATGAAAATTTTCGAATGTCGTGACAATGATAACATTTAAAATAAGACAGAAAATATACCAACATTCTTAAATATTATTGATACAAATAATGATAATATGATAAACAATATGATGATGATAAGCATAAAAACTAAACTTTATGCTTTGATATAGAAGTAAAAAATTATGTACAAACGTACCATTACTGAGCCATGTCTAAGCATAAACTGCATAAAAAAAAAGACTGATTATTTCCTTAATTATTATGCTAATGGTTTAATTTTATCTAAATCCATTATCAGATTTTATCTAAAAAACACAAAAATCCTTTAAACACATATCTGAAAATTGCATTTCATTCCAAAAGGTATTAAATCCATATTTCATTTCATTCCAATAGGTAGTGTAAACATTCCCTATATCCTCGGTAAACAGATAACCTTTCCTTTTATTTCCTTCTACAAGGCACTCTATTTCTTATTATACAGCAACGCATAACCCCTTAAAATATCGCCATTAATTTATTGTTTTATTCCTAATTCATTTTTATTTGTTCATTTAATACGTCTTTAATCACCACTATTATATTGATCAATGGTTTTAATCTAATAATTAGTTTTCCGATTGTGACAACTGAACCGTCATTTCGGTTCTCATTTGCTTTGTTCAGAAACTCATTTAAATAGAATGGTGGTATTTTAGCCAGCTCATATAGTTCGAATCAGATTCCCTGGCTTTGCTAAATATGAAATGAAAAACCGTGCCTGATCTAACCTAGCAGAATATATATATTTTTTGAAAAAGGTAAAAGACTAAATATATATATATATATATATATATATATATATATATATATATATATATATATATATATATATATATAACTTATTTCTACCGAGAAAAATATATTAAAAAGGGAAATAGAGAGGCGAAATAAAACCCACGCTTACTTGATAACATATGATTTATTATCACTTATACATTAGAAAGGTTTCATAAATTCAGGTGTTGTTTACATTTACATCAAAGGTGATTAAAGTTAATATTAACACTCTTCGCATCTTAACTCCCCCCTGCCAGTTTACGAACATTGTTTGTAAACTACTTAAATGGTTACAAAAATAAATTACAAAATTAGACAAATAAACTAAAATAACTAAACAAGAAACAACCGACAAAAAAGCGGACTTAAATGTAACTTACTAACTAAACACAAGATAGAACAAAAATTGCACCCCCCTAAACTTGGGGAAGAAAGTATAAGAAAAAAAAAGAAAGAAAGCAGTAACTTGAAGTTAAAACAAACACAAAGCACTGCAAAAATGATACTACCACATAAAACAGAAAGCCAAGTTTAGCCCCACTAGACCCCAGGTCTGAAGCAGAGGATAACTACGATTGAGGAATTCTCAATTGTTCAATATGAACTGTCCGCCGTTTACGGGGATCCGCCAAACTCTGCACCGTCACCACGTTGTGTTCCCGAATCACAACAACCCTAAACGGACCCTCATACCGAACAACTTCCTTACCTCTGTTCGAACTGATCCGCCGATACACTATCGTACCAATGCGAATGTCCCCCATTCGATCACGAACACGAAGATTTTCGTTAGCAACGCGCCGACTCTTCTCAGCGACCAGCCTCCCACGCACCTTCCCCCATAATTTGACAAGGGCCGCCCGGTGTAATTAACATACACTGACACTCCCTCGGAACCCTCTTTTCTTTGAATAAAAACTCTATCATTTTCTGTGACATTATTGTGTTTGAGCTACCCGTGTCAACCAAACACCATACTCCTCTCGCAACCCTTATAATAGGCAACCTACCGCACATCCCGCTGATGTTATTCACTACTGCGCGGTTGCCTCCCTGCCCGCACTCACCTCATTCATCATGTCTTCTGCTCCCAGCTGCTCCTCGTCGCCCTTCGCTCCTCCTCGTGCTCTTTGCTTCTTCTTCTCTGCTGCCTCCTAGTTCGCTCCTATCCTCCTCCGTCTCTGATGACTCCGACGAACGCACTGACTCAGATGTGGATCTGTCCCTTCTCCACACCCTTTGCGCGTTCACCTCCATAGGCTCTCCTCTGCCCATGTTCCTGCTCCTACTCATATAAGGACACTGCCGAGCAATGTGCCCTTCAGTCCCGCACTCGAAGCATCGCGTGCGAGGGCATCGTGCAACCAAATGGCCCACTTTCCCGCACCCGTGACACTTTCTGTCCTCCTTCCGAAAAATCCTTTTCTCTGTCCCTTGCCTCCTCTCTCTAGCCACAAATTTTTCTTGACCATCGGGCTCAGGTGCCCTTTTCTTCCAAGTTTCTGGTCTATTTCGGTTCCTGCCAGTCTCTGTCCTCCTGTAAGGCACTCTCGTCCATTCTATAACCGTTTCCCCGCTCCTGGACTCCTCGTCTCTGGCGCTCGCATCCACCATCTCTTGAGCGCATTCGACGAACGTCTTGTCTCTGGGAAGACCCTCTTTCTTTCCCGTTTCCCTCGCAAGTTGCACTCTCAGGATAGTAGACAGGAAAGCCATTTTGTCTTCTACTACCTCCGCAGAGAGTGTTTCCCGCAATTTTTCTGTGATGCGGTTGTAACGGGCTAATAGTAATCCGGCGTACTGTCCACTTGACTGGTATGGACGTTTCGTTTCCCGAAACATCTGGAAGATGTCTACTTCCGGGGCCCATCGGCCTCCTCCGAATGCTTTCTTAAGCCTATCTTTGATGATGCCCCACGGCGTGTCTTCATCAGCCTGTATCAAGTTTAAGATCTGTCTACGGACCCGGCATACTAATGCCGCTCTAAGTGATACAGCGTCCTGAGAATTCATCAAACTCTCAGATAATTTCGCCTCAATAGTTGCCATAATCCTATCGCCTCCCTTCAAGAAATGATTGAGATCGCCGACCTCTCCATCAAACCTCTCCAGCTCGGAAATGGCTTTTCTGACATCTTGAGCTGTCACCGTCCAAACCTTGACCCACTCTAGAGTGGTTGTGTGGTTCCCGATGGGAACTTGTGCTCCCGCTAGCGACTGAGCAGGTAGTGGTTGTATCTCCTGAGGTAATGTTCTATCTTCCGTAATGATTGGTGGTATTGAGTGGTTATACGCCGCCACCGCACGCGGCATAGCCACGTCCGGTCCTAGTCCCTGATCCACGTGATACAGCCGCAAATGATCCCCCAGCGTACTATGCAGCCTCTCGATGCCCCCTCGACTCTTGGGGTGTCCCGGCGTATTGAGATGCCAATCGATATCGAGCGCCTTCATTGCCGCACGAACAGTACTATTGTCAAACTCCCGACCCCCGTCTGAAGAGATCCGCTCGGGCACGCCATAGAATTGAAACCAGGTACGGAGGCCAGCTAAAATCGCTTCTGATGACCGGTCAGACACGAGATAGGCCATGGCTACTTTACTAAAGAGGTCCATCATGGTGACCCACTTATACCCCCGCCACGTAAAGGTATCAACCTGTAAGTCACAAAGCGGCGCATCAGACGTCGGCGTCATCTCCTGCACTCCCCGAGGTGGGTGGCGATCATACTTGGTAGCCCGACAAACCTCGCACGCACCCACAACTTCCGTGATAGTCCGCCTCATACCCCACCAAAAATACCGTCGCTTCAAAGCCTGTAGCGTTTCCGGTTCCCCGCGGTGGTTCGTTTTCCCTTGGTGGTACGCTAGCGTAACTTCCCGCTGTCGTTCCTCATCCGATATCGTCTCGACCGACAGAGAGCACTGCACAAATATCCTATCGATTCCAATAAGCTCACGTTTCCAGAGCCGCTTAATCTTCTCCCATATCGTCGCGTTTCCCACGTATAGATAATGGGTCTTCCCTGGCTCGGACGCATCCTGAAGCGTCCTGCAAATCTGATCATCTCTAACACCCGGTTGCGACCATACGGTGGTAATGCGCGACTTGCCGTACCGTGTCTGCTCCAACTTTAGCGGACCCGAGGTTCTGGTCTTCCACACGATTTGCCTAAGTTTGTCATTGATAATCTCCTCCCTCTCCTCCATGTCTGCCGCGCGCTCGTCGGACGAGCTACCTTCTTCTACTGACTGATCGTCCCTGTCGGACCCGCGTCCCCCTTCACTCTCCGGCGTCCACTCATGCATGAACTGCCGCACACCGCTCGACGGTTCTCCATCCTCCTCCTCTATGGCGTTAACTACCAGCGCCCGTGACAGCCAGTCAGCCACAACGTTGTCCCGACCCGGTTTGTACACTACGTCGATATTGTACTGGCTGAGGAACTCCTTCCAACGGGTAACTCGTGCTGACGATTCCTTGAGGGTACCTACCCATTGTAGTGGCCGATGATCAGTATGCACCTTGAATCTCCTCCCGAACAAATACGGTCGAAAGTGTTACACCGCCCAAACGATCCCCAACAACTCCCGCTCCAACGCACTGTATCTAGTCTCCGCGTCCGTGAGGCGCCTACTCCCGTATGCCACGGGGCGTTCCCCTTCTGGTCCTTCCTGTGATAGAACAGCTCCCAACGCGTACTCACTCGCGTCCGTGGTGACTGAAAACGGTCGCGCAAAGTCCGGAAACGCCAAGATAGGCTCTTCCTGTAATCGCGCCATACACCATCGGATGTTCTCCTCCATAACGGGCGTTACCACAACCGCTTGACCCTTTTTTAGTAGGTTATTAAGGGGCACGAGGTATTTCGCCATGTCCGGCACGAACCGCCTATAATAGTTTAGCGTTCCCAGTAACCGCCTAATCCCTTTAATATCCCTCGGAATAGCCATGTTCCGTATATCTGCCACCTTCTGCACGTCGGGTTTCACGCCATCTTTGGATATTGTGTGGCCTAAAAAATTAATTTCGCTTTGCCCCAAAGACGATTTCTCCCCTGAGAGCTTGAGCCCGAACTGACGGATCCGATTGAAAACACTGTGCAGGTGGGTTATATGATCTTCCTCGGATTTACTAAAAATCAAAAGGTCGTCCATATAAACTTGACATACCGCCTCGTCAATCCCCCGCAAGAATTCGTCCATCAAGCGCTGGAACGTAATAGGGGCGTTTTTCAGTCCGAAAGGCATCCGTGTAAACTCGTAGTGGCCCCGCTCAAATGAAAATGCTGTCTTGTGTTGGTCCCTCGGATGCATTTTGATTTGGTGATATTGAAATATTTTCTGTCATTTTTAAAGTGAGAAATAGAAAAACAAAAAGAGAGGTTATAAAGAGAGAAAAAAAAAACTTACGTAGAGTAAAACAGACGATAAAACAGCTTCTTCGCACTCAAAAACGATCAAAATAACGTTCCCGGGTTTCGGCACCACTTATTTCTACCGAGAAAAATATATTAAAAAGGGAAACAGAGAGGCGAAATAAAACCCACGCTTACTTGATAACATATGATTTATATATATATATATATATAGTTAAGTAAAATTTAAAAAAATAGAAATTAGACAGGTCAAATATTGTCAGGAATAAATTTTCTAAAACAGTTGTGTAACATTGTATGTAACATGTATGATGTAACAACGTATGTAACATTGCGGGAGCATTAAAGAAAGATAAGATAATCCGCCTTAGGGCCCCACAGTTCGCTATCTGTCTGTCAAGGCAATATTTTCTTTCCCTCTCATAGGCTGTAATATTTCTAAGTTCCTTGAAAGTAGCTTTGAACTAAGAGGCAACTTATCCCAATCCCGCGTATTGGTAATGAAGTCTTTGAGTGGACTTTATCGGTTCCTGTTTGTTTTCGTCGATATAGCCCTTACCGTATTCCATCACCCCCTTTTATCCTTTAAAATTAAAGATATTCTTGTTAAGATTAGTAATTATCCTGAGTTGATATTGTTTAATCAAACAATAATTGTTTTGTTATAAAGGCATGTACTCATTGCATTGAGTAGCTTATTTGTATAATTAGTAAAATATTCATTATATTCAGTCATATAAATTGCATCACTAAATAAAAAAAATTCCAAAATTAAAGAAAAGGACATAAAAACGAATGAAAAAAAAATTGATTCTTTAAAATTTTATATTTAGAGGTAAAAAAAAAATAAATAAAAAAAAAAATATATATATATATATATATATATATATATATATATATATATATATATATATATATATATATAATTATATATACATAAAAGGTAAAAATATTGTTGAAATATTTTGAATTTTATTTTAAGGAATAAATATGTCCTAAAAATAAAATGAGTATGGTTTTTGTGTAAATAGTTTTACAAATTATTTTTTAAGAACATCATTCTGCTGATCTAACCATAAAATAAACAAGACAAAAAAACATAAGTCAAATTCAGGGTGGGCTCAAAAAACATTTACCCATTCATTTACACCTATCAATATAGGTTAACCAAGGACGATCTTACCCTCAATTTTCCATGTATTTGTGGACTTGAGATGGATTCCTTCGATCCCCTCTACTTTATTGTATTACCGTGCCGAGGTAGTGTAAAACGCGAGATTTTTGTGGGTCAAATTTATCCAATTAAATCGTTCATTGACCCAGTTGATCAGAAGGATACGCTTATTTTTTTTTCTATTTTTTTTTATTCGTAACTGCTTAACTGCGGAGTTTTTTTCCAAATTACTAAAGTTACTACTGTGCGGCGACTGAATGACGGGGGAAGGAAAGGAAGAAGAATCCCAACTAATTTATATCACTGGAACTATATGACTCGAAACCATTTCCTTTTCATTTTTTTTATTAAGATCAAAGGAATATGAGTAATTTCGTTGAGACAGGAGGAGTCGAAGGAGTAAAAAGATTCCTTGGGCTGTTAGCCCCCAAAAAGGCCGCTAAGGAATTTAATTTCTTATCCGCTCTCACCATTTCATTAAGTAGCATAAAATTTTCAAATGGGATATCCTTTGTTTTTTCCTTCATTGTGCGGAGGCTACAATAGCAACTCCCCTTTATTCCCTTTCATTACAACCCCCGCCTCCTCTATTGACAAAAAAGTCTTTTGTGCTTTTCAAATAACTGTTATGCAACACCTGACCTGTTAATGAGTTTCGAGGGAGAAAAAAAACTTCACACAGTTCTAATTACCCTGAAAGATGCCTGTTAACGCTTCAGATAAACCGTTTACTATTTACCATCGTCATAATTTTTTTTTATTCTTGGAATTTTCGTATTTTAATTACAAAGCGGGGAGGGGCATGAGAAGTTTAATTATTACATGAATTTACGGCTTTAGACCAACATACAACAGTTTACTTGTCTGCACATAGAAGCATTATTTTAAAAAAAATCCTAATGGTCCAGGAACCAGATGCATGCATAATTGGCTACCTCATCGAATATAAATCTACAGAAATTTAAAAAAATTCCTATTGGCATAAATATTTACTCCAAACGTTGTTTAATAAATCACTTAGAATCTGAAGTTGGCCTTTCAAGTCATTATAAAATTTGATCAGCGGCTCTAGTGCCTTTAATCCTCGATTGGCTTTTATTACTAAAGAAGCGGCTAGAAGGAGCTAAGTTCTATGTAGGTATAGATGTGTTAAAGGTTAATTATTTAGTTTCCTTAGTATTAAGATGTTTTATTATTAATATAGTACTATATTCCCAACTAGCTTTTATCGGCTCACAAACATTTAAAAAGCAGACCTTTAATAATAATAATAATAATAATAATAATAATATATATATATATGTATATATATATATATATATATATATATATATATATATATATATATATATATATATATATATGTTTAAGACTCTGTCGAGGTGTGGTTATTAATAAGGTGAGATGGGTCATAGAAGACCTCAACAATGCGTGTTCATGTTAGGAAGAGTGTAACATAAAAGTTGGTGGCCATGGTAGAAGCACGTACTGCAGCACCAAGTATAAGGTATCCTGCCAGGTAGGGGGCTAGCCCGCACGTACCGCTAAGTAGAGGGGACTAGTAAGGAAGAAACGCCCTGTGAGGTAGAAGCTCAAAACAGCGGTTAAGACTCCTCATAGGTGCACATGGGTAAAAGTAACGCAACCCATCTAATGAGGGGGATAGAAAAGGATAAGGGAGAAAAGGTAAATGAAGAGCAAGAAGACAGACCACATTATGATACAAAGATATTCTGACCTAGGGAGATACTACCTGGCAGTAGCAGATTGGTGAGCTGAGCCAATGCTTGCTGTACTGATAAAGAAATGTATATTATTGTTAGTGAGAACTTTTCTACCAGACTAGTGTCTTGGTTCCAGGTCAAATTACCTTGAATGGTTTATTTATTATCTTGAAACAGTAACATAAACAATGAGTTTTACAATGGTATTACCAAGTTAAAATATACAATATTAATAAATAAAAAGTCTTCTTTTGTCAGTCCGTGACTTTAGTGTAGGCACCGATAGCGCTACCTGTGTGCGAGCGCGTGAAGCTGCCGCTACAACTTATTTATAATAACTACAACCACAAAAGAAAACAAACTAGAAATAGACATTCATTGACATAGACATTTTTACGAATAATAATAAAATTTATAATAAATGGACGGAAGCAGTGTGTTTTAGTAGCTTGTTAAAATTATTTTTTAAACCATCCCAAAACACGAATCATTAATACAGCTAAAAGCTATATTCAGAGAAGCATATATGTTGGTTTTTTTTTTTTTTTTTTTGGTTTTATATATTCAATAACGAAGATTTGTAATCGACCAACAAATAAATTACCATCGCACAAAATTTGAGGGCTTATGTATCAAGATACTTATAACTCAAATAACGAATGAAAACAATCCGTTTGTCCGTCGTCCACAGTACGCTGTTCGCGGTTTTTCTCCGAAAATAATGGACCATTTTTTTTTAAATTTGGCACAAAATGCTAGGGCATCTAACGACGATCCTAAAACCTTGACGTTGATATCAGCTGATTATTTTAGAATGGCGGCTGATTTAATGAAATAATACATTTATTTTTGGAGATTTTTTTTTAGAATGACAACAATTTTTATTGAGTAATATTACAATCTTTCCTAATTTGGACATTAATAATAGTGGTGAAATACAACATTCATACAATATTTACACAGCAGTAAAATTATAATATAATATATGTACAATATAAATCAATAAAATGTTTACAAAGTCTAGAAATCACTTATGTTTTCGGAGATGAATGAAAAACATGTGCGAGTTTGTTTATTTTTAACCAAAAACTGCGAATAATTATAAAAAAAGAAAAAAAAATAGAAATTTTATCTATTAATACGCCCTTAGTTATAGTATCAGTGAGTGAAGTAGTGGGGAGCAGTTGTTTGTCCAGCCTAATCCTCTCTGCTGCCGTGTAAACACCAGGTTATATCTTATTGTTTTTATTTATACTTTTATCATAACATATACAAAATGGTCAGCTGTAAAGTCTGTAATAAATCAGCTAGCCAAGAGAAGGCGAGAGTAGCTTGTAACTCATGCCAAAATTATTTTCACATTAAATGCGTGAAAATCGATAACATCGACAATGAAATAAGCAAGAAATGGACATGTCCAGAATGCGAATCAGTACCGAGGGCATTACCATCTACTGAGCCTGATACAGCGCTTGATCTCATGAAGATGTTATCGGCAGAGTTTAAAGAAATGAAGACCCGGCTGGAGGGGATAGAAGAGATTAAAGAGACCCTTCAGAAGCAATCGGAGCTCTCTTTTGAAAATATGGAAATGTTAATAAAAATAGAAACACTATTAGAGGAACAAAATAGAAAAATAGAAATGTTATCTCTTGAAAATAATACTTTGAAAGCGAGAGTTTCTGAGTTAGAGGGACGTTTAAATCATTCTGAGCAGAGAATTTAAGAAACTCAGTCGAAATAAGAGGTATTCCAGAAAAACAGGGTGAGACTGTGGTGGCCACAATACTAAACGTTGGAGCGGGACTCGGAGTCAAGCTGTGCCCGGAAGATCTAGATCACGCGGTGCGGCTTAGATCTAGACAGGAAGGTGTACCTGGTCCTATTATTGCACGATTTGTGCGGCAAAATTTAAAAGAGGAAATTGTAAAACAAAGAAAAATTAAAAGAGATTTTTCGACAAGTCACCTTGGCTGGTAGGATAATGATTCGCATCGGGTCTATGTCAGCGACGCCATGACACCCGCAAACAAACACTTGTATTGGCTAGCCAGACAGAAAAAATTAACAGGAAAAATTAAATATGTTTGGTTCGGTGGTGGTAGAGTGAGGTGTCGCCAGGCTGATGGCTATCCAGCTGTTATTATTTCGAAACCCACAGATCTCGACGTTTACTCCTGAAGTAAGAATTTTCGTCGCATCAAACTTATTTTTAGTAATTATTTTATCATTGTTGACATCTTACTTTTATTCTTTGAATCTATTTTATTTTTTCATAACCATTATATCATACTCTCTTGTCGTAGTGACATCTTATTTTTTCAAACAGAGAAAAATTTATTCATTTATACAGTAGAGAATTTATTTATTTTTGTATTTCATTTTGCATATGATGGATATAATTTTTTTTTATATAATAGACTTATTACTTTTTCTATAATGGTGATTTTTTTTTATATTGTAAATATTTTACTTTTTTGTTTTATAGTTTTAACATATTTTTATTTTCTAATTATGTTAGTTAATTGTAATAGGTATCATATTTTTCATTTTTTTCTTTTTTTTTATATAGAAGAATGTCTTTTTTATTTTTATTTTTTCACTTATATTTTATTTTTTGAGAAACCTCATATTTGTTTATATTTTTAAAATGGAAAAAATATTATTTTCATGTATCGAAGATATTTTATTTACTCACTATTTATTAAAGATGTATATTTTTTTTATTTTGACCAAATCTCATTGTACCTACTATTATATTTTATCAGTTGCCATTATCCTTAAGTTGCCTTATAAAAGTAAAACTAAGATATCTTCTCTGTACCACATTCAGTCTTGTTTTTTTTCATTTACTAGTTCTTTAAATTGTTTTTTAATTAATTTATTCTTCTATCTACTAACATTGATTTTTTTCTTCTTATTTTGGTATTTATTTAAACATGTTTATGTTATTTTCATAGGTATTTTGTTTCGATCAATGATGAAGTTTTTTTTGTATTTTTTATTTATATTGTATATATTTTACTTTTTTGTTTTATAGTTTCCAATATTTTTTATTTTCTAATTATGCTAGTAAATTCTAATAGGTATCATATTTTTCTTTTTTTTTTTATATAGAAGAATGTCTTTTTATTTTTTCACTTATATTTTAATTTTTGAGAAACCTCATTTTTATTTATATTTTCAAAATAGAAAAAATATTATTTTCATATATCGAAGATATTTTATTTACTCAATTTTTATTAAAGATATATATTTTATTTATTTACTTTATTTTTTTATCGAATCTCATTGTACCTATTATTATATTTTATCAGTTGCCATTATCATGAAAGTAAAACTAAGACATCTTCTCTGTACCACATTCAGTATTGTTTTGTTTTATTTCATTCACTAGTTCTTTAAATTGTTTTTATTTAATTTATTTTTTTCTTTCTACTATCATTAAATTTATTTTTATTTTTTTTTTGTTATTTATTTAAACATATTTATGTTGTTTTTTTTTCAAATGTATTTTGTTTCAATCTAAAATAGAGTGCTGGACGAAAAATAGTTACATCCTATCTCTCAGTCCTAATCCTTTTTTAAGTTTACTCACCTCTCTATCCCCCCACTATGACTAATATCCTAACTTCCTGTCACATCAACGCACAATCCCTCCTAGCCCACTATGAAGAATTCCAAAAATATTTCCTCGACAATTTTTATCATATAGTAGCCGTTTCCGAAACATGGTTAAAACCATTTATCCCTTCCTCTCAGGTTTCCCTTCTAAATTACTCTTTCCTACGACATGACAGACTTGATCGCACGGGAGGTGGAGTCGGGCTGTATATTCATGATAGCCTGAAAGCAAAAATCCTATTGCAGTCTCCTCCTAATCCCTTTCCTCACATAGAATATATGTTTGTTGAAATTTCAACCATCTCCTCACCCTTGTTATACGCCGTCGTCTACCGACCTCCTCGTGTTCCATTTGATGACATCTTCCAATCCTCCCTTGTCCAACTGGTCTCAGCATATAATAATATAATTATTTCTGGTGATTTTAATACAAATACGTTATCTGAGTCCAGCGACAAATCCTTCCTTACCGATTTAATATACTCCCTCAATCTATACCTCGTTCCTTATCACCCTACTCATCATTCTCAGCATACTGATACCTGGTTGGACCTTCATATTTCTGGCTCTCCTATAAAAATTATTTCCTCATCGCAGCATCCCGTTCCTTTCCTATCATCACACGACCTTATCCATATTACTTATGATCTGCCTGTCAAATCCTTCAATCCAAGAGTCATATCATATCGTAATTTGGACCTTCTTTCCTATGAATCTCTACAACCTGATCTGGACTCTATCCACTGGGACACGATATACTCCGACAACTCCATTGATCCTATGGTCTCCACTCTTACCTCAAACCTACGATCCATACTAGACATCCACACTCTCCTGAAAACCAGAATCTTACGCCGTCCTACTGCGCCTTGGCTCACCCCCGAGATAAAGGATATGATGAAGAGAAGGGAAGCGGCAAGACGCAAATTTCGACGCACCCGTTTGCAAGAAGACTATGTGTCTTTCAAGAAGCTCCGTAATGAAACACAATGCGCAGTGCGACGTGCTAAATCCCTCCATATCCATTCTGTCCTTTCCGATGCTCCTGATGCTAAGTCTAAATGGAAAATCCTTCGAAAATTGTCCTTTCCTGAACCCAATAACCTTAGTTCCTTCCAAGTCACGCCTGACGAACTCAATAACCATTTTATATCCTCAGCTCCTAATTCTTCGACAACTCCTGGTATTAATTACCAAAACTTCAATCCAGACAGTTTCTTCTTTTCTCACGTGTCCTACGATGAACTACTTACTGCAATTCTGAAATCACGTACTAACGATTATGGACCAGACAAAATTCCTGTGAAACTAATAAAATCCAGCCTCCCATCCCTCATACCGGTACTATATCATATATATAATTTCTCTTTGCAAAATTCCACTTTTCCTTCTTCCTGGAAAACCGCTCTCGTCCGACCACTAAATAAAGTTTCCAATCCTACATCACCGCAAGATTTCCGTCCTATTTCTATTCTCTCCAATCTATCAAAGCCGCTCGAACGCCTTGTTCAAACCCAGCTATCAAATTTCCTTGAAAAAAACTCTCTCCTTAGTCCTCTCCAATCCGGTTTTCGACCCGGTTATTCTACCCAATCAGCTCTCCTTAAAATAACACAAGACCTCCAAAATGCCATTGATCACCAAAAATTAACTATACTTATCCTCCTAGATTTCTCAAAGGCGTTTGACACGGTTGACCATAGTATCCTTCTAACCAAACTCCAAAATCTTCCAGTATCCAACAGTGCTTTGCGCTGGTTTCAATCCTTCCTCTCCGATCGTTCTCAGTATGTAGTAGTGCCGGATCAACCTCCTTCCATTACCCTGCCACTATCCTGTGGTGTCCCTCAGGGATCGTCTCTATCCCCCACTCTATTCGCTATCTATATTAATGACCTCCCTCACCTTATCCATCACTCTAAATATCACCTCTATGCTGACGATTTCCAAATATACCTTTCCTTTCCACCCTCCGACCTATTACCAGCTACAAAAAGACTACAAGAGGACCTAAATCGAATAAGTCACTGGGCTGTAGTCAATAAGTTAAAACTTAATGCTGAAAAAACAAAAGCAATTGTAATAGGATCCCATCACCTCCTGAAAACAGTTCCACATATCCCAACCCTATTCCTAAATAGTAATCCTATAAAGTTCCACCCGACTGTTAGAAACCTGGGAGTAACCTTCGACCAAACTCTATCCTTCAAAAATCATATTTCCGAAATCTCCCGTCGAACCTTTTCAACCATAAAGCGACTATATTCCCTCCGTCACCTATTTCCGTATGAAACCCGAAAACTCCTCGTTACCTCTCTAATATTTCCCCACTTCGACTATTGCTGTACGGTATACGATGGTGTTTCTGGGGATCTCGAAGTAAAAATAAAACGCTTATTTAATTGCTTTGTCCGATTCATCTTCGGGGTCTCCAGGTACGCCTCCGTGTCTCAATTTTATGGCGAGTTGAAGTGGCTTTACCCTTCCAACCGTCGCAAGTATTTCCTTGCGACATTCCTTTACCAAGTTATCCAATCCCGCCGTCCATCATACATTTTTGACCTCCTTCAATTTAAATCCTCTGTTCATCCTCGTTGTACACGCTCCAGGCCTTCGGATTTATACAGTACGGCCCACCGAACTGCACATTTCGACAGATCCTTTCTCATTCGATCCTCAATCCTATGGAATTCTATCCCTCCTTCCATCCGTCACTCCAACTCTCTTTCAACCTTTAAATCCCGCATATTTAATTATTTAATGAATACCCAGGCTCAATAAAATTGTAAATAATTTATTATTATCATTATTTATTTTTTGTCACTGTTTTTGTTTTCTTCTTATTTGAATATGTCTAATTTTATGTAAGTCATTATTAACTTGTTAATATGTATTTAACTTACTCTAAGACTGCAAAGCACATTTTGTAAATTCTGTATTTTTTTATTCTAAAGGGACTTGTCCCAGGATAATAAAAAAATTTATTTATTTATTTATTTATTTATTTAACTGGGTTATTTTTGATGATAGAGAAAAATATATAAAGATTTTTAGAATCACTAAAGCGAGATACCATTGTATTCAACAATTATACCAAAAATTAAATTTCGTACAAAATGAATAAACGGATCATTGAAATCTTTTTAAGAAAAGGAAAGATAGCATTTTGAGATGGCATTTCCCATAAAAGGTACGTCATTTTATTTTTTTTTTTTTATATTGTTTAATACCATTATTACTAATGAAGCGCTTAGAAGGAGCTAAGTTGAGATGACCTGGGATACTGCATTGCAAAATGTTCTATGTAGGTATAGATGTGTTAAAGGTTAATTATTTAGTTTCCTTAGTATTAAGTTATTTTATTATTAATATAGTACTATATTCCTAACTAGCTTTTATCGGTTCAAAAAAATTTAAAAAGCAAACCTGTAATTATAATAATATATATATGTATATGTTTAAGACTCTGTCGAGGTGTGGTTATTAATAAGGTGAGATGGGTCATAGAAGACCTCAACAATGCGTGTTCATGTTAGGAAGAGAGTAAGATAAAAGTTGGTGGCCCTGGTAGAAGCACGTACTGCAGCACCAAGTATAAGGTAGGGGGCGAGCCCGCACGTGCTGCTAAGTAGAGGGGACAAGTAAGGAAGGAACGCCCTGTGAGGTAGAAGCTCAAAACAGCGGTTATGACTCCTCATAAAAGGTACGTCATTTTATTTTATTTTTTTAATATTGTTTAATACCATTAGGTAGAGCTTAATCCAATTTCTTGTCATTCCCATCCTTTTTCTTCGACCGCCATCTTGAAAAAAACAGTCAAATATTGAAACTTTTTTAGTTTTTATCCTCTAGCTCATTCCCAATGCATTTTTCGGTTTATTTATTTATTTTTAAGTGTATGTATACAAATGTAGACAGCAGAATTTCCTATAATTGTGGATGTAATTAGTTGACCGTTGAGAATTACTGGAAGGAATTTTCTATAAGTTCAGTATAAAAAGATATTTTGCAAGATTAAGCGTATTCGACCTACAAAAAGTCGAAAATGGAGAAAATTTGGCGATTTGGAAAACTGGAAGCCTTGTGGTGAAAGTTTTTCGTTTTTATTAGTAATCCAAGCATTTTTTTTATTTAAAAAATCTGGTGCAGGCAACACACGACTTTTACTTACCTCGATTTTTAAAATCAATGAAAGAATTTTCAAATACAGTTAGAGATAAAAATACGTGAAACTATTAAGGAATTAATCAAATTGAATTTATATAGAAACATGTGTTTTATAAAAAAATCTATCATATTATTATCTAAAATAATCAGTTAGTTTTATCTTCTTCTCATCACTCCCTTTTAACTTCTAAAAGCTTGTGTATGAGATGATATTTTTTTCTAAAATCTTTAGCTTTCCAACGGTATATAATACATGTATATTACTGCTCTTATGTTCAAAAACGAAAAATTTCATTAAAAATATATTTTTTCTGTTTTCTCGAATTTTCATTAAAAATATATTTTTTAGTTGGGTATCGAATTTATTCAATTCATATATTTACCTGTTTTTCATCAGCGTTAACAAGATAATATAGTTATTATTATTGAATCTAAAAAACTAAAGGTACTTTAGAGGAAAAGGTACTTTAAAATATCGGCATTTAAGCCCTTTCAGACCATTTTTATCCAAACAAAACCTACATGATATTAAAGTCCATTAAATTTTACATCGATATAGCGAATTTAATCAAAATCGTCGGAACCGTTTTTGAGAAAATCGAAAAAAGGTGCAAAATGCATGGTATAAAGTGCCTCTTCTGGTAAGCTCATATTGATGAAAAAAGTTTTCTCACGTCTCGGACGTATAGTTGTCTTAAAATGAAATTTCAGTTTCATAGGACTTACCGTTTCCGCCCGGGAGTTACCACACACACACACAAACACACACACACACACACACACACACAGACCTTTTTGCGGGACTTGGTTATTTGGACTCAGGGGACCCTAAAACGTGTATTTCCGTTGAAAACTGGAATTCGAAAATTTTCACGATCGCAATACTTTCCTTACTATATATAGTAAGTGAAAGTAAAAAAGGGATATATATTATAAAAATAGCTGATATATTATTTAACCACCAAACTTATCTGCCTTCCTTTTACCTGAAGCTGATGAAATTATTTGCATAAACTCTGGTTTAGTTGGAAGCTAGCAGGTTATTTCTACAAGGCGCAGCAAGAACGTATGGTTGGACTCCTATGAATAGTGCTAACAACCTTTCCCGAAGTTTCAAAAATAAGGAAGACGTGGAAAAGTTGAAGGTTGGGGAGAAGATGATAGCTGTGGACTCTCACCCACACAAAAACAACCAACAACTAACTAAAGGAATACCTTTCTTGCGCCGTTCCCTATGTCATTCTTAAACGAGGATAGCGTGCGTGGGGGCACAAAGTCTGCTTTGTGTGCAACATTGCTCGAACGGTTTTAAGAACACCTCTCCTCCCTACTATTCAAACATTTATGGGTTTGAAAAAGAATATGGTGTTTTCTTTTTTTTTAGCGGAATCCATTATTCTTAAGGTAAGTGTCTTCTTCATAGATTCAGAAGCTACCATAGAGGAAATCTCCTACCTAGGAGAGGAAATAATAGTTGTCCTCTAAGGTGGGAAAATTGACCCTTCACTCACTGAACTTTAACACTCAAAATTTGTAGCTAAAACAACAAACTTAAATCTTGCATTATTGCCCAAATGCAACGTAATACCACTCTTTGAGGACATACCAACCAATGATGGCGTAGATGAGCTTCAAGAAAGACCCGATAATTTTTGGCTGGGCAAAAGGAAGCATAGGCCTGAAGCCTACATCCACAAAATATAATAAGAGATACTTCTCCTATGATCCTTCATTTCATAGAGGTGTGTTTAAGGGTTTTTGAAATAGTCTCTCCTCCTTTTATTCATTTTCTGAAGTTATTATTTTAATGTAAATTGTTAATTATGGTAATGCATTGCTTTATATTCTAAATTTTTAAAACACTATTTCACTATATTCGTAACGATTTTTTTTTGTTTTTTATAATAATAATAGGCTCAGCGAACCCGAAGGTTCGATGCCGATAGCACCAAATTCCGCCTACACAGACTCGTCCTATGTTCACCATTCAAGCCCAAACTCCCGAGAGCAGCCTTAACGCAATCCTCCCATCTACGCTTCGGCCTACCTTTCGGACGCCTACCAGTCGGATCAGCATATACCAACTTTCTCGGAATCCGCTCGTCATCGAGCCCAACAACTTTACTCGTCCATTTGAGTCTTCGCGATGCAATGAGCTCAATTATATTTACAGGATACAAGTTCCGCTATTCCGCGTTGTGCAACCTTCTAAACTTGTCTTTGTCTCTTATCTGTGTATATTATTCATATATGATTTACACGTATTTCGCATTTCATATATGATTACATGAGGTCAAGTGAATCGCCTTTTTCTAGTTTTTAATGCATATTATTTTTTTTTTTATTATTGCAGCCTCAGCGAGACTAATGATGACAAGACTAACAAAAATATTTCCTCCCTCACTTCCATTAGAGCGTCATACAAAGAAGCCATCGATGTTGCAGTGGTAATAATTTGCGCATTAGAATCCTCCTCAGCTTGCTTGTTCATAATGTTTGATGCATCAAGTTTAGTTCTGAGGATTGCAAAAAATCGTCTTATATTGAGCTTTTTGGAAATAGATTTGTCATGAGGAGTTACATTTAACGTGTCTACATCAAATATGACATCTGCTAAGGGGCTCAGCTTGCCCTTCTTACTTTTTCTGCAAGCTTAATGCTCATCAGATGATTGTCTGGGTACCTGTCTAAAATAACAACCCCTGTTTTACAATATTTTTGGTTGTTCTACTTCGGAAGCCGAATATCAAAATTACAAATCAAAACAACTTTGTAGAGCAGAAACCCACCATCTATGGTAATGAGATGATTTGATGGGATCTCGAAATTAATGGACAGGGATCTGAATGCATTATGGTGAAGCAGACTTTGTGCCCTTACGCATCTATCCTCGTTTAACAACGACATAGGGAACGGTGCAAGAAAGGTATTCCTTTAGTTAGTTGTTGGTTGTTTTTTGCATATCTTGTGATAGAGAGGGTGAGAGTCCACAGCTATCATCTTCTTTCCAACCATTTTTCCACTTTTTCCTCATTTTTTAAAGATACTTCGGGAAAGGTTGTTCCGACTATTCATAAGAGTCCAGTGGACAGTAACAACTACCTGCTCGCTTCCAACTAAACCAGAGTTTATGCTAATAATTTTATCAGCTTCAGGTAAAATAGAGTGGTTAAATCACATATTTGTTATATCCCAAGCTATTTGTATTCTATATATTCCTTTTTTAATAATTTAACGAATATGCTAATAGTGTAACGTAAGTAAAACGTTTGCCAAATCGCCAATTTTCGACTTCATGTAGCTCGAATACGCATAGTTTTGCAAAAGATCTTTCTATACCCCACCTATAGGAAATTTTGCTGTCTACATTTTTATAGACAAAACCTAAAAATAGATAAATAAACCGAAAAATTGGTAATGAACTTGAGGACAAAAACTGAAGAAAAGTGCCAATATTTGACGGTTTTTTCAAGATAGCGGTCGAAGCAAAAGGATGGGGATAACAAAAAATTGGAATAAGCTCTACCTAATGATCTTATCTTATCTTATGATCTCCACAAAATTTCAACTAAAGGCTAAACCAACCTTACCACTAGCAGAAAGAATGTTATCCGCCGTTATCCAGTTAAAATTAATTAATATAAATTCAATAGAAAACAGGACCCCACCATGGACATTTCAAAAACCCCATCTATATCTTCAATTGACAAACTTTACTAAAGAGAATTCCAATTCAAAAGATTTCAAAAAACGCTTTGAGAAGATCATCAGCGCATTGCCTAGCCACAAGTTAATATTCACAGATGGTTCAAAGTCGGACTCATCCACTGGTTCAGCTTTTGTTGCGTCAGATTGCACCTACAAGTCGAAGCTTCATCAATTTTGCTCTGTCTATACTGCTGAAGTGAATGCGATCGCTATGGCTTTAGATTATTCTAGAACTCTCCCAATAGAAAATGTCATCATAGCCTCAGATTCATTGAGCGCTCTAAAAGCTCTTGACAATATGTATTCCAGTCATCCAGGAATTTTAAGAATCCTGGAATTGACCAAATCAATGGCTGAAGACGGAAAAATAATTCATTATGTCTGGATACCGGGCCATATGGGGATAATGGGAAATGAAATGGCAGATAAGGCAGCCAAAGAGGCTCTCACTCTCCCTGGTCGTGGTAAAGCACTGTTAACACCATCAGAACTAGCGCGCCCTCTAATTGAAAATGTTTTTAAAAAATGGGATGAAACATGGAAAAACAGCTATCCAAGCAAGCTGAAAGCGATTAAGAGTGAGCCAAAGTCTTGGAAAACCTCAAATCGCATCAACCGCAGAGAGGAGGTGGTCCTGGCCCGCCTGAGAATCGGACATACAAGGTTAACCCATGGGCACATAATATCTAAGGATTTGCCCCCAAGATGTCAGCATTGTGGGGGAGCCCTGACAGTTAATCATATTTTCGAGGAATGTCCCTTCTACACAGGGGAATTGAAACAAAGGGGAATACCACTCAATGTCGCGGTTGCTTTGGGGAACGATTTAAATATAATTGACGAATTGATGTGCTTTCTTACGGAAATGGACTTTTACAAGCAGATTTGAAAATTGTATTTTACTATTATTATTATTATTTTTAAAATTATTATTATTTTATTTTCTAAATTAATTAATTAATTTCTAACTTTATTTATATACATACAATATATATATATATATATATATATATATATATATATATATATATATATTTTTTTTTTTTTTTTTTTTTTTTTTTTTTTTTTTTTTTTTTTTTTTATTATTTAACCTGATATATATTTATCTTTTACTAATGCTGTTACAATTTTTCTTACTAGTGATTATTCTTATTAGTTAATTGTTTTCAACTATTTGTTGTTATTTTTTTTTTTTTTTAGTAAAACAATTGTTCATTATTTAACCTTAAATTAGTTTCTAAAAATGAGTGTCTGGCACTGATGACCGAGATGTTTTGTGCCAATAAAATATAACAACCAACCAACCTAATGATCTTAAACAATCTCTCTTTTTTTTTTTTTTTTTTTTTTTTTTTATGTAAACATATTTATTGATATTAACAACTGTATAATTATAACAAAAAGTAAATGTGATGGATATAGTAATTTGACATGAAATACATGAAGAGATGCCACCCATCGGCAGCACTCTAAAAATATGTTTAACTAGAAGGTCTCGAGGCCATCTTCTTTTCAGACGCCTAGGAGGACTATCAGGAATCGAAGAGGATGATAGAATAGAAACTAGTGGATTAGAGTGGAAATGGAGTTTTTCATGGAATGATTGATACCTGGTTCGGGCTAATTCAGTAACATGTGGGATTGAGGTCTTTATGAATGAGCTTATTCGTGACAAAGTAAGGAGCGTTGAAGATTTTTGATTGTAAGGATTGGATACGAGAAGAATTTGATGGTTTGGTACAGCCCCATAGCTCTACTCCGTAAGTCCATATCGGTCTTAAGATGGTCATATAAATAAGTCTTTTGTAATTAAGTGGAAGGTTGAAGCGTTTGTCTAGTAAGTGTTGAAGTAGTCGAAAACGTCGGGCAGTTAAACAATGTCAAAAAATAAAATAAAATGACGCACCTTTTGTAGGGTGAACTTCCTCTATTGACTGGACTAGAGACTGTTTAGTCTCGTACCAAACGTTATTTAAGGTCTCAGACGTTATAATCTCAACTTTTTTTATATTTATACTGGCTAAGTGCCAAACTGTTTCCTGGTGATACATTTTGATAACTGACTTCCAAAAGGTACTTTACGGCATTTTTTATATACGGAATATTGTCACATGTTCGAATCTTAATCCTTTTGTTGTATCAAAGTATATTTTAAAAACGCGTTTAAAAAATGCATTATTTCCAAAAGGTACCATGTACCTTTTATTTTAATTTCCATTCAAATCGTCCTTAAAATTTCATTTCATAACCTAAAAATAATGTTATTAACATATAAAAAATAAACTGTTATATTTATTTCATGTAATTATGGCTTGCGAAGTTTATTCTCAAACACGTTTTGTCAATTTATTAAAGTAATCGACCACTAAATATTATAGCCTGGTATAATATAATTTATAAACTTGAGTGAAGAATGTGCAAGCCAAGCGATTTAGCCACTGACAAATATGAAACATTACCTGTTCCTAACATGCCCTTTTCGGCTTCATGTAACTGATCAATAATTTTAAAAAATATATGAGAGATGACAGGTGAGGAAGGACGGTTCGTGTCATACGATTCACTAAAATGAGCAATCACTCTTCTTTAGATTTCTGACTCCTTATTAAAAAAAAAAAAGAAAAATTAGACTCTTAAATCATTGCATGTTCCCACCGCCACAATATCTCATTAATTGGTGGTGAGGGTGTATGTAACTTAAAACTGTTTATTACAATATCTCTACACTCAGGTTAGCTTGGCCTAAGTCCGAAACCTTTCCATATAGTAATATTAGAACAAAATGGAAAGGCAAGATAATCATGGTTAGCGAACAACAGGTAAACGTAAATAATTACAAAAAAGTATTCTGAAGGATGCTTCATTCAAGTTAGCAGATTCCAAGGCCATCATCTTGAATGTTTAAAAAAAGAATAAACTTTCTGTCAGGTAATATTTTTTTTTTTAATAGATTATTTTGTAAATTAGATTAAAGCTCATCTATTTAATTCCATCATACTGAAGATACAAATAAAAGAAGCTTATGACTCTAATATTCTTCACATATTACACACGCATTCAATATATTTTCATTTAAATCCTCTGTCCACTCCCGCAACACTCATTCGCGGTCTTCAGATCTGTATACAACAACCCATCGAACCGTAGTTTTCGATAGATCGTTCCTTATCCGCTCCTCGTCCGTATGGAATTGTATTCCTTCATATATTCATCACTCTGATACTCTTCTGAATCACTTCATTACTATCTAATTCCTAAAAGTCCTAAACAGATTTGAAAGTTTCAATAAAAATCATTAAAAACATAGGAACAATAATTTCAACATAATACTTAATTTTGTGTTGCATTTGCACATTTTACTATATCATTTCATGAACATTACATCAACATTAATGTAAAACTCCTTTGATTAAGATTTGTATATATGCATATAGTTTCTGTTTTATTTTTTGGTCTAGTTTTGTAATTAATTATTAGAATTAGAATTATTAGATTCTTTTACTATAGTCCTTTTTGTTTTTTACTTCTATTATTTTTTGTTTGTTTTATATGTGTAAACTAAGACACTAAAGTTCTTTTTATATATTTTGTAATATTGGTAATAAGAGACTCGTGAATATATAATTAATATATTATTAATAATATATAATATTCCTTCGCATATACATTCAAAATCCACATTTACACATTAAAATTCTCTGACAGAGTCACTATTTTTTTTTCATGGTTACGATGATAATGTCGTCATTTGTTTTTTTTATTGCATCCCGATTCATATTCGACTGTCTTGAGAAAATATTCTTGGATCGTCCAGTCTGTCTTATATTCTCCAAGGCAGGACTATATGTGAAGATGATACGCTGTCTTCTCCTCATCATGACATGTAGGACTATCCAGGATTCCAATTCTTTAGAGATGCTGCTAAATATGCTGTAACTTCTAGTGAGATGAGATCTAAATGTGGTGTCGCTTCGATGTTTGGCTGCTATAATGACAACACTGATTACCAAGTTCGCCTTTTGGCTACCCAGGGGACACCTTAGATTTGATTAGCAGTATGATCTTCTTAAAGCCTCGGGCGCGATCACTTCTATGCCTAATTTAAAAAAAAAAAAATCATTCAAAAAAATAGTGTTAAATGATTACTTTTATAATTTAAACATATTTTAAACATGTGTCACAATAGTCGTATCATACAATGAGCGTAGCATCCGTTTACGAGAAAATGCATGGTATAAAGCTGCACTTTTGGTGTGTCAATTTCGGTGAAAAAATCGCTGTAACATCCTAAGCATATACTTGTCTTAAATATGAAATTTCAGTTCCTTACGATTTGCAGTTCTGCCACATTATAATCAGGATCTATGGGACCACAACTGTCGAGTCGAGGCCACAACCTGGTGGCATCAGCTGCAACTTCCCACTCTCCTTGTTCCATAAATCTTTTCGGTTAGGACAAGCTTGGATTCTGATCCTAGGCCAGTCTAGTTATAGAACCCGAAATTATAGAAATCGAAATTTCTCACGATCGCAGCAATTTCCGTTGCTATACTTCTCATACACAAGTTAGTGGTAATAATACGAAAACAAATTAAATTCAGTTTTTTTCACGGATAATGTTGGAATTTTTTTTTTTTTTCAACAACAATTTTTATTGAGAAAATTTTACAATCTGTCCCAATTTGGACATTAATAGTAGTGCTGAAAGATATCATACATACTACATTCATACAATATCATGTTGGAATTAAAACCGCAAAAACACCTAGCACTTAAATCTTGTTGGAATTGCTTAATTCCTTGCGCTTTATTATGATATTAAATAAATGCTTTGGAACTATCTCTTCTTTTTATATATTTATTTATTATAACATTAATAATTCATTTATAACGTTTCGAGGTCCAAACGCCTTATCTACAGAATCAATTTTTTTCTAATATTTAATCAATATATATTTTCTTTTTACGCCAAACGACCTTAAAGACCATGCAAATATCAGTTTCTCCCAACTTTGCCCACACATTCCACTCTTTTTCTCTCTTCCCACCTCTTCCTCATCCTTTCAGACTGGACTCTTCTCGGTTCCTCGCTCCATACTCTCCCCTTTCTCACCTCTTTGGCACCCACAAGGACCTTTATTTTCTCTAATTTCTCCCCATACTCATCTCTATTGACACAATCCTGTTTTGAGATTCCCAACCTCACTGTCTCTTTCCTTATCTGCTGAATGTACTCTCCGGCCCCTTTATATCCCCACATTTTTTCAAAGATTTCCTTATTTATTCTACTCGGGCACATCCTTACCATATGCCCGTATCCTTAGCCTGATATCCGTTTCCAGGTCATCCCTTTCTTTGCACTCTCTGGTAGTTTCAGGTCTCTGGTAGGCCTCAGCCTACATCCCTCTGGTAACTTTACTGGCCCATAAATCTTCCTCAAGATCTTCCTCTCAATTCCCAAACGTTTCCTTAAGCTAGTAAGAGAAGCGGTCTCCATTCCGTACATAATAACCGGTTTGACAAGGGTGTTATAGTGCCTTATTTTCGCTCTTATTGAAAAAGCCTTTTTACAGTATAGGCTACTTTTGGCAAAGCTGAGTCTTTACTTCTTGACCAGCTTCCCCTCCATATCCTTTTTCTTGGACCCATTACTGCAAATAATTTCCCCCAGATACCTGAAGCTATTGGTGAACCTGATTTCTTCATACTTTGTTTTAAATGTTTTTTCCCGAAAGTTTCGATAAGTAGTCATCAACTCGGTCTTTTCAAAAGATATCTGCAAACCGGTTCTTTCAGAAATTTGTTTTAGGGTATTACGCTGCTAAACTGCTTCATCCGCAGATTCGGCCATGAGGGCCAGATCATCAGCCAACTCCAGGCAACTTACTCTGACGTTATTCTTTTTTTTCCCCAATTTTTTCCCCACGCTATTTTTGACCGATAATTCCTTCATTAGCTTATCCAGCACTACATTGAACAGCACCGGGGACAGACAATACAGGTCATATTTTTTTATTACATATCTTTATTGTTATATGTCAACTATGGTAATCTGATTAATTTGGTCACTAATTTAGCTATAATCAGTTTCATCATCACATATATCAGCTTGTTTTAATAAATGTAACTGCTTAAACCAGAAAGTATAAAGTAGACTAATAAGTCTATCTTTAGGAAGCCTATATGTAATATTCGAAAATAGACTCCATCTGCACTATATTTCCTCATCATTGAATCCGTTCAAGATTAATTAAAGATATTACATGTT
Source organism: Piezodorus guildinii (assembly GCA_023052935.1). NCBI lineage: Eukaryota > Metazoa > Arthropoda > Insecta > Hemiptera > Pentatomidae > Piezodorus > Piezodorus guildinii. The sequence continues at coordinate 109,839,355 of CM041295.1, forward strand.
TTATAAATGTTCCTATGAAGCTGGTATACACAACTTGTTGCATGTCAAATTCTAAACTAATCGAGCCTGGCTAATTCGGCGGTCGAAGAGCGGGCAAGTTGGGCCGGGCGGTCGGAAGCTCAGAGGGCTTTGTGAATACACAACTTGGCCCATTGTTGACCCTCTGGATTCGGCTCTTGTTTATATCCTTGGGCATTATTAATGCTTCCTCCCGGGTTTATAGGCAGGGCCGAGGGACGCCTAAATTATTCCGAAGGCAGTTTGAGCCCCGCCTGGCCCCGTCCGAGATCTGTTAATGATCCACTTAAAATATATGAGGAGGCACTGGTCATAGCCCGCTCATCAATCGACCGACCGAAAGTTTGCTCAGGCTCCGAGAGTCAATAAATATCCTGTTGGAGTTCCATAAGTAGCACCTTCAACCCCAGGAAACCTCAGGGATAGTCCGTATTGAGACCCGATATGCAAAAGTGTTGGAATGAGTCCGAGGTTGAATTGAGACTCTTGTACTTGAAAAAGGTGTTAGGCATTGGATATGGGCTTTTTAGAACGTTCTGGTAATTATGATACAATAAAACTTATTAAAAACATTAAAAAATGGTTTTAACAATCAAGTATCTTTTAAATGATTTACTTTTAATAAAATAAGATATTTTTTGCATACCTCAAATGAAAAGGCCGTATGAAATCAAGCAATGACGGAATACTTCTATTGATATTGTTCAAGACAGGATTTTAGAAAAATCTCCTCTGTATTTTAAAAATTGTTTTGGAAACTTTATGTATTTAATGAAGCTTCTCTCCGATTATGTCTGTATATCTCGATTTTCTGTATTTCCTTCAATCTATTATTAATATTAGATACATTTGTATAAAAGAAAACTTGGGTTTTAACATATGCTATGACAGGGAATAATTCAGAAATATTAAAAAGATTATCCCGTATTTTTAATTTGATAATAGATACAAAATCTATTAATAATTAAAACAGTTGTATAAACGATATGTGCAGAAATAACAATATTACTAGTTGAATACTTTACTTTGATTTTATGAGTAGCAGTTTCGTTACCCGAAATATCGCGATTCGAAGGAACTTTTAATTCATATTTGACATGATTAATGTAACACTCTATATCCCACAACATCATTTTAATAGCAGTTTTAATGACTTCGTGATACGAAAATTTTATGAAAAAAAAAACCATGTAAAAACAAAATATTCCTATCATATGTGTTTCTTAATGACAATTTCGTGCATTCAGAAAAATATTCATTCCAGTATTATAAACTCCAGAGTTTATGACGAATCGTATTCGAAAAATGTGGGCTTGGGCATCAATTTGAGTGTTTATATTTGATGGGGGTGGGGTGGGTTGGTCTCCGAGTCACCTAAGACGTTATTTTCTAAAAGGTACTAATGGACAATTTTTTGAAATTGATATCTTGGACATATTTGTTATTGGAATTGGAACAAGAATTAGACATATAGAAATAATGGTTTAGTTTAGTTTTATCTTAACTCGTTATCGAATTTAATCTAAAAATGTACTAATCCTTTAAAAACGTATTTGAAAATTGCATTATATTTCAAAAGGTACTAAATCCATGATTTCATACTTTCTTATTATAGTGCTACAAATAAATAAACGATTTTTTGAATATTCAATATGTTTATGAAGAATAAATAATCAAATGTAATCAAACAACAAGGAAAGATATTTCTTAGAGGAAAAATAAGGAAATATACATCTAAGTTATGTATGTTTCGTTATTTTTCCTAAGAAGTAACATTATAAAGATGTTAGTTATCGGTAATGTTGTATGAGGGAGGTTATGGTGACTGTTAACAAATTATCACCCGCTATATCCCTTTTAATTTTTTTTTTTTTAAAGTACTATATCTACGTTTGATTCCATAAAGTACTGGCGCAAATATGATTTATTCTCTTGACAGAAAGGGCTCACCCGGCCCCTATAGGGGTGGGGGAGGTACCCCAAAATCAAGGGAAAATCCTCCCTGCTATCACTCTCAGCTCAGCCAGTCGTAGGCCTAATAACAGTTTTCTAATTAAATTCAAACCTAATGTTGATCTTAAGCACCTCAATTTCATGATGTAGTGTCTGTGACCTATTATAAGACCAGAAAAAACAAAACAAAAAAAAAATAAAATAAATAAATAAATGAATAGGTTTATAAGATTTCTGTACAGCCTCTCCAGACAAGATCTCTTCACACGTCTCTTACTGGTATTCTAGTCAAAATTGGCTCTATCCCGAATCCCGAATAAAATACCTCCTTGGCATCTTCCTATTCCAATCCTTGAGAGCCAGAAAACCTTCCTATATCTTTTTGATCTCCTTACTCCGAGCTCCTCCGTACACACAATAAATACAAGATCTCTACCTACCGATCTATACCTAACCTCCCATAGAACAGCATTCTTTGAAAAATCCTTTATCATCAATACTACCATACTTTGGAACTCTGTACCTATCTCTGTCATCCCTAACCACTTTTAAACAATATTCATTTATCCATCTTCTCAAAAATCAATCTTCCGCAGTTTTTCAGCCAAATATTTTTAATATTATTTCTTTAATGTTAAACTATTATTGCACATATTGATAATACTTGACTAAACTTGCCATTGTCTGCTTTTGTTTGTATCTTTTTACTTTCACTTACTATATATAGTAAGGGGAAGTATTGCGATCGTGAAAATTTTCGAATTCCAGTTTTCAACGGAAATACACGTTTTAGGGTCCCCTGAGTCCAAATAACCAAGTCCCGCAAAAAGGTCTGTGTGTGTGTGGTAACTACCGGGCGGAAACGATAAGTCCTATGAAACTGAAATTTCATATTTAAGACAACTATACGCCAGGGACGTGACAAAACTTTTTTTCATTAAAATGAGCTTACCAGAAGAGGCACTTTATACCATGCATTTTGCACCTTTTTTCGATTTTCTCGAAAACGGTTCCGACGATTTTGATTAACTCGCTATATCGATGTAAAGTTTAATGGACTTTAATATCATGTAGGTTTTATTTGGATAAAAATGGTCTGACAGGGCTTAACTGCCGATATTTTAAATTTTCTTCCCCTAAAGTACCTTTAATTTTGTAGATTTAATAATAATAACTAGATTATCTTGTTAACGCTGATGAAAAACAGGTAAATATATAAATTGAATAAATTCGATACCCAACTAAAGGAGAAAACAGAAAAAATATTTGTTTAATGAAATTTTTCGATTTTGAACATAAGAGCAGTAATATACATGTATGATATACCGTTGGAAAGCTAAAGATTTTAGAAAAAATATCATCTCATACACAACCTTTTAGAAGTTAATGGAGAGTGATGGAAAGAAGATAAAACTAACTCATTATTTAAGATAATAATATAATAGATTTTTTAATAAAACACATGTTTCTATATATATAAATTCAATTTGATTAATTCCTTAATAATTTCACGTATTTTTATCTCTAACTGTATTTGAAAATTCTTTCATTGATTTTAAAAATGGAGGTAAGTGAAAGTCGTGTGTTGCCCGCACCAGATTTTTTTTTTATGTTAACTTTATATAATTTACTATTTGACTAAATAATCTTGTATCAAATGAATCCAGGCTAATTAGACTTTCTCTGTTCACTGGTATATTATTCATAGGGGACGAAATGTCCCAGAATAAAAATTGTTTTTCATTCAAACGTAACTAGGCTTTATTTTAAATTTTATTGCACCTATTATAATTCAAAGTTATTGAAAAAAAATTGAAAAGTAATTATATAAAACTCCCTTCGAGTAGAGAAATGTCAAAGATGAGCCCTTACAAAAGACACAGCTAAAAGTCAGTTTTAGCTAGCTAGAGGTAGTTGACTAATTAATCCCTCCTTTCCAACAAGAATGATAACCCTTCCATGAACTTCTTAAAGATTAATTAATGAACACCTTAGTAAAAATTAGGTAAACAATTAGCGAGTTTGACTAAAAAAGGAAAACAAAATGCTTCGAGAAAACCATTAATTTCCTTCTGTTAATTAAGTAGTCCTTCAAGAGGAAAAAAAATAATTAAGATTGAAATATTTCCAAAATATGTTGACCTTATTTGGGTGTTAAATCACGTTCGTGTTAACAATATGATCATAATTAATGTAGATAAATTCGTTATGACGAAATTATGAACGTATTTATCGATCAGAACATATCTGTTACTTAATGATATCCCATTAAGTTGCGTTTTTCAACCAAATATTTTTAATATTATTTCTTTAACGTAAAATGCAATAAATACTAATAAGTATAGTCCTTTGTTATCTAGCGACATTAGCCACCTGCTAGATGATTGGTCACTCCCACGCTGATACGATTCTTACGATGTTTGTCAAAGAACTCTTGGACCGCAATTTCAATTTCCACAAAATTATGATTTTTTTTTCCACTTGACGTAAGTAGTTACTCGTTCATGCGAGGTCTGGTCTATATAGTAGATGTGGCAGGAGCTTCAAACCATGAAGTTCTTTAACTTTATTTTGGTTTAGAACGAACATTATCTTTTTGGAATAAAACTCCTTTTTGGTTGGTAAAAGCAGAATAACAACTTTGCGTACAACCTTTCCAGTTGTTGGCAGTATAGCTCAGAACTCAGAGAGCATTTATGAGGAACGAATTCTTAATGAATAACACCTTAAAAATTCCAAAAACCGCAGAGCATGGATTTTTTTTTTTAGTGTCCATTGCAGCAGCTGGAAAAACAATCTAGCAATTGCTTTCGGATATTTGGATTTCACCAGTAAACCCACTTTGATGGTGACCAAGAGTATCTTTCGACACAGCACACTCTCTGCCAAGTATGCAGGTGCCTACTCAGCAACCTAACAGCTTCCCCCAGAACCTTATCAATATCCAATAATAGTCTTTCGGAGCCCTACTTCCGTTCCGTCGTATCTTCGCTGCTAATTTTTTCAAAACAACGCGTGGTGCGTTAGTCAAGGACACTCTCCTTCTTATTTAATAATTTCACAAGTTTTTTTCAGCAGCTGTGAAATTCTTGCCCCAAGTAATGCCTTAAAACTAAGATAATTTCGTAAGAAACTGTCACGTTTCTGCTATGAAACATACAACTTAACTGAGGCTTTCTTTGAAGAAGTTGGATTGGATGGGATTAAACAAACACAGAGAATGTTCTAGGGGATTATTATGTATTGGTAAGTATTAAATTTTTACAGTTCTTTAAAATCTTTAATTTAATAAAAATGTCATTTTTTTAATATACGCTACTAATATTTTAATTACTTAGTTTTGAATAAACGTTATACTGTTTGAATGAAAACGCACGGCCACATGTCTCACTTGTGACGTCGTAGAGGCCTTGGTAATGGAATTCTGTCACATCAGCACTACTCTCCAAACTTCTCACATATAGATTTTATTTTTGTAGATACTCGAACGATTACTAAGAAAACAAAAAATTTAACGGACAAAAATAATTAAAAATCTCGCTTTTGGTGTTTTTCAATTCTAAAGATGGGGAATTTTAATCGACGAAATGGAAAAGTTTCCAACACATTGTCAAAAAGTTATTAATTGTAGCGGGAACTATTTTGATTAAATAAAACAGTTATAAATATTTTTTCTTTTTAGTTTTTAAACCAAAATCCATTATTATTTTCCGTACAACCCAATAGAATTTAAAAAATTCAACTTCACACCTAGCCTCTATAAACAAGTTTCTAAACTTTTATTTATATTTTTCATTTAACTATTTAAAATAAAATTAAACCATAATGATTTTGAAAATTTAAAACTAAAAAGTCAAAAACAACAACTAAATGTTAAATATTTGTTCCATAAGACTTTTAGTTTTTGAGGTAGACATAGCTAATTAATTAAAATAATAATATTGTACAAACACAGACACAGGCCGGGATTTTACACTTCGTCATTTGGACTCGGGAGATACTAAAACTTATTTAGGGAAAAGTTACGTGCTGAAAACTGAAACTGAAAATTTTTTAACGGTCCCAATACTTTCTCTTACCATCACTTTATGTACCATCCGAAAGACGGCGTAACTAAGGATTTTTTCAACCTATAGAAAAATCCTAAGGTCATCTGCCTGATTTGAACACGTGGCCTTGGAAATCGAAGCCTCGTATACTAACTACTACACCATAGGTGACCCCTATATGTCTTGATATTTTCTACGTGCAGTACATTTCACAATTAAGATTCAGCGAGCTTGACACACACAAACATACATAGCAAAGTCAAAATCAACTTTTTTCGATTTCTATAATATAATCAAAATCAAGTTAACAGAATTTTATGTTTTAAGGTTATTTTAATTATAAATTATGTTTTTAACACTTGTGGCTTGTTAACTGTTCCCAGGGACCCTATTACATACAATTGAGGCGTTGATTTCCAAAAGGTACTATATCCATTCTAGGAAATTTTACAGGAAGCGCGAAAATCTCTCATTACTGTATTATTAAACTAGCTAATTTGGGTCTTTTTGCCTTAAAATTTAGAACTATTTTTTTACTATAATAATAGCATCATATTAAAGTTATGAAATGAATTTTTTTAGAATGATTTGGAACGAAAATAAATGCGTAATTAGTACTTTTAGAAAATTACCGCATTTCTAAATCGCGTTTTTTAAGGACTTGAGAATTCATCAGATAACATCTGGTAGAATATTTAGATTAAATAAATGATGAGAATACAAATATGAAAAAAAATCAATTTCGTAAAAAATGTCAATTTTGTGATCATGGGGTTTCGAAGAACTGATACTTTTGTTTTATCACAGAATCATATCTTTTAAAGTCCAAATAACCAAATCTCTATGCTTGAGGTGAGCCTACTAACACGACTTTTACTTACCACTGTTTTTAAAATCGATTAAAGAATTTCCAAATACAGTTAGAGATACGAACCAGTGAAACCATTAAAGAATTAATTAAATTGAATTAATATAGAAACATGTTTTAATTAAAAACTCTATTATATTATTATCTAAAATAATCATCAATAATTCAATTTTACAAACTTGTGTATAAGATAATATAGTTTCTAAAGTCTTTCTTTTTCAAACGGTATAATATACGTCTATATTACTATTCTTATGTTCAAAAACAAAATTGGCACGCAGTGCTTCATTGACAAGCCGCCAGATTGCAGCACGGTCAACATCAATTTCTCTTTTCGGGAACCCAAACAACAGTTACTTTTATCGCCTTTTTATCACTATCCATTACCCTTACGATTCCGTGTATTAGATAATATTTTTTCTACAATCTTTAGCTATCCAAAAGTATATTATACATCTATATTACCATTGTTGTGTTCAAAAACACAAAAAATGCATAAAAAAATATTTGTCCACTTTTCTCCTTTAGTTGTTTATCAATAATTTATTTGTATTTATCTCAGTTATAGGTTGTTGTTTGTTTTCTTATTTTGTACATATATTATATTTTATTTATTTGACTTTATCATTGTATACTGTACATATTGTGTGAATGGGATCTTATACCACTATTACTAATGTTCATATAGAAACAAATTGTAATATATCTCAATAAAAAAAAAAAAAAAAAAAAAAAAAAAAAAAAGTTGTTTATCAAGTTCGCTCATCGTGCATATTTAGCTGTTAATTATCAATAGTAACAAGATAATATAGTTATTTTTATGGAATCTATAGGATTAAAGGTACTTTAGATGAAGAAAATTTAAAATATCGGCATTTAAGCCCAGTCATACCATTTTAATCAGAATGAAACCTACATATTAAAGCCCATTTAATTTTACGTTTATATAGCGAGTTTAATCAAAATCGTTAAAGCCATTTTTGAGAAAATTATAAAAAGGTGCGAAATGCATGGTATAAAGTGGCACTTCCGGTCAGCCGAATTTATTAAAAAAGTGCTATAACATTTCGGGCGTATGGTAGTCTTAAATATGGAATTTCAGTTCCGTACGAATTTTTGTTTTTGCGCTAGAGTTACCATACACAGACACACGGACACGCAGACGTTTTTGCGGGACTTGGTTATTTGGACTCAGGGGACCCTAAAACGTGTTTTTCCGTTGAAAACTGGAATTAAAAAATTTTCACGATCGCAATACTTTCCCTTACTATATATTTCATATATAGGTAAGTAAAAGTAAAAAAAAAAAAAAAAAATAGTCATGCTAACGGAAATTTATGAAAAGTGGATTTCTCGAAAGCTGCTAAGGCGACTTTGCATATACGATTAAATTTGAATGTAAAAATTGAATTATTTATACTTATTGAAATATTTGGAAAGAGCTTTAAATACCGAATTTTCAAAAACATTTCCTATACAGTAAATTTTGTTTATTTTAACGAAAATGCATGGATATGAAATAGTGAGTTTGAGTGGAAAGATTTGAATTGAAAGTCTATCATGGAAAGATTAGTAGCTGATAATCAAGAAGATATGGGACATTATTGTCATTATTAATTAGTTTATTCTCGAAAAAATATAAACATTGAGGATTTTTGATTGTAAGGATTAGATAAGTAAATAATTCCAGTTCCAAAGCTCAACTACGTTTAGAAATATACAATAGATATAAATGTACAATAGATATACAGAAAAATAGATAAAGATATACAAAAAGCTAAAAGCCTTTGAAAAATAATTATAGAAGGTATAAAGAGTGAAGGAAATGCATGATCTAACATAGAAGTTTCCATCGAAACTCAATATATTGTTTGTTATTGTTGTGTTACACTCAACCGATTATTTTTTTTTTCATTTGAGAAATATTGAGAGGATGGAGAGATGTTTATATGTAAATATTTTTAATATGAATATGTGCAAAGTATGATCACACTGAAAGTTTTTAGTTTTAGTTTATTAGTATAATTTGTTTAGGAAAAAGAGGATAAAACTAAATTAAAGAAGTATATTATTAAAATTGTCATTTTATATTAAATAACAATTTCTTAATATATTTTTAAAATAACAGTGGGGAACAATTGAGACGTTGATTCCAAAATGTACTAAAGGACAATTTTTTAGAAATTGATATTTATACATATTTGTATTCTAATGGTTTAGTTTTATCTAGATCCGTCATCAGATTTTATTTAAAAAACATAAAAATCCTTTAAAACCGTGTTTAAAAATTGCATTTCATTCCAAAAGGTACTAAATCCACATTTCGTTTCATTCCAAAAGGTACTAAATACATTTCCTTCCAAAAGGTACTACATCCTCTGCAAACAGATATAATCTTTCCTTTAATTTCATTCCAAAAGGTACTATATTTCCTACTTATACGGCAGAAGCACCTTACCCCGTAATATATTATCATTAATTTATTGTCTTCTTCATTTTATTCATTTTTATTGTTTCATTTAATACGTCTTGAATCACCGCTATTATTTTGAACTATAGTTTTAACCTAATAATCAGTTTTTAGACTGTTTTACACAACTTAATTGCCTCGCTTCGGTTCACGTAAGGTCCCAATTAAATTACGTTTTTTCTTCTTGCAGCCACATAAAGGGCCTAGCCGGATAAGCATGTGAAATCTGCCCCCGCGTGTATTAGAACCAAATTTATACCATTGAGTCACACCTATGAGAAACAACCTTACGCAAATTTTTAGCCCCTTAATCCTAAGGGAAGGGAAGTTATGGAGGGGGGAAGAAAAAACAAAAAAAATTGTTTTCTCCTGAACAGCTCAACCGATTTTCACGAGAAAAAAAAAAGTTATGATGGTTTGGTACACCTCCAATTTTTCGTTAAATAAAGAAATAAAGTAGTAAAATAAATTAACGAAAAATTGGAGGTGTACCAAACCATCATAACCAGAAAATATATTTTTTTGAAAAAAAAAAAAAAAAAAAAATTTAACTAGTATTTTCGTGGAAAAAAATTTAAAAAATATATTTTTTGAAACCTATTTGTAAAGTCACATAACATATATTTTTTTCGTGAAAATCGGTTGTGCTGTTCAGGAGAAAACAATTTTTTTTGTTTTTTCTTCCCCCCTTCATAACTTCCCTTCCCTTAGGATTAAGGGGCTAAAAATTTGAGTAAAGTTGTTTCTCATAGGTGTGACTCAATGGTATGAATTTGGTTCTAATACACGCGGGGGCAGATTTCACATGCTTATCCGGCTAGGCCCTTTGATATAAAAATCTTAAAAAACTCACATTTAGAATTAGAATTCCCTGACCTTGCTAAATATGAGAAGAAAAACCGTGCCTGCTCTAACCTAATAGAATTTTTTTTTTTTTTTATAAAGGTAAAAGACCGAAATAAAAGTTAATTATTTATCAGTCTTTATAGTTAAACATTGTTTACCGGTAGTTAATAATATAAATACATTTTTTAAATTCACAGAAAGAATAATTAACAGTTAAAAACAAATTTCATAATTACATAATTTCTTATGATAGGGCTAAAAATAAATAAAAGATCCTTTGAATATTCGCTTTCTTTATGAGGAATAGAGAATGAAATCTAGTCAACCAACAAGGAAAGATGAGTGATAATAAGGAAATATACATAACTTAGTAATTAACATAATACAGACGTTAGTTGTGAGTAATGTATTAGGACGGTAATGATGACTGTTATCTCGTGTTATATTCTTCCAAATAGTACTATATTCATATTATATTGTTAAAAATTCATAGGAAAAGTGCAATAATTTGGAGAAATATGTTGGTAACACGCTTAAAAATCAACATTAGATATTAATAAAAAAAAATCACGTAAATTGGTATAATAATAAATAAATGACAGATTTGTAAAATTGTCTAAAGTGGATATAGTACCTTATGGAAATAAACATCTCAATTTTCATACAAATATCTTATTTTTATTTTTTGTATAAACACAAATTAACTTTTAATATTATAACAATCTTTGTATGAATAAAATATTCTAATTCTAATAACTTTATTTTCCTTTGTATGCTCAGTTTGTATGACTTTTAGGGTAAAGAGAGAGTCTATCCTGTAGGTTAAAAACTTGACGTGACAGAGAAAAACACTTTTTTATTCAGAGACTAAAAATTAGTTTAGAACAAGTCACAGACAACCAAATTGCTGTTCCCCGGTATAATTAGTCTAATATGCTGTGTTAGAGCAAACCAATGCAGTCGGGCAGTATGTCTTTAGAAATCATTAAATAAATTTTTATCTCTGAAAAATATTTCTGGAATTTTCCGAGAAGCCATTGTAATAATTCGCTTGTATGATTCCATCGCTTTTCAGAATATAATCGCATGAACCAGGATTCGATTAAAATCCATTCAGGACGTTCAAGGAAAAGTTATAAGCGACAATTGAGACGTTGATTTCCAAAAGGTACTAAAGGACATTTTTTTCAAAGTTGATATTTTAACATATTTATATACTCAGGGTTTAATATTACCTAAATCCGTCATCAAATTGTATTTAAAAAACATAAAAATCCTTTAAAAATGTATTTAAAAATTCCATTTCATTCCAAAAGCTACTAAATCCACATTTCATTTCAATCCAAAAGGTACTAACACCTGTAAGCATGTTCAGAAGATTCTTTAGAAATTATTAAATACATTTTTATCCCTGAAATATTTTGGAATTTTCCGAGAAGCCATTTTAATAATTCGCTTGCATGATTCCATCGCTTTTCAGAATATAATCCCATGCACCAGGATTCGATTAAAATCCACCAAACTCCATATATATGGTCATATTTTCGAACGTTTTCATAATCCAGATGTAATTAGCATCCCGAACCTTCATCAGATGTTAAATAAACAGAAATTTATGAGGGTTTAGGGGATCAAATCAAATGCAGGTTGGAGCTTAAGCCCCAACCGTTTGGCCTAATCCTTACTTAATGCCAATTGATTAAGCCATTAAGCTACTTGAGTTAATTACAGGCAAAAACGATGTGCTATTGTTAGGATACAGGGTTCAAAGTAGGTTCCTACGATGCCCTACGATGTCTTATCTTAATAGCCCAGGAGCCATGCGCATGACTAACTACCTCACCCATCATACGTCTAGAAATATTTTTAAAAATTAGTTTCTACCACACTTATACGGAAACTCTTACTTACCAGCTAATTAATTCGATTAAATGGCCAGCTAATTAATTCGATTAACTAGTCCATCTAACATAGGATTAGTTATTGTACTAACTACTCGAGAATCCCTGTAACTCGTGTTTCAAGGGGCCGAGCTATAAATACGAATTATAAGAATTTATCAATTATTGGGGTTTTCAATTATTGGGAGTAAAAAAGAAAAAATACAAAATTATGTTGTAAATACAATTTTTAACGCTCCGAAGTGCATTGAAACGTAATATTTAATGTAATATTTAATGCTTAATATATAATGTTAAAATTTTATACTTAAAAAATCAGGTGCATAAAAAACAGGACTTTCACTTACCGCCGTTATTAAAATCGATTTAAGAATTTAATACGAGATAAGCATCATGGCCGCAAGTGAACCTACAAATAGTTATTGCTCTGTGTTCATTTCTTATCTACAGTGGTATTAGCTGTTAATTTGTTGCTAAAGTTTGTAAACATTGACTATTTACAGACGTGAACAATATTCAATTGAGTTTCGTGGGGTAAGTGTAATAATTGTACTTATTAACAGTGAGAACTATTGAGTGTTGCAAGCGGGTCCTCTCTACCTCGTGGACGGGCAGATCCTCACCTGCTCGCTCCGAGCCTCTAGCTATCATTCTATTGAAGACTAATCTTGTCAACTGACTTGTAGCTCACTCGGTTGGAGCGCTGCTTCCTGGTCTCATCTACGTATTTCAACACGAGTTCGACTACTGTCACAAACAATATCTTTTATTTTTATTTTACATTTTTTTTTTTTTTTTTCATTTATTTCTTCTTTTCTCTCCTTTATATTATTTATGTATACATTTATAAGATAAATTTTATTTTCTTTTATTTTATTTTTTAAAACATTAAAATGAGTAAAACTTCGTGTTTGGAAACTGATGAAGATACAGCCTTCTCAGAAGTAAGTGAGTCCGACTCACAATACTTAACAAGAAGAACTCTTCAAAAGCGACAACGTTCTCTCGAAAATTCACCAAATAAAAAAAAAAATAAAAAGGGAAGAAACAAAATTCACCTCCAAGTAACTCCATAAATAGCTCCGGCAGTACTTCTGCAGCCAACAAATTTGATTCCTCTCTACCGCAATATCCGTCAACCTCCAATGTACCAAATATTACGACCAGCAATAAGTTTGCAGCCCTCAGTAACATTGATACAGAGACCACAACACCACATCAAATTACTGAACCTGAGCCTCCCCCCATTTTCGTCACAAATATACAGGACTTTATGGCTCTGGGACAAGAAATCTCTAATCTTATTGGCCAGACGAATTTCCAATGTTATTCAAGATTAAAAGAGGTCAAGATCAACACGACGAACAAAGAAAGTTACAAAAAATTAGTTAGCCACTTAACAGACAAAAAGTATGATTTTCATTGCTATCAACTTAGACAAGAGAAGTCATACCGAGTAGTTCTGAGAGGATTACACAGCACCACACCCACCACAGCCATTAAGAGGGACATCGAAGAGCTGGGTCACAGTGTCAGAAACATCTCCAACGTGATTCACCCAACGGGAAAATATCCTCTCCCCTTGTTTTTCGTTGACCTGGAACCAGCCCACAATAATTCTGAAATATTTCACGTCAATAGATTAGTATACTCCGTTATAAGTTTTGAGGAACCAAGACAGAGAGCAGAAATCGTTCAGTGTACTAGGTGCCAAAGCCTTGGGCACACGAAGACTTATTGTCATCATCAAGCCAGATGCGTGAAATGTGCCGGTCCACATGAGACCAACCTCTGTCTGAAGACTCGAGATACACCGGCTAAATGCGCTCTATGTGGTGAAGCCCATCCAGCTAATTATAAAGGATGCATTATTTATAAAAATAAGCAACGTCAAAAAGCCATCTACACTTCCTCTCATTTGCAAAGAAACGTAGTTCCTGAAGATCTAAAATCTAACCCTTCAGCGCGAAACGGACTGGGAACCTTGGGAAATGCGGTTGTCAATGAAGTTAATAAACCAACGAGTTCCAAGATCAAGACCCCAACAGTTTCGAACATTGGCAGGAAACCTCAACAACAGGTGCATCAAGCTTCTTTACTTCCAACCAGACAAGCTAACTCTCAAGCCTCTCCTTCTCAGCCTTCGACTTCTCATCCTCAGCCACCGATCTCCCATTCCAATACTCAGACTTCTCATCCTAATACTCATCCTAACATTCCGACTTCTCACCCCAATTTCCAATCAAAAACCTCTTTTAATGAAATATCCTCTAAAAGCATATCAAGAGTTAAGTTGCCACCCCAGAATTCCAACCACCTTGTCCTTTCGCAATCATCCTCTCAAATTAACCCTCCACCAGAACCTCAATCAAATGTCGAATATAGTCTGCGATGGAAGGAAAAACCCCATCCCAGACAAATTATTCCTCCAACCCAAGATTATTCAAGCTTCTCCTATCCTAACCAAAATCCATACGATACTGCCTCAATCCTTTCATCGTTCCTTCGTGATTTACAGGAAACAATCAAACCATTAATCAACCTCCTTACCCGACTCCTTTCAGAAATCCCGCTCAATACCTTACGATGAGTAAAAGGCCTTTAGCGATCCTGTTATGGAATGCAAATGGACTACTCAACCATCGGGACGAACTGGACATATTTCTTCACCACAATTTCATAGACATAGCCCTACTGACTGAGACCCATTTTACTACAAACTCTCATTTCTACATACGTGACTACACTACATACAGAACAGATCATCCAGACAACACATCTCACGCTGGCTCGTGTATACTTATACACAAATCCTTACCTCACTCTTTCATTCCTTCAACTCCTACTGACTCCATTCAATCAACCTCCATTACCTTAACCTGCCGTCCTTTCAACCTAACTTTCTCAGCTGTATATTGTCTTCCTGGTAATACTCTTTCCTTCAGTCATCTTGATTCCTTATTCCGATCCTTTGGTCCGCGCTTCATTGCTGGTGGAGATTACAACGCCAAAGACCAACGGTGGGGATGCCGAACGTCTAATACTCGTGGCAGGATTCTTTCCCAAGTCACTACCTCCAATAGCTATTCCATCTTATCACCTCAAGATCCTACCTATTGGCCTACATCCCTTAAGAAACGTCCCGATATCCTTGATATATTCATTACTTCCCAAATAACCTCCACCCAATCTACAATCAAATCCTTAGATGAACTTTCCTCAGATCATAGCCCTGTTCTGCTTCTCATGCACTCAAATCCTATTAATAAACCCTCTCCTCCTTCACTGATTAAAGGACATATCAACTGGGACAACTTTCGATATGATCTAGAGAACAAACTGGACTTGAAAATTCCGTTAAAAACTAAACAGGACATAGACTCTGCCATTAATGAACTTACAAACTCAATAGAAACTGCCATACATTCCAATACATCTCACTATACAAATAGGAAGGCTCAGGAAACCTACTTGCCAAATCATATTCGGCTCTTAATAACTGAAAAACGCCGAGCAAGAGCAAAGTGGCATAGAACTAGATATCCTTCAGACAAAACCCATTACAGTAAACTAACTAACAAATTAAAAACAGAAATACGAAAATTCAAAATTCAAAAATTTCAGAACATTACAGAAACCTTAACTACTTCAGACAAATCTTTATGGAAAACAACTGCAACATTACTAAAATACAAATCCTTTAATCATCCACTTCTCACTGATTCCCAGACCTGGACGAAATCTGATGAAGAAAAATCCCAAATCTTTGGTGAACACCTTTCTAAAACGTTTAATCCGCATCCTGATATCCTTGATCCGATCCATATTAAACATGTTGAAGCAGAACTAACTGTTCCACTCCAAATGTCCCTTCCTCCCAAGGCCTTTCACCCTTCAGAAATTATTAGCCTCATCCAAAGATTACCATCCAAAAAAGCTCCTGGCCACGATCTCATCACGCCCCGCATCCTGAAACAGCTTCCCAGAAAAGCCATACTCATACTCTGCTATATATATAATGCCACGCTGCGTTCCACTTATTTTCCTGATCCTTGGAAATTTTCAATCATCAAAATGCTCCCTAAGCCTAAAAAGCCTCTTGAAAACCCATCTTCATACCGTCCTATCTCTCTTTTGCCCATTATGGGGAAAATCCTAGAAAAACTGCTCCTTAAACGTATATACCCAATCCTAGATATTAACCATGTGATTCCTGACCACCAGTTTGGATTTCGCTCATCCCATTCCACTATACAACAGTGTCACCGTGTGGTGGATGTGATATCTTCTACATTGGAGCGCGGGATGTATTGCACTGGAGCCTTTCTTGACGTACAACAGGCCTTTGACCGGGTTTGGCACCCAGGGCTGCTCTACAAACTTCGCCAATTCCTCTCTCCTACGTACTTCTTATTAATCCGATCCTACCTCACTGATAGAACCTTTAAAGTAAGTCATAACCTTTCCTACTCATCCATATTTCCTCAGTCCGCTGGTGTACCTCAGGGTAGTATTTTGGGCCCAATCCTTTATACCATATATACAGCTGATATTCCAATCCATCCTGGTACTGTCCTCACAACCTACGCAGATGACACTTGTGTGTTATCCGTAAATAATGACCCATCTGTTGCTTCCAAAACCCTTCAGTCCCACATTTCTTCCATTGAAGAATGGTGTCAAAAGTGGAGAATTAAAATCAACCCTACTAAATCCCATCAAATTACCTTCACCCTTCGTCGAAAACCTATGTCCGCCTGTCCCACTATTTCCTTTAACAATATTCCACTCACCTCAGTTGAACAGATCCGGTACCTAGGACTCCATCTAGACAAACGTCTTACTTGGAATCCTCACACTAGACTGAAACGACAAGAAACAGCTCGTAGATACCGCTTACTACAACACTTACTGGACAAACGATCAAAACTTTCCACATACTACAAAAAATTAATTTATATAACCATCATTAGGCCTATTTGGACATATGGGATTGAGTTATGGGGATCCACCAAACCATCCAATTCTTCCCGCATTCAATCCTTGCAATCCAAAATCCTCCGAAAGATCCTAAACGCCCCTTACTTTGTCACCAATAAAATAATTCATAAAGACCTAAATATCCCATTAGTCGCAGATCTAGCCCGAACTAGATATTCCTCCTTTTATTCCAAATTACCCGTCCACTCCAACCCACTCGCCCGCAAACTCTCATCTCCTATTCCTGATCATCTTCCTAGGCGGCTGAAAAGACGATGGCCTCGAGACCTACTTAGCTGAATAAACTTTGAAGTGCTACCACTGGGTAGTTTCTTCACATGCCTGTATCACGCCCACTTGATCTATTAGCACATTTACTTATTGTATTTTATTGTAATACAGTTGTAAATTTCTTTTAAATAAAAAAAAAAAAAAAAAAAAAAAAAAAGAATTTAATACATTTAGAGATAAAAAAAAAAAAAACTGTTTAAGAATTAATTAAATTGAATTTCAATAGAAAAATGTGTTTTATTAAATAATCTATTATGCTTTATTGAACGACAATCAATTAGTTTCATCGGCTTTTTATCACTCTCCATTATTTTTTTACAATTCTGCGAATAAGAAAATATTTTTTCTAAAATCTTTAGCTATCCAACGGTATATTATACATTTATTCTTGTTCAAAAACTGTCTAAAAAAATATTTTTGCACTTTTCTCCTTTAGTTGTTTATCAAATTCGCTTAAAATGCTTATTTAGTTGTTACTTATCAATGCTAACAATATAATATGGTTATTTTTATAGAATCTACAAAATGAAAGGTACTTTAGAGGAAGAAAAATATCGGCATTTAAGCCGTCAGACTATTTCAATTATAATGACCCCTATATGATATTAAAGCCCATTAAATCTGACATCGATAAAGCGAGATTAATCAAAATCGTTAGAGCCGATTATTTAGAAAATCGTAAAATGGTGCAAAATGCATGGCATAGAGTACCACTTCCGGTCTGCTGAATTCAGTGAAAATGTTGCTGTAACATCTCAGGCGCATATTTGTACACACACACACAGACCTTTTTGCGAGACTTGGTCATTTGGACTCAGGAGACACTTAAACGTGTATTTCCGTGGAAAACTGGATAGCAATTCGAAAATTTTCACGATTGCAATACTCTCCCTTACTATATATTTCATACATAAGTAAGTTAAAATAAAATATCATATATATTTTGTTAGTCTTCTTCTATTACTAAAAAAAAAAACAATTTTCTTTTTCGTTTCTGAGCAAACCATCTTTGCCTTCTCCATGTATATCGGTTTACTCACTCATACATTTTTTTTTGGCATAAACTTTCGTATTTTATTTCGAAACGTTTCCTCCAACAGGTACATATTCTTAATGGAACGTTATTTTTAAATGGCCTTCTAGTTTTGGGTCCTTACTTTCCTTGATAGTAAATCTTAGAGTCACGGTGGTGCAGTAGCATAACAGTCTTCTATGCACAAGGTCGCGGGTTCAAACACGGTATAAGGCCATATATAAGGTAGCAATTCCTTGGTTATACTTCAGAGTAGACGTAAAATGGTTGCCCTGAGCCTGTGTGACGTCAGGTACTCGGTAAGATCTTTATCCTAATTACAATTGGATAGGGTAAATTTATGACTCTCGCTGTAGTATCGTCCTATTTGCAGCAGCATTAAGTGACATTAAATAAAAGAAATAATAAAAAAAATATATAAAAACTCCATCATCGAACGACATCCTATGTTCAAAAAACAAAAGTATAGTTTTTCTATCATCATCATATAATCATGAATTATAGTTTTTTTCCAATTAATAGCTTGTTTGTTTTCTACAAGTGACAATAATAGTTGCCTTAGGTTAGTGGAGGTTAGCTCAAACCTAATTTAGTAAAATCATACAGCAGTTCTATACATACCTCTGGGTACCATACAAGATTTAACAAATATAACATTTTTTTTCCAAATTATGGAAAATATTAACTAATTAATTGTTGTATATTACTTTATGTGCAGTTCAGAATATACGGGATTATCGAACCTAAAATAAAAATGTTCCATCCTTATTATTTTTTTCTTACAGTTCACAGAATATCTGGATCATTGTTATGTTCTACAGTTAATTTGATAGTTTTATCAAAGATTCTAACAATATTTACTATTAAATAATTCAATCCTACTGCGTTGTCCTTTGGTCTTAATACTCTTTAACAGATAAAACTGTTTTCTTATTGCAGAAGGCTTCGTGGCTAAGGACAAGAAACATCATGCACACCACACCGCCTCAACAGTCTCAACCAGAAAATTTGGAAATTTCTGTAAGTCTAAATTTTGCTAAACAATTTATTTTGTATCTACTATTATTACTGAATTAACAGTCGAGGTGCTACACTAAGATTTGCCCGGCCTTTTGATCTTTAAATCAAAACCAGTTTAAAATGTAACAATTTCAAATATTCGTTTAGTTGATTTTTACTTTCACTTACCGGTGTATCAAATATATAGCCAGGGAAAGTAGTGCAAACATGAAAATTTTCAAAGTCCAAAAGGTGTGTGTGTATTTTATAAAAAAAAAAATATAAAAACCAGAATTCACCTATAAATCTAAAAAAAAATATGTCTGTTGTTAATTACTCAAGGAAGAAACAGAAGATCTTTCTTGAGTAATTAACAACAGAAATATTTTTCGAGGTAACTTTTCCTACAAAAAAAAAAAAAAATAATATTAATATTTTATAAGTATAAAATACTGTTAAACTACAGATTAAAAAAAAAAGTTATCTAACAGTAGTAGATGGTATTGGATGGTAATAAAAAGTCCATAAACTTAAGTTATTATTGCATATAATAGTTTCAAGTGCTGTATTATCTAATCTCAAATAGATGTTTTTGTCGAAACTCAATGTAATTATTGTTTTAACTATAGCTTCACTTAAACGTTCAAAAATTGATCTTAACTAGTAAGGCAACCGAAAGACGTGCACTGCGGACTCCAGATATTTAATAATCCAATGGTACTTTCCTGTGAATTATTACGTCATATATATATATATATATATATATATATATATATATATATATATATATATATATATATATATATATATATATATATATATATATAATATATATTGAGGATAGGCTAGGTAGAAATAATCGGGAATCAGTAGGTTAAGAATATTTTTATTTTTCCGACGTTTAGGCTCAAGCATGTAAGGCATGTGAACCGTCATCAGGGCATCATTGAGCGATTTCAAGCATAAACTCGGTTATGCTTGACATAAGTTTTAGTAAAATTTGAGTTTATACTTGACATGGTTCAATGATGCCCTGATTATGGTTCACATACTTGGGTCGAAATATCAGCAAAATTAAAATATTTTTAACCGATATTATCAGATCTACTATTACCCTATTATCAGACGTATTTGGACATATGGAATTGAGCTTTGGGGCTCTACGAAACCATCTAATTCCTCCCCTATCCAATTCTTACAATCCAAAATCCTTCGCAAAATCCTGAATGCCCCTTATTTTGTCACAAATCAACTCCTCCATAATCACCTAAACATCTCATTTATTGCAGACAAAGCCCGTCAAAGATACACCTCTTTTCATTCTAAACTCCCTTCACACACAAATCCACTTGTCCCTAATTTATATTCCTTGCTTATCCCTGATAAACCTCCGTGGCGATTAAAAAGAAGGTGGCCTCGGGACCTACTGCCTTAAAATAGTTAGTGAAGTGCTACAACTGGGTAGTTCTTTCTCAAGACATTTTCATGAATTTTCTTCAACCTGCATATTTACTTATTGTGTTTTTTTAGTACAGTTGTAAATTAAAATAAATAAAATATTAAAAAAAAAAAGTTTATTTTTAGTATTGATCGATTTGTCATTATTAATGTTAAGGTTTTTTTGTCACGGGTTCATTTTTAATTTAAAGGAATCTTCTATTAATTTGTTATCAATATAAAGTTCTTTGGATTAATTAATTTTATTATTTTTGTTTTTTTTTACCGCCTCCCTAACCATGCCTTACTTAAAATTAATGATTTACTTTTTGATTGTATTTTTTTCCCCTAGACACCCGCACTAATTTCCTCTTTAATCTCTCAACAGTCAACTATTCATATTCATTATATATTTTTTTTTCATAGTTAATGTTAGCTCTGAGCGTATGAAATCATTGAATGAGCTGATATAATAAATGGGAGAAATACTCATACTACAGGGAAAGCTTCTCTCCCGAAAGGTTTCCCTGGCTCCCTTTTTTTGTCCCTTTCCCCCGGACAATCATTTATCCGGACACATCGATTTATTTCTATCTTTTTATATCCAGTTCTTGTTGGAAATAAGTTGATATGGCCCCTTCCATATTGTATATCAAGTGCTCTTTGTCATATTTCTTCTTATTTTTTTTCCTTGATGCCTTTTCACCCAAATTCCTTAACATTTATCTAGAGATCCTATTGTTGTCATGTCAAGGGTCGCTTGATAGCCATCCTATATTCCAATCAATACATTAAGTAATAAATAAATATTGAAGGTGTGCGGTCGACTGTAGATATGATAGAAAAAATAAACAGGAGTTTGTCTTAGATATTTTTCAAAATTTTACTGTCGTTTATTTTAGAATTTTTAAAATTAACCAGATCCAGGAATGTTCAATGTTTTCTTTGATTCTTTTCTATGAAGTTTTTTTTAAAAAGTAAAGTTGACCTAAAACGTGTATTTCCGTTGACAACTCGAAATTAAATTTGTTTACCATCACAATACTTTATCTTACTATATATTTCATAAATAGACATGTGAAAGTTAAAAATATAACAAAAGAAATAATGAATATAATTAGTTCAATCTAACAAGTGAAGGAACACCTCAAATAGTTACAGTCAGTATCATGCTTGTTCCTTCAATTGGGGAGTTAAAAGCAGCATCCTGGAATCCCTGAGTTAGGGCGCTATAGCTACAAACCTAGAGCACCTGAGGGAAGAATCCTTCCAGCCCCAGAAATCTAGTGCAAATATTTAGAAAAGGTATTGGGGCCACTGCCGTTTCAGATATCTAAAAAGATCGTTGAGATGGGTGGAGCAGAATAGGGATTGCGCTAGATAATAAGGATGAAATGGAATTAAAAAAGTTTTTATTATCCTTGGGCTAAAGTACATTAAGAATAAAAAGAAAATATAGATTTGGTGGCCGGAACAGCGTGGTCATATATTTGAACATCAAAAACTAAAACTAAAATAATAAATTTAGGTTATAAAATATGAACAATTAACAAATATTAAGATAATTAAGATAAAATAAAAAAACAAAATTATATAGTTCATTAGAGATAATTAAAATAATATAAAAATTAGTGTTTCTAGCTGTTGAATTTTGAGGTTACTGTCTCTTTGGCTGGGAAAAGTATGGTATGGTTAGAAATTAGCGATTTTAAGGTAGAAGCGTTTAGTGTATGACGGATCTCAGGAGAGGAAGAATTCCAAATTCTAGGGCTTTGGGTTCTAATAACCTGAAAGAGGAAGGAAGCTAGGAAATACTGGCATCTGAAACGGGGATAAAGACTCCGTATTTCTGCGTAATACTGGGTTATATTCGTCTATGGTGATCCCGAATAGAAATCGTTCATAACATGCTTGAGTTTCTATTTAGGATGATGGGTTTTGATAGAGTTTTGAGAATTAAGGTGGAATATGGATTAAAATAAATTAAAAATTAAGGCCATAATGTAGTATATTACAGGAATAGTATGGTGTTTGAACACATTTGATATTGAAAGCTATTTAATTACGAATTGATAAAAGAAGTTTATTATCCCTTCCTGAAGTAATTAAACTGCTCTTAACCTATCGAGTATATAAGGTATTGCTGTGGGAATCCTTACAAAATATTTATATGAATTTCTATATTTTTTTTTTCCCTCGGTTGGGTATAAATATTTGGAATGGTATTCCTAGCATTCGGAGTTGAGAGAGCCTTCTTAATATTAAAATTTTCACATCTCTCGCGTGGAAAATTAATATTCCTGATACGGCGGTGTGTGGGATCCAATATTGATGTTTCTTCGCTAGCCAATAACTTTCACAATATTTATCATTATTTGATATTGGTACAATAATTCTTAAAAAAATGAATTTCTTATATCGAATGTTTTCTTATTTTAATAGTATACTAACAATTGTATTGATATTTTTAAAAGAAGAATGAAAAAAGTGGATATAGTTTAAAACCTCTTATTATTTCATGCCTAACACTAAAAAAAAAGCAAAGAAAAAAAAATTGGAACGATACATGAAAAATCAAAAAATGTATCATAACATTAGAATATAAAAATCTGGTGCGGGAACACACGACTTTCACTTACCTCGACTGTTAAAATCTATTTATAAACTATTAAATATACTTCAATTTGAAAAATATTTTCAGTTTATTTCAATAAAACGTGAATTAATTTCCGTTAAAAACATATGATTTAGATTAAATAATAGAACTATATTAAATTGTTAATCAGTAATAAGTTTATTTCCTATTCGTCACTTTATATTACTTTTTACAACTTTGTGTATAATATAATGTTTTCTCTAAAATCTTAAGCTTTCCAACGTTATATTATACATCTATATAACTGTTCTTATGTTCAAAAACAAACAATTCCAATAAAAAAATATGTTTGCACTTTTTTCTTTTGGTTGAATATCGAATCCATTCAACTTACGTATTTACATGTTTTTTATCATAAATAAAAAGATGATATAGTAATTTTTTTAGAATATATAAAATTAAAGGTACTTCAGATAAAGAAAATTTAAAATATCGGCATTTAAGCCCTGTCAGGCTATTCCAATCAGAATGAAACCTACATGATATTAAAGCCCGTTAAATTTCACATCAATATAGCGAGTTTAATCAAAGTCGTTATTGCCGTTTTTGAGAAAATAGTAAAAAGGTGCAAAATTCATAGTATAAAGTGGCTCCCTTGGTTAGCCGATTTTGATGGAAAAGTTGCTGTAACATCTCGGGCGTATAGTTGTCTTAAATATGAAATTTCAGTTCCGTACGACTTTTAGTTTATCCGCTAGACTTACCACACACAGACAGACACACAGAGCTTTTTGCGGGACTTGGTCATTTGTCTCAGGAGACCCTAAAACGTGTAGTTCCGTTTAAAACTGGAATTTGAAAATTTTCACAATCGCAAAACCTTCCCTTACTATATATTTCATATATAGGTAAATGAAAGTATAAATAAAAAACATATATCTATTAGAATCTCTGAATTTAAATGACCAAGTCTCCAAAAAAGTTTGTTAGTCACAAAGAAGTGAAATTACATATTAAGGTGCGTGAATGCCTGCATTGTTACTTTTTCATAAAAATTTACCAAACAGGAGCAAGTATAACAGGGAAACAAAAAATCGTAAGGAACTTAAATTTCATATTTTAGACAACAATATGTCCATGATATTACAACTTTTTCAACAAAATAGGATTACCAAAAGTGCTAATTTATACAACGCATTTTTCACCTTTTTTTTTTTTTTTTTTTTCTCTTAAGAACGGCTCTAACGATTTTAATTAAACTCGGGATGAAACTTAATCGGTGTACAATTTAATATCATGTAAGTTTCATTCTGATCGAAATAGTAGTATGACAGGGCTTGATTGCCGATATTTTAATTTTTTTTCCTCTGAAGTACCTTTAATTTTGTAGATTGGAACAAATAACCTTTTCATATTAGTAGTGTTGATAAAAAACAAGTAAACATACAAATACAAACTTAAAAAACAAAATGTGTATTTAAAAATATGTTTTTTTTTCCTGAACAAGAGAAAAGTAATTTAGATGTAAAATACTAGCTATATGAAAGTGATGAAAATTTTATAACCTTTAGTAATTATTGTATCCAGCAAAACTTAAAAAAAAAAAAAAAAAAAAAAAATATATATATATATATATATATATATATATATATATATATATATATATATATATATATATATATTATATTGCTATGTTTTTGACCGGCTGCTTTTCTAAGACAGCGGTACCTTCAAAAACAATATTAATTGATACCTTTAATCAATATTAAATCTGATAAATTTAATCAATATCAGTATGCAGGGGAAGATTAAATTAAACAAGTTTCAATAAATGCAATTATTATTTAAATTAACTTAGATTATACATATACCGAGGGAATATACAGGGAAACCGAGGGGTAAGGGTAAACACCTTTTGAACTTCCTCCGACAATAGCCTATTAATAATTATTTAATAAAATAATAATTATCAAATGATGAATCTACACACCTCAGTATCCTCAATAATATATATATATATATATATATATATATATATATATATATATATTTTTTTTTTTTTTTTTTTTTTTTTCAATTTAAGTTAGTTATGCTTAGTAATGCTTAAGTTGATTTTAAGAAGGGATGGTTTTTATGAAGGTGAAATATATACAAAGGTGGTTGAAAATTTCCAAGATAATAGAAAAGCTAACTTAAAAATAAATAAAACATAAATAAGAATAATGATTTTCATTCTTCATTTCAACGATTTAAATATAATGTACATTGAAGTTTAAAGTATTGAAAGTAAATTATAAAATATCTTTACCGTGTTATTAGTTTTTCCTTTAGTAAAACCTTTAATTATTAAGCGAAAGAGGTTGGGTTTAATATGAACCCCCTGATGGTTATTCAAAACACAGAGGGGTTTTTATGGTCGTTAATATTCTATATTTAAAATTTTTCTCGTGGTTATAAAATATTTAAACATCAATCAAGAGTTTTAAAACAGAGTTCGTGTTTTGTTTTACTAAAATATGTTTCCTCTTAATTTTTTTTTTTTTTTTTTTTTTTTGCAATTTAAGTTAGTTATGCTTAGTAATGCTTAAGTTGATATTAAGAAGGGATGGTTTTTATGAAGGTGAAATATATACAAAGGTGGTTGAAAATTTCCAAGATAATAGAAAAGCTAACTTAAAAATAAATAAAACATAAATAAGAATAATGATTTTCATTCTTCATTTCAACGGTTTAAATATAATGTAAAATGAAGCTTAAAGTATTGAAAGTAAATTATAAACTATGTTTACCGTGTTGTTAGTTTTTCCTTTAATAAAACCTTTAATTTTTAAGCGAAAGAGGATGGGTTTAATATGAACCCCCTGATGGTTATTCAAAACACAGAGGGGTTTTTATGGTCGTTAATATTCTATATTTAAAATTTTTCTCGTGGTTATAAAATATTTAAACATCAATCAAGAGTTTTAAAACAGAGTTCGTGTTTTGTTTTACTAAAATATGTTTCCTCTTAATTTTTTTTTTTTTTTTTTTTGCAATTTAAGTTAGTTATGCTTAGTAATGCTTAAGTTGATATTAAGAAGGGATGGTTTTTATGAAGGTGAAATATATACAAAGGTGGTTGAAAATTTCCAAGATAATAGAAAAGCTAACTTAAAAATAAATAAAACATAAATAAGAATAATGATTTTCATTCTTCATTTCAACGATTTAAATATAATGTACATTGAAGTTTAAAGCATTGAAAGTAAATTATAAAATATCTTTACCGTGTTATTAGTTTTTCCTTTAGTAAAACCTTTAATTATTAAGCGAAAGAGGTTGGGTTTAATATGAACCCCCTGATGGTTATTCAAAACACAGAGGGGTTTTTATGGTCGTTAATATTCTATATTTAAAATTTTTCTCGTGGTTATAAAATATTTAAACATCAATCAAGAGTTTTAAAACAGAGTTCGTGTTTTGTTTTACTAAAATATGTTTCCTCTTAATTTTTTTTTTTTTTTTTTTTTTTTTTTGCAATTTAAGTTAGTTATGCTTAGTAATGCTTAAGTTGATTTTAAGAAGGGATGGTTTTTATGAAGGTGAAATATATACAAAGGTGGTTGAAAATTTCCAAGATAATAGAAAAGCTAACTTAAAAATAATAAAACATAAATAAGAATAATGATTTTCATTCTTCATTTCAACGATTTAAATATAATGTACATTGAAGTTTAAAGTATTGAAAGTAAATTATAAAATATCTTTACCGTGTTATTAGTTTTTCCTTTAGTAAAACCTTTAATTATTAAGCGAAAGAGGTTGGGTTTAATATGAACCCCCTGATGGTTATTCAAAACACAGAGGGGTTTTTATGGTCGTTAATATTCTATATTTAAAATTTTTCTCGTGGTTATAAATATTTAAACATCAATCAAGAGTTTTGAAACAGAGTCGTGTTTTGTTTTACTAAAATATGTTTCCTCTTTTTTTTTTTTTTTTTTTTTTTTGCATAGAATGGCTTCCAGTGTTTACTTTTTGTTCCTTAAAAAATTAAGCATGATACAGTTTAATATATATTATAGACAAAAGAATTTCCTTATCTTAACTATTATTATGTTAAAAAACTACGGAATAATGTTTGAAAATGATAAGTAGTTTTTTGTGATTAAATTTTAATTTAGTTACAAAAGATATAATACAATATATATTTAAAATATTTATTTTTTATTTGTTTTTTTTTTTAATTAAAATATATAGCATATTATATATATATATATATATATATATATATATATATATATATATATATATATATATATATATATATATATATATATATATATATATTTCTCGTAGGTATCACAACTAAAATAGAATTTTTTACATTTCACAACTTATAAAACAAATTCGAATTAAAAATATCCTACACCAAAAACGAACTAAGTGAAAATATTTTTATTAACTTGTAAAGATTTAGAGAGACTTGTATTGTTTCTAGACCAACGATTAAGCAAGGAAGTGATTAATTAGGCCACGAAAGGATCAAACACCAAGGTTTTTCCTTTATTTTTAGGCCTCCAAGTTTTAGAGGCTGTGAGGCCGGAGGATGGTCTAGTTACCCCAGGCTTGATTTCAAAGATTTTTCATTTATAGTTTAATTTTACTATTTCTTTTTTCATGAGCTCGAACGGACTTCAAAAATAGATTTTCCACCTCTGAGAAGTTGCACCCTCGAGGAAAAAAAATTAAATATTTTTAGAGTTCTGGTAGCCCCCCAAAGAGTTCTTGAGTTCTCGACCATTTTCAGAAATAGTTTAAGCCACTCAATATGACGACTAAAGTTGCGGGGGGCTAACTTCACTCGTCTTGCAACTTGGCGGCCTCAACTTCCTTCATATTCACTTTACGGAAAAATTCAAATAGATAAATGTTAGAACTCTGGGGGGAGGGGGAGGGGAGCAACAGTACTCCGACACAAAAACTAATCGATTTCCGAAAAATAATATTTTTGTAAAACTTTTGACCAAGAAAAAAGGTAAAGATATAGATAAAAATTAAATTTAAACAAGAGTTCTGGTGGCCCTCCGACTACTTCTTAATATACTTATCAGATCTTTATGCTCTGAGATGCGAAATAAAAAAGTTCCCCTTAGATTTTTAATTTTTTTTTTTGCGATTTTGCGGTGTTACAAATTCCATTCTATCAACTTTACAGAAAATATTCATAATTAAACGGCCAAAAATAAATTTATTAATTAATTTATAAATTTGCATAATTTTTAGAACTCTTAGGAGGAGGGGGGCCAACAGACCTTCGACTAAAAAATACGATTTCCGAAAAAAAATTTGCCCTAAAATTGTGACCAACTATTATATATAATTAATTATAAGGACATTTTGCTCTGAGATGCGAAATAAAATAGTTCTGGCCCCTTACATTTTTAAAAACGTTTTTTTCAAATTGCCTAGCGGAATAAGTATGTAAGAATCTGCCCCCGCGTATATTAGAACCAAATTTATACCATTTATTCACACCTATGAGCAACAAACTTTTCAAAAAAAAAAAAAGTTTTTTGTCCCTTAATCCTAATGGAAGGGAAGATATGGAGGGGGAAAGAAAAAACAAATAGAAATTGTTTTCCCCTGAATTTTTTTCTCATAAATTTCCTTCTTTTCCCTTTCTACCTCATCTTTCTGATCACTCTCGTATCTTATAGTGACTGGGATCTAAAATGATTGCTGAGTTTTCAGTCTGATGAAACGCCACAATATCAGAATATAGCGTGGATCCATCCAAATCGACTACATACATCAATAGACCTCATCAAAGTAGGCAAAGATTTTCTCTTTGAGGAGCCTCATCAATTCATAATTATTAGAACTTTATTATAAAACAAAATGTGTATCCATAGAAAGAAAAACAAAAAAAAAAAAAGATTACTAGAAATGTTTCCTTTTTACATTGACACATACATTTAATCTCCGTGACCAGCCATCAATAGCACTTCTTGGATTTCCTTAGTTATGTTGTGGTCTGTGGCATACCATCCTCTCTACTTCGGACCAAAACCGGTAATCTAGTAGGTTAATATCAGGGCTTCCTGAGGGCCAATCCAAGGCAGAGCTAAACTTTTGAATGTTCTTTTACAGCCATTGCTGAGTTGATTTGGCCTATTTAGCTGGAGTGGAATCCTGCTGGAAAACCCTATGACTTGACAAAAAGTTCAAAAATATCTTCCTGATAGTTTTAAGTGGCTGCTTTAACTCATTTTTTTTTACAAAAATGGAGCTTTGTGGTGTCATCAAAGCAAAATCACCTCCAAACCATCACTGAGGAAGGGTGATGATATTTTCCCACTCTTCTAATGAATTTTTGAGCTGTGTACGTACATCATCATAATTTTTCTTTAATTATAAAATTTTTCTCTTGGCTAAACTAAATCTTTCTATAAAGACCATTGGTGTAACGGCCAAAGAGCACTTTGCATCTACTCACTCTAATTTTTTGGTGGAAAAGTCCTGTCATTTATCGAAATGCACCTATCCTAAGCTCACTTATTTATGTTATGCGAGACATTGATCTGAGATTCCCATTTCCCTAGCCATGATTTGTTGTTTTCGAATGGGATTTCTTTTGATTCGAGTTGTCACTGCTCTCACTGGATTTGCAGTCCTCAGAGTGCGGGACGACCCGATCGAAGTCTGTCACCTACAGACAGGATCTCATTATATATATTTATAGTGCGGTACACGAGCATACGGCAGATACCCAACAGTTTTAAAAAGTTGAACATCTCTAACCTACATTTTGCAACTTTTTGTAAGGCGATCAGCTATTTGGTTCTCTTTATTACCCCAATCCTTGTTAACTCAGTCAAAGAAAAATACCAACTAATTGGGATTATATTATTACCCTGATGTATTAAGAAAAAAAGTTCATGAAGGTAAGGATTATTGATATAATATCGATGGATGTAAAGTTTAACTTTTATAACAGTACTTATGGTAGAACTAGGTACACTATAAAAAATATGTTCACGCTCAATAGTTCAATAGTTTCCGGACTTATCACAACTTTCTATTAACTTGGATAGTTCTTGTATTGTATATTATGTTTATGATCTCATATGCATATTATTATGTTATGATCTCGCACTTTCTAACGAAATATTATACGTTTATATAACTACTGATATTTCAGGAATAATTTTTTATGACTTTAGTACTTAAAATTTAATTTTCCTTTGAAAAAATAAGCTTAATTGCAATGTATTATACTTATAAAACTTTAGGAGAAAATTCCCTAAATTATAGTAAAAAGCGTATCCAAATCTGTTGCGTGGTTTAGATGGAGTTAGCGGAAACTGAGAATCGCGATATTATATATATATATATATATATATATATATATATATATATATATATTTTGCTTCGCGTGGGTTCATTTTGAATGAGTTGTCATTTATGTTTAAAAATCTCTGTCTGACCGATTTAATTGAGATTTTTTATAAGTTTATCGATACGAAAAGTGTAATTAGCAAAAAAATATGTTTATTTTATAACGTCTATTTATTATTATTTAATTATCTGCAGGAAATAAAAAAGATAAATAAAAAATGGTTAAGTATATATTTTTGTTATATTAAAGTGAATCTCAGATAGCGAAAAACTTGATTTTCACATATAAAGAAAATTTGATTGCCATTTATGTATTGACTAACTACAAAATTTACAACGGCTCCTATTTTATTCGGTTTATTTTTATTTTATGTTTCAAATAAACTGTTTAAATAACATTTTAAAAGTTAAATAAAGTTTCTATAGAAATCTCATTTAGTTTACTGTGAAACATCCGTTTTCATGAAATAGTATTAAGTTTGAAATGATTAATAACAATGTTAGTTTATAGATTTTTAACAACTTACTATTTATGTTAACAACTTAGTTACAATTTAGTACGTAATATTGTTTCTAAAATCTTGCGTACTAAATGGAAGAATGTAACTTGCACGATCATGTACCTTTAATTTTATAACCTTCCTCTTTACCAATAACATAAGTTTATACCCTTACAAAAACTTTACATTTCAGGAATAACTTGTCGATGATTTGTCACAGAAAAGTAATTTTTGGCCGTTTAAAGAAAAGCTAAATTATAATGTATATTATTTATAAACTTGCAGAAAAATAATTCCCTAAATGATGGTAAAAACCTTATCAAAATCCGTCTTGTGGCTTAAAAGGAGTTCGCGAAAACCTAGGCTCGCGGTATTATATATATATATATATATATATATATATATATATATATATATATATATATATATATATATATATATATATATATATATATAAATCACCAACATAATAAATAAACTGGCCAACAACAATTGACATGAGATTCATCAGACATATTTCAACTTTCCCACATTCCTTTCCTCCAAATGCTTGTAATTTTCTATTTCACCCTCCTCATTTTCCCCTACTTTGACTACGGATGCTTAGTGTGGTATGTTGAGTGGGAAATGAGACTATAGAGATTAATGAATTGCTTCGTTAAATTCCCCGGAGCCCCTGAGAACCCAAGCTTGTACCCCTAACTCAGGACGCCTTTATCCTAATTTCCCTCGGCAGTACCTTATATCTGTCTTACAATCCTTAAGAAACGTAAAAGCAAAAACCTAGATTCATCATCTTCTAAAATTACCGACTTACTTATGTTATTTAAGATTTTTTTTATTTTATTTATTTATTCGGATATATTAGAATTTGTTTTAATGGACAATAATAATATTGCTATAAGATCGCATTAATAGAATATTTACAGTATGAACAAAAGAAAATTCAAATTACATAAGAATAAATAAAGGTATAAAATTAAAAAATAAATAAATTGAATAAATACTAGGTTAACAAATAAATGAACAAAACGTGAACGCACTCATACTTATATAAAATATTTACAATCTGCTGGGGAACCCCGGACGGGGCTTGTTCACCTACTCGTGAAAGGACAGACTCCGAGGGATCCCAGCGCCTCTCTCTCAGCCGCGTCACTGGTGAGAGCCAGCCGAAGCTGAGTGAGGGCGTCATATCCATAGAAATTAGCATTGAAAAGAAGCATTTAATAACTTCATTGACAACTAATTATCGGGTAAAGATGAGATATATGAGACATTGATTTAAAAAAGGTACTGAATCCACTTTTGACAATTTGATAGTTACCCTAAAATCTGTCAGGTATTTATTATTGAGCCAATTTACTTGATTTTTTTTTTAATTAAAATCTAAATTTGACTTTTTACTAACTTATTTTTCTAAATTATAACACTTTTTCATGACTTTTAAACAATATAATTTGGATATAGCACTTTTTGGAATGAAACGTGGATATAGTACTTTTTGGAGAAAATTAAAAGAGATGATAATCTCAAAATGTAATAGTATGTGATAGCAAAATGCTTAAAATTCAAAATAATTTATAATTTTATTCTGGTGGTAGTTTAAAATACTAACCAAGAACTAAGATTTTTTTTTTTTTTTAAATTCTTTAATACATTAAGCATATGATGTAAATAAGTATTATATTATATAATGATATTATATAATGCAAAATATTATATTGGATCAGATTCATTGTTATAAAAAATTAAAGCATAGATGATGCAATTTTCATGGCCACGACTGTATACTTATTTTTTTATTAATGTTGATAAATAAATTCATTTCTTTATTATCATCTCAATTTTATATTCATCAGACGGTCAACTATTTCACTTTCAATTTACTATGAGACTATTGGTCCCCTATGAATAACAAAGAAATGTACAAATTTTATCAAATTCATCCCGTTTATTTTTACTTTCACTTACTATATATAGTAAGGGGAAGTATTGCGATCGTGAAAATTTTCGAATTCCAGTTTCCAACGGAAATACACGTTTTAGGGTCCCCTGAGTCCAAATAACCAAGTTCCGCAAAATGGTCCGTGTGTGTATGTGTGTGTGTGTGTGTGGTAACTCCCGGCCGGAAACGGTAAGTCCTATGAAACTGAAATTTCATATTTAAGACAACTATACGCCCGAGAAGTGACAAAACTTTTTTCATCAAAATGAGCTTACCAGAAGAGGCACTTTATACCATGCATTTTGCACCTTTTTTCGATTTTCTCGAAAACGGTTCCGACGATTTTGATTAAACTCGCTATATCGATGTAAAATTTAATGGGCTTTAATATCATGTAGGCTTTATTTGGATAAAAATGGTCTGACAGGGCTTAAATGCCGATATTTTAAATTTTCCTCCCCTAAAGTACCTTTAATTTTGTAGATTCAATAATAATAACTAGATTATCTTGTTAACGCTAACGAAAAACAGGTAAATATATAATATTTTTTCAATGCAATTTTTCGTTTTTGAACATAAGAGCAGTAATATACATGTATGATATACCGTTGGAAAGCTAAATATTTTAGAAAAAATATCATCTCATATACAAGCTTTTAAAAGTTAATAGAGAGTGATGAAATGAACATAAAACTAACTGATTATTTTAGATAATAATATGATAGATTTTTTAATAAAAAACATGTTTCTATAGAAATTCAATTTGATTAATTCCTTAATAGTTTCACGTATTTTTATCTCTAACTGTATTTGAAAATTCTTTCATTGATTTTAAAAATGGAGGTAAGTAAAAGTCGTGTGTTGCCCGCACCAGATTTTTTATTTTATTTTTTTTAACTTCAGGATTGAAATGGAACAAACTTGGTAGCAAACTTGGATTATATTGTATCCATAACTTTAAATATAACATACATTGGGAAGATTAATGGTACAGTAGATGGAGAAATAATTGATGAAAGAAGGAGGTTAATGATATGGTTTGAGAATGGAGATGGATTCTCAAATATAATAAAATAATCACAATCGTTTTTCGGAGGTGGATCTGTAAAGAGGTATATAAAAGTTTATAGGTTGTGACCTATTTGGCACAGCAACATATTGAGTGTGTAAGGTTCTTGATCAGCGCTTCTTTTAAGAGATTCGTAGTTTATAAAAAAAATAAAAAACTTACTCTTACTTCGTCACTAATAAAATCATACATAAAGACATGAACATCTCATAGTTGCAGACATTGCTAGAAATATGTAATGATATATCTCCGAAATTCCTGCCCACAAGGTTTGTGTGGTTGTTGTTGTTGACCGTTAACTGTCAGCGCTATATGAATTCCTGAAAATCCTCCGATCTGAGTTAGATACCCTTTGGAATGAAATTAAGAACTGCATAATCAATACGGAAAGTGAAGTGTGTAGCATACAAAAAAAAATGATCCTCTACCAAGAAGAAAAAATGGTGGAATGGTGAGGTCAAAAGAGCTGTAAAGCTCAAGAAGGATTCTTGGAAAACCTATAACAAAATTAAACTACCTATTCACTGAGACGAGTATGTCAAAAATAGAAATGAGGTGAAAATAATAGTAAGATTGGTGAAGACGAAGGCTTGGGAGGAATTCGGTCAAAAACTGGAAACAAACTATAGAGAGAACATTAAGAAGTTTTGGCGTATGGCTAAAGCCTTGAAGGGTTAAAAGACTAAGCCCGTTAGGAACATCTAGGATGCGCATGGGAAGTTGGACTGACTGAGGAAAATGGAGGCCTAGAGGTTTGGAGGCAGTTCTACCAGGGAATATTTAGTATGGAAGTACGTCGGCGTAACCACAGAAACTGCAGAAGAGGGAGAGAGGATGTCGGACACCCTGAAGATATGGACGATGCCATCGGAGAAGATGAGATGGAGCTAGCAATCGAAAAAATCCAGCTAGGAAAAGCTCCAGGACCAGATAAAATAGCTCCAGAACTTATCAAATATGGTGGTAATTGAATGACTAAATGCTTGCAACTGCTTTTCCAAAAGATTTGGGACCTCAAATTGCTGCCACGAGAATGGGAAAACAATATCATAATCCCCATCCACAAGAAAGGCAACCAAAGTGTTTGTGAGAGCTATAGGCCAATATGCCTCTCCTCAGTCGTCTACAAAAAATAAACAAGGGTTCTATAGCAGCGACTGCGGAGTGTAGTGGAGCAGGACATTGAAAATGAACAGGCAGTATTTAGACAGGGACGACAGACACAGGACCATATTTTCTCCCTGAGAATAATTATAGAGAAAGCTTGGGACCGGGGCAAGGCAGTCTATCTAGCTTTATTGACTTGAGGGCAGCTTTTGATTCGGTGCTAAGACAGGAGATATGGGACACACTGATAGCAAAAAGAGTACCGGCAAACCTGGTGAGCGCTTTCAAATCAGTGTACCAAGATCCAAAGAGTATTGTGAGACTTAATGGCTAAACGTCACAGCCTTTCCACTTTTATAAAGGAGTGAAGCAGGGAGATAGTCTAAGTCCCCTGCTATTTATCCTTCTTATGGACGAGATATGGAAGGTGTGCAAAAGGAGGACCCCAAGAACAGTGGTGGGCTATTGGAACCTAATACCAGCGCTGGCACAAGCCATGATGTATGCCGATGATATAGTTGACCTTATAGCTGACTCCCAGGAGGCTCTCCAGTCATCATTAGTGAAATGGGAAGAGGAACTCAAGTTAAGAGGACTGTATATAAACCCAACTAAAAGTAAAGTGATGAGTGTTGGAAGAGAAAATGCAGAGCCTGTGATTTTATGTAATGGAGAACCCTTAGAATCAACGAATAATTATACGTACCTCGGGACCATTATAAGTAGTGATGGTAAAATAGATCAGGAGGTCCTAAATCGAGTGACGGAGAGCAATGGACTATACTACCAGATCTCAAAAACAATCATAGGCAAGCTGGAAGTTAGTAGAGAGGCTAAAATTAGGTTATTTAAATCTGTGTTTCTCCCAGTGCTGCTGTGCGGAGCTGAAAGCTGGACAATCCTCAGCAAGCATCTGAGCAAGATCACATCTGCTGAAATAAGATTCCTCAGAAGAATAGTAGGAAAGACAAGGAGTGATTGCATCAGAAATGAGAGAGTACCTGAGGATTTGGGTGTCAGATCCGTCTGTGACGCGCTGGAACA
The DNA here is from genome assembly GCA_023052935.1 of Piezodorus guildinii. Classification (NCBI taxonomy): domain Eukaryota; kingdom Metazoa; phylum Arthropoda; class Insecta; order Hemiptera; family Pentatomidae; genus Piezodorus; species Piezodorus guildinii. The sequence goes on from CM041295.1 coordinate 109,875,844, forward strand.
AAGACAACTTTAATGGTATGGACATGTCTGTAGAATGGACGACACCCGAAAAGCCAGGTTGTACTTGGAAGCCAGACCGGAAGGCAGACGACCTCGTGGCAGACCCAGATCTATGTATAATGACTACATTGGAAAACTTGGAGCAGCAAGAGGACGTACCATCCCGGAGATGAGAAGACTTGCCAGGGACAGAAACCAGTGGGCTCAATGGACAGAGACTGCAACTTCACGCTTAATGGCACACAAGAGTTAGAGGAAGTAGAAGAAGAAGAAGAAGAAAATCCTCCGAGATGACCGAAAAGAAGAAAGCGAAGGGACCTCTTGTTGTAGTTTTTTTTTTATTATGATATATTATGTATAAGTTTTCTTTATTTATTAAAAAATTACAAATAGTTCAACAACGCTAATAGGACATTCCCCTGTCATTTTACATAAAATGTAGTTTCCATTTTTTATGTTCTTACAATGTTTTTTATTGTTATTAAGAATTAAAAAAAATACAAGGAAAATATAAACTAAGAATTAAAGTAATTTCTAACCTGAAAATAATAACGATCCTTGTGTTAAATTAGGAATTGAAGAGCTACCAATGGGTAGTTCCTTCACAAATACTTTATCATGTGTTATCATTAGAGCTAGGATTCCTATGTAAATACATATTGGCTTTTGACTTCAATATCACCTTGTAACACCTCATAGTATATGTTATAATGCAATTGGGATCAAATTAAGCTAATTTAAATTTACATATTTGACTAAATTTACATATTTGCGAATTTTATTCCATATATGTTCATTTTTATATTTCTTTGCAACAAATCTGAATTACGAGTACATGAAGAAACATTTTCACTAGAATTGGGCCTTCTATTGCAGCTGTTAATTGCTTCTTAGAACCAAACCCTACAAAACAATTCTGAGATCCTATCAACACTGCTAAACACGATTTGAAAATTATATTCTGTGATATATCCATATTCATTGTTGTCGGAAGGGGGAAAGTCGCAAAAAAAAAAAAAAAAAAAGTTTTTAAATATCTTCGCGAGTTTCTAAACGAAATATTCCAGGGCGATGAAGACATTTTATACTGTTCTTGTTGTGAGAAGGCTGTATCCACTGCACAACGATTCCAAGTGGCCCAACACATTGGCACAGGATCAACAAAGAGAACAAAGAGAAAAAGTCAAAGTTGAAGCGAAGTTTCATCACACCGTCTACCTCAAGCGGAGACAGTAACTCCACCTTTTATACAGATTTTTGTCGAGCGTTTGTGCAGACTGACATTCCGTTAAGCAAATTTAATAATCCGTCTCTTAAATTCTTTTTGGAAAAGTACATAAAAAAAACCCTGATGAATCCACCTTGAAAAAATATTACCTACAAGATATATATCCAAAACTCTTACGAAAATACGATAAAATATCAAGGAGGTGCCAATTCGATTCATTTTGCGTTTGAAAATTAATTTAGTTTCACTGCTTTTCTTACATTGATTAAAACGTTTTTTGTTTTTGTATTTTCTATGTTTAAAATAAAACCTTTTCGGTATTGTAATTAAAAAAAAAAATGAGCACATTTTACTAATTTTACATAATTATTTCCATATTTCTATCAAAATCAATATATATATATAATATATATATATATATATATATATATATATATATATATATATATATATATACATATATTTACATTTTTGGCATTTTTAATTACATGAAAATCCTAGCCCTAGTTATCACCATTCAGCTCATTTACTTTGTGAATTTCTTCAATACAATTGTAAATCTCAATAAACCAATAATAATAATAAAAAAAAAACTATAGTGCTTCTGATGGTATGATTATGATCTTATGATTATACGGGGCTAAAACATGGTCCCCAACATTTAAGGAATAATTACGTCTTAGGGTTTTCGAGAACTAGGTACTCCGTAAAATATTTGGTCCAAAGAGGATTGAGACCACTGGGTTATCAAGAGAAGGTTACAAAACGCTTTATTGCGAATATTGTCAATATAAGCAGTATCGCGTCAAAGTTGATATAAATATACATATTTTACTGTTTCTCATCTTGGGAGTACTATAAATCATATACATGTCATATTTTTTAGTACCTTGTATAAATGGCGTTTAATTATTGCTTTAAATTCATGAAGCGAAAAATAGTTATAATTCAAGCTCTAGTAAGCACCCAAGTGCTACTGTTCTTTTTCTTCTACTGCAGTTATTTTTTTTTAATTCCTCAGTGAATCACGCAATTAGCTTACATATTAATGAAAGTATTTATCCCAAACCATAAGTTTTATGGTGGTTCATATAATAAAAGTAACTGTAAAAAAAGGAATCCGTATAATAATAGTAACTGACAAGTAAATAAAATACTTGGGCTTCTATGGCATGTATTCTCTCCTACATTATTCATTTCTAAAGAAAGGATACATTAATGCCACGTGCCAGACTTTTGAAGATTAGACATAGTAAAATGTTTCTAATCACATAGAGCTTGAATATAACTATTTTTCGCTTCCTGAATTAAAAGCAATAATTAAACGCTATTCCGGATTCCGAGAAAGTTGGTATTCGCTGATCCGACTGGTAGGCGTCCGAAAGGTAGGCCCAAGCGTCCATGGGAGGATTGCGTTAAGGCTGATCTCGGGGGCTTGGGCTTGAACGGTGAACATTGAACGAGTCCGTGTAGGCGGAATTTGGTGGTATCGGCATCGAACCTTCTTGTTCGGTAAGCCTATTATTATTATTATAATTAAACGCTATTTATACAGGGTACACAATATATGATGATGTATATGATTTATAGTACTCCCGGGGTGAGAAAAAATAAAAAATCTATATTTATTTCAACTTTGACGCGATACTGCATATATTGACGGGGGTACAATGTTCGCAATTGGGCGTTGTCTAACCTTCTCTTGATTACCTCAGAGGGGCCTCATACCTCTTTGGACCAAATATTTTACGAGGTACTTTATTTTCGAAAACCTTAAGACGTAATTATTCCTTTAATGTTAGGGTCCATGTTTTAGCCCCGTATAGAATCATGAGATCATAATCATACCATCAGAATCACTGTAGTTTTTTGTTTTTCTTATTATTATTGGTTTATTGAGATTTAAAATTGTATTGAAGAAATTCACAAAGTAAATGAGCTGAATAGTGACAACTAGGGCTAGGATTTTTATGTAATCAAAAATACCAAATATCTAAATATATATATATATATATATATATATATATATATATATATATATATTATATATATATACATAAATAATTATGTAAAATATGCAAACAGTAAATAGCCTTCTAAAACAGCCTATATTCTCATTTTTCTATTTCAATACCGAAAAGATTTGAATTTTAATTTGAATTTTACCATTACATTGAGCTTAATGGGATTAAGTTTAAATTTTGAAATACAATTATGCTATACGATTACTTCTGATTTTCTGGAAAAATTATTTATTGTTTGTCACGCCGTACTTGAGTGGATAGAGCACTGGTCTACTTTTCTGCGGGTCTCGAGTTCCAACCCCCAGCAGAATAAATAATTATTATTCAAAATAAATGACGTTTAGGCTAAAATGCCATCTTCAGGTACAAAGGAACTGATTTTTCTGAAAGTATAAAATATCGTCACTATCAGAAATAATCCATCTAACAATTTTATCATTAAAAGCTATATAACGATGTTAAAATAAACGATAAAAAAGAATTATACAGTTAAAATTGTTAATAATCTGTTAGATTAACGTTAAATTCCTAAAAATCTATCAAGACAATTTAAAAATTTACAAATAAAATGAAGAAAAGAAGAACAATAAAAATCATTCCACTATAGAAATGAAATATAAATAGAATCAGTTGTTGTATTATGCTCATCATTGCACAAATTTAATTAAAATGATTAAAATTTAATTAATAAATATGAAACAAACACCTAATTAACTTTAAAAATGTACAATTACCTAGTGTGAGTAGATGTTTACCACCAAAAGCCTCATGTCTAAATCAGATGTCTATGAAAGGATGGAGAAGTAATGCATTATGTAATTATGCAATGCATACACAAACATTATCTCTAAAATAAATATATAACAATAGGATTTTTATAAATGATTCCTCCTAATGACATTCATCATGGTGGTATTCAGATTTTATTATTTTATTTAATTTTTATATTTTTGAAATGATCTGCCATTTTTATTTTAACTCCCTTCTCCCCCCTTCCATGGACATCTGATTTAGACATGAGGCTTTCGGTTGTATCTACTCACACTAGGTAATTGCAAATTTTTAAAGTTAATTAGTTATTTGTTTCATATTTATTAATTAATTTTTTATAATTTTAATTAAATTTGTGGAATGTGAGCATAATACATTAACTTATTATATTTATATTTCATTTCTATAGTGGAATGATTTTCATTGTTCTTCTTTTTTTCATGTTATTCGTATGATAAAATTTTTAGATGGATTATTTGTAATTGTGACAATATTCTATACTTTCAGAGAAATTAGTCCCTTTGCACCTGAAGATGGCATTTTAGCCGAAACGTCGTGCATTTATTTTTAATCAGCCTTTATACCTTTATTCACAGAATTTGACCTTCACCTTGAAGAATCTAGACCTTATTAATTATTATTCCATTTCTGAAATCGAGTATCTTCTGACAGAACCACCAGGGACACACCCAGCCTCCATAAACTGGGTATCTAAAAATTGGGGGGAGGGGGAATGCTGACGGCTGAGCGTTATCTCGGCCTAATCATCCCTTTGCATGGCCGTTGGCCTAGAAACAGTACGAAACTCTTTGAGCACTGAATTTTATCATGACTAATTTGTTTTCGTATTTATTGATTAATAATCCATTATTGTTAATATGATTCCTTCTAGAATAGGTCGATTGCACTGAACGTTAAAAATTGTAATAAAGGAAAATTTAACGGAAATGTTTTAGCTTTCTAACAATCGAAATGGAAGAATATTTTTTAATACACAAAAATCCTTTAATTTGGTATAAAATTATATTTGATACTGAAAGCACAACGATTTAACACAATAATTGTGTTGATGTAATTAATTTTTAGTCATAGTTCAGCGTATTTTCCTAATGTTAATCCAATATTATTGACATGTGTGGTCCTCACTCAATACGCAACCTTCAATATGAGAGAGGGGGGACTTTAATTAACCGGGAACTAATCAAATGTTTCAGGCTACATTACAGATTCAATGTAAATTTAAACGCTAAAAGGTACTGTTGGTAATTTTTAAAAAAATTATACCTTGTCCTGTTTGTATTATAGTCATTTAAAACCGTGTTTGAAAATTTTAGTTATTTAAAAAAGTCCATATCTAATTTTATTCTCAAGCGCACTAAAAAATATTGGGGGTCACCTCTGGTTTCGTGACTAGTATAAGAGTCTCCTGTACCCAAGATCGCTTGTTTAAACTCTGCAGATGGCCCTAGACTTTATGGTTCATTGTATCTAGGTTATGCCGTCGTGTTGGGACGTAAAATGGTGGTTCCGAGCATGTGCGTTGTCAGGCACTCTTTGACGATCTCTATACTAATTAATCCTAGACATGCAAGATATAGGACTTCCATCGTTCAATTAGCCACAGTAGCATAAAATAGCGTTAAATAAATAAAAAACACTTCCTTCTATAAAATAAAAAAAACAAAAACATGATTACTATTAAAAAAAAATTAGAGCCCACAATACACGACTTTCACTTTCTTCCTTTTCTGAAATCAGTAAAATTAAAAAAATAAAATAAATAAAAGAATGATATAAGTTCAGATCAAAAAAATGTGTTTTAGATTAAATAATACAACGATTGAAGTTATCAAATGCACTAATCATTTAAGTTTATGCCACTCATCATTAAATTCGACAAATATTTGTTAGATAACCTTTTTGTAAAATATTTAACTTTTTATATACGTTTTATGGTTTTGTAGAAATTTAAGTTCTCTATTTTTTTTTTTTTTTTTTAACTTTTATTTATTTAGAAATAATACAATCTGCCACAATCTTGGGCAATAAGTATTAGTGATATTAGAATTCATTCATTCCTTATGTACACAAAATAAAGAAATAAAAATAAATGAATACAAAATAAACAGAAATAAATAAAATATAAAGATAAAAAGAAAAAAAAAATAATAATAATAATCTTGGACACATTCATACATATATATACAATATTTACATACTGCCCCTGGGAACTCCGAATTAAACCCCGACGCCCACAAGTGGGCGTCGGGGTCCAAGGCTAGGAGATCCCAGCGCCTCTCAGTCAGTCGCGTCACCGGTCTAATAAGCCAGTGGAGACTGAGAGAGGGCGCTAGAGCCACAGACTCTCAGGCATGAGTGGAGAAGCTGGCCATTGCCAACACTCAGCATTGCTTAGTTATAAGAGATCTCTAGGCCACTGCCGTTTCAACCTACGAGGAGGGTTATAGGGATGGCTGGAGCTAGATAGGGATTGGGATAAAGGATTAGGAAGGTGAGTTAGCCTCTGGTGGAAGTTTAGGAATTTAGATGGGATTATATCGAGGACAAATGGGATATTCAGATCATTGTGTAAGGTCTTGTTTGTAACATAATAGGGAGCATTGACTATTGTTCTAAGGACTTTGGACTGAAAGGATTGGATACGCCTGATGTTCGAAAATTTAGTTGTCCCCCACAGTTCGAGTCCGTAGGTCCATATCGGTTTTAGAATCGTCTTGTAAATTAATAGTTTATTAGCAACAGAAAGTTTTGATGTTCTGTTTAGTAGTCTATATAGTTGGCCGTATCGTCTGTTGAGTTCTTGTCGTTTAAGTCGAGTGTGTGGGTTCCACGTTAGTCTTTTGTCTAGTAAGAATCCCAGATACCGGACTGTGTCAGAGCAGGGAAGGGGTATGGAGTTAAAATTGACTTGTGGACAGGATCTGCGGCGAAGGGTAAAGGTGATGTGCTTACATTTGGATTCATTAATTTTGATACGCCAATTAGCGCACCAAAATTCAATCAAGGATAGATGTCTTTGTAGATAGGAAGATGCAATTTCGGGATCTGATTGGGTTGATAAAATGGCAGTATCGTCGGCAAAAGTTGCTAAGAAGGTATCAGGATCCGTAGGTATGTCAGCTGTAAATAGGAGATAGAGGACAGGACCTAGGACACTGCCTTGAGGTACACCAGCCTCGATCAGGTAACTATTGGAAAATTCTGAACCAGAGCGGACTCTGAAGGAACGGTTTGAAAGGTAGGATTGTAGGATTAGATATAAGGATTGGGGTAAATGGGTTTTTAGTTTGAAAAGCAAGCCATCGTGCCAGACCCGGTCGAATGCCTGAGCAACGTCCAGAAAGGCACCAGTGCAATATTGCTTGTTTTCAAGTGCAAAGGATATATGGTCAACCACTCGTAGGCCTTGTTGTACAGTGGAGTGCTGTGAGCGGAATCCGAACTGGTGGAAAGGAATTTCGATTAACTGTAGGATACGCTTGAGAAGGATTTTTTCAAAGATTTTTGAAAGGATCGGAAGGAGACTAATAGGCCTATAGGATGAGGTGTTGTTGGGAGGTTTACCAGGTTTGGGAAAAAGGAGAATGATGGAGTGTTTCCACACCAAAGGAAAGTGGGTTGTACGGAGGATACTATTATAGAGGTAGGTAAGGAATATAATTGCTTTTTGGGGCAGTTGACGAAGGATCTTAGAATTGAGGAGGTCGTAGCCAGGAGCTTTTCGAGGTTTTAGTTTCTTTATAAGGAATTTGACCTCAGAGGGGTTAATAGCTTTAGGGGGTGGAGAAAGAGGAATTGGAGAGGAGAGGAATTCCTTTACGTTAGCTGTATGGGCAGGATTGAGCTCGGGGTGTGGGATAAAAACTTTAGAAAGGTATTTGGCAAATTCTTCCGCTCTAGTCTCATCCGACGAAGCCCAGGATCCATCTTCACGTCGGATGGGATGGGAGATGAATTGGTATTTAAGAACTTTTTTGGTTACTTTCCAGAGGGAATTGTCGCAGATAGATAGTGAAGAAAGATAGGAATTGTAGGATTGGGATCGAAAGGTATCTAATTTCTTTTTAGCTAATTTGGTGTAATAATTGTAGGATTTACGATCGTCTGGGTGCCTGGTTCTTTGCCAGAGGGTTCTAGAGCGTCGTTTGGTATGGATTAGATCTAGGAGGTTTTGGGGTATAGGATTCTTCTGGTAATATTTTGGGGAAGGAGAAGGTGAAGATGCATTCCAGGCTGCTTGTTGGATAAGGGTAGTAAAGGAATCAACTGCATCATCAAGATCTTGTGGAGATTTGAGGGATACTCTGAGGTCTATTCCATCCGTTATTATTTCGCGGAAGAGGTTCCAATTAACTGGGCCTCTTAGGAATGATGGTGGAGGGAGTTTGGGAATAGGAGATAATGAGAGAGTTAGGGTAAGAGGGCTATGATCGGAGGAAAGGTCATCGAGCCGGGAAACGGAATGATTTAAAGGTCCCAGCCCTTTGTGGATAAAATAATCGAGGAGGTCGGGGTTACGGTGAGGATCAGTAGGCCAATAGGTAGGGGAATCGGGGGAGAGGATATTACAGTGAGTGGAATAGAGTGCAGACAGCAATGTTCGCCCGCGAGAATTTGTAGTTCTGGCTCCCCATTGCTGGTGTTTGGCATTTAAGTCCGCACCTATGAGGAAATGATGCCCTAAGGAATTAAGGAATAAATTAAATTGGATTTCGGAAATAGGTATTTTTGGAGGAGAGTATGCTGCAACTACTGTTATAGGAAAATGACGGGTTTGTATAATTACAGCAGTGGTTTGGAGGAAGTTATGGACTGGTAAGGATAATAAATTATGGGAGAGGGAGCGATGGATGATGACAGCAGTGCCGGCATGAGCTGTTCCATCGGGATGGTTAGTTCGGTATATTTGGTAGTCTGGGATGTTGAATGATCGTTTGTTAGTTAGTCGTGTTTCAGTGATAAGAGCTACGTCAATACGTTTGTCGTGTAGTAATAAAGTTAGTTCATTAATATGATTTCGAACACCATTCGCATTCCAGAGGAGAATGGAAATGGAGTTGGATGGAATCATTTAGGGCTTTTTCAAGGCAGGAATTAAATTTGATACTAGGTTTGTTAGGACTGATATCAGAGGCATAACTATTGATTTTATTTCTGAGATGAATGATGTCATTAAACTGGTGAGGTCTGTGATATTTGATGGAGGAGGGATAGGAGAAATTTGATGCTGGGGAAGTTTTTGAAAATTAAAATTTTGAGGTGGTTGAGATTCAGGTTCGGGATGTTTGAGTGTATGTTGAACCGGCGTGGCCTCACATTGAGTAGACTGGTCACCACCACCAAGTTGTCGGGCGAACGAAACTGTCGGGTCGACGAATTTTGATGGGTTTCTCCTCGGTCTAGTCTCCTCTTGGCGCTGGGGCTTCAGAAATCTTGACTTGAGATTCTTGTAAATCTCGCAGCCTTTGTAATTCGCCGGATGTCCCTTGTGGCACAGAGCGCAAACTGCTGGGATTATACGAGATTTATTGCACTGCTCAGACTTGTGCTGTTCACCACATTTAACACAGCGCGGTATGTGGTGGCAATACGTTTTCGTGTGGCCGTATGCTTGACAATTGTGGCATTGTATAATGTCTCTTTTCACATATGGCTTTTCAATCTTTACTCTCGTGTAATAGAGTTTTTCCAGTTCATAAATTTTTTCTACTCCTGGAGACGGTTCTAAGTCCACAAAAAATAGAGGTAAAGGAATTTTACTCCTGTCACCTGATTCTTCTATAATATCTTTCATGACATTAGTTATCTGACGCACTTTGAACCCAAGAGACGTCAGTTCTTCCTTTATTTCCTCAGCTGGTGTAGAGGGGTGTAAATTTCTTATTACCACCCTTAATGCCCTCTCCTCTCTTAGCTGATACGTGTGAAAATCAGCTTTTGTTTCACTAAGATATTTTACTATTTTGCGGTACACATCAGCTGAATCGGGTGATATTTTTGTGTCATTGATACGTGTTAGACATGTGTAGCTTTTGCTATCAATGATTTTATTTAATTGGGTGCATAGGAGTTGAAAATTTCTTATATTTTTAACAAATATGGGAGGAGGGCGGGGATCTCTCGGTGTAGATTCTGATTCCATGACCTCTTTCTCGATATGGAGTACTAGGTAGGGGTTAGGAGTAAAAAAGGGAGATTCCTCAGTCATCCCTTGCGTTGAAGTCCCGGGTTGTGGTTCCTGTTCGTTAGAAGCAGCTGATGAAGGGGGCGTAGGGCGTTTGTTATTACGTCTTTGCCTTTGCTTGACCGGGGAAGCAGAAGAGCCAGCTGACCTGGAGCGTTTAATGCTTGCCTTTCCCGCCATGACCTGGTGATAGTATCTCATTGATACATAAAAAAAAAAAAAATAAATAAAACAAAAAAAAAAATACGTCCGCGCGACCTTGACCTAGTTCTCTATTATTAATTAATTTGAACAGTGTCCTGAGCCTAAAACGCCATACATTTCTTTATCTTAAGGAAATAACTGATTCATAGGCGTATTTATGGGTAAAAGTTCAATTTTTTGATAATTATTCGGAGTTTCTTGGTTAAAAAACTCTAATACATTTTTTCTCTATCTTCAAAAGCAATTGCGTTATTGAATTAAATCATTTTTAATCGGTCGCCATTATAAGAGTAATCGACGGATACTAATGTTAAAGTGTTGTCATCATCCTTGGATGAGTTAGTATTTTGGTGCTGAATTTAAAAGAAAAATGGTCAATTAGCTTCGGAAAAAAAGTCTTGGACGGCGGACAAACGGATTTTTTTATTCCTTAGTCAAATTACACGTGTCTTGAAACATAAGCCCTCAAATTTTGAGGGCGGGGGAGAAGGGAGGTAATTTTTTTTGGTAGATTACAAAGGTTCGTTATTGAAAATAATAAACCAAAAGCACGTTATTTTCATTTTTCCCACTGATCGACATATAGAGGTCCCAGAGGTACGCCGTGGCCTGTTATATAACAACTGGATAATGCACATTACAATTTAGGGAAAAAAAGGGTTGAATCAATGCCTACTCTGTCTCTTGAAGGCCATTATTTTATTATTAAATGTGAACCACTCTTTTATTGAAACAATTACACAGACCATCAAAAAGTAGCTGATCTTTTTATATTTTTTTTAGATAAATCAAAATGTATCTCCCATCAACGCCTAAAATGGTTTTAAGCTAATCAATGGTTTTAACCTAATAATAAGTTTTAAGGCTGTTTTGAAAAAAATAGTTGCGTCGCTTTGGTTCTTGTAGGTTGTCATTTAAATTAATTTCGTTCATAGTATTTCTTCTTGCAGCAACATAAATTTAGTTTTAATAATCCTGAAACTCACATTTTAATAGAATAATGGTATTTGATCCAGTAAACAGTTGGAATTAGCATTCCACGAGCTTGCTAAATATGAGAGAAAAACCGTGCCTGATCTAACTTGATAGTAGATTTTTTTATGTAAAATAAAAACTCAAAAGTTATTTATTTATCAGTCTCTGTAGTTAAATATTGTTTACACGTAGTTAATAATATAGATAAATTTGCTAAATGCACACAGATAGTAAATACTAGTTCAAAACAAACTTCATAACTACATACTTTCTTATTATAGTACCATAAATAGATAAATTAAGACGTTGATTTCCAAAAGGTACTAAAGGACATTTTTTACAAAAATGATTTTTTTACATATTTGTATTCTCATCACTTAAATGTATCTAAATCTCCTTTTGATTTTATCTAATGTACACCCAAGTGCTTTATAAACGCAATTTAGTAATATAATTATTTTCTAAAGGAACTATTTACACATTTAATTTCGTTCCAAATATATCAAAACATCTCATTTCATAATTTAATATGATGTTATTAATATACCAAAAAACCAATTCTGGATTTTAATGCGAAATGAATCAAATTAATTTAGAATTAATCAGATTTAATAATATAATGAGTAGTGATTTTCGCGTCTTCTGTAAATTTTCCTAGAATGGATATAGTACCTTTTGGAAATCAACGTCTCAAGACTTGATTCCAAAAGGTACTATATCCATTCTAGGAAATTTTACAGGAAGCGCGAAAATTCTTATTACTATATTATTAAACTAGCTAATTTGGGTCTTTTTGCCTTAAAATTTAGAATTATTTTTTTACTATAATAATAAGATCATATTAAAGTTATGAAATGATTTTTTTAAGAATGATTTGGAAGGAAAATAAATGCGTAATTAGTACTTTTAGAAAATGACCGCATTTCTAAATCGCGTTTTTAAGGACTTGAGAATTCATTAATAACATAAAATAGAATATTTAGATAAAACTCAATTATTAGAAATACAAATATGTAAAAAAATCAATTTCGTAAAAAATGTCCTTTAGAACCTTTTGAAATTCAACGTCCGATTGTCCTTTGAATATTCACTTTCTTTATGAATAATAGATAACACGCTTAAAATTCAACTTTAGATTTTAATACAAAATAATCACGTAAATTGGTGCAATAATAAATAAATGACAGATTTTTGTGTTTTCTGTAAAATTGTCTAAAGTGGATATAGTACCTTTTGATAATCAACGTCTCAATTGTCTATTTTATTTAAAACTATATCTAGGTTTTCATAGCTTTCTTTTATATAAGCAGAATGACCAACAGGTATATATGCGTACGTTATTATTTACATTTGTAATAAAACGGACATTAAGGTATATGAAAGCGGTCAAATTCTGTAATGAAATCGGTTAATCTAATAAGTTTATTTATAAAATGTTTAAAAACGTTGGTTTATATAGCTATTTAAGTATCGTATTTGAATTCAGCACCTTAAAAAACATAAGATAGAAGAGTGTTTTAGTTAAAAATGTTTTTTAATGTTGGCCTGTGTAATTAATTGGTTTTCGTAACGCATTACTGATCTCCCTGGAGTATGTTATAGTCGTTGCATTAGCTATATCAAATTCTCTTCTGAAGGGTGCTGCTGTGTTAATTGTGAGGTTAGAGCCTTGGTTCTGGACCTCGCGGGACCGAAAGCGAAGACCCTTTCCATTTCTTCCTAAACTGCTCCATCCACTTTCCATTGCGGGAGTCTTGTTTCCAAGGTCTTTCCTGAAGTAACTGGTCTCCAAGTGTCTACGGAGCTTTCAAAGTTTCTATCTTATACAATTATTTTGGTTTATTATTTTTAATTATGAATCTTCGTAATCGACCTACCCTCCCTCCCCCCTCCCCCCCCACTGCCTCAAAATTTGAGGGCTTACGTTTCAATAAACGTAAATCCCAATAACCAAAAAAAATATCACCCAAAAAGAAAAAAATCGCAAATATTCTTTGTAATATCTAAAGACTAGAAGGATTGATGAAACAAATACATGGTGTAACTTGGGGTTAATATTGTTTTTCGTTATTAAATAGGGGCATACATTTACAAATTGCTGAATTAACTCTACAGGTGAGATTGCAACGTATATTCAATAACGAGTTTGGAAATCATAATGTCTTTCCTGTTTCAGCAATTCCATTGTTAAATAAACGCAAAAATTCTTTGCTAAATACACCTTGAACACAATAAATGACCATCGAATAAAGATAATCCCACTGCCGGCTATTAGGCACTTTTGTGAACAGGAATGATTCATTCATTTTCTATTTATTTGTAAACACGGTATGACGAGAAATATTAGTATTAAGTGAATTCCAACTAATAATAAAAAGTGAAGCACTAGAAAATTCCGAACTTTTGACTAGACTTTTGTCCACCTAAATTGGTGAATTTGCCCTCTGTGCGGCGTTTCTCCGAAACTATTAGACCGATTTTTTTGAAACTCTGTACCAAATATAGCGATCTAACGCAAACCCTAAAACCTGCACGATGATATCAGCCAATAAGTTTTAAAATAGCAGCCGATTAGATAGGGAATGGAGTTTGTCAAGGAAGGATTCATATCTAGTACGGGCCGAATCAGCTACATATGGAACATGGAGGTCTTTATGAATGAGTTTATTAGTAACTAAGTAAGGAGCTTTGAGGATTTAAAGAAGGATTTTAGATTGTAAGGATTGGAAACAGGAAGAATTTGATGGTTTAGTAGAGCCCCAACCTCAACTCCCTAGGTCCAGATAGGCCTTATGATTTTCATGTAAATGAAGTCTTTTGTACTTAAGTGAAAGGTTAGAGCGTCTGTCTAGTAAGTGTTGGAGTAGCCGAAAACGGCGAGCAGTTTCTTGTCTTTTCAGTCTTGTATGCGGATTCCATGTTAGGCGTTTGTCAAGCAGGAGTCTTAAATAGCGGATCTGTTCTACAGGGACAAGCGGGATATCATTAAAGGACACTGTAGGGCAGGATATCATAGGTTTTGACGAAGGGTAAAGGTAATATGATGGGATTTATTGGAATTGATTTTAATTCTCCAATACTGACACAATACTCAAGGTATCTTTGTGGGATTGGAGAGTTTCTGAGGCGATTGTAGATCGTATTAACTGATAACATGCATGTGTCATCGGCATAGGTAGGAAGGAATGTGTTAGGATGGGTTGGGATATCAGCTGTATAGACTGAGTAAAGGATGGGTTCTAGGATAACTGCCTTGAGGAACACCAGCAGACTGGGTAAAAAGAGATGAATAGGAATGATTGTGGTTTATTTTGAAGGATCTGTCGGAGAGGTAAGGACTGAATGGTTAGGAAATATGTGGGAGGAAGATAATGATTAAACTAAAATTTATGTTTACAACAAAACTCAATGTAATTAATTCTTTAAACCTTCTTTTAACTCAACCAACTTCTTTTGAAAGTTCTGAAATTGATTGAGGGTCTCTATCTCTGGGGCACATCCAGCCTCAATAGTGCGGTTACCCAAAAAATTAGAGAAAAACCTGGCGGCTAAGCATGATTTAGGCCTAATGAGCAGAAGTACTGTTCTCTGTATAAACCTTCATGGTTTTAGAGGTGCACATGTTGCTGTTTTTTTTTTTTTAATTTAATTTATTAGAATATTTGCGGTAAACGTAATTTTTTGGATGTATTTAAAAATGTATAAAAAAAAATTAGTTTTGTCTATTTCTCCTCACCCTCCTGCAAAACTCGACGAGGAAAATAATTAGTCTTCACCAACAGGAAGGAGTTATCGCTTTATTTCAAGATTCAGCTTTCATTGTTAAATGTCCATTTAGCTTATGCCAAGGCTTTGAGTGGTTCAAAGTGTCAAAGGCTTTTTATAAGCCGATAAATATTCCATAAACATCGCGGCCTTTATGTCTCAGATTTATATTTCTGATAGAGCTGAGAACAAAAATCTCTACATCCTCTATTTTTACGAAAGCCATTTTGTTCTTCAGGATGTATACGATTGATTTCACAACATTCTATAAGACGGTTGTTCAGAATTTATGTGAATATTTTAGTAATAGAGTCTAACAGAGTTATATTTCTGTAATTGCTTGGAACGTTTTTATTACCCTCTTTAAAAATCAGCTTTATTATTGACAGTTGACCAGCTTCTGGGAATATCTTCCTTTTGACGTAAGAGCGAGTTAAACGTAAGAGCGATGTGCACACTATCACGGCTGGTGACCAACTTTTAAGCCACAGGATTTATCCATGATGTGATATTGCACCAATTTCGTGTTACACTATATAGGATGTACAAGCGGGGCTAATGTCAATAAGAGCATAATTTAGTTTAGAACACTCAGAAAAATCTATTAAAAAACCTACACAATAAAAAAAGTTTAAAGTGAAAACTAATAAATTTTAAAAACAAAACAAATTATTACATAAAGGCGGGTAATCGACATAACAAAATAACAGACTGATGGAATTATACATAAATACTTCTTCTTTATCTTCCTCCTATGTGCCTTTACTAGCGAGGATGGGCCTCGATCCAACGTTGCCAAGCTTCACGATCTCTGCAGAGATGTTTTAGTTCCTGCAATCTTTTCCCTCCGATCCTCTGGATATATCCGTCAGCTTCCAACACTTTTCTGGGTTCGCGGTCCTTATTCATTCGACTGGAATAATTTTAGCACTGGTGTTCTCCCGGTTATCATAAGATTAATCTGCAAACGCTTTGTCCTTATAATCATCCTCAGGCCTCATGACCATTTCCAATAACAAATTGAATAGGAGTGGAGAAAGAGGGTCGCTCTGCTTAACACCTTTCTGAATTTCAAAAGAGTTTGACAATTCACCTTGAATTTTGACAACTCCTTTGGCTATTCAGGCAGGGTCATCATGATAAGTCTGATAAGCTTCAAAGGACATCCTAGATGTTTTAACTTTTCATACATTACGCTTCTATTTATGCTGTCGTATGCTTGCTTGCAATCAATGAACAGATGATGTTGTTCAACATTCCATTTCCAGCAATTTTTTTAATATCATCCTCATGCAAAAGATGTTGTCTATTGTAGATCTTCCAGGGCGGAATCCACACTGGTAATCGCCTAAAACCTCTTCTGCCCTCTAGACAAACCGCTTCATTAGCAAAGTTGACAGCACCTTGTAGACTACACTCAGTAATGCAGTACCTCTATAATTCCTGCAATCTAATTCTATTAGAGCTTGCTGTAGTTTATCTTTCATATCACAAATAAGGACGATAACATCAGCGTATAGCAGTGACTGGCTCAGTATCGTCCTCCTGTTCCACTTACCAAGCTCTGTTCGGGCAGTTCGCCTTTTACAAATTTTATGGATTTCATCCATAAACACCTTAAACAGAAGCGGGTTCAGACTGTCTCCCTGCTTTACTCCATTATTAATGGGAAAAGGAGCAGATTCTGTTCCATTAATCTGTACCACTCCTTTAGAATCACTATATACAGATTTTATGGCGGTAATAAGATCTATTGGTACATTTTTTGATGCAAGGGCGTTCCATATTTCTTGACGTGGGACCGAGTCGAAAGCAACCTTAAGGTCCAGGAATGCAAAATATGTGCTTCTATATCTATCCCATCGATTTTTCTAATATATTTCTTATGACAAAAATATTATCCTGGGTCTGCCTGCCATGGCGAAAACCTGCTTTCTCCTCTTCCAGTTGTTCCTCCACAATTCGTCGTAGCATTTTCTCCAGAATGTGCGTATACATTTTGTATGCTACGGACAGGAGGCTAATTGGCCTATGATTAGCACATTCCGTTTGACTTCCTTTTTTGTGGATAAGAATAATCACGCTGTATTCCCAATCTTTCGGGATTCTTTTGGTATCCCGTACAGAAATACTCAACCGATAAATGTTTGTATTACACAATTAATCAAGTAATATGTGTTTCGTCGTTTGTGTGTGTAACGTTCTAGAGTATTCTTGTCATAGTCACTTATTTTACTTATTTATTAATGATTGGTTCGTCGCACTGGAAGGAAGAGAAAAGATTTTTTGCACTAACAAGTATGCATATTTTGTGATGGATGGAAGTTGTAACTCATATAACATTGAGTTGAGATTCGTGTGTATTGAGCATAATTATTTATAATCCCCAAACATATGTTTCGGACCATCTCCATTTTACGATGATTCGAATCACAATTGTAACTCCAGACTGGGGCATAATAGGTCAATCAATATAAGATGGATGACAGTTATATATAACATAATTTATTTTTTGGAGGAAGTTTTGAATGCCTTTTGAAATATGTAATAATTTTGCAGATACAATTTTTGGCTCTATTGCATTTGATAAGTATGGGCTTCGTAAAAGTCAAGGGTTTGTCCATCTCTAGCCCTAAATAGTTTATACACTTGGCCCAAAGGATTGTGCTTTCGTTCATGAGTAATTATTTAGAATTGACGGTCTTCTTTTTGTGAAAATTACTGCCTGAGTTTTCTGGACATTGGCTTTAATCTTCCGCTATTGAAAATAACTGAATAGGAATCTATGTTTAAAGTATATTACACCCATTCTTAACTTATTGCAGATAATTCCTTGGTTTTTCTAGCGAGAGAATGTTTTCCTAGATAGGATCCATGTGATTTGTAAGAGGAATTGGGCAGTTTGTTGACCACTTTTCATTAAAAGTGGCAAATCACTTTCCATTAAATCCCGCTGCTACGGATCATCTGTTGTTGTCAAGCCCCTTCTGTAGCCTTCCCCTCTTTCATTCTCAAACTAATGGCTTCTTTGTCAGCTCTTTCCCAAGCGAGAAGATTCGATGAATGAAAACAATACTTTATTCTCGTTCAAAAGGTCTTTAGAATATCTGAAATTTACAAGAACTACATTTCTTTCTTGAAAAAAAAGATAAAGTCATTTAATAATTTTTTATGGATTGTTATTTAGAAATATATATACATATATATATATATATATATATATATATATATATATATATATATATATATATATATATATATATATATATATATATAATAATAATAATATTTTCTTTATTTATTCTGGGACAAGTCCCTTTAGAATAATATAAAATACAATAATGTGATATTTACTGTCTTAGAGTAAGATAAAAAAATGAAATATACAGTGAATAATAATAAGTAAAAATGAAAACAATAAGACAAATGACAAAAATAAAAATATCATAAACCAATATATATCTTCGAAAACTAATGGATGTGAAAATATTTGTAAAAAATATAAGTAATAAATTAAAAATATAATAAATAAATAATTATCGTTTACCATACGTAAACTTTTTTTTTTTTTAAATTGCTTTATTGAGAAGTAATACAATCTGCCACTATCTTGGGCAATAAGTATTAGAGATAAAAGAAGTCATTCATTCCATATGTACAAAGTGAAACAAACAAAAAATAAAATACCTCAATAACAAATGAAAAAAAAAATGAATAAAAATAAAATAAAATAAATGAAATAAAAGAAAATAATTATAATCTTGGCCACATTCATACCTATATACAATATTTACATACTGCCCCTGGGAACTCCGAATCGAACCTCTGCATCCAGAAATGGATGCCGAAGCACAATGTCAGGAGATCCCAGCGCCTCTCAGTCAGCCGCGTCACCAATCTAGTCAGTGGAGACTGAGTGAGGGCGCTAGAGCCACATACTCTCAGGCATGAGTGGAGAAGTTGGCCATTGCCAGCACTCCAATTGCTTATTTATAAGAGATCTCTCGGCCACTGCCGCCTCAACCGACGAGGAGGGTTGTAAGGATGGTTGGTACTAGATAGAGATTGTGCCAGAGGATTAGGAAGAAGAGTAAGTTTCTGATGGAAGGTTGAGAATTTGGATGGGATGAGATCAAGGACATAAGGGATCTTGAGGTCATGATGTAAGGTCTTGTTTGTAACATAATAGGGAGCATTGACTATTGTTCTAAGGACTTTGGACTGAAAGGATTGGATACGTTTGATGTTCGAAAATTTAGTAGTACCCCATAGTTCAATACCGTAGGTCCGCATAGGTTTGAGAATTGTCTTGTAAATTAATAGTTTGTTTCCAACGGAAAGTTGTGATGTTCTGTTCAGTAGTCTATATAACTGTCCGTATCTTCTGTTGAGCTCTTGTCTTTTAAGTCGAGTATGTGGGTTCCAGGTCAGTCTTTTGTCTAGTAGGAAACCCAAATACCGGACTGTGTCGGAACAGGGAAGTGGTATGGAGTTGAAATGAACTTGTGGACAGGATTTACGTCGGAGGGTGAAGGTGACGTGCTTACTTTTGGTTTGATTGACTTTGATGCGCCAATTATCGCACCAAGGTTCAATCAAGGAGAGGTGTCTTTGGAGATGGAAAGATGCTAGTTCTGGGTCTGAATGGGTTGATAGAATGGCAGTATCATCGGCAAAAGATGCTAGGAAGGTATCAGGATCTAAAGGTATATCAGCTGTAAACAAGATATAGAGGACAGGACCTAGGACGCTTCCTTGAGGTACGCCGGCCTCGATTGGGTAACAAGTGGAGAACTCTGAACCACAGCGGACTCTGAAGGAACGGTTAGAGAGATAGGATCTTAGGATTAGATATAGGGATTGGGGTAATACGGATTTTAGTTTGAAAAGCAAGCCATCGTGCCAGACCCGGTCGAATGCCTGAGCAATGTCCAGAAAGGCACCAGTGCAGTACTGCTTGTTTTCAAGTGCAGAGGATAAATGGTCAACCACTCTTAGACCTTGCTGTACAGTGGAGTGCCCAGAGCGGAATCCGAACTGGTGGGAAGGAATTTCAATTAACTGTAGGATACGCTTAAGTAGGATTTTTTCAAAAATTTTTGAAAGGATAGGGAGGAGGCTGATTGGTCTGTAGGATGAGGCGTTGTTGGGAGGTTTACCAGGTTTAAGAAAGAGGATAATAATGGAGTGTTTCCACAACAGAGGAAAGTGGGCTGTGCGGAGGATACAATTATACAGGTAAGTAAGGAATATAATTGCTTTTTTAGGCAGTTGTCGAATGATCTTGGAGCAGAGGAGGTCATGGCCAGGAGATTTACGAGGTTTTAGTTTATTTATAAGGAATTTGACCTCAGAGGGGTTAACAGCTTTAGGAGGTAGAGAGAGAGGTATTGGTGAAGAGAGGAATTCTTCTACGCCATCAATATGAGTGGAATTGTGGTTGGGATGGGGGGTGAATATGTTAGATAGGTACTGGGCAAATTCTTCTGCTCTAGTCTCCTCTGACGAAGCCCAGGAACCATCAGCTCGTCGGAGAGGATGTGTGATGGTATGATGGTTAAGTACCTTTTTGGTTATTCTCCAGAGAGAATTGTCGGTTACGGATAATGAGGAGAGGTATGAATTGTAGGAGTTGGATCTAAAGGAGTCTAATTTCTGTTTAACTAATTTGGTATAATAGTTGTAGGATTTCCGATCGTCTGGGTGCCTGGTTCTTTGCCAGAGGATTCTGGAGCATCGCTTAGTGTGGATTAGATCTAGGAGGTCTTGGGGTATAGGATTCTTCTTGTTGGATCAGGGTGGTGAAGGAATTAACAGCATCGTCTAGTTCTTGAGGAGTTTTGAGGGATACTCTGAGGTCTATTGCATCGGTTATGATTTCACGGAAGAGGGTCCAGTTAACTGGACCTCTTAGGAATGACGGAGGAGGGAGTTTTAGTATAGGTGATAATGAAAGAGTTAGGATAAGAGGGCTGTGATCTGAGGATAGGTCATCGAGCCGGGAGACAGATTGATTTAGCGGTCCTAGGCCTTTGTGGAATACGTAAACTAGACCAAAAAATAAAATACACTTCTTACTTAGGTAAACAAATAAAATAAAATAATAAACAAATAAAAATTAAGAAATACTTTTATAACTTTTTTCTATTTATTTGCATGTTTTCATGGTAACTGGATCAGTCAGGATTGTTTGGAAATTGAATGGACAGAAAGTATTGGAATAGACGAGATTTCCATGTATATATATATGTGTGTGTGTGGAAAAAACATTGAATTATATGTTACGTTGGGTTTCGATAGAAACATGTGTTTTATTAAATAATCTATAATATTATTAATCACCTATAACTTTTACCTAAAACCTGTAATTCTACAACCCATAAAGGGTCTTGGGCTCAGTACATATAGAGATTCGTACTGTTTCTTGGCCAACGGCTGTGCAATTAGGTGATTAGGCCTTGATCACGCTCAGCCGCCAGGTTTTTCCCCCAATTTGGGTACCCACTTTAAAGAGGCTGGGTCTACCCCAGGAGGGTCTCCATACCCTAAGGTCGCCCCCCCCCCTCCCCGGCTTAATTAACAGAATAAATAATATTTTTTCATAGCCGAAATTCGATCAGATCAGACCGAGGTCCCGCAGTACTGTTACTTTATCAATTATGGCTACCATACCATAAGCTCAAATTCTTTGTTCCTCCTATTCACTGGTTGTCAACTGCATCAAAGTTGCGAATCAATAACGTTAAGATAAAAAAAAACAACGGTGGGAAGTGAAAATCGGGTTTTGCGCACAAGAGATTTTTTCATATACAGGTATGTGAAAATAAACACAATTGAATTTTTATTTACGTCCCTCCTTGTTCAGAATCGAATTTTCAATATCGTATCCCTTTTACTTTATCATTCCCCCGCCCAGCCTAAATCTCTGCTCTCGGCCGGGTCAATGCTTACCCAAGTTAAGGGATTCGCTAGGAGTGTAGGAGTTGGAGAAGGGGGAGGGTTTCCTGGCCCCCTCAATCCAGGGGATATTCCCCCCTAGGGGCTCTTCCGGGAAGGAAAGAGTAAGGGAATTTCCTCCGACGGTTAAACTAACCATTTCGTTCCCTAAATATTTATTTTTACCCTTCAGTGTGTAATAAAGCTATCCTCTTTTTTAGTGACGATATCTCTTCCAATATTTGCGTACAAAAAATATGGCAATCTTGAGAGTGGAATATTTAAATTTTTCAATAAAACTAACATAACTGAATTAAAATATAATCTGTAAAGAAAATATAAAATTCTTTCACTTTTCTTATTTACCAGTTCAGTCTCAATTACGATAGACTGAAATGGTTAATAATGTCTAATCGCCTGGGGCCTGTACACACTCACTACAGGAGCTTATTACCTCTCATCTATTATAACCTCTTGTTTATTCTTTTTTTTAATTCTTTTGGTAGGTATTGATGAAAAACTGTTAATACAAAGTAAGCAAGTTAAACAGAAAAAAAATCAGGACTTCTTTCGATATTTTTCAGCTGATTTAGTATTGTGGTAAGTTAAACTGTTTTGCACCTTATCACACTTTAAGGAGGCTCAAGGAAATACCACTGGAACATATATGTCCACCGGTTTTGCACCTCCCCCCCTCTCCTCCCCCTGATCAGACAATTTTGTCCTTCGTTTTAAAACTTAAAAGAAGGTACCGAAACTGAAAAATCACAATCATGAAAACATTTTAAAAAAAATAATAATTGGCAGCCACGGGGTTCTACCTCAAGAATTTTAGTATTTAATAGAGATAGAAGAAATATTTTTTTTTTTTTTAATTCTAATTTTTTTTTTCATCTTGCGCCATGATTCCCCTGAAGCAGTCCCCACCCGGAGACCCGAACGGGGGACTAGTTTACCTCCGGATAATGAGCGTAATTTTTTTTATCTCTATCTGTAGTTCACAAATCTTATTTCGCGAAGGGGAGTGAATGAACGTTGTTCAGTACAAAAACTACCAAGTACAATGCATTATAACTTAGCTTAAAAAGGATGAGGGGGTGGGAGAAAGCATTAATATTGAGAGTACAATATCATTATGAACGTGAGTGGATCCTTAAGCAAGTACTATAATTCAAGTGTGGGCCCTTTAGAACCCTTGGGATAAAGCCCTTCATTGCTCTTATCAAGATATCCAACAAATCCATGTCCTCAAACTCCGAGTTATCGTAATTGGTGTTATCTTAGCGTTCCGACCACATTCCTATAGTCTATTAAAAACAAATTAGTACGTCTATGTATCAAAACTATTTTCTTCCCTGGTCGATTATCAAAGTCATACCTACAGCGAGTGTCAAAAGTATCGGAATTCCTATTTCTTTTCATTATTTATGGAATGAGATTGACTCACCAGTATAATATAGTAATTTTCAATAATTAATATTAATATTTCGGCTACTAAAAAGGATGCCGCTTACCCTCGATCGCCTTCTGCTTAGTAGCCCAAGATACCTCGACCCAAGGCTACTACAAACATCTTACCGACAGAAACTAATGTGACATTATGGATAATAAGTGATACCATATCTCCCATAATACAAATCCCTTCATTAGATCTTTCGGCCCTCAACTATCCCTTCATATAAGTACCCCCCAAATTCTAAAGCCAGTGCACTCCGGTCCAAGTTGTTATTATTATAAAGTTATAGTATTTTATGATATTAAGGATATTATGTTCCTATTATGATTATTAATAAAGCGATATCAGTTTACGTAAATGCGTTATTCATTAACTATTTAATAAGTATATTTCGCAACTATTAATTCATATTATTCTTTTTAATTCATAATTTTTTAAAAGAGACTCCCATAAATGAAATCGCTAACCAGATAACCGAAAATTTGTTTATTTTTAAAAATATCCGATTAATAATGTAAAATTAAAGATCATTCAATGTCAAAAGTAATCAGAATTTCTGATATATGTGAGGTTGATAGGTTGCGGACAAGAGGGTTTATATGGGTTGGGAGTTTGGAATTAAAAGTGGTATATTTTGTACGAGAAAGGTCTGCAACAAATGGAATATTAAGGTCGTTATGGATGATTTTATTTGTGACAAAATAAGGAGCATTTAGGATTTTGCGAAGGATTTTGGATTGTAAGGATTGGATGCGGAAGGAAAATAACAGCTAAGATGGCTTAGTAGAGCCCAAAAGCTCGATTCCATATTTCCAGATGGGTCTGATGACGGTAACATAAATGAGCTTTTTGTGATGAATTAGAAGTTTGGAAAGTTTGTCGATTTAGTGTTGTAGTAATCGGTATCTAAGGGCAGTTTCTTGTCGTCTCGTGTGAGTATTCCATGTGAGATGTTTGTCAAGTCCTAGGTATCGGATTTGTTCAACAGGTATGAGTGGCGAATTATTAAAGGATACAGTGGGACAGGAGGTCATCGGTTCGCGACGAAGGGTAAAAGTAATTTGGTGGATTAATTTTAATCCTCCAGTTCTGACACCATTTCTCAATTGCTGTGATGTGGGACTGAAGGATTTAAGATGCAGCGGCTGGATCATTATGGACGGATAACACACAAGTGTCATCTGCGTAAGTTGTGAGGACAGTGGGGACGATATTTTTTTTTTTTTTTTATTTTATTTATTTATTGAGCAATATTACAATCTGTCCAATTCAGGACATTTTTAATAGTGATAACGTACAACATTCATACTACATTCACACGATATATACAAAACTATAAATTTATATAATAATAATAATAAAATATACATATATACAAAATAAAATCAATAAAAATATATACAATAGTCACTCATACCTATATACAATTCACAAGCATACAGCACGTGAGTGGAGAATCTAGCCAATGCTAGAACTCCAATATACATGTTATAAGAGGTCACGAGGCCACTGCCGTTTCAACCTTCTAGGTGGGTTGTATGGATGGGTGGGGCTGGATAGGGATTGAGCGAGAGGATTAGGATGATGAATGAGATTCTGGTGGAATTTGGAAAATTTGGATGGAATCAGGTCTGAAATAAAAGGAACATTAAGGTCGTGGTGCAAGGTATAGTTGGAAACATAATAAGGAGCATTTACTATTGTACGGAGGACTTTGGATTGAAAGGATTGAATGCGTTTGATGTTATTACGTTTAGCTGCTCCCCACAGTTCAAGTCCGTAGGTCCAGATGGGTTTCAGTATTGTCCTGTAGATTAATAATTTGTTGTCAACTGTAAGTTCAGATTTTCTGTTGAGTAGTCGGTATAACTGTCCGAATCGTCGGTTGAGTTCTTGTCTTTTAAGTCTTGTATGAGGGTTCCAAGTCAATCTTTTGTCTAATAGTAAGCCAAGATACCATGGGGACGATATTAAAAAGGAATCTATTACTTTTGGCAATTCAGGTTTAATCAGGATGGGTATCTTCAACGATTACCTAACTTAGCACAGGGGTCATCTTATTACGTTCCCTCTGAAGGTCAGCGTTACGAAGGATTTTTACTCCCTTTAAAACGTGTTATGACCATCTACCAAGTTCAACATTAAATTTAACTCGTTAAGCCTGGTTCTTTTTGCTTCATTTTCATTTCCCCTACAAGGCCATATCTATAATATAGAATTTAGGGAGAGATATTTCGCACGCAATGTAAGTGATACGGTGTAACCCACTAAAAATCTAAATTTACACCATATATTTTTTTTATAGGAATCACTGCTTCATGTTTCAAATTAATGGTTATATAGTACACTCTAAGCTTGATAATGAGGGTAGGTATACGCCTGCACTTTGTCATCCTATTAAGAAACAAGTATGATCCGGGATCCGTTATCTGTCATGATGCCGAATGAGTAGACAACAGATGGAAGACCATGAAGCTAACACCCCTTCACCCGCTAAGTGGAATAGCCCTTGATGAGCTGATGGTAACTTGACAAGCAACATCCGTCAATTTTCGACCCCAACTTCAATTTATTCCTATTTCTTGCGCAACGTGTAGCTTGTTGTAAACGGTAACTGGCGTTCAATACTCACTATATTCATCAAAATCTTCATTTCAAATAGGCATGGGTTAATTAGAATAAATCAGATACTTAAAAGTAGTTGATAGAGACGAAATGTATCAAAGACAGAGTCAATTGATGGATACTGACCTTGAGCTTGGATTGATACAAGACTTGATACTACTACTGAGCCGTCCGGTTGATACGGACATTTTCATTATTCTGCAGGAATTCAGTATTTTACCAATATAACTTCCCTCTGACTATTTATTCGTATTGAACACCTGTCTATAAACTTTCAGAATTTAGCCTAGGAATGTTTTTTTTTTTAAATATAATTAATGAGTACAGTTTACCATGTAAATAAGAAAAATAAATAATAAATTTCATCAATGGTTACTAAAAATAATTATTATGGTTGTAAACAAATATTGAGGAAATTTTTATCATATAAACAAATATGCTTAACATGTACATATAACGGTGCATGTAATTTTTGCATCTGGTGTTTCAAACAGAGAAACTGATATTAGTTAATGGATTATGGTTTTGATTTATGATTAGCACACAATTAGTTTCTCCTTCCTTCGCTCTCTCTTTTTCCCTCCCTTTCTCTCTCTCTCTCTCTCTCTATATATATATATATATATATATATATTCATTGACTGAAACCTAAGAACAACAAAAACTTAAATTATCAACAGTCGAGAACTCGTCAAACAATATATATATATATATATATATATATATATATATATATATATATATATACACATACGACATACAAATATATACAATATATATAAATCATCGACCTCTTTAGATTATAATATTATTAAAACATTTCTTCTTTTTTAGATTTACACTATATTTTCGGACCTCCAAAAGCATCAGTTCCAAAATGTTATCAGTATCAATTGTATCTGATATAAGAAATTCTTCTATCTACCCATCCCTAATTTCAACAAGTATACCGGAAGGGAATCATGAGATTAATCGAAATATTATCATTTTTATATGGTA
Source organism: Piezodorus guildinii (assembly GCA_023052935.1). Lineage (NCBI taxonomy): Eukaryota > Metazoa > Arthropoda > Insecta > Hemiptera > Pentatomidae > Piezodorus > Piezodorus guildinii. The sequence continues at coordinate 109,903,032 of CM041295.1, forward strand.
TCTTCACGTAAGGTCACGCAATATTCGATATGACATTATCATATAAATCATTGGAGAGAAGAGGGTCCTTTTAGAAAAGGAGAGGATGCAGGTTAGAGATTCCCAAGGGTTTTGGACCTCTCCCCCACCAGCCGGGTCCTTAAGAACCCGAAAATGCTCCCCTTGTGACTCCAAGAAATAGAGTCCTTACCTTTATCGCGTAAAATTTAGCTTTTTCACGACTTTCCACGAACCATACTTCTGTTAACGCTTCTTCGATTTTTTTTTTCGTTTTGTCCCTGCCTTCTAACAATCCCACTTATCCTTTTTTTTTTTTTTTTAAACATATTTATTGATATTTACAACTGTATTATTATATACAACAAGTAAATGTGATGGACATAGTAAACTGACATGAGTTACATGAAGAGACGCTACCCATTGGCAGCACTCTAAAAGTATTTTAAACTAGAAGGTCTCGAGGCCATCTTCTTTTCAGACGCCTCGGGGGATTGTCAGGAATGGAAGAGGATGACAGAATAGAAACTAGTGGATTAGAGTGGAAATGGAGTTTTTCATGGAATGATTGATACCTGGTTCGTGCTAATTCAGAAACATATGGGACATTAAGGTCTTTATGGATGAGCTTATTCGTGACAAAGTAAGGAGCGTTAAGGATTTTACGAAGGATTTTGGATTGTAAGGATTGGATACGAGAAGAATTCGATGGTTTAGTAGAGCCCCATAGCATAATTCCGTAAGTCCATATCGGTCTTATGATGGTCATATAAATAAGTCTTTTGTAATTAAGTGGTAGGTTGGAACGTTTATCCAGTAAGTGTTGAAGTAGTCGAAAACGTCGGGCAGTTTCTTGTCGTTTCAGTCTTGTATGGGGATTCCAAGTTAGACGTTTGTCAAGGCCACTTATCCTAAAAATTATTTTTAGGTTTTTATTGATATTGTCTCAGAATTCACTTGATCCGGATGATTGATCGAAACTTTAAAAGATTCTTAGAATATTAGGACCGAATCCTGATTATAACTAAAAGGAATGTTTAACTGCTTTATATCTTTCATCTTTGGGATATCCAGAGACACCTCCATCACCCAATTTTAAGAATTGTTGAAGTGGCTTTACCCTTCCTACGGCCGTAAGTACTTCCTGGCATCCTTCCTCTACCAAGTTATCCAATCCCGGAGTCTGTTTTACATCTTGGATCTTCTTAAATTCAAATCCTCCGACCGTTCCAGCAAAACACACTCGCGGCCTTCTGAACCTCAACTTTCGATAGCTCATTCTCAATTCGGTCCGCTTCAATATGGAGTTCCATTCCTTTTAATATCCGGGACTCCCAAAGTCCGCATCAATATGGAACTCCATTCCTTCTAATATTCGGGACTCCCAAACTCTCTCCACAATCAAATCCCGTCTATTCAGCCCTTAATTTCGATCAAATTCCCAAATAATCCCGAGCAGATGCTAATTTCAGGAGAAATCAACTGGTAAATCAAACAGATACGTTTATTTATTTATTCAATTGTTTTTGCATTGGGTACATTTAACATTATGTTTTAATAATACTTAATTGTAATTAAGTTGTTTTTTTCTAAAACTGTAATATATTTATATATATATATATATATATATATATATATATATATATATATATATATATATATACAGGTATATATTATATACACATAGCTACAATTAATAAAAAACGATGCAGCCAACCTCCTTCTAGTAACCCTGATAAAGTAATCTAGTGCTGGGACCGGCTACCTGACACATTTTTCACGTATGGGACCCTGTAGAGATAGGCCGGGACCTAATTCAGATACTTTGGAGGGTTGTAAAATGCTCCGGGACGCAATTCGGATTCATCCATGTATCAACTCTATTACCTGAACCCCGAATAAATATCTAGTTTTCCAACATTTTATTGTAAATTTAAATAATATCGTAAAGGCTGCCATTAAGTGCAGGAGATCCTTTATTAGTGTTACACAAACTACAAATATTATTTGTTTGTTTAATGTGTTAATAATTAAAGTCCAAAAAATCAACTCTGATTTTAATCACCCATCAAACGACTTCCTATGAGATTTTGTCATCAATATAATTTACTGCGGTTAAATGAGGAAAAAGGGGGAATTTTTAAAAATCTGAACTTAAATTGTATATTGACTATATATATTCACAGTAAAAGCGATTTAAATTAAAAAGTAATCCATCTATGTGATTTCTTTCTTGATTTTGTTGTAAAAATATTTTTGAATATTCATACCTGGGATATTCAAAATTAAGTTAATAAAACTTCATTTTAATGTGTGGTATTAATAACGGATCTATTTTAGTTCTCATAATGAATTAAATGTGTTGAATTATTATGAGTTGGTTATTTAAATATTCTGTTAGGAAAAACTTGTATTTTGTTTTTGAGGCTAACAGTGTAGTGTTGTCGTACTAAATCAACATTCGAGAACAACAATGGGACAATAAAAAAAAAAAAAAAAAAGAAATGGAATAACTTTGATGCTTAAAATTTTCCGTTCAACGTGTTAAATCGTAGTAATAGTGTTATTATTCGAGTTTCTAAAATGACACGCAATAAAAGCCACTAAAATAATATACTGATCTTAAGAGACCTTAATGCTATGATAGGGACCCTTACTCAACCTCCACTTGCTCATATCAGTGGCGCGGCTTAGAGAGAGGCGCTTGGATCCCTCGGACTCTGCTTTTCCCTTTATACGTGGTGATAAGCCCAGTCCTGGGTTCCTCAAGACGCATTAAAAACTTAGTATATAGGTATCAGTGGGATAACAAGATGTTAATTTATTTTTTAACTTTGTATCTATTTTATTTATATATTCTGTTTTTGTTATTATATTCATTATATATATTTTTTTAAATATTAATGTTTACAATTGTATCTCTAATTACATCTAGTAAATGTGGTACAATATTAACCAAGTACTGATTCAAATGTAGGGATACTACTCAATGGCAGGTCTCCAAAAACCATGCTAAACTAGAAGGTCCCGGGGTCATCTTCTTTTCAGACGTCTAGTAGGATTATCAGGTATTATAGAGGAAGCAATGATTGAAACTAATGGGTTAGATTGGGAATGGAGTTTGCCATGAAAGGAGTGGTATCTCTTCCGTACCAAATCAGCAACATAGGGAACAATAAGGTATTTATGGATGAATTTGATTGTGAAGAAATAGGGAGCGTTGAGGACTTTACGAAGGATTTCGGATTGGATGCGAGAAGAATTTGATTGTTCAGTAGAGCCCCGAAGCTCTACTCCTAAGTCCATATCGGCCTCATGGTAGTCATGTAGAAGAGCTTTTTATTGTTAAGCGGAAGGTTTGAGCGTTTGTCCAGTAAGTATTGAAGTAGTCGTAAACGTCGGGCAGTTTCTTGTCGTTTCAATATGATTTCAAGTGGGACGTTTATGACTAGATGTAGTCAAGATATCGGATCTGTTCCACAGGTACAGTGTTATTGAAGGATACTGTTAGATACTTGAAGGATACTGTCATAGGTTTACGACGTATATTATTTGATTGATATTTTATTACACTGACTTTATATATTTTTCTGTTTTGTATGAAAATGGTCTGAAATCATTATTATTATTGCCCATTTTGAGAAACATCGAAATATCTCTAAATACAAATGTATGTTACTAAAAAAAAATCTATGTTATAAGCATTGCGATAGTAAGAATATCTTTGGTTTCCAGGAAGAGACGATATGTTGTTACTCCGGGACACCGAGGCTCAAGAAGAAGGATCCTAAGAGAATAATACCCTTCGGTCTTGACCTCTTGATAAGATTTTGCAAAGCTCGGGAAAATTCCATCTTCAACACTTTCCTAAGGTTAGTATTACATCTAATTCTTCTAATATCTAATTGACTATCTTTTATTTTGTGGTTCTGAACATTATCATTCAGTCTTTTAAAAAAATATTACTTAACACAAAAGTGAAAGTAGTGAGGACATTAGTGTAAGTGAATCCTAAAATTTCATTACTTCAACCACTGATTGACCTCAGAAAGATTTATTTAATATTGCCTAAAACATATATATATCATAAATGTTGCCGATACTTCTAGTTTTCTGCAGGACTGGTGTCAACGGAACGCAGTCATGGTGGGGGCACCTTCCCCCCTCCCTTCCTTTCTATAAGATTTTTGGGAGAAATAGAAAATATAACAAAAATTAAATAAGGTTATATAATAAAAGGTATAGTTATAGTGTGTTTTTAATTCCAATCGCAAACTTATTTTCAAATTTATATGTATTGCAAATATGGTAAGTCCTTTCGGTTTCTATGTTTATTTTGATACCACCATGATATACTTCTTATCTGATGAACCATCCCTAAGGTTTATTGTTTATCCTGCTTGTAATATGTTGCTAACTATACTTGTTAACCCTTGTTGAAACTAGCTTTGTACTGGGAATATGGATGAAAATATCATTAATTATCAGCATATTCATTTGTATTACTTTAAAAGAGGTAAGCGTGCTGCAGAAGCTCATAGAAAAAAATTGAAATCTTTCTGGGGATGATGCTTAACCAAACGCATCTGTCAAAATTAGTTTGCCAAATTTTATTCAGGAAATGGTGACATCAATGATGCTCAACGGTCTGATCACCCACATGGAATGAAGAACAATGTTCAGGTCATTTTTGGTTAAAATCCCTTCCAATCAGTGCAAGAGATTGCTATGGCTCTGAAAGTGAAGAAAACCATTTTCACAAGCACGGCTATGTTTCGAGGCTTAATGTCTGTGTCACTCACATCGGTAAGAAATGTCAACTTGGCAACACGTATTTCTGATTGTGATTCATTAAGGAAGCGGCAACCAAACGACCCATTTTTGAAAAGGTTGGTAACAGGCGGTGAAACATAGATATATTACAATATTGTAGTGCCTAGTAGATCTTGGGGACCCAGTAGTACGGCTTCTAAAAGAATGTCAAAACCCGGATTGCATCGAAAGAAGATAATGCTATCCATATTGTGGGATTTCAAGGGTCTTATTTTCTATGAGCTATTGCCGTCAGGACAAACAATTGATTTAATACTATAGTGCTCCCAATCAACAGAATTGGATCAATCAATTCAAAATAAACGCCCATAATTTACAAATCGGAAGGGTGTTGTGTTCCACTAAGACAACGCTAAGTCCCACACTACATTGGTCACTCGAATAAATTATTGATCCTTGGATGATACCTTTTGTTCCACACTCTATATTCCCCAGACCCAGGCACCACGTGAATACCACTTATTTAGGTCTCAGTAGAACTCGATGAGAGGAAAGACATTTCAAAAAGAAGAGGTCATCAAAAATCATAGGAAACAGTTTTTTAACAATAAACTCCAATATTCTATAAACATGGGATTACACTAGGAAGATGGCAAAAAGTTGTATTAAATAATAGTCAATATTTTTTATATTTAAATTAATTTTATGTCTATTATGCATTGAGTTTTATTTTACTCAGGAAAGCCGAAAGTACTTATTTGTCAACCCAATACTCAGGCATACATAACTTTTATTATCGAAATAGTGGTAGTTAGAATCCTTCTCTATTATCCCTACCCCTCTAACTAGTCACAGTGCACTATCGCCTCTTTATTCAAACCCAGTATCGGCTACCATTTGAGAGCCTTAAGGTTTTAGTGAGACCGAGCGTGTCCCATTGCCTTTGCTCCATGTTATTCATTAGATGTTCTCAAAGGATCGGGTACCCGCATCATTCTGGTCTCTGCAGAGCTCGATGAGTAGAAAGAAATGCGTTGCCAAGGGTTCCCTACCATCATTTCGTTCTTCTTGGGCCGCTTGAGAGGCTGAACGGTTGTCACAGCCCTATTCCTTTTGATCCGACAGTCCTTACCCAATATGGATATCCTTATTTTGTAAATTGAATTAAATACGGGAAAAAATAAGTAAGAGGGAGTCTACAGCGCTATCTTATACTTTTGAAATATGGAGAAAGTGTAACTTAACGTTTACGATTTTAATGAGTATTTAAAAACCAAATACTATGAAAATAACGAACACTTTTTTTCTTAGACGTAGTTGATTATGGATGCAAAGAGTAGACACCCGATAAAAGAGCTAGTAAAAGATGTCAGTGGACGCCTACATTTTTACCTTGTTTCAATTAAATTAAAAACAGATGATTCGACTTATGGAAATATAAAAAAATTATAGTCATAAACCAAGCTATTAATAAAAGTTATAACAATCTTTTATAACTTGTTTAATAAAATTGATTTTATAACTGTGAAAAAGAGTTGAAAATATTTTAAAGAATCATATTCAGTTTCGTTGGAAACATATGTTTTAGATTAAATAATATGATTTTTATTTATTTGTCAACTTTGTATTTATCTCAATTATAGGTTGTTGTTTGTTTTTTTTTCTATTTTGTTTTATTTTATTGTACATATAAATGATTTTTTTTTTTCTATTTTATGTAATTTGACTTTATCGTTATTTTCTGTATATATTGTATGAATGTGGTCCTATATCTCTATTACTATTGTTCATTCTGAAACAGATTGTAATATTTCTCAATAAATAAATATTAAAATAAAAAATATAACAATATAAAATTGTTGTGTAAAATAATCACAGAAGTTCAAGCCGTATTCGTCATTTTGCATTATTTTTTACAACTTTGTAAACAAGATAATATTTTTTATAAAATCTTCAGCTTTCCAACGATATATTATCCATGTATATAACTATACTTAGGTTTATATAAATTTTATACTTAGCCGTTTTTTATCAGTACAAATAAAATTATATGGTTATTTTTTTTAAATCCACAGAATTAAAAGTACTTTAGACGAAAAAAAATCGAAATTTAAGCCCTGTAAGACTGTTTAAATCAGAATGAAACCTACGTGATATTATAGCCTAATCGATAAAGCCAGTTTAATCAAAATCGTCCAAGCCATTATTAAGAAATACATTTAAAAAAAAAACAAAATGCATGGTAATAAGTGGCTCATCTATTATGCCGATTTTAATGAAAAAATTGCTAAAATATTCTTTATTCTTTAATATTTTTATTGGTTGTTATGTTGTTATTTCTTAGCTTGAAATGGGCCTATAATTTAGGCCAAAACGTCGACACACAAATATAATAATATTTTCTTATTAGCCTGATTTATTTCATTACCTCACCCTCCCGCCAACTTTAGTGAAAGTAAAAATGTTAAAATGCAAATAATTAGCATTTAACGTCACTGCATAGTTTAGAAAGTAACTAAACAGTAATATTATATAATTGCGATAGGTAACATAGTTGAAATCGTTTATAATACAATGATGTGAGTGACATACTGGTACAAAAACAATGAACAGCATGCGACGTTATGTTTATCCTCTTGAGTACCTACTCAATTAGTGATTTATGCTCGATTAATTTGCTAGATTTTATTGCAACACTAAACTATGGTATAACCCGTATGCCTCAATGGGACCACAAATTAACATTTCGAAATATAGACCGCAATCAAAGGTAAAACTACGGCTAAGCACAAAGGTGTTGCACACTCAATTCCTGATACGGTCAATGACACACACAAATACCAACTCTTACAGCGTGCATGCTCTTGCAATTACTCATATTTGCAGTACCACAGCCTTTGGGAACAAACCTTCTCAAACCGGTTTTGGATTCGCCTGGAAGAATACTTTCCCCAGGAGCTGGAGGGAGTTTATTCTAATTAGATCTATATTTAGATGCCCTTGACTTTCCGTAGAGTAATATATTACATCAACGACTTCATCATCATTCGAATGCGATACGTTATAGATTTAAAATATATTATAATTATATTTAAGCTAATTTGAGTTTTGGGCTCTTCTTCGTATATGTGTTTTGTAATTCCTGTTGAAATTTTTGATTTGTTCTTTTTTATTTTACTTAACTATATATGGAATATGAAGAGACCAAGAACCACCAAGGGTTGTAGAGCCACGAATATGTCATTTTTTGTTTTGTTTTTTAATTAAGGTTGTTTACATCTTGTTGTTTAGCTTTTAATTCTAAATTATCCTTATTTCTACCCCATCCAAAAAATATAAGTTTTTGATTAGGCTTTTTAAATTTATGTTCAACAATAATTGTCAATTATTGAGACGTTGATTTCCAAAAGGTACTATATCCATTCTGGGGAATTTTACAGGAAGCGCGAAAATCTCTCATTGCTATATTATTAAACCACCTAATTTGATTCTTTTCGCATTAAAATCTCGAATTATTTCTTTACTATATTAATAAAACCATATTAAAGTTATGAAATGAAATGTTCTGTTATGATTTAAAATTAAATTAAATGGTTAATAAGTATCTTAAGAAATTAATAGCATTTCTAAATCACGTTATTAAAGGACATTAGTGTTCATTAGATACAATAAAATTTAAGATTTAGATAAAACTAAATGAGGAGAATATAAATATGTAAAAAAATCAATTTCGTAAAAAATGTCCTTTAGTACCTTTTGGAAATCAACGTCTCGATTGTTTCCGTCATTTTTTGACTTCATCAGTTTATTTATCACGGCCGGAATCACCTATGATTTTGATCAATTAATTGAAAATATTAACGATTTTTTAGTTGCTTTTAACAACTTTGTCCCGTTGCTCTGGCTCTCGTAAGTTGTAAATCAAATTAAGTTTTCTCATGTTATTTAATCGTAAATGTGTATTTAAATATTTTTTTTTTTTTTAAACTTGGGATATAACTCATATTTCAATAGAATAATGGAATTTTATAGGTGAAATTAATCAGAATTAACATTCCCTGACCTTGTTAAGTATGAGAAAGATGACCGTGCCTCATCTAATCAAATAAAAAATTAAAAAACAGAAAAAATGTAAAGACTAAAATATAAGCATAAAATTTATTCATTTATCATTCTCTATTGTTCGATATCGTTTATAAAATGAATATATTTGCTAAATTCACAACATTTAGTAAATACAAAGTTTGTAATACATAATTTCTTATTTTTGTTCTATAAATAAATAAAATGTGTTTTTACTATTAGCTTTCCTTAGGAAAAATAGAAAATTGTTTGTGTAACGTAATTTAGCAATAAGGAAGAATAATTATCTGAAGGAGAATAAGGAAATATACGTTATTTTGTAATTAACATTATAAAGACAATAGGTTTTAATGATGTAATAATGGAAGGTAAGGGTGACTCAGTTTTGTCCCCAAGGTAATATCACGGGTTATATTCTTCCATACACTGCTCAATTCCTTTTTATTTTTCAAAAAAGTGCTGTATCTATCTTCCTTCCAAAAAAAAAATATATTTTTATTATATTGTTAAAAATTCAGGCGAGAAGTGCAATGATTTGGAAGAATAAGTTATTAAAACCGTAAGAAATCAACCCCAGATTTTTTTAAAAAATGAGTCGTGTAAATTTGTTCAATAACAAATAAATTGTATGAATATGATCTTACACAGTCGTGTTCATAGAAATTGAATCACTTATGTTTATTTTTTTTTATAGTATTGAATTGGATCCAATCCAATATTTTTCTTTTTGTCTACTAATTTATGTCCTACTCTTTTTATTATAATTTTTTTTTTATAAATTAATATATTTATTTATATATTTTATACTTTTTATTAAATATTTTATTTATATGACTTTTTTATTTATGCATACTATTATCTCTCACAGCTACATCCGTATTAGTCAACCTTATAAGCGGATATAGCTGTGAGCTAAAGATAATAGTATGCATGAATAAAAACGTCTTGACAATGGGGAAAAAGCCCCGAAACGTTGACTGCATTTGACAAATTGTAAAACAGTGATAATAAAAAAGATATGGAAGAAAAATTGTGCTGGTTTTAATATGAATAAATACAATTTTTAATTATTTTGAATTTTAAGCATTTTGCTATCAGAAACAATTAACAATGTGAGATTACATGAAGTGGAACAATTTCCACGTAAAACTGCGGTGACACAAATTAACAGTGGTCATAGTATTGAAAATTAATATTATAATTCATTTTACCAGGGAACCTAATCTTCTATATTTCTCCATTGATTTTTATGTGCTTTTCTTTAATTTCCAATATGTACATTTTTTTTTTTTTGTGTATTCAGCATTTTTTAAAACATACGGTTATGTTTAATTTTAGAAACATTTTTTTTTATTGAGTGATGCAATTTCTATGGCCATGACTTTATTATTATAGCCCAATTGAGACAAATTGCAATATTTCTGATGTAAAAATGTCAATAAAAATAAATAAATGAGATTTTCACAATGCCCTGTAACAATATCGTACACTGGATATGGTGCCTTTTGGAAATCAATGTCTCAATTAAAAACTTTATCAAACACATCGCCGGGGTTGTTCCTTCCTTTTAAAATATATTTATATATATGCGCAGTAGGAAAAATCAGCAAGTTAGGTGGACAAAAGTCAAGTCAAAAGTTTGGAATTTTCCAGTGCTTCACCTTATTATTATTAGTTATCAAGACCCTTAATACTAATATTTCCCGCCATACCGTATTTACAAATAAATAGTAAATGAATAAATTAATCCTGTTCTAAGTGCCTAATAACCGGCAGTGGGATTATCTTTATTCGATGGTCATTTATTGTGTTCAAGGTGTATTTAGAGCGAAGTCTATTTGGTTTTATTTAACAATAGACATTGCTGAGACAGGTAAGACATTATATTTCCAAATTAGTTATTGAATATAAATTGCAATCTCAGCTGTAGAGTTAATTTAGCAATTTGTAAATGTATGCCCCTATTCAATAATGAAAAAACTATATAACCCCCAAGTTACCCCAAGGATTTGTTTGTAGGATTTGTTTCATCAGTCCTTCTAGTCTTTAGATATTACAAAGAATTATTGCGATGTTTTGCGTTTTGAGTGAAACATAATTTTTTTCAGACACAGCACTCCGAATAAAAAGTTTTACAATCTATAATTTCAAGAATTTTCTAAATGATATAAAATACATCTATTAGCAGGTTTTAGCAACTCCGAGCCAGAATTAGATTTTTTGTATTATTTTTCCCATATTCTGGGACTTCAAACGTAAATATAGGGAAGTTTTAGATTTCAGCTAATAAAATTGATGTTTGACCAATCGTGTCAAAAATTAATTACTTTTTATAATTTAAAAAAATATTTTTTTCCGTAATCTGGGACCCCAAAGGTTTAGTATAGACAAATTTCAGAATTTTGTCCACCTGATTCGGTCATATTGCCCACTGTGGGCCGCATAAAAAGGAGTAGGGAGAAAAAAAAATACTAAACAAAAGTAGCCTGTAAAGCTTTATTTTATTTTTTTTTCAACCCTCCCCCCCCTCTCCTTTCGATACATAAGCTGCGGCGCTTTCATCGGAACACGGTTGAAGATTTAGCCATTTACTATGATGAATGAAATAGTGGACCCTATAGGGAGAGTTGGGTATTTATTCTGTTGTGTTGGGATCCCTAATAGTGTTGAGGGGGAAGGGGTGATGGGGGGGAGGCAATTATCCTTACAGCTGTTCTCCCCGATCGGATCCTCTCCGTTTCTGCCAAAATTCCAGCCATCCACTTCCACATTCCCATTATGGCCATTGATCTTTCTTAAATATTAAAATATACGTGTGCTTTATTTAGCCGAGGCAGGGACTCTAATTTTAAGCGCCGCTGACTTTGCTCGCTTTTGATTACCTGCAATTTCTCATCATATATTTCTGTTGATACCAGGGTACCGAGTGAACACGAACAAAAATAATCTTTATTTTTTTTTTAAATCTTCTTTATTTTTAGATAATCTTTAACATGTTTTCCGCTGCCATTGCGAGAGTATATTTTACTATCACTTACCTATGTATGAAATATATAGTAAGGGAAAGTATTGGGATCGCGAAAATTTACGAATTCCAGTTTTCAACGGAAATACAGGTTTTAGAGTCCCCCTGAGTCCAAATAACCAAGTCCCGCAAAAAGGTCTGTGTGAGAAGTCTAGCGTCAAAACGACAAGTTTTGATATGTTATAAATATACGCCTGAGATGTTACAATGATTTTTATCAAAATCAGCTAACCAGAAGAGCCACTTTATACCATGAATTTTAGACCTTTTTACGATTTTCTCAAAAACGGCTTTAACGATTTTTATAAACCTCCCTATATGGATGTAAAATTTAATGGGCTTTAATTTAATGTAGGTTTTATTCTCATTGAAATAGTCTGACAGGGCTTGATATTCTTCCGCTAAGGTACCTTTAATTTTGTAGATTTAAATAAAATAGGCATATTGCCAGCACTCCAATGGCATATTTACTATTTGATGATTGTAACTAGATAGAGATTGTGCCAAGTGATTAAGAAGGTGAATAGCTTCTGATGGAAGATTGAGAATTTGAATGGGATTAAATCAAGGGCAAATGGGATATTCAGGTCATGGTGTAAGGTTTTATAAGTAATATAATATTGGCCATCGACCATTGTTCTAAGGACTTTAGACTAAAAGGATTGAATACCTTTGATATTCGAAAATGTTGCTGGTCCCCACGGTTCAAGTCCATAGGTCCAAATGGGTTTAAGAATATTCTTGTAAATTAATAGTTTTTTGTCCATTGAGAGATGAGATTTTCTGTTCAATAGTCTTTAGAGCTGACTGTACCGTCGATTTAGTTCTTGTCGTTTGAGTCTAGACGTGGGTTCCATGTCAGTCTTTTGTCTAAGAGGAAGTCCAAGGTACTTGATTGTGTCAGAAGAGGTAAGAGGAATAGAGTTAAAAGGACTGAAGGGCAGGATCTGCGTCGGAGTGTAAAGGTGACATGTTTTTGTTTTATTGACTTTGATACGCCAATGATTGCACCACTATTCGGAGTGAGATATGATAGGCGATTTTAGGATGTTATTACAGGATCTGGGTAGGATAAAAGGATGGCTGTGTCATCGGCAAATGTTGCCAGGACATTTTCGAGAAAGGTAGGAATGACATGTAGTGAATCACATGAAAAGCATAGGACCTAGGACACTACCTTGTAGAACACCGGCTTCTATCCGATGGCAACTTGAGATTTTAGAACCACAACAAACTTTAAACGAGCGGTTAGAGTTGTAGAACCGAAGGATTAGATGTAGGGACTGGGGTAATATGGTCTTTAGTTTAAAAAGGTCATTTATCATGCCATAACCGTCATATGCTTGTGCTATGTCCAAAAAGCACCATTGTAATATTGCTTGTTTTCAAGGGCGTGGGATATGTGATCAACAACTCTAAGAACTTGGTGAATAGTGGAGTGGTCTGAGCGGAAACCGAACTGGTGAGATGTGATTTTATGGAATTTGAGTACCGGTAGGAAACGTTTCAGTAGGAGTTTCTCAAATATATTGGAGAGTATAGGAAGCAATCTGATTGGTCAATAGGGTGAGGTGTGATTGACAGGTATGACCGGTTTAAGAAAAAGAATAATGATTGAGTGTTTCCACAGCAGAGGAAAATGGGTTATACGGAGGATGTAGTTGTAGATGTAGGTGAGATATATAATAACATTTTTAGTAAGTTGTTTCATGATTTGGGAAGTGAGGAGATCAAATCCAGAAGAATTTCGAGGTTTGAGTTTATCGATCATGAATTTAACCACCGAGGGTTTGACAGCCTTAGGAGTTAATGAGAGAGGAATCGGCGAGGAGAGGGATTCTCCAACTGCTGTATGGGTAGTATTGAATTGGGATGTGGGGTGAACGTGTTTGCAAGATGTTTAACAAAGTCCTCTGCTCTAGTCTCATATAACGAAGCCCAGGAACGATCATTATGTTGAAGAGGATGATAGATATAATGGCAATTTAGGATTTGTTTTGTTACCTCCCAGACGGAATTGTCACAAGCGATACTGAGGAACGAAAGGAATTATAGGATTTGGATCTGTTGGCTGTCAATTTCAACTAGTTTGCAATTTGAATTAATAGATTTCCTATCATCGGGATGCCTAGTGTTCTGCCAGTTGGTCCTAGAACGCCGCTTGTACTGGATCAGGTCCAGGAGTTCTTGAGGTAAGGGATTTTTACATCGGTATTTTGAGGAATATAGAGGTGAAGATGAAGTACAGGCTGCTAGTTGGATCAGTGTAGTAAACACATTTACAGCTTCATCCAGTTCTTCAGGAGAGTTTGAGGACACTCTGAAATAAATTTTATCAGTTAAGGTTTGACGGAAGAGATCCCCATTAACTGGAGCCCTGATGAATGAGGGTGAGGTGATTTAGGAATGGGCGATATGGAAAGGGTTAGTATTGCTGGGCTGTGATCTGAGGATAGGTCATCGAGGCGAGAGATGGAATAATTTAGTGGGCCTAGACCTTTGTGAATAAAAAAAGTTTAGGAGGTCAGGATTGCGGTTGGGATCTGTTGGCCAGTAAGTAGGAGAATCGGGAGGTAGAATATTGCAGCGATTAGAATTAAGTGCAGAAAACAGGTTTTGTCACCGAGAAGTTGTGGTTTTTACCCCCCATAGTTGTTGCTTTGCCTTCAAATCTGCCCCTGCGAGAAAGTGGTGCCCTTAGGAGTTGAGGAATGAATTGAATTGGGATTCGGAAAATGGAATTTTTTGGAGGGGAATTAGCTGCACCAATAGTTAGGAATTAGCTGAAAGGTATTGGTTTGAAATGTGACAGCTGTAGTTTGGAGGTAATTATGGACTAGTAAGTAATTATGGAGAAAGAGGGAGTGATGGATGACAGCGGTGCCAGCATGTGCGGCCAGCATCGGGGTGGTCCGTTTGGTAAATTTTTATTTGGAGATGTTTAGCAGTCGTGAGTTAGTAAGTGGGGCTTCTGTTACTAGTGCTATTTCTATGCGATTTTCTTGTGAGAAAACTGTTAGTTCGTTAGTGTGATTTCGTAAAGGTACATTAGAGTTTATAAGTTTTGAGGTTATTCTTCTTTGATTGGAAGAGTCTTCTGAAGACTGCGGTTTCTGATATTTTAGTTTTAGTTTTTTATAAACTTGGCATCCTTTGTAGTTAGCCGGATGACCTTTCAGGCATATAGCCCACATACCAGGAGTTTGCCTTGATTTTATGAACTCTTCATTTCTGTGAGGGTCTCCGCGTTTCAGGCAACGTGGCTAGTGATGACAATATCGCTTAGTGTGACCATATGTCTAGCAGTTGTGACATTGAAAAAATTCTTTTTTCACGTACGGTTTCATCACTGTTACTTTAGTATAATACAGCCTTTGGATATCATAGATCTTTTCAACTCCAGGTAAAGGTTCGAGATCAACGAATAAGTGGGGTAGAGGTACCTTCATAGTTGCATTAGTCCCGGATCTATTTTATTTTATGACATTTGTGATTTGACAAACCTTAAAGCCCAAGGCCGTCAATTCTTCTTCTATGTCTTCAACAGGCGTTGAAGAATGGAGAATTTCTATGACGAGCTGCAAGGAACGCTCTTCCTGAAGCTGGTAGGTGTGAAAGTTTGCTTTCGTTTCCGTCAAGTTTTAACGATTTTTCGGTACACTCCTGCTGTTTCCGGAGAAATCGCTGCTCTTGCTAAGGCACGAGTAACTGCCAGGATTTATAATTTTGTTTAATTGCGAGCATGACAATAGAAAACGTTTTACATTTTTGATGAATATCGGGGGGTTCACTTGGCGTTGGTGTTGACTCTATAGCCTCTTTAACAGATTGTTGAACTTGTTATGGGTTTAGCGTGAAGGAGAGAGATTTTTCGGACAATCCCTGGGATGGAGTTCCTTGTGGTTCGTCTAGTGCATTTGTGGGTGAACTTGGAGGACTTATTTTTTTTAATATTACGTAGAGAACGGGTCTTTGCTAGTGACGAATGCTGAGGAGTTGAGGGAGCTGAATTTTGAGGAGCAGAGACCCTGGTAGAGCCAGCAGATCGAGACCTTTTGGAAACTTTGCTGGACATAACTTGATGAAAATACCTCATTTTTCTATAAGTCTATGTAGAAGAAAGAAAGGAGAAAAAAAAAATGTTTACGCCTACGTGACTCAAATTTAGTCTTGTCAGCAGACGAACATGCAAAGCCCAGGGCTGGCAGAGCACTGAGGCTGACTAGTAGGAGTGGGGAGATGGACTCACTATGGCCGCTAGGCGTGTGAAAAGGCCACTTATAAACGGCTACACTATTATACACTGTAAATAAAAACAGTACTCACTGTAGGATTACCACCAATGTAAACTACTGCTGCCCAGCTACTTCATGGTAGATTTCAAAACGAAAAAAAAACATATGGTTAATGTTCTTTTAATGTTAAGCCTAAAACATGTACGTTAATGTTCAGCGCATGCACAGAACATAGACTTTTCAGTATCGAATCTCAATCTATCCGATTTCTCCTCCGTAGTCCTCATTAATCGTCTATCCAATTGAAATTCTTGCATTCCCCTAAGAAAGCGCAAGTCAACACAAGAGGAAGCAAGTCAACTCGCACCTTACTTCCTAACGGAAATCCTGCGTGCACTATTGCATAGACATCTTTAGGTCTTCTTTTCTGGTGTATCTTCCAAACACAAAAAAATCTTAGTCTGCAATGTAAAGTAATCAGTAAACATTAGACATAACGGCATTCCATAATACCTGCCAGTATGACATAACCTTGATAATATTGACAAACAATATTACCAAAAGCCGTTATACTGTAAGCCGTGGACAAATCTTCCTTTTTTTTCTTTCCACTTTAATTTATTTAGTTAATGTTTCTCATTTCTGTCAATGATTAAATATAATGTATACATAATAATTACTTGCAAAGGGGTCGCGATACAGGGGTGGGTCACTAGCATATTATTTATGATATATCAAAGTTTAAGAAAAAAAAGTAATAACCTTCATATTTTTGTCAAAAATAACAGAATGTGATATAGTTTAAAAAATATAACTCTAAATATTATATAGAAATAAATTGTATATAGTTATTAAGAAAACCCGTTTTCAAATATTTATAAGCAGTTGAAAACAATAAATATAGCATAATTTAGTGAATAAAACTATTGTTTTGGATAAGAAGATAGCGAAATTCAAAATTAAGGTCACTAAATGCCAAAACATAAAAAACCGATATAAGATAAAAACTGCTAAATACCCAAATAATAAAAGCGGGTAATATTGATACTTTGGAAAATACAATGTCAACACCTCAATCAGCTGCGCGTATAACATAACTTTCTTGAAGTAATTTTAAATAATGCTGTTGTTGTTTTTGTGACGAACGTATAAAAGAAGTTTTAAATGTTAACCAAAAAGTAATCTTAAAAAATGGCTTATTTTCTTCTCCTTAGGTTGGTTATCAAATCAATTCATATCCACCCGGTTTTTATTGCTTAAAACAAACAGGGATGGTGAATTATTAAAAAGAAAACAAATTAGGGGCAGTTTAGAGAAAGACATTTTGAAAATTCGGGATTCAAACTTAGTCAAACTGTTTTAATGAAAATAAAACCTAGTTGATATTAATGTCTGTTTATTAAACTCTTTACAATTTATCAATAATTCAATTAAATAAGTTTAATCTAATATTAAACTCTTTACAATCGAGAAAATTATAAATATTTGTAAGCCCCATGATATAAAGTTGCAAAGAATCAAATAAGTTTGCCTATTTGCATTTTTCTTTACACCTATGCTTACTGAACAGCTTCTCCTGCGAAATTTATTATATATTACCAAGTCTGATTTTTTACTTTTCGTAATTAAGGTACGTTGCGGTTTTACAACTAATAAACATAATAATTTATTGATTTTTGTGATATGATATGATAGTTTAAAAATTGTGATATGAACAACGTATGACATTTATATATTTTTTTAATAGATTATAATTATGATTTTTATATATATACATTTTTCGTTTAATATTTTTGGTTTCACGGCCAAAAATATGTATTAATATGTACTATACAACATTGATATTTTTAAGGAAAATAGCACCAGAATAAAGTTACATATACACATATATGTAAAATTGAGGCATATTTCAGTGGAACAAGGTTTTTTTTTTGTTTGTTTTTTTTTACTTTAAATCTTCATTCACACCTGTCAATAATACAATAAACAATCAGTGAATGGGCGATCATTTAAGAACTATGGCGTGATAGGCATGAGGGAGAGCAGGACCCAGCGGTACCGACTCTTGGCATGAAATTAGCTTGAATTAGCTTCTCTAAAGGAGAAGGTCCCTCATCCAACTCCTCTTCAGCCTTCTGTAGGCATTTCCTGGCATGAGTGTTGTGGCCATATCATTGATTATTGTGTTAGGGTGACCTTGTAGTTTGTCGTGGAAACCTTTGTAGTAGCTCCGTATGTGTTCATTGATAGTTGGCATGTGAAGGTCAGTATACGATGTTATATTACTAACGTACCACGGTGCTTTTGTAATTGTTCTAAAAGTTATAAAATTATACATAAAACATACAACTTGAGGCATATTACAGTAGAACAAGATAGTAGACTATATATTTCCCGATGCTATTGCATACATTTTTAATTTTGTATTTCTTTTTTTATATTTAATGTCCAATATGACAGACCAGGGATGTTAATGGAGACAAGCAAGGAGATTGGTATGATCTGGGAAGTAGAATGATTGTTTGGGGCCGAAACAAAAGAAATTTCAACCTGCCCCTGCCGGTTTTTAGCCTGGGCCCACGACATTTTATAACTTCGGGCACGGCGCACAGTGGACAATGTGACCGATTTAGGTGGACAAAATTCTGAAACTTGTCTATATTTAACCTTTGGGGTTCCAGATTACACAATTGGCGAGCGTACAGTTGTCAAACATAAACTTTATTTGATAAAATCTAAAATTTCCCTATATTTTACGTTTGAAGTCCCAGAATACGAGAAAAATAGTACAAAAGATCTAATTATGGCTCGGAGTTGCTAAAACCTGCTATTAGATGTATTTTATATGATTTAGGAAATTATTGAAATTATAAATTGTAAAACTTTTTATTCGGAGTGTTGTGTCTGAAAAAAATTATGTTTCACTCAAAACGCAAAACATCGCAATAATTCTTTGTAATATCTAAAGACTAGAAGGACTGATGAAACAAATCCTACAAACAAATCCTTGGGGTAACTTGGGGGTTATATAGTTTTTTTCATTATTGAATAGGGGCATACATTTACAAATTGCTAAATTATATTTTGGAAATATAATGTCTTACCTGTCTCAGCAATGTCTATTGTTAAATAAAAGCAAATAGACTTCGCTCTAAATACACCTTGAACACAATAAATGACCAACGAATAAAGATAATCCCACTGCCGGTTATTAGGCACTTGTGTGAACAGGAATGATTCATTCATTTACTATTTATTTGTAAACACGGTATGGCGGGAAATATTAGTATCAATGGTCTTGCCAACTAATTATTAAAACGTGAAGCACTGGAAAATTCCAAACTTTTGACTTGACTTTTGTCCACCTAAATTGGTGAGCTTGCCCACTGTGCGGCGGTTTTACACGGTAATTTGTTTTCAGATTCTGAGAGTTTAAGGGACAGCGTTTAAAATATAAATTTTAATTAAATTTCATTAGAACAATTCCGTTGGAGACTTGAGCCCTGAAGACGATGAAAGGTGTTTTCCCTTGAAGGCGATGCCCTGCGGGCTTTGCTAGAAGAAACTCTTCGGGAAGCACTGGAATAAGAGATAGAATAGAATAAAGTTTATTAATGACCTGTTACATTAAGAACCAACTGCTCCTCTCTTACAATGAACAGGAATTGTATATACATTTATAATTAACCTTGACTCAGGTATTTTACATCAGTAATTAATATACATATAATTCTAATATTGATTCTATTTGATAGTTACAACATTTTCAGATTAAAATAAAAATAAATAAACTTAAAAGGGAATTTTAACTTTCCATTATTTTTTAAGCATAAACCTTCCTAATACTCTGATATACACTACATACATTACAGATTTTAATAACACAAAATTTAAATACCTTATTTACAAATATTATTATATCATTTTAACATAATAATATAATGTTTTTAAAACTAAAATTATTCTTCATTTATTGTTTTTCTTATATTTGCTTTTAATTGTTTCAAATGAGTGATTTAAATTTATTTGTTTATTGAACTTATTAAATGTTCTACATGCACTTACAATGAATGATTTATTGAAAGTTGATGTTTTGTGTTTTGGAATTTTTTTATTTTTTTTTATTTTTTTTTTTTTTTATTGAGATATATTACAATTTGTTACAAAATGAACAATAATAATATTGATAAGAGACCACATTCATACTATATATACAGAAAATAATAATAATGGTCAAATTTCATAAAATATAACATAAATTCAAATATATACAATAAAATAATAATAATAAATAAAAAACAAAACAAATCGAAACATAAACCTATTATTGAGATAAATAAAAAGTTGGCAAATAAATAAACATCTTACACACAATCATAACTATATACAATATATACAATTGCTAAAGGGACCCCAGCAAGCGCTTTTGCCTCCACTTGTGGAGGAAAAAGCGGAATCCAAGAGATCCCAGCACCTCTATCTCAGCCGCATCACTGGTCTGAGCCAGTGGAGGCTGAGTTAGGGCGCTGTAGCCACAAACATACCGTACATGAGTGGAGGATCTGACCATTGTCAGAACTCCAGTTTAAATGTTTACAATAGGTCTCGTGGCCACTGCCGTTTCAATCTTCGAGGAGGATTGTAGGGATGGGTGGTGCTGGATAGGGATTGTGCTAGAGGGTTAGGATGATGACTAAGGTTCTGATGAAATTTGGAAAATTTGGATGGTACCAGGTCTAAAACAAACGGAATATTAAGGTCATGGTGTAGGGTACAGTTGGTAACGTAATAAGGAGCATTAACTATTGTTCGGAGGACTTTGGATTGGAAGGATTGGATGCGTTTAATGTTAGAATGTTTAGCTGTCCCCCACAGTTCAAGTCCGTAGTTCCATATAGGTTTCAGTAATGTCTTGTATATTAGTAATTTGTTGTCAACTGTAAGATGAGATTTTCTGTTTAGTAGTCTGTATAACTGGCCGAATCTGCGGTTGAGTTCTTTTCTTTTTAGTCTTGTATGTGGGTTCCACGTCAGTCTTTTGTCTAGTAAAAAGCCGAGATACCGGACTGTGTCTGAGGAAGGAAGCGGTATGGAATTGAAATTAACCGTTGGACAGGATTTGCGTCGAAGGGTGAATGTGACGTGAGTGCATTTGCTTTCGTTTACCTTAATGCGCCAAGCATGTTACCAGTCTTCGACAAGGGAAAGGTGCTTTTGGAGATTTAGCGATGCTGCTTCAGGATCGGAATTGGATGATAAAATGGCTGTGTCATCAGCAAATGTTGCCAGAAAGGTATTGGGGTCGGTAGGGATATCGGCGGTGAAGAGGATGTAGAGGACGGGTCCTAAGACGCTGCCTTGAGGAACACCGGCCTCAACAGTATATTGTTCGGAAAATTCGGAACCACAGCGAACTCGGAAGGAGCGGTTGGATAAATAGGATCGGAGGATTAGGTATAAGGATTGAGGTAAATGGGTTTTGAGCTTAAAGAGCAGTCCCGGGTGCCACACCCGGTCAATAGCTTGAGCTATGTCCAGAAAGGCACCCGAACAATACTCCTTGCACTCAAGGGCGGAGGAAATGTGGTCTACAACTCGGAGTCCTTGCTGAACCGTGGAATGTTGAGGACGGAATCCGAACTGATGTGAAGGAAAATTTTGAAATTTGGCTAGGATTCGTTTTAGTAGGAGCTTTTCGAAAATTTTTGAGAGGATCGGAAGTAGGCTGATAGGTCTGTAAGATGACGTGTTGTTAGAAGGTTTGCCTGGTTTTAGGAAAAGGATCATAGTTGAATGTTTCCATAAGAGAGGAAAATAGGTAGTGCGTAGGATACAGTTATAGAGATATGTAAGGAATGTAATGGCTTTAGGTGGAAGTTGTCTTAAGATTTGGGGAGTAAGGAGATCGTATCCAGGAGATTTGCGGAGAGGAAGCTTTTTAAGAAGATATCTGACCTCAGAGGGATTAACTGCTTTAGGTGGTAAGGATAGTGGTATTGGTGACGTGAGGAACTCTTCAACTGCTGCAGTATGGGTTGGATTAAGCTCTGGATGAGGAGTAAAAACTTTGGAAAGGTGCTGTGCGAATTCCTCGGCCTCATGCTTGTCAGAAGCAGCCCAGGAAACCATCACAGCGCCGGAGAGGATGGGAAATGGTGTGGGATTTTAGGATTCTCTTCGTGACATTCCACAGGGAATTGTCACGAGTCGAGAGAGAGGAGAGGTAGGTATTGTAGGATTGGGAACGGAAGATCGCCAACTCCCGCTTTAATTTTCTACAAAAAAAATTATAGGAGCGGCGATCTTCTGGATGGCGGGTGCGTTGCCATAATGTTCTAGCTCGACGTTTGCTGTTGATCAGGTCTGTCAGGTGTTGTGGTAAATGGCTTTTGTAAGGAATTATTTTGGATTGTTTGGGAGAGGAGGCAGTCTAGGCGGCTTGTTGAATAGCGGTTGTAAAGGAATATACGGCGTCGTCAAGGTCATTTGGGGTTTTGAGAATCACTCTGAGGTCAATATCATTAGTGAGAATTTCGCGGAAGAGGTTCCAGTTGACAGGGCCCCTAATGAATGACGGTGGGATAGGTTTAGGAATAGGTGTTATGGATACATTTAGAATCAATGGACTATGATCAGAGGATAGTTCATCAAGGCGAGCTATGGAAAAATTCAGAGAGCCTAATCCGCTGTGGATGAAGAAGTCGAGGATGTCAGGATTACGGTTAGGATCTGTTGGCCAGTAGGTAGGAGAATCGGGAGGTAGGAGATGAAAGCGTCGGGAGTTGAGTGCAGACTGCAATGTCCGTCCACGAGAATTGGTGGTTCTAGAACCCCACTGTTGGTTCTTAGCGTTTAAGTCTGCACCCAAAATGAAGTGATTACCCAAGGAGTTGAGGAAGGATCCAAATTGGGCAGAGGAAATGGGATGTTTAGGAGGGCAGTATGCTGATGCGATGATAAGCGGAAAGGAAAAGGTTTTGATAACGATGGAAGTTGCTTGTAGGTAATCGTGGGCGTAAATTGGGTGTAAGTGATGGGTGAGGGATCGGCGGACTATGACAGCAGTACCGGCATGGGCTTTGCCGTCTGGATGGTCTGTCCGGTATGTCGTGTATCCTGGTATTTTAAAGTACTGTTTAGTGGTTAGTCTAGTTTCAGTTATGAGTGCAACATCAATGTTTTTGTCCTGCAGTACGGCTGTAAGTTCGTCAGTGTGAGTTCTAACACCATTCGCATTCCAAAGGAGAATGGATAAGGAATTAGGTGAGGTCATTTATGGTTTTTTTAAGGCAGGATTGAGATTTGTTACGAGATTCGTAAGGAGTGATATTAGGGGCATAACAAGGGATTTAATTTCGGAAATAAAGGATGTCATCAAACTGGTAAGGTCTGTGGCGTTTGAAGGAGGAGGAATATGAGAGATTTGTGGTGGATTAGGATGCTTAGGATTGGTTACATTTTGAGAAAGAGGTATATGTGGAATGGATTGAGGTACATTTTGTAGTTCCGGCAGGGCCACGGCTTCAGTACTTTGATTCCCACCTCCAAGTAAGTGGGCAAATGATAAATTGGCATCAATAAGTTTTGAGGGTTCTCTTCTGTTTCTTACTTGTCTTGCTGTTTCATCCAGTACTTGAGGTTTTTGAAACCTGGTCCTCAGCTCCTTATAGATTTGGCATCCTTTATAGTTGGCCGGGTGGTCCTTCAGGCAATGAGCACATACAGCTGGTGTTGATTTTGGTTTTGTACACTCCACAGACTTGTGCTGTTCACCGCATTTCACGCATCGAGGTATGTGATGACAATAGCTTTTAGTATGACCATATGCTTGACAATTATGGCACTGAATTATCTCTCTCTTTGTGTAAGGTTTTTCAACTCTTACACTGGAATAGTACAATCTATTGAGGTCATAGATTTTTTCAACTCCTTCAGCTGGTTCCAAATCCACAAAAAAGAGAGGTAGAGGAATTTTATCCTTTAGGACGTTAGTGACTTGCCGCACTTTATAGCCCATCTCCGTTAGTTCTTCTTTAATAGCTTCAACTGGTGTCGAGGGGTGTAAGTTTCTGATTACAACCCTTAAAGCTCTCTCTTGGCGTAGCTGATAGGTATGGAAATTTGCTTTGGTTTCAGTTAGGTATTTCACTATTTTTCTATATGTCTCGGCAGTAGTAGGAGATATTTTGGTATCATTGATTCTACTCATACAGTAGTAGCTGGTAGATTCGGTAATTTTGTTCAATTGCGCACACAACAACTGGAAATTTCTAATATTTTTGACAAATATTGGAGGAGGCCGTGGTTCACTAGGTATAGGAGTAGATTCCATGTTTTCTTTTTCATTATGTAAAATCTGAAAAGGATTTGGGGTGAAAAACGGCGATTCGTCAGTCATCCCTTGTGACGATGTGCCAGGTTGTGGTTCAGATTCTGAATTAGTACCGGAAGGGGTTGCTTGTAGATTTAATCTTTTATTAGTATCACGGCGGGGTCTTTGTTTTGTAGGTGACGGGATTGAACCACTAGATCTAGATCTTTTAGTTGAAGCTTTGGAGGACATTACTTGATGATAATATCGCATTTCATGTATAGAAAGTAATTAAATAATAACCAGATGTGGGAAAAAAACAATAACTTAAAAAAAGTTAAGCAAGACCAGCCTTGCCGGGCTATTGGCAATCAGCTGATATGAAGAGGTGACTCAGCATTCACTTTACACTGTAAATTAATAATAATAATAATAATAATAATAATTTCTTTATTTATTCTGGGACAAGTCCCTTCAGAATAATACATATGAAAGTAAATAAAGTCTTAGATGCCTTAGAGTAATAATGGAAGAAAAAAAAAAAAAATACAGTGATAAAGTAAAAAATAAATACACAAGACAAAGATAACATATGAAACCAAACTGTTGAATATAATAAATCGACTTCTCATTCCAATTCGAGTGAGAGAAACAAAAAAAAAAAAAAAATATATATATATTATATATATATATATATATATATATATATATATATATATATATTATATATATATATATGTACATAAAACTAATTTAGATGATAGTAAAAAAAAAATAAAATAAAATAAAATACAAAATTATCCTTCTGTTCCTGTGCAGAGCTTTGATCAAAAAATAATTATATACAATTCCTATCTAATTAAAAAAACAAAAATAAAAACAGGAGAGAAAAAAAAAATAAAAATAACTTCTACATTAACGCTTCTGTGATTTTTTAAATTTATTTATTTATCATTATTATTTTATTTTATCTACTTCTTATTTATTCTTTTTTTTATATATATTTTTTTTTTTTATTTGAACATTCTCATTTAAAATTGGTTATTGTCGAGATTCCTTGAAAATTGAATGGATAGGAAGTAATTGAATAGACGGGATTTAAAGGTTGGAAGGGTATTCGAGTTACGGATATGAGAAGGGATAGAGTTCCATACGGAAGATGATCGGATAATGAAAGATCTGTCGAAAGCTGCGGTTCGATGGGGCGGCATATACAAATCAGAAGGCCGTGCTCGAGTGTTGCGGGAATGAATCGAGGATTTGAATAGTAGGAGGTCAGAGATGTATGATGGACGGCGGGATCGGATTACTTGATAGAGGAAGGATGCCAAGAAGTACTTACGACGATAGGAAGGATAAAGCCACTTTAACTCTTCGTAGAATCGAGTGACAGAGGTGTCTCTGGAGATCCCAAAGATGAATCGGATGAAACAATTAAATAGCCTTTTTAGTTTTTCCTCAAGATCTCCAGAGACACCCCCAAACACCGTACAGCAATAGTCAAAGTGGGGGAATATTAGGGAGGAAACCAGTAGCCTACGGGTTTCTAGAGGAAAGAGGTGACGGATGCCATTTAATCGCTTTAGAGTGATGAAGGAGCGGCGGGAGATTTCAGAAATATGGTTTTTCCAGGAGAGGGTTTGGTCAAAAGTGATTCCAAGGTTTTTAATGGAGTGAAGGGATTCTATTGGATCATTATTTAGCAAAAGTGTAGGAATGGGAGGGAGAGTTTTAAGGAGCGGACTTGAACCTATTACGATTGCCTTAGTCTTCTTAGCATTCAGCTTTAGCTTGTTATCTGTGGCCCACTGACTAATTTTATTTAAATCATTTTGTAGCTTATCGGCTGCTAGTAATAGATCTGAGGGTGGGAAGGACAGGTAAATTTGGAAATCGTCGGCATACAAATGATATTGGGAGTGATCAATGAGGAGAGGAAGGTCATTTATGTAAATGGCAAATAGGGTGGGAGACAGTGATGAGCCCTGTGGGACACCACAGGATAGAGGCAGAGTCGTGGAAGGAGTTTGGCCTGGAACCACTACGTACTGGGAACGGTCAGAAAGGAAGGACTTGAACCATCGCAGAGCACTATTGGATAGAGGAAGATTTCTAAGTTTGGAAAGGAGAATGTTGTGATCAACGGTGTCGAAAGCTTTGGAAAAATCTAAAAGGATAAGGATTGTTAGTTGTTGGTGTTCCATGGCAGTTTGGAGGTCCTGAGTTATTTTAAGAAGAGCGGATTGAGTAGAATACCCTGCTCGGAAGCCGGATTGTAGAGGATTCAAGAGGGAATTTTCTTCTAGGAAATTTGAGAGCTGGGTTTGCACAATTCGTTCCAGTGGCTTGGAAAGATTAGACAGGAGTGAAATAGGACGGAAGTCAAGCGGAGAAGAGGGGTTTGAGATTTTGTTCAATGGTCGGACTAGAGCGGTTTTCCAAGAGGTAGGAAATATGGAATATTGCAAGGAAAAATTGTAAACATGATAAAGAATGGGTAAGAGGACCAGAAGACAGGATTTTATTAATGTTACAGGGATGTTATCAGGTCCATAATCATTGGTGTGGGATTTAAGGATTATGGTTAATAATTCCTCATCTGAGATGTGAGAGAAAAAAAAGCTATTTGGGTTAAAGCTATGATGTTCAATATCGGTAAAGGATGGCGAGTTAGGAGCAAAGGATGTGAAATGATTATTAAGATCGTCTGGTGTGACTGGGATTGAGGTGAGGTTATTCGATTCTGGGAAAGATAATTTACGCAGTATTTTCCATTTTGATTTTGAATCAGGAGCATTGGAGAGGGCGGTATGGATATGGAGGGATTTAGCTCGCCGAACTGCGACCTGGGTTTCATTTCGAAGTTCTTTAAAATGCACAAAGTCTGCAGGCAGGCGAGTACGACGAAATTTGCGTCTTGCTGCTTCCCGTCTTCTCATCATTGTCTTTATTTCAGGAGTCAGCCAAGGCGCAGTTGGGCGGCGTAAGGTTCGGGTTATCATAGGAGCATGTAAGTCTAATAAGGATTTTAGATTTGAGGTAAGAGCGGAAACCATAGGATCTATGGAATTATAGGAATATATGATGTCCCAATGGAAGGATTCCAGGTCATTTTGAAGGGATTCGTAGGAGAGTAGGTTCAAATTACGATAAAAATCACTTTAGGAGAGAAGGATTTAACGGGTAGGTTGTAAGTAATCTGGATGAGGTCGTGCGAAGAAAGGAACGGGACCGGGTGCTGGGAAGACGAAAGGACTTTGAGAGGAGAGTCTGTAATATGGAGGTCTAACCAGGTGTCAGAAAATTGAGTATGGTGGGTAGGAGAGTAGGGTACTAGGTAGAGATTCAGAGAGAACAAAAGGTTGGTGAGAAAATACATATCTGACGATTCAGATACCATATTAACATTAAAGTCTCCTGAGATAATGATATTAGAATAGCAGGAAACCATTTGGATAAGGGAAGATTCAAATAGGTCATCGAATAGTATGTAAGGCGGTCGGTAGATAAGTACATAAAGGAGAGGAGATGAGAAAGTTGAAATCTCCACAAATATATATTCAAGATGAGAATAGTCAAGAGAAGGAGATTGGAAAAGGATTTTGGCCTCGAGGCTGTCATGTATATACAGACCCACACCACCACCCCTACGATCAGATCTATCATGGCGAAGGAAGGAATAATTGGAGAGGGATACTTGAGAGGTTGGGATGTGAGGTTTGAGCCAGGTTTCGGATACAGCTATTATGTGATAGAAATTACCTAGAAAATATTGTTGGAATTCATCGATATGGGCTATGAGGGATTGTGCATTAACGTGACAGGACATGAGGAGATTGGTCATGACTGGGAATGTGAAGTAATAGAACAGGAAAAAAATTTTTAGGTTTAGGAATAGGATACAATACATTTTTAAGAAGTGTTCAATAAAATAAGAAAAAAAATAATACAATTTCAAAAAATTCAATAAAAAATAAGATAAATATATAATCAATGACTTAATGAATCTATATAATATTAAAAATACATTTTTAGGAGAAACATAAATAAAAAAGGAAAACAAATAAAAATTATTGCTACTGAAAAGTTTTAACATAGAAAAAAATAAAAGTAAACCAACAAAAATAAATATAACTAATACTTCTGTGAGAAAAAATAAACCTTTTATAATCAGTTGGAGACTAACTAAAATATTTCAGGTAAAAACGTCCAAGTCGGTTGGTTTACTTACTATTACCACCGGGAAGCCATCAGATTTCCGACACCTAACTCTACCCCCACTAAACCAGACATACTTTATGTTCACGGCCACTTTTTTCTGCCTGGCTAACCAGTAGAGGTGTCGGTTGGCGGGTGTCATTGCTTCGCTCACATAAACTCGATGGGAATCATTTTCTCCCCAGCCCAGGTGTCGGGTAGAGAAATCTCTTTTTACTCTCCTTAACTGCACCAACTCGTCCCTTTAAGTCTGACGAACAAAACGAACAATTATAGGTCCCGGCGTTCCTTCCATTATATCACAACTTACCGCTGTTTGCTCCAATAATAACTGTTGTTGTTATCCTGAAGTCTGATGATGTTTTCAAGACTGTGCTGAAGTGAAATCCAACTGTAAAAGCCGTTTTGGAATTAGTAATGTATATTTAGAGGCTTTATTATTTCTATTATGAATGTCGTGTAAGATTGATCATATTTGAGTAAAGATAGCTCGGGGTTTTGCTCATCAATATGTTACATGCAATGGTTAATGAATCAAATATTCTTCTTGACCTAATCTTCTTCCAGTTTAACTGTTCGTAGTAGGGCGTGACATGTCGATCGATTGGGGTTTGCGTTATGCACAGCTGCATTCTGGGCTCTTTGAAGTCTTTTTATTACTTTTTCGGCGATATCCGTATAGGCCATACCTGCATAACCATAGCGCTTATCAGGATTGTTCTGATCGGCATAGACGGCTGAAAATTTAGTTTTCTGAGTCGGAATAGTGCTTTATAAACTTTACTACATATGTGCTGAGTTTGTACATTCCAGGTCAGATTATTGCTTATGAAAATGCCTAAATTATTTATTTGCCTTTCATACATCAGCTCTGTATTAATTATTGATGTTTAGTTTAAATTTATTTTTTGTTGTTGTGTTCGGAATCCTATTATTATTTACTTTGATTTTTGTGGATTTATATTTATCCCGTGATTGCCACACCATCTTTATTCTCTTCCAATCAAGAGGTAAAGACTAAGTCAAAAGTAAAAATAAGAAAACAGAGGAAAGAGATATTCAGCCTTTTGTGCGTCAATAGTAGAGATCTCTTGGCAAGAAGGGACCCAGAAACAATTCCCTTGGTTTTCCGCATAAGAGGATCCTCACGGTTCCCTTTTTCCCTTATTTTTTTAGCCTCTCCCTTAAGATGATCATGTAGTCCCTTTTGAGCCCTTTAGATCGGATTACATCCCGGCTAGTGGCTGAGGGAAAACCCTCGTAAACATAGAAAATGTAAATTTTGTACCAAATTACTTTATTTTAGTAATGTAATATACTAACTACAGCCATGGTCATAGAAATTGCATCACTCGATAAAAAAATGTTTCAAAATTAAACATAACCGCATGTTTTTATAAAATTTTAATTACACAAAAAAAATATTATACATTGAAAATTAAAGAAAATCAAATACAAATTAACAAAAAAATATATATGTTTAAGTTCTCTTACAAAATTAATTATAATTTTAATTTTCATAATATTGACTACTGTTGATTTTTTTTTCCTTGAAAATTGTTCCATTTTATGTAATCTCATAATGTTAATTGGTTCAGATAGCAAAATGCTCAAAATTCGACATAATTTAAAATTTATTCTGCTAGTAGTTAAAACTACTAACTAAGAACTAAGATACGTTATTATTATTATTATTTTAATTTCATTATTACAGTAAGCATATGATATAAATAAGTAGACCAAAACCAAAATA
Source organism: Piezodorus guildinii (assembly GCA_023052935.1). Classification (NCBI taxonomy): domain Eukaryota; kingdom Metazoa; phylum Arthropoda; class Insecta; order Hemiptera; family Pentatomidae; genus Piezodorus; species Piezodorus guildinii. The sequence continues at coordinate 109,933,427 of CM041295.1, forward strand.
TTCGATTTCATCAAATTCATTTCCATAAAAAAATAAAGCACAGCTTTCTACTTACATGTATAAAGCCCAAAACCCTTTACAGGTTGTAGTTGTGCAGTTATTTTAACTGTATGTAAACAAATAAAAGTGTAATAGTGAAGAATGAGTGATTAGGTTTTTCTTCTAAAAGTTTGTTTTTAACATTCAAATAAATTCTGATCCTTCTAAAGATATATAAAAGTTTTTGACCAGTTAGTTTTTGGATTTTTCAAAATTTGTAAAAAATACATTCGATTTTTTAAACTCGATCATCCTAAAAATAAAGATTTTAGTTGAACATGTTTAAAACGAAGTCTTAGAAGAATATCGCTCAATGAAAGTTATAAGTATGTTATCATGTAAGTTACCCAATTTTATATTATAAATTGTATTTGGTATTGCACAATATTAGGTGGGTGGGACCTGTAGCACTTTTAATGAATGATCTAACAAAAAAGCTCAAGTGTTCATTTTATTTTCGAGAGATAGAGAGGATGATCGGACATTGTTAAGGGCCTAGATTAAGGGCCATCGAGCATTCGTGGGTGTAGTGCCATCACCCCGTCCCTACAAGTGCCTCTGTATCCCAAACAAAGTAATAGCGGATTTAGAATGTTTCTTGAGTCTCATAAACATTCTGGTTGAGGTACCTTCCTAAAACACTCGGTAGCTATATTTTTATCTTGGATTTGGACTCAGGCGACACCAAATCGTGTATGAACGTGGAAAACTGGATTTCCAAAATATTCTCATGATCAATACTATAGTCTTCCCTACCATTCTCTTAAGGAACTTTATTTCCGAGACAGTAATACAACTTTGCATCCTTTCATTCATGATCCAGCTCTCTGCTCCATAGAGGAGCACCGGTAGAAAGACGGACTTGAATCGGTGTAACTTCACGTTCCGTGCTACTTCTCTTTTTCCGATATCCGAGTTACAGATCTGTTAATCGACGGAATTAGCCTTTGAAATCACGCTTGAGATTTATATTTGTCATATTTTTTTTATATTTGTCATTTTATATTTGTTTTCCTAAACAGTCTTTTGTAAAGAAAATGTATCTATACTACCCATGAAGGGTCATTGATTCAGTGCTGATAGATTGTTTGAGCACTTCATAATGGATGTTGAACCTTAAACTCCTTGCCTCTGTACCTAGTCACTTAGCTTTCTTAGTTTATTCATCTTTCGTCTCAGACTTCCACTTCTATTCCGTTTTGGTCATCCTACCGAGTATGTTTAGATCTCTGATTATTGAGGAAAAACACGGGTAATCTTTTTAATCCTTTGATCTTTATACGTTTTGCTCACCCATTCATCAGAAGACTCATGATGATGACAGACATGGCGCATATTGCATTTAGTTCTTTATACGGCATAATTCCTTTCAATGTGAATCGTTGTAGCAAGTGATGAATACGCGATTGGTAGCGACCAGATAGGGACTGGTGGCCCTAGTATGTTCATCGGAGAACCATAATGATGCCATCTGTGACAGGACCCCTCGACCGCCTGGGGATAGAAGTGTTGAGGGCAGTAGGGGAGCATGCAGCTGCTTAGGGCTCTGCACAATGGCCCCCATCGCAAGAGAGCAAACCTTTAACACACCTGCTAACATCTACTATTAATAGATATCAATATGGAATGAATATATATATATATATATATATATATATATATATATATATATATATATATATATATATATATATATATATATATATATATATATATATATATATATGGGTCAATCCATTCGAAATCGTCCTGACATTTTTTGATTTTCGTTATTTTTTGACATGGAGATAATAATTAAAGGTGAGTCTCCTTTATATACTTATATCTCTGTAAAAGTCTCGTTTTTAAGTCATTTTCGAGAATTTTTTAAACAACTTTCTTTACTATTTAGGGAATGAGTCATGAGGACGAAAAATACAAAGCAAGTCGTTATCTTATTGTTAATTTTTGTTTTGATTTGATATCTAAAAAATTACTGGAATTAGAAAGATTTTTTTTATCACATGTTTTTCACCGTGAAGCTTAAAACGGCTGCAAAACTAAAAGTATTAGCTAGAAAAAAAAATTAATTATTTTTCTTTATTCACAAACAAATAGAGAATAACTGATCAATAAATCACATAATCAAGAAGGTCGAGCGGCAAAATTAATGAAAATTGGACGATTTCAAATGGATTGACCCATATATATATATATATATATATATGGTTTTTTACGACATTTTTTGATTTTCGTGATTTTTTGACCAGTTATTCTCTATTCTTTCCTGAATATAAAACCATAAATAAAAGTTATGGTTATTATAAAACCTTAAATATTTCATTTATTAAAAAAAAAGCAAATTTATAAAATTTTTATACTTTCCTTCTTTGAAAATTTATATTGGAAAAAGGATATAGCTTACATGATCAAAATTTCCAAAAAGAAGTAGTGCAATGATAAGGCTATACCATTTTTTTAGCTACTTAGGTAAAGTGTTGTAAGGACCAAAATTACATAAAATACTATCATTATCAATGTAGTTTTTGTTTGGTTCTTAAATATGCAGAATTACCGAAGTTTTTCACATCCATAAAGAACCGTTGTATATATATATATATATATATATATATATATATATATATATATATATATTGATTAGTTTCTTGACTGTTGATAATTTAAGTAATTATTCCAAGTAAGTAATAACTGACATAATAAATATAAAATCACGCCATAAACAAATATATATCTCTAATGTAAATTCTAATTGAATTATCTATTCAACTACTTTATATCTATACATTGTTAAATGCAATCTTTAATTTATTCAAAAATGTTTTCTGTACTTCTAACAATAACATCATCTATTAATCATTGTATACAAATTTTAATGTTCTGTTTTTTTTCCATGGATATGAGAACAATGAATTCTCGAAACATAGCATTGCTTATATACTGTCTGAACCTTAAGAACCGTATATATTACCCATATATATATATAATATATATTATATATATATATAATATATATATATATATATATATATATATTACCAGATATTTCACACTGGTATACTAGTCAAAGCTCTATGCTGAATCAAGTACAAAATACATACTTCCTAGGTTCTTGTTTCATTTCTTGAGAGCCAGAAAAGCTTCCTATATCCTTGAGCTTATACCGCGCTCTTTCTTACACACCCTAAACACGAGACATCAAATGACTGTCCCATAGAACATTTTCCTTAGAAACGTCCTTTATTTCCCTAACCTCATTCAAACACCATTTATTTACCCACGTCATCAAAGATAGTCTTCCGGATATATGTAATGTATCTTGACTTGATTATGCGCAAATAAATTCGTTCAAAGTTGTCATCTGTTATTATTCGTATCTATTATTTATTCTGATTATATATATATCATAGTCATTTTCTGGCTAGATATTTCAATTCTCTAATTCTGAAACCATACCTCAATGTCTCTGATATGGAATAGAAGGGTTTGAGAGGCAACTATTGGATCATCATTGACTGACATCACGCTGTTTCTTCAGCATAGGTAGAAAGGAAAGTGTTAGGGTTTTTTTTAAGATGTCGATATTAGAAAAGAAAAAAAAAAAAAAAAAAGTAAACCGTCAATTACAAACAATTTAAACCACCAAACCAAATCGAAGTTAAAGTTTATTTTTATAAGAAGGGCGCCTGTACCGAAAAGAAATATTATTTATTTTCATACAAAAAACAAAGGATAAAATAATTTCATTTATGTTGCCGCTACGTGCCCTATTGCGGTTCCAGCTCCAGCTATTTCTCCCTTAATCTTTATAGCTGATCCAGCACCAACTGTTCAAAGCTTTACTACTAAAACAAAGAGAAGAAAAAAACATCTATTAAATAATATAAAAATATACATGAGTATCAACAATAATCAATAACTTTGTGCACATTTTGTCTCTCAGCATTACCTTTCACAAATTTGTATAATAGATAAAAAAAAATCAAAAATCTTTAACTAACCAATGGTTTATATATACATATAATATATATATATATATATATATATATATATATATATATATATATATATATATATATATAATTAATTATAACCGAAAAAATATTTCTGCTGTTTTATCCTTCCATTGATAATCAAATCCTTTCATTTTTTACATTCACCCATTTCTTAATAATCTAACTATCAAAGAAATGGATAATGATTTCTTATCAATAAAATGAAAAGTACTGTAGAAGAAGAAATTTAAAAAATTTTCATTGAAGTCCTATAAAATGTTAATCAAAATATTTCGAGCCGTTTTCAAGAACATTGCGATATGTATATACACATACAAATCACAAAATAATAATAATTAAAATAGAATGAGAAAAAAAACAACTATTTTTGTAAAAAAAGAAAATTAAACCAAAATAAACATTAACTCATTATAATGATTAAGTTCTATGATCAAAATAGTGGAAGGAAGGAAATTTATATTTAAATCTTCAAATATTGCTTCTAAATAAACAGTATTTGGCTCTAATTCTTACAATATAAATAAAAATAATAGGTTGGTTTATTTTCCTTAACCTTTGGTCTCCCCCACTACAACCGCTCCCCCGTTGAATGATCAAATGGTTAAGGACAGACTGTGTTGCGGCTACTTGCAGCTTTCGATTTGCCATCTATCTCGATATGATTGAATCTGTTTAAAAAAACCTGACTTGGTTTTTAATATTTTATTCTGGCCCTTATAAAAATAATATACAGCTCTTGAAGAATATTCCATGTTTGGAACTAAGTTGCTTAAGGGTGGTATCGAATGATGTAATCAAGTTTTAATTTTTAAAATGTCTCTGCCCTACAATTTTTTTTAAAAATCATTTTATTGGTATTTACAACTGTATTAACAAAAACATCGTCAAGTAAACGTGATGTGTTATATAATACAATGACATGATATACATGTAGAGAAGCTTCTCATTGGAAGCACTCTAAAAATATTCTAAACTAGAAGGTGCCGGTGCCATTTCCTTTTCAGGCGCCTCGGAGGATTATCCGGAATCATAGAGGAAGAAAGGATTGAAACTAGAGGGTTAGAGTGCGAATGGAGTTAATCATGAAACGATTGATACCTGGTCCGTGCAAAATTAGTAACAAAGGGAACATGAAGGTCTTTATGGATAAGTTTATTCGTGACAAAGTAAGGAGCGTTGAGGGTTTTACGAAGGATTTTGGATTGTAAGGGTTGAATGCGGGAAGAATTTGATGGTTTAGTAGATCCCCAAAGCTCTCTCTACTCCGTAAGTCCAGATTGGTCTTATAATAGTCATGTAGATGAGCCTTTTGTAGTTCAGAGGAAGGTTTGACCGTTTGTCTAGTAAGTGTTGAAGCAGCCTAGAGCGGCGAGCGGTTTCTTGTCGTTTTAGTCGTGTATGTGGATACCCTAAAATTTACTTTAAGAATATTCCGCTAGTCTCTGTTGAAGAGATGCGAAAGCTTTGACCCCATTATGGCCCACTTGTTGACACTTCCCAGCAAGCTCAGATGAAGACCGACACCTTGGTTAATTAATAGGACTGGTCTGCAACGAAATCCCCCTTTAAATAAAAATATGATAAATATGAGCTTAATATGCTAAATCGATTTTGGCTTTTCATTTTTTTCTATCACATATAGAAATTTTTTAAAGTATTTTTTTTTTAATTTCTCGTAAATACATGTTTTTTGTCTGACGGCAATAAATAACCTTCTATTCCTCTTGCACACGCAACAAACATGGAAGAAATTTATGGAAATATGAAGTTGTTGTTGGAAAAAATATATATTCACAGTATACGTGGAACATTAGTGCTGATCTAAAATTTGTTACAATGTTAATTGGACTGCAAGGAGGATATATCAAGTTTTGTGGCTTTTTATACAAATGGGACAGTCGCGCTAGAAAAAGGCATTACATATTAAAATATTGGTCAAACAGAATGAGTGATCCCTGGAGTCAAGAATATAAAAGAAGGACTTTTAGTTTCATGTGATAAACAATTTCTACCACCTCTCCATATAAAGTTGGGCCTCATGAAAAATTTTGTTACAGCCATGAACAAGGAAAGTGGAGGTTCCCAATATCTCAAAACTAAATTTCCTCGAAGCGAAATTGAAAGAAGGAATCTTTTTGGATCTCCAAATATGAGAGCTCATGAAATACTTAAAGTTTGTATGTACATTGAATAAAGCTGAAAAGATAGCATGGACGGTTTTTGTAGGATTATTTCATAATTTTCTTAGAAACAAAAGAAAAGAAAACTACCGTGAAATCATCCTTGAACTTCTCTCCTTATACAAACCCCTAAAATGCAATATCTCCCTAAAAATTCATTTCTTGGATTCTCATTTGGACTTTTCCCCCGCTAATCTTGGAGCAGCATCAGATTAACACGGCAAAATGTTTCATCAAGACATATTGCACATATAAAAACGCTATGATGGAAAATGGTTAGAGGCGATGCTTGCCGATTTCTGTTGGTCGCTTCGTCGCGAAACACCTATAGAAAATATGAAAAGGAAGAAAACTACAGAGTGAAATAATTATTAACAACCAGCGATGGGAGTACCTAATGAATTGTAGGTTTTGTAACACATTTATTCAACATTTGTATCAGTTTGAACAACTATAATATATTTTTTTTAGCAAAAAAAGTTGTTTCATTTAAAACCACCATTGAAAAAAAAATTATATGTGAAACGGAAGGTTTAAGACTATATTTATATTCAGAGTTATCTAATTTATCATTCGTTATGTATGAAATAGAAAGGAGGGAATTTTTTTTTGCAGACCAGTGTAGTTAGTCACAATTTTCTAATCTTCCTTTAACTTACTGGGTCATTTGATCATTCATATTTATCACACTGTTAACTATTTGATATTTAATATGATAAACGTCTTATTTGGAGTCCTCATACAAATCTGTTACGAGAAGAAACTGCTCCCTGTTTTTGGCTACTTGAACACATGATATACAAACCTTTAACTCAACACCAAATTGCTCATTTACATGTCAATAATAAAGCCTAGCCACATATCGATAATAAACTTTGGACCAACGGAGTTGATCAATTGTGGAGAGATTTTCGCTTTGGATAAGTGCTGTGAAATGGATGGAGCAGCTACTCCTTTTGATTGGTCAGTCGGAAGGGGCAGATCCTTCCCCTGGACAATCCGACCACATACTCCACAAATGACGCTGCGATGACTGCAAGAGTTGGGTCCCTAAATCCTATACCACCCACCCTATTATCCCCTCACCTCTCCCTCAGTCACTTCCACTTTAAAAAACCACCTGGACAACTTATTACGAATGAGAAGTTTCAATACCAGGGTGAAATTGAAAATACTTTTCGGGGTCTCATTTCTCCTAGGGATCAGAACTTCTTTCTCGGGATAAGCAACTTTGTTGTACGTGGCAAAGGTTTATAGATTCTGATGGAAATCATTAGGACATTGGACTGAGAATCGTGGGATATTTTCACTCACTTTATCACAATCACTCACTCATAGAGAACAGAAGGTTACTCACTTTATAAATTTATGAATACTCCAACCGCTTCATACAGCATCTCTAGTATCGATAAACGCTGATATTTGCCATAATCTCAGTACTTTTTTTTTTTTTTAATTTTATTCAGATACAATTTGTTTCAAAATAGGCAAAAATAATGATGATTTGAGATCACATTCATACTTTATTTACGGAACAAACAAAGTTAAGTCTGATCACATAAAACTAAATCTAGGGCGACATCACATGACTTTCACTACCTCCGGTGTAAAAATCAATTTAAAAACTTTTCTAGAAAGTTAGCGATGCAAAAAAATTTATTAGATAAATTATATTGAGTTTTGGTGAAAAGTGTCTTTCATTAAATAATCTATTATATTATATACAACAAGAATTTAGTATTATCTGCTTTTCATTCCTCTCCATTATATTTTACAACTATGTGTTTAAACTGATATTTTTTCTAAAATGTTAAGCTTATCAACGATCGATTATGCCTCTATATTAATGCTCTCATGTAAAAAAAAAAAACCAAATTACATTAAAAAATATTTTCTTTCTTTACTTTTTTTTATGACGTAGAGTTGCAGATTTTCATGGGTCTTGCAATTTTCCACTGTCTATTTTCAATGATTGGTCCATCTATCTTCCTCAGGCCCTCCCCCACTCCACTACCGTCGACCCCTCAATTTTCCAATCTGCATTCAGTCATCCGAAAATTTTGCCAACTAGTAATTTGCCTTAATCATATTATATTTTTATCTTAGCTCTATAATTTACTTCGGTTATATATTCAAACTGATTTACTGAATAATAATAATAGCTTCATTTCGTCCTTAATAGAAAAACAAGCCTCTCCCTTGGGAGGTACAAGTTTGTTATTAAAAGTTTTTTTGTTTTTTTTAACATCATTTATTGAAATTTACAACTGTACTTCAAGGTACAACAAGTAAATGTGACAAAAGTTAAATGGCGTGAAACAAACTTGAAGAAGAACTACCCTATGGCAGCACTCCGGTAACTTTTCTACACTAGAAGGTCTCGAGGTCATCTTCTTTTCAGACGCCTCGGAGGATTGTCAGGAATTGAAGAGGAAGAAAGTATTGAAACAAGAGGATTAGGGTGGGAATGGAGTTTGTCATGAAAGGAATGGTATCTAGATCGGGCCAAATCAGCAACATACGGAACGTTGAGGTCTTTATGGATAAGTTTGTTCGTGATAAAGTAAAGAGCATTGAAGATTTTACGAAGGATTTTGGATTGTACGGATTGGATACGGGAAGAATTCGATGATTTATTAGATCCCCAAACCTCCACTCCGTAAGTCCATATCGGCCTTATGATAATCATGTAGATGAGTCTTTTGTAGTTAAGTGGAAGATTAGAACGTTTGTCTAGTAAGTGTTGAAGAAGTCGAAAACGTCGTACAGTTTCTTGTCATTTCAGTCTTGTGTGAGGGTTCCAAGGCGTTTGTCAAGGTGCAGTCCTAGATATCGGATCTGTTCAACCGGGACAAGAGGAGTATTATTGAAGGAGACAGTAGGGCAGGATGTCATAGGTTTACGACGAAGGGTAAAGGTAATTTGGTTGGATTTGTTGGCATTAATTTTAATTCTCCAGTTCTGACACCATACCTCAAGGTCTCTGAGGTGGGATTGGAGAGTTTGAGAGGCAATAGTTGGATCAGTATTGACTGATAACACACAAGTGTCATCAGCATAGGTAGAAAGGAAAGTGTTAGGATGGGAAGGGATATCAGCTGTATAAACTGTGTAAAGAATGGGTCCTAGGATACTGCCTTGAGGAACACCAGCAAACTGACTAAAAATGGATGAATAGGAATTATTATGATTGACTTTGAAGGATCTGTCAGTGAGGTAGGACTGGATAATAAGGAAGTATGTTGGGGGGAGGAATTTGCGGAGCTTGTAAAGCAACCCTGGGTGCCAGACCCGGTCAAAGGCCTGTTCCACGTCGAGGAAGGCTCCCGTACAATACAAATCGCGCTCCAATGTAGACGATACAACGTCCACCACACGATGACATTGCTGGTATTAAAAGTTAAAATTAAAATTTTAACAAAATTTTATCTTCTTAGTTCATGCTGCTATTTACATTTTTTAACTTAAATATACACACAATAAAACATTTCTTGCCTTGTTCAAACTATAATTTATAACCACATATTTAATGATAGATTTTTTGTCACATTATTCCACATTTGAATAGGGCTAGATTCCAGAAATAGGGCCATTGTAGCCCAACAATCCCCCACTACTTGCACTAGTTCGTCCCTCCACCTCGTCATTGGTCTTCCTCGCCATCTCTTCTGTTCTCTTGGAATCCACTCGGTAGAAATTCTAGACTATCTACTGGGAACCAGCCTAGCCACATGACCTGCCCACCTCCATTTCAATATATCCGATTCCTTTAGTAAACTTTTGATGATAACTTGTTTTTTTGTTTGTTGCTGATACGTTCTTTCCTTATAATATTTAGTATGCTACTAGAAAATTGGAGCTGTGCCCTTGAAAGTTTTTTAATGTTTTTTCTGGTCGTGGACCACGTCTGCGAGCCATACAAAATAACGGTTTAAACACAGGTTTCCAGGACTCAAGCCTTCAATGTTTGAGGTAACCGACTTTTAAGGACTTTTTTTAAACTCCAGTATTTTTTCCATCCAATATTTATTATTCAATTTATTTCTTCTTTATTGTTTTTTAATGAGATAAATTGACCTAAATAGATGTAATGATCAACAAAGCCGATGACCTGATTTTTAATTTTTACTTCCGTTTGCTCTGAGTTTGTCATGATCTTTGTTTTATCAGTATTGATGACCAATCCCACGGATTCGCACTGTATCAAGAGTTCCTCAACCTTATGATTAATTTCTGTTATTGAATTGGCAAATATAACTATATCATCTGCGAATCTCAGGTTAGATAAATAGTTCCCATTTATATGTATGCCTTTTCTTTCCCATTCTAACTTCTTGAAGATATCATTGAGTAGGCAATTGAACAAAATTGGAGATAGCGTTGTTCGATTTCTTGTAGATTTTATCCTAATTGAGTAGGGCTAATTGGGAAATTTTTGTAACTTCATCCTCTAAAGTGACTTTTATTTTTTTGAGTATAAATTATCAACTACTTAAATAGTATTAATTAATAAAAATGTGAGAATATGGAATTCGACAGACATTGACTACTAACTAAAGGAGAAAATTTAATCTCAAATTAATATTTTCTGTATGGGACACTCTGTTTTCCCCTAATGATTCCGTACTAAACCGATGTTACTAATTACTTTGGGATAAAATATAGCTACACAATAAATTCAGAGCAAACAACCCACGATTTGTTAACTGTAAAATAATAAAAGGAAGTAAATTTACAAAGTCATTTATATTTAAATCTTCAAAATATTGCATTAAATCATCCTGCATCAAATTCGAGGAGTACAAAACTCTTGGAAAAGTGCCAAATGCTCCTCATTTTATCAGCAATAAAAGAATCCCTAAATACCTCAATACCTCAGATGTTGCTGCCGTGGCTTAAAATAGATCAACTCTTTTTATTGCAAACTCCCACCCCGCATCCACTCACTTGTACGTATTTTCTCATCCTTTTGTATTCCCTATAACCATTCTCAAATAAAACATTGGCGAGATGCAAATCGGTAACACACTATATTCTGGATTTCATTGTAAGACCATACTATTAATTTTTCAGATTTAATTATATCATTTTTCACTACCGTAAAACTATTCCTTGCTGAATCTTTGACGTAAATGTAAAAGAAAAAAAAAACACTGCTTATTATTACACATCCTGTCCGCTAGTTCATTTCAACTCATTATCAATTTTTCCCTCAGATACAGTCCGGTATCTTTGGTTACTATTTTTTAAATTCCACCAGAACCTCATTCATCATCCTAATCCTCTAGCACAATCCCTATCCAACTCCACTCATCCATACAACCCACCTAGAAGGTTGAAAAAGGCTGTGGACCCGCGACCTCTTGTAAATATGTATATATTGGAGTTCTAGCTAGATTCTCTACTCAATGTGATGTATGTATGACGTGTATATAGGTATGAGTGATGTATAGACATTGTTACCATTTTATTGATTCATTATTGTATATATATTTTATTGTTGTGTAAATATTGTATGGATGTAGTATGTATGTTATCTTTCACCACTATTATTGATGTCCAAATTAGGACAGATTGTAATAATACTCAATAAAAAATTGTTGGAAAAAAATATTACACAATGGTTTATTATTTTCAAACAACTATATAAGGGTATATCTGTTTATATAACTATTTATAAGCAATTAACTAATCTGAAAAGCAATAAATAATTCAAAGGAAAATGGCATACCACCTCTGCTAATTTCAAAACGGTATATCTCTGCTAGTTCTGCTGAACCAAGTTCAATGATTCTCTTTTCATCTGTAGGAAATTTAATTCTCTATGAAATAGCACTTTAGTATTTATTTATTTAATAATTGGGAAAAACAGATTATTTTATTATTCGTTATTAGGGTTCTACGTCAAATTTTGATGGGGGATTGATTTTTTGGTCGATTATAAAGGTTCATTATTGAAAATAATAAACCAAAATAATTTATAATTGACTTCCTTACTATTTTCTTTTCTTTTTTTTCGATTTCCATTCAAATAAAATTTCCTGATTCCTGAACACCTTACATTTTTTCTCTGTCATCAATAATAACCGAGTTATCAGAGAATCACATCTCTTAAGAGTTGTGACTTGATCATATAAAAATTGTTTTTCTTTTTTTTTCTCTTTATTCATAGCGGTGTCTTAATCTCGAAAATATTTTCGATTCTTCACTATCTTCAATAATACCTAGTTTTGGTAGACACTCATCTATTATAATTTGTGACTTAAATATATAGATAAGCTTTTTTTTCTGTTTATTCCGCTTTACTGATTCTTCGAAAATAACTGAGTTATGGATGAAATTTAAATTTAATTCTTTTTTTTTTTTTTTTAATAATTACTACTTCAAAAAATAAATAAGTTATGGGCATATTTATGGGTAAAATTTTTATATTTATTTTTTTCCTTTATTCTCTTTTTTTTTTAATTATTCGCGGTTTTTCGGTTAAAAAACACTACAAAATGTTTTCTCCTTCTTAAAAAAAACTGAGTTATTGAATTAAAACACTTTTATTTGGCCTCCATTTTAAATATAACTAGCTGATATCAACGCCTTGGTGTTAAGATTATTGTTGGATGTCATAGTTTTCCTGTGGGGAATTAAAAAAAAAAATAGTCCTGTAGCTTCAAATAAATCGGACGGTTGACGGTATACAAACGGATTTTTTTGATTTGTTATTTGGGTTATAAGTATCTTCAAACGTTAGCCCTCAAATTTTACCAAGAGGGGGGGGGGTTCGGTTTTTTTGGGTTCATTATTTAAAATAATAAACCAATGAATATTTGAAAGAGATTTCGTCCTACCCTCTATCTAGCTTACATTTTTTAACTGCCCAGTTTTATAACAAAGGGAAATCACTTATCTTCCCCTACTTTTTTTTTTTAAACCCTTTTTGTACAGGACAGCAAAAAATGAATAATGCATGATGTATATTAGTTACTGACAATTATGGTCGAGATGTTTGTATTAAAATGAGGAGGAGACGTGAGAAGGCTGTGCCCGACTTGATTGTTCAGGGGGTAGGGCCAGGAATCCTCCCTTTGTTAGGGTGCCTACCTTTAGGACAACACTCGAGGGGCAAGTCCCTTCCTTGGCCCTTTCCTTTCGGCCACAATGGGAATTTAAGTGTCGCCTAAAAGGTAGCACACACACTGGAGCCACAGGCCTCTAAAAACAATTTCGACGGGAATAAACAGATACAAAATTGTTTTCAGTTTCCAAAACGGCGCCAGCTTTTTTTTTACTTTAGGAACAGAATTTGCCCACAATATAATATAAAAGTATTTTATTTCTTGAATACTATTATTTTCGTTTAGAAATTCTTTTGAAAATAAAAGAGAATAATCTCACAGAATTTTTTTCAAAACTAAGTGTTGTAGTAGCTCTTACGTGGGAGATGTGGTAGTAGCTCTTTGGATAGAGGTATCGAAAAATAAGGGAGATCATATGTTGTGGATAATGTAAATGTATTGTGAATAAATGTTCTTACGAATTGTTTATGGAATATTACTTATTACAACATGGTGGCAGCGGTGGGATGATTGAGTAAATATAAATAAAGAAGAAAATAACGACACGATCAACTTTTAAGTGAACCAACTCTTACACTCGGTGAGTCGTTTGATTTTTTTTATATATAACTTTTTTTTTTAGAAAAAAATGGAGAAACTAGCGAGTTACAATATTGCAAGCCCAGCACCCTTTTCTTTTTCTAACCCTGAAGAATGGCCTAAATGGAAAAGACGTTTTGAACGTTTTAGACTTGCCACGCAATTGAATAAATCTAGCGAAGAGGAACAGGTTAATACATTAATTTATTTAATGGGCGACAAGGCAGACGAAATAATTTTAGAATTTAAATTGACCCCAGATGAAGTGAAGGATTACCAGAAGGTCGTTAAAAAGTTTGATGATTACTTTTCTCCCAAAACTAACGTAATATATGAGAGAACTAAATTTAATAATAGAATCCAAATTTTGGGAGAGCCAGTTGCTGATTTTATTACCGATTTACACAATCTTGCAGAAAAGTGTGATTATAAGACCTTTAAGGATGAATTAATTAGGGACAGGATAGTTGTAGGTATTCTAGACAAAACTCTAGCAGAGAAAATGCAAATGAACGAAAACTTAAACCTCGAAACAGCTATTAGAATGGCTAGGCAATCAGAAGAAGTAAAGAAACAATTAGAATCCCTTAATTTAGGAACACCAGCAGTTAACGAAGTTAAACGTAACCTCGCTGGGAACTCTGGGAAAGCTGATCGTTCCAAAACAAATTTTTCAGAACGAAGAGCAATAAATACTTTATGTTCTTATTGCTTGTTTTCGGCACACGACAGAGGTAAATGTCCTGCTCGTAATGAGAAATGTAACCACTGTCATGTTAAAGGGCACTTTGCTCGAGCTTGTTCGAAAAGAAATGGGGGGAAAAATATTAGCACAACCAATACGAGTAAAAGGCGTTACCTTAATCAAGTTGATGAATCTGATCAATTTATTTATGATTCTTCAGAGGGATCTGTTTGTGCTATTGGTGCAGATAAATCAAATCCGTGGTATGCTATTGTAACACTAGGCAATAAGAAAATTGAATTTAAGTTAGATACTGGCAGTGACGTAACAGCGCTCCCTTCAAGCTATCTTAAGGAGAGAAAGGGTTTAATGAACCCAACCAAACGCCTCACTACAGCTGACGGTTCAAAACTTGATTGTGTGGGAATAAGATCCGGAAAACTGACTTATAAATCTAAATCGATTATACAAAGAATTTTTTATATTAAGGGGCTTCAAGGTCCCCTTCTTGGCCGGAAAGCCATAGAACAATTTGGATTATTTTCAAGGGTCTATGAAATTGGATCTTCGAGGCAAAAGATTCCGAATCTAAATTCGTTTGAAGAGGTACGCTCTGAATTTCCTAACCTTTTTTCAGGATTTGGGAAAATACCAGGAAAATATAAGATTACGCTTAAGCCAAATAGTGTTCCTGTGGCTGTGTCTTCGCCGCGGCGTATACCTATTCCCCTAAGGACCTTAGTTAAACATAAACTGGAGGATATGGAAAAACGAGGAATCATTGAGAAAGTGACAGAACCAACTGATTGGCGCTCAGCCTTGGTGGTTGTTCCCAAAAAGAGCTCGAAGGACAAAACAGATGTTAGGCTTTGTGTGGACCTCCGACCGCTCAATAATTGTGTTCTAAGGGGTTTTCATCCAATTCCAGACGTAACGTACACTCTCAGTCTTCTAAAGGGAGCAAAATACTTTTCAAAATTAGACGCCGAATGTGGATTCCATCAAATAGAGTTGCATGAAGATTCAAAAAATCTAACAACGTTCATAACACCGTATGGCAGGTATAGGTTTAACCGGTTGCCTTTCGGAGTAAGCTCTGCTCCTGAACTTTTCCAGAGACGAATGAACGAGATATTGGAGGATTTACCGGGAACGGTATGCATGATGGACGATATTGTGATTTTTGGCTCCACAAAGGAAGAGCATAATCAGAATCTACGGAGGGTACTCAAAAAGCTCAATGACATGGGAATGACATTGAATAAATCTAAAACTCAAATTTGCCAACGTGAAATAGAATTTTTGGGCCATCTGGTAAACAGTAACGGCATCCATATTCATCCAGATAAAGTTCGAGCAATAAAGGATCTTGATGCACCCACGAACCTAAGAGAATTGCGAGGGCTTCTGGGAATGGTGAATTTTTTGTCAAAGGCCATCCCTAACCGAACTCAATTACTGGCACCATTATATGAATTGGAGAAGCAAGATAGAGTATTTGTGTGGGGTCACAAACAACAGGAAGCCTTTGAAAAACTAAAAGATGCTTTGACTTCAGCACCCGGTTTAGCTGTTTTTGATCCCTCTCGGAAAACAGTTGTTACAGCTGATGCTTCTTCCTATGGAATCGGTGGAGCTCTGCTTCAAGAACATGACGGTCTCCTTAGGCCAGTGGCCTACGTTTCAAGAACAATGAGTGATACTGAAAAGCGTTACTCTCAAATTGAGAAGGAAGCATTAGCTGCTACGTGGTGCTGTGAGAGGTTGCGAGATTTCCTCATTGGAGTACATTTCATCTTAGAATCAGATCACAAACCTCTGGTGCCTAATCTATCCCAGAATGAAACATTGACAAGAATGGACGATTCTAAAGGAAGCTCCCATACAACCGGCCTAAGTGAGACAAAACAACAATTGGAAGAAGCTGGCCCTCAGGTGATGGGTTATAGAGATTCACAAGATGTTCAACAGCACGACACTTCCAGCGCGAAGGCTGTTCCTGTATCTGTGGAATCCCAACCTGTCGCAGAACCTGGTCCGATTCTCCGTAGATCATCAAGAGAACCTAAGCCGAGGAAAATATTGGACTTATGAAGAGGACGGGGGAGATGTTGTAGTAGCTCTTACGTGGGAGATGTGGTAGTAGCTCTTTGGATAGAGGTATCGAAAAATAAGGGAGATCATATGTTGTGGATAATGTAAATGTATTGTGAATAAATGTTCTTACGAATTGTTTATGGAATATTACTTATTACAACACTAAGTAATGGACTACAAAAAAAAATAATCGTTTGATACAACCTGCTGGTATGAAATAAAGATATTCTGATGGAATGCTTCTACTTCTGCCGCTGTTCGGTAATTGTAAAAAATATAATAATAAAAAATAATAAAAAGTTATTAGATTCACGAAGAATATTTAAATTTAAATCAAAATTTATACCATACATGCAGCTGATATTCCAATCTTTCCTGGTACTGTCCTCACAACTTACGCAGATGACACATGTGTGCTATCCGTAAATAATGACCCATCTGTTGCTTCCAAAACCCTTCAGTCTCACATTTTTTCCATTGAAGAATGGTGTCAAAAGTGGATAATTAAAATCAACCCTACTAAATCCCATCAAATTACCTTTATCCTTCGTCGAAAACCTATGTCCGCCTGTCCCACTATATCCGTTAACATTATTTCACTCACCTCAGTTGAACAGATCCGGTACCTAGGACTCCATCTAGAAAAACGTCTTACTTGGAATCCTCACGATAGACTGAAGATACCGTTTACTACAACACTTACTGGACAAACGATCAAAACTTTCCACATACCACAAACAAATAATTTTTATTACCATCATAAGGCCTATTTGGACATATGGGATTGAGTTATGGGGATCCACCTAACCATCCAACTCTTCCCCCATTCAATCCTTGCAATCCAAAATCCTCCGAAAGATCCTAAATAACCCTTACTTTGTCACCAATAAAATAATTCATAACGACCTAAATATCCCATTATTCGCAGATCTAGCCCGAACTAGATATACCTCCTTTTATTCCGAATTACCTGTCTACTGCAACCCACTCGTCCGCAAACACTCATTACCATCTATTCCTGACAATCCCCCGAGGCGGCTGAAAAGACGATGGCCTCGCGACCTATTACATTAAATAAAGACTGAAGTGCTACAACTGGGTAGTTTCTATACATGCCTGTAGCACGCCCACTTGATCAATTTACACATTTACTTAATGTATCATATTATTATTCGATTAGACCATTTGGAGATCACGATGGTAGACTAATTTGAAGCACATTTCATCTTCTTATTTGTTGTTCTCCTCTCCCAAGAAGCCTTCATCTGTTCAGAAAACCGCTGTTTTCGTTTTTTCCGACCACTTAGTTCCCGTTCTTACCCTCATGTGTTCGACTTGGAAATAACCCTTCATGACTTTTTCTTCAAATATCTTTCTGTTCGTTATTTCTTCAATTCTGATTCCAGCTCGTTCGAGATCTTGTTTTACTTCCTTAATCCAGGTTATAGCCGATTTCATTTCAAACAGTTATGGACTAATTTCTTGCCTATCCTGTTTCCTTCCATCTTCCAAACGTGCCCGATATATTTTAATCTTCGCTTTCTAATGATTTCATCTATCGGCTCATTGTTCCGGTAATTTTCTTTGTTACTTCTCAGCCTGTACTGTCCTTCACTGTTCTTGGCTGGTCCTATAATCCTCCTTAAGATTTTTCTCTCGTTTTTTTCCAAGTCTTCCAGTTTTCTCCCAAGGTTAGTGTTTCCGCTACGTACAGCGCTTCCGGTTTTATTACAGTGTGGTAATGTCTGAATTAGCTGTTCCAAGATATACATTTTTTGTTATACGTTTGTCTGGTCCTTGCCAGTGCACTAAAAATTTTATTTGCTCTTGTTTTTATAAAATTTTGTCTAACCCGTTTGCAGTGATAATTTCTCCCAAATATTTGAATTCTTCAACTTTTTCGATTTTGCCATATTTTGTATCCACAAACTTCCTTCCTGTCGCTTGTCACAAGTTTAGTTTTTTAAAAATGATATTTGTAATCTGGTTCTTTCTTTCTTTCTAATTTCCTTCAAGATATTAATTTGTTGTATTGCTTGTTGTTCACTTTCTGCGAAAATCGCTAATTCTTCAGCGAAAGCCAGACATTCGATATCTATTCTTCTGGTTACCAAAATCTTTTGTTGATTTTGGAGAATTCCCTCATCACTTTTTCTTAAATACAATTAAACAAGGTAGGGAGAGGTACCTTCTTCCTGTCGTACGTCTGTTCAATAGCAAAATTCCTCCGAGATCTCCCCCAAGAATTTAACATTGGATTTCGTTCGCGTCAGCGTCATTTTGATCAGATTTCTGGTCTTCAGATCTACACAAAATTCTTCTAAGGTGTTGTGTTGTGTTCTCTATCGATTGAGTAATAAGCTTTTTTGAAGTCCACGAATGATTGATTTTTTGTTTCTTAGCGCTCTTAGTCTTAAGATGAGTTTGAGTCTCAGAATCTGGTCAAATTTTTAATATATAATATTTTTTTTGTATTCAGCATTTTTTTTAAAGATGCGTTTAATATTTGATTTTTCCTATTAATCCATTTTTTGTCAGTTTGCTGGTGTTCCTCAAGGCAGTATTCTAGGACCCATCCTTCACACAGTTTATACAGCTGATATCCCATCCCACCCTAACACTTTCCTTTCTACATATGGCTGATGACACATGTGTGTTATCAGTCAATGATGATCCAACTATTGCTTCTCAAACTCTCTAATCCCACATCAGAGACCTTGAAGTATGGTGTCAGAACTGGAGAATTAAAATAAATGCCAACAAATCCAACCAAATTACCTTTACCCTTCGTCGTAAGCCAATGACATCCTGCCTACTGTCTCCTTCAATAATACTCCTCTTGTCCCGGTTGAACAGATCCGACATCTAGCACTACACCTTGACAAACGCCTTACTTGGAACCCTCAAACAAAACTGAAACGACAAGAGAAACAGCACAACGTTTTCGACTTCTTCAACACTTACTAGACAAACGTTCTAATCTTCCATTTAACTACAAAAGGCTCATCTACATGACTATCATACGGCTTATATGGACTTACGGAGTAGAGCTTTGGGGCTCAAACCATCAAATTCTTCTCGTATCCAATCCCTAAAATCCAAAATCCTTCGTAAAATCCTCGATGTTCCTTATTTTGTAACTAATAAACTGATCCACAGAGACCTTAATATTCCGTATGTTGCTGATTTATCCCGATCTAGATACCATTTCCTTTCATGACAAACTCCATTCCCACCCTAATCCTCTAGTTTCAATCCTTTCTTCCTCTTCAATTCCCGACAATCCTCCGAGGCGTCTGAAAAGGAAATGGCCCCGAGACCTTCTAGTTTAGAATAGTTACAGGAGTGCTACCATTGGGTAGTTCTTCTACAAGTCTTATACCATGTTTACTTGTTATATTTTTTAGTACAGTTGTAAATTTCAATAAATTATGTTAAAAAATATATATATTTAATTTTTGAAACATTTTTTTATTGAGTGATGAAATTTCTGTGACCACGACTGTATATAATATAATGTTTCCAATAAAGATGATAGTTTTTTCTATCTTTATTCTCTCTTCTCTTGACGAAACCTGGCGCAAGAAATTCTGTAGCTTTCCTCATCCAGAGTATCTGTAAAGTAGGGGGCGGGACTTCCTCCCTAACGCTCTACGTAATATCGAACGCCCTGCGTATCTACAATACATCCTACTCAATCCATAATAGTCATACAGGTTTTATTTATTTATTTGTACAAATAGTTATCTAGGGAAAACCTCCTGGTATAAAATACAAACAATGAGTCGGCATTAAAAAAATAAATAAATATATAAAAAAGATTTGCTGTGGATTAGACCCTCAATATATTAAATAAGATACAGGGATGCCATGGAATATAAGAACGCTGTGTATAAGTTATGCAGGTTCGTATGGCCTAGTTTACTTTGTCTCCGTACATAAATATTTTATTTTTCAATCGTGTTTGCCATGAGTAGCAGAAAAATCTCACTCCATGTGCGATACATTCAGCTATCTCATGAATATTTCCGCCCTAAGAGGTTGCTGCACATTGCTGGAGCCAATCCTCAAAATATCTTATGAGCTTCTATTCCCAGCTCAAATACATTTTCCTTAGGCCCGAGGTAATTTTATTGCAACTTTCCAGTTATTTCACGTGTTTTCATCTCTATTTTTTCCCTTCGTAGGTCCTGTGTTATCAAATTAAAAAAAAGATATATTTTTTTTTTTTTTGTAAGCTGGTATGAAGATTAAATCAGCTTAAAATGTCTATTTATCAAATTTACCTATCATTACTATAGCTCATTCCCTAATAGGTTCATCGCTATATTGCATCGGATATAAGGGTTCACCCGTGATGCAGTAGCTAGTATACAGCCTTTTATGTTCAAGGTCGCGGGTTCATACCCGGCAGGGGACCCTAGAATATTTTAAAGGGAGTAAGAAATCATAAGTTGTACTGTCCTTCGCCGGATATGTAAAGCCTTCTAATTCACCCTACTACTTTAAATCACTTTAAAATGTTTTATTTATTTTTTAAAATAATTTATTGAAATTTACAGCTGTATTAATTAATAAGGGGAAGTATGAAGCATAGATGATTTTACGAAGGGTTTTAGTTTGTAAGGAAAGAATGAGAGAATTCGATGGTCATAAGAGCCCCAACTCCGTAAGTCCAGATTAACCTCATGATAGTCATTTAAATGAGCCATTTTTAGTTTATTGGAAGATTAGAACGTTTGACCAGTAAGTGTTGAAGTAGTCGAAAACGTCGGGCAGTTTCTTGTCGTTTCAGTTTTAAATGAAGATTCTAAGTAAAACGTAAGATTAAGATTTTTATTTTTCAAATTTTTACAAATGGCCACATGCCTCAAATTTTATGCATGTTGTGGTAATTGCACCAATTACATGTTACTTTTACACTAGGAGTTAATGGTAATAGTAGCCTATGTTACATTTAGAACAGGAGGAAAAATCTGAAAACAAAAACCTACACAATAAAAAAAAATAATTTAAGTAAAAACAAACTAATTAAAGTAAAAATAAAACAATGAAATAAAAAACAAAATACATTATAGCAAGAAACAAAACAAATTATAGTAAAAAATAAAACAATACAAAATAACAATATTTTTGTTTATGGTGATATATCAAACAATTTTTTTTTTTTTTTTTTTTTATCTATATTTCAAGATTAATACAGTAATATGTCTTTATTACGTTTATGTACGTAACGTTTTTTTCTTGTCGTAATCACCGATTTTTTTAACGATTGGGTTGTCACTAGTAGAAGTAAGAGAAACAAATTTGTTTACCAGTGAGTAAGTATAGTTTCTAATCGACGGGAGTTGTAAATCCGTTAACATGGTTGTGATTCGCGTCTATCGAGCATAATTATTTACGATTCGCATGCATGTGTTCTGCACCACCTCCATTTTCCGATAATTGGAATGGCATGTGTAATTCCAGACTGGGGCAGCGTAGGTCAATATGGGACATATGACAGTTTCGTAGAGAATTTTTTTTTAATTTATTTTATTAAGAGATAATACAATCTGCCACCTACTGGGGCAATGAGTATTACAGATAGAATAAATCATTCATTCCATATGTACATTGTAAATAAAATTAATAAAGATTAAACAAATTAAAAAAAAAAAATATATATATATATATACACACAAAAAATTAAATAAATATTGTAAAGAAAATAATAATAACAATCTTGATCACATTCATACGTATTTACAATATTTAAAAACTGCCCCTGGGATAACTGAATCAAACCTCGAGATCCACTAGTGGATGTCGGAGCAAAATACCAGAAGATCCCAGCGCCTCTCATTCAGCCGCCTCACTAGTCTTGAGAGCCAGTGAAGGCTGAGCGATACTTACATACAAGAGATCTCTGGACCACTGCCGCTTCAACCTACGAGGAGGGTTATTGGGATGGCCTGTAGAGAATTAGTATTTTTTTTCGTTATAGTTTTGAGTACCTATTGAAGTATGGGGTCATTTTATTGATAATATTGGCTCTATTACATTTATTATGTATGTGTTTTGTTAAGTAAGTTAGACGTTTGTTAAGGTGGAGCCCTAGGAGTCAGATGTTTTCAACAGTGACAATCGGAATGTTGTTAAAGGATACTTAAGGGAAGGAATACATAGGTTTATGGGTAATAGCTATTCAATATGATTTTTGAGTTTATTTTAGTACACCGATTCTGACATTATTGTTTATGGTCTCACATAAGGGTTTGAATAGTTGGGAACGCAGCAATGGATCATTATCTAGTGATAAAAAACTACTGTCATATAAGTAGAGATCGGATTTTCGTGCAATAAAAACCAAAAAAAAAACAAAAAACAATCAAGTGGATAAAAGAAATATATACATTTTTTTTAAATAGACAAAATTATCTTAATCATTGACTAGTTTAATCAAATAATTGATCATTGATCAAATATTTAGCTGATTCGTTCCTTCAATAGTTAATTAGCATGGGAATTTAAAAAACATATAATAAATCAATCTAGAAGAACTGAATGTAAACAGTTTGAAGAATCGATCAGAAATGCTTGCGAATAATAAGTAGAGGTATGTTATGTAGACTAGGATAATTAATTAAATATATACAATTTTAATTTAAAATTATATTCAATGTTAACTGACCGCTGTTTTTGTATGTATTGACCTATTTTTTCTGCTTCAACATATGCTTGTGTTCAACAAATAACAAAATAAATGATAATGTTTTTTATAAATTACACTAAATTATAACAAAGAAGAAATTTTCGTTAAGTTTGTTACAATAACCGTCAGTTTGGAATTTTCTTTCACACTGCATCGTTTTTGACTGCTCATATGCAATACAAACCATAGTTTTTCCTTTAGATCTAAGCTCGGGGTAATTAGAGGTTTTAATTTTCGACGGATCAGCTGATGCGCTCGATGATAACTGTCATACGTTACATCGTCTCTCAGATTTTTGCTTTTTTCAGTAGGAATTCGCTAGAATTCAGTCTGGAGAACATCACTAGACCTCAGGAATATTACGGCAGTGAATATTGGAGAAGTTTCGGTAAGCAAAGTTATAATTTACTTTGTACAATCACGAAAAAGTGAAAGAAGGGTCACTGATCAGCTGATTGCCGCTAGCTCGGCAAGCTCGGGCTTGCTTTTCTTTAACTTATCTTTCTTTTATCTTTAATTCTTATCTCATTATTTATTTATTATTATTTTTTTCTTAATCAATGAGATATTTTCATCAAGTCATGTCCTCAAAGTCTGCAAGTAAAAGATCTAGATCTGCAGGTTCTAACTCGTCTCCCACAAAACAGAGACCCCGCCGTGAACAAAATAAAAAAATGATTCCACCAGCGACCACGTCAGCTACCTCATTAAGATCTGAACCACAGCCCAGCACATCATCACAAGGAATAACTGATGAATCTCCGTTTTTTACACCGAATCCATTTCAGATCCTCCAAAATGAAAAAGAAACCATGGAATCTTCTCCTATACCCAGAGAACCACTACTTCCACCAATATTTGTTAAAAATATTAAAAATTTTAAACTGATGTGTGCGCATTTAAACAAAGTAACAGATCCTAATAGTTATTATTGTAAAAGTAGAACCAATGATACTAAAATATCTCCGACTACTGCTGAAACCTACAGAAAGATTGTAAAATATCTGACTGAGACCAAAGCTGACTTTCATACTTATCAGCTGCGCCAAGAGAGAGCATTAAAGGTCGTAATCAGAAACCTACATTCCTCAACACCCGTTGAAGCAATCAAAGATGAACTGACAGAATTAGGATTCCAAGTGAGGCAAGTCACCAACGTTCTAAAAGATAAAAGTCCACTGCCTCTATTCTTCGTGGACTTGGAACCATCAGCAGGAGTCGAAAAAATCTATGACCTCAGCAGACTGTACTATACCCGTGTAAAAGTTGAAAAACCTTACACAAAGAATGAAATAGTCCAGTGCCATAACTGTCAGGCATATGGTCATACCAAAAGTTATTGCCATCACATACCACGCTGTGTGAAATGCGGTGAACAGCATAAAACAGAAGAATGTACAAGATCAAGATCAGCACCCGCTGTATGTGCTCTGTGCCTCAAGGACCACCCGGCTAACTACAAGGGATGTGAAATCTACAAGAAACTCAGAACCAGATACCAAAAACCTCAGGATCCGAATGAAACAGCTGTACCAACCAGAAGCAGAAGAGAACCATCTAAACTTGTAAATTCTAACGTGTCATTTGCCCACTTGCTTGGAGGTGGTAACCAGATTCATGAAGTCGAGGCACTGCCGGAACAACATTTTCCTCAACATTCTCAATCTATTGTACAAGAATCTATCCCTCAAAGTTCACCTAATCTTCAAAAAACTCCTCAACATCAAATTTCTCATATCCCTCCACCATCAAACGTCACAGATCTTACCAGTCTAATGACATCTTTCATCTCCAAAATCAAATCTCTTGTTATGCCGCTTATATCACTCCTTACAAATCTAGTATCGAATCTCATCCCTGCCTTGAAAAATCCTTAAATGACTTCACCTAACTCCTTATCCATTCTCCTTTGGAATGCGAATGGTGTTAGAAATCATACTGACGAACTGACAGCGTTGTTGCAAGACAAAACAATCGATGTTGCACTTATAACTGAAACAAGACTAACGACTAAACAGTACTTCAAAATACCGCAATACATGACATACCGTACTGACCACCCAGACGGTAAAGCCCATGCCGGTTCTGCTATCATTGTCCACCAATCCCTCTCTCATCATTTACTCCCACTTCCCACCTATGATTTCCTACAAGCCACAGCCATAGTAATCAAGACTTTTTCCTTTCCGGTAACCCTCACATCTGCATATTGCCCTCCTAAACATTCCATTTCCAATTCTGAATTTGTATCCTTCCTGGATTCCTTAGGAAATTGTTTCATTCTGGGTGCAGACTTAAACGCCAAGCATCAGCAATGGGGTTCCAGAACCACGAATTCTCGGGGACGAAATTTGCTGTCTGCACTCAACTCCCGAAATTTTAATATCCTGCCTCCTGACTCCCCTACCTACTGGCCAACCGATCCTAACCGCAATCCTGACATCCTCGATTAGGCAGCGGATTAGGCTCTCTCAACTTGTCTTTAACTCGCCTTGATGAACTATCCTCAGACCATAGTCCACTGATCCTAAAAGTATCTCTCACTCCAATTCCAAAACCCATTCCACCGTCATTCATCCGAGGCCCTGTCAACTGGAACCTTTTCCGCCAAATCCTGACCGATAATATTGACCTCAGAGTAACCCTCAAAAACCAAGATGACCTAGATAATTCCGTCTATTCCTTTACCACCGCCATCCAACAAGCTGTCTGGACTGCTTCCTCTCCTAAACACTCCAATATAAATCCAGACCAAAATCATTTTCCACAACCTATTATAGACCTTATCCACACCAAACGCCGAGCAAGATCATTATGGCAGCGCACCCGACACCCAACAGATCGCCGCTCCTATAACTTCTATTGTAGAAAATTGAAGAGGGAGTTGGCGAACTTCCGTTCCCAGTCCTTTAATTCCTACCTCTCCTCTCTATCAGCTCGTGATAATTCCCTGTGGAATGTCACGAAAAAGATCCTAAAATACCATCATGTTTCCCATCCTCTCCGACGTGGTGATGACTCCTGGGCTGCGTCTGATGAAGATAAAGCCGAGGAATTCGCCACACACCTCTCCAAAGTATTCACTCCTCACCCGGAATCCCACATCAATCACACCGCAAAAGTGCAAGACTTTCTTATGTCACCGATTCCACTTTCCCTACCTCCTAAAGCTATTAATCCCTCTGAGGTCAAATATCTTCTCCAAAAACTGACTCTCCGTAAATCTCCTGGACACGATCTCCTTACTCCCCAGATCCTCCGACAACTTCCGCAGAAAGCTATTATATTCCTTACTTATATTTACAACTGCATCCTCCGCACCACCTATTTTCCACTGTTATGGAAACATTCCACCATCATCCTTTTTTTAAAACCAGGTAAACCTTCCAACAACACTTCATCCTACAGACCTATTAGTCTACTCCCCATCCTCTCAAAAATCTTCGAAAGGCTTCTTCTAAAACGTATCCTACCCATATTAGAATCTCAAAATCTTCCTTCCCATCAGTTTGGATTCCGTCCTCAGCATTCCACAGTTCAACAGGGGCTCCGAGTTGTAGACCATATTTCCTCAGCTCTTGAATGCAAAGAGTATTGTTCTGGTGCGTTTCTGGACATTGCGCAAGCTTTTGACCGGGTATGGCACACTGGATTACTCTTCAAGCTGAAAACCCATTTACCCCAGTCCCTATACCTCATTCTCCGATCCTATCTCTCGAACCGTTCCTTCCGAGTTCGCTGTGGTGAAGAATTTTCTAACCTTTATCCCGTTGAGGCCGGTGTTCCTCAAGGCAGCGTCTTGGGACCCATCCTCTACATCCTTTACACTGCTGATATTCCTACACATCCTGATACCTTTCTGGCAACTTTTGCAGACGACACCGCCATCCTATCATCCAGTTCCAATCCTGAAACAGCATCCTTAAACCTTCAGAGACACCTTTTCCTTATCGAACACTGGTGTAATAACTGGCGTGTAAAGGTGAACGAAGCCAAATGTAAACACATAACCTTTACTCTTAGACGAAAATCCTGTCCGCCAGTTTATTTCAACTCATTACCGATTCCTCTCTCAGATACAGTCCGGTATCTTGGCTTACTGTTAGACAAAAGATTGACTTGGAACCCACATACAAGACTTAAAAGACAAGAACTCAACCGACGATTCGGACAGTTATACCGACTACTCAACAGAAAATCTGAACTTACAGTTGAAAACAAATTATTAATCTACAAGACAATACTGAAGCCCATCTGGACCTACGGACTTGAACTGTGGGGGACAGCTAAACGTTCTAACATCAAACGCATTCAATCCTTTCAATCCAAAGTCCTCCGTACAATAGTAAATGCTCCTTATTATGTCTCCAATTATACCTTGCACCACGACCTTAATGTTCCATTTATTTCAGACCTAATTCCATCCAAATTTTCCAAATTCCACCAGAACCTCATTCATCATCCTAATCCTTTAGCTCAATCCCTATCCAGCTCCACTCATCCATACAACCCACCTAGAAGGTTGAAACGGCAGTGGCCCCGCGACCTTTTGTAAATATATTGGAGTTCTAGCACTGGCTAGATTCTCCACTCAATGTGATGTATGTATGAGTGTGTGTATGTGTATATAGGTATAAGTGTATTCTTGACTTTATTGTACTGATTCATTATTGTGTATATATTTTATTGTAATTTTATGTTGTGTAAATATTGTATGAATGTAGTATGTTTGATATCATTCAGCAATACTATTAATGTCCAAATTGGGACAGATTGTAAAATTTTCTCAATAAAAATTGTCATTACTAAAAAAAATTTTCGACGAGAAACTTGTTCTCCTTTGGGCATTATTTAAACATTGATATTTACCTTATTTAACCATTAGCAGTGCAAAAGAAAATCTGAGATACTAAACATTTTGAAAGAAATCTGAAGGATTGTAAATAGAGGATTCAGTATAGCAACAATAACTATGAACGTCTTAGAATTAGCCTCAGTAGTGTTTGTTTATTTATTTAACGTCACTTCATGCTACTATGGCTAATCGGACGATGCTACGGTGTGAGTCCTGAATTTTGCCTATCCAGGTTTTAATAGGATAGGGATCTTTAACGAGTAACTGACATCGCACAGACTGAACTGATTAAGAATAACGTAAACAACTGGAAAACCTCAATCCATAGCTCTCGTCGAGAAGAAGTCGCCATTATCCGCCTCAGAATCGGACATGGCCGACTTATCCATGGCTACTTAATTACGAGAGAAGCCCTTCTAAATGCTCACACTGCAACAAAATTTTATCCTTCAGACACATATTTGAAGAATGATCCTATTCTCTTCAGCTCTGCGGAATTATGAGCTCATAATATATGCAGTAATTAAATTTCTAACAAAAGTCAAACTGTTAAATATCCTCTGACTATCCAACACATCCATCAAAAGAATACCCTATTTATTATGTATCTGTTGAATTTCTTATCCAATTAACATCTATATTTTTTTTATTATTATTTAATTTATTTATTCATTTTTATCTTTATTTATTTTTTTTTCGTATCCTTTCAATTCCTGTTGAACAAAGAATAAACTTGTTTGAAGAATGAACCATAATAACTAACCATCGGGCGTTGATGACCAAGCTGTTGCAGGCCTTACAGGAATACCTATAGCAACTGAGCCAGGACTGCTTTTTTTATTTGAAAAATATCTTAAAGATTTTTAGTAGAATGAATAAGCTATGAAAGTTGAATAAAATTGTTATTAAACAACTAAAACAATGGCCCTTGAAACCGTTAACAATGAGGTAAGAGTGTATTGTTTATACCTCGGAGCTGAGAGCTGGCTAAATGGACAAAGGATGGAAAAGTTTTTAGGGTTGTAACGAAATTAGCTGGAGGAGATACCATCTAATTTATTGCCTATAAAGAACGGCAACTCAAGGATATTAAAACTTTAGCATTTAATCCGGCTCTAATAATATCCTAAAAATTTAGTGAACCTTCATATCAAAAATCTCGTGCGCTAAACTCACGACTTTTACTTACCTCCCTTTTAATGATCGTTTTTAGGAATTTAAAAGTCGAAAAAGTAATTATATTAAGTCCCAACAGATTATTTTTTCATTATTTAACCATAAAACAATCTGGTGGGCATTAGCAGTACCAAATCATCGGCGTATCCCAGAATCGGAATTTTATCACACAGGTTTAAAGCTTTCTCAGTACACGTCACCTTTTCTATGACATATTGTAATGCTATATTAAATAAAACAGGTGAAAGGGAGTCACCTTGTTTCAAACCCGATTGCACCTCAAATCTCTCGGAGTAATTAGGACCGATTCTAACTTTGTGGAATATTTTCGACAAACACAACTAGTTTGCTAACTTTCTAGGTATTCCCTGTTCAATCATTGTGTTACACATCTTCTGAAGGTCTATGGAATCACAAGCTTTTTTAAAAATCGATATAAAATTTATGGACTACGCCTTTGTATTCCAACTTGTTCTCTAATATTTGACGCTAGGAAAAGATTTAATCAATAATCGAGCGATTCCGCCTAAAACCACATTGGTAGTCTCTGATAATTTCCTCGGCGTATTCTGGGATTCGGCTATTTAGTATTGACGAGAATATTTTATAAAATACTTTGAGAAGAGAGATCCCACGATAGTTGTTACAATTGGTCCTCGGTCCTTTTTTGTAAATCGGAATAAGTATAGATTCTTTCCATTCTCTGGATATTATTTCATTTTCCCAGATCTTTTTAAACTAAAACATGTATTTTGGAAACGCCTGTATCATCCCCTGAAGCTATATAACGTTTTAATTTTCCTATCGCCATTTCGTCTTCCTTTTTACTCGGTGCGCCTATCCACGATTTAGCGCATCTGATATTCAGTGTGAGGAGATTATTATTTTCCGTATTTAGAATGCCGTCAAAGTATTGTTTGAATTAATTTCATACCTCAGTCGGATCCACAATGATATTGTTATTTGTATCATGAACTCCATTCAATAGAGGTTCAAATCGTTTGCGCGTTTACGTTGTTCAAATTCAAAGTTTTGAACCTATTTTTTTACTTATCACTAACTAATTTCTGAGTCGGTGATCTTTCAATTTAACTTAATAAAAATTTTCGGATTGAAGATAGTTCTGTGTTCTCTTTTTTTGTATTTAGTTGTTGTCGAAGTTTCGTGGTGACTAATTTATGATCAGAACCGCATTCTGCATCACGATACGATGCATATTTGCACATTGTAGTTAATTTTCACATTTAGCTGTTAATCAGAGTTTGAGGAGCAATACTTTGACCGATGTGTTTTGGAAGAACGCTAGATAACGAGCACTTATTTCTGGATATCTCACCTTTTTTTTTTTTTCCACGATTGCTCGTGATTCACGGATAGTGCTTCAGTGATCATTGCTCGTTCATAAGAGACGGTCCGAACTTTCTTCCGATATTTTATCGATAATCGCTTATCGGGAGGCTGGATCCAGCGTAGCTGAAGACGGCTATTTTTCTGAAGCTCAAGAACTGCCGGATCCTTCTTCTGCTCGGACGCAAGGCGCTCATAGTCCTTGGTACAGTCGATGTCCTCAACCCTCGAGAGCGCGTCGGCAACTGCGTTGTCTTGCCCGGGTACGTGGTGGATGTCGGTTGTAAACTGGCTGATAAAGTTCACCAACCGAATCCGCATAGGCGTCGCTGTCTCTGGCTTCTGGTAGAACGCTTGTTCAAGCGGTTTGTGGTCCGTCCAGACAGCAATGGCGGAAGTGCTTGATGGCGCGGTGGATGGCCAATAGTTCCCTATCGTAGGTGGCGTACTTCTGTTGTGCGAAAAAATCCGCCAAACGTCGCCATCCTTTTGCTGCAAGACTGCTCCCATTGCTGTGCTGGAGGCATCACACACCAGGACAAGCTTAGCGTTATCATTAGGATATCCCAGCACCGCGGAGTTCTTGATGGTAGTCTTGCAGCGCTCGAACGCTTCTATGGCTTCGTTGCTCCATTAGACGGGCCTCTTGTCGTTCTTATTCGCTCCAGCAAGGAACCTGTTGTGCGGGGCTTGCATTTCCGCCGCCCTGGGTATGCAACGGCGATAAAAGTTAAACATACCCAAAAAACGCTGCAGGTCCTTGATAGTTGCAGGCCTACGATAGGAAACTATGGCCTCCACCTTCGCTGACTGGGCGCTGATGCCAGAGGAGTTCTCCCTACGTCCCAGGAACTCGACCTCCTGACGAGCGAAGACACACTTCCTCATGTTCACTGTGAGGCCGTGATCCTGCAGCCGCCGTGGCACTTCCTCTATATGTGCTTTGTGCTCCTCTTCATCTCTTGAGCTGATGATAATGTCGTCCAGGAACCACCCGGCAAAGTCCAACCCTCGAAGCACACGGTATAAGAACTGTTGGAAGGTTTGCGATGCGTTCCTGAGACCAAAGCACATACGGAGGAACTCGAAGAGGCCGAAAGGTGTAATGACGGCGGTCTTCGGAATATCCTCTTCTGCCGCCCGAATCTGGTAATATGCACGGTTAAGGTCCAAGGTGGTGAAGATCTTCTTACCGTGCATATTAACGTTGAAATCCACCAAGTTGGGCACAGCATATCTGTCAGGGACAGTCTTAGCTTTGAGCTGCCTGTAGTCGCCGCAGAGCCGGATGCCTCCATCCTTCTTCTCGATGATGTGGAGCGGGCTGGCCCAAGGACTGTTCGACGGTTTGCAGATCCCTTCGTTGATCATCTGCATAAACTCCTTCTTGGCGGCGTTTTATCTTCCCGGCAGGCTGCGGCTCTCGCGGTGACTGGGGCTCCCCTGGTCTCAATGAGATGGACGACATCGCGCTTTTCGGTTCTTTCACAGAGGACGAAGGCTGGTTCACAGAAGGGTACCGGCGCAGCAGGGTGGAGTACCATTCTCCTGCTGTTACTGAGCAGATGGTGCGCCGGTACCTTCGCCAATTTACCTCTCGATGTCAGCCCCGTCCTCTGGTCCACCAGCTGGCACCCGGCGAGATCTACCATCATGTTGTAGTGATAAAGTAGATCTGCGCTGATGATGGGATGACTAACCTTGGCATCGATAAATCGCCATGACATTTTTCGCCGGAGCCCCAGGTCGAGATTCTGGACAATAATGCCATACGTTGGAATGGGCGTCCCATTGGTAGCATACAAGGTGAACTCCTCAAGACAGATAAGGTGGCCCCAGTATTCACCAGATATCTGACCCCTGACTTTCTGTCAGAGACGAAGAGTCGACGGTTGTTAGCCATAGCGACGGGACCCACCTTGCTCGCCGCTATGACTAGTTTAAAGCCCTAGCCGGTTTCCAGTCGCAGGGCTGACGGCATCAGGTCGCCTTATCTCTGAAGCGTTCTTGGTAGAAACAGAGACGCCGTCTACTCTTGCTTTTAGAGCCCCTGCGATTCCGCCTAGGCGATCCGACTTGTCCTGGCCCCCATTTGCGCTTTTAGAGCGGCTACTCCTTGTCTCCACCATCTCTTCTTGAATGCCCCAGGGTTGGCTCCGGCTGATAAGCCATAATCGGATAACCTGGTGGTTGATGAATCTCAGCTATTTTGTCTGCGATGCGGGCAAACTTGGCCAGCTCAGTATGATCGGTAGCAGCTAAAGCCACCTGCATTCCTTCAGGTAACCCTCGGAGCCATGGAGTACTAAGCATGTCCTCCGGGACCTTCTCTCCTGCCAGCTGCTGCATCTCTCGCAGAAATTGGGAAGGCCTCTAATGGCCCAATCTCTGCTCTTCCAGGAGTTTTTTATCTTCCAGCTATCTGACTGCCCGAAGCTGGAAAGTAACCGCTCTTTTAACCTTTTATAGGGCTCATTAACAGGTGAATTACGAGAAAAATCTGCGACTTGTCTAAGATTCTGAAAATCAAGCTGGGCGATAATGAGCTGAAATTTGCTCTTGCTATTACTTATCTTGCATGAGCTAAATATCGCCCGAGCTTGAATGAACCACACATCTGGCTCTTCTCTTTAAAAAGTTGGTAATCTCGCCAGCGCATTGGGGCCGATGCTGACTCCACCTCCACTTTCTTTTCCTCCATGTTCAGCGTTAATAAATCGAATAGCATGATAATAATCTTGACGGAAAAATTAAAAAAGGAGAAAGAGAAGAAAAACAAAAATTTTAAAACTCGCCGTTGGAGGTGAGGGCGAAATGAATACAGCCTGGTACAATTGTGACAAAATATTCTTTTATTGTTCTGAAGGCAAAAACGGTTAAATAAAAGATTAATAGCAAAATACACACAATAGAGACATGAGGAGCGCACAATAATCGAGATAGATAAACAACAGCTGGTGAGAGGTTGCAATGGATTTGCCATTGTAAAATGAAATAATCTTTCTACTATAATAAAACACAGAAAATAAAAATAAAAATGAGCTTCAATTAAATATAAAGATAACTAAAATATAAAAATATTTGAGGCAGTGGCAAATCCATTCATTTCACATAACATCTTTGCTCCCACCAGCTGTGTGTTATAACCGCACTCCCTCAAACACATCAAGCCCGTTACACGCCCTTTTATACCCTCTATCCTCATTGTTGTAATTGTCTTGAGTTCTGTGATAGTTCCTTTGTGGCCCCTGGTCGCTCTGCATCCTCTTGGCTTCTTAAATGATTCCGGGGGCCGTTTCAGCATGTTATCAGCATAGGTCCTCTTCATACCTGGATCACCGGAAGTATATTTTGCCCTGTTGGTTTCTAATTCAGCTTGGGGCGGTGGCCTAATTAATGTGATGAGGTTCATACACCGTTCGATCTTGGCCTCCACCGCCTTAACCTCATTATTCACCTGAATCTCTTGCTCGATTTTCAGTCACTCAATCTTATTGTCTAGGTCTTTTAATTGGTGATCGATTCGCGAATTTAACTTCTTCGCTTCTTTCTTCGTACGCTGAGCTATGCTGTCTGACCTCGTCTACCTCTCTATAAAGTCCTGCCACCCCCTTCGTCATCTTTTTTGCCCATTTCTTTAAATTGTCTTTTCGCTTTGTCATGATTTGCTGAAGCATTATTTGAACATAGCTATTCTCTTCTCTATCAGAACTACCCTTATTATCATTAATTAATTGTATTCCCTTTTTCCTTCATTTTGATTATGTTCCTGACTAGGTCCTGGGATTGAGAAATCTGTCTGTAGAACTCTCCTGGATCTAGTTGTTCGTGTTCCGAATCCGATATTAAGTCTTCTTAATAATATTAAATTTCGGAAAATACCCTTCTATCCTCCTTTAAGGCCCTACTCGCCGACCGAGTATGTTTACTTGTCATTTTTATTTGAGCGGAAAGAAAATAATAATAATCCTGGGCAATCTAACGCTTTGCCAAAATGTAGGATGTTTTTAACTTTTCTATAAACTTATAATCCTAACCCAAATGACTGAAATGAGACGGCAAGGATATTTACAAATGCTGAAAATTGAATTCTAGTACACTTAATAAAATCTTATTACGGTTAACCCAGTGGGACAACCCTCAAGCAACTTATATTACAATAGTGAATTGGTAGGAACGTCCCCTCAATGGTATGCCATTTAAATGCTATGTTTCTGACCGGCTGCTTTCCTAAGGCAACGGTAACTTAAAAAAACTAGTTCAATTTATATCTTTAATGTATTTATATACGATACTTTTTAGAATAATTGGAATTATTTTCCAAAGGTATTATGTTTATCGATTTCTATGGGTGGCATGCAGGGAAAGATTAAATTAACTAGGTTTTAATAAATGAAATTATTATTTAACATTACCCAATCTATTTATACAATACCCAACTCTATGACTGAGAATATTGAGGGGTTCATTATTATTATAATTGCCTTGCAATATCACAATAAAAGGTTACTTTAAAAACACAGCTTCTGGCGATGGTGGAATTGGTCACTACTAAGTTTCATACCCCAGCGACTCGGCACTGCTCTATGATCACCGACGGATCCTCGATCACTGACTCTTATGTGGCTCGACTAAACTGCTCTTCTCGATGATAGAACTCGTCTCGTCTCTCACTGGACTTCAACTGACTCTTCTTTTGGATCGACCACCCTCGTCACTACTCTCCCCTCTCCTTTTCCAAAAAAAGTCCCATATTTTGGAATTTGCCGATCTCTCTTCAGATAAAGGAAGGCGGGGCTGATGGGAAGTGCCCAGTCCAGTCTTTGCCAGCCTAGTAGCTGGGGTATAGAAAGTTTTTGAGGTATCAAGGACTGCCCATGGGAAATATCATGGGGGGAGGATAGGTACAAGCCTTTTAACTTTTGCCAACAAAGGCTTTTAAACATTTACTTGATTAATTTAAAAAAAAAAAAAAAACTGTACCACTACAACCCATGAAGAGTTTTGGGCTCAGTACATGTAGAGTTTCGTACTGTTTCTAGGCCAAAGGCCGCGCAATGACGTGATTCGGCCAAGATCACGCTTAGCCACCAGGTTTTTTCCCCATTTTTGGGTACCCACTTTATAGAGGCTGGGTGTTCCCCAGGAGTGTCTGCATATCTCAGGATCGCCTCCCCCGGCTGAAATAACAGAATAAATAATATTCCGCCACAGTCGGGATTCAAATCCAGGACCCGGAGTACAGTAGACTAGCGCTCTACCCACTAGACCACGCCGCTCCCGATTAATTTCAAACATATTTAATAATGAACTTACTCCCCTGAGTATCCTCAATACATAACATAATGTAAAGCTTGCTTCACCAGCAACATTCCAAAAAATAAAAAAAAGTTATACGTTAAAATAAAAATGTAAAATATTAAATATATTGCAACATATTAAAGGATAAGGAGAAGTCAGTGAACAGAAATATCAAATTAATTTATTTTGTTTAACGATTTAACAGAAATTATTTAAAATAAAAATCATATCTCCTCAAAGGTACGTAATGTCTCAGTCTTAGAGTATCTCTGGTGCGATAAGGTGCTTAGTTGTGTGTTTCCTGTTATTTTGTTCATTTCAACAACGAATTTTAGACGTCTTTAGAGAAATTCCTCTATAAACAAAGTTTACCTAAATCAGGTATCACTATAACCAAATATTGTTTCTGTAACATACAGATATACCGAAAAAAAAAAACAAAAAAAAAAAAAAACTTGAGTGTACGAAGCTGTTGAGAGGTAGTGGTGGGGACACTGTGTTTACCAGCGCTAATACTAGCAAGCTCCACGTAAATACTCAGTATTATTATTATTAAGGTAAATATTATTATTTGTTCTTACGTGAAACTTATTATATATATACAAAATGGCTAATTGTAAAATTTGCAATAAATCAGCCGGCAGAGACGAAAAATTACGTCTGACGTGTATTTTATGTCAAAATGTATTCCATATAAAATGCATTAAGATAGAATTTGTGGACCAAGAAACATACAAAAAATGGGTCTGCCCTGAATGCGATTCTTCATCGAAGGCATCACCTGACACGGAGCCCAGTTCCGTGATCGACCTGTTGAGAGCGCTGACTGAAGAGGTTAGGGGAGTGAAGGCTAAGCTTCAAGCCATAGACGAGCTAAAAGATATTAAGGATACGCTCGAAAAACAATCAGAACTTTCTTTTCAAAGTATGGAAAGACTGCTAAAAATTGAAGGCCTTCTAGAACAACAGAAGAATCAGGTTGAAAAACTGACCCAGGAAAATACCACCTTAAAAGATAAAATAGTTAATTTAGAAAGCCGTTTAAATAGCGCTGAACAAAGTCAACTTAGTAATTCTATAGAAATCAGAGGAATCCCTGAAAGACCGGGTGAGACCGTCGTGGGAACTGTACTAAGCGTTGGCGCGGGCCTGGGCGTCCAGCTCAGCCCTGGAGACCTGGACCACGCGGTACGCCTCAGGCCTAAGGAACCTGGGACCCCGGGGACCATCATTGCTCGCTTCATCAGACGGACGGTGAAAGAGGACTTGGTGAGACAGAGAAAAGTGAAAAGGGATTTTTCTACGCGCCACCTCGGATGGAATGAAAACGACAGTCATCGCGTCTACGTGAGCGAGGCAATGACAGCCACCAACAGGCACTTATACTGGCTGGCCAGGCAGAAAAAGGTTTCCGCCAATATTAAGTATGTGTGGTTCAGTGGGGGCCGGGTCAGGTGCCAGAAGTCAGATGGTTGCCCAGCGGTGATTATAAACAAATCCTCAGACTTAGATGCGTTTATTTGAGAATTCAGTTCAAGTTTCCAATATTTAGTAAGACCTTTATTTTATTTACTTAAGAAAGATTCATTATTTTTGTTTAATTTTTTTCTTTATTTAAAAGGCATATATTTTAGTTTGTTAATTAGGTCATTTTATATCTATACTCATCTTATTTTTGTTATATATTTACTTCATTTTATTCTTCTAATCGAATTCTATAAGTCTGCACTTTATTTTTTTTTTTCAGAAACTATTATTCTAAATTCACATTTTCTCATTCAAATTATAATTTTTTTTTATTATTATGCGTGTGTGTGGTTATATATATAAGTGTATTTGTGAGCATATATATGTATATATGTTTTATTTTTATAATTGTAAATATTTTACTTTTTTATTTTGAAGCACTAGTATTTTTTTATTTTCTAATTAGGTTAGTTAATAACAATGTAGGTATCTTTTTTTTTTTCTTTTTTTTTTCTCTTTTTTAAATAGAAGAATGTCATTATATTTTTTAATATTATTTTTTCATTGTCTGGAAAACTTTATTTTAAAATGGAAAATACTTTACTCTTTTGGATGGAAGATATTTTATTTATTTACTTTATATTGAAGATATATCTGTATATCAGGACAAAACTTCATTTTTATCTATTATTATATTTCATAGTGGTTATTATCATTTAATAGAAACTAAGATATCTTTGTTAAATACCCAATATTTTTCACTCCTTACTGTTTCTTTTAGTTGTTTTTATTTATTTTATTTTTTTCCTCTTTTTTTAATGTTATTTTTTGATTATTTGAGATTTTTTTTTTCAATGAAAATACTTTATTGTTTTGAATGGAAGACATTTATTTCCTTTATACTGAAGATATATCTGCATCTCTGGACAATTTTCATTTTTATCTATTATTATATATTATCAGTGATTATTATCATTTGGTAGAGACTAAAATATCTTTGTTAAATATCCAGTATTTTTCTCTTCTTACTGTTTCTTTTAATTGTTTTTATTAATTTATTTTATTTTTTTCCTTATTTATATAATTTTTTCACCGTTTGAGAAATTTTATTTTAAAATGGAAAATAATCTATTTTTTTGGATGGAAGATATTTTATTTATTTACTTCATATTGAAGATATTGTTTTCTTTTAAGTTTCAGACTTATTGTTAAACATTTATTTTATTTTCTTAAAGAAGACTTATTATTTTTCTTTCTTTTTTTTTTTTAAAGGTATAAATAATATTTTGTGGTTTGGGAAGATTTTAATTTTGTATCAACAATATTTGTGTTATATTTTTCTGCTCGTGTTCATAATTAAGCATTATAATATTCGTTTTCTATATGTTTTAGCGACTTGCATTTTATGTTTTATTTCTAAAAACTTAGGTTCAAATTTATATTATCAATTTAAATATCTATTTCTTCATTGTTTGATAGATTCCAATAACTTTGAAATTATTCATATTTTAAGGATTCGCTCTTATCTATTCCTTAATCCCGACTCTTTTACAGTTATCCCAACTCCCAAATCCAGCTATGATTAATATCCTTACCTCCTGTCACATTAATGCACAATCCCTTATTGCCCACTATGATGAATTTCAAAAATATTTTCTAGACAATTTTTATCACATCATAGCAGTATCTGAAACCTGGTTAAAACCTTACATTCCTTCCTCACAAGTATCCCTCACCAATTATTCCTTCCTTCGCCATGACCGATCTGATCGCAGGGGTGGTGGTGTGGGGCTGTATATACATGACTCTCTCAAGGCCAAAATCCTTCTCCAATCACCTTCTCTCGACCATCCTCATATCGAATACATGTTTGTTGAAATCCCCACTGTTTCATCTCCTCTCCTGTATGCTATTGTCTATCGACCGCCTCATGTTCCTTTCGATAACCTTTTTGAGTCCTCCCTAGTCCAATTGGTTTCAAGTTACTCCAATATCATAATTTCCGGCGATTTCAACGTTAATATGATGTCTGAATCATATGATAAATCTTTCTTAGTAAACCTCTTGTTTTCCCTAAATCTTTATCTTGTTCCTTATTTTCCCACCCATCATACGCAATTCTCCGACACCTGGCTGGACCTTCACATAACAGATTCATCCCTAAAAATCCTTTCATCCTCCCAGCACCCGGTTCCGTTTCTTTCATCGCACGACCTTATCCAGATTTCATATGACCTACCAGTAAAATCCTTTACTCCCAAAGTGATATCCTATCGTAATTTGGATCTCCTATCCTACGAATCACTTCGATCTGACCTGGAATCACTAAATTGGGATACCATATACTCCTGTAACTCTATCGATCCTATGATTTCCTGTCTCACCTTAAATCTGAAAACCATACTAGACATACATGCGCCTATTAAAACCCGAACCTTCCGCCGTCCCATTGCTCCTTGGCTGACTTCCGAAATAAAGGAAATGATGAGAAGAAGGGAAGCAGCCAGACGTAAATTCCGTCGCACTCGCTTTCCAGATGATTACGCAAATTATAAGCAGCTTCGAAATGAAACCCAGGATGCAGTGCGACGTGCGAAATCCCTCTTCATCCATAATGCCCTTTCCAGTGCTCCAAACTCTCAATCCAAATGGAAAATCCTCCGCAAACTATCTCTTCCAGAATCTTATAACTGCAATTCCATTTCTATCCCACCAGACGAACTTAACAATTATTTCGTATCCTTATCACCTTCCTCATCTTCCACTACCGATATTGGACATAATACTTTTAATCCAGAAAGTTTCTTCTTCTCCCATATTCCATATGACGAATTAATAACAACTGTTCTTAAATCCCATACCAATGATTATGGACCCGATAACATACCAGTAAAACTAATTAAATCCTGTCTACCATTTCTTATTCCAGTACTCTATCATATATATAATTTTTCCTTTCAAAACTCCATATTTCCTACTTCCTGGAAAACTGCCTTAGTTCGTCCATTAAACAAAATTCCAAATCCATCCTCACCGTCTGACTTTCGTCCTATTTCTTTACTTTCTAATCTTTCCAAACCCTTGGAACGCCTTGCACAAAACCAACTATCAAATTTTCTGGAAGAACGCGCCCTAATCAATCCTCTCCAATCCGGCTTCCGACCTGGTTATTCCACACAATCCGCTCTCCTAAAAATAATCCAAGACTTCCAATCCGCCATTGAAAACAAAAAACTGACTATCCTCATCCTTCTAGATTTTTCTAAAGCCTTTGACACAGTTGACCATAATATCCTCCTTGCCAAACTACGAAATCTCCCTTTATCCAATAGTGCTCTGTGCTGGTTTCAATCCTTCCTCTCAGATCGTTCGCAGTATGTGGTAGTTCCAGGCCAACCTCCTTCCAGAACTTTACCTTTATCCTGTGGTGTTCCTCAAGGTTCATCACTGTCTCCCACTTTATTTTCTGTTTACATTAATGACCTTCCTCTCCATATTCATCACTCCCAATATCATATCTATGCTGATGACTTCCAAATTTACCAATCCTTCGCTCCTTCCTATATCACTAGCAATCGAAAAGCTGCAAGACGATCTCAACCGAATTAGTTCTTGGGCAGCCGAAAACAAGCTAAAACTAAATGTAGAGAAAACTAAAGCTATCGTGATAGGATCCCATCCTCTCCTCAAAAACCTTCCACCAATCCCAACACTGTTTCTCAATGACAATCCAATAAAGTTTCACCAAACCGTTAAAAACCTAGGACTCACCCTCGATCAAACCTTATCCTGGAAAAACCATATCTTTGAAATCTCTCGTCGCACATTTTCCACCTTAAAACACCTCAATTACCTTCGTCATCTTCTTCCTTTTGAAACCCGTAGGCTTTTGATTAGTTCCTTAATATTCCCCCACTTTGACTACTGCTGTGCGGTGTATGGGGGTGTCTCTGGAGATCTCGAAGCAAAACTAAAACGATTATTCAACTGCTTTATCCGCTTCATCTTTGGGATATCCAGGGACACCTCTGTCACCCGATTCTACGAAGAGTTGAAGTGGCTTTACCCTTCCTACCGTTGTAAGTACTTCCTGGCTTCCTTTCTCTTCCAAGTTCTCCAATCCCGCCGTCCTTCTTACATAACAGATCTGTTTCTTTTCAAATCCTCAGTCCACTCTCGCCACACTCGCGCACGGCCTTCGGACATGTATATGATGCCCCATCGAACTGCAGCTTTCGACAGATCTTTCCTAATTCGATCTTCATCCTTATGGAACTCTATCCCTTCTAATATCCGTGACTCCAATACTCTTCCGACATTCAAATCTCGCCTGTTCAATCATCTCCTGTCCCTCCAATTTCCGAGGAATCCTGATTAGTTTTCTAATTTCAATTAAAATTAATAACTAAACAGATAAAAGCGTTTATATACCCATTATATTTTATGTTATCTGGTGTTTTGCACTTATTATATTATTAGTATATTGTTAAAAAACAAAAAACACTGAAA
This sequence comes from Piezodorus guildinii, assembly GCA_023052935.1. Lineage (NCBI taxonomy): Eukaryota > Metazoa > Arthropoda > Insecta > Hemiptera > Pentatomidae > Piezodorus > Piezodorus guildinii. Next base: position 109,975,439 of record CM041295.1, read on the forward strand.
TGCTTTTTTAATGAAAATTGTATATAAGTACATATTTCTTATTATGTTTATTATCTAGTTTAATTTTCAATATTATTATTTAAGACTGCTTTTTAATCCATTTTTTGTAATTTCTATTGTTTCTTTGTATTCTTTTTGTATACTCTAAGACCTTAAAGTTTTTATTTTGATTTTCCTGTTATGTTATTCTAAAGGGACTAGTCCCAGAATAAATAAAGATTTATTATTATTATTATTAATGTATGAAAGCTAGAAAGAGAGATAAACTTCATTAAATAAGCGATGCAGCCCAACTTAATGCTTTAAATGTACCTTTAGAAGTTTCTTTTAAATGTTATACCCCAATGCCCTGTCACCTGCAGTTGGTCCATTCCTTGAACGAGTTTTCTCAAAGCGACTGCCGTAGAGCTCTCATGCTGAAGCGTCCCTGCTCAAGCCCAATCTCTCTCTCGGCACCTTCAGCAACCTCGGCTGAAGAGTCGAACGTGGATTGGAAACAGGGCACCCTATCCATTGGACAGTCGCTGGGCAAGGACCAGTGTTGTAGAGGAGCCCCCCATTGGCAACGAACTAATCCTTGTCCTCGGAGCGTATAACATAGCCGTGGAGTTGTTCGCAGGTAGTCCAACGATGACCTTTATTTACACTCCTGCGAGTCATGTTGTCAATGCCATCTAATATTTCTGGACGCAGCTTTGTGAGAGGAGCAGTTTGGAAAGGATATTTGAGACCCGGGAACAAGTATTGGTTGACAATGTTAAGCTGTTACTCAGGCTACAGAAGCAAGAGGTAAAAAACTTATTCATATTTTCGTTTGGCTTTGTCACAGAATCCTTCTTAGCGAAATGGGTTCCGAGACCACTTAAGCCCTTAAAAGCGTGCCCACAGAGCGAACAGACTTTGCTATCTGGGCATGGACCTTTATATTGCCGCCCCCGCGACTCTCGGTTGAACCTTCGGTTTTCGGTGTAACACATAGTCGATAAATACTGGTTTCCCGACTATCAAACCTTCTTCGTCCGGCTATTCAACTTGAATGAATTATTTTTCTTCTGCTTCCGCAGCCGCAACAGACATCACGGAGGCAACCACCACCTCTTGAAGAGGTTCCCCAGTTCCCAGAACCCATACCATTTCCCAATGTCTATTTTATTCTTTGGCATAATAAACTTTAAAATTTATATGGCTCATCCTAAGCTACAACCACCTCATCCACGATTCGATAATAATAAAATGATTAAATAATGAATTATTAAATGAAATAGTAACAGAAACTAATCCCAATATCACAGTTAAATAGTTTATTATATATATATATATATATATATATATATATATAATTGATAAATTTTATATTATAAAAATAAATAAATACTTTAAAATATAATAAATAGTTGAAAGGTATAAAACAAGTAAATTAATTTAAAATGAATTCTCTCCATTAAATCAGGAAATGCCATTAAGGATTGAGATAAAATATGTTATTAATAATATATAATTAAATAAGAATTATATGGTAACATTATATATAAGAAAATTATAAAGTAAATTTTTAGTCATAAAAAAAAAAACAAAAAAAAAAACAATAAAATATTAATAAATCAGTAACTGAAATATTATAAAACTATGAAATATTCGATGCTAGAGAGTTTTGCTGATATAAATCCAAAATTGTTGATATCAATAGTTTTTAAATTAAAAAAAGATATATGTACACATATAAGTAATAGTAATAATATTATTGAAGAGGCCTGGCTCACTGTTGATAAACAGTCGCTGAGCAATAGACCAGTATTGATATTGACCTCAACACACCAATTGACCTTCCTAGACGATGATACGGGACGCAGCGTGGTGGGGGAGTGCATGTCCTAGACTGCACGGAGATAAGGAACCTCGTAGCCCTGCCAGCTCCAACTATTCACCTCTCGCCTACAGATAACGTCTTCCATCGCATTCTGTGAGAGTTTACTAATGAATCATTTGAATCTCCATTAACATCTGTGCAAATTTCCACCGGAACGTAGAAAATCCAATCATAAAACTGATACTGCACGGACCTGGACACTCGGACAAATAGCTTGAGACTCCTTAACAAATATGTTTGTACACTCTTTGATGCCTCAATCTTAACTTTCTTAACTTAACTTAAAGTATGGATTCTAACTAACTTTACACCGAAGGATATGTAAATGTTAAACTAAATTTAGTTCCTTTATATCAGTTTTTTTTATTTATTCCAGGGATTTTTATGATTCCAAATTAATACCGATCAAATCAATATTAATTTGCGGCGTGGTCAAGTGGATAGAGTACTAGACCACTGTACATTGGGTCCTCGGATCGAATCCCGGATGCTGCAGAATTATGTTTTTCGTTTATTTTAGCCCTGGAGCGACCGTAGGTTATGGAAACCCTTCTTGGGCATACTCTAGCCTTCATAAAGTGGTACCCAAAATCTCTGGCTGAGCGTTATCCAGGCCTAATCACTTCCTTGCATCTGTAAGATGGTGGCTAACATAATAGCCTTCTATGCCAAAGGTCACGGGTTCAAACCCGCAGGTGTTCCAAGGATTTTTTAATGGGAGTTAAAAATCCTTAGTTATGACGTCCTGCGGAGGGGACGTAAAAAGGTGGTCCCGAACCTGTGCGATGTCAGATACTTATTAAGGATTCCTAACCTAATTTAACTTGGATAGGCGAAATTTAGGACTGCCACTGTAGCATCTTCGGATTAGCCACAATAGCATAAAGTGACGCTAAATAATCAAATTCCCTTGCACGGCCAAAACAGTCTGGATCTCTAGATAGGGTATTCCTATGGGTGTTTCCATGAGTATGGATCTCTGTAAGTAGACCCTCCATGGGTCGCAGAGGTACAGGTTTATTAATATTTAAAATATTTATGTTAAAGGGTACATAGCGATTTGGATACCTGATTTATGTTCAATTTAAATTTATTATATAAACAAATTCAAATTTAAAAAAAATATATTTTAATGTAAACTTTCTTACTTTTTATCATATAATCTCCTATTCTCTATACTATATGCATGGAAGTCTTGGAGTGTAGTTCTATCTATTGTTCTATTTAGGCTGTCGCTGTGAAATGGAATGTTTTTTAGTATTCTAAAATTATATTATTGCTTTCATCGTGCTTGTTTTTGTTTCTTCTGTATTGATAAAGTAATGATCATTCTGTATATATCGGTGGAGTCATCTTTCAGTCCAGTATGTTTCCCAACAAAGAACCTTATTCATCCGACATAGACTTCGACCAAGGGTGTAACTGGCGACGTTCGAAAGCATTGTTGGCATATAAAAAAAGTATTTTCTCATGAAAAAAAAACAAAAAAAAAACTAATAGCTTCTTAACAAAACCATAAACAAGTTTACTTTTTGAATATGAGAAAATAAAGCTTGTAAAGAATTGACTGTGAGGGGTTTTAACAAGGAAGGCTTCTTAACGCTGGGTACACTGTAGCTACTGTGTTTTTGTTCGTGCTCTGGTCTAATAGTAATATTATTTTGAGGGAAATAGTGCAGCTCTTATTAAATATTCTATTTCTAAATGAAACTGTTTAGACTAATTTAAAACGCGACGGTGTAAACAGTCATTTTTTTTTTCATAATGATAACGTCATCACATCCGATTATTTGATATATATTTCTTAGTAATTCGTGAGCACTCGTTGTTAAAGGTAGTACGGCTGATTTCCACTTATTTCTTCAAGGGTTCGTAACACTACTCTTTAATTAATGGTAAATATTTATAAAAACTAATGTTATCCTAGAGGGAGATATTACGGATGATATATTTTTTCCAAATACTTTATTTATTATTTTTGCATGAAATTAATATTTTCGGATCTCATCCCCATCATCGGGACTCTACCAGTAAAAATCAACAATTACATAAAAAAAAAAAAATCAAAACCTTTAAATGAGCACACATTAACTTCCTTCTGTCAATCAATCGCTTTATTTTACAAGCATTCACATCTATCAACGTTTCAGGGCTGTTTCCCCATTTTCAAGACTGAAACAATTTTTTAAAACTTTGATTAGTGAATAAAATTACATTATTTAAATATTTGTCTTATCAGATTATATTATATACAAATATTATCTTCACCAATTTGTCATAAATAATTTAAAACTCACTAATATTATTTACCTTTTTTTTTAAAAACACTTTTTCACATATAACCCATCACTTCACTTCACAGCTTACTGCTGTTCGTCCTCATGGGTGTTCATTGGCTTACTGTTTCTATTATTTTTCTATTTTACCTTTCCAGTATTCCTATGTAATCCTTGTGCTTCTTATTTATTTTTATTTATATTAATTATATGTCCTAATTATGGTTCTTGGGCTATTGTTATATTTATTTTAAAATTTTACCTTATTTATGATGTCTGTGTAATGTGTTCCTAGGTTTTTGTATCTGTTTTAAAATTTATTGTCCTGCTATTATTTTTGGTAATGTGGATCGCTTCTAGTAATATTCTATTTCTATTATTTTGAAATGTGTCTAAAATTACTGAGTTTTCAAAGTTAAATGTATGCTGTTTTGTTATACTATGGGAGGACAATGCTGTTGTGTTTGTGTTTTTTTATATTTTTACAATTGGATATATGTTGGAATATTCTTGTTTTTAATTTTTTTTTTAAATCTAGTGAAGTGAATTATCAAAATTATTTTCAAAAAATATTATAAGCTAGATGTCCATTTCAATAAAATCTAAATTGTTGCATACAAATTTAAAATTAATAAGAGGTATTTCATAAAAAAATTAACAATTATTAATAGTTATGAGTAAAGATAATAAATATACTAAAATTATCTGGTTTTACATTTCTGAATTATGTCTGTTTTTTTAAAACTTTTTCACTCTTATAAAAATTAAAAAACAAAAAAAATAAAAATTAATCAGTAAGTTAAAGAAATCATATCTGAGCAAGGCATTTCTTGGATCTTTGTCCTCAAATCAATTAAGGATTAGACCAATTTAAAATTATTTATATGGTTCTATAGTTATTAAATAGTGTGAAAATTCTTAAATATATTTTTTATTTATAATATATTTTTAATTTTCTTATTAAATCTGAATAATGGAAACTTAGCCGTCTTGAGTCTGTTTTAAAATTAACTGTATTATCTATATTCTTATTTATGTAAATTGCCTTTATGGTGTTTCTATTTTGATTATTCTTAACTAATGTCATCAATATTATAAAATAATATTTTTTACTACTGTTATACAATGTATATTACGATTAATCCAGTTATGCTATAGTTATTAACATGTTGCATTATATATTATATAATATATATAATTAGCATTATATATTAGCTAAAGCATTTTTTTTTATTTAACATCGCTTTATGCTAATGCGGCTTATCCGACCAAGTGGGAATTATAATTGTTTAGATATCCAGATTTAATTAGAATAGGGATCTTCGACAAGCACCTGACATCGGACAGGCTCGGGGCCCCGTTTTACGGAGGATTTTTCAGAGTATCTCCGAGTTCGAATCAGAGACCTTAGGTACAGATAACTAGTCACTACACCATATTTGACACCCCGATATTTTAATTTCTAATACGATATTAAATGGTTATATCAGTTCATAGTTGATAGATGTTTTCCAGTTTATAATTTTAAATAACACCTTGACCATCCAAAGCGCGTTTAAACTAGATTATTTTATTTGATAAGCCTTGCCTCTTTTCAGCTGAGTCTTGGTCATTCAATGAGAGCCAATCGGAAATACTGTTTCCCTCGAAGTGGACTGTTGGAGACGAAGGCTCCAGTCCTTTTCTGTATTAAACCTGGTTCGCTTGGCTATCTTCATTTCTGTTAAAACCTCTCTTCACTCATAGATTTTCGTGTTCTTGGTTTGAAAAACAGCTTGGTTTCTGTTTTACAGAATTCGTTTTTCTCGATATAATTCTGTTTCGTTTGTGATGAGATGTGCTCTAATAAGGACGCTTTGGATTCCCACCTGATAGCCGTTCTGGTGAACTGCTGGTTTTTGTATTTGTTACCCTTTAGCTTGTTTCAGTGCTGGGGTTGTCGCCAACGACATGGAAATGGAATACACGATTTCCACTCCATCCTTAGCACAACAGAACTGACTTCTGTCTCCTTTTCCTCAAGACAAATGTATTTTAATTCAGAATCGCATAAGGTTTATTCTGGTGACCTCCCAAGACAGAAACCGCATGGTCATGCCGCTTCAATCTCCCTTCGTGTGATAGAATGCTTTACTGTATATAATATATAATATAATATAATGAAAATGTTTATTAATATAATATAAAATTTCTTTTTTTTTTCTATAAATATAAAATAAAAAACATTCTTGCTTTGGATTACTCCGTCAGCAGAGTTGCAAATATTATAAATTGAAATAAACAGATGAGGAAATAATAGTAATATTACACTTAAATAAGTAAATAATTAAAAAGGAATCATAACACCACATATCAAACTAATAAACGAATCATTAAAGAAAATACCAATAATAAACGCAGCGGTTATTGACTTGCGACAATTTTTAGATTCCATCTTATGTATTTTACTTCTCTCGATATTTGTCGTGTCCAAGGCGATCTTCGTGAGGTCATAAAAAATTCTTTAAATGCTTTTGTAATGATTTTCGAACCAAGTAAGCACTCGTTGATAATATCTACTTATATTTGTGGAAAGTGTATCATCTCTTAAAGCAACTAAAATGGTAACTAACATTTACTTTTTGTTAGGCTAACCAAAAAAACAAATCGTGCTGAATTTTTTTATAGCAATTTTTAGATATTCCTTTATTATAATTTTTGTCTCTGTGAATATTTTAAGATTTATGTTTATTAAATTTAGAGTTTGCAAAAACATTTTTTTTATTCAATGAAATATGCCCAAATTATAAAAAAATCTTATGAGCGAAACACACGACGTTCACTTACCTCCGTTGTTAAAATCAATTTTAGAAGTTTTAAATACATGAATTTTTAAAGAAATAATTAAATTAAGTTTGAACAAAAACATGTGATTTATTAAATAATCAATTATATTATTATCTACGACAATCAGCTATTTTTATCGGCTTTTCATCACCCTCTGTTAACTTTTAAAAGTTTGTGTATATGATGGAATTTTTTTCTAAAATCTTCCAACGCTATATTATACATCTATATTTCTGTTATATTGTTCAAAAAAAAAAATATATATTTTTGCGCTTTTCTCCTTAAGCGGTTAATAAAAATTCGCTTAACTTACAAGCTGTTATTTATCAACTCTAATAAGATGATGTGCCTGATTTTTTTTTAATCTACAAAACTAAAGTAACTTTAGAACAAAAAAATTTAAATATTGGTATTTAATCCCTATCAGACTATTTCAATCAGAATGAACCTATGATATTAAAGCCCATCAAATTTTACATCGATATGTAGAGTTTAATCAAAATCGTTAGAGCTATTTTCGAGAAAATCGTAAAAAGATGCAAAATGCATAGTATATGGTGGCTCTAATTAGCTGATTTTCATGGAAAAGTTACTGCAACATCTCGGGTGTAGAGTCATTTTAAATATGTAGTTTCAGTTTTATAGGACTTTTCGTTTTCGCGCTGTATTTAACACAAACACAAGGGCTCACGGATACACAGACTTGTTTGCGGGACTTAGTCATTTGGACTCAGGGGACCCTAAAAAGTGTATTTTCGTTAAAAACTCAAATTCGAAAATTTTCACGATCGCAATACGTTCCCTTACTATATATTTCATATATTTGTAAGCTAAAGTAAAAGCAAAAAATAAAACAAAATAAAACAAAAAATGAAATAAATAAATAAATAAATAAATATATATATATATATATATATATATATATATATATATATATATTTTATCATCTATGTGATAATTGTTTGTATTGTTCTAGATTTAGTCAATTTAAGATTTTATTCTTGCTTAGGTTTCAGGTCATAATAACAATTTTACTATGCGACGTTTGGACATTTATTAGTCCTCACTTAAAATGCTTTTTGGTAATTGTTTATTACATTTTAGCCTACAAGCCAAACTTTTTTTTTGTGTAATATGTTTATCATATAATAATATAAGAAATACAAATACTTATATATATATCATAATGTAAGTACATATTTAGTACAGTAGATTTTTAGGAACTGATATTCCAGCCAAGACAGGACCTAATGTTTGCTAACACGTGCGTCCACGCATCTCGCCCTTTGTGGGCCCAACTTTTTGTTTCACCCGAGGAATGCCTTTCCCTCGGCCCAGGCAATATTCTCCTATTTATAAACCTCTCCTTTTCCCAACCCTTGAATGACTTTTAACTTTCCTCAACCCTATAGCTCCTTTTTTTTCTTCTTTAGAAACACATGAAAAATTACCAGTTTGAGACACACACATACGCCGGAGGTGGATCTGTGGTAGATCTGATATCTGCTTGCTGATGGAAGGAGTGAACCAAAGGGCAGGCTCCACGAGGGAGAAATACTTTCTTTTGCATTTAAATTGGATGCTTGAGGAAGAAGGGATCGAGGGAGGACCCAGAACCCTGAGACGGATGATTGGAAAAGTTGTTAGCTACGGGGCAACGTCCAGGCGTCTTCCCGTCAAAATAACCCTTCTGCATTAAAAACAAACATTCTGACTCGCAACGCATCAAAAAAATTGTTTCCCCTCATCATTAGAAAAGAACCTGGTGCGTGCAACGCACGCTTTTAATTCACATCCGTAGTTAAAATCGATTTAAGAATTTTTAAATAATATTATAATTGCAAAATTATTTTTAGCTTCGAATCAAACATTTATTACATTCGATTACTTGTATATAAAACATATATTAAGGAAAAATTATATGATCATATAAATTTTCAAATTCTAATTTTCAACGGAAATACGCGTTTTATGGTCTCCAGAGTCCAAATGATCAAGTCCCGCAAAAAGGTCTGTCTGTGTGTGTATAGCAAGTCTAGTATTAAACTGAAAAGTAGTCACTATGTTACAGCAACTTTTTTATTAAAATTGGCAAACCAGGAGAGTTACTATGCGTTTGGCACCTTTTTAAGATTTTCTTAAATACGGCTCTGACGGTTTTGATGAATCGCGCTACGTCATGATATGTAAATTTGAATGGGCGGTAAAACATAATACAGGTTTCAATCTGATTGAACTAGTCTGACTAGGCCTAAATGTCGAATATTTGCACTTTCTTCCTTCTAAGTAACTTTATTTTTGTAGATTCCAAAAAAATAACCATATTATCTTGTTAGCAGTTAAATGAATTCAGTATCCAACTAAAGAAGAAAACAGCAAAACAATATTTGTTATACAATTTTTGTGTTTTTGAACATAAGAACTTTAATATAGATGTTCATATAATATGCCGTTAGAGAAATAAATATTTTAGAAAAAGTATTATACACGAAATATTAACGTAATAATGTAAAGCCGATAAAACTAATTGATTTTTTTAGATAATAATGTAATACATTACTTAAAATTTTTCAAAAGAAGGTGCAGCTTCGGAACAGTTGGACAATCAAATTTCCTATCGTTGAGCTAGGGATGAGGGGAGCCCGTGGCTGAGTGGCTAGCGCGCTAGTCTCTCATTCTACAGGTTCTGAGTTCGAATCCCAGTCCCGGCCAGGCTTTTATAAGGATGTAAAAAAATGGGGATTCACTCACAGCCTCTCTCCCGCTTATGTGAGACCCATCAGCCAAAGGGTGGCCACTCACAAAATTAGTCGTAGGGAGTGATGATCCTACACTAAAAATTGCATCGTGAAACGTGAGTGTAAATTCAAAGGAGTTTACACCGCGAGGCCCAGGGCCTACACGGCCTGTCGCGCCACAGGAAGAGTTAGGGATGAAGTTAAGAGGGTATATCATGCTCTACTAACGGACTCCCAAAGACTTAGTTCGATCAACAAGCACTGAGCCAAACTTCGCGGAGTTATTAGAACTCATTTATTGGTTTATAAGACTCATAGGAATTTTACATTTATTGATTTGTATTGAAAGTAAGTTTTTGATATAAAAGTAAGTTTTAGTGTCTAAACTTTGATGATATAATTTTTTATTTAGTTTAGATAAGGCCTTATGGCTTGAAGAGATTTATTTATAAGGAAATAACTAAATATATTATTATAGGTGGAAATAATCCGGAGTCAGTCTTTTTTAAATATTTTAATTTTGCCAACGTTTCGGATCAAGCTTGTGAAGCATCATCAGGGCTACAACCATCAGAACAAAAGAGATACATATTGATGTGATAATGAAAATTTTCGAATGTAGTGACAACGATAACATTTAAAATAAAACAGAAAATATACCAACATACTTAACTATTTTAGATACAAATAATGATGATATGGTAAACAATATGATGATGGTAAGCATAAAAACAAAACTTTAGACTTTAATATAGAAGTAAAAAATTATATATAAACGTACCATTACTGAGCCATGTCCAAGCATAAACTGAGGAAAACCAAAAAGATCGGTGGAATGAGAGGGGTTCATGTGAAAACCCCTGACGGTTTTCCCCTCTAAATATAAATACTACAGCTTGTCTTTGTTTTAAAAAGTTTTACAAAATTATAGTGGGAAAAAAAAATATGCTCAATAAGGCTCAACATTTATAACAGAAAATTATAAAGACTAGAATCTGAGGTATGTAAAACATCCAAGAGGTATATAAAAAAACAAAAAAAACAAACAGACTTTTTATAAACGAAAAGAGAAATTTACAGTAAATGAAATGTAAATTATACAAGCAAATTATACAATAAAGTAAGAAAGTTATTACTTAAGGAAGATGTTGGCATACGAGGGAGAGATTATTTCTTTTGTCTGTTTTATGATTGACAGGTACCCGATCTTTTTTCATATGGATATGTATAGCTTCGGAGTGTTTACGTGGTGGTGTGTTTATGCTTATCATCATCACATTGTTTATCATGTTATCATTATCTAAAATATTTAAGTATGTTGGTATATTTTCTGTTTTATTTTAACTGTTATCATTGTCCAAAAGTCTTCATTATCACATTAATATATATCTCTTTTTTTTTCTCTTATGGTTGTAGCCTAGATGATGGCTCACAAGCTTGAGCCGAAACGTCGGCAAAATTAAAAAATATAAAAAAGACTGACTCCTGATTATTTCCACCTATAATAGTTTCTACAGTCGACTATACATCCTCAATAAATATATTATGTAGAAATACAAATATCAGCATACGCACGTATCAATAGGATTATTATTCATTCAAAACTGAACAACATAATAGCTATTATTTAAATATTTTAAAAGGGAAATAAAAACGTCTATTATGGTTTTTAAGTATTTTTGAAGTGTAATTTGTATCTCTTGTATAAGGCATTACTGTCCATAAGCTGCTCCTAATGAGCTGTAACTGTGCATTAAAGACCGCAATCGGAGTAGAAAAGATATTAAAAACACGAAAGACGCATGAATTATGGAGATTGGATTTTTTTTGTCTCGATGAAACCGTCATCAACTGTGTGGTCATACCTGAGGAATTAAACAGGCTCTTTCAGCCTCAAGCATCCGCTAAGCAGATTCTAGAGAATACTTCAAAACTTATCTTTAGAAAGAGGTAACGCACAGTGGTTCCAAATGCACTTTTCGTTCTATTTAAGATACATCACCCACTTTAACGTAATTTTGTTTCTTAGTAAATTCACTATCCATGGTATGATTGGTATTTTTTTAACTCATTTTTATGTCATCAAAGTATATAGGTTTTGTCGATAATTTCAAAGAAACGCCTCTGTAACTAGTTATTGTTATATATATATATATATATATATATATATATATATATATATATTTCCTGCATTTAACTTTTTTTGGAATCGTTATTAGATAAGTTTAAGAAAAATTTGGGTTTCATATAACGACTTGGTGATTTTTTAAGAATTTTCAAAAAAATGTTATAAAACTTAAAATTATTTTTAATAACTCAATACATGCAAAAAATAATGAAGAGCAAATTGCTTTTTAATTTTTTTTTTTTTTCTAGCTTTTACGGAGAAAATTTTAAAGCCGTAAATTGATTTATACGCTTTTGGTATGGAAGAACGCATTGTTGGAAGAATGTATTTCAACTCGCCTTTACTTATAAGATAATTTGATGTAGAGATTGGCTCTTGTGTTTTCCGTGGTTTATGATTACGTTTTTTTGGTCTGATTTTTTTATAGGGCGTGCGTGTTTTAACTTATTGTTAATATTATTTTATAATTTGATAGAGTGGTCTTTTTTGTTTTAGGTAGTTCTAATTGCGTGTTTCGAACTTTATTCTTTTATCGTATCTTTTAACAATATCCAACTTACTCCTATTGAACAGATACGATGCTTAGGACTCCACCTCGACAAACGCCTAACATGGAATCCTCATACTAGACTAAAACAACAGGAAACTGCTCGTAGATACCGATTACTACAACACTTACCCAATAAACGCTCAAAACTTCCTATTTACTACAAAAAACTCATTTATATAACCATTATCAGGCCTATTTGTACCTACGGCATTGAGTTATGGGGGTCTACTAAACCATCAAATTCCTCTCGCATCTAATCTTTCCAAACCAAAATCCTTTGAAAAATTCTCAATGCTTCTTACTTTATTACCAATAAAATCATCCATAAAGACCTACATATCCCATTTTTAGAAGACTTGGCCCGATATAGATATACCTCTTTTCATTCCTAACTCCCTGCCCACTAAAACCCGCTTATCCTTGACCTATCCTGCATATCCATTCCCGACAACCCACCGAGGCGCCTTGAAAGAACATGGCTAAGAGACCTCCTAACATAAATTAGACATTGGAGTGCTACCAATGGGCAGTTTCTTCACAGGACTACCATGTGTTCTAATCATATATCAATCCTATTTATTTGTTGTATTGATTTAGCACAGTTGTAAATTTCTTCAAATAAATAATTTTAAAAAATAATAAAAAAACAAAAAAAAACAAAAAAACAAGGGGTTTCATCTCAGCGCGCGTTTACATTCCTTTACAATTCCCAAATTCTAAAATGGATGAGAATATCATCTGCCACCTTATCCTAATGGGACGTAATGTGCCTACCTGTGCAGAGTGAGAGTGTACTTAGTAAAGAATGAGAGAGTGCTGTTGAGGTGCGGATGCTTAGACCACTCAACTTGAAAGCCGACTTTGGTGCCTGGTCCATAGGCATCCGCTTAAAGCTATTTTGCTCGGTTTCAACTGTTTAATCTGCAAAGGTAAACAAACCATCATGACGCCTTCTCTTACTTCCTCTTGTCAGAAGAGGGTTCGGCTGTCAAAAATAGTGGCTGAAGTTTTTCACCGCATAATTTTAACTAACAGTATGCCCTAACCTAATCGAACACTAAGTCCTAATGCGAAACTTGGTTGCTCAAGTTCACCGATGTATGAATCATGTATATCATTGAAACTAGATATTACATTGTACATCCAAATGTAAATCTACATCCCATCGACTTTAGCATGTAAGAGAATACACTGTAATCCTCAGTGTTATTAGTAATAGCATTGTTGCTGTGATGAAGGTGCAAGATGGTTGGGTTGGAAGAAGAGTGAGCGATTAGAAAGATAATCAATACTCAACCGACGAGCTACATCCCGAAAGTTAGCAGAGGGGAGGGATCTGGCTAAGCCAATAGCTTTTCATGCCTTCTTGTTGTGATTGTCCCAAACACTCTCCATTTACAACACATATACGTTCATAGAAGAAACCTGTTAATTCTTATCTCGGTAATTAGTGCACCTCGATAATTCGTATAAATATGCTGGTTCCTCAAAAATCTCCCGTCCATTCCTCCTTTAAGGCGCAGTTAAAGCTTTAACTCTAAGCAAAGTAGTTGATTTTCCCTTTCCTAAGATCCCTTTTACTTCAGTATTATCATTACCCTCTCCCTATATTTTCCTTCAGAGTTTCCCTTCATATTATTCAAAATCTTCGGAAAAAAATTAGTTGTATCTATATAAAAACACTATTGTTATAAATATTATTAAAATGTTATGATATAAGTTTTGTATATCTGTAGTAATAGGCGAAGTTTACCAGTTTTTTATTCCTAATACAAATTATAAGATGTTCATATTACATGTTCATATTTTCCTCGACGACCTTTTACTAATGCTTTGGATATTTTACAAGAATACGTGCCCTCAAATAGTATCAATTAGAAATCGAATGCAGCCTACTTGATGAAGCGATGCTGGCATTGTAAAAATTTTTGCCTAAAACCCTTAGGATTGCCTTACAGTCCACGACTGGTCCGAACAGTGACATCCACAGTCTCCTACAATTTAAATCCTCAGTTACTCACTTAAAACAAGATCGCGCCATTCCGACCTTTATTTTCCTACCCACAGGACTAAAACTTTTAAACGTTCCTTCCTTGTCCGCTCCTCTAATTTCTGGAATTCTCTACCTACTCATATCCGCCATGATGCTTCCCTCTTCTCATTCAAATCCCAACTTTTCCAATACCTTTTATTATCCCAAAAAGACGCCTAGAAATTGTGATATTTATATTCCTGACATCACACTTTGAAAGAATAATAATATTTGTTCATTGTCTATATTTAAACGTTGTTATCTATTAATTTATTTTTGATTTTGTTCAACAAAATATTTTCTAAGAATTGTTTTTATTTTTATTTTATCATTTTATATATATTTTTTTGATATATGTGTGTGATATGCACACATATGTTAACCCATAATTGTAATTAGTTATTAATTATGTTCCTTCTGTCTGTTGGCCAGATATGTATATTTCAACTGTACAAACCTGTTATTCTTAGGGGACCTAGTCCCAGAATAATTTTTTTTTTAATTTAAAAAAAAGAGTTATACGTACTGAGTGTCTCTATCAAATTCCTTAGAATATCTCTTATAAAAAGACGTCATATATTGTTTACCAGATGTTTACTATACAATATATATATATATATTATAATGATTTTCCTGTGTTGGCAACGACACGAGATTCCCTGGTAATAAGAGAATATAATAGTTTGACATGTGGTTTGAAGAGGCTATACGATATAATTTTGATATTGTTCGAGTGTAGATTTGTAGTTGAATGTAGTGTTGATGTTATTTAAAATAAATTGTTTAAATCACAAATTATAAACTTTTGTTTTCGGCATATATATATATTTTATATTCTTAGAGAGATGCTAATAGGAGTATTAGTATTAGCCCAACATGATCGTAGCCTTGTTCTATACATTTTGAAAGAATGCCATCGGGCCATCAGTGCATCCGCCAGATGTTGCCTCGCCTAGGTCTTGTTCTTGTTTACAGTAGCTAGATCGGCTGGCCCATAGCTACATCGCACCCCCTATCTGTCCAGCCAATTGTATTATGTATTAGACGATTCAAATATTCGATAAGCAAAACACACGAGTTTCACTTATCTTCATTCCTAAAATCGGTGTAGAACTTTTAAGTACAGTAACGTTTGTAAAAGAGTTAATTTTATGAAGCATTCTATTTTGTTTAAATGACATAATAATATAAATCATTACTGTTATAACCATCTAAAAATCTTATTGATCCACAGAAAATGATAGGATTGATGGGAAAGAACTAATTTAGAAGGGAATCAATCACTTGTCGAATAATCTATAAAATTAGAGTTTCCGTCTCAGGTATTATCCAGGCGCATGGAAGAAAAACCAAAAAAAAAACCTGTGATAAATGGGGTTAAAACAGATCATTACCATACAATTTATTACTTTCCCATATAGGTAAAAAAATCTCAATTCCCAAAAGGGCCTTTGTTCTGACGACATTCGCCCTTCTGAACAAACGTGGTTCCGATCTCGGTAAAGTGCCAAAAAAACAATCATTAAGTTAAAAACGTACTTCACAGGAAATTAAAGACAGTATCGGCCTACAGCGATCATAGCCAACTATTATCCGACCATGATCTTAAAATCCTGTAATGATTTTACAGTTGTAATTGAATTCAACCGTATATCGGTTGAAGCTCCATAATTATAAATATTTATACAGCCACCACAATTCTATGTATTAATTAAATTATATTTTAAAATAATTAAGAAATTATTTACGGTTGAATTAATATTTACTAATTATTTCGTAATACGTAAAAATAATTGGAGGTATTTTTTCAGAAATTTCAATTTACCAAATCATATGGTAAACGATAAAATTTTTTCTGAAGATAGGTATGTAACTGGTAGGTATCGCTGCATCTCTGATAGTCAATGGCAGTTTCACTACGCGACATTTTGTGTTTCAGAGCAGAATTTATCTTTCTTTATTTTCCATATATATTTTATCTAATCTGAAATGGTTGTACGTCATTTAAATTTTAAACATTACGTTATTATATTAGATATTTTAAATTCTAGGAAAATAAATAACGAAAATGTCCTGCACAAAAACATTTATAATTGTATCTCGCTTCGGTGCAGCACTTTATTATGGTTTATCATTTGGAAAGATAAGGTTAGACTCTAAAATAATTCAATAATTCAAATGTTTTATGGTCTTTCTGTTGAAGACATCTCTAAAGCCAACCAGGCGTTCTACTGTACTATAAGCGTAAACATTCATTTACGGTTTTGAAATTTTCTCAGTAAAAACTAGAAACAAAACGAAAAATAAGAAAGCAATTTGCTTTCCATTATGTTGTGTTCATATATATTAAGATATTTAAAATAATTCTAATTTTTATGACATTTCTGGAAATTCTTTTAAAATCACCAAGTCGTTATATGAAACCAAAAAATTTCTTAAACTTATCTACTAACAATTGTTAAAAATGTTGAATGCTGAATATGATATATATATTTATATAGATATATATATATATAATATATAATGTAGAATATAGTTACAGAGGCATTTCTCTAAAATGATTGACAAAATCTATATATTTTTATGACATAAAATGGGCTGAAAAAATGGCAATCATATCATTAAAAGAAAATTTAGTAAGGAACAAAATTACGTTAAAATGGCTGATATATCTTACATAGAACGAACAGTGCAGACTTTTGGCCCGAAAAAGTGCGTTTGGATCATCTGTGCGTTTAATTTTTATGGTAATGACTTTGATCTAATCAAATATTATTGTTTTTGTGTATTATTTATATTATACGCTTAATGAAAAAAAGAAATTACAAAAACAATTACGTTTCTTAGTTCTTGGTTAGTATTTAAAACTACTACCAAAATAAAATCCTTAATTATGTCGAATTTATAATTTTGCGTTAAGAAACAATAATCATTGTGAGATTACATGAAGTGGAACACTTTTCACGGAAAATAGCGGTGACACAAATCAACAGTGGTCGTAGTTTTGAAAATTAATATAATAAATCATTTTACGAGAGAGCTTTAACATTTTTTTTCATTGGTTTTTATGAGATTTTCTTAAATTTTCAATGTACAATATTGTTTTTTTGTTTAATCAGCATTTTTTCAAATCATGCGGCTATGTTTAATTTCGGAAACAATGTTTGTTTGTTTTTTTGAGTTGTGCAAGTTTTATGATTACAACTGTATATAAATGATAGCAAAAAAAAAAAAAAAAAAAAATATACAAGTTTAAATAATAAAACGTTTCATAACTAGCTTCGTGAAAAAAATTTAAATTATCGAGAGGACCAAATTGAATTGTAGAGTTAAAGAATAACACATTTATATAAACTGCTGTAACTTTATTCATAATTAAATAATATAACTGCCTTACTAATATAATATATTATAGCAATATCATGATACCTATGACCGGAGTGCCGTGGCTCTAGGATTCTGGGGTACTTATACGAAGGGATAGAATAGGAGATAAAGGAAAGGAGGCAGAGGTCAAATGAAGGGACATATAATAACACTTAGTATCCATAATCTCCAAGTACTTCCTGTAGGTGAGATGTTTAAAGTATGTGTTTAGGTGAGTGCACAGGTGTCTAGGGCTAAAGCCCCTGCAGTGTTTCGGAGGTAGAGAGCGGCATCGTTTGTAATAGGGGAAATAATAATATTAATCATTAACGATTACAGTAATATACTGATGAGTCATCATATCATCAGGAAGATGTGAATAACCGAGATACGAACTATCGGGGTTCTACTGTATTTATTTCAATGGAGTAACAGTTGATATTTAATTCAACATTAAAAACGTAAAGTAAACACAAATATGTTGGATTTCAAGTTTATGTTTTTGGATGTCCTACTATTTATCATTCTATATGGGGTCCTGCGCATTTGGGTTGCAGCTCGCAGCGACCCGTGTAATTTGATCCATGTTGGCCCAAGGTACACACCCTCTTTACGGCCCTTAATGGAATTTCCTTTCCCAATTACAGCCCTTGTTACATGATAAATATAATTTTCCTTCCATCTCTAATTTTGCACGACTAAATAATAGTGTTTAATTTTTTTTTTTTAATTCGTTATTGTCAGAGTCAATATAATATAATGGATAAATCAGTGTGATACAGAGTTAAATTATATTAATGAATCGAAGTTATATTTCTCGAAGAGTGGACGTGTTTTTGTTTTTTTTTTTTCGTGAAAAAATAATACACTCAACAGCAAAAAAAAGCCGACCGCCATAAATTTCTTAAAAACACTGAAGCAACCAACTGCCTACTACATCCTATAAGTTAATGTTATTTTTTCGTTAAAGATGAAGTTTAAGGTCAGTAGAAAATTTCTAGAGGAAAATAAGATATTGAACTGCTAAAAAAAACTATAGAAAGAACAATCTTCTCAATAAGGTAAAAGAGCTTTGAATGATGACCTTAAATTAAATAAACAAATCATTTAGCCTTACAGTTGACTTGGCGGCTTACAGTAGCCTGTGTTTCCTCCTCTTGCCAATATGATAGCTGTCAACAGGCACCTTCAAAACCTTCAAGGCATACTTTGTATAAGGCTATCGGTCCGATATTAAGGAATTTCTTCACAATCTTTCACGACGGCTTTTCTTAGCTCTTAGAGGCTTAATTGGGACCTCAATAGTTTTCCTATTAGGGCGGGCATTGTCATGCATTAATAATCAATTATCATCAATAAAAGGGACAAAGAGATCACAATATCTTGTAAAACATCGATTATGCCCCACCCCACATCAATATAGAGCCTTCACCGAACTTTACTGTTCCTATAATGTAACACTGAACAAACCATTCCTCACTTCTCCTCCACACTCTTACTTGTCCATCTGGAGTATAGAGAAAATCTTGACTCATTTGTGAAGATAACACGGCTCTATTCTCCATCTGTCCTCTGACGACAATTAAAAGCAAATTGCAGACGAGCCGCCTGGTGCCCTGCAGTCAACAGACCCATAGGTGCAGGCTTACTTCACTCAACTTCCTACACATAGTATCCACACTTACCGTCACATTCCGTGCAGAGCATACCTTCAAAGCTGTCTGGTTACTATTTCTTAGTGCCTGCATCAAAGAAATCTGTCACCTGAGGGTCCTATCACTCTTGCCTTATGAGGCATTACGTGTATAATCTTACTTTTATAGCGCGGTTTGGAAGTCTGCTTCTTAAAAGCTTGGATAAGGAGAAATATGCTTTGATCTTATTTCAGTCTCTTCTTCTATTTTCTCACTGATAGATGTTCCCGAGGTATTGAAACTTGGAACAACCTCAAAAGCATAGTTTGTCAGCTGACATGAGCTGTATCATTTCTTTTTATTCCCATCATCTTAGTTTTATTTGTGTTTATTTTAAGTCCTATGGTTTTTGCTTCTATTTTGTAGAAGGCTTCCTCCACAGCTTTTAGGGATCGTTCGATTATAGAAACATCATCAGAATGAACAAGTATTTGTTTCATTTTGTTGGAAGAGATTAAAAAGCAGCGGTGCCAGTGCATCACCCTGTCTTAGCACATTGACACCAAATACCTACTTTTTCAGCTCATTTGGACTTGGCAAATATCCCCCTCCATAGTACACTTAGTCAATCGAATGAGCTTTCTAGGGATTCCCATTTCTTCCATTGAGCTGTAGAGCTGCTCCCTGATCACAGAATCATATGCCGCCTCGAAGTCGACAAAGAGGATCTATATTGAAAGGCCTAATTCATTTAGGGAGAAGTGGCATGAAAGAGCCAAGTTTTGATAGAGCTACTTAGATTATTTTGATGATGGAGTTTTGTTGACCGTTGAGAAATTAGATGAGGAAGATGGTTGGGGTGCGGTTATAAATTTTTTTAAAATAATATTGCTTTATTGGAAAATAATACAATCTGCCACTATCTTGGGCAATAAAAGAAGTCTATAATAAAATATTAGGGCTAAAAGAAGTCATTCATACCATATGTACAGAGTAAAAACAAAACAAAACAGACATAACAATATTTAAAAAAAAAAAAAAAAGGTAATAATAATAATGCATAAAAAATAATAATAAAAAAAAATATATATAATATATATATATATATATATATATATAAATAACCTAAGATGAAATAAGATAAGTAAACTTAACTAACAAATGAAAATAAAAAAAAAAATATAAAGTAAATAAAATCTTGGCCACATTCATACCTATATACATTATTTACATACTGCCCCTGGGAACTCCGAATCGAACCCCTACACCCAGAAGTGGATGGTGTGGCACAACACCATGAGTTCCCAGCGCCTCTCATTCAGCGCGTCACCATTTAGCCGTGAGACTGATGAGGCGCTAGAGCCACACACTCTCAGGCATGAGTGGAGAAGTTGGCCATTGCCAGCACTCCAGTTGCATTTTTATAGGAGATCTCTCGGCCACTGCCGCCTCAGCCTACGAGGAGGGTTGTAAGCATGGTTGGTACTAGATAGGGATTGTGCCAGAGGATTAGGAAGAAGAGTAAGTTTCTGGTGGAAGGTCGAGAATTTAGATGCGATGAGATCAAGGACATAAGGGATCTCAAGGTCATGATGTAAGGTCTTGTTTGTAACATAATAGGGAGCATTGACTATTGTTCTAAGGACTTTGGACTGAAAGGATTGGATACGTTTGAAGTTCGAAAATTTAGTAGTTCCCATAGTTCAATTCCGTAGGTCCACATTGGTTTGAGAATTGTCATGTAAATCAATTGTTTGTTTTCAATGGAAAGTTGTGATGTTCTGTTAAGTAGTCTATATAATTGTCCGTATCTTCTGTTGAGCTCTTGTCTTTTAAGTCGAGTATGTGGGTTCTAGGTCAGTCGTTTGTCTAGTAAGAAACCCAGATACCGGACTGTAGTCGGAACAGGGAAGTGGTATGGAGTTAAAATGAACTTGTGGACAGGATTTGCGTCGGAGGGTGAAGGTGACATGCTTACTTTTGGATTAATTGACTTTGATACGCCATTTGTCGCACCAATGTTCAATCAAGAGAAGGTGGCTCTGTAGATGGGAAGATGCCAGTTCTGGGTCTGTATGGGTTGATAGAATGGCAGTATCATCGGCAAAAGATGCTAGGAAGGTATTAGGATCTAAAGGTATATCAGCTGTAAATAAAATATAGAGGATAGGACCTAGGACGCTTCCTTGAGGTACGCCGGCCTCGATTGGGTAACAAGTGGAGAACTCTGAACCACAACGGACTCTGAAGGAACGGTTAGCGAGATAGGATCTTAGGATTATATATAAGGATTGGGGTAATTGGGATTTTAGTGGTTATAAATTAGAAACACACATTTAAAATAAGTGCTATTTTAATTATGTGCCGACGTTTCGGCCTACAATGTGGGCCTTCAGCAGGGTTGACTCTGAGTTAAGTCTAGATTATTTTGAGAGTTTTGAAACTAATTCGGTTGTCGATTTTATTTTTATGTGGTAGCTCTGACACCCCGTAATTTGCTTCATTTATGTTTTTTTAAGTATTTTATTGTAAAAAAAAATATAGGTAATTGGATTGCAGATTGAGTTTGTATATACATTTGGCCTCTAAGGTTCGTTAAAACTGAGCCGCTAAAGTTTTGGTATTGTTGTTATTTTGTAGGTTATATTTATTTCAAAAACAAGTCATGAAAGAGCCGTGTGAATAGGCCTTGAGAGAGCTGGCTCTTTTATAGCCCTGTATTTGAATTTTGTAAATACAATAAAATAATACAAGATATACAATTTTTTCATATATTATTAAATTATTTGGTTCAGATATTGAATTATGGAAAAGCTTAGTCCAATAAAAACGAGGAAGACCTGAATGACCGGTAATTCAAGCAGTCAATGAAGTTATTAAATTCTAGAAAGAAAAGGGTCAGTCCATGAACAAAACTGCACTCGTCTTAAATATATCAAGGGCCTATTTAGCTAAAATAGTTAAAAAGCAAAGGCTACTGGTGAATAACCTTACAAACACTGTCCTAATATAGGAAATAGGCGTATTTTCACAACAAACCAGGAGAATATGCTTGCGGATAACTTAAAAACTGCTTCTAAAATGTGCTATGGCTTAACAAAACATCAAACTAGCATTTTATTATGCTATGGCCAATGATATCTGCCCAGATAAATGGAAATAAATTGGAAAGGCGATGATGATTGCAAATAAAAAATTATTATGAAAAATAAAATCGTTATTTCTTTCATAAAAAATATCATTTTTTGATCCGTTTAGTAAACTGGCTCTTTCATGCCACTTCTCCCCTACCTGAATCGAAGCGTCGAAATAGAATGTTACGTTTTCAAAATTAGAATAAACTTGAATTCTCATACTTTAATTACTTCATGCATTATCTTCGTCGTCACTTGTTGTGTCTTTATAAATTACACGCGTATTTAAACACACACCTTATCATGGAAATATAATTAGAAGAATATTACAATTAAAATGAAATAGAAAATAATTAACACCTGGTACAGTGACTAATCGATTACCAAGGAGGTTTCCTTGTGATGTATTGAGTATGGTCATAACAGTATGTATTCAAAAACTACAGAAATAAGAACGGTTCATATTTATTTTGGTTAATTAATTACATTTTAAAAGTTAAATTAAGTTTCCGTAGGAAACCCATTTCGTTTACAGTGAAACATTTGTTTTTATAAAATAGTATTAAATTTGAAACAATTAATAACAATGTTAGTTTATAGATTTATAACAACTTTTCTAAAATCTTCCGCTTTCTAACGGTTACTACTTATATTTTAGGAATAATTTTTTGATTACTTGGTTACAGAAAATGTATTTTTCCCGTTTGAAGAAACTTAAATTGCAATGTATTTTACTTATTAAACTTCAGGAAAGAATGCCCTAAATAATAATACAAACCATATCAAAATCAAATTTTCTCATATAGAGAAGTGCGGGTATTTTATTATATTTTCCGCTTTATCAACAATACATTCGTCTTAATCAATCATATCAGTTTTTTCTTATAATTTATTTTAGTTTATGGTTCAATCATAAAATATCTACTTTGTTATTAATTTTTATTTTTATGTTTCAGGTATGTGTGTTCTTACAATACATTGAATGAATGGATACCTGTAATCTCAGAGTAAAGGTAAATTTCATGTTACTGACATCCCAGCTTTGTAATAGCGTTAACTAACTTGAATTAATTATTAATCAATGTGATATATTATATTTTTGCTTATTGATTTGAAATAGGTAGTAATGAATTAATTTTTTAATGGTAGTAATAAAATAAATTGCCTGTGGCACTCAGAATTCGCCAATACCTTACGTCATCGCCAAATCGCCTTGTGAATTGATACTTTCATTTCCCAAAGTACTAAAAGACATTTTTAATAAATAAACATTTTGAAATATTTGCATTCTAATGTTGTGATTTTGTTTTGTTTTTTTCATTCTGATTTCATCTGAAAACACACGAATCTCTTTAAACGTGTTGAATTTTTATTTCTTTGCAAAACATTTCCTCCCATACATTATTGTATACTTTGTTAAACGATTCTTATATATTTCTTATGATTCAGCAGAAGCACCTGGTATTCATATTTTATCATCCATGCATCGTTTTCAACATTTTCAACATTTTCTCACTTTTCAAACATTATAATAACATAATTTATTTTAGTTTGCTATAAATAAATATATTTTATTATGAATATTCACTTTATTTTGGAAAAAAAATATGTCAAATATAATTAATGAGTAAAGAAAGATATTTCTCTAAAATACATATCTACATAGAAACTTGTATTGATATTTCGTGAGGACGGTTTTCGCCTTTAATACACATCGAGAATACTGTGTTATCATTTAGAGAATACTGAATTTGAGACATTTTTATATTATTAACACCCTAACGACTACTAATATTAGGTGAGGACACCTTCTTGCATTTAATACACATTGGAAATACTGCATTATTGATCAATGAATAATTTGTGTATCGAATTAAATATTAATGATGCATGTATTTCGTTCCATAAATCGGTAATATCCTGTTAAATAAATATGTCTTACATACACGTTCGAAATTTCTATGAATTCGTAAACGTTATCATTACTAAAAAAAAAAAAACTTGAGACATTTCTGTATTATCTACAGCCTAACGCCTACTAATATTTGGTGAGGACACTTTTTGCATTTAATACACATTGAAAATACTGCGTTGTTGATTAATGTATAATTCGTGTATCGAATTAAATATTAATGATGCATGTATTTAGTTCTATAAATCGGCAATAACTCGTTAAATAAAGGTGTCTTACATACACGTTTGAGAATTCAATGAATTCGTAAACGTTGTCATCACTACAATGAATTTGCTACATTTTTATATTATCTACAGCAAAACCTCTTCTAATATTTGGTGAGGACGCTTTTCAAATTTAATACACATTGAAAATACTCTGTTATTGATTAATGTATAATTTTTGTTTCGAATTAAATAATAATGATGTAAGCATTAAATGAATGTGTCTTGCATACATTCCAAAATTCAATGAATTTCATTACTGCACCTAATGTTAGCGATTTCTATGTAATCTACAGCCTAACGTCTACTAATATATGGTGAGGACACTTTTTGCATTTAAAAAGTACCACTGGGTTAGGTACTAATCTAGATGGAACATCTCTTCTGACCAGGATGAGTACGTTCTGCTGTCCCCCGGGGGCACACAACTCCCTGTATGCGGTGTACCCTGGATGTGGAATCCAGCACAGGTGGGGAGAATAATGTCCGTAAGTGCCACCACCAAGGGTCGATGCTGCTGCAGTAGAATCTCTAATTCAGCTTGCTTCTGTCGTAAGCCTCTGATGTTGTAATTGATGATAAGGTGTTCAATCATCATGCTTCGCCAGGAGTTTCATCACAATTTTCAACATGCTATTCATCGTCTCTGTCATCGTCTGTATCTGCTTGCTGAGTTGATGTGTTTTTTTTTAACCCTCCACTTTATTTACAGACTATTTACAACATATTTATAATATCAATAACTATGTACAAAAAACCATAATGAATCCTTCTTTTGCCCGGAGGCATTTTAAGGTATATTATTCTTATATTTACAAATACAAAAATAAATACAACATGCGCTGCAGGTGCTTAAGCCTTTATTCACATTGGGAATAGGGAAGGGCTGTTCTTTTGGGGACAGAAGGAAAAGGTTGGGTGGGTTCAGACTGCAGAGTCCAGACCTCTTCCCTCGGCGAATAAGTCAACCAAAGGGAGATCACCTTGCCACCTCTTGGGCCTGGATGGTAGTGTTAGATCACGGAAGAGCGCATTACCGCAGGCTTTCAGCCCATCAAAGAACTTGATGTGCCTACAGCCAATGTACTCAGGCACTGAGGGTAGCTGTAGCTCCTCGTATATGGTGACATTTCTCGCCCTTTGGAGTGTGGTTCCTCTGACTATCAGCCTAAGGACGGCGTTTTGGAAGCTCTGCAGTCTCTTGAGGGTAGACTTTCACAGTTGACGAAGTAGCGGCGCACCATAGAGAAGTGTTGGTCTGATAATGGCTTTATAAATATGTAGTTTCAGCCGTAGTGAGAGCTTCGGCGATGTCAGCAAGTGATGCAGCCAATACGACTTTGTACGCGCCAGCTTTAATCTCTGCCGGACGTGATTGGAGGAGGTTAAATGCCTGTCCAGTGTCACGCCCAGATATAAGACCTTGGTCGACAGAGGCTGTTTTTCACCTTCCACGGTGAATTCGGTCGGCTGCTTCTTCTTTCCTTTTTGAAAGGAGAGAACGATGGCATCTGTTTTCGATGGATTGTCTCTAATCCCAATCTTTTTGAGCTCTCCAACGATAGTGTCTGTGGCTTTTTGGGACACAGTGAGTGCACGTTAGGCCCTTCCGCTGGTCGCATATATTGCAATGTCGTCCGCATAAGCTGCTATCATTGCTCCTGGCTGCTTCACTGAGACCACTGGCGCCGTGAAAACGACGAACAGTATAGGCCCCGGTACAGACCCTTCGACAGATCCGTATGACGAAGGATCTTCCGCTAAGATAGCTTCTGATCAGTCGGCATAGGACGGCGGGGAACCTATACTCCTCCAGGCGGCGAAGTAATAGAGCGTAAGACACACAGTCAAAGGCCCACTGCACGTCCAGTGAGATCAGCGCCGTAGCCTTATTTTTGAGCATCTTCTCTATGGTGTGAGCATGCAGCTTCGCCAGACGGTGCTTGCAGGATACTCCTCGCTGGTAGCCAGTCCGCTCCGGTGGTATGATGCCCTCCTCCCTGCAGTGTCTCATAAGATGTTACTGAGCAGCCTCTCGAAGATCTTGCTCATGTGCGATCGGTCTATAGGGTTCCGTAGAGTCTCCAGTCTTCCCAGGCTTGAGTAGCGGCACTACGATCGCACGTTTTCAGGCATTCGGGAAGTACGATATCCTTATGCACGAGTTGAAGATATTAAGTAGAAAGGCTTCACCCTTCCTAGGGAGCATCTTCAATAGTACATAGAGTATGTTGTCCTGCCCATCGGACTTATTACCCTTAGTGCGTCGTAGAGCCGACTCGAGCTGGCAGTAGCTAGAGTAGATGGGCTTCTCAATAGGGGACGGAGGTCTCCCTTCTGGAAGCACTGGAGCATTTTTCTTCCGAGCATCTTCCCTCACCTCAGAGCCTTTTGCCAGGAGTTCAGCCTGTGTGTCAGCAGGTTGTCCCCAGATATTAGGTGGAATGTCCGCCTCTTGGAGACGTGAGTCCGGACTAGCCTCCAGAATTGTTAGTGGCCATCATGTCCTTCTAAGCTGATCATGCCAGTGTGAAGTCTTCCAGTCACGCTTGAGACTGACTATCTGCCGGGTCATCGCATTGATGGCTGGTTTCATGCCGTAGTCCCGTGTGCGGTGAAAGATGTTACTCAGATTGTTCCACTGGGCAATCAGAGCTAGGATGTGTCTGGGAGGCTTCCTAATGGCGTTCGGCTTCGGGCTGAACCTAGGGATGTGCTGGTTGGCGGATTCCTGGATGGTAGTGGTGATGACCTCCATCGTCTCGTCCACTTCATCTTTTGTTCGAAGAGTCTTCCCGAATGGTAGTGTTTTTTTCCACACTGAACCTGTAGCCTTTCCAGTCGGCCTTATGAAACAGCTATCTGCTCGCCGGTGGTCTGGCGGGCGTGCCCTCAAAGATGTAAAGCACAGGCCGGTGGTCAGACGGTCCGTACGGGAGTGCGTGGCACCCCGTGACGGTGTGCTGATCCGGGTAGTCAGGAGTAGGTCCAGTGTAGATGTCCATCCAGGTCGGGCCACTTGGGCTATTGCGTCTTAAGCCTTTTATTTAACATAATAAAATGGGAGGGACCATTTCGTTGGGGTTAATAAAATATATTTCGGGTCAGACTGCAGAGTACAAACCCCTTCCCAGGGCGACCACGTCGACCAGGGGGAGAGAGCCTTGCCACCTACCAGGTGCAGGTGGTGGAACAACCTCCCTGAAAAGAGGGTTCGCACAAGCCTTCAGCCCGTCAAAGAACTTGACGTGCCTCCGGCTTATGAACTCAGGCACCGAGGGTAGTTGGAGTTCCTCGTGGATGGTGGCATTTCTCGCCCGCTGGAGCGTGGTTCCTCTAGTTATCCTCCTGATGACGGAGTTTTGGTAGCTCTGCAGCCGGTTGATTGTGGTCTTGTATAGATGGCGTAGCAGGGGCGCACCATGGAGTAGCGTTGGTCTGATGACTGCCTTATATATCTGGAGCTTGAGTCGCAGCGAGAGCAGCGGCGAGACCAGAAGATGATATAGCCTGTGGGTCTTGTTACGGGCCAGCTTATTTCTCTGACGTACATGGCTGGAGAGTGTCAGATGGCGGTCCAGGGTGACACCCAGGTAGATTATCGAGTTCGAGAGAGGCAGTTTTACTCCGTCTATCACGAACTCGGTGGGTAACTTCTTCTTGCCCTTTTGAAAGGACATGATGATGGCGTCCGTCTAGGCTGGGTTGACCCTGATGCCGATTTCCTTTAACTCCCCGACTATGACGTTGGCTGCTGCCTGTGCCTGGTTTCATGCTGTCCTGGCGCTCATACTGGTGGCATAAATGGCGATGTCATCAGCTTAGGCAGCTACTGTCGCCCCCGGATGCTTCTTTGAGACCACTGGTGCCGTGAAAACGACAAACAGAAGTGGCCCCAATACAGACCCTTGAGGTACCCCGCAGATGGTATCGCGTGGAATCGACAGGCCTCCGCCGACCCGTACGACGAAAGTTCTTCCGCTAAGATAGCTTCGGATCAATCGGCATAGGGGGGCGGGGAACCTGAACTCCTCCAGGCGGCGGAGCAACAGAGTGTATGACACACAGTCAAAGGCCTGTGTGCAATCCAGGGAGATCAGTGCTGTGGCATCGTTATTCTTCCTCATCCTCTCCATGGTGTGGCCCTGCAGCTTAGCGAGGTGGTGTTCACAGGCGACCCCTCGTTGGAAACCGGTGTGTTCCGGTGGGATGATGCTCTCCTCCGTACAGTGCATCATCAGGTGGTGGTGTATCAGCATTTCCAGGATCTTACTCATGTGCGAGAGAAGACTGATCGGGCGATAATGCTCCGGGGAATCTCCACTCTTCCCCGGCTTGAGTAGCGGCACTACGATCGCTTCTTTCCAAGCCTTAGGAAAGTACGATAGCCGGACGCACGAATTAAAGATGTTCAGTAAGAAGGCTTTACCCTTCCTAGGGAGCATCTTCAACAGCACATACGGAATATTGTCTTGCCCAGAGGACTTGTTGCCCTTAATACGTCGTAGCACCGACTCAAGCTGGTTGAAGGTGAAGTGGATGGGCCTCTCATTCGGGGACGGAAGTCTCCCTTCTAGAGGTCCAGGAGCGTTTCTCACACGATCCCCTTCCCTCGCTGCATAGTCGGTCGCCAGAAGTTCAGCCTGTTCGACCGGCGTCAGCAGATCGCTCCCAGAAGTCAGATACACTGTCCTCTTCTTGGCGACGTGAGTCCTTATGAGTCTCCAGAATTTCTTCTGGTCGTCATGGGTCCTCAGGAGCTGTTCGTGCCAAAGGGCGGTCTTCCAGGCACGCATGAGGCTGACAATCAGCCGGGTCATCGCATTGATGGCCGGCTTCAAGCCATAGTCACCCGTGCGGTAGAAGACGTTCCTAAGGTTGTTCCTTTGGGCCAACAAGGCGAGGATGTGTCTCGGAGGCTTTCTGAGAGCGTTCGGCTGAGGGGTGAACCTAGGGATGTTTTGGTTCGCTGACTTCTGGATGGTAGTGGTGATGGCGGCCACCGCGCTCTCCACCTCGACTTCAATTCTCAGAGGCTGTATTTTGGATAGTGTATTATCTACACTAGCCCTATAGCCCTTCCAGTCGACCTCGTGAAAGAGGTACTTGCTCGCCGGGGGTGTGGCGGGCGTTCCCTCAAAAGAGTAAAGCACAGGCCGGTGGTCAGACGGTCCGTACGGGAGTGCGTGGCACCCCGTGACGGTGTGCTGATCCCTGGTCAGGAGTAGGTCCAGCGTAGATGTCCAGCCAGGTCGGGCCGCATGCCTGAAAGTGTGCACCCCAGGGTGAAAGACTGTCAGCCTGGTCTTGGTGATGTACGTACCCACCGTGTTATTACTGCTACACAGCCAGGCAGTGTGTCGTGCGTTGAAGTCCCCAAGGACGACAAACCGACTCCTACCCTGGGCGTGTTGCAGCAATTGCTTCATGCATGTTGTTATTGCATTGGGCCTCCACATAGACACAGTAGAAAGTGAAACGATGTTTCAGGTGAACATCGACTGTGACTATATGAGTACTCTTGGTAGAAGCCACTGGGTTGGGTATCAATCGTGAAGGTACATCTCGTCTGACCAAGACGACGACACTCTCCTCAGTCCCTGGGTCACACACCTCCCGGTACGCGGTGTACCCCCGGATGTACTGTCTATCAGAGGTGGGGAGCATGGTGTCCGTCAGTGCCACTACCGAAGGCCGGTGCTGCTGTAGGAGGAGTTCGACTTCAGCCTGCTTCTGACGTAGGCCTCCGATGTTGTAGTTGACAGCCAGGTGCTCAGTAGCAGAACTATGATCGCACGTTTCCAGGCGTTAGGAAAATATGATATCCTTATACAAGAGTTGAAGATATTCAGTAAGAAGGCTTTGCAATAGTATATAAGGTATATCATCCTGCCCAGAGGATTTGTTACCCTTGGTGCGTCGTAGTACCGACTCGAGCTGGCTGAAGCTGGAGTAGATGGGCTTCTCATTAGGGGACGGTGGTCTCCTTTCTGGAAGCACCGAAGCATCTGCCTCACGAGCACCTTCCCTCGCCTCATAGCCTTTCGCCAGGAGTTCAGCCTGTTCCCTAGGTGTCAGCAGGTTGTCCCCGGTTGTTAGGTGGACTGTCCGCCTCTTGGAGACGTGGGTCCGGACTAACCTCCAAAACTGACGGTGGTCGTCATGGGTCCTCCTGAGCTGTTCATGCCAGAGGGAGGTCTTCCAGTCGCTCATGAGACTGACTATCTGCCGGGTCATCGCATTGATGGCCGGTTTCTAGCCATAGTCCCTTGTGCGGTGGAAAATGTTCCTCAGATTGTTCCTCTGGGCAATCAGAGCTAGGATGTGTTTTGGTGGCTTCCTGATGGCGTTAGGTTTAGGGCTGAACCTAGGTATGTGCTGATTGGCTGACTCCTGGATGGTAGTGGTGATGACCTCCACTGCCTCGTCCACCTCGTCTTCGGACCTTAGCGTTCTGATGAACGGGAGAGCATCTTCAACACTGACCCTGTATCCTTTCCAGTCGGCCTTCTGGAAGAGATATTTGTTCGCCGGTGGTTTGGCGGGTGTGCCCTCGAATGTGTAGAGCACAGGCCGGTGATCTGACGGTCCGAAAGGGAGTGCTAGGCATCCCGTGACGGTGTGCAGATCTCTGGTCAGGAGCAGGTCCAGTGTTGAGGTGCAGCCAGGTCGGCCCGCATGCCGGAAGGTGTGCACGCCGGGGTGAAAGACGGCCAGCCTGGTCTTAGTGATGTAGGTGCCAATCACGTTGTTACTACTACACAGCCAGGCAGTGTGTCGTGCGTTGAAGTCACCAAGGACGACAAACCGACTTCTGCTCTGGCCGTGTTGCAGCAGTAGCCTCATCGATGTTAGGATACCCTTGGGCCTCTTATAGACACAGGAGAAAGTATAGCGATGTTTCAGGTGAACTTCGACTGTAACTACATGAGTGCCCTCGGTGGAGGCCAATGGATTGGGCACCACCCTAGAAGGGACATCTCACCAGGATAGCAACGCCTTCCTGAGCCCCGGGGGCGCACTCCTCCGTAGACGGTGTACCCTGGAAAGGTGCGAGTCGAGGCGGAGAGCTGCGTGTCAGTCAGCCCACCACCGATGGCTGGTGTTGCTGCAGGAGGATCTCGACTTCGGTCTTCTTAGACATCAGGCCTCGGATGTTCCAGTTGATGACCCGGGCTTCAGTCATCGCGCGGCAGGAGCACTTCTTTCTTTCCGCAGCTCCCGGATCAGGTCAGCGATGATCTTCATCAGGTCATTGATGGTGTCCATCAACCAACCCGTTTGTTCAGTGTCTGGACGAACCTGTACCAGGGAGGCGCTCGTCCAAATCTTGCTTGATGCCCTGGAGGTCGCAATCTACATCAAACCCGTATAGGACATACTTGTTTGATCGTTTGGTACCTCTGGGAGCAAAGGTATGAAATTGGACCTTTCCGTCCTCTTTCAGTAGGGCTCGGGTACGGGCATGGTCGGCCTCTTTTTTGAGATACAGGCGTATCTCACGTAATGAGGTGCTCGTGGTAAAGTCGGTGATGTCCACCGACTTTAGGTTGGCATGAAGGTCCCGTTGTGATACAGGGGGGCTGATCACTATTGGTGGCGGGAGCCGTGCCTTAGGGGTGGCGTTGGTGGTGGAGGGCGCAATAGGGGTGAACCTATTGGCAACAGGGGTGGCAGGCAGGCGTCTGACCTGTGTCCTCAAGGAAAATACATTCCTCTTGGACACAGGCACAAAGCCCCCCTCGTCAGCCTCTGGGGTCCTCCTCTTTTCACTCTAATAGGCTCTTCTGCCGTTTCCATCTGGCTTGCGCCGGATGGTCCAGGCTGTGAAGGGTCGGCCCAATTGGCCGTTTCAGTGTGATCCACGGGATATGTGTGGACTGAAACAGCTTAAGGTGCGACCTAAGCAAGGATGACTAGGCGATAGCAGTCTTCAGTCTTCAGGTTCTTCAGGAGATCCTTCCTCTTCGGCTGCTGAATGCTCGACGCTCGCTGAGTTGTCCTTCAGGACCTTGGCTAATATACCACTCAGGTCCGACGGTGGGGGCAGAGGGGCGCCTGTGGTTGGTCCGGCTTCAGCAGGTGGTGGTGGTGGGGGTAGATCCTGTGGTCCCTCCAGTGAGCTGCGAGTAGGACAGGTCCGGCTGGGCCTGTCTGCTGGGCTTCCTTGAAGGGGCTGCTGCAGCTGTGGTGGCGGCGGCGGTCTTCCTCCTCTTCATCAGCTCCTGCCTCTTCGGACAATCCTTCGATGCGGCAGGGTGAGCACCTCCGCAGTTGACGCACTTGGGGGCCGCAGGGCGAGGGCATTCAGCACTGGCGTGGGTCTCTCCACACCACCGGCAGGCGACGAACCGCCCGCAATACTTCATTATGTGCCCGTATTGCTGGCAGTTGTGGCATTGGGCGGGGGTCCCGTCCTCTTTGAAGGGGTAGACCCTAATGATCACCCTCGCTATGCTGCGGAGGGCTTTAATGTCTTCAATCTTCACCGACGGGTCGGTGATGATCTGGATCCCGTCGACGTCGTACAGGACCCCGCTCTCATTCCTTCTGGTTAGCCTCCTAGCTAGCCGAAATCCAGTCAGCCTCTCCTTGAGTTCCTCCTGGATCTCGTGGATGGGTTGGTCCAGGTCAAACCCCGTGAGGACGAACTTCTTCGACCTCTTGGTCCCACGTGGTGCGTAGGAGTGAAACTGCACCGTGGGGTTCTGACGTAGCAGTTTCACAGCCTTGCTGTGTTCTGCTTCTGACGTCAAGTACAGCCTCGTTTCACGGGCTGAAGAGTTGGTCTTGAAATCGGTAATACCGATTTCGTCTAAGACCTTCTTCAGCGACGTGACTGAGACTGGCGGCACGATTATGATCGGTGGCGGCAGCTTCTTCTTCGGTGTGGTAGCCGAGGAGGCTGATGTTGACGGGACTGCAGCCGGGGGAGCCGCATCCTCGGTCTCTGGTCAGGGCGCTATCGCCTCAAAGCGGTTCAAGGTCGCCACCGGGGGTGGATTGGCGACAGGGCGAGGTTTCAAAGGCATAACGCTTTGCAACTTCGATAAATTCCTCCTCACTGAGGGCTCTCTTCGAGCCTCCCGCTGGCGGCGGGGTGGTATCCATATGGCTGGGGCCTGCCTGCTCGCTAGCCATAGCACTGGAGAGCGATTGCACTTGTCAGCGCGACGCTACCCGATAGGCTGTTGGAGATTATTCCACAGGATAGGTGTGGTCCCCAACAGCTTAAGGCGCTAAGCTAGACAAGAGTGTAGTCTTCAGTCTTCTTGCTTCAGAGGGAGATGTTGCTTCTTCTGCTGCTGGCTGCTGACTGACTATGATGAGCCGGAGCAGGCTGAGCTGGAGGTATTTGTGCTTGGTGGTGGGCTGCCTGTTGGTGATGAGAGTAGGTGAGGTCGTTTCTGACCGGCCTACTGTTTCTTCTGGACTTGGGGGTTGATGTCTTGACGGCTGGAGCTTCTTCAGGCTGGCCTCTTCTTTTCTTCAACAGTTCCTGTCGGCGAGGGCAGTCCCGTGAAGATGCGGGGTGGTTTCCACCACAGTTCAAGCACTTCATAGGGATGTTCTTTGGGCATTGTGCTTCCAGGTGATCCCCACTACACCAAGAGCAGCGTACCAGGCGGTCGCAGTATTTTGTCACATGACCAAATTGGAGGCACCTCTTACACTGGGCCGGGCATCCGTCCTTCTTGAATTTAACTACACGGAAGCGGACATAGTTAATATGTCTCAGCGCCCGTATATTTTCAATTTTGACATCGTGGTTGGTGATGAGGAGTACGCCCTCGATGGGGATTACCTCATCGCCGACCCGCTTGTTCAAGGTCAGGACAAACCTGTACCCAGGGAGGCGCTCGTCCAGATCTTGTTTGATGCCCTCGAGGTCACAATCTACGTCAAACCCGTAGAGGACGTATTTATTGGAACCCTTGGTTCCTCTCGGCGCATACGTGTGAAATTGGACCTTCCGGTCCACTTTCAGCAGGGCCCGGGCACGGACATGGTCGGCCTCATTTTTGAGATACAGGCGTATCTCTCGTAATGAGGTGCTAGTTGTAAAGTCGGTGATATTCACCGACTTTAGGTTCGCATGCAGCTCCTTTTGTGAAACAGGGGGACTGATCACAATGGGCGGCGGGAGGCATACCTTGGGGGTGGCGGTGTAACAGGGGTGGCAGGCAGGCGTCTGACCTGTGTCCTCTAGGGAAATACATGCCTCTTGGACACAGGCACAAAGCCTTCCTCGTCAGCCTCTGTAGTCCTCCTCTTCTCTCCTCGAGTGGGCTCTTCTGTCGTTTCCTTCTGGCTTGCGGCCGGAAGGGTCGGCCATACTTGTCAGGGCAATGCTACCCGATTGGCCGTTTCAGTGTGATCCACGGGATAAGTGTGGACTGAAACAGCTTAAGGTGCGACCTAAGCAAGATGACTAGGCGATGGCAGGAAAAGCAGTCTTCGGTCTTCAGAGTCTTCAGAAGAACCTTCCTCTTCGGCTGCTGGCTGCTGAATGATCCGTATTTAAGGCTTCCTGATGCAGTGGGGGGATGTTTCGACGGCTGTGATTGGCCCGCTTTCTGGTGGAGGTGGTGGTGGTGGGGGGGGTGCTGCCCCTTGCGCCTGTGCTGCTCCTGTTTTCCACTTGAGCCGCCTGCTAGTTGGGAGTATGCCATATCAGACTGCACGGGTCTACTTTGTATTCTATTAGGAGTCGTTTCTGTTGATGGTATGCTCTTCCTTTTTTCTTTTAGTAACTGTTGCCTGTAGGGGCAATCTTTAGAAGACGCTAAGTGATCTCCGTTGCAGTTATGGCATTTCGCCGGCTGTTTGTCCTTTAGTGGGCATTGGGAGATGAGATGGTGATCCCCACACCATGCGCCATGGCATTTGTAACCATAGTATTTCATCGTATGTCCAAACTTTAAACACTGGTGGCACTGCACTGGACCTTTTGGATCTTCGCAAAACTTGGTCCCACGGCAATTCACATGAGCGATGGCTCGCAGTTTTTGTATGTCTTCAATTTTCGTGCTATTTTCCGTTATCAGCTGTATAGCCTCGATGGGGTAAAGCTGTCCTGTAGGGCTCTTTTTCATCATCCGTCGGGCCATCTTAAATTCTGGGAGGTTTGCCCTTAGGTCTTCAGTTATTACATTTATGTCTGAGTCCAAATCGAAACCGTGAAGCACGAACTTTTTGGAGTGCTTCGTCCCTCTCCGCGCATATGTATGATATTGGATCTCTGGGCCTCCTCTCAAAACATCAACGGCCCTGTAGTGGTCCCCTTCTGTTGTTAGGTATAGTTTCATCTCTCCTCCGTTTGTGTAACTTAGTAATTTTCAAATTCCCTAGCACTTTCTTCAGGTCGGTCTGCAGATTGGTGGATTGATCACTATCGGCGGCGGAAGTTTTGGCCCCACAGTCTCCTGCGGTCTAATGGGGTCAAACCGATTAGACACTGTGATTGGAGCTTTCGGGACGATCACCTCCGGTCTCTTCTTGAACTTATGCTTGGCCAACTGGTATTCATCAATGGTATCTTCAGAGGTATCTGCCGGTCTCTTCCCTAGTTTAGCAGAGTCGGGCACCACTTCCATCACGCCCCCCTTTGCCATCTTAGGACTATTAGCCTGCCTCGACAGTGCGACGCTGCCCGTTTGGCTGTTGAAGACTAGGTCCACGGGATAAGTGTGGGCTTCAACAGCTTAAGGCGCTGAACTGGTGGAGACACGAGACTAACCTTCTTCAAGCTTCACTGACGATAGAGTAATCCAGGAGATCTTCACTCTTCGGCTTCTGGAGCTGAACTGTTCGATAATATAGTATAAGATTACAATCTGTACTTAGAGTTAAAAGGAAATATAATGATAGTATTATGGCCAGACTGTTGCCCGTACGAAAAAAAAAAGGTTAATCGTAGACCCCCATTATGTTTTAACGAGGAATCTATTTCTGTATTCAGATTTTAATTTTGATATACAGGGTGTCCCAGAAGACACAATTTAAAAAAAAAAATAGAATCCTATGATTTGACGTCGTAAATTGATTCCACACCCTATTTTCAGCAATTTATACAGATTATATTGTGTACATAGTTATGTATTACAAAAAAAAAAAATGTATATATATATATATATATATATATATATATATATATATATATATATAAATTATCTATAGATGCGTTGGTTTAGTAAAATATTTTTTAAAAAATGTAGAAAAAATAAATTATTAACAAATTTAGAGCATCAGGTGATAATTTATTTTTACGATTCATGAGAATTAAAGGCTATAAATACATTCATAAAGTATAAATAAACATTTAAAACAAAGAAACTGGAATTTATAGGGACAACAATTGAAAAAAAGCAAGAGCAGAAAGCAATCAAATTACAAAAAAAAAATTCTCGTAAACCGGCACGAACCCGCAGGTAATTATTAATGAAAAGTAAACTATAAACCTTCTAGTTAATGTCCGTGTAGGGGATTTCTTTGGGATTTTGAATGTTTTAATTTTTTTTTATGTTTATCAATTATAAACACTTCAAGAATCTTTAAAAGTTCAATAAGCATGAACTTTAATTATGATAACAAAGTTAAATTATTGGAATAAAGATGATTTATTAATTTTGGTTCATCAAAATAGTTGTGGTCATTTAAAAAATAAAGGACATTTTCGATATAACGGTCGTTTTAATAAGATATCTTAGGTGGTCATTTTTAATTGAAAAAAAACAAAAAAAAAAAAAACTGATGATGGACAATGATAATAGAAACTATGAAGAACAGCTTAACCAAAAAAATATGGAAAAATTAGAAATTTCAGCTGTTTGTCCTATGTCCACCGAATACATAGGCTCGCCCCACTGTGCGCTGGAGTGACTCCTAGACCCCAATATCCGATGACGGGGGCAGATGTGCGGATGTGGAGGAGGGGGGGGGCGGACCCTAATTACTGAACCCTCCAACCTATAGATATTTTATGGATGGCTACCCCTCCCTCCAATAGCTGTACCCTCCAGGCGACTAAAAAACCAGGGCTTGTAATCTACCATTACATTGTCCCTCCAATTTCAATGCCTGCCCGAGTTTTATTATTGATTTCCTTTGAGAAACTTTGTCCTTCTCTGGTTCTATGCTTTCGTATCTTGGAGTGTAGAGGAAGGGGCGGTATCAAGATATCCATCACGATCCTTCTTCCTTGAATCAAAGGTTAGAAATATAGTCATTTGATTTATAATTAAATGAATTTAAAAAAAAAATCCGAAAATTATAGTTTCTTTATACACTTTTAATATAATAAATATAATATTAAATTAAATTAATACATATAAACAAAAAATCTGGTGCGCGCAACACACGGCTTTTACTTACCTTCGTTGTTAAAAACAATTTGAGAATTTTTAAATACATTTAAAGATGCAAAAAAAATTGTTAAAGAATTAATCATTTTGAATTTCAATAGAAACATGTGTTTTATTAAATAATCTATTATATTTTTATCTATAACAATCAGTTAGTTTTATTGGCTTTTTACCACTTTCCAATAATCTTTACAATTCAGTAAATTATATAATAATGCTTTTTCTAAAATCATTAGCTATCCAACGGTATATTATACACGTACATGTATATTACTATTCTTGTGTTCAAAAACACAAAAATTGCATTAAAAAATATTTTTGCTCTTTTCATCTTTACTTGTTTATCAAATTCGCTCAACTTGCATATTTACCCGTTATTTATCCATGGTGATGATCCAAGTGTTTTTAAATCTATAAAATTAAAGGCACTTTAGAAGAAGAAAATTTAAAATTTCGGCATTTAAGCCCTAGCAGACTATTTCAGTCAGAATGAAACCTACATGATATTAAAGCCCATTAAATTTTACATCGATATAGGGAGTTTAATAAAAATCGTTAGAGCCGTTTTTGAGAAAATCGTAAAAAGGTGCAAAATGTATGGTATAAAGTTGATCTTCCGGTAAGATGATGTTTATGAAAAAGTTTCTGTAACATCTCGGGCGTATAGTTATCTTAAATATGAAATTTCAGTTTCATAGCACTTTTAGTTTTCGCCCGGGAGTTACCACACACACACACACACACACACAACATGTTTACAAACTCACCGTTCTCTTGAACAAGCAAAGTTCTACAAAACATAAGAAACAAAACAAACATACTCCCACATCTGCCTTCCATGTGTAACTATCCAAGATAAAATCTCCGAGACAAATACTGATATTATTAGTATACGATAAAATATATGAATATTTCAATCAGAATGAAACCTACATTTTATTAAAGCCCATTCAATTTTACATAGATATAGCGAGTTTAATTAAAATCCGTTTTTGAGAAAATCGCAAAAATGTGGAAAAAGTAGGTTTCCGGTCAGCTGATTTTGAAGAAAATGTTGGTGTAAAATCGGGGGTGTATAGTTGCCTCAAATACGAAACTTCAGTTTCGTACGACTTTTCATTTTTGCGCTAAAATTACTACACACACACACGAACACCCAGACACAAACAAACAGATCTTCTTCTTCTACAAGAAAATTAGAATTCGAAAAACGAATAGAAAAAATCCGTATTCGGCTGTCCGCGGCTTTTCTCCGAAAACTACTGGAACGATTTTTTTTTAAATTACAGCTGCAAAAATACAAGCGAATCTAACGATGATTCTAACACCTAGACGTTGAAATCCGCTTATTAGTTTTAAAATGGCGACCGATTAAATATGAGCTTTTTAATCAAGAAACCGCGAATAGTTATAACAAAGAAAAGAAAGAAATTGACATTTTACCCATGAATCCGCCTATAACTCAGTGATTTTTTAAGATGGAGTAAAAATGTATTGAGTTTTAGAATCAGGAAACCGCGACGAATAAAAAATAAAATAAGAAAATTGAAATTTTGTTTTGACATACCGTTGTAACTCCGTAATTTTCGAAGATTAAAAGTACTGAGTTTTAGAATCAGTACACCGCTATTGATTATAAAACAGAAAAACAAATTGAAATTTGACCTATATGTACGCCTTTCACTCAGATATTTTTGAAGATAAATAAATAAATAACAAATTAACTTGTTAGTTCTTCTTCAATAGTGAATTAAAGTTTCTACAAAAGGAATCATTAAAATCAGTCAAGAAATAACAGAGATATATCGTTTTAAAATAAGCAGTGGTGATTGACCATTTCCTGAGGGTTATTTGTTGAATTGGAGAGCCCGTGGCTGAGTGGCTAGCGCGCTTGTCTCTCGTGCTAGAGGTTCTGAGTTCGAATCCCAGTCCCGGCGGGACTTTTATAAGGATATAAATGATAGGGGATTGACTCACAGCCTCTCCCTCAGAGAGTGGAATGGTGAAACCAACCAAATGGTGGCCACTCGCAAAAATAGGCGTAAGGAGTGATGATCCTACCCTGTACAGAATAATCGTGAATCGTGAGTATATTCTCCCAGGAGATTACACTACAAGGCCAAGCGTCTACACAGCCTGTAGTGCCAGATAAAAAAGTATTAGTTAATTGCCTCTAAACATTTATATGAACATTTATACCATAATATATTTATTTGGAAATAATATACCATTCTGTAATAATTTGCAGCTTTTTTTAAATACTTCAAAGGTCTATGACTCGCATTGAACATATCTGTCGGATATATCTAAGATAAAGGTTCTTTATAATATGTATAAATATATATATATATATGTGTGAATTGAGAAATTACATGAAATTGCCATCAAAACTTCAAAACGGGACTTCAAATTTCGTATGAGAAAACTCAGTACATGGACTCAGTACAGAACTCAGTAACTAAATTTGGCAAAATCTTTCAAGTGAACGAATTCAAATATTTAGGAGAAATTATTCATAACCATGGTTTAAACCGAGAACCAAATAAAGAAAGAGTTTCCAAATTACAGAAAGCTTACAGAAAATCAATATCTCGGAAAGCAAAACTTAGACATTATAATATCGTTGTCAAACCAAAAGCGTTATATGAATCGGAAATCTTAATGATTGGAGGCAGATCTTTAATCAAAGACAAAGAGAAACAAGAAAGGAAAGCTGTACGCACAATTTTTGGCCCAGTTTGTAAAGAGGGAATCTGGAGACAAAAATCATCCCAAGAAATATATAATCAGTGTGAAAAAACTCTCATACCTTTCAGAAAAGACATTTGTAATTTTACGGGCACATTATCAGAATAGACATAGGTAGAATAAATAAAAAAATCCTCAACCTAGCCCTCTTATTAATAACCAAGAATAGCTGGCTTCGTGAAATTAAAACAGATCTCCAGGAAATCAACATCTCAGAAGCCACTGTACGGGACAGATGTAAATTTCGAACCCTAATCAACAATCACCAATTTAAAGATAAACCCAACACCAAGGCCACTCAAGATTGGACTGATGAACGAAGAAAGGAGCTCAGCGAGAGGGTGAAGAGATTTTGGAAGGAAAAGAAGGCCAACACATCATCTAAGCAGTGCTCCTGAGTCGGGCATAACGATGCAATAATTATATATATATATATATATATATATATATATATTATATATATATATATATACCATTTCCCTAAAATAAATGTTTTCATGGACAAACGTTGTAATTATAAGTTCTAAATCAAGTTAATGTTGTGTACTGCGCGCACCAGATTTTGCAATAAATATTATTTCTTTAAAATATCGTCAAAGACTCAGATTATGATTTTCTATCGTATAAATCAATGGGTGTAAACCTTTTATGAAAATGTGGATGTTATTAAGGGACCGTCCCTTTGGAAAGCCTACAACTTGCAATCCGCGCCCTTCTCAATGAAAGACAAATCTAATTCAACCTCAGAGAGATTACTCTACCTTTCACATTTCGATATCTACTGATGAAATTGGATTCCCTTTTCAAACCCCGCTTTTGTGACCAATCTTCAGTAATTGATTTTGTCAATTTATTATTTTTCCCCTTTCTGATATTTCTCATTTCCAAAGCCTTTAGCGACACCTTTAAGTGGGTGAAACGAGAAATTTTTATTGTTATTATTTTTTTTTTTTTTGTTATTTCATTCTTCAGTGAACAAACTCAACTTCCAGTTTTCCTTTGTTTTGAGAATAAATGAACTTTAAAAAAAAAAATTTGGCTTTTTAATTTTTGAAGGGGGTTCGTGAAAAATTTAGAGGTTGGTCTTCAAACTTTATTTTTATTTTTAATTGTAGAGAAAGTGATGGAGTAAAACATCCTAAATGTCTCTTTTCAGAAATTATTTCAAAAATATTAAAATTATCCTGTTAATTTTCGATATTAACATTTGAAATGTTGAACTAATTGATTTTCTTTGGAACGTGACAAACGAGAGACGTAAGATGATAATTTAACAGTAATAACTCCAACGCTGAGTCTCGAAATGGATAGAAAATAATAAATATATTTTTATTATTTTTTTTTTTTTTTATTCGTATATATTACAATTTGTCATAATAGACAATAATAATAGTGCTACAGGATCTCATTCATACAATATTTACAATATAAACAAAAGGAAAGTCAAATTACATAAAATAAAATCAAAATAAATAAACGTATACAATAACAAAATAAATACAAATTAATGAAGTTAACAAATAAATAAACAAAACATGTCACATTCATACCTATGTACAATATTTACAATCAGCTCGGGAACCCCGGACGGGGCTTGTCCTCCCACTTGTGGAAGGACAAGCAGAGTCCAAAGGAATAAAATCTGGTGCGGGCAACACACGACTTTCATTTACCTTCGTTTTTAAAATCGATTAAAGAATTTCTAAATACAGTTAGAGATAAAAATGTGTGAAACCATTAAAGAATTAATTAAATTGAATTAATATAGAAAGTTGTGTTTTATTAAAAACTCTATTTTATTATTATCTACAATAATCGGTTAGTTTTATCGGCTTTTTAACACTCTTTAT
The DNA here is from genome assembly GCA_023052935.1 of Piezodorus guildinii. NCBI lineage: Eukaryota > Metazoa > Arthropoda > Insecta > Hemiptera > Pentatomidae > Piezodorus > Piezodorus guildinii. The sequence continues at coordinate 110,018,130 of CM041295.1, forward strand.
TCAATTTTACAAGCTTGTGTATAAGATGATATATTTTCTAAAGTCTTTCTCTTTCAAACAGTATATTATACGTCTATATTACTGTTCTTATGTTCAAAAAGAAAATTGGCGCGCTCTGCTTCATTGACAAGCCGCCAGGTTGCAGCACGGTCAACATGAATTTCCCATTTCGGGAACCCAGGAAGTTTTATCGGCTTTTCATCACTCTGCATTACCCCTTACAATTCCGTATATCACATAATATTTTTTCTTAAATCTATAGCTATCCAATGGTATATTATAAATTTATATTACTATTGTTGCGTTCAAAAACACAAAAAATGCTTATAAAATTTTAGTTGCTTATCTTACAAACGTTTAACATGGAATCGGCACACTAGACCGAAACGACAAGAAACTGCTCGCAGCTTTCGGTTACTTCAGCACTTACTAGACAAACGCTCTAAACTTTCACTTAACTACAAAAGAATCATCTACATGACCATCATAAGACCTATCTGGACTTACGGAGTTGAGCTATGAGGCTCCACTAAACCATCAAATTCTTCCCGTATCCAATCCTTACAATCCAAAATCCTTTGAAAAATCCTAAACGCTCCTTTTTTGTCACGAATAAACTTATCCATAAAGACCTTAATATTCCCTTTGTAGCTGATTTAGCCCGAACCAGGTATCAATCCTTCCATGACAAACCCCAATCCCACTCCAACCCACTAGTTTCAATCCTTGCTTCCTCTTCAATTCCCGACAAACCTCCGAGGCGTCTGAAAAGAAGATGGCCTCGAGACCTTCTTGTTTAGTTTTATTACTAGAGTGCTGCCAATTGGCAGTTTCTCTTCACGTTTTTCATGTACACTATCTTTTATCAGCATATTTACTTGATGTATTCCTATACAGTTATAAATTTCAATAAAATATTTTTTAAAAAATAAAAAAAAGTTTATTATCAAATTCGCTCAACGTGCATATTTAGCTGTTAATTATCAGGGAAAACATGATAATATAGTTATTTGTATATAATCTATAGAATTAAAGGTACTTTAGATGAAGAAAATATAAAATATCGGCATTTAAGCCCTGTCATACTATTTCAATCAGAATGAAACCTACATCATATTAAAGCCCATTTAATTTCAAATCCATATAGCGAGTTTAATCATAATCGTTTGAGCCGTTTTAAAGAAAATTATAAAAAGGTGCAAAATAAATGGTATAAAGTAGCACTTCCGGTCAGCTGAATTTATCAAAAATGTGTGTGTGTGTGTGTGTGTGTGTGTGTGTGGTAAGTCTTGCCCGAAGACAAAAAGTTGTACGAAACTTAAAATTCATATTTAAACTATATACCTGTTATATTACAGTAAATTTTTCGTCTAAATCAACGAACTAGAATATGCAATTTGCATATTCAACGAATTGTCACTTTATACTATGAAATTTGCACCTTCTATATTAATGTGAAATTAAATTGGTTTTATTCTGATTATATTAGGTTCTATTCTGAATTAAACAGTGGGACAGGGCTTAAAAGCTAGATTTTCAGAATTTCTTCCTCTAAAATATCTTTCATTTTGATAATTAGAAATAATTAGCTATTCCAACTTGTTAGCGTTGAAACAATGTGTTATAGGAAAGAATTTGACGATCAACTTTAGGAAAAAACAGAATATTATTTTAGGCTAATGTTTTTATTTAGCACAATAGTAAGATAGGTGTGTGATATTGGAATGCTCTATTTTAAAAATGATGTTTTATAGCACACTATATATACAGAAATTAATGATAAATAAGTATATATTTTGTGAATGTGGTCTCATATCACTATTACTGCGGCTCATTTAGAAACAAATTGTAATATTTCTCAATAAATATTTATAGTTTAAAAAAAAACACACACAATGTTGGAGAAGATAATGGATAAGCTCATAAACGTTAGATAGTGATTTCTATTGTTATATTATTTATTCTAAAATAAATGTTGCAATCGAAATAATAATTTTTCCAGCTTGAATTTTCTTAAAAATACGAAAATTGATTTCAACTATTAAGATTATTGAAATTTCTGCCTGTTTTGCGGTCACCAGAATTTTTTTTTTTTATATATATAGTCACATGGGCGTTGCACTATTGTTATTATAATTTCAACCATGACCTTAAACTTAACTTTTTTCTATGATGGAGTCCAGAGGAATTTCGAAAAAAAATACATTAGCTCTTTCCCCTGACCCCCACTTGACCCCCATCCCCATCATCTCTACCTCCTAACTAAGGGAAGGGGGCGGCAAAGACACGATATCATCCTCCTTCAGAAGCACGTACAAGTTGCCTTAATAAGCCATCAGATTGGGCCCTTATGTATTAGACAGCCTCTGTCCTTTGCAACCGCTCCTATAAAGGAAGAGTACGTTAATCTGTAACACGTTACTGAAGTTATCGATTAGGGATTTCATGGAGGGGGTGATCTCAACAGATGTCGATATACAGCTTATTTCTACTGTTATCCATGGGTAAGTCAATCTCAAAACGGTCCAGTACGAAACTGAAATTTTGTATTTAAGACATGAGTATGCTGGGAAGTTATAGCTACTTTTTCACCTAAATCGACTTGCCAGAAGTTCTACTATTCTATGTAATTTACACCTTTTTGCGATTTTCTCGGAAAACGACTTTAACCATTTTAATCTGACTCGCTATATTGAGGTAAAATTAAATGGGCCTTAATTTAATGTTGCTTTTATTCGGATGGAAGGTGTGTGACAGGGCTTAAATGGCGATTTTTTTTTTAATCTCTAAAGTACTTTTACTTTTGTTGATTCTGAATAATTAACTATTTTCGAGGGGTCACTTTTGGCGTTGTGGCTATTATAACAGCCTTTTATAGTTTAATTTTTTTAAGTAGTAAAAAAGCATTTGTTATGTCGTCATTCGGTGGAGACTTTAAAAAAATTTTGCCAATGCTTTGTCCCAAACACATCTGAGCCATCATTATGGCTAGAAACAATTAGTATCTTCTGATGTATCTGTGAAATGTTACTATCGTAAATTATTAATTAGGCGAGCCTGTGACATAATGGCTAGCGCGCTATTCTATTATTATTATTTTTTTTAATTCTATTCTATTCTATCTTTTTTTTTTCTACCTTCCTAGCCATTTCTGGTATACGGGATTAGGAAGCAGTAGGTGATCGCATGCCACTGCTCCCAAAAAAACACTTTATTTTATAATTTCTTATTATACAAGTTTTGAGGAATGTTTAATTTGGGAACAATAATAATAAGGTTCTGTGGTGCAGCCCGGTGCACCGACGTGCACCTTAAAGCTGTACCTTAACTGTGCACCTTACTGGTGGGGTTGCACCTTATCCGATTGGGGCCAGCCACCTGGCCATCTCCATACGTCCGGATACCGTTCAGCCTTCCTGGTCCGCCACATCCGTCCGGTCCTCCTCATCCATCTGGGTGCCGTCCAGCCTCCCTGGTCTGCCGCATCCGTCCGGATTCGCCTCTGGTCCAGCCCTCCTGGTCTCAGAGAATCTCCTCTTCTTCGTCTTCTTTATCTGGCTCTCTAGCCGGTTGGGCTCTTCCGAGGGTGAAGTGTGAAGGGCCCACCATTTTCATCCACGCGTACACGAACTCCTTGAAGGAGGGGTAGTGCTTCTCCTCAAACAAGCGTGGAAGGTCCGGCTCAGAGAACGTGTACGTCCGACCTGGTCTTCATCATCAACCAAGTGCGGTGCCGCTCCATGGCAGTGCAGGACAACACCACGTGCTCAGCAGTCTCGAGGACTTCACAGGTTGAGCACCGGGGATCTATGATCTTTCCATGGTCATGCAGTTTTCCCCGGAACCCTCCGTGACCTGTTAGCATCTGCGAGACCCAGTAATAGAGTAGGACCCAATTTGCATCCAATCTTGACTGGACGGTGGGGAAGAACTGCCTCAATGTGGAACCCTTCCGGATCGCTACCCGCCGCCCATTCCACTCCTCTATTAGGTCCTCCCGAATTATTCTCTTCCACTGATTTGGGGCCTCGCCGATTCTTCCTCGGAGTCCCTCCGGAAGCGTCTCCAGCCCCTGCCACTTATAATCGTACCGTAGAACATCTTCCCTGAGGATGAGGCCCAGGGGCATCGCTCCGCCCAGCACCTGCTCTGCATCGTGCGACACCGTTCTATAAGCCTTAGTGACCCTAAACAGAGCCAGTCTCTGGATTGTCACCAGTCTCCCCCTACTGAGTGAGATGTCAACTCCAAGCCGGGGACGCATACCTCTGAATACCCATGACCACTCCTTTGTATATGGTCATCGTGGTGGGGTACCTGAGGCCCCAAAATGCAGCGGATCCTGCTCAATCTGTTTATGGACAGGGTCACCCTATCTCTCAGGTATTCTAGGTGAAGGGGGACGTTGAAATTCTTCTTAAGTCTTACACCGAGGTAGGTCCCCTCCACACCTATCCTTACTCTGTCTTCTTGGATTTTCAGTATAATAGGGTAAGCCCTGTCCGCGGACTGGGTCTTGGATGCGGCCATGCTCAACTTCCTCCTCACGCACCAATCCAACACGAGACTGGCGCACCTCTCTGCCTGTAGGATCAATCTGGCTCTGTTATTCTCGGCCACTATGACTGCCAGGTCGTCAACGTAGGCCGTGGCAAGGAACCCTCTCTCTTCCAATTCCCCCAACAACTGGTCGAAGACGAGCTTCTACAGAGCCGTACCCAGGACTGAGCCCTGCGGACAGCCTCTCTCTATATTCCTCTCGACCTCGTAGAAGTTACCTATAATCTTCACACTCCTGTTTCTGAGGTAGCTACTAACGAGGGAGTACAGATTGCTGGGGGTGTCGAATTCTTGCAGCCGCTGGAGTACGTACGGCCACCTCACACTATCGAAGGCGGAGGATATATCAAAAAGTACAAGCATTACGTACTTTTCCGCCTTCCCTTCTACGTCCATGCGCACTCTCAGCAGCGCGTCTGTGGTTCCTTTTCCACGAGTCGAGCCGAATTGCCACGATTGGCTAGCTGTACTGAGAATCGGGCGAAGTTTAGTCACCATCACCAGGCCTTTGGTGACGACAGGGAGGAGGCATTGTGGCTGGTATGCTTTTGGGGACTCCTTGTCCTTCCCTCCTCCCTTGTTGAGCAATCTCATGTCTGCGGCCTTCCATTTGCTTGGAAAGTGCCCTCTGCCCAAACATTGGTTGAAGATTCCCAATAATTCTTCTTCTATTTGTGGGGCACTATTCTTCAAGACCGCAGCATTTATTCTGTTTAGTCCTGGAGCTCTCCCGATCCTCTGCTTCTCCCGATCAATTATTTGATTAAACTACCCAACGATTTAGATAATTTTGTCTAGTTAAAAAGAGAGACTTTATATAGATATTTTATTCAAGAGATTCGTGCTTTTATTAATTTTTAATTATAGTGGTATTTCCTGAATAAAACAACTTTTAAAAGTTAAGTTCCTCTTCTATCTATACATATATACATAGATAGATAGATAGAATAGAATCATTTATTCTGTTATTTCAGTAGTGGAGCGACTCTGTGGCATGGAGTCCCTCCTGTGGCACATCCATACTCTATAAAGTGGGTACCCAAAATAAAGGAAAATCCTGGCGGTCGAGTGTGATTTAGGCCTAATGACCTCCATGTACTGATAAAATGAAAATTACTGGAATATACTCACAACGCACAACCAGTTAGTTGGAATATACTAACAAAACAGGTTATACATTAATTTTTCACTATTTTCTAACCTTTTTTATCTCATTATTTCATAATAAACCTGTAAAAAAGACAATCAGGCACGAAACGCAGAAACTAAAATATTCCGGAAACAAATCAACAATTTACTTAGGCCATGGATGAGAAGTTGCTAAGCATTGACCTGTCCAACATATCAATAAATGAAAAATGGGATTTATACAAAAAAAACAGTGCAAAACGAAGCGAAGGAGATTATCGGACAAAAAAATAACTGTCAAAAGGGCACCCTGGTTTGATTTGGATTGCAGACTGGCACTACGTACGAGAAGAATGCCGCATATCACCTAATGATCTAAAGAAGACATACAAGAGCATGTATGGAAGAACATAGAAAGAAGAGTAGGACTGAAAAACAGATCCATCAGAAAGAAAAAGCTCATAGGAGAGAAAAACAAATGGAAGATGTTGAGACCTACAGAACCCAAAATGAAATAAGAAAGTTTTAGCTATGGATAAACAGATCTCGCCTATCATTTAAATGTCTGTAAGGATATAGATGGCTCTCTTGTCACTGAGAAAGAAATAATAATAGAATGATGGAAAATCAGTTTGAGAACCTTTTGAATGGAGACTCTATTGGAGAAGAATTGTCCAAAGAGATCAATATAAGTGGTGATGAGTTGGAACCTCCAGATGAAGATGACGTGCAGCAGGGCGCCATTGGTTGTTTGAGAAATAACATGGCCCCAGGGGTTGATGAAATACCGTCTGAATTTTGGAAATATGGAGGAGGAGCAATACATGAATTTATGCAAAACCTGATTCAGGACATCTGGGTAGAGGTGTACATTCCTGAAGAATGGTACAAAACTATAATTGGTCCTATTCATAAGAAAGGGGATCCTCTTAACTGCGAAAACTACAGAGGAATATCCCTCTTGTCGTCTTCCTATAAGATATTTTCTAACATTATCTTCCATAGACTCCTTCCATTTTTGAAAGCAGAATAGGCCAATATCAAGCAGGCTTTAGGAAGGGTCAAGGTACAACAGACCAGATCTTCTCAGTTAGGATGATAATGAAGATAGCGGCTGAATACAACATCTAGACATACCATCTCTTCGTGGATTTCTGAGTGGAGCTGCGTATGACAGCGTGATACGGGAAAAACTGTATGAAGGAATGATCCCTCTTGGTATCCCTCCGAAATTAGTCCGCCTTGTCAGGATGACAATGAAGGCTACTCAGTGCTCAGTGAGAGTGGCCACATCTGAGTTTTTTCACAGACATAAGGGTCAAGACAAGGTGACTGCTTAGCATGCCTGTAATTCAATGTTTCTTTAGAATACGCAAACAGAAAGTCGGTAATCCAGGTAGGAGGGACGATTTTTAACAAATCATGCCAAATCTTAGCCTACGCCGATGATCTGGATATTGTTTGACGAAATTTTTCCAGCATGAAGATTGCCTTCATGAATCCAAAAAGAGAAGCTGCTAAACTTGAACTACTGGCGAATGAGAAGAAAACGAAGTATATGGTCTGCAATCCTAACACAGGAGAGCATGTAGCAGGAGATGTGAAAATAGGGGAATTCATTTTTCTCGGAACACAGCTAAACTCAGGAAATAATAAACAACCAGAGATACAGCGTCGGATTGTAGCGGCCAATAGGTGCTACTACGGACTTCTAAGGCATCTAAGGAGCAATTCTCTCTCCAGAACAAAGTTGAGAATATATAAGACACTTATTAGACCGGTTCTCACATATTCGTCGGAGTGCCGACAAAAGCCCAAGTATCGTTCCTATTTAGATTCGAAAGGAAAGTCTTAAAAAGGATTCTGGGGCCGGTGTATGATAAAGGTACTTGGAGAATACGAAAAAATGCAGAGCTCATGCATCCCTATGACGACCGAGACATAGGACATTTTATAAAGTCTGGGCGCCTGAGATTGGCCGGCCATGTTGCAAGGATGAATAGCTAAATCCCCAAAAAGCTCTTCGAGAAAAAAATTTTGGGAACCAGAAAAGTTGGTAGACCTTGCTAGCGGTGGAAGGATTGTGTTGCGGCAGATGCGCGGAACATGCTAAAAGTTAAACATTGGAGAGTAGCAGCACGAAACAGGGAAGACTAGCGGCTCAGACTAAGGGAGGCCTTGACTTGTAGCGCCATCGATGTATGTATGTAATTATTTGTTATGATAATGAATGGCTTCGGACTTCCATGCATTTATTTTTAATTTCTAAATGTTACAACACTTATTCACTTTTTTTAAATTTAGCTGTAACATGCTAACTATAGGATGATGTGTGATAAATAGGGCCGTATGATCTGCGTAAATGGACCCTATTACATACGGGTGGCTTGCAAAACTAAACTATGGTACTTCACTAATAAAATAAATATTACTGGAATATATACACAACACTCAACCGGTTAGTTGGAATATTCTAATAAAACAGGTTACACATTAATTTTTCACTATTTCCTAATCTTTATTTACCACCACCTTAACTATCTCATCTTTAATATTTAATGTGTCAAATTAGCAGACCTTAACAAAACTGACCCAGCATCTATAAAGTGGCCCCTCATAATTAGAGAAGCCACATGGGTTTTATTAATTCTATATCAGAGATAGAACTTTGATACGAATCAATTTATTATAATTAAAAGTAAAATAAGCAGTCCATTATCTATCGTTTAACCATTAAAAGTTCAATAAGTGAGTTTAACTTGATTTGCCAATTAGAAAAAATACTAACATTAAGCGTACGGAGTCTTGGCGCTGGACCAAATCGGAATGAAATAGTTTCAGGAAAAGCGAAGGTCCTTCCTTGCACCTTGATGTAATGATCCCTTTCTATATTGGCTCATCACCTTGTCACATCACTTCTTTAGTATTATTTTATCTACATTTTTTATGTATCACAAACAAGTTTATAACGCGTCATCGAGTGACTCATTAGTGCATAATAGTCGGTTTTATTCCAATATCCAATGCGGATAGAAAAAGAGCTTTTTTTCTTGAGCTAGCTCTCTTAGGAATAACAAACATTTTAAAATAAAGCATAGATTGCCAAGATACACAATGATTTTTCTGATATCCTTCACTCAATCGTGCTGAACATGACCTAAAATTCGGGACGAAAAAAAAAGTATAAGCTTGGCCGGAAAATAATCCAGGATAACAGTTTAACAAATTTAATAAATAATTATTAAACAAATTTATTACTGTTTATGCACCACAATAGTCTCCATAATATTCAATACATTTCCGCCAACGAGTTAGAAGCTTTTCCATACTCTCTGAATTGAATTTATAAATTCAGAAAACCCCTTTTATAATGCTCTCAGATCAATAAACATTTGTTTTTCTTCTCATTTTTCGATTCACAGCCCAGCAAGTCAGCTGTTTTCCATAAGGTCTGTACTGAAATGGATCGTTCTTGATAACCCTGATGAAGGCCTTACCCGTAGGCCGAAAAGTCGGCACACAAAAAAAATTATAGCAAACCCAAACTAAAAGAAAATCCTGCATTTTTTTGGGAAAAGGCAATAGTTTAGACTATTTTATTGTTTCTTTCTTTGACTGCAACCTGGACTAATTTCCTTTCAAATAAATAATAAATAATTGATTATTTTATTTAATCTAGTATTTAATGTTTCAAAAGTTTATAATAACGACTATGGTAGTAAAAGTTTTAAAAGATAAAGTGAAAATAATGTTTCTCAAGACTTTCACTCTCCAGCAAGTGAAGATGACTTTAAAAGTTAAAGATTAAAAAAAAAAAATTAAAAAATATAATACATTTATGTTTATATATATACATATATAATAATAATAAATTCTTTATTGATTCTGGGACAAGTCCCTTCAGAATAATATTACAGACATTAATTAAAATAACTTTACAATGCTTATGAAAAGTGTAAAATAAAATACATAAATGTTTAAATACAATTCAAAAAAATATATAATAAATAATTGTTTTTCTCTGATCAATTTATTGATTTTTATTGAAATTTGCTAATTGATTGTGATCTGTCGAAAGCTGGGGTTAGATGAGGCGTTATATACAGGTCCGAAGGTGGCGAACGAATGTTGCTGGTGTGGAGGGAGGATTTAAATAAAAATATATCTGAGATGTTGAACGCGTGAATCGGAGAACTTGGAAGAAAAAGGATGCCAGGAAGTACTTAAAACGGTGGGAAGGGTAAAGTCAATACAACTCATCGTAGAATCGGGTGACAGAGGTGTCTCTGGATATCTCAAAGATGAAACGTATCTGGCAGTTGAATAATTGTTTTAGTTTTGCTTCAAGATCCCCAGAAACACCACCATACACCGCACAGCAGTAGTCAAATTGGGGAATATTAGTGAAAAAACCAAGAGCCTAAAGAACAAAGAGGGTTTCAAACGGAAGAAGTTGACGGTAGTAACTAAGGAGTTTCAAAATAGAAATCGTGCGTCGGGAAATTTTGAAAACATGGATTTTCCATGAAAGATATTGATCGAGATTTACTCCAAGGTTTTTGACAGTTTTGTGAAACTTTATATGTTGATTATTTAAAAACAATGTTGGGATTTGGGAAAGGGTTTTGAGGAGTGGATTGGAACATATTACTATCGTCTTAGTTTTCTCAGCATTTGACATTAACTTTTTGTCACCTGCCCAACTACTGATTCGGTTTAAATCATCCTGCTTCTCTGTTGCTAGTAATAGGTACGACGGAGGGAAGGATAGGTGAATTTGAAGGGTATCCGCATACATATGGTATTGGGAGTGATGGATATAGAAGGGGAAGTCGTTTGTGTATGTAGCAAAGAGGGTATGTGATAAGGATAATCCCTGGGGAGCATCACATGACAAAGGCAAAGTCCTGGAAGGAAGTTTGCCTGGGGCTACCACATACTGTGAGCAATCGGAGAGGAAAGACTTGAACTAGTGAGTTTGGTGGGAAGGATTGTAAGGTTAACTGTATCAAATGCCTTGGTAAAATCTAGCAGTACAAGAATAGTAAGTTTTTGGTTTTCTATTGCAAATTGTAGGTCGTGAGTTAGGAGAGCGGATTGCATTGAGTAACCAGGTCGGAAGCCGGACTGGAGAGGATTGTAAGGGAACGTTCTTCCAGGAAATTTGGTTATTGCTTTTGTACAATATGATCTAGTGGTTTAGAAATTTAGAAAGAAGGGAAATAGGGTGAGAAGTAGTCTAACAAAGGCGGTTTTCCAAGAAGCAGGGAATACATAGTTTTGCAAGAAACATTGTAAATATGATATAAAACTGGTATAAGGACTGGAAGACAGGATTTTATTAGTTTAAAATGAATGTTTTCAGGTCCGTAATCGTTTGTGTGGGGTTTAAAAATAGCTTTTATTAATTGTTCATAGGAAATATGGGTAAAGAAGAAACTTTCTGGATTAAAACTGTGGTGTTCAATATCGGTAGTGGATGATGGGTCAGGAGATAAGGATAAGAAATGCTTGTTGAGATCGTTTGGTGGGACAGGTATGGAATAGCAGTTTATTGGATTGTGGAAGAGATAATTTTCGGAGGTTTTTCCGTTTGGATTTGGGATCTGGAGCATTGGACAAGGCACTGTGGATATAAGGTATTTCAGATGTCGCACTTCGTCCTTGGTTCTGTTACGAAGCTGCCTAAAACTAGCGTAGTCATCTGTAAAGCGGCAGCGGCGGAATTTACGTCTAGCTGCTTCTCTTCTTTTCATCAGATCCTCTAGTTCAGGAGTCAGCTAAGGAACAGTGGGACGGCGTTAGGTTCGGGTTTTAAAAGGAATATTGGTATCAACTATGGTTTTTAGGTTTGAGGTGAGAGTGGATGTCATAGGGTCAATTGAATTATGAATTATTGAAGTATATGGTATTCCAATGGAGTGTTTCCGGGTCGGTTTGGAGGGATTCTTAGGAAAGGAGGTCCAAACTACTATAGGTGAGTAGGAGTGAAGGATTTTGTGGGTAGGTCGTATGAAATCTCTATGAGATCATGTGATGAAAGAAACGGTAACGGATGCTATATATATTCAATATTGAAGAAAATAAAACATTTTTTTTTTTTTTATATTACATAATTTACCAATAGAAAGTATTTTATATAATAATGATGCAGGTTTATTTACTTACTTTCAACAATTTTCTATGTTAGGTAACATTTTTTCTTAAATCTTTATTTTCCCAATAATTTATTGTACATCTATATCACAATTTATACAAAAAAAAAAAAAAAAAAAAATCATAAAATGGAAAAGTATTTCTTTCTTTTTTCTCCTTCTGCTGGTTATCAATTTTTTTCATATTTACTATTTTAATAATGGTTAATTATTTCGAATCAACAAAGTCAAAGGTACTTTAGTAGAAGAAATTTTAATGTTTCGGCATTAAAATTTTGGTCAGACTATTTCAAAACCTATATGAAATTTTACACCGATATGACAATTTTAATTGAAATCCGTTTTTGAGGACATCGTAAAAATGAATGGTAGAAAGTGGCTTCTCCATCGAGTTTAATATAGAATTTCAGTTTTTTTAAGTACACACAATAACGGATCATTTTAGGGGGCTCAAAGTTACTTGAACTGATGTGATCCAAAAGCTTGTATTCCAGTTGAGTACTCAAATTCGAAATTTATAACATCCTCTTACTACTTGTTTCATAAAAAATTAAAATGAATGGAATAAGATAAAATGGTGAAAGTAAAAATAAATAAAATAAGTTAATATATTTATTTCTAAATATTTTTTTTAACTACTACTAAATTTTAAGAAATATGAGAGATTATTTTTTCTATTGTATTGTGTCAGTGAATTGGCTACTGAATATGCTTGGGACATTATTTAGCGCGCCATCAGTATTCTCCTCCCAGCAGCACCAGCGAGTCATATCGAATGCTATGTCTTCTATCTATGGCCACATAAAATGGATGTTGTTAGTTATCGCTTATTTCTTCCATAGAAATAAGATTTTTTTTTTAAATCGAATAGAGTAAAAAATGGGATGTCGGAAATTTGTATGTTAATGTGCATATATAACAATGATGTATACATGTTGTTTTGTGAACACGGAAATTCATATTTCTTGTACTTAATGAATATTACCCATAGATCATGATTTTGAGAGTGGACTTTATATCTGAATATTTTCAATATCCATGGTGTTTCGTAATTGCATGGCACTATTTTATTTTACTAACACAAGATAAACAAGAAAGTTAATATTAACATACATCTCAAACTCATTTATTAAAAAGATATCAAAGGTTAAAAATTTATTATTTATTTACTACGTTAACACAGACTGTACAAAGTTTAACGCGTTAAAGATCCCTATCCTAATTAAACCTGGTTAGGCAAAAGTTAGGACTCCCACTGTAGCATCGTCCGGTTAGCCACAGTAGCATAAAGTGACGTTAAAGAAATAAACAAACAATTTAAAGGCAACTTATGGAGACCGATGGGTTGGTCAAAACGGACATGCTAAATGGCCACCATGATCTCCGGATTTAAAGCCATCAGATTATTTTTTATGGGGCTGGATGAAGTCTATGGTTTATTCTGCGGCAGTTGGGAAGCAAGAAGAGATCAGATCGTGGAAACCGCAGAAACTATCAAGCACCATCCTCATGCTAACGAAGAGCCAGTTGTAATAATAATAAATAAAAAGTAATAATAAATCTTTAACCTTTTATATCTGTTTAATAAATGAGATATTTGTTAATATGAACTTTATTATTTATTTTGTGTAAGTGAATACATACCTTAAATAGTGCCGTGCAATTACAAAACATCCTGTATAATGTCTATATGACAATATTTGAACTGAAATGTCTAATTTACAATAGAAGATTGCAGGCATATAACAATATAAAATAAACAGTACTGTGGCAGTTTGTGGTTTGAACGTTATTTCATACATTTTTTTGTTTGACTGGGTAAGGAGAAGGTGGTTGAAAAGGAGCGATTTGAAGGAGGAAGTCGTTCTTACATGACGGATTTCAGGAGGGATAGAATTCCAAAGAGAAGTTGCTTTGGCTAGAAAGGACTTGTCAAAGGCAGCAGTACGGTGAGGAGGAGGGTAGAGGTCAGAAAGCCGGGATCTGGTAGAACAGGACTGAATTGATGATTTAAATTGAAGGGATTGGAAGATATAGCTGGGACGATGAGTTCTGATAACCTGGTAGAGGAAGGAAGTTAGGAAATACTGACATCTGTAACGAGGATAAAGCCACCTTAACTCTTTTATTAAATAAATGATTTAATTTGGCAACATTGCCTGGTATAATAATAAATGTTTTTCAATTCTTGAATATCATCGGTGGTAAACAGGGCGATAAAATTTGTACTGTTCGTATTTAAGGCTCTAGGGATGTAATGGGTTCGAAACGGTGCGTATATGGGGCATCGGATGAAAATGTGGAATAAGTCCTCTCTTTCGTTTGGATTACATAGAGTGCAGTTTTCCTTAGGTTTAATTGTAGTTTCCAGAAAGTCTTAATTGCGCAAATATTTTTATGACAGGAAAAGCTTGGGGTTTATGTCTATTGTTATGAATGGAAGGATAATGTGGGTTGTATTTACCGAGGGTGGTTAACTTCTGTTTATCTATTGTCTCCATATGATTCGTAAACAGTATTATTGTTTTATGCATCTCTGACTGAAAAATAGATGGGACTTCTATTTCTAATATAGACTGTTTGTTTACTCGACCTAATATACAATATAATTGGTGAAACCAGTTGTATTTTTGTTCTTTATTTGTGGGGTTATGCGTTTTCTTTAGTGTATTGAAGCATATTTTTGGGAGTCGGTCATCACTGAGTTTTAAAATTGTATGCACCCAAGAGAGAGAAAGCTTTAATATTGAAATTAGGCAATGGGGAACATTAAATTCCGACCGTATTCATTAAAAAGGAATATTTTTGTTTAGTGAGAATAAACGTTTATAAAAGTTTATGTTTACGCTTTCTATCCTATCTACATATCTTAGTCCCCATATTTGCACATTATAGAAGAGGATACTCATGGCTATAGCCTTATTTATTTTAATTTTGTTTTTCCACGGCCTTAGTTTTGTTTTTGCACAAAGTGCGATAACAGAACCTATTGCAGTTTTCGTTTTGGATTCGAAGTGATTAGTTCGAAATTTTCAGTAAGTTTTATCCAAAGCATCTATCTTGTTCAAGCAAAAAATGCAAGTCTCCCAACTCAAAATTGGTGTATTACAAAATGGCGGCCATTCAAAAAAAGGAATATCACTCTTTTCTAAAATAATTATGGTTACTATCATGGGAACGGCTCATCCTATGAGGATAATCGTTATGAAGTAAATCATCAACTATTTAATAAGCTTTCATTTGAGTGATAAAATACATTTATTTGTATGTCTAATATTCAGCGATATGTGGGTATTAAAAAAAATAATTGCGGAAAACGTGTAATCAGTCTTTTCGTCTTTTCTAACATAATTATGGTTACTATCATGGGAACGGCTCATCCAATGAATATAATAGTTATAAAGTAAATCATAAAGTGTTTGATAAGGTTTCATTTGAGCCGTAAAAGACATTTTTATGTACCGCTTTAATCGATATTAAGATATTACAAAAAAAATTGTAACATTATTATGACTAATATCATGGAAACCGCTCATCCTACGAGGATAATTGTCATAACAATTAATATAGATAATTAAATCACCTTTAATTTGAGATGAAATACACGTCTTTACGACTAATAGTTATAGAGATATGGTTCTTACGGAAACCAAGAAACTTCATATTTTTGTCATTAATTTGGTTAATATCATGGAAACGGCTTTTCCTAACAATATAATGATAATAAACTACTTTACGAGACATAAAATTAGCTTTAATTTGAGTAGTAATACAAGTCCGTAGGTATAATACTCACCGATATATTGTCAATGCAATGGTTACATGTGTCCGAATTTGTCCCTAAAAATCCAATTTTGAAACACGTCTGCCGCAGCTTCCCATGCACTGTTGTGTGGCAGATTAACGTAGTTTAATTTGTATTATCGCCATGTATTATGAGGCCAAAAGAAATTCGTGGTAAAATGAGTCAGAACTATCCGGTATACTGATCGATTCTCGGTACTTCTTTGTAACGTTAACAAGTACTTGAGTTCCAAATCCAATGGCACGCGTTGAGACACCCAACGGCAAGGCTCTGGATGTGCTAACTTGTACCATTCTCGCGTTTAATTAACTCTTGCTCATCTATTCCTTGAAAAAGCATGTCTTTCGCTTTGGCTGTCATCTCCTGCTGTACTATTGTAGACACCTTTTCTCTTCTCTCTTCTCCTCGTTGTTTATCACGTGCTCTGTTTGATGCCGATCCTCTTCGTCTATTGAAATTATTGCCGCTACCTGGTTGCTGTTGAAAATTTTGATCTTGCTATTGGTATCCTGAAAAGTTGCCGCGTCCTCCGCGCTGCCTAAAACCTCTGTTCTGTCCTCTAAACGTCATC
The DNA here is from genome assembly GCA_023052935.1 of Piezodorus guildinii. NCBI lineage: Eukaryota > Metazoa > Arthropoda > Insecta > Hemiptera > Pentatomidae > Piezodorus > Piezodorus guildinii. The sequence continues at coordinate 110,034,349 of CM041295.1, forward strand.
TGCCCTGGCTGAACAAATTGGCCGGTATACGTTGAAAATGGATTATACATAATTTTAGAAAACTGAGTCAAAATGCCAGACTCAAAAACGGAGTCAGAACTATAATAATAATAATTATGTTAGAAAAGAGTGATATTTCGTTTTTCGCAAAAAAAAAAAAAACTTTTGTAATACTTATATATCGTTGAATATTAGACATAAAAATATCTTTTACCACTCAAATGAAAGCTTATACAATACTTGATGATTTACTTTAAAACGCTTGTATTTATAGGAGTCGTTTCCATGATAGTAACCATAATTATGTTTAAAAAAAAAAAAGAGTGATATTCCCTTTTTGAATGGCCGCCATTTTGTAATCCACCCGTTCAAATTGGCAGACGTGTATTTTTTGCTTTACTATGATGGATACTTAAAAACATGAAACATACTAAAAATTTTAGTAAAATGGGTTGCATTTTTCGTTGCTGGCTCACGGACTATGAGGATTGGCCGTTGCGAAGGTTTTATTAGCACTTAGCAATAGGCATGGTCAGGTGGGCTAGAAGTATTCTGATGTGTGAAGAAACCTTATGGGCGTTAAAAGAAACATATAGTCGAGTTGTTTATTCATTAAATAGTCCTAAAATCAAACAAATCCATCTATATGTAAATTACTGGATGATATTGAGATGTGAGAGATTGAAAGCGAGGGGCGACGACAAAGACCCTACAGCTGTTGGCGATTAAACAATATCGCATCTGCGCCGCCTGCCACTTCCCCTCCACTTTTCCAGTGGACAGTTCTTTCATTCCTTTATTTCTCTTCCATAGCATCATTTCATTTGACAACAATACTAGCATTCTTAGCAGTAACGATATTAGTGCTGACGCATAATCTATCTGTGAAAAAGTTCGTTTTAACCATATTGTTATTTATATGGCATATTTATTACCTTCATTTGCCTATATATATTAAGGGCCGGCTCTTATAGAATCATACAAACAATGTATGAGCAACAGTGATCTCGAATGTTTACAAAAAAGTACATACAGCTCTTACTATAATAATGTATTACCATGTTTACCGACTGAAACAAAAAGCATAATAGATAAAAACTCGTTCAATATAAAAAAGAAAATAGTTCAACCCGCCTATCCGGTAAATATAATATTAAGATTACCCACAAAAATCACATCCACAACCCAAAGCAAATATGCACAATATGTAATATGAATCATTATAATAATAATAATAAACTTTATTCTGGGACTAAGTCCCTTAAGAATAAAAAAAATGAACAGTAGATATTCATATTTATGTCTGGTCAAGAAAACAATAAAATTAATTTTTATTTACAAATGTGCAAAAAAGAAAAATTAAACACTACCTAGACTTATATACATTCATGTACGAAAAGTATGGGCAATAAACACACAAGAAAGAAGAGAAATCTCTTAAAGGCTACTGATAGGTTTGAGGAAATAATAAAAAAACAACTAATTATTCCACACTGATATGGTTTGGGTAAATTATAGAAGATAATTATAACATGTATTGAAATTAATATATGTCAGTTTCAAATTCACATTTGTTGTACGTCTATTTGGGATGCCAAAAGATGTTGGAAAAGGTGAGATTTTAATGAGAGAAAGGATGAGGAAAAGTATGGCGAATATGAGTAGGTAGAGAATTCCAGAGGGTTGCAGAACGGATGTAAAAGGAGTGATCAAAAGATTTTGTTTTATGGGTACAAATGTAATGGTCGGAATGGCGGGATCTGGTTTCAAGAGAGTGGACTGAAGATTTAAATTTAAGGATGCCGTGAATGTATGGAGGGTGCTGAGAATTTATGATTTGGTAAAGGTATAATCCGAGAAAATATTTCCTCCGTATACCAGGTAGGAGCCACTTCAAGTCGCTGTATAAGTTAAGAATGTAACGGAAAATCAGTTTCATACTACATACACTCTACAAGAAACAATCAAAATTAAACACCTATATTATTAACTTTCTAAAACTTGGAGGATTCATCATCAATGAATTACCTCACTTATTTATTTATGTTTGTGTATTGATAGCTAGCTAAATTTATAATTATGTCTCACTGGTATTAATTCTTTACGGATGAACAAAGGCTTAAGGTTTTCGAAAATAAGGTACTGCGTAAAATATTTGGTCCGAAGAGGGATGAGGCCACTGGGGAGTTTAGAAGGTTGCACAACGCGGAATTGCGGAACTTGTATCCTGTGAATATAATTGAGTTGATAGCATCGCGGAGACTCAAATAGGCGAGCAAAGTTGAGGAGCGGATTCGGAGAAAGTTGGTATTCGCTGATCCGATTGGTAGACGTCCGAAAGGTAGCCCGAAGCGTCGATGGGTGGATTGTGTTAAGGCTGATCTCGGGGGCTTAGGCTTGAACGATGAACATTAGGCGAGTCTGTGTAGACAGAATTTGGTGGTATGGGCATCGAACCTTCTGGTTCGGTAAGCCTATTATTATTATTATTATGTTTTCGCTGGGAAATTTCACCTACCCGGACTCAATGAGTCAAGGGTTAGACTCTAATTATGTTATATTTAAAAATTTTCGAACAGTGGCTGCTGTCCCTAGGACGACTGCTCGCTGAACCTCTGCTAGAATCTTTATAGGTAGCTCTAGTTGTTGGATTGATTCTAGCGTACTCTCTGGAATCAGGCCATTGCAGGATAATATAATTGGGTATATCCTGCAGCTCTCTAATCCGTAGAGTTACTTAAGCTCCTCCGCCAGCTCCTGGTATTTCCTTTTCATTTCAGAAAATGTTTTTTGAAGATTATCATCCGATGGGACACCTATCTCAATAATCTGTGCCAATTTTCTATTTTTGTCAATAACTAAAATGTCAGGCCGATTATTTAAAACTGTATGGTCCGTAATGATAGGATGATCCCAATAAATTTTAATTTTGTGGCCGATAGTAATTGGTGATGGATTATATCTGTAATAGGGAGAATGAGTGCTTAGGAGATTCATCCTTGATGCGATAGCTTGATGAATAATTTTCGCTGCATTGTTGTTTCTCTGGAGATACTCCCTACAAGCCAGAATTGGACAACCCGAAGTCACATGTTGTATGCTCTCAGTCGCCTTTTTGCATAAACGGCAAAGGTCACTTATGTCCTCTCCGCAAATATGTTTTCTGTATGCTTTTGTGGCTATTGCTTGTTCTTGAATAGCAAACAGAAACCCTTCTGTTTCAGGAAAAAGGTAACCATTTTTTAACCATGTTAGCGATGTCTGCATGTCTATTCCTGGTTCGTTTAGTGAATGATAGAATCGTCCATGTAATGGCTTATTTTTCCACGTCTCTGTTAGAGAAGCATAGTGATTTTCAATATTTGAGGTCGCTGCGCTCAGTAGATTTAAAGCTGTGTAGTTCGTATCCAGTGCTGCTACAGTCGGAAGAATCAATGAGTCACTGTTAACAATATACCTTCGCAAATTATTTTCCTCTTCTCAGCATAACTTGAGAAGACTGGTCAAACCACGCCCACCAGATTTCCTGGGAAGGTACAACCTTGCCGCTGAGGATTTTGGGTCTTTTCCTATTAAGTACCATCTGCACTCTTACCATGCGATCCAACCCTTCTAAGTCTGTCTTTGACCACTTCAATACTCCAAATTAATAGGCTAAAGCTGGTACCGCCCACGTGTTTATGGCCTCTATTAAATTCCTTCCATTCAGATGAGATTTAAGTATCAATTTGATCCTGCATCTAAATTCGTCTTCGAAGAGTTTCTTTGAGTCGGCTTTGAACTTCAGCAGTTGATGCATACCTAGGTATTCGTAAGAGTCAGTGTCTCTGAGTTGATTAATAATTATTTCAATAGATAGCTCCATGTTGTCACCTGCTGTAATTTTTCCTTTCTTCACAGTAAGCACTCCACATTTTTCTGTACCTAGTTGCATGTTTATATCATCGTTGAATCCCTTTACTGCATTTAGAAGAATTATTATTATGATTCTGCTGAGAATTATTATTATAATTATTCACTGGTATTAATATAAACCCACATCATTTATTCAGTGTTTATTATATAAAGTATATTTATGACTACTATATCTTTGTTAGTTTATTTTAATATTGTGCATGTATATGTGTAAACACTTAAGTAATTCATTAAATTTAATTTTTTATTTAAAGTTAGGTTATTTTTGTTGTAGAAAATGCAAATTGTCACTATTAATGTTTATTACTTTCGCTTACCAACATATGAAATATATAGTAAGGGAAAGTATTGCGATCGTGAAAATTTCCGAATTCCAGTTTTCAACGGAAATACACGTTTTAGGGTTCCCTGATTCTAAATGACCGCAAAAAGGCTGTGTGTGTGGTAATTCCCGGGCGAAAACGAAAAGTCCTATGAAACTGAAATTTCATATTTAAGACGCCCGAGATGTTACAGAATCTTTTTCATCAAAATCAGCTTACCGGAAGGTCTACTTAATAATATGCATTTTGCACCTTTTTACGATTTTCTCCAAAACGGCCCTAACGGTTTTGATTAAACTATCTATATTGATGTAAAATTTAATGAGCTTTAATATCATGTACGTTTCATTCTGATTGAAATAATCTGACAGGGCTTAAATGCCGATTTTTAAAATTTTCTTTCTCTAAAGTTCCTTTAATTCTATAAATTCAATAAAATAGCTATATTATCTTGTTAGCATTGATAAATAACAGCAAAATATGCAAGTTGAGCGAATTTAATAAACAAATAAAGGAGAAAATGGAAAAAATATTGTTTAATGGTTTCCGTAATTTTCATCCCTAACTGTATTTGAAAAATCTTTAATCGATTTTAAAACGGAGGTAAGTCAAAGTCGCTTACATCAATAATTATTTTGAGTCTACGTTTCGGTGCTTATACCCATCGTCAGGACTCGCTTTATTTTCTTTCACATTGTATTGTAGGATTTATGATAAGTTTCCCCTAAAAAATCTTTTAAAAAAAAACAAACAATTATTTATCATAAATATATATTTCTTCTGCAAAAAGTAATATCATTATGAATTTTTATATTGGGGATGGTTACAACCATATGAAGAAAATTGGAAGAATTTTTAGAGGAAAATTATTATAAATCAAATGACATACTGTTTTATTTTAGTTGAAAGTTATTATTTGCTGCATAATTTTTTCTCCTTCTTCTTCCACTTGAGCGACATGCCGTGTAGGCCCTTGGCCGCGCAGTTTATTTTGCTGGGAAAATATACTGGCTTTGACACTGCCTTGAAGTTAGAAATGAAAAAAAAATAAAAAACAATGTGAGAATACTCTCTTAAGTGACCAACAGTATCATATTAAAACAAAATTTAACAAGTTCACGCCGGCGCGTACCACCGGTGGCCTGCACTAGTCTCTCCTCTGGGGCGGCGCGAACCACCAATGGCCCGCACTAGTCATCATTAGCGGATGGCGCGTAGCACAGGTATATCCATATCCATGTTATACATTATTTATAATGGCAAAATAATAAAAAAAAAAAATTTTTTATTTCATTTCGAGTTATACTTACTGGCAGAAATCTGAACTTAGGATGAAAAAAACGCACGAAAAAAACTAATTTAAAAAAAATTAAATTAGTTAAAAGATAAATAAAATCTCTCTCTCACTCTAAATGCCTCGCGGAACCTCTCTTTTAGGAAATTACACTCTTCGTTGATTCCCTCTTTACCCTCTCCGCTTCACCTGCCTCCTATACCTCCCATCCCCATATGTCTCATACCGGTCAGTCATGTCGAGGATCAGCGCTGTTTTTCCGCTTTTAAAGATCGTCAGCTTACCTGACCCGTGACCAGCAGTAGACATTGTCAAAGCAAATGTATTCATTTTCTCTAAGGAGCCTCAGTAATGCATTCTTGATCCTTTGGTGCCGGGGAATTTTGAGGAGGGAGATGTTCGGGCATTTTCCCAGCACGTGGGCTGTTGTTTCTGACTCTCTGCCACATTTGCTTCGATGGGAACCGACTTATCCCACCTGTCCACCACTCCTGGGACTCCACGCTGGGGTGCATAGTCATATTTAGCTTCAGGTCATTGGACCTTTCAGACCCTAACAGAACTTATGTATCTGTTGCCTTTCGGGGTCTCTATAAAATGACAAACCATTGCCCTACTACCTACCACTGACCCATTCTTCGAAAGCATTCTCCCTAAGTGACTATCGTAGAGCTTTCATAGTTCAGTGGCTCTGATCGACACCATCACTTTTCTGTGGATTTATAGCCAGACCGATCTCCCCAAGAATCTTCTGTACTTCATTTATTATTTTCTCAGCCCATGTTAGATGCCTTAATAGCTTGATCGCCCACCAAGCCTATCAGGACCACAAAATCTTGGTGACTTCTAAGGTTATATCCAAACCTCCTAGAAAATTCTTGATCACACAGGTTGCGGTGCAAGTGATCTAGGGCTAGATTAAAAAGCGAAGGCAACGAGGGCTCACCTTGGAGTACTCCTAGCAGGTTGATCTCGCCGTAGATCACTCGTATCGCTTCTGGCTTGGTGAGCCATTTCCCAAACCGATCTTTATTTCTTCGGTAAACGTCGCTATAACGTTGTTTTAGGTTTAGTGACACTTCTCTGAATATGTTATCATGACCATCGTTGTCGAAAGGGCATATAACGTACAAAAACACCACTGCGCAGTCACTTTTCTTTTGCGCATCTTTCATGTCTGCGTCAATGATTCTGGCGCTCTCGTGTGTTCTCGACAAGCCGTTAATGATTTTTCCTGAAGATTTATAAAATATGTATAAATCCTTGACTAGAACCAACCTTTAATTGGTCTAATTTAATTTCGTGTTACTAAATTTTTTTGTTCACCGTTCTGATTTTTTCCCGTATTTAGTATCAATTTATTCTCTTTTTTTTTTTTTTCGCTTATCATTAGTCATATTCCTGTTGTTCTCCAAATGATATTTATTTTTCAGCTACTCCTCACCTCCCTCCCTCACCCTCCTCCACCCCTCCCATGCTCACGCTTTATTCATTAGATTCCCAAAATGTTTTCAAAGTTCTGTCGAAAACAGTACTGAATGATGATTATTCGTCTCCTTCTAATAACTCTGTTTTAATTTAGAACGTTTTATTTATTTAATCTTAGAGGATGGTTTAGGAATGATGATTAGGCGTTTTACTTCGTGGTTTTTTCCGCCATTTTTAATCTTAGAGTAGGCCTCAGTTAAGATTAATTTAGTTATATTATTTTTCAATTATAGCATTTCTTATACATGTTTTGGCTTAATAGTAAAATTAAAACTTTCCTGAAAGAACCGAAAAGAAAAATAGTTTTACAGATAATAAACTGAATTGATTCTCCAATTGTACTTGTTGTTTTTTTGGGTTGATGCAAAATTAATGCAGGTTTTTAGTAGGTATTGTAAATACGCCATATCTTTACTTTAACCATATATATTTAATCAAAATAATTTCCATCTGAATCAATGCACTTTTGCCAACGTTCAACAAGCTTTCTTATTCCACCAGAAAAAAAATCCGAATCCCTGGACTCAATGAAATCACGAAAAGAATTTTCAATGTCGTCCTGGTTTTGAAAATTTTTCTCCCTCAAAAAGTTGTCCAGATGCCTGAAAAAGTGGAAGTCTGTAGGAGAGAGGTCAGGTGAATAAGGCGGATGTTGGAGAACTTCGTAGCCCAACTCGTGCAGTCGTCGAAGCGTTGGTTGTGCAACGTGTGGTCTGGCGTTATCGTGGAGCAGGATCGGCCCCTTCCGATTCATCAATGCTGGGCAAAGACGTTGCAATTTTTGATTCATGCTGTCAATTTCTTGACAGTACTTGTCAGCAGTTATAGTCTCACCTCGATTGAGAAAGCTGTAGTGAATAACACCAGCATTATACCACCAAACTGTGACCATAACCTTTTTTGGGTGCAGGTTGGGCTTCGGGAAAGGTTTTGGTTGTTCATCTTTGCCCAGCCATTGGCTAGAACGCCTTCTGTTGTCGTATAAGATCCATTTTTCATCGCACGTCACAATGCGATCGAGAAATGGATCATTTTTATTGTGTGTCACAAGCATGGAGCAGATTTCAAAGTGGCGATTTTTTTGGTGGTCGTTTAATTGGTGTGGCACCCACTTGGCCAACTTTTTTACCTTACCAATTGCTTCCAAGTGGCGTACAACTGTGGATTGGTTCACACCGAGTTCCGCCGCCATTTATCGTGTGGTTTTGGTTGGGTCTTCTTCCACTTTTGACCTCAGCTGGTCGTTGTCCAGAGCAAGATGACGGCCCCGACCTTCCTTGTCTTCGAGGTCGAAATCTCCTCTGCGAAACTTCTGGAACCAACGCTGCACCGTGCACTCATTAATAGCCCCCTGACCCCACACTTCATTAATATTACGAGCCGTTTGCGCAGCGCTGCGCCCTAATTTAAATTCGTAAAAATAAATTTGACGAAAATCGCACTTTGACATTTTCGATTCAAGACCTTTGAACACACTGAACAAAACGATTTTACTAAACAAATTCAAGGTGAAAGAGAGGGTATTAGATAAGGTTTGTTTTGGTATAATAATGATCAATGTTAGGATTAGCTTTGTTTACACAATTGGAATTAAGATATTGCAATAGAGGAAACCTGCATTAATTTCGCATCAGCCCGATATTTCCGTCTATGCATGTCTATGCCATTGTAGTAATAGAATTCCTAAAGTACTTAAGCTGATTCAACGACCTGATTATTTCCATATTTAGTCTTAATAGCATTTCTTATATATACCTGGATGATGGTTTGGACAGTCCTAAGATATAACATTGAATTCAAACTTTCCCGGGAGACCCTTAGATAAAAGTAATCTGTTTTTACCACGACTTTTTCCCCTTATCATTAAGTTATTTCTCTTTTTTCAAATAATATTTTTAACAGAAATTTTTCGGCTACTCCCCCCCCCTCTCCAATCTTACACGACATATAATATATTCCCAAAAATTGTTTGTAGGTTTGCCTAAAACTATATTGGATGGTGATTATCAGATATGTTACATTGTCTAAACCATGTTTTAATTTCGAACGGTATACGGTTTAATTGTAGATTATGCCTCTGTTATACACACACACACATATATATATATATATATATATATATATATATATATATATATATATATATATATATATAATTTTAGCGAATCTTTTGATTATGAATATTTATATGTGTATGACTAGGTTTCCTTATTTGTTATTACGTACATTATGTCTTCGTTTTAAACTAATGACATTTTTTCTATATCCCTTGATGGTGCTTCGGCTAGTAATAAGATAAAACATCGAATTCAAACTTTCCCGGGCAACCATAAAAAAAAGTTTACCTTTAATTTTTTTCTCTCAATTAAATGTTCAATTTTACATAGTGTAGCTTCCATTTATATGTAATTGTAGTTAAAAAATGCAAAGAAATAAAAGATATTTCACCTACCTGGTTATTTCAAAACTTAATCTCGATAAGATGTCCTTTGTATACCTCTGTGATACTTTAGAGAGTCATAAGATAAACCATTAAATTCAAACTTGCCAGAGAGACCTTCAAAGAAAAGTTTACTTTTACGATATAGCTCTCAAATAATTTTTAAATTATACATAGTATTGCTTCTATTTCTTTTCCATTGTAGTTTAAAACTCTCAAGGTATTCAAAGTGGTTCACAGACCTAATTATTTTCAAGTTTAGTCTTTATAGGATATCCCCTATAAACCTCGATGATACTTTAGATAGTCATAAGATAAAACATCGAATTCAAACTTGCCGTGTAGATTTTCGAAGAAAAGTTTACTTTTACGATATAGCTCTCAAGTAATTTTTAAATTATACATAGTATTGCTTCTATTTCTTTGCCATTGTAGTTTAAAACTCTCAAGGTATTCAAAGTGGTTCACTGACCTAATTATTTTCAAGTTTAGTCTTTATATGATATCTCCTATAAACCTCGATGATACTTTAGATAGTCATAAGATAAAACATCGAATTCAAACTTGCCAGGGAGACCATCAAAGAATATAGCTCTCAAGTAATTTTTAAATTATACATAGTATTGCTTCTATTTCTTTGCCATTGTAGTTTAAAACTCTCAAGGTATTCAAAGTGGTTCACTGACCTAATTATTTTCAAGTTTAGTCTTTATAGGATATCTCATATAAACCTCGATGATACTTTAGATAGTCATAAGATAAAACATCGAATTCAAACTTGCCAGGGAGACCATCAAAGAATATAGCTCTCAAGTAATTGTTAGATTTTACTTTGTGCTGCTTTTATATATACGCTACTGTAGTTAAAAACTCTCAAAGAAATAAAACTGGATCAATAAGCTGATTATTTTCAAGTTTAGTCTTTATAGGATATCTCATATAAACCTCGATGATACTTTAGAAAGTCATAAGATAAAACATCGAATTCAAACTTGCCAGGGAGACCATCAAAGAATATAGCTCTCAAGTAATTGTTAGATTTTACTTTGTTCTGCTTTTATATATACGCTACTGTAGTTAAAAACTCTCAAAGAAATAAAACTGGATCAATAAGCTGATTATTTTCAAGTTTAGTCTTTATAGGATATCTCATATAAACCTCGATGATACTTTAGAAAGTCATAAGATAAAACATCGAATTCAAACTTGCCAGGGAGACCATCAAAGAATATAGCTCTCAAGTAATTGTTAGATTTTAATTTGTGCTGCTTTTATATATACGCCACTGTAGTTAAAAACTCTCAAAGAAATAAAACTGGATCAATAAGCTGATTATTTTCAAGTTTAGTCTTTATAGGATATCTCATATAAACCTCGATGATACTTTAGAAAGTCATAAGATAAAACATCGAATTCAAACTTGCCGTGTAGATTTTCGAAGAAAAGTTTACTTTTACGATATAGCTCTCAAGTAATTTTTAAATTATACATAGTATTGCTTCTATTTCTTTGCCATTGTAGATTAAAACTCTCAAGGTATTCAAAGTGGTTCACTGACCTAATTATTTTCAAGTTTAGTCTTTATAGGATATCTCCTATAAACCTCGATGATACTTTAGATAGTCATAAAGTTATGGAATGAGATTTACTCATCTATTGTAATTGCTATTACAGTTGTAATTATAATTATAAAGAGGTTATTGTGATTGTTGTTAGTAATATTTATGTTGCCTCCTATTACAAAGGATGCCGCCTTCTGCCTCCGAAGCGTCTTTGGCCCAGGACACCTTTTCTCGTACCTGAGCCCCTACAGGAAGTACTTTGACATTATGGGTGCTAAGTGATCCATATGTCCCTCCATTTGATCTCTGCCGCCTTTCCTCCATCCCCTCCACTATTCCTTCCTATATGTACCACCCAAATCCTAGGGCCAGGGCACTCCGGTCAAGATGTTCTTTATGTAAAGTTATAATATATGTAAGAAGTAAGAAGTCTATGTGTCTATTTCCATAGTGAATAAATATACAAAGTTCAAATAAAAGTGTTATTTGTTAACTATAAGATAAATCATCGAATTCAAACTTGCCGTGTAGATTTTCGAAGAAAAGTTTACTTTTACGATATAGCTCTCAAGTAATTTTTAAATTATACATAGTATTGCTTCTATTTCTTTGCCATTGTAGTTTAAAACTCTCAAGGAATTAAAACTGGTTCAATGAACTGATTATTTTCAAGTTAAGTCTCGATAGGATGTCCCCTATATACCTTGATGATACTTCGGATAGCTATAAGATAAAACATTGAATTCAAACGCCCGGGAGACCATCAAAGAATGTAGCTCTCAAGTAATTGTTAAATTTTACTTGTGCTGCTTTTATATATACGCCACTGTAGTTAAAAACTCTCAAAGAATTAAAACTGGTTCAATGAACTGATTATTTTCAAGTTAAGTCCCGATAGGATGTCCCCCATATACCTTGATGATACTTTGGATAGTCATAAAATAAAACATTGAATTCAAACTGGCCGGGGAGACCATCAAAGAATATAGCTCTCAAGTAATTTTTAAATTATACATAGTATTGCTTCTATTTCTTCGCCATTGTAGTTGAAAACTCTCAAGGTAGTCAAAGTCGTTCACTGACCTAATTATTTCCAAGTTTTGTATTTATAGGATATCCCCTATACACCTCGATTTATACTTTAGATAGTCATAATAAAACATTGAATTCAAACTTGCCAGAGAGACCATCAAAGAATATTTAACACTCTCAAAGAATTAAAACTGGTTCAATGAAGTGATTATTTTCAAGTTAAGTCCCGATAGGATATCCCCTATATACCTTGATGATACTTTGGATAGTCATAAATAAAACATTAAATTCAAACTGGCCGGGGAGACCTTCGAAGAATATAGCTCTCAAGTAATTATTAAATTTTACTTAGTATTGCTTTAATTTCTACGTCATTGTAGTTAAAAAATGGCAATAAATTCGGAGCTTTTTCATCAACCTAGTTAATTTCAAATTTAGTCTCGTATTGAATTTCTTCTATATACCTCGATGATACTTTGGATAGTCATAAAAAAACATTGAATTCAAACTTGCCAGGGAGACCATCAAAGAATATTTAAAACTCTTAAGGAATTATAAAACTGGTTCAATGAACTGATTTTTTCAAGTTAAGTCTCGATAGGATGTTCCCTATATACCTTGATGATACTTTGGATAGTCATAAAATAAAAGATTGAATTCAAACTTCCCCGGGGAGACCATCAAAGAATATTTAAAACTCTTAAGGAATTAAAAACTGGTTCAATGAACTGATTTTTTTCAAGTTAAGTCTTCATAGGATGTCCCCTATAAACCTCGATGATACTTTAGATAGTCATAAGATAAAACATCGAATTCAAACTCGCCGTGTAGATTTTCGAAGAAAAGTTACTTTTACGATATAGCTCTCAAGTAATTTTTAAATTATACATAGTATTGCTTCTATTTCTTGCCATTGTAGTTTAAAACTCTCAAGGTATTCAAAGTGGTTCAATGACCTAATTATTTTCAAGTTTAGTTAATTAAGGATATCCCTATAAACCTCGATGTATTTAGATAGTCATAATAAAACATCGAATTCAAACTTGCCAGGTAGACTTTTCAAAGAAAATTATTTTACAATAGCTCTCAAGTAATTTAAATACATGATGTTCAATTGAAGTGATTATTTTCAAGTTTAAGTCCCGATTAGGATATCCCTATATACCTGATGATACTTTGGATAGTCATAAATAAAACATTAATTCAAACTGCCGGAGAGACCTTCGAAGAATATAGCTCTCAAGTAATTATTAAATTTTACTTAGTATTGCTTTAATTTCTACGTCATTGTAGTTAAAAAAGGCAATAAATTCGAGCTTTTCATCAACCTAGTTAATTTCAAATTTAGTCTCGTATGAATTTCTTCTATATACCTCGATGATACTTTGGATAGTCATAAAAAAACATGAATTCAAACTTGCCAGGGAGACCATCAAAGAATATTTAAAACTCTTAAGGAATTAAAACTGGTTCAATGAACTGATTTTTTCAAGTTTAAGTCTCGATAGGATGTTCCCTATATACCTTGATGATACTTTGGATAGTCATAAAATAAAAATTGAATTCAAACTTGCCCGGGAGACCATCAAAGAATATTTAAAACTCTTAATGGAATTAAAACTGGTTCAATGAACTGATTTTTTTTCAAGTTAAGTCTTCATAGATGTCCCTATAAACCTCGATTATACTTTAGATAGTCATAAGATAAAACATCGAATTCAAATTTGCCGTGTAGATTTTCGAAGAAAAGTTTACTTTTACGATATAGCTCTCAAGTAATTTTTAAATTATACATAGTATTGCTTCTATTTCTTTGCCATTGTAGTTTAAAACTCTCAAGGTATTCAAAGTGGTTCAATGACCTAATTATTTTCAAGTTTAGTCTATTAGGCTATCTTCTATAAACCTCGATGATACTTTAGATAGTCATAAGATAAAACATCGAATTCAAACTGCCGTGTAGATTTTCGAAGAAAAGTTTACTTTTACGATATATCTCTCAAGTAATTTAAATTTACTTAGTATTGCTCTATTTCTACGTCATTGTAGTTATCAAAAATTCGAGCTATTCAGTTAACCTAGTTCATTTCAAAGTTTAGTCTCGATTAATTTCTTCTATAACCTCGATGATACTTTGGATAGTCATAAAAAAATTGAATTGAAACTGCAGGGAGACATCAAGAATTCTAAAACTCTTAAGGAATTAAACTGGTTCAATGAAATGTATTTTTTTCAAGTTAAGTCTCGATAGATTTCCTATATACCTTGATGATACTTCGATAGCTATAAGATAAACATTGAATTAACTTGCCAGGGGACCATCAAAGAATATTTAAAACTCTCAAGGAATTAAAACTGGTTCAATAACTGATTTTTTTCAAGTTAAGTCTTGATAGGATGTTCCCTATATACCTTGATGATACTTTGGATAGTCATAAAATAAAAATTGAATTCAAACTTGCCGGGAGACATCAAAGAATATTTAACTCTTAAGGAATTAAAACTGGTTCAATGAACTGATTTTTATTCAATTAGTCTTGTAGATGTCTATTACCTTGTGATACTTTGGATATCAAAAATAAAGATTGATAATTAATCTTGCGAGGCATCAATAGAATATTTAAGGAATCTTAACAATTAAAACTGGCAATGATACTTTATATGTATAAGTTAAAATCTTGATAGGATGTCCCTATATACCTTGATGATACTGATAAAGATTGATGATAAAGATTGAATTCAAACTTGCCAGGGAGACCATCAAGAATATAGCTCTCAAGTAATTGTTAAATTTACATAGTATTGCTTCTATTTCTTTGCCATTGTAGTTTAAAACTCTCAAGGTATTCAAAGTGGTTCACTGACCTAATTATTTTCAAGTTTAGTCTTTATAGGATATCTTCTATAAACCTCAATGATACTTTAGATAGTCATAAGATAAAACATCGAATTCAAACTTGCCGTGTAGATTTTCGAAGAAAAGTTTTCTTTTACGATATATCTCTCAAGTAATTTTTAAATTATACATAATATTGCTTCTATTTCTTTGCCATTGTAGTTTAAAACTCTCAAGGTATTCAAAGTGGTTCACTGACCTAATTATTTTCAAGTTTAGTCTTTATAGGATATCTCTCATTAACCTCGATGATACTTTAGATAGTCATAAGATAAAACATCGAATTCAAACTTGCCGTGTAGATTTTCGAAGAAAAGTTTTCTTTTACGATATAGCTCTCAAGTAATTTTTAAATTATACATAATATTGCTTCTATTTCTTTGCCATTGTAGTTTAAAACTCTCAAGGTATTCAAAGTGGTTCACTGACCTAATTATTTTCAAGTTTAGTCTTTATAGGATATTTCCCATTAACCTCGATGATACTTTAGATAGTCATAAGATAAAAAATCGAATTCTAACTTGCCGTGTAGATTTTCGAAGAAATGTTTTCTTTTACGATATAGCTCTCAAGTAATTTTTAAATTATACATAATATTGCTTCTATTTCTTTGCCATTGTAGTTTAAAACTCTCAAGGTATTCAAAGTGGTTCACTGACCTAATTATTTTCAAGTTTAGTCTTTATAGGATATTTCCCATTAACCTCGATGATACTTTAGATAGTCATAAGATAAAACATCGAATTCAAACTTGCCGTGTAGATTTTCGAAGAAAAGTTTTCTTTTACGATATATCTCTCAAGTAATTTTTAAATTATACATAATATTGCTTCTATTTCTTTGGCATTGTAGTTCAAAACTCTCAAGGTATTCAAAGTGGTTCACTGACCTAATTATTTTCAAGTTTAGTCTTTATAGGATATCTCCTATAAACCTCGATGATACTTTAGATAGTCATAAGATAAAACATCGAATTCAAACTTGCCGTGTAGATTTTCGAAGAAAAGTTTTCTTTTACGATATATCTCTCAAGTAATTTTTAAATTATACATAATATTGCTTCTATTTCTTTGCCATTGTAGTTTAAAACTCTCAAGGTATTCAAAGTGGTTCACTGACCTAATTATTTTCAAGTTTAGTCTTTATAGGATATCTCCTATAAACCTCGATGATACTTTAGATAGTCATAAGATAAAACATCGAATTCAAACTTGCCGTGTAGATTTTCGAAGAAATGTTTTCTTTTACGATATAGCTCTCAAGTAATTTTTAAATTATACATAATATTGCTTCTATTTCTTTGCCATTGTAGTTTAAAACTCTCAAGGTATTCAAAGTGGTTCACTGACCTAATTATTTTCAAGTTTAGTCTTTATAGGATATCTCCTATAAACCTCGATGATACTTTAGATAGTCATAAGATAAAACATCGAATTCAAACTTGCCGTGTAGATTTTCGAAGAAAAGTTTTCTTTTACGATATATCTCTCAAGTAATTTTTAAATTATACATATATTGCTTCTATTTCTTTGCCATTGTAGTTTAAAACTCTCAAGGTATTCAAAGTGGTTCAATGACCTAATTATTTTCAAGTTTAGTCTTTATAGGATATCTCCCATTAACCTCGATGATACTTTAGATAGTCATAAGATAAAACATCGAATTCAAACTTGCCGTGTAGATTTTCGAAGAAATGTTTTCTTTTACGATATAGCTCTCAAGTAATTTTTAAATTATACATAATATTGCTTCTATTTCTTTGCCATTGTAGTTTAAAACTCTCAAGGTATTCAAAGTGGTTCACTGACCTAATTATTTTCAAGTTTAGTCTTTATAGGATATCTCCTATAAACCTCGATGATACTTTAGATAGTCATAAGATAAAACATCGAATTCAAACTTGCCGTGTAGATTTTCGAAGAAAAGTTTTCTTTTACGATATATCTCTCAAGTAATTTTTAAATTATACATAATATTGCTTCTATTTCTTTGCCATTGTAGTTTAAAACTCTCAAGGTATTCAAAGTGGTTCAATGACCTAATTATTTTCAAGTTTAGTCTTTATAGGATATCTCCCATTAACCTCGATGATACTTTAGATAGTCATAAAGTTATAGAATGAGACTTAACTTATAAAAATATACAGTTATTATTAATAACTTCCTTTTCTATACCTGAGGGTGTCACCCATAAACCTAGAAAGGACAGACCAAGTACCGACAAAGAACACATACCTGTACTTAGGACACAGAACCCAACATCTGGAAGTACTTCCTTTGTTGTTGCCGCTTCCTGCCTCTTCCTCATCCCCTCTACCTTGCTATATATACCTTTTGATCCTCAAAACTCATCACTCTAGTTGTAACATTTACTTGTGTCACACTCATAGAAGGAGACCTCGGAATGTACACTTGTAGTCACCCTAACTCCTCAGCACAGTTTATTGTATTCTGAATATATATTGTATTCTGATAATAAAAGCAGTATTTTAATATCTTCACTGTGTGTGATTCATTAACTGGCGCCCGAGACAGGCACTGCAAGCATCAAATTAGATTTTGAATGCCTTCGCAGTTTCCGAGAGGACGAAGATACTTCTGAAGAGGATCTACAAGAAGATAGACACCAAACTAAGAAGATCATCTCGCACCCTCCTTCAGTCAAGACAATACTCACCCGAGATGTCCTGCTGAACCTCACTGGACTTCACTGCTCAACAGGTATCCAGGAGGAATGTTAAGAACTAACGCAGTAAGATTTTAAAATTATTTATTTTATATGTTTGTTTATGTGCTGTTTAATTGTGATAACATTTAAAATGTATGACATTTTATTAATACTAATATAAGCTGTATAAAAATCACATCAATTTTTTTTTATAATCAGATAATGATTATTACTGAGCATAATTTAAGTAAAATTTAAATTATAGTAGACATAAGTAAGATTTTAATATCTAAAAAAAATAAAAAATATGGAATCGTTACTTTTTCGAAACTCAGACTTTGAGCATATACCTATGCCGTACTTTGATGGTAAACCGCATACTTTGTTTAATTTCATAAATAACGTAAAAGAAATTAAAGACACTTTTTGTGCAGAAAATAATCCATTTAGAATCGTTAATGAATTCAGGATATGTAAGATGGCCAAATGTCACCTTCCTAAAACAGTCGCGCATGAAATTAAGTTTTATGATTTAAACAATATTGACGATCTGTTAAATATTCTAATACGTAAATTTAAAGATCATAACCCAACCGAGACAAATTTTAATAAACCTTTTCCTCCAGAACATTTGTTGTCCAATGACGCTGACGAACAGCCAAAGGTAAAATCCGGAATTCCAAATAATAAATTTGAACAATTACCTAAAATTAATATTCAAGAAAAGAAAATAGCCTTTGAAACATTACCGCTAAAACCAGATTTAAACTTATTAAAACCGGCTGATGTAAATAAAAAATTATTTGTGGTCGAATCCAGTAGTTTAAAACAGTTTATAATGAAAAATACGGAGTCCATGAAATCTTATCAAGAAAATAGTTCAATAACCACAATTGAAACTCATTTAGTTCCAAATACAGACTTAATAAATATTTCCCAATCTGAAGATAAACTTAATTATAAAGCAGAATCTATTTTAAATGATAAATCACTTGAAAGCCCGAATTTCAAACAAAATTCATCTAATGTTAGTAAACTTCAAACACAAAAACTAAAAATAAAGAAATTTACAAAACCTGAGGAACCCGGGAGTATTAGTGAGATTAATGTTAGAGAAATTAGGCCATTAAATAATAATAAAATAAAAGATGTATCATTTATTATAGTAAATCAAAAAAAGAACTATTTTAAAGTTAATCCGGAGCAGTTGTTAAAATATTCTTTGTTTAGGGAAAAAACTAAACTAACAGAAAAGAAAGTTACCTTTGGTGATATTGACAAAATTTTAAAAAGTAGAGTAAAAGATGAAATTCAAAATATTTCTAGATGGCCCAAGGGCAAGGATGAAATTTGCCTCTGGATGCTTAAACCTGATGAAAATTCTACTACCTATCTGGCGGGTCGAGGTGTGAAAAAAAAAATAATAATAATAATAATAAAGTAAAATAAATAAAAAAAAAATAA
Source organism: Piezodorus guildinii (assembly GCA_023052935.1). NCBI lineage: Eukaryota > Metazoa > Arthropoda > Insecta > Hemiptera > Pentatomidae > Piezodorus > Piezodorus guildinii. Next base: position 110,053,430 of record CM041295.1, read on the forward strand.
AAATAAAAAAAAAATAAATAAAAAAAAAAATATGTTTATATAAAAATTGAGAAAACGTTTTATAGATTGTAATGAAAAAACAACATAGTTCATGGTTTTGTTTAATTCAGTGTTATGGTTATGTTTTTAATTATGTATAGATAATAATGATAAATTTTAGTTTTATATAATTGTACCTATAAGTTTCAAGACTATTAACAATGTATAAATTTCTACTGGGATAATGTAATGACGATTGGTAAAACTAATTAATTATTGTATATAACATCAATTATTGTAATTAAGTTGTTTTGTTTTTTTAAGTTTTGATTGTATACATTTATATTCTTAAGAATTATTGTAAACTTTAGAAAAATGTAACTGTTCCCATTCCTGTAGTATCCTTTCCTACAATACACTTTCCTATCCAGAACCTCCATCTGAAGGACTACTATATCATAACAATATAAACTGACAAACTTAAACATTGCACTCAAGGGGCTTCGTGCTTAAGGGGGAGAGTAGTTATAGAATGAGACTTAACTTATAAATAATATACAGTTATTATTAATAACTTCCTTTTCTATACCTGAGGGTGTCACCCATAAACCTAGAAAGGACAGACCAAGTACCGACAAAGAACACATACCTGTACTTAGGACACAGAACCCAACATCTGGAAGTACTTCCTTTGTTGTTGCCGCTTCCTGCCTCTTCCTCATCCCCTCTACCTTGCTATATATACCTTTTGATCCTCAAAACTCATCACTCTAGTTGTAACATTTACTTGTGTCACACTCATAGAAGGAGACCTCGGAATGTACACTTGTAGTCACCCTAACTCCTCAGCACAGTTTATTGTATTCTGAATATATATTGTATTCTGATAATAAAAGCAGTATTTTAATATCTTCACTGTGTGTGATTCATTAACTATAAGATAAAACATCGAATTCAAACTTGCCGTGTAGATTTTCGAAGAAAAGTTTTCTTTTACGATATAGCTCTCAAGTAATTTTTAAATTATACATAATATTGCTTCTATTTCTTTGCCATTGTAGTTTAAAACTCTCAAGGTATTCAAAGTGGTTAACTGACCTAATTATTTTCAAGTTTAGTCTTTATAGGATATTTCCCATTAACCTCGATGATACTTTAGATAGTCATAAGATAAAACATCGAATTCAAACTTGCCGTGTAGATTTTCGAAGAAAAGTTTTCTTTTACGATATAGCTCTCAAGTAATTTTTAAATTATACATAATATTGCTTCTATTTCTTTGGCATTGTAGTTCAAAACTCTCAAGGTATTCAAAGTGGTTCACTGACCTAATTATTTTCAAGTTTAGTCTTTATAGGATATCTCCTATAAACCTCGATGATACTTTAGATAGTCATAAGATAAAACATCGAATTCAAACTTGCCGTGTAGATTTTCGAAGAAAAGTTTTCTTTTACGATATATCTCTCAAGTAATTTTTAAATTATACATAATATTGCTTCTATTTCTTTGCCATTGTAGTTTAAAACTCTCAAGGTATTCAAAGTGGTTCAATGACCTAATTATTTTCAAGTTTAGTCTTTATAGGATATCTCCCATTAACCTTGATGATACTTTAGATAGTCATAAGATAAAACATCGAATTCAAACTTGCCGTGTAGATTTTCGAAGAAATGTTTTCTTTTACGATATAGCTCTCAAGTAATTTTTAAATTATACATAATATTGCTTCTATTTCTTTGCCATTGTAGTTTAAAACTCTCAAGGTATTCAAAGTGGTTCACTGACCTAATTATTTTCAAGTTTAGTCTTTATAGGATATCTCCTATAAACCTCGATGATACTTTAGATAGTCATAAGATAAAACATCGAATTCAAACTTGCCGTGTAGATTTTCGAAGAAATGTTTTCTTTTACGATATAGCTCTCAAGTAATTTTTAAATTATACATAATATTGCTTCTATTTCTTTGCCATTGTAGTTTAAAACTCTCAAGGTATTCAAAGTGGTTCACTGACCTAATTATTTTCAAGTTTAGTCTTTATAGGATATCTCCCATTAACCTCGATGATACTTTAGATAGTCATAAGATAAAACATCGAATTCAAACTTGCCGTGTAGATTTTCGAAGAAATGTTTTCTTTTACGATATAGCTCTCAAGTAATTTTTAAATTATACATAATATTGCTTCTATTTCTTTGCCATTGTAGTTTAAAACTCTCAAGGTATTCAAAGTGGTTCACTGACCTAATTATTTTCAAGTTTAGTCTTTATAGGATATCTCCTATAAACCTCGATGATACTTTAGATAGTCATAAGATAAAACATCGAATTCAAACTTGCCGTGTAGATTTTCGAAGAAATGTTTTCTTTTACGATATAGCTCTCAAGTAATTTTTAAATTATACATAATATTGCTTCTATTTCTTTGCCATTGTAGTTTAAAACTCTCAAGGTATTCAAAGTGGTTCACTGACCTAATTATTTTCAAGTTTAGTCTTTATAGGATATCTCCTATAAACCTCGATGATACTTTAGATAGTCATAAGATAAAACATCGAATTCAAACTTGCCGTGTAGATTTTCGAAGAAATGTTTTCTTTTACGATATAGCTCTCAAGTAATTTTTAAATTATACATAATATTGCTTCTATTTCTTGCCATTGTAGTTTAAAACTCTCAAGGATTCAAAGTGGTTCATGACCTATTATTTTCAAGTTGTCTTATAGGATATCTCCTATAAACCTCGATGATACTTTAGATAGTCATAAGATAAAACATCGAATTCAAATTGCCGTGTAGATTTCGAAGAAAAGTTTTTTTTACGATATATCTCTCAAGTATTTAAATTATACATAATATGCTTCTATTTCTTTGCATTGTAGTTAAACTCTCAGGTTCAAGTGTTCACTACTAATTATTTTCAGTTTAGTCTTTTAGGATATCTCCTATAAACTCGATGATACTTAGATAGTCATAAGATAAACATCGAATTCAAACTTGCCGTGTAGATTTTCGAAAAGTTTCTTTACGATATACTCTCAAGTATTTTAAATTATACATAATTGCTTCTATTTCTTGCCATTGTAGTTTAAAACTCTCAAGGTATTCAAAGTGGTTCAATGACTAATTATTTTCAAGTTTAGTCTTTATAGGATATCTCCATTAACCTCGATGATACTTTAGATATCATAAATAAAACATCGAATTCAACTTGCGTGTAGATTTCGAAGAAATGTTTTCTTTTACGATATAGCTCTCAAGTAATTTTTAATTATACATATATGCTTCTATTTCTTTGCCATTGTAGTTTAAACTCTCAAGGATTAATGGTTCACTGACTATTATTTTCAAGTTAGTCTTTATAGGATATCTCCTATAAACCTCGATGAACTTAATAGTCATAAGATAAAACATCGAATTCAAACTTGCCGTGTAGATTTTCGAAGAAAAGTTTTCTTTTCGATATACTCTCAAGTAATTTTTAAATTATACATAATATTGCTTCTATTTCTTTGCCATTGTAGTTAAAACTCTCAAGGTATTCAAAGTGGTTCAATACCTAATATTTTCAAGTTAGTTTTATAGGATTCTCCCATTACCTCGATGATACTTTAGATAGTCATAAGATAAAACATCGAATTCAACTTGCGTGTAGATTTTCGAAGAAAAGTTTTCTTTTACGATATAGCTCTCAAGTAATTTAAATTATACATAATATTGCTTCTATTTCTTTATTAAAACTCTCAAGGATTCAAAGTGGTTAATACCTAATTATTTCAAGTTTAGTCTTATAGATATCCCATTAACTCGATGATACTTTAGATAGTCATAAGATAAAACATCGAATTCAAACTTGCCGTGTAGATTTTCGAAGAAAAGTTTTCTTTTACGATATAGCTCTCAAGTAATTTTTAAATTATACATAATATTGCTTCTATTACTTTGCCATTGTAGTTTAAAACTCTCAAGGTATTCAAAGTGGTTCACTGACCTAATTATTTCCAAGTTTAGTCTTTATAGGATATCCCCTATAAACCTCGATGATACTTTAGATAGTCATAAGATAAAACATCGAATTCAAACTTGCCGGGTAGATTTTCAAAGAAACGTTTGCTCTTACGATATAGCCCTCAAGTAATTTTTAAATTATACATAGTATTGCTTCTATTTTATTGCCATTGTAGTTTAAAACTCTCAAGGTATTCAAAGTTGTTCACTTACCTAATTATATCATAGTTTTTTATTAATAGATTGTCTTCTCTATACCTCGATGATGCTTTGGATAGTCATAAGATAAAACATTAAATTCAAAGTCAGGGAGACCTTCGAAGAAAAGTTTACTTTTACGCATATAGCTCTCAAGTAATTGTTAAAGTTCGCTTACTATTGTTTCCAGTTCTACGTCATTGTAGTTCAAAAATGCTAAGAAATTCGAGCTATTTCACCAACCTAGTTAATTTCAAATTTAGTCTCGATCGAATTTCTTCTATATACCTTGATATAAACTTAGTATAAAAATAAGATAAAACATCGAATTCAAACTTGCCGGGGAGACCTTCGAAGAAATGTTATTTTTAATATACGTCACTTACAATTAATTGGTTTATTTTACTTCGTGTAGCTTCTAATTCTATGCCATTGTAGTTTAAAAAATGCCAGGATATTCAAGCTAGCTCACTGACCTGATTGTTTTCAAGTTTAGACTCGTTATCCTGTCCCTCGATGATACTTTGGATAGTCATAAGATAAAACATCGAATTAAATTTTGCCATGGAGACCTTCGAAGCAAAGTTTAGTTTTAAGCATATAGCTATCAAGTAATTGTTTAATTTTACTTTGTGCTGATTTTATATATACGCCACTGTAGTTAAAAACTCTGAAGGAATTTAAACTGGTTCAATGACCTGATTATTCTTATGAATGTTTTCGGTAAAGTTGATAGTATGGGACTTACACGGCCGCAAAGTTTTTTATTTTGCATGTTAGAGCAAATATTCCAGGTAATTTTATTTAGATCTAATCGAAGGGATACTGGAACTCTCTATTAAATGTTATTTTAATCAATAGTTTTTTATAATTGTTTTTTTCGGAAATCTATTTTTTTAGTCGGAGTTCTGTTTGCCTCTCTAAGAGTTCTAACATTTTTCTATTTGAATATTTTTCGTAAAATTAATAGGAAGGAAGTTATAAGACCAACAAGTTGCAACACGGGTAAAGTTAGCCCCCGGGTCGTCATTTTGAGTGGCCTAAACTACAGAATTATATCTAAAAAATGGTCGAGAACTCTATAACTCTTTGGGGGGCAACCAGAACTCTAAAAAAAAATTTTTTTTTCGACTATGGGGGCCAACTTCAGAGAAGAGGTGGACTTAGGCCTTCCGACTATCGTGTACATACAGCCCCACATCACCACCCGTGCGATCAGATCTATTATGGCGGAGAAAGGAATGATTCATGAGGGATACTTGTGGGGAAGGGGTGTTGGGTTTTAGCCAGGTTTCAGATACTGCAATGATATGATAAAAATTATCAAGAAAATACTGTTTGAATTCATCATAATGAGCTATTAGGGATTGTGCATTGACGTGACAGGATGTAAGAATATTAGTCATAATTAATGTGGGAGATGGAATATCCGAGAAATGATTGGTGGAGGATAGGAAATAGGCTATAATGAATTTTTAAAATACGCATAATTTCAGTATTGATTAATGTGAATTTATATAATAATAGATGGAGTAAATAACTGAACGATCTATTAAATAATTGAATCGAATAATAATTGATAAAATAAATGAAAATTTCAAAAATAAAATAAAATATTATAACTATAACAAATAAAACATACAGATAACTTCTATCAAAATAACGAGAAATAAAGAGAGCACGATGATTTAAAGAAAGCTGAATGAAAATATTGATTAAAGCCTTCCAAAGGGACAAACTAATATTTTTGTCCATTATGTATGAAAAAAAAAAAAAAAAAATTATCATGGTTACAAATAAAATAGAGTTCTACCAAAATAATAATCGTGAGGAAACTTGATCTCTGAATTAAACTAAAAACGTCGGTCAGATGTTTTGTTAATTATGACCGCTGAATGACTGGATAACAGACACCCGACCCTGCCCCCGCTGAACCAGACGTACTTTATGCTGGCCGATGTCTTCTTCTGGCGGGCTAGCCAATAGAGGTGTCGATTAGTGGACGTCATCGCCTCGCTGACGTAGCCTCGGTGACTGTTATTATCGTGCCAGCCCAAGTGTCGGTTAGAGAAGTCCCTTTTTACTCTCCGCTGTCGCACCAGATCATCTCTCACGGTCCGCCGAACAAACCGAGCAATGATAGTCCCAGGTAGTGATGGGCAAATACTCAAAAAATTTGAGTACTGATTACTGTAATCAAATGATGCTCGCTGCTGATTACAAAATCTACTCAGCTTTCCTCCTGATTACTTTCTATTTTCCTCTGTAATCAAAATTTTCGTACTTTTGAGTACTTGATTACTTTTTTATATGACGTGGCCAGAATAGAGTATATTACATACATCTATTAAGTTAATTTATATTAATAATTTCTTTAGGCCATCTTTTTTTTTCATATTGTCGATTATTTTAAACTTTTCGTTAAAAGTTGATAAGGGTAATTTATTATTATTAAGATGGTGAGCTTATAGATTATTGTAAACTATTCAGATAAAATCCATATAGGGGCCTATTATTATGTTTTTTTACACTTGGAATTTTATTTTAACTTTATCGTATTTACTGGATATTAGGCTCAGTAGCTGGGTTACCAATGGTTCGTTACCAATTATGATATTAATTTTAATCGCGCTCGCTCAAGAATAGGTTTATTTTAACTTTTTCGTATTTATTAGATACCAGGCTCGGTAGCTGGGTTCCCAAAGGTTCGGTACCGATTATACCATTAATTTTAATCGCGCTCGCTCAAATATGGGTTTATTATAACTTTTTCGTATTTAATGGATACAAGGCTAAATAGCTGCGTTCCCAAAGGTTCGTAACCGATTATACCACTAATTTTAATCGCGCTCGCTCGAATATGGGTTTATTATAACTTTTTCGTATTTATTGGATACAAGGCTAAGTAGCTGCGTTCCCAAAGGTTCGTTACCGATTATACCATTAATTTTAATCGCGCTCGCTCAAATATGGGTTTATTATAACTTTTTCGTATTTATTAGATACAAGGCTAAGTAGCTGCGTTCCCAAAGGTTCGTTACCGATTATACCACTAATTTTAATCGCGCTCGCTCGAATATGGGTTTATTATAACTTTTTCGTATTTATTGGATACAAGGCTAAGTAGCTGTGTTCCCAAAGGTTCGTTACCGATTATACCATTAATTTTAATCGCGCTCGCTCAAATATGGGTTTATTATAACTTTTTCGTATTTATTGGATACAAGGCTAAGTAGCTGTGTTCCCAAAGGTTCGTTACCGATTATACCATTAATTTTAATCGCGCTCGCTCAAATATGGGTTTATTATAACTTTTTCGTATTTATTGGATACTAGGCTCAGTAGCTGCGTTCCCTAAGGTCCGTTACCGATTATACTATTAATTTTAACCGCGCTCACTCAAATATGGGTTTATTATAACTTTTTTGTATTTATTCGATGTTAGGCTCAGCTGCTGCGTTATTAAGGGTTCTAACCCGACCATTCTATTAATTATTCGTGCGCTCGCTCCAATATGGGTTTATTATAAATTTTTCGGATTGATCTAATACTAGACTAAATAGCTGCGTTACCAACGGTTGTTATAATTATCACACTTAATTTTAACATTTCTCCCTCTAGAATAGATTGATTTTAGTACTAATTTCTGTATTTTGTTTTCTTTTTGGCTGATAAACGTTTTATTGGTTTTAAATGCGTTCGGATAAAAATTTATTTGTTTTAACTTATTCGTGTTTCTTTTCTATGCTAATTTCTGTATTGGGTTTTGGGGGGTTTAGTTAGTGAATGTGTTAATGTTTTTTTAGTCTGTTGGTCTAATCTATGTTTATTTTTTTTTTTTTTTTTTGAAACTTATCATCAATTGGGTTACCGCTAATCCTTTTCATCAGGATAGAAATTTATCTATTTGGTTAATATTTTGGAGTTTCATAAAAATCAGCTGAACAGAACAATTTTATACGCCTATTTTTATTTGATGAAAAACATTCAAACAAAATCTACTCTAAAGCAACCGGCTGAAATCATTAATACCATTAACAAAATCCTTTAAAAAGTAAATATATTTTCAAGTATAAAAATAAAACAAACATGTTAAAATAAACCTCTGCATGAGTTAGCGCAATTAAAATTAAAAGTATAATATGTAACGAGCCCTTGGTTACGCAGCGACTGTGCCTAATAGCGAATAAAAACGAAAAAGTTATAATAAACCAATATTGGAGCGAGCACACGAATAATTAATAGAATGGTCTGATTAGAACCCCCCATAACGCAGCAGCTGAGCCTAACAGCGAATAAATACGAAAAAGTCATAATAAACCAATATTTGAGCGAGCGCGATTAAAATTAATGGTATAATCGGTACCGAACCTTTGGGAACCCAGCTACCGAGCCTGGTATCCAATAAATACGAAAATGTTAAAATAAACCTATTCTTGAGCGAGCGCGATTAATATTAATATCATAATCGGTAACGAACCATTGGTAACCCAGCTACTGAGCCTAATATCCAGTAAATACGAAAAAGTTAAAATGAAATTCCAAGTGTGAAAAAACATAATAATAGGCCCCTATTTCGATTTATCTGAAGAGTTTACAATAATCAATAAACCCACCATCTTAATAATAATAAATTACCCTTATCAATTTTTTAACGAAAAGTTTAAAATAATCGACAATATGAAAAAAAAAGATGGCTTAAAGAAATTATTAATATAAATTAACTTAATAGATGTATGTAATATACTCTATTCTGGCCACTTCATATAAAAAAGTAATCAAATTAAGTAATGATAGAAAGTAATCAGGAGGAAAGCTGAGTAGATTTTGTAATCAGCAGCGAGCATCATTTGATTACAGTAATCAGTACTCAAATTTTTTGAGTATTTGCCCATCACTAGTCCCAGGTGTCCCCGCTTCTTTGGGCCTGAGAAGAACAGCGTGGTCAAGATCTCCGCGCCGACGCTGAGTAAAGTGCCCTTAACAGTATCGCCTGGCCACTCTGGGATACCTCGTATTTCCAGGGTATTATTAAGATTAATTTGTTCAGCGCTATTTAGGCGGCCTTCTAAATCACAAATTTTAAGTTTTAAAGAATTCTTTTTTGACGTCAGTTTTTCCAGTTGTTTTTTTTTGTTGCTAAAGTAAGTTTTCTATTTTTTGCAGGCTCTCCATGTTTCGAAAGGAGAGTTCGACTTGTTTATCAAGAGTATCCTTAATATGTTTAATTTCGTCTATTCCCTGAAGCTTAGCCTTCACTTCCCGGACCTACTCCGCCGGCGCCCTCTGCAGGGCCATCGTTGCACTAGCCTCCGAATGTGGTAATGAACGTGATGATATTTCAGTCAGGACACGTCCATTTTTTAGATGCTTCTGTATCCATAGCCTCTATCTTTACACATTTCGTGTAATAAAAATTAGTAAAAATTGTACAGACGAGTTTTAATTTGTCATCTCGTCCCACTGATTTATTACATATTTTGCAATTAACCATATTATGTATTATAGTTACTCTAACCACAAACGGGTATAAATTAATAATAAATGAAATTCAGGAATATATACGAGTATATATAAATATATATATATATATATATATATATATATATATTAGAGTAACTATAATACATAAAATTTCACTGTCAGTCACTTTTTTTATTTTTTTTTATTTTGTATTTCCACTCGTTTGCAATTCACATGGGTGAAGCTTTCAACCTACAGAAAAAAAAATGTTTTTTGGTTTCATGGAAATGAGAAATAACCTTTTTTATGTTCCAATAGCAAAATTATTTTAGTTGTTTGAAATAATTTGGACATTTGGAGAAGAATTGGACATGTTTCTGTAGGAACTTGCATACGAAACATGGATATGAAGCACAATATACTTAAATATATTTTTTATAAATTTAACATCTTGGCTAATATTTTGCCTTGAACTGTAAGTACTTTGCAAAGCTGATTTCGCTTTCATGTTTTAACGAATTGTATTATGTTTCAAATGAGTCCTGATATTTTTTCAGGGGGATATTATTCGAAAACAATATTTTATGAGTTTAATTTTTTTTTTCTCGACCACTTAGGGGCGACTTTTCCCCAGCTTCACTGCGCATCAAGACAGTAAGGGGAACATCCATAAAAAAAAATTAGTTTCACTATCATTGTCATTTTTAAGTTACTATGATGTCCAAAGAATTTAGACATCAACTATTTTTTTTTTTTTATAAATTAACACATTTTAATTCAACTACTTTATATTTCATTTAAATGAATCAAAATCAAAACAAAGTTAATATTGCTATATTGATATTGACCATGAAATATCAATAAAATTCTTGATAGTGGGGACAAGATCCCGAAACGTAATCATTAGATATTTTTGGAATGTGTATTAATTAAATAAAGCATATCGGAAGTTATTAACAATACAATAAAACATTCTATAGCAAAGGGAATATAGATTAATTAATTAATATAGATTATACATGATTATTTAAATATTCTTTTAAATGAGATAAACCGTTGTAGAACTATTTATAGACTAATGTGGAACAATATTTTCAGATTTTTTTTACAGTTGTTTCTCGTTTCTTATTCTGAAATGACATCTATACCGCCCATGTTGAATGATAACCTGAAATTCTGAAAGTGATAAAATGTTGGGAGATACATTTGGAATAGATACAGAATTAGATATCTAACTCATTGTTTTGTAATTTCATTCTCCTGTGTGATTTCAGCACGTTGATGAAACTAAGGCAGTTGAAGATTGCGTGGCTGGCAAGGAGCACAAGGTTGATGAGATTGCCATAACCCGCCGCTCCGAATCCCTTCAATAAGCCATCTATAGCCCAGATCAAAGGGGATACGAAATATTATAATATTTGAAACACGGGTTCGTCTTCATATTGTTTTTGGATTTTACGAAAAATATATAAATTTTTAATATTGATAAAGATAAAAAAAAATGTGATACGTACGACACACGACTTCGTCTTAGCTACATTGTTAATACCTATTTATAAATTATTAAACAAGTCTAAAGTCTAAATGAGAATTACTAATTAAATATAATTGGAAAGAGTAGAGACACCAGCCAATGAAGTCTCCTGCTCCGAGTTCTTTTTCTTAGGGGCCATATGACATAGTGGGCCATAATTAACAAGTATAAACAGGGTAACCTCTCTACAGAAGTCATCACAGACCTCTTGTCAGCCACCTACATTCTCGTCTGGGGGTAAACTAACTCTTAGATGGATCTTATAATACTAGATGCATTGTCAGGGCAATCAATGTTAACTGATCCACTAAAAATCTGCTAAGGAATTCGTCAAGCACGTTTTCCTCATAAGGTTTACCAGATTCGGCGTCGCGTTGGGAGTGCACCTATGCGGTGCGGGACCGGGACCCCGGAGACATGGGCTTAGCAAATCTCTCGGACATAATACCGGTGCAGGTGGCCCCCTAACTGAAGATATAAAAAAACAGTAATAAACACGACCCAAAAACGCTAAAAAAAAAACAATACAAAAATAAATAACAGAAATGATGGAAAGGAATAGGAGTAGGACTCTAGGATGGTTGCGGAGCGTTTGATAAAAACGTCTTCTTCTCAGCTAAAAGTAAACGGAAAACTGGAGTGGCAAAATAAAAAATAAATAAAAAAATAAAAAAAAAAGGGTGGGGCGATGGGGGACCAACGGAAAACCATAGGATCATCAACAACAATGAAAAATTCACTGATAAACAGGTACCTACCTGTGCAGATGAATTAAGAAGCTCAAAGAAAAAAAATAAGTCATCTATAGCTCAGATCAAAAGGGATATGAAATATTATCATATTAGACACACTTTTTTGTCTTCATATTGTTTTTGGATTTTTTGAAAAAAAATATGAATGACGCTGCAACCTTCTGGGGAAACACAAAGGGCAGAGAAAGCTGCTCTATAGATATCCGCCCTTCTATACCGCCTTTTCATAGCAACTGCAGCGGTCACAAAGGCACCATTCCCAGAGACTGTAGTAACGTCGATGATGAAAAGATTCTGAGGATTGCAGGCAACCACATTCGGCCTATACAGTCTAGGAGACGTCCTCAGCGTTAGCTCTCGGAAATAGGTCATTCCAGCTCTCATCAAGGATGCAGCGAGGATTTTGACGACAGCATGGAGTCTGAAGATGGTGACCTTCTTCACCATGGAGCTGTGGTTGACGACATGAGTCAGGTACCAGACAACCCAATCGAAATGGTCGTAAACCTTCTCGCCTTACTCTTCAAAGACTGCGGTAGGAAGAGTTCCGGCACGCACCGAGACAGGAAAAAAAGCCTAAGGATTTTAATCATCTGATGAAGCCTCAAAGGAGCCCTAGATCCTCTCCAGGCCAACATCCAAGTCCATACTGTCATACACCAAGCCACGCGGATAAAACCAACCCCCCAAGAACTCAAATCTATCCTCAATCCCGGTTGCCCCAATCAAGTCATCGCCAACAGAATAGGTTCTACCCACTTCAACCTTCACCAGTTTCCTCCCAGCAGCAGCAGCCAGCGTCAGAGAATGAATCTTATCTGGGTACCAAGGAAGATACCAAGGAAATCTGCTTTCTGTGATAATTTGAAATTCCGCAGGCCTAGGACGAGCTGACGAGTCCTTTCGTGGTCTAATACCAAAAATCACGAAGGAGAGCACCTCAGAACTTTTTAGTATCAGACCAGTCCAAGAGAGAAGTATTTTAGTCGTTGTAACTTTTTCTAGGTGGTAAAGTAAAGTTATTTTTAAAATAAAGGTTTACAATAATTGAATCAAAATGATATGTATTGTAATTTTGGAAATGGTTGAGCAGGTGAGTTCTTAAAGTGAAAATCAAATACAGAGATATATTAGTTTGCATCTAATTGAATAACAGTTTAAAGGAATCATTTCAGCAATGAATAAAGTTAACATTCAAACAAAGATTGACAATTACTAAATATTATTACAGAAAATTTGAATTATACAATACGATAGTGTCATTTACTTCTTATTATCTCAGTCCATAGCTCAGTTTGTTTTATATTATCTATGCCCGGTGGACTACTTGTTAATGTTTAAAGACCTGCGACTGTCTAGGGTGCATTAAACATAATATATAGGAATCATAGGGTTGGTTTGTTTACTCAATGAGGTGGACTGCAATGATGATTGGGTTCAAGTTTTACACTAAGTCTATAGGCCTGATTGATTATAATATTGTTAGAGGGTAATTTAATTGAATTTTTAGGAATTTGAAATATTGAGAGTTCTGCGTATTGGTGGTTCTTCCTCATGTTTCTCTATTTCTATTTCTACGGGTGGTGCCTATTTCTTCACTCCTCCATCTTTTTGGGTCACTTATGGTTCAAGGAAAAATATATTTTTTCACCTTTGTACTGGTCCATGCGCTCACTCTTACTTTTCTTATCCTCCCCTGTCTCAACCGGACGGTCCTGGGTCTGGGCAGGAAGTTTGCAGGCTTCCACTAGATGGTGTGCTGGCTGCCCGCTAAATGACAGCTTTCAATAGCTGTTAAGAGACGTCCCCTCAACAATATAGTTTTATTTTTTTCTTCACACTTGGCCAAGGTATCCGCATATTCTGAACAATTTCGTTTTTAGGTTTCATCCATTTCTCTTCATAAACCATTCGAAGCCGATTATCGAACGTCAGGTTTTCATTTTAAGGTGTGATTTTAAAAACGTTTCTTTCCAAGGTTGGGTATCAGTTGTATATTGGAGAAAAATTGTTTAGAACATGAATCTGAGTTGAAGGTTAGTGAGAATTTTAGAAAAAAAAATGAAACAATTAAACGAAAGGATATTACGATGTCCCTATAGTTTAGACAGCGTGTGATCTTTATTTTATAATATTGTATTAATACTTTATTTAATATTTATTTATTGGAATTTACAACTGAAAATATGCTATATGATGAAATAAATGGAAATACTTGTTGAGAACTGTCTCTTGGCAGCACTCCAATGGGTAATGAAGATGGTCTCGAGGCCATCCTCTTTTCGAACGCCTCGGAGTATTATTAGGAATTGAAAAAGAAGCAAGAATTGAAAAGAGTGAAATAGCGTGGGAGGAGAGAAAGTCATGGAAGGAATGGTACCTGGGATCGGGCCAAATCAGTAGCAAATGGAAGGAACATTAAGATCTTAATGGATGAATGTATTAGTGACAAAGTAAGGAGCGTTGTGTTTGGATTGCAAGGATTGGATACGGAAAGAATTTGATGGTTTAGTAGAGCCACAAAGTTCAACTCCGTTATTCCAGAAAGACCTTTTTATGGTCATATTGTTGAGTGTTTTGCATTTAAAGTAAGACAGTCCATCCAATAAGTGTTGAAGTAACCGAAAATGGCGGGCAGTTTCTTGTCGTTTCGATCTTGTGTGGGGATTCCATGTAAGATGTTGGATCCCTAGATAACCGATCTGTTTATTCGGGACAAGCGGAATATTATTAAAGGGACTTTGATGTGAAATTGAAGAGTTTAAGAGACATTAGTTGGATACTTTTCTCTCATCGGCTTGTGGTTTTGCTTTATGGAAACCTCTAACAACGATTTATTATTTAAAATGAATTATCTACAGTAGGAGTTTTGGATTACATCTGTTTAATAAAAAGAAATAAAGAATTTCGAATATTTTTGGTATTCACAGTAGGACTTGACATGTAAGCCTTATAGCAAGTTCTGCTCCAAGAATTATTACTTTAGGTTTTTTTATAGCTGAGGTGTGGTATACAATTTAAGCATAAATGTTAATTTGGCGTAAATGACGGGAGGAGAATGGAGGGAAAGAGAGATACAAATGAAGAAGGTACCTGGCTCTGATTACTTAGCCCCAAACCCGGAGAAAATAAGTAGGCTTGAGTGGTCGGTTGGGCCTAAGTGCTCTGTGAGGGACAGTCCTTTCAAACGCACTTTTTTCGGGACAAAACTCTGCCCAGACCATGCTACTTAAAATGATATATCAGCCATCTCAACGTCATTTTTCTTCCTAATTAAATTCAGTTTCAATTGTATAATTATAAAAAATTTTTATAATAAATCATTTTTTAGTCATAAAAATATATAGTTTTTGTCCATAATTTTATTTTTTTTAAATGTCATTGTTTAGATTAGATTGCTGTTTTTTGGGGCATTCAACTTCTAGGTCATTATGCCCTTAGTGAGTTTCTTGGTATATCATGTTGTTATGATTATAAATACAATCAAGTAATAAGATTGATTATTAAGCAATTTATAGGTTTTATATGCATTTAGATATATATTTTTAACATATTTCGATTGGGTTATACGTTTCCATCAATGTTTCTCAATAAAATTAAACAAAAAAAAGTAAATTAATTAAAAAATAAATATATAATTATGATTTTTTTGCAGAGCTATACCGTTTTTATTATTACTAATACGGACAAAGTAAGGAGCGTTGTGTTTGGATTGCAAGGATTGGATACGGAAAGAATTTGATGGTTTAGTAGAGCCACAAAGTTCAACTCCGTTATTCCAGAAAGACCTTTTTATGGTCATATTGTTGAGTTTTAATTAATGTTTAAATTAATTAAAAAATAAATATATAATGTTGATTTTTTTGCAGAGCTATACCGTTTTTATTATTACTAATACTTAGGAGATCCGATAGTTAGTCTGTACATATAAGAATTTTTGAAAGCTGGCTGTCGATAGATAGGTAAAGTACCGTGGCAATAGCTTGCATTTCCGCTGTGAATATTGATGAGTAGGCGGGTAATTTATATTTCTTTGGTATCCCATTTTGGATAACAGCGAAGCCGACATTCTCGTTTTGCTTAGATCCATCCGTATATATTATTTCAAAGCCTGAATATTTTTATATTATTTTGTGAAAACGATTATTTATGGATTCTGAGCTTTTGTATTTTAAAGATAAATCTATTGTTGAAGTTGGATGTTTCCATGGAGGTGAGTTAATGTGAAATTCTGTCGGATTTAATGTCATTTTTTTTTTTTGTTTTTTTTAGAAACAATTCTTTATTGAACAATATTACAATCTGTCCAATTTAGGACATTTTTAATAGGGATAAAGTACAACATTCATACAGCATTCACACGATATATACAAAACAATAAATTTATATTATAATAATACAATATAAATAAATACAAAACAAAATCAATAAAAATATATACAAAAGTCACTCATACCTATATACAATTCACAAGCATACAGCACGTGAGTGGAGAATCTAGCCAATGCTAGAACTCCAATATACATTTTACAAGAGGTCTCGAGGCCACTGCCGTTTCAACCTTCTAGGAGGATGGTAAGGATGTGTGGAGCTGGATAAGGATTGAGCTAGGGGATTAGGGTGATGGATAAGGTTCTGATGGAATTTAGAGAATTTTAATGGTATAAGGTCTAAAATAAATGGAATATTTAGGTCGCGGTGTAAGGTATGGTTGGATACATAATAAGGAGCATTAACTATTGTTCGGAGGACTTTTGATTGGAAGGATTGAATGCGTTTGATGTTAGAAAATTTAGCTGTCCCCCACAGTTCAAGTCCGTAGGTCCAGATAGGTTTCAGTATTGTCTTGTATATTAGCAGTTTGTTCTCGATAGATAATTTAGAATTTCTGTTCAGTAGTCTGTATAATTGTCCAAATCGTCGATTAAGTTCTTGTCGTTTAAGTCTAGTATGCGGGTTCCAAGTTAGTCTTTTGTCCAGAAGGAAGCCAAGATACCGGACTGTGTCGGAGAAAGGAAGCGGAACGGAGTTAAAGAGAACTGGAGGGCAGGATTGTCTTCGAAGGGTAAAGGTGACATGTCTGCATTTGGATTGATTTACTTTGATTCTCCAGTTGTTACACCAGTCTTCAATTTGAGAAAGGTGTGTTTGGAGGCCTGTAGATGCAATTTCGGGATCTAAGTGAGAGGATAGGATAGCTGTGTCATCAGCGTACGTTGCTAGGAAGGTATTAGGGCAAAGAGGAATATCAGCCGTGTATATATTGTAGAGGATAGGACCAAGGACACTACCCTGAGGAACACCGGATTCGACTGGATAATAATTGGAATATTCTGCACCACAACGAACTCGGAAGGAGCGGTTTGATAGATAGGATCGGAGGACTAGGTATAAGGATAGGGGTAAATGGTTTTTGAGCTTGAAGAGCAATCCCGGGTGCCACACCCGGTCAAATGCTTGCGTTATGTCCAGAAATGCACCCGAGCAGTACTCCTTGTTCTCAAGGGCAGAGGAAATATGGTCAACGACTCGGAGCCCTTGCTGAACGGTTGAATGTTGGGAACGGAATCCAAACTGATGGGAAGGAATAGTGTGGGATTCTAATAACGGTAATATTCGTTTGAGGAGGATTTTTCAAAGATTTTTGAAAGGATTGGGAGTAGGCTGATAGGTCTATATGATGTCGTAGTGTTAGGAGGTTTACCTGGTTTTAGGAAGAGAATTATTGTGGAATGTTTCCATAAGAGAGGAAAATGAGTAGTGCGTAGAATGGAGTTGTAAATATATGTAAGAAATATAACGGCTTTAGATGGAAGCTGTCTGAGAATCTGAGGAGTGAGGAGATCGTATCCAGGAGATTTACGGAGTGCAAGTTTTCGGAGAAGATATTTGACCTCAGAGGGATTAACTGCTTTAGGAGGTAATGAAAGCGGGATTGGAGACTGAAGGAACTGTTCCACTACTGAAGTGTGGTTTGGATTGGATTCTGGATGAGGTGTGAAGACTTGGGAAACGTATTTGGCAAGTTCCTCGGCTTTGTCTTCATCAGACGCAGCCCAGGAACCATTACTACGACGGAGGGGATGGGAAATATGGTGGGATTTTAGAATTCTCTTGGTGACATTCCACAGGGAATTGTCACAAGCCGAAAGAGAAGAAAGGAAGGAACTAAAGGATTGGGAACGGAAGGTCGCCAACTCCCTCTTTAATTGTCTACAATAAAAGTTATAGGAGCGGCGATCTGTGGGGTGACGGGTGCGTTGCCATAAGGATCTGGATCGGCGTTTGGTGCGGATGAGGTCTATGAGGTGTTGTGGTAAATGATTTTGGTTATGACTTATCTGGGAGTGCTTGGGAGAGGAGGCAGTCCAAACAGCTTGTTGAATAGCGATGGTGAAGGAGTTTACGGCATCGTCAAGGTCATCTGGAGTTTTGAGTTTCACTCTGAGGTCAATATCACTGGTCAGGATTTGGCGAAAAAGGTCCCAGTTTACTGGTCCTCAGATAAATGACGGTGGGGTGGGTTTAGGAATAGGAATTAGGGATACTTTAAGGAGCAATGGACTATGGTCAGAGGACAGTTCATCAAGGCGAGTCACCGACATGTTTAGGGAGCCTAATCCGCTGTGAATGAAGAAGTCAAGGATGTCAGGATTACGGTTAGGATCAGTTGGCCAGTAATGTCATTGTTTATTCTACTTATTAATATATCTATATTTTATATAATCTCCTTTGTTTATAATGGTTATATGATACATTTAAGAAAACTTTGGGTTTTTATAACGATCTTGATATTTTTTAGGAATTTTTAAAAAATGTCATCAACATTATAATTTATTTAAATATCTTAATATATACAAAACATAATGATGTTCAAATTACTTCCAAAATTTCAGCCCTTAACTAGTTTCTAACAGACAAAACATTGAAACGAAATATCGAATTCTTGGGTTTTGACATAGCGTAACGCGTCGTCGACTATACATATTTTTAATGGGAAGATCCGGAAAAAATGGTCACAGAAATTCTGCATTACAAATAATAAACATGAATGTCGGATCATATAGAATTTCAAAAAAAAAAAGAGACATTTGTGATCGGAAGCGCAATTAGCGAAACTGGTGTATACCACACCGACTCCTTCCAGCTCCCCTTTTCAAATACATTTTCATCCGTTTTAAAAAAATGCTTTATCTCAAAAAATACTTGTGACTATTTTAGAGTCACAATGGACTTAAACCTGGATATGAATCAATAATATATGATTCTTAATTGAATCATTTCTCTAAATACAAGAATAATAATCCAAATAACAACTGGAATTGTGATGGCTGTTTATGCCTCAGTAATTATAGATATATACGAAAACGAAGTTTGAGCTGATAGATAATTAGATCTCTTCATAACTACTCCTAAATTATTATAAATATAAATTTAAAACAGCTCAAAAATAAATTATTTTTGAAGAATGTTGAAACTAATGGACATAGCTGTGTTTCAACTGAGAACTAGACAAATACAGCGATGATACACTAAAACACACAGAACTAGACTAACAGATGGGCAACTACATTTATTGCTTATCGTTCATTTGTTTATCAGGTGATTAAAGCCTGGTATTTAGTATTAAACACATTAAACTTTGTACAGTCAGTCTTAATGTCGTAAATAAATAATAAATCTATTTATGCTGTTTAATACCTGTTTAAAGATTAGATTGCTGTTTTTTTTTCCGGGCAATCAACTTCTAGGTTGTTATGCACTTAATGAGTTTCTAGATACGGTATTTGATTATAATTATAAATAAATAAAGTAATAAAATTAATTGTTAAGGAGATTTTAATTTTTTATACATTTTGGTATATTTAACGTATTGCGATTCGGTTATATATTGTAAAATTAAATAAATTAAAATATATATATATATATATATATATATATATATATATATATATATATATATATATATGTATGTATCTACACACACACATATACTCATGCATACATACACACACGCACACAAATAAAATATTTAATTTTATTTATTATATTTTGAGAAATAAATGTGTTTCTCTAAGCAAGTCAATCAGATTATCCACAGCATTATTTGAGTCTTTTAAAGCTGAAGCCACACTTCGTTGAACATTGTGGTTTGCGAATGCCTTTTGTAAAGCTCTGCCCTCCTCCACTATATGCTTCACTGTTAATGGGGTTCCACAGTTTCGACATGTTGGTTGGTCCTCCCTTGTGATTAAATATCTGTGGATTAAATTGGTTTGGCCAATCCTCATTCTTGTAATGACCACTTCTTTTCTTCTTTTACCTCTGACGGAGTTTGTCCATCGCTGCGTTGTTGTTTTAATATTGCAAAGTTCGTTGCTAAGCGGGATCTCCGCCCACATCGATTCCCAGCTTTCCTTAACTCTGGCTTTGAAGAAGGTTCTCACGCCACCCGGCTCGTACACTTGTAAAGGCGGGATACTCATTTGGGCTGCTTCTTGAGCAGCTTTTTCATTCCCGGGTATCCCAGAATGACCTAGAGTCCAGAGGAAGTACACGGTTTTGTTGAGTTCCCCCAGTACTTCTAAATAGTGGTGAATATCTGCTTAGTAAATAACTTTGAGATGACTATGAACTTTATTTTGTGTTAGTGAACACATACCTAAAATAGTGGCGTACCATTAGGAAACACCATGCATAGTACTTTTACACTATTTTTTAATCACCCCAACCATCGCCCTTCATAATCGTAGATTTCCTTTTTAGCACAAGATTTTTTGTTAAGCCTATGCGACTAAATTTTTCGGAGTAGTGAAAGTAATTAACAAATAATTTCGTTTTTTGTCCTTACAACTTTGTATACTTTTCTGGCATAATTTAATTATTAGTTTTGCTAATCTATGGAGAATTTTTTTTTAGTAGAACGATGGTTAAAAACTCAAGTTGTAATGAGTACACAACTATGAAGGTAAGAGGCCTGAGGGAATTCACAACGGACTGTGTAAATGCTTTAGCTTAAGAGAGCAATAAAGGGGGCTATCCCTTGAGTTGCAGAGAGCACTACACTACTACACTAGTACACTAATACACTCAAATCCTCTCCTCTTCCCTGCCTTGAGGTTACGCAAGCAATGAATCATTGGCGTAGGACGTAATGCGTTGACCTTTGACCCCCACCCTAGCCAGAACAAACTCTTTGCTCACCAAGATACTCGACAAACCAGCTGTTCCACATGTCCAATATTAAGCTATGTCGCTTGTTTTCACTTATTTATAATTCAAATTGAGTTGTAATTAAACCTAAGTGTTTAATTAGCAATTTAAAAAATCTGGTTCGGGCAACACACTACTTTCCCTTACCTCTGTTGTTAAAATTAATTTAAGAATTTTTAAATAAACTTAGCGATGAAAAAAGATCAAAGAATTAATTCCATAAAGTTTCTGTAGAAACGTGTGTTTTATTAGATAAACTATTGTGTTTTTATCTACAACAATCAGTTAGTTTTATCGGCATTTCATCACTCTCATATAACATTTAAAATTGTTTTAATAAGGTAATATTATTTTCTAAAATATTTCCAACGGTATATAATACATCTATATTACTATTATTATTTTCAAAAACATAAAAATTGTAAATCAAAGTATTTTTGCACTTTTCTCTTGCATATTTAGCCGTTATTCATCAATGCTAAAAAGTTTATATGCTTATTTTTTTTAAATTTACAATATTGAAGATACCTTAGGATAATCCCCGTCAGGCTATTTTAATCAGAATGAAACCTGCATCAAATTAAAGCCCATTAAATTTGACATCCATTCTACTGTTTAATTCAAATCGTTAAAGCCGTTTTTGAGAAAATCGTAAAAAGGTGCAAAATGCATGGTATAAAAAACAACTCCCGGTCAGCCAGTGATAATGAAAAAGTTGTAATATTTCGGGCGTATAGTTGTTTTAAATATGAAATTTCAGTTTTGTACGACCTTTTGTGATGGAGTTACCACACGCACACACAAAATATCTTTCCCAGTCAATTATTTGTTAAATAAGAATAATAAAGCTGAATATTTTAAATACATAAATTTACCTAACATAAAAGTTGTAGGTCATGCAGACTGACGAAAAGAGCATAAACATTGATTTGATTTAAATTGTGATTATAGTAGATAATATTTGTATTCATTCAAAACTTGAGTTAGATAAGGGAGGTAAGTGAAAATGGTGTGTTGTGCGGAAGAGATTTTATTTGTATTATTTTATTCTCGTATATCATCTATTTAGATTTATGATCCCCAAAGCTAATTTTTTTCCTAAATATTTAAAGCCCTTTGAGATGAATATGTTCAAAATGAATTCATCATTAATTCAAATATGCATGACACTTATCTGCTTAACTAAAGATCAAAGTAGATGGAAATAGCCGCCATGGCCCCTGCATTTGAGAGTGCTTGCTGGAGCACATAATTTTCTCACTTAAAATTTTATAGGTGGCCTCATTATCATCCTTTTAAAGAAAACAATTTACATCTAATAACAACCGATTTCTATATTCTATGCTTAAATCTTACTACATACAAAAAACAGACACATTAGGAGTGGTAAAAAAAAAAAATATATATATATATATAATATATTTCTAATCCTCTAGCTCAATCCCTATCCAGCTCCACTCATCCATACAATCCACCTAGAAGGTTGAAACGGCAGTGGCCCCCGACCTTTTGTAAATATATTGGAGTTCTAGCACTGGCTAGAATCTCCACTCAATGTGATGTATGTATGAGTGTGTGTATGTGTATATAGGTATAAGTGAATTCTTGACTTTATTGTATTGATTCATTATTGTGTATATATTTTATTGTAATTTTATGTTGTGTAAATATTGTATGAATGTAGTATGTATGATATCTTTAAGCACTACTATTGATGTCCAAACTGGGACAGATTGTAATTTTACTCAATAAAAATAAAAATTGTAGTGGTAAAAACAAAAAAAAAAAAAAAGTACATAAATACTTAATTAATAAAAAACACAAGACTTTCACTTACCTCCGTTGTTAAAATAAATATAAGGATTTTAAAATACATTTAAGGACACAAATAAATTGTTAAAGAATTATTTTTTTGAATTTCGATAGAAACACGTTATTAAATAAACTATTATATTTTTATCTACTACAATCAGTTAGTTTTATTGGCTTTTCATCACTCTCCATTAACTTCTAAAATTCCGTGATTTAGATAATATTTTTTCTAAAATCTTTAGCTATCCGACTATATATTACTATTCTTGTGTTTAAAAACACAAAAATTGCATTAAAAAAATATGTTTGCACTTTTCTCCTTTACTTGTTTATCTAATTCGCTCAACTTCATATTTAGCCGTTATTTATCAATGCTAATAAGATAATGTACCAATTTTTTTGAAATCTACAAAATTAAAAGTACTTTAGAGAATATTAAAGCCTATCAAATTTTACATCGATATGTAGAGTTTAATCAAAATCATTAGAGCCGTTTTTGAGAAAATCGTGAAAAGGTGCAAAATGCATGGTATAAAGTGAAAGATCTACTGCTGATTTTGATGAAAAAGTTTCTGCAACATCTCGGGCGTATAGTTGTCTTAAATATGAAATTTTTATTTTTATCCGGGAGTTACCACACACCCACCGACCCACACACACACACACACACACACACACACACACACACACAACACACACACACACACACATACACACACACACCAACACCACACACACACATACACCCACACCACACACACACACACACACACACACACACACACACACACACACACACAAATAAAACAGAATTCGATCTCTAAAGTAGTCTGTAAGAACTCTCATAAGATAGACTGGCACCGCTATGGCCCGCAAGGCCTCTAATATACAGGTCCAATTTGCAGTGTTACAAGCGTTCCTGACATCGAGAGTAATGATTGCTACATAACACTTTGCACCTCTCCTCCACCTTGCTCCTGCAAATGCTGTACGGGCTGTATCAACTACCATGCCTACAGCATCCAACGTGCCCGCTATTTATGAAAACCATACTGAGCCCTTAAAAGGCCATTAAGACCCTCCGTGAACTGCTGTAGGCTAAGGGAAAGGATTTCCTCGAATACCTTGCCTACACTATTCAGCAAACAAATTGGACGATATCCTGACGTGTCTTTCAGTCTTCCTTTATGCTTTGGAATAAGAACCAGGCGCTGTCTCTTCCAGGATTTTGGGATTGACCCTTCACGAATGCAGGAATTAAAGAGATCAATGAAGAGATCCGACCATTTTTTGAGAGGTACCTTAAGAGCTACATTAAGAATTCCATCCAATCCTGATGCTCTGTCATGTTGTAAGGTCGAGGGAATGTCTTCTATCCCTTCTTGCATGATTTGTGGAATATCAGTTGTTTGTATATTGTGTATACACCCCATGGTATTCGCCTGTTCCGAGAATAGAGTTCTGACAATATCTTCTACATTTCTTCGGTCGACCCTTTCTATTCACACTTATCTAGCATTACAGCGAATGAACCTTCATCAAAAGTTTTCACGTTCCAGCTACTGTTTCTCCATCGACAATTTATCTTTTTTGTAGGTGTATCCAGTGTTATCAAGAGAACCTGGTGATCACTATGAGTATAAAGTCCACTAAACTCCCAAGAAGCGATCCGTTGGAGTTAACTACTGGCAAACGTCCGATCTATGATCAACGACCTTCCGGCTCTAGTGAACGTTGGGTTTGTTCCGGTGTTAAGAAGGATCATGTCACACTTTTGTGCAAAGGCTTCTAGGAGAGCTTCACCTAATCAGTTAGTTATCTTACTTCCCAATTCCGTTGCCAATGAGTTGAAATCGCCAGCAATAATAGCTGGCTTATGACAACTAGCCTCTAAGACAATCCGATCCAACAAATTTGTGGATGCTTCGATTGTGATGCTGGGATAAGCGTAACAGCTAAAGTTATATACTTCGTTCATCTTCGCCCTTACAATATGCGATGAATACCATGTGAAGCCCAAGCCCAAATAGCAGCTTTACCACTGATACCAGCATCCTCATTTCTCGCACATAATGCGCATTGAGGTTTCTGCTTACAATCGGTAGCTTTTTGACCTACCTGTCCACTGTTCCGACGTAGGGGGTCCTATCTGTCACAACACAATTGCGAGCTTTGTGCCCATACTCCCAGCAACGGAAACACTTTTGAACCCTATACCTTTCCCGTATACGGCTAACAACCAGGCCTATTCTTACCTTACCCTGAGCCATAATTTTCCTAGCCTGGAGAACTGTCAGTGAAATTACCGTTGTTTGTGTACCTCTTTAGGCTTGACGGATGGATTTTACTGCTGCGATGATCACTGACTCATTCAGGAGATGTTTCAAGGCCTCCGCAACCTCCTATTTTGTGGTAAGAGCATTCTATGTTCGAGAAGTGACTTCTCCATCCAAGTTAGCACTTCCGTCCCTTCGCCAAGGACTTCCTCCATTGAGCTTTTTAATATTGCAAGATTTTGCTCTTTCATCCTATCCAATTGTAAAAGCAGGTCCCCTTTATTAATTTTCCGTACCTTAGCAATTGAAGACGCCACTTGCACCATTGCCGGATCATCTCTAACCTTTCGCAAGACCTCTAACCTATCCGGTATTTTCACAATTACTGCATCCGGCCTCGAAGGAAGCCTTGGTTTCTTTTTCGATCGTTTTCTTACTTATTGCCACTGCTCTTGCAACCTCTTGTCTTGATCTGCCGATCTTTGAGAGCAATCTCCGTTGTGGTGCACTGTTTTATCTACTTTATGTTGCACCACTTGGCTTAATTTGCGTTTTACTATTTTTACTTCCTCCTAGCTTCCGTTGAAGAAGGTATGGTAATTGTCCCCTCAGATTTAAAATGAGCAGCACTCCTTCTTGTTGGGCTTGTCTCCGTTGTTTGGATGTGGCTATCTGCAGTTTTAATCTGGAGCGCAGCTATTTCCAACTTCTCAAAATAAAGTTGGATTTCACAGGCATAGCTTCTGATTTCCCTATGAACGTTATGCTTGGTACGAATAAAGGAAAGGAGCTCATTAATCTTGAGGTTTTGCATACCTCTGAGATCGTTAGGCTTGTAGTATTAAATGCTACAATAGCCAAGTCTTTCGCCTTTGTATCACTGCGGTCATATGATGACGACGTCGGGAAACTCGTTTTCGCATTCCCATTCGACGCCGGTACTAGGGTTCCGTGCCCCTGCACATTAACGAATTCAACATTGTCTTCCATCATTTTTTATTTTAACAATATACATTTTATACCTTCTGCCAGGTATGAAACAGCCGTCTCTAATCTGAGGAACAGACGCTGACCATTACGCCACTAATCTAGGATCCGTCGCGCCTGGATCTGCGCTTAGTCCACCATGGGTATTTTATTTCCCCGACTCCCGCCATATCTGGTATATATGATAGTCCCAGGTGTCCCCGCTTCTTTGGGCCTGAGACGAACAGCGTAGTCCAGATCTCCTGGGCTGAGCTGAACGCCCAGACCCGCGCCGACGCTGAGTATAGTGCCCATAACAGTCTCGCCAGGCCTCTCTGGGATACCTCGTATTTCCAGGGTATTATTAAGATTAATTCGTTCAGAGTTATTGAGACAGCCTTCTAAATCACAAATTTTAAGTTTTAACGAATTATTTTCTGACGCCAGTTTTGCCAGTAATTTTTTTTTTTGCTCGAGTACGTTTTCTATTTTTGCAGCCTCTCCATATTTTGAAAGGAGAGTTCGACTTGTTTATTAAGAGTATCCTTAATATCTTTAATTCCGTCTATTCTCTGAAGCTTAGCCTTCACTTACCGGACCTCCTCCGCCAGCGCCCTTAGCAGGTCCATCATTGCACTAGCCTCCGAATGTGGTAATAGACGTGATAATATTCCACTGTCAGGACACGACTATTTTTTAGATGCTTTTGTATCCATAGCTTCTATCTTTACACATTTCGTCTGATAAAAATTAGTACAAATTGTACAGACGAGTTTTAATTTGTCATCTCGTCCTACTGATTTATTACATATTTTGCAATTAATCATTTTTATTAATTAAATTGCAAAATATATGTGACGAAATATAAAAATGTTCAAAACAATAATAATAATAAAATTCGTTTCCGCGGACCCTGTTAGGATTAGAGCTAGTAAACAGATTGTCCCCCACTACTGCTAGACAACGGCTCACACTTATTACACTCTTACCATATACCATTTGGCAAAACAAATGAAATTATGACGTTACCTTTTAGAGTAATTCTATATCGCTAAAGAATTTTACAGGAAAAAGTTGAAATTTTCTATTGAAATAGACGAAATACTCAGAACTACTCGCAGCGAGATACTCTAAGACTGATGTTGTAAGCTATATAATAATTTTCTTAGCTGTATTTCATTTAATAAAGATATGTTTTATGAATGTTAACGATTAGCTCTTTTCCAATCCATAAAAGTTGATAGCCTAAGCCCAGAGAATAGAGGTTCCGCTTAGAACTATGTTTAGTGTAACAAGCAGTCTTCTTTTTGTGAAAATTACATCCTCAGTTTTATGGTCATTCACTTTAATCTTCCATTTTCGCATTCACTTCCCTATATATGAAATATATATATTAAGGGGAAATTATTGCGATCGTGAAAATTTTTAAATTCGAGTTTTCACCGGAAATACACGTTTTATGGTTCCCTGAGTCCATAGTCCTGCAAAAATATGTGTGCGTGGTAAGTCTAACTCGAAAAAGGTTGTGGTTTACAAGTTGTGTAAAACTGAAATTTTAGTATCTTTTCTTTTTTTTTTTTTTTTTTTTTTTTGGAAGTTTTCTTAATATAAACATTTAAAAGAGCACACACTGCCTTCCATTCCTCACCCAATCACTTTATTTCATAAGCTTTTTATCAGTTTTTCATATTTGTCGACGTTTCGGGGCTGTTTCCCCATTTTCAAGACTTATTCCTTTTCCTTTTTATATAATTACTATATCATTTTTCACCCTTCATTCCATCTCATAGCACACTGCTACTTGTCCATATTGGTGTTCATTGGCTAACTTATGAAATAAAGTGATTGGGTGAGGAATGGAAGGCCGTGTGTGCTCTTTTAAATGTTTACTATCTGAAATTTTATATTTTAGGAGCGTATGTGGTTGAGGTGCTTCAGTAACTTTTCCATTAAAATAAGCTTACCATTAGTTCTACATTCTACCATGCATATTGTACCTTTTTTTGATTTTCTCAAAAACGGCTCCACCGATTTTGATTAAACTCGCTATATCGATATAAAATTAATTGGGCTTTAAATATCAGTAGGTTTCATTCTGATTAAAATAGTTTGACATGGCTTAAATGCCGATATTTTAAATTTTCTTCTTCTGAAGTACCTTTAATTATCTAGATTCTATAAAAAATGACCATATTATCTTGTTACCACTGATGAAAAACTGGTAAATAAATAAATTGAATTAATTCGATACCGAAATAATAATTTTCTAATGCAATTTTATTGTTTTTGAACATAAGAACAGTAATATACATGTATGTAATATACCGTTGGAAAGTTAAAAATTTTAGAAACATTATTACCTTATACACGATCTTGTAAAAGTTAATAAATAGTGATGAAAAGCCGATTAAACTAACTGCTTATTTTAGATAATAATATAATAGATTTTTTTTATAAAACACATGTTTCCGTAGAAATTCAATTTAATTAATTATTAATAGTTTCACTAATTTTTATCTCTAACTGTATTTAAAAATTTCCTTAATCGATTTTTAAAACGGAGGTAAGTGAAAGTGGTGTGTTGCCCGCACTAGATTTTTTTTTTTTTTTTAATGACTTTTCTTACAGAATACATTTTCCAAATCAGCACATTTTTAAATTTTAACTGTTTAGTTATTAATGATAGAGCTAATGAATTGAAAGAGAAAGTATTGTTATAAATGATAATCAGTTATGGCTTAGGAAGTTTGTGTTAATAAAGGCGAAATTAAAAGTGATGATACGATGTGGGGAGAGCGGGTGGTTCTATTGTAGCCCACTG
The DNA here is from genome assembly GCA_023052935.1 of Piezodorus guildinii. Lineage (NCBI taxonomy): Eukaryota > Metazoa > Arthropoda > Insecta > Hemiptera > Pentatomidae > Piezodorus > Piezodorus guildinii. The sequence goes on from CM041295.1 coordinate 110,082,456, forward strand.
CCCCGCGATATTAACATAATTGCCTTGATTTTAGCCCAGTTTTATTTCGCTATTTACTCACCATGAATATGGACTATAGAGTCGCAAAACTACAGCAAAGCTCTGATATCTCTAACAAAAAGAGGAGGAGTGCAATAAAATAATGTGTTTATAAAAGTATTTTTACTTTCACTTATAAATATATGAAATATATAGTAATTGCTATCGCGAAAATTTTAGAATTTCAGTTTTCACCGATAATACACGTTTTAGGGTCCCCTGAGTCCATAGTCCTGCAAAAATATGTGTGCGTGGTAAGTCTAACTCGAAAAAGGTTGTGGTTTACAAGTTGTGTAAAACTGAAATTTTATATTTTAGAAGCGTATGTGGTTGAGGTGCTACTGTAACTTTTCCATTTTAATCGGGTGACCTGGAACCGACTGGTAGGAGTCCCAGGTAGGTCCATCCGAGGACTGTTTAAAGTCTGATTTCGAGTATGAACAGTGATCATTGGTCAAATCTGTCAAAAATCATTTGGTGGTTTTGGGTTTGTTAAGCTTATTATCATTATTAGGTATTTGTAGACTTACAACACCCACAGACCTTTTCGCAAGTCACATTTGGACTCAGAGGACCATAAAACGTGTATTTCCATTGAAAAATCGAAATCGAAAATATCACATCGCAAATCTTATCATTACTTTACAAACACCCCCCCCCCCACACACACACACACACACACACACACACACACACCACACCCACCACACACACACACACACACACACACACACACACACACAATATACATATAAACACACATATACATATATATAATCTTATATTAGTAAGTGAAAGTTTAAAATAATTTTATAATATGTCTGGAATTACGTGTAGTATTTCTCCTTCTGCAGAAAATGGTGAAACATTTTCATATGATATTTGCCAGTCTCCATATTTCTCATTTATTTAAATGCTAAGTTCTTCCATAGAGACGTTTTACAAGACGTTATTCTCTTAGCAAGGCTCAATCCTATTACGGCCTGGATGTGGTGATATTATTTCGTAGACATTCCACGTGACGCTACGCAACTTTACTTGGGCAACAATTGTACCTTTACAATTATAGTGTTTTTTTTGTTTTTTCTATATTTGAAGTATTAAAGCAAGTATTTCTCCTTCCTCAGTTAGTTGTGCAACATTCTCATATGTTTTTTATAAAGCTCCAGATTAGAATTGGTAGATTACCTATTATATTCGATGAACATTTTTATATGTTATTAATTCTTCAATGACTTATTTCGTTGCGATGTCTCAGAACGAACATCGAACATACTTTAGCTAAAATAAGTTGCTTAGTTTAAGAATAATGCGCCTATTATTGGATTAGAAAGGACATTAACACGTTAACGCCGGGGTGACCCACCTGTGGGTCACACTTGTCTGTCCCGTGGGACGGAGGGCCCACCTGTGGGTCACGCTTAACTATCCCGTGGGACAGAGGGCCCACCTGTGGGTCACGCTTAACTATCCCGTGGGGCGACGTGCATCACAGTTGAGTCACTTTTTTTAAGAAAATAAGTTTATATGATTTTTTCTCAACATTAAATGTTGTAGGAATTAACAATCATAAGGGTTTATTTATTAAATATTTTATACCTTTCAATATGTGTCCCTCAAAGGTTTCTTATCGGTTGATTTCATTTGATTACTCTTCTTAAAGAGTTTTATTTAGCTGTGTGTGATTTCTTTTCATACTTTATCCCTATAAATACGAATATAAAATTTAAGAATTATTTTTAATAATTAATAATAATAGTATAAGAATCTTTTTCAAGTATTTCCATAATCACTCCCTCAAGTCCTATGTGCAGGTCAAAACTGTTATGAAAACAATACCGCATAAAACGTGTTGGAACTAGCAACAGTGTCGCCCCGCCCCACGAAGAGTAAGTGGCTAAGAAAGTCTCGCTTCCAGGAAAAAACGTAAATATTCGCCCCGGCGTGAACGTGTTAAGTAGCGATGTATTAATAAAAATAAATGTTGTACTACAACTTTAGTATTAGGTTTAAATCTTATTTATGATTTTTATTGAAATAATGTTAATTAAATGGAGTTGGTGGCGTTTCGGGGTATCCCATTTTCGAAATGTTCAATTATGACTAGAATAAACATTCCTTCACATCTCTTAACAAGCTTCGCCGAATCCAGCCTGGATGGATTAAAATGTAATTGGCGGCCTTAAAGGACGAATATCGACCAATTTAGTTTAGATAAAGAGATCACTCTACTTAAAAAAAATCATATTATAATTAGAGTAGCTACGTCTGGGATGGCCAATTCTTCTTCTGTAGTAAGTCGTAGTATGTGGTATTTGTCATTATCCAGATTAGAATTTGTAGATCAGCTATCACATCTTTGAACATGTTAATGATGGATTCATATAGAAACGTTCAGATTTTTAAGTACCTATAACATTTTAACATTTTTGCATGTTCTTAATATGAGCATGCTCATTATATATTCACGTATGTCTGGGAAAAGTTGCTTCTTCTCCAGTTTCTTTGAAGAGACGTCCGGCGCGACGAAATTTATTTCGGTGCGATCTATCAGAAGGAATCTTACCACTCTGGTTAGAATAGGTAGATTATCTATAGCATTAAACATGTTTGCATGTTATTAATATGAGTATGCTCATTATATATTCAAGTATGTCTGGGATATGGATAAACGTTCTTATCCAATTCGAATCAACAAACGGCCAAGGTTCGAACCATTACGCACTCGAGCTATTAATATTGTTCCTCCTCACCCGGACCCTTCTTACAGTCCAGAATTTTCTCCAATGTCCTGAAGAAAAAAATATATGTATTTTAATATATAATTAAATTACATGAGCCACTAATCTCTAATATATAATTAAATTATGATGTCCACTAATCTCGACCGGCATACGTATAATCGTCATCGTGAACAAACTCATACTCGCTGTCAAACTGGCGATCATCATTATCATCGACTTCAGTTGCTATATAATCGCCCAAACTGTTTATATCGGGCTGATCAAAACATTCTAGAGCAGTAACTAACATCGGCACCCCAAGAAAGGGATCACGAGCGGATTTCCGAACACGTCCATCCGCAAAGGAACGATCTCATAAAGACTCCTCGCCCTCAGACTACACATTCCGAATTCAGGAATGACTCCCTATCACTATAAATAGAAACGGCTTGGCGCATGGAGTAGCCATCGGACAACTGCAGGCGCGTAATGTCGCATAACGCTTCCCTCCCGTCTGTTTTTACAGGGAGGAGTAAATTCGGGGATCAATAATCTAGAAACACTCGGAGGATGAGTTGCAAACATTGAAGCGATATCGCCCCAAATTAGTGGCAAAAGCTCTGGGAGCATCTTGACAATACTGAGGCCTTTCCCAACATCCGGAAGTCGTTGAATTCAGGATATTATCCACCACATCCAACAATAACGCTAACTCAGGTAGCGAGTACCTGCTTGTGACTTAAATCTTAACTTAATTCGTCGCGCCTTTCAGGAAAGCTGATAGTACGTCTCACTCTTATCAAGCCTCGCATGTCCTAAAGCTCTATATTTACACGTTCATCAAGACTATTATGGGGAGCCCGTGGCTGAGTGGCTAGCGCGCTAGTCTCTCATGCTTAAGGTTGTGAGTTCGAATCCCAGTCCCGGCGGGAATTTTATAAGGATGTAATTAAATTGGGATTTACTCACATCCTCTCCCCCGGGTATGTGAGACCCGTTAGCCTACTAGTAGCCACTCACAAAATAGGCGTAAGGAATGCTGACCCTACTCTATAAATTTTCATCGAGAAACGTGGTGAGCATACTCTCCAAGAAGATTACACCACGCGGCCAAGGGCCTACACGGTCTGTCACGCTAGAGAGAAAAAAAAGAAAAGAATATTACCATAGAGATGTAACTAAGCCAAACTAGCATTCATTGTTCATCTCTCTGTATCTGTTCTGACGAGGCGATTGAGGGGGACGAGTGCATGGAGCACGACAGAAGGGGAAGCGCTGCCGAGTTCCATGTCGGATGCAATCGACCGAAGGCTGGAGTGGTCAGCGGCCATGCAATGAGCACGCTTCAGGTAGAACAAGTCTGTGATTCCATTCATCCTAAGATCTACTAATAGATCTTTAGCTAGCAGAGGTGTCGGACAATGTATGTACCTTCACACAAAGAAGAATTTCACCATTTAAAAAATGGTTGCTGGGTCAGTTCGTATATAAAACTGAAATATCGCTCTTTGATAGTTACCTTCTCATCTCTGTGATACTAGATGAAAATTCTTTAAAATTTGTTAATTGTGAGTTTTGCAGTACTAAACATTTTAACGAAGACATATTGAGAGGTGAGTGCTGTTTAGTGAAGCAGGCAGTTATAGTATGTTAGCTTTCCTAGGCTGGAGATAACAGCTAGGCTTCTGCCTCTAATTCTCTTATTTTTTCGACAAGGTCTTGGTTCTCGTTTTTGTTATTATAATCGCAATGAGGCATATTAAAATATGCTAGAGTCCAATTTACTGCCAGATTATAATTTTATAATTTTCAGTGTTTAAAATAACTATAAAAACTGTTACCAAAAATTTATCTATGACTGTAATTCATTTTAATAATTGGTATAATTAAATTACATAATTATATTAGGATATGTTTCAAGGAACGTTTGTCTGTTTTGTCACTCAATACACCATTTGATATAATATGGTCGAATTTATTTTAAATCTGATAAATAGCTAATAGTTTTAGCGTTGTTAATCAGAACGTCGTTTTATTTGAAAGAGTACAGTATGTTCTAATTTGATTTGTAGACCATTTCCTTCTAACTTTCATTGTTTTAAATATAAACTAAATTATATAAACTTTCGTTAAAATAAACACCATTCCCTCAACAATTCATGGAATTTTCTATATCTTCATAAGCACACACATGACTTGTAATAAATTAATTCAAAATATAATATATATTAATAAAAATAAACAAGTTATATATTTCTTTTCAAAGATTTTTTATTTCCGACTGTAATTGATTTTAAAGTCAGTTTAAATATATAATTAAACTACATAGTAAAATGTATGATTATCTATAACTTATAAATGTATTAGTATGAATTCCGTTGAAATATTCAGGTTTTTCGTCATTATTATCGTAATACAATATGGTAGTGTCTAATTTATGACTAGATAAATTGCTTATAATTTTCAGTGTTTTAAATAAACATATGAACTGTCTTCAACGTACCCACCATACCCTAGTGTTATAATAGAAACAAAACTTTTAATCGGTTTTAATATAACATTTAATGATTAAAAACAACCTTGGCAAAACAAATGGAAAACTACGTTATGAATACTCCAGCACTAACGAGAGAGGAAATTGGCATATCGGGAAATATTAACATGGTTTCCAATGAATTTAGAAGGGTGATATTCAAAAATAATGTAAAATTCCAATCAGCGGCATGAATATTTTATAGACTGTTTCGAAGTAAACAGAATTCAAACAATGAACTCAAGCATTTTGTTTGTCCCGTCAGGGCCTTTTGTTTGCAAAACGAATTATGTCCTATATCTTATTCTCTCAAATCACAATTTCCAAGTTGCAATAAGTATCAAAAGTATTCCGACTTCACTATCATCCTGTAATTTGCTTGCTTTTAGCTTAATGTTTCGGTTTTTAAAGAGTTGTTACCCACTTTATAATGTTTGAAGAAAGGGAAATAATAACTAAAACTAAAAAGTGCAACAAAAACCATTTTATATTTAACGTTGTTAAACTACAAAAGACTCATTTACATGACAATCATAAGGCCTATCTGGACCTACGGAGTTGAGCTATGAGGCTCTACAAAACCATCCAATTCTTCCCGTATCCAATCCAATTCTTACAATCCAAAATCCTTCGTTAAATCCTCAACGCTCCTTACTTTGTCACGAATAAAATCATTCATAAAGACCTACATGTTCCGTATGTAGCTGATTTGTCCCGTACCAGGTATCATTCCTTCCATGACAAACTCCATTCCCACTCTAATCCACTAGTTTCAATCCTTGCTTCCTCTACGATTCCTGATAATCCACCAAGGCGTCTGAAGAGAAGATGGCTTCGAGACCTTGTTTAGATTGATTACTAGAGTGCTGCCAATGTGCCGTTTCTCTTCACGTTTTTCACGTACATATCATTTATCAGCATATTTACTTGATGTATTATAGTATACAGTTGTAAATGTCAATCAAATATATTTAAAAAAAAAAAAACGTTGTTGAACGATTTTTTACGAAGATATTAAAAATAGAAGTGTCAAAAGTATTCGGAATTATGTGGTTTCCTATTTATATTTATGCATTAATCATAAATAAATATCCAGTTGGTAAACCTTCTTGTATAATAATACATTTTACCATATCAAAAGGGGGGCCCGTGGCTGAGAGGCTAGCGCGCTACTAAGACATACTGAATTCTTTATTTGGTTTCCTCCAAACCATAATTTGTCCATAGGAACCATATATATTAGTATGGGACTCAGTTGTAAACATTAAAATTCATCAACCTTGCAATCTTTTAGCCTATTCTCTTCTTGCCTTTCCTGCTGAAAAACCTTTTCCTCACTTTTTGTAGCATTTTTTTTCGTCATATTTTTTTAGCTGAAACACCTATTGTGCATTCATAAGTTCTAAAAAAATCAGAAATAAGCTAAGGTTTACTCATTTGCAGAATTGTTTTTTTATTTGATTTTAAACATTTAATATTTGTTTTTTACTGTCACTTTTTACTTTTATATTTAATTATTATATCTTCCACACTATAATCAGCCATCCACATATTGTCAACAATGTTTTTTTAACTTTTCAATCATTTTCTTTAAAAAATGTATTCGAGGTCGCTGTTTGATTGTTATGTTTATACTATTCATTTATCTGGTTTGTGATTTTGCTTTATAGGAGTCTCTTTTAAAAATTGATTACTTAAAAAAGGATTATTTCAATTAATAGTTTAGAAAAATACTTTTTAAATGAAAAGAAATACGAATTTCGAATACATTTGACACAACCTGTAGTTTTAATAATCATTTCACTTTGACTTATCGATAGATGAAATATATAGTATGGGAGAGCTGGAGGTTAGACCTGCCCCTATATTGAGATGGTGGGCCTAAGGTCTATAGGAAGGGTTGCTAACCTATCCGCTTCCATAACCACAAACACAAATCCTTGTCCTCTCCAGCTAAAAAAAAAAAAAAAAAAACGCAACATATTATTACGCAATGGTTTATTATTTCCAAATGACTGTTTATATAGCTGTTTTAAGGCAATTCGGAAATAATTAAGCACCAACTCCCAGGCATGAAGATTTCCAATGAAGCCTATTATCTTGGACAAATAATATCATTAGTAAATAGAGACGCAAAGGAAATAGCATCTAGAATAGGTAAGGCATGGAAGAAATTTTGGAACCTCAAGCTCATATTTAAAAGCCAAGTAGAAATAAAATACAAAGCACTAGCTTTTTACAGCTGTATCATCCCAGTACTTACACATGGATGCCAGACATGGTCACTGACAAAGAATCTAGAACGGAAAATAAATGTCTGTCAACGAACAATGGAGCAGTTTATGCTAGGAATCTTCCTGCGGGACAAGAGTAACTCAAATAGATTAAGAAAATTAAGAAATGTCTCAGACTCTATTGTTTATGCTAGAAAAATGAAGTGGACATCGGCAAGAACATTCGTGCGGAAACCAAAAGATAGCTGGGTAAAGCGAGCTGCAGAATGGATCCCTATAAATAAGAAAAGACGCAGAGGTCGACAACGCAAGTGCTGGGCGGACAAATTCAGGAAAAAGGATGTTTTTTAGTGGGTGAGATACGCACAAGACAGGATGTTGTGGAAAACTAAGTGCCAGCAACTCAGGTTTTAGGTTCGGCTAGTCTCCGCCCAAAAGACTCTAATCTCCCATTCTCAGGGAAAGTCCATATGTATACTCGTATACATTTTATGTAAATATTCACTTATTGTTTTGTTTTTTTATAAATGGAGAGTAATTAACTTTGTGTTTACATATAAATAAAGACTATTATTATTATTATTTAAGGAAATTAATTAACATGAAAATCAATAAATAATCCAAAGTAAAATGGTCAATCACCACTACTAATTTCAAAATGATATATTTCTTTTAACCTTCAGAATGCTGAAGAATACAATGCGACTCCTATCTCTATATAAGTGGCGTCTAGGAGTCTTTAAAGGATTTCGAATTGCAAGGATTGGATACGGGAGGGATTTTAAGGTGTGAGATTGTTAGGTTTTATAAATATATATATATATATATATAATATATATATATATATATATAATATATAATATATATAGGCTGAAGATGATAATGGTCTTTTGGATCCTTTGTCAATTAATTTTTATAGTTGTCGGTTCAGTACATAATGGATTCTACTGTAAAAACAATTTATTATTAAAGGTGTATACAAAAAGTCTAACAGTTACTCAGGTAATTGGTTTTTTATCCCAGTGTTGCAGGTAAAAATTAAATATTAATTATTCAATTAATTTTCTTCTAGCAACACTAAGGGACCTGATAACCTCTCCCTAATTGACAGTTGTGGTGAAGGGCCATACGAATTTATCAAGTAATTTTAGAGCCTCCGATTTTCATGAAATTTCGCACGATGTATCCTTTATATAGTTAGAATTACATACAAAATTAGTATTCTATCTTAACTAGTTTTCAATTTAATGACACCCAAACTTTGGTGTTTTCATTACCTAGGCAGCTACCAGAGAAGCTCGCTTACTCAAAGAAATAAATTGTACCATTGTTATTTTTTAATCAAACATCATGAAAAATTCAGATTATATGAAAGGAGCCATGGTTATTTTTGGAATAAATAAATAATTAATCCATGATACACCAATAATTATGAAAAAAATATCATGTATAAAAATATAAAAAAAATAAAGCAAAATTATTAGGTTCCTTTAATTAAAATGATCCTTTTCATTCAACTTATTTTCTTTTCTTATTTTTTGTCCCTACGTTTCGGCTCTTTGCCATTCTCAAGGGATCTACAAAAAACATTTATTTTAAAATTAAAAGATACACAACATTATTTTTTAAAATTCTTATAAATCAATTTACATACCTCTTTATACTCCTTTATACACTCTATACAATACATAGATATATATTTTGTCATAATTGAGTAAAATAAAAATTAAAACTATTATAGGCTGACCAGCCCTGTCCTGGTTGTTATCATCTACTGGATTAAAGAAATATATTCCCTCACTCTTAACTATTGATATCAAAACTAATATACACACATATATTGTTTTATTATCTCCTCCTCAGTCAAGTCTACATTTATTTTCACAGCCAAAAATTTTTTCATTTAAAATTCTTTAATAAATTATTACCATACATAAACATATACATACACACACACACACACACACACACACACCCACACACACACACACACACACACACACACACACACACACACATACACATACACACCCACATACACATACATATATATATATATATATATATATATATATATATATATATATATATATATATATATATATATAACATAAACACATAAACAAATATATTAATATCCAATTAAAAACAAGATAATTTACCTAACCATAAAATTCCAAATATTATTCTACTATATTGTTATTTAAACTTTATTCCAGAAATTCCATTTATTTAAATTATACTACTTATTAATTTTGCTCAAAATCTCCGCATAATGGTCATTCAAATTCTTTGTGTCTGTTTTGTAATTTATACTGTAGTTAATGTTTTCTGATATATATATTGCCTCTAAAATTTTTCTTCTAAAATCATTACTTTCTTTATGTACTACCATAGTATTTTCAAAGTCAAATTGGTGTTTTTTATTTATTACATGTTGTACTAAAGCAGTCTTATTACCATCTTTTTCTTTATTTTTAACATCATTTTGGTGTTGATACATCCTATCCTTCAAGAACTGTTTTGTTTCACCAATATATACTGCAGGACAATTTACACATGGTATTTTATATACCATTCCAGATTGGGAGTTTTTTTCTATTTTATCTTTTAGCTCACTATAATAATTAGCTCACTATATACTTTTGCCTTCAAACCAAGAAACAAAATAAAAAATTATTATAGTGAGCTAAAAGATAAAATAGAAAAAAACTCCCAATCTGGAATGGTATATAAAATACCATGTGTAAATTGTCCTGCAGTATATATTGGTGAAACAAAACAGTTCTTGAAGGATAGGATGTATCAACACCAAAATGATGTTAAAAATAAAGAAAAAGATGGTAATAAGACTGCTTTAGTACAACATGTAATAAATAAAAAACACCAATTTGACTTTGAAAATACTATGGTAGTACATAAAGAAAGTAATGATTTTAGAAGAAAAATTTTAGAGGCAATATATATATCAGAAAACATTAACTACAGTATAAATTACAAAACAGACACAAAGAATTTGAATGACCATTATGCGGAGATTTTGAGCAAAATTAATAAGTAGTATAATTTAAATAAATGGAATTTCTGGAATAAAGTTTAAATAACAATATAGTAGAATAATATTTGGAATTTTATGGTTAGGTAAATTATCTTGTTTTTAATTGGATATTAATATATTTGTTTATGTGTTTATGTATATATATATATATATATATATATATATATATATATATATTATATTGTATGTGTATGTGGGTGTGTATGTGTATGTGTGTGTGTGTGTGTGTGTGTGTGTGTGTGTGTGGGTGTGGTGTGTGTGTGTGTGTGTGTGTGTGTATGTATATGTTTATGTATGGTAATAATTTATTAAAGAATTTTAAATGAAAAAATTTTTGGCTGTGAAAATAAATCTAGACTTGACTGAGGAGGAGATAATAAAACAATATATGTGTGTATATTAGTTTTGATATCAATAGTTAAGAGTGAGGGAATATATTTCTTTAATCCAGTAGATGATAACAACCAGGACAGGGCTGGTCAGCCTATAATAGTTTTAATTTTTATTTTACTCAATTATGACAAAATATATATCTATGTATTGTATAGAGTGTATAAAGGAGTATAAAGAGGTATGTAAATTGATTTATAAGAATTTTAAAAAATAATGTTGTGTATCTTTTAATTTTAAAATAAATGTTTTTTGTAGATCCCTTGAGAATGGCAAAGAGCCGAAACGTAGGGACAAAAAATAAGAAAAGAAAATAAGTTGAATGAAAAGGATCATTTTAATTAAAGGAACCTAATAATACAATTATTCATTCAAACTAATCTTAATTGTAATAAAAATTAAATAAAGCAAAATATTTTTAAAAAAATCAATTAGGAACCAAAGGCGGTACATCAATTGAATAAATAAAAAAAATATAATACATAGCATAATATTAGCTACCAGGAGAAATAATAAAAATGTTTTACCTGCTTAATATTTTTAAAAAAAGTGTTTAAAATTAACAAAAATTTTACTTAAACAATGGACATTTAAGGGAAAAAAAAAAAAAATGTTAAAATATTTATCCTGTTTAGTACTCTAAAAAAAAATATTTCTATCCTCTTGGTAAATTTAGCGTAAAATATGATGTATCAGTGAAAAAAATATTATGAGCTGAAAGCAATGATTTAAGCAAGACCATGATTTGTTTTTAGGAATTATGATGGTACTAGCTCCCATATATAATAATAAAAATCATGGGATTTCACCAGCTTAATATTTAAAAAAACAAATTTGTTTTTAATAAACAAACATATAACGTTGGATGTTAATGAAAAAACAAACGTGAACGAAAAGCAATAAGTCAAACAAAAGAATGAATTTTTTTCAGTACTTATGGTGGTAATAGCTACAATATATAATAATAAACATTAAAGGATTTCCCCAGTTAATATTTTTAAAAATATACATATATCTATCTAGTTCATAAAGATTAAACGTAAAATATGATATAATGAATATAAATACGGAAAAATTATTATGGATCAAAGTCAATGAGTTAAACAAAAGAATAACTCTTTTTAGGAATTAAATTGGTATTAATAAATCAGCAAAGCATAAATCAGTTTATGCTTGGACATGGCTTAGTAATGCCCTGATGGTGGTTCACAAGCTTGAGCCGAAACGTCGGCAAAATTAAAATATTTAAAGAAAAGACTGACTCCTGATTATTTCCACCTATAAAATGGTATTAGCTACCATAAATAACAATAAAAATAATTGGGTTTCACCAGGTTATTATTAAAAAAAAATTCTATCAATTTCGGAAAAATGTAACATAAAATACTATGTTCCAGGTAAAGCATATTATGTAACAAAAGCAACGAGTTAAGCCAAATAATGTTTTTTTCAGTAATTATGTTGGTAGTTGTTACTATATATTGTAGCTAGTAAGTAATTTATCGTTTTCAGTTCACATACTTTCACATTTTTTCGAACAAATTAAATATATATTTTTTAAAATATTAACTTGGTGAAATCCCATGATTTTTATTATTATATATGGGAGTTAGTACCATCATAATTCTTAAAAACAAGTCATGGTCTTGCTCAAATCATTGCTTTCGGCTCATTATATTTTTTTACTACATCATGTTTTACGTCACATTTCTCACAAGATAGAAATATATTTTTTTAGAGTACAAAGCAGCCAAAATTTAATAACTTTGTAATTATATATTTTAGCTATTATGATCATAGGTACTGGAAAATTTGCTTTACTTAAATTATTGAATTTGGCTCATAATCTTTTTTTTTTTTTCTTAAATGTCTTAAATTGTGCAAGTAATTTTTTTTTTCATTTTAAGCCAATATTTTTATTTTTATATTAATCAGGTAAAATCAAATCACTTCTATTATTGCGCCTGGTAGCTAGTATTATTGTACTTATTATAAATTTTTTTTTCAATGGACGTACCGTTTTGCTTTCCATTTTTTATACACCATATTTTTCCATAATTATTAGTGTATCATAGATCAAATATTTATTTATTCCAGAAATAATCAAAGTTATTTGGTATTAATTAAAAAATTCAGAAATTCAATATTAAAAAAGATGTTTGATTGAAAAATTACAATAGTATACTATTTTATATTTTTGACTAAGCCAGCGTCTGAAAATCTGCCTTTTATGAAAATCTGAGATCATAAATTTATGGGTGAATTCGATTATATTAATTACATCCCGTACAAAAATGTATACGTTACATTTCTCACAAGATAGAAATATATATTTTTTATAGTACAAAACAGCCAAAATTTAATAAATTTTTTATTATATATTTTAACTGTTATGATCATAGGTACTGGAAAATTTCATAGATTTACTTAAATGATTGCATTTGGCTCATAATCCTTTTTTTTTTTTTTAATATCCATTGTGTAAGTAATTTTTTTTTTATTTTAAACCAATATTTTTAATTTTATATTAATCAGGTAAAATCCCATCATTTCTATTATTGCGCCTGGTAGCTAACATTATGGTACTTATTACTTATACAAAAATGTAATATAATTTCGCGAATTCGAGTTCATCGTACTAAAATGCAATGAACCGAAGGACCCTAATCCATACACCCACTAATATCAGTCCGGCTCGGACAAGTTTTAATCAAGGGCAGCCTTGGGAATAATAGGTAGATAGGATGGAGCTGCCCGACGGAGCGTAGTTTCCCACCCAATCCAACGCAATTAATTGGGCCACTGGCAGAAAATCGCATGTGACTCAAGGGGCACAAAGACGGCACGTGCTATGAGGGCCAGCTGGGGCACTGTCAATGGGGATTATGAGGGTGACTCACCCCCTCCCCTCCGCCGCTACCCCCTCCACTACCGCCCCCACTCCCGCTCTTCCCCCCCACTCCCTCTCCTCTACCCGTTTATTTCGGGCTTTTGTTTACTAGTGGTAGGTCACCGTCCGACCCGGCAGCCCAGCTCTCGCTTCAGGATCTCGTCGTCTTTATCGTCCCATTGTAGAGCGACTCATCATCTTAATGGATGTTTCCCACATTTAGAGGTAAACCATATTTACATTTTTTTATTGAAATCCATGCATGATTGCGTGCTTGTTTTTAATTAATTTAGTGTGTTAAAAAAAAAAATATTGCATACCTAAAATAATTTTTTTTTTTAAATTATATTTACATTCATTCAAAATTGAGTGATGAACAAATAAACCCTCTTAATCTTGAAATTTCTTGTCTAGTTCCCAAAATTAGATATTAATAATATTTAGTATTTACGAGCATGGGTTTCCCTTTCATTGTAGACATACCTATCATAATAAATCGTTTTATTACGATTTGTGTTTTATTATAATAAAATAAAACTTTTTTTTTTTGAAAATTAAACCTGAATCTTTCAAAAGATTAGCTTTCTAACTGAATCCTCAGTATTTATATTGTTAAACTGAAATCATGTTTGGATTGCGCCTTGTAGTGGCGGTTCCGGGCGGGAGGCAGAACTTATGAGTCAGGTTTTCGGGAAAAGGCTTGAATCAACAGTCATTCCTTGTAGCATGAATAGTCTTTTAATTGTTAATTACATGAATGAGTCTGTTAAGCCTTATATCAATTGTTGGATATGCCGATACCCTTGTAACCCTATGTAAAAGTGTGAAACCAGGCGTTAAAGTAGTCTGTTCTAACGAATATTCGTTACAGACATATCTATTATTATTTTATTTTGATTTTTCTCGTCTATTACGGGCTATTGTAGTTGTTTTTCAAACGAATAATTATCTGTAAGAAAGAAATATAAATAATTTAGGACATCGAACATGGTTAATTCAAACTTTTGTTGTATTAGATTCCATTGAAGGATGGGTGACTGGGACCCGAATCGTTGGCTCTGAGGTTGTTGACATCTCCGATTCAAAGGCCGTTTTAGTCCTCTTACATTGGGTATATTATCCGGAATACAGAACTTTTAATATATTACGTGAATTTGTAACAAGTCTGTGTATGTTGATGTGTGAATATTTAAATAAACTATCCATAATTTATTTATTACGAACCCCCACGATCCTTGTTTTTTTTTTACAATCGTGTTATTATCGATAAAGTATTATGAAAAAATTGAATGTACATTATGTCCTAAAGCTGTTAAAAGAGAACTTGACCAACAGTAATCAAGAGTGTGGTAAAACGTACTTCCTTCAAGCCATTAAATATGTATATATAAAGTCTGTAATTCTATACACTATTGTATATTCTGAGTTTTTAGGTGTGCTATAACGATATATATATATATATTATATATATATATATATATATATATATATATATATATATATTATATATATATATATATATATATTATATATATATTATTATATATATATATATATTATATATAATATATATTATATTTATTTATTTATTTATTTTATTATTATATATACATACACGATTTCTCTTGAATAAAATTTGATTTCGCGATATATTTTGGACATTTCTATCCCGCATCTGGCAAAATTTTTATTGTTATTAAATGCAACATAGTAATTTATAAGAGGAAGGTTTACTCGTAACCCTGAAGGGGATTTCGGCGTGGGTTAAGGAACAGTTTATTTAGTCTAGGCGCGAGGCGGTCGTAACCTTGAATAGCTTTCACGGTCAATATCATGCCTCAAATTACAAAAAAAAAAAAAAAAAAAAAAAAAACGGGGGAAACAAATGTTTTTTATTAACCGAATACTTTACTATTATGGAGATTATTCATTTTATAAATAAAATAAATTATTTTTAAATTTGTAGCTTCAAAAAATATTTCGTGTTGAAATAAAAAAATAATGATTTCTCCATATATTTATTTCGATAAAACATTACTCGTCTGTAAATTGAAAACTATTATTTGGTCCTCATGGTCACATCATTCTAGATCCCTATTCCAGTTCACATCATCCCAAATACTTTTGGAAAGAACTTTATAAGTCCTCGATCGGCCCTTGAATATTAAATAAGAAAGTCTATTGGTACAAGTTGTGGACTTAATAGCACTTCGCCGTGGACTTCACGCTTCGAGGAGCAAGGCCCTTTCGTCTAGACGTCACTTTATTTCAACATGGGCCAAAGATTCCTGAGGAGTCGAATTAATTTTACGCTTTATACCAAGGGTATATGATTTCAGTCCAGGGACTTTTCAGAAGGAAATGGCGTCTCTTGCGAAAAATATCTGATGACTCGGCCGAAATTGGTGGCACTGTATCGGCTTTTTATTTGACAGATCCCTACTCACCATGGCAGTCATTTTTCTTTTCGTGAAAAATGCTTCAATTTGTATTTGTATGTATATTTAATGCTATTTTAAAATCGAACTTGACGAAAGACCGTAATTTCTTAAAGCGAAACCTATTCCATTGAAAAATGTATATCTAAATTTGAAGTTAAGTAAATACACAAAGCATTTTAAGTATCTAAAATCAACTTCATTCGATCCGAATAGTCAACTATATAAACATAAACGAATATGCACTATACATCATAGGAATTCGCAAGCTCTTAGAAATGGTGAGCTTAAAAACGTACTTATAATATTGAATATAAAAGAAATTTTCAAGAGATGTCAATATAGTGATATGACAGTATTCATTATATGCCTATAGTAACTCATTTTTTTTTTAAATTTTATTATTCATTTTGCTTAATAATTGTTATATTTACTCAGAATTTTAATTTAATATTTATTGTTACTATTAGATTAATTTTATGTAGATGTTAAATCACTACATTCTTCTGCTCGTAACTTCTCGTATGGGTGAGTTTATCGTATTGGTTTATATATATTATTTTCTTATGGAAAGATGTCCTTTAGTTACTTTTGCAATATTAGAAACTATATTTATTTTTAATAAGAGACAGTACACAGCTATTGATGATTGAGCAATTTTTTTTCCTGGTTTATTATTTTTATTTTTTTTTATTTTTTTTTTTTTAACGTGCCATTTGATGGTAATAATTCAATATTTACTAAATAGTTTATTTCATCCTTATTTATATAATATATATTTTTAAGATAATCTTTTTGAATTTATTAATCATTAAAATCACTTTTTTTTTTTTTTTTTTTTTTTTTTTTTTTAATGTCATTTGAAGCAAAACAATTTTTTGCTTATTTTATTATTTATTTTTATTTTTTTACTGATTCTTACTGTATTGAGTGCACAGAAGTTCCCCTGCGACAAGAAAATGGTTACAAGGTCTTGGTCCAGGGTAACGGGTTTATCAATGTGGCAGTTAGGACTGCAATCAAAAAACGAAACCTAAAAACCTGTGCATTTATACTAATTAAATGAGTCAATTAATAAAACAACTAGTCACTCACACAAGACATCATTACTTCATTGAAACTTTGTTTCCATTACCTATGGTTTTAAACATGTGTCATTCTTTTTTATTTATTTATTTGTTCCGCTTATTTATTGATATTCCATGGTTAGGAGAAAAATTTAATATATTTTTGCCTGTGAATGTCATTGACCTTTGTGAATTGCTAATTTGCCATTTATTTTTCCCAATGAGACTCTACCTAGCCTCAATTCTGATTTGTAATATTAATGCAACTGGGAAAGCTTCGCTTTCTGTCAGTTATTTATCAGGAATATCTCACAAATTACTCTCCTTATTATTATATTATTGGCGTAATTTTAAAAGTCAAAAGGTTGTCCTGTGAGTTAATAATTCATATTTTCGTAAATTAAAAATTTGAAGGATGAGACAGTTCAGATGGCTTTCCAAAAATTTCAACTGACTCCTCGACTGATCCCTGAAAGCCCTGACGACGATCCTTAAAGGTTATTTAAATAAATGTTTTTTTACAGGATTTTCTAATAATTTTTTAACGCCACTTGAACCAGCTCATCATTTATAAAAATCATTTTATTTAGAGCATGGCAAAAAATGCATGGAGTTGCATGGCTGGATAGTGCATCAATTTATTTTTAAATTATTGACTAACAAATTTTGTGTTGTAAATAATATTCATAGTAGTTGTATATAATACCATGCTTGCCTAATACTATATACTAATTATTATGTTAAAATCTAAACTGTACACATACGTACGCAACATACATGCGATTTGCATCTTTTCTGAATCTAACACTTTTTATTGCAAATCAAATTTATTTAAAAACATTTTTGTGTTAATTAAGTAATTAAAAGACTAACTTAAAGTCGAATTTACAGCTGTTATTTTGATGGAATTTACAACTCCGCCATATTTATTTATTGTCAGTGTACTTCTTTACTGTCAAATATTCCTACTTCGTCTTCTATTTTTTTAAAAATTAATTATTCATCTTAAAAATTGTCATCATTGATATTGAATTCATTTTTTTTTTTAATCCTATTCTTTTCATAAGTTATCTTTTCTACCTATAAAAATGTAATTTTTCCTAGGAAAATGTCAACGTTGAGTATGTGTATGAGTTATTGAACGTCATACTGCAACGCATTGAAAATAAATATATGAGGGAAACTGTCAATTTTACTTGAAACAAAGTCATTTTTGTCAGTTGTGTCTTTACAATATGTTCATATAAAAGTTCTTTGTTATCAAACTAAACTATTCCATTATCAAATAAAATATTGGTTGTGTATAATTATAATTTATTTGTTAGTAACTAAATAAAGAATATATCAAGAAATTGTTTTTCACGTCTCAAATTATCGACCAAACAATTTTTGATAGTTGTTTAATTGTTGTGTGATGTATGGTCTGACATCATCTTAAATCTCCTTACTCAGTAAGAATATTATTTTTTCTCTTTTCGTTTTTAATGTTTATAATTGTGAGTGATCCTTTTGAAAATTGCGGTTTACTGGTTAATGTTCATTTTTTTTACTCTCACTTAAATCATCTAGCCCTTTCCGAATAGATAGATAAATAAAATTGTTTTATTTACAAATTTCTTCCTATTTTTACAATATCTATACAACACAGAATACTGGTATGGATATACCGTCTGCCAGGAAGTTGGTTTACTTATGTATTATTAAAACTTATAGTCAATAAAACATTTAAAAAATATAAATTATACATTATTCACAAGAGAGAGTGGAATAATCAACATGTTTTGCCATATAGAATGAAACAAATATAAATATAGCTTATCTGTCACAGATTGTTCTATGTTTATTTGTTCATTGTAATTAACACATTTCATAAATCTAAATAATGTGTTCCAATTATTTCCGTTTAAAATTTCTATAATTTAATGTTCGGTCAATATAATCTCCCCAAAATACTTTTTCCTATAATAATTAAAAGTACCACACTTACCTAATAGAAGAGTTATGTTTTCATCCTTCTGACTATTGCAAATTGACCAAGTATAAACTATATCCCGCATCGATGGTTTATATTTCAAATATATCTTTTTGCCTCTTGTTATAAAAACCATTCATTATGGTAGTATCATCAACTCTTTATGGTTCGCATCATTTATGTAACGAAGGCGATAGCCTAGCTTCTTATAAATTTAATGATGTTAGGGACCCATAACGGAGGTCATCATTCGTTTTTAAAATTTTCTTTGGTACTCGCTTCGACGTTACATATACTAAAATTGGAACGATATAGAGATTGCGCAAGGATGGCACGCTAAATCGTGAAGCGTCCCCTTTCCCAAAGTTTAATTTTATTATTATTTCTTGCGCCGTAAACATGACGTACATCCTGCCCTACAGTGTCCTTTAATGATATTCCGCTTGTCCCGGTTGAACAAAT
Source organism: Piezodorus guildinii (assembly GCA_023052935.1). Lineage (NCBI taxonomy): Eukaryota > Metazoa > Arthropoda > Insecta > Hemiptera > Pentatomidae > Piezodorus > Piezodorus guildinii. Next base: position 110,102,262 of record CM041295.1, read on the forward strand.
CCGCTATTTAGGGCTCCTGCTTGACTAACATGGATTCCGCATACAAAACTGAAAAGACCAGAAACTGTTCGCCGCTTTCGATCACTTCAACACTTACTGGACAGGCGCTCTTACCTTTCACTTAACTACAAAAGACTCATTTACATAACAATCACAAGGTCTATCTCGACCTACGCAGTTCAGCTTTGGGGTTCTACCAAACCATCAAATTCTTCCCGCATCCAATCCTTACAATCCAAAATCCTCAGCGCCCCTTGCTTTTTTACGAATAATAACATCCACAAAGACCTTAATGTTCCATGTGTTGCTGATTTGGCCCGTACCAGGTATCACTCCTTCCATAAAAAATTCCACTCCCACTCTCTCGATTCAATCCTTGCTCCATCTTTAACTTTAATTCCTGATAATCCACTGAGGCGTCGGAAAGGAAGATGGCCTCGAGACCTTCTGGTTTAGATTCACTACTAGAGTGCTGCGAATGGGCAGTTTAACTCAATGTTTTTTCATGTATTTTATCATTAAGCAGCACATTTACTTGTTGTATTATAATATACAATTGTAAATTTAACTTTTCGCAATCGTAAATTTAAATTTAAATTTGCGTGTTATTATTCAGTTGCCAAATTACTTAGCTCGCGGATTCTATCTAAAAACTTAAAGGTTACAATTTATAAAGTTTTTATTATAAAACTATTATTTTTCCGGCAGTTCTTTATGGATGTGAAACGTTGCCGCTTACGTTAAAGGATGAACAACGGCTTAAGGTTTTCGAAAATAAGGTACTGTGTAAAATATTTGGTCCGAAAAGAGATGAGGCCACTGGGGAGCTTAGAAGGTTGCACAACGCGGAATTGCGGAGCTTGTATCCTGTGAACATAATCGATTTGATAGGATCGTGGAGACTCGCATGGGCGAGTAAAGTTGTTAGGCTCGGTGAGGAACGGATTCCGATAAAGTTGGTCTTCGCTGATCCGATTGGTAGACGTCCGAAAGGTAGGCCGAAGCGTCGATGGGTGGATTGCGTGAAGATGATCTCAGGGGCTTGGGCTTGAACGGTGAACATTGGACGAGTCTGTATAGGCGAAATTTGGTGGTATCGACATCGAACCTTCGGGCTCGGTAAGCTTATTATTAAATTTAAATTAAAACTTACATTTTTTCAAAAATTTATATTCAAAATTCAATATACCTTCACCACCAGATAAATAAGAAACAATAATTTTAATTATCTTTAAAACTTGATACCGAGAAAGGAAACTGACAGTTGGTTTATTGGGGGAAAATAATTTTCTTGCACTTTCTTAGAGCGTAGATAGCCTAACGTATCATTTCCATCTCTGTAGGTTCAGGTTTTCCCGAAACCGGTTTCGCTCCCCCTCCCTTCCATATCTCACCTGGTCCCCGGGCAGCTGCAGGGGAGGGGGACCGTGCCCCAACAATCCTCATTCATTTTTTTATTTTTATTACCCATGCTCCTCCCCGCGGATGTGGTGCGATAGCAGATGCTGATGCCCAGGTGCCACGCATCTCCCCCCCACTATACCTATGTCTCATTAACATGAGAATGCCTTGGATTTAGTAGTGGACCATTGATAAGTTGCCGATGGATTTTTTTTTTTTTTTTTTTTTTTTTTTTTCCGGATGTTTATGTACAGCTCCTAATACGGACATAAGTTTGAAAAACTGGTGTTCACTTCACGCAACTTTCACTTACTTAAGTAGATGATTATTTTTTTATATAATTTACTATTAGATCGTCCTAGATAGTTTGACGCGTTCAGATAAATGTTTGTATCTAGGTAGTTGAGTTTCCGATTTTAGTCTCGCCGACGATTCCTTACTATTGGGTTAAGATGCAGACATCGTATTAGTAAACTCAATTACTTTAATGAAATATATGAATTAATGAATATTTTTATTTGCTTTCGGAGTACCCCTCGTACCCCTCAGCATTTTAACATCATTTAGTTCCTTAGTTAAATAAATTTCAATGGATTGGCATTTTTAACTCATTTTTATCTCATAATAATATATAGGTTCTGTTCATAATTTGAGAGAAATGTCTCGGTCACTAATTATTCTTATATACATCATTATATATCTATATTATATGCAATTAACTTTGTTTAGAGTCTTTATTAGATAAGTTAAAAAAAACTTTGGGTTTCATATTACGACTTGGGGATCTCTTGAGAATTTTCAAAAATTGTTATAAAAATTGAATTTATTTTAAATATCTAAATACATACACAACATAAATGAAATAAAAATTTCCTTCAAAATTTTAGTTTTGTATCTAGTTTTTCTGGACGAAATTTCAAAACCGTAGATTGATTTCTGGTATTTGGTAAAGTAAAACTCAGTTGGCTATAGAGATTTCTTCAACGGAAAGACCAGAAAAAACTTGACTTATAAAATTATTTTGATGTCTAACTTAATTTTCTTAAATGATAAACCATACTGAAGTACTGCCCCGAAGTCAGGTACAATTATAAATATGTTTGTGTAGGGTATTTTTGTTATTTATTTTCCTTAAATTTAATATATCAAATATAGCTATGTAATACTTACAATTTAAATGATAAATTGGCATAAAAAAATTAGCTAAAAAAATGGCTGATATATCTTAAATCGAACGACCAGTGCAGACTTATGTCCCGGAAAAGTGCGTTTGGAATGACTGTGTGCCGGATAGGCCAAGTTGTGTCAAGTCAGACCTCAGTGATTTCGGCTTGGCCCTAAGGCATCGCATTCAATAGTCTTGGCTTAAATTATTGCTTCGGGCTCGCTAAACATTTTATTATTATTATTACGTTAAACAGGAAAATTGACGGTAAAAGTTTTTATAGCTCAAAAAATTCTATCCAGTTCTCATGGAAACATCTAGAAATAATCTAAAAGCCTGAATATTTTAATTTAAACAATAATTTTAAGTTTATGAATATTTTGTCTCTCTACAATAACTTTGGTTTATAAATCTTTCGTCTCTCTACAATAACTTCTACCACGTTGTTTGTTTCCTAATAATTTTGCTAAAATCTTGGCGCTTTTCATGGGAATATTAAATATTTATGTTACTATATGCATAGTTTAAAGTGGCACTTCTAGTCAGCCGATTTTAGTAGAAAAGCTGCTGTTACATCCCAGGCATAAAGTTGTCATATGATATTTAAGTTCCGTACGACTTATTGCTTTTGAGCTAGACTTGCCGTGCTTGTTTTTTAAATAATTGTAAACAAATTTTTTCCATTATATTCTCTTTGAAGTAATTCAAAGAGCTTAAAATATATTTCTAGTTACATATAAATTATATGTCAAATAAATTAGTGTCATTGTAAAAAAATCAAATAATTCTTTTGTTTATAATAATAATAATAATAGGCTTAGCGAACCCGAAGGTTCGATGCCGATACCACCAAATTCCGCCTACACAGACTCGTCCAATGTTCACCGTTCAAACCTAAGTTCCAGAGATCAGCCTTAACGCAATCCTCCCGTCGTCGCTTCGGCCTGCCTTTCGGACGCCTACCAGTCGGATCAGCGAATACCAACTTCTCGGAATCCGTTCCTCATCGAGCCCAACAACTTTACTCGCCCATTGGAGTCTCCGCGATGCTATCAACTCAATTATATTCACAGGATACAAGTTCCGCAATTCCGCGTTGTGCAACCTTCTAAACTCTCCAGTGACCTCATCTCTCTTCGCACCAAATATTTTATGCAGTACCTTATTCATGAATGTACCTTATTAATGAAATTCTTTCGTTAAAAAAAATAAATTAAATTTGTTGTTTACTCATTCCATATGTTATGTTTTTAGGTATAATAGCTTAATTTAGGTTTGTTGTGAGTTTTTAAATATTAATTTTTAAAAATTTTAATTATTTAATATATAGTCAAAAAATTAATAAAGTTTAGGCCCTTATAACCGTCATTTTTAAATATCGCATATTTAAAAAATAAAATAAAATAAAAAAATAACTGTTTTCTGCGGAAAAAGTGTCCTTTTGCTAAAATCTGTTGTATTCTCAGATATAAAGAGGAATTCAGTCTTTATACTTATGGCTTTAGGATCAGTCTATTTCACGCCTGTTATAGAAATTTTAATATTTTATAAAATTGTTAGTCTTTAAAAAACAGTTCAGTTCCTGAAAGCATTACAAATACCATGCTAAAAATACGAAGATACACGACAAATAATTTATAAATAAATCTAATACGGAAAGATGGATCACTAAATCCTGATTCAGCGGATTTAAGTTAAGAGGAATAAGATTCGATAAGAAGTCGATAAAAATACATTCATGTGAGAATGGCGGATAGTATTTATGTCATAACTGCCCTATGTTTTTAATCGTGAAATCTGAACGGATTGAAATTTAAGTAAATATTTTTAAAAAAATATCTACATATATTTTTTATGATAGCGATGAAACACTACCTACGTCGGGCACAAAAAATTCGAGAAACCCTGTTTTTTATGGACAGTTGTAAGAAAGGTACCCGTATACCAACCCGTCCTTTAAAAAAAAAAAACATGTATGAGCAAAAAACAAGCAGCTCCACTTGAATATTTTTTTGAAAAGTAGAATCAGGGAACCTGTTCTGGTAACCCTCAAACTACTGCAACCGCCCAAAATCTTTTTGTTCCAAAAGAACATAAGTTTGGTCTAGATTTATCAGAACTGTATTGTGTTTTTTGACGGAATGGTGATTTCGCTTTATTTTTCGGACTTTATTTATTTATTTTTTAACTATAGGAAAACAAGTTTTTATATTATATTAATTTAAAAAAAAAAGATATAATAGCTACAAGTCGTTGTTTCGGAAAGCGGCTTTTAGTTTGTCTGTATTGTTTGTGGTAAGTAAAATTTATATGGTCTATAGATTATTTTGTTATGTCATGTTTACGATGTTTTCATGGTTTTGATCTAAATAGTAATCCAATTTGACATTTACTAATATATGTGGATTTACCATTATAAGCTTTTAGAACATTTAACGAAAATAAATCTTACCTAGTTTGAGTTTCAAGCGAACAAAAAAAATTTTCCCGCACATGAAACGTTAAGTGGAATTTAAAAACAATTTCATGGGGGCAATAATTATTTTTCTAATCTTTCGTAAAATCACTATCATAAAAAAACAAAAAAAAAAACACGTAAAAGTGTTTTCATTTAATTAAGACTATAAATATACTAATATTTATCTATAGATTTATTTATAATTTCTTCTACGTGTTTACTCCGACATACCAGTCTGTATAAAATAAATAAAATTAAAAATTAATGCTTTGATCCTGTTATTGTATGTGTAAGATTTACTTCTTTTTTTCACTTAGATTAAGCTATTTAACCATCTTTACAATGAGATTTGCTCTTGTGGGCTTTAGATAGATGTCATACAATTTAATGCGTAGTTTAAACCGTACTTGGTATATCTAGTGATCAATTATAATATTTTACGATGCAATTAAACTTAAATTGCCACTTGCTTTCGGGGGTTATGAAAACGTTTTTGGAGCTGTATTTTACATCTTCCGTGCGCATTTTAGGTGGCTTTTACTTGTAATGTTTTTTTATGTTCTAATTACGTTTCTTCAGCTATATTTTTCCCTTTTCAAATTGATGTTACAATTATTATATAATTTCATTCGTTTATTCTATTTTCGTGAGTTCCGATAACTTTTTTTGAACCTTATTTTTTATCGCTCTTAACCATTTTAACTTGCTGATACTGTTTTGTAACAATTCGACAGGGATATATTTTAAAGGGCTTTCGGAAAAACCAATTGTGTTTATGAATTTTTTTTAATAGCTAGTACGCATTTTAACTTAAATAAAATGAGTTCTATAATAATGCGCCATCGCGATGTAATATCCTGCTCAAAAACGTAATCAGAATCCAAAAAAAAACATTTTAAAGGATTTTTAAATAAAATTATGAATTAATATCAACGGTAAATAGAAATTTTCAAGCGCATAAGAGAATAAAGTGAGTTTCGAACTCGAATTTAATCAGACCCCCCGAAAAAAAAAAAAAAAAATACCACTCTATCAAAATTTTAATCTAATATTAACAATAAGTTGAAACTCCCAAGCGCTATTAAAAAAACAAACATAATTATAAAACTATGAAAACACAAGATCCAGTTCCTACATCAAATTAGTTTATGAGTAAAGTCGAGTTGAAATGCGCGCGAGCTATGAAAAATGCAGCTAAATTTACCTTTTATTAAGAACCGAAAAAAAAAAAAATCAATCCCTATATCAATAAATAACATTAAAAGTAAAGGCGGGCTGGAATACGCACGAGTTCAATAAATGGAATCATTGAATTATTAAATGCCAATATTCCCAATTTTCTTCCCCTTAAGTACCATTTAGCATTGATAAAAAACGTCTAAATATATAAGTTGAACGAATTCGAACGAAGGAATACTGTTAGAAAGCTAAAGATTTTATAAAAAAAAAAAATATTTGTAAAAAGTTGTGAAATGTAATCTAGAGTGATAAAAAGCGGATACAATTAACTGACTGTTGTTGATAACAATTTTATATTTTTAAATTATTCATTCTAAAACATATGTTTCCGACGTAACTAAATATTATTATTTAATTTTCTCATCATTGTCCTAAGTTTTCTTTTGGTTCAATATTTTGCGATATATGCATGGTAGGTAACGCATTTATTAAAAATAATTTATTAAAATGTTGACATTAGATATATTAAAAAAAAATAATGCCATAAAAAACTTAAAATTGTTTGCAGATGCTTGAAAATGGCCCCAGAGGCTGAAACGTTGTGATGTCTAAAAATTAAATAAATAAAAAGATGTTTCAAAGACTTCTTTTGTAGAGCGGCCAAATATATATCGCACATTATTATTTAAACCTTTTTTGTTATTTAAATGATTTTAACAACCAAGGGAAGTGAAAGTCGTGTGTTGTTCGCCCTTTTTTTTTTAATTTATTGTAATGAGTCCTGAATAAGGGAAAATAATCCTGAAACGTTGACTTGAAATAAAATTTTGGAAGGATTATGAAGTATTTTATAATCCTTTCTATCATTTCTGTTTAGTTATTTACTCAGTAAAAATATTTCTAAGGAGCCTAGAGTAGATAGGCAGGATATGAGAAGATGCATGGAGTGCAGTGACCTGGTCCCGAGCCTATCTCTCGAACCAAGCGGTTAGTCGACCAACTATTCCTCCGTCTCCATCCGATTTGATATATTCCCGACCAAATCCCTCAAAATCGATAAGCCGTTTCCTGGCTGATAAACCTTTTTTTTTTTTTTTTTTCGAAAACGTAGACGTTTCATTTTATAAATAATTGTAAATCATAATATAATCACTAGGAATGTGAAGTAAAACTTATTTTATTATAATGAAGTGACAATTGTTAACTGTGTGTATATATGGGAGAAGTTTGTTCAGGGTGCAGTCAATAGAACACACAATTAAGTATAAACTTAATTTATTTTTTCCGACGTTTCGGCTTTAATTATAGGCCTTCTTCAGGGCTATAAGAAGAAACAAGAAAACAAAACAAAAAAAGATAAAAACCAGCAGTGGAATACAATATATAAAGATGATAAGAAAAATAAATTATACTGATAATTACAAACAAATTAGTAGTTGTGACCATTGATAAATATAATAATAATTAAAAACAAGAGGGAAAATAAATTTTAATAAAAGGTAAATAACTAGACAATAGAAAAATATCTTTTTTTATTAATTTATTGAAATTTGCAACTGTAATTTATATTACAAGTAAATATGCTAAAAGAAAAATCACATGAGACAGACTTGTAGTGGAGCAACCCAATGAAAGCACTCCAGTAACTATTTTAAACAAGAAGGTCTCGAGGACATCTTCTTTTGAGACGCCACGGAAGATTATCAGGAATCGAAGAGGACGCAAGGGTTGAAAATTGTGGGTTGGGGTGGGAATGGAGTTTGCCATAGAAGGATTGATATCTAGTTCGGGCCAAATCAGCAACATATGGAACATTTAGGTCTTTATGGATGATTTTTTCATGACAAAGTAAAGAGCGTTGAGGGTTTACGAAGGATTTTGGATAGTAAGGATTGGATACGGGAAGAATTCGATGGTTTAGTAGAGCCCCAAAGCTCAATTCTGTAAGTCCATATAGGCCTTATGATGGTCATGTAGATGAGTCTTTTGTAGTTAAGTGGAAGGTTTAGGCGTCTGTGTAGTAAGTGTTGAAGTAATCGAAAGCGGCGAGCAGTTTCTTGTCGTTCCAGTCTTGAAATTAAAATTTAAATTACCAATTTAAAAAAAAAAAAAAATTGTTATACAAGAATTTTTAGTTGGGTTATAATTTATCCTGTGTTTTCTTTAAAAAAATATTTCTCTTATGCCCATCCTTTTTGGCAGAATTATAATTTATAATTAAATTATCTATTAAAATTCATGGAGTAACACCCCGGTTATACCTTTTATATTTGATGAATATACTGACTAAGAGACAAAAGAATGAGAAACTCAATATACTAATCACGTCAGTCGATCGCGGCCAACAAATCTCTACCATTTTTCTTCCCCTTAAAAATATCTTATGAAGAAATCCTTGGAACCTGTGAAGATATTAATAAAATTTTAAAAATACAAAATTTATTTAATGTTTTAAAAAATTGTATTGATTTTCCGATTAGATCGTAAATATTAAGAAACTAGACTATTCATTTATTCGTTATTTGAGCCGTTAATTTTTAAAGTGGCTAGGTCCTTTTATACTTTTATCGAGACATTCAATGCAATTAAAAATCTAAGTACATTATACTAATGAGTGATATAGCTTATGCCTACCTAAAGGTGTTCTATAGTGCCTATTCAAATAGTCTCAATAATATATATATATATATATATATATATATATATATTTTTTTTTTTTTTTTTACCAAGAATGGAGTTATTTGAGTTATGGAGGATTTGAAGAAATAATTTTCCACTGGTATATATTGTAGTTAGTCAATTTAGCCCTTCAATTTTGTAGTTGTAATTTGTCTGATATTTTTATAAAGTGGTATAAATTCAATATTTTTGAACTTTAGATATATATATATATATATATATATATATATATATATATATATATATATATATATATGAGTTTCTATTGTTCTCAGGTTTCAGTCAATGAATAAAAAAATGTATTTATGTTTCGAGAATTTATTGTTCTCATAATCATGCCTTAATAGTGGAAAAACAAAAAACAGAATATTAATATTATTATACAATAATTAATACATGATGTTATTATTAGAGATATAGAAAAGAACACATCGAACAAATATATCTCTAACAATAACAATTATATATTAATTATTGTATAATAATATTATCTTTTCTACATCACTAACAATAACATCATATATTAATTGTTGTATAATAATATTAATGTTCTGTTTTTTGTTTTTCCATTGTTAAGGCATGATTATGAGAACAATAAATTCTCGAAACGTCGCATAAATAAAATTTTTTATTCATTGACTGGAACCTGAGAACAATAGAAACTTAAATTACCAACAGTTGAGAACTGACCAAACAACACTATATATTATTTATTATAATGTAAGTATATCATATGGAAAGCTAAAGAATCGAGACATTTTTATCTATGATACGTAACTATAGGAGGTAATGGATATTGACGAAAAGCTCAAAAACTAGAATGATTGTTGTGAATAATAATTTCTGTTATATATTTCATTAATCTAAAATTAATTTTTCCTTCAAAACTAAGTATTGTTTGTTTAAAATTTCTTTCATGTATGGAAGTGGAAGTTAAATGTTGCGTCCACCACATTTTGTTTTAATCATTTAAGTCATATTCCAAAAAAGTATTAACGATGTATCTTTTTTTTTTTTAATAGCTCTTACTTTCTACCAGTCCCTTACGTTATCGAAATCAAGATGTCTCTCAAATGTCTACCCTTTGCCAAATAAAATTGTTTGAACAAGGAAAATAAGGTATTCCTCTGTTATAGTGAAATTCGGCCGATAAGAAAATTTACTCGCGGTGTGATAATGTTCGATAAAATGTGTTTACCTCGAAACTCACACCTGGATGAATTAGTTGTGAATATGGATTCAGTTGCGTGCTGTTGTCCTATCGCAGTCAATCAATTTAAACCTTATCAAGATAACTTTTCAGTCTAGGTATGACTTATTTAAATGATTCCGTGATTTTATGGCCATGTTTGGGGATGATGACCTATGAAAGAAGTCTGAACAGATGGCAGTAGAATTCAATTTTTTTTTTCCATATTTAAAGTAAAAAATATTTTAGGGAATTGCAAATGTATATATAATGATTATTTCGTTTTTCCACAGTGAATAGCTTACAGTTGGCATAGCGTAAGTCTTCATTCCCTCACTAGATTGGAGTTTCCGAAATTTAGCATAAAAAAAATGTATATCTATTTCATATATCTATTAGTAGATCTATTTAGCCATTTCCTACCAATACAATTCCCAAACAATCCCTAGTAAATGCTAATTTCAGGGAAGATCAAGAGATAAAGCAGACAGATACATTTATTTATTTATTCAATTTTCATTTTCTCGTTTACATTGACAGCAAATATTATTTAAAGTTTTTCTTTTAATCTTTTCAAAGACGTAAGATTAAATTATTTATTAATTTACAAACACTCAGAAGAGTTGTAATTCATATTCTTTTTTTATTTAATTTAAAACTGCAAACATATTTTTTCTGTACTTATGTTTACATACATAGAAGAATTGTTAATTTGTTTTCTTTTTATATTTCATTTTAAAACTGTATATATATTTTTTTTTGTTCTTTTTAAATCTTATTTTATCTTTTTTTATAGGTGGAATAATCTGGAATCAGTAATTTTTTTGAAAATTTTAATTTTGCCAACGTTTCGGCTCAAGCTTGTGAGCCATCATCAGGGCATTACTGAGCCATGCCCATGCATAAACTGGACATAGAGACATGGAACATAGAGTTTATGCTTGGACATGGCTCAGTAATGCCCTGATGATGGCTCACAAGCTTGAGCCGAAACGTTGGCAAAATTAAAATTTTCAAAAAAATGACTGATTCCTGATTATTCCACCTATAATAGTTTCTACAGTCGACTATACTTCCTCAATATATCTTTTTTTGTTCTTATGTTAACATACATCGAAGAACTGTAATTTCTTTTCTTTATATATTTTATTTTAAAATAAATAAAAAAATCAGTTTTTTTTTATTGTTCTCATGTTAACATACATTTAATTTTTCTTGTTTGTGCATTTTTATTAGAATTCATCTTTTATGTTATCTTCTTTGTTCAGGTCATTAGTTAAATTCTATTGTTTTTAATTATTATACTCTAAGACTACAGTCTTAAGTCCAATTTATGTTTCCTGCTGTATTATTCTTAAGTCCCAGAATAAATTAAGAATTATTATTATTATATTTTATTTTCACTTACTTATGTAGGTATAAGCTATATACAGAATTAACATAAATTATAACAACTAAAAGAAAAAACATTTTTCTTGCTACCCGTTTCACGGTTGCCATTTAACGATTATAAAAGCACACTTTTATTTAACTTTAATTGTCATGTTATTATATATCTTAATGTGCAGCATCAAGTTATGCAATAAGCTTTATTTATAGTAGGTTAATGAGTCGCTATTCCATCCTTTCGTAATTTATGACGTGCATTTTATTGCACTTGCAGAATATTAAATGAAGTGCATTGTCAGCTTATTAAATTTGTATTATTCTCTAAAATCGATTTGAACTCGTCAGCCCGTGACTTCAGAATAATTGGTTTTCGTTTGTTCCTATGACAGATTGTAGAGCAATAAAATAAATCTAAACAAATAGAAACTGTCATAATTCGAAGCTGCACAATTTGATGACCTTCTGCTTATGAGAATACTTAAGAGTTGGAAAATATGTCAGTTAAATTGAGATCCTTTAGAATTAGCTGTGGAAATGTATCGATTTTATTCATGATTTATACCTTCAATCATTTAATTGTTTCATTTTTATAAATTCCAGCCACACAAAAGTACACAGTGCTTAGTGCATGCGCATGAGAATAGTATTCATCTGTTTAGCATACCATCTGCAACGTTTCATTTAATTTAGCAGGTCTCGTGGAACAATTGAGACGTTGATTTCCAAAAGGTACTGTATCCACTTTAGACAATTTTACAGGAAACGCAAAAATCTGTCATATATATATATATTATATATATATATATATATATATATATATATATATATATATATATATATATATATATATTAATGGACCAATTAACTTGATTCTTTTTTTATTAAAATCTAAAGTTGATTTTTAAGTGTGTTGCCAACTTATTCTTCCAAATTATTGCACTTTTCCGATGACTTTTAAACAATATAAAATGGATACAGTACTTTTTGGAATGAAACGTGGATATAGTCCTTTTTGGAAAGAATTAAAAGGGATATAGTACTTTTTGGATGAATATAACGCGAGATAAGTTGGTAACAGTCACAACTACCTTCCTGATACAACATTACCGACAACTAAAGTCTTTATATTGTTAATTACTAAATTATGTATATTTCCTTATTCTCTCTCTGAGTAATGTCTTTCTTTGTTGGTCAATTAGATTAATTATCTATTATTCATAAAGAAAGTGAATATTCGAAGGACAATTTATCTATTTATGGCACTATAATAAGAAAGTATGTAATTATGAAGTTTGTTTTGAACTGTTATTATTAACTACGTGTAAACAATATTTAACCATAGATACTGATAAATAATAACTTTTGAGCTTTTATTTTACTTAAAAAATCTGCTAATAAGTTAGTAGTACCTTTTGGAAGGAAAAAAGGAAAGGTTATATTTGTTTACATAGGATATAGTACGTTTTGGAAGGAAATGCAATGTTTAATACTTTTTTATTGCATTTTTTTTTATAAAATTTGACGACTGATTTAGATCAAACTAAACCATTAGAATATAAATCTGTCAAAATATCAACTTTGAAAAAAAATGTCCTTTAGTACCTTTTGGAAATCAATGTCTCAATTTCAAACTCGACATTTTATTTCCATAATAAATAAAAATTATATTACTATGTTTCTCATTTCCTTATTCCTTGATCCTCTCTTAGGATCTTAGGATCGTTGTATTTGTTCAAAGGTTTAATTTCGCTGACAGCCTCATCTTACGTTCTACTTTTCCATCATAGAATTTTTTGTCGTTACGAAAATAATGAACTTTTCATTCTGGAAAAGTGAACTGTTTTTTTAATTAGCTTAAAATGTTGACGCCAGGGCGTTTCTACGCCTGAAGGCTTGATGATATTGGACCTACGTAGGAAGCCTCCTTGTTATGACTCAGCCATGAACCCCTCCTACCATTAGCAGTAATATTGATTGTTGAGTATGAATTTCGAGACAAGGTACAAGATGCTGAGCCCTCCGGGCAAGCAAGGAACTAGCTAATACGAGTTTTAAATGATAAAAATTAAACTTTTATGAGTGATAAATTTGAGGAGCAGTATTTCCGGAATAGAAAACGACGATAGCGTCTAATTTCCAGCTATTCAGCGATGCCATTGTGTAGGCAGAGGAAATTAAGACAACAAAAATTGCTTATGAATTTCATAGCTATTCTCCTTAATTGCATTCCCTTTTTTTTTTCTTTTTTCTTTTTCTTAATAATCATTCAATTGTATTTTTTAGTTCCAATAACAATAAAATAAACAAAAAACATACATATATTGAGGATGTATAGTCGACTGTAGAAACTATTATAGGTGGAAATAATCGGGAGTCAGTCTTTTTTTTAAATATTTTAATTTTGCCGACGTTTCGGCTCCAGCTTGTGAGCCATCATCAGGTTATTACAAAGCCATGTCCAAGCATAAACACTTGAGAGTTGTATGTTTAATATATATTATTTATTTATTTATATACAGTTGTGGTAATAAGGTAATAACAAATTATTTTTTATGGTAATTGATAAGATCCAATTGAATATTTTGGTTGACTACTTATTTATATCAAAAGCTTAACGAAATAAAGGGGGGTTACCGGTAGCTGGATGGCTAGCATAATAGCCTCCTATGCCAAAGGTCCCGGGTTCAAACCCGCGGGTAGCCCTAGGGTTTTTTAATGGGAGTAAAAAATCCTTAGTTATGCCGTCATTCGGAGGGGACGTTAAAAGGTGGTCCCGAGCCTGTGCGATGTCAGGTACTCATTAAAGATCCCTATCCTAATTAAACCTGGATAGGCAAAATTTAGGACTTTCACTGTAGCATCGTCCGATTAGCCTCAGCAGCATAAAGGTACGTTAAATAAATAAACAAACTAGGGGTGGGCATAATCGAATGATGATTATCTGATCATTCGATTATTTCAATCATTGGAATTAATCGATTATAGGATTAATCGATTTGGAGAAGTGAATGATCATTCGAACTGAACTGTTTAACGATAATCGAGGGATTATAAGCAGCTCGGATAATCGAACGGCCTTTTTTTTCTTTTTTTTTTCTCATCACATAAATTATACGCACATATTTCCACCTAGGCTCAGCCACTAAGAGACGGGAATAGTGACATATCGTCTCTCACAATCGTTCAATTACTTAAATCATCGAAGTCCGATCATCCGATTATGACGATCATTCGTTTATGCCCACCTCTAAAACAAACAACGAAATAAAGGAATTTATAATAATAAAATAACGTTTCTTTGTTACGTTTGTGAGAATTTTTAACTACTAACAGAATAATCTTTTAATTATGTCGATTTTAAGCATTCTGCTGTCAGAAACAATTTACATTTTGAGATAACACGAAGTGGAACAATTTTCACGGAAAACAGCGGTGACACAAATCAACAGTGGTAATAGTTCTGAAAATTAATATTATAATTCATACTAATATTATAAATTAATACCTGGGAACTTAAGCTTCTTTACTTTTTCATTGATTTATATATATATATATATATATATATATATATATATATATATATATATATATATATATATTTTTTTTTTTTTTTTTTTTTTTTTTTTTTTTGTGTAATCAGCATTTTTTTAAAACATAAGGCTATGTTTAATTTTGGAAATATTTTTAATATTGAGTGATGCAATTTCCATGACCGCAACTGTACAGATATGCATAGTAGGTTACGATCTTCCTGAACAATGTATACAAAACTTTGAAAGTTGAAACTTATTTACATTGATTTCCAATGGAAAAATCTATTTTAATATTGAGTAATATAGCAATTTATTATTTCTTCTTTTTTTTTTTTTTTTTTTTTTTTTAATTTTAATAATCGAAAAAGAATCTCTAACCTAAAATGATATTTTTCATTTTTTTTTTTTTAAATGTTCACCAGTTTTTTTTTTTTTTTTTATAATATTTTTTTATCAATATTACTTCGTTAATTATTTAATTTTAGCAGCATTAAAGCTTAAAAATTAGGCATTTAAGGTATATAATTTGGATTGAGGTAAGCCAGTAAGTTACTTCCGTGACTATTGACTCGCCCGAAGTATAATTTGGTAGTTGATCTAGGAATGCTTCTTCCCCTATAGCTAGTGTGGAAAGATATACTATTCCAATTTCGCCAACCATTTCGTTCTTTCAATTATGGCCATAATACTTCTGGGGATTAAAAAATGTCCAGATTTTCTTTCATTTCTAACATTATTCATCCGGCCGCTGCTCTCTTTATTAAAATAAAATATATACATAAAAAATCTATTAAAAAAAGGAAATTTTGGTAAAACGTAACACATTTAAATTTTGTTTAGATGACATTCTCATATTAAGGCAGGTGTATATTTTTATTAGAACTTCTAATAGACCATTACTGAAGTATTTATCAATGCTTTTACTGTAATGGGTTATATACTCATCATGAATCTTTTTTTTTGACAAGACATGCCCCTTGTTGGTAGTAGAGGATCTCGACGATTAGAGGAATTAAGGAAGGGCGGGGTGGATTGGCGATTGGGCAGGTCAGCCAGCAACGGTTGCTGGGAGGAAACACAAGGCACCTGGTGGAACCACCTGTCTCCAACGCTTTGCCCTTCCTGCTACGGTTAATTTACTCCACGGCACTTATATATTATTGAACATGGTGAAACAATGGCTAACCAGCTGCTCTTAGAGAAAAACAGTTTTCCCATAGGAAATCCTCCCTCCTGACCCGTTCATCAGTAAAATATAAATGTAGTTACGATAACTTATACAGGGCCGGATTATGCCTAAAAGGTCTGCAAATCCAAAATCCTTAAACGCCCGAATTTTCAGGAATCCTCCATGACAACCTCGAAGTCTCATATGTTGCGGATTCGACCCAGACCCCTTGACTTGCATGAACAACACCTTTCCCTCTCCCACTCTTTGTAAGATGCCGATTACTCTCATGTACATGAGCGAACTTGACTAATCATCGATCTTGGGCCTGTGCTCTAACGTCATTTTTCTGCCCGTGCGCAACCCTTTTATGATTCATAAGTAGTTGGAACAAATGCCTGACTTCTCGATTCCTATGGTCTCGTATTTTTTATACACATTTGTCTTCGATTGCTGCCTATCATATGGTAGTGCTGTCTTCAAATAAAATTTGATAAACCTGATTCTTCTAAGTGCTGACTCGACAATCGGGCAATATCACCAACTTATAAATTATTGGACTTCAACACAGAGTGGGGTCGGATTATTTTATAGTCGGTGTATGTAGACACTCTCAACAAACGTTTTCGAGTTAGAACGTTTCTCTGTATTTGTCAGTGTGATTAGAGTTGTATTTTGTTGAAGAAATAACTATTAACGTTATAGCGAACCTTATTTTTTGCCTAATTTTTAGTTAGCAAATGAAAGGAAGGTATTATTCCTGAAGACTCCGAAGTAGCTGCCTACATCGCCTGTGTCGTTAGCCTGGTAGATATAACTGGTTACGGAGGTGTACTACATCGGAGGCCCGGAAAATGCTGAACATATTTATTGTTATTAAGTAAATGATAGATTTCGTTTTATTAGAATTCGTCTATCATTAACATTATGATACATAATATTACTAACATAAAGAAGTGTCAGGCCTCATATATTTAGGTATCTCATCCATTAAGATGTCTCCGGCTGCTCCCTGTGCTTCAGAACGTGAGGTGACGACCTGTGTCAGCTCTTAAAAAGGTGTGATCTGTGTGAGTCCGATGGCCTGGAGGAGGTAGTTCCGCGTAGAAGGCCGGAGCTGTGCTCACGGCAGTCCCTAAGTGGGTGAGGGGTTGCAATAAAATGAGACCGTGAACCAAGTAACCATTATAACGACACAGGAATAAATTAATGAATAAATTGGAAGGTTCTCTAAATCCAACGCAAGGCTTATTTTCGGTACACCTCTACTCCACTTCTATCACATTCGAAAAAAGTAAAAAACGCTAGTTGCCTTTTTTTTTAAGGCCCTAGGCGGTCGGGTAATTTTATGCTTCGGCCTTTCTCAGCTTTATTCTAATCGTTTTCCTCATTTCTCACCGACCTCAGCAAGTCCTCCGACGGGTCTCTCTTGAGTGGGAGCAGATTTTTTTTTTTTTAGTTCACTTGAAGGCTTTTGATTTTAAAATCTGTAATAAAAATTAAAAAAAACTTTAGGCATAAAACGTCTTTAAGCAAATGTTTTACATGAAGTGTCAACTTCGCCTACTCATTAAAGACACGATATGCTTGAGGTGTTGATATTTCCCTGGTAGAAGTTATAGGCTGCCGACTTGGTGTAGACTTTTTGAAAGAAGTTTCCCAAGTGTATCCCAGCTCCGTGAAACTTCCTACACTGAGAGCAACTTCCTAAACTTGATAAAATAAACCCTGTAATTCCATCTAGAAGTATTCTTTTTCAGAAATTGTTCCTTCTGTTTTGATTTTCCCTACCTTACTTCACGCTTTGTAGTTTTCTTTCCGTCACTTTTGACTTTGAAATTTTATCGTCACAGACAATTTGACTTGACAGCTCATTCTTATTTTTAAATATATAAATGCCTTATTCGTTCCGCAATATGGAGAGGCCGATTTTAGGATCAGATGAAATAGAAGGCACAAATTATATAAACATCTTATGAGTGATTGTCAAGGGAATTTTTGTCATTTAGCTTTTCTGATTAAATATCCTCATACAAGAAACAGGAACTGCGCGTAGATACCGAATACTATTTTTCCTACTTGACAAATTACCAAATCTCATTTACTTCATTATCATATCTTTTTGGACTTGTGGGATTGAGCTTTAGGGCATCCATTTCTTGCAATCCTAATTGCCCTATATTTTGTCAGCAATAAAATTATCGATAAAAGCACCAATATCCCATTTATTGCACCCTTAAATAAGTATATATTTTTAATTTAGTATCCCTATCCCCTCACAACACAAACACACATTTTCGTTACCTGTCATCCCCATAAAACTCCGTAGCTACTGTAAATAAGATGTCTTCGGGATCTGCTGGCTTCACTTCCTTTACAAAACATTACAACAGTAATGTATAACAATATTTGTACTATTTTAATTATAATAAAAAATAAATACATAACTAAAGAAGTATATTATTACTCGTAGTTATTAGCTTTTTATTTCGGCCTTTTGTATAAAACAAAGGGATCTGTTTGTATAGACCAGTTGAAAGCAACGCCTTTAATCGAAAAGGTCATAAAATGTTCGTGAATGTTCACCGTTAAACTTTCAATTTTCAACATTGCCTACGATCTCCTTGACTTTTGGAGTATGAGCCAGCTGTGTTTCCAACTTCCGTATAATGGAATAAAATATCCCGTTGATTGAATCCAATAGTTAATAATATTTTATAATAATATTGTAATTATTGAAATAGAAACTGGCGAAGTACTTAAGAAACTTACATAGTATTATTTGTAAAGTTGAAAAATCTATTTATCCATATAACAATACAAATAAGAATAAGTTAAATTATGTCAGCAGTTAAACTTGGTAAAAGTTAAAACACGTAATATATTTTTGTCATTTTATGGTGACCAAGTAGTGTAAAGCTATTTTAAAAATATTAATAACCAAACTTTATTTCTAATCGCTACTTCATTACAAATATTTTAAATAGTGTAATATTTCCTCAGAAATCAATTATGAGAGACAAAATACCTGATGTTCACTTTTTTCATGTACCTTTCAACTTGAATGAAAAATTTAATATAAATTTGAATTGTTTATAATGATTTTTCTTTTTTAAAATAAAACAATAGAAATTATTTTAGGTAAATGATGGTTTTCATTTACCCAATTTTCGTCTCCCCCTTATACCTCTATGCTTTAAATGTTATATAAAAAGAATCAAATATTTTAACAGCTTTTTCAACATCTCTACAGTCGTGGTCATAGAAATTGTATTACTAAATAAGAAAATATAAGGCTAAATCAGTAACCTATGGAACATTAAGGTCTTTATGGATAAGTTTATTCGTGACAAAATATGGAGCATTGAGGATTTTACGAAGGATTTTGGATTGTAAGGATTGGAAACCTGAGGAATTCGATGGTTTAGTAGACCCCCATAGCTCTACTCCGTAAGTCCAGACTGGTCTTATTGTAGTCATGTAGATGAGCCTTTTGTAGTTAAGAGGAAGCTTTGACCGTTTGTCCAGCTAGTGTTGAAGCAGTTTCTTGTCGTTTTAGTCTTGTATGAGGATTCCAAGTTAGGCGTTTGTCAAGATAGATTCCTAGGTATCGGATCTGTTCAACAGGAACTAGTCGAGTGCGATTAAAGAATACTGTGGGGTAGGAAGTCGCAAGTTTACGACGAAGAGTTAAGGTTATTTGTTGGGAGTTATTTATTATTACCTACTATGCATATCTGTACAGTTGTGGTCATAGAAATTGCATTACTCAATATTAAAAATGTTTCCAAAATTAAACATAATCTCATGTTTTTAAAAAACGCTGATTAAACAAAAAAAATTTAGTATTAAACATTAAAGAAAAACACGTAAAAATCAATGAAAAATATGAAGTTTAAAGTCTCTAATAAAATTAAATACAATATCAATATCCAAAACTGTGACCTGTAGTGGATGAATGTAGGGGAGCCCGTGGGCTGGGTGGCTAGCGCGCTAGTCTCTCATGCTACAGGTTCTATGTTCGAATCCCAGTCCCGGCGGAGCTTTTATAAGGATGTAAAAAAATGTGGATTCACTCACAACCTCTCCCCCGGGTATGTGAGACCCGTCAGCCAAAGGGTGGCCACTCACAAAACTAGTCGTAGGGAGTGATGACCCTACACTAAAAATCGCATCATGAACGTGAGTGTAAACTTGCAGGAGTTTACATCGCGAGGCCCAGGGCCTACATAGCCTGTCGCGCCACTGGAAGAAGAAAACTGTGACAACTGTTAATTTGTGCCACCGCTATGTTCCGTGAAGATTCTTCCTCTTCATGTAAACTATGTTAATTATTTCTGATAGCAAAATGATTGAAATTGTCCTTAATTACAAATTTTATTCTGGTAGTAGTTTAAACTACTAACCAAGCCCTAAGAAAGATTATTTGCTTCTTTTTTTTAAATTTATTTATTTCATTAAGCTTATGATGAAAATAATTAGAAAAACAAAAATATTCGGAAAGATCGAATTGAGACGTTGATATCCAAAAGTACTAAAGGACATTTTTTTTAATTTATATTTTGACATACTTGTATTCTAATGGTTTAGTTTTATCTAAATCCCTCATCAGATTTTATCTAAGAACATAAAAATCCTTTGAAACCGTCTTTAAACATTTCATTTCCTTCCAAAAGGTACCATATTTCCTACTATACGGCAGAAGCACCTAACCCCGTAATATGTTATCAATAATTTATTGTTTTCTTCATTTTGTGAATTTTTATTGGTTCATTTAGCACGTCTTAAATCACCGCTATTATTTTGATAAATGGTTTTAACCCAGTAATCAGTTTTTAGACTGTTTTAAACAGTTTAGTTGCGTCGCTTTGGTTCTTGTAATTCGTCCATTAAATTAAGTTTTTTTTATTTTTTTTATAGTATTGCTTCTTGCAGCAACATAAAATTAGTTTAAAAAATTTTAGAAACTCACATTTTAATAGAATAATGGCATTTAATCCAGAAAATAGTTGGGATCAGCATTTCACGAACTTGCTAAATATGAGAGGAAAAACCTAGTCGATTTTTTAAATTTTTTTATGTAAAATAAAAGCTTAAAAGTTATTATTTATCAGTCTCTGTAGTTAAATATTGTTTACACGTAACTAATAATATAGATAAATTTGCTAAACTCGCACGAATAGTAAATACAAGTTCAAAACTAACTTCATAATTACATACTTTCTTGTTATAGTGCCAAAATAAATGAATTGTCTTTTGAATATTTACTTTCTTTATGAAGAATAGATAATCAATGTAATAAACCAACAAATAAAGATATTTCTCAGAGAGAGAATAAGGAAATATACATAACTTAGTAATTAACAATATAAAGACGTTAGTCATCGGTAATGTATTAGGAAGGTTACAGTGACTGTTGCCAACTGGTCGCGCTTCGTATTCTTCCACAAAGTACTATATCCCTTTAAATTCTTCCCAAAAAGTACTATATGCACGTTTCATTCCAAAAAGTACTATATCCATATTATATTTTTTTAAAGCCATTGGAAAAGTGCAATAATTTGAAAAAATGAGTTGGTAACAAACTTAAAAATCAACTTTAGATATAAATAAAAAAAGAATCAGGTAAATTGCTTCAATAATAAATAAATGACAGATTTTTGCGTTTCCTGTAAAATTTTCTACAGTGAATATAATTAAATTACATGAAATTAAGTTTTTTTTTATAGTATTGCTTCTTGCAGCAACATAAAATTAGTTTTAAAAAAATCAGAAACTCACATTTTAATAGAATAATGGTATTTGATCCAGCAAATAGTTAAAATCAACATTCCACAAACTTGCTAAGTATGAAAGGAAAAACCGAGCCTGATCTAACTTAATAGTAGATTTTTTTATGTTAAATAAAATCTCCAAAGCTACTTATTTATCAGTCTCTATAGTTAAATATCGTTTGCACGTAATTTATAATATAGATAAATTTCCTAAATTCACACAAATAGTAAATACAAGTTAAAAACAAACTTCATAATTACATACATTCTTATTATTATTTTTATATTTAGTGCCATAAATAGATAAAGTCTCCTTTGAATACTTACTTTCTTTATGAAGTATAGATAATCAATGTAATTAACCAACAAAGAAACTTATGTCTCAGAGGGAGAATAAGGAAATATACATAATTTAGTAATTAACAGTATAAAGATGTTAGTTGTCGGTAATGTATCAGGAAGGTTGTTGTGACTGTTACCAACTTGTCTCGCTTTATATTCTTCCAAAAAGTACTATATCCCTTTAAATTCTTCCCAAAAAGTACTATATGCACGTTTCATTCCAAAAAGTACTATATCCATATTATATTGTTTAAAAGTCATCGGAAAAGTGCAATAATTTGTAAAAATGAGTTGGTAACACGCTTAAAAATCAACTTAACATTTCAATACAAAAAGAATCAAGTACATTGGACCAATAATAAATAAATGACGGATTTTTGCGTTTCCTGTAAAATTGTCTAAAGTGGATATAGTACCTTTTGGAAATCAACGTCTCAATTCATTAACATAAAACATTAAAGCGTAGGTGATTTGATTTCTATGACCACGACTATATTACTTTATTTATTTTTTTATTTCAAAGAACAATGAGAGACGATTTTAAATTTTTTTTTTTTTTTCAATAAAACGAAATGAAATTATGAAAATTCGGCATTTAAGCATTTAATGTGGTCCATTTGGATGTCCATTTTCGTGATAGCCGGACTAGTACTACATTGAAATCAATAGTAAAATGGTTACTCCTCTAATATCGGAGTGCTGCCCTAGGAAAGGGGAGGGAGTCATAGGGCCTTTGAAAAAAAAAGGGGAAGGGGTCCCCTTTTCTTCGACCCCATCCACTCAGACCACTCTACTCAGATTTATAAATAGTGAAGAAATTTGTTTTGTTTTTTAAATATAGATAATAACCTTTTTACTATCTACATAATAACTTAAAGGATTGGCGAAACAAATCCTTGGGGTATTTTGGGGGTTATATAGTTTTTCGTTATTGAATAGGTGCTTACATTTACAAATTGCTAAATTAACATGATACTTATGTTGCAATGTATATTCAATTACGAGGTTGGAAATAACCTGTCTCAGCAACGTCCATTGTTAAATTAAAAGAAAAAGACTTTGAGCTAAACACACCTTGACCACTGCCGGTTATTAGGCACATGTGCGAACAGGAATGATTCACTCATTTACTATTTATTTGTAAACACAGTATGGCGGGAAATATTAGTATTAAGGGTCTTGCCAATTAATAATAAATAGGCGAAGCACAAGAAAATTCCAAACTTTTGACTTTAAGTTGGTGATTTTGTCCACTGTGCGCCGCTCCCTGATACTAATAACGCATTCAATTTCGTTGAACTTATGTATTCAACACAATACTTTATGGCTTGTAGAGGAATAGTTTTTTATTTTATTTTAAAAATGGAATGCATAAAGTGTGTTGGGCGCACCAGATTTTTTTTTTTATTCTACCTCCTTGGACTATAGAGATCCCTTCGATAAGATTAGCGTAATCCGACTGTTGGAGGAATGCGGTTAACGGAAAGGCGTTTCGTCATTTAAATTCGGTTAAATTGCTGAGGAGTTATTAAATAAAATTCCCTCAAGGCCCTGAAGATTGACAGGGTAAGGAGGGAACTTGGATAGATTTCTGTCGAGTTTGCTCAACTGGATTAAGCCGAGGCAGAAGGCTTCTCTCCTTCCTCCAAGGTAAAAGTCAATGCCATCCCTCTCTTATATATTTCCCTCTTTTCACACTGGCAATGATTCAATGCGTCTTCCAATCTACTTAGAATTTTTCTTCATTCCATTGCCTCGTAGATTTTTTTTTTTTCAAACCTTTCTTAAGGAGATAAATTCTCCTGAAAAAAAAAATAAAAATTTATACCACTAAGCATTTTGTCCCGTATACAAATCAAGTTGAACTAAGTCCCTTAAAATATTTCAAAGGTAGTTCGGTCCATTATTTATATCCTACAGTGAGAATGTGAACATTTATTATCACTAATGAAATGAGAATTATAATTTCATTGTCAGAAAATTTTCGTTTTAATTTTAACAATGATTCATTCTAGAGGTACTCAAAGGATGTAGTATTATACGCTCCCAAAGAGCGTAAATACGCTGGCGCGATCCCAATCAAAAATTGCAGCTTAACTTGATTTTAGTTAACTCATCGTTATTGCTTGATAGGATGATACCTACCGACAGATGTATGAGTGATAAAATTCCAGTTTTAGTGATGAAATATAATGTATAGTGATTAAAACCGGTAATGAGATATGAATCCGTATAAGACGCAATAAATTATTAGTTGAAGCCAGATTTTCGTGCAGTAAAAATCGAGAGATGTGCAAAATATAAAGTTGGGCCTTATGAAAACATTTTTTAAAGCCGCGAACAAGGACGGTGGAGATTTTCAATATCTAAAAATTAAATTTCCTCGAATCAGCGACGCGAATGAATCTTTGTGAGTCCCCAAATACGAGAGCTCGTAAAGGACTCTAAAGAGAGGTGGTAGAAACATTTTATCACTTGAAACTAAAGGTTCTTCTTTTACATACCTGACTCCAGAGATCAAACTCATCACGTATACTGTGAATATTTAATTTTTTCTAATAACAACTTCATATTTCCATAATTTTCTTTCTTTGTTGCTTGTTTGTTGCGTTTGCAAAAGGAATAGAAAGAAATTTGTTGTCGTCAGACAAAAAACAAAATTATGAGAAATTATAAAAAAATACTTTAAAAAATGTCTATATGTTATAGAAAAAAATGGAAAGCCAACATCGATTTAGCATATTAAGCTCTTCATATTTACATATTTTTATTTAAAGGAGGATTTCGTTGAGGATCAGTGTTATAGTATGTAATATTATAAACCGAAAGAACTAAAATATTTCGGTCTAATGACATATCAAATAGTATGGTGGCATTTAAGAAAATGGCATTGAGCATAACACATAACTAGGTTTGTGAGAGAGAGAATGTTTGACCATTTCCCGCTTTATTTTTTTAAAAATTTCTATGGCAACTTCTTTGTCTGTTTATTATATTAATTAAACAAAAATAAGAAGTTATATTTAGCTTTTTAATTGTTATATTTTTCATTTGCTCTATTTTTTGCTCGTTTTCTTGGTGTAGGTGGATCTTATGAGTGGAGATTCCGTGTACTATCTTGGATGCAGCTGAAGGTTCCCTTCACCCCATCTCTCCCCATCCTCCTCCCTTACCCCACGACCTGTTCCGTCATTTAACATTCAGCCTCACCCCTAGAATTCTTAGCTTGGCTTTAATATTTTATTAAAGTTCACTTCTTACTACTATTTATTATTTTAAAATTATTTTGAGCTAAGAAGAATATATAAATGACTTTCAAAGATTCAATCCAAAGCAGAGGTAAAGATTATAATCTTTACCAAAATCAAAGTATTTATCTCAATTTCACTTTTGAGACATAATGATAAGTTTGATATTTATTATTTAACGTATTTAAGCTTTATTTATTTTTTTTAATGTGTAAGAGATGACTGCGCCTCCTGTAAAATTTCCTATAATGGATATATTAGTATATTGGGCTGTATAATGAGTTCGTTCCTTTTTTACTTGTGATTTCAATAAAAACTTAACAGATTCTTGTTAAAAATGTTTAATAAGTTATATTTTGGTCTACTCTATGTTGCCATCTTTCAGGTAATTTTTGGATATATTGTAGTTCTAGACATATCAATATTTTCTAACATTATTATGGTTACTATCATGAAAACCGCTTATCCTATGAAGATAATTTTTACGACAATTAATATAGAAAATTGAATTACCTTTAATTTGAGTTGTGAAACATATCTGTATGACTAATAGTTATAGAGATATGGTTCTTACAATAAAACGGAAACCGAAAAACTTTTTATTTTTGTCATTAATTTTGTTAAAATCATGGAAACAACTATTCCAAACAATATAATGGTAATAAGCTTCTTTACGAGGCATAAAAACAGCATTATTTTGAGTAGTAATAGAAATCCGTAGGTCTTATATTCACCGACATAATGTCACTGCAATGGTTACATGGGTCAGAATTTGTCCAGAAAAATACAATTTTGAAACACGTCTGCCGCGGCTTCCCACCCACTTTTGTGAGGCATACTAGCGTCGTTTGGTTCTTATTATCGTATTATGAGGTCAAAAGGAAAATGATGGTCAAATAAGTCAGAATTATAATAATAATAATTATGTTAGAAAAAAGTGAAATCTCGTTTTTCGCAACAAAAAAAATTTTTTTTTTTTTTTAATAGCTCTTTATCATTAAATAATAGACATAAAAGTGTCTCTTACCACTCAAATGAAAGCTTATTAAATACTTGATGATTTGCTCTATAACGATTATTTTCATTGGATGAGCCGTTTCCTCAATAGTAACCATAACTATGTTAAAAAAGAGTAATATTCCCATTTTGAATCGTCACCATTTTGTAATTCACCAGTTTCAAATCGGCAGACGCGTATTTTTTGCTTTATTAATGATAGATGCTTTGCATGAAACATACTAAAAATGTTGGTAAAATGGGTTGCATTTTTCGTTGCTGGCTCACGGACACTATGGGTTTGTTTTGCAGGCTAAATATCAAACGTTTGTCATTTATTAGGATATATCTTATAGGGTATATATTCTAATTTTCATTAGTTGAAAAAAAATCAGTAATTATTATAATGACAGATGTGTGTGTTGATATAAGAACTTTCGAATCTGTAGTACTGCTTGATTGAACTAGTATTGTGTTATATAACTTGATTTGAGGCTCCCGTGTTTTGGTTGTGAGATGCGTAACCCTAGGAAGATACGCAGTAGTGTGAGAGGGTGGCTGTGTTTATGGTGCGCAGTGGTTCCTCGCGCCAGGCAGAAAATGGCCTCCCCCTCTGTAGGCCTCTATACCTCACCACTAGCATCACTGCATATTGTTGAATGCGATAGAAGAAATAGATAATGACTTGATTAGAAAAATTAAATCGACTATGACATCTTGATCTAAATTATTTGAGAAAGTATTGCGATCGTAAACGTTTTCGGATCGTCCTGCTCGAAAACGATGTGTTGTACAAGTCCCAAACTATATACCAGTGATGTTTCAGCTCTTTTTACTTTCACTTACTATATATAGTAAGGGAAAGTATTGTGATCGTGAAAATTTTCTAATTCCAGTTTTCAACGGAAATACACATTTTAGGGTCCCCTGAGTCCAAATAACTAAGTCTCGCTCAAACTGCGTGTGTGTGTGTGTGTGTGTGTGTGTGTGTGTGTGTGGTAACTCCAGGTCGAAAATGAAAAGTCCTATGAAACTAAAATTTCATATTCAAGACAACTATACACCCGAGATGTTACAGAAACATTTTCATCAAAATCAGCTGACCGAAAGATCAACTTTATACCATGCATTTTGGACCTTTTTACGATTTTCTCAAAAACGGCTCAAACGATTTTGATTAAACTCTATATGTCTATGTAAAATTTGATGGGCTTTAATATCACGTAAGTTTAATTCTGGATGAAATAGTCTTACAGGGCTTAAATGCCGATATTTTAAATTTTCTTCCTCTAAACTACCTTTAATTTTGTATATTTAAAAAAAATTGGAACTTCATCCTATTAGAAATGATAAATATGCATGTTGAGCTAATTTGATAAACAACTAAAGGAGAAAAGTACAAAAATATTTTTTTATGCAATTTTTTGGTTTTTGAACACAAGAATAGTAATATAGATGTATAATATACCGTTGGATAGCTTAAGATTTTAGAATAAATATTATCTTATATATACTATTGTAAAAGTTAACGGAGAGTGATGAAAAGCCGATGAAACAAACCGATTGTCGTAGTTAAAAAATATAATAGGTTATTTAATATAACACATGTTTCTTTTAAAATCCAATGTAAGTAATTCTTTAACAATTTATTTTCGTTTCTAAATTTGTTTAATTACTCTTTATTTTATGTAAATAACAGAGGTAAGTAAAAGTCGTGTGTTGCTCACACCAGGTTTTTTTCAAGTGAATCGGCAAACCAGAAGAACCACTTTATACCATGGGTTTTTGCACCTTTTTACGGTTTTATCGAAAACTGCTTCTTTGTTTGAACTCTCTATATCGAGGTAAAATTTAATGGGTTTTTTTATCATGTAAGTTTCAAGTCTTACAGGGTTGAAATGCCGATATTTTAATTTTTCTCCTTCTCAAGTGCGTATCCATTCCAAAATCCTCAATGCTCATTACTATGTCACAAATAAACTAATCCGTAATAATCTTAATGTTCTATGGGTTACTCATTTGCTCCGAATGGGGTACCAATTTTTCCATGACAAACTCCATTCCCATTCTAGCCCACTAGTTTCAATCCTTGTTTCTTCTTTGAATCCTGACAATCCTCCGAGGCGTTTGAAAAGCAGATGGTCGCGACACCTCATGAAGAATGGTTTTTGGAGTGCTACCAACTGCTAGTTATAGATTGGATCAATATTTTATTTTACATTCTACTCACATTTACTTGATGTATTTATTAGTACTGCTGTAAATTTTAAATAAATATATATATATATATATATATATATATATGCGTGTGTGTGTGTTTATATGTGTGTATGTATGTTCGTTTTAAATCTTGGCCACTTGAAAATGAAATAAAATCTTCTCTTTTTAGCTTGCCAACCGAAAAAATTCAAAGAAATCTTTTTCGGAGCGTTTTGTCACGTAAGGAAAACAGATAGGAAGGAGCTTAGGGCAGCAAAAAAAGATGTCTGATAAAGAGGGAACAGTTTGATAACGCACGTTTCATATCCAATCACATCCGGGATTATAAAATATCAATTATTTTATCTTCTTTTGATGACTGTCTTGACAGGCGGCTAAGTTATGTATTCAATATACCTCCTCAGCTACTACGTACTAATAGCTTCCCGCCAGTCCCAAACAAACACTTCTTAACATAAAGGATCTGTTGGACGTTCACTTACCTACATATCAAATACATGTTGGACGTTCACTTACCTACATATCAAATACATGTTGGACGTTCACTTACCTACATATCAAATACATGTTGGACGTTCACTTACCTACATATCAAATACATGTTGGACGTTCACTTACCTACATATCAATACATGTTGGTCGTTCACTTATCTACATATCAATACATGTTGGACGTTCACTTACCTACATATGCAATACATGTTGATCGTTCACTTATCTACATATCAAATACATGTTGGACGTTCACTTACCTACATATCAAATACATGTTGATCGTTCACTTACCTACATATCAAATACATGTTGATCGTTCACTTACCTACATATCAAATACATGTTGTAAGTATTGCGATTGTGAAATTTTACAACATGAATATTTTCAAAATCCACCAAGTGGTGTGTGGGAATGAAGTGGGTCTAGCACGAAAACATAAAAGACCAATGAAAGTGTAATTACGTCGTTATTTGTTAAGACATTAGACAAGATGTTATTCACTACAAGTGCCACTTTTTTAATACATTTTTACGGTTATTACCATTTTCATAATACTCGGTGTATATTTAAATATATACCAATGTACAAAGAACTTGAATGCTTTAAAAGTGTCTAATTCCTATTTTTTTTTTTTTTTTTTAATTTTAAACAACTCATCACCTATCCTTTATACTTAGTGAAGAAATTTGATGATCAGCTGAAGGAAAAATATTTTTCCGTTTTAATTATTTCTTTGATCAGAACTGAGAATAGTAATATAGAGGTTAATAGACCATTAAAAGATAAATATTTTTAAAAAACATCTAACAACAAAGCTGAGAATGAAGAAAACCGCTGAAGTTGTGATGTTGCATGCACCAGATTTTTCTTCAATCGTTAGTGAGCAATGCAAGAGAGCGGCGCCGGTTGGAGGGGAAATCCATCGCTGAGACTTAAAGGAAAAATCGATATTTAGCGCAAGTGAGTGAGGGGGCTCTTTCCTCCCAAACCCTCCCTATTTAAAATCGATAGTTGGATAAAAACCTTTTAAAGTCTAAAATCGATTTTAAATAATCGAGCTGTATTTAGAATTCTAAAACTTACATATATTCATTGAAATTTTCTAAAATCTTTTACTTTCCAACGGTATATTATACGTCTTTATTACTTTACTTATTAATAAAAAAGCAAAAATTACATAAAAAAAATAGTTTTAATGTTTTATTCTTAAGTTGATCATCAAATGCGTCCAACCTGTATATTTCGCCGTCCTTCATCAACGACATTAAGACGATATGGTAAATCTATTGGAATGTACAAAATTAAAGGTACATTAGAGGAAGAAACTTTAAAATATCGGCATTTAAGCCCTGTCAGACTATTTCAATCAGAATTAAACTTACATGATATTAAAACCCATTAAATTTTACATCGAGATAGCGAGTTTAATCAAAATCGTTAGAGCCGTTTTTGAGAAAATCCTAAAAAGGTGCCAAATGCATGGTATAAAGTCGCTCTTCTGGTAAGCCGATTTTGATCAAAAAGTTGCTGTTACATCTCGGGCGTATAGTTGTATTAAATATGAAATTTCAGTTCTGTACGACTTTTCGCTTTAGCGATAGACTCACCACACACAGACACACAGACCATTTTTCGGGGCATGGTTATTTGCACATAAAGGGCTCTAAAACGTGTATTTCATTTGAAAACTAGAATTATAAAAATTTTACGATCGAAACTTTCCCTTACTATATATTTCATATATAGGTAAGTGAAAGTAAAAACACAATCAAGTTACTAAATTGTATATTTTGGCAACAAATAATTTTCTTTCTCTCAAAATCAGGTATTTGATTTGAAATATCAGAATTGTTGGGCGTCTGCTTGGGAAGACGGAAGATATTGCAAAAGTTGGGATATGAATGATAATAGAGAAGAAGTATGACGGTTCTGATCATTATTAAGAACGTAATAAATATGTAGAAAAAAAAAATAAATTCTGGTACCTTCAGTCCCCTAAGAATATATTTTTTTTTTATCTATTATTCATTTATTTACTACTGTATTGATTAATACATCTAATAAATTAGCTGTTAGATAAAACACATGAAAAAGTCATGGAGAGAAACTGCCCATTGGCAGCACTTTAATAAGTAATCTAAACTAGAAGGTCTCGAGGACATCTTATTTTCAGACGCCTCGGAGGATTGTTAGGAATGGAAGAGGAAGCTAGAATTGAAACTAGTGGGTTAGAGTGGGAGTGGAGTTTGTCATGGAAGGATTGATACCTGGTTCGGGCCAAATCAGTTACATAAGGGATATTAAGATTTTTATGCATGAGCTTATTCGTCATGAAGTATTGAGCGTTGAGGAATTTTCGAAGGATTTTTGATTGTAAGGATTGAAGACGGGAAGAATTTGATGGTTTAGTGGAGCCCCGAAGCTCAACCCCGTAAGTCCAGATAGGTCTTATGATGGTCATGAAGATGAGTATTTTTTAGTGAAGTGGTAGGTTAGAGCGTCTTATCTAGTAAGTGTTGAAGTAACCGAAAGCGGCGAGCAGTTTCTCGTTTCAGTCCAGTGTGGGGATTCCATGTTAGGCGTTTGTCAAGTAGAAGTCCTAGGTAGCGGATCTGTTCAACTGGAACAAGTGGAATATTATTAAAGGATACTCATACTGTCATAGGTTTACGACGAAGAATAATATTAAATTACGAAAACTGATTCTTGTGTCTGGGCACAGAAACAAAAATATTTAAAAAATAAAAACTTATGATATACTTATATTATTTATAAAAGTAGTAAATACGACTACTTGTACGACATACGACTATTAATTACATTATTTATATTAGTAGTGTATAGAACGATAGTAGTATTTGTATGTTTATAATTATATAAACATATGTGTATGGAGAGATATTATGATTGTACTTCTCACTAATATCATTAGATCGTAGAGAAAAAAAAAAGAAAACAAATACAAATTTAAAACTGTAAAAAAAAGACTAAATAAAAACGTCCTGTAAATTTGAGGAGAATGGAATGCCTTTTCATAATTCACCTGTGGATAAACTATTCTTTATACCATTATTGTATACTATCATATTATTTTATTCTTATTTAGAATCATATAAAATGTATCTTTATTTAGGTTCTAAACTTTTTATCTCAGTTCCATTAATGGGGGATTGACGTATCTGAATTTAATAGTAAACTATCAAAACGAATTATATGTATTCAACTCAAAGTGAATCAATAAATTATGAGTCTGTGTGACTTGATAAAAATAAAATTATTGAATGATTTGCTTTTAATGCGGTTTTATGTGAATATATATTTAGATAAAAAACATCTATTTATTTGTTTGCAAGATGAAATTTCCTTTTGAATGTAGATAAAATGTGATGTTAAATTAAACAAACGAAAATGATGCAATGATATTTCATTAGTCATAAATATCTCCCTGCAGTAAACTTTGACTATCATTTCCGTGAAGGATTGGTTTCCACAACCGAACTTAATAAGGACATAAAAACTGCTATAACGTTTTATAGAGGTTTATTTAAACTATTTCAAAGAGGATAAAAACTGCATAATATTAAATCTCATTTAATCATACAGCAATGTGACGAGTTTTATCAAAAATGTTAAAAATATGTTTAATCCCTGGTATGAGTGGTATTTTCGAACTGTCTATTTCCGTGAAAAAGTTGCTCTCACATCCCAGGCACATGCTAAATTAATTTCCCAACGCCTTTTCTTTGACGATGACTATAGTTCCCGTTAATACATATTTCATATATAGGTGAATGAAAGTAAAAAGAGGATCATAATTAAAAAATCTCATGAAAAAGTCTGAGAACGTTATAGCTCAAATTTAGAAGAGTAAAAAAAACACAGTTATTTAGTGATAAAATAAATCATAGGATTAATCGAATTGAAATTTTATAAAGAATATGAAAAAAAAAGTACTTATCACCGGTAATTCGTTCATTTTATTATGTGATATATCCGCATGGAAACATAATCTTTATCAGGAATACTTTAAAATTAGATTATTTTATGCGACTACAGAGGAATTTATTATTTTAAACCAATTCGAATGTATATTGAATGAATAGCGGAGGACGAACTACGGCTTTAGCTTTTCGAAAATAAGCTACTGCGTAAAATATTTGGTCCGAAGGGATGAGGCCGATGAGGAGGTTAGAAGGTTACACAACGCGGAATTACGGAGCTTGTACCCTGCGAATATAAATGGGTTGATAGCATCGCGGAGACACAAATGGGCGAGTAAAGTTGTTGGGCTCGGTAAGGAACGGATTCCGAGAAAGTTGGTATTCGCTGAACCGAAAGTTAGGCCGAAGAGTCGATGGGAGGATTGCGTTAAGGCTGATTTCGGGGGCTTGGGCTGGAGCGGTAAACATTGGACGAGCCTGTGTTGGCGGAATTTGGTTGTATCGGCATCGAACCTTCGGGATCGATAAGCCTATTATTATTATTATTTTATTTTATTTAATAAAATGTACAAACCTCACGATCCGTTCTCATAACTCAGTAATGAAAAATAAAAAAATAAAACAGAACCTCGGCATCATAAAAAGGAAAGTATCGGATTTATTTTTCTGTGTATGCGGGATTCCCACTCATTTAGCATTTATACCATTCATCCAGCATTTATGTACACTTGGCATAGTCCCCTCTTGTACGAAATATCTGACATAAAATCGTACATTCTTTCTTCTCATAGGGGTGGAAAGGGGGTAATGAAACCATCCCCTGCATAGCAGTCAAGAGTCAAATGGAGCTTAATGCATTCATTTTTTTTTTGTTGTTGATTACTTTTTTGTTTCTGTTGCTAACGATTTTGACTATATGATATTTATTGTATACACATTGTTACTGTTATTTATTTCAACCTGCCATGATGCTTACAAAACCAGCTTGAATTTTATTATTTGAGTATATTTACAAAAACCTGCAAAAAATATCATATTCGAGAAGTCTAATTTTATTTAAAATTTATAAATGTACATAGACAATCAGGATCCATCAGTTGTCACATCAATATATTATCGGTTAAATAAAAGGAATATGAAATTTTATTTCTGTGTGTGTATGCTTTTATATATATATATATATATATATATATATATATATATATATATATATATGTGTATGTATGTGAGTGTGTGTGTGTGTGTGTATGTACGTATATAATTGTGATATTCTGAAAGGGAGAAAAGGCACGAGTTGATATCAAGCACTCACTTATCGCCTTGTTCGATAATAAATCTCACTTCCTTGCAGTCTTAGTTTTATTCTGTTTTTTATTTATTTATTTATAATTGCTTAATTTATTTGTATGGTAAATAATACAAACGATATCACGTATACAATGTTTTATGAAAAATAGAAAAAGTGCGCCCAATTCACTACTTCCACTTATCTCCGTTGTTAAATGTATTTGATTTTAAAAAAAAAATAATAAAAATAAAATAGAGTTTACTAATTTTATATCTTGGTTGCATTGGAAACCTATGTTTTAGATTAAATAATTTATCAATGGAAATTGTTAGCTACAGCTATCACTTAGTTTTATCCGTTTTCACCATTCTCCACAACTTTATACAACTTTGTTTATAAAATAACATTTTTTCCAAAATCTTTAGCTCTAACAGTATATTATTTTTTTATGTTACAATAATCATTGATGGAAATACAAAATAATCCTGTACACATATTTATATTCTTTTCTCCTAAGTTCTATTATATTACATAAGTATCCATTGTTTCAATGCAATTGAAAGTATTTTATTTTATTTTTGCACATTTTTTATCAATGCCAACGTGGTTAATGTTTTCGAATCTACAAAATGAAGATAGTTTAGAGGAAGGCATTTTAAAATATTTGCGTTCAAGCCCTGTTAGACTATTTCTATCATATTTAAACCTGTATAATACCAAAGTAAGATACAAAACATATTAATTTCTGGCTGGGTAGTATTAATCACAATACTTTCATTTGCTATTTTGCTAATTTCATTTATAGGTAAGTGAAAGTGAAAAGTAGTTAAATCAATTAACCAGCTATAAAAAAATCCATGTGAAATTCACTATTTTAACTGTTCCTCTGTACTGCGTCACTATTTGAAACAGTTCTCCTGTTCCTCTGTACCGCGTCACTGCTTCAACAGTTCTCCTGTTCCTCTGTTCAGCGTCGCTTTTTCGAACAGTTTCTTGTTCCTCTGTACCGTGGCACTATTTCAAACAGTTCTTCAGTTCATATGTAGCGCGTCGCTCCCGTTTATTTGAATAATTACAGTGAAAAACTGATAAATTTAATAGTTTAAACAAAAAAACCTAGTGGTTGGGTAAATGCGAAAAATTTGCAAAATGGGACGAGTGTATAAATATTCAAAGCGTGGTTCCCAAGTTCCGCTTCCGGATCTAATTGTACATCTCCTGCCCCGGATTTCCCTCACATTGCCTTCATGATAAGGCCCTTCCATCAGGACTAACGTTGTTTTTTTATGATCTGTGGAAAAATATTTATTAATCTTTAAATTCCTTTATTCCTGCATGGGATATGTTCTAACTTTCACTCACCATTATATAAAATAAATATTGAAGGAAAGTATTTAATAATATAATAATAATAATAGGCTTAGCGAAACCGAAGTTTCAATGCCGATACCACCAGAGTCCGCCTACACAGACTCGTCCAATGTTCACCATTCAAGCCCAAGCCCCCGAGATCAACCTTAACGCAATCCTCCCATCTACGCTTCGGCCTACCTTTCGGACGCCTACCAGTCAGATCAGCAAATACCAACTTTCTCGGAACCCGCTCGTCATCGAGCCCAACAACTTTACTCGCCCATTTGAGTCTCCGCGATGTAATCAGCTCAATTATATTCACAGGATACAAGTTCCGCAGTTCCGCGTTGTGCAACCTTCTAAACTCCCCAGTGGCCTCATCTCTCTTCGAACCAAATATTTTACGCAATACCTTATTTTCGAAAACCTTAAGCCGTTGTTCATCCTTCAAAGTAAGCGGCCACGTTTCACATCCGTAAAGAACCGTTGAAGGAAAGTATTTAGATCCTGAAAATTTTGGAACTTTAGTTTCGACAGAAATCACGTGGTCTCTGCGTGTGCGTGGTGATCTAAGCACGTAAACCGAATATCGTTCCAAAGCTGAATTATATATTTAAGGCAGTGATTTATATGTCCAGTCTGAACCAATAGAATTAAGCTTTGGTGCTGTACAAAATCATCGAAATTCTTCCTATCCCTACAATAAAAAATCCTACGAGATTTTGATCATACTCTTTAGATTGATGTTTGCTTGAATGAGCTTCAAAAACATGCAGGTTTTATCACCATTAGAATAAAACATAAAATAAACATTAAAATAAAAGGCACAAAATACTAGTTCTGTTCTTTAAAGTACCTTCAACTTTTCTGCTTTCGAATAAACACCAGTAATTATTTAAAAATAGTTTAATAAAACATTAAAGACTCATATAGCCAACAGAAGGAGAAAAACAACAGAAATATGTTTGCAGGTTAAAATTTTTTTAAGCCTAATGGTAATTTTTTAATTTTTTTTTTATTTATTAAGAAGGAGCACAATCTGCCAAAATGAACGGCAATGATTATTAATGTTAATAGAAACCATTCACTCAATATGTGCAATATAAATAGAGAAAAAACATGGAAGAAAGATAAAATTTGAAAAATAATAAAACCGCAAAAAATAAATAATGGGAAAATCATATTTAAAGACCATCTCTTATTTGATTTAAGCTCAATCCAAGTGATAGGTAGGAAATCCGGTTCGGATCTTACGAACCTAAATGAAAACACTCGAAATTAGATTTTAAAAGAACATCAAATTACATATGAGATGCTTAGTTGTTCTTTACAGGAAACTTGATCTAAAATCTTGATATCTTGCTAATTGAAATAAATAAAAAAAAATCACCTGAAATAAAATTATGTATATAATCTTGTTAGGTTTCGTTAATGACGACTAAATAAGCAAGCTGAGCGAATTTGACAAACAACTAAAGGAGAAAAGTGCAAACATATTTTTTAATGCAATTCTTGAATTTTTTGTACTCAAGAATAGGAATGAAGACGTATAATGTACCATTGGAAAGCATAAGATTTTATAAATAATATTATCTAATACACGGAACCAACTGATTGTTGTAGATAAAAATATTATTGATTATTTAACGAAACACGTGTTTCTATTGAAACTCATACATTTTATTGATGTGTAAATATTGTATGAATGTAGTCTTTAACGACTATTATTATTGTTCAAATTAAGACAGATCGTAATATTACTCAATAAAAAAATTGTTGTGTTGAAAAAAAAAAGATTATTTAATAAAACATATATTTCTATCGAAACTTAATGTAATTAATTATTTAATCTTTTTTCATCTCTTATGAAATTTAAAAATCCTTAACCTTTAACTGGTGCGGTTGTGTCAACAGGCCTCTTGGAAGTTTTGTGAATCCGATTGTCCCGATCCGATCGTCTTGTGAAAACCTGACATTTCCTGTCTCGACATGATTGTAATATAGCATCCTTTTTTAGTCAGTTTTTATCCGGCATTGCTTTAGGACAGTGTTATTGGGGTCCAACAGACCCCACCTCACCATTAGTGTTCGGATTTATTGAATGTGTGTTTTTCAATTTGTTGAAGAAATGTGTCGTGATCGTGTTATTTCACGCACCTCTTAATTTTATTTAGAAGCTGGGATCGTCATTATTAAAGGATCACATGACCAGACGGTCAGAAAATCCCAGACTTCCCCGGAAGCTTCGGCTAAAGATCAATCATTATTAGGGGAGAAAAAAAAAGAAAAATCCTGCACATATAGTCAGTCAGGTGACCCCTCCGAAAAAAAGGATTTGTTATTTTTGCCCAAAAACAAGAATAGGAAGTTATCCATAGTTTGTATTAAATGTAAACAAAATCTTTGTGGGCAATATTCTGTTTCCTTTTGCAAAAACAGCCAAATTTTAGCTGTGCATACTTTCTTTACAATGTAAAAGTTTCATTTTTTTTATCATTTTCCGTTCTTTAAATATAATAAACTTTAAGATAAGATCTTGTTTATATATTATTTTACAAATGTTTTCATTGATTAGAAGTTAACGTTAAAAAAAAAAAAAAAAAAGTATTAATAAAATGTATTTAATAATATCAGGCATTTATTCAATTTATCAGACATTTATAAGCATCCTTTCGTATGGTACCTATTGAAAATAGGTATTTTACAATAATAAACAATTCTAGATGTATCAGGATTAAAAAAAAAAAAATGAGGTCTGGGGTCTGAGAGACTCCACCTCACCAGTTAAAGGTTAAATCAATTTCAACAACGGAGGTAAGTGAAAGTCGTGTATTGCGGGCACCAGATTTTATTTTTATATATTTTAAACAATTAAGACTATGTTTTTAATTAAACAATATTGTGATGGATTTAGGTTTGGACAAGTTACACGTGTTAAAGTGAAACAAGCCGTCTTGCAATTATCCCCTCTCCCCCGAATCTCGTTGAGATGAGATTAAATATTAAGCTCCCATCAGCGCCTCGGCCTACCCTCAGAAGATGAGTTCCGCTTTACACAGTATTCCTTTTAGCCCAATTATTTTCCTTTCTATTAGCTTCAACAAATTTCATTTCCGGGGCATGAATAGTTTCTTCGGGACTTTCCGAGCTGGTAAATTCGAAATCACTGAAGAGGTTAAAGATATAAATTTTAAATCTTAGTATCCTCACAGAAGACTGAAACGGCAAGAAACTGCTCTAAGATGTCGATTACTACAACACTTACTAGACAAACGTTCAGTATATTACAAAAGACTCATTTACGTCACTATTATCAGACCTATTTGGACATATGGAATCGATCTTGGTGGCTGTGCGAAACCATCAAATTTCTCCCGCATCCAGTCCTTACAATCCAAAATCCTTCGCAGAATCCTGAATGCCCCTTATTTCGTCACAAATGGGTCAACTCCTCCATAATGACCTAAACATCCCATTTGTTGCAGACATAGCCCGTGATAGATACTCCTCTTTTCATTCTAAACTCCCAGCCCATACAAACCCACTTGTCCGTAATTTATCTTCCTTAGATATCCCTGATAAACCTCCAAGGCGGCTGGCGACTGAAAAGAAGGTGGCCTTGAGACCTACTGCCTTAAAATAGTTATTGAAGTGCTACCACTGGGTAGTTCTTTCTCAAGACATTTTCATGACCTTTTTTTTTTCATTCTACATATTTACTTTATTGTATTATTTAATACAGTTGTAAATTACAATAAAAAAATCAAATAAATCTAAGTAGCACTTTTCGTTGAAAAACTATTATTTTCTGATGACTTTCTCGCGATTTTCGAAACCTGAAATACTGAGCATTATATATTTTTCCTTTTCTGTATGGACTACGGTTGTAATTGTACTCATATTCAATAGCCTACATTGTCAAATTTTCTAAATACATACATTCGTAGTCAATCATCACTCAACAAAAAAAAAAAAATGTTTCTAAAATTGAACATAACCTCATTTTTTTAAAAGTGCTGATTATATAAAAAATTATATATTGAAAATAAATGAAAAGCAGATAAAAATATTGTTTAAGTTTAAGTTCCCCTATTGATTTGTGTCGCCGCTGTTTTACGTGAAAATTATTCCAATTCATGTAATCTCACAATGTCAGTTCTTTCTGATAGCAAAATGCTTAAAATTCGACGTAATTAAAATTTTTATTCTGGTAGTATTTAAAAATACTCACTAAGAACCGTTTCTTTTTTTCATTATATGCATAATATAAATAGACAAAAACAAAAATATTCGATTGGATTAAATTGATTACCAAAAAAAAAAATGAAAGGTCGGTTATGCAATTTCTATGACCACGAGTGTATGTCTTTTTAACTTACGCTTGGTACAATAATTTAAAAAAAAAAAAAAAAAAAAAACTTTAGATAGGTAAATATGTTCTTTTAGACTTGTATAAAAATCAAGACTAATATTTTGGTCAAACTTAAGACTAATATTTTGTTCAAAATTAGTGTTAGTTGTATTGATTTAATTCATAATTTTATTTTACCTCAATAATCGTACTTCGTGATTTTTTTTTATACAGACATTGTGGCTCTATTTCCATTTTTAGTGTAATACGTCATGAATAACTCAGGAAAGAAAATAATAATTATAGGTGGATTAATCAGGAGTCAGTCTTTTTTTTTTTTAATATTTTAATTTTGCCGACGTTTCGGCTCAAGCTTGTTAGCCATCATCAGGGCATTACTGAGCCATATCTAAGCATAAACTCGTTTAGTTTTTAGGAACCCCTCCCCGTCCCGTTTTGGGTTACGTTAGGGGAGGGAGGAAGGGGGGGCAACCCCATTTTTTATTTTTTTTTTCTCTCCTTGTAGGTTGTGTAATATATTACTGCCTATTTATTTTTTGTGACCCTTGGTGATGCTGGGAGCTGGTTCATGTTGAGAGATTAATGGTTAATGGAGTTAATGCTATCTCCTTATTGCCTTTATTGTTGGATTCTTACTTGCAATGAATAATGTGAGTTGAAAAAAGGTCGTTAAAAATTGTATAGTCATCTGTTTGTTTTATAATATAACTGAAATGTATGCAGTGGTTAAATTACTTTCATTATATTATTAATGAATTGCAGGGTACGTTATTTTAATGTACCAGTAATCTTTTCTTTATTTTTTTTTTTTTAGAAAGACTCATCCCATTCGTTTAATTTCAAGTTTTTGATTATTTACTGATAATTGAAATGTTGCTTCAAGTTTTACAGGAAGCCCGAAATCCTAAATCCTTTGTATTCATTATTTAACCGATTTATTTGATCAATTTAAATTGAAATTTAGGTTTTTTTTGTTTTTTTTTAATTCTACCATTAGGTAGATTCTTCACAAGTCTTTTTCACACCCATCATCATAGTTACAGCAATACATCACAATCATATTTAAGCACATTTACTAGATATATTTATTGTATGGAAATGCTGTTGTAAAAATCAATAAAATATATTTTTAACAGAAGGAATTGTTATAAAGTTATAAAGAAATGTTCTGATACGTTATGAAACGAAATTAAATGTATTATTAATTTACTTTTTCATAGGATGTTGACCTACAGTCGGAACAATAGTCTGGTTATCAACGACACATTTGCCAATTTGATCAATGCCCGCTGCAATAGGCAATAGAGCGGTTGGAAAGAGAGTGGCAACTCTCTGATAATCGTCGTGATGGTGGAAGGCATCCTGAACCAAATACTGAGTCCCAAGTGAACTGAAGAAAAGTTTTGCTTCAATTTGAATTTGGGTCACCCACAAGACCGTTTGAATGTCATACGCTTCCGACTGCGCTGGTGGAATCTTGCAGACTCGATAAAGAGTCTGTACGGAGTGAATGACTACTTTTGAAAAGTAGCCAGTAGTGATGTCCACTTTGCGGGTTGGACGCGAGATAACAGCAGTCTGTTCTCTCAAGTTCAAGATATCGTCTTCATCGATCTTGAATGAATCCTTCCATTTTTGTATGCGCTCTTGTTGCGCCTTATCCCATTCGGCGTTCTTCTTTATCCTATGTTGTTCTGATTTATTCGCCCGGGATCCTTTACCACGTCGATTTTTCTTTTGAGTCTTTTGAGGCTCTTGTTCCGGTTCAGCTTTCGAAGGAGGTACAGAGGTACCTGATGCACCTGGTTGAGGTGGTGCATTAGTATTGGAGGTTACATCTGCCATGATAAAAATCAGGAAGACAAAACTCGTAGTGAATACTTTCGCTTGAATTCAGTCTGGAGAACATCACTAGACCTCAGGAATACTACGGCAGTGAATATTGGAGAAATTTCGGTAAGCAAAGTTATAATTTACTTTGTACAATCACGAAAAAGTGAAAGGAGGGTCACTGATCAGCTGATTGCCGCTAGCTCGGCAAGCTCGGGCTTGCTTTTCGTTAACTTATCTTTCTTTTATCTTTAATTCTTATCTCATTATTTATTTATTATTATTATTTTCTTAATCAATGAGATATTTTCATCAAGTCATGTCCTCAAAGTCTGCAAGTAAAAGATCTAGATCTGCAGGTTCTAACTCGTCCCCTACAAAACAGAGACCCCGCCGTGAACAAAATAAAAAAATAATTCCACCAGCGACCGCGTCAGCTACCTCATTAGGATCTGAACCACAGCCCAGCACATCATCACAAGGAATAACTGATGAATCCCCGTTTTTTACACCGAATCCATTTGAGATCCTCCAAAATGAAAAAGAAACCATGGAATCTTCTCCTATACCAAGGGAACCACTACCTCCACCAATATTTGTTAAAAATATTAAAAATTTTAAACTGATGTGTGCGCATTTAAACAAAGTAACTGATCCTAATAGTTATTATTGTATAAGTAGAACCAATGATACTAAAATATCTCCGACTACTGCTGAAACCTACAGAAAGATTGTAAAATATCTGACTGAGACCAAAGCTGATTTTCATACTTATCAGCTGCGCCAGGAGAGAGCATTAAGGGTCGTAATCAGAAACCTACATTCCTCAACACCCGTTGAAGCTATCAAAGAAGAACTGACAGAATTAGGATTCCAAGTGAGGCAAGTCACCAACGTTCTAAAAGATAAAAGTCCACTGCCTCTATTCTTCGTGGACTTGGAACCATCAGCAGGAGTCGAAAAAATCTATGACCTCAGTAGACTGTACTATACCCGTGTAAAAGTTGAAAAACCTTACACAAAGAGGGAAATAGTTCAGTGTCATAACTGTCAGGCATATGGTCATACCAAAAGTTATTG
Source organism: Piezodorus guildinii (assembly GCA_023052935.1). Taxonomy (NCBI): domain Eukaryota; kingdom Metazoa; phylum Arthropoda; class Insecta; order Hemiptera; family Pentatomidae; genus Piezodorus; species Piezodorus guildinii. The sequence continues at coordinate 110,145,363 of CM041295.1, forward strand.
CCATCACATACCACGCTGTGTGAAATGCGGTGAACAGCATAAAACAGAAGAATGTACAAGATCAAGATCTACACCCGCTGTATGTGCTCTGTGCCTCAAGGACCACCCAGCTAACTACAAGGGATGTGAAATCTACAAGAAACTCAGAACCAGATACCAAAAACCTAAGGATCCGAATGAAACAGCTGTACCAACCAGAAGCAGAAGAGAACCATCTAAACTTGTAAATTCTAACGTATCATTTGCCCACTTGCTTGGAGGTGGAAACCAGAATCATGAAGTCGAGGCACTGCCGGAACAACTTTTTCCTCAACTTTCTCAATCTATTGTACAACAATCTATCCCTCAAAGTTTACCTAATCTTCAAAAAACTCCTCAACATCAAATTTCTCATATCCCTCCACCATCAAACGTCACAGATCTTACCAGTCTAATGACATCGTTCATCTCCGAAATCAAATCTCTTGTTATGCCGCTTATATCACTCCTTACAAATCTAGTATCAAATCTAATCCCTGCCTTGAAAAATCCTTAAATGAATTCATCTAACTCCTTATCCATTCTCCTTTGGAATGCGAATGGTGTTAGAAATCATACTGACGAACTGACAGCGTTGTTGCAAGACAAAACAATCGATGTTGCACTTATAACTGAAACAAGACTAACGACTAAACAGTACTTCAAAATACCGCAATACATCACATACCGTACTGACCACCCAGACGGCAAAGCCCATGCCGGTTCTGCTATCATTGTCCACCAATCCCTCTCTCATCATTTACTCCCACTTCCCACCTATGATTTCCTACAAGCCACAGCCATAGTAATCAAGACTTTTTCCTTTCCGGTAACCCTCACATCTGCATACTGCCCTCCTAAACATTCCATTTCCAATTCCGAATTTGTATCCTTCCTGGATTCCTTAGGAAATCGTTTTATTCTGGGTGCAGACTTAAACGCCAAGCATCAGCAGTGGGGTTCCAGAACCACGAATTCTCGGGGACGAAATTTGCTGTCTGCACTCAACTCCCGAAATTTTAATATCCTGCCTCCTGACTCCCCTACCTACTGGCCAACCGATCCTAACCGCAATCCTGACATCCTCGACTTCTTTATCCGCAGCGGATTAGGCTCCCTCAACTTTTCTGTAACTCGCCTTGATGAACTATCCTCAGACCATAGTCCACTGATCCTAAAAGTATCTCTCACTCCAATTCCAAAACCCATTCCACCATCATTCATCCGAGGCCCTATCAACTGGAACCTTTTCCGCCAAATCCTGACCGATAATATTGACCTCAGAGTAACCCTCAAAACCCCAGATGACCTAGATAATTCCGTCTATTCCTTTACCACCGCCATCCAACAAGCTGTCTGGACTGCCTCCTCTCCTAAACACCCCAATATAAATCCTCACCAAAATCATTTTCCACAACATATTATAGACCTCATCCATACCAAACGCCGAGCAAGATCATTATGGCAGCGCACCCGACACCCAACAGATCGCCGCTCCTATAACTTCTATTATAGACAATTGAAGAGGGAGTTGGCGACCTTCCGTTCCCAGTCCTTTAATTCCTACCTCTCCTCTCTATCAGCTCGTGATAATTCCCTGTGGAATGTCACGAAAAAGATCCTAAAATACCATCAAGTTTCCCATCCTCTCCGACGTGGTGATGACTCCTGGGCTGCGTCTGATGAAGATAAAGCCGAGGAATTCGCCACACACCTCTCCAAAGTTTTCACTCCTCACCCGGAATCCCACGCCAATCACACCGCAACAGTGCAAGACTTTCTTATGTCACCAATTCCACTTTCCCTACCTCCTAAAGCTATTAATCCCTCTGAGGTCAAATATCTTCTCCAAAAACTTACCCTCCGTAAATCTCCTGGACACGATCTCCTTACTCCCCAGATCCTCCGACAACTTCCGCAGAAAGCTATTATATTCCTTACTTATATTTACAACTGCATCCTACGCACCACCTATTTTCCTCTGTTATGGAAACATTCCACTATCATTCTTTTTCTAAAACCAGGCAAACCTTCCAACAACACTTCATCCTACAGGCCTATTAGTCTACTCCCCATCCTCTCAAAAATCTTCGAAAGGCTTCTTCTTAAGCGTATCCTACCCATATTAGAATCTCAAAATCTTCCTTCCCATCAGTTTGGATTCCGTCCTCAGCATTCCACAGTTCAACAGGGGCTCCGAGTTGTAGACCATATTTCCTCAGCTCTTGAATGCAAAGAGTATTGTTCTGGTGCGTTTCTGGACATTGCGCAAGCTTTTGACCGGGTATGGCACACTGGATTACTCTTCAAGCTGAAAACCCATTTACCCCAGTCTCTATACCTCATTCTCCGATCCTATCTCTCAAACCGTTCCTTCCGCGTTCGCTGTGGTGTAGAATTTTCTAACCTTTATCCCGTTGAGGCCGGTGTTCCTCAAGGCAGCGTCTTGGGACCCGTCCTCTACATCCTTTACACTGCTGATATTCCTACACATCCTGATACCTTTCTGGCAACTTTTGCAGACGACACCGCCATCCTATCATCCAGTTCCAATCCTGAAACAGCATCCTTAAACCTGCAAAGACACCTTTCTCTTATCGAAGACTGGTGTAATGCTTGGCGCATTAAGGTGAACGAAGCCAAATGCAAACACGTAACCTTCACTCTTCGACGTAACTCCTGTCCGCCAGTTTACTTCAATTCCATTCCAATTCCTCCTTCAGATACAGTCCGGTATCTTGGGTTACTATTAGACAAAAGATTGACTTGGAACCCACATACAAGACTTAAAAGACAAGAACTCAACCGACGATTCGGACAGTTATACCGACTACTCAACAGAAAATCTGAACTTACAGTTGACAACAAATTATTAATCTACAAGACAATACTGAAGCCCATCTGGACCTACGGACTTGAACTGTGGGGGACAGCTAAACGTTCTAACATCAAACGCATTCAATCCTTTCAATCCAAAGTCCTCCGTACAATAGTAAATGCACCTTATTATGTCTCCAATTATACCTTGCACCACGACCTTAATGTTCCATTTATTTCAGACCTAATTCCATCCAAATTTTCCAAATTCCACCAGAACCTCATTCATCATCCTAATCCTTTAGCTCAATCCCTATCCAGCTCCACTCATCCATACAACCCACCTAGAAGGTTGAAACGGCAGTGGCCCCGCGACCTTTTGTAAATATATTGGAGTTCTAGCACTGGCTAGATTTCCACTCAATGTGATGTATGTATGAGTGTGTGTATGTGTATATAGGTATAAGTGAATTATTGACTTTTGTATTGATTCATTATTGTGTATATATTTTATTGTAATTTTATGTTGTGTAAATATTGTATGAATGTAGTATGTTTGATATCATTCAGCACTACTATTAATGTCCAAATTGGGACAGATTGTAAAATTTTCTCAATAAAAATTGTTGTTGACTCTGAAAAAAAAAATTTACTTTTTAATAATTATTGCATTTCTGAATGAAGCACTTGAGGGTTTTTTATTAATGATATAAAATCGGAATTATGGATTTTGATAAATCTAAACGATTATAACACTAATATGGTCAAATATTAGTATATAGTAATAAATATTACTAATATTTACATACTAACACTTAAATGAGCACACATTAACTTCCTTTTGTCAATCAATTACTTTATCTCATAACCATTCCATCTATCAACGTTTCGGGGCTGCTTCACTTCATAGCTTACTGCTATTCGTCCTCATGGGTGTTCATTGGCTTACTGTTTCTATTATCAATATTATTATACTGTTTCTATAATTTATATACTATTAGTATATAGTAATAATAAATATTAGTATGTAGCGTTTAAGAGAGTGTTTATTGTAATTACCTATTTCTTTTATTAGCGGGTTCAATATTGAATCGTATCCTAGTTACAATAAATGGCAATTGTTAAGAATCCTTTCAGCGATAATGATGACTTTAACTTAGAATAAAAAACAAAAATTAAAACAGTCCTTAAAATCTGAAAATCGGGGATAATCTTTGAAATAGTAAAATTAGTCCTTTTCGGGCGTAACCCACCTCAGCTACCCTAATATAGGCAGTTAGTTAGACTTAAGTTATTTCGGACCGATTCTTGCATCGGGAAGAGAGTTGCAATATAAAAAAGTGTCTTTTTTAGTTTTGTAATCCTAGTTACCAATAAATTATTTCCATTCGTATCCTTTAAAGGAGAATCGAATCGAAAATGGAGGTTCTCTTCCATATTTAATCATATCCTGGTTACAATAAATGGCAATTGTTAAGAATCCTTTCAACGATAATGACGAGTTTAACTTAGAAACAGTCCTTAAAATATTAAAATCGGGCATATCCTTTAAAATAGTCAAATTTGTCCTTTTCGGGCGTATTATTATTAAAGATTCAGTACCTTTTGAAAATTCAATACTGAATACGTGTTCTACCATCACTAGAATCATCCCTATCACAACGTTTTCTGTTCGTGCAGTTTTATCTATTTTATCTTATTTCGAACTCCAAAAGTCTTAAGTAATTTACAAAGGGTGTAATTCTGGCCTTCTCTTCTTCAGTTATGTTAATTAAGCAGAGCAATTTAGTGATCTCATTTTGTAGCCCAAAGTTTCAAGTCTGTTAAACGCTGTTATATTACCAAAGCTCAAGTCATTATTAATTTACGGAACAACTGTTAAATTGTTTCCAGATTAACGAGTTTTCATCAAGTGGGTGTATATTACAGAATGAGGTTTTCGTTTTGAAAAACGTCAGTGGTAAGGATTTTCATCTATATATAATGAAATATTATTTTTATTTTCACTTAAAATATTAAGTAAGAGAAAGGGAATTCGAGTTTTTCAACGGAAATACACGTTTTAGGGTCTCCTGACTCCAAATGACCAAGTCCCGCAAAAAAATCTATGCGTGTATGTGCTGCTCAGAAAAGATTAGTTGTATATAACTAAGATTTCATGTTTTAGAAGTTAATATGCCTGATTAGAAGTGCAACATTTAACTATACATTTTGCACCTATTTACGGTTTTCTCAAAAACATCTTTCACGATTTTGATTAAAATCTCTATCTGGAAAATTATAATGTGCCACAATATCATATAGCTTTAATCCTGATTGCAATTTCTGTCAGGACTTGTTATTTTATGTTTTTAATATTTTATAATTTCTTCCTTAGCTTAGCTTCAATTTTCTAGATTCTAAAATATTGACCATTTCATCTTGTAAGCATTGATAAATACCCAAGTTTAACGAATTTGGTAACCAACTGAAGAATGAACAAGGATAAATAAGTTTTTTTTTTTTTTTAATATGCAATATAAAAAAAAAAAAAAAAATTATATGGCCTGGAGCGGCGTTGTTTAGTAGTATAGTGGGTAGTAATATAGTAGGTAGAGCGCTAGTCTACTGTGCTCCGGGTCCTAGGTTCGAATCCCGCCTGTGGCGGCATATTATTTTTTCTGTTATATCAGCCGGGGGACGATCCTGAAATATGGAGATCCTCCTGGGGCACACCCAGCCTCTTTAAAGTCGGTACCCAAAAATGGGGAAAAAATCTGGCGGCTAAGCGTGATCTCGGCCGAATCACCTCACTGCACGGCCGTTGGCTTTGAAACAGTACGAATTTCTACATGTACTGAGCCCAAAACTCTTCATGGATTGTAGTGGTACTGGTTTTTTTTTTTTTTTTTTTTTTTTTTTTTTAATATTTCCTAACATAATAGTAGTCATATATAGATGTATAATATACCGTTGGAAAGCTAAATATTTAAGGAAAAATATTATTTATATACAAAGTTGTAAAAGATATTTGAAGAGCGTATGTAAAACTATGTAATTTTAAATAATTTCCGTTTTTAGATTATTTAATCAAAAATTATCGTTTCCTTGAAAACTCTTTATAATTCTTTAAACAATTTTTTCATTTCTAACTCAATTTAATAGAATTTCTTAAATTGATTTTTGCTACGGAGCTTGGTGAAAGTCGTTTGTTGCACCCATCAGATTTGTTGTTCTCTATAGTAGCATATTTCTAATTTTTTTTTTTTTTTTTTTTTTTTTTTTTTTTTTTTTTTTTTTTTTTTTTTATCGGTGTATATTTACGTTAAGGTTTAATTATTTATAATTACTTAATAATAATTACTCGGGAAGATATTACACCTATATAATTTTACTCGTTCGGTTTGCAAAGCGCATTACCATGAGATGACGCTGCCAGTTAGGTATTGCTGTCTTAGCTTTCTTCTACTCTTCATCATCGTTCATGCGAATTGTAACTCTAAACGTTACCTCATACCATTTTGAGCATGAGTAATGAATTCTTAAATTAATATCATTCCTTAAATGGAATATAAACCTAGTTACGACTATAAACTATGAATCTTAAAAAACTATATCAACTAGACCAAAAAAAATGCTCGAAAAATTCAATAACTCAATAGATAATCTTTTTGTTTTTACTTTCACTTTATGAAATATATAGTAAGGGGAAGTAATCCGATCGTGAAAAGTTTAGTATTCGAGTTTTCATCGGAAATACATGTTTTAGGTTCCCTTGAGTCCAAATCACAAATTCTTGCTAAGAGGTCTGTGTTTGTGTCAATGGGTGCTAAGTCAAGCGATAAAACGAAAAGTCGTACGAAACTAACATTTCATATTTAAGACTTTTATATATATATACTGAGATGTTACAGCAACTTTATTAACAGAAGAGCTACTTTATACTATGCATTTTGCTCTTTTTTACGATTTTGATTTAACTCACTATATCGATGTATAATTTTATGGATTTCATTTTGTAGGTTCTATAAAATAAACCATATCATCTCTTTAGCAATGATATGAAACCAATAAATATATAAGTTGAACGAATTCGATATCCAACTAAATGAGATAAGAGCAAAGATAATTTTTGTGTTTTTGAAAAGTAAAATAGTAATATAGATGTATAATATACCGTTTGAAAGATAAAGATTTTATAAGAAAAAAAAGGTATCTTTTTTAAAGGTTGACGGATATTGATAAGAAGTTGATAAAACTAACTGATTTTCGTAGATAATAATATAATTGATTATTTAATAAAACGCATGTTTCTATTGAAACTCAATGTAATTAATTCTTTAACAATTTAATTTCATCTCTAACTGTAAATGTAATTTAATTTAAAATTCTGTGAAAGTCGTGTGTTGCGCGCACCAGATTTTTGTAGCATGTTCTCATAATTCTGAAAGCGATTTACCATTCAAAGCATTTTTGGTTTAATAATTTTGCTAATAGATCTAAAACAGTCGATATTTTTTATTTAAAAACGAAAAAAATTTAAATAATTGGAATTTTTTATTTATTCCTGCATAGAACTTAAATCCCATGTATCACTCATTTTCAAAGCTTGAATTAAAATTATTTTTGTATTGTTTGATTTGGCGTGGACTGGCCCTGTTACGGTGGATTTACAATACATTTTACATTAAATAAAAAAAATAATAAAATGGAGGTACAATTTCCCTTCACAACCATAATTTTATATATATAGATATATATAAAACAGTGTTGTAATTGGTGAAAAATATTTAAGAGCAAAATTACTTTCTTTGATATATTTTAGGCTTAAGTCTACCAAATCTCTTTGATGGCGATGAAAGGTTTGTGTTGATTGTAAAACCTTGTATACTCCATCTTGAGATATTTTTTTTTTTTTTTAATCGAAACTTTTTTTTCAGCTGTTCATTCTCTTGGGCTTTTGATGTCATGTTTTAATTGGGGTTCTTGCAATTTATGATGCTTTGAAGTAGTCTTCCATGCCACCCATGAAAATGGCAGCTTCCCTATACAAATATTTCAATTTCATTTTTAATTTAAGCTTAATTAAGGCAGAGAAGTGAAGACAATCCTTAAATATAGTGCAAATTATGTTTCCTTTGTTTGGATAATTTTTTTTCTTAACTTTTTACATTTTTATCCTTCGATGTGTTTTTTTTTTATATTAAATCAAAAATGGAAATAGCGCTTATCAAAACTTTTTTTTTTTTTTGCGTATTTCTCGTCGCCTTTTTCCAATTCCGAAAATAGATAATATTATCTTTTATGTTGACAGAGCTATATGCAAACACGATACCGATCTAATCACAACATGCCTTCATTGAAATTCTCGTTGAAATGCTCTCATCTAGAACTTGTATCGATTTTTTTGCATATTTAATTCACAATTTCTTGTGAATATTCTTAATTAATAATAAAATAAATTATTTATTGGAAAATGGTACGATCTGTCGCACTCGAGGCCAATGATTTTTAAGGCTACAAGAAAGCAATCATTCTATACTATAAAATAAAAATTAAATAGCCAAATATATTTATGATAGTTGGGCATGCTGTCAAAGAATTAAACACTTAAAAAGGTATTCTCATTTTACTTTCGCTTACCTATGCATGAAATATATAGTTAGGGGAAGTATTGCGATCGTGAAAATTTTTTAATTCCATTTTTCAACGGAAATACACGTTTTATGGTCCACTGAGTCCAAATGACCAAGTCTGGCAAAAAGGTCTGTGTGTCCGTGTGTCTGTATGTGGTAAGTCTAGCGCAAAAACGGTAAGTCCTACGAAACTGAAATTTCATATTTAAGACTACTATACGCCCGAGATGTTACAGCAACTTTTTTACTAAAATCTGCTTTAACGATTTTGATTAAACTCGCTATATCGATGTAAAATTTAATGGGCTTTAATATCGTGTAGGTCTCGTTCTAATTGAAATAGTCTGATGGGGCTTATTTCAGATATTTTAAATTTTCTTTCTCTACCTTTAAGTACCTTTAATTTTGTGTATTCTATAAAAATAACCATATCATCTTATTACCATTGATAAAAAACAGGTAAATATATAAGTTGAAAGAATTCGATATTCAAATAAAGGAAAAAAATTAATTACTTTTTTTTTAATGTATTGGTTTCATCGTTTGGCCGCTGGGCCACGCTACACTGGATTCATTCTGATTGAACTAGTGTAATAGGGCTTAAATGGCGATATTTCAATTTTTTTTCCTCTAAAGTACCTTTAGTTTAGTAGTTTTTATAAAATTCTCCAAATCATCTGATTATTAAACCTAAAAAAAATTAAATATATAAGTTGATCGAATTCGATAACCAACTAAAGGAGATAACTGCAAAAAAAAATGTTTAACGTAATCTTTTGTTTTTTAACTTAAGAAGAGTAATATACATGTATAATATACCGTTGGATTGCTAAAGATTTTATAAAAAATATTATCGTATACATACTATTGTAAAATGTAACGGAGAGTCATAAAAGCCGATAAAACAAACTGGTTGTCGTAGATAATAATATAATAGGTTATTTAATAAAACACGTGCTTCATTTAAAATCCAATGTTAATAATTCTTTGATAATTTATTTTCGATTCTAAATTTGTTTTATAATTCTCAAATTGATATCAATAACGAAGGTAAGTGAAAGTCGTGTGTTGCGGGCACCAGATTTTTCCTTTTCGGCATGATCAGGGAATGAAGAGGGCTAAGCTAAATCCTGTATTCTTTTCTATTATAATTAATTTAAATGTTCACTCAAGATGTTCTTTTATTCATAACGCCCTATTACTAAAATTTATACCTCTAAGCTATCGTTTGATGATGCTTTCCCCTAGCAATTTGGTTAAAAAAAAAAATGGTGCTATGGATGCAGAACTTATGGAGGAATATTCATGACTTAATTTGTGGAATGGTTAGCAATTCAATTTTTGCTTTTCCATGGCCGTAATGATGAAGCCTTGTCATAATATATTCTCTCCATTCACCCCAAGAGCCTTCTTGAGGAATGCATTTCCGTTCTTTTTTTTCTTTGTAAACTTGTTGAATTAAATTCTTTCACGTACGAACATTATTGTTTTCAAATTTATACAATCCTTCGTAAAATCCTCAACGCTCCTTACTTTATCACAAATAGACTCATTAATAAAGACCTAACTGTTCCATTTGTAACAGATATCACTCCTTCCATGAAAAACTCCACTCCCACTCTAACCCACTAGTTTCAATCCTAGCTTCCTCTTCGATTCCTCTCCGAGGCGTCTGAAAAGAAGATGGCCTCGAGACCTTCTAGTTTAGAATAGTTACAGGAATGCTACCTTTGGGTAGTTCTACAAGTCTTTTTCATGTCATTTTTCTTTAATCATATTTACTTGTATTATTTAGACCAGTTGCAAATTTCAATAAATTATGTTTAAAATATGTATACAAGCTTTACGATTTAATTCACTATATCGATGTATAATTTTATGATTTTAATTTTCTAGGTTCTATAAAGTTAACCATATCATCTTTTTAGCAATGATATGAAACTTATAAATATATAAGTTGAACTAATTCTATATCCAACTAAAGGAGTTGAGAGCAAAGACATTTTTTAAATGTAATTTTTGTGTTTTTGAAAATAAAACTAGTAATATAGATGTATAATATACCGTTGGAAAGCTTAAGATTTTAGAAAAAAAAAAAAAAAGTACCTTTTGCACAAAATTATAAAGGTTGAAGAAGATTGATAAGAATTTGATAAAGCTAACTGATTTTCGTAGATAATAATATAATTCATTATTTAATAAAACACATCATTCTATTGAAACTCAATGTAATTAATTCTTTAACAATTTATTTTATATCAATTACTATTATAGAAGAGTATTTTAGAATATGATTATATCAATAGGAACAATCACTTCTTGTTGTTGTTCATATGCATTTATTTATCCATACATGTCAATAATTAATCTTATAACGTTTCGAGGTTTCACATGCCTCATCTTCAGATGTTCAATATTATCTAAAATATAATTGAATAAATATTGCAACTAATTATATACATATTAAGAATATATTATCTATAAATTAGAAACAATTTATATTTTAAACTATTTACATTCTGTTTAAAATTATATGTATACTTGCATTTATTTCCATATGGTTACTCAATATAGGTCATTTAACACCACAATTCATTCACATTATCAAATTTTAACTTTTCACCATCACATATATTAATTTATCTTGTGTACTTGAAACTATCATGTGTACTAAACTAGTCTTTATCTAATGCCTTTCCTGCTCCATTCAATGTTTTCAAATATTCACAACATTATTTTTATTTAGGTTAGTTATTAAAATTTATATACATTCATCTTTATACATACTCATACATACATACATACATACATACATACACACACATACAATGCACATCCATATATACATATATACACATACATACATACACACATACATAACCTCATACATACACACATATACATACAATTATATCCATTATATACAAAACTCAAAAACACATGCATACTTATAATTTTTATTTATTTTATTTTTATTTATCAATCAAAATCAAAAATTCAATTTATTAATTATATCTCGAAAGGTTATAAGATTAATTATTGACATGTTTGAATAAATAAATGCATATAAACAAAAACAAGAAGAGATTGTTCCAATTGATATAATCATATTTAACAATTTAATTTCATCTCTAACTAGGTTCTATAATATTAACCATATCATCTTTTTAGCAATGATATGAAACTGATAAATATATAAGTTGAACTATGAAACTGATAAATATATAAGTTGAACTAATTCGATATCCAACTAAAGGAGATATAAAAAACATTATGGTTTTCAAATTTATACAAGTTTTACGGTTATGTCTATCCGTAAATAAAGATTGAAATTATTTTTTTCCGAGTCCGATGTATGGTTGAAGAATCAGTACTTTTCAAGAATTATAAGAAAGTATTTTTCATTACCAATCACCACAATTACTGAAATATCGGAAAATTAATTTCAGTCGATTTTAGACAATTTTTTATTTAAATGTTATAAGTACGATTCTCTGATGTCCGGTCAATGGACCATCTCGAGAAAAGTTCCTAAAATAAGATTTTACATCTGCAAATCTTTCGTTTTATTATTATTATATATATATATTTTTTTTATCATTCATATGATCCTATGTGTTTGTGTGTGATTTATTTTTTCTGTGAAAGAGGTTTTGAAGCTTTGAAATAAAAGGTAATTCTAAGATGATTAAAAGCTTGATCTCATTAAAATGTTGTGTCCCTTTCCTTAATGGCTGTAATCCGGTATTATCAATCATTATTATATTCGGGATACGATCATGAATTTTGTAAACCCAATTGAGACGTTGATTTCCAAAAGGTACTAAAGGACATTTTTTACGAAATTTATTTTTTCACTTATTTATATTCTCCACATTTAGTTTTATCTAAATCTTAAATTTGATTGTATCTAATGAATACTCATGTCCTTTAATAACATGATTTAGAAATGCTATTAATTTCTTAAGATACTTATTACACATTTAGTTTCATTCTAAATCATAACAGAACATTTCGTTTCATAACTTTAATATCGTTTTATTAATATAGTAAAGAAATCATTCTAGATTTTAATGCCAAAATAATCAAATTAGCTGGTTTAATAATATAGTAATGAGAGATTTTCTCGCTTCCTGTAAAATTCCCCAGAATGGATATAGTACCTTTTGGAAATCAACGCCTCAATTGATTGCATTAAAATGCCATGGGATGGAATTGTAATGAATGCCGTAGAAGTAGGCTGGAAGGCATTACGTCCTTGGTGAAGCGGCCTTAAGATTTCTTCTCTTCAAAGACTTCCTCATCCAATTCATCGGAAACCTTAGAGCTCTTAACTATAGAATTTTTGCCCTTTCAACTTATTCCGGATCGACTACTATTTCCTTCATTATTATTTTTCAGATTTTAAGCGGGATTTTTTTTTTTTTTTTTTTTTTTTTTAACTGAATTCCACGAAACAAGTTGTATATCCATAACAATTGACTTGAATATTTCATTTATTTAAGACCTGATCCCACCCAAACTTCTTCAGAATGTACACCTCAATCTCTTAGGATCGCGCTACAAGAAGCAAGTGAGGTATGAAAAAGTCAGTGATAGTAAATTATCGTACACTTTCAATGTATTATAATAAATTTGCAATAATCGTGTTTTCTATTTAACTTTATATATATTTTTTTAAATCTTTTATTATAAATAATGTTTGATTCCTTAAAATGGTGTTTCTAAATTTATAAAACATGTTTTTATAAGTGAATATTAATAACATTTTTTTTTTTCATATAGCTTTATCATTTATTTTTGTTATGCTTTTTGTAATATTTTAAAATTTATTGTTATTATCCGACTTTATTAAAAACAATTGTGCCTTCCCCCAGCTACTATCGTGAACTGACTTTCACAAACTTCACTTGCCTCTTCTCAGAAGCAGTGTATGAATTTCAAATCATTATTATCAATGTCCCCGCTGAGAGAGAATGTACTACTTTTCTGCATAGAAAAATATACAAAAATTATACCTCCTCCTATTTAGGTAAAATTCTGAAGTGTACTCGGATTATAGAATTGGTTGACTTCTAGTCTGTTGCATGTATCCTGGTCTTAACCTCTGAGCCGACGGCATTCATATTTAAACAAGCACGTAGGTCTCAAGTCCCCTCTCCTTCAACTAAGTAATTCCACATTTCTCCCTCAAGTTGAAAACACGCACTTCCCCCAAAGTGCTTGTAACAAAGTCACTTACTAAATTAGAAATGTACCTTTATGAGTATGTAAATCGGCTTTAGGATTAGTTGTATGGTATCAAAACACATGTATACACACACACACACAGATATATATATATATATATATATATATATATATATATATATATATATATATATATATGTGTGTGTGTGTGTGTGTGTGTGTATGTAAGTGTGTATGTATGTATGTATGTATGTATATATGTATTTATTTATTTTTTTAAATATTATTTTTAAAAAAAGTTATCATTTTATCAAATAATTATTTGGTTTCTAAATCTTCCAAAAAAAAAAAACAAAAAAAAAAAAAACAGTTTATTTCAATAAACTTTAATACGAGTCAACGTTTCGGGGGCCTTCCCCATCATCAGGACTTACTAAAATACATCAACAAATTATCACTAACATCAAAAGATAACACCTTTGTATACTAATTAAAAACATAATAATAAAAATATATATATATATATATATATATATATATATATATATATATATATATATATATATATATATATATATATATATAACAACAATGTTACATAAAAATTATATTTACCTGAGTCGTTTAAAAATCAAAATATCCATTTTTAATTAAAATTTTGTCAATAATTTATGTTGTAAAAATTGTTTGTATTTTAAATTACCACTTAGGAACGATACTCATCTATCTAAACTGACATATTCTTTGGCTCCTAATGGGTTAGGATAATCCTATTTACTGTAGAAAGTACACCCTGATTTATTATTAAATATAGGTCAATAAGGTAAGGTTTACAATTTTAAATTTCCTATTGCATCTGCATTGTGAGAACTAAGGTGCTTTGAGTCTGTTTTATAATTTATGGTATCTTTTGTATATATAGATTCGATTGTTTTTCTTATATTTTCTATTTAAATATTTTCTTCTATTCCTAAAAATTGTAGGTTTTTCAAAATCAAAATTGTGATCAAGCTAAATACTATGTTGTGTACCAAAGCTGTGGTTTTTATATTTTTACCGTTTTTGCAATTATTACTGTGTTGTTTCACTCTTGTTGTTATATTTTTTGAGGTTTCTATTATTATATCTTATCACAATCTATACAATTTATTTTATAAATAACATTCAGTTCTTCATGTGGTGAAATAGGATCTTTAATGTTTGATAAATAATTACTTAGTCTATTATGGTTATCATTTTAATAAAAACTAGTTGTCTCCAATACACCCAACCCCTTAAGCCTTAAGATATTGTATCAAAATATATTATTATTTTATTTTGGGAATCAGATCAGTCGGAATCATTTAAAAAACAAATATTTTGGAATATAAGCCATTAAATGGAAACGAGATTGTTTGTAATCGAAAAACAATAACAATTTTAACCAGCCTAAAATTCATTTATTAATTTACTTTTATGTAGCAGAGATTGTTAGGATAAGAATCAAAAGTCGCACACATGAAGCCTAGCAGTTTCTTAAAATTATATTATAATAACTAAACTAGCTATTCATTAGCAATTAGGCCATAAATAAATCAATAAATATGGAAATAAGATGGCCGGGTGTCGGTGAATTAAAAATGTTTATTGATTATTTAATTGTTGTCGTTTATATACAACAACGTTATATACACATATACGTATGTTTTAACCTCACTTTATGCTAATGTGGCTAATTGGACGATCAAATAGTGAGAGTGCTAAACTTCCCTTTTCCAGTTTTGATTAGGATAAGGGTCTTTAACGAGTACACGACTCCTCACAGGCACGGTACCACCATTTTACTTTCCCTCTGATGGGCGGCATATTCAAGGATTTTTTACTTTCTTAACGAAATCTTAGGCCCATTTGCTGGGTTCGAACACGCGTCCTTGGGCTTGGAAAAACTGTTATACACTACACTACATGTCTTTCGCTATTTAAATTTTTCTTCATATTCAGTCTGAATTTCTCTACTGATATTCAATATGATATAATACAATTGAGTTTTTTTTTTCTTTTGGTGGAGAAGTTTTGGTTCACTAACTATTTTATTGTTTTCTGTAAGTTCATTCATAGTTTATCGAATTTTTAAAATAATATTTAATGAGTATGGTTTTACTATTTACTTCTAAGGTATGCTTCTTGGATTCTTGGTAGCAGCTGCCCCATGAACTGAGTTTGTAATACTTGCATAACTAAATATAACTTTCAGTTTCCTCTTATCCCTGATATATTATTTCGAATACTCGCTACCGGTTCGGTGACATGTTGAAAACCGGTTTCCTCCCGGGATTATCCCAGTATCTATAAACGGCTGGATCATGTAAGAGAGCTTCTATATTGTTTCCTATTATTTGTTTAGTACAATCGTTAATTGATTTTATATGTTGTTTTATTTGTTTCTTAAAGTTTTCCAGTTAGTCGGACATCATTTTATTTCATCACTTAATCAGACATATATTTGATAGTTTCAATAAGTGTATTTATGTAATGATTTTGTGTAATTCGAAAATTATTAATCTCAAGAAGGCAGTGCAGTTTCGATGCTAACAGATTTTATTAAATTGTAAAAATACAAAGTGATATTCAGTTTTAATCTGGTGGTGCGTAAATGTTCAATTTACTTTCCATTTAAAATAGGTGTGAAAATTAGATCTTATTTAGGAACATTTGTTTTCGTTTAGATAATTTGAAAATGAAAATTTGTATTCTCGGACTATCTCACCAGAATAAAACTACCTGATATTGAAGATTACTTAATTGTACTTTGATTTAATTGAAAAAATTAAATCGATTTC
This sequence comes from Piezodorus guildinii, assembly GCA_023052935.1. NCBI lineage: Eukaryota > Metazoa > Arthropoda > Insecta > Hemiptera > Pentatomidae > Piezodorus > Piezodorus guildinii. Next base: position 110,161,822 of record CM041295.1, read on the forward strand.
TATATAGTTCTGGAAACAGTTTAGTGGAAATAGTTTCGAATCTATAAGCTTGGAAATGATTCAAATGGTGTATAAAAAAAAAGAAGAAAAAAATAAATAAAGCAGATTTTTTTTAAATGAGATAAATTAGTAATTTATTAAAAACAGTATTTCTAAAACATCTAATTCCAGGCCATTGATCGATTAATTATATGAATTTAGGGATTAATAATTCTGACTCTAACGCAATGAATAATGAATAAAGCCTTTATTGCAAGGATAACATTTAAAAATTATAATATTCACTTTTAGTTCTAAAATAATTTCTAATATAATCTAATAAAAAGTTCTCATATAATTGGAAAAAAAAAATATAATGCTATGTGAAAAATAATAATAATGCATATACTTGTTAAATGAAAAAAAAAAAACTATATAATTAATGTTCCTTAGTTGCTTAAGATATTTACAATATGTTATCCCTAATCCCTACAGGCCTCTCCTTACGGAGGTGATGGTCTAACTTCCCCGATGACCAAACCAATTGGGAAGTGTCTAACGCAATAATATTCGTTAAATCAAATTTACTTAATAACATTCGATTTATTAAAAATAAATATATGTATCGTCAATTATATCTTTAAACACTAAATTTATCAATTTCCGTTATCCAATTCCTATAGTTTTTAACGACTTTGCGTAAGCCCAAGTTAGTAATGATCTGTGTAAACTCAAAATGGAAGTTCATTGAGAGGTGGATAATATTTGCTGTGGTATTCTAGTTTCCTTGATTCTATTCAGTTCTTTTCTTGCGTTAAAAAAAAAAAAAAATAAAAACCTGAAAAATGTCGTTCCCGGCCGAAATAGTCTAACGTAAAAGAGTGGTTTGCCCGTTTTATTTATAGACCTTTAGTTGCATGAGGATTAATTATTTTCGTCTATCCTAAAAATATTTTGTATGTTTTATATACTTAGAAATAGTCTGTATATTTTTAATACAATTTCAATTCACCCGTTTTCATCTTCGTTCTCTTTCATCTCATTTATCCCATCTTTATATTTACTATGTTTTTAATTTTGAACCGTTTAATTGATTTCAACCCACAGTTTACTTTTATATACATATATATGATATGTATACCTGGAAAGGGAAAGTTTTACGATGTTAAGAAGTTTAATCTAAGTTTTAAAGAGAAAGACATATATTACGTTTTTTGAATCCATATAACTAAGTCTCTACGAAGATGAAATTAAACAATTATTATAGTTCCGAGATGTTTCTGTATTTTTGGCTCAAATCAACTTAAAAATGTAAAACCTAACAAGTAATAGTAACACTGCAATGCATCATCATAAATGCCAAATTTTCATATTTCCTTCCTCTAAAGTGTACCTACTTTGGATCTACATTTTTTTTTTACAAAGTTGGGTGTTTTTTAATGTATTTATAATATACGTTTTGTATGCCAAAAATATTAAAAACATATTATCTAAAATTCATATGTTATATCCTTAACAATACTATTTGCTTATATTGGCTGTATCTAAAACTTCAATGTCAGAAAAAAACATTAAAAAAAGGTATAGGGCCTAACTCAAAGCTGCGGGTAGAGTGGAGTGGTGTCGGTTGGACGCGCCCTTTACTAGCCGTTCCGAAAACATGAGGAGGGGTGTAGGGCGACTCACCCTCCCCTCGCGGTCCCATGTTTTCGCCTCGGGTAGTACCTCAGCCGAAGGGGAGCGGGTGAAAAGGGCCTAAGTCGAGAATTACTGCGTTCAACTCAACGCAATATCCTGGATCCCTCCTTCTTCTACGTGTTTGTATAGATCAGCTCGTAATCGGAGACTTTGTCGCTTCTAAGTCCCTTTGATGAACTCCACTTGGGAACGGCACAAACACTGCCTGTGACACCGGAGATGATCAAAACCTTGTCCAAGGTCGAAAAAAATCGAACCAGAACCTTCAGTTGTACATCCATTACTTTTTTCGAACATTATTCCAAATCTTGATGGTTTCGTCCATCCCTTAGGGAAACAGAAATCGATATGAAGGAGCTCAACTGTTGAATGTTTGTCCTGAGACAGCCGGGACGGGTATATCCTCGCCCTCCGCCGATATCGATCCGTCTGGGGAAGAATTTTGATGTCGTCGGTTAGCGCGAGCCAGAGTAGGCAGTCCTATTTCCTCCTCCACTCCTCTTGGAAAGCAGAAATCAAGTGATCCCAGCGCTTCTCTTTCTTCCGCGTCGCTGGTATTCAGAGCCAGTGGGAGCTGAGTGACCCAACACAGACCCGCTTTTAAGTGTAGAGAGAATTTGCCCAATAACACAAATCTAATTTTTATTTACAAAGGTCACTATAGTTGGGCCACTACCGTTTTAATCTACGTTGAGGATTGTAGGGATCGGTGGAGCAAGAAAGGCATTGTGCTAAAGGATTAGGATGATGCACAACGCTGTGATAACATTTGGGTGGTATCGGACATAGATGGAACTATATTTTCTTCTCATAAGTACTACGTAGCAGATTGGACACGCACTCCATGGATTTCCTCTTCTAATCTAGTCTCCAGTTGGCAAAATTGTTAACCTACTAGATATCCTCATAATATAAACTTTGCTATACAAGTTCGTAAATTTATACTTTCACCAAGACAAAGGAAACTTCATGAATATTGTATAGAATATGATGTAAAACATTATAATCAATATTACTTCCTCATTTTAAAATTACCTGGTCTGACTTATGAGTAAATGATTATTTTTTATTCGAAAATAATTTTATTTTTTTTCATTTTATAGTTTATGTATTCGCTAAACAAACCATTTAAATTATTAAAGAAACAAAACAATCAATATCTTTTTATTGTAATTCATGATAATTTCCCTATTTCTTTAACTATCGCCAAATGTTTTTCCCTTTTGCCAAAACATTCTATTTATCATGGTATTAATTTTTTTCCGGAAGGAACATTCAGTCATGATTAAATTATCAGTTCTCAGCTCTTTCACAACTTTCTGTAACAATTTTATTTCGAGTTTACGTTTCGGGGCATTTCTGCTTCTTCATGACCCACTACAATATATTAAAAATAAGCAATTATTATTAAATAAGAACAAAAACTTTTTGAAATCGATTAATATTAAAACATAGAGCAATTTTATATAAAAAAAATATTATGCCCGTCATCAAACGAGGGTTTCAATTATGTATTTTGTTGATACCCGTTATTTAATTTTCGACTTGATAAGTAAAATATCATTAAAAATATTGAACTTAGCATTTAGTTTTGGGCTCCTAATGAATTAACTCTTTCTTTGAACTGTACGTTTCTATATTCTTTATTTGTAATTGGGGTCTGCTATAATTGGTTTGTATTTTTAATTTTTAATTAATCGTTTAACATAGACACATGCTTATTTGAAAGAATACTGAAACTATGATTCAAGGAATAGTTCAGAGAGGGATTTCCCGAATTACTCTGAGAATCGGAGGTTTTTGTCATTTTTTTTTGCTTATACATATGTCTATGTATAACACTATTTTGTAAATTTCTAATATTTTCTTTTGTATGTATTTATAACTTTAAAAAAAAAAAGTAAATTCTAATTGAGATATCTACATAACTACTTTATATATATCTATATATATACATTGTTAAATGCAATCTTTAATTTATTTAAAAATGTTTTGTGTCTCTCTAACAATAACATCATCTATTAATTATTGTATACAAATTTTAATATTCTTTTTTTTTTTGTTTTACCATTGTTAGGGCATGAATATGAGAACAATTAATTCTCGAAACGTTGCCTAGATAAATGCTTATTAATTGACTGAACTTAAATAGGGACCTGTAGATAACTTAAATTATTAACAGTCGAGAAGTAATCAAACAATTATATATATATATATTCTATTATTAATCATTCCAATTTATCTTTGTTAAAACTATTATGTTTACATAATGACAAGGTCAAGTTATAAATATCAGACGTTCAGAATGATCAACAAAAATAATGTATAGTATTGCTGACGATTATTGGATTTCAGAATACTACATCGTTAGACTGGAATAGAAAGGCGTCGAAATGGTAGGGCAGCCCTTAAACTGGCGGTGCTCCAGCCAAGGTAAATTTTCCAGAAGCAAATATTAGGTTTGGACCAGTGGGCCTGGTACTCCACTGGAATTTCTGGAGGGTTATTAGTCGACTCGGTTTACTCGTTGAGAACTGCTTTGGGGCTCCATGAGATGGGATCACTGGCTAAAAATAACCCTCCCTGGACCTGTCATTTTTTTTTTTTTTGCTTCGTCTGTCAGAAAGGCCTAAGGATTTTCCCGGTAAACCTACATTAAAATTTAATTTTAAAGTATCATAATTCTGCTATTTAGTTTATTATTCAAAAAAAATTATTCTTTATGAAGAAGATTAAGAATTATTAGCACAACAAGAATTAGAAAGACTGTAAATGTATGTATGTACATGTGTATATGTATATACGTATATGTATATTGTTAGTTTATTTATTTTACGTCACTTTATGCTACTGTGGCTAATCGGACGATGCTACGGTGGGAGCCCTAAAGTTTGCCTATCCAGGTTTTATTAGAATAGGGATCTTAAACGAGTACCTAATATCGCACTGGCTCGGGACCACCTTTTAACCGAAGGACGGCATAACTAAGGATTTTTTACTCCCATTAAAAAATCCTAGGACCACCTGCGGGTTTGAACCCGTGACCTTATACATTGGAGGCTGTTATACTAACCACCCAGCTACAAATGATCTCTGTATATGCATATATATGTATATGTATATAACTCATAAATGTTTTTTTAATTTGTATTATTTTTTTTTTCTGCCCACACCTACATATATGTAATATGTTGGTGTGTGCAGAAAACATAACGGAAGGATGGGACATTTATGGGTTATATTTCAGAAGATATTCTTTGAATTTCGATTATTATTTCGCCTTCAATGGTCTCTTCATTCAGCAACATGGGTTCTCCAATTGAGACACTCCGTTTTTATTTATTTCGAGAAATGGCCCTGGAGATTTCTTAGCTGTAAAAGACTCTTTATATTTAGGATTGAAGGGCTTAACGGAATCATTAGTTGGCTCGAGTTAAACAAGTCATCTGTCCCTTTATAACTCTCCAATTACACGAGTCGATCCTCCTGGATAATTGCTGGAACCTACCGCTGGATATTTGCTGGAACTCACCGCTTGGCGAAAGTGGAACCTCATCCGTTTCTCTTTGTAAGCCCGGGCTGTTGCATACATTGCGTAAGGCTCTACTGGTATACCCACTCCTACGGCTATTTTTGCCTCTATTGTTTCGTATAAATATTTATGGCGTGGAGCAATATTATCTGTATATCGTTTCGCTATGCATTAAACCCTGATGGAAATGTTTTTTTCATTTTTTCTTAATTCTATTCCGGAAATACGATTTTTCTATGCCCTTAAAATGCTATTGAATTTGGCATCCTTAATTTTCTCTAATACTTGACATCTTATTTAAGCTAGAACCACAATTATGTAAATAGGTCCGAATTTTTCCAATTCTCAAAACAGTTCAGTAATAGATAGTTAAAAATCAATTTTATTTTGGTACTTAGTCCCTTTAGAATAACAAATATGTTACAATAATGCAGACAACACATCTGGCCTTATTAAATTAAAAAAAAAAAAATTTACTTCGTTGTGAAAAGCAGAGAAAAAAATATTTTACAAAAATAAAACAATAGAATTATAAATTATTAACCATGTACGATAAGTCTAAATAAATCCCAATGTTCTTACCGATAAAGTTACGATTGTGAATACATTTTTTTTTTGTAAGACTTAAAGTTCCATTCGATCATTTTATGCTTAGCCAATTAACACTATAACTATAAACACAACTCGAAATTTCTTTTCAGCTAAGCATGAACCAACTATTATATCATTAAATCTACTTCTATTGAAAGTTTATACGTTTTTACTTTAAGGAAGTTTTATTTGATTAACTTGTATTTATCTGATGATATTTCAAGCCACTCTACACTTAGTCCATTATCAAACATCTATCCAATAATTTTCCAACGTTTATTCTTTTTCAAATATTTAACTTGAAATAGTTCAATAAAATGTTTTTTATATGAGATCGAGTTCAAAATATTCACGTAAAACTGCCATTGTTTACTCGCTTCGTGGAATGTTTCTTAACTTGATCCCTTTTTTTTCTTTTTTAACGACATTGTTTTTTTATTCTTACGTTTTGGCTGCAATAAAAGTAGAAACTATTCGTAAATTGATATAGTAATTAATAGTAAATAAACTCCGACTGGATGTAATCCTATACAAATCTTTTTCCCCGAGATCTACCGCCCAATGAAATATATTAACTTACAATGTCAAGGATGAAACAGAATCCATCAAGGAAATCTTATATTTCAACAGGAGTCAGTCCCTACTTTTGTAGACATAATTTATATTAATTTGTCCAAATTTCATTATTATATATTGTCTTTTATTTTAGTCAATAATGCTATTAGGTATGAACCATTTTTTGGAATATCGTTTAAATATCCTCTTGCAATCTTTCAAAGAGATGAAATAAGTATTACTTCGATCATGAATAAAGAACTTCAGAATACCGGTAAATATAATCTCTATCCTTATTTTATTCAATCTCTAAAATAAATTTTTCCATCGAAACTCAAATTAATTCTATTTTCTCGTATTTTAAATGTATTTAAAAGTTCTGAAATCGACTTCAGTTGGGGAGTTAAGTGAAATTCGTGTCTTGCGATCACCAAATTTTTATATCTTTTATTCCTATTTTGCAGTCGATTTGCCGTTTCAAACCCCCCTCTTCTCGGATTCGAGCACTGCAGAACGAATTATTTATTGAATCTGAGAATAATGGATATGTGCGTGCTACAACCGGCGGAATACAAATGCGGCGAAACCCTACGCAGGAGGCTTATTCTCCCGGTGGCTATTCCATTTTCTGCATCATCACTTGCGCAATTTAACTCCTACAATATAGCATTAAATTTTGAAAGTAATTGCTATGTCTCGGGCTAACTGCTCATTTAATGTGTGGCAGCTGCCTTTTTTTTAAAGGTTTAATGTGACCTTGGTTTTGTGAGCTGTGTGTTCTGTCTTGCCAGAAACAATTTCATTTCGTTTTTTTCGCCCATTCATAACTTTTTGTATATTCTTTTAGAAGATTTCGTTTATTTTGAGAAAGGGCTCGGTTATCTCGAATGTTTCTTCCGTTTTGTTAGCACAAAATAATCTAATCTGTTTTAAACTTGGAGACAGCCTGGTTCCATGTAGTATTTTTTAGTTGCGTCATAAGATAACTTGTTTAGATTACTTTTTGTTAAAATAATCTTATCAATTTAGATGAATCGTCTTAATTTTTTTGGTTTTCCTCTTCGTAGTTACCCTTCACTGTGATTGAGGCTCGTTTATATTTGTGAAACAATTATTTTACACCGATACTCCAATTCAATAAATATATACTCGTATATACATATATATATATATATATATATATATATATATAATATATATATATATATTGTTTGACGAGTTCTCGACTGTTGATAATTTAAGTTTTTGTTGTTCTTAGGTTTCAGTCAATGAATAAACAATTTTATCTATGCGACGTTTCGAGAATTTATTGTTCTCATAATCATGCCTTAACAGTGGAAAAAAAACAGAACATTAATATTATTATACAATAATTAATATATGATGTTATTGTTAGAGATATAAATATATATATATATATATATATATATATATATATATATATATATATATATATATATAAGATAATTGAGAAGAATAGTTAGCTTTACTATTTTAGTTTTACTGTACACTTACAGTACTGTATTAAAATAAGAATTGTTAAAGCGCTCCTGTTTTTTTACAAGCATTATAATTCTGAATTTCCGAAAGAAAGGATAGGGATCTGATGATCTGAAATTGTAATTAAAAATGTACATTGAATATTGTCAAATATTGTCCCCCGAGATCAGCCTTAACGCAATCCTCCCATCGACGCTTCGACCTACCTTTCGGTCGTCTTCCAGTCGGTTCAGCGAATACCAACTTTCTCGGAATCCGTTCCTCAACAACTTTACGCGCCCATTCGGGTCTCCGCGATGCTATCAACGCAATTATATTCACAGGGTACAAGCTCCGCAATGCCGCGTTGTGCAAGCTTTTAAACTCCCCAGTGGCCTCATCTCTCTTCGGACCAACAGTTAAGGTTTATCGTAATACCTATTTGAGTAAATGTCGATTTTTATTTTAAAAATATATTTTTTGCAGTCAAGGTTAGAATTAAAGAAAAAATAACCTGCACACAGTTGTATATTCATGGACTATGCCCACAAAACGTAAAAAAAACATCTTAACTGACTGAGGGAAAAAAAAAATACACAATTATAGAAAAATTAGAAGGGCGTATAAAGCACAAAAAAGATAAGGCGGTCAATTTCCTAACAAATTAATTCATATGTTGTAGAAGGAAATACCGTGGTGCCATACAAATTTCTTTATAAAACTTTTATATCGATTCCTTAAAAATATTTTTCTTGGATGTGCTAATTTATTTTCCAATGATTTTCTCATCACGAGAGGCGCTACGACCCACAGGCTCATCATAATACTGAAAATTATACAGGCTCATCTTTTTACTAGAAAAAATGAGGAATAATACTTTTGATCGTATGAGCGTAATAAAACATTCGACTTATGGAAGCTGTCTCTAAGATCCGTTTGTCTACCTTCCGGAGAAATTCTCACTCTCAATGTTTCCCCCAAGAACTTATACCATCAAAGGACGCTGCCAACCCCTGGCTTAGATTAACAATTATTCGGATTCAAAGCTCTTACTGTTTCGCTAAAGTGCTTCGAGATTTAATTAAACTTGGAATCCTCAAAGCGCTCTTAGCTAATGGGAAAGGATCGCAGATGTGGGAACACTTGCATAATAGTACCGTTTAAAGTGTTGCATAACCTGTTGACTGGAAAGTATTTGACCATAACTAATTCACTGGGAATGGCTACGAGCTAGATACGAGATCCCTCGCTCGCGTCCTTCCAGCTGGACATGTCTTATTTGTCACAGATTCGATGCGTCTTAGTCTTCGGTATACATTGGTGTATCGTTTCGGTTGTCATAATTTTTAAACTAGTACCACCGATTTCGGCGCATTAACATTGACTTCCTCTCAATTACAAAAGGCTCGTCTGGATGATTTTGATTCGGTCTTACGGTGTTGAACTTCTTGTCTCAACCTTCGAAATGCCCGCGTAGTCAATCTATACTATCCATAATCATCAAAGCCCAATACTTTTCCATTTCTTAGGTATTTGACTCTATCCAGATACCTTTAGTATTGATGATTCTATTCGAAATAAAATAAACTTTATTGAGACTTGGTAGTTCTTCAACTCAGCGAGTCCAAACAGTCATACAAATTCTGACTTGTGATTGACTGGAAACTAAAAGCGCGGTAGGAAGTGATGAAGACACTTTCTAAATTTTCGAATATATTGTCTATATTGTCGAACGTTCAGATTCTATTTGTATGGTTGACGCTTAGGCTCAGCAAATCCTGCAAGGTATGATTTCCGCTCAATCTGCTCCCTCTCTTGATGCAGGAATCTCTGTAGAACAAAAACGCCTTAGGCCAAACTCTTCGGAAAATTCGACAGGTCAGCGGGCACTCAACAACCTTCCTGTTAAGGTTATTTCGATTTGATCAAGTCCTGAAAAAACTAAATTACGAAAAGGAAAAAAACAAAATAATTTTGTGACATACTCCTGTTTGATAAGGGATAAGTGATGTTTTTTTTTAGCCCCCGGACTAATCGTATTGTCGGGTAGGAGATGAGGAAGAGAAGGGATGTGGGGAGCTAATTTGCGTTTTGGGGAGCTCTTGGAATTAATCTAGGGTTGGGGTAATTGACGAGGGTAAAAGAGATGAAGCTTCATTGCTAGTAGCTCTTCCCTTGAAATTCCCCGAAAACTCAAAAATATTTTATTTTTTTATTTCTTTCTGGAATGATTTGTTTTTTCCACAGGACCCACTGCTATGATTATTATTTTATAAACATGTTAGTGTTATAAACTTTTATTTATTCTTTTCCGAGCTCATGAGATTTGGATCAGCGTAGTTCTTAAACTCTTGGGAAGAGTGACATGTTCAAGAGATGCACATGTTGATTGATGGACACACACAAAACATGCAAGAGATGCACACACACATACATGCACTTGTTGAAACTGATAGCAACCTTTTATTGGTGAGCACTTTGACTTAGACGTTAGTGTGAAAGTGATGCTAGTCAAAACAGCACAGAGTATGTTGCGCCACAATCTTTTTTAACTTGGTAACATTACACATCAAAATATTATGATAAAGGTCTCTTTGCCAATGTCTAAAAAGCAGTTATATGATTAATGTATAAAGTGAAGATAGGATGGTAATGCGTTGTGGCCCTATCATTTGATTGTAATTTCCTTATCAGCACGCTTTTGATCAGTTAATCAGCACGCTGTCTTTAACCTGAAAAAAAGTTTAATTTTAAAAATTAATACTTTTTATTGTATTGTCGGATTGTGGAAAGGGTACCCCCATGTCCTTTACAACTATTTGGATCCTTTGTAACTTCATTACTACGGTTCACTGCATGGCCTTAGAAGTCCCGAGGGATTTCTGATTCGGCCCTTCAGATATTGGATAAGTTGGCCCAGGCGACCCCGAACCAAATGAGCTAAGCCCTATTATGGTAGGACAGAGGGCTGATAGAAAGGGCCTCTGCTATTGATGCTCATGAAAAATGGACTCTTTGTCTCGTCACCTCATTGAGGTCACGCTTAATTATCCCTTGGCATAAATTCTACTTAGCCGCGACTACGCCAATCAATCCACCCTGTATCTCTAACGCTTTTTTCATTCTATGTAACCTCATCTCAAACCTTCGTTAGCACTACTCATTTCTTGCCAACTATCGGAGCAGATGTTGACCATGTTCTAACATTATTTTATTTTGTTTCTAACATATATAAATATTTTATGTGTATATAAAATAATAATAATAAATACAAAATAAAATGAAAACAAATAAACAAAAGGAGAAAACCCTAATCTCCTGACGCCATAAATATGGAAAATCGTCCATACCTGAAATATTCCTTTTGTATCTTTGCTTCAGTGTTCTTTCAAAGTTTGTGGTCTTCACATATGTCTATTTAAGACACTATTTTGTCTAAAATTTCTAGTAAATTTCTAATAATATCTTTAATGTAAATTGAAATATCTATTTACCTACTGTATGTCTATTCATTGTTCAATGTATTCTTTTCTATATCTCCAACAATTACATCATTAATTATTTTATAAAAATATTAATGTCCTGTTTTTCGTTTTTCCACTGTTAAGGTTTATGAGAACAATAAATTCTCGAAACGTTCCAAAAATAAAATTGTTTATTTATTGACTGAAACCTAAGAACAGTAGAAACTCATACATATATATAATCGGCTGAATTTATATATAATTTAATCGAGTATCACTTTTTTGCTACTATGTCGTACAAAAACAATTTATATGTAATATTATTCCCACTTTATTCAATCTCCTTCTATAAACATACGAAGGAGCAATAAAGAGGAAATAGAGTATTTGCCGGTGTTATGAAGGTAAATATTGAAGACAGTCCCGTGGAATAAGGGACCCATCCAGGAACGGATATTGTTCGCCGAAACGGATATAGTCTCGTCCCCTGGGACTACAGGAACCATTTCTCTTTAAATTATAAGCTTTTATAGTTTTTAACATTTCTCCGTCCTGTTAGATCCATACGTCCTATGGGACGTTCCTACACTTTTTTTTATATATATGGTAGTTCTCTTTTTTTCACATAGTTGGAGAGAGAGTTGTCGAATTGGATTCCGGAGAGGGAAAAATAAATATTTGCTTGGTGTAAAGTTTAGTTAGTTTCGACGATGATTAAATAAAGCAGGAATCTGATGGGAATATGAGAACATTACTGCTGTCCATTAACGCTCTTAGATAACGAATATTTACTAGCGACTCCAATTCATTCCCGAAACAAGAGATAACTCAAACATGAAAATTTTGATTTAATTAAATATATTTTTTTGTATTGTATTTCTAACTTATTTATTTATTTTATTTTTTCTTGTTTAAGCATATTCCTTATTTCGAGAACAATTTTAAAACTCATTATTATTTCCTTTAGATTTCTTTAATAATTTTGTCAAAACTTTTACCTTTATCATTGTAATACAGTTTCAAATTTGATTAAATAAATTATTAAGACTTTCCTTCCTATTGGTCTAATACGAAATTCAAATACTTCGTTTTTAACGCGTTTATCGCACTCAATCAGTCTGCTGTTGAGTGAGTAACAGGAAATCCTGACAGCTGGAATATGTTATTGGCCACGTCATCTCCCGAGATATTATAGGAAAAAAAGGAGAACATTAAATCTAGAATTAATTGATTAAATTATTGTTTATAATATTTTTTATTACTGAAACAATAGATAATTTTGTCTTAAATTGACTCTTCTACTGGACATATTTTTTTGCATCAATATTTAATGGGGTCCTCTATGGATCTTCTTACTCCAGCAAAATCTTAATTTTCTGTTTAGGATAATAACAATACTAGGCTAAGCGAAACCGAATGTTCGTTGCCGATACCTCCAAATACTGCCTACACAGATTGGTCCAATGATCACCGTTTAAGCCCAAGCCCCCGAGATCAGACTTCACACAATCCTTCCATCGACGTTTTGATCTACCTCTCTGTCACCTACGAGTTGGTACCAAACGTTGGTATGTTTTTCATAATTCGTTCTTTTCTGAGCCTAACTTTAGACACCCATTTGCGGCAGCGATGCTTTCAACTCAATTATATTGACGCGATACAATCTCCATAATTCTGCGTTGTGTAAGCTTCTGAAATTCTCCTCATCTCTCTTTGGACCAAATATTTTACGTAGAACATTACTCTCGCAAACCTCAAGGCGTTGTTCATCCTTCAAAGTAAGCGGCCACGTTTTTCATCTGTTAAGAACCGTCTGAAGAATAATAGTTTTATAAATTCTAACCTTTTAATTTTCTGTTCGATAGTAATTTTAATATTATATCAAGCTTTAAAAAATGATAATCGCCCGTTTTCTGCTACTCCTAAAAGTTTCTATCAATACTGAACTTATTATGTTATTTGCCCTTTGATGTTGGCTTCACCGATTGAATATACATCACTGCACATAAGGAGCAGCGTAGCTGTGGGTTCGAATCCGGGTATGGCAAGATAATTAAAGGAAATACTTGGCGGGGCAGACTTTTCTATAACAAATAAAAAAAAAACTATAACTTTTGATATAGTGATATAGCTTTATTAGTGAGGGTGAAAAAAAATACAATCATTGTGTCTGAATTGTTTATTTTATCAATCTCTTTTTTTTTCTTTTTTTCTTTTTTTTTTTTTTTTTAGCTAAACTACATTATTCTACAAAGGGGTTCCAAATTGAAATTAATGACCTATCATCCGTCTTTATGGAGGTTTCTTGTGATATATGATTCCATTTTTCAGACACTTACTGAGGTATAAAATATTTATAAGTAATTATTAATTAAAGACAGAAAAATCAGGATGAAAATCAGTTTATAAAATAAATGAGGTCAGAGATCTAGAGGCCGATTTGTGAAATTTGTTCACTCTCACTAATAAAAGACATTCAAGACTGATAAACGAAAAAATTGATAAAACGTTAAAGAATTTTGGGCCGTTGTCCTGGTAAACGTAAATTCTCTACATTTATTGAACCAGGATACTGTACCATAAGTACAGGATTTTTAGTGTCTAAAATTTATTTAAAACACTCAAATTCGAAATTTAATATTATTAATAACCTTAATATTTCTATACGGAAGGTGGAATGGAAAATCCATTGATATAATATAATGTACAATATGATATGGAAAGTAATGGAGGAGGGTGTTGCATCAAGTTCTTGAGATCAGCTGATCATTCCACATTCTCCTTCGAGATCCAGCGACGTCTTCGTGAACAACTTTGCCAATTTATCAGGAAACTTGTGTTGTTTTTAACCGCAAGTAAATGCTTTATAGCCCAACACGGGGCTTAAATGACTTAACTCATCCTGCGCTTGTTTAATCTAAATTCCGCCAGTTGTTAATTAGTTTGCTCTTTGTTAATTGGGAAACATTTCTCCTTTTACTCGGTGTTTAAGCCCCCTTTTCGCATCCTTTGATCTTTTGCCCGAGCATTTGCATTGATTTGGTTTTTTTTTTGTTCGGGTCTTTGACTTTGAAAAAACCTGTACTTTTATAGCCCATAAAGGGTTTTAAAAAACACACAGATTACACATATTCGTACTTTATGTAGGCCTGACTCCTAAAAAGTGTTATTTAAAACCTCCATAAGAGATATTCTCTACTCACACATACTTACAATTTATAAAACTTGTATAGTTATAATACTAGTAAAGTATATTTCATAATTACCCTATCGCGTTTAGTAATGTCTTGAATTTAATAATTAATTGTGTATCTGTAGTTATTATGCGTGTTATTATTCAGTGGCTAAGTTACTTAGTTCGCGGCTTCTATCTAATAACTTAAAGGTTAGAATTTATAAACTATTATTCTTCCGACGGTTCTTTACGGATGTGAAACGTGGCGCTTACTTTGAAGGATGAACAAAGGCTTAAGGTTTTCGAAAATAAGGTACTGCGTAAAATATTTGGTCCGAAGAGAGATGAGGCCACTGGGGAGTTTAGAAGGTTGCACAACGCGGAATTGCGGAACTTATATCCTGTGAATATAACTGAGTTGATAGCTTCGCGGAGACTTAAAATAAGGGCTCGGTGAGGAACGGATTCCGAGAAAGTTGGTATTCGTTGATCCGACTGGTAGGCGTCCGAAAGGTAGGCCGAAGCGTCGATGGGAGGATTACGTTAAGGCTGATCTAGGAGGCTTGGGCTTGAACGGTGAACATTGGACGAGTCTGTGTAGACTGAATTTGGTGGTATCGACATCGAACCTTCGGGTTCGGTTAGTCTATTATTATTATTATTATCTGTAGTTATTATGAATATAAAAATTTCCTTCAAATGTTTCAGTATTCTACTTTTGCTGAATTTCTATTTTATAGATATTGACTACCTACCAGAAATAAAAAAAAAATTCCAGCAAAGTGAGAGGCCTCACTTGCCAAACTTTATTACACATCCATAATTGGAATGATCTTTATTCGTAAAATTAATATTAATTACAAAATTGATAATAATTGGAAATTATTTTGGAATGAAGCTCATGTATATATAAAATTATTAATATTCTTGTGGAATAATATTAAAACAAAACATCCAAGGATCTTGTGGCATAAATAAATAAAACATTCATTTATTGGGTATAGGTAGATTAAATAATAAATTTATTTTAACTGAAGAATTGTTTCATTAAAATAGTAATTCTTTTATTATTACGTTATTTTATTTATGTTTTGGGAAAGCCACTGATGAATTAAATTGTGTCAAGTTATAGGTTTATCAGTCTTGTAAAGATCATATAATAGAAATGGCCTGGGGAAGTGGATACCTCCAATGATCTCTCTCCCTGCTTATTTATTTTTTTTTTTAAAGTATATCCGTGCACCTATTTTAATACATTTCTAATGTGCATAAGATACCAATTATTGTGATTCGACCTATAAATCACTACAAAAGTATTACAACAATTTCATAAGCAACCTTTATTGAATGTATTTCAAAACTATCGGAAGCATTTCATTGTACAAACATTTACAACTTTTTTACCATATCGTCATACTATTTCTGAATAAAAAGTCTATGTCTTTTTATAATAACTTTAGTTATAAGTTCTGCATCGACTGTAAATTTTTCTAAAAGTTCATTTTGACAATGTTCTTAATTGAAATCTTCGTTCAAAACACTTTAGCGACAAGGAACTGCCCGACGTTTTCGGCTACTCCAACACATACTAGGTAAACGCTAAAACCTTAAACTTGACAAAAAAGGCTCATATGGACTTGCGGAGTAGAACTGTGGGTCTCTACTGTTCAATCAAATTTTTCTCGCATCCATTCTCAATATTTCAAATTACTACGAAAAATCCTCAATGCTTTTTTACGAATAAACTAATTCATAATGACTTTAATGTTCCATATGTGGCTGATTAACCCCGAACCAATCAATTAACAGCTTTCAATCTTTCCATGACGAACTGTATTCCTACTCTTACACCAGTTTTCTATTCAATTCCGGCAAATCCCCCTAGACATCTAAAAAGAAGATGGCCCCGAGACCTTCTAGCTAAGAATATTTTTAGTGCCTGCTAATAGATAGTTTCTCTACACATGTATCATATCTATTTATAGTTGTACCCAGTTTTACTTTTTTATTTAATAATATAGTTGTACATGGCAATAAATATATTTCAAAAATGTAATTCTTAATAGATTCGAAACTGTACTCGTATCCTATGAGTTTCTTCTCAAAACTCTCTTGACAAGTTTTAGCTTTGTGGTTCCGAGTTATATAAACCACTTGTTGGTTTCCGGATCTTATGGGTTTCATGTGAAAATGCCTTTCTCACGTTAAAATGTCTTTATATTTATATCGGAATAATAACGATTTAAATTATCAATAACGAGTTTATTTTTGAGATTACGAAATGGAAGTATTTAGGAAAATAATGTAGGTTCTTCTCAGAGGTAAAAGGTTTCGAGTGAGAGTCATCTTGAATAACTTTAACTTACATAAAGGAATTAACAAAAGCTGTCAGTTTAATAATTTCGATGTGGTTCATCGGGGAGACACCATTTTACACTTAATTTTTTCCTTCTTAAAATTTTTCCATTTCGTTAGTTAAATACGTGACACAAGATTTATTTATCCTTTATTATGAATGTAGTAGTTGGAACAATCTCTTCTCTTTCTTTATATATTTATTAGGGGTACTCACTACGTTTGCTATAGCATGCTATTTGTCCTATTGTGCTAAACCCATCAATTTTATACAGGAAATAACTGTAGAAACTCGACGGGTTTAGCAAAATAACACAAATAGCATGCTATAGCAAACGTAGTGAATACCCCTATTATAACATATATAAAACTTGATTATAACAACGTTTCGAGGTACTTTCTATGCCTTATCTTCAGATTATTAAAAATCATCTAAAATATCATTCCATATTATAACCAAAACCATATAAATAATAACAAATATTATCAACAATTTAGAATTCAATTATGACTTACATATTTACAATCTGTTTATAAAATAACTTTATTAAAAATTGTACTTACATATATTTCCATATTATATCATAATATTGGTCATATAATAATGCACTATTATTCATACATAGCCCCTATATACGAATCATTTTGTCAGTTGTTAAAATAATCTCTACTTCACTAACGCATAAAAATTGTTTCAACATTATACTGCTAAATCATTGCAACTGTGAAGCAGAATAAATTAACCTTTTATCTAATTCCATTCTTGTACTAGTCAATGTTCTTAAATATCCACAACAAAATGTTATCCAAGTTAGAAATTAATTGATATAAAATTATCCTTTATTGTTTCAGTTACAAGAGCGAAAAGTAGCTGCACTCTCAAACGTAATTATACATATACAATGACTATAAAAGCGGTAATAACACGTATTTTATAAGGTTGTTTTCCCACTAAAATACCCTGTTTAATGAACTTTAAAACTTTTTTTTCTCTTATTTTAATTATTATTATCAATCCGTTGATTCATGTATCTTCAGCATGTTTTTGTGGGTCATGAGAATAACTAAAGGGACCGGCATTGTTGGATATGGTTATTATTTTTTTCATTACATGATGTGTTTATACATCATATTTACGTTAAAACTATAATTTTTTCTGACTGCTTAACCAAAAACGATGACTCGCAATGATTTTTAGGACTGATAAAGCCGATTTGTTTATTTTTGTTACAATTTATTATTTACTGTGAAATCGGGAGCGGCTTAAGAAATGAGTGTTATTTCATCTTCTTATTCGAAAACGACAAATATATTTTGGTACTTTTTATCTTGTTTGCGATAGCTGAGCTCATGGATATCAGCTGGTATATCGTTTCTAAAAAGTAAAAGTCAAAATACTGATATACAGATTCTAGAAAATTGGATAACCTCGAGTTTATTTTTTTTATTTATATTGTTATGTTAAAAGTCTAAAATAAAAATAAAATAATCTCATTTGTCTGTACAATTTTCATTTTACATAAATGTGGAAATTTTAATAAAACAATATACTTTTCTTTAAAATTAAAAAGAATATTCTGATTTTGTTTTTTATAACATAACATTTTCGTTAAATCGTTTTGGTTTTGCGTTAGTTGCGTTCAGAGTGCGGTAATATCTTCCTCTTTCAACCTCCACTGGCTATCAATACTAGTGATACAACATACTAGGATCTCCTGGAGCTTGTTTTTCCCTCCATTAGTGGCGAGAGCCTGGTTTGGAATTCCTTATCCTGATTGTAAATATTACATATAGTTAGGCGTGCTTTTAAGATGTTTCTGTATGTTTTAGTGTACGTTTTGTTTTAGTATTTATCAGCAATTACATAACCAAACATTAAATCTACATTAGAGATTCCTGGTTATTCCCTTAGCGTCATAGAGAATAAAAACGATAGTTTTTATTTCGACTAAATGGAATTTATTAAACATTTTATGCTAAGAAGTGATCTTTACAAGGCAACCTATTTGGCGCAGAACCTAGAGTCTTAACGTCTCTAGATGGTTGTCCATTGTGTTATTTGGTCAGTAGCAGGTCCAATACTCAGCTATTGTTTTGATTTCCGTGTTTAGGGGTTTAGAAATCTGGTCTTCCTTCCTTCCGTTCCTCCTTGGCAAGCCTGCATCGAGAACCATGACGCTTTCCTTGCAAGACGATATTCCAGACAGGTTAGTGATCCCAATAATATTAAGAAGTAGTGTAGTCGCTGGAAGCTTTTCGCTAGCAATACTTTAATGAAATTACAAAAACTCAAAAAAGCAGATCATTCAATGTAGCATCTTAGTATTACAGTGGAAGGTACGTCACCATGGAAAAAAATTATAACAAAAAAAAAAGTTATATATCAAAGGAATGAATTAAAAATAAAATAAGGATGGAAAAGGATTGAACTTAATCACCATATAAATATGAAATAGTTCTCTAGAATTTATTATAAATATTGTTAATAATTTGTATATATGAATGGTTGCTCTAAATCTGAATCGTATATATAATTTTAGATACAGCTATCTATTGTTCAGGAATTTATGATCACGTCCGGTTATAAATCCTGCTATGAAATTTTCAATTCCAAACAAAGAAAAAAAATATCGATAATAAACTATTTCTTATTTTTTTATCTTCCACTATTCTTATCATCTTTAGCATAGTATTATACTAAAGATTTATTACAATCTGGTCTATAAGTTTTTCTTGTTCATAACAGAATAAAATTATATTATTTTTTTTATATTTTACTGCAATATAATTACAATAACATAAGTTATCGTATTATCAGTAGCCAATATTGTTGACATGCGTCAGAAAATAATGAAATTTAAATCAATAGTGTAAAATATAAATTTTTTTTTTTTAGTAAGTTTAGAATGTTCAAAATTCTTCTCTTACAAAATCACTTGAGGAAACATAGATAAACAAAATATAAATATAAAAAAATTGGCTGGCTTAAAGTTATATTCGAATAAATAAGTCAGAAACATATGATGAAAATCTGAAAATGAATAAAATTTATAATCTTGGGTATAATATTTATGATATGAAAAATTTATATCGGCTGATTGTCACTTAATATTTAAATAAATAAAAATATATAATTATATATATATAATATATATATATATATATATATATATATATATATATATATATATATATATATATTGTAACCCTCGTCATAGAGGCTGTCCACACTCAGTAGAGAAGGGTGTGGGTTCCAATTTGTCTTTGTCTATTATTCAGGGGGCCACGTAATTTTTAATGTAAATAACGAAAACACTAAACATTAATGAAATCAGTCCTTTGTTTTAAGTTAAAGAAAAATTAATAAATTAAATCCTGGCTGTACCTTTACACATACCATATACAAACAAACATAAAATTACCCGTATAATAAAGAAATAAAACTATATAAATAAATATTTAATTAAAGGAGAAAATAAAAAACAAATTCACACATACAAAATATATTTACATCAACAAAAAAAAGAAAAAACCTAGTCTAGCAACCGTAACAATATATATCTTTTTTTTCTTAGTCAAAAATATTAATAACCAACTTTTACTTTTGTTTCTTATTAATATTTACTTAACTAAATGGTCTGGTCCGAGTGAGGATTGACTATAATACGACATGTTGAGAATGGATTTCCGTTCCATAACCTAAATCTCAAAGTTTATACTACGTTATGGCCTCCAAGTCGTTCTGGTGGTGGGACATTCGGCGTGTCGAGAATTTTTGCTGAAACTGTGCCAAATCAGCACTACACACGCCCACCGATCTTTAATAATTTATTTATTTCGTTTTTCCCCTAAATTCACTTCGATTTTTAAATGTTATCACTAATTGAGACGTTGATTTCCAAAAGGCACTAAAGTACATTTTTTTTTCGAAATTGATATTTTGACATATTTGTATTCAAATGGTTCAGTTTTATCTAGATCCGTCATCAGATTTTATAAAAAAAAAACATAAAAATATTTTAAAACCTTATTTAAAAATTGCATTTCATTCTAAAAGGTACTAAATCTACATTTCATTTCCTTCCAAAAGGTACTATATTTCCTATTATACGGCAGAAGCACCTAACCCCGTAATATATTACCAATATTTATTGTTTTCATCATATTGTGCTTTTTTATTGGTTCATTAAGAAAGTCTTGAATCGCTGCTATTATTTTGATCAATGGTTTTAATCTAATAATCAGTTTTTAGACTGTTTTAAACAACTTAGTTGCGTTGTTTTGTTCTTGTAGGTTGTCAATTAAATTAAGTTTTTTATATAGTATTTTTTCTTGCAGCAACATAAATTTAGTTTTAAAATTTTAGAAACTTACATTTTAGTAGAATAATGGCATTTAATCCAGAAAATAGTTGGGATCAGCATTTCACGAACTTGCTAAATATGAGAGGAAAAACCCAGTCGATTTTTATTTTTATGTAAAATAAAAGCTCAAAAGTTATTATTTATCAGTCTCTGTAGTTAAATATTGTTTACACGTAACTAATAATATAGATAAATTTGCTAAACTCGCACGAACAGTAAATACAAGTTCAAAACTAACTTCATAATTACATACTTTCTTGTTATAGTGCCAAAATAAATGAATTGTCTTTTGAATATTTACTTTCTTTATGAAGAATAGATAATCAATGTAATAAACCAACAAATAAAGATGTTTCTCAGAGAGAGAATAAGAAAATATACGTAACTTAGTAATTAACAATATAAAGACGTTAGTCATCGGTAATGTATTAGGAAGGTTACAGTGACTGTTGCCAACTGGTCGCGCTTCGTATTCTTCCACAAAGTACTATATCCCTTTAAATTCTTCCCAAAAAGTACTATATGCACGTTTCATTCCAAAAAGTACTATATCCATATTATATTTTTTTAAAGCCATTGGAAAAGTGCAATAATTTGAAAAAAATGAGTTGGTAACAAACTTAAAAATCAACTTTAGATATTAATAAAAAAAGAATCAGGTAAATTGCTCCAATAATAAATAAATGACAGATTTTTGCGTTTCCTGTAAAATTTTCTACAGTGGATATACTACCTTTTGGAAATCAACGTCTCGATTCTCACATCTAAATCTTTGAAATGACTAGGTAGGTGAGTTACAGCCAAGGGACGGGACAATGCAGAAATCATCCGCAAGACCAAATTTCTAATTATTAGCGTTTCTAAATATTTTTTTATGTTAATTGTTCCGAAATCCTCGCTCTTTATCCCCATCCATTTCGGTTATATTTAAAAAAAATAGAATACGTGGGATATGTTGCGTTTAGTCTAATTTTATGAATTAATGAAAACATAAATTCATTTTTATATCAATTATTATTATAGAAGAGTAAATATAATTATGAATTTAATAATTGGAACTATCACATCTCTTTCTTTATATTTTTATTTATTATAACATAAATAAAACTTAATTATGACGTTTCGAGGTAATTTCTTTGCCTCATCTTCAGATTATTCAATAATTTTCTAAAATTCAATTTAATATTATAAACACATCTCCAAAAACAACAACAAATATTATTAACATTCGAATTAAATTATCACTATTTTATTTTAAATTCTGTTTTCGTCAATGATTGTTAAATAATATTTTCTATTTCAATATCACATAAAACAAATTGTTTCAACATTTTTACTCCTAAATAAATGCATCTATGAAGCAGACTAAAGTGACCTTTAATCTAATTCTATTCTTGTACTATTTAATGTTTTATATATATATATACAACAAATATTATCCAGGAAAGAAATTAAATCTATTTTTTTTTACGAATTAAAATTAGAAATTCAATTTATTAATTATGTCTGCATAATTTTGACTTTTTTTTAATCCATTTTGTCAAGGAATTTACTTTTGAAATTTGACTTCAACAACAATTAAGATATTATATGTAATATTAAATAATTCTCAAAAATTAGCATGATTCCTAATTAACAGTATTTAAATTATAATTTTTTGAACTTGGCATATAATTCTACTTATATGTAAAAATTAAATTAAAAAAATTTCCTAAAATTTCCAGTAAAGAATATATTTTTTTCCTCTCGTAGAACTATTTTTTATTTATTTCCGTATTTTAAAAACAGTGGTATTTACTTTTTGAGTTACTATGCTTAGTTATAAATTGTGTTAAAACTGCTCATTGGTGGATCCTTGGAGCAACGATTTTTTTTTGCTTACGCCAAACTGCCTTATTATACCTCACTAACTTACTGATATCGATTGATTAGAAGTATTTAGTATGTTTTGTAATTCTTTAATTATTTTTTTATGGGAGGGAATATAATTTTCTCGTATTTTCTTCCGTGGGTTCCACCATTGCTATCATTACTGAAGTAATTTTATATCTAGTGCTGATTTTGCAAAATATATATATATATAATTATTATTATTATCGCATTTAACACATAGTAACTATATAATATTGGCAAATCGGGAGAAATAGACAGAGGAAGAACAATTGCTCAATATAATTTTGGTCAAGGCGTTCTCACCGCATGAAATGGAATTTTGGTTAACATTTTGCAAATCGAGGTTACGTGCTACTAGGGCTTTTGAAAGCGGTTTTGTTTCAAGATCATGTGTGAACAATGGGTATTGGAAAGTTATTACGTCACTGCGAGTATTTCACAAAATATATATATTTTTTTTATATATATATATATATATATATATATATATATATATATATATATATATATATATATATATATATATATATCAATTACTATTATGGAAGAGTAATTTAAGTTATGAATATATTATTCGGACAGTCTCTTCTATTTTATTTATATATTTATTTATCATAACATATAAAACATGATTATTAAAAAATCACGTTTCGAGATACCTTATGCCTCATCTTCAGATTTTCAAATATCATCTAAAATATAATTGAATAAATATTATAAGCAACTATACATACATTGACAACACATTATCAATAAATTAGAATAAATTTATCATTTAAAATATTTACAATCTGTTTATTATTAAAATTCTACTTACATTTATTACCATATTATATCCTAATATCGGTCAATTAATATTGTAGTATTATTCATATTAAGTTCCTAGAAATAAATAATTCTGTTAAAATTTATCTTTTCATTGTCACATATTTATTCTCTCAACATTTTGTTGCTATACACTTGCAACTATCATGTAGACTAAATTAGCATTTATCTAATTCCTTTCTTGTACTATTCAATGTTGTTCAAAAAAACATTTTTTGTTTTCATTTTCATTATTGTATCATTTTGATTTTATTAAGATCTGGTGCGCACAACACACGACTTACTCTTACCTCCGTTGTTAAAATCAACTTGGAAATTTTTACTTTCACTTACTATATACAGTAAGTGGAAGTATTGCGATCGTGAAAATTTTCGAATTCCAGTTTTCAACGGAAATACACGTTTTAGGGTCCCCTGAGTCCAAATAACCAAGTCCCGCAAAAAGGTCTGTGTGTGTGTGGTAACTCCCGGGCGGAAACGGTAAGTCCTATGAAACTGAAATTTCATATTTAAGACAACTATACGCCCGAGACGAGACAAAACTTTTTTCATCAAAATGAGCTTACCAGAAGAGGCACTTTATACCATGCATTTTGCACCTTTTTTTCGATTTTCTCAAAAACGGTTCCGACGATTTTGATTAAACTCGCTATATCGATGTAAAATTTAATGGGCTTTAATATCATGTAGGTTTTATTTAGATAAAAGTGGTCAGACAGGGCTTAAATGCCGATATTTTAAATTTTCTTCCCCTAAAGTACCTTTAATTTTGTAGATTCAATAATAATAACTAGATTATCTTGTTAACGCTGATGAAAAACTGGTAAATATATAAATTGAATAAATTCGATACCCAACTAAAGTAGAAAACAGAAAAAAATATTTTTTTAATGCAATTTTTCGTTTTTGAACATAAGAGCAGTAATATACATGTATGATATACCGTTGGAAAGCTAAAGATTTTAGAAAAATATCATCTCATACACAAGCTTTTAAAAGTTAATAGAGAGTGATGAAATGAACATAAAACTAACTGATTATTTTAGATAATAATATAATAGATTTTTGAATCAAACACATGTTTCTATAGAAATTCAATTTGATTAATTCCTTAACAATTTCACGTATTTTTATCTCTAACTGTATTAGAAAATTCTTTCATTGATTTTAAAAATGGAGGTAAGTGAAAGTCGTGTGTTGCCCGCACCAGATTTTTAAATTAAGCTCGAGATGAAAATAAATTGTTAAAGAAACAATTGCATTGAGTTTCAATAAAAGCGTGTGTTTTATTTATTTTTTTAAATCTATTACATTATTATCTACGACAATTAGTTTAATCGGCATTACATTACTCTTCATTAACTTCTACAATTTTGAGTTTAAGATAATATTTTTTCTAAAATCCTTAGCTTTCCAATGATATATTATACATTTGTCGTACTGTCCTTATGTTCAAAAACATTAAAGTTATATTCACCCGTTTTTTATCACTGCTAAATATCGAATTACAAAATTAAATGTGTTTACAATTAAAATATTGGCATTTTCGCCTTGTCAGACTATTTCAATCAGAATGAAACCTATATGATTTTAAAGCTCATTTAATTTTAAATCAATGTGGGGAGTTTAATTAAAATCGTAATAGCCATTTTTGTGAAAATCGTAAAAAAGGTGCAAAATGCATGGTATAAAGTAGCACTCCCGAAAAGCCGATTTTGGTGAATTAGTTTCTGTAACATCTCGGGCCGATAGTTGTTTTAAATATGAAATTTCAGTTTCGTACGACTTATCCTTTCGTGCTAGATTTACCACACACAGACCTTTTTTTGCGGGAATCAAGGGACCCTAAAGCCTGTATTTCCGTTGAAAACTGGAATTGGAAAATTTTGACCATGGCAATACTTTTCCTTACTGTATATTTAACATATAGGGAAGTGAAAGTGAAAATATTTATAAATAGGCGCATTGCTCGGAGGAAGAGGAAGGTTGTGCAACATTTCACCTTTAAGACGTCGGGTCGTCTTTATTATTTAGACTTCTCTATCGAAAAATGATTATCGTACACTATTCTTAAGAAAAGATTTGTTTTATTCCGAAAATCGCTACACTAGAGCAAGATGCTGATCGTTTCCGCCTTTTTTTATAATTATTTTTTTATTAAACATTGAAATGAGAATATGTGTGTATTATATATAGCATCTAGTAAATATTTGTATTAGGTTCTTAGATTTTTGAATATTGCTTTCTGGATGTAATTTTTATATGATTATTCTATTATGAAAAGTATATTAATTTAATTTGGTTATTTAGAAACAGTCTCTTCTTTTAACTATCATTCATTTATTCTTCATTATACATAATTAACGTTTCGGGGCTTACACACCTCATCTTCAGATTTTTTTAGTCATCCACTAATAACAATTTAAAATTAAATTAATTTATAAATTCAACAACAATATATATCACAATTAATTAATTAATAATCACACTATAACAAATTAAAACAGTATTATATCTCTCTCTACATAAAAGCATCTCCTAATATTGTCAATTTTTTAAATTCCTTATTTTATTTAATAATGGTAATGTTTTTTTCTACTTTTTTATGTATTAGTTGTTGCAATTTTAACATTTTTTTAAATATCTATATTCTATTACAACATTTAACACAAGGCCAGGAGTAGACTGAAGTTTGAATCTTACTCTCCCACTCCTCAACCTTTATACCAATGCATATAATATATATATATATATATATATATATATATATATATATATATATATATTTTTTTTTTTTTTTTTAATATTAAAATAATTAACATTCTGGATGTAATTTTTGTTTTAAGCATGCTGAAATATCGGGTACTGTCTTGTAATTATATTCAACAAAATTGTTCGTTATCATTTCTGTGTTATTGATTGTAGCTTGATAATCTTTGTTATGTTTGTGTTTCATGTGTGTTTTTTTTTTTTCTGTTTTAGGTAAGAAATGAGGATTGACTTTCTTTAAGATTTCTGTTCATCTCTCTCAATCAGATCTGAAATTGTAAGTTTTTAATTTATTTTTTAATCTCTATCTTCTGAGCGTGATCTCGGCCGAATCACCTCATTGCACGGCCGTTGTCCTTGAAACAGTACGAACCTCTATATGTACTGAGCCCAAGACTCTTCATTGGTTGTAGTGGCACAGGTTTTTATTTTAATCTCTATCTTAATAAAAAAAGTATTTTTTTTTAAAATCTTTTTACCGTGTCACCATGTATTTTATTTTTTCAAATTAACTTAAGAGTAGGGAATTTCGAATGTGGGATTAAGCCCAGTCGGAATTTTTCAATAAGGATTAACAGCTGTTATACTGAAAATCTTTTAATTATATAGAAGAATGAAAAGTTTATATCAAAATCGTTATTGCTATTTTCGACAATATGTTATAAATTTGAAACATCGACACTTTTTTTAAGGAGAATCAATTTAACTTGTATCGCTACCCATTTTATAAATTATACCAAACAAACGTAGCCATCACTAAAGTTATTAGAAAACATTTAAATGGAAAAAAGATGACATTTTCTGCTGATTAACGCTGGTTTAAAACGTGTCTCTGGCCACGTAGGCTATGGTCCAATTATCCGATAGGCTAAAATTATTATCATAAATTCCTCTTTATTCTGACATCTTCCTTCGCTTAGTAATGATTATTATTATATGAATTTTCGAAATGATTGGTGTATTTTTCTTTCACATTTTATTTGAATGATGACAACATTCAAGACCGATAGATAATATAGTATGTGTTATAAAATACTTATCACCTTTACTTACATATATATGAATTTTCGTTTGAATCTTAAAAAATATCGAATCCTAGTTTCTTAGTACGCGGTCAAGTATATCTTCATTTAAAATTACTAAGTCTCGCATAATTGTCTTCTTTTTTTTTTCCTTAATAAATCAAGAGCAGTTAGAAACGTAAATATTTAAGATTTAGATACATATTTTGCTTTGAATATCACTACCACTTTTTTTAATAATACTACTTAACAATTGCTGATATCCCCACTTAATATCACCTGCTTAACATTTTTTTTTAAATTTCTTCTGAAAATTAAAGAATTTTAATTTATAAATAAAGAATCTAAAGGACTCTTCTAGAAGAATATTTTTTTTTTGGGGTTCCCAGTCATTCTGGAATATTCGGAAACGAGCAAGTTGACAAAGCAGCAGCAGAGACTCATTCGTTAGAAGAAATATCGCCCTCCTATGTCCCACCATCAGAGATATTTAAACCATTAAAAGCAAAAATATTATATGAATGTCAGCAGACCTGGGATATATTAGCAAATAACAAACTTAAAGACATTAAATCCACTGTCAGCTCTTGGGCTACATCTTCCAGAACATGCCGGCGGGAGGAGGTAGTTATCACCCGCCTGAGGATAGGGCACTGCCGCCTCACAAATGAATATCTTATTACAAGGAAAAATCCGCCTCAATGTAATCACTGTAAAGTGACTCTCACGGTGAGTCATATTTTTGAGGACTGTCCACGGTACAGGAGAGAAATTGAAAAATGTGGGGTACCACGCCATGTCTCTGAGGCTTTGAGCGATAACGAAGCAATTATCAGCAGTGCCATCAAGTTTATAAAGAATATTCGTCTGTTTCAGCAAATATAACATAAATTTTCTTATTCTTTTTGTATTATATATATATATATATATATATATATATATATATATATATATATATATATAATTTCATTTATATTATTTTTTCTTCTTCTTCATCATTCAGTTTAAGCTAAAATTCAATTTTATTTATTAATACTTAAATTATTATTATATTTATTTATTTTACTTTATTACTTTATTGATTACTTTTTACTATATTCGTGTTTTATTTGTTATTATCAGGTGTTTTTTTTTTGTTTTTTTTCCTGATATCATCATTTTGGTAAATCGTTTTTCCCTTTATTTTGTTTTTTGTAAAGATGTGAGGGCGATAATAACCATCAGCAGTTTTTTTCCCTTAAAATTAAAACAACAACAAGAATCTAAAGGGCGTGAAGTTGTAGTAGGAAAGAAGAAAACAACAATTTTTTATTTTTACGATTTTGATGATCAAAGATTTTTTGTTCTGTTGCACTCATTTCAGCATCTAATTGGCTCATTTTTAAGAAGTATTTTATTTATATTTCAAAGATATTTACAACTTTATTGATACGGTTTTGATGCAGGCATGTGAAGAAAAGTAAAACTTCTAAAATGAAAAAAAAAAATCGAATTTATGAGTTGAACCTAGTTTTAGTGAGTTTTTCATTTCTTGATTTTTAGTATAGATTCTTTTCCTTGATTTAGAATAATCCCGGTGGCAATAAATCCAAAAAAAAAATAAAAATGTTTTATAAAGTAATACCATACCAAGCTATGCCATTGAACGTTTATGGAGGAGGATACATACTGAAAAATCATTTGATATTATTATTTATTATCAGTTTTGGGGAAGAACCCTTTAATATTGTAGAATCTAACCCTAATTTTTCCATGCATAGGCTTCCTTATGAATCTTCTTAAATAGTTTACAAATGTCTATTTAACTAAAAAATGAACAGTAGGTTAAAGTTAAATAATCATAGATGTTATCAATTCTAATTTTCTCTCTTCCTTTTTTTATTTCCTTTATCTTTGCATAAGAATTTTTTTTTAAATTTTCGAGACGAAATAAAATAAATTAGTTCTACAATAATTGCTAAAATTCTAAAACAACATATTATCAAATTGTTAATTTTTGAAGTACAAGCACAAGACCAAAGCTCACTCACTATATCGTATGCAAGGTAACATCTCTATTATTTTACAGCCCTGTTTTGCCCTATTATGGACAAATATATAATTTTTTTTATGTCCTCCACGGTCCACGGATCTAATATTTTAATCCTATAAATATTTTCCATGCCTCCATAAATATTTGAACGTAAATTGGAGTATATTAGGCATTTAATATTTATATGGAGATTGTCTCTTTATTGTTTTGCAAGTCCGATATAAAATTATTATTTGTTTATGTCCCTGTATTGTAAATTGGGTATTATGTATTCGCTGATCAAATTTATTTTGCGACAAGCATCATTTCCACCTCGAAAAGGACATGGGACATAAAAGCGCCTGGAATTAGCTTCCATCGAATTACAGTATTTTATTAGCCAGTATATTCGGAAGGGTAGGGAGAGTTGAAGGGTTGCTGTAATAAAATTCTCAAAATGTTTATTATGAGTTTATTTAATATAGGCAATAATGGAAATCATATAACGTTCAATTATTACTTGTTTTTAGTTTTAAATTTATTAATATTTATATAGTGTCCTAATTGGAACTGCGTTGTTATGAAAAATACATCATTTTTACTTGCTATGCCATATGTTTTTTTGTTTTTTTAAAAATTTATTTATTTAATAATATTACATATTGTCACAATATAAGAATGGAGGCAAAAACCATCATTCTCACAACGCTAACAAATAAAAATAAGAATTGAAGCCAAAAATGTTCAGTTCTCTCACTTAAGTAGCAAAGGAAGGAGGAAATTTGTATGTGTGTGTGTGTGTGTTTTTTTAATAAAAAAAATAAGACAACTACCATAAAGGATTAACAACGCTTCAAGGTTTTCGAGAACAGAGTTCTACGTAAAGCTTAAGTAAATAAAAGGACGAGCTCCTGCAAAGTTTATATGCGTTCTGACGAGTAGGTTGGATGAGGCCTGTGTGGGAGAATGGTTTAGGCGGATCTCGGGAAATTGGCTTGGACGATAGTCGTTTGATGAACTTATGCGGGCAAAGGTTAGTAGTATCCGCATCCAAAAAAACATGAACCCTCAATATTTCACCGAGGGAGGGAGTTAGCAACAGAGAAACCTTTAACTACAGTCATTAATTTTTTACTTATGTTTATTTATTCACTACCTTAATGAAATAAACAAATAAAAAAAATATATATATAATCTTTCTTAGTTTTTGGTTAGTATGTTTAACTACTACAAGAATAATTTTTTTAATAATGTCAAATTTCAAGCATTTTGCTGTCATAAACAATTAACATTGTGGGATTACATGAAGTGGAACAATTTTCACTGATAACCGCGGTGACCCAAATCAACAGTGGTCATAGTTTTGAAAATTAATAGGTATTATTTTTTACGGGATAACTTAAACCTTCTATATTTTTATTATTGATTTGTATGTGCTGGTCTTTAATTTTCATCACAAAATCACCAATTTAGGTGGACAAAAGTCAAGTCATAAGTTTAGAATTTTCCAGTGCTTTACCTTTTTATTATTAGTTGGCAAGACCCTTAATACTAATATTTTCCGCCATACCGTGTTTACAAATAAATAATAAATGAGTGAATCATTCCTGTTCACACAAGTGCCTAATAACCGGCAGTGGGATTATCTTTATTCGATGGTCATTTATTGTGTTCAAGGTGTATTTTGAGCAAAATCTTTTTGCTTTTATTTAACAATGGACAATTCTAAGACATGTAAGACATTATATTTCTAAACTCGTTATTGAATATATATATTGCAATCTCACCTGTAGTGTTAATTTAACAATCTGTATATGTCCCTAGCCCCTATTCAATAAAGAAAAAATATATAACCCCCAAGTTACCCCACGGATTTGTTTCATCAATCCTTCTAGTCTTTAGATATTAGAAAGAATTTTTGCGATTTTTTGCGTTTTGGTAGATACATATTTTTTTTTTTTCAGACACAACACTGAATCAAAAGTTTTACGATCTATAATTTCAAGAAATTCCTTAATGATATAAAATACATCTGTTACCAGGTTTAGCAACTCTGAGCCATAATTAGATTTTTTGTATTATATTTCTCGTATTCTGGGACTTCAAATGTACAATGTAGGGAAGTTTTAGATTTTAGCAAATAAATTTGATATTTGACCACTGTGTGCTCGCCAAGCGTTAGATATAGACAAGTTTCAGAATTTTGTCTACCTAAATCGTTCATATTTTCCACTGTGCGTCGGCTACATTAAATTATTCTAAAACGGCTGACTCCCGATTATTTCTGCCTACGATTTTTTTTCAATAGTCGACTATACATGCTCAACGTATTTTTTATTGAATGATGCAAATTCTGTGACCACGACTGTTTCGGTTCAAGTATTCAACTACTGGGATATTAAGATCTTTATGGATGGTTTTAATATTAATACAGAAAGGGATATTTAGGACTGGATTCGATGCAGGAGGACTTTGATGGTTGAGTCGATCTCCAAAGTTCCAATATCGATCTTATCGTCTCCGCATTTCGTCCCCGTCATTCCTTAAGCGTCATTTCCTGTTTCCGGAATTCCGTAAGCATTATTAATAGAACTGTTTTAAAGTAATCTCCAAGACAAGGCGAAGGTAGCTTATGGTAAGTACTGGATCAATTGTGATAGAGCGAGAGCGGTTGTCCTTGCCGGTTCAACAGCCCGCGGGGGGAGAAACCCGAGGAAAGTTACGTCATTGGCCTTGATACTAGTTCCTTTGAGGGGGGGGGCCTTTCCCCGCAGCCCTGACCCCTCGACCAAGGTTCTAGAGAAAATCGCTACGCGGCCGCCGGCCGCCGCGACGAGTGGCCCGCGTCAAATCGCTACACGCTACAGGCCTGCCAACTTGATCAGCTGCCTACCATCTGTCGCCTCGCCTTTACCACATGCTTCTCCGCTTCATCCAATCCTTTCCACTCTCTGAAAAAAACTGTAGAAGCTGTATTATATTGATTTAAAATAAAATTCTATATCATTGTTATTATTTAGGTGTATATATATATATATATATATATATATATATATATATATATATATATATTATATATTTTTTTTTTTTTTTTTTTTTTTTTTTTTTTTTTTTTTTTTTTTTTTTTTTTCTAGTTTCACTATTATAAATATACTCATTTCCTCAATTATCTTCCCCAACTTTGGCTATATGGCTATGGTTGTCTAGTGTATAGGGGACTTACCGATGAACTGGATATAAAATTAAAACGTCTAATGAATTGTTTTATAAAAAATAAGATTTATTTTGGAAACCCGTAGACGTGACCATATTTCTGGCTATCACACTGAGTTTGTTGATTGTTTAATTGATATGAGTGGCTTTTTCCCTCTGTTCGACAGCAGTTTATTCCATTGTTCTTACATAATAGAAACCTTAAAAATTGGAAAACATTCCCATATAACTGAACTCCTCATTCTCGACTCTGACATCCATCCATTTAACACTAGAATCCAACCGATCAATATTTATACCACATCACATAGAACTGCATTCTTTCACAAATCCTTTCTCGTTCGCTCTTCATTATTTTAGATTCTCTGCCTATCTCTATCCGTAAAACCGCCTCTCTTTCTTCTTTCAAACATAAACTCTTCCATTACCTACTTAAATCTTGAGCTCCCGTTCCATTTTAAAATGTAGGTATAAATATGTGTACGCATAACGTGTCTATAAGTAAGCAAAAGTGTTATAGCCGGGTAAGTATGGTGAATCTGGCCCGGCGGCTTTTGACTCAAACTTGGTGGATCCATTTGGTGTCAAATAAAAAAAGTCATCTAAATTTATAGCTTTTTAATTTAAACGGTTTTCGATATTTAAAAAAAAAAATGTACTAAAATGATTGAAAATGTTTTAAAACTAATGTAATTCTGAATTTTTGGTGACACTATTTTCAATAATAAAAAGAAATATATGTTAAATGCAAGATTTCAGAACGAAAATTAGTTTTTTTTTTTTCATATTGTTCCAGTACTTCGAAAAATTCGAGAAAAAAATTTTGAGTACAGAGGAGCACAGAAGGCATTTTCTGTCAAAATTCAGTGATTGACACCTTTCAAAAATGTTGAAAAATATGTATTTTGGTTTTCTTTCTTCCGCTAAAAATCGGCTTTTTGTTTAAGAATCATGATCTAGAAAGAGTATCTCTACTAGTACTGTACCCAAGAGAGGTAGGGGTTTGGTCAGTTGGGGTTGGGTCAGAATCCCGGCTGAGGCTGAATTATTTATTCTGTTGTTTCAGCTGTGGAGCGACCATGGTGTATACTCTCCTGGGGCACACCCAGCCTGTATAAAGTGAGTACCTAAAAGGTGGGTAGAAACCTGGTTACTGTGCGTGATTTAGGCCTAATTATCTCCTTGCACGGCCGTTGGCTAGAAAATAATGATTGACCGTCCTAAATTTACAATAATCCTTTAATATTGCAATAAGAAGAATATATTTACACAGATTTGACTCGGATATTGAATGATACAAAAGGTAATGTGATTCGATGAATAATTATAGTTTATTTAGAAACGTCACATAATTGCAAAATAATTTCTCAATATATAACAGTAAATGAAAAACTGATATTAAAATCAAGTGTATTACCTAAAACGTTTTATTTTTTATATTTCTTAACTTTTTTTAAAATTATTATTTAATATATTATTATAATTCTGGTTGTTCAGGAACTTAGACAAAATGAAAAAAATCTGGATGTGTACGAAAAATTCAATATCAGTAGCTAGATTTCAGGACAAATAATTTGTTGTTAATAATTTTAATATTTTAACCTGGCTTATTTATGTTATATATATATATATATATATATATATATATATATATATTTAACGTTCTTTGTTGCTTTTGTTTCTTACAAACATACGCGTAATATTCCTTCATTGTAGGGAGAAAATCCCATGACTATTTATTGTTTATATTTATCTCCTATTGCCGTATTAATCCAGAACGAAGTCCTTAGTTTTCCTGTGTCTGTGATATTTCAAGATGGTGAACTTAGGCGTTCATTTGAGGTATGATTTGATAAAACTATGTAAGTATTCTAGTTATCTCAATGTATTTGACATAATTATTGTTCATTAGTTTCAGAAAACACTGTATGTTTTTCATGCGTAGTATTTGAAAGATTATCTATTCCTTCTTCGTTAAGGAAACATTTTTTAAGGTTTGTCGTTCTCATATTCTCCAGTTACGCATGGTTTGTGCCCAAGGTTACTAGCGCACCTTAATGTTTAGAAGGAACCAGCGTTTTTCTTTTACTAGTCATATAAATCTTATGAAGATACATTATTAAATTATTTCATTAAAAAAAATCCGTTGCGCGCAATACAGCATGACATTCACTCTCCTCACCACTTATTGTAATTTTTAGAATATTAATTTTAAAACAAGAATGATAATTGAGACGTTGATTTCCAAAAGGTACTAAAGGACATTTTTTACGAAATTGATTTTTTGTCATATTTGTATTCTCATCATTTAGTTTTATCTAAATATTCTATTTGATGTTATCTAATGAATTCTTAAGTCCTTAAAAAACGTGATTTAGAGATGCGGTCATTTTCTAAAAGTACTAATTACGCATTTATTTTCGTTCCAAATCATTCTAAAAAAAATCATTTCATTACTTTACTATGATCTTATTATTATATAGTAAAAAAATAATTCTAAATTTTAAGGCAAAAAGACCCAAATTAGCTAGTTTAATAATATAGTAATGAGAGATTTTCGCGCTTCCTGTTAAATTTCCTAGAATGGATATAGTACCTTTTGGAAATCAACGTCTCAATTTTCGATAGATACATCTATTTTAGATTAAATAATATAACGATAGAAATTGTTATCTACAGCTCATTTTTATCCGTTTTCTGTCTCCTTGTATTACTATATACAACTTTTTATGTTAGTTTATATTTTTTCTGAGATCTTTCCAATGGTATATTTATGATACATCTATTCTAAGTAAACTTACAAAATATGTTTGCCGTTTTATGCCTTTGTTGGTTATTATTGCATGCTTTAAATTTTTACATATACCTATTTGTTTTATCAATTCTGCCATCAAGAAATGATTAACATATTTCAAATTAACGTATTCTTAGAAGAAGAATTTTTTCTATCATTTTACCCCTGTCACACTGGTTCTATCAGAATGAAACCCGCATGATATTTAATTGTACATTAATAGGGTGAGTTTTATCAAAATAATTAATGTCGTTTTTGAAGAAATCGTAAAAGGGTGCCAAAGGCATGGTATAAAAGGTCAATTGGGTTGAAAAATTGCTATAACATCAGAGGTATATAATTTTCTTGAATATAAAATTTTAGTTTTATACGGCTTTTCGTTTTTGTGCTAGAATAATGCCATACACATACAAATCATCTTGCGGGACTTGGTCATTGGGCTCAAGGGACGCTTAAACATACCGATTAATATTGATAGTGAAATCATTTGTTTTTAGCTTTTGGAAAAAAACAAAGTTGGAAAGTCAACAGTTGAGTAAAATCAAGATCTAACATATGAAGTGGTAGAATTTAATTAAGAGTGTCGAAAAAAAACATCAACTTAATTCATTTTGCTAGTTTCTTTTAAGTTAATAAAAATATACATTTGACCAAGCGCGACTGACAAAAAATATACAGTGCTCAAAATGGTCACATCGAAAATATAAAAAAAGTTTTTACTGTATTGTTGTGATAGAAAACGTAATTATGCTAATGAAGGAATGTGGTTCTATCGATTTTCATTAAATCCATTATATCAATGTGAAATTTAATAGTCTGACAGGGCTCAAACACCGAATTTATGAATTTCTCTTATCTTAAGGACCTTAAATTTTGTAGGTTCCTTAAAATGTAACCATATTTTACATGTCAGCATTGATAAAAAACGGCTCCAAATGAAGCGAGTTTAATAACCAACTAATGGGGTAAGGGCAAAAATAATTATTTAAATTATTTTTTTTCGAACGTAATAACAGTAATATAGATGTGTAATATACCATTGAAAAGCTAAATAATCGTATATAAAATGTTGTAAAAGGTAGTAAATAGGACATAAAATTAAGTCAGTATTGTGCATACAAATTTTATATTATTTTATCCAAAACATATGCTTCTAACGAAACGAAATATAATTATTTAAACGGTTTAAAGTTTAACTTATTTGTACTTTATTTAATAATTTTCAAATTTATTTTAACAATCGAAGTAAGAGAAAGTCGTGTGTTGCGCTCACCATTTTTACTTTCACTTACTATATATACCTACTATAGTAAGGGAAAGTATTGCGATCGTGAAAATTTTCGAATTCCAGTTTTCAACGGAAATACACGTTATAGGGTCCCCTGAGTCCAAATAACCAAGTCCCGAAAAGAGGTCTGTGTGTGTGTGGCAAAACAAGTCATATGAAACTGAAATTTCATATTTAAGACAACTACACGCCCGAGATGTTACAAAATCTTTTTCATCAAAATCAGCTGACCGGAAGATGTACTTTATACCATGTATTTTACTCCTTTTTACGATTTTCTCAAAAACGGCTTTTACGATTTTGATTAAACTCTTTATATCGATGTAAAATTTAATGGGCTTTAATATCATGGAGGTTTCATTCTGATTGAAATAGTACGAAAGGGCTTAAATGCCGATATTTTAAATATTTTACCTCTAAATTACCTTTAATTTTGTAGATGCCATAAAAATGACTATATTATCTTGTTAGCATTGGTAATTAACAGCTAAATATGCATGTTGAGCAAATTTGATATACAACTAAAGGAGAAAACTGAAATAATATTTTTTTAATGCAATTTTTTGTTTTCGAACAGTAGAGTCATATACATGTTTTATATACCGTTGGAAAGCCAAAGATTTTAGAAAAAATATTATCTTATACACAAGCTAGGTAAAAGTTAATAAAGTGTGATCAAAAGCCGATAAAACTTTTTTTTTTTCAACAACAATTTTTTTATTGAGTAAATTACAATCTGTCCCAATTTGGACATCAATAGTAGTGCTGAAAGATATCATACATACTACATTCATACAATATTTACAAAGACCGATAAAACTAATTGATTATTTTAGATAATTATAATATAGATTTTTTAATAAAACTCATGTTTCTACAGAAATTCAATTTAATTATTTCTTTAATGGTTTTATTCATTTTTATCTCTAACTGTATTTGAAAATTCTTTAATCGATTTTAAAAACGGAGGTATGTGAAAGACGTGTGTTTTTTTATAGTTTAGATAGTTAGATTTTTTTTTTTGATAGTTCAGAAATCCTTATTTTTTTTATTGTTTATTGTCTTATTTCTCTTCTTTTTTTTTTTTTTTCTTTAGAATGATTTAAATTGGTTTTTGACTCATTCGACCACAACGTTTCCTTATCTCATATACGATATATTTATTATTGGTTTGCACATAAAACGAAATATCTCATTCGATAAATATTTTATTATAGAGCGATAAATTTGATCTTAGGGACGGGATAAGACTAATAAATCCGTCGTAAGTTGCAATGATGGAATTAGTAGGCGATAGATAAGGTTGACTGTATCAAGGGACGCAGCTTATCAAACAGGCAATTGACAGTTAAGAATGGTTCTTCATGAAAATTGTAGACACCACAAATGGGCATCTAGGCTGTGAATATTAGAATTGTTTTTTTTTTTACTAACGTGTTTTTTCCCCCCTTTGCAGAGACCAACATCTGGTTCCGGTGTCGGTGGTAACGCTAGGCTTAAGGTGACCGTTAGAATTGGAAACATCTGGGCTTCCTTGAAATTTTCCTATCGAGAATAATCATTTATAATCGAATTTATAAATGAATGCTCCAAAATTAACCAAAACTGATTTTTTTTTTTTTCTGTTCTTAGATATAAGGCCGTCAAATGGTAACCGTTGACACAGCAGGAAATTGAGCAAGTGATAGGAAGTTCTAAAATTAATTTCTATCGGGGAAGGGAATGGGTGTCCGTCATTACTCCGGCTGGATTCTTTATATCTCTTGAAAGTGACATTTCTATAGCCCCATCAAACTTTATCTAATTACTAGTGGACCCTCGTGTCATTTATCTTAAGAAAAATCTCTATCTCACCTATTTAGAGTTTATCGCTTTAGTAGTTGTAGTTCATTGTACAGAAAAGTGCAATTAGCAATAAAATATGTTTATTTTATAATGTATTATCATTATTATATTTAATCATCGGCAGAAAATAAAAACATAAATTAAAATCGGTCAAGTTTATTTGTTTGTCATTTTAAAGCACAAATAATGGAAAATTTAATGATACCCTGTTAAGAAAATTTGACTGCTATGTATTATTCAAAAACTACATAAATAAGAAAGGCTCCTATCTAATAATTAGGTTTATAACTATTTAATATTTCAAATAAACCATTTAAATTACATTTCAAAGAGGTTTAATTTAGTTTCCCTAGGGATCCCATTTAGTTTACAGTGAAACATATGTTTTCATGAAATATTATTAAGTTTGAAATAATTACTAACAATGATAGTTAATAGATTTAAAACAACTTACCAGTTATGTTAACAAATTATTTACAACTCTGTACGTAATATTGTTTTTAAAATATTGCGTATTAAATAGAAGAAAATAACATACACGATCCTGTACGACGTTGGCAATGTTTTAGTTATTATAACCTCCCTCTTTCCCAATGACATATGTTCATAAGTTTATAGTCTTACAACAACTTTGCATTAACTTGTACGATTTATTTTATTGCTTATTAACTTTTCTAAAGCCTTGTGCTTTAAAACTATATATTATACGAGGCATGTTTTTTAAGTAAGTACCGTTTTGGAAATAAAAAAAGACGTGCAAAGATATCCCAATAATTTTATTTTTACATAAAAGCCTGTTCCTTAATCTACTTTTCTACATAATTTCCATGAATTTTGAGGCACTTGTCATAACGCGGCACCAGTTTTTGAATACCCTCCTCAAAAAATTCTGCCGCCTGACTTGTTAACCACTGCATCACAAATGTTTTGACTTCGTTATCGGCTTGAAGACGCCGACCGCCCAGGTGTTTCTTCAAGTGCAGGAACAAATGGTAGTCGCTGGGCGCTAGATCAGGGCTGTGTGTATGGAGGATGATCTAGAGTTTTCCATTTAAATGATTTGATGATTATTTTGATGACGATAACGAAGTCAAAACACTTGTCATAACGGGGTACCAGTTTTTGAATACCCTCCTCAAAAAAATTCTGCCGCCTGACTTGTTAACCACTGCATCACAAATGTTTTGACTTCGTTATCGTCATCAAAATAATCATCAAATCATTTAAATGGAAAACTCTAGATCATCCTCCATACACACAGCCCTGATCTAGCGCCCAGCGACTACCATTTGTTCCTGCACTTGAAGAAACACCTGGGCGGTCGGCGTCTTCAAGCCGATAACGAAGTCAAAACATTTGTGATGCAGTGGTTAACAAGTCAGGCGGCAGAATTTTTTGAGGAGGGTATTCAAAAACTGGTACCCCGTTATGACAAGTGCCTCAGAATTCATGGAAATTGTGTAAAAAAGTAGATTAAGGTACAGGCTTTCATGTAAAAATAAAATTATTGCGATATCTTTGCACGTCTTTTTTTAATTCCAAAACGGTACTTACTTAAAAAACATGCCTCGTATGTCTATGTTACTACTTATATTTCAGGAATATTTTTTCTATGGTTACAAACCATTTATTTTTCCTTTTTTAAAAAAGCTTAATTGTAATGTATTTTACTTAATAAGGCTTCAGTAAAGAATACCCTAAATTATGGTGATAACGGTATCAAAATCCTTGTGTTTTAGAAGGAGTTGGCGGAAACCTAAATCGCGTTATCATTTTATATTTACAGATTCAATGGGCGTGAAGAAAATAAAATTTCGAACTCTCACTAGTGTTAAACGGTGCTTGATAAACTACAACAAAATTTTAATTTCTAAAACTCGTTTAAATGTAATCAATACGGAATTCGTAAATATTTCAAAGTATTGTTATATTTATTTGGACAAATAAATGTAATCAGAAGGAGTGTTTCGGTGCATTAAATAGGTGTATTTTTTTTTTCTTTCCCGCCGTGCTCAAACCTTAATTAAACATCTTAATTAGGTGAATCTTCCCGAGAAATAATTAGCACTGTAATATCTCTATTACTTAATTCCCTAAAAAATTGTATTCATTACATAAGGTAATTTTAAGAGTCTCCTTATTTGCATATTTCATTATTCACATTTAGGGAAAGGGAACGGTATTTTCTTTTTCTTTTTTTAAACTTTATTTCAATACATTACCACGAATGATTAATTCAATGGTTACAAATGTAGAATTCAATTTATTAAACTGTAAAACAAATTATTACCTTTTTTTTTTAATCACCCACTTTGGAAGTACAATGATAATTATGATTCTTAATTTATTCTGGGACAAGTCCCTTTAGATTAATACAACAGGAAATATAAATTGGACTTAAGAATATTATTCAAGGTGTACATTGAATCAATTATTTTTTGTGTGGATGCTTCCTTCAATATTCGCTTACTGTCTCCGCTCCTGCATTTTTCTGCTCCTTTTTTTTCTTAAACAGTCATGCTCATAGAAATCGCATCACTCAATGAAAAAAATGTTTCCAAAATTAATTATAACCGCATGTTTTTTTGGAAATGCTGATTACACAAAAAAAAAAAAAAATATAATATATTGAACATTAAAGGAAAGCACTTAGAAATCGATAAACAAAAATATATAAATTTAAGCTCTCTCTTAAAATGAATTATAATATTAATTTTCAAAACAATGACCCCTGTTGATTTGTGTCACCGCTATTTTCCGTAAAAAATTGTTCAACTTCATGTAACTTGACAATGTTAATTGTTTCTGATGAAAAAACGCTGCAAATTATTACACAATGGTTAATTATTTCTTGTATATAATTGTTCATATAGCTGTAAATAGGCAATTAACTAATATGAAAAGCTATAAATAATCCAAAGGAAAATGGTGCATCACCATTGCTAATTTCAAAACGCTATATCTCTACTAGTCCTGAACCAATTTTTATGATTATTTTTTCATTTTGTAGTAAATTTGATCCTCTTTGGCAGTAAGAACTATTTTATTAATTAATTAGGAAAACGATTTTTTTTTTAATTATTTAATTGGGTCCTACGTATCCTGAAACATAAGCCCTCAAATTTCAAGGAGGGGGAATTTTTTTTGTTTGTTTGGTCGATTACTAAGGCTCATTATAGAAAATAATAAACAAAAAGTATTTATACTAGTCTTCGTTACTATTTCCTTTTCTTTTCTTTCGATTTTCATTCAAGTAATTCAAATAAATTTTCCTCATTCCAGAACACCTTACATTTTTTTCTTCATCATCAATAATAACTGAGTTATCAGGGAATCACATCTCTTTTAAGTTGTCGCTTGTCAATATAATATTTTTTCTCTTTTTTCATCGCGGTGTCTTGATCTCGAAAATCTTTTCGATTTTTCTCTATCTTCAATAATAACTGAGTTTTGGTGGAATTACATCTATTATAATTTGTGACTTAAATATAAAATCAATTTTTTTTTCTGTCTATCGTGCTTTACTGATTCTAAAACTCTATACATATTTTTCTTCATGTTCAAAACTAAGTGTATTTATGGGTAAAATTTTTTTTTTTTTTTTTTTTTTTTTTTTTTTTTTTTTTTTTTTTTTTTTTTTAATGATTATTTGCGGTTTTAGGTTAAAAAATAACAATAAATGTTTTCTCTATGTTCGAAAATAACATAGTTATAAAGCGTATATATAGGCAAGATATCAATTTTATTCGTATTTCTTATTTTTTTTTGCTTATCGCACTTCACTGATTCCAAAATTCTATACATATTTTTCTCTAGCTTCAAAAATAATTG
Source organism: Piezodorus guildinii (assembly GCA_023052935.1). Taxonomy (NCBI): domain Eukaryota; kingdom Metazoa; phylum Arthropoda; class Insecta; order Hemiptera; family Pentatomidae; genus Piezodorus; species Piezodorus guildinii. The sequence continues at coordinate 110,204,505 of CM041295.1, forward strand.
AGTTATGGGCGTATTTATGGGTAAAATTTTAATTTCTTTCTTTTCTTTTTATAATTATTGCGATTTTTTAGTTTAAAACACTCATATATATATATATATATATATATATATATATATATATATATATATATATATATATATATATTATATATATATATTATTTTTTTCCCCTATCTTAAAAAATAACTGGGTTATTGAATTAAATCACTTTTAATCATTCGCCATTTTAAAAATTACCAGTTGATATCAGGTCTTGGGATCGGATCATCGTTGGATGCCCTAGTATTTTGTTGGTGAATTTAAAAAAAAAAATTGGTCCAGGAGCTTTGTAGAAATGCCGCGGACGGCGGATGACCGACTTATTTTATTCTTTATTCGGGTTCTACGTATCCTGAAACGTAAGCCCTCAAATGTTGAAAAGGGTTGAGCTATTTTTTTGGCCGATTACAAAGGTTCATTATTGAAAATAATTTACCAAAACTGCTTAAAATTCGACATAAAGATTTTACTCTGGTAGTAGTTGAAAATAAAAACCAAGAACTAAGAAACGTTTTTTTTTTTTTTTTTTAATTTCTTCATTTTATTAAGCGTATGATTTAAATAAGTAAAGAAAAACAAAAATATTCGATTGGATCAAATTTATTACCATAAAAAATTAAAACATAAAATACCTAGTTTCTATGACCACGACTGAAGCTATTTGTTTGTTTTCTAGTAATAATTTAATATATTTCTCAAGATTATATTATTTTTAATGATATCCTCAGTAATATCCAGTTATATTTTCTTTCCAAACTCTGTTTTGTTTATCTGTTTTCATCCCTTCTGAATATGTGACAGGACGTATTCTCCTTTTTCTCATAGAACAAAATATTATCATTATTAATTATTAATTTATTTTTTACAGTCTTAGTTGACTAATCTATTATGGAATGTCCTTCAAAATTTTAGAAAACTGGGAAGGAATTGTTTTAACAAAGGATAACTAATTCCTCAATCGGAGGTCACTATGATTCGGTGATAGCCGGCCAAATCCATTCTTTACAGATTAACTTGTCTCGAAATGTGTTCGAGGTTGGTGGCTCTTTATTCTATTATAGAAAATTCTCCGGTCTATTGCTTTGCAAAATAAAAAAATGTGAATTGGAAAAATTCGAAAAATGTGCTTATGTTTGTTTACTCGGTATGTGGTGGTCACATGTGATACAAAGTAGCTAAATAAAAAGCTGTTTATAAAATAAACTAAAAAAAATAAAAAAACCCAAAAGAAATTAAATCAAATTCTGTACTAAATGCAAGAAATTTTCATTTTATTTTAAATACCGACTGTTAGCAGTTCGTTAAATGCTTTGTTATAATCAAGAAAAAAATAAAATATAGGTAAATCTAATGAAGATTCAACGCACATTTTAGCTCTTCATCAGGTGAAGAAATAAAGATAAAATCTTCAAATAATTTATGACTATATTTAATCATACATTAATTTGTGATTTGCCCAGTGAGCGGCATGAACGTGTTAAAAAAAGGTTTTATTTATTTTTTTTATTTAACGTCACTTTATGCTACTATGGCTAATCGGAGGAAGGTTTTATGAGTTTGTATGAGGTTAAAAAAGGTTTTATGAGCTTATAGTGTTCACGCCGTCGCCGATTTTTTTTCTCCTGCTCTACCCCACAGAGCGTTCGAATTTATGCCACGTTCCATCTATTATTGCCTGTTCAGACCTGTATACGAGTTGAACGTTTGCGAACAGTATAGTGAGTGCTTATTTTGAAATTTGTGTAAATTTGGTGTTTTCATCCTAAGCTCAGATTACTGTCAGTATTATGTCTTTCATTTATGCCGATGATTAAATATAATAATTAATAGACTATATAAAAAAACATTTTCTTGGCAATTGCACTTTTAAGATAAACTAAAACTCCCAAAGCTATAAACTCTAAATCAGTCAGGCAGAGATTATTTAGATATAAATGACACCTCTTTCAAATTTCACCCTTAAGAAGCAGGGGCAGGTCCACTAGTATAAAATAATTGCATTATTTTTTCATCTGCAGCATTAATACCCTTCCCACCTTCAAATCTACTCTTTTCAATGGCTTTCAGCCTTTTCATTCCCCTAAATAGATCTGCAATCGAACATTGTAACAAGAAAAACATTTGATCTTTATATCTTCCTGCCATACTGTGTTTACAAATAAATTGTAAATGAGTGAATCATTCCTGTTCACACAAGTGCCTAATAACCGGCAGTGGGATTATCTTTATTCGATGGTCATTTATTGTGTTCAAGGTGTATTTAGAGCAAAGTCTTTTTTGCTTTTATTAAACAATGGGCATTGCTGCGACCATTATATTTTCAAACTCGTTGTTGAATATACATTCCAATCTCACCTGCAGTGTTAATTTTGTAATTTGTAAATGTATGCCCCTATTCAATAACGAAAATCTATATAACCCCCAACTTACCACAACGATTTGTTTCATCAATCATTCTAGTCTTAAGATATTTCAAAGAATTTTTTTGATTTTTTGCGTTTTGGGTGATAAATAATTTTTTTCAGACACAACACTCCAAATCAAAAGTTTTGCAATCTATAATTTAAAGAGTTTACTAATTGATATAAAATACATCTATTAGCAGGTTTCAGCAACTCCGAGCCATAATTAGATTTTTGTATTATTTTTCCCGTATTTTGTGAAATGTAGGGAAGTTTTAGATTTTAGCAAATAAATTTTATGTTTGGCCACTGTGCTCTCGCCAATCGTGTCAAAAAATTAATTAGTTTTTATACTTTTTCATATTTTTTTCCGTAATCTGGGACCCCAAAGGTTAAATTTGGACGAGTTTCAGAATTTCGTTCCACCTAAATCGGTCATATTTTCCACTGTGCGACGGTGGCAAAATGTTAACTATTATAACCTCTCTCTCTACCAACAATACATGTTCATAAGGTTATGGGCTTTCAAAAACTTTATATTTACTTGTACGAGTTATTTTATTGCATATTAACTTTTCTAAAATCTTGCGCATCCCAACGGTATATTATATTTCTATGCTACTACTGTATTTATATTATATTTCAGGAATAATTTTTTTATGGTTAAAGACAATTTATTTTTCCCTTTTTAAGAAAGCTTAATTGTTATGTATTTTACCTAATAAAGCTTCAGTAAAGTCTACCCTAAATGATGGTGAAAGCGGTGTCAACCCGTGTTGTAGTTGAGAAGCAGTAACCTGAAACCAAAAATGGCGTTATCATTTTATATTTATTATTTTATATAAGAGTTTTATTTGCTATTCTTTTTTTTTCTTTTTATGTCGCATGAATGAGGTTAATGAAAAAGCAACTGGCGGGTGGCTATTGAATAGGGATGGCAATGTGTACAATTAATTTGAGGGTGCGGGGAGGGCTGGGGCAGATGCCGGGCCAACGACAGATGTACACAGAGAGCAGTTGCTCCGGGCTTCCCGACTACTCAGTAGCTGTGCTGCCTCCTGTCCGTCGCCTTCTCCCCTCTCCTAGCCCAAGTATTCTCTCGCTCTGGAAATGCTATCTAAACAAGGTAATCTTCATTAATTATTTGAATTTAAAAAGAAAATCTGGTGCGCGCTACACACGACTTTCACTTACCTACGTTGTTAAAATCAATTTAAGAATTTTAAAATAAATTGTTAAAGAATTAATTTTATTTTTATCTGCAACAATCAGTTTGTTTCATCGGCTTTTCATCACTCTCCATTACCCTTTACAATTCCGTGTATCAGATAATATTTTTTATCTACAATCATTAGCTATCCAACGGTATATTATACATCTATATTACTAATCTTGTGTTGAAAAACACAAAAATTACATAAAAAAATATGTTTCCACTTTTATACTTTAGTTGTTTATCAAATTCGCTCAACTTGCATATTTACCTGTTATTTACCAATGCTAATAAGATGATGTACTGAATTTTTCGAAATCTATAAAATTAAAGGTACTTTAGAGGAAGTAAATTTAAAATATCGGCATTTAGGCCCTGTCAGACTATTTCAATCAGAATGAAACTTATATCATATTAAAGCCCATCAAATTTTACATCAATATATAGAGCTTAATAAAAAACATTAGAGCCGTTTTTGAGAAAATCGTAAAAAGGTGCAAAATGCATGGTATAAAGTAGATCATACGGCCAGCTGATTTTGATGAAAAAGTTTCTGTAACATCTCAGGCGTATAGTTGTCTTAAATATGAAATTTCAGTTTCATACGACTTTTCGTTTTCGCGCTAGACTTAACACACTCGGATACACACATATACAGACCTTTTTGCGGGACTCATTTGGACTCAGGAGACCCTAAATTGTGTATTTTTCGTTAAAAATCAAATTCTAAAATTTTCACGATCGTAATACTTTCCCTTTTTGTATATATAGGTATATGAAAGTAAAAATTAAAAAAATTGTTATAATGTTTAGGAACCGATAAATGTTGTTTTTGTTATACTAGACATAGTTATACAACTCAAAACAAAAATATTTTGCAGTATAGAAATTTGTTTTTAACTGTCAACTGTGTGATCAACTTTTGGAAGTAGTAGGGATGTATTGCTATCTGAATTGGTTTCGTGGAGCACCTCTTTCTCAAAACAAAGAGGGGTAACTTATTGAATCCAGTATTTCAGAAATGGTTATTAGTTAATTTACTGAAGTATTTATTGATTATCAGGGCAAAATTGAAGTAAATGAATATTTCAATAGATATTTCTTGTCAGTATTGAGTTATGGCTCTCTAATTTTATTTTTTTTTTTAATGTTAATAAAGTTTATTGTTGATAAATTATTTTAGTGTGTAAATTGTGTCACACATTTTTATTTGAGTCAATTTTGAACATGAACTTTAAAATTTACGAAATTATAATATTATATATATATATATATATATATATATATATATATATATATATATATATATATATATATATAATATATATATATATATATAATTATATATATATATATATATATATATATATATATATTTTAAAAAAGTTTTAGAATAAGTAATTTTATCAAGATCGATAAATTATTTCAAATGAATTTATAAATAACATAAAATTTATAAATGTTGATGATATTGATAAAAAAATATATATTGTTGGCCCTGATGAGGCATGGATGGCCTCGAAACTTAAGGAAAGTTGTTAATTATCATTATATACGAAAAGGATGTTATACTGATTAATTAATTAATAAATTACATATTGTGATCAACAATAATATTATTATGGTTGTCAATTTTTTCTATTGGATAGGATTTTTATTTGAGTTTAAATGATGCTTCATCTCACTGTATTTTTATTAATGAAACATTTTTGTCTTAATAAATTTCAGTCATTTACAAAACCGTTTTATTCGTCTTAACCATATACTGACGTTATTATTTATTGTACTATTTTATTTGCTCAATTTCCTCTTGTTTATTATCTTTAAACGTACATTTCTAAAGTTATAATTTAAATAAATATTATAAATCTAAAATAAGACATGATTGACGATTGTTTATGTATCATTTTTCATGCTGTGGGTGGCAATTTTTTATAAAATTGTCTGGTACATCTATATGAATTTGTTGGTTTGTATGTGTGTATAATATTTCTATAAATAACAAAAATAAAACGTATAGCAAAGAAATATTCCTTAGACGAAATCAGTGTTGGTATTCAAGATTTTTTTTAATATTTAGAGGAACATAGAACTCGAAATACGAAATTAACATAAAATTGTAGTTGTTTGTTGTTAAGAATTTGCATGTTTATTCACTTAGATATTGCTCCTTTTATATATTTCAAATATTATAATGTCTCTTCTCAATTAAAAAAACAAAAAAAAAACATTACACTTAATAAATAATATATAAACATAAAAAATAAACGAGTTGCATTCGATTGTTATCGTAGGTCGTCGACTACTGATTCATCCGAGAAAGAGACCCTACTAAATAAGAGATAACTATTTAGAGGGAAATACGCGATCGAACTTTTCAAGAAATCGTTTTCATGTTTTTAATGATCATCTATTAGAGAAATTTCTTTATGATTGACTAATTATTTTTATTGATTGTTATTATATGGTATAAACTTGTAATTTTATTCTGTTAATGCATTTAAAATTATTCAATCTACTAGTAAATAATAATTGTCATTATTAATTACTATAACTTATCTAGTTAACTCTGAATGAATAATTCAAGAACTTCAAATTTACCAATTAAGAAACGGTTTTTCGTATGGTTTATCTAATTTCTATTTGCTATTTATTTTTTTTTAAAAATATTGATTTCTGAGGTGACTAGAAATTAGTAAACATTAATTCATCTTAAATTAAGAAGAAATGTTTTAATTTTTGTAGAGAAAGATATATTTGTATTTAAATGATGGGTATTAAATTTATATAAAAACGAGCTCGGTAAAAAAAAAAAAATGCCTTTATTACCTTTTCAAGAGACAAAGTGACCTTTTTTTTAATTTTTTTATCTTTTGATCTTCAGTCGTATATTTTCTCTCTTTTGCCTTTTCTCGTTTCTGAAATTTTTTTTTTTTTTTTTCTTTTTAAAGTAACTCTTTGTTGGAGGTATCTTGAGGTGCACACATGAGGACACTTATATTGTATAAGAGAGGGAGATAGATTATTTTTATTTTGTTTTCCTCTAATAAGATGTTCTGTTAAGACTTGATATTTTTAAGTTATTATTTATTTATTTTTTTAATCTAATCTTTACGCATTTGAAATGTCAATAATTATTACGTGCTCAAGATTGTGTTATGTATGCTGATCATAATTTCTTTAAATTCGGAAGGATTTGAAAAAACTTCTTTTGAGTTATTTTAATTGGTCATTTTCCAAATAATTTATCGAGTTGTAGTCTTTTATTTATTATTCCGGTAAATATTAAAAATTAGATTTTATTAGCATCGAAACTTTATTAATTATTTTAGATTTTTCTTCCTGTCGACGTTATGGAATGGACGATATTATATATTGGTAATCCTAGTGACCAGTGAAATATTTCGATTCGTATCCTAGTTAAAAGATATGTCAACTGTTAAGAATCCTATTAACGAGAAAGGCGACTTTATCTTATATTAAAAAAATTAACAATCCTTGAAATATTAAAATCGGACATATCCTACAAAATTGTGAAATTAGTCCTTTTCGTGTGTGATCAAAACCATTTAAATTTTCTCAGTTGATTGTTAATTACTAATCACAACTGAACTCTCTTTTAAACTCAGCATCCATTCATTTTTTAATATATATGATTTTAATAAATCGAACATACCGTCTAAGTATTTATACTAGGCGGATAATTTTCAATCGAAATAGCACGTTAAAATATTTAGGATGTGGGCCCGTAGATGCCTTCCCTTTGGGTCCAAGATGAAATAACCACTCCCGATCCCCATAAAAATTTATTCCTTTAATAAATGAAAGACCATTTGGCCATCAAGTATTCATGTCGCCTCTTACTATTCTCATTCTAGCTTTTAAGCCTCGAATTTACGAACCAATCTTTTTAACCGAACGATGTCTTCTGGGACTTGTACGGAAAATGGACGAGTGGAAGGAAATGGGATAGTTTTATCTATAGATAGGTAAAACGAATGAGTAACGAATTTAGTAAGGATGGTGTTAAAGTGAATTGCTATTGCAGGAAAAACGTTGTTAGATTATTTTATGATTTAGGAGGGGGGGAGGGTAAAATGTGATGCTGAGTACTTCCGTATACCCATCATTATTATTACTTCTGAAACTTTTACCAGCATTAATTTTTAATAAAATTTATTTAACATAATATTGATATGGCAAAGAAAAACGATACATTAATACATTATTTATTAAAAATATTTATTTAACAATGACATACATGTTGTGAAACTGTCCATTAGCAGCCTTCCGAAAAATATCATAAAGCAGAATATCTCGTGGCCATCTTCTTTTCAGACTACTCTGTAGATTTTCAGGAATTAAAGAGGAAGCAATTATAAAAACTACTGCGTCAGAATGGAACTTAAGTTTGTCATGAAAGAAATAGTAGCTGGTCCTAATTCCGGCCAAATCAGTAACATTGAGGTCATAATGAATTGGTTTACTCCTCGTGGCAAAGGGAAGAGCTTTGAGGGGTTTACTAAAGAATTTTGAAAGGTTTAATCGTTTGTCTAGTAAGTGTTGAAGTAAGCGGCGAAGAATTCATGCCAATCTTGATTAAACAGGAATTGGAAAAAAATATAATCAGGAGTTTTTTTTTTCGTCCATTTTATAATTAGGGGAAAAAATGTCTTCAGTATACTCGTATAATTGATATTCATAGACTATAATTGAAATTCTTCCGAAGAGGTTAAAATTTATTCAACTTAAAAAAAAAAAAAAAAAATCTGAATAACAGAGTACTAGAACCTTTCCAAATTATTCTTTAATATTCGTTAATTTTATGTATATGCTATTGTCTTAGAAACAAGCAATTATATATTTATTTATAATATTAATATTTGAAAGAAAAACGCAGTCTGCAAGAATGAAGAAGTGTGAAGAGAAGGAGAGAGGGGAATATGTGGGCAAAGCTGGGAGAAATTGATATTTGCCTGGTCTATAGACTGTTCGACCAAAAAAAAAAAAAAAAAAATTGATTAATGTTTTAATTAGAGTGTTCCTAGTATTCTTATTTAAGATATGAAAAAAAAAATAAAACATATTATTTATATATATATATATATATATATATAATGTTTTAAGTAAAATAATAACTGTAATTACCTATAATATATAACTAATTTTGTTTGAAATTAACTGTAAATTTCTTAAAAGTACACGCAGAATCAAAGATTTAGCAGAGACAATGTACATTTCATACTTTTATGTCAGTTAATTTCTCGGCTATTAATTATTATTATTTAATTAATGTTTAATATGTTATCAGACTAGAAATGGGTCAAGGCATTATGCTCCTAATTGCAAGAAACATTGTTGGCAGCTCTAATAGGGTTAAGTAAGATACATTACTGAATCTTGTCGTAACCTATCTTGGGAAAGCCGCATTGATTTCCTCACTTAGTTAGGGGGATTTATTTGACAAGTTGCATATACCCCTAGAATTATTGATTTATTGTAATGATAATATAATATAATATAATATAATGATAATTAAAAAATATATTATAACGTATATAAGGAAATTAGATATTACATTAAAATTTCTGCATGTGTGTTATATATGTATAACTAGGTATACTTATAAGTATATATATATATATATATATATAATATATATATATATATATATATATATATATATATATATATATGTCTCGTGGTTCAATCAATCAATAACAATGCTCCAACCAGAAGAAAATTATCACCGCAGAAAATCTACTAAAATAGATACCGATGTCCCTAAAACAACTACACAAAAATATGTGTACAATAATTCTATACATACCGAAAAACTATCTGTAGGACTAAATATAAACAAAAATAATAATGAATCCGCTATTACATTAAAAAATAAAACAATATTATCTAAACTCTTTTATGAGACCAAAAACGCAGAAAAATTATAATTTAAATTAAATATAGTGTACGAAATTCCCTAGAAATCTAGAATATCAATGCGAAAATTCTGATTTTGGTATATCTGATCAAAATTAAAAAATAAGTGTATGTCTGGACAAATACAGTTGCACTCCAATAACGAAAACCAGATCTAACTGTCCTCCACACGCATATCATTCATTCACACAAAATAATAAATCACGAAAACAGTTTCTAACGATATATGAAAAGAATGATTACATATGAAAAATTATAAACATCGCGCCGTAAAAAAAATATCAAATGTCCAAAATCTTTATTCATGTTATCCAAAATTAATAGACTCATATTTACTATAAGTATTAAAATAATCATAATAAATGATGTATCTGAAAAGCCGATTCTTTGACCGCAGAAAATCAAATATTTTAGTATACACACAGTTCTATGACAGACAATATACTGTTTAATAATGTAAGTAAATTTGTAAGAATTTATTTTGTGTATATATATATATATTAGAGAGAGAGAGAGAGAGAGAGAGAGAGAGAGAGAGAGAGAGAGAGAGAGAGAGAGAGAGTGGGAGAGGGAGGGAAAGAGAGAGAGAAGAGTTAGTCTCATAATTACGTAAAGTTGAGAATGATTGAGGGAGCCTGCTAAATAAGCTCACATGGGTTTCCAAAATTAATTATTTCTCCCGTAAAAGTAATTAATACAATTGAGTTTATAATTAGAATGTTAAGGACTCTAAGGACATTATTTGTTAATTCGCCTGTTTCAATTGAAATACGATTCACTGAAGATTAACCGGATCATCTACCTAATTTATTTCACCATTTTTATATGTATTTATTCATAAATCTGTTAATAATTTTTTTATATTGCTTGTTAGAGCGGATCCTCGTGATTTCGGGTGCAACGAAGTAGATACAAAAAATAAAGTATGATATAATTATTCACTTCGTTATAATGAGCAATAATTTAATTATGATATCTGATCTGCGGAGTTTACTACCACTCGAGCCATTATTACAATTAACAGATACATCTATTATGTATGTTTACTAATGTTTAAATAAAAATACAATTAAAACAAAAAAAGCTTCGAACTATGACATTAAAATCCAATTAGATAATTTTTATACTGTTGATTAGAAATTAAATTAAATTAGAAATATCGGATTTTAATCTTATGTTTTGTCCAATTTTTCGCGTTTTTCACCAACTCAGTTCCTGTACCGCTATTTTAGAGACTTGATGCTTAGTACAGTCGTCCGAAATCAAACATAAGCGCATGTTTTAAAAAAATACTAATTACAAAAAAAAGTAATATTATTATATATATATATATATATATATATATATATATATATATATATATATATATATATTGATAATTAAACGAAAGCCCCTAAAAATCAACGGAAAAATATAGAAGTTTAAGTTCTCTCGTAAAATGAATTATAATATTATTATTCAAAACTAAGTCCACTAGTGGTCATAAAGGTGCGGTGTGGTCTGTTGGATAGAGCACTAGTCTACTGTTCTCCGGGTCCTGGGTTCGAATCCCGACTGTTGCAGAATATTATTTATTCTGTTAATTTGGCCGGGGGATGACCCTAGGGTATGGTTGCCTCCTGGGGCAAACCCACCCACTTAAAAGTGGGTAAACAGTACGTATCTCTATATGACCACCGTAGAAACAGTACGGATCTCTATATGACCACTAGTAATTAAAAGTATTAACCAAGAATTAGGAAGCGTTATTATTATTATTTTAATTTCAAAATTTCATTAAGCGTATGATATAAATAAGATTATAGAGTGTAGTCTACTGTTCTCCGGGTCCTGGGTTCGAATCCCGACTGTGGCAGAATATTATTTATTCTGTTAATTTGGCCGGGGGGCGACCCTAGGGAATGGAGACTCTCCTGGGGCAAACCCACCCACTTAAAAGTGGGTAAACAGTACGTATCTCTATATGACCACCGTAGAAACAGTACGGATCTCTATGTGACCACCGTAGAAACAGCACGGATCTCTATATGACCACTAGTAATTAAAAGTATTAACCAAGAATTAGGAAGCGTTATTATTATTATTATTTTAATTTCTAAATTTCATTAAGCGTATGATATAAATAGGTAGACAAAAACCAAAACATTCGATTGGATCAAATTCATTACCATAAAAAATTAAGGCATAGGATATAATATCTATGACCTCAACTGTATACATAAACTTCAGGTTTTGTATGTTTACAGTTTCATATTACTAGTTCCTAATTCTTATTTATTATTATGAAACCATTATTGAAATAAAGACGGTCGCGTAGACGGATAGTATTTTTCATATTTAAAGTGTAGTATACTTCATTGGATTGGAATATGGAGCTGGTGGTTTCATCCAGCCTGTGTTGGGATGAACTTGGTATTGTATTGATTCTAATTATAATCAGAAATCTGCTTACTTCAAGGTCGGATATTTATCCTTATCGCATAATGGAACATTATTCTTCTCGATAAAGCGTTATTGCTAGATAAGACTTGAGATGGGCGGGAAGTTGGCTTCAATAACAGCTTCCAGATTCAGTGCCCCTCATCAGCCTGCTTTTTTCCTAATCAATCTATCTCATTTCTGTTGGGCCGTTTCAATGACCTCTCCACTGAAAAGATTTCCTCCCCTCCTTTATCTAAAACCAACCGGCAACTCGACAGCTGTTCTCAACGAATGAACTCGGATGGTAGCTTAAAAGAAAAAGATTCCGGCCTAATAAATATATCTTATCTGATATAGCGAACTATATCGCCTTGAGACAGGGATAGATCCAGTAAGTCTTAATGCTGTTAAAAAAACTGACAAAACTATGGTCTAAGGCTGCACTCATGCCAGAGGATTGACTCCCAAAACCGTGTTTCAACAGACTTGATTTGGACAAAGATGTGCCTCACTTAGGTTTCTCGAGTTGGGGCAGTAGCTGAGGTTGATGCCTTTAGAAAAGAGCTTTCTACTTGTCATACAAGCGGACCTCTGAGATACAAAAAGTAAATAATTTAAAAAGCTCATAACCAATACTTTTCAGCTGAAATAGAAAGAATTTTTAACTCTACTAGTTATTTTCTGTATAAAACATAATGCTGTTACAATGCACCCGATCCCGAAACATATTTGACATTCTAAGTCCATAAAAGAAATTTATATGAATCAGTCAATAGAGAGTTGTGAACCCAAATCATTTCAGGCTCTATTAAAAATACCCAGCGTTTACATTTAAATTGTAAAAACTCTCTATGTCGTGCGATCAATATATTTCCAACAGTCTATATTACAATCTTCTGATAATGATAAGTATATATATATATATAATATATATATATATATATATATATATATATATATATATATATATATATATATAACGAACCATCGAACCGCAGCTTTTGAAAGATCTTTCAAAATCCTACCGATCCTCTTCAATTCAATCTATTCCTACTCATATCCATTATTCTAATACCCTTCCGAAATTTAAATCCCATCTTTTCAATTACTTCCTGACCATTAAATTTCCAAAAAAACCAGACTGATCCAGTTTCCATTAAAATATGTACATAGAAAAAAGCTCTAGAAGTCTTAACTATTGTTTCATTGTTTTTTATAATTAAATAAATAATCGTATTTTATTTTTCGGTTCATGGTAATTATTTATTTCATTATCATTTAATTTTTTTATAAATATTATCTAAATCTTTAATTTTGAGGCTATATACTGATTTATTATATTTTTCATTCTCATGCGATTTATCTCATTTTTTATTCACTTACTATTTTTCATTGTTGTTATTTATTTTACTATTATTACTCTAAGGCAACAAATTCCAAATTTTATTGTATTTTGTATTATTCTAAAGGGACTTGTCACAGAATAAATAAATAAATTATAATTATATAAATTATTAATATATATATATGTATTACCCTATGTATTATATATATGAATATATTAATATATATATATATATATATATATATATATATATATATATATATATATATATATATATATATATATATATATATATTTTACCCATTGATAACTTACATTATCAATAGTCGAGATATAGGTGTTTATTCTAATTATTATGCTGTTCTATTTCTATTATTTTCTAATTTAAAAAAAAAAAAAAAATTAAATTAGAAAATAATATAAATAGAACAGTCAGCCAATAAACATCTAAGTGGACGCTTAGCAGTAAGCTATAAATGGAAAGTAATGTGTTGTGTTCTAAACAATGTTTTTAAAAAAGTCTTTGTAATAGGGAAAGAACCCCGAAACGTAGAAAAAGTATGTAATAACTAGTAAAGAAAAATAAACGTATAATAAAAGGAAGTTAAGGAGTGCATATTTGAATGTGAAATATTAAGGAAAACTTCCTAAAAAATTATAAAATAAAATAAAATTCTTTTTGGCTTTTATGTATATAATTTGTAGCAGGGATTGTATTCTAAAGAGATATGATGATCATGCTCTCTTCATGGATCACATCCTATCTTATTTTATCCGAAAATTGTTAACGATCCGTCAATCAATAATTCCCGTTCTCATAGCAATACTACTCACCATTCTAACGAAGCCTGAATAGGTGTAATTACATGTTAAATTTTACGCCAGCGCCTGCTTGATTTGAATGCATTAATGAAGCTGTGAGTGTGGTCACGTGCTATGCAGATTCCGGTAATTGAAAAAGAGGTGGCTCCCGTATCGCCCTAAAATTATTCCGCCAGTCTGAAATATAAAATGGTTTCCTTTACCTGCCCCCTTTCTTCTCGTTCTTTCTCTTCTGCTCTATCTCTCCTATCTATATCTCCACGAAAAACAGAAATATATAAATAGTTAAACCTGCAGGCTAAATTATAATTTATTGAAAGGTAATTTTACAAAAAATTTAAAATGTTTTGATAATTGAATGTGACCAAAATTAATTAATACGTTCCTCTAAAAAACACACTGTGTTAAGCACACTTCTATCATGCCTTGTTTAACTCCTCCGCGAAACATTACTAACCTCGAGGTTCGATTCCTATCCTGCCCTATTTTTATTTTTTAAAACGACTTTAAACCGTTATTACTTTCACTTACCTAACTTACCTACATATAGTAAAGTAAAGTCTTGCGATCGTGAAAATTTTTAAAATTGAGTTTTCACTGGAAATACACGTTTTAGGATCTCTAGAGTCCAAATAACCAAGTCTCAAGAAAAAAGGCCTGTGTGCTTAGATGTAGTACCTCTGGCTCGAAAACTATCGTCGTATGAAGCTGTAATGTTATGTTTAAATAACGTTCAAAACTTCAAGTCTATTACAAAAAAAAAAAAAAAAAACTCATTGACGTTATAATTTCGTACTTATGGAATCGAGCTTGTGGGCTCTACTAAACCATCTAATTCCTCCCGCATCCAATCCTTACAATGCAAAATCCTTCGCAAAATACTGAATGTCCTTTATTTAGTCACAAATCAACTCCTCCATAACGATCGCATCATCCCATTTGTAGAAGACCTAGCCCGTGAAAGATAAACTTCTTTTCATTCCTAACTCTCTGCCCACGCAAACCCATTTGTCCGTAATCTATCTTCCATAGATATTCCTCATAACCCGCCTAGAAGAATGAAATGAAAGTGGCCTCGGAACCTCGTGCCTTAAAATAGTTAGTGAAGAGCGAACACTGGGTAATTCTTTATCAAGAACTTTCTTCACCCTGCATATTTACTAATTTTGTTTGTAAAATACAAGAAATAAATATAAATTAAAAAAAAAACAAAAAAAACGTACAGTATATGCCTAAGATGTTTCAGCAGCTGTTTCATCAAAATCGACAAAGCATAAAAGCCATTTTATAACATCCATTTAAACCTTTTTACGGTTTTTTTTTTTTCAAAAAAAAATTTTTTTGATTAAACTCGCGACGTAAAAAATAGTTTGAAGGATATGTGGGGAGCCATAAATATGTAATTAAATGGGGATTCACTCAGGCCTCTCCCCGGGTGTGGGACACCCGTCAGCCAAATGGTGGCCACTCACAAAATCAGGCGTAGGGGGTGATGACCGTATACTACAGAAAACATCGAGAAACGTGATTGTTATTTCCCTGGAGATTACACCGCGAGGCCAAGGGCCTACACGGCCTATCGCGCCACTGGCAGAAGAAATATACAATATGAAAGTATTTGATAACCGATTGAAAGAGAAAAAGCAAAAATATTTGTTCAAATATATTTTATTTTATTTTTATTTTTGTGTGTTTTGTGTTAAGACTATACCCGTAAAAGAATAATATAAATATGATATATATGTTATAAAATAGTTCATCAAAATAATCCACCAAGCTCCAACTTGCAACTATAATTTGCATTCCCCTGCTAACCTAAAATTGTCTAATTTTTACGAAATGTCTTATTTCTGTATTCAGTTTCAGATTTTGTTATGGGACATGTGCTCACGAGGTATTTTTATAAGATTATTTTATTTCTTTTGTAATTCCTTTTTTAAATTAGGTTTCGTTTTGAATTTTATAAGTTTCTGAAGTTAGTTTAAAGTGATAACTTTCACTCAGCATTTACCTTCCTGTTCTATGATTGCCACATTTATGCAATGCAATTATATAGCTTACTAATTTATTTTGTGTAGCCCAACCTGTATGAAGTACCATAGAAAAAACTTCCTTATAAAAAAGTACTATAGGACATCAACCGTTTCCTAAAATCTTTAAAAAAATTTCCTTTATGTATCTCGTGTTTTACTGGCTGTGATATAAACCAAAACATCTCATGAGGAATAACCATGAGCCATATAATCCGTCATTTTTTATTTTATTTTTTGGAACATCCCACAAATATTTTAGAACGTTTAGGTGCACCACGCCCCTCCCCTTCCCAACCCAATATGGCGATTGTATTGTTTATCTCTGCTGGCGTACAGCGTGTTTGTTGTGTGTGTGTGTAAGAGAAAGAGAATGAGTATTTGAGAGCAACCGAGGAAATGGGTTGGGCTCTTCAATAATTGCACACATTATGCCCTCAACTCATCAGGGCTCCCTACCTTGAGCT
Organism: Piezodorus guildinii; assembly: GCA_023052935.1. Classification (NCBI taxonomy): domain Eukaryota; kingdom Metazoa; phylum Arthropoda; class Insecta; order Hemiptera; family Pentatomidae; genus Piezodorus; species Piezodorus guildinii. The sequence continues at coordinate 110,221,184 of CM041295.1, forward strand.
TCAATAGTAAATGCCACAGTCATTCAATCATGCATTAGTTAAATAATGAAACATATAAAATATTTACATGTATTAGTGTAATATTTACACAATTGCGTAGTCAATTCTGAATAGTAAGTACTTGTATAGTTAATTGAAAGAGAATAGTTGAAATTGCCAGCTTTAATATTTTTCAAGATTGTTGTGTTTTAAAACTGGTTTATTTTATTTTTTTATAAATTAGGCTTAGATCTATGATTTTTAACCCTGCAATATATATAAATAATATATATATATATATATATATATATATATATATATATATATATATATATATATATATATATATATATTCTTTTAATAACGGCTTTATTCAAATCAAATTTCGTACATTTTAAAGTTCAGCAATTTTCTACTCATTAGGAGATTTTGTCCATATTTCAATATTGTAGTAATCCTTTAAATACGTTAAAGGAATTGAAATTCTGTAGGAACATAATTGAGACGTTGGTTTCCAAAAGGTACTAAAGGACATATTTCACGAAATTGATTTTTTTACATATTTGTATTCTCATCATTTAGTTTTATCTAAATATTCTATTTGATGTTATCTAATGAATTCTCAAGTTCTTAAAAAAAATGCGATTTAGTAATGCGGTCATTTTCTAAAAGTACTAATTACGCATTTATTTTCGTTCCAAATCATTCTAAAAAAAATCATTTCATAACATTAATATGATATTATTATTATAGTGAAAAAATAATTCTAAATTGTAAGGCAAAAAGACCCAAATTAGCTAGTTAAATAATATAGTAATGAGAGATTTTCGCGCTTCCTGTAAAATTTCCTAGAATGGATATAGTACCTTTTGGAAATCAACGTCTCAATTGTAAACACTAAGTAGATATTAAACAATAAGTGTGATGTATCCTTCAGCTGTTTTGACCTTGCCACTAATTTTTTCGTAAATAGATAATTTAAAAATATAATAGTATATTTTAAAACATATATAATTATATGACATCTAAGATTATTTCGAAATAATAAAATTATATGTAATCTGTTCTCAGTATTATACCTGCGGTTTTTACTGAAACTCAAACTTTCTCTTAAAATATATTTTATTTCTTCCTCTTTCAATTCCAGCAGAATATCGCAATCCCGAAAGAGAAATATCAACTTTTTCCCCTGGGGTTCGGAGAGTTGATTTTAGCCCTAAAACAAATAATGAAAGTCTCTCATAACTGACCGAAGTTTTAAGCCCCCTTTGGTTCAGTTATTGCAGTTTTTTTAATATGCACTTTTCCCTCAATACACCTTATTATTTCAATTTTTATGTTTAAATAAGTGTTAGTTTTAGAAGAATTTTTTTTTTAATCACATTTATTAATAATTGGAATACTAGAGAACTCTGGCATAATTAGTAACAAATTGTATTTCCATTCAATACCACATTTACATTTTATGTTTAGGTGGATGATAAATTATTAAAGTCTCAACCACGTGACTATAATTTATTTAATAAATTATTAACTTATTTTTTTGTTTATTAATCTTTTTTTCTCATACTAGATAAGACTAATCATATCGATTGTGATATTTATTCCATTATATTGGATTACCATTTCAGAATAAAAAGGAGGCCTGTCATGTTCATAGATATAGAATGTGATCCAATTCAAATATAATTTCATTTTTTTATTTTATGTTTCAGGTATGTGTTCTGCTCACCCAGATACGTTATATTAGGACAATTCTTCGTAAGTATTTTTTTCATGGATATACAATTAACCAAAAAATTCTAATCATAAACATAAATGTGTGGATAGTTGGTTGTGAATTTACGAATATGTTGAGCCAAATCAGGGTTAACTCGAATCGGTTTAGGGTTCTGAATGAATCTTAGCTATTGTGAAAGTTGTGTAGCACATATCGGCGTGCCAGTCAACTCAAACGTAGCACCCTCAGAAATCCATTACACGATAACGAAGAAAACTAGTCGATAAACCTTTTTCGGGTTAGGAATGCTAACTAAAAATGGAAAATCAACACGTCGCTATGTATATCGCTCTCTCTATATAAAATGATTTTGGTTTCCGCCAACTCGTCCTAAACCACTAGACGGATTTTGATACGGCGTTTACTATCATTTGCGGCATTGTTTCCTGAAGGTTTAAAAGTGAAATTAAATGCAATTTAACTTTTTTTTAAACGGGAGAAATAAATTTTTTATAACCTCATCAAAAAAATATTCCTGAAATATGAGTAGTATAATGGACGTATAACCTACCGTTGGAGGGATCACTTGTAGCTGGGTGGTTAGGGTAACAGCCTCCTATGCCAAAGATCACGGGTTCAAACCCGCAGGTGGTCATAGGATTTTTTAATGGGAGTAAAAAATCCTTAGTTACGCCGTCCTTCGGATGGGACGTTAAAAGGTGGTCCCGAGCCTATGCGATGTCAGGTACTCGTTAAAGATCCCTATCCTAATAAAACCTGGATAGGTAAAATTTAGGACTCCCACTGTAGCATCGTCCGATTAGCCATAGTAGCATAAAGTGGCGTTAAATAAATAAACAACAAACAAACCTACCGTTGGAAAGCGCGAGACTTTAGAAAAGTTAATATGCTATAAAATAAATCGTACAAGTTAATATGAAGCTTTTATAAGCTCACAAACGGTTGAATATATTTTATTGGAAAATAGGGAGGTTATGAAGTTCGCCACCGTCTTACAGGATCGCGCAGGTTATATTTTTCCAATCAGTACGCAATATATTAGAAACAATATTACGTACCGAATTGTAAATAAGTTGTTAAGATAAATGTTAAGTTGTTATAAATATATAAACTAGCATTGTTATTAATGATTTCAAATGTATTACTAATTCATGAAAACATATATTTCACTGTAAACTAAATGAGATTCATATGGATATGGAATCTAAATTAAACCTTTGAAATGTATTTTAAACGATTTATTTGAAACATTAAATAGTTATAAACCTAATAGGTAATTAGGACGTACCTAATTGTATCTTAGTTGTTAACATATATAGTAAGTTGTTTTAAATCTATATACTAACATTGTTATTAATTATTTCAACTTTTCTATTATTTGATGAAGACTGATGTTTCACTGTCAAATAAATAAGATTCTCATTGAAATTAAATTAAACCTTTAAAATGTGTTTTTAATAGCTTATTTGGAATATTAAATCGTTATAAACCTAATAGGATAGGAACCTTTGTTGTTTCTATAGTTTTTTTAAACATGTATAGCAATCAAGTTTTCTTTAAATGGCAAAATAAAATTTTCCCTTATCCGTGCTTCACTTTAATATGACAAACAAAAAATTTTGATTTATGTTTATCATTTCTGCCGATGATAAAATATAATATTGAATAGGCGTTATAAAATAAACATTTTTTTTTCCTAATTGCACTTTTCGCCACTAATTAAAACTCCTAAAGGTATAAACTCTAAATCGGTCAGAAAGACATTTTTCAAAGATAAAAGCCACCTCATTCCAATCGCACCGGCGCGAAGCAGGAACGGGTCGACTAGTAGTTTATATAATTGTGTTGGATGGTATTATTTGGATGATACTACTTAGAACTGATGGAGGGAACAATAGGGTAGGGAGATAGGGTTCCCCCGGTGGAGTTGCCACTATTGTGAGGAGGCAGCCGCTATGATTCATCCCCCAGATGTGGTTTAGCTGGATCAATGCTTGCAGCTGGCCCTCATTGGGCAGTCACATGGCGGTTTTTCTTATCTTCAAGCTTCAGCGAGCGAGCCTTGTTGCAATTCGCCTGTCGCAAGAGGGATTGTCGAGGGTGCAGTTATTGCGCTGTTCCTGGCCCTAGCTTCCAGGGGAAGGTTGTATCAGAAAACGGGAAGCCGAAATTGCGCGCTGCATTCTGTCGACACTGTAGGTGCAACACTCGTTTTCCTTTCTGCAAAAGGTTCGTGGGAAAAACGTCTTCCTAAACTCGTGAGGGCTACACGACTACGGGACTTTAATTTAGCTTACAATCGATTATAGATCCATAAAGAAAACGTTTCGAAGCAAACAATTGGGTATCATCCTTGTGGAAGACTCATTATTACTATTCCGCAGTCGACTATTTATTGTCAACGAATTTTCTTTAGAATAAGCACAAATTGCTTTTGATTTTTAGCACATCTATCCTAAAGCGACTTATAATATCCATCCCTTCGGAATGAGCTTTACCAGTCGCACCAGCGATGTCACTGATCTGCTCATGGCTTGTGGAAAGGATAAAAGTTATTTATTTAATAAAAAAAAAAAAGAGGGGCCCCTTTATACTGACTTTGTGATTAGTGTTTACAAAAAAGAGTGATTGCTTAAATCACTTGGATTGATTGTTTCCTTTTCTATTTTATTTGTCGAGGACTCCCCTATCCCTTTTTATCATTTCGTCCCCCTCCTTGTACGACTTTTTATTCAAGATCAACTAATTGTTTTGTGTTTTTTTATTTTTTTATTTATTACTGAACACCAACAAATATTTAAATGAAGTTAATATATTTATGGTAAACCGTTTAGTAATATAGTATAGATACTAAGAACATTTCTGCTGTGCCTTGAGGGAGACTAATATGGGTCGAAACGGAGGCCTCAATAAGAACTTGAAACTGTTTTATATTATTTCCTGATATCCCTGGTTTAAAATTCATCTCGTGAGTGTTTTTTCAAAAAGTAACTTCGTAGTTATTTGTATGTAGTCTGTGAATTAGACTGATTGGTTGGTCTTTTTTTTTTTTTCCACTCTCCTGACCATATAGCTACTATTTATTTTTATAAAACTATAACTTTTTAAAATCATTTCGAGTTTTTTTCCCCCCAATTGATAACTCCAAATCAAAATTATGGGATGTAATTGTGATCTGTTATGTTGCTGATTTTTTTCCTCTTCCTAACTATTTATAGGATTAGTTATTATAGCTATTGTTTAAAAAAATGAGTGAGTTTAGCTAATTATGACAATTAATAATTGTTCGTTCTAAACACAAGTGTTTTGGGACAGATTGTTGTTGTTGAAATTGTTGTTGTTGAAATATAAAAAAAAAAAAAAAAAAAAAAAAAAAAAAAAAAAAAAAAAAAAAAAAAAAAAAAAACACAAGTGTAGTATGTAGAAGGTATCTTCGAGACATTTTTAATACGTATCTTCGTTGTAAAAAGTTATATTAAACCTTATCTGAAGTCAGTTTATTTCAACGATTATTGTTGGTATTTCCGAATACTATATACGAAATTGTTATCTCTTTTTTTGCCATTTTCCTTACATAACTACCTTAACATTATAGTTGTTTTCCTGTAGCCGCTGGTGGATGTGATGTTAGGGCGATAGAAATGCTAGCCCGGGCTCAGGCCCGGATGTGTTTTTTTGATCGGCCTCCAAGAAGCTCCTATCCCATGCCACATCCGTCCACTATCGATTATTTCAACCGGCTACGCTTGGAATGAAAAAATCCCCAACGCCTGCACCTTTTATTTTTTTTCTTCTATTTCAAAGCTTATTGCTTCGATGAAATGGCCGGGCACTAATTTAACTCGAAATGATGAATGGCCTGACTTTCCGCCAGCGGTTGACGATGAGCGCCTTTGTTCTTCAAACAATCCCTGCATTCGAATATTGTTTTATGAAATATCCTTGATAAGGGTCTATTTTCCTGCATTATTGCTTTGATAGTTTGATACTTAGTTATAAAACTGATGCTTTTTATCTAGTTAGATTAACAGACAAATTTATCTTACATTATCCAATTCTTCCAAAATCTACAATAGTAACAGTGATAGACTGAGTGAACCTAAAGATTCGATATTTATTTATTCTTTCATACCGAAGCCTCCAAAGCCAGACAAAACAATTCTCCTACAAACTGCTTATTCGGAACAATTTTGCAGGCCCGCGTTGCGTCACCTTCTGAATCCTTCAGTTATCCCGTTCATTTTCAGGACAAACGATTTAGCCCAAGCATTGTACTTTCAGTCTTAGCTACCACCTATCATAACTGTGGAAAGTGTAATACAAATTAGTCCGTAAGCCAGCAAGGATCTATCTCTATATCGTTGAATGTTGAACATAAATATGTCTTTCACCACTCAAATGAAATCTTATTAAATACTTGATGATTTACTTTATAATGATTATCTTCATACGATGAGCCGTTTCTACGATAGTAACCATTATTATGTTAGAAAAGAGTGATATCTCGTTTTCTGCAAAATAATTTTTTTTAATACTTATATATTGTTGAATGTAAGTCACACAAATGTATTTTACCACTGAAATGAAAGCTTATTAAATACTTGATGATTTACTTTATAATGATTATCTTCATACGATGAGCCGTTTCTACGATAGTAACCATTATTATGTTAGAAAAGAGTGATATCTCGTTTTCTGCAAAATAATTTTTTTTAATACTTATATATTGTTGAATGTAAGTCACACAAATGTATTTTACCACTGAAATGAAAGCTTATTAAATACTTGATGATTTACTTTATAACGATTATCTTCATAGGATGAGCCGTTTCCATGATAGTAACCATAATTATTTTAGAAAGGAGTGATATTTCCTTTTTGAATGGCCGCCATTTTGTAATCCATCCGTTTTGAGTTGGCAGACGTGTATTTTTTGCTTTGCCATGATAGATGCTATGCATAAAACATACTAATGATTGTGGTAAAATGGGTTGTTTTTTTCATTGCTGGCACACGGACTAAAAATTCTAACCTCTAAGTTTCCCAACGAACGCCATTCCTCCAATAATATTTTCATTAATTTTTTATTTCTCTTAGAAAGAGAGCATCTGGTATCTCATTATACTGCAGTGAAGTGGATAATGAAACGTTTGATGTGTTTTTTTTTTCTCGGATCGTTGGTACGGCAAAAAGCGCTGAAAGCTTAGCAACCTTGTTTGAAGAGAGAGACTTTGATTAAAGATATCGATTGGAGATGAGAGGAAGAAGAAGATGCGGGTGTCTGCTTCCTCCTCAATCCCAATTAAGATTATCTTCGAAGGATGCCTCACGTTTTATTTTTTACGATGACAAATCGAAATTATGAGGACCTTATCCATCACGTCCCTTTGACAACCGATGTTTGACTGTCATCGGATTAATAACTTGACCGCCCTTTTCGAGCTCAGTTCCGGTCGGGAAATTAAGGAAAACATTTTCAAAACAAAACCCCAGATGAATACAAAATAATTAAAAAAAAAAAAAAAAAATGAAAAAACTGCAGAGCGAATTGGGGATTCATATGAGTATTGGATTTATAACACACCAATCTCTTCTTTCCCATCTTTATTTTTACATATCACAGGAACACCCGGATTGAAAATTTCAGTTAGCTGTTGCTGGAAAATATTCCTGTGTATCCTCCGATACAATTTTTGTATTTAAATCGTACATTACCATGTATCATTTATTTAAATGAGGCAACAATGTAAACTTTCATTGTTTCATGAGAAGACAAAGCATGTTTTAGCCTGGTATATACTAGTCAGAGGGTTTGAGCATTTGTTTATGTAAATAATTGTGCCGATTCATACGTGTCTTTTTAATATAAGGTTAATTGAGGAAGTGATTTGTCCGCATCGAAGGTATTTTTGTAATTGAGGTTTTGCGCGGGTAGGGTGGGATTGGTTGTTGCAGATATTTAGCTTTTTGGGAGCTAATGCTGCACCCCCCTCTTGCCGACCAACAGGGATTTTCCTTCCTTACTTATCAAATATTAACGCCTGAAATTACCTAACTTAGTTGGTGCTTTATAAGGGAAGTGGGGTGGAAAATGTTAACAGAAACTTTTGGGATTTTGTTTTTTTTAAGGATTTGTAGGGAAAAGTTTTCTCATAATTAGGATATATTGCCCCTCTTGGGGCAATCTTGAGCGAACCGTCGCAGGGTAAGCATGAATACGCAATTTAATTTAAATTAATTCTTTCATTTCAGTGGAAAAGTTTCTTATTTCTTCCACTAGGATAATATCGCTTGCTCATCACAGGGCTTAAATATACATAATTATATGTGAGAGAAGCTAGTTGAGGGTGCAGCCAAACATAATTATTGATTGTCTAGAAGAATCATTTAACTTTATGCCGTTTTCGTTTATCTCCATTAACTTAAGATTAATATGATTGACAATATTTAATTTAAAATCGTTTGGTGTTATCAACGGGGCATTACACACCTGTATTACTATTAATATCTATGAAAACATTTTGAAAAAAATCTTATTTTCTAATTTTGTAGGATTCTTCATTATTTGCGATAACATGTTATGTGGACTTTGAAACACATATTTCCGTTTAACACTCAGATTTAAAACTTTCACTACTTTTCATGTATGTATTTGTAATTGAAAGCAATGTGTCGCTTAACACATTTATGTAAGACATCGTTAACAATGGTAAAGGTAGATCAGTTACGTCTGTACGCACCTAAAATAACATTCATGAGAATAAGTGTTACTGATATCCTTGAGCTATAACGTATTCGCCTTCTAGACAGGCTTTCTGCTGTATAATATATACGTATCGTGTATCTACTGCCTGTCATAGGTTCTTTGTTGCAGGAAGATCAAAAAAAAAAAAAAAAAAAAAAAAATGGTGCCCGCAACTAACTACTTTCACTTACCTTCCATTAGAAATCTATTTTAGAACTATTCATTGAATGTTTAGTTAAAATAAGTTTGAAAAAACATCAAATTTCGATGTAAAATCGAATTTTAAATGTTATTGGGTTGATGCAAAATTAATGCAGGTTTCCTCTATTGCAATATCTTAATTCCAATTGTGTAAACAAAGCTAATCCTAACATTGATCATTATTATACCAAAACAAACCTTATCTAATACCCTCTCTTTCACCATGAATTTGTTTAGTAAAATCGTTTTGTTCAGTGTGTTCAAAGGTCTTGAATCGAAAATGTCAAAGTGCGATTTTCGTCCAATTTATTTTTACGAATTTAAATTAGGGGGCTATTAATGAGTGCACGGTGCAGCGTTGGTTCCAGAAGTTTCGCAGAGGAGATTTCGACCTCGAAGACAAGGAAGGTCGGGGCCGTCATCTTGCTCTGGACAACGACCAGCTGAGGTCAAAAGTGGAAGAAGACCCAACCAAAACTACACGAGAAATGGCGGCGGAACTCGGAACTCAAAAATTGCAACGTCTTTGCCCAGCATTGATGAATCGGAAGGGGCCGATCCTGCTCCACGATAACGCCAGACCACACTTTGCACAACCAACGCTTCGACGACTGCACGAGTTGGGCTACGAAGTTCTCCAACATCCGCCTTATTCACCTGACCTCTCTCTTACAGACTTCCACTTTTTCAGGCATCTGGACAACTTTTTGAGTGAGAAAAATTTTCAAAACCAGGACGACATTGAAAATTCTTTTCGTGATTTCATTGAGTCCAGGGATTCGGATTTTTTTTCTGGTGGAATAAGAAAGCTTGTTGAACGTTGGCAAAAGTGCATTGATTCAGATGGAAATTATTTTGATTAAATATATATGGTTAAAGTAAAGATATGGCGTATTTACAATACCTACTAAAAACCTGCATTAATTTTGCATCAACCCAATAATTTTTTTTTATTTTAGATTAAAAAAATATCACAACAGGAACAAATGTCTACAACAATCACTCAAATTTTTTACGTCAGTTTTTATTACCTTCTGCAGCTTTAGATTCCCAGGGAATAAGATCCAGAACGATAGCAATTGAATATAATATTATAATAATAATAAAACAAATCGGATTAAACTTTAGATGTTAGGAAACTTTTTTGACCTTTGATTTACAAATAAAACGCTCTCTCCTTTAATATTAATAACAAACCGTTAAAACCTTGGTACATTATGACCTGTGATTAGAATAAGATATTTCTGCAAAAAAAATAATAAATAAAAAAGCAAGCACACGCATTTAACAAAATTACTTGGTGTACGGAAACTTTTTTGAGCAAGTGTAAGTAACTGAAGGGTTTAATTTTAATATAATCGCCTAAATTCAAAAGGAAAAAATGTCAAAAATTAAAATTCCTGAAATCGTTACGTTGCAGGAAGTTTTTTTTTATTTGAACTTATCCCCTCTTGGATAGGATATGACTCGAGAGGATATAACAGCCCTTTCACTTATTTCTGGTATTGCCGAGGCTGTAGGTTACAGGGTCTGCAGTAGCACTGAGCAAACATGGCTCGCTGATAAGCTGCAACTGGAAAGGTCGTAATCAGCTTTTTATGCCTACGGCCTATCTACTTCGTGTAGGGACTGTAAAAAAAAGTCTCTATTCTGCTGCTACGTTTAAAATTTTTAAGCTGTATGGTTTTACATTTTTACTTTCTCTTACTATATATAGTAAGGAAAGGTATTGTGATCGTGAAAATTTTTTAGTTCCAGTTTTCAACGGAAATACAGGTTTTAGGGTCCCTTGAGTCCACATAACCAAGTCCCGCAAACACTGTGCGTGTGTGTGTGTCCGTGTGTGGTAAATCCCGGGGGGAAACGAAAAGTCCTATGAAACTGATATTTCATATTTAAGACAACTATATGTCCCAAATTTTATAAAACTTTTTTATCAAAATCGGCTTACCAGAAGAGCCACTTTATACCATGCATATTGCACCTTTTTATGATTTTCTCAAAAACGGCTCCGACGATTTTGATTAAACTCCCTATATCAATGTAAAAATTAATGGGCTTTAATATCATGTAGGTTTCATTCAGATTAAAATAGTTTGACAAGGCTTAAATGCCGATATCTTAAATTCTCTTCTTCTAAAGTACCTTTGATTTTGTAGATTTAAAAAAAAATAACCAGATTATCTTTTTAGCATTGATAAATAACTGCTGAATATGAATGTTGAGCGAATTTGAAATAGAACTAGAGGAGAAAACGGCAAACATATTTTTTTTAATGCAATTTTTTGTTTTTTAACTTAAGAACAGTAATATATATGTATAATATACCGTTGGAAAGTTAAAGATTTAAAAAAAATATTATCTCATACACAAACTTTTAAAAGTTAATAGAGAGTGGTGAACAGCCAATAAAACTAAGTAATTATTAGATAATAATATAATAGATTTTTTAATAAAACACATGTTTCTATCGAAATTCCAATTAATTATTTCTTTAATGGCTTCACTCATTTTTATCTCTTACAGTATTTGAAAATTATTTAATCGATTCTAAAAACGGAGGTAAGTGAAAGTCGTGTGCTGCCCGCACCAGATTTTTACTATGAATCTCATATGCGGTTTTGAAAGATTGATTCTCAATTATACGACTGCCTCGTTCAAACGAATTCTGAAAAAGTACTCTTCAATAGAAAAAAATCTGGTGCGGGCAACACACAACTTTCGCTTACCTCGACAGTTGAATCCAATTTAGGAACAATTAAATAAACTTGAAGTTGAAAAAATAATTTAGTTAATTTAAATGATAAGTTTATTCGGTTTCATTGAAAACATATTATTTACATTAAATAATATAACAATATTAAATTATTACGTAAAATAATCAGTAATAAGTTTATGGCCTATTCCTCACTTTACATTACCTTTTACAACTTTTTATGTAAGATGATATTTTTTTCTAAAATCTTTAGCCTTCCAATGTTATATTATACACGTTTCATATCCAAATTCAAAAACTTCATAAAAAAATATATATTTTTTTCCAATTTTCGGCTCTAGTCGGTTATCAAATTCGTTATCTTGCATATTTAGCCGTGTTCTATCAATGATAATAGAATTATATAGTTAATTTTTTCGAAACTACAAAATTAATGGTACTTCAGAAGAAAAAATTTTAAATATCGACATTTAAGCCCTATGAGATTATTTCAATCAGAATTTAACCTATGTGATATCAAATACCATTAAATTTTAATTCGATGTGGCTAGTTTAATCAAAATCGTAAACAGGTGCAAAATGCATTGTATGAAGTGGCTTTTCAGGTTGGCCGCTTCTGATTAAAAATTTGCTGTAATACCTCGGCCGTATATTTTTCTTAAATTTAAAATTTCAGTTTCGCACGACGTCTCGTTTTCGTGCTAGACTTACCACACACACACACACACACACAGGGGACCCTAAAACGTGTATTTCTATTAAAAACTAGAATTAAAAAATGTTCACGATCGTAATACTTTCCTTTAATATATATATATATATATATATATATATATATATATATATATATATATATATATATACATACATATATATATAGGTAAATGAAAGTAAAAGCACTGTAATAAACCCGACAGTTTTTTACTAGGAATGTATTTTTTTTTCTGTTCTGTTTCATAAATAATTTTCTGAATTTATTTGAGACAATGAATTAAACTATATTTTTATCATGATTATTCATAGCGTTATTTCACACTTATCTTAAGGAAATTAAAATTAGATAAGGAAACCGTAGACAACGTTTCAAAAGCGAAAGGAAAATTGGGCAACTTTACCTTTCACGAATTATCCCGACCGCAAAGCAGTTGTACCAACCTACAGCGGAGGTGAGAACATTTTTAATGCAACATCTTCCCCGGCATCTGCATCACTGCTTAGCGAATATTTCGCCACATCTTTGAGAAAGGCGTCTGTACCAGAATTTCACTCTCGGTTGCCAGTTCGGAAATGAGGGCTATATAGTTGAGATCGAAGATTTTAGAGGATTTCATCATGACGTTATTGCCATGTTTTATTATAACATTATCCCTTTTTTATCAAATGTAATAAGCTGTTAATAAAGATGTGAATTTTTTTATGTTTTGAGTTTCTGAAATGTTCCCCTGTAGAAAATATTTTCTTTATGTTTGACAAACATTTCTAAAAACATTAATTTGTGAACTAATAATCTAACCATCAAAAGTTACCTACCAGCAATGCTTCTCTACATATATTTACAACATTCTTAAAAACATCTTTAAAGATTTCGACGAGACTTGTTTTATCAATGTGTTATTAAATTTCATTTATTGTCAAGTAACTTTTATCCTCATCGAAATAGTCCACAGGGATTAAATACCAAATTTTTAGAACTTTTTTGATTACCTTCAATTTGGTCGATTCGGAACAATTAACCATTTCTTGCTGTTATTGTTGATAAAAGTATTATTATTTATTTATTTTTAAATATTAGCTAAACATTGTATAAACAAATGTTATCTAACATGCAAAGCTGTAAAAAGTAGTGGTGTATGACGAAGAGCTCATCAGCTTGTATATGATAACTTCTATTGTTGTATCATTCAATTTTATAAAAACAAAATTATAACGCGATTTTGGTTTCCACGAAACCACAAGACGGATTTTGATTTTGGTTTTCATCATCATCATAGGAAATCGTTCCTAAAGGTTTGTAAGGAAAATACATTGCAATTCAGCTTTTCTTTAAACGAAAAAAATAAATTTTCAGTAAAAAATTATTCCTGAAGTCTGAGCCAGTAACATAGACGTGAACATATGTTATTGGGAAAGAGGGAGGTTATAATAGTTAAAATATTGCCAACGTCGTACAGGATCGTGCAAGTTATATTATTCCATTTAGTACGCAATATTTTAGAAACAATATTAAGTACCGAATTGTAACTAAGTTGTTAACATAAATGGTAAGTTTTTTTTTTTTAAATCTATAAACTAACATTGTTATTAATTATTTCAACTTTAAACATATTCCTAGAAAACAGATGTTCCATTGTAAACTAAATGGGATTCCTATGGAAACAAAATTAAACCTTAGTCATTTCTACAGTTTTACAATACATACATAGGAATAAAGTTTTCTTTATATGGGATAATTGAAAATCCGTTATCAGTGCTTCACTTTAAAATATCGAACAAATAAAATTAACCGATTTTGATTTATGTTTATCATTCATGATTAAATATAATTATCAATAGGCGTTAAAAAATAAATATATTTTCTTGCTGAAAACTCCTAAAGCGAATGCACTGGAATTCATTATGTCACGTAATGAGTCGAAGTTCATTCTATGCACAGATTCCCTTTCTGCCCTCAAGAGCCTTAATATCTGCACTGAACATCCCCTAATTGATAAGATAAGGAAATGTGTGGGAGTTTTAAAAGCACTAGAAAAAGAACTTGTGTTATTGTGGGTTCCATCCCACATGGAAATTGATGGCAATGAAGAAGTGGACAGGGCTGCGAAAGAAGCTGCATTATCAAACGTCCAAATCCACCGTACTTACATCAAGAATGACGTAAAAAATTGCCTAAAGATGAAAATATCTCGGGAATGGGAACAGATGTGGTCAGAAGTTAACAACACAAATAAATTAAGGATAATCAAGTCATCACCTTCTCTATGGGAGGCATTGCAAAGTGATCGCTGTGAGGAAACTACTTAGGCGAGACTTCGCATCGGACATAGCAGGCTCACACATGTCCATCGCATCCTCAGGCAGCCTGACATTGGTTCAGTAACTTGTGTAGAGTGTCTCTCTCAATAAAACATATAATTGAGAACTGCCCCGAATTCCATGTACTAATGGATAAATTTAATCAAGCAAGAACGCTGTGTGAGAGCTTGAAAGACTCCAAGTTCACTACTGAGGTTCATCAAAGAGTGTCATCTGCTCCAGGAACTATAAGGAAAATAATAATAAAAATAATGATAATAATATTAAAATAAAATAATCAAATAAATAACTGAAAAAAATAAAGAAGAAAAAAAAAGAGGAAAGAAGAAAAAGAATTGTAATAAATTAAATTTTAAACAATGGATGAATAAACCTTCCTAAAAAAAAAAAAAAAAAAACTGCTGATATAAACATATTCGGTGCTAATAACCACGAGGTTGAGCACCTATTCCAATACCCTAACCCTTACTCCTAAAGCTATTAACTCTAAATCGTTCAGGTTGTTGTCCTCATTCAAATTGCACTCGTGCGAAGCAAATTAAATTATCTAAAATAAATGTTATCATGTAAAATAATTCTTTTTTTTTTTTTTTTTTTTTTTTTTGTTTTGTCATGTTTAACTTTATATAAATTCGAATTTAAGGGGGGAGGTTAATGAAAGCCGTGTGTGGTGCGCACCAGATTTTTAATCATCAAAAAATCTCGAAATAGTAATGGGCCCCCTAGTGACTGAAGATGTTGAGAGTGAAAGGTTGGATGGAGGGAGGTGGCCCCTGACCTTGGGCCGTGTGGGGAACCGGCTGTAGGCATTAACATAAGGAATCTCTTCCAACCGGAGCATTGCCTTCTTCCTCCGCTGCTACGGAAGCAAACTTGCCGTTTCCTTCAAGAAGAGTTACAGAACCTATAACTTTACCTAAGTTGAAAAAAAAGAATCAGTACCTCTACAACCCACAAAGAGTCAGCTCATATCAGAGTGGGCCCCAAGAGGGTTCTTCACACATGGTTGAAATGATATTATAAATAATTATTCCGCCTAAGCCGGTCATCGAATCCGGGAAAACAGTAGGCTTGTGCTCTATCCACTAACGAACAGTAGGCTAGTGTTATATCCTCTAAACCACGCCACTCACTTTCTTTACGTTTTCTTGTAGAGGAAATACAGAACCTTACGGAAGCGAAATCTTAACTCTGTTTGTCAAGCTCTTAAATACCAAAGCGACTAGTCTTTAAAAGCTGCAAATCATCGTTTATATTCTCTACAGAATACTGTACTGTATTACGTCATACTATTGAAACCAAAACCTTACAAACCAATGAAGGGTCGGTTCGTACTGTTTCCGGGGCAAATGACAGTGCAGGGAGCTGATTAGGTCAAGATCATGCCCAGCCGATAACCCCCCTCCCTCCCTCACTCTTGGAATTAGTAGCAATTTTATTTATCACTATTTACAATAGGGTATAATATGGTCAACTATTTGTAATAGGCAGACTAAAAAAAAATACCTGTGACATCTATTACACCTTACTAGGACTGTCAATATTGCTTTAAACACAATAAAACTGGTCGACCAACTATTGTCTTATTACAGCTTGGTTCTAACCCGTTGAGCAACTTGATTTCTTCTATATACCTAAACTCTACGATTTACTATGTATAGAACTTGAAATCAACGAGGTCTATCTTACAGAAATACGATAATAATATTTTGTGTTTAGAATTATAAATACCATTTGGCGATTGGTGTTTAGATATCACAGTACTGATGTTGCACGTTCATCAGAGAACTAATTTTACTATTTCGAAGGCTATGCCCAATTTTCATATTTTAAGAATTTCTTTGGTGTTGGATTTCGGAACCGTGGTTTGGTATTCCATACGACTAGGGCGCGACGGACATGAGGATATTCGTAAACATGGTAGCTTATTCGATATACAATGTATGAAGAGGGAGGGTGAGCATACGCTTATCACTGACATGGCGTTCCGCAAGTGTTTGCTATAACTTGATTCCTCAGCAGCCTTATGGCCTCGCTGACTGCTGCCTTAACATTCATCTTGGTTGAGTATTTTAGACGCTTATTATTATTATATTTTTTTCGTCCTAAATTAAAGTACTAAATCAAAACTTTTTGCTTTGCCGAAATATTTATATCTACTTAATTAAATAAAGAAATTATAAAAAAAAAAAAAAGTTTCATAGTTCTTGGATGATATTTTTAACTACTATCAGAATAAAATTTTTGATTATGTCGAATTTTAAGCATTTAGCTATCAGAAACAATTAATATTGTAACATTACAGGAAGTAGAACAATTTTCTCGGAAAGAGCGGTGACACAAATCAACAGTGGTCATAGTTTAGAAAATTAATATTTTAATTCATTTTATGCAAGATCTTAGACTTCTATATTTTTTCCTTATTATTTTAATGTATAATATAATCTGTTTGTGTAATCAGCTTCTTTTTTTTTTTTTTGAATCATGCTGTTATATTTAATTATGGAAACTTTTTTTTTTTTGAGTGGTGCAATTTCTATGACCAGGACTTTATATGAGCCTAAATGGAAGGGAGAACATGGCTTCTGAGATTCTGGCTAAATTTTTGATGAACGGCTCAACGGGGTCCCATCATATAACCTTCATGGCTTTCACTACTTGCCCCAAATTATTAATTTGTAATTAACTTTTTTTTTTTTTTTATTATACCTAAAATATATTTCTAAAACAACAATATGGGGGGCTTGCAATTTTTGATTTGACACTTTGAAATTTGTATTTTGACGAATGGAAAAAACAGCTTTAGTTAATTAAATATCCACTGTATTTTTTTAAGTGTTACTAAATTCAGGATCATGTGCTAAGTTTAGTAGGTGGCGCTTTCTATAGTGATTCGGTGGAACTTCTATCTTTTAATTTTTATATTGTTCTATTGAAGTAATATCATGTTAATGAAAAGCTATTTTTTATCAATCGGTAGGTATTTTATCAGTCGAAAATCGGTACAAACAATAGTTACAGAGCTTAAATGTGGATATTTTAAATTTTCTTCTTTTAAAGTACCTTCAATGTTGTAGATTCGAAAAAAATAATCTTTTCATGTTGTTAGAATTTAGAAAAAAACGGGAAGATACACAATTAACAAGAATTTGATGATAACCAACATAAACAAAAAATTGCAGAAATTGTTTTAGATAGATTTTTTTTCCAACATAAAATGTATAATGTACCATTAGAAAGCCAAATATTCGAGAAAAATATACATGTAACAAATAAAGTCGTATAAGTTATTACAGAGTAGCAAAAAACCCATAAACCTTAGATATTGTAGTTTTTCTTTAAGATTATTTATTATTTTTATTTCTATTTAAAATATAATTAATTAAATTGATTTGAACCACGGAAAAAAGTGAAGGTCGTGTGTGAGCGCACCAGATTTTTACCATCAAAGTAGCCTATTAGCTTCAGTTTATTTTATCCAAGCATTTCTTTGCTTTACTTAGTTCTGACAAATTTGAAATTTGAGAAAGTGATGTGTACTTTACATGGTATTAGTATCATGTAATGAACATATCTTTACCTTTCCTTATCATATAGTTTACTGTAGAAACATGATAAATTACACGATTTAACAAAGGTTTGTAAGTGTCTCTAATCTATTATATTGTCAAACTAAAAACTGTCATTATTCCCAGGTAATTGTTAAACTAGTTTAATTCTAATTTTAGAAATGGTATTAGTTATTTCTGGTTTGGAAATGTAGCTATGGAAGAATATTACTACTATCTAGGCAGCTGTGGTTGGGTTGGCTGCTTGCTGAGAGGAACCATTATGGTTTTTATAAGTAGCAGATGGTCTGTACCCGCTCGTCCAATGCCCCCTTTCTTAATCCACCAATCACATTAGCACCCTTTATATACTTTATATATATATATTTTGTTTATGATCGTACTGGTAAATAATTTTTTATGGTTTTTATCTAAAACCATTTACTCAGGCCGCGTATGAGTGTAAAAATCGAACGATAAAACGAATTTCACACCTGTTTTAACTTATTGTTTCCCAAACATTTAATATTTTTATGTAATGGTTCTGTTGGTTCCTTGATGCATTTTTACGGTAAAGCGCCGAAATAATTTCTCTATTTTGTTTGTTTATTTATTTAACGTCACTTTATGCTACTGTGGCTAATCGGGCGATGCTACCGTGGGGGTCCTAAATTTTGGCATAGAAGGCTGTTATGTTAGCCACTACACTATAGATGGCTAGTTATAGACTAGCTCCAATCTTTAAGTATTCTGAATAAAAATACTTAAAGGATAAACAAGATAGAACCAAGAATTGTTTGTGTTTCGCCATTAGTTACTAAAGCTGTGAGGTTGCTCCCTTGCACTATTACCATCCCCTGTGTCATTACTGTTCCCAGTTTCCCACCAAATAAGATGCTACCCTTTACCCTTCTAGCTAATCGCTTCCATAAACACCCATTTCATAGTTGGAGGGGAGGGGGGAGGGTTATATAGGCCCCATAGGAGTGGGGGTAAAATATACAGCACAACCCGCTCCATTTCCGTTACTGCATCACATCGTAATTGCTGGTCCACTTGATCAGACTCGCAAAAACTATCAGCGGAAACAGCCAGGAACCCCTAATGTGGATCGCTGCATGTAAGGAAATTCGGTGAAAGGGTGGAATATTGAGTTTGGAATGACAAAGAAACTATGTTCCAGGAAGGGACTAAAGACCTCAGCTAGGGTTAAACCCCTTTCATCTTCATACCCAATCGATATTCTTAGTGCACATTATTTACTCATTAATGACGTTTTCTTTAATTACACTTTTTTTCAATACTTGTTTTGTTGTTATTTTTTTTTTTTTTAATATGAAACAAGAAATTTAATGAGATTATCATATATTTTTAATATACTCAAACGCCGTTTATTGTCTAACTAATCAGTATAAAATTTTACCGGTACTATCATCGGAATAAAAATTTATTATTATTTACATTAATTTCATATATGATATTAAAAAAAAAAATTTACCTCTGTACCTCTGCTACCCATGAATGGTCTTGGGATCGGCTCATAAACAAATTTGTAGTGTATATATATAGATGCTGCACGAGTTTTCTCATAACTTTATAATGTGCGATTCCAATTAAATTTGATTTATTTGCATTCTATCAACTCTGTTGAGGCGTATCTCAAGTATGGAAATAAAAGTTTATTTATTTTAGGTTGAATACAATGAGAAACAACCAAGTATTGTTTTCGACAGAGGAGGATGAAGTTGTTTCTAAAATTATAATTTTGTCAATTTATATACTTGTTTCTTTCCCCCTTCCCCTGAATTTGTTCTTACAATAAGTTGAAACGGATTCCTGACCACTTATCCTTGTGAAGTATTGTCGAAAACGTTGTTAAATGACGCGTTGCGCTTTATTTCCTGAATCGAACCTTCAAAAGTGAAGTTAGTTGGAAGGGAAGACTATAAAATATATAAATTGGGAGGGGAGGGCTGGGACAAGTATTGACCCTGGGACGGGGGGAATGAGCCGTTCCCCCTCCTAGGGTGCCGTTTGATTACTACGGTCCGACACACGTGCGAACTGTTTGATGTCTCCCCTCCATCTCTCCAATATTTTGTTCAATATTACGCCCCCAACTCCATGATAAAAACACGCGTTTTCTTGACAGTTTTCAAGCGATGAATCATTGGATGTTTATTTTCGGTAGTGGCGGTAGGTGTCTCGCAGGGACACCTCTCGCTTCCCTTACTATTTCACCTCTCCGTAACAACATTCCGTTTACCTCTATTTTCGAAATGAAATGATCTTATCAATACATCTATATATTGTTAATTGTTTCCCAATAAGGCAAATCTACATGTTTCCCATTTTATATTACATGTTACGTTTCATAAATATTCAGTAATTTTGACGTCGATTTACAAAAGGTACATACTAAAGATTTATTTTTTAAATTAATTCATTCTAATTGTTTAGTTTTTATCAAAAACCACCATTCAATTCCAACTAAAGGACGCTCTAGACCTTTAATTAAGCAATTGAGAATGGCAATTCTTTTCGAAACTATAAAAATTCGATGGACTACATAGAAATATGTATATCATGTATATATTCCGACCTTTATATCCCTTCCCACAGAACTAAAACACATGAACGTTCCTTTCGATCCCGCTCCACCAGTTTTTGGAATTCTCTCCCAACAAACATCCGCCGAGCAACCTCTCTCTCTCCACTTTCAAATACCTTTTGTTCCAGTATCTGCTCACTTCCCATAATGACGCTAGCTGACAATAATAATTGTACTGTTAAATGATAGGCAATACTTTTAGTTTTTTACAAGTATTAAAATAAGATGAAATAACTGTACATTTGTTGTTTTTTTGTCTGTTTATTTTTAAAGTGTTACATATTAGTTAATTATATTGTCACCAAATGTATTTATTTCTTATCATTATTTTTATTTATTTATTCTATTTTTACTTATGTTAAGTCTATTTTATTTTTTTCTTCATTAATTTTGTATCTTGGTCAGATGTGAATATTTTACTATGTAAATTTCATGTTATTCTGTAAATTAGTCCCAGAATAATTTGTTTTCTTCTTCTTCTTATCAGTGTTGTCATTTGCACGGGACCCTTAACATTTTCAGTTTTTACTAACACCCCTCGATCGATCCCTCCGAATCGTCTGAATGAAGATGGACTCAGGACTTTTAATATATTACCGTCATATCAAAAAATACTCATATCAATTTTTTTCGATTATCCATCGAAATTTCAGGTACAGTTGTTCTTAAATATTTTATTTCATAGATTCAGAAATATGTTTTCAAGGATGGTTATTAGATACATAGATAAGTATTTTATTGTCAACTAAAGTTACATAACAATAAACGTTTCAAAAGTTGTTATGGTGTTTCCAGCCGGGTGGGATTTTTCATGTATACTCTACATATAAGCAATTATTAAAATACCAAGTTACTAAAGAGACAGACATAAACAAATAAAATTAAAAATATAAATGTAAAAATCATAAATAAAAGAAAAAAAGAAAAGAAAACACTACTAGCTATAAAACAATGTGCTTTAGTCTCTTAATGTTGAGTCAGCTTTGGATTTATTTACTATGTCCCTAATATGGTCATGCTCACTGACCATTTTTCACAAGCTTTGAAGAAATCGGTTGTTAACTTGTAAATGAAATTTGATATGCTAGGCACATTCAAACAGTAACGCATGAAATTAATTGGTTTATTATTAAACAGGTTTTCGTGTGTTTTGAACGGTTTTTGCCTCACAAAACAATATAATTTGAAATTTCATTTAAGGAATTTGAATTGTAGTCCTGGGTCTTTACAGTGGATTTGTGCTGTATATTTAGGAGCGTAGCGTGGAGTGGCTCTAGTCCCCTCACTACCTGGTTTTTCCTCTTCTAGCCCTTTCCCCTTTCCCAACCGCTCACGACAAAAGTTAAATTTTTAGATTCTAAAAGTACCATACATTGTGGCAGTTGAGATCTGATGAGTAATTATTGCATTTATCATTTAAATCTCTAATTTTCTTGTTACCTTATATTCTTATTTTAATATATTTGTATTTCTTGTTTCTTATATATTTATTTTGTTTACTTCCCCACTTTCATTTCACTTAAATGGCATTTATTTAAGTTTCTACTTTTACTTCCCTATTCGTTATTAAAAAATTCTCCCGCCAAAAGGCAAGGTAGCTCCAATACAGGCGATAAACAACTACAGTAATTATGTATTGTAAAAGAAAAAAAATAAAACAATAATATATAAATACAACAAAATCGATTTAATTCAGTACTGTTGAAAATAACTAGCAATAAATTGTAATTACAACAAAGGGATCATAATTTTTTTTTCAATTTAAAATAAATAAAAAATGAACAACTTTAAACCACAAAGTCTCAGAAAACAATGTGTTAATCAAAAAACCGGAAATAAAACTTGTTATTTCTGGGAGCTTTTTATTATGTGAGCTAGTTGCTGAGTGGCTAGCACGCTAATCTCCCAGGCCAAAGGTATTGAGTTCGAATCCCATGTCCGGAGGGACTTTATCAAGCATATAATTAAGTGGGGATTCACTCTCAGCATATCCACCGTGACTGTGAGGCCCGTCAGCCAACTGGTGGCCACTCGCAACTGATAACCCTACCCTATAAAATATCATCGAGAAACGCGAGTTAATTGTCCCAACAGATTAAATCTCTCGGTCAAAGGCCTGCACGGCCTGTCATGCCACTAGAAAGAAAAAAATGTGATGTTATTTATATTGAATATGAAATAGTAGACCGTGTGATTAATGTGATGGGCGAGATGGCGTACAAAAATAATTAGAAAATAGACTACAGTTTTTTCTAGATGTTATATTGCTTTCTGAGTCGATAAAAAGTTTTGATAGTTTTAACTTCAACTTACCGTATTTTTTAGTGACTGATTCTATTACGTTGGAAATTGTTGAAATAAAACCATACATTATTGAGAAACAAGAAAATAACCCTAAATTTAAAATTTGACCACCCCTTATATCAGAAAAATGTGATGTTAAGTGAAATTAACACTAGAAACACCATATTTCGTGTGATGACATGAAATTCCGCAAATCTCTAACACTGCATGACAGGCTCGGATAAGTCAAGCCCAGATTTCCACTTAGTAAATAGAATTGGGTATAAATTATCAGAAGGTATATTGATATTTGAGGACGGTGTGCCGTAATGGAACATTCGCCCATAAATTAGGTATTATTCAATACATGTACCCATATTTGTGTAAATTAGCTTGATTAATTATACTTAGCCCATTGACATAGCGCGAGATAGATCAAGTTCGTCATATTCTCTGATAGTCAAACGATAAGCTGTTTAATTACTGAGGAATGTGACGGGGGTAAGTAGTGTTATAATAATTATGCTCACATATGTTTGTGTGTATGTATATATACAGTATATAAGTATTTAAAGACGCCAAAGGTAGAAACAAACCGACCAAACGTTGCTATGTTTAAATTGCCGACAAGACGTACAACAAAAATATATATATCCATTTTAACATTACATATGAAATAAAATGATTAAATAAATAACTATAAAAAGTTATGATAATTTCATCTATTTTTATAAAGAATCCGGGAACTTAATATGGTGTAGAAACGTGGGGCTCTTATCTGTAGAAGAAATAATACTTTTTTTTTTTTTTTTTTTTTTTTTTTTTTTTTTTTTACTTAGTCTTATCTTAAATCAAGTCGATTAGATAAATCAATGGATCCTTCTAACGATTTATATTGAGTTTTCGTATTTGGGTCTGCAGTGAGTTACATTTGTTTTCTTTACATTTTTGACATTTAGTTTTATATACTCGGATTGGAAATTGTTTAACTTAACATCCTCTTTCATCCAAATCCAAATATTCGTTTTACATATTCTAACGGCACACTATCTCTATTGTATTAATCTAATTGTAGTTATTTAGAATTATTATAAGCGTGGCTATGAGCGTTTGAAAATATTATCAGAAATGTCTGACATTTTGTCTCCTTTAACGAAGCTTGATGAACATAATTCATATCGTCTATATATATATATATATATATATATATATATATATATATTATATAGAGAGAGAGAGAGAGAGAGAGAGAGAGATGGCAAATTGCCTCTGATGCCATCGCTGATCCCAAGGTAAGAGCCTTCGGAGCCTGCACTGGGACTTCCGCTACTTAGGGTAAGGCGCCTGATTCTCGTTCAACTTTAGCTCCCGTAGATTTAGATCATTTCCTTTGACATTGCCTTTTAAATTATAAATCTACTGAAACATTCCTTAAATATTATCAGATTATAATATTTGGAGCCCTGTACAATGAACCCTTGAACTCGAATGTGAGTATGTAAGTAAATGTCATTGAGAACTCTAAAAAGGCATGATACACATGTAGAGAAACTACCCATTGTCAGCACTCCAAAAATACTATAAACTAGAAGGTCTCGGGGCCATTTTCTTTCCAAAAAAAAAAAAAAAAAAAAAAAAAGAGTAAATATTCTGTCCATCATAGATATCTAGTAATAACTAATATTTTTCGATCCCCATCTCCTACGAATTTTCTGTCATCTTAAGAAAAAACATAGAAAACAATTAGTTATTTTCTATCTTATAGACTTAAAGTTACCATGAAAGATTGCATTCAAAAAGTAAGACAATAATAAGTACAAAATTTGAAGATTTTAGGCTAAAAACTTCACATTACATTTTTATGTTGTTTTTTTTCGACAATGATAAGGCCAATAATTTTTAGACTCAGATCGGCTTTTTGTAATTGACTTCAGTTTATTTCAGAAATCATTATCGGTTAAACTCCATTTATAACGCCATCCTCTATTTATGTCCTATTTTTATATACGTCATTATATTGGATTTACCCTTCAGTTGGGGTCGAATATCGCGTGTCCGACTCTTTTTCTTATTCCGGAGTTGGCTCCGGTGTAAGACGGCGAGGGCACGCGGCATTCTCAAAGCAATTTTACTCTCCGTCAGCTGTTTCAAGGTCGCCTTACCCCACATTTCAAGGACACGCCGTGGCCATCACATTCGCTTTTAGGATCCCTTTCAATTCATCGAGAAGGCCAATGTACCATCCAACCCTATATACAATTGTCTCTGTAAAAAATATAATGTAATTGTTTTGTTTAAAAAATGAATATATTTCCGAGTAGGCCTCTAACTAATCAAGTTTTTGAGTTTCGAGCGGGAGGAATTTGATGGTTTAGTGGAACATCACAGCTCAGCCGCATTTGTCCGAATAAACTTGATGATGGTAACAGAAATTAGTTTTTTTTATTTTTATTAATTAATGACATGAAATAAGTATGTCTTTATAATCCTGGCATCAAAAATCCTTAAGAATAAAATTGAAATACAAATTTTATGACCGGGACAGTGTGGTCATAATTTTAAATTAATTTTCAAAAGATAAACTAAAATAAGGGGAGTGGCGCTAGTGGGTAGAGCGCTAGTCTCCTGTGCTCCGGGTCCTGGGTTCGAATTCCGGCTGTAGCAGAATATTATTCATTCTGTTATTTTAGTCGTAAGGCGATCCTAGGGTATGGAGACCCTTCTGGGGCACACCCATCCTCTTTAAAGTGAATACCCAAAAATGGTGAAAAAACCTGACGGCTGAGCGGGATCTTGGACGAATCACCTCATTGCACGGCCGTTGGCTCTAATCTCTATTCGTGGGTTGTAGAGGTACAGGTTTTTTTTTTTTTTTTTTTTGGTTTTTTTTTAATCTAAAATAACATATTGAGGTTATAAGCAATGTACATATTTACAAATCAAGCTGTTAGACAAAAATTATTATGTCATATGAAAATAAAAATTAAAAAAAAAAAAAAAAAAAAAAAAGCAAAACTGGTGTTTCTAGCATCTGTACTTGGAGTAATTGGGATAGAAGAAGGTGGTTAAAAAGCAGTTATTTAAAGGAAAAAAACAGTTTGTGCATGACGGATATCAGCGGAGATAGAATTCCAAAGGGAGGCATATTTGACCAGAAAGGACTTGTCAAGAGATCTGGTATCTGGTAGAGCGGGACTGAATGGAGGATTTAAATTGAACGGTTTCCAAGATGTAGCTGTAGGTTGGAAGTTTTAAGTGATGTAGTAATCGGTATCTACAAGTAGTTTCTTATCGTTTCATTCTAACTTGAGCTTTGTCCATATCCGAGTCCGGATCTATTGTATTTTCTACAGGAGTAAGTGAAATATTTCCTATGGATATGCTCGTATAAGAGAGCAGGCAGCTATAGGTTTGCCGCTTGGAGTCATGGTCGTTCCAATTCATTTCAATCGAAAAAGTTTATTTATACTATGTCGAGTGTTAGTTAAATTTCTGTAGAATATTCCCGCGCATTTTATTTGGGCAGCACAGCTGGGAAATATATATCTTTGTCTCGGTTTTCAAGTCTTTAATTAATAATTTTCAATTGAAATAAAATGAAACCATGGGTGTTTAACGCGAAATAATTTAATTTGTATTAATTCCCACCGTTACAGGAAATAAAGATAATTTTTATTAACCGTTGGCATGGTAATAACATTGGTCTGCGAAAAAAAAAAAAAAAAAAAAATTCCCTCCTTTCTATTTCATGCACAACGAATGATAAATTAGATAATTCTGAATAGAAATATTGTATTAAATCTTCCGTATCACATATATATTTTTTTCAATAGTGGTTTTAAATGAAACTCATTATAACATTTTTGCTAAAAAAAATATTATATTTGTTCAAACTGATACAAATGTTGAATAAATATGTTACAAAACCTACAAATCACTAGATGCTCTCATTGCTGGCTGTCAACAAATATTTCACTTTGTAGTTTTCGTCCTTTTCATATTTTCAATAGGTGTTTCGCGACGAAGCGACCAACAGAAATCGGCAAGCATCGCTTCTGACCATTTTCCATTATAGCGTTTTTCTATGTGCAATATGTCTTGATGAAACCTTTCGCCGTGTTCACCTGATGCTGCTCCAAGATTTTTTTTTTTTTTTTTTTTTTTTTTTTTTTTTTTATTCATATATATTACAATTCGTCATAATAGACAATAATAATAGTCCTACAGGATCTCATTCATACAATAGCTCCAAGATTAGCGGGAAAAAAGTCCAAATGAGAATCCAAGAAATGAATTTTTAGGGTAGGGAGATTATTGCATTTTAGGGCTTTGTATAAATAAAGAAGTTCAAGGTTGTTATCTTATTTTTTGTTTCCTAGAAAATTATGACATACTTCCACAAAACCGGTCCATGCTCACTTTTCAGCTTTATTCAATTTACTTTCAAAATTTGAGTCCTTCATGAGTTCGTATTTCTCGGGAGACACAAAGATTCCTTCTTTCAATTTTGCGTCGCTGATTCGAGGAAATTTAGTTTGGAGATATTGATAAACTCCACCTTCCTTGTTGATGGCCTTAACAAAAATTTTCATAAGGCCCAACTTCACATGGAGAGGTGGTAGAGAAAAATGTTATCGCTTGAAACTAAAGGTTCTTCTTTTACATTCTTGACTAAAGGGATCAAACTCATTCTTTGTGGGTAATTTTTTACTATGTAATGCTTTTTCCTAGCACGACTGCCCCATTCGCAAAAAGAGGAACAAAATTTGGTATATCCTCGTTGCAGTCCAGTTAACAGTGCAACAACTTTTAGATCAGCACAAATGTTTCCACGTATAATGTGAATATTTATTTTTTTTCCAATAACTTCATATTTCCATAATTTTCTTTCATGTTTGTTGCGTGTGCAAGAGGAATAGAAGGATATTTATTACCGTCAGACAAAAAAACACAAAATTATGAGAAATTAAAAAAAAAAAAATACTTAAAAAAAATGTCTATATGTGATGGAAAAAAAATTGGAAGCAAACATCGATTTAGCATATTAAGCTCTTCATATTTATTATATTTGTATTTAAAGGGGGATCTTGTTACAGACCAGTGTAATTAGACTTTAGAAAGGTTCTGGAGAAGGTTCATGGAAAAATGTTGACCCCGGGTCTCCTCTTTTATTCTTTTTTTTTCTTTCTTCTCTGACTTTTACGCGCAATTAACTCGGAAATAAAAATAAACCCATTTGTGAGACCGGCCCCCCGCCGAAAAGGGTCTGTATCCTTTGCCTTGTCCTGGGCCTCGCTACAAAACATCTAAGGAATCTTTTCAATTGCACCTCAAACTGAGAGCTATTCCTTCACTATTTGCACCGTCCTAGTCACATTTTTAATTTTTCGACGAAGAAGTTAGTAGCTTTTATATAAATAACAAACAAAAAAACTTTATATGAAATGTAATTCATTGCTCCGCAATTAGAGCCTTCGCTGAATAGGTTTCATGGTAGTTATAAGTGGAGTACTTGACTTAGGTCAAAAGATTCGTATTCTTGAGTTGAACTATTTTTTTACGAGTTACGCTACTTGGGTTTGTATTAGTTTTGTAAAACGGCTTTTTTATAAGAGTTATTTCATTAATTAAATAAGACCAGTATTATAAATTTATTTTCATACTTATTAGATTGTTAGCTTTCAAAAACCAGAAATAAATTTTACAAGTCCGAAATCATCAAATTGAAAATAATGTAATGAAATAATACACGATTTATATATTTTTTAAGTATAAACTTATGGTATTATGTTAATTTTTTAAATACATTTATATTACTTTCACTTACCTATATATAGTAAGGCTCAAAAAACGGCTCTAATGATTTTGATTAAACTCGCTATATCGATGTAAAATTGGACGGGCTTTAATATCATGTAGGTTTCATTCTGATTGAAATGTTCTGACAGGGCTTAAATGCCAATATTTTAACATTTCTTCCTTTAAAGTAACTTTAATTTTGAAAATTTTACGAAATCGACCATATCATCTGATTAGTATTGCTAAAAAACAGGGAAATCTATAAGTTGAATGAATTCGATATCCAACTAAAGGAGAAAACTGCAAAAATATTTGTTTAATGCAATTTTATTTTTTGAACTAAAGAACAATGATATACTTGTATAATATACCATTGGAATACTAAAGATTTTAGAAAAAATATTATCTTATACATATTATTGTAAAAGTTAATGGAGAGTGATAAAAAGCCGGTAAAACAAACTGATTGTCCGTAGATAAAAATATAATAGCTTATTTAATAAAACACATGTTTCTTTTAAAATCCATCGTAAATAATTCTTTAACTATTTATTTTCGTTTCTAAATTTGTTTAATTATTCTTTAATTGATATAAATAACGGAAGTAAGTGAAAGTCGTGTGTTGCGCGCACCAGATATTTTAAGTATGAACTTATGATATTATGTTTATTTTTTATTTTTTTAAAATACATTGCTATTTTTAAAAAGTATATTTTATGTTATTTTATTTTTCCCCCCAGAATTGTAATAATCGAAAAAAGAACGTTTTTATGTGTGACGATTCTATAAAAAAATTTCAATATTCCCTATATGATATTAAGTTCCTTATCTTCTTCAAATATAATCATATTTATAATAACATCATTTTGTTTTTCCTTTTTTAAATTGATCACGCAAGCCGGAGGTTTTGAAAATAAGCAAATTCCTTGTATTCTAAGCCCCTGGAGAAGGTAGGGATTAATTTTAAAAGCTATTTAGTTAGATGGGGTTGTTGGTGAAGACGATCTAATCCATTTACTGTAAGTTGACACGGTAATAAGTTCACTTCTACTGCCCTCTCACCACTTTACATAACTTATGAGGGCTTTTCGGAGTGTTCCATTCAATTTAAATATATTATTATAATAAATTTTAGCTCAAATTCTTCAATTTATTTTGTCTTGGGACAGTTTTGAATAGAAATTTAATAATTAAGTGTTCAATTTGAATGTATTTTTTGTATTGATATTTATAACTGTTACAAGTAAATTTGAATAATTACCATTCGATTATGGGCTTAATGAAACATTGTGAATATTAGGAATAGATCAAGACAAGAGGTTACGAACTAGTGGATTTGAGTGACCATTTAGGTTTTTATGGACGATTATATTCTTGACAAAATAATGTTTTTTTCGTATGATTTTGGATTGTAAGGATTGTATGCGGTATGAATTAGACAGGTCAGTGAATCATGATAGCTCAATCCCATATTGTCATGTCCTAATGATGGTAATATAAATTAGTTTTAGGTTGGAAGTTTGGAGCGTTTGTCAAGTAAGTGTTATAGAATCGGCTTCTTGTCGCCTTAATCGAGTGTGAGGGTTCCAAGACTTTTTTCAAGATTCCTAGGTACCGGATCTGACCTACTGAAGTAAATAAATTATTGCTAAAGGATACTGGGGATTATTGGGATTGAATTTCAATTATTCACTTTTGGCACTAATCAACGATCTTGGGGCTTAGTGTGAGCTGGATCATTATTTGCGGATAACACACGTCATTGGCGTTGGCACATAATACAGTGAATATCAGGTGCAATAGTGGTGAAACCGGATAGGCATAAGATCTACCTCGAGTTACTGGGACGGAATGAGAAAATGTCGATGAGAAGGAAAGTTATCGTTTACTTAGAAACCTATATCAGTGAGTTGCGAAAATGAAATGTTATGTTAGAAGATGGTATAAAAGCTCACACCAGGATAATTTTTTTTACATACATTTACACATTTTCATTTAATCTTTTTGTTACAAATTCGCAAGCATTGTTGATGTTTGAAAATTTAACGCATGGATTTCTTTTCAAAATATCGAATATTGATGTAGCATTCTAAGATACTATTATATATATTTATATTTATAGTACTATTTTAGATCAATATTTAAAAAGATTCGTATTGTTTCACGGCCAACGGCCACAACCAGGCTTTTCTCCAATTTTGGGTACCTACTTTATAGAGGCTGGGTGTGCCCAAGGAGGGTCTCCATACCATAGGGTCGCTCGATATATGTCGGAATAAATAATTGTGCCTCAGCCGAGGTTGGAACCTGGGACCCAGAGAAGAGTAGCCTAGTTCTCTATCCACTAGGCCACCCCGCCCCTCTAACATACACATACTTCAGGACAAGTTTTATCTGTTCTTTCTTATCTTTAAATTTTTGCAGATGTACAAAAAAAATTACTAAATCAAAGTCTTCACTGCTCTTTTTCATAGAAGTTATTTCTTTTAGCTACTCCTAATATTATTTAATAAAAACGCAAATTTTTCCTATGAAAAACTCAGTAACGAATTTTCTTTCCCTAAGGAAATCATCTGATCTTTTTATTATTCAAGAAGGAAAGAAAGAAGGGAAGTCTACTTCTGAGGTACCACTCTTCTTTTATAAACAGATTTTATTTTATCAGTTCATAATGTTTATATTTTAATTCATTAAAGCTAATAATTTAATAAAAACCGTTATGAGTATTATCGTTAAAACCTTTTGTATTCTTTTTTAAATAGTTCAATTGAGAAATTAATAGATTTTTGTGAATTATGTAGTAATATTCAAAAACTCTAAATGGTATATGTAATTACTTTATGGTTATAAAAAACGTACTTTCTTTTTAAATTATATTTATACTTTTATTTTTATTCATTATAATTTACCAACTACATCCTAATATTTCGATATGAATAATCCTTTTTTTTACGGACTGATATGAATATTTTTTTATTATAAACAGAAGCAAATATCTTTAGGATATAGTATTTTGCATAATTGTCATCTGCGACTTCTTGTCAATTTCTCAAATTGTCTATATTTTCAGTCCATCTCTTCATAGCATTCGATCGGAATCATTGAGCATCATATACATTACAGACAGTGTTTGTATAATGGAAACATTATACTTAATACGTTAAGGAATTGTTAATGAACCATTGGGATAAGATGAGTGGTAACCATGACATTTACAAGCAACTTCAATCTACGTGGTCTGTTTTAGCAAACTCATATTGCGCCACACCTATCAAGTTGCAACTAAGCATAATCGTTCACTCGTACTCAGATACCAAATGGAAAGAAAAATCAAGTTGATTACCTCACCTTTTTTTGTGTAGAGGTTCAAGAAATTTCAAATTCTACCTCTAATTCTTTGTGGAAATATTAATTTCCTAAACAGTTGTAAGATAATTCTGTTTCTTTATATTGAAAAAAAAATATTCGCACTACGTTTCGGCTACAAGGCCATCTTCAGGTGCAGTGGAACAACTTAGATTTAGTGTGAGTAGCTGCTTACAAGTCAAAACCTTGTGTGGGAAAGGAGTTCACCTGCGGCAATTCAATAAAAGTACAATAACAAACAGTAACCGTATACAGTATGATACAATAGAATACTTGAATAATATAACACAATTTTTATAAGAAACAGTAACACACTACACAGTATGAAGCAGTAATTGATACATATATACAAGATATAAAATTAAGGCATACAAATACAAAATTGTATTATATAATACCTAATTAATACAAAAAACAATTATAAAAAACAGTACACAGAAATAAACAGTAATTGACTAAACCAAAAGCAATAAAGAATACAAATTCATATATACAAGATATAAAATTAAGGCAAGTAAATACAAGATTCAATTACATAATAAGGAATTATAAAGAAGCATAACATAGTACACAGTAAGAAACAGTAATTGACAAAATCAAAAGGCAATATAGAATACATATACTTGTGTACAGGATAAATATCAGAATGAGTGACGCAGGCTGGCATTGACGAAATGTCTATAGCGATGAGTAATTTGGATTCAATAATTCAGAAATTTTGTCTTCACTGAGTAATAATTTTAATACTTCGGAGGATTTTTGTGAGAAAATTCAAAATTTAGAGGAATATTGTTGTTAACAGTAGCAATGGAATAAGCTATAGTAATTTTGCAGTCTTGTAGAGAAGACGGTGAGTCTTTTATCGTTAATAGAGAAATAAATTATAGAAACGTTAATGACACAGTGATAAGTACTGATTATTATGTTCACTGCCACGCTGAGAGAAATAAGTTTGTCCATCGCATCAAATTAGGGGGATTTAGGTAACCATTTCATTTTCCCAGCAATTTCGGGGATCTACTCAAGTTGGTCTAACCTACTTCAAATTCTGGGATACATTGTGATGAGCCCTAAGGGATGAAGAAGCCGAAATTGGTTGGATAGTGAAGGCGTGATTCGCTGCTAGTTGTGGAATATTCCCCGAGTGGTCGTGACTCCTTGGGCGTCGACCCCTCACTCCACAGATGGTCTTCCCTTCCCTCCCCTCTTCACAAATCTCCCTCAAGCCCTGGGATTTTCTGTGAGATACTGAGAATTTTACCTTCTTCTAATCTATTGTTTTATTCATTGAAATTTACAACTGTATTAGTTAATACAATAAGTAAATTAGTTGTCAAATAAATTACATGAAAAATGTATGAAGAGAAAAAGGCCCAGTACTCCACTAGGTGATCTAAACTAAAAGGTTTCGGGGCCATCTTCTTTTCTGACGTCTTGGAGGATTGTCAGGAATGGAAGAGGAAGCAAGGATTGAAACTAGAATGGGAGTGGGGTTTGTCATGGAAGGATTGATACCTGGTTCGGGCCTAATGAGCAACATGTAGAACCTTAAGGTGTTAGTGGATCAGTTTATTCGTGACAAAGTAAGGAGCGTTGAGGATTTTTAGAAGGATTTTGGATTGTAATTGGAAGGTAAGAGCGTCTGTCCAGTCTGAAAGCGGCTAGCTGTTTCTCGTCGTTACAGTCTTGTGTGCGGAATCCATGTTAGATATTTGTCAAGAAGGAATCCTAAATAGCGAATCTGTTCAACCGGGACAAGCGGAATATTACTAAAGGTCACTGTAAAGCAGGATGTCAAAGGTTTACGACAAAGGGTGAATGAGGTGTCGTCATTTATTTTAAAAAAATCTGTGTCTGACCGATTTAGAGTTTATCGCTTTTGGAGTTTTAGTTTATCGCAATGAAAAGTGCTATTAGTAAGAAAATAGTTTATTAGTATTTATATTATTATATTTATTTATTATTATTTTTAATCATCTGCAGAAATGAAAAAACCTAAAACAAAATTATTTAAGTTTATTTGTTTGTTATTTTAATGTGAAACACAGATAACGGCAAATTTAATTATCCCATATTTAGAAAACTTGATTGCTATGTATGTATTCAAATACATCCGAAATAACAAAGGTCCCTATCCTATAAGGTTTATAACTATTTAATATTTACCAATAACATATTTTCATAATTTTATAAGCTTACGAAGACTTTATATTAACTTATACAATTTCTTCTATTGCATATTAACTTTTCTAAAATCTTGCGCTTTCCAACGGTACATTGTACGTCTATGTAACTACTGATGTTTTAGGAATAATTTTTTGATAACTTTGTTACAGACGATTTTTTCCCGGTTAAAAGAAAAGCTAAATTTCAATTTATTTTAATTTTTATACCTTTAGGAAAGAATGCCCTAAGTGATGGTGAAAACCGTATCAAAATCCGTCTTGTGGTTTAGAAGGAGTTCGCGAAAACCAAAATCGCTTTGTCATTTTATGCACAAAGAGATCAGAAGAGAAGATGTATGTTTTTGGAAAGTTTTTCAAAACTGAAATTTCGCATTCATGAAAAGCATATGCCTGTGATGCTACAGCAACTTTTTTTTACTAAAATCCTCCACTGGCGATAGACTCCACTGAAAAGACTCCACTCACACGAGCGATGTGGTTGAGAGTGGAGCGCTGGGATCTCCCAAGTCTCGCTTTTCCTTCCACTAGTTGTAGAACAAGCCTGACAGAGAATTCTTCAGAGTCCTCCATGCTGGTTGTAAATATTACAAAGAGGTAAAGGCGTTTTTAAGATGCTTACGTATTTTGAATGTGTTTTCTGTATCTCTCATATATTTTCTAATTTTCTTGGCTACGATGGTTATGGTTACATTTTGTTCTGTAAGTACTATATGAATAAATCTTAGATAAATATATCTAATAAATACTATAATACCTAAAGAAGAATGAAAATAAATTTAGATTTCGTTACCATTTTTTTATATTTACTATTATATTCTATATTCTATTAACTATACTGCCATATTTTATGATCTATTACAATTTTCTGATATTTACACAAATATTTATTTGCAGATTGCAAAGTCATGTGAACACATAACCACAATCCTGTAGAACTTATTATGCAAGATATCTTTGAACAGTTCCGTCTCTAGCAGCCCGACATTCCGAGAAATAACTTTCCATTTGGAGTCTGTCCCTACTTTTGTATGCTATGTCATTAAATTGCCATTTGTCGAAACTAAGCTCCATGGCCTGTACTCCGTAGTCGACAATAAGTTGATCATCTGATCGTGTTATTATTTTTTTATTTTATATTACCTCAATTATTAGTGAAGTTATACCTTTTGATTTACAATAAATCGCACTATCTGCACAGGCGTTGACCAAGAAACAATACGAACATCTTCTTAATGAAACCAAGTCTATGTTGTATAGGTGGTCTTTTTTTTTTCTTTTTTTTTTTTTTTATTATCATCAATTATGGAAACATCATTTTAGCTCTTTCAAAATATTTCATATTTGCCACATAACCGCTCACCTCATGATTAGTAAATGAATAATTTATCTTTAAAGTACTGTAATATGCAGAGGAAAGGAAAAACTGAGAAAATTGCAGAGGAGGCTCATATAGAGATTATGCTGCGGGTGAAGTTTTGATGAAGCCTGCCCTAAGTAACTCCGGGCATTCTATCTACACGAGGTTCCCCCCGGTATAGTCTCTATGAGAAAAGTTTATTAGTGAAGAAACTACTATAGCGGTGTACTTGTACAGGAATTTAAAAGTTACTAACTGCCGTTGTAGTCGGGGTAGGACACTCAATCAATTTGAGCCCGAGCAAAGTTTCGATGTAGTCGACCTTCCCCTAGCTTACATCAGCCCCTTTTTGTTAAACCTCAGTGTAACATAGCAAACTTCAGCTAATGAACTATAAGTATTATTTTCTTTCAAAAAATAAGCTTTATAATCATTAACTTTCCATTAAAAGCTCTAATGGAGTGCTTTGAATTGGCTTAGCTGAGTGGTCTCGAATTATAAATTCCTTTGGAAGGAAATGTGTTTTCACATTCGACAATAATTCATTGGGAGAGAAAGAAAATTAAATACATGTCTGTAAAATCTCCTGTTAAAATTTAAGGAATACATCAGACATCCTTTGATGTGGAAAAGGACTTTATCACATCTTTGAGGATTTAAGTAGGAACCAAGGCAGCATCCTAGTACCTGTCCTTTTCACAGTCTATACAGCTGATATCCCAACCCATACTAACACCTTCCTTTCAACCTACGCTGATGGCACTTGTGTGTTATCAGTAAAAAATGATCCAATTTCTACATCTCAACTCTTCAATCCCTTCATAGACTTCGAGCAATAGTGTCAAAATCCGCTAGTTCCTGTTCAATAGATCAGATGCCTAGGACTCCTTGTGACAAATGACTTACTTGGAACCCTCATACAAGACTGAAGCTAATAAAAACTTCAACACTTACTAGACAAACGTTCTAATCATTCACTACAAACGACTCATTTACATGACTATTGAGGCCAATTTAGAAGTATGGAGTTAAGCTTTGGGGCTCTACTAAACCATCCAATCCTTACAATCCAAAATCCTCAACACTTCCTACTTCGTCACAAACAAACTCATCCATACTGACCTTAATGTTCCGTAAGTTACAGATTTGCTCCGAACCAAGTACCTCTCCTTCCATAACAAACTCCATTCCCACTCTAACCCATTAGTTTCAATCTATTCTTTCTCTTCAATATCTGATAAACCTCCGAGGCGTCTAAATAGAAGATGGTCCCGAGACCTTCTAGTTTAGAATATTTTTAGAGTGCTGCCTATGGGTAGCTTCTCTAGAAGGCTTGCTCGTGTTTATTTTATTTAAGCCTCTTTACTATTTGTGTTTTTAATACGTTTGTAAATATCAATAAACGATTTAAAAAAAAAAAAAAGTAGGAACATTCCGTCAAAGTTTCTTTTCCGTCTGATCCTGAATCGAATCCTGTGCCGACCTGAAAATCGATGAAAAGGCGTCAAAAGAATCTTATTTCAAGGTTCGCTCGCTCCAGAAATAGACGCTGAGAATCGTGGTGAGGTCGAGGCGTTATAAAATTAGGTAAGAGTGGTTCTTTCGCCTACAACAGTTTACGATTGGCCCATCAGCTATCCCGCAAAACTTCGCAGTTTTCCTAATGTCATTCTGCAACGCTCTTGACAAGGTTGTAGAAAATAAGCCCAATAGTGTTCTTGGTCCTCTTTTTCCTGGGTTTTCTCTAAAAAAAAATGGCCGTTTCCATTGAATCGATTTTCCAACTCACCTACCGAAAATTATCCGTTTCGCATCACTTGTCGGGCTACGTAGCGGAATGTATTCCGTTTGTATCAATGAATTAATTCGCTGCGTTTGATAATCAAGTCGGAAGGATGATTTTCTGACCATAAATCAGTTATTATTTTGTTGGCTCCGAGTTGGATTAAATATTCAGATTAATTATATAATCTTTATTAGATTGAATCCCTACTCCAGAAAGTGGAATGTAATTAAGTTTTTGCATTTGAGACGGGATGGTGGAATGTGAGTTGATGCTTTGACTGCTCCATATTTGATTGTTCACGATCAACTCAAATCAATTAATTATTTGAATGACAATCAATTAAGTTCCGTTTTGCAAATTTAGGATCAATGAGTATGCTTATAAATGGCTACATACCATGGAGTGGCTGTTAATGATGTAAAGCTGCTGATGACGTTTGGTTTAAGGCTGTTCGATAGCCTTAAATATATTTAAAGCACCTATTTGGTTTATAGTAACGTGGATGCTTCTTCTCATATATATTGTATATTCGTTTATTCCATCTACCCTGCATCCACCGAATTCATGATGGACACGCCAGGTTAGCAATTTCATACTTTAGCTGAAGAGGAAATGGTAGCCGTCAAATATTTTACTTAAGGGGTTCTGTGATAAGAGTGATAAAAAAAATAACCATCATTACTTCTAAGGCATAACAATTCTGATAGGAAAATTATTGCTGATAAAGTTATCATGAATAGTTTGTCATTATGTTTGGAATTGAAGAATAATTTGTATGAAGCTGATAAGTAACGTTTTTCCAGTTCTATTAGAAAATAATTGAAATGGTATTAAGAATTTATGGCCGACTGTTGATACGATAATGAAAATAAATAATCAGGAGTCAGTCTTGTAAATTCTTTGTTTTGTTTTTTGTTTTTTTATTGAGATATATTACAATTTGTCACAAAATAAACAATAATAATAGTGATATGAGACCACATTCATACAATATTTACAGAAAACAATGATATATTTAAATTACATAAAAATAGAAAATAAATATTAATTCATTGTAAATGGTCCTAAATCGACTCATTGGTGAACCGACAATGAATTTTTTTTTTCATAGAGTATTAATAAATAAAATTAAAAGAAAAAGTTTTAATAACTGGGCGTTTTAAACATAAGATAACATTAAGAAAATACGGAAGCAATCAGGAATTAAATTTTGGTTTGAAAATACAATATGTTAAAGTTTATAGTGAGAAACCAAGCAATAAAGTTATAAAAATTTCACACAACCAAAATTATGTGAATTTGATATATAAGAAGATTATTAAGATGTAAGATGGCAGTTTTCTAATATAAAAAATCCTTCCTCTTTCGAAACTGCCATTTTACTTCTTAATTTTATTGGATACAATTTTAATATACTGCTAAGTTATTATTACTTTTTGTTTTAATTGTATTGTTATCTTGTTTTTCCCCCTGGTTAAAGGCTACAATTTAGGCGGAAAAGTTTGCACACCAATACAATAGCTTTTTCTTATTAGTGTGTCATTTCTTGATAAAATGTAGCACCAAACAAATTCTCATCATCATGTCAAACCTCCATTTCCAAAAGATACTTTATCCATTCTAGGAAAATTTTCTGGAAACCCGAAAATCTCTTATTACCATATTAATAAACCAACTTATGTGACTCTTTTTGCATTATTTTTTTACTATATTAATAACATTTTATTAATGTTATGGAATGAGATGTTTTAATATGATTTGGATCGAAACTAAATACATTATTAGCACTTTAAGAAAATTACTTTCTAAATTGCGTTTTTAAAGGACTCGAGAGTTCATCAGATAAAATCAAATTGAAGATTTAGATAAAACTAAATTATGAGAATAAAAATATATCAAAAACTTTTTCGCAAAAAATGTCCTTTAGAACCTTTTGGAAATTAACATCTCATATATTCAAAAATACTCCATCATTTTCGATTATACCTATCACCTATGCTTTCATTTTTTATGGTAGGTAATGATTTTGATCCAATCGAATATTTTTGTTTTTGTCAAATTATTTATATTAGACTTCATTTAATAAGTTAACTTAACTTAATTATTATTATTATTATTTAGTTTTACAGCAAACGCGAAAATCTCTCATTACTATATTATTAAACCAATTTAGTTGATTCTTTTCGCATTCAAATCTAAAATCGTTTTTATCTACTGTCTTAATAACACTATATTAAAGTTTTGGAACGAAATGTTTTAGTATGATTTGGATAGAAACTGAATCATAATTACCTTTATAAAATAACTGCATTCCTAAATCGAGTTTTTAAAGACTCTGTAGTTCATTAGATATAATCAAATAGAAGATTTAGATACCGCTCGCCGTTTTCGGTTACTTCCATACTTACTTAACAAATGGTCAAACCTTCCTCTTAACTACAAAAGGCTCATCTACATGACTATTATAAGACGTATCTGTACCTACAGAATTAAACTATGAGGCTCTACCGAACCATCTAATTCCTCTCCTATCCAATCCTTACAATCCAAAATCCTTCGTAAGATCCTCAACGCTCCTTACTTTGTCACCAACAAACACATCCATAAAGACCTTAATGTTCCATATGTTACTGTACCCAAAGCAGGTATGAATCCTTTGATTACAAACTCCCTCCCCACTCTAACCCACTAGTTTCTATCCTAGCATCCTCTTCGATCCCTGATAATCCTCCTAGGCGAAACCTTCTGATTTAGAATTCCTATTGGAATACTGCAATGGGCAATATCTCTTCATGTATTTCATGTCATTATATTACATTTCTATCACATTTACCAGATGTATTATTTAATACAGTTATAAATATCAGTAAATATGTAATTTAAAAAAAGAAAAAGATTTGGATAAAACTAAATGATGAGAATAAAAATATGTCGAAATATCAAATCGTAAGAAAGCAAATATTAAGTAAGTTATTAGCCTATGTAATCCATCTCATTCAAACACAGAAGAAGAGGATTAAGTGAAAGTTGTAAAAATATAAAATGAATAATGTTTGAGTATTGAATAAAAGTATTAAGGGGGAATAGATAAAGTAGGAGAGACAATACTACGTTATCCCGAATTCTCCTCAGGACCGCTGGGAATCGAAGGAGGATTTAGTGTTATACGATTCCCAAGTATCGCATCGGAGCTCAAGGACCATATAACATGTAGCATGTACCATAAACGTTATACTCTCCAGCCATATTTCACCGCTAATAAAGCAGGGTACCGAAGCCTCCTCCAGCCATCATCCATCAGGGCTTATCCTCAATAAAGTTGAGAGCCTTTGGATGTGGATGTGCGGTGCGGGCGAGGCTCATGGCAACCGCAACTGAAAAAATAAAAGATGCCGGGCCATTGTCTTCCAGGAGCCGGCCTCTCATCTCTTCTGACCTCCGTCCTTCCCTTGTATTCTTCAAAACTACTCCATATCATTACGCTCTCATTACAAATAAATAATACATTCAATTAAATTACCTAGTCCCGTCATAAATATTGTTACTAGGAAATATAAACAGATTCAAACAGAAAAATTAACTTTTTCTAAAACGTTATTAGAAAGTAAAATGTATATCTATAGAGACTAAAAAAAAAAAAATAAATTACTCCAAATGTTTCCCTTTCTGTCTTGAATCGATTAAATCTCCGAGACCAGTCAAAACAGCAGTACGCAGCATTTCTTAAGAAAAGCT
This sequence comes from Piezodorus guildinii, assembly GCA_023052935.1. Classification (NCBI taxonomy): domain Eukaryota; kingdom Metazoa; phylum Arthropoda; class Insecta; order Hemiptera; family Pentatomidae; genus Piezodorus; species Piezodorus guildinii. The sequence continues at coordinate 110,262,270 of CM041295.1, forward strand.
GACGTAGTGATGATATATTTCTATATTCACTCTTCTAATGACTTCCTGGGCTTTTTTAGAGCTGTGTGAGCACTCACGATCATTTTGATGATTTAATGGTTGTTGGATTGTAAACATTTTCTCATCGCTAAACAAAATCTTTAGTTGAAGACTAATCGCTTTGCTCTATCTTCTTTAATTTGTTTTAGGAAAATGGTTAGCCTTTGTCCTGTCATTCTTCTACAGAAGTGATCTGACTGAGATTCCTATTTCTCGAGACATGATTTGTTGTTTTCTTATGAGATTTCTTCTGATGGACGGTGGAGGTACGAACGACTTGGTCGAATCTGTCACATACAGATAGGGTCTCATTATATCCATTTATATTGCGGTACACCAGCACACGGCTGATACCAAAAGGTTTCGAAATGTGAAAAATCTCTAACCTACATTTTTCAACTTTGTGTAAGACGACCACTGCTATTCGGTTTTCTTTATCACCACACTCCATGTTAACTGAGCGAAAGAAAAATAAAAACTAATTAGGATTATTACCCTGACATGTAAAGCAATGTCTTGTAATCTAATAGAGGTGAGAAGTATTTGAATAATACCATAGGGCGTAAACAAAGTTCAACTTTTGTAACATTATTTATGGCAGAACTAGGTACAATCGGTAATAAATATTCGGATTGCTTTGTGGTTAGATTGGTTTTGAAACAAGAAGACTACCTTTAAGGTGTTGTGTTCAATTTAGCATTAGAACGTGTTACTGAAAGTGTGGTACATAATGGCAAATGTTTAAAACTGGGTGGTGAAATTCCGATTTTGTCCTGTCCCGATGCTTGGTTCTGTTGGGAGAAGACCCTCAGCAACTATACCTAGCTGAAGACCGATGATGATCATGCCTGATGACGTTTGAAGATATAGATGGATTTGAGTATTTAGGTCTTCTTGTTACTAGAAAAAACGAAATTCAGGAGGAAATAATTTTGCGAAATATCTGTTAATATTCATTATCGAAATTCCTGATATTGCGGCTTCTATCGAAAAACTATATGAAGGTTAGAATTTACAAAACTATTATTCTTCTGACAGTTCTATACGGATTTGAAAAATGGTCGCTTATTTTGAAGGATGTGCAATGCCTTATGGTTTTCGAGAATGAGGTTCTACGTTTCTCAAATATATTGGAGCACGGTGGTAGAGTGGATAGGACACTAGTCACCTGTCCTCCAGTTCTCGACTCCCTGGCTAAGGCAGGATAGTTATTTATTCCGTGTTTTGTGCCGTGGGGCGACTCTGGGGTAGGGAGACCCCCATGCCGCTCTAAATAGTCGGTCACCGAAATTGGCAGGAAAATACCCTGGCGACTGAGAGTCATTATTTTTGTTATTCATTCGACCGACCCATAACTCAGAAAATTTTGGACAAGAAATTTATTTGTCACTAAATTGAATTTAGGATTAGGTAGTGTTCATTTATTGGCACTGTCCTATATAAGACGTAGCATGGTTTCGCTAGCTATATCCCAGTTGACTTTGCTATTTAGCTGAGAAAATTCCTCACCTTATACGCTCGAAGATTGCACAAATTCACCTTGACGAGCCTTGCCTCTCCTTGCTTCGTCCCATGTGCGTTGAAGATGTCACAAGGCATATTCCTATTCCTTATCTAATAAAGGTCTTTTGAATTATTGAATGAGCTAAAACGTTCGATTGCTTATGACATAACAATCATCGTGCATGAATGAATGTTGAATAAATAATGAATAAAATGGTTTAAAAAAAAAAAAAAATAAATAATCGAATTTTTAAGTCATTTTAAGACTAAATTAAGTTATGATTTGACTAAATTTGATCAAATAAATGTAGTATTTGGATAATTACAAATTCCTGTTACTTTTATACATTATCCTTGAAACACACATATAAAATTGTCCATTTGCATTCCCTAAAACAAAATTTAAAATTAAACTTTTATCATTTACGTTCTCTGTTTTTAGTATTAATTTATAACTTTAAGAGTTTTCTTGGTTGAGGAAGATGGTTGGGGATACGGTCATCAAAAAAATTACTCACTAATGAGTAACACACATTGTAATAGTATACTGACGTTTCGGCCTACATTGTTTAAATAATTCTTAACATTTTAAACATATGGTAACTAGGATACGATTTAAAATTTTTTTAAGAAGGGTGTGAATGGAAATACTTTCTGTGGTGCCTTGGTTACCACAATAAAAAGGACACTTTTTACTATAGCAACTCTCTTCACGTTGCAAGTATTGGTTCGGGAAAAAAAAAATTGTTAAATCTATTAATATTTTCTAATTCACTCTACTTATCCTAATATTGAAATTCAGCAACATTTATTCAATATAGATCGAATAATTATTTGAAGTAAAGAGCTTTTGCAGGTGTAGAATCCATTTGGTAGAGCCGCCAGAGAAGGCCTTTGATGTGGCTGTTTCGGTGACAATCCAGACGGTTGTAGGCTCATTCTCTGCATTTGAATTAACACGTTTCGCCTGGAGGTGAATTGATTAATTAGCGTTTGCTAATTTTGTTTTATTTGTTAAAGAAATTTTTTTTAATAGTTTAAAAGTAGTAAAACTCTTTTAGGCCTAAATTAAAATTTCATTATATTTATGAAATATGTAATCTCAAAACAGTTCGATGAATTTTTTTTCTCTCATGATATGTTTTGTATCGCGGGTTTTCAATGAAAGCAAATAAAGTTTTTTTGATAAAATGATCCATAATTGTATTGCGATTGTATTTTTGGAACCGAATTTTATTCCAGACATCATTTCAGTCATCTTTTTTGGCTTCGAGAGGTTTTTAAATAAACATAAATGAACTGAATAATAAATTAAAATAAAAATTTTTTACCCTCTAGAATCAGCAATACATACAGTAGTGGTCTAAAACAGCCAAATTATTTGTTAGTCGAAACAGTTTTGTACCAAATTTTGACGTTTTTCTTTCTATTTATTTTGTAATTGTTGGGATAAAGTATCTTTTTTTTCTTCTCTTTTTTCAAAAATCTTTTCACCCAAATAATTCATAAAAATTCGCACTTAGGAAGTTTTAATGAATTTCGTGCATCCTACTCTTTACAGTACTCATTGTTAACATATTTCTGTCTTTGCTAATTGTAGTATAATTCCACCTCTATTGTTTTAACGAGTTACTGCAATCATTCTTCGGATCGGCTCTACCAACCCCACAACAAACATAGCGTTGTTTCATTCCTTAGACAAAGAAGTAGTGTGGCAACCCTGGTCATAAAAGTCGCCCAGAGGATGGCAATAAAGGAAGAGAACGTGCAAAGATGACGGAGTGAGTTTGACAAGTTTCCCGCCCACGCGGGATTCGAACATGCACCCTTATGTAAGAGGCTATTATGTCATTAGTGCCCGGTTGGCTTGTCTTCCTTCGGTGGTTATGCCTTTAATGCTTCCGTTTGCTGAGGATTTTTGCGGGGAAAGTCTCCTTTGATTTAATATTTATTTTTTCTTGATCTAGGAATCTGACGTATGTTCTTGTGGCTGGCAATATTACAGGAAGTGATAAAATTGGTTGAAGTTTCTGTGTAAATGTAAGAGTGTGCAATACTTGTTTAAGTGGAACTTCTTGATCAAACCTATGTTTAAACGACTAGTTTAAATTTAACCTGATGTACAATCTCTGATTACTGATCACTCAAACTCCAATAATAAATGCTAAACATAGTATTAAGTTAATCAGCCAAGAATGGCTGTTTATGTGTCTGTCCTCTGACTATTTTATAACCTTACCTCCATCTTGCTTTTCTGGACTCCTCTGTGTATGGGTTTTTTTTCCGTACTTTGTATCACTTTTTAATCGAAATGAGTATTGTTATATATATTATCACATATACATACTTACAATATAATACAAATAAAAGCATTAACATATTTACAATAATAATAACAAAAACAATCTTACACATAAAAAAACAGCACTTATATATTTTCAATAATTTACTTTATTTTTAAATATTTATTGAGATATATTACAATTTGTTTCTAAATGAAAAGTAGTAATAGTGATATGAGACTACATTTTTACAATATAATAAAACATACATACTTACAATATAATAATTAATAAAAAAATGAACATATTAACAATAATAATAACAAATACATTCTTCCACAATAATAAAAAAAACATTTCAATATAAAAAAAAGAATTTTTTTTTTACTTATTTGCGTATGTCTTCTTTATTGTAGTTAACTTTTTTATAATTATTTATCACTCTAAGACTCTGAAGCCTATTTTACATATTATGTTAATGTTATCCTAAAGGGACTTGCCTCAGGCTAATAAAGAATTTATTTATTCATTAAAATGGATAGAAATGGCGGAAGGTAGTTATGAGCGAGTATTCCGTATTCCAAAGAGGTTCCACCTCCACATTCACCGTTTTTACCTCACGTTCCCTTCTACTTATGCTCCCTCCTCTTGTTCCAGATTTACCGCTTTAGGAAAAAGTCCCTCTTTATCATATATTTATATTTTTTTTAAAATAATAATAAAGCTTTTATTCACTTATTTGAATTAAAAATAGATATTTTATCTGATTACAGATGCTTGCTATACACTTTTAATTTTTTTTTAATATTAGGTTAAAATATCTATTTATATAAAAAATCTCGTGTCCCGGTGTATGTTCAAGATAAACTCTAAAATTACTGAACCGACTTTGATCAAACTTCGTAAGTATCTGTTATTTCGTCCAACTTAAAAGATACGATAAATTTTATCTATTATTATTACTATTCTAAATGGTTGAAAAATATATTTTTCCAAAACTTAAAACAAAATTTGTTTAGCTGAGGCAACACTGGTTCCCAGTAACACTCCCATATATTTACATATGTAATTATTAATTCTAATATGAGTGTGTGTTGTAGTTTCTATGCTTCCTTATTTATAAAACAAACATTCACTCCATTCGCAGTTTCCATTTTTAATAAAATACATATTAGTTGGCGACGAGGATGGGATAAAATATACATTCACTCCATAGTTTCCAGTTATAATAAAATACATATTACTATACGTTTCCAGAGAAATTATAAGCACTCATTTAAATGACAATCAAATTTCTAACCAAATGGAAGCAAAATAATCTTAATTAAATTAATTAGCAAAGATACTATTCCAATTTATAAGACATATATTTAAGCATATTGAGCGTCGTATCCATGTTTTGTATGTAAGTTCCCGTAGACACATGTTCAATTATTCTTAGTTTTTAAAAATAGTTTAAAGTTTTAATCTTTAGTTTCTTTCATATAACCTCATTCAACATAGTCACTATCAACATCTTTCGTAATTTGTAGCAATTTTAATTTAAATTATTTTACTTATCAAATTGAATCCGCCAAACCTCAAACAAAGATAATGAAGTGTAGTTTTTTTTCTATTTTTTCAATGTGTCTCGATATTAGAAACAGGATATTTATAGTTATATTAGATTAATTATAGTAATAGGTTAGGTTGTTTTAAAATCACTTTCCTCATCAACCATAATTCTAAGTTTAGTCCAATAAGTTGCCAATTTATTCTGTTAAATATACAATAGCTATCCAGTAGAAGTAGGCATACCCAAAATTACTCGATATACTTATGCTCTGACGTAATCGTGGTATATAGTCACGTTTGAAACATAAATGTGATTGATATATATTGAGCTAACGAATGGGAATATTTTCACTTGAAAACAACTTTGATAAATGTAATTGTTAAAAATGTAATATTTATATTTCTTGAAAATTTATACGTCTTATAATAAAGGAGCAATTGTTGACCGTTTTGACTACATGCTTAAGAAGTTGGTTGAGGGTGCAGCCACCAAGAAAACACACCAGTAAGAAAAAAATAAAATAGGTGTTTTTTATTGGTAGTTTCTTTGTTACCACATCCCCAAATAACTGCTCCATTATATGCGTTTTGTAGTTACTACTCATAAACGCATTTATGCAAATTTAAATAAAGCCAAAATAAAATATTCGTGAGCTTCGTGAGTAATATAATAGTGAGTTTTGGGTATCACTGCTCTTAACAGTCAGTTCTTATTGTAAAGACAGAATAAAATTGAGATCAGTACTTAAATAGTTTCTCCTAATTAGATGACAAAAAAATAGTTTAGTGAGTTACTGATTGACTTATAACGAAGTTATATGTATAAACGTATATAAAATAAATTACTAATAAATTCGCGGGTTAAATCTAACATAATTTAAATCATCAATAGATGTTACATTGCTCATGCTTTAGTCTTTTTTTTTTTTTTTTTTTTTTTTTTTTTTTTTTTTATTGAGATATATTACAATTTGTTACAAAATGAACAATAATAATATTGATAAGAGACCACATTCATACTATATATACAGAAAATAATAATAATGGTCAAATTTCATAAAATATAACATAAATTCAAATATATACAATAAAATAATAATAATTAATAAAAAACAAAAACAAATCGAAACATAAACCTATTATTGAGATAAATAAAAAGTTGGCAAATAAATAAACATCTTACACACAATCATAACTATATACAATATATACAATTGCTAAAGGGACCCCAGCAAGCGCTTTTACCTCCACTTGTGGAGGAAAAAGCGGAATCCAAGAGATCCCAGCACCTCTATCTCAGCCGCATCACTGGTCTGAGCCAGTGGAGGTCGAGTTAGGGCGCTGTAGCCACAAACATACCGTACATGAGTGGAGGATCTGACCATTGTCAGAACTCCAGTTTAAATGTTTACAATAGGTCTCGTGGCCACTGCCGTTTCAATCTTCGAGGAGGATTGTAGGGATGGGTGGTGCTGGATAGGGATTGTGCTAGAGGGTTAGGATGATGACTAAGGTTCTGATGAAATTTGGAAAATTTGGATGGTACCAGGTCTAAAACAAACGGAATATTAAGGTCATGGTGTAGGGTACAGTTGGTAACGTAATAAGGAGCATTAACTATTGTTCGGAGGACTTTGGATTGGAAGGATTGGATGCGTATAATGTTAGAATGTTTAGCTGTCCCCCACAGTTCAAGTCCATAGGTCCATATAGGTTTCAGTACTGTCTTGTATATTAGTAATTTGTTGTCAACTGTAAGATGAGATTTTCTGTTTAGTAGTCTGTATAACTGGCCGAATCTGCGGTTGAGTTCTTTTCTTTTTAGTCTTGTATGTGGGTTCCACGTCAGTCTTTTGTCTAGTAAAAAGCCGAGATACCGGACTGTGTCTGAGGAAGGAAGCGGTATGGAATTGAAATTAACCGTTGGACAGGATTTGCGTCGAAGGGTGAATGTAACGTGAGTGCATTTGCTTTCGTTCACCTTAATGCGCCAAGCATTGCACCAATCTTCGACAAGGGAAAGGTGCTTTTGGAGATTTAGCGATGCTGCTTCAGGATCGGAATTGGATGATAAAATGGCTGTGTCATCAGCAAATGTTGCCAGAAAGGTATTGGGGTCGGTAGGGATATCGGCGGTGAAGAGGATGTAGAGGACGGGTCCTAAGACGCTGCCTTGAGGAACACCGGCCTCAACAGTATATTGTTCGGAAAATTCGGAACCACAGCGAACTCGGAAGGAGCGGTTGGATAAATAGGATCGGAGGATTAGGTATAAGGATTGAGGTAAATGGGTTTTGAGCTTAAAGAGCAGTCCCGGGTGCCACACCCGGTCAAAAGCTTGAGCTATGTCCAGAAAGGCACCCGAACAATACTCCTTGCACTCAAGGGCGGAGGAAATGTGGTCTACAACTCGGAGTCCTTGCTGAACCGTGGAATGTTGAGGACGAAATCCGAACTGATGTGAAGGAAAATTTTGAAATTTGGCTAGGATTCGTTTTAGTAGGAGCTTTTCGAAAATTTTTGAGAGGATCGGAAGTAGGCTGATAGGTCTGTAAGATGACGTGTTGTTAGAAGGTTTGCCTGGTTTTAGGAAAAGGATCATAGTTGAATGTTTCCATAAGAGAGGAAAATAGGTAGTGCGTAGGATACAGTTATAGAGATATGTAAGGAATGTAATGGCTTTAGGTGGAAGTTGTCTTAAGATTTGGGGAGTAAGGAGATCGTATCCAGGAGATTTGCGGAGAGGAAGCTTTTTAAGAAGATATCTGACCTCAGAGGGATTAACTGCTTTAGGTGGTAAGGATAGTGGTATTGGTGACGTGAGGAACTCTTCAACTGCTGCAGTATGGGTTGGATTAAGCTCTGGATGAGGAGTAAAAACTTTGGAAAGGTGCTGTGCGGATTCCTCGGCCTTATCCTTGTCAGAAGCAGCCCAGGAACCATCACAGCGCCGGAGAGGATGGGAAATGGTGTGGGATTTTAGGATTCTCTTCGTGACATTCCACAGGGAATTGTCACGAGTCGAGAGAGAGTAGAGGTAGGTATTGTAGGATTGGGAACGGAAGATCGCCAACTCCCGCTTTAATTTTCTACAAAAAAAATTATAGGAGCGGCGATCTTCTGGGTGGCGGGTGCGTTGCCATAATGTTCTAGCTCGACGTTTGCTGTTGATGAGGTCTGTCAGGTGTTGTGGTAAATGGCTTTTGTAAGGAATTATTTGGGATTGTTTGGGAGATGAGGCAGTCCAGGCGGCTTGTTGAATAGCGGTTGTAAAGGAATATACGGCGTCGTCAAGGTCATTTGGGGTTTTGAGAATCACTCTGAGGTCAATATCATTAGTGAGAATTTCGCGGAAGAGGTTCCAGTTGACAGGGCCCCTAATGAATGACGGTGGGATAGGTTTAGGAATAGGTGTTATGGATACATTTAGAATCAATGGACTATGATCAGAGGATAGTTCATCAAGGCGAGCTATGGAAAAATTCAGAGAGCCTAATCCGCTGTGGATGAAGAAGTCGAGGATGTCAGGATTACGGTTAGGATCTGTTGGCCAGTAGGTAGGAGAATCGGGAGGTAGGAGATGAAAGCGTCGGGAGTTGAGTGCAGACTGCAATGTCCGTCCACGAGAATTGGTGGTTCTAGAACCCCACTGTTGGTTCTTAGCGTTTAAGTCTGCACCCAAAATGAAGTGATTACCCAAGGAGTTGAGGAAGGATCCAAATTGGGCAGAGGAAATGGGATGTTTAGGAGGGCAGTATGCTGATGCGATGATAAGCGGAAAGGAAAAGGTTTTGATAACGATGGAAGTTGCTTGTAGGTAATCGTGGGCGGAAATTGGGTATAAGTGATGGGTGAGGGATCGGCGGACTATGACAGCAGTACCGGCATGGGCTTTGCCGTCTGGATGGTCTGTCCGGTATGTCGTGTATCCTGGTATTTTAAAGTACTGTTTAGTGGTTAGTCTAGTTTCAGTAATGAGTGCAACATCAATGTTTTTGTCCTGCAGTACGGCTGTAAGTTCGTCAGTGTGAGTTCTAACACCATTCGCATTCCAAAGGAGAATGGATAAGGAATTAGGTGAGGTCATTTATGGTTTTTTTAAGGCAGGAATGAGATTTGTTACGAGATTCGTAAGGAGTGATATTAGGGGCATAACAAGGGATTTAATTTCGGAAATAAAGGATGTCATCAAACTGGTAAGGTCTGTGGCGTTTGAAGGAGGAGGAATATGAGAGATTTGTGGTGGATTAGGATTCTTAGGATTGGTTACATTTTGAGAAAGAGGTATATGTGGAATGGATTGAGGTACATTTTGTAGTTCCGGCAGGGCCACGGCTTCAGTACTTTGATTCCCACCTCCAAGTAAGTGGGCAAATGATAAATTGGCATCAATAAGTTTTGAGGGTTCTCTTCTGTTTCTTACTTGTCTTGCTGTTTCATCCAGTACTTGAGGTTTTTGAAACCTGGTCCTCAGCTCCTTATAGATTTGGCATCCTTTATAGTTGGCCGGGTGGTCCTTCAGGCAATGAGCACATACAGCTGGTGTTGATTTTGGTTTTGTACACTCCACAGACTTGTGCTGTTCACCGCATTTCACGCATCGAGGTATGTGATGACAATAACTTTTAGTATGACCATATGCTTGACAATTATGGCACTGAATTATCTCTCTCTTTGTGTAAGGTTTTTCAACTCTTACACTGGAATAGTACAATCTATTGAGGTCATAGATTTTTTCAACTCCTTCAGCTGGTTCCAAATCCACAAAAAAGAGAGGTAGAGGAATTTTATCCTTTAGGACGTTAGTGACTTGCCGCACTTTATAGCCCATCTCCGTTAGTTCTTCTTTAATAGCTTCAACTGGTGTCGAGGGGTGTAAGTTTCTGATTACAACCCTTAAAGCTCTCTCTTGGCGTAGCTGATAGGTATGGAAATCTGCTTTGGTTTCAGTTAGGTATTTCACTATTTTTCTATATGTCTCGGCAGTAGTAGGAGATATTTTGGTATCATTGATTCTACTCATACAGTAGTAGCTGGTAGATTCGGTAATTTTGTTCAATTGCGCACACAACAACTGGAAATTTCTAATATTTTTGACAAATATTGGAGGAGGCCGTGGTTCACTAGGTATAGGAGTAGATTCCATGTTTTCTTTTTCATTATGTAAAATCTGAAAAGGATTTGGGGTGAAAAACGGCGATTCGTCAGTCATCCCTTGTGACGATATGCCAGGTTGTGGTTCAGATTCTGAATTAGTACCGGAAGGGGTTGCTTGTAGATTTAATCTTTTATTAGTATCACGGCGGGGTCTTTGTTTTGTAGGTGACGGGATTGAACCACTAGATCTAGATCTTTTAGTTGAAGCTTTGGAGGACATTACTTGATGATAATATCGCATTTCATGTATAGAAAGTAATTAAATAATAACCAGATGTGGGAAAAAAACAATAACTTAAAAAAAGTTAAGCAAGACCAGCCTTGCCGGGCTATTGGCAATCAGCTGATATGAAGAGGTGACTCAGCATTCACTTTACACTGTAAATTATATCACAACTTACCGCTGTTTGCTCCAATAATAACTGTTGTTGTTATCCTGAAGTCTGATGATGTTTTCAAGACTGTGCTGAAGTGAAATCCAACTGTAAAAGCAAGAAATCCGAGAGCCGACTTGAAATATGACTGCTATACTCACGCGCATTTTAGTCTTTTACTTGCATAAATATTCGTTTTTAATATCTTCCTTTTTTGTAATATTTCAATTTATTTATCACTCATATGTCCCTTTCATTGTAATTATGACATTATTCATTACTTTTTTTTTTTTACAGGTACGTTGAAGAATAAGTTGTGAAATTTACTGAATATGATGGCTCTAAGACTTCAGGTATATCGTCAAGCATTTTAAAACAACTTATTTAAATATATTTTTATAATTTACTTATACTTTATTATTACTTTACTTATATTATTTAAGTACTAGACTTGTTCACTAATACATATATTTATATTCCTACAACTAACCGCAAAAATATATAAAAACTTGTTAAGGTATTTTAAAAATACATTCCTATATACGGAGCTGGCTAATTAAAAATGTTAATAGGGTATTAGAACCGGGTCTACCGTAATATATACTAGTATGTTGTATTCATACTTATCTGTATTAATATAATTTATTATTTATTTATTACTTTCACTTACCTATATATGAAATATATAGTAAAGGAAAGTATTGCGACCGTGAAAATTTTTGAATTCCAGTTTTCAACGGAAATACACGTTTTAGGGTCCCCTGAGTCCAAATAACCAAGTCCCGCTAAAAGGTCTGTGTGTCCGTGTGTGGTAACACTAGCGCAAAAACGAAAAGTCGTACGGAACTGAAATTTCATATTTAAGACTGCTATACCCCCGAGATGTTACAGCAACTTTTTTAATAAATTCGGCTGACCGGAAGTGCTACTTTATACTATACATTTTGCTCTTTTTTATAATTTTCTAAAAAACGGCTTTAACGATTTTGATTGAACTCGCTATATGGGTGTAAAATTAAATGAGCTTTAATATGATGTAGGTTTCATTCTGATTGAAATTGTATGACAGGGCTTAAACGCCGATATTTTAAATTTTCTTTATCTAAAGTACCTTTAATTCTATAGATTATATAAAAATAACTATATTATCTTCTTACCATTGATAACTAACAGCTAAATATGCACATTGAGCGAAATTGATTAACAACTAAAGGAGAAAACTGAACAAATATTTTGTATGCATTTTTTGTGTTTTTGAACACAACAATAGTAATATAGATATAGTATAATATACCGTTGGATAGCTAATGATTTTAGAAAAAAATATTATCTTATACACGGAATCGTAAAGGGTAATGGAGAGTGATGATAAACCGATAAAACTAATTGTTGTTTGGGTTCCCGATAAAGGAAATTCATGTTGATTGTACTGCAACCTGGCGGCTTGTCAATGAAGCACAGCGCGCCAATTTTGTTTTGGAACATGAGAACAGTAATAAAGACGTATAATATACCGTTTAAAAGAAAGACTTTAGAAAATATATTACCTTATACACAAGCTTGTAAAATTGAATAAAGAGTGATAAAAAGCCGATAAAATTATCTGATTATTTTAGATAATAATATCATATATTTTTTAATAAAACACATGTTTCTATATTAATTCAATTTAATTAATTCTTTAATGGCTTTACTCGTTTTTATCTCTATCAGTATTTGAAAATTCTAATCGATTTCAAAAACGGAGGTAAGTGAAAGTCGTGTGTTGCCCGCACCAGATTTTTTTATGAAGAATGAGATGGTTCGGTTTGTTGTCAAAATGATTAAAACATATTTGAAAAACTATTTATAATTTAATAAATAACCTTTAAAAAGAATCAATATCATTTGTTTTATATTTTTATTTATTACTATATAGTGAACGGTAGTTAAATAGAGTAGCTTTGGAAGCGTTTGATACCTTTGATTCCACGTTGGATATGTTAACAATTTGATTTTCTTTTCTTAAGATTAGTCGAAATTTGTAAAAACGAGTAAAAAATAATTTAGGAAAAAAAAGTGGTAATAATTAAAATATTGTTCTAATCAAAATATCTGACGATATACGCACCATTATCTATTGTTTATTAGCGATACACCATTAAAAAAACTTAAAATTTAATAATTTTTTTTTATTATAAACAATCATTGGTGAATTGTACTATAATGAAAATATACAAATGAAGTCAGAAGCAAAATTTTAAGATTTTCTTTTATTCATAGGTAGAAATAATGAGGAGTCAACCTGGTGAACAATGTTTGTTGTTATGTCCTTGTCAGCAAAATTAAAATATTCTTCGCCAAACTGACTCTGGTTTTGTCTACCCATAATTTTAACAGTCGAATATACATCCTCAATTTAGTTTATAACTTTTAAAAAACTTTAGGTCCCAAAATTTGCCTATCATAGTTTAATTAGGACAGAGATGCTTAGCGTCGCACTGGCTCGGGACCACAATTTTACGTCACCTCCAAAGAAAATCACAAGGCCCTCAGCCGGGTATAAACCCGCGACTACACCACTACCCGAAATTGAAGTTATTTTTACTGTACTGTTATATGTGATTATAACCGGAAATTTACAAATTACAAAACTGTTGTAACCTTAATATGTACATAAATAACAACATCATCGTAGCGTATTGCTTCTCTTGTTTTGTGAGGGCTGTAGCTTACTTCTTAAAAAAAAAAAAAATTTATCAATAACTCACTAACCATAAATGTTAAAGAACTAAAATTAGTTTAATTTTCTTCGAAATCTTTAACTACAGTCTCATTTGAGAGATCGTTCAATGTTTCCCACAATTTTTCTGGCTGAGTCACCTTAATACCCAGCTGATGCATTCCATACTAATAACGTAACCTCTCAAACATTTCAAAGCCTTGCTTGCTTCAGATAATTTAAATATTGAGAAAAGCATATTTATAACGACACACACGCATATATATATATATATATATATATATATATATATATATATATATATATATATATATATATATATAATATATAATATGTATATATATATATATACATCAATCAATAAATAATAATAAACCCTTGACTCATTGAGTCCGGGTAGGTGAAAATTCCCAGCGAAAGCTTAATAATAAAATTAACATATATATATATATATATATATATATATATATATATATATATATATATATATATATATATATACAAGAAATTAATTCATCGACCCTTTTTTATATTATAATTTTGTTTTAAATAATTCGGTTTTTTGGGTCATTAAACTAATACTCCTTCTTAATTTTCTTTATTTTGACGTTTCGATCCTCCGTCCATGAATACCCATAGGATCCTTTTCAATACTGTAACAAAGAATTTTATTGAGCACCGGCACACCACACCTTCTATATATATATATATATATATATATATATATATATAATATATATATATATATATATATATATATATATCAATTAATTTCCACCTTAACTAACTACAACTGCTAACTTGAGCCCAGTGATGAAGTGGCTTTTTGGCCGGAGGCAGGGTAATAGATTTGATAAGTTCCTTTCCATGGCTAAATCCTTTGACTATAAACGTTTTAGCCTATCGTCAAATGCTCACGGAATGGGAAAGATTTGTGTGAAAATGATATAACATTAAACGGAGAACACCTCTTAATTTATTTTAACCTTACAAGTTATTACTCTTTGTTATTTGCTTAATTAAATAGCAGTAAAAAAAAAAAATCATTATGAGCATTATTTTTATTACTGCTTTGAGAAAGCCGACTGAGAAATAACGCCTTGCTCCAGACTACCTGGCCTAAGGTTTCCTACAGGTCGAAGGGTTTTTTTTTTCCTTTTTTTTTGTATGGTCCATGGAACCATCCTTTTTGAGTGGCATATTTCTCGTCCGGTGTTCACCATTCCTTTGCTCCTCGCAGTCAAAAACTTTTTAATATTTTTGGACTAAATTCAGTTTCGACTTTTTAGGGGTTGGGTACAGCTTTGTTGAGTCGAGGCGTATCTCCAAATCAAAACTGAATAGTTTTTTTTTTTATTTTGTGATTTTCTTCGATGAATTTATTTATAAACTAAACTAATTATGTTCACATATTTTTGTTGATAAATTATACTTTTTATAGTTTATTAAAACTTTTTACTTATGTAAAAGTAAAAAAAAAAAAAAAAATGTGAAATTGGCTTGTAATTATTAATCAATCAAATGTTCGTGTTTGATCGAACAAGTGGTTAAATTAAACCCTAAGTATATTTTATAATTTTCTGAAGTACTTAAGGAATCAATCAACTAAGTCATAAATTATTCTTTCACGTATTTTAACTAAACTTGGAACGTGATGATTGGTCAATGCTTTAAGTCAGATAAAGATATTGTTTTATTAACGTTAACTATTTCAAAAGAAGTGAAAATTTTGATATGCTTCATATTTGTCTAGTTTTTGTGAATGCTCAAAAAAACAGTTAAGCTTCAAAAACAGAATCATGTATTATTTCATTTTAAATTTCTTTTCATCTCTTGTATTATTTACTTTTAGTTATTTATTTTGAAGAAAAATAATAAAAAAAAAAGGGAGGAGGGTTATGGGTAGGGGGCTTTTCAAAAGGGAGGGAGATAATTTGGTGAGTATCAATTCACGTCGACTTTTTCTTGGTTCCCTGGGAAAAGGGCAGGTAGAGGCTCCTTGCGGCTTCGACCACTCCGGACCATGTGAACAACCAAGATAAATCTCCTCAGTCTTTTGCAACGCTACTCTTCTGCAATGGTCAGTCCTACACAAATTATTTATTTTAATTTATTGTAGTGTTAATTATATATGTATATATATATTTTTTTTTGCTCTGTGCATTAATATATTATATACAAATAGTTATAAATAAAATTTCTAAATTTCGAAAACGAGGCGTTAAACATTTTGTTGGAGCCAAGGATTAATTAAACTTAACTCACGGACACAAAAGTATAAAGCTAAATAATTTTCATGGTATTTTCTTTCGCATCAATTATTGCTAAATTTTTCCTTTTTTTTTTGCAGTGTATTAATGTGTTTTGTGTAGTTAATAATTTAATTTAAAAATTTTACCCATTGTAGAGTTGTGTTTTCTTTATAACGTATTAAACAACGTGATTCTGTTCAAAAATTAGTAATATTAGAAGATAAATTAAACAATCCGTTATTAATTAATGAAATACAAGCTCTGTTTTGTAATAAAAACAAATATTAACTGCTAATTTAATTTTAAGAACATTTTTATATCGATAAGCAAGTTTTGAATTTTGAAGAAAATGTAAACAATTGATTTGTGAATCTGTTTAAATATTTACACTAGTTTTTTGTATTTAGTTTAGTACATATTTACAAAGCTATTAGCCCTGTTCAAAGATTTCTTTATATATGTATATATTTGAATATTTGCGCTAATGTGTGAATTATTTGTAATGTAGTCAACAGAAATGTTACGTTTAAAAAAAATATGTTTGCATTTTTTCTGCTTTAGTTGTTTATCAAATTCGCTCAAATTACATATTTACCCTTTATTTATCAATGCTAATAAGATGATGTTCCAATTTGTTTTAAATCTACAAAATTAAAGGTAGTTTAGAGGTAGAAATTTTAAAATATCGGTGTTTAAGCCCTGTCAGACTATTTCAATCAGAATAAAGCCTACATCATATTAAAGCCCATTTAATTTTACACCCATATAGCGAGTTTAATCAAAATCGTTAAAGCCGTTTTTGAGAAAATCGTAAAAAGGTGCTAAATGCATGGGATAAAGTAGGACTTCCGGTCAGCCGATTTTAGTGAAAAAGTTGCTGCTACATCTCGGGCGTATAGTTGTCTTAAATATGAAATTTCAGTTTCTTAAAACTAATAGTTTTTGCGCTAGACTTACCATACACAAACTTTTTTTCGGGACTTGGTCATTTGGACTCAGAAGACCCCAAAACGTGTATTTCCGTCGAAAACAGGAATTCGAAAATTATAGTAAGTGAAGGTAAAAATCTAGGCATCGCGATGTAGAATTGAATTTTCTACAAAATGAAAAAAGTATCATTTTTTTTTTTTTAAGATTTTTATTTTCAATTTTTTTATTTTTTTTACAAACGGCCACATGCCTCAAACTTTATACATGAAGTATCATTAAAGTCGATTTAGAAGTAGCGTTTTAAAATAATCAGTGGTGAAGGACCATTTTCCTTGATTTTATAATTATTTATTGACTTTTAAATTAGTTAACTATCTATAAATAAATATCTTTATCAGCAGTTATACCCTAATATGGTTATTTGGAAATAATAAACCATTGTGCAATAATTTGCATCGTTTATTGTGTTTTTTCTCTGGGTTTCCGGTGGATATGTACAGTGAGTGTCAAAGTAATCGGAATTCGAATTTCTTTTGATTTATTAATTATATTTCACAACTATGAATTAGTGTTATTCTTTTTTACTCATAAATCTTTAAAAGAGACTCCAATAAAGAAAAATTACTGACCAGATAACCGAAAAGTTTATATTTCTTAAAAATTTCGGATTAATAATATAAAATTACGAGATCATTCAGTCTCAAATGTATTCGGAAATCGTAATATCCTGTTGTTTAATGGTTTCATATATTCATATTCTCACTAATCTGCGACAAAATTTTATGTTCTAAACAATTCTTCTCCCTCAGGTAACTGATACCCAACCTTGAAAAGATTTTTTTTTTTTTAAATAAGGTCCTAAAATAAAACGCAACGATCGAACAACGGCTTCGAATCATTTTTAAAAGATAAACAGTTGAAATGTTAAAAACAATTGATGAGAATATGTGGATGGCTATGTACAATGTAGATAATATAATAATAAAATGTAAAAGCAAAAAAGTGATCGTTCAAAAATATTAAATGCTGAAACTGAAAGACTGATTATTCATCTAATAAGAAATAATAATAATAACAATGGCTTAAATGAGTAAACCTTAGCTTATTTATGAATTTTTCAAAACTTCTAGATTCACATTAAGTGTTTCAACATGACTCGGGATATATTACGTTGTCTATTCAGATTTAGTTGCTGCAACATTTTTAAAAAGTTCTCGAATCCCCTCTCCGTTTTTCTTTCAAATTTAACTAACTATTTGTGGGTCCTAGGTAAATCAGGAAATACTATATTCAAAATGAAAGCGTCCTCAAGAAACAATAAGTGCTTGAGTGGGATAATATTTCACACCAAACAATCATTTAATTGGTAAGATCAATTCCTAGTAGGCTAAAATGTATAATTATAAAAAAAAATTTACCAACTGGATGTTTATTTATGAACAATATATTTAGGAAACCACGCATTAATATATTTAGGAAACCACATAACTTGGAATACTTTTGTCACCATTAACATAAACTATTTTTAATTTTTTCGTAAATGAACGTTCAAAACGTTAATAATAAAATGATTGTTGTCGTAATTTTTGTTTTTTATATATTGTATACCTTCCTTCTAACATTATAAAGAGATTAACAACTCCTTAAAAACATAAAAAATATTGAGGGTGTATAGTCGACTGTAGAAACTATTATAGGTGAATAGTCAGGAATCAGTCATTTTTGAAAAGTTTTTTAATTTTGCCAACGTTTCGGCTCAAGCTTGTGAGCCATCATCAGGGCATTACTGAGCCATGTCCAAGCATAAACTGAGTTTATGCTTGGACATGGCTCAGTAATGCCCTGATGATGGCTCACAAGCTTGAGCCGAAACGTTGGCAAAATTAAAAACTTTTCAAAAATGACTGATTCCTGACTATTCCACCTATAATAACATAAAAAAATAAGTTAAAAACAATAAATTACGGAATGGTAGTGGATTCTGAATACATTTGACACTTACTGTATGTACATGGCTGTAACCTGATACTTTCTATTTATTGGAATATATTTACCATTTTACCACTGGAGTTAGAGGAAGAGTATAGAGTAGAATGGACTTAGTCGGGAGGAAGGAGTGAACAAAGAGCGGGGGACCTTGGGGGGGAAGGCCACTGCCCGGGATCAACGTCCGTCCCCACTTCACTAATTGTAATATTAGTTTATTTGTATGTATTAGTTTATTTATAATTTCACTTTTGCTGAGGAAAATCGATCCCAACAGTTTCCCTCTTAATTATGATAGATCCTACAACGGATCGGCACTCTAATATGAAACTAAAATTAGTTCAATCTGTCTATAATAGGCTATTATTATTTTATTTTTTTTTAACATACGTATGAAACAAAAGTTGACTATTGAAATGTGCAATTAAATGAAAGCGAAAGTAAAAACGCAAATCGTTATTTTAAACTGATTTAAAAATACCTATATTTTTTTCTCTATTACTATAGCTATATGCCTTAAAATGTAAACCTGGGCTAATGATGAGGAATCAACTGCTTGGTGAGCACATTGTTTATTTTATTGCATCAAGTGTATTACAGAATGAATCCCTATTAATAATTTATAATGAAAAATGTAAATGATATTTATGTCCATTGAGGATTGGGAAGTACGGTGCGTAATTAGCAACTCAATGCATTTGACATTATCCATTAAAATAAGGCAAAAACACCAATTTAGGTGGAAAAAAGTCAAGTCAAAAGTTTAGAATTTTCTAGTGCTTCACCTTTTTATTATTAGTTGGCAATACCCTTAATACTAATATTTCCCGCCATACTGTGTTTACAAATAAATAGTAATAATCATTCCTGCTCACTCAAGTGCCTAATAACCGGCAGTGGGATTATTTTTATTCGATAGCCACTTATTGTGTTCAAGGTGTGTTTAGTTCAAAGTCTTTTTGCTTTTATTTAACAATGGACATTGCTGTGACATGTAAGACATTATATTTCCTAACTCGTTATTAAATGTACAGTGCTATCTATCTGTAGACTTAATTTAGCACACTTATTTAATAACGAAAAACTACATAACCGGGGTTTACCCCAAGTTACCCTACGTTACCCCAAGGATTTGTTTCGTCAATCCTTCTAGTCTTTAAATATTACAAAGAATTTTTGCGTTTTTTTTCGTTTTGGATGATAAATACTTTTTTCAGACACGAAACTCCGAATCAAAAGTTTTACCATCTATAATTCAAGTGTTTCCTAAATGATATAAAATACATCTATTAGCAGGTTTCAGCAACTCCGAGCCATAATTAGATCTTTAGTATTATTTTTCCCGTAATCTGGTACTTCAAACGTTAAAATGTAGGGGAGTTTTAGATTTTAGCAAATAAATTTGATGTTTGACCACTGTGTGTTCGCCAATCGTGTCAAAAAATTAATTAGTTTTTTATAATTTTTTTTTCATATTTTTTTCCCGTAATCTGGGACCCCAAAGGTTAAATATGGACAAGTTTCAGATTTTCGTCCACCTAAATCGGTCATATTTTCCACTGTGCGGCGGTAGAAAGGCAAAACGTTTTTGAATACGCTTGGAGAGATTCTACGCAACACGTCATCTGATTACGGAAGCCGTGGATTGTATAAAGGCTAACCTATCCTTCCTTCATAATCCTCCTTCTATTCTCGACCACAGTTAGAATTGATTATGTTATATTTTATCACTATTATAAATGTCCCAAAAAGTCATTCAATAAAAAAGATTTTTGAATAAAAATTGATTAAAACCTATTGACTACCCAGTAGGGTGCCAAAATCTATTTTCATCTCGTTTTAAATCTAATTATTGCATTGATCCCCATAGTTGATTGTCAATTTTATGTATTAATCTCGTAGATAGGGATTTTCCTAGTGTTGTAATGAAAAATTTCCATCGGGCGTGTTACAGTTGCTTGTCCAGACCACTTCTTCATCTACTCTTGGGCAAAACGTGTCCCCACTGAGTACTCAGGTCATTAGAAAAATATTTCTTTGGGGCAGGAATCTCTCTGATCCTTCTAGAAACGATTCCATTTTGAAAATGAGCCGTGGGTTCTGGTTGAATTTTCTCGTTTTATTTTATTTATTAGACCATTGATATAATGGTTTCCGTTTAGTAACGTCACTGAAGTTTTTTGGAATCATTCTAGAATTTCGAAAATAGAAATTGTCTGTACTCCAATAATTTATTTTTTATTAAGGGTCTATGGTTGACTGTTGAAGTTTTAATAGGTAGAAATAAATAAAAAAATGGTTTAGGATTTTTCTTTTCTTTTCCATTTTTTCCCTTTAGACTCTAGACCTGGAAAGGACGAGATAAGTTGCCTAGACTCATCTACCAAGCGGATGGTTATTCTCACTCCATGCTTGGGCACATAAAAGGTCAACTCACTCTTCTGCTGCCAATTAGCCCATTTATTATCCTACGACTGTTAACTAACAGGTTAATGGTGTCGACCTATCTCTGTAATAGAGGTAATATTTTTTCCTCATTCTGAATCAGTAAGTGCTCGAGTTTTGGCGTAATTTCCCCCCATCTCCGTAGTGATTAAATTAATCTGCGAAGTGATTAAATTGGGATATTTTTTGTGTTCTCTTTGGGATTTGGCATAAAGTGGAATAATTCTGGAAAAGTAGCAACAAATTTAAATTTATTGGACTTTTTTAACCCTCGGCGCTTGAATTATTTTTTGCCTCTAGAGGGGTTAGCCGTTGTCACTTATTTTTATGATTTTTTTTTAGAGTTACCTTAAAATTATTTCAGACACGATATTACTCTTTAATCTTGTAAATTTTAACATTTCACATATCTTCAGAGTTGAGAGGAAGACATTTTTCATAAGTTAAACGCTATATGTATAGATGTAATTTCGTTTATCTCTTATGAAAAGTCGCCTTCACTTGAAGTGAGTAGTTGCTCGTATCCCATGCTTACTGGTAGGATTAACGTAAGATCAACGGGATCACTTGTAGCTGGGTGGTTAGCATAACAGCCTCCTATGCCAAAGGTCACGGGTTCAAACACGCTGGTGGTTCTAGGATTTTTTAATGGGAGTAAAAAACCCTTTCCCGAGCCTGTGCGATGTCAAGTATTCGTTAAAGATCCCTATCCTAATAAAACCTGGGTAAGCAGAATTTAGGACTGTCACTGTAGCGTCGTCCGATTAGCTATAGTAGCATAAAGTGACGTTAAATAAATAAACAAACAACGTTTAATCAACTGACCCGCTGGCTGACTTTGGAAAAAGTATTCTCGTTGCTGTGGTGTGTTTTTGAGATATGACATTTTCGTAGATCTTATCTCCGAAGTTTACAAATAAAGAATTAGCTGGGGGAGCCATGAAGCGATATTGGTAAGGCGTAATCTAAATAAATACCGTTATCGCTGGATTTGTCGCTGAGTTGTCAGAAAACATTTAATGCTGTCCAAGAGGCACTGCGCGCGCCCAAAGGGTTAATATTTTTACATAAATTTTAGGTATAAATATTTCCTTGTGTATGTCAGCACCCAACTTCTTTATCCTATCCCGTTTGTAATTTCCTTTCCTTAAGATGTTTTTATATTATTTTTTAAGACTAATTTATTTATTTATTACCTATATCCACATGCGATAAATTTTTTTTTTTTTTTTAAATGTTATTTATGATCAATAAATTGACTATTGAATATTTCAATAATTATTTGAAAGAAAGGGGTCTAGCCTGAGTAGGGGTTACTTCCTTAATGGAAGTTGGTATTAGTGACGACAAGAGATTTGTGATAACGGAGAAAATTCCTTAATAATTCAACGTGAGACAGTAAAGGCAAATAAAACCGTTGTTGCAGAGGGTGTGCGTGTGAAATAGTGAGTGGTAGATGGTTACGAAACTTGGGTTACGCTATATCTTCTGCGCTTATTAGACCATGCTAAGCTACCTACAGAAAACGAAGGTTTATGACTCCAGGTCATCCCATCAAACGCAACATCATCTCAGTTGCAAAACTTTCCTTTACTTACACCTATGACTCAAGATCACTTTTCTTTTTTTTTGGGGTGAAAAAACTTGTAAAATGAACAAGTACTAGGTCCTCAATATTTGAAAAATGGGTGGAGTGTAAAATTGTAATTGTTAATATAAATATCCTGAAGTAAGTGGGAAGTGATGTAGTGACAATTGAAATGCTTCAACCTGGTTTAGAATGAGGGCTATTTAGACTGGACATTGCTTCCTCACCTCCTTATTATATTGAGTCTCTTACAACAAAAATATATATATATATATATATAATATATATATATATATATATATATATATATATATATATATAATATATATATTTTTTTTTTTTTTTTAAAACATTTTATTGATATTTACAACTGTACATATAATATATACAACAAGTTAATGGGCTAATATCTTGTGAAGAAAGTATCCAGTGGTAGCACTTCAATGTCAATTTAATTTAAGTAGGTCTCGAGGCCATCGTCTTTTCAATCGCCTCGGAGGGTCGTCAGGAATAGACGGGAATGATAAGTTGCGTACAAGAGGATTCTTGTCGGTTGGGAGTTTGGAATTAAAAGAGGCATATCTGTTTCGGACTAGTTCCGCGACAAATGAGATATTTAGGTCTTTATGGATGATTTTATTCGTAACGGAATAAGGAGCGTTTAGGATTTCGCGAAGGATTTTGAATTATAAGGATTGAATGCGAGAGGAATTAGATGGTTTAGTAGAGCCCGCCCCACAGATCGATTCCATATGTCCAGATGGGTCTGATGATGATAACGTATTAATAATAATAATAGGATTACCGAACCCGAAGGTTCAATGCCGATACCACCAAACTCCGCCTGCACAGACTCGTCCAATGTTCACCGTTCAAGCCCAACCCCCAATATCAGCCTTAACGCCCATCGACGTTTCGGCCTACCTTTCGGAAGCCTACCAGTCAGATCAGCGAATACCAACTTTCTCGGAATCCGATCCTCACCGAGCCCAACAATTTTAATCGCCCATTTGAGTCTCCGCGATAATGATGATAACGAAAATGAGCTTTTTGTAATCAAATGGAAGTTTTGAACGTTTGTCTAGTACGTGTTGTAGTAATCGGTATCTACGCACAGTTTCTTGTCGTTTAAGTCTCGTATGGGGATGTGGAACAATATATATACAAATTTGTATTGGAATGATACGAGCACAAAATCAAATTTGTTGCCCGGGAATTTATAAACCGTAATGGTGATATTCCTCAATTCGATATATTTTTAGGGTACATTCAAACATGTTGAATCATTTTTGTGATCATTATGAATTTTACACTCCTAGAACAGCTGTTTTCCCCACTGTGCAACGATTTTTCTTTATTGCTCGCGTGGTATGTAATAATTCTTGAAATTTCTTCATTTTTAGTAGGTTATTGCTTGAATCATTTGAGATGGCGATGGGCTGTCTGGCCTTTTACCGCCTAGAGCTGGAGTGTTCATTTTACTCTGCGGCAGACCAAGGACGCTCATTACTTGTAATAAAAAATATGAGAGACAGATGGCATGGGCTCTTAGCCCCAACCGCATATTCTACAAATATAACATTGCCGCCTCATCTCGAATTCTCCAGCTGTTAATGAGAGTGGAATAGAAACGATATTGTTCCTCAATTAAAAAAAAAAAAATCTTATCGATTTTTTACTTTCACTTGTTTTGCGATCGTGAAAATTTTCGAATTCCTGTTTTCACCGGAAATAGAAGTTTTCTGCTCTTCTGAGACCAAATGGACGAGTCCTACTAAAGGGTCTGTGTGTGTGTGTGTGTGTGTGGTAAATCTAGCACTAAAACAAAATATCGTTCGAAACTGAAATTTCATATTTAAGACAACTATTATCCCGACATGTTACAGAAACTTTTCCACTAAAGTTGGCTGACCGGAAGTGCTACTTTATATCTGGCATTTTGCAATTTTCTCATAAACGGCTCTAACTATTTAGATTTAGCTCACTATATCGATGTGAAATTTAATGGGCTTTAATGTGATATAAGTTTTATTCTGATTGAAATAATCTCACAGTGCTTAAATGCCGATATTTAAAATTTTCAATACCTTTTATATTGTAGGTTTCATAAAATTAACCATATATTTTATTAGAATTGCTATTAAAGAGCTAAATACCGGAGGTAACTGACTTTTAATTACTAGTTTTTAAGCACCGATATTTTTTCCATCCCATATTTGTCCTTCTTGTTATCAATTCCACTTACCTGTAAACGAAATATTTAGGAAGGGACAGTGTTGCGATCGTGACAATTTTTGAATTCGTGTTTTTACCGGAAAAACACGTTTTAGGGTCCCCTAGGTCCAAGTAACCCCTAAATCCAAGATCCCAACCCATCGATCTATACCTTCCCTCTCATAGAACATCCTATGAAAAGTGCTTCATTATCCGTGCTACCATAGTTGACACTTCAAGTAATTTTGAAATAATTTCCCAATGACATATCGCGGATCCCTAGGGGGATGCGGTCCACCTCTTTGGGACCACTGCGGTTGGCCATAATGGCTCCAGCTTACTTTGTTGGAAATGGAAACTATTTCATTTTCCTTTGAAGACGGGTGGTAAGAACGGACCTGAGTTGGATGTCGGATGGACTCCTTCCTCGACCTTGACGGCCCCAAGACCTGGAACCCCGAGCCCGAGGTAGGCAGAGCCCCTCGAAGGGAGGGGGGAGGATGCGGCGTGGGAGGCTTTGGCGCCGAGTCAATGAGTCCCTCCATTCCATTTTATTACTGTTACTTCCAGTGAGTTTTCCCATCAACGGATTTCAATATGATTATAGGACTCAAATATTTGCTTCCCTGGACATCGGACCCCGTAACTTTTTTTCCTATCCGACCTTGTAAATAAACTCTTCTAACATAACCTGGAGCTAAATTTGAACACAATACATTCCAGTCTCACGGCTTCCCTTGACTCCAGATAGGAATCCGAGTGTAAAGCTTTTATTTTATTTTCGTGGCAAATCACTATATTTTAGTTTGAAAATAAAGTTATAATTTCGTTTTATTTTATTTTTTATTGAGCACATTACTACAATCGATTTTAAAGCACTCTCAATAGCACGAGAGGTACTGAGACCTTGATTGTAAATAGTTTGGTTGGCGGAAGATTCGCAAATATTTTGCACACTGGTCTTAGCTTATTAACTATTATAGGCTCACCTCTTAACTATAATTACTTTTAATGTTTCTAGCTATAATTTCCAAAATCTTTTTTCACAAAACTAAATTTACTAACTCACTGTTCACAAATAAATTGTCTGTGAACATATTAATATAAACAGTTATGCATAACATAAACTAATTAAAAATGTGAGTTTTATGAGCGACGCACGAGAATAAGGTTACCTCTCACAATGTCAGCATTTATTTTTTATACGAAATTCGGATTATAATCGTTTAGTTTTGTCGAAATCTTCCACCCGTTTTCTCTAAATAAAGCTCGATTCCCTTACAAAGGCAAATTCAGAAATGAAATTGTTTTCGAAAGTTACTGATCGAAATCGGTAAGAGAATTTTGCGAGTGGATACACCACGTTATGGGAATGAGTGTCTGAATTGCGTAGGATTTTCAACATCAATAGACTTTTCGGTTTCTTGTGAATGCTAACTTGAAGGAAATTGGTTATTTACCGTTTTGTTACTCAGGCATCTTTCTCTGAATTGTAATCTGCAACTATAGAGGGAATGAATGACAAAGCACACAATTTGCGAAATCGTATTGTTTTTGTGATATTTTCGTATAAACTATATCTTTATATCTGAGGGAATTCTTGGTATATAATGCTTTCAAGAATATACTTCAAAGAAGCTCCAAGAAATACACTATGTTCCCGACCTTAAGGAAAAGAGTAAAATAATAATAATATTAATAATAATGTGTTTTATTGTTTAATTTACATACATAAATTTACTATACATTTATATATTGCACACTATGCATAGACTTTAGTCCATCTGCAGAATAGCGCGCCTTAACAAAATATTCTTTACAAATATTATATAAATAATAATTATAATATAAAACTAACTGAACATTTTTTTCCCACATTTTTCCCCCTTTATTTAAATATTAAATTCTGATATAAGTAAATATCTATATTTCCAGGCCCTTAAATGATAGTTATGCAATGCTACCCAATTTTCACCGTTTAGATAATTTATGTATTCCTGTCTGGACAATACTGCCCCACCAAGCCAACGCATCCTTATTTCTGATAGCACAGAGCAGACCCCTACATAATGGTACAAATCCTCAAAGTCTTTATTATTACATAAACTACAATAATGTAGTTCTTCCGCCCTTGTAACATTACAATTAAGGTACAGAAGCTGTCCTCTTATTTTAATTATTGATTTGATGAGTCCCAGGCCGTATCTATCAGAGATATAACTGTTCTCCCCTAAATCACAATTTAATTCTTTATACAGTCGATGGTGAATAGATTTGTTGACTTTAACCAGTAAACCATTTCTAAAGTCTTCTCTTATATATTCTATTAACCCTTTAAAACATTGCTTCTTTCCATCTACTAAATAATCACTATTTTGCCAGTTATATCTCCGACACAAAGACCGGAAATAAAGTAAAATAATATAATTGTATATTTTAATGCCAACGATTCATCTTGCATGGTTAGCTTTAATCATGGTAACTCTACCTGAAGACTTGGGAATAAAGATTGCCTATCAGTCACTCACTGCATTTCTCTTCAAGGCCAAAGAGCCGTATAATGTTGGTTCAGATATCGTTATTATTGAGTAGTAACAATTATTTTTTGACGAAAATATCCTCATATTTTTTAGTTTATTTAATGGTTAGTTCAATTACAGAACATTTAAATACTGTCTTTTCTGTGAGTTTATTGACATAAGTAAGTTAAATAGAAACTTATACCCAAAAGAGCTCATAAAAACGTTACATTTTATAACCATTGTTAGTTATTACAATCGTGATATTGTAATGTGATATAAAATACTCACGAATTAAGTAATGATAGAGCATTACAATTTATTTGATATATTGTATGTGATTAGCGTGAAAGACTGTAAAAATTAAAACTTAACCAAAGATCATAATATTAGTCTAATTGCGATTCAAGAAACTTATATAAATGTGCACCTTGGAGATATCAGTCGTTAAAATTGTTTTACTTTGTAAGATGGTGGTTACTTGTGCTTGCACCTAAAGGACCCTGCATTGCAGTTTAGAATTCCACTGCGGTGAGCTTAGCACAAGCTAACAGGAATATAGAACCACCTCCAAGCTTCATATTCTTAATAGCTTTTATTTTAATATCATTTCAATGTAATCAAGTGTTATTTAAATTTTTCGTAACTTATTTTACTAATTTATAATTGTTATTTATTTTAAAATCTAAACATTTCCTTCTAAACTGTGTTATATTTGTAATAATTTCTTATGTATAATTAATAAATTAATTTTTCATGTATATTAATTGATAATCAGATTTTTAAATCACATGAATCAATTAAAAATTCTTATAATGGTTTTAAATAGTTCAGTGCTGTGTATATTTTTTCGTGATTGTCACCATGTTTTTTAAAAATTCATTTTAACGTTATATATCAATTAATAAATCATTGGCTCAATTGAGACGTTGAGTTCCAAAAGGTATTATATCCATTCTATGAAATATTACAGTGAGTGCAAAAATCTCTCATTATTATATTATTAAACCAACATAATTGATTCTTTTCGCATAAGAATCTAGAATTTTTTTTTTACTATATTAATAATACCATATTAAAATTGCGAAAGTAAATGTGTAGTCAGTACTTTTAGAAAATAATAGTATTTTTAATTTGCGTTTTTAAAGGACTTATTGTCCATTTGATAAAAGTACCTTTTGGGAATCAACGCCTCAATTCTCGAATCATGAATCACGAATGCTACTAACCGTACCTCGGTATTCTTAGTTCTTAAGATGTGGTCAGCCTTGGGTTCCAACCGCCTGGTTTATTCCCCTCCTAATACAAGTACTTATTTTTAAGGTTGGGTAGACGTAGAAAAGCTCTTGTCAAATTACTGCCAGAATCTCACTATTTTCTCCCAAGAGGAAATGTAGTATATTGATGTTTTTTAAGTCTAATCATTTTATGAGTTTTTGACGTGGTTACTACTATACAATATCTTTTGTTATAACAAATCGTTCGTTTTATTTAAAAAATAGTGTGTGCGTCGTCTAACTTATCTTTTAAAAAAATCTTGAAACTTTTCAAAAATTTATTATAAATCTATCTTCATAATGTTATAGATGGAATAATCAGGAATCAGTCATTTTTTGAAAATTTTTAATTTTGCCAACGTTTCGGCTCAAGCTTGTGAGCCACTATCAGGGCTACAAACATCATAACAAAAGAGATACATATTAATATGATAATGAAATTTCATAATAATCAATAAAAAAAAAAAAAAATGAATTTTAAACTCTCGTAAAATGATTCATTATATTAATTTTCAAAACTGTGACCATTCTTGATTTGTGTCACCGCTCTTTTCCGTGAAGATTGTTCCACTTCATGTAACCTCACCATGTTAATTTTTTTTTAAAAAGAAAAATGACTAAAATTCGACATAATTACAGATTATATTCAGGTAGTAGTTAAAACTATTAACCATGAATTAAGAAGATTTTTATTTTTTTTAAATTTCTTTATTTCATTAAGCGTTTGATATAAATAAGTAGACAAAAACAAAAATATTCGATGGGATCAAATTCATTACCATAAAAAATGAAAGCATAGGTGATGCAACTTCTATGACCACGATTGTACGTCCATTTAAATTGCTCATGAAGGTACATAAAAGAATCCGAAAAGCTTTGATGAGATTTTAGAGCTTAAGGTATCGGGGCAGGCCTTCTCTCGAAACTAGTTACAAGTTGTTTAATTGAATCAATACAAAGCTGTCCCCGATTGAAGCTGATAATTCGGTTTTGGGTCCAATTCACTGTTAGCAACTTTTGTCTATGGCTTGAAAATTCGCTAAAAGCGGTGTTTTTAAACTTAAAACTACCTTTCCATGACGTATTAACTTTTTCCAAAAACTCCGAATGTTTTTATATGAAATTTATATTTTAAAAAATCATCCCTGAGAGTATATGGCTCTAGCGCCCCCACACAGCCTCCAATGGCTTACAAGACAGCCATGGAACCAGATTGTGGTAGATTGTATTATTTTTGAATAAATAAATTTTAAATAATTGTATTAAAAACGTAAATGTAGCTCACTCAAGCTAGACTTGCCTACCCTTTTGTGTGACTCGTTCATTTGGACTCCCTAGTCTCCCTAAAGTCCTTAGACTCCCTAAAGTCCCTAACACGTGTGTATCCGTTGAAAACTCGATTTTTTTTATTTTCACCGTCGCAGCACTTTCTCCTACTATGTATTTCATATTAATTCTGGTTTAAGTAAAACTATAATATTTTTATAAGAAATTTCTAGCCGACGCTTGCCAACATTCCGACTCTATGATGAGAGATGTTATCCCATCCTTTTGTAATATAGTGAAGGGGGGCTACGATGCAATAAACACTTCCACAATGTTTAAGTTATTTTCCCATACTCGGTGAGCGGACCACTTTCTATGCCGTTGATGTAATCCCTCTCAGTTTTCCGCATAAATACAATTTAAAAAATGACGTGGAAGTCAAACGAGAATATTACCGATTTGTAGGCGTATAAAATTCAGATGAATGGATCGCGAACGTTTTCGAATCACGAGAATAAATTTGAATTCTAAGATATCGAGGTCAGTTTAGATGTGTGCTATGCGTTGTCAATTTTGTGTGAGCCGATAAAAAATTGGAGACGTCATTGGCTTTCAAATGGTATGGGCATAGTTGAGCACGGCGACTGAAATGGACTAACCCAAATAAACAAGTGATTGCCTTATAGATCCAATGTGAATAGCTAGGAGAGGCTATGGCCCAATCCTGTAACTTTCTTGTCATATCTCATATTTCCCTCCATTCCTCAAAATATTTTACAATATTGATTACATTTATTCTAATCGCGATGCGTTTCGTGCACAATGGGGAAAAAGTATTCGTCGATCTAGTTTATTTCTGAAAAATATTCTTTATCAATTAATTGAACATAAATTGACTGATGGGTCCTGTAACAAACACTTTCCTCATGTATGTACAAATTTTTGGTTTCAAATTATTTTCACTGCTAAAGAAATTTAGATGCACATATTTCCTAATTAACAACTAATATATGTCTTCATATTTTTCACTTATTTCACAATCCATTATTCGTATACGGAACCTAAATGAGCCCGACATTTCAAGTTCAAGCATTCGAAAACATCGGACTTGGTTGTTATGTATTGTATTCAACAAAGTTATAGGGAATTTTTTAGGTAGGCGAATTTATTGAAACAATAGAGTTTGTTATGGAATGCGAAAACAATCTGTGTTTTGTAATGATGGAGTTTTGTCGACCATTGAGAAATTAGATGAGGAAGATGGTTGGGGGTGCGGTCATAAATTACACACATTTAAAATAAGTGTTATTGTAATTAGTGCCGACGTTTCGGCCTACAATGTGGGCCTTCATCAGGGCTAAAAGAAACAATATAACCAATGTAATTATAGACTTAATAATGCGTTAGGTATATAATAATAATATGACAGTAATAAATTATGGGAACATAAATGAAATTAAATGTAAAATGATAATAAGATGACAATTATAAAGTATGGAAATAAGGTGACAGTTATAAAGTATGGAAATAAACAAAATTAAGATGATAGTTATAAAGTATGGAAGTAAACATAATTGAGATGATTATATTGTAACGAGAATATATAAAGAGAGACTAAGCAAATGAAAAAAATGACAAAGGAAAAATATGTGAACAATTAAAATTTTAAATATTAACAATTTTGAAGTGATATATGACGGTTATATATTAAAAACATAGTTAAGAGTATAGGTAATATATAAAAAAGAACATAGTCATTACAAAAGAGAAACAGTATGAATAAAAAATAATTTTAAATTTTAAAATAATGTAATATTAAACTAATAATTATATGTCAGGATATGTAACGGAGAAAGATATGAGTATGGAAAGAGGTAGAAAGAAATGGGCGATGAAAAAAGATCCTTATCAATAAGAAAAACGATACATACTGGACTTTGACCTGAAGACGCTGCCTAAAGGAGTGATGTTTCCCAGTTAAAAAAAAGCGTATTGCGTGGAACGGAAAATATGAGAACTAGAATGTCCGTTAGGACTTTTCCAAGAAGCTAAGTTATGTTTACTGATTCGATTGTTAAAAAATAGCCAAAAGTTATTACTTGAGAGTAATTGAGTTATTACTTATGAGTATTTGATAAAATTGTAAGAAATAGTGACGAGGTAAAGATTAAATGATCTTAAGTAATAATCGTCATTTATCATCGTCATCCGTTATTACTTAATATCTTTTAATCTTAAATAAATAAATTAAATTTTATAACAATTCAAATATTTTATCATCAAAATTTATTAATGTTTTCTTAAGATTCAAAGCTGGCCTACAATTTTTGCTATTTTTTTCTGTTCTTTCTGAATTAATGACATGTAGAGCCTCAGTTGAGTGACTAAGGGCTATCTTCGCGTCTTCAGGCTAAGATCATAGAGAGTCATTTCGGTCTTAGGCTTGACAATTTACCACGAATAAACTTTTTGAAGCCCATCATTCGATTTCGAACCTCCTCTTCATCCTTCAGTTCGTCGAATGTTATGTTAGCTGTCTATATATAAAACTGGGAACGCACTGGTATGAATACTGTCCTATGAATGCCTTGACGGGTTTAGAGGAGTTGTCTTTCTTGATAATCACGATTTTCGTCTTGTCTTTATTTATTAGAACCATTCTTGTACCATTGGTTTATTACAAGTGATTGGTAGGGGAATTCCAACGATACGTTTCTAAAAGTGTTTTTCAAAAGCTAAGCATAAAAATGTTGAGAGGCCTTAGAAGACTGGAAGAGCGTAGGAGAGACCCACGCCCACGATCCCGATAATTACATGGAGATAGTTGCTGGGACCCCTTCTCCTCTCTCCAGCCCTTATATAATAATAAGAATAATAAGTCTTTATTTATATGGAAATACCAATCAAAAAATATCTTCCTTTAGTGGACTGAAAAAATAACTACTTACAATCATTGTATTTTACATATATATTTACATTTACTCCCCTAAGCGAGATTACAGGCTTTAACGGAGACTAGCCGAACCTTAAATCTGGAGTTGCTGGCACTTCCAAAGTTTTCAGTCTCTTGCTAATCTCATCCATAAAGAACCGTTGGCTTTGGTGAGTTCGTCGGCCCAACGTTTTGTTGTCGGCCTCATCATCTCTTCTTGTCCAGCAGGATCCATTCTACAGTTCTCTTTTTTTTTTTTTTTTTTTTGCACAGGAGTCCATAAAAAAAATCGGGAAGGTTGCGTGTGCCATTATATTTGCTACCGCAAGGGAAAAAAAATAAATTATACATATTTATACATTTTTTTTTTTCCAAATTCAAAATCAATTTCTGGAAATAGCATGATGAAGATGTGTAATAAATCGTTAAAAGGTTTAATGATTGTAATATGTGATATTTTATACTCGTGTATCATATGTCAGTGTATATTGACAGTAGAAGTGAATAGACGGATTATGGCATGGGACCGGAATACCCCGCAAACATAAAATTCTTCCGGTCATCGCTATTGTGACGATCAACAAAAATAAGGAAATAAAAAACGTTGGTAAGACCGGTAGTGACGTACTCAGTGAAAACTAGGACTCTTTGGACTCCCTCAATAAGTGCTTTGATAATCTTCAAAAGGAAAATGCTCCGTAAAATTTATGGATTTGTGTTGGAAGAGGGTGAATCTTATGATCCGCTTCATACGAGCAAGGAGAATGGAATGGCTGGGTCACGTAGTAAGGATAGAGTTCTCAAGGATGTAAAAATGGATTAGGCTTGGAAAAATGTATGGTACCCAAAGGAAAGGACGACCTCGGAGGCGTTGGGTCCAGGATGTGACAAAGGACTTGGAAGTGCTGGGTCTAAGGAACTGGAAAAGGAGAGGTGTTGTGCAGAGAGGGCTGGTGCAATTTTGTCAGGGGTGCCAAGGCCCGCCTATGGCTGTAGAGCTACGTAGCTAAGTATAAGTATTATATGCCCATTGATGCTAAGTGATTACTTAATCCTCTAGTCAAATACAAACTCTGAACGGAACTTGTAAAAGATGTCATTTGCGGCTTTAAGCTTTAATTCTTAACAGAGATGTATGACAATGAGCGAGGAAGTAACACCTTCTATGGTGTTGAAAGTTGTAAAGATATATTTGTTTTAGTCTTTATTATATCTTATATTAGACAGCCCACTTTCTTACAAAACTGTCTTAACGACCAACGAATTGGTCGCTACACCTCAACTGCTTCAATTATATTGTAGAAAATCTCAGTTAGCAGTTAGCGGCGATAAGGCTGGCCCTGTGTACATATGTATTAGCCTGGGATGTTACAGTAATTTTTTTTTGCTAAATACTGATAATCGTGTAGAGGTCTCCTGTAGTGTAATGACTAGCATGACAGCCCTCTATGCCCAAGGTCGCGGGTCCAAACCCGGAAGATGGCCCCAGGAGTTTTTAGAAGAGTAAAAATTCTCGGTTATCGTGACGTAAAATGTGGGCCCGTGCCGGTCAGGTACTCGTTAAAGATCCATATCCTAATCAAACTTGGATAGATAAAATTTAAGACTTCCTCTGTAGCATCTTCCGATTAGGCACTGTTGCATTAAATAAATGAACAATAATACTAATAAATGAAGTATGTAAAATTTAATACGCAAGCCATTAGATCCATTACGATCTAGTTTCATGCCACATTGTACGTTATTATTATAAAAAATAATCGTACTCATAATAAAAAAAAAAGGAAAGCATAATTAAAAAATAATACATTTTATCCTTTATGATGATTTAAATATAATAAACCGACAATTATAAAAAGTTTTATTTACAGCAGGTATAGTGGCGATGAGGCATTAAATTGAAATTACAAAGAGAGAACATGAGGCTTTTACATTAATAATATTTCAATTAAAAAGCATTAAAAAAAAATATATATAAATCAGATTTTACGAATTAGTCACTTACAAAGTGTACAACAATCAAAGACCTACTGTGTGCTCATGATTATATAGATATATTAAGTTATACATGCGCCAGTTAAATTGATATATTTTATACGAATACGGAGTGGGTTTTTTCAATCATTAAAAAAAAATTCTCTCTAATTTTTTTTAAAAATTATTACAGCGATAACACTTGAGCCTCGGTTCCTTTCTCTCAATAATTTCTTTTTAGCCTCAAAAGCGCCCTTCCTCTCCCACCTCTATGGCAGGTTTCATATTTCTTCCCTCCCGCAGACCTTTAATTATTCCCAAGTAAAACGAAAATGACCTGACAAATCCTTCCTTTATTCCTTCAAAAGAAAAGGGTGGGGGTTTAGAAGACATGTGTGCATCCAACTAGCATCTGTTTGTCGAGTTGGTAAATATACAGCTAGTTTAGTCCTTCTCACAACCCATCATTTAGCATGTGAAATTGCTTTATTGTTCGAATTTATGATACTAATTCATAAATTCGACCAATAACAAGTAGTAGAGCATCGTGGACATTGCAGTGTTGATTTAACAGGTGTTGTGAGTTTTACTCGGTTACGTATTACTGCTCTCCTTTTTTTAGTTAGTCTGGAATCATTGGGACGTTTGGGATGCCTCCATTGTTTGTTTGGATGAAAGACGCCATAGCTATTTTTGCCTGGGGTCACAAGCTCTCTTCCTCTTCCTCGGATCGAAAATTTGACAGTTATGAAAGTTAGTAAAGATTTGTTTTCTTTAAACGAACATGATTAATTATAAAAAAAATTATATTTTGGCGTATTCCCTAGCCTCAGTGAACAAAATAAATGTCCTCTGCTTGAGGAATCATATACGATAGATATTTTAAATATAAACTAATGTTGCTAATCATATAATATAAAAATAATTTCCATTTCAATATGACTTTTCGTATGGACACAAACTTCAATTGATGGCTGAAGGACCTAATTGAGACGTTGATTTCCAAAAAGTACTAAAGGACATTTTTTACGAAATCTATTTTTTTTACATATTTGTATTCTCATCATTTAGTTTTATTTAAATATTCTATTTGATGTTATCTAATGAATTCTCAAGTCCTTAAAAAACGCGATTTAGAAATGCGGTCATTTTCTAAAAGTACTAATTACGCATTTATTTTCGTTCCAAATCATTCTAATAAAATTCATTTCATAACTTTAATATGATGTTATTATTATAGTAAAAAAATAATTCTAAATTTTAAGGCAAAAAGACCCAAATTAAATGGTTTAATAATATAGTAATGAGAGATTTTCGCGCTTCCTGTAAAATTTCCTAGAATGGATATAGTACCTTTTGGGAAGCAACGTCTCAATTGTTCACGCCATATGTCATGGCCTTTTTTTTTATAGTTGTTAAATTAAAAATGAAACACGTTCATTATTTGTATTTATCATTATTACTTTCACTTATTTATCTTAAACTTCTTTTAAAAATAGTTATGTAAAATAGAATTTAAAGTTTTCGCCACGAAAGTGAAAAATCTAGTGCACACACGACTTTCACTTACCTCCGTCGTTAAAATCAATTAAAGAATTTTTAAATACATGTAGTGATACAAATAAATGATTAAAGAAATAATTAAATTGAATTTCAATAGAAACATGTGTTTTATTAAATAATTATTATATTTTTGTCTACAAAAATCAGTTAGTTTTATCATCTTTTCATCACTTTACCATTCCGTGTATCAGATCTTATTTTTACTTTCACTTACTATATATAGTAAGGGAAAGTATTGCGATCGTGAAAATTTTCGAAATCCAGTTTTCAACGGAAATACACGTTTTAGGGTCCCCTGAGTCCAAATAACCAAGTCCCGCAAAAAGGTCTGTGTGTGTGTGGTAACTCCCGGGCGGAAACGGTTAGTCATATGAAACTGAAATTTCATATTTAAGACAACTATACGCCCGAGACGTGACAAAACTTTTTTCATCAAAATGACCTTACCAGAAGAGGCACTTTATACCATGCATTTTGCACCTTTTTTCGATTTTCTCGAAAACGGTTCCGACGATTTTGATTAAACTCGCTATATCGATGTAAAATTTAATGGGCTTTAATATCATGTAGGTTTTATTTGGATAAAAATGGTCTGACAGGGCTTAAATGCCGATATTTTAAATTTTCTTCCCCTAAAGTACCTTTAATTTTGTAGATTCAATAATAATAACTAGATTATCTTGTTAACGCTGATGAAAAACAGGTAAATATATAAATTGAATAAATTCGATAACCAACTAAAGGAGAAAACAGAAAGCATATTTTTTTAATGCAATTTTTCGTTTTGGAACATAAGAGCAGTAATATACATGCATGATATACCGTTGGAAAGCTAAAGATTTTAGAAAAAATATTATCTCATACACAAGCTTTTATACAAATTCTTCCCGCATCCAATCCTTACAATCCAAAATCCTTTATGGGATAAACATACCCATTAAGACCATAATGTTCCCTATGTTACTGATTTGGCCCGGACCAGTATCAACCCTTTCATGACAAACTTCATTCTCACTCTATCCTACTAGTTTCAATACTTTCTTCCTCTTCAATTCCGGATAATCCTCCGAGGCGCCTGAAAAGGAAATGGCCCCGGGACATTCTAGTTAAGAATATTTTTTGAGTGCTTCCAATAGGAAGCTTCTCTACATGTATATCATGTCATTCTATTAAACAACTATCAAATTTACTTGATGTATTTTTTTGTTGTTAATACAGTTGTAAATACCAATAAAATGTATAAAAAAAAAAAAAAAATTAGGTTAATTTGGTTTCTTTTCTTAAATCTAGTTTTATGCTTCATTGGGTTAATTTTGTTTCTTATGTTTCTATGTGTATTTAGTTAATTTAATAAATGTATTGTGATTCGTCGTTTACTTTCATTATTATTATTTTTTTTTAATCTATACAATCCACTAATTTACTTTAACCGAACCACTCTGAAATCGAATTATCTCTTGGAAGTACTAATCTTCCTCGGATAACTCAGCGTATTCACTAATTAATAGTTGATTTTCAAGCACTGACTGTTTTCTTCCGACATATATAGGCAGTGAGATAATCAAGTTATAACATCGGAATGTTGGTAGAAATATTTGTGGTGAGCCCCTAGCTGGAAATAGCATACTCTAAACCGGGCAACCAAGAAGCTCCCCTGATGAGGCCATCGTCACCTCCAGGGGCTCCAGGATCAGGAGAGTAATTAGAATGAGGAGTTTGTTGTGGATATTTTCTACCCTTGGGGGTTGCAACTCTAGTCCCATTGTAGACAGGCAAGTTCTTAGAACCCCCCTCCCTTCAGGGTTCCAACCCCCTTAGGACCCCCCTCCCTTCATGGTTCCAACCCCCTTTGCAATAAATAACCCTCTTGGAAGTGGAAGCACACATCCCCTTTTGGATATTTAGCATAGGGTTCCTTCAAACATTAGCTCCTATTATTATTTCTATTCCTTCAGCGTTAATCATTTGGCAAACCAATATCCCCCATAAAATAATAAGAATATTTATAGGAAATAAATAATAGCAGGAGAATAATATTCTTAGTATCGTAGGTCAGTTGAAGGGGGGCGTTTTGAGTTCAGTTCGAAAAATCTGCTATTTTCATGAATCTTAATATCTTCCTACGTGGAATCCAGTTTTAATTCCCCTGACCTGTATATAGTAAGAGAAAGTATTGCGATCGTGAAAATTTTCGATTTTTCCACTGAACTACACACTACAGGTTTTCCCGAGTTCTAATGAACTAGTCCCGCAAAAGGTCTATGTGTGTTAGTCTGAAGCTGAATTCCATACTTGAGCTTCTATGTTTCAGATGGTACAGCAACTTTTCCAATAAAATCAGCTCATCGCTTATGCTTCTTTATACCATACATTCTGCACCTTTTACTATTTCTTAAAAGTGGCTCTTAACTATTTCAATTTAACTCGTTATACCAAAGTGAAATTTCAAGGGCTTTACCGCCCAAATATCTAGGTTCAATTCTGATTGAAATAGTCTTACTGGGGAAATATTTGCCTGGCCGATATTTTTAAATTTCTTCTTCTACAGTATCTTTAATTTTGTAGATTCCAAAAAATTGACCATTTCATCTGGTTAGCATCGATAAAAAACGAGTAAATTCACAAATTGGACGAATTTGATGAATAACTCAATGCAATTCTTCAATATTTATCTCTTAAGTTTATTTAAAAGTTCTAAAATTTATTTTAACAACGGAGGTAAGTGTAAGTCTTTTATTACGTGCAACATAATTTTATATTTTACATTCCGTTTTCCGTTTAATTTCCGTTAAGTGGACCCCTGACTTCTTCATACGTAGTAATGTTATTTTCATTATATAATTTCTCGCTTTTCAACGGTGTATAATACAACCTATATTCATTCCTTTAATCTTATTTTGACCTGAAAGCCTCCTTAAGTTGATTATCAAGTTCATAAACTGTTTTATAATCAACTATTTCTTATTACTGCTAACACAGATAAATTTTGAAAATTAAGTATTTAAAGCCTGTCAGACTATTCCGAATAAAATAAACCATCAAAATACCAAAGCCGATTAATTAATTAATTAATTAATGTATTTTAATGAAAATCGTACAAATGGTACTCTAAAATATGAAAGAAGCTATGTGAAATGCACCGTAAAAGGTGGCACTTTCGGGAGTAGTATTTGCGAAAAAAGGTTTTGTAGTATTTCAGCCTTATAAATAATAAATA
This sequence comes from Piezodorus guildinii, assembly GCA_023052935.1. Lineage (NCBI taxonomy): Eukaryota > Metazoa > Arthropoda > Insecta > Hemiptera > Pentatomidae > Piezodorus > Piezodorus guildinii. The sequence goes on from CM041295.1 coordinate 110,302,064, forward strand.
TATAAAATATGTGATTTATGCCTCGTTCTCGTTTTTGAGATAGACTCCATTCTAGAAGCGGAATTTTTTATGATTGGATAATTAGAGAACAGCTTTATCGGTTATATCTTAAGTCAACTGGTCAACTTGAAATTAAAATTGATTAAATAAATTTAAAAATGAAGTACACTTTACAAACTTGAAGTGAAAAAAATCATTTCTCGCCGAGTATACTGATGTTGTAGTGGACCGTACGTTCATAAATGTGTGAGGAAATGGCTAAATTATGATGCTAACGCACTTTAGACGAAGGGGAATCTCTGATACAGTTTGGCACGCGTTTACCCTGGCGCATGGTTGCCGTACGTGCCTTGAACGCCGAATACACAACCAAGGTTCCCGCGCAAATCTTTTTTTATCAGTTCCTTTGGTCGTGTAATCCATTCTTTGTCCACGTTTAGCCAGGTCATCAATCTCACACTACGACTCATTCATTATAAATTATGATTAATTATTACAGTTTTCCTTTATGGTTTTTCAGTCTTTTTATTTTTAATTTTTTCATGACTTTATTTATTCATTTATATCAAAATTTCGGAGCATTAGGAGTACATGTCCGTTCCTCTCAAACGTTTTATTAAATTTATTATTTATTTATTAAAGTTTCATTGCCTTATATTATTTACTGAAGAGTTATAGATTGTATGTTTTATCGTCAGGTAGTGGTTTGTCTATTGCATAGAACTCTAGTCTACTGCTCCACTCCGGTCCCGGGTCCCATTTCAATATTAATGTTGATATATAAAGATAATAATCATAGAATATTATAGAAAACATAACGACCTAGGGCTCACCTGTAATATAGTGGCAAACATCCTTTCTTATGCGGTCCGTCTGATAGGGACGTAAAAAGGTGGTCTGGAGATTCCTATCCCTATCCTAATTAAACATGGAAAGGCAAAGTTTTACTCCTCACTTATGTATGTGAAATATATAATAAGGGAAAGTAATGGGACCTATATACTCTTTTATTTGTGGCGTTTCTTTATTCATAAAGTAACAATAAAAAAAAAATTAAAAAAAAAAAAAACCTGTACCACTACAACCCATGAAGGGTCTTGGGCTCAGTACATAAAGAGATTCGTACTGTTTCTAGGCCAACGGCAGTGCAATGAGGTGATTAGGCCTTAATCACGCTCAGCCGCCAGGTTTTTCCCCAATTAATTTAGGTACCCACTTTATAGAGGCTGGGTCTGCCCCAGGAGGGTCTCCATATCCTTGGGTCCCCCGACTGAATTAACAGAGTAAATAATATTCTGCCAGAGCCGGGATTCGATCCCAGGACCCGGAGAACTGTAGACTAGCACTCTATCCACTAGACCACGCCGCTCCCCCATAAAGTAACAATAAGAACATTAATTCATTATTTATATAACTATGAACATCAACCATCTTTATCATGTTCTGATCGCGGTCGGTCAAGTTTATCTGTTTCAAGTACTTATTTAGTCGAAGTCTTTGTGCTCATTTATTGAAATAAAATGTATATCACAGCTGAGCGAATCACCAATGCTTATATACGAATGGAATAGTGTTGTATAATTGTTGAGCACCTCATAGCCCGTTACCCCTTTTTTAAAATAATATCCCATTAAAATAGCAATGAGATGCCTCCCCGCATAATAACCCACAATTGAACCGTGAAATGAACTCATAACGTCGTCTCAACTAAAACGGATTCCATGCTCCTTGTTGGCTACCTTCAGAAGCTCTTTTTTACTCTTTACTCTCTCTCTCTCTCTCTCTCTCTATATATATATATATATATATATATATATATATATATATATATATATATATATAACTACTATTATTATTGTAAGGAGCCGGTGTCTAGCCGCTGTCTCACGCCAGAGTTGTGAGTTCGAACCCCAGTCCCTGCGGGACTTTTATAAGAATAGAATTAAATGAGGATTCACTCACAGCCTCTTCCCCGGATATGTGAGACTCGACAGCCTACTGGTGGCAACTCGCAAAAATAGGCGTAAGGAGTTATGACCATACCCTAAACATTTCATCGAGAAACGTGAGAGTATATTCTCCCAGGAGTCTATACCACGCGACCAAGGGCCTACACGGCCTGTCGTGCCAGAGAGAAAAAAAGAGAGAACTATTATTATTGTGGACTAGTATATTACTATTATGAGCCCCTATTTTATCAATTTATGAGTCTCAATACCCAAAATCTGGGTGAAATCATGTTATTGATCGGGTTTCTGCATTAATACTCAATATAACGAATCAAATATCTTTTGCACAGCTCTACACAGGCATAGGCCGTCATATTATCGCTCAATTTAGTGGGCCAGGTTTTTAGGATGTTTTACCTGTTTGTTATTAGTTGTGTTTTTTTTTAAACATATACTTATATATAATAGCTCCTTTTGACAAGTACAAAACAAGTTATAGACAACAATGTTTTATAAGTACGAGATAAATAAATAAATAACAGAATAAATTTGGAGCATCCTACAGGATAGAGCGCCTCATCGATTTAGCAGAGGGCTTGCACTTGGACCCCTCTCGATCCTGATTTATTATTTAACACGTGAAATAACGCCGTGAGTACCCTTATTATAATACGGAATTCTGTTTAGCTCCTACAGAAAGGTGAAGTAACACTTGATTATCTGGAGTCATGTGAGAAATCTGTTTCCTTTCTCCACTCCTTGCTGGAGTATTAAACGGAACAATAACCTTTTGATAAAAGTGTAATGTAATCCAGGTAACTGTCGTTAGCTTTCATGTTTCCGTCTGTTCATATTTGGGGTGGGCGAAGAACATCCTGAAATGACCACGGAAATAATAAAATAAAAATATAAATACTAAAAACAAAGCTAATGCCTAACATTTGCAGTTCTCCGAGATAGCCCCCGTATAGCCTAAACAGGTGAAGTAGGGGAGAACAAAAATGAAAACAAGAATAAGTTCCTACTTCTAATTTTTTCATCGCAAGTATCTCAAATGCATTCAAGTCTAGTTTCAAATTGAAATACTGACAAATTTTAATACGGATGGTTTAAATAGGAAGTCTGGAAAAGAGTTAGATTTATTCAGTCGTGGTCATAGGAATTACATCACCTATGTTTTAAATTTTTATTGTAATGAATTTGATCTAATTGAATATTTTGGCTTTTTTCTACTTATTTTTATCATATGCTTAATGAAATCAAGAAATTTTAAAGAAATAAATAACGTTTCTTAGTTCTTGGTTAGTAGTTTTTACTACGACCAGATTAAAATCTTTAATTATGTCGAATTTTAAGCGTTTTGCTATCAGAAACAATTAAAGTTGGAGGTTACATGGAGTGGAACAATCTTCACGGAAAACATGACACAACTCAAAAGTTGTCACATTTTTTAAAATTACTGGAAGGAATTAGTCCGGGTGGCGGTCATTAAATGAAACAACTAAATAGTTTCAACTATTTATTGTTTGCCAACGTTTCGACCCCCTTTGTGGGTCATCATCAGGGCGCATGGTGGGAGAATGGAAACTGATCTAACTCAGTAACTTAGTTTCCATTCTCCCACCATGCGCCCTGATGATGACCCAAAAAGGGGGTCGAAACGTTGGCAAACAATAAATAGTTGAAACTATTTAGTTGTTTCATTTAATGACCGCCACCCGGACTAATTCCTTCCAGTAATTCTCAACTGTCAACTAATTATATCCACTATTATTACAATTCATTTTATGAGACATTTTCAACTTCTATATTTTTTTATTGATTTGTATGTAGCTTCTCTTTTATTTCCGATGTTTTTTTTTTCTATTTAGCATTTTTAATAACATGGGGTAATGTTTAATTTTGGAAACCATTTTTTTATTGAGTGCAATTTCTATAACCATGGCTATAGATAGGACACAATATACCTAGAATAAAACATAATTAGGAGAATGAATCAGAAGGTACTCTCGTCCCATAGGATAAAGGAAAGAAACATGGTCAAAAGAAGAAATAATGGCTCAAAATCTGTCGACGCAAGAGAGGTGGAAAAGGAACAGGAAAAGGAAACTATCTATTAGTAATAATATATACATTTTATCAATATATTTATTGTGATGGGAACAAAGTGATCATTTGTCTTTGTTTCAAACAAAACGGTAAAGAAAAGTTGCAATACTTGTGAGTTACTACTGTAAACATTAAGCCCCAAGTCGGGAAAGTCCGTTAAGGTTACCCCTTCCTTTCTATTTCTCCTCCACTCGCATCTTCGAAGAGTTATTTGGGCAAGAAGGGTTCAAAGAAGTTGATTGAATAAATAAGTCTGCGGGTATTTTTGTCTAAATCCTGCCCCCGGCGGGTCGGCAACAGTGGAGGGGTTTGTCATCCCTCCCCCTCCTCTTCAGAATGAGAATGAGGAAAAAAAAAATTGATTTGAGAAAGGCTGGTGGAAGGGAGATAAAGCTATCGTGTAAGCCATCCCCAAAAAATTTACTGGGACCTACATTTATTGTTCTATTATTTTCATTTGAAGCAAACGCATAGCTATTGTGATTTGACGAAAAAAATTTCATCTACTTTAGGGGGTCGTATCCTTTCTTTTTTGTTAATAAAACGAGAGGAATTCGGAAATATCAATATACGGCTTTCTTAGATTCGATATAATTATATCGAGATTTTATCTTACACGTGTTGCGGATAGCTAGTGTTATTGTATAGTGTCCACGTGTGCAGTGTTATTCCTACCACACATTTCGAAACTTAAATAAACTTCTCGGCCATTCAGTTCTTGTTTGGGGGTAACCCTCTGAGGTGTCTAGTATCAAAATAGTCTCGGGACGTTCTGATTTAGTTCAGTTATTGACGTGCGAGTTTCTCATGTTTTTGTCATGTAATTTTATCCATTACTTGTATCAGTTCATGAAAAATGAATTTAAATGTACAATAATAAATAAACAAAAAAAGTATTGAGGATGTATAGTCGACTGTAGAAACTATTGTAGATGGAATAATCAGGAGACAGTCTTTTTGTAAATATTTTAATTTTTCCGACGTTTCGGCTCAAGCTTGTGAGCCATCATTAGGGCATTGCTGAGCCATGTCTAAGCATAAACTACTTTATGTTTGGACATGGCTCAGTAATGCCCTGATGATGGCTCACAAGCTTGAGCCGAAACGTCGGCAAAATTAAAATATTTACAAAAATACTGACTCCTGATTATTCCACCTATAAACAAAAAAAGGTTTAAGGCGTAACTAGTTAAAATAAATAGAACACTTAGCCAAGCCTACTTAGCACTAATTTACACTGCCCGGTTTTAAATTTGCCACGTTTTTATTATTTTTTTCTATCGTATTATTAATATAAAAATACATGCTTGTGTTGTTTCTTGATGGTTATAGATTTTGGCCGTTGAGAAAATGTAGATTTTTTGAGTGATGATAGGTAGGCCTTGAGGCGGGGGCTAGGGGGTGCAAGGAATCCATTTTGGTCGGAGGTCGGACGCTAGTTTTCTCGGAGGAACGCAGGTAGCAAGTTTCAATGCCCATTTCTTACTTGGGCGAACCCTTGTGTTGGACTCTTCCACTGCATTGAAATCTTCTATAACGAATTTTTGTTGAAGAAATCGTATAAGTCTTTCAAGGTATGCCCATACATTATTCATCTTATTATTTGAATTTTGATTTTTCAATAATGCAATGTTTGCTTACATTATTTATATTAATTTACTTTTAAATAATCGAAACTTATTCCCCTTCACGGTCTAAATCTAGTAAACTATTTTTATTTTTCGTCAATATAATATATTAGTTTGACTTGATGATTGAGATAGTAGACTCTTTTTTAAATGATGAGTATGAGTCGTGAATGAAATATAATACATTCCTCGCTAATATGAATACACAATAAATAAAGAGGTTATTGTTGTCATTCGTGATAAACATCATAATTAATATAACCCAGTGTAAAAGTATAGCCAGCTTACTATTATCGAGTTTTCCCGATAACAAATGGCCCATTGTGCAACTGATTCTTTTAAAAAAACAGAATTGAACAACTATTTCTGTTTCACTTGCGAAATATTATAATATTTTAGGTCTCTATTCGAAATTTTGTTATATATTGGAGTGATAAATATTCGTACATTTGATTTAAATGTTTTCGAATATTCGGCTATGGGCTCTTCTTTCGGAGAACGCTTCAACTGTTTGTGTTTTTATATCAGACATTACTTCATGTAATTATATCCCTGATTTAAATAAATATGTTAGTTATCTGAAAAAAAAGAAGCGAAAAAGTTCAGTAGTCAGCATTTATTTTTTTAATATTTTATATCATTGCCTCTTCCTGAGGATCTGCTGCTAGCCGAAGTAGCTGGGGTTGAAGTGAAGACTGGATGGATGCTACTCTTTATCAAAACCTCGGAGCAAAGAGGTCTTGGGATGGAGGAAGGTAAGGTGGGCCACTGGAGGTGGAGGGGTTGCCATGGATACCTCACCCCTCCGCTAGGCTTCTCTCAAGGAAAGCATCAAACTTTTCCAATCCTCTTTAGAAGATTCCTAGACGCACTTACTCCGATGAAAAACAATTTTCTGTTCGGAGGAGGAAAACGTTAAAGAGCCTAAGGTGAGGATTTGCCACCCGTTAGAGATAAGTATTCCAGCGGGGGGGCTCCCTTTTTCCAGATTTATCTCCTAATGTGTTCCTTATTCGGATATAAGAATCTGCTTAGTGAAAACTCTGTAATGCGTGGATGTGTGAAGGCTATAGAAAAGAAGTCTTAGGACCCGAGCAAAACTAATACAGTACCTTTAACTAGAACACGGGGGCCAGAAAATGACAAAATGTCAGAAATATTTCGTAAATATTATTAAGAAAACAGACTTCAACCAAATTACTGAATATTGCAGGAAGAGAGTTGATATTTTGTAATAATTTACTTGTATTTTTTAGTCTTGAATAGTGTTAATCAACAGTATTTCTCTCTTAATATTTTTATTCATTTTATTTCTGTTTTGATATTTTCTTTCTTTTTGATGTAGTTATTATTTAAAATATTGTAAATTTATGTAAATGATATAAACCGCAGTGTGCCTTATGTGATAGGCATGTAAAATGTAAATATTAAGCATTTAACAGGTTACGAGGAGAAAAAAATTATTATTTTTTATTAATAAACTATTTTAATTGAGAAAATAAAAATTACACCTTCCCTCAAAATTTGAGTTCCTACGTTTCAAGATACTTAGAATCTGAATAAAGAATTTTTAAAAAACTTGGTCTGTCCATCGGACCAGTTAACGAATACCATCAGTCGTACCTATTGTTGAAATCGGTTAAAAACAGGATATAGCGTTTTAAAATTAGCAGTGGTGATTGGCCATTTTTTAGTTTATTGATTAATTTATAGCATTTCATATTATTTTATTACCTGTGAACTGTTATACCTTAATATAGTTATTTGAAAATAATAAACCATTGTTTAATAATTGGCAGCGTGTTTCGAATAGTCATGAATGTTAAAATTAAACTAAATATGGCGTTTTTCCACCTTCCCAACCAGCAATAGTTGGTTTTTTGGCTACTCATGTCGAGAAAATTTCAAATTAAAATCAGCAGACGACCCCACGAGGTTTGCCAACTACATTCTGTCGTTCACAGACGGGTGGGTCCTCAACTAGTAGCGTCCCATTTGATTACACTGACAGCGACTCTAGTAAACCAGTAGGTAACTTGCATCACTAATCAGTTTCTTTCCAGTTGCTCCTTTTGTGGAGAGCTTAAGACTGGGCCGTAACAGCAACTTTTTAACCGAAATCTACGAACCGGATGTCCCTCTTTATTTATAGAATCATCTGGAAAAATATTTGAACTGTTTTGAATTCGTTGGTTTAAGATTTAATTAAATGGTCATCATCAACTGATGTCAGTAAACTTGTTTATTAGGTTCTGGTTTCATTATATCACAATTATATCAGTTTTTTATCTTAATGGGATTTTGTGAAAAGGCTTTTAGTAAGGGCGTTTTATATGAATTATTTTTCATCCCATATTTAAGATTCTAACCGGAATTCCAGCCGGAAATTTGTTTCAGAATTGTAACTGGTATGGATCCGACACATGGTCTCTTAAATGTTTGTCGTTGAGCTCGAGAAAATACCCAGAACCCCTCATCTGACAGTTTTAATCCTTTATTTTTAGTTAGCTATAGAAATAGATCCAATCTCCCGAAGATGCTTTTTTGAAACGCAACTTATCCCAGGGTAACCCCATATTATTATGATTACACTATTAGGTAGAAAGATAATATAAATTTTGTCTAAAGATAAACAGAAATTCCAGATTTATTTCGACACAAAGGCTTTAGTTATCATTTTTACCTACCAATTCAATCCACTTTAATGGTCTGAAACTGAACAATGCCTTTGATAAAATATTACCTTCAAGCCAGACTTTTGTGGCATGATAGAACTTAAATTTTATTGTAATAAGAAACCTTATAATATGTTGCTAAAAATATAGTGAGAAATTGGACAAATGTGTGTTTTTTTTAATTTTTATAGTAAAATATTAAGGTAATATATGAAGAAAGAGTCTCCAAAATAAAATAAAAAATGTATGCAAAATAATTCTTTTATAAAACAATAATCGTACCATATAACAGTTGTAATATATAGTTGTTATACCATATAATATCGTAGTTGTTAGAGGGGGAGGACTACACAGGACCCTAGTTAAATTACAAAAATAGAACTGTAAAATACAGAGGCAGAGGAATACAGTTAGTCTTAGTCGAGCCCAACATATAAGCGTTTAATCGTGAGTAAAGTTTGAACCAAACAATTATTCTATTTGACAAGAAAATCTAAAAATTGTGGAACAAAAGGAAAATTTGTAAAATCTGGTACTCACAACACACGACTTTCACTTGCCTCCATTGTTAAAATCAATATAAGGACTTTCAAATAAAGTTTGAAAAATCACATTCAGTTTGGATGGATACATTTATTTTAGAATAAACAACTTAACAATAGAAATTGTTGTATAATGCGCTTTTTATCACGCTCAATGGCCTTAAAAAACTTTATAAATAAGATAACTTTTGTTTTGTTTTTTAATTCTTTAGCTTTCCTACGGTATATTATACATCTATATTACTATTCTTATGTTTGGAAAAAAATTACTTAAATGAGTGCTTCCTCTTTTTACTTTCGGATTATCAAATTCGTTAAACTTTATTTTACCCGTTTTTTATGAATGCTAACAATATGAAATTGTTAATTTTTTTCTAATCCACAAAATTAAAGTGACTTTAGAGGAAGAAAAATGTAAATGTTGCCATATAAGTCCTCTCAGATCATTTCATTCATAATGAAACCTACATGATATTAAAGCCCATTAAATTTTACATCGATACAGCAAATTTAATCAAAATCATTACAGCCGTTTTTGAGGAAATCTTAAAAAGATGCATAATGCGTGGAATAAAGAAGCACTTCCCGTCAGCCGGTTTTGTTTGAAAAGTACCTATAATTTCTCAGGCATATACTTTTCTAAAGTATGAAATTCAGCTTAATGCAACTTCTCATTTTCGAACTAAACTTACGACATATACGCACAGACCTTTTTGTGAGACTTGGTTATTGGTCTCAAGAGAACCTAAAATGTGTATTTCAGGTGAAAACTCGAAAAATTCGAAACATTTTCACTATCGCAATACTTTCCCTTACTATGTATAAGTCTCTTAAATAAGTGAAAGTAAAAGCATCGTTTTTCTTCAAAATTTTCTGATTATTCAGTGAGAGGATTCTCTTACCTTTCCTTCCAGGCAAGAGATAGCGTATAAGCCTACTAGTTCCTCCTCCACTACCAGAACCAAACCCCTGTTTATAAGAGGGGCTCCACAATATTTCTTGTGTTTATTTACAATTTTAATTAATAATTATATCATGAAACTAAACTTTCTTGGTTCTTAAAGCAAAATCAAGGGGACATTGTAATCTTGTTTCCCTCAGCCAAAACCGTTATTCGAAATCCTCTGGTATAATCAATATTCCCCTTGCTAGTTATAATTCTGTTTAATACTATGAGGCCTTGGTTATCGAGTGAATTGGGGCAAGGGTCCCACAGCATCTGCCTCTTAGATTAACAAGATAGTCCCATATTTTTTGATCAACAGAGACTTGGAGAAAGACCCGGACACGTCACAAGCCTATTGATTCAAATCATATACTATATTATTTTTTATTAACTTTGTTAAAAAAATGATTTTGAATGTTTATATATATACACACACACATATACACATACATATTTAAGCTTCTTAATAAATGGAAAAGTGAACTATAATATTAGAAACATTAATGGGAAATTATATTACTATTCTCCAAGTATACAACAATAAACAAGCATTAAGATGTGTTATTTCTATATTACAAATTTATTAACTAAACATAAAATTAGAGAAGGTCTTATTAGAATTAAAACTGAAATGAAGTTAATCCACTGTTAAAGCTGAAAAAGCGCTTGTATATAAAACATGATCTTTGATTAGGCTCTATTATGCAAGTTGGTTGTAGGTTTGAGGAAACTAAAGGTCGTGAGGAGAAGATTCCATACAGGAGTTTGGTATGCATCTTGTTGTATTTAAGTACAATGACAAGGCCGGATTTATCATTCTGTGTCAGCTTCTTGGCACGTTACTTAGACAAAGGGACACAACAGACGTAGAAGACTTCAAAGCGTGTTCTATGCTACCTTAATTACGCAAATATAATACTTCTCACCATTAATTGTAGCAGTCTTTACAGGTCCACCTACATCAGAGTGTACAGTTCTCCAACTCTCCTCGATCGTGGCCCAATAACAGAGCGAAACGGTTGACGAACAGCCTTAGCCTGTCGACACGAGTCACATACATCGGTAGTGTACGGCAATCCCATTTGACGTAAACTATTTCTATTCACATAGCCCAAACGCAAGTGCCAAATATTTGACTGTACAGCAGAATATGTCTTATGAGTTTCGTCAGGTATTGTCAAAGCAAAATATGTCTTATGAGTCTCTTCAGGTATTGTCAAAGCAAAATATGTCGTATGAGTCTCTTCAGGTATTGTCAATTTAACGGTATATAATTTTCCAACACTTTAGCAATTAAGTTTAAAATTTTCGTCAGATATATATATATATACACTCTCAGAAGAAAAACAACTTTCTTACCAGCATTAACAATTTTCTTCACTGATAACAAATTCAAAGTCAAATCCGGTACTATTAACACTTCCAGTTTTATCATCGTAGAATCGTTTGAGAGTCGCATCAATCCCTTTTGCTTGGCTTCCAGATCTTGTCCATTGGCCACTTTAATCCTAATTTGGGAACTTATAAATTCTTAATGTTCAACCTGAGTTCTAATGTTCAACCTGATTTCTTAAAGATGGCCTGTGCAACCTCAGTCCAAAATAAAAGTGATTTCGTTCTCAAGTTCACTTTTTTTGGTAAAAGCACAGCACTTATCATTATTTACGAAGGTTACCTTTTCACATGTAAAAACTTTCGATTTATTTTCCCGTCGATAACCTCCTCTAGATGGCGGCTTGTGATCGCGCTTTTCAGGACAATTTGCTAACAAATGTCGAGATTCACCACATCCGTAGCACATCCTGAACTTGTTAAATCCTGTTCTTGCATTAAAATAAATGTCATCTTCGTGGTTTTCCGACTGCTTGTCATTCTTCAGTTCGGCGTCCAACAATCTATATTTCACGAAGTCCAGGGTTAGGTTGGTGTCTATCGCCTCCAAAACTGTAACAACCTTTTCATATTTCTCCGGTATGGGGAGCAACAAGTGGCAAACGAGGTCGTCCTCTTCCAACTTGGATCCCATCGCCTCCAGATCTCGCACCAATGAGTCAAACTTGTAGAAGTGTTCTTAAAGCGGTGTAGTACACTTTAATGATAAGAATCTCTTCTGTAGGAGGAGTTTTGAAATGGAGATCTTCCTTTCGAAAACTTTACTATCATAGCAGATAGATAGCATCTCTCTTCTCATTCTGATTTCATATTGTGCTCAACTCCCCTTTCTTCTAAAAGGCACATAACTCTAAATTTCCAGTTTTTATAGTTTGAGTCGCCTAACTGGGAGTACACGGTTGAAGACGCCATCTCAGCCCCTCACGGATACCGCTAAACCGACTCCGAGCGAACACTACGTGATTCCAGAATACTTATATGGATTTACACAGCCTGGGCCCATGAGCTGTCAGGTTTGTATAATAAAAAGAGTTCAATTGGTTGAAAACTTATATTATCAGATCTACAGAACAAACTTGACATGAGGGAGGGCTGTGCCAGGCGCTAACTAACTAAACACTGATAATGACCATAGAAAATCACCTATCAATACACAATGTAATGTCCATAGAGGTTAATACTGACAATTAGGCTCCATTATGCACGAAATGACTACCATTTACACCCAAAATTATGAGGCAACTTCTTTTTCTGTAACCTTAGTGAGATTGAATTGGAAGTGGTAAACACCACAGGTCAGATTCTTTGTGACTACCAGGCTCTTTTTATAATTGACACATATCATTATGTATTTTACTTTTGGAACAAATTTAATTATACATTCATGAAAATGGTTATTATTATAAATCTTTTTAGGTGTTAGAACTTACCAAACACTAAAAAATGAATCATAAAACTATTTATTTTACAAAATTGTCAATTTAGAAGTTATTTTCAAATGGTTATGTGATGTGTCTTTTGTTGTATTTTTCATATTTTAATACACAATATACTTCATGCTTTCATTATTTGTTTATTTTTGTGTTACAGGAATGTCGTGATGATGGCATCACCCGCCCCTTCAGTTGATTCTTTGGTTGGGATTAATTCAACAAACCCTCATTTAGAGCAAGAATATACATCATCATCATATCCAAGTGATTCTCCTGTCACAGTTTCGCCTACAACTTCAGTTACCAGTAGTAGCAGCATTGGAAGTGGTGGTCAACTGAATACTCGTTGTGGATTATGCCACGAAACCTTTGTTAATCCTAAAGTTCTACCTTGTTTGCACACTTTTTGCCAATATTGCTTAGAAAGAAACCAAGAACATACTGACAAACTCAATTGTCCACGTTGTCAACAAGAGTGCTCTCTCACTTCCAAAGGTGTTTCAGCTCTTTTACCTGATTTTGCTGTCAGAAGTGTTATTGAATCTCTTGAAGATCCAAAAGTTCATTGTACTAGTTGCAAAAGCAAAACTTCAAACGCCGTTGCACGCTGCTACGATTGCAATCATTATTTGTGCCCTAACTGTGTGATGGCACATCAGTTTATGCACTGTTTTGAAGGTCATAGAGTCCTTACCTTATCATCTGAAAGTGTTAAAGAAGATTCAAAGAACGGTATGGCTTCACCTACTGAAAAAGTTGTTCCTTGTCCTCGCCATAAAATGGAAGCTCTTAAGTATTTCTGCAGAACTTGCAATGTTCCTGTTTGCAAAGAGTGCACAATGATTGATCATCCTGCAAGTCTTCACGAATGTGAACATTTAAGTGAAGTTGGACCTAAGCAAGTTGAAATATTAAATCAGACGATACAGGAAAGCAAATCTAAAGCAACTGATATCAGAAATATGCTTAAGACATTAGAACATTCATCAGGGCGATTACAAGTACAGTATCATAAAGCTCAGAATGAAATCAATGATACATTCCAATTTTACAGATCAATGTTAGAAGAAAGGAAACAAGAACTTCTGAAGGAACTGGAGAGTGTTTTTTCTGCTAAGCAAATGTCATTGAGTGTGTTTAGCCAAAAAGCTACAGAGACAGTGGATAAGATATATAATGCCTGTGAATTTTATGAAAGACTTACTAAGCATGCAAGTATTGTAGAATGTTTAATGTTCAAAAAATTAATTGACACCAAACTACAAGGTTTGACTACATTTAATGTTGATGCAAACATCCAAACTGTTTATGATCTAGAATTTGTTTCTAATTACCAAGCAATTCAGGTTGGGGTGAGAAACACATTTGGCTATGTAAGATCAAGCTCTGATGTGAATTTGGGTCCAAGTAAACAACCACCTATTGCAAGACCTATCAATGGAATTCATTTGAATGGTAGTTCAAATGGAGTTAGTACCTCCTCCATCCACATTGTAAATGGAAATGCTATTACCAATGGTTTAAATGGAATTTCTGAAAGACCTTTTGCCAATGGATTGTCAAATCCAAGTTCTCAATTTGAATCTAACATAATTTCTAAACGATTCAGTACAGCCAACTCACTGGGTCCATTTTCTACATCCTCTGTTAGTGACATTAATATAAATAGTGTGAACTCATATGAAAAATGGTCAAATGGTTCAGATATGTTTCAAAATGGGACTTCAGAACATTACTCATTATCACTTGCTAATCATGGTGATTCTATGTTGGATATTAGCTCAAAGCTTCTTTCAACATCAATTTTTCCTCCAAAATCACAAATAAAGCGCCAAAAGATGATTTACCACTGTAAATTTGGTGAGTTTGGAGTTCTAGAAGGTCAATTTACTGAGCCTAGTGGAGTAGCTGTTAATGCACAAAATGACATAATTGTTGCTGATACAAACAACCATAGGATTCAAATATTTGATAAAGAAGGGAGATTTAAATTTCAGTTTGGTGAGTGTGGTAAAAGGGATGGCCAATTACTTTATCCCAATAGAGTGGCTGTTGTGAAGACTTCAGGTGATATTATTGTAACTGAGAGATCTCCTACTCATCAAATTCAAATATACAACCAGTATGGACAGTTTGTTCGAAAATTCGGAGCAAATATTTTACAGCATCCTCGTGGAGTGACAGTTGACAGTAAAGGAAGAATTGTTGTTGTTGAATGTAAAGTAATGCGAGTAATAATTTTCGATCAGAATGGAACTGTTCTACAAAAATTTGGCTGCTCCAAGCATTTGGAATTCCCTAATGGTGTAGTTGTAAATGATAAACAGGAAATATTTATTAGTGATAATAGAGCTCATTGTGTTAAAGTCTTCAATTATGAAGGTGTTTTCTTGAGACAAATTGGAAGTGAGGGTGTCACTAATTATCCAATAGGTGTTGGTATTAATTCATCAGGTGAAATATTGATTGCTGACAATCACAATAATTTTAATCTAACAATATTTACTCAAGATGGCCAACTTGTATCTGCATTGGAAAGTAAAGTAAAGCATGCTCAATGTTTTGATGTTGCACTAATGGATGATGGATCTGTTGTCCTTGCCAGTAAGGATTATCGTTTATACATTTATCGTTATGTTCAAATCCCTCCAATAGGGCTTTAAATTTTTAAACAGTTGACACTTTTGTATTGACCATTCCAGACACTTTGTTGGTGCATTGTTATTTTTTTTTTTGGAATGGAGTTTATCTTTTTACCTATCTATTTATGTGGTTTTAACTTATGCTTATTGTTAAATTGTGACAGTTTTAATATTATAATATCAATTTTGAGTAGATTTCGAAAGAACTAGTTTTAAGAGTTGTTTTCTTTATCTTTAAAAGTATGTTTGATTGTAGTATTTTGTATCATTATACTTGTGAGAGTGTTGTAAATTTGGTTGAATGTATTTTTTTTTTAATTGTTTTGACTTAGAGGCAGCATAGCAAAAAAAAAATACATATACATATATATGTACTTCTTATTACTATGTCGCCTCATTGGAAGTTTTTAATACTTATAAATTAGTTATTTTTTATTTTTTTTTATTATGGTGGTGAATGAGAGAAACTTATTTGTTGTAGTATATTGTATGGATTATATTTGTTTGCATTTAACTGGTGAGCTGCATAATGTTTTTTAAAAAAAATCAAAGTATTTTTTTTAATTTTTTTTTTTGTTTAAGTTTTTCAGCACATGCAAACAGATATAAATGCATATTTATTTAATTAACTGTTAAAAATACTTAAAATTATATTCTGATGTATGTTATACAAAATTTCATGTATCGTTACCTTGATATAAAATGTAAGGAATTGTGCATTGACCACTGAAGTCCCCTACACTTTGCATAGATAGTTTAATAACTATTTGTTATGAACAACTATGTGTAGAAACACTCTTATTTTTTCTGATATTTTTAATATATCACTATAATTAGACATTAAATATTTTTTATACTGTTTTTAAAATATTCTCTGTTTTTATTGTCCAATGTGGTCTTTTATATATATATATATTTAAAAAAAAAGAAGTATTTTACTGTAAAATTTTCATTTAGAGTCTGTAAGTAACCTAAAAGAAAAACATTTTATTGTCTGATGTTGTGCATCTACTTTTTTTCAGAAAATACTTGTAAAAATCTTTCATTAGTGATCAGTCTTAAGACTTTTATAGAAACCTATGGACTGCACGTTAAAATCTCTAAGTATTATAATAAAATATATATTGTAAGAATTTTTGTATTTTAACAATGAAGGAAGCATCACAACTAATTGTTTGTGATTGGGTAAACCCTGCTACGGGGCAATATTTTTGTATTTTTTAGATTTACACTCTTTGTTAAGATATCATAACTTTTTTTTTTGTTAGAAAATTACTGGCGACACCAACATTGTTGAGCGATGAAAAATACGCACCCTAGTCACAGTTAGTTGCGTTGTCTGCTGGTGCATTTCCTTTTAACATTATAAGAGGGAAAATTTTATACTATGTTTATCTGTATTTGATTATTTTATTTTAAGTTCTTTTCCTTTGTTGTTAAATCTATTTATAATAAAAGTTAGGGCATTCGCAAAAAAAAAAAAAAAAAAAAAAAAGAAAAAAGAAAATATAAAAAGAAGACAAATTAGTTTCAAAACTGTTTTCAATCACTATTTTGTGTTCTTTCATTTTTGTTGTTTGTTTGAACTGTAGTATTGTTTAATTTTTATTCGTAATATTATAGATTTTTTTTTCTAATTTTTTTTTGTTTATTCAGTATATATCTATATATATCCTTTTCTAGTTTGTTTTAGCATGTCATGCATTTAAAAACATTTTAAGTGTTGCTTATTCAGTTAAAAAGTGAACCTTGAATCAATATAGTCAATACTCCTTTAGCCTTCATTGCCGATGTTGAATGACTGTGTAAAAAAATCCACATTTTGTAGCAATTTAAAAACCATTTAAAATTATAATATAAACAAAAACTTATGAACACTGTCAGCTTTGAGAAACCTAATTTTTCCCACAGAATCCTTTACAAACATTTATGTTTGGTTACAGTAAATAATAACTGTTCAATAGTCTAATTTTTGGTCTCTCTCCAAAGAATTATAATTGCTAATGAAAATTACAGCTTTATGAACTTAAATATTATAGTTCATATTGCTTTACCTTTCGTTAGCTTCTTTTTTTTTTTTTTTTTTTTTTTTTTTTTTCGTATTTAAATTTCTTTTTGGAAAGGATACCCTCTCAATTTTATAAAACAACACTTGTCCTTAAATATATTTTCATTTACTTATATAATTTTTATAGTTTATGAAAATCATCGTTTGTCTAATTTGGTCTCAGATATCATTTATTATTGTTTATTTATTTTGTTCAGTATTTTAATGATTTAATATTACTTTTATTATTAATATTATATTTTCTTTTATTATTTCAACATTTTGTTTTTCTTTGATTTGTTGTAAAATGTTCAGTTTTATTAATATATGGATTTTTTCTAATAGGTTTTTGCTTCCTCACATTTCCTTAATCCAAAATCTAGTCATATATGAATAAGAAATAAGCAACTAAGTTGTTTATTTTGTTTTTAAGCAAAGGATATTTTTAAAAATTTTAAATGGCTTTGGCATCCTTATTTTTTTCAAGAAGTCCAATCTTTCATATAAATTTCAAGATGTGCCAACATAAAAATTAATAATCACTGAATAGCTTTAGTAATTTTGTTTTTGTATAAATCTAATTTATATTGTTTTAACATGTATATAAAAAAAATTTGTACAAAACAATATATATACATATTACTTCATTTATTTATTTTAAAGTTAAAGGAATTTATAACTACCACATTCAATTTATTTTCAATAATTTTTAGTTGCTTCAATTTTCTCTATCTCCACAAGTGTAATTAATGATTTCGTTATTTTTCATATTTACTTCACTTTAAACAGAAATATTCTCGATATCCCAAATTCCCTGGTTTATATTGTTTTAGCGATAATTAAAACATAATGTTTGACATTAAATTGAATCATAAGTTTTTATGATTAAGAATATATTTAGAAGCATTTTCTCTATATGTTACAACTCAGGATCAAGATTGTAAGTTAAAAGCTCTAATTTAATATTAATTTCCTTTTTTCATCCCTTTTCTATTAGAAATTTTAAAATTTGTCTCTTGGGTTTTTATTGCTAATGATAAGAACTGTGGTGTAATTTTGATATTGGATATTGTGGCTGTTATGTTTAAAGTATTGATTTCAAAATGTATTTACATTTAGATGACCCAATTATTTATCTTTTAGTAATTTAACTATATTTTTAATTAATTTATTTACTAATATTAATCTTTCCTTCTATGATAACAGTAAAAATTATTGAACAATGACTATTATGCTCACAAAACAAATGACTTCTTAATCGACTCTCCTCAGGTCCTTCCTCACTTCCATTAGGTTTTATTCTAATGTTTTAATCTCTAAATTTTTATTTTTATTCTTTGTACATTTTTTTCACTTAAATATTTTACAACAATTTGTGTAGCATTCATTATTTTATGGTAGATATTAAATTACTCTCTTTAATTTTAATATTTTTCTGCTAATTTCAACTTAAAGCTAAGTCAAGAATCCATTTTCATAATTTTGAATTATAATAATTATTCCAATTAATTATTCTTTTTAGGGAACCAGTCAAGTTTTATAATTAAAGAAATAATGAAATAAATTTATTTTAGTTTTCATTGTTTTATTACAACTCAAATTTTCCTGAAGATCAATTACATATCTTGGACGAAACAGCAAATGTTATAAAAAATAAAATGAAATAAATAAATATTCTTTAGTTCCAGTTTTTTGATTGAATTGTAAAAGCTGACTCATTTAATTCTAAAAATTATTATTTGGACTTGAAATCTTATTAAATATCATAAAATGGATTGCATTTTAATAATTTATACCTATAAAAGTGGATTTATTATAGAGCAAGGAAATTATCACAAAAAATTTTATATTATCAAGCTTAGATGCCTTAGAAGAAAAATAGGTGGTTCAATATTTTCTTTATCATCTTAATCTTACAAGGACTTTTGTTTTTCATAAATTATATTTTGAGTGAAATTCTTTTATTTGTTTTTACTTTCAAATGAGTGGACAAATGCATTTTTATAATTGGAAATGATATAAATGCTGCTTTTAAATACTTACTTAGTGTATTGTCAGTAGAATGATATTTAGTGTATTGTCAGTAGAATGAAATATAGTGTATTGCCAGTAGAATGAAATATAACTTGTCTCTGTTTGCTTTTTTAATCAGTAATTTAGTTTATTGAATATTTTGTGTGAGTAATTAAATCTTTACCTGTTTCCTGAATTTTATTTTTTTAAATAGTTTCTTAATTGTATATAAAACCCAAATTCTCTGTAGATGCTTTCTTTTCTAAAAAAAAAAAAATAATAAAAAATAAAATTAAAAAAAAATCACTAGGAATGCTTATAACAAGTAAAATTTATTCAATAACAATTTTCATAAGAATACCAATAAATATAGATTTGCATGCTCTCTTCAAAAGAATAATCTCCATTCCGTGTACTCCTGTAAACTATCTTTTACTAATTATAGTCACACATATCTATAAAATAAGTTGTTGGAATCAATTATGATGGCAGGAATACATTTAAGTAAATAAAATAAGTATTTATGTGTCATTTAGTGTTAAAAAGTAAAATAAGTAGTGAAGCTAATTTGATAAGAAAACCATTCATTAGAGCCATCTCCTTCTTTTACAGTCAGTTATCTTAGCTTTGTGAAGGAGAGGAGGGATATGACTTCTTAGACACTGCTTGGTTTAATTTATCAGTTTTATAGCTATGAAGAAACTTTAATAGACTTTAAAGTCCACTTGATTAGGTATATATATATATATATATATATATATATATATATATATATATATATATATCATGAGATTAGCATAAAGAGGAGCTGTTTAGATCTATAAAAAAATTAACTAAAATATCATTTTTACAGCCAAACATAATTTTTTATATTTTTTAATATAAGGGTAAAGTTAACCAATCTATGTAAGGGATTGAGATCTTATTTTGCTCACATTATTTTTCTATTAAGAGGTGATATGATGGTGGTATTGCACATGAAAACATTTTAATTATTTCTTTCAAAATGAGACAGTATTGTTAGCATTATACTCTTTCAAGTCAATTAATATAGGGAACAGCTACAACTTTAGCTTACATTGTTTCTGGTAGAAATTTATATATTTGTAGCAAACCTCTTCATCTTTAATGTAAGCTTTGCTTCTAACTTGCCTGGAATGAAATGTGACTATTTTTTCCTCTACAGGCTCATAATCTAGAAGCACTATGGTCCAATAATCATTAATTGATTAATGTTATGGTAATAACTTGATATGAATGCTTTCAGCGTTAAAAGTGTATTGTAAATAATACTATTATAAATGATATTCAAGATATTTTGAATATTTTTAAAGGTATAATAAGGTAAAGGAGTCCTATATTTGTTGAGGTTGTAATTTGAGCCATTGTTAATAGCATGTTCATTATATTCAAATTAAATATTAATATATATATGTTTACTGGCATCATTGTTTGACATTCATATTTAAACGTTGTAATACTGTAGTATTTTCTAATTATTTTAAGTGATGTTGGCCTGGTAATCCATTAATATCTACTTCTACTGAAGTTACTTAATGTTCCTTTGGCATGTTTTAATTTTCCTGCAAAAAGACTCTTATGGCTGTTAGTACTCTTGTTAAGACTGTTTTTTCAATTTGGGCATGGATTGAGCATTTCTATACTTGATGGAAATCACTTAATGTAGAAATACAATGGTAAGTTTCGTCTCCACTTAATGGAGATTAGAATTTAAATGTAAAAAAGTCTGAGATTGTGAAATTTGAAAAATTATAATTTTAATTTTATATTCTTAAGAATCATTTATCTGGAAAATGATTGTCTTTTACGTACTTATAAGTGTTGCATTTGATAAGTTATTCTCTTCACTTTTACTTTGCAGTTGTTGATATCTAAGAATTTAAGGAACAAAACAGGTTTACTTATCTTGAGATTTTTTTTTTCTCTTGATGAAAGAATTCATAATATTTATAAAATCTCATCTTGCTTTTAAATTCCCTTTGGCTTAAAATAATTGTTCTTTTTTTATTTAATTATAATTTCATGTATCATTCCTAGAGCCTACTTAGTCCCATCCCTAGAGTTTTGAATAAATATTAATAATGCCCTTGTTTTATTCAACTTGATAACATGTCTGTGATTGTTAAAATTGCCTTCCCCTTCTATTTTCCATTGAATTCAAAAGTTGCAAAGGTTGTTAATCTTCACTTGTTAGATGGCACCCCAATCATTTTGATGATTCTATGGTTAACTCCTTTACCTCCTTAATTTTAACTATAGACATGATATTTTTATTTTATTTTTTCTTACTATTCCCCTAATCACCTTCAGATGGTTGAAATACAGGCAACTTTACTTAACTACAAATGTGCTTGTTCCTATTTTTTAATGATTTATTGTGTATGGTGTAATCTGTTTGCTTGTAGTAATAGTTTAAAGTTAATTAGGTGTAACTATGTACAACTGTTATCCCTTGAGTGCACGTTGCCAGTTGTAATATGTTTATAGTAATATTAATATCTATGTAGTATTTAATATTCAATGTGTCTGCACTCATTGTTGTACCAATGTTTACTAAATGTTAGATGTAGTTTTGCCCAATTGTCTTAATGGATGTTAGCAGGGTAGTGAATGATCATTAAAGTTTTTTGTATAAGTATTATTTTACTTCTAAATTTCTTGCAACTTAGTCCTTTATTTTCATGTGGCTTTGTTTCCTTTTGAACATTTTTTAATATCATTAGTACATTATTATGCTCCATTAGTTTGCTTTTGTTAATTAATTTATACCTGAATAGTTTATTAAGCTGTTCAAAATCCAGTTTCAAGTTGTATGATATCTTCCTGTTTCATTGAAACTGTTACCCTATCCATTTTTTAAAACTTGTAGTAGACTTTCTTATCTGGCATAGACTGTTGTGTCAGAGGATTATAGAAATTGTGGGTTAAAAAAAAACACTATTGATGACAGAAATATACTGAGAAGGGGGGAAAAGTTAAACACTATATTGATATTGTGCTAGATATAATTTTTTTTGGCTACATATTTTTTTCTATATGGCTAAATTATTTGAAAGTATAAATGTTGAAAAGAAATATAGATTTTTTTAAAAAATTACTGTTAATTTAAAACCTTAAAAAAATATATTAAAATTCTGCATTTTCTTTATTTCCTGGCACTTTTTTGTAAACAGAATGCTGGAAAAGAAAGTATACTTTAGTTTATATCAATTCTAGTCAAGTATAATCAAATTTTGCAATTTTCTCTCTGTAAATCCTAGTTTTATCCATAGCCTCTATAAAGGTGTCACATTTATGATTTAAAAAAAAAAATCATATTTCTGAATTAAAGTAAAAAGAGATTTATTATTTTATCCCTATAATTTTATTGTTGTATATGATCGTTGTTGAATGGATGTTTTTATCCCTGCGTGTTTATTATTAAATAATATTTTCAAGATACCAAACATTAACACATATATTCAATCAAGATTATATACATGATTATGCACACAACAGTGTGTTTTTGTAGACCTATTCTGTGTGTTACTGTAGGCCTAGGACAGTTAAATGTGTGGTAGATTATTTTTCTAACGCAGTTAGTTTTTGCTATTGTCAAGTTTTTCTGCATTTATTACATATTGTTGAGCATTTCTTCCATTTTAATTTTATATGAAGTAAAAGGGGACCATCAGCACTGAAGATGGTTGATTACTTTTTAAAAAGTTTTAGACTGGGTAAACTTTTTTGAATTTGTTAAAAAAAAATTTCTTATTGTGTGTATTGGTGTGTTTTATTATTAATAAAATTATAAGACTAGTTTTAAGCTTATTAACAGTTGTTGTTGTGTGGAGGATAAGATGTATAATAACTACAAGAAAGTGAAACAAGTCTTCAAGTTAATGATTGAATGATGTAATTTTTTTAAAATGTTAAAGGAACAGCATGAATATGTCAGCGGCATATCCTATAAGTAATTGGTGAATATTTTTTCTATTTAGGAATTTTAGCTTCTTTCCTTTTTAAGGCTAATATGTGTGTGTACATATATATATTTGAGACATCAATCATCTTGTAGTGAGCATAACATAAGAAGAAATTTTTAATTTAAAAATCAATATCACTTAACTTAATTTAAGTTCATTTACCTTATGACTTTTCGATTTTTAATTGCAAACTTAGCTATAAATAGTTTTAATTTACTCACATTTGCTTCATTTTACATAATGCCACTGCAACATTTTGTGTATGTAAATTTCTTATTTAGAAGTGTTTACATTTCTTATAACATTATTGATGTAAGTTGCCTCACAGCAATGTGAGGTATAAGTTAATAGTTGTATATTATTAAGTTGTATCTATATTTTTTAAAAATATCAATGAATATTACTAAAATTGATTGTTGTATATGAATTGTTCATATTTTAGTGAGTGTTTATTTACTGTTTATTAACTTTTCATTAGTTGATATGATGAAAAATGTTGCGTTAATTTTTTGGCCTATTATTTTAATGGATAGTACATCAAGACTGAAGTTATATTATATTTTTGGGATGAAAAAAGTTTGTAATGGTATATATTTTGAGCATGTTGATATCATTAATTGTAAACAGTAGTTTGTTTAATTATTAAAATTGTATTAGCAAAAGGAAAGTTATAAAACAAGGCCTATTTTTCATTACGTTTTTAAAATACTATCATGTTGCGGCTAGGGTTGACTGTAATCAAATTATAGTATAATATTTTCATCAGTAATATGAATAAATAATAATAAAAGAGAAAAATGAAATTTTAATTTGGACCATTCACAACACTTTCATTGTTATTATTTTCTTCTTCCCTATTTCAATTAACTTGTTAAACAGTTTAATAAAATTTTGGGCTAAAGACCAAATTATATAATAAAATATTAAATTGTATTATACATTTGTTAATTTTAATAAAAATAATAATTCAATGTATTCATATTCATATTTTTTTGCTTTTGGTACATATATGTTTGCTAATGATTCCATTAACTAAATAATCAACTGGATTATTATTAATTTACTACATATTATGAAATTACTGTACAACTTAATGAATTATTTATTTGTATGGTCCTAAAAAAATTCATTCATTCACACACAGATATATATATACATTTTCATATAGAGTATTTAAGTCTTCAAGAGACTACTAAATTCTAACCCCTCAATAGTTTCAACTATCAGCAACCCTTGTTTTAGCTGCTAACTTTATATCAATTGAATTATTTTAATAATATAAATAAAATAAAACACCACTGTTCATGTCAAATTTTTATTAATTTTATATAAAGTTAATACATATCAACTATGTAACTTTGTTTAGGCCAGAAAAATATAGTGTTAAAATAATTTTATATACTTTAGTATTGTGGATCAGGTACTTAATGACAATACCACTTACACAATAAACAAGTTTTTAAAAGTTGTTTATCAATAAATTTTAGATTTTGTTTGCAGTATTGTGTATTGAAAAAACATTACATTTACTTCATTGCTCATACATAGAGTTAGATAGAAAGATGATACTATAGTCACATTGTTTGTTGGAATTAATAAAATGTCTGTTATTATTTTGACTAAATTTTTATTAAAAATCAGTGGCTGTTGGTAATCACACGTATATTTAAGGAATAAGACAAAATGTTGTTTATTACATTTGTTACATAACATGTAAATGTTTTCCACTAGAAAGGAAATATGTCGCTGATGGTTTATGTATGGAATAAGGAATGACAAATTTATAAATCGTTTTATTGCTTCATATAAACTGCGTTGAAATATAAATAAATAACAATTATGTGTTGTATTTTTTTTCTTTTATGAACCACCTCTTAATCCTTAAAAGTAGTAGATAAAACAAATTTTATGCAAATTAACAAGAAGAAACATGCCAGTTACACATTTAAAAAATTATGAAAAAAAATTTATATGAAATCCATGTGCAAGAAAAGGCATTTTTATTTCCATGTAGTAATTAATTCGTAAATTGTAAGTGAAACCATGATTACTGAGTACTTATACTTGATAGGGTAGTACTGGTATTTGATTGTCATATACTTAAATTATTTTATTAAGTAAGCTCTATGGCAATGTTAAAGCAGTAAAAATAATAAAGAGCTCAGGAGTGCACAATCTTGCTATTTTAATGGAGTTCATTTAAATGGTTTTAAATTTGAGTTCGTTAAATAAAATAGAATAGAAAAAAAAAATTATTCTGGGACTAGGTCCCTTAAGAATAACAGATTGTACATTGAAATATGAAATAATGTAATATGTCTAGCCAAAAGACAAAATTAACATAGTTATTATTTAAAATAATGAGATAAGAAAGAAGTAGAAATATTATACAACAAAAAATAAAAAATGAAATCTTCTGAAAACGATGGTGTTCAACAGACTGAAAATTAAATGAATTGACAAATAATGTATACATTTAAACAGTAGGCTTTTTATTTATGTTCTTCATTTGAAATTCAATATTTAGGTTGAATGATATGTTAGTTTGGGATGATAGGAGGTACAGGAAAAGTTGGGATTTGAATAAGGATAGAGAAGCAGCATGGTGGATATTGGTAGGTAGGGAATCCCAGAGGGCAGAAGAGCGGTTAATAAAGGAACGGTCAACATTTTTAATTTTGTGGGTAGTAACGTAAAGGTCAGAATGATGTGGTCTTGTTTCAAGAGAATGGACTGAGGATTTAAATTGAAGGAGACTATGAATATAGGGGTGGATGATGGGAGTTAATGGTTTGGTAAAGGTATGGGAAGGATTCACTTCAACTCATTGTATAAGTGGGTAACATGTGACCTTCTAGATACACTGAAGACAAATCTTATAGAGGTGTTCATGATTCGCTTCAGTCTGTCCTCAAGTATAGTCGAAAGGTCATTATATACTATACAGCCATAGTCAAAGTGGGGTACAAGTAAGGATACAAGGAGCTTGCGAGTG
Organism: Piezodorus guildinii; assembly: GCA_023052935.1. NCBI lineage: Eukaryota > Metazoa > Arthropoda > Insecta > Hemiptera > Pentatomidae > Piezodorus > Piezodorus guildinii. The sequence continues at coordinate 110,328,421 of CM041295.1, forward strand.
GATAGTGGAAGTAGAGGACATGAGCAATGGAAACATTTAAAGGTACTTATTGTTAAGCGAGAGATTTGAGCAATATGGGGTTTCCACGAAAGGGTTTGATCAATGGTGATGCCAAGATTTTTTACAGAAGAACTGAAGGTGATTGGGTGATCATTTAGGATTAGATTAATGAACTTGGTATTAGATCTGATGAGGGAATAGGAACCTATGACATGACATAATTTAAGCAATTTGACTGGTATTCCATCAGCCCTAATGGAGATGATGTGGGATTTCAATAAAGAGGAAATAAGGTCAGTTGGTGAAATATCGGAAAAATAGAAATTGTTCGGGTTAAATAATGGAATTGAAGAAAGGTGGCAGAGAATTATTAGAGGAGGCAGATTAAAAGAACATATTTAATTCCTCGGGTGAAGTTTGAAGGATTGGTAAGGAAGAGGATTTGCAGAGTGAGAGTTTGCCGAGGAGTTGCCATTTTGACTTGGAATCAGGAGTAGAGGAGAAGGCTTCGAGAAAGTTGTTAGATTTTGCTTGTCTTATTGTCGCCTGAGTTAGATTGCAGAGTGCCTTGAAAGCTTGATAGTCATCTATCAGTCTTGTCCGTCTAAAGCGTCTACAGGCTGCCTCACGTCTATTTTGTAAATCCTTTATTTCTGGACTCATCCAAGGAGCGGGGCAGCGACGGAAGGTAAAGGTTTTGAGTGGAGCATGTTTGTCAAGGATACTGAGGAGATTAGAGGTGAGAATATCAACCATTGCATCAATAGACGAGCAGTTATACATTTTATTCCAGTTTAGGGATTCAATGTCAGGTTAAATATTTTCTCTGGTGAGGTCATTTAAATTTCGAAAAGATAAGGTTTTGGGAAGGAATGCTGAAGTTTGGGAACTGGTAGTTGGGAAGCGGAAAGAAGTTTATCAGCTGAATCAATAATAAGGAGGTCCAGCCAGGTGTAGGTACAGTGAGTGTGGTGAGTTGGACCACATGGGATGATGAACAGGTGGAGAGAGAAGATGTTTTCTAGGTAGTATTTATTGTTGGAGTCAGAAAGAAGGTTGGTGTTAAAATCACCACATATGGTGATATTATTATATGAGGGGATGTAGTTGTAGAGGTTGTGTGTTGCAGGAAATTACAATGAATGAAAATTAAAGGACAAAACGAAAAGGAATTCAACATGGGGAGAATCAGATTGGAGTGAGACTTCTAGGACTTGGGATTTCAGACTATTGTGAACATACAGTCCCACTCCTCCACCAGTCCGGCCAATCCGGTCATGGTGGATAAAGGAGTAATCAGGGAGAGAAACGGAAGAGGAAGGAATGTAGGGCTTAAGCCATGTTTCGGACACTGCGATGATGTGATAGAAGTCGTGAGTAAAATAATTAAGGAATTCGTCAAAGTGGGAGGATAGGGATTGGGCTTTGACGTGACAAGTGGTTAGGACATTAGACATAACAGAAGGAAAGTGGGAACGCAAACAGAGTATGATGGGAAGACACCAAAGCCATAATACTATGATAAATGAAATTTAATACAAAATGGTTACTGATAAAAAAAACGAAAAAAATAAATAGAAATATCTATATAAATTAAAAAAACCGTTTAGGATTAGAAAAAAATAAAATAATTATAATTAAATAAGTAAGCTTAAAGCAACAAAAAATATAATTATAAGCTGTGTCTAATTCCAGTTGATAGCCAGTAGGTAGCCAGTACCTAGAAGTCAGCCAGAAATATCTAGATCCTGGGATTCATCTATGAAGATGACAGTGTGGCCATCTTCTTACCGGCAGTGCACTCTACTGCCAGCGAACCAAACATATTTGATTTTTTTTTTCTAACCTCTTCTGCCTGGAGAGCCAGTAAAGATGCCTATTCATTAGAGACATTTCCTTGCTGAGATAAATCTGATGGAAATCATTATCTTGCCACCCAATATTCCGCGTCGAGAAAATACTGGTAAAATTACTCAATTTAGATATAAACTGAAAAATAAGATCTCAAATATATTACTCATAGATCAGCAGGAAGCATATATTTATAAAAATTAATTAACAATACTGGGGTAATAAGTAAAATATGATGAAGTGTAAGGCAGTTGTGGTATTAACAACATCAAATAAACCTAAAATAATACTTATTATAAAGGTATTAACCCACAGAATAATGGTTTTAATATTACTCAAGATTAAGATATAAAATTTTAAATTCTGAATACATTTCAATAATAACAATGTCATGAACACGTATATGTATGTATAGCAATGCTCACTAGAAGAAAAAAATTGCAAAATCTGGTTTATTATTTACTTTAAACATAAATGTAGAAACATTTAATTACTATAATATAAAGATGAAGATTAGAATGTTTCATGGAAACATTTATCTATTTTTTTAGTTTGAAAATCAAGAAAACTATTTAGTAATGTAGTATTTTATTGCACCTAGTAATTTATTTGCTTCACATTGAGGAAGCATAGTAAAAGTTAAACAAAAACAATTATTGAAAATTTTGTAATCATTCTAAATGCAGACATTTTTCAAAGTTAGCTTATAGAAAATAAGTAATTCTTTTAAATGAATGATAGAAAAAAACAGAAAGGAATAGGAATAATGAATGTTCTTCACCTTACAATTTCAAAGTATATTTTTGCATTACAATTATTTTAACATTAAGCTTTTATGAACCATGTCATAATTGTTTTCTAGTGAAGAAACTTCTTTGTCAGCAGTAATTAATTGACTGAATGATCACAGATGTAGGAGTAGGCATATAAGGTATCTAAGCTTTCAACAATACAACTTCAAGAATAAAATGTGTGGCTAATATAACAGCAATAAATTATAGGATATGTAAATTGTTTGAAACATGCTTCATTTAGGGGCTATTGAACACAGTTTGAATCTATAGATTTATTAGTTAAAATCTGATGGATTTACTTATTCATTAGTTCAGGTCTTATCCCACTTTCTCTCCTATCCGTCTAGTGAGTATTTTTCTACTTGGTTACTTACTGTTTTATGTGAGTTTAAAATAATATGAATGGAGCTAATTCTTGGGGATCTTACCCCACAATGTTAATAATTGATGGTGAGAGCTTCTCTACCTGACTTGTGTCTTGGCCCTAGGTCATATTACCTCGAATGGTTTATTTATTCTTATAAATCAGTAACATGGAAAAAAAAATTTAAAATGTCATAAATGAGTTACAATATACATACAATATTATTAAATAAAATGTCTTTTGTTGTCTGGCTGTGTCTTTAGTGTTGGCTCTGCTAGCGCTATCTGTGAGCAAAAGCTTGAAGCTATCGCTACAAGTCATTCAACAAAATTAATAATTCTGTTCTTTTTTAAATACGAAGGATGGTTAAATTATTTGAATTAATGAATGAATCAGTAACTTTATTAGTGAATAAAATTGGAGGCTGATTTATAACTTCACCACTCTTTTATTAAAAATAAATGGACAACGTTTCGGCTAAAATGCCATCTTCAGGTGCAAAGGAACAAATTTATCTAGTGTGAGTGGATGCTTACAACCAGAAGCCTCATGTCTGTTCAGAGTTATCCCTATACAAATAGAGCTGGCTACTTAACAATATAAAATACAAAAGATATTTCAACAAAAGAGGTAACAAAATACTAATTCACTAAATGTAGTGATAACGATCAGCTGTGATAACTGATAAGGATCAGCTCTAGTTACATTAAAAAGTAATAAATTACAATAAAAATTATAACAAATTAATTATTAATGACCATATATTATTAATATAATAGCTACAGCGAAACACGATATAAAATATAATAAAGGCAACAAATAATTTTATTCAATTATTATAAATGATCTAATTTGGCAGCATTGCCTGGCATAATAATAAATGTTTTTCAACTTCCTTATATCTTCGGTGGTAAAAAGGGTAGTAAAATTTTGTACTGTTGTTGTTATAATGGGTACGGAACAGTGTGTATATGGGACATCGAATGAAAATATGGAATAAGTACTCTATGTAATTTCATTGAGACTACATAGAGTACAATTTTCCTTGGGTTTAGTTTAAAATTGTAATATATATTGTTAAATGTCAATTTGATATTGTAGTTTCCAGAAAGTCTGAATTGAGCAAATCTTTTCATGGCAGGAAATGGTGCATTTAATAATAGGTAAGGTTGAGGTTTATGTATATTTTTATGGATGAACGGATATAGCGGGTTGTATTTACTAGGGGTGATTAACTTTTGTTGATCTATTGTCTTCATATGATTCGTAAACAGTATCATTGTTTTGTAAATCTCTAACTGAAAAATAGCTGGGACTTCTATATCTAATATATACTGTTTGTTTATTTGACATAATATAATTGGTGTAACCAGTTGTATTTTTGTTCTTTATTTGTGGGTTTATGAATTTCCTTTAGTGTATTGAAGCATATTTTTGGAGTCGGTCATCATTGATTTTTAAAATTGTATGCACCCAAGAGAGAGAAAGCTTTATAATCGAGATTAGGCAATGGAGAACATTAAATTCTGACCGTATTAATAAAAAAAGAATATTTTGTTTAATCAGAATAATTGTTTATAGAAGTTTATGTTTACACGTTCCCCAGCCTTTCTACATATCTTAGACCCCATATTTGCACATTATTGAAGAGAACACTCATGGCTATTGCGTTATTTATTTTGATTTTGTTTTTCCACGATCTTAGTTTTGTTTTCGCACAAAGTGCGATAGCCGAACCTATTGCAGTTTCCCTCATGGATTTGAAGTAATTTGCAGCTTTGTAAAATAATCCCGTTTCCGAAAATGGTACCCCTAGATAGGTGTACCTGGAGACTCTGTCTATTTCACTATTTTCATAGATTAGCTCGTGTTATACTTTATCTCTATTATTATCCAGATGTATGTTTTATAATTACTTTTCTAATGTCATGTATGTAATTGAATATGTGGATATAAAAATTATACTTCAATTCTTAAATCCAATAAATGTACAATCATTTACGAAACCCAGTATGGCAATACAATAAATTGGCGACGAGGATTAAAAACGTATTCATCAATACTGTTACTTTATCAGATTTTCTCAGATTTGCGGCAGGATGCTCAGCTAGTGCCAATGTCGTTCCCTTTGAGCCTTTCGATTCAACAATTAAAATTTTTTTTCATATCTGGAACGTTTTGAAAACTACACCCACCTACATGAAAAACGTTACAAATAAAACAAGTGAGGCCCAGTCACTTCTCAGTTCAATTGGTCTTACCCGCTATAATAACTTGGCCGCATTCCTAGGTCCTGAAAATCTGCTGAACTTTCCATTACAAATCCCTTCCTCAGGAATTCTTAAACATGCTAATGCCTACAAAAAAAGTAGTTGCTTCTCAACATTATTTTTTTTTATTGTTACCAACATGACTCACAGTCTATTTCTGAATATGTAGCTTCTCTACGACGTGCCTTGGTAGAATGTGAATTTTATATCGAATGCACTGAATCTTCCTGCAGAAAAAAGGGCTCAATATCTAAAGTTTTCTTGCATGCTCCGTTTGTGTGGGAAAATCCGCGATGAGTGGATCCGGGAACTTTTACTACAAGCTAACATGATAAATTTTGACGACATATTTAAAAAAGCATCAGCTTTGGAAACTTTGCGAATCCAAAGTAAAGAAATGAGTAATACGAGTTCCACCGTGAATCCACCACCAGGATCTTCGTCCAGCCCCTTGACGTCACTAAAGACGCTCCCAGTTCTCGCCGTCGTCCTCTGTCACGTTCTCGGGATTTTTATCGGTCTTTGGTAATTGAGAACTTATGTTTTAGGTGCGGAAAAAATTCTCATAAATCAAATGAATGACATGTTGACCGCGAAAAACTAAGATGCACTTCATATTTTGCGAAAGGCCATGTTTCCAGAATATGTATCCAAAACCTTGTCTAAAACTTATGTTGATTATAAGCAAATTGAGCATGAACCTGATTTTACGGATGCAATGCTATTACACATGTCTCATCTAGTGTAGTTGACTTGTATGAGTTCAATTCCTTCTCAGGAAAATATATTATAACTGCATTGCTCAACACTAAGCCTATTAAAATGGAGGTGGATTCTGGAACAAAATCCTCCATTCTGCTGGAAGGCAAATTACATGAACGTAACCTTAAAAAAAAATTTTACCTGTATTATTTTATTTAAAAAAAAAAAATTAATGGCCCCTGAGAACAGTTAACAAGCCACATTGTTTAAAAACATAATCGATAGTTAAAATTACCATTGATCAAATTGATTTGGAAAATGTTGAATTCACCTTGGAAAAGGTTGAATTTGATTTGGGAAAGATTGAATTTGAATTGGAAAAGGTTGAATTTTTCTTGGAAATGCTATACATATATATATGGCTTATATTAATTTTATTTTCATTATATTTATTTCAGGTTCTGAATATCTTATTTAAAAACAATAAATTATATTGTTATTACATTCTGTGGTATGATATTGTTGATGAACTTTGGAGAGTTTAAAATGGGTAGCTATTTTTGTTTAAATTTTTAAACAGTAAAAAGTTATTAATGTACATATGCTGGAGATAGATTTATTATTTGTACTGGGCCAGCCAGCTCAATTTGTTTAGGAATTGCCCTAAAGATAAATCAATAAATTATTGTTAATATACATAGTAAAGTTTAATATTTAAAAAGTCTGATTTTAAACTAATATTTTTGATACACAATTTATCAAATAGTCAATAGAAAGCAAGGTTAATAAATTTAAAAACTTTTCAATAGTTAAAACAATTTTATTTTACAAACACATATTATGAGCATCATTTATCATTTATGAATCTTTAGCAGAAAATTGGCCACTTTGTAGAGAGCAATTAACTGCATTTCCTCATAGATTACTTAAGTTTTTCAACTTTTTTTTTACCCACTATACAGGAGGAAATCGAGATTCTTTTTTTGAATCAATAAAACAGTTACATGTTATTTTAATCAATAATTTATGTTTTCTAAAACATTATACAACCATCAGTGAGCAGAAGTATTACTGGAATATATAACTTAAGGGAAATAAAAAGATGTGATTATTACAATTAGTTATTAAATAAATCCATAAATAATAGAGATTACAGTTCATTACATATTTTCACAAGAGTGAATAATACAGTATGTTTTACTAAATTAGGTTTTAAATTTGTACAACAAAAAAACTGATATATTATTTAAATAATAAGCACATCTTTAAACAACCACTTAACTAAACATCAAACAATGTGATAAGATAATATATTCACTAAGTTAATTGTTATGGCATTATAAATATGAACAATAAATTAGTCCATAGAAAACTATCAGGACGAAGGATGGTAAAGGCCAAAACAACTGCATTTAGATAAATAATGAATAAATATTATCCAAAGTACATAATTCATAGTGTTTCATTATGAACAATGTAAACAAATGAACACAGTTATAGTAGTCAGTACTTAATTTACAGTAAATCCGTTAGGTTAAGGATTTCCTGCTTTCAAAATGCACAAAAACTTTTTAGTTTCTGTTTTTTAAAGAATGAAATAAAACTGAATGAAATTGAAAAAATGCACATATTTGCTAGATGATATATCCATACAAAGGGGAGTATTATCATTTGAATATATTTTGTTTATTGTCATAATCCAAAAGTGGTATTAATTTTGTCACTTTACAAAGAAAGATAAGTAAGTTTATTTCATAAAAAGAAAGAAAGGATAAATCATTATCATTTACAAGGTATTATCATCAAAAATGTTAATTATGACACCAAACTAAACACGAGGATTCATGGAATTTGTTGACATACATTTATACTTTTATAAACTATTTTCTTTATAAAAATAGAACACAAATAATATGCTGATGAATCATAACTAGTATGCATTACAATGAGTACATGTATTAATTATTGGAAATAACTATATACACTTACTTATCAACATTAAAATAAAATAAAATAATGGTATTAGTGAAAATAGAATCATCAAAAATTGATTTTCTTTGTAATATAAGTGGCTCTGTACATATAACAATCTAAGCATATATAACATTATGCAAGTTTCCCTAAAACAAAATTAAATGAGGTTATTTTTTCTACACAAATTCTAAGTAATCACACATGCATGTTTGTAAATACTTAACATACAAACTTTTTATGTGTGTAAGTATATAGCAGTTACATATATGCAAAAAAAAAAAAAAAAAAAAAAAAAAAAAAAAAAAAAAAAAAAAAAAAAAAAAAAAAAAAAAAAAAAAAAATCCGTTGGCAGCAATAGTAAGTTATCATCAGTTTTCATTATCTAACTTTTTTTTTTCTTCACTCCTTTCTCATTAAAATTACAACATGATAGGTCCTTTATGTTTCATTACCTATATTTTTATTTTAACATTTGAATTTCAAGAAAAGTTATAAATTAAAATTGGGCCAAATGAATTGACATTTTTTAAATTATGCATAAACTTCATCAAGCAATAATTTCTTCTTGTTTTAACCACACCATAATATATTGGTTTCCTTCAATATATACATAGTTCTATGTTAAACCAAATATTTTCTATTTGTAGTTTTTATTAAATCACTGGGAAAGAATAGGTATCTGAAAAAATGTACCTAGACTTGGACTAGTTTTATTTAATTTTTTAAAACTATATCAATCATTCATTTATAGAAAAAATATCATATGTAACAAAAATGTTTGAATTTTCAATCAGAGACAACTTGTTTTTAAATATATAATTAAAATATATTTAAAAACAAAACTTTAAATGATTAAATTAATATAAGGTCAAGTTTGCAATGTCCATCCAATCAATATAACAAATAATCAATCCAATTTTTTGCAAAACCAGTGATGCATTTCTCTAAGTACATGGTTAGTAACATCTTTCTTGAATTTTGGTGAGTACTGAAATTTTCATTATATAAAGTATTTGAAACCCAATTTATCTTAAAAAATCATCAAAAGACCACTCCGAGATCAAATAATTACATACTTCTGATAATATAGTCTTCAAATCGAATAAAAAACAATGCAAACATGGATGGTTGTATATAAACATATATGTATTGCAACAAGTGACTTCACCTCATTGGAACATTAAATAACACGGATATTCTCTGTAGTACAGAATCTTAATAGGTATAAAATGTGAAAATGATTACTATCATGGAATAAAACATCCATTAATTGGGATAGTGTTACGTTTAAAACTTTAACTAATTTTAATGGAAGTCTAATTGAGCATAGACATTACGGGAGAAAATGAGGGAGGAGGGTACGAAGGTGAAAAAATGAGTGAAAAGAATCACACCCATAAGGAAAGCTTATTTTATAATGTGCTAGCATTAAAGACCACACATGAGACCTTCATCAGAGCTATGAAAAAATAAGATAACAACCAGTAAAAAATAAAGTACATATTACTTTTATAATGTCCCTCTTATCTTATTGTCCCTTCATAATGTATTTTTTTACCTTTTTTTCAGGTAGGTAGAAGAGGGGTTTTAGACAAGATTATTATTTCTATTTTTTTTTCATGGCCCTGATGAGACCATAAATTTTAGGCCACAATCTCAGCACCAATTAAAATCCTTTCTTATTGATATGCTTCTTTTCACTGACCACATCCTAAGCTAATTTCTTCTTGAACTAATTTTGTCCATTACTAATTAATTAATGAAGTCATTTGAAAATTGAATATTTTTCAATAAGATTTATTAACATTTTTTTGTTGCTTAGACCGTTTTTAACAATTTTCATTTTCTTAAAGTTTCTATTAATAACCATAATTATGTCTTTTGAACTTTACTTCACATTTACATGTTATATTGCTGTAGTAAAGTTGGAAATGTCAATAAATAAAGAAAATAAAGTTTCAATTGAATTCAAGTTTGTTTAAAATTTCATATTCCTTTGGGAGTATCGTTTTTTTTTTTTTAATTAAAATTTTATTTAGTGTTTATTTTATTTTTCTATTTTATCTTCAGTATATATTTTTAAGTGACAATATATTATGCAGTACATTGTGATAGTCAAACAGAATTTATTCCTGACGATTCATACCTAAATACTCAGCAACATGTGAATACCAAAAACTCAGTTTTTTTTTTTAAATTTTTGGTTAAATATAGAAAAGTTTCCTGATTTATTATTAGTTAGAAAATATTGAACAATTGAATTTAATGAAACCTCCTTAATTACAGTATTGTGCCCAAGTACCCTATTCTTGGGTAGCCAGCACCAACTAGGTAGTCCTTGGTATAGGGACATAGTTGGAGCTTGCACACTACCTGCTTTTATCACACAAGGATTACTGCCCTATGTCAGGTTTGCTTGCAAAGGCTCTTAAACTGTTTATTTTTAAAATCTTCTGTTTCATAGGAGCAAAAATAAATTTTGTAGACTGAGAAGTTTCAATGAACTGGAGTCAACTATGCATATTAATATATGCAATAACCAATACATGTTAGTTTTCACAAGCGGAATTTTCTGGTTTTAATCACTTTAGTTGGTGCATTAAAAACAATGTTGCTTGATGAAGTCTACTGCTATCTAATAATGTTCTAAAAAAATTAATGGAATTATTTATTTAATAGTTCTAAAAATTTAAAGTTTAAAAAAGATTCTTTAAACCACTAAAAACTATTGTATATACAATGTCATTGAACTTGGAGGTGACATTTAAACTTTAAGAACATATTAGTTCTAAGAAGAATAATCAACCTTGATTATTTTCTTCCCACTAAGGAAATGATGTTTTTTAAAAAATCGATCCGAATTTAAGGATTAATACTGATCACAACTTTTAAGAACGTACTTATGATAGTTAAATAATAATGCTTTTAACAAATACAATTAAGTTAAAGTTGTCAATAATGTCATTAAGTACTACAAATCATTTTTCGCTGTAATAGAAATCTCTAATTACACATACATATACCACAAGTGGACATTTATTTATTTACAAACTTAATCCTCATTCCAAAATTTTGATTTAGTTTCTCTTTTTCACTATCTGATTTCTCAATAGAACAAATTTTAAAAAGTATTACACAGTGCATTTTGTGTGCGCCCGCGCACGTGTGTGTGTGTGTGTGTGTGTGTGTGTGTGTGTGTGTGTGTGTGTGTGTGTGTGTGTATGGGTGGATGGGATGGGGAGGGGCACCCATAGATTTGTTTAATTTTATTGTTAAATATAAGAAATAACAAATTTTATTTTTTCTGTTAGTAGTGAAAAATAAATATTAATATATACTTATAACTTTAGTAATGTTTTAAATTTGATGCTTATTATGTTTCATTGAAGCATAGTTTTAATGTGATGAATTTTTTTTTTTTCAATAATTATATAATGAGTTCAAACTACGTTTAGATTTCTAATGATTGTTTAAGTATGAAAACCATCATAAATTTGCATCAAGAATTAGCTCAAATTCTAAAGCAATCTATACTTATGTCTGATACTACCACATAAGGCATTTCATCCAAATTTTAATACCAAATGTAAAAAATCAAATTATTAACATTCATTTTGTTGATTTCTCACACCTTTATTTACATTATCTATATACACATAAATTATAAGTACATTTAATGCACAGTTACATTTACATATTTCTTTTAATTTATATCCATATTAAATTTGTAGTCAATTCCATTATAATACAACATTAATCAATTACTTGAGCTTATATAAGAAATCAAATATGTATGTATGAATATGTGTTTATACATACATACATACACCCAAACACACACACAAATATATAAATACATATACATATAATTATCTATATGCACATGCACTCACACATACATTTACTTACATTAAACACTCTCATATAAAAGTTTAACAAAAATTACCTGTAGTTTTAAGGACAAAAACAATAATCAAACAAGATTTGGTCTTGTTACTTTCTATTAATTCATATTTAATGAGTATAATTAATTACCATATAAAGTACAATTAAAAGTAAATTACTTATTAATAATCTATGGTAGTGCCTTCAGATATAGTTCATACTAGGAATATCATACCCCTATGATATTAATTAATTAAATTTCATATTGAATTTTATGGTTTTATGCAGAAAAACTATGGCTTCAAAACAATAAAATATTTTATACATCAATGCATTAAAACTTATGAAATTTTATCAACGTATGAAAATAAATAAGTATTAAAGTATTATTGGTATTAATTATTTTGAATCCATGGTTTAAATGCATATTACACCTGTATGATCCTACATTTTTAGGACAACATTAAGTATAGTCCTATATTAATACTTATCCTATTATAACAAAATATATGATACATCAAATAGTTTACATTGGTCAAAGTTATTATAAAAGGTGTTTATTGACAATATCAGTGAATTACAGAAGTGTGTCATAAATATTTTGTATAACATATCACAGACACAGTATAAGATGTTGGCATTTTACACATATCGATGACAATAATTTATACAATCTAATAGTTTTATTTGATTGATAAGGCAAAACCCTTTGTTACTATGTTTCAAATTAATCACTGAATATTTTGACTGTGATGAAAAACACAAAATATATAATGAAATAGATTTTATTAAATATTTAAATTGAATTACGTTAATAGAATCACGGATAAAAATGGTTAGAACTCTTTAATACCAATGTTAAAAATATATTTATACATAAAGAATATGTATAAAGAAGAGTAACTTATCACTTCAAGGGTTATTTCTGTCAAATTTCTTAAAAATGTAATAAACAGCTCGGTAATCCACTTAGTTTCAATATTAAGATTTTTAATCGAAAGAATAGAATAAAACTAATCTTGAATATTAAGGTATTTTGTGAGTTATTAAGTAATGCTGTGATAATACCTCTCCTATGGATATTCACAACTATTTTCTGAAAATTGAAAAACCAAATTAAACTAAACTGTACCTCTATAACCCATGAAGAGTGTTGGGATTAGTAGTATATACTGTTTATATTTCTTAATAAAGATTATCAAATCAAATCTTCAGAATAACTTCCTTAACTCAACTAAAACAATAAATAATTTCTAGAACTTTTATGTTCTCAATTAAAAAGTTAATTATATAAGTCAATCAAAAATTTTAAAATAATCATTTAATTTGGCATATATCGTATAATTGGTAAGTAATGATTGAAAAAACGAACCTTCAATTTTCAAAAGCAAGGGGCACTAGAATAACTGATATGTCTTACAGTCCCATTGCACCTTGTCCTAAAACTTCAGCAAACCTTTTTGATAAATATCATCTGATGTACAAATTATATGCAAATATTACTTTTTTAAGGCAGTAGTTAATCATAGTTTCAAATTTCGAATATTTATAAGATTATTATTATAACCATTATAACTGTTTTTGTAATAAAAAAAATTATTAAATCTATAATTATTTTATATAAGGATGGGAAAACCTTGCTTTTACTACAATTAAAAAAATAATAATAATAATTAATGTACGCAATAAAGTTCAAAACCAATTTAATCAAGACTTGTTTAATTTTCTTTAACTATCCAAAAAGTACAGCTACTATCATCCTTCAATAAAGAAATGATTATTGATTAATTTGTCTTAGAAAGTACATACATATATGATCTCATACCAAAATTTATAAGTTTGTTAAATCTGTCTGGCTTTGAATTTGAATATATAAAATTACAGGAATTTTCAAACAAAAAAGGAATTAATAATAATAAAAAAAATATTGGACCATAATTTTTTTGATGCCGAATTCATTTATAGAGATTATTCATAAAATTAATAAGCACAGATAATATGAATGCAACATGAAAAATATATTATAGTTATTTAATCATTCATCAAACAAGGAAACAAATATATCATATATTACTACAGATCACAATCACAAGAAATATAAACATTATAAGACATTTTGGTATAGTGTGTTAAAGAGGAGCCTTCCAGATACAATAACTAATGTTCTAATCTTTTATGTTTTTCATCACAGTGTTGACTATTTTTGTGCAAATACAAATATTGTTATCTTGTTCCTTCAATATTCTGAAGTATATAACGAAAAAAAAAAATTAATTCCTTAATAAAATTTGTGATTTGGCATTGTATCTTATTTGGTTTCACTTTTTTCTAAGCACTGTAGGATGTAGCGAATAGAATAATATAACCAATTTAAAAAAAAAATTGCTATTCTTAATGTAAGGTTTTATTGTTTAAATAACACTCAGAAGAAAAAAAAGCATGCAATTTAAGACAAAAGTTTATTTTTTGGCTGTATCTTTTCAAATAGCCAATGAAAAATGAAGGAAAGGTGTAAGAGGTTTTGCCTTAGACTGAAAACATATTAACTAATTGGCCTCAAATTATATATATATATATATATATATATATATATATAATATATATATATATATATATATATATATATATATATATAGTATGAATGAATAAAAAGATAAAATATTTTAATGAAAAACATCCAAAGCTCATTAAAATTTACCTCAGCTTACTGCACAATAATGTGAGGTGCAGATATGAGTACAATTACAGTTGCAATGATTGTGAACAAAGAAAAAATTATGAGACATACTCTGTCAACTACCATCGCAGCAAATTTCCAATCACTTATAAGTTCAGCTTCTTCATCAGCTTTTCTCATCCTACTTGTAATGAATTGTAGTTCTCGAAGAATACATTGTAGTTCTCGTTGAGCAGATAAACAGTTTGAATCGTCAATGTTCAAACCAGATCTTAGAAAACTACTATTGCTGCTAGTGCAATGCCTTAGGTCATCTTCAATATCAAGAACATTTGCTAACAGACTTTTAGATGATCGTTCCTTTAGTTCCAAGTCTTTCATTCTATTACTTAAAGTTATTGTTTTCCGAGTAATTTTTTTTCCCGGCCTACTCATCTTGAGTATCCAAGGTAACCACTGTAGAAAAACTGTTCTTATCTGTTGAAAAAAAGAAAAGAGGGGAGGTAAAAATATTAGAATTTCATTACTACTTTTTTTTTTTTTTTTAAACTGTAAATAATTAATAATTATAAGAATGAATGAATGTATTTTCAATAGATCTAATGCTCATTCTATTGTACTAACTTATTCAATTTTATGTTTTGTCAAACTTAAAGAGTATTCTTAAAATCTAAATGTGGATTCCAGGTGTTTGTTGAAACTTTTTTATAGATCTACTTGCAAACCGCCCTTACTTTGCACAGCACAGGTGCAATTTAAATATGGTGTCATTTATGTTTAAAAAAGTTCAGTATGACCAAATAAGATTTTATTATTAAGACCTATAGGATTATGAGTTCATCTTCATGGAAAGTGACTTAGTTAGAAAATATTATTTCTGAACACAAGGCCCTTAATATGTTGTAATGGTGCATGTTCTCTTTTAAGATGTGAATATATATATTTTCTAAAAAGAAACTGTTTTTACTTTTGAGGCATGAATATGAGGAAAAGGAAATCTTGCCAAAATATAGTTTGTATTTGTATTTATTGACTGAGCCTTAAGACTAAAAAAACTTATTTATCTATATTAAAAATCTCTCTATATATAAAATGATAAAGTGATTTTTGGTTTCGAAGAACTTCTTCTAAACAATACAATGGATTTTAATACGGTTTTCATTATCATTTAGGAAATCTTTCCTAAAGGTTTATAAATCAAATACAATGAAATTAAGTTTTTCTCTTGAAGAAAAAATTAAATTTTCTGTAATCAATTCATAAAAAAATTATTCCTGAACTATGAGTAGTAATATAGACATATAATATACCGTTGGAAAACTGAAGATTTTAGAAAATTTAATATTCAATAAAATAAGTCGCACAAGTTGCTAGAAAGTTGTTATAAGCGCATAAACTTATGAACATATGTTATTTGTAAAGGTGTGATGGGGGAGGTTATGGTGATTCAGTGTTGCAACTGTACATTATCATACAGGTTATATTCTCCCACTCAGTACTCAAGAATTTAGAAAAAATATTACATACCAAAATGTACGTAAGTTGTTATAAATCCATTAACTAAGATTGTTAATAATTATTTCTACTTTTAGATCATTTCATGAAAACAGGTGTTCCACTGTAAACTAAATGGGACTCCCATGGAAACTAAATTAAACTTTTAAAATGTATGTATTAAAATCATTTGAAATATAAAATAGTAATAAATCAAATAAAATAGGAATAGTTTAACATAATAACCAAATAAATTGTACCAATTTTGATTTTTTTGACTAATTTATGTTTCTAATTTCTGTCAATGATTAAATATAATAATAAATAGACGTTATGCAAGTCATAAAAGAAAACCAGTCATAAAAAAAAACTACTGACTCCCGATTATTTTTACTTACGATTTTATATTTATGTTTATTTATTTATAAATTATATATTTTTTTTGGACCAACCAAATTTAAAAGTTTTAAAGAAAAGGTTAACCACCGGCACAACCACATAGAGAAGGAGGTAGCAGAACTTTTGGAAAAGAAAAAATACAACTGTTTCCAAGAGGTATTTTGCCTTGATACCTAAGGATCAACAAGATTTGTGGACATCTGGGCATTTAGTGCCACAGAAAAGGAAGCACTGATAGTGGATCCTGCTATCTGATACAAAACAAATGACAGGGAACAAGGCAAAAAATTCAAGAGGAGAAGGAAAGTATTTATTCGAAATGTATTCCATACCTACAAGAAAACTTTCGCGAGGAGTTTGGCGAAAGAAAATTTATAGTCCCGGGACTTTGGTTCAGAAGCAGGGGGACCATCTCAGTAGATATTGGATAATTTTTGAAGAGGTATAGACTGGAAAGAAAACAGTTGCAAAACATATCAGAGACCATAATCCTGAACTCACTGGGAATCCTGCATCACCACATATATTGAGACTAGGCTCAATTTATATATGTCCAAGTATTACTATTTGGCAGAATCTTCCTCTATTTTTTCTTTGAAAATTGTCTTCAGGATTGATGCAGTATGCTGTGTACTCATAGCAACTCAGCAAAGTTGAGCAGCAGATCCAAATGGGAATTTCTCTCTGTGGTTCAGTACATATCATTTCTGAAATACAAAATGACTGGACCCTCCAGGAAGCCAAAATGCTATCTCTGCTTGCTGGGCTGTGAGCTCATTACCTGTCAATCCTTCCTAACTACACATTGTCGCGACAGTGATATTTCTTTGAGGTCGGAAATTTCTGTTTTCGATGGCACTGCTGTGGATTTCAAATCTGAAAAGTGTATCAAATTTAAGATTTTTTTCTGCAACGGGCTCAACTTTGAAAAAATGCATAATAACCATTTTAGATTTCAAATTTTCAAGAAGAAAATGTTTTAACTTTTTGAAAAATACTTTTCCGGAATCTCCTCTTACAACAAAAAAAAAAAAAAATCTGGTGCGGGCAACACACGACTTTCACTTACCTCGATTTTTAAAATCAATGAAAGAATTTTCAAATACAGTTAGAGATAAAAATACGTGAAACTATTAAGGAATTAATCAAATTGAATTTATATATAAACATGTGTTTTATTAAAAAATCTATTATATTATTATCTAAAATAATCAGTTAGTTTTATCTTCTTCTCATCACTCTCTATTAACTTCTAAAAGCTTGTGTATGAGATGATATTTTTTCTAAAATCTTTAGCTTTCCAACGGTATATCATACATGTATATTACTGCTCTTATGTTCAAAAACGAAAAATTTCATTAAAAATATATTTTTTCTGTTTTCTCCTTTAGTTGGGTATCGAATTTATTCAATTTATATATTTACCTGTTTTTCATCAGCGCTAACAAGATAATCTAGTTATTATTATTGAATCTAAAAAATTAAAGGTACTTTAGAGGAAGAAAATTTAAAATATCGGCATTTAAGCCCTGTCAGACCATTTTTATCCAAATAAAACCTACATGATATTAAAGCCCATTTAATTTTACATCGATATAGCGAGTTTAATCAAAATCGTCGGAACCGTTTTTGAGAAAATCGAAAAAAGGTGCAAAAGTGCATGGTATAAAGTGCCTCTTCTGGTAAGCTCATTTTGATGAAAAAAGTTTTGTCACGTCTCGGACGTATAGTTGTCTTAAATATGAAATTTCAGTTTCATAGGACTTACCGTTTCCGCCCGGGAGTTACCACAGACACACACACACACACAGACACACACACACACAGACCTTTTTGCGGGACTTGGTTATTTGGACTCAGGGGACCCTAAAACGTGTATTTCCGTTGAAAACTGGAATTCGAAAATTTTCACGATCGCAATACTTTCCTTACTATATATAGTAAGTGAAAGTAAAAATGAATATTTTGAAATAAAAATCGGACAACTATTTCGATGAGATCAGGAGTTAAATAAAAAACGACTGACAGTGGTGCTATCTGTTGTCTCAGGAACAGAGTAAAGTGTTGTCCCCTTTACCCTTTATTTCTAGATCAACTTTGGCTTTTTAGGTCTCTTCTACAAGCTCGCACTCCTTCCTGTTCAGGTCACGAATGATCTATGTCGCTAGTCTGAAAAACCGTTTTCCGTGTCGCATCGAGTTCTGTAAAGAGAATCTAGCTAGCACTTTTCATAATATTAGTAGTAATAATATTAATTTTAGGTGAATTTGCAGTACTATGACCAGGCTATGGAGCTGCCACATCTCTACATCCTTTAAAAATATTTACTACTAGAAATATATATTAATGTTCAGAATTTCAAATGATATAGTCAATGTTTTTCAAATTAATTTCACCCTCATTTCAATGGTAACCTTAACTCTAACCTTTTTTATTTCAATGCTAACCAGAGTGGACATGAATTGATCCTATTTATTATTTTACGGAATTGGGAGAAGGGTGTGGATTTTGTGATCATTATTAGGTTTTACAGTTGAATTTACAATCAACATTTAGTTTGAACATGACTGTTATTAATTAATTATTACGTAGCAAGATTCTTCAGTATAGGTATCATTTTTCAAGTTTCGAGAACAAAGTTTTTGAATTTATCATAAAGTTTTTATTGTGCTTGTGTATGCATTTGAATGTTCTTTTTGATTTTCTATCACTTGAAAGATTTCTGTTATGGAGACTATTTATAAGTTTGTAGTTAAAATTTAAATTTTTTGCCTATCCATTAATAAATATTTAAAAATCAATAAGAAATTTTTGCAAGTTATTTAATTAAAGTAATGATGTAATTTAATTTAGATTAATTGAAATTATTTTGCTAAACAATTTCCTCAATGTGTAGCAGGGTATAATAAAAAATAAATAAAGGAATTCATGTGAATACTACTTTTTCTGGTTTAAGTTTAAGTCTAAAAGATATCAAATAGAAATGTTATCTTAAAGGTGTATATTAATGGTGCCGTACACTTGCCACCATAAGGTCCTTTGTACAAAGCCACCTGCTGGGTGGTCGGGTTATCTGCCCTCTATGCACATATACCATATATGTGTGCATGATCTTTTTTTTTTTTTTTTTTTTTATTTATTATAGAGATATTTACAACTGTATTAACACAAAAAATACATCAAGTAAATGTGACTGTTCACACAAGAGATATGGACATGATAGACGTGAGAAGAATCTACCCATAGGTTTGCGGCGCAGGGTAAAGGTAATTTGGTGGGATTTAGTAGGATTTATTTTGATCCTCCACTTTTGACACCATTCTTCAATGGAAACAATGTGAGACTGAAGAGTTTGGGAAGCAATAGTTGGGTCATTGTTTACAGATAACACACATGTGTCATCGGCGTATGTAGTGAGGACAGTGCAAGGATGAGTAGGAATATCAGCTGTATATATGGTATAAAGGATTGGACCCAGAATGCTACCTTGGGGCACACCTGCGTTCTGAGGAAATATGGCGGAGAAGGAAAGGTTATGGTTTACTTTAAAGGTTCTATCTGTGAGGTAGGAACGGATTAATAAGAAGTAGGTAGGAGGGAGGAAGTGACGAAGTTTGTAGAGCAGTCCTGGATGCCAAACTCGGTCAAAAGCCTGTTCCACGTCGAGGAAGGCTCCAGTGCAATACATTCCGCGCTCCAATGTGGAAGATATCACATCCACCACACGGTGACACTGCTGTATAGTGGAATGGGATGAGCGAAATCCAAACTGGTGGTCAGGAATAACGTGATGAATGTCAAGGATTGGATATAGACGTTTTAGGAGGAGTTTTTCCAGTATTTTGCCCATGATGGGCAAAAGAGAGATGGGACGGTAGGATGATGGATTTTCTAGAGACTTTTTAGGTTTAGGAATCATTTTGATAATGGAAAATTTCCAAGGATCAGGAAAGTAGGTAGAACGAAGTGTGGCATTATATATGTAGGTGAGTAAGAGTATGGCTTTTTTGGGGAGCTGTTTCAGGATATGGGATGTGATGAGATCATGGCCAGGAGCTTTTTTGGATGGTAATCTTTGAATGATATTAATGATTTCGGAAGGGTGAAAGGCCTTAGGAGGAAGGGACATTTGGAGAGGAACAGTTAGTTCTGCTTCAACATGTTCACTATGGCTGGGATTAAGGATATCAGGGTGCGGATTAAACGTGTTGAAAAGGTGTTCTCCAAAGATTTGTGATTTCTCTTCATCGGATCTCGACCAGGTTTGGGATTTAGTGAGGAGAGGATGATTAAAGGTTTTAAATTTCAGCAGTTTTGCAGTTGTTGTCCATAAAGATTTGTCTGAAGTGGTCAAGTTCTCTGTAAAGTTCTGAAAGTTTTGTATTTTGAATTTTCTTATTTTGTTTTTAATTTGTTTGTCAGGTGATTGTAATACTTTTTGTCAGATGGATATCTTGTGTTGTGCCATTTTTTCCTTGCCCTACGTTTGTCAGTTAGTAGGAGTCGAATGTGATTCGGTAAGTTTGTTTTATGAAGATGTCCAATTTTGCGAAGCGATGTGTTGGTGTCTATGACAGTTTCTATCGACTTTGTAAGTTCTTGTATGGCGGAGTCTATGTCATGTTTAGTTTTTAACGGAATGTTTAAGTCAAGTTTGATCTCTAAATCATTACGAAAACAGTCCCAGTCAACGCGACCTTTAATCAGGGAAGGAAGAGAGGGTTTAATAACTGGTTGTGAATGCATGAGGAGAAGAACCGGACTATGATCTGAGGAGAGGTCATCGAGGGATTTGATTGTAGTTTGAGCGGAGGGAATTTGGGAACTAATAAAGATGTCAAGTATATCTGGACGTTTTTTAAGGGAAGTTGGCCAGTACGTGGGATTCTGGGGTGACAAGATGGAATAGCTATTGGAGGTTGTGACGTTGGAAAGAATCCTGCCACGAGTGTTGGACGTTCGGCATCCCCACCGTTGGTCTTTGGCGTTGTAATCGCCCCCAGCAATGAAGCGCGGACCAAAGGATCGGAATAAGGATTCAAGGTTGTTATAGGTGAGAGAAGTAGCAGGAGGGCAATATACAGCTGAGAAGGTTATGTTAAATGGTAGGACGGATAAAGTAACAGAGGTCAACTGAATGGTGTCGGTTAGAGTGGAGGGAACCAGGGAGTGGGGTAAGGATTTGTGAATAAGGATACATGAACCAGCGTGGGATGTGTTGTCTGGGTGATCTGATCTGTAGGTAATGTAGTCACGTATGTAAAAGTGAGAATGAGTAGTGAAATGAGTTTCTGTAATCAGGGCTATGTCTATGTAATTGTCATGAAGAAATATGTCAAGTTCGTCCCGGTGATTATTCAAACCATTGGCATTCCAAAGAAGAAGAACTAGGGTCTTATTGTTCATTGTGGGAAACTAAGAGGGAATGCGGAAAGGAGTCTTGTAAGGAGAGTGATGAGGGGTCTTATTGTATTTTGTAGATCGAGAAGGAATGAGGAAAGGATAGACGTTATGTCAGATGGGTGTTGGCTGGGATAGGAATAATTGGCGGTATCGTGGGATGGAGTGTTAATTTGGGAAGGTGGTGGTTGAATTTTCCTTTGAGGCCGTTGTATAGGTTCTATATTTGAAGGTACAGCTGAAGAGGGTGGGGACTAAAAGGAAGAAAGAGAGGAGACTGGAACTTTGGGAGGAGGAATAACTGGAGGTAACTTAACCCGCTGGGAAGCGTTTTTAGGGGTGAGGTCCGTTTTCGGAGATTTTAGCTGAGAAGGGAGTCTGAAAAGGAATAAGGTCTGGGGCTGTGGTTGGACAATCTGTTGTTGAGGATGATAGGAGGTTTGAGGTTGGGATGTTGAGTGTTCAGGCGGTTGAGGGCGAGGTAGCAGTATCGTTGAGTGTTGTTTTACTGAGCTATTGTAGGTAGCTGGTCTTGGGTTGAAGGTTGCAGTCCTTTGAGGAATAGGATCAGTTCTCGGTGAAGGACCGGGTATCTCTTCTTCTGGAGCGGTATTTCTCTGGCTTTGCAATTTATATGATAAGTTTTGAGCTTTTTGCCTAAACATAGTTTTATAGACTATGCAGCCTTTATAATTTGCAGGATGTTCTTCGTTACATAAAACACATTTTGCTGGTGTGTCTCGAGGCTTCTGGCAGGTGCCTGATGCGTGCGGACCTGCACATTTGACACATCGAGACTGATGATGACAATATGCTTTTGTGTGTCCCAAATGTTGGCAGTTAGTACATTGCACTATTTCATTTCTCCGTCTAGGCTCCTCGAATCGGATAACTGAGTATACCAAGCGATTTATGTCGAATATATCCTTATTGTTAGGTGCTGGCTCAAGGTCGACAAAAAATAAAGGAAGTGGGTACTTTTCTTGAGGATGAATCACACAAGAAATGTTCCTGACATTGTGTCCCAACTCTTCAAGGTCCCGCTTGATGGCAGCCGTAGGTGTTGTGCTGTGTAGTCCTCTTAGGACTACCCTAAATGTATTTTCTTCTCTGAGTTGAAAACAATGAAAATCATAGTTGTTAGCAGTCAAGTGACTAACCACTTTTTTATAATTTTCTTTGCCGCTTGTGCAGATTTTGATGTCTTTGACTCTTGAGAAACATCTAAAATTTGTTTGTCCAATTAAATTGGCGATTTCCTTTCCGAATTTCATGAAGTCAGCAATATTGCTGACAAATATTGGTGGTGGTTCTGGGTCCGTGAAGTTGCTGGGTACAGATGATTCAGTGGGTAGATCTTTGAGGACTTCAAATTTATTGCTAGTCGGTAAGGCTGGTAAGATTGGTGGATTGGTGCTGGTTGAAGGTAGACTTCGATTTTCAGACTGTTGTTTTGTTTTAGTATTTTTATTCTTTTTTTTGTTAGGCGATTTTGTAGGAGAACCAGGAGTCAGGTTCCTTTGGCGTTTTTGAAGAGTGCGTCTTTTGAGGTATTGTGAGTCTGTCTCACTCACCTCAGAGAAAGCGGTATCATCTTCAGTGTCCATGCACGAATTTTTTTCCGAAGACATTACGAATTATTTTTAAGAAATAAAATAAATAAAATTAACTCTCTGAATATTTACAATTATATACAATATAGAAAAATAAATAAAAGGAAAACATTTCTAGAGAAAAGAAAATTAAATAATTAAATAAAAAAAAAAAAAAAAAAAAAAAAAATCTTCTGGATACGAACTCGCGCACGAATAGATACTGCGTTCTGAATGCAGCGCTCCAGCCGACTGCGCTACCAACCATCTGATACGAGATTGCTCTAGTGAGTAATAGCCTCAGTACGGAAGCGGGCAGGTAACGGGAAGCCCCACCACGTGGCAGACACTCTAGGCTAGGTTCACAACGTCTCACTATTAATGGATTTAATTAGGCACTCACCCAATCAGGAATAATAGAAATGTTCATAAACACTTAACAATAATGTTTATAAAATTTGGACGTAATCCGTAGGCTAACACCACTAAGGATTGAAAGTAAATGCGGATCGACAACAAAGTTGAACTACAGTTGCGGCCATTGCACTCGCACCAGCGTGCATGATCTTAAATGTTTTATTATTTAATTTCTAATTGGCCTGTTCTCGCTTTTTTTTTTTTTTTTTTTTTTTTAGGGAATGTAGAAGAGTATGCACACATATACTGTTTTCTGTTCTGTTTGACTTGTTGAAACGGAACAAGTATTCTGGCATATCCATCTCTAGCATAGCATTAGCATGGAGAGAACAGTCCTAATCTATCTATGGATTTTTAATAGTAAAGAAGAAGAAGAAGAAAAAATAAATTTTATTCTGGGACTTCTGTCCCCTAAGAATAACAAAAAAAAAGTACAAGAGTGAGTATTATGTCTGGCTTAAAAATAAAAACATTACAAAAACGAACTTAAGGTTATACTTATATTATATATAAACACAGTAAATACTGTTGCTTGAACGACATATGACTACTACTTGCTTTATTTATAGTGTAGTAAATACAAGGACAATAGAACATTCATTTATGACTATATAATACTGAAAGCATGTGTATACAGAGATACTATGATTGAACCTCACACTAATATCGTAAAATCGTAGAAAAAAAAAAGTTTTTGTTAACTTGAAATATGACTATTATTCTTAATTTTTTATACAATTATTCGGAAGACTGATTACTGAGGAGATGATGGAATAATTTGTTTTTAAACGAGGTTAAGGAAGAAGCTTTGCGTATAGAGGTAGGTATGGAATTCCAAAGAGAGGTGGCACGCAAACTAAAAGATTTTTTGAACAATGATGTTCGATGAGAGGGCAGATAGAGGTTAGTGGGTTGGGATCTTGTGTTAAACGAATGTACTGATGAGCAAGGGATGAGTAGGTCAAGAATGTAGGATGGACTTTGGGTTTTAAAAGTGCGGAATAGGAATACTCCCAGGAAATACTGTTTGGCGAGAAACTGGATTGAGCCACTTCAACTCGGCATACTTGTCGGCGACGCTGGTGCGTCTGGGGACTCCGAAGATGAATCTAATAAAACATTTCATTAGCCTTTCCAATCTCATCTCAAGTCCACCAGACAATCCACCAAAAACTAGGCAGCCATAGTCAAAGTGGGGGAAGACGAGAGAAGAAACAAGGAGCCGACGAACTTTAAACGGTAGTGCATCACGCAATCTTGAGAAGAGTTTAAGAGAAGCGATTGAATTGCGAATTATATTGGAAACATGGTTAGTCCATGAAAGGTTTTGGTCGAAGACGACACCAAGATTTCTAACGGTATTATGGAAATGGATAGGTAGTCCGTTAAGGTACAGTAAGGGATAATAAGGGAGGGTATTAACGAGATGTTTAGAACCTATGATTATGCCTTTGGTCTTATCAACATTTAATCTTAAATCATTCTTTAATGCCCATACGTTGATACTATCTATGTCTTCTTGAATCTGACGGATCGCTTCAAACATCTCGCTGGGATAAAAGGAAAGGTAGATCTGAAGATCATCGGCATATAAATGATATAGTGAATGATGAATAGAATCAGGTAGATCATTTATATATAAAGAGAACAGGGTTGGTGAGAGCGAAGATCCTTGTGGAACACCGCGGTTTAGTAAAAGTGAAGAGGAACTGGATTTATCAGGGATAACAACTGATTGGGTACGATGGGATAGGTAGGATTGGAACCACTTTAAGACACTGTTTGATACGGATAGCTTTTCGAGTTTTGAGAGTAAGATATTATGATTCACCATGTCGAAAGCTTTGGAAAAGTCGAAGAGTACAAGGATTGTGATTTTACGTTTATCTATGGAAGATTGGATGTCTTGAGTAATTTTCAATAAGGCGGATTGTGTTGAGAAGTGGGTTCGGAAACCAGATTGGAGGGGATTGATAAGTGATTTTTGCTCTAGGTAGGTGTTAAGCTGTGAATGGACGATTCTTTCTAACGGCTTTGAGAGATTGGAGAGGATGGAAATCGGTCGGAAATCAGAAACTTTTGTGGGAACTGAAACTTTGCTGAGTGGACGAATTATAGTTTTTTTCCACGCTGTTGGAAAGGTAGAATTCTGTAGAGAGTAATTATAGATATGCAAGAGAATTGGGAATATGATAGGTAGGCAAAGTTTAATTAATTTCACAGGAATTTGATCTGGACCATGGTCTGTCGTTCTGGATTTAAGGACGGAGGTGAACAGATCTTCCGGGTATATATTCGTGAAAAAGAATTTTTCGGGGTCGAAAGATGTTTTTGGAATGCAGTAAGAAAAAGAAGTTTGGGTAGGATTGGCAAAGTAGGAGTTTAATTGGTCAGGGGATACAGGGTAAGAGGTACATACCTTTGACTTCACAATGGAATGATTTTTGATGATTTTCCATCGAGATTTGTGATCCGGAGCTTGCGATAATGAAGAGTGAAAGAACAGTGCTTTAGCACGACGTAAAGACGATTGGGTAAGATTTCTCAGGATTTTGAACGAGGAAAAGTCATCAGGATTTCGTGTGCGTCGGAAGCGTCTTCTGGCGGCGTCCCTTCTCCTCATCATCTCTCTGATTTCGGGATTAATCCAGGGAGCGGAGGGTCTTTTAAAAGTCGAGGTCTTTAGAGGTGCGTGACGATTTAGAAATGAAAGGAGATTGGAGCATAAAAGATTTACTTTTTCGTCGATAGAAGAATAGGAGTAGATTGGTTCCAAGGATCGGGCAAGGGCTTCTAGAAAAGGATTTAATGTTTCAGGATTCAATGAGTCGAGGTCGCGCCACGAGATTTGTTTAGGAGTGAATTTTGGTGTTGGGACGTTGTAGGATATTTTGATGAGGTCATGATGTGATAGGAAGGGTATTGGATTTTGGGAAGAAGACAACAAGTTTTGAGGCGTATCTATTATGAAGAGGTCAAGCCATGTGCTTGACAACCGCGTATGATGAGTGGGTTTAAACGGAACGATAAAAAGGTCTAGAGAGTGAATAAGGTCTATTAGGTATGATTTGTCGGAGGAGTCAGATGATAGATTTGTATTCAGGTCACCGGTTATTATTACATTATTGTATAGAGGAACATATGTGAAAAGGGAAGATTCCAATGTAGGATCGAATCGGACATGTGGAGGTCGATATATTATGATATAAAGAAGTGAAAATAAATTTGAGGAAATTTCCACAAATATATATTCAGGGTAGGGTATATCGGAAGATGGTGATTCGAGAAGGATTTTTGTCCTCAAACTTTCATGAACGTATAGACCAACACCCCCACCTGTTCGGTCAACCCGATCATGACGAATGAGTGCGTAATTAGGTATGGATACAGAGGAGGAAGGAACGGTGGGTTTGAGCCAGGTTTCTGAAACGGCAATGATATGATGAAAGTTGTGTTGGAAATAATCGAGGAACTCGTCAAAATGAGCTGTAATGGATTGAGCGTTAACGTGGCAGGTTAAAAGAATATTAGTCATACTGGGATAGAAAAAGTAGGTTTATCGGAAGAATTTTGGTAAGGAAGGAACAAATACTATTATATGAATAAAAGCTACCTGATAATGATAAAGTTCTAAAGCAAGAGATTAAAATATGAAGAGTTGCAGTAGTTTTAACTAACAATATAAAGTTTATTACAAAAAAAAGGAAATAATATTTTAAGTTAACGATAACAATTAATGAGATGACGAGGTTACTTAGGAATATATAATAGTAAATATAAATATACGAATAAAAAATTAGATTTTCAAAATTATTAAATATCGAGTGCTTAAAACAGAAATTCATTAGGACAATTAAGAGTAAAGTAGGTGACCAAGGGAAGTCTAAAATGAGCGGATTTTCAAATTTGACGTAACGGACAATTTGCTGCTATCGGAAGGCTTCGAGGTCCTCCGCCTTGTTGATGATGATCACCGGTTGGCCATCATCACGTCTGCACCGGACTCTTCCTCGGGAGAACCAAACATATTTGATTTTCCCGGAAGTTCTCATCTGCCTCGCCAACCAGTACAGATGTCGGTTCCCAAAAGACATCTCTTCACCGACATATATTCTTTCGTCACTCTCCCATCCTAGATGTCTTGTAGTAAAATCTCGTTTTATTTTTCTGAGACGAATCACCTCATCTCTAGTCGTTTGACGGACGAAGCGTAAGATAATTGGTGGTGGCCGATTGTCTTCTTTTCCCGGTCTTTTTCTCTGTACGGTGTCCAGGTCCTCTGCGCTGAGCTTTATTCCCAGCGCTACACCAACTGAGCAAACCACGCCTTCCGGTGTTTCACCGGTCTTCAGTGGAACACCTCTTATCTCAAGCGAGTGAGATAGTTGATTTTGTTCTATTTGGTTAATTTTAATCTCCATTGTTTGAATTTTAGTTTTTAAATTATTATTTTCTTGAAGTAATTTTTCAATTAGCTCATCCTGCCTTTTTGATCTATCTTCTATAATTTTTAATTTTTCTAAATGTTCGAAGATGATATCTCCATGCTTGTCAAGCGTTTTTTTTATTAGTAATTTAATTATTTGTATAACTTATATATTATTTAGCCTATAATAGTTATTATCTAGAATAAATAGTTGTTGAATAATCTTCCTGTAATGAGAACATATCAACTTTGATTTATATTGAAGCAAATCGGGAACAGGCCAATAAGAAATCAAATAATAAAACATTTAATTTTTGTCATTAAAAAAATTGATGCATTTAAATTTGAAATTATAATACTCATTTGATGTCTATTATTTCAATGTTTTCCATTTTTCAAATTCAATGGGCCTGAACATTCAAATATCTGTGAGCATTATTTATCAAATGTGTTCAACTTCAAATCAGATATTGATTCCATGAATTTCTTAAAATTACTATCACATAAATAAGAGATTTCATGAGCCGTTTACTACCTCAGCTCCGTTTACTTTTAGAAATTATGTGTTTTTTAAAAATAAGCTTGCTGAAAAAAATAATAAATTTTTTAAGAATCAACCCTGTCTATTCTTATTAATAGCTTAAGTGTTTTCATGGTACCTTTATCCGATCCAAAAAATAAATCACGTAATTCCTGACCACCAGTTTGGATTTTGGACATCCTAATCTACAATTCAGCAATGCCACCGTGTGGTGAATGATATATCCTCCACATTGTAGCAAAGAATGTTTTGCACGGGTGCTTTTCTCGATGTGGAACAAGCATTCGACCGAATCTGGCACCCAGGTCTCCTTTATAAACTCCATCAATTCCTTTCGGCAACCTCATTAATAGAACCTTTAAAGTAAATCATAACCTTTCCTACTATTCCATATTTTCTCAGTCCTGCAACCTTAGGGTAGTATCTTAAGTCCCATCCTTTATACGGTTTATACAGCTGATATCCCACTCCATCCTAGCCCTGTCCTCACAACTTAAGCAGATGACACCTGTGTGTTATCCGTCCATAATGATCCAACCACTGCATCCCAAACCCTTCAGTCCCACATCACAGCAATTGAGGAATGGTGTCAGAACTAGAGGATTAAAATAAATCTTAAAAAATCGCACCAAATTACCTTTACTCTTCGTCGCAAACTGGTGACCTTCTGTCCCACTGTATCCTTTAATAATACGCCACTCATACCTGTTGAAAAAATCTGATACCTAGGACTCCATCTTGACAAACGTCTTACATGGAATACTCATACGAGACTTAAGCGACAAGAAACTGCCTGTAGATACAGATTACTACAACACTTACTCGACTAACATTCAAAACTTCCAATTTATTACAAAACGCTCATTTACATTACCATCATCAGACCATGGTCCATATGGACATAAGGAATCAAGCTTTGGGGCTCTACTAAACTATCTAATTCCTCTCGCATTCAATCCTTACAATCCAAAATCCTAAATGCTCCTTATTTCATTACGAATAAAATCATCCATAATGTCCTAAATATCCCATTTGTCGCAGAACTATCCCAAAACAGATATGCCTCTTTTAATTCCAAACACCTGATCCACACGAATCCTCTTGTACACAACTTATCATTCCCATCTATTCCTGACAACCCTTCGAGGGATTGAAAAGACGATGGCCATGAAGCCTACTAAATTAAATTGACATGAAGTGCTACCACTAGGTAGTTCTTCACAAGATATTTTGAATCCCATAATTGTAATTAGCCCATTTACTTAGTTTGTTCATTATAAGTACAGTTGTAAATATCAATAACATGTTTAAAAAATAAAGAAGTGTTTTTATGAACACTAACTGATATTTTTTAAAAATCTAATAGCAGTTAAAAATGTTACTAATGAGAAAATCTCATCAATTTACCCAATTAGGCATTTCATGTATATCTGCAGTCCTATGATGATAGTTGAGAACGACAACAGTCAGGACCACTGACGATGCCACCATGAACATAATACAGTTGAAATAAGTACCTGAAATGTGAAATAATTGATGTGTATTAACCAAACAGCAAAAGAAAAAAAAATGGAAAAAAAAACAGAAAACAAAAACAAAACAATATATGTAACTATAATAAATATTTTAATTGACTTTCTGGGTTGGAAACAAAATTCTTTCTCAATATAAGAATATTTGTATATGTTTATTTGTACTGTGAAAAACTTGATTTTTTTCTCATGCCTATGTAAGATACATATGATATACATTGTGCTATGAACCATTTATCATCATCAATGATTCCCACCTTATTTACAATATATATATATATATATATATATATATATATATATATATATATATATATAAAACATACATATATGTTTATGTATATGTTTATTATAAACATATATGTTTTGTTTTTTTATCATGAAGTAGTACTCGTTCATAAATTTAACAATAAAACTAATACAAAATTTAATTTAAAATCTCTTTCCATGTGTATATATATTAAAGCCTTTTTGATTTAAATAAGATGGAAAGCATTGATTAAAAATCTTGTATGCATATACAAATAATCTAAAATAAAATGGATAAGAAAACAAACAGTACATACAGGTGCACTAACATTGATTACATCACCACAAACATTTCATGTGCAATATTCTCTTTAAAACCAAAAGAAATAAAATTTATTAAAATAAAAAGACAAAAAACTTGAAGGTATTAAGGTGTCAAGAAAAAACAAGTGTCTATTAAGAAACAAATAATAAAAGAAAATAGATGGATCATTCACATATTAAAAAATAAATACCAATGAATAGGGAGCAACAATACGGCATGAATATGTTTCTGGATAAAAAATAATATATTAAAAAAATATCAGTAAAAGATTGATATAGAAAATGAGTGCAATATTTAAAAATACTGTGAATATATAACAACAATAAAGGAAATAACAACAGAAAGCCATATCCATTCACAAAACGAAATGAAAAGAACTGCAAAACATAAACATTTATTTTCTAATGCAGTATGATCATTGGATGCAACATAAGACAGATTAAAGTTGTTACTTAGATGTAATATAATCTGTTTTTTTATTCTTTATATTCATGCTTTTGCTAAATTATTCATCTAAGTATAAAATAAGTAGAAATAAACTGATTGGGAAGCATGTATCAAGAAATGCAACATATACGACCATCAATATATAAATCAGGCAATGTTATATCTACCACCTAAATAATACTAACGTCGCAGCCTCCTCTGTGAAGATAGCAATCAGCTACTTTTATTGATATATTGATATATTGAAATTGATTTTATCAGTATATAATATATTGAGTGTCTTTATTAATACTATTAAAAAAATATTTTTTTAAATAATTTAGTGTAATTTGAGTTTTATACAAACATTTATAAATAAATAAATATATTAATTATAATTTTAAAAAATTGAATTAACTATTAACACTAGATTATCCTGTCACATAACATAGAATAACAATATTTTATGGACAATAAAACTATAAACTTTAACATTATTGTCATCAAAGGAACTGCGATGATTATACAAATTACCCACAAATAGTGAAAAGGTACAAACTTATATTCATTTTATGGTCATATGAGAAGTTAGATGGTCAGAAGTTTGCAAATTCGATATTGTAGGTTAAACTTTGTTTTACAGCAGGAGAAACAAACAGGATCAATTAACTCTGACCAATCCAGTTAGAACAAAATTAGTTATGAAATTTTATTAATGAGATTATTGTATGGCCAATCAGAGGTTTTTGGTTTAAGAGCCATCTAAAAATAAAGATGAGATAAAGATTGATTTCTATCATCAAATAGAAATAATTTAGAACTAGGCTTGAAAATGAGACAAAATTAATCAATGGTGATAACTCCACTCAGTTTAATAAAAGTCAAGGGACTAGATCTGCAGAAATATACTCCTGCAAAGAGACATCCATAAATTTATGACCAGGGTATTGCTCAAAAAGAACAAAAAATCAAATGCCTCATGTGATAATATACAAGAAGCAGAGATCCAGTAAAGATGTAAGAGACTAAGCTAAATCAGTATTCCTAATCAAATTCTGATTTGTGTATAAAACAAAATACTGGTAAATAAAACAAAAATTTGAGTCCTAAAACTTATTTGTTGATGAAATAATATTAACATTAACACAAGTTACAATAAATAGATTAGGAGTAGATGTAAAGGAGCATCAAATGATGCTTCATATTTGCAAACATTTTTATACAACTATAAATCAGTATATATACAAGTTGTCCTGAATTTAAACGGCCAAATTTCAGGAGCGGGTAGAGGACCGAAAAACTAAGTCAAAAAGCCCTTTATTGATTTATTAATTTTTGCTTCATTTTGGAGAAAATAACAATAGTAGAAACAAAACAATTTTTGTTTTATTTTTTTTTTTTTATGTTATGTTATTTTTAATGCAGGCATTGTTCAAAATGTAGCCCTCTTGCAGCAATGCTCGCATTACATATAGCACAGAATTGATTAATTGTCGCTGGACATTATTCTAGTGTTATTTCGATGGAACCACATTTCAAACTACTGCGCTAAGTAAATTTCTTCTAAATAATTAGAAAAGTCTTTAAAATAGATAAATGTGATTCCATTAAATCTTTTTGGTAAGAAAGATTTAATACAGCCCGACCACCAATCCGTTCCAAATTCGAAGCCAGACATTTATAGTAAATTCATGTTAAATTTTTTCTAATTGATCTGGGATTTTCATGAGCCTATACATAATAATTTATGCTTGTTTAACAATACCTCCTCTTATAAAGGTAGTTTCATAGGCCCATATTATTTTTAATGAAAATAAATTACCATAGCAAATTGTTTTAAAGAACCAATTACTAGAATTCATTTTGTTGACATATTCTTAAGGTAATAAGCTCTTTACATATTGAAAATTGGAGGGTAGCAATTATCTATAACTGCTGCCATAATAATCCTAAAGCAGCTGATGCTCTCCAGACCCTCGTCTCAGAATTGTTATCCAAGTGTTGTTGCATACAATTTCTCCCATGATAATTTGCTCTTAATACTGCCTGGAATTGGTATCTTTCATTATGAAGTGAAAATTACCAAGTACCTCATAGTTTAATAATGTGAACAAAAAGGTTTGCCAATTAGGCATTCTTCTATTTAAAAATTGTTTATTATTGTTTATAGGACTTTATAAAAATGATCGTTTTATTTCTATTTGATTTAAAATATTTATTTTAATATATGAACACACTCATTAACAATAACAAGAAAGACAGTCCATACAGAGCATTAATTTAAAAAAACATTTATTATCTTATTTGTTTCTAAATTTTTAAAAGTTAAAATTTTTGTGGTGGCATTAGTTTGACTTATTATTTTGTATTCTATTTCACTATTAATTTAACATTTTAGTTTTTTTTGATGATGATATTTCATATCAGACTTAAACATTTTGTGAATAAGAATTGACCTATCCTAATATAGTTTAAGTTATTATTATTATTTTATTTTATTTATTATACATCAAAAGAGGAGGACAACGAGGTTTCAGTAAAAATCAATAAAACATTAATATACAGCAATCAAAATAATATTGCCACACTTCTTTATTCTGATAAACATTTATTAATACATGGAGGCCAAATTGATTGATACTTGGAGCTGGAGGGTAATACACTTTATTTAGACTTTTTAATAATTAATTTTTCAGTTGGTTCTAAAGAAGAGGTTTATTAGAATAAAAGTTAAAATATAAAATAAAGTGTTTCAAAAATACAAAATAAGTGAATAATATGAAAACTGTGCACAAAGCTCACCTGGTTGCTTGAGATATTTTTAGAAACATCACCAATTACCACTACATAAATAAATAAATTTTGATTATATAATACAACATAAACTAATGAAAGAATTTTTTAAACAACAAATAACGACAAAAGGTTTAAAATATAACAAAAAAATCTCTAAATTAATCTTTATTTAAAATTTATGAAATATCAATTTTATAAAAAAAAAAAAAATTATACATATAAGTGCTAATGTTAACTTGGCATTCATTTTGTAGCAGTAGTGCAAATAAATATTAAAAAAAAAAAAAAAAAAGTATCTAAATTACACTTAAGTTTTGTAGAAGGTTATTTTTCAATATTTATTTATAAATTTTAAATTTATAAGTACATGCAAAAAAATAAATAAACAAATAAATAAATACTTCAGAATGATTCCATTGAAATCTTTACATGTATTTTAGAACACTTACTAAGATGAAACAGGGTGATATCGGTACAGTTAATAAAAAATATATATTGTAAAATAAATAGTACTGGTGACAGCTATTTATTTTTATATAGAGTGGATTAAAAAAAAAAAAAGTGGTTCTAGCGAATGAAAAGTTCAAAAAGGATAGTTTTTTGGAGAAGGTGCATTTGTGCCAATAGTGGAAAAAGGAAAGGATATTGAAGAGATTTCAGAGCCATTCACCATCAGTAGTCCTATATGTACAAACATTTTACAAAATGATTTAATTTACTCTTTCATTTAATTTATACATTCATGTAACAGTAATTTATTTTATTAGTAATCTTCAAGTATATATATATATATATATATATTATATATATATATATATATATATATATATATATATATATAAATACTACATACATACTATATAAGTACGTATAAATAAATTATAAGACATCATGCTCATGCTTTTTCTTATTTTTTTTTAATTTATGATTATTTATTATTTATTAATCACTGCTTAATTTTGCATAAATTCATGATTTAATATGTGTTGTATTTAGGAAGGTACTTATGAAATCAAATATTGAAATTTTAAGAATATTCATTAATAACAATTTTCTTTCCATTCCTTCATGCAATTTTTCTATTGATATTTGTAAGCTCAAATTACTAATTTTCATGGAACAGAATGAAAGCAACTATGATTAAATTTACTTCATAGTCATTGGAAGCACTGTTTTGAATTCAAAAAGATTTAAATTTATAGTATAATAAAATGTATTTTTAGTTATCTTCAGTAAATAAGAAATAAAGAACTAAGAAGAATAAATGGAAATGAAAGAAGATATATCTCTGAAAATTCAATAAGTATACCCTAAATAGATTTCTAAGATCATAAAATTTAGCTACAGTAGCTTTTATAAACAATACTAAATATTGAATAACAAAATAAATTATGAAAACAATTATTCAAAAATTTCATATGATAAATATGTTTATTTCTTTTGACTCTAAATAAGAATTCTCAAATAAATAAGTATGCCATCAAATAAATAAACTATTAACCATAAAAAAGAAATATCAATCCATAACTCTCAGTGACTATCTATCCATCTTTATTTTTGAGCTAGAGCTGAACTGTAAGAGGAAATACCTCTTAATTTTCCATCCAGTTTTGAAATTTATACAATATCTATACATACATAGTGAAAAATTTATTAAATTCTTACAATTAAATCCTCATTTTTATTACATATATGGTTATAATGGTAATATGATATTCTATTGTTAACTCTGCTATAGCCGATTTTTAGAAGATTTTACACATAAGTTAAAAATTAAATATAAGCTAGTAAAATGAAAGCCACTTTTTGTTTTTATGAGTATATAAGATTATGGAACAATAAGCTGATGAATAATAAGTTACTTTTGAGGATTTAGAAAAATATAAAATCAAGTCAAAATTATGTTATGAATTAAAGCACTACCTTAAACATATAATTTATCACTTAGTGAAATAATAAATAAATCTAATGCTTACTTTAAACTCTAGACACCATACTTTAGTCTTGAGGATTTATATTTGAAATCTTGAAATGAATATAACCTGATAATATATATGTAGGATATTTATAAAGCTCAATTACTCTACAAAGAGATTTATGATTTTTTGAAAAACATAAAACATTATATGATCATAAAAAAACAAAATATGAAGTCATGAATCTTGTATTGTAGGATGCATTAAAAAATGCCAAATACAAACATTTTTAGCAAACAAATCGATTCCAACATTAATTCCTTGTGAAAATTTATGGAAAACCAGAATGTGGTATAAAAATTAGTATTTTTATTTAAAACGAAATAGCTGATTCTCAACTTTATAATTACTGTTGTGTGGTAAGAGGTCATCTGTTAAAGTAAAACTCTACCTCAAAAATAAATGGAACTAAGTAATTTCTAAGACATTTTCTGAATCTGTGTTGTTTGTGAGGATCTGGGTATATCACATGATATGTCAGAAAAAAAGATGGCGGATACAATAATGCTGTTATGGTTAATAAATTAGTAATTAGAGCATTACTTCAACTTTATAACAACAACTTGTGTTAATGTTAATATAAAATAAATTTCCAATTTTAAGATTAACATCGTAAAAGCTGAATGGCTTGGAAATATAATTTGCATTCTACACTTCAGCCTAATCGGCAGAAAATTAAGTTTGTTCTTCAATATTTTCTATGGACTATTTTATAAAAAGCAGCATTTTAAAGTGAGATTATGCATTAGAAGAATAGTACATAAAAAAGGAGCATATTATGATAAACAAATAAAATCAAATTACACCCATTCATCTTATATTAATGGCATCTGAAAAATCAGACATTTCAAGTGATACAATGAGGTATAATACTTGATTTCCCAACACCAATTAAAAAATCATTTATATTAGTTAGGTAATATTTTTTAAATTAGTTCAATTAATATTAATTAATTAATCAATCAATTAATTATTTATTGGTATTTGTATACATATTTATAAGTAAAAAAAAACAAAACATTATTTTGAGAGGATTTTCAAAAAAAATTGTGTAGATTATTTAAATTAAACAAATATAAAGATGGAATTTTATTAGTCTTTTTATTTATGTCAATGATTTGGTGAAGGCTCTGTGCTTTGTATATGGCTGGGGTTCTAACCTAAAACTGGTACAGCATCTGAGGTTTGGGGTAACACCTGAGCAAGCCTGAGTAGGAAAACTGTCTGAGAGAGGAGAATTGTCACACCTGGAACACAAATACTCTAAGGTTAAACTCAATTCCTAAATATTATATTTATTGTTCACTTTTGAAAGTCTTCAGTAAAATAATATTCTCCCCAGTTCATCCTTTAGAAAATATAAGTATTCCCAAATTAAATAAGATGTGTAAAGTTTAGGAAAAAATAGATGGCAATGAAAAGCCTTTCTCAAAAGTTTTAAGGGGCGAAATAAATAAAAAAAGCAACCAGAAAGTAGGCTAAGAAGGAATGAGCTACACCATTATTGAAAATATTTTTCCACAAAATAAAATAATCACACTTCTTTCTGTAAGTGAATTATGCAGCAATGAGCACAAATATAAAGACACACAAAAAAAAAAAAAATAAAATAATAATAAAAAAAAAAAAGACACACACATATACATTCACATACAAATCAAAGATAGATGTTTAAACATAAAAAGTATCAGTCAGTATTTTTTTATTATTATGTTTATTATTATTTTTTTTTTTGGAAGGAGGAATATATTATGTTTAAATGGGTTAGGACTGTTGGGGAAAAAAAACAACAAAAAAAAAAAACTTTTTTAAACAGACTTTTTAAAAAGAATATTCAACAGCTTTAACTCAATTAAGCTGAATACATTAATGATAAACACTTAACAATCAAAATCAATCCATAGTTCAAATGCAATGATAATATCTACTCAAAGAACAAGCTATTATGATGCATACCATGTATATTGAAAGAAGCGATCATGTAAACAAATTTAATTATTCTATAATGG
The DNA here is from genome assembly GCA_023052935.1 of Piezodorus guildinii. Lineage (NCBI taxonomy): Eukaryota > Metazoa > Arthropoda > Insecta > Hemiptera > Pentatomidae > Piezodorus > Piezodorus guildinii. Next base: position 110,366,520 of record CM041295.1, read on the forward strand.
AAATAACAATTTAATTAATGACATGTTCAGTAATGGTTTAAATTTAATTGGCTCTGGATATGTTTTTAATGTGGATGGGTGTCAACAAACTACAGCAAACGTAGGATTTGACACACAGTAACTCATATGGTGTGTTGTGCCTTGAAACCAGTGGCAAGAGACATGAAATAATTTTAAAAAGAATAGACAATAATATTTATCTATATCATATAAAAATGTCTAATAATGGATTTCTGGATACATAATTTTATTAGGACAGGTATCAAACCACATAGTCAGCTATCAGTGAAAAATATTTTAATTATTCTTATTGAAAATCTCTTGAGCTATGCTTAGAAATAAAAAAACTGATTAGATACATATAATTATGAAAATTTCAACATTAATGAGTTATCAACAAATCGAAAAATTAATATTGAAATCAAGTATAAATCTTACTTACTTTACTCAAATATCAGTCTGTCAAAAAATTACCTTGTGTGGTAAGATTTTTTTTGTCCTAAGTGGTCAAATAAATAATTAAATAGGGGATATTTCTACATAGATCACTTCATACCTGCTGGCTTTTATAGAATCAAAATTACTTAGGATGCTTATTTTTCGTGCAAAATATAATGACATTTAGTTACTGCCTATAACAAGTCAAAAGTTATTTATTCAAGTTATTATTTTTTTCTATAGAATATATATGACAAACATGTATGAGAGATAATCTCACATACAACCATTCAGTGCACAGGGAGCAATTTGGTTATATAATATTCAAATAGGTCAAAGTTACTTCATTATTTTACTTCTGCCTTGAGTTCAAATCCAAAATTTCTTTTTGCAATCCCTAATGGCACATTTTGTTCTGTTAAATGTTAAATGATAAGAATTCTTGCTATATAGCATAAAACACAAATAAGTGTTTTAAAAAACAAAAAGGGTCTAAACAATTTTTCAACAAAACAGGTAGAAAAATAATTCCTAGTCGAAAATATACAGGCAAATTTAGATGAATCAAACCCAATGTATGAATACAGAAATTTAAGTGCTATAGTAGCATTGAAATTGGTTAGGTGGACTGTGCTGGAAAGTGAATCTTTTGGCCATTTCACCAGTCCCAAACTATAGCTACCTAGAGGTTGACAATATATTCTCCTAATCAAAGTGATAGTTCAAGTATTAGCTATTACTCAGATAATTATAAGAAAATAATTGTTTAAATAAGCACTAGGGAGATTTTGAGTAAGACTATTGCAAATATTTATTGATTCTACTTCATCAGCCTTGGATCAAACCACCCACCTTCTATAAAGTGGATACGCTCTGTTAAGGAAAAAACCTAAAAGCTGAGCATGTAAGCTAACCAAATCAAATCAGCTAACCTTGAATAAACACAGGTCTAGGGACATTATTACTCTACAAATTTCTGAACTAAATAACCCAAAGTAAGTGAAACTAAAGTATTGTGGTACAGTTTTTTTTTTTAATTACTAAGTATTATTTGTAAGGAATATAGAGTTGTCTCAGTAAGTAACTAGACTCTAAACTTATGTACATGGGTTTTGATCCTGGATACATATGGAAAACTTTTTTCTGCTTTATCAGAAAGGGTAGACTCTGTAGTCAAGAGACTTGGAGGCACATCTGACCCTTCAATGTTGGAAAGAACCTCACATTGGAGTATTTAGGCATACTCCACCTCCAACTATAATCGTTGTTCATCAATACTGTAGTGTTAATAGTGTATCGGTGTAGTGTAGAGTATCAGTAATGTAGTGAAATACACTATGGCTATATTATGCTGTAATAATATCGAGAGGAACTCTTACTAATACACTATACAAATAATGTCCTATGTTTTGTAGTGTTTTTTACAATACAGATGAGATTTTATGAAAAACTATGGTTTTATAAAACATCAAACTGACCTACCATCAGTAATATCTTATAAATTATCCTAAGATGCAAAGTTAATTGATATTAAAAATATGTTTTATGTTATTTGACCATTATATGTTATCTAATTATGACATAGGTGAAACAAATTGATCTTATTTATAACATTAATGCATGCTGAACATTACAAATTTGCAATATGATTTTACATAAAATGGCGGCTCAAATAAATAAGGCTCAAACTGGTTTCATGGCCTTACCATAGATTTACAGTGTGTCGCAAGCCAGGATGCTAACACATAATAATAAGGTTTAGCAGGAAAAAAAAAGCATTTATCCTCCATGAACCAAGTACCATAGGAGAACAGTCAACAGTCATCATTAACACATAAACATAAACAAATTATACAACATAAATAAAATAAAATAAGGAAATGATAGCTTTAGAAAGAGATGAATATCGATATTATAAATGTATGTAGAAAAAAATAGAACGATAAAACAGAGATAAAGATAAAGAGAGACAGAAAGAGAAAAAAGAGACAGAAAAACAGAAGGGGCTCAACCTAGCAAGGGTATTGCATCAGACACTTGGGGAAGCGTTTCTGCCACTAAGTTGAGAAACACAGTCAACGAGAGTAATATGGTGACCCCTGCAACAAAACCAATGTTTCGTGTTAGTAGGGCCTTTTTCAATTTGTCTTAAGATCCACCAAAGAATTTTTTTAAATGGTATATGTTACTAAATAAGGAAACCCGTTGGAACAGGTGGTAGGTAAGAAATATTATATATAAATTTTATCCTTTTCCATTTAATAAACTTAAACATCAATCAATATAAAATAAAATAACAAAGTGCTGTTTGCATCCCCATCAAATCTGAAAATTTATATAAATCAAATAGGTAAATAAAATAAAAACATGAGCTTAACACAAGCTATCAAATTACCGGGTTAGCCAGTTAACCAACTGAAAAGTTGGTTAGTGTGTCTTCCAACAAATTAGTATATTTTGTTTTAACTATTATATTATCTATTTGACTTTATTTCACAGATATGATAGTAATGGATTTGAAACAGTGAAAGGTAATATTAATTAATCCATAGGGTTTTATTCATATAAAAAAAAAAAAAATAAATAAAAATATCCATAAAATTGTATGTGTACATCAAAGATTATATAATATATTGATACATGAAAAACTTTAAAAAATATAAACCTTCAAAATTCTAACATTATAGGTGGAATATGGATGCATTAAGTAAATATTATAAGAGAAATAAATTCATGAACAATACTAATTAAACAAAAGTGGTAAATAAAAAGAGAGCTAAAAGAGCAGGATAAATATAAGTTAATACCTAGCAAGGATAAGACAATATCTAAAATGTTAACTAAGCACGTCAAATTGAGGTAATTAATTAATGAAAAAGTAAATATTAATATATTAGGATCATGAATAATAACAAATATGATGTAATAACTGACTAAAAATATTTCATATTTAGTTAAGTGAAAGTGAAAAGGACATGTTTATATATAATATAAACATGGTGATAAAGAGCAGTTCAAAATCTGTATAAAGCCAGATGATGAATGTTTAATTAGAAAGTATGTGTAACTGTTAATAATTCAAAGTATAGGTACTATTGACGTTACACATGTAAGGTTAATTTAAAAAAACTATATATATATATGGGTACGAGAGAAATTAGTGGATAACAATATATAATTATTTTTTTTAATTTCCTGAGGATGGATTGTTTGAAGTTTTGACAGATATTTAAAATGAACTGACAATTTTAAGCTTCAAAAAGTGATAAAAAGAAGGTTAAATATTTATATTTTTTAAATTTTATCATATACCAATAATTCATAACAGTTTTATTAAGAAATGAACCTAAAGATTTTATGAAAAGTTATAAGTTGGGGAATTCGAAATACAAAGATGTTTAATTATTTACTTATTTCATATTATAAATTTTCAATAACAATAAATAGATACAGCATGTGCTTGAGCACATAGATAATTTTAATTTTAGGTTAATATTGTATTTAAGAACACATAACATAAATTACTTAACATTAAAGAGTACTGATGCCATAAGTGTTAATATAAAACAGGATACAAGTTTGAGTTATTCTCAATATCTTCTTTATATTTATATTAAGATTTTATTCTTAGCAAAAATTAACGTAAATTATAGATTTTCTGATTTTAATTCTGGTTTGCTGTTAACTATTATTTTATTGTACTTCTTTTTTTTTTTATCTATATCCTGCATTGCAGCCTCAAGTAAGTAGTGCTTATTGTGCAATGTCCATTATCCTGTTAATATAATCCAATTGCTTCTGTGAATATAACCAAACTTTAAGGATTGATCAGTTCACAAAGGATACAAATACAGTAATTGCCAAAGAGGTAAAACTGTATCCTAGCTATTTCTAAACAACTGCAAATCACATGATAGGCAGTTCCATTTTCCCTCTTGCACAATCTGCAGACCTATGCTACTAATCCCATCCCATATTTTGGAGGTGCTTGTTCAGCTGGCAGTGTCCTATACATAGTCTGAGAGTGTGACCTCTCTTTGGAGGGTCCCTCCAAGAACACCATGCAATGGTGCTGCTTCTCAGTATCCCTCCAGTAGAGCTTGGTTTTATTTCCAGCAACTGCCTTGATCAGACCTTTTGCATAGCTGAGCCTTATTCAACAAATAAACTGGGTGAGGAGGGTACTTATGTAGAAATCTTCCTTGCGAAGCTATCAGCTCTCTCATTACCTAGAATGTCTGAATGGCCAGGAACCCACGGTACTCGGACCTTATTCCGCAGGGACAGAAAGCCAAGATTTTCATTGCATTCCCTTATTAGTTTGGACTAAGTCATCTAGCTAACCAAAAAATCAATAGCGGCTTGACTATCAATGTGCATTGGTATAAGCCTGTATCTCACCCCTTCTGAGATTAGGGTTTGGGATTAAGATTGGGGATTGATTAATTCTTAAGTATTGTCATTACTTAGCCTGAAAGACAGAAGTATGTTTGCCTATAGAAATGGAAATTTCCTGGGTTTACCCATGCTTCATATTCCTGCCCCTGAGCCTAACTCCATCAGAGATCCGTCTATACAGCAATTAACTCCATTCCATGGAGTCAATCATTCTGCAGTTGTTTTAATCATTAAATTTTAATTGGTTAATAGTGAGAAAAAACTAATTAACATTTTTAATATACTCACAGATATTAAAAATCAGATAAATAATGTTTAATTATATAATTTTTATGATATACTTTTTAACTGTGAAAGTAAAGAATAATTAGTAAGATTATTCGCAGCACCACATTCGTGTGTAATAATTAATCTGTGTAATGATAATTAATTATATAAGATAAAATAGTGTAACCTCATCATTCAACCAAAAGAACAAGTTGTGGATATTTAGAATAAATTGAATGCCTATTTCACAGAGAATACCTACTTACAACTTTGGTTAGAATAGCATCTATTGAATCGGCCACTCAAACAAAATTAAAGCTCTAAAGCAACTTTTAATGATCTTTATAAGTGAAATAATAATTATCAATAAATTATTGAAAAGTTACACAGTGAGTTAACTTTAGACATTACACTGTTTAAATATCAGAAATCGCTTATCCTTTACAAAATCTCTTATCTAATGTTTTAACTTGTTTATGTAAAAATATACTGCCTTAACACGTATGTAAACATAAATGGTATTTATGTTTCATGTGCTGCAGTTCTTTAAATGAGACAATTTTTAGCTACTTAGTATAAAAATTGTTTATTGTACAATGAATATTTTAACTTTCTTAATAAGTCACATGCATCTTTATAAGTATTGACTTATCAACCTTCATGACTAATTGCATTTCAGGAATGCATGTCAAATACTTAAAGGGGGAGGGGAGCTTTATTCATATTGTCCTGCACACTTTCACACAACCACGCCATGTATACACTTAATTTTAAATTTTTGGCAAAAAATAAATAAATAAAAACAAATTCCTCCTCAAACTAAATTCAAATGACCTAACTTTTCCACAAACTTAATTATCCCCTTTCGCACCAAGTATCAACACATTTCACCCCCTTTGGTGCCGATATAAGTGCCTACCTATTAAAGGCACTGCATCTGATGTAGTAGGCATCGATTCAGCTACAAGATTCAAAAAGACTGTCAGCGACAAAAGGATAGTCACACCTGAAAAATTCCCCACATCTACTCAAAGTGTCATTTCTTTTAGAATTGTGTTCGTAACAATAATAATAGGCGAGCATTACAAACTTCTCATTTTTGTTTGAATATAACTTTTTAACTTTCTTCTTTAAGCAACATTATAAAGGCAGGTTTGCTAGTTTCGACCACATTGGTCAACAGTGTTGATTCAATCTTTGTAAACCCACAGATAAAATATCATATCACGTAGGTGGATAAAGTTTATTGGCAGCAGGTCTTAAAGATATAAAGACTGCAGTTATTGTTGTGATTAGTGACAAACAAATCATTATTTGTCCACAATTCATTAACAAAGGAAAAGAAAATGTTAAAGGTTTAGAAATACATCACAACATGAATTATACTAGTAGATGTTTGGTTTGTGAAAAATGAGCTATATTCAGTAAGCATTGAGCATGCTCATAGTTCATCAGAAAGTAAAAGTTGGTACTTTCTTGCAAAAGAACAGCCAATCAAATAAAAATAACAACTGTAACAATTGTAAAAATTCATATCTGCTGGTTTGAATTTCCATAATAAGACACATGAAAATAGAAGACATTTTTTTATTTAAGACAGTTACATATGAATTCCTGATTTAAATAGGTTAATGACCAAAACATATCTTCTATTTAAATGATGAAATTAGAAACAAAAATATCATATAGAAAATGACAGAATAAAACTTAATAATTCTATTTGATAGTAATAATTAAGTTTAAAAATAAGCATTAGCAAACTTCAATCTGATTGATTATCAAAACAATTAATGAGGTTGAAACATCAATCCAAATAAAAAATGTCAGACAACTCTTTAACTTAAATTTCATTGAAATGAACTATTTACACAGTTTGGTAGGGTTGTATCAACCATGTTCAACAATGTGGTTTATCTGAGTAAACCGGCCTTAACTATAAATTAAGTAATTACTATTTCTAATAAGAAAAAAGGAATTCATATCCATTCATAAGATTTCATAAAATAATCCTTAAAAAGTAATACTAATCATGCATGCCCTCAGATACATACTCATGAGATTAAAAATAATTATAACCATCATTGTAGACTAAATTACATTAGTTTTCAGTAATATTAAAAAACTGTAAACCTTACTTCAGTGAAAAAGGTATTAAAATTAATTTATGAATTTCCATGCTCTCTACATATGACTGAAGAATAATTATTCTATGAGCAAGCATTTTCCAATTTCCAAAGATAATTATTTTTTATTTATTTTTTTTTTTTTTATTATACAAGACAGTTATATAATTAAAATGGCAGTAATACTCACTGATAAACCTGAAAATGATTTTAAACTGAAGGGGAAAAAAAATATTATGGTGATATTTATTGTTATTTATAAATACATCTAATGTTAATAAATTTACCTGATACTAATTCAACCTGTACTTCAAATTTTTAAATGACTATCATCTAATATAAAAATTGTGTTTCTACTTTGATAAATTTATTGTAGGATAGATAATTAAACATGAAAACCTTGTTCTAATATTGTTCTTACAAAGTGAGTTTAGATATATAATGCTAAATGTTCTCACTAAAAAGATTTTTGATCCTGCCAAGTTTTATATATATATATATATATAATTTATTTATTCAGTAATGTTAGATTCTTGGGGAGCCTGTGGCTGAGTGGCTAGCGGGCTAGTCTCTCATGCTAGAGGTTGTTAGTTCGAATCCCAGTCCCTGTGGGGCTTTTATCAGGATGTAATTTTTTTTTTTTTTTTTTTTAACATCATTTATTGAAATTTACAACTGTACTTCAAGGTACAACAAGTAAATGTGACAAAAGTTAAATGGCGTGATACAAACTTGAAGAAGAACTACCCAATGGCAGCACTCCTGTAACTTTTCTACACTAGAAGGTCTCGAGGCCATCTTCTTTTCAGACGCCTCGGAGGATTGTCAGGAATTGAGGAGGAAGAAAGTATTGAAACAAGAGGATTAGGGTGGGAATGGAGTTTGTCATGAAAGGAATGGTATCTAGATCGGGCCAAATCAGGATGTAATTAAATGGGGATTTACTCAGCCAAAATTAGTTAAATGCCACTCAACAAATTAGGCATAGGGAGTGATGACCCTACACTACAAAATGCATCGAGAAACCTGAGTGTAATCTCCCAGGAGATTACATCACGAGGCCCAGGCTTACACGGCCTGTCACACCACTGGAAGAATATTACATTCTGGATATTGGTAATAGTGATTTGAGATTCATTCTTTATATTTACAGAACCAAAAATTAAGTAAAATCTTAGCTATAACAAAGAGAAAAAGAAAGAATGAAAATAAAATAATTATAACAAAATTAACATCATACTAGAAATCTGGTATGTGCCATAGAAGACTTTTATTTACTGCCTTTATTAAAGAACTTTTAAATGAAGTTAAAGTTGAAAAAAGTTATAAGGCTCACATCGAGTTTCAATAGACACTTTATTTTAGGTTAAATATTGTATACAAAGCAATTATTATAAAAATTATTTATAATACATAAATCGCTTAATTTTATTCTGCTTTACATTACTATCCATTACCTTCTTTAACAACTTTGTATGTTAGATAACATCTTTTTCTGAAATTCTTAGCTTTCCAACAGCATATTATATATCTGTATTACTATTTTTATTTGCAGAAAAAAGAAATTAAGTTAAAAAAATATTTCTGACATTTTCTCCTTCAGGTTGCAAGAAATTTTTTTCATATTTACCCATTTTTTACCAATATTAACAAGTATAAATGGTTAATTATTTCTAATAGATTAAATTAAAGATACTTTAGAGGAAAAAATTTTAAAAAAATTATGTTATGTCAAACTATTTCAAAGAGAATAGTTGCTACATGAAATTAAAGCCCATTTAATTTTACTTCAATATACCTCAATATAAGTGAAGAGGGAAGACTAGAAGAATGATTCAGAATGGAACCTGAGAGGAGAAGTACACTATGAACAAAATGAGGGAGAGTCAGGGAAAATTAAACTAAATAGATATTTTACAGAACCACCATGACGAACTTGACATATTTCTACATTGCAAACAGATAAATGTTGCACTACTGACTGAAACCCACTTTACTCAACGATCAAAATTTTACACACGAGTCTACATCACTTGTACATCAGACCACCCTGACAATACTGTCCATGCCGGATCATTCATCCTTATCTATAAATCCCTATCCCATTCCCTTATTCCTTCTACTTCAACTGATACCATACAATCAACCTCTATAATCATTTAAACACGTCCTTTCCATGTTACCCTTTCAGCTGTATACTGTCCTCCTAATAAATCCCTTTCCTATAGCCTACTCGATACCCTATTTCGTTCACTAGGACCGCGCTTCATTGCTGCAGGAAACTATAATGCCAAACACCAGCAATGGGGTTGTCGAATATTTAACCCCCGTGGCAATATCCTCTCAAGCGTCTAAATCTTCAATTGTTATACTATTCTCTCACCCATGAACCCCTCTTATTGGCCTACATCTCTCCAAAAATGTCCTGATATCCTATATATATATATTTGTCTCCCCTCAGATATCCTTCTCCCAAACTATGATCGAAACCCTGAATGACTTTTCATGAGATCACAGTCCAGTTCCACTATCCTTGCATTTGAGCTTTGTTCCTAAATTCCCCATTCCCTCATTACTTACAGGACCAATGGACTGGAACGGATTCCATTGCGACTTGGAGAATACATTTGACCTAAAAATTCCACTAAAGACTAGACATGACATTGATAAAACAGTTGGAATACTGACTGACTCAATAACTAACAGTATAAAAGATAACACTTCATCCACATTCAACCTCAATACTACTCAACAGACTGCACTGCCACAGCACATTCTTATCTTATCTTATCATAAGAGAAAAGCGCAGAGCAAGATCGAAGTGGCATAGGACAAGATATCCTTCAGATAAAACTAATTATACCAAATTGACCAACTGACTAAAATCAGAACTCGGGAAATTGAAAACTTAAATTTTACTTAACATGACTGAAAACCTCACTACCAGCAATAACTCACTATGGACAACCACTAAAAAGTTCCTAAACTTTGAAGAACAAAGAAGAAGTCATAAAGTTAAAAGATTTTAATCATCCCCTCCTAAATGAATCTCAATCCTGGACAAAATCAGATGACAAAAAATCCCAGACGTTTGCAGAACATCTCTCTAAAATTTATAGCCCTCATCCTGATATCTCTAATCCTTATCACAATTTGTAGTGTAGGGTCATCACTCCCTACGCCTAATTTTGAGAGTGGCCACCCTTTGGCTGACGGGTCTCACATACCCGGGGAAGAGTTTGTGAGTGAATCCCCATTTAACTACATCCTTATAAAAGCCCTGCCGGGACTGGGATTCGAACTCACAACCTGTAGCATGAGAGACTAGCGCGCTAGCCACTCAACCACAGGCTCCTCCTTCCTGGAAATTATCCATCATTAAAATGATAACCAAGTTTTCTTGTATTCTTTCGATCGTGGATTGTACTGCACGGGAGCCTTCCTCGATGTAGAACAGGCCTTTGACCAAGTGTGGCACCCAGGATTGCTTTACAAACTCAGTGAATTCCTCCCAGATACTACTTCCTCATTATCCAGTCCTACCTCACTGACAGGTCCTTCAAAGTAAATCATAGTAGTTCCTATTCATCCCTTTTTAATCAGTATGCTGGTGTTCCTCAAGGCAGTATTTTAAGACCTATCCTTTACACAGTTTATACAGCTGATATCCCATCCCATTCTAACACTTTCTTTCTACCTATTCTGATGACACTTGTGTGTTATCAGTCGACAACGATCCAATTATTTCCTCCTAAACTCTTCAATCCCACATCAGTGACCTTGAAGTATGATGTCAGAATTTGAGAATAAAAATAAATTCCAATAAATCCCACCAAATAAACTTTACCCTTCTTCATAAACCTATGACATCCAGCCCAACAGTATCCTTCAATAGCACTCCTCTTGTCCCAGTTGAACAGATTCGATATGTAGGACTGCACTTGGACAGATGTTTTACTTGGAACACTCATACAAGACTGAATTGACAAAAACCTGCCTGATGTTTTCTGCTACTTCAACACTCACTGGACAAACGCTCAAACCTGCCACTTAAGTACAAAAGGCTCATCTACATGACTATCATAAGACCAATATTGACGTACGGAGTAGAGATTTGGGGCTCTATTAAACCATCAAATTCTTCAAGTCTCCAATCCTTACAATCAAAAATCCTCAATGCTCCTCATTTTGTCACGAGTAAACTCATCCATAAAGACCTTAATGTTCCCTATGTTGCTGACTTGGCATGAACCAGGTACCACTCTTTTCATGACAAACTCCATTCCCACTCTAACCCACTAGTTTCAATCCTTGGTTCCTCTACAATACCTGATAATCCTCTGAGGTGTCTGAAAAGAAGATGGCCCAAGACCTTCTAGTTTAGCATAGTTTTTGGAGAGTTGCCAATGGGTAGTATCCCTACATGTGAATCATGACAGTATAATCTTGGATCACATTCACTAGATGTATATCATTAAACAGTTGTAAATATCAATAAATATATTTTTTTTAAATAATAGATATTTTAATTTTGGAGAGTAAGGATTTTAGCTCTTAGAATGTTACGGATCCATATGGTGAAGGGATATGAAGTTTGAGCCAGGCTTCAGAGATGGTGATGATGTGATAAAAATTATGTGGAAAATTGCCTAAGAATCCTTGTCCGAATTGTTTGCATAGTAATTCCAGGAAGCTTTTTACTATGGAATTGGCAAAGTTCACTTGGTTAGGGGATAAAGGAACATTTGGGGAATTAATATACTTCAAAATAAAGAATCTAAACACTACATATGGCAAAAATGCATTTTTACCCATCAATGCACACATTTTCTAACCCGTATGTTTTATTTAGTCATATATTTTCCTTCCCTATCTTTCCCTACATTGGATACCAGGATTGAGAATCATACCTCTGAATACCAAGCATCATTTCTTGTATATTGTTAAGATTGGAGGGTATCTAAGGCCCCAAAAAGGGCCACCTATTGGGTTGATTCATTCAGAGATAGGACCACCCTCGTCTTTAGATAGCATTTTTTGTGGATATCACTAAAGTGCCATTCAATGAAAAGATTTCTAATTTAAAAACTACATATTATGAAAAGGTGATCATCTAGGAGCCAAGAAAGAAGAAATTCATCCTTGAATATATTAGATACCAAATATATAGCTTCACTAGTTCCTATCCCAACCATGCACCATGTTGTGTGAGGTATGGACAAGGACTTAAAAGTTCAATGTGCACAAAAATCCAAGATAGGACAGCAAAATGTGCCTATTGTCAAAGATTGCATTTGGCTGATTATCACAGGTGCCAAAACCTGCCTTCCCTAATAAAGCACATGAAACCTTGGTACAAAATACTTAAGACAATGCACTACAGCTGAAATTACCCCCTTTATCTCTAACTCATTCATAAATCGCACAACAAATCAGACATTTACCTATAATAAAAAAAACAGGTTATGAGTGTTCCTCAAAAAAATTGACAATTGTATAATAAGGACAGCCGAATTCCCAGTACTATGGAAATATTCACTCGTAAAAATGCTACAAAAAAAAAAGTAAAAAAGTAATAAGACATTTTAAAATCCTCATCTTACAGGCTAATTATACTCCTTCTTATATATTATAACTTTTCCACAAATTAATATAAAAAATGATTGGTTGACATGACCAAAAAATAATACCTGGCCATTAATTAGGTTTTCACAAGTCACCCTCAACAACACATCAATTACAGAGAAATACTGACTACATTTTAGAAGCTTAAGAAAAAGAAAAACAATATGCAACTGGGTTATTTCTAGATGTTGCCCAACCATTTGATGAAGAATGGCATCAGAGGCTTCTCTTTAAACTCAAGAATGTACCACCTTAAATGAACTTTACACACAAAAATGACTAATTTTACTATTTTGAAGGATATGCCTGATTTTCATATTTTAAGGACTTCTTTAATTATTTGTTTTTTATTCTTAAATTTTTCCTCTTCGGTAGGTTTTTATCTGTTCAGCTGAGCTCAGTAATTTCTTTGATCCAACCAGTCTTTGCAGAAGTAAGGTAAGGATCTATAATTATTCCTCAGCTATACATTGTATATACACATGACATACCTACCATCTCCGCAACATTGACTCTTACTTACACAGAGGATACTGCAATTGTAAGAGCATACAATGATCCGATGCTGGCCTCCCTGACTTTGCAAAATCACTTACTGCTCTTGCAAAATTGGTAATCTCTTTGGAAAATTTTGATAAAGCCAAAATATATAATGATTTAAGAATGGTTGACTGTGTGTAGATATTGAAGAGAAGTTAATTGGGGGGTGCAGTCATCAAAACACTTAATTAAGTTTCTACTTAATTTATTTGTGCCTACATTTTGGCCTAAATTTTAGGCCATCTTCAGGGCTATTGAAGGAGGGAGATCACAACAATGAATGCCATGTGATCACAACAATGTGTTCAAGACAACAAATAAATTCACAAAATATATTATGTTCTATTATTATTATTATTTATTATTAGGTCAACTCTACAACCCGCAAGCGAATCATGGCTTCCTCCACTAGCAATCGCCAAGCGTCCCTATCTTGTGCTGCTGCCATCCACTGCCTTACTCCGATGGTCCTTAAATCAGCTGCAACACAATCCGACCACCGTAACCTGGGTCTCCCAACCTTTTACCGGTCAAACTACTGCTCCGTCAGTATCTTCTTTGGTATTGAATTATCAAGCATCCGTGTGAGATATCCATAATGTTCACTTCAACCAAACGATTGCCAACCAATATCGGCAACAACCAAATATTCAAATGGTAAAAAGTTAATACATCAATAAAAGGTATTAATAATAAATTGAAGATTAGCTTTTAGAGAAATTCCAGAATTTCTCGTTGGTATCTACCTGTTCTTTTTCATTTTCATTGTAAATTGCACTTACTTTTTGAATATAAGATAGCTCGGAGAGAATAAATGCGATACCGCTTAAAGGGAAATATTTTAATACCTCCATCTACAGGTTACATGCACCAGCAGAGGATAGTGAAGAGCAAGAAAAAGACAATTACTATTGGATGCTATCTCAAGAATATGACTTGTTACTGAAGCATGAAATTAAAATAGTTATGTGCGATCTAAATACAAAAAGTTCTTTGACCAACTATAGGTATGTCCAGCAAACATGAATTGTTGAATGATCATAGAATGAGATGCATAGAGTTCACCCAAGAAAAGGGTATGATGATCAGAAGTACACAATTGCCCCATACAAAAAATGACAAAAATAAGAATATAAATTATACTTATTTATATATATATTTTTTTTTTTTATAATTTATAAGTGCATATTTTAGTCTTTCAATCTGTTCTGATATTTTGCTGTAAGTTGGACTAGTATTACAGTAATACTGGTAGAACTTAAAGAGTATATAGTAAACTATTAAATATTCAAGATATTATTAAATTAGCAGCAACTAGTTTTATTTCAAATAGCTGAAAACAAAACTGTTTTGCTTATTTAAAATTTCAGATAATAATTGACAATAACATGTGAAATTATGTTGTTGTTTTTTAACTGGAATAGGACAAGAAAATAGTGAACATACATCTCAATAAAAATAAAAGATTTAAGATATTACAAATCCAATCTAAAGAAAAATCACATTACTGTAAAATGATGAAATACAGGTCAAAGAAGTATCTTTGCTATATTTTAAATGGATCAGCATTATTAAAGCTTCTAAAAATTAATTGCAAAAGTAAAAATGTTGTTGAAGAGAAACAATAGTTTTATTATATTTCTTCAACAGCATAATCATTTAATAAACAAGCCTCCAGGCTTTGTAAGTTATTTTTTTTACTTCAAGAATAGTAAGAATTTATAGTAATATTTCTACAAATGATAAAATACCTAACGTTAGTTTTTCTCCAGAATCAGGCGGAAGTGTAAATCCTAGTAAGGCCATGGATGATATTAGAACGCAGGGCACAATTAGGTTGAAGAAATAATACAATGTCCGTCTCCTTATTTGTATTGTAAAAGTCACATCCACATAAGGCTCTGGACAACATGCATAAGTTATAGTGTTTTTCGTTCCTGGCATTCCTAAAAAAAATCAAATTTTTTTTTTAACAGGATAAGAAACACGCATTTTTTAAAAACAATTGTTTATTTGTTATTTTTGGACAAAATAAAAAATGATTTAATAGCATAAAACAATATATAGCATGCAATATTTTAGAAACATATTTTTTTAAATTAATACAAGTTTGTTTGTTTATTCATTTAAAGTTACTTCTGCTGCTGTGGGTAATCGGACGATGCTTTTATCTCTTATATCTTGTACTGAGAAAATATATCAGTATAAAATAAATTGCTGATAGAAGCTAACAAATATAAGTACTACAAATTGTTAATGAAAGACAAGTTGTTCCACCAAACATTTTTAAACAAACAATAACAAAAATTTAACATTAAACTCTCATGGGATATGAATTATATGACTTCTAGAATACCTCAAAAACGTTACATTGATCAATATAATTATTAAATAAAGTTGAGCTATTGTGACATTGTTCTATCCAAATAAACCAGTTTCAGTGGATTAATTAAAATATATGTGTTCAATAAAGTTGTTCAAAATATGGGAATATCTTATTTAAATAATATTTCACTCACCAACAAGATACCATTCTCCATTTGTAATGAAATCTGACAAGTCTCCACCTTCTTCAGATTTTAGTACCAAATCCAACTGTTTAAAAAAAAAAAAAAAAAAAATCATGAAATACCTAAGAATCATTTTTAAAGATTATATATAGCAAATACATTCAAAGCTAACTAAACATGCAATGTTTTTTTTTTTTTTTTTTTTTTTTTTTTTTTTTTACCCCCTAAAGCCACAACTTTGAATAAGGTAAAGGTGAAAGGAAACAGGAGTTTACACTGCGAGGCCCAGGGCCTACACGGCCTGTCGCGCCACTGGAAGAAGAAGAAGAAGATGAAAGGAAACATACGGAACAAAAAATAAATCAGAATGATAAGCAAAAAAATCTCAGGACAGGAGTACATAAGATAGTCCTTTATCCTGTGGCGGTGTGGGATGTGAGACATGGGTCCTCTCAAAGCAGCTTGAGTGTTTATGGAGTATATGGAAGAGAAAGATTCAAAGAAAAATACATGGGCCAAAAAAAAAAAAAAATACCATTAATTACCAACATTAAAACTTAGGGATCTGTACAAAGAACATTTTTCTTCTACAGGGTTTTATATCCTTTCCTATATAGTAATGGAAAATGGAACACGCTAACTTATAGGTAACCAACCTTTTCTAACTGAGTGGGTAGGTGGATATTTATAACATGGGACAGGCCAAGCCGGGTTTGGTATTGGCACTGTCTGACTTTGAGATCAATAAGTTTACAAGCTCACTCGGCCATCAAAGCCTCTCTGTACAAAGAACCAAGTATATTTTCTTATACTGAAAAGAGAAGAGCCAGATGATGCAAGAAATCTCCAGATAAAGTAATAGAGGGAACCCAATACATTCCCAATCCGAGGAAGCCAAAACTGCTAATCAAAGTTCAGTCAGGGTCAATTGCTTATTCAACATAAAAACATATAATCAAAGGAATGCTGATTATTTTGGAACCAAGCTAACTTAAATATATTGTTTCAATATTTAGAACCATTTAAATACTTATCCAATTTTTGTATTTATCTTTCTTTATTCACCTTTATTTATTTATCTTTTTGTTTCTTTTTTACAACAAAACAAAGTACAATATATACACTGAACTGGAAAGGACTAATTTAAGAACAAAGTATTATAAAATTTTACATACAATTTGTTCTGAACTGCAATTACAACAGTAGTTACTGTGATACAGAAATCAACTTTATTTTATTAAACTTAAGGTAGTTAAATAATATTTTCATTTAAGTAGGCAAATTTTGGATTAAGTTTGAAAAATATTTCTCTAATGATAAGTGTAATAAACAATAAGCATGTTTTATTTTTTTTAAATTTAATTGTATATATGGCAATGTAATAATTGAGTAAATATAAAGTGAATTTGAAAAAGAAGGAAATAAGGATATTCAAAGTTGTTGCCAAGGAAGTTATGGCTCCATGCAAAATAGTATCCATTACCAGTTCTCTGTAATTGTAGAAAATATCCAAAAAATTTTTGGGTATTTTCCACAACACAATTGTGCCCCAAAAAATTTACTGAAAATTTCTTTCTGATTGTTTCTTAAAATTAGCAAATCATTTTATTTTAGAGTAAGCTAGTTAACCAATTGTGATATCTGTTCCTTTCCACTTAATAATTGATGGTTCATGAGTTATGTTATTATTTTTAATAATAGTGATATCAATTAGACATTCAGAGAGAGAGATACACTTCACTCACAAAGCGTTGCTACTCAACTTCATTCAGTTGTTTAAACACAACATACTAAGTTGTCCTTACAGGATTATTTTTAGGACTAAAAATATAATGAAGAGACTTATTATATATGTCCATCTGCTGGGTTTAGGTGTGGAGTGGGAGGAAATAAGTAAAAACCATATTATCCATCAGTTTTTCATTTATATTTTGAAAACAATTGGGTTTGATAAAAAATATACTTTTTGTTAAATTGAAGATTAAATTCCTCTTTTATATAGTTCTATCCAGTAAACAAAAACAACCAATTCACTTTTCGGCATCTTAAATTACTCTAGAAATCATCTCCACAGTATCAAATTAGGAGAGAGAGCAACAGCCCTAGTCGTTGTAAAAGGACTCAGAACTTTTCTGTTGTTTTTTTATTCCATCACTACGCTGAAGCCCTCTTTAAACGATACTATAACACTTCTGTATCTAAAATCTCTCATAAAATGTTGTCAGACAGCTTCTGTTTTGGGTAGAATTAATTGTTTACAGATAGATTAATTGTGATTTTAATTTATACTTTGAAGTTACTTTCATGATAAGATAATATGATGTCGTTGGTCTATTTGGAGAGTAAAATAAGAACCAAAAATAACTATAAGGTCATTAAAAGTTAATAACTTTTTCGAGAGAGGGATATTATACCGAACTGGAAAGGAGAAGCGGATAGTAAGACTAAAGAGGGTAATTTTGTATGTTCAGTAAATAATCAAAATGGTGCCATTATCTGTAAAATAAAAATAAACTGTTGCAAGAAATCTTTCATTGTCCTAGTTTAATTTTTTATTTCTTGTACGTTATACATTTTATTGCACTCATTTTTCACAGGTGAAACCATTTTCATTTGATTTTTGGATGGAACCAATGCTATTTCCTCCATGTACATATACTTGTGAGGCAGAGGTATATTTTTTAATGTGCAATTTGTCTTTTTTGTAGATATTGATTGATATAAAATACAATATTCTTCTCCTTCTTCATTCAGACCTCTTCTGTTGAATATAAATATAATATTGATATATATATATATATATATATATATATATATATATATATATATATATATATATATATATATATATATATATAATATATATATAAGAAATCAGGACACCGTTAACCATAACATTCTCCCCACCAAATTACGAAATCTTCCTTTATCCAACAGTGCTCTATGATGGCTCGAGTCCTTCCTTTCTGACTGTTCATAGTATGTAGCGAATCCAGACCAACCTCTTTCCATGACCTAGCCTTTATCCTGTGTTGTCACACAAAGCTCATCACTGTCTCCCTCCCTATTTCCTGTTTACATAAATGACCTTCCTTTCCTTATTGATAACTCCCAATATCATTTGCATGCTGACAATTTCCAAATTTACCTGTCCTTCTCACCATTTCTTCTTCTTATTCGTTGGTGCAACAGACGCATGAAGTTGTCCTTGGCCTCATCGATCTTTCTGCCCTTGACAGTCTGCAGCATGTGTTGTGCTTATTCCTGCTTTCCTCAGATCTGAAAGGACGTTATCTTTCCATTGTTATCTTGGCCTTCCCCTAGACCTTATCCTGTCCGGAGTGCTCCTCTATATATTTTTAGAGGGCCCCAGCTACTTTCCATTCTGAACATGTGTCCGATCGACTTTATTCTCTGCGACCTAGCAAAGTTTAAAGTACTCAAATCTCGGTAATCAGCATACAATTCCACATTCTTTTGCAGGCGCCATGTTTTATTTTCCCTGTCAGGTCTGAGAACGTTCCTCAGGATCTTTATTTTGAAGCAGTCAATCTAATCTGCAACAGACTTGATAGTCCACGTTTCACATGCTATAGGCCTTATGAGGCATTTGTATAATCTTATTTTTGTGGCATGGCTTAGAAGTCTCCTTCTGAAAAGCTTGGATAAGGAGAAATATGGTTTATTGGCTGCTGCCTTTGTGTCGAAGGCTTCCTCCATGGCATTTTGGGATCATCCGATTATAGACACATTATCCGCATATGCAAGGATTTGTACCATTTTAGAAAATATGGTACTGCCATGATTTAGCAATGTTCTGTTAAATTGAATTAAAAAGCAGTGGAACCAGTGCATCACCCTGCCTTAGATCTGTGTTGAGGATCCATATAGAAATGCCGAATTCATACATCTTTTCTCCCAGTTGTTTAAGAGTAAAGATTTGATCTATTGTGGATATGTTCTTCCTAAAGCCCACTTGATAGTCACCAACTGTGCTTTCGATGTAGGGTATCAGCTGTTATATAGTGCAATGGAAAATACTTTATATGCAACATTGAGGAGACTGATACCTCTATAGTTACAGCACTCTGTGGGATCGCCCTTCTTCTTGAATACTGGGACAACAATAGATTTTTTCCATTTTTCAGGTATCCTTTCTTCCTGCCATATATGGGCTACGAGCTTGCTTATTTCTGCATTAATTTCTGGGCCAGCCGCTTTTAGAAGCTCCGCCATGATATTATCTTTTCCCGAGGCTTTATGATTTCTCAGTGCATTGATGATGTCAATTATATCCTCTGCTTCTGGGAGGATGGGGGATTTTTTCATCATTCTGATCACCTATATCACGATTACATTCTTGGCCTTCAATGCATATAGGAATCAGTCGTCAACTGAAGTACCTCTTCCATCTTTTCATTACTTCTTCAGGGTCCGTTATGAGGATACCATTTCCGTCCCTTGTCATGGTTTCATTAGGATTATATACCATTTTAATTTCCTTGACCTCATGGAAAAATTTTCTGGTCTCTTTATTCACTCGGAATAATATTGAGTTCCTTATATTTTGATCCATAGCCATTTTCTTCTTTTTCTTACAGATCCTCTTGGCATGAGTACGAGCGTCCCTGTATTCTTTCCTTGTTTGATGGGTGTCATGGCTGAGAAACTTAGTTCTTTTGCTATTGCACATTTTCCGAACCGCCTTACATTCTGAATTATACCAATCATTACGAGTACTGGTGCGATTACTGCCGTAATATTCATCAGCTGTTTTTTTCTATTATCTGCTGCAGTATTCTCTACTTCAATTGAATAATCTCCTTCAACAGCTCTTATCTCTGTTATCCTTTCAGCTATTCGGTCTTCATACTTTTTCTTAATATCTGGTGTTTTTAACTTTACTTCCCACCACTAGCAGATACAAAAGGATTTAAATCTATAACAATTAAATGGATAACAAGCTAAAGTTGAATGCTAAAAAGACTAAAGCAGTTGCAAAAGGCTCCAGTCCCCTTTTTAAAACTCTCACTCCCATTCTAAATAATAATCTGAAAGAATTCCATCAATCTATTAAAAATCTAACTAATTTCATGTAACCCTCTCATCTGCTCCAGATTCCAAGTCAAAATGGACACTCCTTCATCAACTGTTTTTCAGCAAATTCTCTTCCTTACCACTTCTTCAAGTTTTACCCGATGAATTGAATTCTTACTTTTATTCTGCCTCCTCTGATAATTGTTAACCACATTCTTCCGAATTTTCTTAAATTACGTTATTTAATTCCAACAATTTTTATTTTTCCGATATTTCACCAACTGATCTTATCTCTTCAATTATGAAATCTCATACCAACTCCACAGGAATAGATGGAATACCTGCTAAATTACTAAAATTATGCCTTCCCAATATCCTACCAGTTCTTCTCTTCATTTATAATTTTTCACTCAAAAATTCCACATTTCCTACCACTTAGAAAAAAGCAATAATCCACCTTATCTATAAAACCCCTAAACCCACAACCCCTAAAGACTATCACCCAATTTTCAACATTGGGATTTCCAGAGAAACTCTATTCTACGAAGAGTTAAAATGACTTTATGCTTCCTACCATCATAGGTACTTCTTGGCATCATTCCTTTACCAAGTAATCCAATCTCCCCATCTGTAATACATCTCAGATCTCTTACTATTCAAATCCTCGATTCATTCCTGCAACACTCATGTACGACCTTCTGATTTGTATATTACGCCTCATCGAACTGTAGCTTTTGACAGATCTTTCATTATCAGATCCTCTTCCATGAGGAACACTATTCCTTCTCATATCCTTAACTCTAATACTCTTCCAACCTTTAAATCCTGTCTATTCAATTACTTTCTGTCCATTCAATTTCCTAACAATCCTCACTTAGATCCAATTTTAAATGAAAAAGTCCACTTATAAAAAAATCATAGAAGTGTTATCATAGAAGTTACTTTTTTTCTGTTTGTTTTTTTTAGCTTGATAGTGCATTGTATTTTTTTTATTATATTTTTTTTTGTCAAAGCTTCATGTTTTTATGGTTATTTTAACTATGAATCATGTTTTTAACCAACGCGGCTTATTAACGGTTCCCAGGGGGCCCTTTTACATACAATTTTTCATGATTTTATCATTACGTATTGGTAACTGTATTTAACCAACTTCGAAACTAGGGCTGGTAATATGGATTAGCAAGAGCTCATTTAATTTTAATTTTAAGATCTCGGACTCGAATATAGAATTATTTTAGCTTTTTGGCTTTATTCGATATTAGGCTGAGTAGCTGTGTTACAGGGCATAGTGGTTCCAAACGCACTTTTTCGGGACAAAAGTCTGCACTGGTCGTTCTATTTAAGATATATCAGCCATTTTAACGGCATTATATTCCTTAGTAAATTCACTTTCAATGGTATGATTGGCATATTTTTAGCTCATTTTTATGTCATATAAATACATAGGTTTTTTCAATAATTTCAGAGAAATATCCCTCTAACTAATTATTCTTATATATATCTATATTTCCTGCATTTATCTTTGCTAACAATCATTATTAGATGAGTTTAATAAAACTTTGGGTTTCATATAACTTGGTGATTTTTGAAATTTTTTAAAAAAATGTCATTAAAATTAAAATTATGTTCAGTATCTCAACATATACACAACATAAGGAAGTGAAAATTTCTTTCAAAATTTTAGTTTAGTTTCTAGTTTATATGGACAAAATTTCAAAACCGTAAATTGATTTCTACGCTTTAGGTAAAGTAGAACACAAAGTTGGTTTTAGAGATTTCTTCATTGGAAAGACCAGAAAAAATTTGACATATAAAATTATTTTGATGTCTACCTTATTTTTCCAAGTGATAAACCATAATGAAGTACTGCCCTGAAGTGAGATACAATTATAAATGTGTTTGTGTATTTTTGTTATTTATTTTCCTTAAATTTAATATTTCAGATATACTTATGCAATTTTTACAATTTGAATGATAAACTAGCATTTCAGATAAAATAGAATGGAAATAAAAAATAAAGAAAGAGAAATTCTGTTCCGAAACACAATACAATGTCGAGGATTGAAACTGGCGTGTAATGCGGAAGTTTCTATCATTTCCCGTTTTCAAAAAATGTTTGAACCCGCGACCTTGAACATAGAAGGCTGTTATGCTAGCCACTGCACCACAGGTGACCCCCACAACTAAGTTGTGTATAACATTATACCATTCTGATTTTACCTTCTTTGTTCCTGAAACTCAGCATCTGGCTTTGGCTAGCCTTAAACATATATATATATATATATATATATATATATATATTTTAGAATTCAGGGTATCCTTGCCATTGAATTGATGGGATGGAGGGGCCAGTAAAATGTTTTTTTGGGAACCACTACACTAGACAACACACCTCCCACTTAATTATTAGGCTTCTAATTAATTTGAATGAAGACTTTTTACTTTTTTTTTTTTTTGTGAACAGATCTTAAGTTTTTTTGTATAAAATATGCAATTATCAAGTACATATGAGCTTAAATATGAATTATTATTATTATACAGTCAACAACTAAGAAAATGTATATAAAGCTTAACAAACATTTATATTCCTTTTTTCTTTTTTGAAAAAGAATTGAATAATATCAAAAGCACAAATTAAAAGAATATGCTTCAGAAAGAAAACTTTTCAGTGAGGCAATCTAGCTCTAAATCAAGAATTGATTCATTTATTTAAAAACATCATAATAAAATGATGTTTTTATGAATCTTTATCGCTTAAATGCAATCAATACCTGATTTCCATCGTAGGTCCAACTACCGAATTTCATCTCACAATGTTGATCATCAAATGGGAACCATGTAATGTCTATCTTGCATGTGCTCTTGAATATTCCGGGAGGCACGTACAGGCAGCTACCGTTATGTCTGACCACCACGTTAGTATGGTATGTACCATCAAAACCTTCGTCTGCACTATTAGAAGAATCAAGTTTTTGAAAAACAAGCGAGCTCTGATCAAAAGCCATTTCTAATATCCTATCATTACACAAACCGATTCTCAGCTCACGAAAAGAAGTAAATTTATTTAAACTTTTATTATTAACAATTAAAATAAATCACTATAATTGATATTAGGTATTAGTAGAAGTATGAAGATTAATTTATTTTTCAAAAGTTTCATTTTATTTTTTTTTTAAATGTCTACTTATTTGTTTTTGTTTTTTCTTGAAATTCATATAGTATTTCCTAGGAGCTAAAATTAATTAATTAAAATTATAACAGTTTCATATAAACTTAATTATGAACTTTTTCATTAGCAAACAACTTATGCATAATATTAAATGATTTTATAACCATTGTTTTTAAGACTTGGTAAAATATTTTAAAATAAAATATATTGCTTTACCTAGTTCTGCCATAAATACTGTTCCAAAAGTTGAACTTGGCTTACATCCTTGGATATTGTTTAGATAATCCTCTTCTCTAACAGATTATTTTCTTTACATGTCAGGGTAATAGTTCCAATTAGTTCATATTTTTCTTTCGCTTAGTTTACATGGAGTGGGATTGAAAACAGTTAACACAAAGTTGAAAAATGTAGGTTAGAGATTTTAAACACTTTGGAACTTTTTGCTATCAGCCATATGTTTGTGTACTGCACTATAAATAAATATATTGAGACCCTATATACATGTGACAGACCTCAACCAGTTCTTCCCCACACAATTGAAAATAATGGGGAACGGTAAGTACAACGAGAGCAGTTGCTGCTCGAATCAGAAGAAATCCCATTTGAAAACAATAAATCATGTCTCAGAAAATGGGAATCTTTGTCATATCACTGTCTCGCATAATGAAAGTGACCTTAGGATGGGTGCATTTTAAAGAATGACAGAACAAAGGCTAACCACTTCCCTAAAACAAATTAATAATAATAATAATAGGCTTGGCGAACCCGAAGGTTCGATGCCGATACCACCAAATTCCGCCTACACAGACTCGTCCAATGTTCACCAATCAAGCCCAAGCTCCCGAGATCAGCCTTAAAGCAATTCTCCCATCAGGGCTTCGGCCTACCTTTCGGACGCCTACCAGTAGGATTAGCGAATACCAACTTTCTCGGAAACCGTTCTTCAACGAGCCCAAAAATTTTACTCGCCCATTTGAGTCTCCGCGATACAACCAGCTCAATTATATTCACAGGATAAAAGTTCCGCAATTCCGCGTTGTGCAACCTTCTAAACTCCCCAGTGGCCTCATCTCTCTTCGGACCAAATATTTTATGCAATAACTTATTTTCGAAGACCTTAAGCCGTTGTTCATCCTTCAAAGTAAGCGGCCACGTTTCACATCCGTAAAGAACCGTTGGAAGAATAATAGTTTTATAAATTCTAACCTGTAAGTTTTTAGACAGAAGCCGCGAGGTAAGTAATTTAGCAACTGAATAATAACACGCATTTCCCACCTTTAACCGGGACTTTATTTCTTCCTGGATTTCATTTTTTCTAGTTATAATTGAATCTAAATACTTGAATTTCTCTACGTGTTCAAAAGTATGCCCTGATACATCAATATCTCCAAAATCGCCACCGTTTCTGCTACTAATCATATATTTCGTCTTATCGGTATTTAATTCGAGTCCTATTTCTTTACCGGTTTTTATTAACACACTTGTATTTAGTTGTATGGTTTCTGTGTCATCACCTAGCAGTACCAGATCATCGGCATATCCCAAAACCGGAATCCTGTCACCCATATTTAAGCCTTTCTCGGCACACATCACCTTTTCTGTGACATATTCTAAAGCTATATTAAATAACACAGGTGAAAGGGAGTCACCCTGTTTCAAACCCGATCGCACCTCAAATCTCTCGGAGTAATTATGACCGATTCTAACTTTATGGAATGTTTCCGACAAACACATCTCTACTAGGTTTACTAACTTTCTAGGTATTCCCTGTTCAATCATGATGTTATATAGCTTCTGACGGTCTATTGAATCATAAGCCTTTTTAAAATCGATATAAAGTTGATGGACTACACCATTGTATTCCAATTTTTTCTCTAATATTTGACGTAAGGAAAATATTTGGTCAATAGTCGAGCGATTCCGCCTAAAACCACATTGGTAATCTCCGATAATTTCCTCAGCGTATTCCGTGATTCGACTAGAATGTTTTATAGCATACTGGGAGAAGAGAGATCCCACGATAGTTGTTACAATCCGACCTCGGTCCTTTTTTGTGAATCGAAATAAGTATTGATTCTTTCCATTCTTCGGGCATTTTTTCATTTTCCCAGATCTTTTTAACTAAAGAATGTATTTTGGAAACGCCCGCTTCTCCACACGCCTTGATTAATTCACTCGTGATATTATCATTTTCTGCAGCTTTATAACGTTTTAATTTTCCTATCGCCATTTCGACTTCCTCTTTACTCGGTTCGTCTATCCATGGTTCGGCGCTCTGATATTCAGAGAGAGGAGATTGATTATTATTTTCCCTATTTAATATGTCGTCAAAGTGTTGTTTAAATTTATTTAATATCTCAGAAGAGTCCGCAATTATATTGTTATTTGCATCTTTAACCGCATTCAATAGCGGTTCAAATCTTTTACGCGATTTGTTTATACCTTTGTACATCTCTCTTACGATATTTTCGTTTCTGTGTTTTTCTATTTCTATTATTTTCGCCTTTAAGATACTCTCTTTTCTTATTTTTTAAGAATTTTGAAGTTTCATTCTTTACTAACCGAAAGTAAGCCACATTATTACTAAAACAAATTAGAGTGGATAAATGTGAAGTGCTCCTTGGCCACTACACCAATGGTCTTCATCGAAAGATTTTGTTTAGCGATGAGAACATTTTTACAACCCAAGACAAATTTAATTGCCAAATTGATCATGTTGTACGTACACAGCTCTAAAGAAGCTCAGAAAGTCATTAGACGAGGGGAAAGATACATCACCCTTTCTCAGTGATGGTTTGGTGAGGAATTTACTTCAATGATACCACAAAGCTCCATTTTTGTGAAAAATGGTCAAAACTAACAGGACAATATTTTGGAACCTGTTGTCAAGACCCTAAATAATACTCTGTTAGCTAGAAGTCATTGGGGCTCCCAGCAGGATTCCACTCTAGCTCTAAACGCAAGGCCCACTCAGCAGTTGCTGTAAAAGAACATTTCAGCATTCCTCTCTAGCTTGGATTGGCCCTCAGGAAACCCAGATCTCAACCCACTAGATTACCTGCTTTGGTCTGAATTGGAGAGGATGGCATGCAACAGAGCAGACCATAACTTGGAAGTTTTTAAACAATTTCTGGTCTGAGCAGTTTAGCGCTTTCCTCAAAAAGTGCTTCTTGCTGCTATTGACAACTGGCCACGGAGATTAAATGCCTGTGTCAAAGCAAAAGGGAGACATTTTGAGTAATTTATTTTTTGTTTTAGTTTCTATAGATATACATTTTATTTCCTAATACAGTTTTTGAAAAAGTTTATTTTTCTATTGAAATATGTAAATATTTCCTTGTAACAATATTTAGGGAAGGACTAGGTATATTTAAAATTCAACTGATGCATAGATGACAGAATAATATCACATGATCATGAATATTTAGTAATAAAGAGTTATTATTTACATATAAAAAATTACATCAAAAAGAAAATATTTTGGTGTATCTTAAATTTTCAAGAACTTTAATCAAATATAATCATGGAGGGACTAAATACCAGGCTGTTGGATAAATGAATTTTTATTTTATAATCAATTACTTATAAATCATAAGCTGAGAATCAATGAATTGTAAATGGGGGCTTATTAGTTCATGTTTCTGATTTAAATTTTTAGGTAGAACTCTTGTTTTTCAATTGAAAAAATTTGTTTGTTTCTTCACAAGAATTTAAGGTTATTTTTCATTGTTGGGCGAAGGTTATGTAAAAGTACAATGTCTTTGAAAGAGCTAACACTTTCTCTTTTCCACAGTGTTGAGAAATCAACATTAAACAATTGATTTAAAAAATATAATTATATATTTTTATCTCTTTACTTTTACTTTTATCTCTAATACAGTACATTTAACTTTGTCATTAAAAAAAAACATGACTCGAATCTATTAAATAAATTCTTTTTTCTTCTTAATTCGTAATTAAAAGTATATAATGAAAAATATTTTTAATATAATTTATACTATCCTTGTAATATACTCATAGCTTGTTAAAAATTGTATAAATTGTTAATGTAAAAGTAGAATAGAGCAATTAGCATCTTTCAAAGTACACAACGTTCACTTGTTGTGTAAGCTGAGATGGACTACAGTAACGGTATACTGCCTATCCACTGCCACCTTTGGTAAAATAATTATATAAAACTAATACCAAGTATCCAAACAATGATTCATTTTACTACAAAGATATTTTTCAGAATAAAAAAAAATTATTAGAAGAGAAATACAACACCAATTAAATAATATATATATATATATATATATATATATATATATATATATATATATATATATATATATATATATATATATATATATATATAAGTAAATTTAAAAAAAATAAATTTAGAACATGAGCTAAACAGTAAATCTGTAATGAATTGTATGTAAATAATTAAAATTATTGAAAAACAAACAGATTGGTGTTTTTGATCTATCCTCTAAAAACTTGTGAACTAGAAATTTAAAATAAAGATGTATTTTTATTTATTTCTAGAAGTTTGGATACTGATATTTACTCATGCAAAATAAAAGGAAAAAAAATTCTATGACACCATTTTTCCAACAAGAATGATAACAGTACATGCAAAGTAAAAAAAAAGAAAAGTAGATGTAAACCACCGTATCTTTACCTCATAGCTGAAGTTAGTTTTATATCCATCCATATTACCAATTTTTCCATACTACAGCATTTAGAACCAAACTGAGAACTTTTTTTTAATTTTTTCATTATTGAAAATACACAATAAGGCAAACAAGATAAAATTAATTATTTTAAAAGAAAAACCTTCTTAAAATGTATTTTTCTTTTTTTGAGCATGAGTCAAGAGTCCACCAAAATTGCAAAGTAATTATTTACATAACAAATATAGTTCAAAGTGTTAAAGGGAGAATAAATACATTTCTACACTTATTTGGTTGTTGCAAAATAAAATTATAAAGACACAACTGAAACTTTAGTATGACTAGGAGTTAATGCTTGGCATGGCTCATTGCTGACCTGATGATGGCTCAAATGTTTGAGCTAAATCATCGGCAAAATCAAAATATTTTTTTACTAGACTGACTCCTGATTATTTCCACCGATTAATTTTTATAAATTTGAAGAAAAATTACACTTGCTGTCTAACAGTAAGTTATGCAGGGAAAATTACAAAAACTGTTGTAATATTACTATTGAATAAACATAATGATATTTTGCAACAACCCAATAATATATTAATAGGTTATTGTACTATTTCTAAATCAAAATATAATAAAATCATACATATACATATATGTTTTATATGTTGATTTTTATTTTTAACTATTTTTGATTTTTAATAACTTTTTCCACAAATTTTCAGCAAAGGAACAGCAGGAGAATATTTTGAGGAATGTAGGAAATGGGATTAAAAGACCAATTCAAATAGTTGACAGTAAGCATAATGTTAATAATTTATTAGCATAAGGTGATTAGAAAGAATAAAAAACAATGAGATTAATGTTTGTGAATGCCAATTTAAGAACAATAAGATTATTGGAGGAGTTGGTTGGGGGAATAGTTATTGAAATACGAAAACTTAAATATTGCATTAATATTTCAACAAACATTTTCAGTCATGACAAGTTTAAAAAAAAAAATTAGTAAGAAACAATGCAGTAAAAAAAAAAAAAAAAACTATGATGAAAATCAGTAACAAAAAAAGAACTATTAGCATGAACAAAATACAACTAATCTATTAAAATGAGTAAAATATTAGATCTAATCAGGAACAATCAGTTATAAGGCAAAACTCCACAGATAGCAATGAGAAAATGATGAGCTAGAATATTTTGGATTTGCTACCCAAAGGGAAATTGAAGAAAACCCATATTTAATATAAAAGTAAAATATTTTGTAAAAATATTGGATTAAGAAAGCGATGAACATATTTATTAGGGCTGGAAAATATTGAATGTGTCATATTAGAAATTAAACCAACAAAAGTTATCAGGAATAGTGGTTGAGACATATATGTAATTTGTTACTAATTGGTTGCAGAAAAACAAAACAAAGGTAGTGTATAATAAACTGGAAATAAATTTAAGGTGGAAAGAAAATGGTTGAGATTTTAAAGAAATTAGTGACATATTGAAAAAATTTATTTAGGCTGTAAAAGTTGGTACAGTTTACTAAATTTTCTTATTTGGAGTGTTTCTTCAATAACTGTACTCCCAACCAACTTATTCAATAATTCATTCAACAGCCAACAGTTCTCCCATCATTAAATCAGAAAATTAATTTATTTTTAAATTTTTGAACAGTGAAATTTTATTTATTATTATTATTTTTTTTTTTATCGAATAATGACAAGTCTAACTTCTTAAATGTGTGCCTTATAAAATGTATAAATGTAGGCCAGTGAGTTTTAAGAATTTATAACAACTTAAATTAATATAAATTTAACATTTAAATGGAAGATGGTTTGGATAGTGGTAAAGAAAAATAATGAAATAGTCTTAAAAAATTATTGCTAAAATTTTGAAACTAATGGTAGGTCTTCATTATGGCAACTCGAGGAAAAGCAGTAAGGAATTTACTTAATAAATAAATACAATTGGTCTAACATACTTTAAAGATTAAAGAGTTGAAGAGTGGTATGATATTCCAAATTAGTGTCATTAATTATATTATTTGCTAATAATATGATAATTGTGCTTGGGGAATTTCAGATCAGAAAACTCACATGACTAAACAGTAATTAAATATCTGAGGAAGTAAACACAAACTAAAATAAAAGAATAGATGTTGAAAATCAAATGTGTTTACATGGAACATAAAACTCTAGTGCTCTAATAATTTAAAAAATAATAATATCGAGGGGATAATTCTAAAAAAATTTGTAGTCAAATTAGTTTTCTTTTACTAATAGTAAATTAATATACAAGGAGAGTGCTAGGTATTGTAGTAGGAAAGTCTTTGTCACAAATATTTGGACATAGTGGGTAAATGAATAATGAAGCTTATAATCATGGAAAGATGTGAAAAGGTTATTGTGGAAAAAATCTATTGAGTTTCAGAGAACTAAAGGTTTATCCTGGAATTATTTCAGCAGAGTACCTTCTTATAATAATTAAAAATATATTCTATGGAATTTTCATCTTATGTAGGCTAAAACATGTGGGGTTTCTAAACATTATAATAGTTAAGTTTTTCTTGATGGGTGTAAAAACATAATTAATAAAGTTAAAACAATATATTAAAATAATTTAACAAAGGGTATACCCAGATAAGGATGGCAAATATGCCCCTGTGGATTTGTTTACTCAAACTTGGGGGATCAATTTTGTGTTGAATAAAAATAATTCACCTAAAATATTTAATTTAAACAGTTTTCGAGATTTTTTTTTTTTTTTTATAAGTCTCTTTTTTCGATTTTTTTTAATAGTAAATTTTGAAATTAATTATTGATGTTTTGTTTTTTTTGATTCTTAGGAGTCAAAGGAATGAAAAAATAATATGATCATGACTTTTAAACAAAAAGCTAATTTTTAGTGGAAGAAAGAAAACCAAAATATGTATTTTTTTAACCTTTTGAGAACTATATAAAAATCAGTTTTTTCGTTTAAGAATCACCATCATATAATTTTTTTAAGGTGTTGACTACTGGAAAATGATTATTTAGCTCTTCAACTATATCTAGTTTAAAAAAACAAAAAAAAAAACCCTTTTTTTTTCGATTTTATAATTTTTTTGTGGTATTTCGAAATTAGTTATGATGCTTTTTTGAAAGGTGTCACCGAATGTTGACGGAAAATGTCTTTTATGCTACTGTGCACTCATTTTTTCGAAGTGGTGGAACAATATGAAAAAAATTAAAAACTGATTTTTCCCTGAAATCTAGCGTTTTAAGAAACTCATAGCTTTTCGATTATCAAAAAATGTGCAGAAAAGTGTTTTTTTAACCAGAAATGCATCCTTCTCAGAGAATACCTGAAAAGGACCTTGGAAGAAATGATTGTTAGTGGCTAAATAAACTACGTTATACATAGCCTGACGCATGGTTTGAAAAACATAGCTTTTATCTAATGATTTTATAGTAAAATTATTGAAAATCTTTTATAAGTAATGTAATTCTGAATTTTTGGGGAGAAATAATTGTTTACCCATTTTTCAATTATAATACGAAATATAAGTTAAATGCAAGATTTCAGAAAAAAAAGCTTTTTTTTTCATATTGTTCCACCACTTCAAAAAATTCCTGTGTATAGAGGAGTATAAAAGAAATTTTCTAAAAAAAAGTTGGTGATTGACACTTTTCAAAAAGGTTAAAAAAAGGCATATTTTGGTTTTCTTTCTTCCGCAAAAAATTAGCTTTTCGTTTAAGAATCACGATCATATCATTATTTCAAGCCTTTCACTCCTAAGAATCAGAGAAAAAACATCAATAATTAATTTCAAATTTTACTACTTAAAAAATAATAAAATCGAAAAAAGAGGTTTTTAAAAAAATCTCAAAAACATTTTGAATTAAAAAACTAAAAAATTAGGTGGATTATTTTTATTCGACACAAAATCGAATCCCCAAGTTTGAGTAAAAAAAATCTGCAAGAGCAGATTTACTATCCTTTTCCAATTATACCCTTGAAATTGGTTGGAAGGAATTATAACCTTGAAATCTGTGGATACTCACCAACATATAGTTGGGTTAAAATGTACTTATCAAGAAATATCAGGGTGGAAGTAGAAATCCAGCCATCAAAGCCAATAGATCAGACACAAGCACTGCTTAAATGAAATTCTTCAGAGAATTGTTAAGGAAAATATAAAGGCTTTTTATTTAAAACAAATTCATTAAAGAGGATATAAAGGCTAAACCTACAAAATTTAGTTCTAAAATTGGTAATTTTATTTATCGCAGGAATTTTTGAAGGAAAAAATCAAGATGGTATGTAAAGGTGAGTCCAAACAGACAAAAAATAGCTGTTGGCAAGTCATAAACCACACATAAGTAGTATTTGAAAATGTAGGGTACAACAGGTGGTTAAACAAACTAGAATCAAGGTGAATGGAAAAATTAGACTGAGGCACAATGAAGGAATCAATACAAAAATATTTACTTCTAAAATAAGTTTAATCTTACAAGTTAAAAAAAAAAAAAACTTTTTACAGAAAACATTATGATAATTATGTGTTTCTTTTGTACATCAAGAATGAGAATATATGCTAATTCTTAGTAAATTATATATGAGACAATTAGAAAGGAAAATAAATGAAGGACACTAAAATTTCATTTAAATGAACCTAACAAAATGAAGTAAAGCAAAATGGGATATCTACATGAGGTAAAATGGAGGATTCAAAAATCTTTCAGAAGCTTATAATTAGAAAATAACATGTGTCAGAAAAAGAAAATGAACAAAACTTTGAAAATTCAATTTCATCATATAAAATGCTAAGTTTATTGTGCTTGGAATTGGAGGATTACCAATTTTGACAATTCTTTCTGAGGAAGAATGTTTGAAGAAGCCGACTGTTGTGTCATTTAAGACAAAGGAAAAAAAAAAAAAATTGAAATCTGAGATACTGACTTTATACTGTTGTTATATCTTCATAATTTTTGCTGTAAAGCCTCGAGTTTTAAAGAAATATAAAATAAATAATTGGTATATTATCATAAAGAAAATCATTTGAAACATTCAGAGTTCAGAGATACTTCTAATAAAACTTTAAGTGATCATCATTCTGCGGCTCAACAACTCATCCCAGATGAGTATATTAAAAGCCTTGATCAGCTTCCACTAATTTCCCCGGTCTATTATGATGACTCCAGTTGTAAACTCCTAGAAGATTCCTAACATTGTGAGTGACAACCTCCTCCTACAATGTGTTTATGCTCCTTCATTCATATTTTTTTATCTTACAAATTCAAAACTATTTATAAAAAAATGGCCCAACATTTTGCTGTCTGATCCCTGAAACCATAGATGTCAAACCTAAAAACTAAAAATACTTATGTTGAAGAAATACAGGCACTCTTCTGCAAACACCAGGATTTTATTTTAACAAAATATTAATATAGTTACAATTTTATTCATGATTTAACTGTTCATTTGGCCTGAAACATATAAAACCTATTGTATAAAGTTATATATGTAGAACATACTCACACACACATAAACTCACATACACATAAGATTTCCAAGGAATGCTAATAAGTGTAATACCTGTTGTACATCAGAACATCTGGACGCCATATTTTATTTGGTGTTATCCTCAAGTCTTTAACACCTCCATATTCTGACTCGTTCCATCTCAAGTTGTAGTCATTCCATTCCTGTAGACATTTACGATATAGTGAACAACCAAAGTGACAAGACAATGTAATATATTGAGATAGTTGGTTTTATAGATATTAAAGAAAAAACTATTAAATATGTTGAAAAGATATATTAACTTTAAAAACAACTCTATAGGTTAACATCACACTATAAGTAAAATATATGATAAAAAATTTAACATAAGTATGCTAAGCAGAAAAATGAAATAAAGATAAAAAATATTTTAGAAAAACAACCTTTCTTAGACAAAAAAACAAACAATCAGATATATAAGCTAATCAAGACAGTTAAAATGGCCTGTGAAAGTCTTTTGATTCAAAATCAACTTTTCTCATAATATTCAAGAGAGAGATCATTAGAATGCCATTAAATCAGTCATAGATACTTATAATCAATAAATACCATTAGATTTGTGGAGCTCTACTTGAACTTATTTAACAAGATATATAGTAATTTGGTCACGCAGAAGTGTCCAAGACACCTGGAATTCCATAAATTTTATTATTTTGGAATAAGATGGGTGAGTTTTGCATTTGTTACAATATTTTTTTCAAAGTGTTTCAACTGAAAAAAATCGGTTTGTAAAACACAAAAGATGCTAGTGGACATCAACCATTTATGGAAAATTCAATGTATAGGAGACTGGAGTAAGACAATGAATAACAAAGGGAGATTTCTCTGAAAGCTGAGCCAATAAATATGAAAAATAGTAAAACTTATAAAAAGTTACCAGTGACTCCCCAAAAGTTCAACACCACATCATTGTTCAATTAGAGTTATAATATGGTGAAGAGTTAAATGACTATACTAGTAAGTAGTAGAAATGTTTCTGTTTAACTAACCTGGAGTTTATTCTTTCCAAATCCAGAATCAGCTATACTACATTTCATAAAAACAGAAGCATTATATTAAAATTAGACTAATGAAGAGCTTCTTGACTTTTAGAAAATCTATTATGAATTTCAGAGCTTCTCAGACCAAACCAAATTTCTCACATTTACCTTACTTTCCTGAACTTTCCGAATTGGTGGACACCCTGAGTAAGTAGTCAATAATTTATTCAAGCAATGAAGTGGTATGACTGGTATAAAAAAAAAAAAAATAAGACAGAACAGAGTTTTACCAAATATGTTATTTAAGGAAAAATTGAATGAATAATAAATTCCTGCAAATTCCAAACTGAAAATGATAGCAATTATTTACTCAATAGTAATTTATGCTTCTGTTCCTATTTGAATGTGCTGAAAGGATAAGTGGTTTTATTATGCACAAAATGAGAAGATATGGGTTCAATTTTCCCCCAATAATGGGGAAAAAACGGTTAAGATTAAAAATATCTGTATAATTTTTAAAGATCTAATGAAAACAGTGATTGAAAGTGGTTATTTCTAAAAATAAATAAGTACCTTATGATAGTATAGTAAAATTATAATTGTTCTATATTAAGAAGGAGAACTGAACCCAAAACTTCTCAATAAAAAAATAATTACATCTATCTGGGTCTTTTTTTTTTGGGGGGGGGGGGGGAAGAATTCTCAGGCTACTTGGAACAGGATTAAATGATTGTTTATATTTTTCTTAAACAGATTTGTTAGTAAAGTTTCATAATGAAAAGGTTTTATTCCATTCAACCCATGTGAAATTTAATTGAGAGCACAGGATGATCAAAACAACTTTTTGTCAATGAAAATTTCTATAGATTTACAATAGTTTCTGTATTATATTTTTTTTCATTATGACATGGCGAAAAACATATAATACCAAATGAACCAAATTTAAATAAATATAATACAGGATAACTTGATAAGGATGCAGTCATTTACTTTTGGTCTAAAAAATATTATATCTTATTGCTTAATTTTATTATTAGTTATTTTACGAGTAAAGCTTCATACCACTAACAGCCTCAAGCTTTTATTAACATTCATTATTATATTTCTAGTAGGTTTTGGCTCTCACACCATATTCATCTGGAATTAATACAATTATTTTATAAAATTTTGTTTTATATATTGTCTTATGTTGAAATAATTATATTTAATATTAATTTCAGATAGACATGGTGCAAGATCACAGAAAGCTTCTAGAAAGTAATAATAAACGTTAATAAAAACACCAAGGATGTTAATTGAATGATGTAATGAATAGCATAAAAAACAATATACCCATTACATAACATTATTAAATTTTTATCATTATTTTTACAGGTATTTCTTCAACTATACCATTATACACTAAATTTTATCATTTATACCACTATAATTAAATTTAATATAATTTGCATTTACTGCCTTCTTTTTACAATGATCTTTATTTATTTACATACTAACAGCCATATCAAAAGAACCAAGTTTCTTAGCCATGGCACCCGACCAACACGGAAAGAATACAGGGATTGACAAACAAGATAAGAATATACGGGTTGCTCGTGCTCATGCAAAGAGGATCTATAACAAAAAGTCTATGGGTTAAAAATTATTAATTTAGAATTATACTGAGTGAGTAAAGATACCAGATTATTTTTCCCTAAAGTCAAGGACATTAAAAAGGGGTATAAACCAAATGAAACTGTGATAAGGGATGAGAATATTGCACTCCTTACAGAACCTGATGAATTAATGAAAAGATGGGAGAGATATTTAGGTAAACAAGAGAACATTACATATAATGAAGGTCCAGAATATAATCAGGATATAGGTGATGAGGATGATGAAACTGACGAAGAAATATCCTCAGAAGCAGAGGATATTGTGGACATTTCTTTGCTGAGAAATCATAAGGTCCCAGGAACAGATGATATCATCACTGAGCAACTAAAAGGGGCTGGACCAGAGATGAATGGAGATATAAGCAAACTGTTAGCCCATATATGGAAGGATGAAAGGATACCTGAAAAAATGGAAGGAATTCATTGTTGTCCCAGTATTCAAGAAGTAGGGGAATCCCATAGAGTGTTGTAACTACAGAGGTATTAGTCTCCTCAATGTTACATAT
The DNA here is from genome assembly GCA_023052935.1 of Piezodorus guildinii. Taxonomy (NCBI): domain Eukaryota; kingdom Metazoa; phylum Arthropoda; class Insecta; order Hemiptera; family Pentatomidae; genus Piezodorus; species Piezodorus guildinii. The sequence continues at coordinate 110,403,958 of CM041295.1, forward strand.
AAAGTATTTTCCATTGCACTATATAACTGACTAATACCCTACAAGGAAAGACTATCAAGCAGGTTTTAGGAAGAACATATCCACAATAAATAAAATCTTTACTCATAAACAACTGGGAAAAAAATGTATGAATTTGGTCTCTATCTTCTTTGTAGACTTTGAGGCAGCTTATGAATCAGTAATCAGGGAGGAGCTCTACCACGCAATGAAAGAAATGGGTATTTCTAGAAAGATCATTGGATTGACTAGGTGTACCATGGAGAAGAATATTGGCCAAGTCTGAATGGGTGGAAAAAATAGTAGCTCATTTTGTATGAAAACAGGGCTAAGAAAGAGTGATGCACTGGCACCGCTGCTATTTAATCTAGCACTACACAGAATTATCAGCAGGAGAGGACTGAACCATAGCAATACCATATTTGCTAAAATGATACAAATCGTGGCTTATGCGGATGATGTAGCCTTAATTGGACGATCCCAAGATGCTGTGGAGGAAACCTTCTGCAAAAAAGAAAAGGAAATGAATACTTTAGGGCTTGAAATAAATGCAGATCAATAAAATATGATGTGCATAAAAAGGAATGAGATAGCACTACAACAAGTTAGATTGGGAAATTATGCTTTTGAGGAAGAAGCCCAGGAGAAATATGTGCGTCATCAGAGTCAAAGACAAAATCCTCGTACAAGGGAAAAACGTCAAATACTTGGGAATGCGTGCACCTTAATGAAAATGATCTATCAATTCGAAGGTAACTGAGCGAAACGTAGCAGCAGGCAGGGTGTTTGAGGTTTCAGCAGTTCACAGAAAGGTTTCCTAAGCAGGCGAGATGTGAGAAGAAAACAAAATTTGCCGTGTTCAGATTGACATTTCTTCCCTTTTTGAAGTATTTTTTAGAATCATAGACACTGATAAATAAACATCAATCAAGGATCGAAGCGTCAGAAATGAGATTCCTTTGTAAGATTGAGGGAAAAACTAGACGAGGCAGAATACGCAACAAAACCATCAGGTCGAACCTCAATGTTAAGCTGGCCAAACAATTTGATAGAGGAGAACCAACTGAGATGGTTAGGATATCTTCTGCAAATGGAAGAGAATAGGATAGCCAGCAAAGCCTATAGAGCAAAAGTAGAGGACAACAGAGGAAGAGAAAGACCTAGAAGGAAATGGGAGGGAAGAAAAAGAGACTTCCAAAGAAGGGGACTTCAATGGAATGACAGAAGGCACCTTGTGGAAAGACCGGCAGAGCTGGAGATGGTCCTATAGACTTCCTCCTCACACTGCATAAGCGGTTCAAGAAGATAGACAATGATGATGATGATGATGCTTTTGAGGTTATTCTAAGCTTCAAGTACCTGGGCACAGCAATCATTGAAAAGATGGAAGAGAAAGCTGAAAGCTGAATAAGATGTAGACTAGTTACAGCCTACAGAGAATAATTTCCGTTATCCAAGCTTTTCGAAAGCAGACTTTTAAGCCATGCTTCGAAAATAAGAATATTCAAATGCCTTGGTCTATGCCAACCTATGTATGTGAAAGATGGATGTTCAATACCTCTTTTCTCCTTTAAGGTTTACTGCTTTGAAAGAAAGATCCTGAGACACATTCTTGGACCTACTAAGGAAAATTAAACCCGGCCCCTGCTCAGGAATACGGAATTGTGCTCTAAGTATTTCAAACTGCACCAGATTGCAGAGAATGAAGTGGATTAGGCACATACTCAGGGTGGAAAACAGCAGGGGCTCTCTAAAAATATATAGGAGTATGTCAGATGGGACAAGACCTAGGGGTAGACCAAGGTCGGGTTGGAAAGATATTTTCTTTTCAGACCTGAGAAAAGTAGGAACGAGCACAGCACATGGTGCAGAAAAACTACCTGGGGCAAAATGATGAAACAGGCCAAAGATAGCTTTATGTCTCTGTTACGCCCATAAAGCCATTTTGCATAACTGTTTTTTTACCATATTTTATTACTACCATCCAGTTATTTTTGTTTATATGTTGTTTTTTTATTTATGTTTTTATTGGTTATCTTGTTTTTTCTCAACCCTAAAATTTAGATTGTAATGTTAGCACACCATATAATATGTTTCCTTATTTGAGTGTGATATCTTTATTTTATTACTACCATCCAGTTATTTTTGTTTATGTTGTTTTTTATTTATGTTTTTATTGGTTATCTTGTTTTTTCTCAACCCTAAAATTTAGATTTTAATGTTAGCACACCATATAGTATGTTTCCTTATTTGATTGTGATATGTTTATGACTGCACCTTCAACCAACTTCTCCTATAATTTATTCAATAGTCAACTATTCTTTCATCATTAATTATCTTATAAAAGATTCAGTATTCTGCATAAAAAATAAGTACTACTTATCCAGATAATCTTTCTTAAACCAAGTGTACAACAAACAGAGGTATTTTGACTACTGATTCTTACTTTCGCCATTTCATGAAAATAAATTAAATATATGTTTACTAACATGTAAATAATAAAGGTTTAAAGAAAGATTGTCTATATATTCGAACCATCATAATTTCTATCAATAGGGTATCTCTCAATTTCAACAACATTCTTAATTGGATCATGATATAAGCTAAATGTTCATGAGATATTATCTCAACTAAAAAAAAAAAAATATAAAATATATATATATATATATATATATATATATATATATATATATATATATATATATATATATATATAAAATTATTGTATTAAGCAGATTAGCAACCATATTTAAGATAGACAGCTCTAATTTGGATGTTTGTTTGCAAACATGGCAGCCATTTTGGAAGATTGTTAGCAAAGATGGATGCTCCATTTTGGATGCTGACCAAAGCTAGGTAGAGAAAGAGCTTGTTCTGTGGGGACTGTTGAAGAGTAAGGCCAAAGCAGAGTTGCTGTGTTTGTTTAGAGAAGAATGAGATCCTGCCTCTAGATTGCTGTTTTGATAAACTTGTTAGCCTGCATACCATTATTACTTCTTGTAAGTTTTAATTATAGTTAAAAGTTAAAAATTAAATCATTGTGCCTAATTGTCAGAGAACCACACCTTGAGACAATAAATTTAATTTAGCAAAAAAAATTGTTTTTAATCAATTTTCCCCTAAGAAGCATTTTATAAAAATAGAAAATTAAATATTTATATGGAATTCATTATACATAATTAGTATTGTTCTAAAAACTGAATTAGGATGTAGGGTTTCATGAATAAAATTAATTAAATTTGGGATTTCCTAAACTAATTAATCTTATATATCTTATGTACTTGTCTAATATAAAAAAATATTTAAACCAAAAAATTGCATTATACAGGGATTTGAAATATTTATAAAAAATACCACATGTTAAAAATATCTTGCTCAGAGATAAATTGTTTGAACATCTTACACCTATTAGATCAATAAGTAACATGCATATAATTGGGCAAAACTAATAGCAATGTAATTAAATAAAAAAAAACTACGAAGAGAAATTATTACATTAAAGCATGCCTTACCTACTTGAAAACTTGAAGCGTAGACAGTTATGCATGCGTAGTGGTGTCATATTATCCAAATGAATTAAAAATACCAAAGAGCCAATGGGTCATACATTTTTAAACAAAAATTATTATATTGTAGTAATTTAATAGAGCTATGAATAATTCACTCTGTTCAACATTTATTTAAACTATAATTTTTTTTTTAATTAGAAATATATTTTAAAAATCCTAGTGTATGTATATGTGTGTACATATATATATATATATATATATATATATATATATATATATATATATATATATATATATATATATATATATATATTTATATACATGCACATAATTTACACACACGGCAGTTATGTTGTGTATCAAATACTTAATATAAACTGAAAAGTGATTCGCAGTTTCAAATTTTAATGTTTATGATGTCTAAAGCTAAACATAGTTTTGTTAAAAATTCAACCAATTTCATAAATTGAGGTTATATTTTTCTATTTAAAAAAAAATTATTGAATGATTAATAATTTTCCTAGGAACAAAAATTAAGGAACAAAAATCTGTTTAATTTCAAAATAAAATAAATTGGAACCAAACAATTTTAGTTTTTAACAGGAGAAAAACTTTATTTCAACATTTTTTTTTTTTATCAGGGAGCCTTATAACAGTGCACTAGCCCCAGCACAATTGCCCAATATAGGCTACAGTGGTTTTTGTGCTGGAGGAGAAAAAAATCAAATAATTCATTTATTTCACTTTTTAAAAAAAAAAAAAAACTTTTTTTAAAATAACAAAATGTTACTTTACTTAATCATTTCTATTTTATGAAAACACCAATTCATAAAATTATATTAAAATTAATTAGGGAAAGAAAAACTGATAAAATCCGGTGAAGTTTCATGAACATTTAACAAAAAAAGATAAAGTTAGTTGCATCACTTGAACTGAATAAGTTCTTGCTGTTTCCTAAAATATGGAGGATTCTGTACTAAATGGCTTTATTTCTGGTTTTAATCCAATTTTCCAAGAACAACTGTCAATAAGTTTGGATTTATGTGCATGTTACTTTGCCTCAGTTTAAAGAATGTTTTTTAAGTAGTACTAAAGATATCCAGTTCTGTGTTAAGAAGATAGTATTTGTGAAAACTTTGATTTAACTATTTTATTCAAAATAAATTTGCAGCTGATGCAAAAAGAATTCTTTCTGCTCTGTCGGAATGGAAATTTATAGACAGCTTTCAACACTTAAAAACTAATGATTTTAATATTGGAAATTAAGAACACTAGCCCACTGAAAAAATTTGAAGACGATAAATCATAGAATTTACTTAATGAATACCTATGTTAGATGCTAGCTGAACTTGGAAAATCATTAATAACAAATGACATGATGGTTTGGAAATTTTTGAATGAATTAAAAGAAGTAAGGACATTGGGGTTCCATATGATTTGACATCACATGGGTCCTGCTCCTTTATTGGCAGAAAAGGAACAGTTTTGGGCATCGTATCATGGCTAAAGATGAAAAAGAAAAATAATCCTCAGCTTAATTTTCGTGGAGTAAGCCCGGTCATGCGTCAAAATCTTCTGTAAAGCCAAATATCCAGGGTTCGAAGCTTCTCTTTTTTGCATTTGGTCAGATGAGCACAATGTATGTTATTACATCACTACAATTTGTCTGATCACAGCCAAGTGCTGATGGGATAATGAACGCTTTATGAGAAGAGACATGACAATGCTCCACTCATGTTTGCATAGGTTGCAAAACTGGTAAAAACCTACACGGAAACGCCCACCCTCTGTATTCACTGGATATAGCCCCTTCCAATAATCACTAACATCTTTCGATGGCACTTGGCCTGGCTGAGCAGCATTATGATTCTTATGATGAAACAAAAAAATTGATAAATCTTTGGGTAGCTTTATAAGTCGATCCATTTTTTTTTTGACTAGGGATTTATATGGGTCCAGATAGAATAAAGCAGTGCTAGTTATGGATAATATACTTTGAATATACATTATATGTTATATTCAATACTACATACTACTATACTATTCAGTACTATTATATATATATACTTTGAATATCATGTTTTTTACCAGTTAATTTTCAGAAAAACAAAAAAAAAAAAAAAAAAAAAAAAACTGTGATAACTAATTCATGGCCTTAATAAAGTAAATATAAAGGGTTTTTTTTTGTTCCATAGATCTATGCCACTTCAGCTAGCCTTTTTCACTTTATGCAGCTCTGTAATATCCCTTTCTATCATTCTTAACCTTTTTTTTTGGTCTCCTGTATATGGTAACGTAATTTTGTTTTTGGTTCTACTGTTATCTCCATTCTTGAAATGTTTGTATTAATCCTATTTTAATTTTACTATTTTTCTATCAATGCCTGAGAATTTAAAGTTAGTTAGTCTTTAAGTTTAAAGACACCATTTCTCTGTCTCAATCCTATTCCATATTGAAATACTTATTAATATTGTACTTTGAGGATTTGTTTATTTATGTTTTTATTAATATACCAATATTAGAGCCAAATCAATCAATCATCCACATATCCTGCATCCACAGTTTTTATCCAATGATTATAATACGCTTAGTAGTTGTCAAATGGAAAATATCGGTCTTGATTTTCATCCCTTACTTTTTTAGTACCAGCTAAAACTCGAAACTATGCCTAAAAAAGTTAATTAATCCTTGAATTTCTTTTTAATCTAATATTAGCTGGGTATTCATATAATTCATCAAATCAAAGTACATTAAAAAGTTTCAATATATTTTTATTTATATTTCTAATTTTTATTTTCACAAACACTACTTAGTCATATTTAACATAACTTTTACCCAGATTTCACCAAACCATGGCAAAGTTAACTTTTATTTAACGCTGAAAACCTCTACACTAGCAATTGTTTCCAAAATACAACTAAATACTGGATCTCATACAACACAAATCTTCAAGATCAGATCTAACACAATCCTACCAAACATTCTTGAACCTAACCCTTAGACTTTCATCCTCTACTTTATTTTTTAGGAATCTGTTTGTTCCAAATACACCAAAGTTTGTCTATTAGTAATATAATCAATTTAGTCAGATTAAGAAGGAAATTTATATATGGAATTTTTATTTGGAAATTCCAAAATCCTCCTCATAGGTTGTTTTATAAATGTTTGGTAATTTCCTAGGCAGAAACAGGAGATTTTATGTTATTTTTTAATCTTGGAAAAAAAAAAAACTTCTTCTTTCTCTTTCCTCCTCTCCCTCATATTAGTGTGGAGGTTTATAAAAAACTATCAGTGTTTTTATTTTTTTTTATTTATTAAATATTTAACAAAATCTGTCTTCTTCTTTCTCTTCCTCCCTGTGTCTTTCAGCGTGGAGGGGCCTCAAGCCACTTGGTCCACCCATCTCAGTCCTTAGCAAGCAGCTTCACCTGAGCCAATGTTTTCCCTCTTTCCAGACCTAGCCATTGGATCTGCTCCAAATAACTCCTTCTAGGCCTGCCTCGTGGTCTTCTACCAGTTGGCCTTGCCTCCATACATTTTCTTGGAACTCTGTCTTCCCCCATTCTACATGCATGCCCATACCATTGGAGTCGTCGGTGTTCTATGACTGACTTCACTGAGGGGATCTGAAGCTCTTCCTTATTCTTTCATTTCTTATCTTGTCTCTCCGAGCTTTCCTGATATTCTTCGCAGAAATCGCATTTCCGCAGTCCTAATTCTGCTCAAGTGTTTTTCTTGAGTAACCCAGCTTTCACTGCCATATAATAAGGTTGGGAGAAATACTGCTTTCAAAATATGGAGTTTGATGTCCTTACCTACCTCCCTCTTTCCCACAATGGTATTGCATATCTGTAAATATTATTTGCCTTATTTATTCGATTAGACACTTCTCCGTCTATTTTACCAGATTTATTGAAAATTGTTCCAAGGTAGTTATTGGAATTCACACTTTCCATTACTTCTCAATTGCACTCTATTCATACATTGCCCACATCCACTTTATCCCTGACAACAGTCATAACCTTACTCTTGAAGCTGTTAATACTCATTCCTTTGCGAGTGAGTTCTTCTTGCCATTCTATAATGGCCTGTTGCATTTTTTCCTCAGAGTCTGTCACAAGCACAACGTCGTCTGCATATAAAAACGCCTGCACTTGCACCGACCACACTCCAAGCAGTTTTTTCCAGCATATTTCGTGGATTTTATCCATAAATACAATAAACAAAATGGACTGAGGCTATCTCCTTGTTTCACACCTCTTTCCAATAAAAATGGCTTGGGCTCTCAGCCTCATCCATCTCTGCCTGGTGCTTTACCTAACTTTAAATGGTCTAAGGCCCTTTCAATGTCTTCCTACAATGTCATATCATATCCTTCTCCTTCCTCTTGCACGGTCGCTAACTCTTCTTTAGATGCTCACTTGAGGTCAGAGAACTGTGAAGAGAAGTGTAGTCTCTATCGATCCAAGATCCTGTCCGGGTTAGAAATCATATGTCCACTTTCGTCTTTTCGACCAAATCTGTCAAGATATTATAATTATTTTGATTTTTAATGCAATTCAAAACAGGTTCAGAATGTTTACATGCTCTAGTAATGTCATATCACTGAGATAATTTTTGATTATCTAAGTTTCTACTTCTCGTATTTTGATTTTAATAAATAACATTTTTGTTAAGTTGGAAGATTCATACTTCAGAAGTAAGTAATATCATTATTGCTGGGATCGATCAGTGCTTCTAATTTAACCCTGTTTCTTTGTAAAGACACTTTAAATAAAAGCATTTGTTATTTTTAACCATTCTTCTACTATGATGCAAATTACTGATTATTTTTTAGCACTACTCTAATCTTATACTGGACTTTCAAAGTAATATTTTTTTATAAACAGATTATGATGCTTTTATTATTTTATCATCTTAGGCCAATTGATATAAATTAATGAGTGTGTAACCACAAGCTGAAATATATTCAAATGCTTCTTAAATGAATTGTTAATCAGATAAATAAAAATTAACAGAGAGTATTTTATTGCTAATTTGAGCAGTAAGACCTAAGGCTTATTCATTGAATAATAAGATAGAAATAGTTTTGAACATTCTGTAGTCTAGAAACAAATCATATTGAACTTTAATGGGTTAGGTGTTAATGACCAATTGAGAAATTATCTGTCTAATTTCTACATTTTTTTTTTTTTTTTTATTGAATAAGAATTGTTGAAAGCATAAAAAATATCAGAAATGTATTTTAACCCTTAGACCAATATAATATAAAATGTGGACAGTGATAAATACAAGATGAGAAACAAAATAATTAACCATTCAAAATTTAGTAATTAACAATTTTGTTTTCTTAAAAGTGCCAACCATAAGTATTTTAATGTTTTAATTATGATCATAATTTTTACATATGACCAATGATATTTATTATGAATTTTGGTAGAGAAATTAATAATTAGTTTATAAAGACCAGAACAATTAATAATGAGTGACCACTTTTCTTTCCTCCCATCCAAATAAAGGGAATCAAATTGTAATAGCTAGGATAGGAATTAATTGTTTTTAATCTGATGACAGTGGATAATTTGGATAATTACAGCTTAATATTTGCCATAATTGTCACATATTTATAGCAATATACAAATTAATAAAATAATTTTATAAAAATTATAATATATAAATATATATGTATATTGAGCTCTATGTTGAACCAATAATAATTAGAAAATCTTAAAGTGTTTAAAACTGAGTGTCAGTGTATTGCCTTGATTTAAACATAATTTTGTTCCAATTAGTTAAGTGATATTCACAATTATTTGTACTTAAGCTCTTTTTTATTTAAGTTATACTATTTTCACTAATTATTAAACATGAAATTTAAGATTTCTTGAAAATATATTTTTTCCTACAATATTTTGTAGGAAAAAATATTCAATCCAACTTTTATTCATGTATTAAGAATACATATTTATATTATTATTATTATTAGTTAGGATAAGTAAATCAATTATTATATTTTATGAGTCTTTAGTTGCAATCAATTTAAGCCCATACCCCATTTTGTGATGTGAATATCTCATGAACAGAATGTAAAAAACTAAAATAATTACTAATTTATCACAAACTTTATCAACACAGTAAATCCAGAAAATAACAGATGAAAGATATTTAATATTTTTAATATCTACATATAGTTAAGTATCAAAATCATTTACAGCTGCACTACCAATTAAAAAAGAATATCAGAAAAAAAGAGAAGAAATTGAAACAAGACTGCAACAACTGTAGCCACTGATTCAATTAACAATAAATAAATGAAAAATCATTAGGTCATTAAAGTTTAAATAATGGTGCGTTTGCAAAGACTACACATCAAAGAATAAAAAAAAAAAATAATAAAAAAAAAAAAGAAAAGAATTTATATGATAGCAAACATATAGAACTAAAAGATTTAGGTGATAAAAATACTTTAGGCTCAAGCGATCAGCCAGGATCTTATAACTATAAATTCTATGGTTGATTAACTGTAGTAGCCAAATTTAAAGAAATATAGACGACATTACACTACTAGGTGTTAAAATCTACTTTTTAATTCATATAAATACAAATGAATATTACAGATGCATAACACGACAGTTTTAAAAATATATTATCCAAACCTTAATGGATATATATATGTTTGTTATAGCTTAAATATTTTGGTAAATTTATGTAAATTGTGGTCACAAGCAAAGAATGAAGCTGTCTGAATTTTTTCAAAAGAAATAAATTTGAGGTTAAATAGAAATAGGAATGCAATTAAAATTAAAAAAATAAAATAAAAGATTTTTCAGATTATGTATAAATAATTGAAATAAATCAAACCATAATCTATGTTCTTTAATGATTGGTAATATTTAATGTTCCAAGATTTCAGGCAAATTAAGAAGAAAATGAAAATTATCTATTATCAATGTTTTTGAATTTGTCATGCCAATCAATTTTTCTAAGTAATAAAAATTAAACAGTATTTTAAAAAACATATGAAATGATAATGTAGAATGTTAAAAATGAAGACAAGATTTTTTATATATATTTTTTTTTTAAATATCCTTCAAAGGATCACATTATCAATTTTTTCAGCACTTCAGCTGTGGGGATAGGTGTAACACCAGTACCTTTTCTCCCACCTAAAACCCATCTTCACATTCCTTAAGAATAAAATGTTGGATGGGCTTTTTAGTAAAAGACTAAGTATTAAAAAAAATAAATAATAAAGACGAGGAAGGAATTTAGAAAATAAAAGGGCTAGCAGCTACCATCAGACCAGTGTTAGATCAAATGAGCAAATAAAAACAAACCGCTTTGTTCTGGAACTTCATGATGATTATTTCAAACACAGATTTATGAGTGAATTTTAGATGTTAGTAGATTACTGAATAGGGGTGAACAGATTGGTTTGAAATTTTTCTCTGCACTAATGTCAGCAACATTATAGATAACTAATGGAGGATTACTTCTTTGGAAAGATGGAGGAAAAAACAGGAAAGCATGGGAAATCATAAGGAATGAATTTACACACAATCAGTCTAAGTTAGATATATAGCTTTTTTTCAATCACATTCATATTTTTTTCAGTCAAATTCATATCTTTTTCAATCAAATTGATTTTTTTTTCAGTCAGATTCATATTTTTTTCCCCAATCAAATTCATAATTTTTTCAATCAAATTCATAGTTGTTTATATAAATTTCATAATTTATTGAACCAATTTTATACAGTTAATTTTATCATGTTTCGCTATCAAGAACTAAATATTTTTATTAAATTGTGTTGTTGTTCATACTTTTAATATCACTTTATGTTACTCTAGCTAATCTGACGGTGCTACAGTGGGGGTCCTGAATTTTGCCTATCCATGTTTAATAAGGATAAAGATCTTTTAATATTTGTTGACATTGCTCAGGCTCGAGACCCATTTAACCATCTGAACCAATTTTGGGTTTGAACCCGCAAAGTTGGAAGTAACATGCCCAAGGTAGCAGTTTCAAACCAACCAGACAGCCCTAGGATTTTTAAGGAAGTAAAAAATCTTTGGTTATTTTGTTCATCAAAATGGGAATAAAAAATTACGAATTTGGTTAACCATCTGCCGGCTTTGGACCCACAACCTTAGGCATAGAAAGCTGTTAAGCTAGCCACTGATTACAGTTGACCCTAGATAGGTTAATATAATAAGGGATTAAGGATTTAATATACCATAGGTCACATGAGTTCAAACCCGGCGGATAGCCCTAGGATTTTTTTGAGGGAGTACAATATTTTAGTACACTCTCCTTCAGAGAGGACGTAAAATGGGTCCCGAGCCTGTGCAATAACAAAAAATCGTTAATGATGCTTATTGTTATTAAACCTGGGTAGACAAAATTTAAGACTCCCACTATAGCTCTGCTGGATTAGCCAAAGTAACATGAAGTGACGTTAAATGAATAAACAACAGCATGATTTAATAAAAAGATTTAGTTCATGGTAGTAAAACCTCATGAAATTAACTGTATAAAATGTGTTCAAGTAATTATAAAATTGATTGAAAATATTATGAATTTGATTGAAAAAATTATGAATTTGACTGAAAAAATATGAATTTGATTAAAAAATGCCATATTATTTAATTCAATTGAAAGTAATATAAGAAATAAATTCTTCTCCTTTAAAATATTGTATTAATTATAACAGGGTATCAATGAAATATTTAAAGAAGAGACATTCTTTTAGGAAGAGAGTAAATACATACATCAATAACTAGTATTTTTAGTATTGCTCAACTGTTAAGAGGATTAAGTTTTACCTAAAATAAATAATAATTTTACTTATCTGAAATGTGTTAAATTTTTAAAAATTACTTTTCATTTCCTTATAGCCCTGAGGTTGAAGAATAAAATAAGCATTTTTTAAAACAGTTTATTGTAAAAAATAAAAATTTATTACATAAGGAAATAGGAAAGAAGTAAGGAAAATATGAAATCTTCAATGACTGGATGTTTTTGTTGTTAAATCAATCCTATGGGTAAAAAGAGTTTGTATAGTTTCTAGAGCCATTAAAATAAGAAGAGAAAGCAGAAAATAAAATTAACAGAAACAATAGGAAATTTCATTTGAAATGTGACCATAATTTATCGTGTACCATGGTGATCAACTTACACATTCAATTCTTGTCCCCATTCAGTTTTTGAGTGTGAGAGTAGAAAAACTGCCGTGTGTGCCTTCTAATATAAGGTATCCAAAGTATATATTTTACTTAGGAGAAATAATGACCAAATAAAATGACAAGAAATGAATAAGAAAAGAAATCTTCTTTTATTTAATGATAAATTTCACTACAATATGTGATACTTTCTTAGAGAAACCCACACACACGAGCATGTGGGCTCAGATAAATATCTTTATATATACACACTGTTTAGTTGACATTCTACTTACCAAAGAAAGCCAAATATTGGTTATTAGTAGTTGGTTTTTCTCATCCTTTTGTGTTCCGTGTCAACATAAAACAACATGATGTTAGTAGAACATTGAAGACAGCATGCAATTGTGTTGTGATGTTTATCTTTGGTATAAGTATATTACACTAAAAAGACCTTAAATCACATAAATAATTTTTTTAAATATGACCGATTTTTCAGAGAAATTAAATCAATTTAAATTGCGAATATGGAAAATAAAACAGGAAAATCGTATTTCAGAATGAACTTAAGCAAATATTTTGGAACATGGGATAATTTATTATTTTAAGAAAATATAAGGTTTCACCTATATGAATATTACCGTTTACTTGATAATATATGAATAGTTTACTTGATTTTAAGTAACTAATAAAACAAAAAATGAGCCAAGCTTGCAGATGTGAGCAAACAATTCATTTGGGACCTCCATAACTCTTTCATAGTTTCATAAACCATTTAAGCAAAAAATAATGGCTCTTTGACAAATAAAAATTTTAACTTCAGGATTTTTTATTGTTTTTAAAGAAGAGTAGAGCTTTTAATTATATACATAACTTGATTATCTAAGAAAAAAAATCATAAATTGAGGATATAAAAATGAGATAGAAAAATTCTCATAAGTGTTAATCAACCTAAATTTGACCTTAAAAGAGGTTTTTAGATGCTTGATACGATTCTTTAAGTGAAATGTTTAATTTTTCTAGATTAATATTTTCTTCAAGTACATCTTAAGAAAAAAATGATTATTTACATTAAGAAAGATCAAAAAATGAGTGTTTTGCCATGATCCTCAGAGATATTAACTTCACCGAATTTCCAAAGAAGTAGATGGTATACATCTTGTGGGACAAGAAGAGGGTGCTATTCACTATAATTAGTGAAGCTCATCCAGCCTCTTAAAGTGGGTATTAAAAAACTGTGGGAAAAACCTGGCTTGAGTGTGGGTGAGATCACCTCTTTACCAGTATGGACAGTGGGGATCTTTTTTATGAACTGAACCCAAGACCCTTCATGGGTTGTTTTCAAGCCTTATTCTGAAGAAATTGTTAATTATTTAATTTTATTGTTAATTGGCAATTTTTTATTTAAAAGTATAAATTGAAGTGGACAATTTTAATTCGAATTACTAAAAAGAAAGCCTTAAATCTTTCAAAAACCAGTAAATAACGAATCAGTCAATATTTTTCAAGACAAATCATTGCATCAAAAAAACATAAAAATTGTACAAATGCAATTAGAAGAAAGTTATTTCAGATAAGTATCCAAAAAAAAAAAAAAAAAAAAAAAAAAAAATATATATATTATATATATATATTAAATATAATATATATATATTATAATATTATTTATAATAAGTTAAGAACGCGAGTATGACCGTATTAGGCTTAATACCCTTGTTGGTTGTAAACAAGACCCTTAATGTATACATTAAGATGGAATAAAGCCAGTTCTGTTTTCATTCTATACGAGTGTGGTTCTTTATCTCCCGTTCCTTTTATACTTCATAGCGGCGTACGTTAACTGGTGCCGAAACCGTGTTCACGTGATCAAGATCTTAGTTCGTTTTTCTTCTGTTTATTTATTTGTTATTATTATCGTTATCGTTTTTTCGCCCTTATTAATTTTTTTTTAAACTTAAAACAATATTTTTTTTAATAATAAAAAAAAAAAAAAAAAAAAAAAAAAGAAATTTTTTTTTTTTGTCTTTCTTCACGTACTAGTTTCACGTAATTTCAAGATGGCCGAAGCAGTAATAAGACCAGCCGTTCTGAACTTGCCGACGGAACCAGAAATAATACCTCCATTGCCGAGAGATACGCTCGCAGAGGCCCACGCGAACACCTTGGCTTGGATGAGGGTGCGGGCGGCCACTGCTCAGGACTTACGGAAAGCTGTCTCCGAGCTAGAGAGATTCGATGGAGAGGTCGGTGAACTAAATCACTTTTTGAAAGGTGGCGACCGACTGATGGCACGGATAGAGGTGAAGATTGCTGAGCGCTTGGTCGACCCGGGTGACGCTCAATCGATTAAAGCTGACCTCGTGTGCCGAGTAAAAAGGAGTGTGCTCAATCTTATCCAGGCTGACGAAGAAACCCCGTGGTTAGTGATAAAGGAGCGGTTGAAGAAGGCTTATGGCGGTGGAAGATGGACGACCGAAGAAGATATCTTCCTCATGTTTCGAGAGGTAAAGCGGCCTCGTCAGAGTAACGGGGAATATGCGGGGGAGCTCCTAGCCCGCTATAATAAAATTACAGAGAAAATGAGGGAGGTGATCGATGTGCCTGGGGTGGAGGCAAGGATGGGATTTTTGTCTACCATCTTAATGGTACAACTAGCCCGGGAAACGGGAAGAAAGGAAGGGCATCCGACAGACCGCACGTTTGTCGAGTGGGCTCAGGAAATGATTGATGCTAGTGCCCGGGAAGAAGAAGCGCGGATGGAGGTAGACGATCACGGCTGGAGCAGAGTGGCCTATCGCAAACCCAGAGTCATACAACCGGCTTGGAAAAGAAGAGATGCGGGGAACGATAGAAGAGAGAGATTAGCGCCTGAGGGGAGAAGGCTAGGCTCTCGAAAACCGAGACCTAGCGGAAGAAGAGAAGAGCGGAGGTGCCACGGGTGTGGGAAATCTGGACACCTTGTTGCACAATGTCCTCGAACTAAATGTTTTGAATGTGGTGGAGAGGGGCATATTGCGCGGCAGTGCCCGTACATGTTTAGGCGCCAGGAATCATCAAGGGTAGAACCCATGGAAGTTAACGCTCAGAACTTATGGCCAAGAAGCAGAGCGCTCTCTGAGTCGACTGGAACGTCGGGATCGTCTGAGACTGAGTGTGAGGAGGAGGCGAGATCAGGGACCAGCGGAGGCGAAGGAAGAAGGAACACCCGTCGGAGCGGACAACGGCGAACGGCGGCAGGAAGGAGAGAACGCGTTGCGGCCTGAGGTGAGTGGCAGGAGTGGGGCGACCGCGCGTTAGTCAACAACAGCGTGAGGAGCGGGTGCGGCGGTCTGCCCATCATCCGAGTTGCTGGAGTGAGGTGCCTGGTGGACACAGGGAGCTCCAGCACTATCCTGAGTCGAGAGGCGGCGGAACATCTGTGCGGCGGCAGGGCGACACTTCAGATACAGGTATGTGCTTGTAAACTAATCACTCTGGGTGGTCCTTGCGAAGTAGTAGGGGAAACGGTAATGGCGCTAGATAGGTGGGTCATGGAAGGAGGCCGGTTACCGGTCCACATCGTGAAGGGGATGCCGCGTGAGTATGAAGGTATAATTGGTTGCGACCTTCTAGGGAAATTAGGATCGAAAATCAGAACCGTAAGGGGGCGGTGGAAAATAAGGATAGGAAAGAGGAGGTATAATTGCCAAGAGTTCGTGGAAAGCGGTAAAAGGGTTGGGGCGGTCGATCGCACTGTGGATTGGAGGAAGGGAATAAGGGATGAATATGATGACATATTCTTTAGGGAAGGCGATATATTGGGAGTTACCGGAGTGACTGTCCATGAAATCCCTTTGAAACAAGAAATCGTGACATATGTGAAAGAGAGGAGGTACCCACAAGCGTTACGAGAGCACATCAGGGAGGAGATAGAGACTTTAAAGAAACAGGGTATTATCGTCAATAGTACCTCTCCTTATAATAGTCCTCTGTGGGCGGTAAAAAAGAAAAGTGCGCCTGGTGAAGAAAAGTACAGGGTGGTCATTGACTACAGAAAGCTTAATGAAAATACTGGAAGGAATTAGTCCGGGTGGCGGTCATTAAATGAAACAACTAAATAGTTTCAACTATTTTATTGTTTGCCAACGTTTCGACCCCCTTTGTGGGTCATCATCAGGGCGCATGGTGGGAAAATGGAAACTGAGTTTTCCATTTCAGTTTCCATTTTCCCACCATGCGCCCTGATGATGACCCACAAAGGGGGTCGAAACGTTGGCAAACAATAAAATAGTTGAAACTATTTAGTTGTTTCATTTAATGACCGCCACCCGGACTAATTCCTTCCAGTAATTCTCAACGGTCAACTAATTACATCCTTAATGAAAATACTGTTGACGAGCGGTATCCCATTCCTAGGTTTGAAGACATCTTGGATAGACTGAGTGGGGCAACAGTGTTCAGCACACTAGACCTTAAAGCTGGATATCACCAGATTAGGATGCATCCCAGGGACCAGCACAAGACAGCTTTTACTTATGAGAGGGGTCATTACGAATTCACGAGGATGCCGTTCGGGTTGAAGAATGCACCCATCACGTTCCAGCGGCTTATGGATGAGTTCCTGCGCGGTATCAACGAATCGTTTTGCCAGGTGTATATGGACGACCTTCTTGTTTTAGTAAGTCGGAAGAGTCGCACCAAGAACATTTGCGAAGGGTATTTGAACGGATTCGTGAATTCGGATTGAAATTGTCGAGAGAAAAGTCAAAACTAGGTATGGAGGAAATTAATTTCTTGGGGCACACCATTTCCAAGGAGGGAGTGAAACCCGACAGAAGCAAGGTGGAGGCGCTACAAAGAATGGCTATTCCCAGAGATGTAAGAGGAGTCCGACGATTGCTGGGATCATTAAATTACTATCGGCGATTCGTTCCGGAGATGGCAGAATACCTTGTTCCCCTTAACAATATGCTAAAGAAAGGTAGAAAAATAATCTTGACGCCTGAAATGGAAACTAACATTCAGCGATGCATGGCACGTCTGCAGGAGGAACCAGTTTTGGCGTTTCCTGATTTCTCGCGGCAATTTACCATTACTACTGACGCGAGCGAGTACGCGTTGGGGGCCGTATTATCGCAGGATGGACTTGGTGGTGATAGACCTATAGCGTATGCTAGTAGGCGCCTTACTGACGCGGAATCACGATACAGCGCCTTAGAGAGGGAGCTTCTCGGGATCGTGTGGGCCGTAGACCATTTCAGACCATACGTCTACGGGAGACGATTTCGGATTCTTACCGACCATCGGCCGCTCCAATGGGTAGGAAAATTAAAAAAAAATTCTTCACGGATTACCAGATGGAAGGAGTTATTAAGCCAATATAATATTGACATCATCTACAAACCGGGGAAGGAGAATGTTGTGGCTGATTGGCTCTCCCGGGCGATAATGGTAAACGCAGTTGAG
The DNA here is from genome assembly GCA_023052935.1 of Piezodorus guildinii. Taxonomy (NCBI): domain Eukaryota; kingdom Metazoa; phylum Arthropoda; class Insecta; order Hemiptera; family Pentatomidae; genus Piezodorus; species Piezodorus guildinii. The sequence goes on from CM041295.1 coordinate 110,422,069, forward strand.
GAAGAGCAACAGGGAACATCCGGAGGCGTGGGACAATTTCTACAAGAAGAGACACCAGAAAGAGAAGTGGATCAAGCGACACCAACCGAGGAGGAGACCCAAGAAGAGGACAGTTCCACGGACGATCGCCCTGTAGAGATAGAGGAACAGGAGTCAATCATCAACGATAAGCGGCGCCAAATTATATGGATAACCAGGACCTCTGGGCCAACAAAGGCTGAGTACGAGCGGTACGGAAAATGTTGCATCACAAGGATCTGGTCAACACCGGGGCTTAGGGAAGACCTGATTTGCCGTTCGCTCAAAGACGCGTCGAAACCAGGAATGCTTCACCATCTCTATGTGGGAAATGCGGTTGTATGGGAGAAGATCAAGCGCCTTTGGAGGGATGAGCGTATCGGTATGGGCCGAACTTTTATCCGTTGTACACTACGGGTAGAGACCCTGAAAGATGAGGAGAGCCAGCGAGAGGTAACGTTAGCTTACCATCAGGGTAAGACCAACCACCGGGGAATACAGGAAACACTACAGGCACTGAAACGGAAGTATTTTTGGTGGGGTATGCGACAGACCATCACTGACGTCATCGGGAATTGTGGCATCTGTTTAAAGACCAAATATGACAGGCATCCTCCGAAAGCGTTACAAGAAGAAACACCCACGGCAGCATCTCCGCTTACAGATCTTCAGGTAGACACCTTTACTTGGCGAGGTTACAAATGGATCACTGTATTGGACCTTTTTAGTAAGGCGGCTATGGCGTACCTGGTTCAAGAGCGTTCGTCTGGGGCTGTATTAGGAGCGTTACGGACATGGTTCCAATTTTATGGCATACCGGATCGCATAGCTTCTGATGCTGGCAGAGAGTTTGACAACTCTGCAATCCGTACGGAAATGCAAGACATCGGGGTCACTTGGCACCTGAACACTCCTGGGCATCCGAAGAGCAGAGGTGGGATAGAACGTCTCCACAGCACGCTCAGCGACCACTTACGGGTTTACCAAGTTGAACGGGGCCTGGAGCCAGACGCGGCGATGGTAAAAGCGGTTGCGGCATACAACCATTCTATTCACACCGTGACAGGGTTCTCTCCGTTTGAAGTCCTTTTTGGACTTTGGGATCGGCGTAGAGACAGTGTGAGTACCGCAGTAGATGAGGATCTATCGAAGCGCATAGTGAACAATCGCTTGGCGCTGGTTAAACGATGGGAAAAGGTTCGGGAAAAGATCGAAAGGGAAAAGTCGAGAAGGTTGGCCAAGGAGAACCGGAATGTCAAGGACCTTATGGGGGCCGTTAAGATCGGGATGATGGTGTACAAGCGGAAAGGGTCCAATCGGGGTAAGGAGCTAGAGAGGTATGAAGGGCCATACAGAGTGATTGGCATTCGCGAGCACAATGTTGTTACCTTAGAGAGTCTTAGCGAGCCCAAGAAGCGGCGGACTGTTCACCTTGAACAATTGAAGCTCCCAGTCAGAATGGGGGACCAGCCATAGCGGAATGTAGGCTGCTATAGAAGATTTTTGTAGTTTTTTTCTCTTTTTGTGTTCAAGAACCAGTGCCGTGCAAAAAGAATTTTATGTTTAAGTGAGATTTGTTTGTGTTTTGTAGTTTTATTATGTTTGTGCAGTTTAATTTTTATGGAGTATTTTTCTTTTCTTTGTTTCATATTAAAATTGAATTTTTTTTTTTTTTAGTTCTATCTTCAGTTATAAGTTTTAAGTTTACGAAAAGATGTTCGTAAACTGGCAAGGGGGAGTTAAGAACGCGAGTATGACCGTATTAGGCTTAATACCCTTGTTGGTTGTAAACAAGACCCTTAATGTATACATTAAGATGGAATAAAGCCAGTTCTGTTTTCAGTCTATACGAGTGTGGTTCTTTATCTCCCCGTTCCTTTTATACTTCATAGCGGCGTACGTTAACTTATATATATATATATATATATATATATATATATATATATATATAATATCTTACTGTGCCTTCGAAAATGTTACCTTATCTTTTCCTTCGATATGTTTTGGATTCATGTACTGCCTATGTTTGTAGAGGTTCTTTTTTAGACGATATGAAATTAGCTATTCTCTGACCTGATGATCGTTGAATTCATCATATATGATGCTAATACTTTAGTAATTTACTGGTATTTGAGAGATGTAAGCTGTGTTTTTAGAACCTTATTATTATATCATGACAAAACTTTATTTTATCAGTATATATTGTATGTTTTCTATGATAGCTAAGCTCACTTTATAATAAATTTTTTTCAAAACGGTTCTATTTGACTTAAACAAGGGGGATAAAAAAAACACAACAAAAATATATATATATATATAAAAGAAAATAGTGTGATTTCAATGTCGGCAAATGAGAAAAGAAGCCATTTATATGGAGTGTTGATGATGGGGTGTGGCGTTGATAAGGGTGTGAGGCAGCGATATGGAAGCAAGCAAGCAGAGGAAACACCATCACACCTTTACAACTTACCAGGTTCAACCACGCATTCGTTGTGAGGATTTGATTTTTTTCGTCCTAAAAAAACCCGCATAAAAAGGTAAATTTAATTAGTTAATTTATCTTTCATCACCCCTTCGCTATATAATCTGATGATTTTTATCCTTTGAAGGGGTTATACATGTTTCTACAAAGTAAGCGGTCTTCAATGAATTAATTATGATAAATAATGTATACATTAATATATAAATATTGAAAGATTATATATATGATTTAAATTACAAGTATTAAATTAAATAGTAAAAATAAATAACACTGAAGCAGATACCTCTGTCCTAATCTAATTAATGCATGTATATTCAAATATATATCTTTTAATTTATACTCTGCTAATTTTTTTTTAGGCATCTGCCTCAGTGAGAAACCTTTTTATTTGTTCAGAGAATTTTAACATTAACATTGTACTTCCAAAGAAATCACTATAAAAATGCTCAGTGAATGATGAAGACAACTTTTATAACTTTTATTTGGACATAATCAAATCTTTGAATATTTGAAGTAAACTTAATTATGAAAAAAGTTGTTCTCTTTTTGTCTTACTATTTATTCTAATTGAAACAGTATAACATGGATTAAATGACTCCAAAGTATTTGGACCTTAAATAAGTCCTATCTGTGACTTGGGACCACGTTTTTACGTGTCCTCCGAAGGACGGTGTAACTAAGGATTTTTTATTCCCATGAAAAAAATCCTAGAGCCATCTGCCTGGGTTGAACCAGCGAACATGGGTATAGAAGGATGTTGTGATAGCCACTACACCATAGGTGACCCCAATTTTATGTTTTAATGGTTATTTTAATAATCAATTATGTTTTTAACCAATGTTACTTGTTAACTGTTCTGTGGGCTCTTTTACGTAAAATTACTCACGATTGTTAAAGGTAGTTCCGCTGAAAACTCGAATTCGAAAAATTTCTAGAATACTTTTTCTTACTACATTTTTCATTCAGATGTAGGTGAGTGAATGAAAAACTCAAAGACGTTAATGAAAGCGAAAAGCTTAAAATCGAGATATATTAGAGACATTTTAATTGTCATTCATGACCAAGGAAAGGATTCTAGTATAATAAGTGAACTGCATTTTGAGTGGACTCTGCCTTTTATGATACAATCCTAAGGCATTGTGGGGTGCTCTGCAGAATATCTTCAAACTTTTAAACGGGAAGAGATTTATTACCCATCCCTCCACATCATGTTTCTTTGGGAAACTAAACAATCCTCGTTTATCATATATTTTATTTTTGTCGTAGAGACGTATGGAATATGATTCATTTAAATATTTTAGTACTATATTAGTAGTAAAAAGGGGAAAATATGTAATGGGACGAGCAATATGTTAAAGAGACTCCACTTAGACGTTATCAGCATAATAAAAAGCTTGGGCCAGTAGTACCCTGTTATAACCCGACACTTCAAGTTTTGAAGATACTGTAAACCTTACAAAAGAAGTAGATTTCAATGTTACTTTCCCTTCAGAAGAATCCCAACCAGTGATATATTTTTTTGTGAGATAAACCGAATTTAGCGATGAATAATTCTCCAGTTAATATACAAATAATTATTGAATTAATGAATTTATACGCAAAACGCCCGAAATAAATAAGTGCATTACTGTTTTTATATTTTCAATATATATTTTGTTTTAATTCTAACATGATTTACTTGTTTTTAACTTAGTCGTCATCTGTAACAATATAAAAGAAGTTTTACTTCAATCAAGCGTATAGGTTACACGTATACATTTTTTTTTTAGGTTTACCCTGCACCTTACAGTCATACGAACATCTTTTTTGAACATGGGAACATAAACAAATAAGGTTGAGTAAATAAATAAACGGTGAGGCTTTGTTTTAGGATTATTTCAGCAATTATGTTTTGCCTTCTTTTAGAAGGTCACTTTTTCTATTCAGGAGACCACCCTTCATATTGAATTTTTCACCATCCAAATCCTGCCTCAGGAACACCCCCATCTTTGCATCCTCCTCTTAGAGTCATATTCTCTGTTACTCCATCGTTTCATCTGACTGAGGCTTTCATCTCCCAGAGATGGGCAAAATCGCATTCGGAAATACGAATACGAATGCATTCGGAAATATCGGGTTTTGTAAATACGAATACGAATGCATTCGTATTTCAAAAAAGAAAAATACGAATGCATTCATATTTCGAAAAAAAAAAAATACGAATACGAATATATTCACTCATGTTGAGGATATTGAATATACGAACAAGGATATTGAGGATTGAATGGGCCAGAAACACTAAAATGGATATAACAAAGAATATCCAATATGTCATTGTAAAATGATGATTCAGATGGTATGAATTCTTGAGAAGAACGGATGAAGATAGAATCCCAAAGCTGATGATGTATTTAGAAGCTGGTGGAAGAGGACAGAGATGGGCAAAATCGCATTCGGAAATACGAATACGAATGCATTCAGGAATATCGGGTTTTGTAAATTTCAAAAATTTATTTCGTATTTAAAAAAAAATAGGAATATATTCATTGATGTGGACAGGTATACGCCCGTATTTCACAGGTATGCAAAGTAATAAGGTCGTATTCCACTGGTGTAAAAACGAATATGGACCATATTCCATTCCTGTACAAGTCAGGATGTACGCATTTGCAGGCGTGAATTCGAATACGGCGGTATTATAACTTATATTAAATGCCATAAAATTTCATTTTTATCAATTTTTTTAAAATATGATTCAAATATTGTTGCAATAACTTCTTTAAATACGAATATCTTTTTTATTTGTGGAAAATGAAAAATATTAATGAAGTAATGCACATATAAATTATATTAAAAACAAAAAAGAAATATTATCCATTTGATGTATTTTTCTTGAGCTTCAAATGTATATTGAAAGTAAAGCTCAGTAAATATTTTAACTTTTCAAACCAACTATCTGAAAATAAACAATATGCATTCAAGAATAGGTAAAATGTTGAATTTTAAGCATTTACAGTGAAGTGTTTAGGTACTCTAGGTATGGAATGACTCATTGGTTCTTCATGATCATGTTTCTATTTCCTAAGAAAAGGAGTTTGCTATTATTCCAAAACATTGAAAGTTGAAAAATAATAGTAATAAAATTAACTCTTTATAATGAAGTGAAGTAAAGCGCGAATAAAAGAACTTATGTAACATTCAAAGTTGTAATTGAGAGTGATGATAACTGCAAAAAACTTTAGTTATTATCGTATATACTATATTATTATGTTATTATTCATTTAATCTTATTAGTAATTTGATCTAAAATAAATGCTTTCATCGAAATTTAGTATAATTCTTTTTTCAATGTTAACTTTGTTTAAAGATAAGAATTAATATAAAGCCGCCTTAGAACCTAGGCACCGGGAATTTTACCATGATACCTTCCCTGCGACTTTAAGCCTATCAGAAGAGGCTAAATATGTGACATACTTCTTAGGAAATATTGCAAGACTCAAAAGCAGAAGGTATATATCTTTAGGTATATTTCAAATGGAGTGGGGGACATGCAGGATCCTTGCGATAGACCTCTTCCATTTTGGAATCCGTTCGATAATGGTGAAACAATTTTTATTTGACAAGTATTGTTCTGGGATATTTCTTTAGCAAAGCCAATGATACCGTTGTCAATGCCAGTATTCCCTAAAGATTCCCACATGAGTCTTTGAAGCACACTTTCATATGCTTTTTCGAGGTCTATTTTTTTTTTTTTTTTTTAACATATTTATAACTGTATTAAATAAAAATACATCTAGTAAATGTGATGGTAATATACAAAACTGTCATGAAAACATGTAGAGACACTACCCAGTGGCAGCACTCTAAAAATATTTTAAACTAGAAGGTCCCGAGGCCATTTCCTTTTCAGGTGCCTCGGAGGATTATCCGGAATTGAAGAGGAAGAAAGGATTGAAACTAGTGGGTTAGAGCGAGAATGGAGTTTGTCATGAAAGGATTGATACCTGGTCCGGGCCAAATCAGTAACATTAAGGATAAGTTTATTCGTGACAAAGTAAGGAGCGTTGAGGATTTTACGAAGGATTTTGGATTGTGAGGATTGGATGCGGGAAGAATTTGATGGTTTAGTAGAGCCCCAAAGATCTACTCCGTAAGTCCAGATTGGTCTTATAATAGTCATGTGGATGAGCCTTTTGTAGTTAAGAGGAAGGTTTGATCGTTTGTCTAGTAAGTGTTGAAGTAGCCTAAAGCGGCGAGTCGAAGTCTATTAAAATCAAATTTAGCCTTTTCGTTTTTTTCTGATTGTTTTTCAAATAACTGTCTCAAGCTGATCAGTACAGGACTACTCTTACGTGAATCCACATTGCTTCTCAGCCTATGTCACATTAAAATGTTGCCTCAAATTTCGACCTTTTGGTTCTAACTATCCGAACACAATGATAACATAATATTGTTCCATGATGATTAACGCCCAAGAGAGGGTTAGATCTGAGGTTGGCTAATGCATCGGATTCCTAGTTGGCTAATTATCTAGGGATCACGGTTCAATCGCCTGCTTGATCATTCCAAATGTGGTTAAGCACCACCCAATGCCTGTTTCATAATCACATCAACTGTCCGACTGCGGTAAAGAAATTATATTTATTTTTCGAAATTTATACTGTATAGACTCGTAATGACCTTGCTGTTGATCGCCTAGGAAAAAACAAGTAACCTAACCTAACCTGTATGGACTCGTCGCAATATGAAACACAGAACAAAAATATATCAGGTGAGAATGGTTGACTGTGTGAGTAAGTGAGAGAAGTTAGTTCAGGGTGCAGTCAAAAATATAAATGATCTTGAGACAATTGAAATCAATAAAAAACTTTTTGTAAATAAAAAATTAAAAACCGCGGCGTACAACCATTTTTGAATGCAAAGTAGAGCATTAATTTGGAACAGAAAATATCGATTTGTAAGCTGAAATAGAAAAGATGTTAAAAAAGACAACTTTTTTTCTGGAAATGCAAAAACAGTTATTTCCGAAAAAACAAACTTGACAACCCCTATTTTGCTTCTATCGAAAAGTGGTAGAGAGACGTTCCTTCCCTACATTCAACACTTGCTTGTAAACTCTTAGCGGCAGAAACAAGAAAAATACGATGCTTGGACGCGGTATTAGGGGAATAAATCGAAACATCGCAGATGTTTCATGAAAATAGTACTCTAGAGCAACTGTTCAAGCCCAACTAGATTTAAATTTATTTATTATTATTTAACTATGATTATTTTAATTTTTTATTTGTTTGTTTAAAACTGAAAGCAAAGAAATAAAATACATAATTTTTAACATTAAATGTAGCTATACAACAGTCACAATCCAATTGTTAATAAAAAATATATGGTTGATACCGTCGTCTCTACACTCGACACTCTCTCTCTCCTCGCTCAGTCTTTGCCCCCTCTTCTGTATTTTTAAATTAGTACACAGTGCATTGTGTTTAATTAATATTGAGACTAAAGCCAAGCCAGCCGGGCCCGGCATACACTATACATCGCCACAGCGACCTTTTGCAAGTGCAGCAAGCGACCATCAACCAAGAGTACCGACCGACTTCACAGACCAGTATAGACTTTTTTTTTTCTCTGTTCCTCATTTTGTTTTGGTTGTTGTAACTATTAATTATTTTCATTAATTCAATATCATTTAGTTAAAGTTTCTTTAATTTTTTTGGTTTATAAATATATTGTTATGAATTTTATGTAATGTTTGTATTATTAAAAGTCTATACCAATAATTTCCGCTTTGTTTCATTTTTTTAATTTGTTAATTAATAGTTATAATTCATTATAAGAATTAATCCTTGTGAATCAGCATATATTCTAAGGAAGAAGGATAGGGGTTAATATTTTGACACCGCCCCTTCCTCTACAACAACTTCCACGGAACGGAATGCGGTTTGAAACATTTCTCTGGGACCATTTTGGAACTTCTTTAATACGTTCACGCCGGGGTGACCCAACGGTGGGTCATACTTATCTGTTCCGTGGGGCGACGGGCATCACAGGGGTGTCACTTGTTTTTTGATAATAAGTTTATTTTATTTATTCTCAACATTAAATTTTGTAGGAATTAACAAGCATAAGGGTTTATTTATTAAATACTTTATAACTTTCAACATGCTCCCTCAAATGACTCTTATCGGTTAATTTCATTTGATTACTTTTCATAAAAAAAATTATTTAGCTCTGCATGATTTCATTTCATACTTTTACCCCCATAAATAAGAATATAATATATAATATAAGAATTATTTTAATAATAAATAATAATATAAGCATTATATTTAATAATAAATAATAATATAAGCATTATATTTAATAATAAATAATAATATAAGAATTATTTTTAATAATAAACAATAATATAAGAATCTTTTTTAAGTATTTCCATAATTATTCCTTCAAGTCATATGTGTATGTCAAAACTGTTATCAAAATAATATCGCACTAAACAGGTTGGAACTTGGAACAGTGTCGCCCCGCCCCACGAAGCGTTACTAGCTAAGATAGTCCCGCCTCATCGAAAAAAACGTAGATATTCGCCCCGACGTGAACGTGTTAAGCCTATAATTTTTTGTATTCACTCTGTTCGCAACAGCATACAGAGTATTCAAAAGGGAAATAAATCATTCATTTAACAAGGACGGAGGTAGTAATAAATGAGCATTTGATGTATTCCCAATTTATGGGAAAGCACAGAACTCTTTGATTTTGGATTAGTTTACTCTACTTATATCCCCATTATTTACTTTAAAAAATCCCTAGTCTTCCAACTTCTATTTCTTTTCTTATAACAATTATAAATACTTGATAAGAAATAAAATTTAAGCTGAAAGCTTGCTGTGGTATTAAGATTAGCAGTTATTCTGAGGATTAAGGAGCGCCTAAATCGCTGGCAAAACCTTTTAATGAATAATGAGGCAACCTTAGAGCCCAGCAATAAAAATATCGTTTTATCTTTCGTAATAACTGCCACTGTAATAAAAAAAAAAAAAAAAAAAAAAAAGGAGCGGAATAGGCCATTACTTTTAACGATACCCAGGGGTAGTATAATTTATCGCTCTACCTTAACTAAGTGAATCTCCGCAGTTATCCATATGAAGATAATTATTCTATACTTACTTGTGGAGCACACTTGTTTTTGTGGGTTTTCTTTTTATAACGAAATCCATTTTTTTATTAAGATAATAAAAATGAAACAAAAGACAGGGTGAATAGAGGCAAAGGCCAGTACCCCGGCCAGTACGGCACAATTAGCACGGCGGAAAATTTTAAGCAATGCTCTGTTATCTGTTATTTAGATTGGACAAACCAAACAAAATTTAAATAGTAGAATCACTCAACACACTAGTAATTGTAAATCCACCATTGAAAATATAACAAAGCCACTGGTTTATCCACTCATAGCACAGAGCACAAGCACCAATTTGATTTTAACAGCCCGGAAATGTTAGCTGTAGAAAACAATAGTAAAAAAAAGAAGATATTAGAAGCCATAACCATTACTAAAAATATCCAGTAAGTATGTAATTTCCAAAAAGACACTCAAACATTATGTAATGCATACACTAAAATTATCTCTAAACTTAATACAGTAAACCCTCTTTTTAACGAACACGGTTATAACGAACACCCGTTTATAACGAACTATTGTTGCGGTCCCTTGAAAAATAAATAGAAAACTATGCTTTCTCCTCGTTTATAACGAAATATCCTTTTATAACGAATTAACGAACTACTTTTATGGACCTCAGAATTGAATTTATTCGGTTATTACCAAAAATAAAGAAGAAAAAAATTATGAAACACCTTAATTCCCAGTAAAGAGAGGCGCCTTTCTGTCCAAATCCTTACCTCTTCCTTCTATTCAGCTCAATTCTATGATTGACAGCTTATGGTTTCTAGTGTTTCAGCTAGTTTTTCGGTTTTTATTGCTTTTATTACTTGCTTTAGTTACAGTTTCCTACGAGGTCAGAGAGAAAATCCATTGATTTAAATACAAGGTTAGTGATTCTCCAAGAAGTGGATAAAAAAATTGAGTCGAAATCGAAAATTGTGGAAAAATACGGGATATCGAAATCTCCTCTATCAACGATTATCACTAATAAAGATAAAATCGATGCCTCCGTTGCGTCTTCATCGGGATGTGCAAAAAACAAAAAAAAAAGTTTATAATTTCAAATTTATAAGAATTGCTGTGATTTTGACATTGTAAGTTCCTTTTTAAGTTTTGTATTTTGAATGATGGTTTATGTTAATCTCAAAGTATTATGTAAAATCTGAAATAAGATAGATATATGTACATAATGCATAGTTTTAACTGCTTTTGTAGTTTCTAAATAAACATGTGCCTGAAAACAAATGCTGTATTGAAAACATTTCTTTTTAACCACCAGAATTTATACCAAGACATATAATATACATACGATATATTTTTCGGATATAACGAATTCTTTTATAACTAACAGAGAATTTGTTGGTCCATTGGAGTTCGTTAAAACGAGGGTTTACTGTATATAACAATAGGATTTTTATAAATGAAACCTCCTAATGACATTCATCATGTTGGTAATCAGATTTGTTATTTTTTTTTTTTATTTATTTAAAGAAATTTACAACTGTATTAAATAAATACAACAAGTAAATAGGCTTTATATATGATTAGTACACATGGTAGTCCTGAGAAGAAACTACCCATTGGTAGCACTCCAATGTCTTATGTTAGAAGGTCTCTTGGCCATCTTATTTTAAGGCGCCTCGGTGGGTTGTCGGGAATAAATATGGAGGAGAGGTCACGGATAAGCGGGTTTGAGTGGGCAGGGAGTTTGGAATGAAAAGAGGTATATCTGTAACGGGCCAAGTCTTCAACTAATGGGATATTTAGGTCTTTATGGATGATTTTATTAGTAACAAAGTAAGGAGCATTGAGGATTTTACGAAGGATTTTGGACTGCAAGGATTGGATGCGAGAGGAATTCGATGGTTTAGTAGACCCCCATAGCTCAATGCCATAGGTCCAAATAGGCCTGATAATTGTGATATAAATGAGTTTTTTGTAGTAAGTAGGAAGTTTTGAGCGTTTGTCAAGTAAGTGTTGTAGTAATCTGTATCTACGAGCAGTTTCCTGTCGTTCCAGTCTATTATGAGGATTCCATGTTAGGCGTTTGTCGAGGTGGAGTCCTAAGTACCGAATCTGTTCAACAGGAGTAAGTAGGATATTGTTAAAGGATACGGTGGGGCAGGAAGTCATAGGCTTACGACGTAGAGTGAAGGTGATTTGATGGGATTTATTTTGATTCTCCAGTTTTGACACCATTCTTCAATGGCTGAAGATTTGTTATTTAATTTAATTTTTTTATGTTTATTAAATGATCTGCCATTTTAATTTTAATACCCTTCTCCCCCCTTTAATGGATATCCTATTTAGACATGAGGCTTTTGGTTGTGAGCATCCACTCACACTAGGTAATTGCACCTTTTTAAAGTTAATTATTTATTTGGTTCATATTTATTAATTAAATTTGTACAATGGTGAGCATAGTACATCAACTGATTCTATTTATATTTCATTTCTATAGCGGAATCATTTTCATTGTTCTTTTTTTTTCATGTTTTATTCTTAAAAATTTAAATAGTTTTGATAGATTTTTAGGAATTTAACGTTAATCTCATAGATCATTAACAATTTTAACTGTATAAATTTTATTATTTTATCATATATTTTAACATTATTATATAATTTTCATGATAAAATTGTTAGATGGATTATTTGTGATTGTGACGATATTTTGTACTTTCAGATAAATTAGTTCCTATTTTAATAGTTAATAAATTAGATATTTTGCACCTGAAGATGGCATTTTAGCTGAAACGTCGTGCATTTATTTTTAATAAAAGAGTGGTGAAGTATAAATTCAATTCAACTTTCATTATTTTTTTTTTTAAACTTCTCAAATCGATTTCAAGAAGTTTATCAAGTCAATTTTGTGTGTTAAGTGTACTAGATTTCTAAATGATGCTATAAAACAAATATGTCAAGATGTGAAATATATTTCAAAAAATAACTTGGTAGATTGTATTCTTTAAAGATGACAAGAACAATAAGAGTGGAGAAAGTGATACTTTTATGACATATTCTTAAAAATATTATTTCGGCAAATACAAAAATTAGCCATTTATATTTATTTATTTATCATAACATATACGAAAAGAGTTTATAAATTAAGTTGTTATCGGTGGGGCGTGCTCCCCAAGCATCTGTTATTTAACTACAATGGTGCCCCAACTAAGACAATTATTCAAATGGCTACCGCACTTACCAAACCTAAGCTCCAATTCTAGGATGAATACTAATAGTATTATTCCCTAGGAGATCAATTCCTCGAACCCAATTTATTCTTTTGTAAAAGAAATCATACAACATGCACTTACCTCCCATTTTTTTTTTTATTTAAACATATTTATTGATATTTACAAGTTTATTATTATATACAACATGTAATTGCGGTGGACATAGTTAACTGACATGAAATACATGAAGAGACGCCACCCATTGGCAGCACTCTAAAAATATTTTAAACAGGAAGGTATCGGGGCCATCTTCTTTTCAGACGCTTCGGAGGATTATCAGGAATCGAAGAGGATAATAGGATAGAAACTAATGGATTAGAGTGGAAATGGAGTTTTTCATGGAATGATTGATACTTGGCTCGGGCTAATTCAGTAACATATAGGATATTAAGGTCTTTATGGATGAGCTTATTCGTGACAGAGTAAGGAGCGTTAAGGATCTTACGAAGGATTTTGAATTGCAAGGATTGTATACGGGAAGAATCAATGGTTTAGTAGAGCCCCATAGGTCTACTCCGTAAGTCCATATCAGTCTTATGATGGTCATATAAATAAGTCTTTTGTAATTAAGTGGAAGGTTGGAGCGTTTGTCCATTAGTGTTAATGTAGTCGAAAACGTAGGGCAGTTTCTTGTCGTTTTAGTCTTGTATGGGGATTCCAAGTCAGACGTTTGTCAAGGTAGAGTCCTATGTATCGAATCTGTTCAACAGGGGCTAGTGGAGTTTCATAAAAGGATATTGTAGGGCAGGAAGTCATTGGTTTACGATGAAAGGTAAAGTTTATTTGGTAGGATTTGTTAGAGTTAATTTTAATCCTCCAATTCTGGCACCATACTACAAGGTCACGGATGTGGGATTGAAGAGTGTGGGAGGCAGTAAATGGATCATTATCTACCAATAGCACACACGTAATCAGCATAGGTAGAAAGGAAAGTGTTAGGATGGGTTGGGATATCAGCTGTATAGACTGTACGGGTCCTAGGATGCTGCCTTGAGGAACACCAACAGATTGAGAAAAAAGGGAGGAATAGGAGCAGTGGAGATTTATTCGGAAAGATCAATTAACAAGGTACGACTGGAAAATAAGTAGGAGGGAGAAATAGACGGAGCTTGTAAAGCAATCCCGGGTGCCAGACTCGGTCAAAGGACACCTCCCATTTAAATTCTATTTGAGAACAAAAATATATAGAATAGAGTGTTTTTTTAATTAAATAAAAAAATCTGGTGCGGGAAACACACGACTTTCATTGACCTTGGCTGTTAAAATCAATTTAAGGACTATTAAATAAATTTAAATTTAAATATCCCCAGAGCACCCTAACAAAATTAAAAAACTTCCTTCTCTTCCTCCTAGTCAACCAAAGCCTCAACCTCCAATGGCCCAGAGGACTGAACACCCTCGTACCCCACGGCGGGCTCAGCACTCAGCCAACACTCCTGATCAAATAAGTTATCCTTCCCACGACTCTTATCCACATCCGTTCTCCAACCCAGATCTATCCAATATATACTCCATTCTAAATTCCTTTCTCTCAGATCTTAGAGATACCATCAAACCGCTTATCAATCTTCTTACTAGAGTCCTTTCCCAAATCCCATTCAGTCTCCCACTATGAGCGTAAAGCCCTTAACTACCCTTTTGTGGAATGCTAATGGCCTGCATAACCATCGTGACGAACTGGACGTATTTCTACATGACAAACACATAGATATAGCACTATTAACAGAAACACACTTCACACGACGATCACATTTTTACATACGTGACTACATCACTTATAGATCAGACCACCCAGACAATACTTCCCATGCCGGGTCATGTATCCTCATTCATAAATCCTTACCTCATTCCCTTATCCCTTCTACTCCATCTGACGCCATACAATCAACCTCAGTAACCATTTCAACTCGTCCTTTCCATCTTACAATTTCAGCTGTATACTGCCCTCCTGGTAACTCCCTTTCCCACAGTCAACTTGAAACCCTGTCCCGATCCCTAGGACCGCGCTTTATTGCTGGAGGAGACTACAATGCGAAACATCAACGATCGGGTTGCCGAACATCCAACTCCCGTGGCAATCTCCTTTCTCGAGTCTCCACCTCCCATTGCTATACAATCCTTCCGCCAATGACCCCGACATACTGGCCTACATCCCTCAAAAAACGTCCTGATATCCTGGACATATTTGTTTCCTCTCAGATATCTTCCTCTCAATCCAAAATCAAATCCCTAAATGACCTGTCATCTGATCATAGTCCAGTTCTGCTTTCCTTGCATTCAGGCCTTGTTCCTAAACCCACCATTCCCACTCTTATTACAGAACGAGTAGATTGGGACGGATTCAGATATGACTTGGAAAACAAACTTGACTTTAAAATACCACTAAAGACTAAACATGATATTGATAAAGCTGTTGAAAAACTGACTGACTCAATCAGCAGTAGTATACTCGACAACACTACAACCATTAACACTACTAACTCACAGGAGACTATACTGCCACAGCACATTCGAATGTTATTAAGGGAAAAACGCAGAGCAAGATCGAAGTGGCATAGGACTAGATGGTCTTCAGACAAAACTTATTATACCAAACTTACTATCAGACTAAAATCAGAAAATTAAAAATTCAAAACTTACTCAACTTTACGGAAAAAATAACTATTACAGACAGATCGTTATGTATGACCACAAAAAAGCTACTGAAGTACAAAGAATGTAATCATCCACTCCTAACTGAATCCCATATCTGGACAAGATCTGATGAAGAAAAGGGTCAGATATTCGGTCAGCACCTTTTTAAAACCTTTAATCCACATCCAGATATGCATAATCCCGGTAGAATTTATAATTTATAAAACTATTATTCTTTCGACGGTTCTTTACGGATGTGAAACGTGGCCGCTTACTTTGAAGGATGAACAACGGCTTAAGGTCTTCGAAAATAAGTTATTGCGTAAAATATTTGGTGCGAAGAGAGATGAGGCCACTGGGGAGTTTAGAAGGTTGCACAACGCGGAATTGCGGAACTTGTATCCTGTGAATATAATTGAGCTGATATGATGGATGTATAATTGAGCTGAATATGATTGAGCATCGCGGAGACTCAAATGGGCGAGTAAAATTGTTGGGCTCGTTGAAGAACGGTTGCCGAGAAAGTTGGTATTCGCTAATCCTACTGGTAGGCGTCCGAAAGGTAGGCCGAAGCCCCGATGGGAGAATTGCGTTAAGGCTGATCTCGGGGGCTTGGGCTTGAACGGTGAACATTGGACGTGACGTTGCAGGCGGAGTTTAGTGGTATCGGCATCGAACCTTCGGGTTCGGTAAGCCTATTATTAATATTATTATTACAATACTTTCTCTTACTACATATTTCATACATAGGTAAGTGAAAGTAAAAATTAATTAGCTTTATATGGTATTATTTATCGAAAGTTTTAACGACCTCAATATTTTCCTTTGTTGTATATTTCATAAATAGCATAGTGACTGTAAAAAGTAAAGTAAGTGAGGCAGACTCACAGACTTGTTGTGCCACCTGCTCATTTAGTGCTCCTCGCCTGCTATTCTATTCTATTTTAAAACGTGTATTCGCAGTGAAAACACGAATTTGAAAATTTTCACCATCACAACACTTTCTCTAATTACATTGAGTGTCAAAAGTATTCTGAATTCACGATCACTCTGTAATTTACTTGATTTTATCTTATTTTTTCAGTTTTTAAAGAATTTTTATCGACTTTATAATGTTAAATATGAGGTATACCAAGATGAAGCTAAGACCGAAGATGACCACAAAAATCATTTTATTTTTAACGTTGTTAATGTTTGTTTATGAAAAAATTAAAAATAGAAGTGTCAAAAGTATTCGGAATTACGTGGTTTTCAGTTTATATTAATGCATTAATCATATATCTACACCCAGTTGATAAACCTTTTTGTAGAATTATACTATTATATTATTCCAGCAAAAAATCGTTCTGGGTTATTAATTACTTTTTTGTTGTGAAATATTGTCCCACTCAACCTCTTATTTTTCCTTGAGGTCATTTTAATTTTTAATAACGTATTTCCTGATTATCAATTTTAGTAGGACCCACAAATGGTTAATTATATTTAAGAGAAATAACAGAGGAGAGATTTCGAGAACTTTTAGAAAAATGTTCTGGAACCAAATCTGAATAGAAGTTGTATATCTGTCCACAGTCATGGTCGCGCTTATCTTGAAAATTTAATTTCTCCGTCATTTTTCCTCTACTTTTATTTCTGGCTTTTCATATTGAAAAAATACACTATATTATCATTAATTCTTTCTATGAATGCAAACTTATCAAACTCTTTCAAACAAATACAGCCCTAACCATGACTGACCACTCAAGTTGTTTTACTATGCCATACTTCTACCACGTATAATGAAATGAATAATGAAAAAACTTCTTTATTATCCTGGGACTAAGGTCCCTTAAGAATAAAATAAACATACATAATTGATGACCGGAAACAGTGTGGTCATGGCTTAGAATAACAAATTACTAAACTAAAAAATAATTAAGGTAGTGATATATGTACATCTTTACAAGTCAGACTTTCGGAATAAGAAAAAACAAAAAAAAAACAGAAATAGCTGGTTCATCAATGATAATTTGAGTACTATAAACACACAAAAATAATAATAATAAAATTGGTATTTATAGCATCTGCAGTTTGAAGTTATTGTCTGTTTGACTGGGTATGGAGAAGGTGGTTGAAAAGTAGCGATTTGAAGGAGGAAGCAGCACTTACATGACGGATCTCAGGAGGAATAGAATTCCAAAGAGTGGTTGCTTTGGCTAGAAAGGACTTGTCAAAGGCAGCAGTACGGTGAGGAGGAGGGTAGAGGTCAGAAAGACGGGATCTAGTAGAACGGGACTGAATTGATGATTTAAATTGAAGGGATTGAAGATGTGCTGGGACGATGAGTTCTGATAACCTGGTAGAGGAAGGAGGCTAGGAAATACTGGCATCTGTAACGAGGATAAAGCCACCTTAACTCGGTGTAATACTGGGTTATATGCGTGTCTCTGGTAATTCCGAATACAAACCGTATTGCACAGTTCATAATACGCTTAAGTTTTGCTTCGAGCTCACCTGAAAGTCCGCTGTACACCTTATCGTATACATATATAATGTAATGAGTTCTTTATTCGGTTTCCTTGTAACCATATTTTTTTCACAGGAACCATGTATTTTAGCATGGGCCTGATCTGTAACATTTAAATTCATCAACCTTCTTTAAAAATAAATTTGAAAATTTTCAGCCTTTTCTCTTATTGCCTACCTGCTGACAGATTTTTTCACAACTATTTGCATCATGTTGTTTTTTTTTCGTAGTAACTTTTTTGAATGCGGCGAATAGTTAAACACTTATTGTGCATCTAGGTCTTGATAACCCTGGAGTTGTTGATTACGAAACAATATTTTTCTTATTAAGTGGTAAAAATGAGAAAATAAAAATAACTTTCACGTGGTTTCACATTTATAAAGTATTTTACTCATGAGGAATTTATAATTTGGGGGAAAAATTATATTCTAATAGGAGGCGAAAACAATATTTCTGATATTGTATCAGCTGAGAGGGGGTTTCAAGGTGCTACCTTTCGGGAAAACAACAAACCAGAATGCAGTAGCTAATATCACCTCCTCCAGGGTTATGTTATTTTTAACGTTATGGAGTTTTTAATCAAATAATTATACTAATTACCAGTTGTATTACTAGTTTCACAATTCAAATAAATACTCAAGCTCCAAAGTATTGAATATGTATTATATACGCAGGTTTCTGTAATGTACATCATGTAAACAAAGTCTTTGTGCGATGCGATGCGTTGTGTAATGTGATTTATGGATTTCTCTCCTTGCTTTTTATTTCTTCGCGAGTTTCGAGGGGAAATTTATTGCGCATTAAGCGAATTCCATACATGAAGTGAATCCGAGATTGAAAGGGACGATCTATATTTACCTCACTGCTATTTTCACTATTAACGAGTTCATCTGGCTTAACAACTACCACAGTGAAGGAAGGAAAACTATTACGAATATAGAGGTGAGATTTACCATATCAGTTATCATTGTTTACTTTTTTGATTTTGTGAAAATTAAAACCTAATGGTTTTTCATTGTTTACCTGAATCGAGAATAAAGCATTTTATCTTAAATTTTTGTCAAAACAAATGAATAATATATATCATTTCTCTGATTATTATTTTTAAAAAAATGAACTAAATGTAATCCTAGTATTATTTAGAAGATAAACAATACTTTCCTTACTTACAACCTTATCATTAAAGCGACTTTTCTTTTTCTTTATCAATATTTTGAAGGACTCAAACCGCATAAAAATGAATCATAAAGGAAATATTGTTTCTCAATCCTCGTACATGCAGTAAAAAAGCTATTAATTAAATTGGCTAAAAGACACAGAAAAGTGGCCTATACGTTTGATATTGATAAAATATAGAATTGACTTTTTCCTTTTTTTTTAAATTGTCAATAGCTGCTTGAAAATATAACAGTGGAATAAATGAACTAAATAAAGTGGAATAAATAAGAGAATTTTATAAAAATAATTGTATTGTAATTATTTTTTAGTTCTTAAATTTAAATTAATATAACTTGGTCAGTATATATATTTTCATATTCATTTTCGATTTTTTTGATTTAAAAAAAAATCTTAAAAAATGTTTGAATGTTTTTATATGGCCATTTTTAAGTAAACTATAAAACAATGTGAAGGCAATGAAAAACTGAAAAGTTAAAGGCTTAATTTGTATTAATCCAGTAAATTTAAAATTTTATTTTATTTTTGAAATTTTCTAATCCTTAAAATGGCTCATACCACCCATACCCCATCCCATCCCTGCCCATATTCCTAACCGTCCCAGTCCCTCTTTTTAATAATTAAGAGGATAGAAAATACATTTTCTGACTACTATTATTTATTGTTGAAAACGTTTTAATGAATTATCCCTTTATCATATTCGGTTGGATATATTTGAATTACAAAAAGGTTTTTATGTCAATGTTGAAAAAAAAAAAATAATATTAATGATCCCGGAAGCGATAATATTTCCAAACTGGTATATCGCTAGTAAGTAAGTTAGTACATTTTTAATATCATTATATAATTTATAAATAGTACATGTTCTTCTATCTATAGTTTTGCTTTAGTAACAAAATCATTTGTTGTTGTATGACAGATATGGAGATGTTAGAAGGTTATAACCTATTGATTGAAAAATCTATCTATTCCATACATATACAAGTGAATTGTCTTTGTTTCATTTTGTTGGCTTTAAAAACCAATTTAATTATTTTTGTGAAACTTTATCTAAAGTACTTTCCAACTGTAAAAAATCTGGTGCGGGCAACACACGACTTTCACTTACCTCCATTTTTAAAATCAATGAAAGAATTTTCAAAACAGTTAGAGATAAAAATACGTGAAACTATTAAGGAATTAATTAAATTTAATTTCTATAGAAACATGTTTTTCATTAAAAAATCTATTATATTATTATCTAAAATAATCAGTTAGTTTTATGTCCATTTCATCACTCTCTATTAACTTTTAAAAGCTTGTGTATGAGATAATATTTTTTCTAAAATCTTTAGCTTTCCAACGGTATATCATACATGTATATTACTGCTCTTATGTTCAAAAACGAAAAATTGCATTAAACAAATATTTTTTTCTGTTTCCTCCTTTAGTTGGGTATCGAATTTATTCAATTTATATATTTTCTTGTTTTTCATCAGCTTTAACAAGATAATATAGTTATTTTTATTTAATCTACAAAATTAAAGGTACTTTAGGGGAAGAAAATTTAAAATATCGGCATTTAAGCCCTGTCAGAGCATTTTAATCAAAATAAAACCTACATGATATTAAAGTCCATTAAATTTTACATCGATATAGCGAGTTTAATCAAAATCGTCGGAACCGTTTTTGAGAAAATCGAAAAAAGATGCAAAATGCATGGTATAAAGTGCCTCTTCTGGTAAGCTCATTTTAATGAAAAAAGTTTTGTAACGTCTCGGGCGTATAGTTGTCTTAAATATGAAATTTCAGTTTCATAGGACTTAACGTTTCCGGCCGGGAGTTACCACACACACACACACACAGACCTTTTAGCGGGACTTGTTTATTTGGACTCAGGGGACCCTAAAACGTTTATTTCCGTTGAAAACTGGAATTAGAAAATTTTCACGATCGCAATACTTCCCCTTACTATATATAGTAAGTTAAAGTAAAAACACATGCACATAGCAACTATACATAATAAAATTCACTAATTATATTAAGGATGATTTGATGAAGGTTTTTATTAATCCCAATAATTAATACGAACAAATTATATTGGTCATAATTTCTCTAAGGAAAGGTATATTGCATTGAGAATCAATTTAAAAATATATATATTTATTCAAATTTATGCTTAACGAATCAAATACAAGATGCAACACCTAAATGTGAACCACTTTGTTATTATGACAAGACAGACTCGAAGGAAACAGGTTGTACTGCTTTAAAACATATTACTTTTTTTTTTTTTGTAATATTCTTTAGACTTTTTTATGATATATTTGTTCTTAATTATATATTTTTCAAAGTATCCATTAGATTGGTTGGTATCTTAAAATGTTTAGAACGTTTAAATTTATGAAAAATAATTTTATTGTCAAAATTGAACAATATTATCAACAAAAAAAAAAGAAAGATAAATGTCAGAAGCTTATTATCACGAGTGTGTGTGTGTACTGATGCCTTCATTTCCAAACGGTACTAAATGACATATTTTTCGAAATCGATATTTTGACATGTTTGTATTATTATAGTTTTACCGATTTAAAATTTGTAATCCGATTTCATCTAAAAAGGGCTAATTCTTTTAAAAAACTTTCTTTTTTTTTAAATTATATTTTATTGAAATTTACAACTCTCTGAGAAATATCTTTCCTTGTTAGTTAATTACATTTGATTATGTATTCTTCATAAAGAAAGCAAATATTCAAAATACCTTTTATTTATTAATGGCCCTATAATAAGAAAGTATGTAATTATGAAGTTTGTTCTGAACTTTATTTTCTATTTCTGTGTATTTAGCAAATGTATTTATTTGTAATAACTACGTGGAAACAATATTTAACTATAGAGACTGACAAATAAATGACTTTTAAGATTTTATTTTACATTTTTCAACAAAAAAACCAAAGAATCCTATTAGGTTAGATCAGGCAAGATTTTTCTTCTCATATTTAGCTAGGTCAGGGAATGCTAATTCTTACCATTTTTAGGATCAAATGCCATTATTCTATTACAATGTGAGTTTCTGAAAATTTTCACACTAAATTTACCTGGCTGTAAGAAGAAATAATGTGAAAATACTTAATTTAATTGAGAACCTACTAGAAACAATGCGACGCAACTAAATTGTTTAAAACAGCCTAAAAAATGATTATTATTTTAAAACCATTGATCAAAATTATAGCGGTGATTCAAGACGTGCTAAATGAACAAATAAAGATGCTCAAAATGAAGAAAACAATAAATTAATGGTAATATATTATGGGGTTAAATGTTTCTGTTCTATAATAGGAAATATAGTAACTTTTGGAAGGAAATGAAATGAAAGGTTTGTAATGTATTGAGGATACTTAGCGGAGTTCATTATTAAATATTTTTAATATTAAATAATAAAATATTAAGAAACCTTTGTCAGCAAAACATCAAAAGGCGTTTACCTCCATGGATGCCTCAAGCAATATGCACCTCAGGAAAATTCCTATGCATTAGGACAAAGGACCCTTGGCTTGGGGTACTTTTCATATCAGCCCCGCCCGAGGTGACAACGATGAGGAGAAGATTTGAAATAAGGAGTCAAGTTTTATCCTGAAGAAGCGTGAGTCGGGTTCTATCTACAAGAAGAGGAGGTGGCCGTCGGTGTTCTGAGAGCAGCTGGAGGATGAAGCAGAGAATGGACGTCATAAGATGATTCCACCTTCGCCAGCCGACAGTGTTTTAAAGGTATCTCGTTATTTGTAATATTGTATGGCAAAGGTAGTAGTGAAAATGTCCCTCAGTATTCTCAATCAGAGTTCTAGGCAATGTGTTAGTATAATGGATATGTGTAAATTAAGAATTATAGTAATGTATTAATTGAATCTTGTTTACTTTAATCTTACCCTCCATGCCACCTATCGGATTGATAAACACGATACCTTTGGAAAGGAGATCCTATGGTATCATTAAATATAGTTTATATATTGACTAAATATAGTAAGTGAGCTAGTTTTTGAAGCTACCTCTGCCTTAAAAAAGCAGCCGGTCAATATATTATGGGGTTAAATGTTTCTGTTCTATAATAGGAAATATAGTAACTTTTGGAAGGAAATGAAATGAAAGGTTTGTAATGTATTGAGGATACTGAGAGGAGTTCATAATTAAATAATTCTAATATTAAACGATTAATGATAACGAACCTTTGTCGGCAAAACATCAAAAGGTGTTTACCTGACCCCCTAGATTTCCCATCGGTATGAGCCCCCCAGCGGTACCAGAAACCTCTGGTAGTTTCCCCCCAGCGGCGGCCAACAAGAATATTAAGATGGGTGAAAAGATAAGAATAATAGCACAAAGGCTATACCGCCAACCGGGGCACTTCCCATATTGGCCCACCCGAGGTGACGAGAATGAGAGAGAAGAACCGAAGAGGGAGTCAAGTTCTATCCTCAAGAGGAGTGAGTCGGGTTCTATCTACAAGAAGAGGAGGTGGCCGTCGGGGTTCTGAGAGCAGCTGGAGGATGATGCCAAGAAAGGGGACCTAAGACTGATTTCACCTTCGCCAGCCGGTTAAGGGTTTCAAAGGTATATCGTTATTTGTAATATTGTATGGCAAAGGTAGTAATATATCCCTCAGTATTCTCAATCAGAGTTTTAGGCAATGGGTTAATATAACTTATATGTGTAAATTAATAATTATAGTAATGTATTAATTGAATCTTGTTTACTTTAATCTTACCCTGAATGCCACCTATTGGATTGGTAAACACGATACCTTTGGAAAGGAGATCCAATGGTATCATTAAATATAGTTTATATATTGACTAAAGATAGTAAGTAAGCTAGTTTTTCAAGCTACCGCTGCTTTAGAAAAGCAGCCGGTCAAAAACATAGCAGGTTATCTGTTTGCAGAGGATATAGTACGTTTTCGAAGGAAATGTTTTAGTACCTTTTGGAATGAAATAAAATGTGGGTTTAGTACCTTTTGGAATGAACTGCATTTTTCATATACGTTTTTAAAGGATTTTTATGTTTTTTAGTTAAAATCTGATGACGGATTTAGATAAAACTAAACCGTTAGAATACAAATATGTCAAAATATTAATTTCGAAAAAGATGTCTTTTAGTAGGTTATGGAAATCAAGCTCTCAATTATTATCGTGAATGTTGCATTGCAGATAGATAGATATTGTAGAAGGAAGATAAAATATGGCTAATACAATATTCTATTATTGGACCGAAAATCGCCGCTGAATTTTCTGAAATGAGTTGAGTCTGAGAGAAAATTGAATCGAAGAGCCGTCGGAAGATGTCTATAAATAGTAAGGACCCAGCCAGGATTCCAAATAACGGAAAGATGTTACACAATGATTTAGCTTGGTTGATGGCCCACTGATTCGGGGCCAGGCCATAAAAAGTTTAGTCTTTAGTCTCACTAGATGATTATTTGCATTTACTACTCACAGCTAAATTCTTCCCACTATTGGCGAATACATTGAAGGTAAACTAAGATTAAATTCACTCACTTCCAGTCTTACTTTATTGAATGTTTCATAAATACTCATAGCTTCTAGATTTTTCTACCTTCTCTTATATTCCTAGCTCAGCCAAAATATTATATAGTTTTTGGTAGTGAATGTAATCATAAGATTTTTTTTTTATTTGACCTAAAGCAGATGAACGACACCGCCACACTGTGGGAATAATCACGATTAATGACCGAAATTCTACAACACTTGATCTAATCAAGATAAATTAAAAGTTCTTTTGGGATGTCCTTATTAGTGAGTATAAAAAAAAAAATTACCTCGTCACATTTTTAATAATTTTTCAAAGATACTGACTTCATACATTTTTTTTTGTATTTGATCAATCAATATTCTACATAAGAATATTCAAATGGAAAGAATTGAAATATTGTCCGCTTTAATAGATGTTTCTGCCTTTATAATTCAAGAATTTACGACGTACCTAAACAGAATTTATAAAGAATTAAAGGCAAAACATCGACAACTTTAATTTAAAAAGATAATATATTTTGGCCAACTGTACGTCATCCTACAGACCTATTAGCCTTCTTCCGATCCTCTCCAAAATCGTCGAAAAACTCCTATTAAAACGAATCCTAGCCAAATTTCACAATTTTCCTTCACACCAGTTTGGATTCCGTCCTCAACATTCCACGGTTCAGCAAGGACTCCGAGTTGTAGACCACATTTCCTCCGCCCTTGAGTGCAAGGAGTATTGTTCGGGTGCCTTTCTGGACATAGCTCAAGCTTTTGACCGGGTGTGGCACCCGGGACTGCTCTTTAAGCTCAAAACCCATTTACCTCAATCTTTATACCTAATCCTCCGATCCTATTTATCAAACCGCTCCTTCCGAGTTCGTTGTGGTTCCGAATTTTCCCAACATTATTCTTTTGAGGCCGGTGTTCCTCAAGGCAGTGTCTTAGGACCCGTCCTCTACATCCTCTACACCGCCGATATCCCTACCGATCCCAAAACCTTTCTGGCAACATTTGCTGATGACACAGCCATTTTATCATCCGATTCCGATCCTGAAGTTGCATCGCTAAATCTCCAAAGGCACCTTTCCCTTGTCGAAGACTGGTGTAACGCTTGGCGTATTAAGGTGAACGAAAACAAGTGCTCACACGTCACATTCACTCTTCGACGCAAATCCTGTCCAACGGTTTATTTCAATTCCCTACCGCTTCCTTCCTCTGACACAGTCCGGTATCTTGGCTTTTTATTAGACAAAAGACTGACGTGGAACCCACACACAAGACTTAAAAGAAAAGAACTTAACCGCAGATTTGGCCAGTTATACAGACTACTAAACAGAAAATCTCATCTTACAGTTGACAACAAATTACTAATATACAAGACAGTACTGAAACCAATATGGACCTACGGACTTGAACTGTGGGGGACAGCTAAACATTCTAACATCAAACGCATCCAATCCTTCCAATCCAAAGTTCTCCGAACAATAGTTAATGCTCCTTATTACGTTACCAACTCTACCCTACACCACGACCTTAAAATTCCGTTTATTTTAGACCTGGTACCATCCAAATTTTCAAAATTTCATCAGAACCTTAGTCATCATCCTAACCCTCTAGCACAATCCCTATCCAGTACCACCCATCCCTACAATCCTCCTCGAAGATTGAAACGGCAGTGGCCGCGAGACGTATTGTAAACGTTTAAATTGGAGTTCTGACACTGGTCAGATCCTCCACTCATGTAATGTATGTTTGTGGCTATTGCGCCTAGTTCGGCCTCCACTGATTCACACCAGTGACGCGGCTGAGAGCGAGGGTCTAGGATCTTTTGGATTCCGCTTTTTCCTCCACAAGTGGAGGGAAAAGCCCAGTCTGGGGTCCTCTATAGCACTTGTATATTTTGTATATAGTTATGTTTGTTTGAATGTTTGTTTATTTGCAAATTTACTTATCTCAATTATAGGTTAATGTTTTGTTTTGTTTTGTTTTTATATTCATTATTATTTAATTTTTATATATATCATTTATTTGTATTTATCTCAGTTATAGGTTGTTGTTTGTTTTCTTATTTTGTATATATATTATATTTTATTTATTTGACTTTATCATTGTATATATTGTGTGAATGGGTTCATATATCACTATTACTAATGTTCATATAGAAACAAATTGTAATAAATCTCAATAAAAAAAAAAAAAAAAATATATTTTGGGTACTTATCCCTTGAAATTTTTTTTTTTATTCCAATGGAACAAATGAAAGACAAATTATAAAATATGAGGCATATTATAGAATTTTGCCCATATTAATGTTAAAAAAATATGGCGTCAAATCTTTAAATCGATATAATACTGATCGAACTAATATAATACTGATCTAGCTAACAATTTCTGTTAAATATTTTAACAGATATTTCAAGGTTTCTAAAATACATGAGGTGTAATAAAAGGCAAAATAACGCCTGATTGAATCAATATTTGTTTTCCTTATTATTACTTTAAAAACTACAAAAGCATCGTTTTCCGCTACTGAAAGTGTTAAAAACCATGTGTTTGGAATTCCTATTTCTTAAATAACTATAATATTCACATTTATACATCTCCAATATGTAATAGAATGCTCATATATAGAATAAATAGATCAAATACAAACAAATGTATGAAATAAGCAAATTCGGAAAATAATTAAAAATATTAAAAAATGTAACGAGATTAATTTTTTTTACACTCACTGATAAAGGACATCCCATACTCATAAATGAAAAAAGAATTTTAATTTATCTTGATTAGATCAAGTGTTGTAGAATTTCACTCACTTAATCGTGATTTTCCCTCCTGTGCTCCGTTTATTTCGCTTTTATTTATTTGACTTTCGCTTGTTTCAGTTGTCAAAATCAATTTGTAAATTTTTAAATGAAGATGGAGTTAAAAAAAGTTTACAGAATTTCATTGATTTTCGACTGAACTTGATTATTTAAAACAATAACTTGGTTTTATCCTTTTTTCATCACCACTTTCTAGAACTTTGCAAAAAATGACATTTTTTTTTAATCTTCGGCTTTTCAACGGTATATTACACATCTATCTATCTATCTATCTATCTATCTATCTATCTATCTATCTATCTATCTATCTATCTATCTATCTATATATATATATATATATATATATATATATATATATATATATATGTATATATATGTATATGTATAGATGTATGATAAATTTTAAATAACTATGCTCATTCGCGAGAAAAAAAATTAACGGACAAATGTATCTGCTGTTTTCTCCTTCCTTGGCAATCAATTTCTAAAGTGTTTGTAATTTTATAAAGCCCTGGGATCATCCACACCTTGCAACATGTCGATCAACATTTTTTATTTTCATGATTTTTTTAGCTGTTTTTCTGTATTTTTTATTGAATATAAAATTATAGATACAATATTTTCCAATACTTGTAGGTCTAAAGCCATTTTTCCAGTTAAATTTGTTGGAAAAATCTTTCTAAATCTAATAATTTTTCAGATATCAAAACTAACAATACAATAAGGATGTGCTTTTTATTTTTTTTTTTTACAACTCATTGTCTAAATAATAAACCTTAAAAAAATCTTTTTGCGAGTTAAAAGTTTATAAAGAAAAAGAGACTTTTATATTTTATTTTTTAAATAAAAAAGTAGCATTGGATGGCTTACAGTCATTAATAGATTTAAATTAATAATATAAAAAAAAAATTGTTTTAAGGATTCCAAGCTATTCTTATGGATTTATGCTAAATCACAAATAAAAATAGTTTCGTGGGAAAACATATGGTAAATTTTTATGAAAAGCGATTGGAGAGTGCTCTGTCGGTGATATCTAAAATGTTTCAGTAAAGGAAAACTCCGCTAGATGGCAGAAAGCGCTCCAATCCGGAAAAACGGCGGCTTTCATTCAAAACTGGGGCCACGTGGGTTTCACATTTCTCCCGCCTCTTTAGAGTTCCCTCTTGTATTCCAAACTTACATAATTCGGTTTTCCCGCCTGAAAAACTTATAATTTAGTAATGAACTAAAATGAATTATTGATTAATATATTATTATGTAAATTTTATTTCTGCAGACGTGGTCTGGTAGCTAGATTACTAACTCCTGGTCCCGAGTTGGAACACCGGCTGTGCCAGAATAATTATGGTTTCTGTTATCTCAACCGTGGTTCGATCTTGGGGTAGGGAAATCCTCCAGGCTATATAAAATGGGTACCTTAAAATTAGGTAGAAAAAATCTAGCAGCTGAGTGTAAATCTCGTGTTATTCACCTCCTAACAAATGCCATTCGCCTGGAAACATTATGAATCTCTAAATTTACTCAAGCCCTTCATGGTTTGAGAAGAATATATATATATATTGCCCCTGTGTTAGCCTGAGTGGTGTGCCGGTGCTCAATAAAATTCTTTGTTGCAGTGAAAAGGATCCTATGTGTATTCATAGACGGAGGATTGAAACGTCAAAATAAAGAAAATTAAGAAGGAGTATTGGTTTAATGGCCCAAAACCCGAATTATTTAAAACAAAATTATAATATAAAAAAAGGGTCGATGAATTAATTTCTTGTATATATATATATATATATATATATATATATATATATAATATATATATATATATATATATATATATATATATATATATATATATATTTCTGCTAATTAATTTTCATGTATTTATCACTTAAATTTTAATTGTATACAATTTAATGCCTTATAAATAGACTCATTTAATAGGTATTAGCTAATATTTACATGTCATTTCTTAAGGTTAACGTATCAATGAATTGGTGTAATGTTTATTTTTTTATCATTATTTATTAAGGTTTATTATCGGTTTTGAAATTAATGTTCCTACATGTTGGACATTCGGACATTGCAAGGTGATGTATGTCTTTATTATGATTGTAAAATTTAAAAAATATTTTCTGTTGACTTTACAGGCTTTAATTTTGTATAAAATAAGTCGAACGTTAATAATATTACAAGTTCAAATACACAGTGTGTTAATTTTATGGGTAAGCGTGTGTGTGTGTAGGAGGTATTTATATACATCATTTTCATAACCTTAATTTATTGATTTGTTCCTTACTATAATATTTAAATATTTGGATACCAAAAATATCATATTACTGTTTGTTTCCATATATCTGTTTGGTTCCATATAATTATTATTCCTAATAGTCGTCAAGTGGAAGACGCTAAATAAAAATGGTTCATTTTTGGGGCCTCTTTTTCTTTTTTATTATTATTTATTCTCTTCCTCTCAGGTATCTGGAATTAAATCTGCATACCGGAAAACAATTAAGGGAAAATAAATTTCGGAGGTGTAGGCCAAGCTCTTCCGTGCTTTTTAGAATTAAGGTCATTCGAACTATTGGAGAACTATTGGAGTCGTTACTACTTTTTTCCAGGTGGTAGAGTGATTTTAGCTCTTGAGAAAGTTCCTAGTATTTCCTGATTTTCGGCTATATTGCTCAACAGGTTGGCGTCAGTCACTTGGGATAGCTATATCAATGATTCTAGCCATTTTGTTGGTTTTATGTAGCACCAAAATATCCGGACGATTCTGCAGCACTCAGCGTCTAGGGTATATCGATAACAGGGCGTATCTTTGGTGGTAATTTTGGCAACATTATTGTGACTCATTAAATAATAAGTTCCAGCTAAAGTCTCACAACCATTTTTACATGCTGAATAGACTCGTGGGTCTTGAAACAAAGGCGACGTTTTTCTGTTATAATGTTTTCCTTCGTTATGTGTCTCCTGTATGCTTCCGTTGCAACAACTTGGTCCTGTACAGCAAGAACGAATCCCTCTGTCTCACCAAACAGTTGACCCATCCTCAACCAGTCGACTGAGAGCTCACTGTCAATATCAGGCGAATTCAGTTGATAGTAAAACCTCCCATACTCTTTCTCTTTCCGAATGGATTTATAGTAATTCGCATTTTTTATTTCATGTAGCATGGAGTCTTTGAGATTAAGTGCTGTGAATTCCTCATCTAAATAGTTATGTATTGAGGATACCGAGGGCTCTAAATTCATTATTGAATAATTATTAAATTAATCAAGTAAATATTAATAAACCTTTGTCGGCAAAACATCAAAAGGCGTTTACCTCCGTGGGGCCCCTCAGCGATTCCGCAGGAAACTTCCCAGATAAAGGACCCCCGGCTTGGGGCACTTCCCATATCAGCCCCGCCCAAGGTGACGACAATGAGAAAGAAGATTCAAAAGGGAGTCCTATTCCAGCAAGAGGAGAGTCGAGTTCCAACTTCAAGAAGAAGCAAGGTCCGTCTGGGGGTCAGAGCCGAGAAGGGACGCCTAAGATTTCACCTTCGCCAGCCGACTAAGTGTTTCAAAGGTATTTTCTTCAGTTGTAATATTGTATGGCAAGTTTAACTGTAATGTCCCTCACTATTCTCAAACATATTTTAAATAGATTGCATATGTGTAAGTTGCTTTTAAATAATAATATCATTTATTGAATCTGTTTACTTTAATCTTCTCCTGAATGCCTCCTACCCCAGTAAGGTAAACACGATACCTTTGGAAAGGAAATCCAATGGTTTCAGTAATATTAATCTAAACATACATTAAAGATATCAAGTAAGCTAGTTTTTGAAGGTACCGCTGCCTTAGAAAAGTAGTCGGTCGAAAACATTGCAAAATAAATCTCGCATCATGTTGATGATTGAAGATGGGCATGTCAGAAAATACTCCTTCATGAAATTTTCTTGTTTTCGACATGAATTTTCAATTCAAGCCCACGCCCTTTTTAGATAGAGCCTATTCACAGAAGCTTTTGGCTGATGAGTTTTAGTGTCCATCATCATTGTACGCACTAGCTGGTCGATTTCTTGTAGTTTGGTAGTTAACCATTTTATTATACCAAAACTATAAGCTACCAGTAGTATTAATGGCATGGATTTTATTTTTGCCATTCAGATGACTTCTAAGAATCTGACGCAGCCTTTTCTTGAACTTAATAGTTATGTCGCAGAGCACTTCTTTCTTAGTTATCTTAATAGCTTGCTTGATTTCCAGATATTTGTATTATTCTGCTAAAGATTGGTACTTCATGGTCTCTCCTGAAAGACGTTGTAAAGAACTTCTGTCCTTTATTTTTCCCTTTGTAGCATTTCCTATAGCGCCCTTTTCGAAGCCGAATGTCATACTAATTGAACTACTGAAACAAGATATCGGTTCCAAATACTTTGTAATTGATCTCGATTTTTCGCGTATAA
Organism: Piezodorus guildinii; assembly: GCA_023052935.1. NCBI lineage: Eukaryota > Metazoa > Arthropoda > Insecta > Hemiptera > Pentatomidae > Piezodorus > Piezodorus guildinii. Next base: position 110,454,041 of record CM041295.1, read on the forward strand.
CTTAATGTCATCCATGTACAAACTGTGAATAAAAATCGAACTTTGGTCACCTACTTTCAATTGGTATCCAAGCTTACTGTTTCAGAGGATATTACTAAGGGTGCAATAGCCAAACAGAACAACAAAGGACTTAATGAATCTCCTTGGTATATGTCTCGACATATTTTTTATAGTATCAGTACTGTAGATACAGCGGTCTTAACCCACTACTATTTTTGTGCTCCACGAATCCGTCAATCTTCTTAGGAGGTTTACTGCTCCTGGGTGCACTTTGATTAACCAGCTGTGTGGTACTGTGTCAAACGCTTTTTTGTAGTCAATCCAAGCCATTCCGTTGTTTTTTGGTGACTTGACTTGTAATAAAGGTGTCCAACTCTAACAATCCTTTACAACCCCTAGCTCCTTTATACATCCCAGTTGCTCTGAAGGGAAGAGTCCATTATTAGCAAGATGATTATTTATTTTTAAAGAAATAATCGAGGTTAATTTTTTGTATAGAGTACTTGATGATCCCAACCAATATGCACTTAATATATTTCCTACGTTCAGCAAATACCCCATCATAAAAAAACAATCTAGATGAATATTAAAGGAAATAAGAAAAAAAGGGTTAGAATTAACAGTTTATTTCTCTAATATCTAATTTTGAGATATGTTTTCATTTAGATCTTCCGCCCAGTCCGCAGACGGTGTAGCGGACACCCGCTCGCTGTCGTTGGAGCCGTATATAGAAAGCCTGATGCTTTCGACAGATCCTTCTTAATCCGATTATCTCTTTATTGAATTCTATTCTTTATATATTCGTCACTCTGATACATTTCCGACCTTCAATCTCCGTCCATTCAATCACTTCCTCTCTGTCCATTTCCAACGAACCGTTAATAGATTTGCCGATTTATATAAAATTGGGAAAAAACAAACATAAAGAAACGATTATTGAATTATAATATTTTATTTTATGTTGTATTCGCACATTTAACTATATTATTTCATCTACATCTCACCAATATTGCATAATATCTTTTAATTAAGCTTTGTTATTAGGCTTTGTATACATGCACACATTTTTCTGTTTTATTATTAGTCTAGTTTTGGCATTGATTTTTTTATATTATTATTAGAAGCTACATTTACTATTGTAATTTTTGTTTTTTTATTTCTATTATATTTTTTATTTGAAGACAATAAAGTTATTTTTTTTAAATGTTTTGTAATATTATTCTAAAGGGACTTGTCCCAGGTTAAATAAAGACTTTATTATTATCACTATTAATAGACATTTATTTTCCGACGAGGAGGGAACAATATTCCTTGTTGAAGCATCAGTTGTGCCATCTGTCCCATTCCATCTTGAGGTCCCTCGTAGGACAGAGCACGTAGCCACGCCCTCAAACACCACTTCCTATAAAAATACTCAACTAAATTCCCTTATCACTATTACTTTTTTTTTGAAGCCCCTAACAGTTTTTTTTTTTTACTTACCTATAAATGAAATAAATAGTAATGAAAATTATTGTGATCGCGATTGTTGGATTTTGTGTTTTAAAGGAAATATACGTTTAGGGGTCTTTTTAGCCTAAATGATCAAATACCGCAATATATATATATATATTATATATATATATATATATATATATATATATATATATATATATATAATATATGTATGTATTTATTTGTTTATGAGGAAAGTCGAAGCCGAAAGGATGTGTCTGAGATTTTTTTGAGCAAAGTCGACTAGAAGAGTCACTTTATACCATGCTTTTCCTATTTTTTATTTATTTATTTTTTGTTTATTTAATAATGTATTGAAATTTACAACTGTATTATTAAATACATTAAGTAAATTGGCTGATAATATACATGAAAAGATATGAAGAGAAAATGCCCGTTGGCAACAATCCACTAAGTAATCTACACTAGAAGTTCTCGAGGCCATCTTCTTTTTAGACGCCTCGGAGGATTGTCAGGAGTGGAAAAGGAAGCAAGAAACTAGTGGGTTAATGTGATGATACCTCTTAAAGGCCAAATCAACAACATATGGGACATTAAGGTCTTTATGGATGAATTTGTTGGTGACAAAGTAAGAAGCATTGAGGATTTTTCGAAGGATTTTGGATTGTAAAGGAGAAACGGTGAAGATCTTGGTGATATGGATATATCAGGGAATACTTTTGAACACACTGAGAGATTTAAGTATTTAGGCTCAATGATAACAAGAAAAAATGAAATCCAGGAGGAAATAAAGTCCCGGTTAAAGGCGGGAAATGCGTGCTATTATTCAGTTGCTAAATCACTTGGCTCGCGGCTCCTATCTAAAAACTTAAATATTAGAATTTATAAAACTATTATTTTTCCGACGATACTTTACGGATGCGAAACGTGGCCGCTAACTTTGAAGGATAAACAGCGGCTTAAGGTTCTCGAAAACAAAGTACTGCGTAAAATATTTAGTCCGAGGAGAGATGAGGCCACTGGAGAGTTTAGAAAGTTGAACAATGCGGAATTGCGGAGATTATACCCTGTGAATATAATTGAGTTGATGGCATCACGGAGACTCAGATGGGCGAGTTAAGTTGTCGGGCTCAGTGAAGAACGGATTCCGAGAAAATTGGTATACGCTGAACTGACTGGTAAGCGTCCGAAAGGTAGATTGAAGCGTCGATGGGAGGATTGCGTTAAGGCTGATTTTGGAGGCATGGGCTTGAACGGTGATCATTGGACGAACCTGTGTAAGCGGAATTTGGTGGTATCGGCATCGAACCTTCGGGTTCGGTAAGCCTATTATTATTACTATATATCATTTAATATAAAATAATGTTTTATCGAAACTTAATCCATAAAATAATATAAAATATTTAAAATAAAATATTTCTACGTCTTAGTCAAATTGTACGTCTTAATTTGGGCTCTCAGGAACAACCTGGCCTTTACTTTTTACAATCGCCTTGTTTAATAACGAAAATAATGAAATTCAGAGTGTAATGAAGCCGAATTTCTTCATATAATCACCGGGATATGCTAATCATGGGTTATATGTTTATTGAGATGCTAATTTGAACTTTTCAGCATTTTCGTTTATTGTAGCATTAATTAAGCACAACACTTGATTAATGCAATTGAGACGTTGATTTCCAAGAGGTACTAAAGGACATTTTTTTAAAATTGATATTTTGACATATTTGTATTCTAACGGTTTAGTATTATCTAGATCCATATCAGATTTTATCTTAAAAACGTAGAAACCCTTTAGAAACGTATTAGGAAATTCCATTTTATTCCAAAACGTACTAAAAACATATCATCCCACAAGGTAATATATTTCCTACAATACGGCAGAAACACATACCCCGTAATATATTACCAATATTTATTGTTTTCTTCATGTTGAGCTTTTTTATTGGTTCATTAAGGAAGTCCTGAATCACTGTTACTATTTTGATCAATGGTTTTAACCTAATAATCAGTTTTAAGACTGTTTTAAACAACTTAGTTGCGTCGCTTTGGTTCTTGTAGGTTGTCAATTAAATTAATTTTTTTCATAGTATTTTTTCTTGCAGCAACATAAATTTAGTTTTAAAAATTTCAGGAACTCACATTTTAATAGAATACTGGTATTTGATCAAGAAAATAGTTGGAATTAGCTTTTCACGAACTTGCTAAATATGAGGAAGCGTACTATGTATTTTTTTTATGTAAAATAAAAGCTCAAAAGTAATTTCTTTATCAGTCTCTAAAGTTAAAAATTGTTTACACATAGTTAGTAACATAGATAAATTTGCTAAATTCACACAAATATTAAATACAAGTTCAAAACAAACTTCATAATTTCTTATTATAGTTCCATAAATAGATAAATAGTGCTTTGAATATTCACTTTCTGTATGAAGAATAGATAATCACTGTAATTAACCAACATAGAAAGATATTTCTCAGAAGAAGAATAAGGAAATATACATAACGTAGTTATTAACAATATAAAGACATTAGTTATCGGTAATGTTATATGTGGAAGGTTATAGTAACTGTTACCAAAATATCGCGCGTTATATTCTTCCAAAAAGTGCTGTATCCCTTTTAATTTTTCCAAAAAGTACTATATCCACGTTTCATTCCAAAAAGTACTATATCCATATTATATAGTTTAAAAGTCATCGGAAAAGTGCAATAATTTGGAAAAATAAGTTGGTAACAGGCTTAAAAATAAATTTGAATTTTAATAAAAAAAGAATCACGCCAAGTGGTCTAATGATTAATAAATGACAGATTTTTGTGTTTCCTGTAAAATTGTCTAAAGTGGATATAGTACCATTTGGAACTCAACGTCTCAATTGAGACGTTGATTTCCAAAAGGTACTAAAGGAATTTTTTACGAAATTGATTTTTTTACATATCTGTATTCTCATCATTTAGTTCTATCTAAATATTCTATTTGATGTTATCTAATGAATTCTCAAGTCCTTAAAAAACACGATTTAGAAATGCGGTCATTTTATAAAAGTACTAATTACGCATTTATTTTCGTTCCAAATCATTCTAAAAAAAAATCATTTCATAACCTTAATATGATGTTATTATTATAGTAAAAAATAATTGTAAATTTTAAAGCAAAAAGACCCAAATTAGCTAGTTTAATAATATACTAATCAGAGATTTTCGCGCTTCTTGTAAAATTTCCTAGAATGGATATAGTACCTTTTGGAAATCAACGTCTAAATTATTGGTAGAGCTTGCCTTGATGCTGCGTGGAGGCGGCCATCATCTATTCAGTATTACGCATCCTTACATAATAAAATTCTTCCTATTTCAACTTGAAGTATATTTACATGATTTTGAGAAGGGAGGTAAATGATAGCCGTGTGCTTTGTAATATAGGAATCGTTATTTTCTCGATAATGAAATATAAAAATTGAAATGTAATCCCTCAGGATTCTCAATGAATGTCGTTGTTGGTTTTGTTCCAGTGCGCAGGAATCGAAACCGTGTCAAACTTAACACAATCCTAGATAGACAAACTAGTAAGTTTATGCGGTTAGTTAGTTCATTAAGCGTCATTGAAATTTTCCAAGTACTCGGAAAACAGAAGCTTGTTTGAGTAAAACGCATATCAGTGGGAAAGCCGTTTCTTTACAGAGTTCACTTAATTACTTTACCTCAACAAATATTTCATCCGTGTCTTCATTAAAAGTTTCCCGTATATTGAGATGTACTCGGAAGTTTCCCCTGGATCTGGAACAAGCTCGTGGTAGCTTCACGGGTTTCACATCTCACAAAGTCCGTTTCAACTTCACTAAGTTGTCAATAAAATATAAGAATCCATTTCATTTTTAATTCCCGCCCATTGAACATATGTTGATAATTTCACTTTTTATTTTTTTTAAGGTTTTATACAAAATATTTCTTTACATAGAAACTTGTAGGAGGTTATTTACAGAGACAAAAAAGCATAAACTTAACTGGTTGCTCTTGATAATGTTTTAATTATATTATAAAATCTACAATGATTGTTTCCACCGAAGCTCAATGTATTAAATTTTCGAATTCTAATTTTTAAAGGGAATACACTGAGTCCAAATAACCCAGTCCCGCAAAAAGGTCTGGGTGTGTGTCCGTGTATGGTAAGCATAACCAAAACGAAAAGTCATATAAAACTGAAATATCATTTTCAGAGAGATATATGCCCGAGATGTTATAGCAACTTTTTCATCAAAATCAGCTTACCAGAAGAGAAACTTTAAACCTTAAATTTAGAACCTTTTTATGATTTTCTCAAAAACGGCTCTAACGATTTTAATTAAACACGCTATATCGATGTAAAATTGAATGTGATCTAATATAATATTGGTTACATTTGGATTGAAATAGTCTGACAGGGCTTAAATGCCGATATTTTAAAATTTCTTCTTCTGAAGTCTCTTTTAATTTTGTAGATTCGAAAAAAATAACTATATCATCTTTTTAGCACATAGAAAAAACGGATAAATATAATAAAAAGGTAACGAATCCGACACTCAACTAAAGAAAAAAAAGAGCGGAAATATTTTGTTATGCGTTTTTTTTCTGTTTTTAACATTAAAAAGGTAATACAGACGTATAATTGGAAAGCTAATGTTTTTAGAAAAAATAAAACTAATTGTCGTTGGTAATAATATAATAGATTATTTAGTAACACACATGTTTCTATTATTTATTTTCATCTCTAAATGTATTTAAAAATTCTTTAATTGATTTTAACAACGGAGTTAAGTGAAGTCGTGTGTTGCGCGCACCAGATTTTTAAAACTTTAAATTTATATAACAATCCCACCTCAGAGACCTTGAGGTATGGTGTCAGAAATTAATGCCAACAAATCCAACCAAATTACCTTTACCCTTCGTCGTAAACCTATGACATCCTGCCCTACTGTCTCCTTCAATAATACTCCTCTTGTCCCGGTTGAACAGATCCGATATCTAGGACTGCACCTTGACAAACGCCTTACTTGGAACCCTCACACAAGACTGAAACGACAAGAAACTGCACGACGTTTTCGACTTCTTCAACACTTACTAGACAAACGTTCTAATCTTCCACTTAACTACAAAAGACTCATCTACATGACTATCATAAGGCCGATATGGACTTACGGAGTGGAGCTTTGGGGCTCTACTAAATCATCGAATTCTTCCCGTATCCAATCCCTACAATCCAAAATCCTTCGTAAAATCCTCAATGCTCCTTATTTTGTCACGAACAAACTTATCCATAAAGACCTCAACGTTCCGTATGTTGCTGATTTGGCCCGATCTAGATACCATTCCTTTCATGACAAACTCCATTCCCACCCTAATCCTTTTGTTTCAATACTTTCTTCCTCTTCAATTCCTGACAATCCTCCGAGGCGTCTGAAAAGAAGATGGCCTCGAGACCTTCTAGTGTAGAAAAGTTACAGGAATGCTGCCATTGGGTAGTTCTTCTTCAAGTTTGTTTCACGCCATTTAACTTTTGTCACATTTACTTGTTGTACCTTGAAGTACAGTTGTAAATTTCAATAAATGATGTTAACAAAAAAAAAAATTCTATAAATGTTATGAAATAGATTTTAGCACACTAAATGAGAGACTTGTTATTCGCGCTCAAGATTGTTATCAAGATTTATCACATACACTTAGAAAGAGAAAATGTAGCGGGACTTGGTTATTTAGACAAAGTGGAATAAAACGTAGATGGTACTAAAAATTCTCTCCGCAAAGGGAAGGGGTAATAGGAATCCTAAGCGTTGAAGTACTACAGCTCAATTTTACGCCGATTTAAAATGGGAAACTCTATTAACCTCTGCCTATCTAAGTGCCCATTAAAATTGTGCTGTTAATAGAGGCCTTCATAAGGGTGATAAGGGATGCCACGTGAGGGTTTTGAGTAGGCCCTTAAGGTTCCCTTTGGAGGAAGGCAATAAAGGAACTCTGTTGCTCCTCCCTATCAAAGCAGACCCTAGTCCCACCTCTACGATTACCTTTTATTTTATTAGCTTCTCTACTCAGAAGGGTTTACGACGGACCCTTCCAGGGCTGTCCATAACTCCAGCCACCAAGCTGAGAGCCAATCAAAGCAGGTCCCCACCTATATGGAGTAGAAGTAAAAATATAAAAGGCTAGTGGACCCGCTCCTGCTTTCTGCGGTTGAAATTAGAATGAGGAGGCATTCATGTTTAAAAAATCTCTATTGGACCGGTTTCGATTTCGTCGCTTTTAGAATTTTAGTCTATCTTAACGAAAAGTATAATTAGCAAGAAAATATGTTTAATTTATAAAGTTTTATAGGAAGGGAAAGCATTGCGATCGTAAGAATTTTAGAATTCCAGTTTTCAACTGAAATACACGTTTTAGGATCTTCTTAGTCCAAATATCCAAGTCGATCAAAAGTTTAGCAAGAAAACGAAAAGTCGTACGAAACTGAAAATTCATATTTAGGATAACTACACGCCCGAGATGATACAGCAACTTTTCCACTAAAATCGTGAAAGTGCTACTTTACACTATTCGTTTTGCACATTTTTACGATTTTCTTAAAAACGGCTTTAATGGTTTTGATTAAAGTCGCCATATCAATGCAAAAGTTAATGTACTTTAATATCATGTAGGTTTCACGCTGATTGAAATAGTCTAAAAGGGCTTGAATGCCGATATTTTAAATTATCTTCCTCTAAAGTACCTTTCATTTTATAAGTTCAGAATAATTACCAGTTATCATCGTAAAAGTTAACCAAATGTATTACCAACTAACGGAAAAAAGAGTAAAAATATAAGTTGGGTGGGTGTAAGCTGTCATTAAAAAAAAAAATATATTTTATTGTTTTTTACAACTGTATATACAAATACAATAAGTAAAATGGCTAAATTACAATAACAGGAATGAATAGACATCTGAAGAATCTACCCAATGGTAGTACCTCAAAGTTTATTTTATGAGCAGGTCTCGAGGCCACCGTCTTTTCATTCGCCTCGTAGGATTACCGGGAATAGATGTAGATGAGAGGTTACGGACAAGCGGGTTTGAGTGGGCTGGTAGTTTAGAATTAAAGGAGGTGTATCCATCTCGGGCCAAGCCTGCAACCAGTGGGATATTTAGGTTTCTATGGATGAGTTTATTAGTTACAAAGTAGGGAGCATTGAGGATTTTTCCTAGGATTTTGAATTGCAAGGATTGGATGCGGGAGGAGTTTGATAGTTTAATAGAGCCCCATAGCTCAATGCCATAGGTCCAAATAGGTCTGATAATCGTGATGTAATTGAGTTTTCTCGTAGTAAATAGAGAGTTTTGATCGTTTGACAAGTAAGTGTTGTAGTAAGCGGTATCTGCAGGCAGTTTCTTGTCGTTTCAGTCTAGCGTGAAGATTCCAAGTAAGGCGCTTGTCTAGATGGAGTCCAAGGGATTAGTGGAATGTTGCCAAAGGATACAATAGAACAGGTAGTCATAGGCTTGCGACGAAGGTTAAAAGTAATTTGATGGGATTTATTGGGATTGATTTTAATTCCCAGTTATGACATCATTCTTCAATGGATCGGATGTGAGACTGTAGGGATTGTGATGCAACCGTTGGGTCCACTACTTACGGAAAACACACATGTCTCATCAGCGTAAGTAGTGAGAACAGGTAAGCTGTCTTAATTATGAAATTTCTGTTTCGTACGACTTCTCATTTTCTTTCTAAACTTTCGCTCGACTTGGTTATTTGGATGCAGGGAACCCTAAAAAAATGCATTTCACTTGAAAACTGGAATTAAAAAAATTTCATTATCGCAATACTTTCCCTTACTATATATATGTGCCCTGTGTTAGCCTGAGTGGTGTGCCGGTGCTCAATAAAATTCTTTGTGTTGAAAAGGATCCTATGTGTATTCATGGACGGAGGATCGAAACGTCAAAATAAAGAAAATTAAGAAGGAGTATTAGTTTAATGACCCAAAACCCGAATTATTTAAAACAAAATTATAATATAAAAAAAAGGGTCGATGAATTAATTTCTTGTATATATGTATTATATATATATATATATATATTATATATATATATATTATATATATATATATATATATATATATACATATATACATACACATATGAGCGATGGTTTGGTCGGTGAAGTATGCCTATTGAATCAGGAGCGAAAAGGGATCGAGAATGAGGAGAGGTGGGGGGGGGGGGGATTGAGCAAGTAGTAGAATGTAATTTAGGGTAGCCTCGCCTGGGGGCCTCATTTCTGCTTCGGAAATAACTTCTCGATTTGAGAAAGGTGATGCTCGCTCAAGTTTCCCCACCTATCTCATCCTAATACTGTCTTTACAAATAAACATTAGACACCAATCCCCTTATTAATCCCTGTTTTCCGAAGATAAAAGATTTTCTTTCGCATTTTGGGAAATCGTAAAATCCAAATTTTCTTTAAAATTTAATAAATAAAACATTTAAAAGTTTAGACTTTAGGGAGGGGGGTAGGGATTTTATCAATAGTCCGCCTGTGGTATACACTATATATATATATATATATATATATATATGGTATATAATCATATTATATTTTTTTCTGTTATATCGGCTGAGGGTATATTCTGGTGGTGTGTCTCTCGGGGTTTAGCCAGCCTTCATAAAGTGGATTGAGAGAAGTGCCTTATAGCTGAGCATGATCAATTACTATAGAAACTGAGCATTGAAACCAGGATCCTTTATGTGATGCAGTTTTTGTTTTTAGATAATATAGGTCGTATACTATCTTTCTAGATATAATTATATTTCGTGTTGTTCGATATCATTTTAATTTCGATTACCCACATTAAAATGTCTAGCAGCTCGAAAGAAAAGGATTTGTACAATTTATGGAATAAATTGACAGAAGCCTTATTGTTCTATAATGGGATATTGGACATAAGCCTGTTAACTACTTTGTATTCAGAATAGACTATAAACCAGAATTTTAATAAATGTAAGAGGAAATTTGGGATTGTAAATGAGGGCTATTATTTAGAAGGGCCTGCAAGAATATTTTGTAATATAAAAGTTCATCCTAGTGGTAGGAAATACCGGAGGACAAAACTTGTTTAACGGAGAAGGATTTTTCAGCTAAATGAATGTTGGTAAAGTTGTGCTTGATATTGGAGAAGGCGCCAAGAAGCAAATTACCTCTCCGTAGGCCAATGTCGTCATCATGGAACTTCCTCCCTCTCTTTCTTACACTTATTTGAATTTTTAAAAACCATTCCAGAAAATCATTACTTCAAATTCGAAATCATCTGTTCTGCTATGTTCTTCTGTTAGAATTCGAAACAAACTCCCCAGGAATAGGGTGGGTCTCTTCCACCGGGTGATTTAAGATTCCGAAGGGCCTTTAGGCAGGGATATTACTGAGTTTCCAAACAAAGTTGGCAGGACTTGCCCGCTTGAAAACAGATGACGCATTAAGGACGCAATCCGAAACCTCAACTTGCCAATGGTAGCCATTCAAAAGTAGAGTTAAAATTATTTATGTTCTTTTCTTTTTTTCTTCTACATTTTTTATGTTTATTTATTTTTATAAATAATACAGTCTTCCATACTCTGTGGCAATAAGTATTAAAGCTATAAGAAATCATTCATTCCACATGTAACCAAACATAAAGTAACCAGAAATAAAAGTTTTTTTGTGTTTGTGTGCTTAATATTTTTCTTTATTGAATTTACTTTTTTACCTTTTGTGCATTATATTTTCACATTTTTTTTGTTTTATTATTTTTCGAAATATGTGAGTTGTTTGTTCATATTAGAGCCCGATGACCGACCGCTTTGGTTCTTTCTCTCCATTATGAAGGTTAATGTTGCGCCTAACCTGCTCAGTGTAAGTTTACAGAAATTTTCGTAAACTGGCGGGGGGGAGTTATAGACCGCGGCGAGCCGGTATCGGGCTTAATCCCGCCTGTACCTTGTAAACATTCTGTTGTATACATCGACGTCTAAACAAGGAAATAAAGTCAATGTTGTTCTAGTTATCGTGCGTGTTGTTTCTATGTCCTATTACTTTTATTATTTGTTATTTATATCCTATTTAAGTGAATTAATAATTATTTATATATATATATATATATATATATATATATATATATATATATATATATATAAATAATGCCTTTGACTACATTCATTACTATAGAAAATATTTACATACTGACCCTGAAAATTCCAAATCAAACCCTGACAATTACAAGTGGATGTCAAAACATAATTTTAGGAGATCCCACTGCCTCTCGTTCAGCCGCGCCTCTTGTCTTCTAAGCAAATGGAGATTGTATGAGGGCATTAGAGCCACATACTTGCAGGACATGAGTGGAGAAGCACTTTCATTGCATAATTACTAGAATTTTTTGGGCAAGTGCCGCTTCTACCTACAGCGAGGTTTATATGGTTGTAGCCAGATAGGGATCGTGCCATGGGATTGGTAAGCTGCGTTGGCTCCTGGTAGAAGATGGAGAATTCGTATAGAATTAGATAGAGGACAAATGGGATACACAGATTATTGTGTAAAAAGTTTGGTTAGTGACGAATTATGGGCCATCTACCATTGTTCTAAGGACTTTAGACAGAAAGGATCTGATACGTCTGATGTTCGGAAATTGTTATTTTAAACAGTTCGAGTCCGTAAGTATAAATGGACTTTAGAAGAGTCTTATTGATTAATAGTTTGTTGTTGAGAGATTTGATTTCAAATTTAGTAGTCTATATAGTTGGTCACAACGCGGAATTGTGGAACTTGTATCATGTGAATATAATTGAGTTGATAGCGTCGTGGAGACTCAAATGGGCGAGTAAAAAGTTGGTATTTGCTGATCCGACTGGTAGGCGTCCGAAAGATAGGCCGAAGCGTCGATGGGAGGATTGTGTTAATGCTGATCTTGGGGGCTTTTGGAGAAACTGTGGAAACTGAAAAATGGAGAACATTGGACGAGTCTGTGTAGACGGAATATGGTGGTATCGGCATCGAACCTTCGGGTTCGGTAAGCCTATTATTATTATTATATCGTATTTTCGATTGCATTTGCAAAACATCTGATAGCAGCAAGAGAAAACATAGGACTCAAAATAAACTATAAGAAGTCCAAATAAATGACAATAAATGCAGATGGAGATTTACTAATGTGTGAGCATATTATATAGAAAGAAGAATCATTTCTATTTCTTGCATACGGTCGATTTGCAGGCTCTCAACTCCGCAGCTATCTCAGTAATTCGTGGATTGCTTGCGATGACCGTCATAATATCCTCCATGTCAAGAGTTGAACTCCGGGGTCGTTTTTCAAAGTTAAAATCTCCTGATCTAAACCGCGAAAACCACTTCTGAATCGTGCAATCAGCAATAGAATCGCTGCCATACACGAAACGAATCTTTCTTGCAGTTTGGGCTGCGTTTTTACCCTTTTTTTAAAAAAGAACAGCATAATATGCCGAAAATGAACTGAATCTTCACTCGTGTTGGTTTGCAATAAACTAAACTACTGAGCTTTAATAAAGACGAATTCAGTGTTTAAACATAGTTAATTCCATGAGGATTAAAGGCATATAAATTAACATTAGCTTTGTGATTCATTTTTAATAAAAAAAATAAAATGTAAGTTTTATTATTACAATCTCTACGAACTTTTCGGACAACCCAATACATTGCCTATGCTTTAAGTTTTTATGGTAATCAGTTTAATCCAATCGAATATTTTTTATTTGTGGTCAACTTATTTATATCATACGCTTAATTAAATAAAGAAATTAAAAAATAACGTTTCTTAGTTCTGGGTTAGTAGTTTTAACTACCGCCAGAATAAAATTTCTAATTATGTAAAATTGTGCTGTGAGAAACAATTTACATTGTGAGATTACATGAAGCGGAACAATTTTCACGGAAAACAGCAGTAACACAAATCTACAGTGGATATCGTTGCAAAAATTAATATTATAATTCCTTTTACTAGAAAACTTAGACTTGTATATTTTCCCCCACGATTCTTATGTGCTGTTCTTTAATTTTCAATATAAAATGTGTAATAAGTATTTTTAAAAACAAGCGGTTGTATTTAATTTTTGGAAACATTTTTATTGTATTATTGAATGACGCGATTTCTATGGCCACGATTGTATATCTATATCGGGATGGGTCTATAATGGGGATATTAAGGTTATTATGGATGATTTTATTTGTGATGAAATAAGGAGTATTAGGATTTCGGATGCGGAATGAATTAGATGGTTTGGTAGGGCCTCAAACTTTTTATTGGGTTGATGCGAAATTAATGCAGGTTTTTAGTAGGTATTGTAAATACGCCATATCTTTACTTTAACCATATATATTTAATCAAAATAATTTCCATCTGAATCAATGCACTTTTGCCAACGTTCAACAAGCTTTCTTATTCCACCAGAAAAAAAATCCGAATCCCTGGACTCAATGAAATCACGAAAAGAATTTTCAATGTCGTCCTGGTTTTGAAAATTTTTCTCCCTCAAAAAGTTGTCCAGATGCCTGAAAAAGTGGAAGTCTGTAGGAGAGAGGTCAGGTGAATAAGGCGGATGTTGGAGAACTTCGTAGCCCAACTCGTGCAGTCGTCGAAGCGTTGGTTGTGCAACGTGTGGTCTGGCGTTATCGTGGAGCAGGATCGGCCCCTTCCGATTCATCAATGCTGGGCAAAGACGTTGCAATTTTTGATTCATGCTGTCAATTTCTTGACAGTACTTGTCAGCAGTTATAGTCTCACCTCGATTGAGAAAGCTGTAGTGAATAACACCAGCATTATACCGCAAGATGACGGCCCCGACCTTCCTTGTCTTCGAGGTCGAAATCTCCTCTGCGAAACTTCTGGAACCAACGCTGCACCGTGCACTCATTAATAGCCCCCTGACCCCACACTTCATTAATATTACGAGCCGTTTGCGCAGCGCTGCGCCCTAATTTAAATTCGTAAAAATAAATTTGACGAAAATCGCACTTTGACATTTTCGATTCAAGACCTTTGAACACACTGAACAAAACGATTTTACTAAAAAATTCATGGTGAAAGAGAGGGTATTAGATAAGGTTTGTTTTGGTATAATAATGATCAATGTTAGGATTAGCTTTGTTTACACAATTGGAATTAAGATATTGCAATAGAGGAAACCTGCATTAATTTCGCATCAACCCAATATTTAAAAAAGTTTTGGATAAAATCTTTACTAGGATAATGGGGTAGATTCCAATTTGACTTGAAGAAGGCCGCAGATTTTAATATTTCATTTATTTCGCCACTGACCATGTTGCCATTAAAATTTAACGAATACAAAGAATGACTTTAAACAAAGAAAAAAAAAACACCCCAAAAAACACCCGATTATAAGAAAAATCTTATTATGGAGGAGAGTGGAATGAATGAATGGGAAGGATATTCATTGAGTACAATAGCCTATTCCAAGGGCTCTGTATTTGGCGCTCTACCTCAAAGGGAAAGCCCAAAGCCTAGTTCGTTACCTCAATCTCCACCGGTTACACTTTTTATATCCGATTTTTCTCACTTAACAAAGACCATCCTCTTCTACCCCTTTCCCTTTCTTCTTTTTCATCTCATTTATTCAGAAAATGATACTCAGTGAATGAAAATTACTCGCGCGGGTATCGGGAACCCTTGTGCAGCGATGAAAATACATTGGCAAGTCCTATTGTTCCGGCTTTGAAAAAAATAGTGTATTTCATAATGTACAAAATGTATAACCTTTTTAAAAATAAAGGAAGAGCTATACTACTCGAAACAGAATTTATTTCTTTTCAAGTTGAATTTTTGGAATTTTATAGAAGAGTAGTCCAAATAAGCTCCCGCGGACCCCCAGGAAATCGCCTGCGGACCAAGAGGGATCCGCGGACCAACAGGGATCCACGCACTACCTCTTGGGAATCACTGCTATCGAACATGAAACTGACATTTTACAAATATTTTTGAAGTATTCGATTTTTTTCCTCTTACAAAAGAATGCACACAAACAATAAAATATTTTCCCTCGTAAAATGTTCCTCAAATATGAATAGTTACATATAGAAAGAGATACAGGATTTTCATATATTAGATAGATAGATAGATAGATAGAAAATAATTTTTATTCTGGGACTGGGTCCCTTTAGAATAACAGCTTTGTACAGTTTAAATATACAATATGTCTGGCCAACAGACAAGATAAACATGATAAACTACTATTTACAATAATTGATTAATTTGTATACAACACAAAATGAATAAAATAAAAACAATCTTCAGAAGCTAATTTATGTTAGAAAAAAATGAGAAATATATGAGTTGATAACAGAATCCAAATTAAAAAAGAAACAAACAAAAAAATTAAATAAAACAAAAATAATTAGTAACATTGTACTAATACTTAGTATTCTTAAAATAACATTAACCCTGAAATAATAAAGGATCTATATTAGACCAAGAATTAATGAAAGATAATACCATTAAAACATAAATAAAAAAAAAAATAAAAAATACAAATATAAGAAATTAAATCTTCTAGAAAAAAAAATAAATAACGATATAAAAAACTAAACAAATACTGTAAAGATTGAACCAAAGGAAAAAAATTATATAAAAATATATTTCATATTTAAAATATATGTCAGGCAGCGTCATTTTGGGATGTTAGAAGGTGCTGGAAAAGAAGGAATTTAAATGTAGAAAGGGAAGGAGCATGGCGGATGTATTAGTACATTTTATTAGCTTCAAACCCGATCAGGTTTCCCATTCATAAACTATATAATATATATTGCAATTTAATGTTGTATAAATGCACGTTTAGCTTTCTTCGAACGTTTTAGATTTCAGTTGGATTAAATTACACGTTTTACATTTTTTGATTTGTATTTTAAAATGAAATTTTTATTTCATTAAATTAAATGTTCGAATCTTTCACGCTCCTTGCATATGTGATAAGATACATATCCACAAATTTCAATATGTATGTTTTTACGAGAACGAAATCTATTATTAAATTTATAGTTGAAGATAAAATAATGTGATGTAAAAGGCATAGGATGATTCAAAGTCATACATTTTCGGAAGAGTACTAGTGAGTGAACGTTGGTGACTGAAAATCATCTCATGTGATTAAGAATAAGGTGTTTCATTGCTATACAGAAAAAACCTCTAAAACCATGGCTCAAAAACGTAACTGTAGTAGAATAACATATGGATTACTTTCATATAAATATCAAATCCCATATACATATATACTTTTTAATACGTGTCCTATATACTAAACTCCCCGTCAAAAGTATTGCAACACTTAAAAGTATTTGAATTTTACAAAACTACTTATCTTTAGGCCCCATTGTGCATATGCTTCTATGAGCTTTCTCATCATGTATTCCATTACATATTCATCCGATGCTTTAACAACCTGGTCGTCCGCGCAATGTAGGGTGAATACCCACGCGCCGCATGGGTACGCCCATACCCGGCAACTTTGTGTACATGCGTCTAATATAGATATAAAAAAGGTTGGTGACCTGAAGGAGAGCTAGCTGGAAAGGCTGGGTTGGTGGCCCGAAGGAGAGCTAGCTGGAAAGGCTGGGTTGGTGACCTGAAGGAGAGCTAGCTGGAAAGGCTGGGTTGGTAACCTAAAGGAGAACCCGTCCTGGAAGATTAACTGTGGTTGTTGTAGACGTCAGACTCGAAGTTAAAATAAAAACAACCTTGACCCTTTTTAGGCTAATTTTACCGTATTTTCAAACAATCGAGATCCACCACAGATCATGACCGTTAAATGTCAAAAGGCACGTGAGAAACTTTTTTTATTTTCCATATGCATAGACTAAACTTTGAAAAGACTATTAGATAGCATGAAAACTACAACAGGATTTGGATTAAGCTATATAGGGCAGGGTCGTCACTCTTAAGACAGGTCGGTGAGCAGTAGCTCCGCCAGGCTGACAGGCCTCACATGCCCGAGGAGAGAGAGGATTGATGGGTTATTTACAAGCGCAATAACCCACGTGCCCCTACCCTTATATAGATATAGCCCGCTATTATATTTGAAGTGTATATTTAGTAATTTTAAGATATTGTTTATAAATCATTATAGTTTATAATTAAAATTCCTTCGAGACGGCTTCACATGCGATGTAGTGGCTAGCATAACTAACAGCCATCTATGCTCAAGGTCGGGTTAAACCCGGCAGTTGGCCCTAGGATTTTTTAAAGGGAGTAACTATTCCTTCATTATGCCGTCCTTCGGAGGCGACGTAAACTGGAGGTACCGAGCCCGTGTGATATTAAGCCCAGACCCGTCAGAAATCCTTATTCTAATTAAACCTGGGTAGGCATTATTTAAGACTCCAACTGTAGAATTGTACGATTAGCCACTTTATAAAGTGGTATTAAATGAACAAACAAAGAAATTCCATTTAGAAATCCTCAGAAAAGATTGAAAGGACAAACTAAAAAAGGCTCCCTATTTGGACACTTTCTAGACAAAGGCCCTACAATTTCACCTCAATAAATATTCTTATTTACCTGAATATAATACCAATAGTTACCATTCAAAATCTTTAGCCTCTATCTTCCTTTCTTCGTCAATAACGAAATCATCCATTATTATGTTGATTTGGCCCGGACCAAAACAAACTCCATTGCTACTTGAACCTACTTGTTTCCTCTTTGATTCTTGATAATGCTTCGAGACGACTAAAAAGTAGGTGGCCTCGGGACCAGAGATGGGAAAATACAAAAAAAGTACGAGCACTGTATTCAATAGTTTAAAATAATCGATCTAAAAATCGATAGTATCAAAAAACATGGTCTAAATAAATTATTAATAGACCTAAAAACGGAGAGAGGTAAATTAGTCAATAGTAAACTCTGTAATTCAACTGGTTGATTATTTGTACTTTTTGTGAGTATTTGTCCATCTCTACTCGAGGTAAATTAAATTTCAATATATATATATATATATATATATATATATATATATATATATATATATATATTTTTTTTTTTTTATGATTAAAGATAAGGTCACCGCCCAGTTGTTCTTTCAAGCCCTATAACTCAACATCAATGATGTCCATCACCTGTTTCCGATTGGTTCCATCATTTCTACACTCCTTAAAAAAAAAAAAAAAAAAATTAAGTGATTTATCGCTGTCTTACGTTAAAGGTCATTCATTTCTTTTTGTCCATTTTTTAGTCGAGACCTTGACAATAAAGAATAATTAATATGGAGTGAGTAATTAATAAAAAGATTTAAAAGAAGCCTGGAAGGCTGAGACCATCAATTCCCAGGATATTCCCTTAGAGTCAGATGGAAGATGACCCACCGAGATATTCTTTTGACGTCGCCCGTCCTCATTGACCGGAACGGTGAGTCCATCATGTTCTAAATGAGGGAACTGGCAAGCCGTCCGACATAATTTTATAGTATCAAGCTCCTGTATTGTTCATTGGGGAATTGGAAAGGGATAAGAGTATATATATATATTTATATAATTTGAACAAGAGCTACACAATTTTTTTCGGTCCATTAGATTAGATTTATAATGAACTCTAAATTGATATTACCTTTAAGTAAGAATTCCATGATTAATAAGTAATATTTAAAAATCTCGTGTCACGATGTTTATGGTCGCACTCGGAAGCTTGTTACTCCGATTTTTATGTATGTTTGAGAATAGATTGTGAAGTATATTTTTAGACCGCTAGGTGATTAGCGTGTCCCTGGATAGGGGAATAAATAAATAAATAGACATTTATTTAGATTTAAATTTATCAGGGATAAAAAAATACCTATAACCCGAAATTTTCACCCACCTTTTCTTACCCTAGCATTTTTTAGTATTTTTGTATGAACAATATACAAAAATTTTACCATCATTGGTATTTCAAAAGGAACGAAATTATTAATGTTTTTACACGGGAGAAATACGCTACGTACGCCTCATTGAACTATCATCCACAGATACGCATACCATTCATGAGAAGCCATTTTTATATTGTATTCCATCACATTTACTAGATGTATTTTTATTTAATACAGTTGTAAATATCAATAAATATGTTAAAAAAAAAAAAAAAAAATTGTATTCTGCATTTGTAATGCATCACAATGCAGTGTGCCAAATTTTTTCGATGTATGTTATGTGCGCATAAGGAAATGTGCAGCTACTAGACTTTGAGACACGGCGAGAACTAACGGCTTGCACATCGGCACGGATCCAAATTAAAACCTGTTTAAAAATCTATAAATCCAAATAGTAAGTAAAATAAAGTTTTATTTTTTATTTTATTTATTGTAATTTACAACTTTAATAAAAAAAATACAATAAGTAAATATGCAATATGAAGGAAAGTCGTGAAAATGTCTTGAGAAAGAACTAACCCAGCACTTCTCTAACTATTTTATGGCAGTAGGTTCTGAGGCCACCTTTTTTTCAATCGCTTCGGAAGGTTATCAGGGATATCTAAGGAAGATAAATTGCGGACAAGTGAGTTTGTGTGGGCAGGGAATTCAGAATGAAAAGAGGTCTATCTATGACGGGCTATGTCTGCAAAAAATGGGACATTTAGTTCATTGTGGAGGAGTTAATTTGTGACAAAATAAGGGACATTCAGGATTTTGCGGAGGATTTTGGATTGTAAGGATTGAATGCGGGAGGAATTAGATGGTTTAGTAGAGCCCCAAAGCTCGATTCCATATGTCCAAATAGGTCTGATAATAGTGATGTAAATGAGTCTTTTGTAATATACTGCAAGTTTTGAACGTTTGTCTAGTAAGTGTTGTAGTCATCAATATCTTCGAGCAGTTTCTTGTCGTTTCGGTCTTGTGTGAGGGTTCCAAGTAAGGCGCTTGTCAAGATGGAGACCTAGGCATCGGATTTGTTCTACAGGAGTAAGGGTGATGTTATTAATGAATACTGGGTGGCGAGATGTCATCGGTTTGCGACGAAGGGTAAAGGTGATTTGGTGGGATTTGTTGGGAGAAATAAAGTAAAAAATTTAACCTGGTAAGAGACCAAACTATGATTATGTCTGTTACTTCAATGAAATACACTGAATTGAGAAAATCGATGGTTAGTGTTTTTTTGTTTTTATCATCGGTCATCCTCATTCTGTCATAGATTCCATCCCCACACACTTACAATACCTTCATAATTTTTTATTCAACTACCAAAATATGTACTAGAAATAATTTATATGGTAGAAGAAAATTTGCTTGGTCAGCTAGTAATTTCTATAATAAAATGAATCTCCTTGAAATACAAAGGCATTGCGTGATCAACTTGAACCATCCACACGCTCTAGAAAAGAGCAACCTGTAATTGAATTTTATTTAATTCCAGAATTGAAAAGAAGTCACGATAGGAATCTTATACACAGCGTAGAAATATGAAAGCGAAGGTATGAAATGTTTGTTTATTTCGTAATGCAATAATGGACCTCAAGGTTTTTCCAAAATGTTTTTATTTTATATTGATTTATTTATTGGCTTTTAAACAACGTAGCCATGGAGTCTGGCCCATTTGATGTTAGTTATTGTTAGTTTATAAATAATTGATACAATATTAGATTTGACATAAGACATGAGAGCAGCATAAATAAAAAACAGAAGAGTAAAACATCAACATAAAACAAATCAAAACATCAATGAATGTTTTTAAGCATTTTGTGATTATAAACAATTTATCATTAACAATTAACATTTTGAGGTTACATGAAGTGGAAGAATCTTCACAAGAAATAGTGACATAAATTAACAGTGGTCACAGTTTTGAAAAGTAATATTATAATTAACTTAACAAGAGCATTTAAATTTCTATATTTTTTTAATTAGTTTTTATGTGCTTTTATTTAATTTCCTATCTATAATATTATTTAATATTATTATTTTGTGTAATCAGGATTTTATAAAAGCATGCGTTAATGTTAAATTTTGGATATATTTTTTTTATTGAGTGATGCAATTTCTATGATCACGATTGTAATAGTATAATATAAGGTTACTTATTGCCAGGTAAAGTGAATTATCTGACTTGACCTCTCAAATGTAAGATATTGTACTTGAATGATGTTTAACTTATTGTTCAGAGTATGATAAATCTGTTTTATGATAGTAATATATAATACGACAGCTGTTGCTGATAGGGCCCGTAGCAAGAATAAAAGCGGGATGCTATATGCCATGTCCCCCTCACCTAGATATTAACATGGAGGTGCTTCTCCCGGAGCCATAACTTTTCTGTTACGTGTTAATTAAGGAGATAAATATGCTCAGGGTGTCCTGGCTATATCTGGAGGCTATATATATATAAAGGTGCGCCCGACATACTCTTTTCATTAACCTGCCTTCATTAATTCTACTCTAGAAGTTTGAACAAAAAAAAAATTTGGAAAATCTGTTGCGCGCAAACAAACAGCCTTCATCGGTAAAATCAGTTTAAGAACTTATAAATGAAGTTAGAATTGAAAAAAACAAAACAAAAAAAGCTACCAAGTATTCCGGTAAAAATTTATTTAGCTTACTTCTTTACGCACGTTACGCGATTTTTGGCAGGGGTAAAAGCTTTCATTTCGTTACCATGGCGACGGTTTGCGTTCCAGCATGCTCTTAACTGGTGCATACGCACAGTGGTTCCAAACGTACTTTTTCGGGAAGAAAGTCTGCACTTCACATTCCATTTAATATATATCAGCCACTTTAACGTAATTTTGTTCCTTAGTAAATTCTCTATCAATGGTATGATTGGCATTTTTTTTGCTCATTTTTTATTTCATAAAAATATAAATTTTCTTTTCATTTTTAATTTTGTCGGAAGTTTTTCTTAATATAAACATTTAAAAGAGTACACATTGCCTTCCATTTCTCACTTAATCACTTTATTTCATAAGTTTTTCATACTTGTCGACGTTTCGGGACTGTTTTCCCATTTTCAAAACTGAAACAATTTTTTTAAACTTTCATTAGTGAATAAAATTAAATTATTTAAACGTTTTTCTTTGAAAAACTAACTTCAGCTATTTGTCATAATTATTTTAAAACTAACCAACATTAATTACCTTATTATTTTCATTATATAATTACTATATCAATTTTACCCTTCATTTTATTTCATAGCACACTGCTATTTCTCCTTATTGGTGTTCATTGGCTCACTGTTTCTATTATTTTTCTATTTTAAACTGTGTACCTTTCCAGTATTCCAGTGTAATCCTTGTACTTTTTATTTATTTTTATTTCTATTAATTATATGTCCTAATTATGGTTCTTGGGCTTTTGTTTTATTTATTTTAAAATTTTATTTTATTTATGATATCTGTGTAATGTGTTCCTAGCTTTTTTATATCTGTTGTATAATTTATTGTCCTGCTATTATTTTTGGTAATGTGGATCGCTTCTAGTAGTTTTCTATTTCTATTATTTTGAGATGTGTCTTAAATTACTGTGTTTTCAATGTTAAATTTGAGTTGTTTTATTAAACTATGGGATGATAATGCTGTTGTGATTGTGTTTTTTTTATTTTTACAATTGAATATATGTTGGGATATTCTTGTTTTTAATTTTTTAGATGTTTCTCCTATATATATGCTTTCACAATCTTTACAGTCTATTTTGTATATTTCATTTTGCTTATCCATTTTTTATATATTTTTAAAAAATATATACGTTTTTTCGATAATTTCAGAGAAATGTCTCTGTAACTAATTATTCTAATATATATCTATATTTCGTGATTTTAACTTTTTTTACATTCGTTATTATATAAGTTTCAGAAAAAATTGGGTTTCATAAAACGACTGGTGATTTTTTAAGCATTTTCAAAGAATTTCATAAAAATTAAAATTATTTGAAATAACTCAGTGTATACAAAACATAACATAACGAAGTGAAAATTGCTTTAAAAAGTTTATTTTTTTTTCTAGTCTTAACGAAAAAAAATTCAAAATCGAAAATTTATTTGTACGCTTTTGGTAAAGAAGAACGCATTGTTGGCTATAGAAATTTCTTCTATTGAAAGAACAGAAAAAAACTGCTATATAAAATTATTTTGATGTCCAACTTAATTTTTCCAAATGATAAACCATAGTAAAGTACTGCCCCGAGATACAATTATAAATGTGTTTTTGTAGGATATTTTTGTTAATTATTTTCATATGACACCAAAATAATTTTATATGTCAATTTTTTTCTGGTCTTTCCATTGAAGAAATCTCTATAGCGTAGAAATCAATTTACGGTTTTGAAACGTTGTCCGCAAAAATTAAAATATTTGAAGCAAATTGCACTTCATTGTGTTGTGCATGTATTGATATATTTAAAATTATTTTAATTTTTTTGAAAATTTTTAAAAAATCAACATGTCGTTATATGAAACCCAAAGTTTACTTAAACTTTTCTTATAACGATTCTGAACAAAGTTAATAGCAGGAAATGTAGATGTATATCAGAATAATTAGTTACAAAGACAATTCTCTGAAATTATCGACAAAACCTATATATTTTTATGACATAAAAATGAGCTATATATTTGCCAATCATATCATTGAAAGTGAATTTACTTCTTCTTCTTCTTCCAGTGGCGTGACAGGCCGTGTAGGCCCTGAGCCTCGCGGTGTAAACTCTTACGAGTTTACACTCACGTTTCACGATACAATTTTTAGTGTAGGGTCATCACTATAGTCATCACCCTACGACTTATTTTGTGAGTGGCCACACTTTGGCAGACGGGTCTCACATACCCAGGGGAGAGATTGTGAGTGAATCCTCATTTTTTTACATCCTTATAAAAGCCCCGCCGGGACTGGGATTCGAACTCAGAACCTGTAGCATGAGAGACTAGCGCGCTAGCCACTCAGCCACGGGCTTCCCAGTGAATTTACTAAGGAACAAAATAAAGTTAAAATATCTAATACATCTTAAATAGAACGACCAGTGCAGACTTTTGTCCCGCAAAAGTGCGTTTGGAACCACTGTGATACCCAGCGGTCTGTGTATACCTGTCCACTAGAGATGGGATATCGATATTAATTTTCGTGAACGTTATTAATACCGGTGTTAATCGGAACAAAAATATCAATTTTTATAATACCGTTATATATTATTTTTATCATATATAATATCAGTATTTAATTGCATTAAAATTGGTTTCAAATGAAAGGAGTTAAGACATGGTAGATAACTTAAGATAAAGATACTCTACCCTCACCAAGAGTTTTTTTATTTTATTTTTTTTTATTTAAAAGAAATTTACAACTGTATTACAATAAAATACAATAAGTAAATGTACTAATAGATCAAGTGGGCGTGATACACGCATGTGAAGAAACTACCCAGTGGTAGCACTTTAAAGTTTATTCAGCTAAGTAGGTCTCGAGGCCATCGTCTTTTCAGCCGCCTAGGAAGATGATCAGGAATAGGAGATGAGAGTTTGCGGACGAGTGGATTGGAGTGGACGGGTAATTTGGAATAAAAGGAGGAATATCTAGTTCGGGCTAGATCTGTGACTAATGGGATATTTAGGTCTTTATGGATTATTTTATTGGTGACAAAGTAAGGGGCGTTTAGGATCTTTCGGAGGATTTTGGATTGCAAGGATTGAATGCGGGAAGAATTGGATGGTTTGGTGGATCCCCATAACTCAATCCCATATGTCCAAATAGGCCTAATGATGGTTATATAAATTAATCTTTTGTAGTATGTGGAAAGTTTTGAGCGTTTGTCCAGTAAGTGTTGTAGTAAGCGGTATCTACGAGCTGTTTCTTGTCGTTTCAGTCTAGTGTGAGGATTCCAAGTAAGACATTTGTCTAGATGGAGTCCTAGGTACCGGATCTGTTCAACTGAGGTGAGTGGAATATTGTTAAAGGAAATAGGCGGAAAAAGGTTTTCGACGAAGGCTGAAGGTAATTTGATGGGATTTAGTAGGGTTGATTTTAATTCTCCACTTTTGACACCATTCTTCAATGGAAGAAATGTGAGACTGAAGGGTTTTGGAAGCAACAGATGGGTCATTATTTATGGATAACACACAAGTTTCATCTGCGTAGGTTGTGAGGACAGTACCAGGATGGATTTCACCAAGAGTTAACAATAGTTCTTCGATCTCCGATATGTGGTATTAATTTTCAGTTATTTCGAAAACCTGATTTTATATGTGACAGTATTGTCGAAGTTGCGCAGTTTATTTAGGTAGAAATATATATTTTTTCCTTCCTCTCTTTCTTCATGCGTTTTATCATATCTTATCCAAATTTTATTTTCCCTTAATATGTCTTTTTTTTCTTATTATATTTTGATTTAATAAATAACTATTTAATTTAATTAATATGGGTTTTACTTTATAGTTGTTTTTTTTCCCCCAAAGTCGATAATATATATTTATTATGTTTTCTAACTAATTAATTTCCATGTTTGAAAATAATGTTTGCACCACATCTAATACATTTTCTAAATCGGGGTTTTCTTTTTATGGAATATTGAATATTATTATGTTGTTGTTTTTTTTATCAAGGGATTTTATTCGCTCTTTTAATTGAAGATTATGCTTTTCAAGTTCTTCCGCCTTGTTTTTTAAAGATTTAAATTCTGTTGTGAGATTTTCAAATACTGAGAACATTTTTTCTGCTGATTTTTTTATTTGTTTGGTTTCGCTATTATTATTACGTATTTCCATTAAGTCCACGACCTTAATGTTCCATTTATTTCAGACCTGATTCCATCCAAATTTTCCAAATTCCACCAGAACCTCTTTCATCATCCTAATCCTCTAGCACAATCCCTATCCAGCTCCACTCATCCATACAACCCTCCTAGAAGGTTGAAACGGCAGTGGCCCCGAGACATATTGTAAACATCTATTCTGGAGTTCTGACACTGACACTGGTCAGATTCTCCTCTCATGTGCGGTGTGATTGTGGCTGTGGTGCCCTCACTTAGTTTCCGCTGGCTCTCACCAGTGATGCGGCTGAGAGGGAGGCGCTGGGATCCTTTGGACTCTGCTTGTCCTTCCACAAGTGGGGGGACAAGCCCCGTCCGGGGTTCCCGAGCTTATTGTAAATATTGTACATAGTTATGAATGTGACATGTTTTGTTTATTTATTTGTTTACTTCATTTATTTGTATTTATTTTTTCTACAAATTTTGTTATTGTATACGTTTATTTATTTTGATTTTATTTTATGTAATTTGACTTTCCTTTTGTTTATATTGTAAATATTGTATGAATGAGATCCTGTAGCACTATTATTATTGTCTATTATGACAAATTGTAATATATACGAATAAAAAAAAAAAAAAAAAAAAATTTCCATTAAGACTGATTTGAATTTATCAGATTCCGATTCAAAGAGCATTTTGTGAAAAGTTTTCTTAAGATTTATAATATTTGAAGATGATGATTGAAATAAACTTATTAGAAATATAATTGACTTCCCTGCTTAAGTCTATCTCCTTTTAGTGATTTAAGATTTGGCCAGTAAGAGCTTGGAGTTCTTTATTCTTTGGCAGTATTGTAACACTCTACAGTAAACACGCACTTGAGTAGATTTGATCAATTTTTACCACTATAACAATAGATGAACGTAAAAGTTCACACTATCATGGCTGTTGAACAACTCTCACTTTTAATAATTTAAATTATAGCAATGATATGAAACTCGTCTATAAGAGCAACTCTAACATGGAAGCTAATTAACAAAGATAATTCTTTTTATGTAGTTCTTTCGAACTATATTTTTCAGCTAAAACAATGGTGAGGTATTATATTAGTTAGTGATGGGGAAATGCTCAAATAAAAAGCAGAGAGTATTTTATTTTACTTAAATTATCAGACCGCTTGAGTAGTGAGGCAGGTGATGTCTGTACTTCAGCAGCTATAGTCTAGTAAGAAAAGTACTAATTTTTTCTCCGGAGTCTGTTTTATTTTCTTCGGGTACTCAAAATTATATTACTTGGAGCAGTTTATTTTATAAGGCTTTGAGAGCAGAGTGCTTTTGCTAGGGCACACTAATCGTTCTCGTTAAAGTTTCTTCGTCACCTCCTCAAGCTCAATCGCTGAGAACGAGTAAGAACCGACTTGGACTATTGGTCCTCACTATAACAATTTGATTCGTAGAATGACTAGAAATAAATACAAATAAATCTTGATGGTTTAAAAATAACATGGAAAAAATATGTCCTTGATAATTTAAAAAAAAAATTCTACCTACTTACATAACATATTTAGAAATTCTTATCAATTATTTAGGCCATTTTTTTTCCATGTTATCTATCGTTTTTAAAATCGATTATTTTTAAACTCTCAAGATTTATTTGATATTGAGTTATATTATATGTTATTCTATGGCCGAAATTTTCATCCTTTAGTTGAGGTCCGATAGTTCTTTCTCGCTCCCACCGACTAAGAACTTGAGGAGGTGACGAAGAAATTATAAAGATAACGAGTAGAGTGCTCCCTAAAATCTTGACTAAGCCAAATTTCAGCATCAAAAGCTGTTTGACAACCTATTATAGACCTTATCCACACCAAACGCCGAGCAAGATCATTATGGCAGCGCACCCGACACCCAACAGATCGCCGCTCCTATAACTTCTATTGTAGACAATTGAAGAGGGAGTTGGCGAACTTCCGTTCCCAGTCCTTTAATTCCTACCTCTCCTCTCTATCAGCTCGTGATAATTCCCTGTGGAATGTCACGAAAAAGATCCTAAAATACCATCATGTTTCCCATCCTCTCCGACGTGGTGATGACTCCTGGGCTGCGTCTGATGAAGATAAAGCCGAGGAATTCGCCACACACCTCTCCAAAGTATTCACTCCTCACCCGGAATCCCACATCAATCACACCGCAAAAGTGCAAGACTTTCTTATGTCACCGATTCCACTTTCCCTACCTCCTAAAGCTATTAATCCCTCTGAGGTCAAATATCTTCTCCAAAAACTGACTCTCCGTAAATCTCCTGGACACGATCTCCTTACTCCCCAGATCCTCCGACAACTTCCGCAGAAAGCTATTATATTCCTTACTTATATTTACAACTGCATCCTCCGCACCACCTATTTTCCACTGTTATGGAAACATTCCACCATCATCCTTTTTTTAAAACCAGGTAAACCTTCCAACAACACTTCATCCTACAGGCCTATTAGTCTACTCCCCATCCTCTCAAAAATCTTCGAAAGGCTTCTTCTAAAACGTATCCTACCCATATTAGAATCTCAAAATCTTCCTTCCCATCAGTTTGGATTCCGTCCTCAGCATTCCACAGTTCAACAGGGGCTCCGAGTTGTAGACCATATTTCCTCAGCTCTTGAATGCAAAGAGTATTGTTCTGGTGCGTTTCTGGACATTGCGCAAGCTTTTGACCGGGTATGGCACACTGGATTACTCTTCAAGCTGAAAACCCATTTACCCCAGTCCCTATACCTCATTCTCCGATCCTATCTCTCGAACCGTTCCTTCCGAGTTCGCTGTGGTGAAGAATTTTCTAACCTTTATCCCGTTGAGGCCGGTGTTCCTCAAGGCAGCGTCTTGGGACCCATCCTCTACATCCTTTACACTGCTGATATTCCTACACATCCTGATACCTTTCTGGCAACTTTTGCAGACGACACCGCCATCCTATCATCCAGTTCCAATCCTGAAACAGCATTCTTAAACCTTCAGAGACACCTTTTCCTTATCGAACACTGGTGTAATAACTGGCGTGTAAAGGTGAACGAAGCCAAATGTAAACACATAACCTTTACTCTTAGACGAAAATCCTGTCCGCCAGTTTATTTCAACTCATTACCGATTCCTCTCTCAGATACAGTCCGGTATCTTGGCTTACTGTTAGACAAAAGATTGACTTGGAACCCACATACAAGACTTAAAAGACAAGAACTCAACCGACGATTCGGACAGTTATACCGACTACTCAACAGAAAATCTGAACTTACAGTTGAAAACAAATTATTAATCTACAAGACAATACTGAAGCCCATCTGGACCTACGGACTTGAACTGTGGGGGACAGCTAAACGTTCTAACATCAAACGCATTCAATCCTTTCAATCCAAAGTCCTCCGTACAATAGTAAATGCTCCTTATTATGTCTCCAATTATACCTTGCACCACGACCTTAATGTTCCATTTATTTCAGACCTAATTCCATCCAAATTTTCCAAATTCCACCAGAACCTCATTCATCATCCTAATCCTTTAGCTCAATCCCTATCCAGCTCCACTCATCCATACAACCCACCTAGAAGGTTGAAACGGCAGTGGCCCCGCGACCTTTTGTAAATATATTGGAGTTCTAGCACTGGCTAGATTCTCCACTCAATGTGATGTATGTATGAGTGTGTGTATGTGTATATAGGTATAAGTGAACTATTGACTTTTGTATTGATTCATTATTGTGTATATATTTTATTGTAATTTTATGTTGTGTAAATATTGTATGAATGTAGTATGTTTGATATCATTCAGCAATACTATTAATGTCCAAATTGGGACAGATTGTAAAATTTTCTCAATAAAAAAAAAAAAAAAAAAAAAAAAAAAGCTGTTTGAAGAAACACGATGCGTTAAAAAAATGAAGTACGTCCCAAAATCATGTAAGCATATCGTAAAAATATAAGCGTTGTCGATCAAAGTGTCGCCTGCTCGCTACAAGACGATTTGCGGACAGTATTCCACCTACCACGGAAGATTAACTGATATATGAAATGAAAATAAAAATGAAATGTAATTTGAACCAGGACGAGTAGCCCTCTAAGAATAACAAGATAAGTACAATATAAATAAGAATTGTCTAGTCATTTAAGACTTCAGTTCAAGAATAAAAAGACGGATTTTGTGACAAACAAATTGTTATTATCTTACAGCTTTAAATATTACATATATTAGGAAGATCGATTACCTAGGAGATGAAGAAATAGTTGACGTTTAAAAGTGGATAATGATAAGGCTTTACGAATGGCTATAGGCAAGGAATTCCAAAATAGTGTAGCACGAATAACAAAAGATTTTTTGAAGGAGGCGGATCTGTGGGAAGGTATATATAAATTTATGGATTGGGATCTAGTGTTTACTGAATGGACAGAGGAACATGTGGTAAGCATATCAAGAATACGTGTATAAGGAGGTTTTTTTGTTTTGAAAGATCGGAAGAGACAGACGCCAGGGAGTTAAAACGATAGAGCCAATTTAACTCAGTATACCTACTAGAAACATGGGAGCGCCTTGGAATTCCACATGTGAATCTTATGAAACAATTCATCAGTCTCTTGAGTATCATGTCAAATCTCTCAGACAGCCAGCCTTATAGGAGACAACCGTGGCCAAACTGGGGGAAAATGAGAGAAGAGACGAGTAGCATGCGGGTTTTGTATGGGATAGAATCAAGAAATGCTGAGAATTGTTTAAGGATAGCTATGGATTTTAGGTGATTCGAGAAATATGATCCCTCCAAGATAGGTTCTGATTAATAATGGCTCCAAGGTTTTTTACTGAGGTGTGGTAGTGGATAGGTAGACTATAGGATTAAAGAAAAGTGCTGTAGAGCTGAAGATAAAATCCCAAAATAAAGGAATCACTCCTTATTTCGATCCGTATGAAGATATTTAGCTGCAGTCAATTTACCTCGAATAAGAAAACACACCCCTCTTCTCTCTTTGGGTGACGCGCGATACAGTCCTTGCAATCAGACAAGATGCTTTTATCTCTCAGGCGAAAAGTGTTTCGCGTTCGTCTGAACAATAAACTGACAAACTCGAATCGATTCCAAACAATAAATGGTATCCGTTTTTACCTCTCTTTTAGTGAATCGACTAATTAGTAACAAAACTAAACAGTTTCTTGAAGTTATAATGAAGTATCATTTAATAGGATTCGGATAAGCGAGCATGGATCGGGATTGGTCCCAGGATATTTCTAATTAGGGCAGAAAGTTAGCCTATCGATTCTACTGAGGCAAGGCACCAAATTAAATTTATAATTGGAGAAGGATTGGATAAAAAGAAAAAGAAGGGGCTTCATCAATTGAATGAGCTACAGCTGCAAGCTTCCCCCTTCAATTGATTGCGAAATCAGTAATGGACATTATTACAGAATAAATTATTATTTTTATGGGGAGTTGAAGTGGCTTTACCCTTCCCATCGTTGCAAGTATTTCCTTGCATCATTTCTTTACATTAGTTATCCATTCCCGGCGCTCATAATGTATTTTTGACATTCTACAATTGAAATCCTCCGTCCATCTCCTTTATACAGGTTCCAGGCCTTTAGATTTATACACCATCAAACACCAAACAGCACATTTCGACTGACCTTTTCTGAATTGCTTCTCAATTCGATTCCTCTTTCCATCCGTCCCTCAAACTCGTTTTCTACCTCCAAATCATCATTTAATCATTTAATGATTATCCAGTCACAATATAATTGTAAATAAGCTTAATTTTTTTTTTATTATTATTTATTCTTCTCATTTACATATGTCTATTTTATATCAGTAGTTGTAAACTTTTTTTCTATTTATTGAATTTATTCTAAGAATCTAAAGCACATTTTATATAATGTTATTCCAAAAGGACATGCCCCAGAATAATAATACATTTATTTATTTATTCATTTCACTTACCAATATATGAAATATTTTATTTATATTAGATTGTTTTAAAAGAGTTTTATGAAACGCTCATTGTGTCAACAATCTGGTGATATCGAGAGCTAGGGTCAGCCAAATGCTATTTAGCTAATACGTTCAGCAGTTAAATGACCCTATAATTACCGAAAAATAAGATAAAATATAAAATATAGTAAGAGTAAGTATAGCGATTGTGAAAATTTTTAATTCGAGTTCTCATTTCCGTTGAAAATTTCACGTTGTAGGGTCCCCTGAGTCCAAATTACCAAGTCTCGCAAAATGGTCTGTGTGTGTTGTAAGTCAAGCGCAAAAATGAAAAGTCGCATTTAACTGAAATTTCATATTTAAGACAACATTTAAAATTAATATTGCTTTATTGAGAAATAATAAAATAAAAGGGCAATAAGTATTAGAGCTAAAAGAAGTCATTCATTCCATATGTACAGAGTAAAACAAAACATAAAATAAAATAAGTAAACTTCAATAACAAATGGAAAGAAATATAAAATAACATAATAAAATTAATACAATCTTGGCCACATGCATGACTATATAAAATATTTACATACTGCCCTTGGGAACTCCGAATCGAACCCCTACACCCAGAAGTGGATGGCGAAGCACAATGCAGAGACTGAGTGAGGGCGCTAGAGCCACACACTCTCAGGTATGAGCGGAGTAGTTAGCCATAGCCAGCACTCCAGTTGCATCTCTATAAGAGATCTCTCGGCCACTGCCGCCTCAATCTACGGTAAGGGTTATAAAGATGGCTGGTACTAGATAGGGATTTCGCCAGGGGATTAGGGAAAAGAGTAAGTTTCTGGTGGAAGGTTGAGAACTTAGATGGGATGTGACTAAGGACATAAGGGATCTTGAGGTCATGATGTAAGGTCTTGTTTGCAACATCATAGGGAGCATCGACTATTTTCGTAGGACTTTGGACTAAAAGGATTGGATATGTTTCATGTTCGTAAATTTAGTGGTTCCCCATAGTTCAATTCTGTAAGTCCACATAGATTTGAGAATAGTTTATTTCCAACGGAAAGTTGTGATGCTCTGTTCAGTAGTCTATATAACTGTACGTATCCTCTGTTGAGCCCTTGTCTTTTAAGTCGAGTATGTGGGTTCCAGATTAGTCTGTTTTAAGACAACTATACGCCTGAGATGTTACAAACAATTTTTCATGAATATCAACTTACCAGAACAGCCACTTTATACCATGCATTAAACGCTTTTTTACGATTTTCACCAAAACGGCTCTAACGATTTTGATTAAACTCGCTATATCGATGTTAATTTGAATGGGTTTTAATATCATCTAGGATTCATTCTGATTGAAATAGTTTGACAGGACTTAAATGCCGATATTTTCTTTCTCTAAAGTACCTTTAATTTTGTAGATTTAATAAAATTAACCGTATCATCTGATTAGCGTTGCTAAAAAATAGCTTTATATAAATGAAGAACGAAATTGATAACCGACTAAAGGAGAAAAGAGCAAACATATTTTTACTTTCACTTACTAGAAGAAATATTATAGTAAGGAAAAGTATTGCGATTTTGAAAATTTTCAAATTCCAGTTTTCAACGCAAATATACGTTTTAGGGTCTCCTGAGTCAAGGTGACCAAGTCCCGCGAAATGGTCTCTGTGTGTGTATCCGTATGTGGTAAGTCTAGAGCGAAAACGAAAATTAAGACCATTTTTTTCACAATAATTAAGACAACTTTTTCACTTAGATCGGCTGGCCGGAAGTCCTACTTTATCTCATACCTTTGGCTCATTTTTAAGATATATTAAAAAACGGCTCTAACGATTTTGATTAAACTCACTATATGGACGTGAACATTGATATGATATAGGTTTCATTCTGTTCGAAATAGTCTGACAGGGCTTGAACGCCGATATTTGAATTTTGATTTTGAAAAAACAACTTTATCTTATACACACAGTTGTAAAAGGTAACGGAGAGTAATGAAAAGCCGAAAAAACTATCTGATTGTCGTAGATTATGTCTCCAACTATACCTTCCACCACGATCTTAATGTTCCATTTTTTTCAGACCTAATTCCATCAAAATTTTCCAAATTCCATCAGAACCTCATTCATCATCCTAATCCTCTAGCTCAATCCCTATCCAGCTCCACTCATCCATACAACCTACCTAGAAGGTTGAAACGGCAGTGGCCCCGCGACCTCTTGTAATTATGTATATATTGGAGTTAGAGCTAGGTTCTCCACTCAATGTGATGTATGTGTGACGTGTAAATAGGTATGAGTGATTTATAGACTTTGTTACCATTTTATTGATTTATTATTGTTATATATATTTTATTGCTGTGTAAATATTGAATGAATGCAGTATGTATGTTATCTTTCACCACTATTATTGATATCCAAACCGAGACAGATTGTAATAATACTTAATGAAAATTGTTGAAATTAATTGATTGTCGTAGATAATTATACAATAGATTATTTTTTTATACAATAGATTATCTATAGATTATAAAACACATGTTTCCATTGAAGCTCAATAAAATTAATTTTTTAACAATTTATTTTCATCTCCAAATGTATTTTAAAAAATCTTAAATTAATTTTAACACAATTTTTTTTCAACAAAAAAACAGTAATATAGATGAATGATATACCGTTGGAAAGCTGGTGGTATTGTGAAAATAATTTCAGTTCCACTGTCATTTGTCATTTTCACTTTGAGCACAAACAGATTTTTTCTTATTTTTGGTTATGGAACCTTTGGGATAATAGATCACAGCCAACTAGAGCAGTACGAGTGTATCCGGCATGGTCACGTCTCACTCAATAAGATACTACACTACTTGCTACTAGGCACAATATAGGTTATGGAAATTATAGGCCATGCAAATGATGAATAAGGTAAAACAAACCCCTTAACTATACTCGCTGTGCTGCATAACATGCAAGGCCAAACAAAACTTCATCTCATCCATTCTATTCCGGAGTTCAAATCCTGGTTATATTCAGAACTGCCATACCCTTCGAAATTCAAATCCGTCTATTCGGATTCCTGGTCATGTGCACGATGTGATTTTTAAACGAAATTTCTAAATAGAGAAAAACTTTAATTTTCAGTTGTTATCATATCTGATTCAAAACATTATTTGGAAATAGCTGACAATAAATATTTTTCAATTACCCGAAGTTTATTTGTAGCAATAAGAACAAGTGGCAAGGAATGAACATTATAAATGCAATTTCAATCATGAAATTTTTTTTTAATCACTATGGACAAAAAAGTCCGTTGAAACATATTGTGTAAATAACTAGCTCACTTCCCACCCTCCAAAAAAAGACTTTTGTGTTTTATACAAACTGGGTTAATTAAAACTTTGTGCTTAATGAATGGAAAGGATTCGGGCTTATTGTAACGATTAGTGTGGCTTGGAAAGGTCCCGAGCGCTGCCAAATGTCATCAGGAAAAATAGAACTTTCGGCCTCTAGGGAGAGCTTTAATGGGCTTAGATCGTCATTTTTGTTAAATGACTAGCTATTTAATTTAAAAATATTTCATTTCACAGAAAAAAATAAATAAAACAAAGTTTTTTTTGTGAAAATAAGTCTAAATGAAAAACTCTAAATTCACAAACACCAAAATAAAAAAGTAGCACATTCAAATTAAATAATAAACATTAAGTTCAATATTTTTACACCTAACATTCATCCTGAAGTTATTTGATCATACCAAATAAGAACTCAAAGATTTATTATTTTAATTTGCAAAATATTTATATTCAGATGGTCCTTAACAAATAATGATTTATGGAATATGGAAATAGTGACGAACTGATAGAAAAGATTAATTAAAGATTGGATTTTCTATTATATTTGACTTTTCCATTGTTTATGCTGTAATTATTGTGTGGATGTGATCTTACAGCACTATTATTAGTGTCCAATGAGACAAATTTTAATATATATGAATAAATAATTTTTTTTTTTAATTTAAGAAAGTTCAAACAAAAATACAAATTAAATTAAATTAACATTCTTAAGATATTAGGAAAGTAAATAGAAATACTGTTGCTGATTGAAACTAATCAAAGTCACATTATTAAAATTCATAGGTCATACGTTACTTCGTCTCTCAGATTTTTGCTTTTTTCAGTAGGAATTCGCTTGAGTTCAGTCTGGAAAACATCACTAGACCTCAGGAATACTACAGCAGTGAATATTGGAGAAATTTCGGTAAGCAAAGCTATAATTTACTTTGTACAATCACGAAAAAGTGAAAGGAGGGTCACTGATCAGCTGATTGCCGCTAGCTCGGCAAGCTCGGGCTTGCTTTTCTTTTCCTTATCTTTCTTTTATTTATTTTTTTTCCTTCTTATTCTTATTCCATTATATATTTATTCCTATTTATTTTTTTTAATCAATGCGATATTTTCATCAAGTGATGTCCTCGAAAGTTACAAGTAAAAGATCTAGATCTGCAGGTTCAAACTCGTCTCCCACAAAACAGAGACCTCGCCGTGATAATAATAAAAAAATGATTCCACCAGCGACTGCTTCAGCTACCTCTTTAGGATCTGAACCACAGCCTAGCACATCATCACAAGGATTAACTGAAGAATCGCCATTTTTTACACCGAACCCATTTCAGATCCTTCAAATTGAAAAAGAAACAATGGAATCTTCTCCTATACCAAAAGAACCACAACCTCCACCAATATTTGTTAAAAATATTAAAAACTTTCAACTACTGTGTGCGCATCTAAACAAATTAACCGATCCTAACAGTTATTATTGTATAAGTAGAACCAGTGATACTAAAATATCCCCGACTACCGCCGAAACCTACAGAAAAATAGTAAAATATCTGACGGAGACCAAAGCTGATTTTCATACATATCAGTTACGCCAGGAGAGAGCTTTAAGGGTTGTAATTAGAAACCTACACCCTTCGACACCAGCAGCAGCTATCCAAGAAGAACTGACGGAGATAGGCTATAAAGTGCGACAAGTCACCAACGTCCTAAAAGATAAAATTCCACTGCCTCTATTCTTTGTGGACTTGGAACCATCAGCAGGAGTTGAAAAAATTTATGACCTCAATAGATTATACTATACTAGCGTAAGAGTTGAAAAACCTTACACTAAGAAAGAAATAGTACAGTGCCACAATTGTCAGGCATATGGTCATACTAGAAGTTATTGTCACCACATACCACGCTGTGTGAAATGCGGTGAACAACATAAGTCAGAAGAATGTACAAGACCAAGATCAACACCCGCTGTTTGTGCTCTGTGCCTCAAGGACCACCCGGCTAGCTACAAGGGATGTCAAATCTACAAGAACCTCAAAAGCAGATACCAAAAACCTCAGAATCTGGATGAAACAGCTGAACCGATCAGAAGCAGAAGACAACCTTCAAAAACAATTAATTCCAATGTTACATTTGCCCATCTACTTGGAGGTGGGAACCAGAACAAAGAGGCCGAGGCCCTGCCGGAACAACGCACACTTCAAAATCCTCAAACCGTTCCACAACCAACTATTCCTCAAAATTTACCCAACCCTCAAAAACCTCATCCAAATCAAATTTCTCATATTCCTCCTCCATCAAATGTCTCAGACCTTACAAGTTTGATGACATCCTTCATCACTGAAATCAAATCCCTCGTTATGCCGCTAATATCACTACTTACTAATCTTGTATCAAACTTAATCCCTTCCTTAAAAAATCCTTAAATGACTTCACCTAACTCCTTATCCATTCTCCTATGGAATGCGAATGGTGTTAGAAATCATACTGACGAACTTACAGCTTTATTGCAAGACAAAAACGTTGACGTAGCACTTATTACTGAAACTAGACTAACCACTAAACAGTACTTTAAAATACCTCAATACGTAACATACCGTACGGACCACCCAGACGGCAAAGCCCATGCCGGTACTGCTGTCATTGTGCACCAGTCCCTCTCTCATCACTTACTCCCACTTCCTACCTATGATTTCCTACAAACCACAGCCATAGTAATCAAAACTTTTTCCTTTCCGGTAACCCTTACATCAGCATATTGCCCTCCCAAACATTCCATTTCCAACACCGAATTTGTATCCTTTCTAAATTCCTTAGGAAATCATTTCATTCTGGGTGCAGACTTAAATGCCAAGCATCAACAGTGGGGTTCAAGAACCACGAATTCTCGTGGACGAAATTTGCTGTCTGCACTCAACTCCCGTCATTTCAATCTCTTACCTCCTGATTCCCCTACCTACTGGCCAACCGATCCCAACCGTAATCCTGACATCCTTGACTTCTTCATTCACAGCGGATTAGGCTCCCTCAACTTATCTGTAGCTCGGCTTGATGAACTTTCCTCAGACCATAGTCCACTGATCCTAAAAGTATCTCTCACTCCAATTCCAAAACCTATCCCACCGTCATTTATCCGAGGACCTGTCAACTGGAACCTATTTCGTCAAATCCTGACCGATAATATTAACCTCAGAGCGACCCTCAAAACCCCAGAAGACCTTGACGATTCCGTCTACTCCTTCACCACCGCCATTCAGCAAGCTGTCTGGACTGCCTCCTCTCCTAAGAACTCCAATATAACTCCTCACCAAAACCATTTGCCTCAACACCTTACAGACCTAATCCATGCAAAACGCCGTGCCAGATCATTATGGCAGCGCACCCGACACCCAACAGATCGCCGCTCCTATAACTTCTATTGTAGAAAATTGAAGCAGGAGTTGGCGACCTTCCGTTCCCAGTCCTTTAATTCCTACCTCTCCTCTCTGTCAGCTAGTGACAATTCTCTGTGGAATGTCACGAAGAAGATTTTAAAATCCCATCAAGTTTCCCATCCTCTCCGGCGTGGTGATGACTCCTGGGCTGCGTCTGATGAAGATAAAGCCGAGGAATTCGCCACACACCTCTCCAAAGTATTCACTCCTAACCCGGAATCCCAAAGCAATCATACCGCAGCAGTACAAGACTTCCTTTTGTCACCAATACCTCTTTCCCTACCTCCTAAAGCTATTAATCCCTCTGAGGTTAAATATCTTCTCCAGAAACTGACCCTCCGTAAATCTCCTGGACATGATCTCCTTACCCCCCAGATCCTCCGTCAACTTCCGCATAAAGCTATTATATTCCTTACATATATCTACAACTGCATCCTACGCACCACCTATTTTCCTCTCTTGTGGAAACATTCCACAATCATTCTCTTCCTAAAACCAGGTAAACCTTCCAGCAACACTTCATCCTACAGACCTATTAGTCTACTCCCCATCCTCTCAAAAGTCTTTGAAAAACTCCTTCTAAAACGAATCCTGCCTATATTAGAATCACAAAATCTTCCTTCCCATCAGTTTGGTTTCCGTGCTCATCATTCCCCTGTTCAACAAGGACTCCGAGTTGTAGACCATATTTCCTCAGCCCTTGAATGCAAAGAGTATTGTTCTAGTGCGTTTCTGGACATAGCCCAAGCTTTTGACCGGGTATGGCACACCGGATTACTCTTCAAGCTTAAAACGCATTTACCCCAGTCTCTATACCTCATTCTACGATCCTATCTCTCAAACCGCTCCTTCCGAGTTCGCTGTGGTGTAGAATTTTCTAACTTTTATCCCATTGAGGCCGGTGTTCCTCAAGGCAGCGTCTTGGGACCCGTCCTCTACATCCTTTACACTGCTGATATTCCTATTCATCCTGACACCTTTCTGGCAACATTTGCAGATGACACCGCCATCCTATCATCCAATTCCGATCCTGAAATAGCATCCTTAATCCTGCAAAGACACCTTTGTCTTATCGAGGACTGGTGTAATGCTTGGCGTATTAAGGTTAATGAAAGCAAATGCACCCACGTCACCTTCACCCTTCGACGCAAATCCTGTCCAATGGTTCAATTCAATTCCATACCGCTTTCTTCCTCAGACACAGTCCGGTATCTTGGCTTACTACTAGACAAAAGATTGACCTGGAACCCACATACAAGACTTAAACGAAAAGAACTCAACAGACGATTCGGACAGTTATACAGACTACTAAACAGAAAATCTAAGCTTACAGTTGACAACAAATTATTACTTTACAAGACAATACTGAAACCAATGTGGACCTACGGACTTGAACTATGGGGGACAGCCAAACGTTCTAACATCAAACGCATTCAATCCTTTCAATCCAAAGTCCTCCGAACAATAGTAAATGCTCCTTATTATGTCTCCAACTATACCTTACACCACGACCTTAATGTTCCATTTATTTCAGACCTGATTCCATCTAAATTTTCCAAATTCCACCAGAACCTCATTCATCATCCTAATCCTCTAGCACAACCCCTATCCAGCTCCACTCATCCATACAACCCTCCTAGAAGGTTGAAACGGCAGTGGCCCCGAGACATATTGTAAACATCTATTCTGGAGTTCTGACACTGGTCAGATTCTCCTCTCATGTGCGGTGTGATTGTGGCTATGGCGCCCTCACTTAGCTACCGCTGGCTCTCACCAGTGATGCGGCTGAGAGGGAGGCGCTGGGATCCTTTTGACTCTGCTTGTCCTTCTACAAGTGGGGGGACAAGCCCCGTCTGGGGTTCCCGAGCTGATTGTAAATATTGTACATAGGTATGAATGTGACATGTTTTGTTTATTTATTTGTTAACTTCATTTATTTGTATTTATTTTGTCTACTTAATTTTGTTATTGTATACGTTTATTTATTTTGATTTTATTTTATGTAATTTGACTTTCCTTTTATTTATATTGTAAATATTGTATGAATGAGATCCTGTAGCACTATTATTATTGTCTATTATGACAAATTGTAATATATACGAATAAAAAAAAAAAAAAAAAAAAAAAAAAAAAAAAAAATTCATAAAAAGGATAGTAGAAAAGAATGAGTTATTTATGTCATCAAAATCAGCTGTTTCAGTGGTGACAGAGTAAGGCCAATATTCTGAATCTAAACGTTCTGTGTATTTAAAAAAATCCTTTTAAGACGCATCGTACCGTTACTCTAATTCCACAAAATCCCATCTCACCAGCTCGGTTTCCACTCTAAGCACTCCACTGTTCACCAAGGTCTTTGAGTTTTTGATCACATATCCTATGACCTTGAAAGCAAGCAATATTGCACCGGTGTCTTTCTGGATATAACACAAGCATTTGACCAGGTATAGTACAATGGCTTGCCTTACCTTAATCACTATATCTAATCCATCGATCCTACTTCTCTAACCTTCAGAGTTCGTTGTGGTTTTGAATTCCCAAGTTGTTATACGGTAGAAGCCGGTATTCCACAGGGTAGTGTCCTAGGTTTTATACTCTACATCTTATTCACCGCAGACGTTCCCGCCGTAGCCGAAAACTTCCTGGCAACGTTTTCCGATGACACAGCTATCCCCTCCTGCTCCCCCCCCCCCCAAGATTCCGTAATGGCATCCTCAAACCTCCAATCCCATCTCGCTTTGATTGAACAGTGGTGCTAACATTGGCGTATCAAAGTCAATGAATCAAAAAGCAAACATGTCACCTTTACCCTACGATGCAGACCCTACCCTTCAGTCCATTTGAACTCTATTCCCCTTCCCTTTTCTTACGCAGTCAAGTACCTTAGCTTTCTCTTAGACAAAAGATTGACTTGGAACTCCCATAATAGACTCAAACGACAAGAACTCAATCGACAATATGGTCAGCTCCATTGACTACTATATAAGAAATCTCATCTCTCAACAGATAACAAACTATTTATTTACAAGACTATTCTTAAACCCATTTGAATCTACGGACTTGAGCTGTGGGGAACAGCAAAATATCCCATTTGTCCTTGATGTAATCCCATCCAAATTCAAAATCTTCCATTAGAAGCTTACTCACCTTCCTAATCCCTGGACACACTCCCTATCTAGTTCCAAACATCCCTATATTGCTCCTTGTAGGTTGAAGCGCCAGTGGCCTAGAGATCTCTTATAAATATCTCATTGGAGCGCTGGCAATGGCCAGCTTCGCCACTCATGCCCTGAGTGTATGTGTCTCTAGTGCCCTCACTTAACCTCCCCTGGCTTTCAAGACCAGTGACGCGGCTTAATGAGAGGCGTTGGGATTCCTGACATTGTGCCTCGACATCCACTTGTGGTTCTCAGGGTTGGATTCGGTGATCTCGAAGCACTTTGTAAATAGGTATGAATGTGATCAAGGTTGTTATTATTTTCTTTATATATATTACTTTCTCTCTCTCTCTCTCTCTCTATATATATATATATATATATATATATATATACAACACACACACACACACACACACACACACACACACACACACACATTTTTTTCTTCTTTGTTTAATTTTATTATTATTATTTTTTGTTTTCATTTACGATGTACATATGGGATGAATGATTTCTTCTAGCTGTATTACATCATTGCCCCAGAAGGTGGCTGATTGTTTCAACTCTTAATAAACAGAAAAAAAGTTATGTATAGTACCTATTTTTGGAAATGAAAAACGATTTTGAATGTTTAATGTTCTGTGGAATTTTATTCCATAAATAAATGCTACTTATTAAAAAAGAGTTATACGTTGTACGTTGGGTGGTTATTGAATAAGCAGCAGATTTCTCTGGTTAGACGTTTTGGGAAAGAATTGCGATTTACGAAAATTTCATAGATATATTCTCTTCTTTCCGGAATTTCAAGCCAACTAAGTTTTTTAAAGGAGGGTGGTCTTGAATTTTAATCAGTATTCCTAAGTAGCTTTTTTATTCATTGTAATTGAATAGATGCCTTTTTTTTGTTTATTAATATACATATATATATTATATATATATATATATATATTTTTTTTTTTTTTTTCTCTTTTTTTCATTATTTCTTTTTTCAACTTCATTCAATTAAAATAAGTGGTCACAGTTGTAAAGTCAAATTATTTTTCACAGCATCAATTAATACTTTATGCGTCAGTTATATATTGAAAATAGTAAATTAAAGAAAAATTAGTAAATAGGTTTGTCGGTTTGGTGATGTCTCGCCACAAACTTTGTTTCGAAGAATTATTTATTTATATATTTTGTAAAGTAAAATGCTGACATTAATAAAAAGTGTTTTTCCCATCTGCTCTTTCTGTACATAACAATATTTTGAAAACTCTCTTAGTGTATCTTCTTAAAAAGTCCTTGTGACACCTAAGACCCATTTTTGAGATTATTAAATCTTGGGGAGGGGGTGCGGAAAAACAAGATCTTTCGAGCCCCACAAAGCTAAATAAGTTTTTCAATCCTGACTCGTCCTCCACGAATCGAGTTTAGGATAACCACCTTTCATAAAACTGAAGGCTTTTCTGCCTTCCTCTCGGCCCAGGATGTAATAACCTCTTCCAGCCGATAACCTCATCATGCTTTTCCATATCCTCATGTTAAAAAAAATAAAATAATAATAATAAATAGAAGGTATGGGGCTATAGTAGGGAAATCACTTTCACAATATGATGAAAAAGGCCCTAAAGTGTAATCAGAATGTTCCAAAATATATAGAAAACCTTTATATCGTTATTATACCTTTGTATCGTTATATATTTCAGAACATTCCTTAACCCTAAACCATTTCTTCGATTTTGATAAAACATATATTCTTGCCACTGTTCCCAATTATGACAAGCGACTCATTACAGAATGCATTTACATACAACTAGAACCCCTTCCTGTTAATCAAAAGACTGACAAACATAACTTATCACTAGCTTATTCTCAAATATTAAATTTAATAAAGCATCCCTAGCTCATTTTTCAAACAACCATCTGATCATCTCTTCATAATTTTATTTTTATTTACTTATTATCATTTTTTTATTTATATATTCATTTATTTTTGTATCCCAATTTTATTTATTTATTTGTTTACCTACTAGATTACTGTTTTATTTATCATTTCCTTCGACAGTCCCTTATCTTCATTCGTTATTACCTTATATCTTTTAATCTTTACCTCGTCACTATTACTTACATCTTCCTCTTTATAGTCATACTTATAGAATTTTCGCTTCCTATTTCTCTCTTTTTTTCACTAATTCTACATTTTTTAACCTCAGTCCGCTGTTTTATATTATTAATATGTATTTAAAAAAATCATTAGCCAATCCTTTAGTGTTTTTTTTCTTCAACAAACAATCGAATCAGTAAACATAACATAGCTTCTTGGAAAAGCTCTAAACGAACATTCTAGTTCCCATATTTTCCGTTCCACGCGTTTTTAAACCGAAAAACATCACTCCTTTAGACACCGTCTCAGAGTCAAGTAT
This sequence comes from Piezodorus guildinii, assembly GCA_023052935.1. NCBI lineage: Eukaryota > Metazoa > Arthropoda > Insecta > Hemiptera > Pentatomidae > Piezodorus > Piezodorus guildinii. The sequence continues at coordinate 110,498,476 of CM041295.1, forward strand.
TTATCTTTTTTCTTATTGATTAGGATTTTTTTCACCACCTATTTCTTTCTCCCTCTTTCCATACTCATATCTTTCTCCGTTACATATCCTGACATATAATTGTTAGTTTAATATTACATTATTTTAAAATTTAAAATTATTTTTTATTCATACTGTTTCTATTTTTTAATTACTATGTTGTTTTTATTTATTACCTATACTCTTAACTATGTTTTTAATATATTACCGTCATATATCACTTTAAAATTATTCATATTTAAAATTTTAATTGTTCACATATTTTTCCTTTGTCATTTTTTCATTTGCTTAGTCTCTCTTTATATATTCTTATTACAATATTATCATCTCAATTCTGTTTACTCCCATACTTTATAACTATCATCTTAATTTTGTTTATTTCCATACTTTATAACTGCCATTTTATTATCATTTTACATTTAATTTTATTTATGTTCCTATATTATATTACTGTCATATTATTATTATATACCTAAAGCATTATTAAGTCTATAATTACATTGGTTGTTATTTTGTTTCTTTTAGCCCTGATGAAGGCCCACATTCTAGGCCGAAACGTCGGCACATGATTAAAATAGCACTTGTTTTAAATGTGTGTTTGTAATGTATGACTGCACCCCCAACCATCTTCCTCATCGGATTTTCTTACGGTTTTCATTTGGGCATTCTCTTCTTAAGGCTTATAAATATAATACATTGGAATTAAGCTTTCCTGTAAACGGGAGAAATAAATTTTCTGCAATCAAGTCATTAAAAAAAATATTCCTGAAATATGAGTAGTAACATAGATGTGTAATAAACCGTTAGAAAGCGCAAGATAACATATGTTATTGGGAAAGAGGGAGGTTATATTAGTTAAATGTGCAGGATCGTGTAAATTTTATTCTTCCATGTTTTGTTTTCGCAAGATTTTAGGAACAAGATTACGTACCTGGTTGTAATTAAGTTATTACCATAAATGGTTAGTTGTTATGAATCTATAAACTAACATTCTTATTAATCATTTCAAATTTAACGCTTTTTTTATGAAAACGGATGTTTCACTGTAAACTAAATAAGGTTCCTATTCCGTTAGTAGATAAGTTTAAGAAAACTTTAGGTTTCATATAACGACTTAACTCATATAACGACTCAATAGCTAATTTACTTATTGTACTATATACAGATGTAAATATCAATACAAGAATTAAAAAAAAAAAAAAAAAAAAATCTGACAGCTTAGAAGAGAAAAACTTGCCAATAATTTATTACATTTTCATCATATATCATCACTAAAAACGATGTTGAAGGGAGAGAGGGCGTTGTTCTTGCAAATCTAAATTCTGAATTTTAAAGTGCTCGCTCCTTTTTTTTTTTTACATTTTACTCATATAACATAGAACTTTTATCATAATTTTATGTTATTATGATTCCAAGTCCTGCTCTCGTTGTGTCAAATTGAGGCGGTGCCTGTTGAGGTTGAGGACTGATAGTGGTCCCAGCTCCCCGTGGATGCTCTTTGTTGCGAGCCAACTGTACCACAAGCTATCAAACATAACTTGCTTAAGTCAACAGCGTCAACTCGTCGCTGTGGTCCTAGTTGTTAGGACAGCACTTTGTTAAGAGTTTCCTGCTTAGAGCTCGTCCTTATTCAAAACCTTTTATGAATGGAAATCTGCTCCACGCATCACGAAACTTTTACATAGCAACCCCACTTAAAATAAATTACATTTAGTTTCCTCGGAAACTTTTAAATATTATTTAACTTCAACTTCATAAACCGAAAATAATTATTCCACAGAATTTTCCAATTGTAGTTTAAAATATGTATTACTTGATTGTGCTCATGCAGTTATACTTTCATACAGAAAAAAATCTGGAATTGATAATGAAAATGAGTTTTTACTTTCACTTACCTATAGCATTTTATATAAACTATATAAAAATGAAATATAACATTATAGGATTATTCCAGATGAAGCGGTTCGGCGAGAAAGATTGTGGATTGGCATCATTTTATCTGTACACGTAGAAGTGGATTTCAAAAATAGAGAGGAAGTGGGAGGGTGTCTCGCTAGAAGGAACACTTGCCAAAGCCGGCGCACAGTGGAAAATATGACCGATTTAGGTTTACAAAATTCGGAAACTTATTATATACGGAAAAAAAACAATTAGGTAAATTTTTAAAAACTAATTAATTTTTTGACACGATTGGCGAGCGCACAATGGTCAAATATCAAATGTATTTTCTAAAATCTAAAACTTTCCTACATTTTACTTTTGAAGTCACAGAAAACGGAAAAAATAATACACAAATCTAATTATGGCTCGGAGTTGCTGAAATCTGCTAATAGATGCATTTTATATCATTTAGGAAATTCTTCAAATTATAGATTGTAAAACTTTTGATTCAGAGTGTTGTGTCTGAAAAAAAATTATGTATCATCCAAAACGCAAACATTCCATGTAATATTTAAAGACTAGAAAGATTGATAAAACAAATCCTTGGGGTAACTTGGGGGTTATATAGTTTTTAGTTATTGAATAGGGGCTTACATTTACAAATTACTAAATTAACTCTACTGGTAGATTGTAATGTATATTCAATAACGAGTGTGGAAATATGGTGTCGGAAATGTCCATCGTTTAATAAACGCTAAAAGACTTTAAGCTAAACACACCTTGAACACAATAAATGGCCATAAAAATAGAGATCATCCCACTGCCGGTAATTAGGCATTGTGCGAACAGGAATGATTCACTCTTTTACTATTTATTTTTAAACACGGTATGGTGAGGAATATTAGTATTAAGGGTCTTACCAACTAATAATGAAAAGGTGAAGCACTTGAAAATTCCAAACTTTTGACTTGACTTTTGTCCACCTAAATTGGTGATTTTGCCCACTGTTGGCGGCATACACTTCATATCTCATTGAGTCGTTGTCCGTAATGAGTGGCAACTTTAGTTAGCTATTCTTTCCGTTACCTTCATTGTAATAGAAATGGGCTTTTAATAAATTTAGTCCAGTAACTAATTCTTTTTTTTTTTTTTTTTTTTTTTTTTTTTTTTTTTTTTTTTTTTTTTTTTTTTATTGAGATATATTACAATTTGTTACAAAATGAACAATAATAATATTGATAAGAGACCACATTCATACTATATATACAGAAAATAATAATAATGGTCAAATTTCATAAAATATAACATAAATTCAAATATATACAATAAAATAATAATAATAAATAAAAAACAAAACAAATCGAAACATAAACCTATTATTGAGATAAATAAAAAGTTGGCAAATAAATAAACATCTTACACACAATCATAACTATATACAATATATACAATTGCTAAAGGGACCCCAGCAAGCGCTTTTTCCTCCACTTGTGGAGGAAAAAGCGGAATCCAAGAGATCCCAGCACCTCTATCTCAGCCGCATCACTGGTCTGAGCCAGTGGAGGCCGAGTTAGGGCGCTGTAGCCACAAACATACCGTACATGAGTGGAGGATCTGACCATTGTCAGAACTCCAGTTTAAATGTTTACAATAGGTCTCGTGGCCACTGCCGTTTCAATCTTCGAGGAGGATTGTAGGGATGGGTGGTGCTGGATAGGGATTGTGCTAGAGGGTTAGGATGATGACTAAGGTTCTGATGAAATTTGGAAAATTTGGATGGTACCAGGTCTAAAACAAACGGAATATTAAGGTCATGGTGTAGGGTACAGTTGGTAACGTAATAAGGAGCATTAACTATTGTTCGGAGGACTTTGGATTGGAAGGATTGGATGCGTTTAATGTTAGAATGTTTAGCTGTCCCCACAGTTCAAGTCCGTAGGTCCATATAGGTTTCAGTACTGTCTTGTATATTAGTACTTTGTTGTCAACTGTAAGATGAGATTTTCTGTTTAGTAGTCTGTATAACTGGCCGAATCTGCGGTTGAGTTCTTTTATTTTTAGTCTTGTATGTGGGTTCCACGTCAGTCTTTTGTCTAGTAAAAAGCCGAGATACCGGACTGTGTCTGAGGAAGGAAGCGGTATGGAATTGAAATTAACCGTTGGACAGGATTTGCGTCGAAGGGTGAATGTGACGTGAGTGCATTTGCTTTCGTTCACCTTAATGCGCCAAGCATTGCACCAGTCTTCGACAAGGGAAAGGTGCTTTTGGAGATTTAGCGATGCTGCTTCAGGATCGGAATTGGATGATAAAATGGCTGTGTCATCAGCAAATGTTGCCAGAAAGGTATTGGGGTCGGTAGGGATATCGGCGGTGAAGAGGATGTAGAGGACGGGTCCTAAGACGCTGCCTTGAGGAACACCGGCCTCAACAGTATATTGTTCGGAAAATTCGGAACCACAGCGAACTCGGAAGGAGCGGTTGGATAAATAGGATCGGAGGATTAGGTATAAGGATTGAGGTAAATGGGTTTTGAGCTTAAAGAGCAGTCCCGGGTGCCACACCCGGTCAAAAGCTTGAGCTATGTCCAGAAAGGCACCCGAACGATACTCCTTGCACTCAAGGGCGGAGGAAATGTGGTCTACAACTCGGAGTCCTTGCTGAACCGTGGAATGTTGAGGACGAAATCCGAACTGATGTGAAGGAAAATTTTGAAATTTGGCTAGGATTCGTTTTAGTAGGAGCTTTTCGAAAATTTTTGAGAGGATCGGAAGTAGGCTGATAGGTCTGTAAGATGACGTGTTGTTAGAAGGTTTGCCTGGTTTTAGGAAAAGGATCATAGTTGAATGTTTCCATAAGAGAGGAAAATAGGTAGTGCGTAGGATACAGTTATAGAGATATGTAAGGAATGTAATGGCTTTAGGTGGAAGTTGTCTTAAGATTTGGGGAGTAAGGAGATCGTATCCAGGAGATTTGCGGAGAGGAAGCTTTTTAAGAAGATATCTGACCTCAGAGGGATTAACTGCTTTAGGTGGTAAGGATAGTGGTATTGGTGACGTGAGGAACTCTTCAACTGCTGCAGTATGGGTTGGATTAAGCTCTGGATGAGGAGTAAAAACTTTGGAAAGGTGCTGTGCGAATTCCTCGGCCTTATGCTTGTCAGAAGCAGCCCAGGAACCATCACAGTGCCGGAGAGGATGGGAAATGGTGTGGGATTTTAGGATTCTCTTCGTGACATTCCACAGGGAATTGTCACGAGTCGAGAGAGAGGAGAGGTAGGTATTGTAGGATTGGGAACGGAAGATCGCCAACTCCCGCTTTAATTTTCTACAAAAAAAATTATAGGAGCGGCGATCTTCTGGGTGGCGGGTGCGTTGCCATAATGTTCTAGCTCGACGTTTGCTGTTGATGAGGTCTGTCAGGTGTTGTGGTAAAAGGCTTTTGTAAGGAATTATTTGGGATTGTTTGGGAGAGGAGGCAGTCCAGGCGGCTTGTTGAATAGCGGTTGTAAAGGAATATACGGCGTCGTCAAGGTCATTTGGGGTTTTGAGAATCACTCTGAGGTCAATATCATTAGTGAGAATTTCGCGGAAGAGGTTCCAGTTGACAGGGCCCCTAATGAATGACGGTGGGATAGGTTTAGGAATAGGTGTTATGGATACATTTAGAATCAATGGACTATGATCAGAGGATAGTTCATCAAGGCGAGCTATGGAAAAATTCAGAGAGCCTAATCCGCTGTGGATGAAGAAGTCGAGGATGTCAGGATTACGGTTAGGATCTGTTGGCCAGTAGGTAGGAGAATCGGGAGGTAGGAGATGAAAGCGTCGGGAGTTGAGTGCAGACTGCAATGTCCGTCCACGAGAATTGGTGGTTCTAGAACCCCACTGTTGGTTCTTAGCGTTTAAGTCTGCACCCAAAATGAAGTGATTACCCAAGGAGTTGAGGAAGGATCCAAATTGGGCAGAGGAAATGGGATGTTTAGGAGGGCAGTATGCTGATGCGATGATAAGCGGAAAGGAAAAGGTTTTGATAACGATGGAAGTTGCTTGTAGGTAATCGTGGGCGGAAATTGGGTGTAAGTGATGGGTGAGGGATCGGCGGACTATGACAGCAGTACCGGCATGGGCTTTGCCGTCTGGATGGTCTGTCCGGTATGTCGTGTATCCTGGTATTTTAAAGTACTGTTTAGTGGTTAGTCTAGTTTCAGTAATGAGTGCAACATCAATGTTTTTGTACTGCAGTACGGCTGTAAGTTCGTCAGTGTGAGTTCTAACACCATTCGCATTCCAAAGGAGAATGGATAAGGAATTAGGTGAGGTCATTTATGGTTTTTTTAAGGCAGGAATGAGGTTTGTTACGAGATTCGTAAGGAGTGATATTAGGGGCATAACAAGGGATTTAATTTTGGAAATAAAGGATGTCATCAAACTGGTAAGGTCTTTGGCGTTTGAAGGAGGAGGAATATGAGAGATTTGTGGTGGATTAGGATTCTTAGGATTGGTTACATTTTGAGAAAGAGGTATATGTGGAATGGATTGAGGTACATTCTGTAGTTCCGGCAGGGCCACGGCTTCAGTACTTTGATTCCCACCTCCAAGTAAGTGGGCAAATGATACATTGGCATCAATAAGTTTTGAGGGTTCTCTTCTGTGTCTTACTTGTCTTGCTGTTTCATCCAGTACTTGGGGTTTTTGAAACCTGGTCCTCAGCTCCTTATAGATTTGGCATCCTTTATAGTTGGCCGGGTGGTCCTTCAGGCAATGAGCACATACAGCTGGTGTTGATTTTGGTTTTGTACACTCCACAGACTTGTGCTGTTCACCGCATTTCACGCATCGAGGTATGTGATGACAATAACTTTTAGTATGACCATATGCTTGACAATTATGGCACTGAATTATCTCTCTCTTTGTGTAAGGTTTTTCAACTCTTACACTGGAATAGTACAATCTATTGAGGTCATAGATTTTTTCAACTCCTTCAGCTGGTTCCAAATCCACAAAAAAGAGAGGTAGAGGAATTTTATCCTTTAGGACGTTAGTGACTTGCCGCACTTTATAGCCCATCTCCGTTAGTTCTTCTTTAATAGCTTCAACTGGTGTCGAGGGGTGTAAGTTTCTGATTACAACCCTTAAAGCTCTCTCTTGGCGTAGCTGATAGGTATGGAAATCTGCTTTGGTTTCAGTTAGGTATTTCACTATTTTTCTATATGTCTCGGCAGTAGTAGGAGATATTTTGGTATCATTGATTCTACTCATACAGTAGTAGCTGGTAGATTCGGTAATTTTGTTCAATTGCGCACACAACAACTGAAAATTTCTAATATTTTTGACAAATATTGGAGGAGGCCGTGGTTCACTAGGTATAGGAGTAGATTCCATGTTTTCTTTTTCATTATGTAAAATCTGAAAAGGATTTGGGGTGGAAAACGGCGATTCGTCAGTCATCCCTTGCGACGATGTGCCAGGTTGTGGTTCAGATTCTGAATTAGTACCGGAAGGGGTTGCTTGTAGATTTAATCTTTTATTAGTATCACGGCGGGGTCTTTGTTTTGTAGGTGACGGGATTGAACCACTAGATCTAGATCTTTTAGTTGAAGCTTTGGAGGACATTACTTGATGATAATATCGCATTTCATGTATAGAAAGTAATTAAATAATAACCAGATGTGGGAAAAAAACAATAACTTAAAAAAAGTCAAGCAAGACCAGCCTTGCCGGGCTATTGGCAATCAGCTGATATGAAGAGGTGACTCAGCATTCACTTTACACTGTAAATTATATCACAACTTACCGCTGTTTGCTCCAATAATAACTGTTGTTGTTATCCTGAAGTCTGATGATGTTTTCAAGACTGTGCTGAAGTGAAATCCAACTGTAAAAGCAAGAAATCCGAGAGCCGACTTGAAATATGACTGCTATACTCACGCGCATGCAGTAACTAATTCTAGCTCTATTTTTCGGTATAATTAAAACCAAGGTTTTTTTTTTTTCCCATGGACATGTCTTCTTGATGGGGGTCTTTAGTTTTTTTTCACCCTCAAAAAATTAAACACGATTTTGACACGATCTAGCTCTAGGAACGAAAAATATACGACAGTTCCCCCATCAGAAAGTGAATGGAAAATTTCTTTAATTTGTCAATTTTTGTGTGTCAACTTCTATGACTCTATCAATTTTTTAACAAACATTTTAATTTAAATGATCATACGAAACCCACGATAAATGATTGATTGCCGTTTTTCGTCTAAAAAAACTTACAAGACTCGTCGATAATGATCTTAATGTTTTAGATTTGGCTCGAACCAGATACTATTCTTACCATGAGAAGCTCCATTCTTATTCTGACTCACTAGTTCAATACTCAATTTTTCCAAGTTGTAATTATTATAATTACCGTCATAGACGAGGAAGTCATTGCCATCAAATAGTTAAAAAATGAAAAAGTTATTCTCACGGAGGGAAGCCCGTGGCTGAGTGGCTAGCGTGCTAGTCTCTGATGCTTTAGGTTGTGAGTTCGAATCCCAGTCCCGGCGCGGCTTTTATAAGGATGTAATTAAATGGGGATTCGCTCAGCCTCTCTCTTGGGTATGTGAGACCCGTCATCCAAATGGTGGCCACTTACAAAATTAGGAGTAGGGAGTGATAACCCAACCTTTTAAAATACTGGCCTGTCGCGCCACTGAAAGAAGAAGTTCAATACTCACTTCCTCTTAGATTACTAATAATCTTTTGCGACGCTTGAAAAGAAGATGGCTGCGAGTTCTAATTATTCTCATTTAGAATTATAATTCTTCCATTTTGTAGTTTCCCTAGTTTGTTTCAAGTAATTTTGTCTTAGTGCATATTTACTTGACATTTTACTGGATATAGTCGAAAATCCTGATAAATAATTGATAATAAAAAAAAGTTAGCCTATTAACATCATGCAAGATGTGCATATAGAGATCACATTATAATCAATTAAGAAATGTAGATAATAGATAACATTTTTTGATTTACTTTTTAAAGTCTGTTGATCCTATGTTGTTGTTTTTTCGTCAGGCATTACGTATAAATGGGTTAAAAAAAATAAACGAGAAAGGAAAATTGAGAGGACTGGGAGATGGCACCCGTTTAGTTTTGTTCATTAATAATGCATTAGTGTTCATGAATGAGTCGGAAGGAAAGTTTGGACGGCTACCCCCGGAACCCCATCAAATTGCAACCGTACACGTGTACAATACACTAGCCACTATATTACCTTCACTTTCATGAACGAATCAGCAATCCTTAAAGCAAATATATAAATAAAACTTTTTATGGAAAACAAGTTATTTACAGTAAACAGGATAGATTCTAAGTGTGAAAGATAAATAGAAATGTAAAACACACTAGTTCGTCAAATATTAAGATAAAACAAAAATTAATTTGTTTCCAGTGTTTTACTTACATGTCAAACCGCGTCGCTCAGAGGCTCAAAAAGTGCTTTTTCTTGACAAAAGTTCGCCTTGGTCATTTTTCTCATGATATATTAGACATCTCAATAGCATTTGGTTCCTTTGTTAAACCGTTTTCAATGTTCAATGATAATCAATTTTTCAACTCATTTTTAAATTAGAAAAGAATATAAATTTTGTCGATGATTTCAGAATAATCTCTGAAACTAATTGTTTCATCAGCTCCTTACTGGTATCGGGAATACATATTTATTACTTATTTTCTATACTCATTCTTATTCTACTATATTTTTTTCGGATACGAAATTTTCATCAATTGGTGTCCTTCAAAACTTCAAGTAAAAGAACAAGATCAGCAGAAACAAACCCGTCTCCCATTTAACAAAAACCACCTCGTGATAATAACTAGAAACTGACTCCTTCAGGTACCACTTTGGAATCTCAGCCTAGCACATTGGGACAAAGGATGTCAGCCGAATCTTCTTTTTCCACTCGAAACCCTTTTCAGATCCTCCATAATAAAAAATAAGACATGAAATCTGCCCATGTACCCAGGGACCCACGACCTCCCACGATATTTTTCAAAAATATTTAAAATTTCCAACTAAAATGTGCACAACTAAATAAATTAAACAATCCCGGAAGCTACTCGTGCATGAGTAGAACAAATTACGCCAAAATATCCCTGGACACTGCCACACACGGAATTCAAATTGACAGTATAAGGCCGATATACCACAAACTGAAAGACTAGGTTGGAATTTTGTCCAGTGGAGCTGTGTTTAGAACCACAGATCAAGTCATGTATAAATTTATTTCATAATAGTCTCATAAATTTCGACCTTCGCGCTCAGGTTTCGAATAGATTTGTAACCTGTATGATTAAACACGCTTAACCGACTCGTTAGGTCCTAATTTTAAGTTTAACTTTGAAATGATCTAAGATTCACGTATAATGGATTATTACAGTCATTAACTAACCTTTCTTTTAAATATATAGTATCATTGCCTAGGAATAGGCTGAAGAGAAAGACGTAGAATCCTTGAAACGTTCTAAAAAAAAAAATAATTAAAACGATCTACAGTTATTATAAAATATAAGAAACGAAATTTCAACTATGAGAAATAATATTGAAAAGTATTTTACGTCAAAATAGAATATATTCGAAATTATCTTTAAAGCCAGAGATAAATGCTACGTAGAGGAATCGTTTCAAATTAAATATTATTTTTTAATATTGTAAATCTCATTACTGAACAACACGAATCATTTTTCTGTCTTTGAAAATTCATTTTAGAGTAGCTTGAATGTTTGAAAACAGAAAGACAACTCACTAGCAAATATAGATTTCTTTTTTTCATAAATTGATACGGGCAATAGCAACGGCTCAAAGGGAAAATCTTCGGGTCTTTAGCCAATAACATTCAGGGATGTCAAAGGAGTTAAAAAAAAAAAAGAAAGCAAAAAAGCTCTTTAGAATGCCGTGCGACGATTGAAATTCAAAGCCTTGAGTTAACTGGATTATATTGGGAAAAATAGAAGGAAAAGAATATAATCGGATTTCATAGATATTTATTTTTTACACGTTCTTGCATAAAGGAGGGGGGAGCCTAAAGATTAAACAATTATTGGATATTGGAAAAATATTGGATTGGCCAATCAAAATATATTACTCTACTTGGGTTTTAATTAAATTTCTGCGAAAACGTCTGTCGCAAAGATCTTCTCTTTTATTCTATAAACAATTTCTTATTCATATGTTGACTATCAAGGTGATAAAATCATGCACCGCCCATCACATAACTGTTACATATGAACCTGTAATAAAAATAAAAAAATTACCTTTACAATCTTAAAAGGACGTTGGGTCAAGTAATTTACAGATTTGTACGTTCCTAGGGCACCGGCTATGCATGGAAGGGATAAGGGCTTTTCAGGATTTTTACTAATATTTGGGTACCCACTTTATAGAGGCTATGTGTGCCCCAGGAGCGTCTCTCTAACGCAGTCACCTACCGCACAAGGCTGGTCAGCCTATAATAGTTTTATTTTTTTTTTTTAAATGTGACAAATTATATATTTATATAAGTGCATAACGATGGAATATAAAAAGATCCCCTGAAAATGGCAAAAAGCCAAAACGTAGGGAGAAGAAAATAATAAATTAAATAAGTTGGATGAAAATGGATCATTTTAGTTAAAAGAACCTAACAATACATTTATTCATTCAAACAACTTTTAATTGTAATAAAAATTAATTAAGTAGTTATGTTATAAGCCTAGTATTGTAAATTATTATACCAATAAAGTTCAAGAGTCCGAAGTTTATAATTGATGAAATATATGACTAGCGATAGAAACGGTGATATTAATGTAATGTATATGCTTGAACTTGTGGATAAAGTTAAGTATTTAATAATAATAATAATAATAATTCTTTATTTATTCTGAAACGAGTCCCTTAAGAATAATATTACAGGAAATAAAAATGGTCTTAAGACTAGAGTTTTAGAGTAAAATAATTAAAAATAAGTGAAAGTAATATAAATATAAGTAAAAATAACAACAGAATTAAATTAATAAAATAAAAAAGTAAAATAACTCAAAAGACAATTTCTAATAAAATGGGAAAACAAGAAAATAAAAAATATATGTATATGCTAAAATGAGAACAGATAATAATATATAATTAAAAATATAAAAACATTATAAAGAAAAAATAAAAATATACAGTTAAAAAAAAAAAAAAATTACAATGCTTCTATGTTTGTAAAATTATATATGATTTAATCTTACATCTTTGAAAAGATAATCTTTTCGAATAATATTTGCGGCTGAATGTATCAATGGAAATGAAAGTTAAATAAATAAATAAACGTATCTGTCTGCTTTATTTGTTGATTTTCCCTGAAATTAGCATCTAATTGGGATTATTTAGGAATTGAATTGACAGGAAATGGCTGAATAGACGGGATATAAATGTTGAAAGAGTTTGGGAGTCACGGATGTTGGATGGAATGGAGTTCCATAGGGATGCGGATCGGATTAAGAATGATCTATCGAAAGCTGTGGATCCATGGGACGTTATATACAGATCAGAAGGCCGCGGGCGGGTGTTACGGGAAAGAACGGAGGATTTGAATTTTTTAGGATCTTTGATATTTATTGAAATCAAATGTCTGAATAAAATAAATTCTCGGTCTTGGGCCGGAAACGCATGTTATTAGTCTTCTTTCAAGAAACTTAAAGGTTGGAATCTACAAAACTATTATTCTCCTGACGGTGCTATAGGCGTTTGGAAAGTGAACGCTTAAATAGAAGGATGAACAACGCCTCTAGGTTTTCGAAAAAAAACCCTCTTCGGACAATGTTTGGATAGAATGGTGAGACTATTGGAGAATGAAGAAGGTTACTCAAGGGATTATTCCAGAGCTTATAGCCCTCTAGTAAATGAAGTTGTAGTTTTGCGGTGGGCTTACCGAAGATTGAATAGCTAAAAGACTGATGTTGGGGCGGCGCCTCCGCTGGAGTGGAGGAATTCATTCAGTTCAACTCTCATATCCGCATCCACCTTCCCCTTCACTAAGCCTATTTTTATTCTTATTATTACAGCGAGTTAAAGCTTTATGATACAAAAAATCGTAAAAATCTGGTGCGGGCAACACATGCCTTTCACTATTAAAGAATTTTCAAATATAGTTAGAGATGAAAATAGGTGAAACTAGTAAACAATTAATTAAATCGAATTTCTATAGAAACATGTGTTTGGTTAAATAATCTATGTTATTATCTGAAACAATCAGTTAGTTTTATCGGCTTTTCATCACTTACCATTAACTTTTACAAGCTAGAGTATAATATAATATTTTTTTCTAAAATATTTAGCTTTCCAACGGTATGTTACACATATATATTCCTGTTCAAAAATAGAAAATAGCGTAAACAAATATTTTCGGGGGTTTCTCATTTAGTTGGATATCGAATTCGTTCAACTTAAGTATTTACATATTTTTTATCAATGCTAACAAGATAATGTGGTTAATTTTTTCGATTCTACGAAATTAATAGTACTTTAGGGGAAGAAGATTTACAAAAAATCGGCATTTATTTCTTTTAGTGCCAGACGTAAAACGAGTGCTCATGCGAAGATAGTCGGCCGAATTTTACAAATATGCAACGATTTGGAAAAACGCTAATAAAAAATGATAATTATATTATACAAACGAAATGGAAACTAAAACAATGATAATGATTCTCCAATATCAGTTAGAAATAATATGAATAAAACAATTATAAATAATATAAAAATTTAGTTCTATCTATCATAAACAGTTCTACTTTGGACCTAGAGAGTCTGATGCCGAGTGTCCATCTTATCGCTCCAGCGTAAACAGAGACTCAGCCAATTCCGGTATAGAATGTGTAAAATGTCAGACCCAAACAGATTTACAAACTCTTTGTCAACGAAATGTGATCATTTACAATCAAGTTAGATCGTTTATAAATTTATTTAGAGATAAAGTTTTCTCGCAATGCGAAGAATAAGGCGCACTTTTTGCAAGTGTAGCAAAGGATGATATATCGTCGTCCGACAGTAAAAGGGTTAAGCCCTGTCAGGCTGTTTCAGATATGTTATTAAAACCCATTAAATTTTATATCGATATAGTTTAATCAAAATCTTTAAGATCCGTTTTTTAGAAAATCGCAAAAAGGTGCAAAATGCATAATAATAAGTGGCTCTTCTCGTTAGCCGATTTTACGAAATTTCAGTTTCGCACGGCTTTGCGTTGCTAGACTTACCATATGCGGACACACACACACACAGACCTTTTTTCGGGAGTTATTTGGACTCAGAAGACCCTAAAACGTGTATTTCTCTTAAAAACCGGAAATAGAAAATTTTCAAGATTGCAATGCCTTCCCTTTCTATACATAGGTAAGTGAAAGTCATTGCCTATATAAAGAAGAGGATTTATCCTAAAATTTCTGTATAACTCAATACAATATTTACATATTCTCACTAATTGTAATAACTTTCTTTTGTCTTGTTATACCTCTCATTTTCAATTTTTTTTTCATAACTCAGCTTCTTTAAGCTTTTTCTTGAAGATAATTCTTTCCTGATAATGAAGCTGGATCAATAGGAAAGTCGTTACCGACTTATGAGCCTTAAAAAAAGCTACTACTCAACAAGTGGATGACTATTTATCATCCTTCGGGGGTTTTAATTAAAATGGGAGGGGTGGGGTGGAGCGGGGCGCATTGTTCAAGTGTAGCCCAGCTTTAAAAACACATAATGACTCCACAAAAAAGCTTTAGATTGAGAGGGGGGCGATAGGAGAGAAGTGTATCGGTAGCTGTCTCTTCTCTCTTAAAAGAACGCTTTTTAAAGAATCAACATTCTGTTATCCTTTATATAGAACGCTCAATAAATATTTGACATTTTAGGATGACGGATAAATTTCTAAACTATTTGTAATTAACTAAGAATTGAGAAAGCTGAGTGGGAATGGGCACTGCGCTGACAAGCCGGGACCAGGGTTCGATTCCTGCTTTAGAGCTGTTTTGGTCTCGGCCAAATCATCTACTTGCACATGTTGTCCGGGAAAACAGTACGAATCCATAATATTTACGGACAACTACAACCTGTGAAGGATATTGGTTTTCATTATAAGTTTTTTTAGTTATCAACTAAAGTTGATGAAGGCTAAATCATAAAAATTGGTTATTCTTTTCCTGTCCAGTCCATATTTTGAAAACCCTGTTTTTTAGGTAGATACAAAAAACGAATTAGAAGAGATATAAGATAAAACAGAAAAAAAAAAATCGAAGTACTCCACTTTTAAAACACTATCTAAAGATCAGATAGTTATACAACTTGCAATGAATTGAGTTTAATTAATATATTAATTAAATAATTTGTAAATTGCATTAATAATGGAGAGTCAGTCGAGTGATTATTGTTGGATAATTATTATCTAACATAAAAAGTTTTGAGAGTTTAGGACAGTGACTAAAATCGCATGAACTTCAGGGATCATTGTAGATAATAAATTTTATTCTTATATTATTTAAATAGTATTAATTATGCTTTTTTTTTTTTTTTTTTTTTTTTTTTTGCGGCAACCACCAGCGTCATGTTCGCCTTGTCACATTAAATACAAGTCATGTGAATATAGAAGTGCAGAGAGAGTATAACTTAAATTAAGTGTGACTTAAGGAGGCGAATAATATCAGGCATGTGAGAAGAGGGATCGAGGAGACAGATCGGTGGGGAGGTTGAATAGAGTACGTGAAGCAATATATTGTAATCATTCTGTTAGAATATGGAGAATGGAGAAAGAAAGCTGAAAGGATTGTTATAGAGGCGGAGGCTCACGGGCCATAAGATAGCGGTAGGTCAACGGGGGTGTCTGATATGGTGTCGCGCGAGCACAACTTCCTCACGTCGAAACGTACGGCACGAGGATCTCCAAGGGTTGTTCTATAGGGTCGCCCACTCCCGCTGCCAGCTGCCTCAGATGCTTGAGCGAATCGAAGCGACAAGGTCTACATACTTAGGTAGATTCGAACATGTGTCCACGGAATGCTACAGACATAAGTTTACTTTTGTATGCCAAAATCGGCAACAAGACAGCCACTGAATTGGATTGGGTTTGTATAGACAATTTATAAAATGGGCCCGTTGCGTTATAAAAGGTAGTGTAATCCTTTGAGGAGCAGTTGGTCTGAGAAATATAAGGATTACTGTGGGGGTCGGGATTCTAATATCGTTTATGTTTCGGTGAATTCGCCGAGCTTTGACCACACCCATCGGAGCATGTTCCTCTATTAGTTCGTTGTTTGATCATTGAAGCAGATCGTTGACACAAATGACTCCTCTAGTATAGTTTAGATTTTTATGGGGTGGAATTTTTATCCATTAATTACTAATTACTATACATTTAAGATCATTGAAAACTGGTGAGGTTTTTTTCATTGTTTATTAATATCCGTTTTAGCGGAATTTGGATGAAGCTCCTGGACTCCAGGATTTGATAGCATTTAAATAAACACAAGGTAAACGTTTTCCGTTGGCCGTTTTCTACTTAGTTCGGAACGGGACTATGTTATATATTTGCCCGTGAGAATTAACGATGGAAGGGAAATAAAAGGCGATCGAGATGAAGTGGAGGCTGATGGTCGAGGTACGAGTTTGCTCCGTGATCCGTTGCTATGGGATTCCATTGTGAGGGATGGTTCTTGATGGGGTGGAAAATCTTCTACTAAAGAAGCTTGGGATGTGACTATGTTGGATTAAAAAAAGGGAGTGGAGTGGAGCACCTGAATTGCTTATTTTTATTTGGAAATTTTATTATATTATAAAATGTGTGTGTATATCTATGATATGTTGGAGTGAATGACTTTAAGAGTCCGTCGCAATGCGCGGCCCACAGACGTTATTCTAGAGCGAATTTGGTTTTGCAGACAGCTGCAGAGGCCACGGGCGTTCCCTCTGAACGTACTCGCTGCGCTTGGTACGCCCCCAATTTTCTTCCGTTACTCCAGGCAGCTTCCCACAGTAGCTAACATTGGGTTCAGGCCTAGTCAGCTACCGGGCAGCCGTCGGTACCCAACTTTTTTAATTCATACCCTCTGTAACTCGTTTCCCCGAGACCCCAGAAGCTGTCAGCTCACCGCTCGCAGAGACGGATTCAAATGTATAGAAGTGTTTGAGTGTAAATCTAAGTCTGTAAGTGTATTCAATGACGAAGTCCCTCAAAAGTGACTAACCCACTTTGCCCTACTGTGTTATTATACTTTGTATTTAAGTTGAGCATTATTGGGGTCTACTAAACCATCAAATTCTTTATAATCCACAATGCTACCTTGTTTGTAAGGATTGAACTCATCCATAATGTTCCTTAAGTTACTAATTTAGCCCGGACCAATCATAATAATCTTTAATCATGATAAGCTACCTTCCCACTATAACGCACTGGTTTTTAACCTTGCTGGTTTAGAATGTTTTTTGGTGGGCTGCCAATAGCCAGTTACCCAAGATGTATAACAAGCCATTGTTTAGTATATTCTCACATTTTCTAGATGTATTTATTGTATTTTAATGCAGTTTTTAATTTAAAAAATCTTATTTAGAAAAAAAGACTAATTAAAAGTTGTAAAACTTATTTAAGAGTGGTAAAAACAAGCGAAAGTCATGTGTTGCTCGCACCAGACTTATTTTATTATAAAGAAAGATATTTATTTGATCTTTACAAATGACCTTAAGATTTGAAAACAAGTCGTATTTGGTTAATAAAGTTTTGTTTTATTTTATTTATTTATTAATATGATGTGGACTCTTTAGAGCTATTCCTAGATCCCGCACTGAATGTTATAGAGAATTGCTTAAGGACCTTAAGCTTTAGTTTATTTTTTTGTATTATTATTTATTATTGAATTCTAGATTTTTTTATGTCTCTGATTTATTTGAATGATCCATGTAACATATCTTATAACACTGTAAGTAAATTGAGTATTTGTCGAATGGAAACAAAAACAGATTGATTTAAAAACCAAAATGTTTATCACCGACGAAATGGGTTCAACGAAAACTTAGTGAGTGAGGTTTTAGTTGAGCGACGGATGGTTCAATATCCGATATAGAGACGAACGAGCGGACCCTTTTAGTGCATTATACGTTAGCGAAAATGAAATATACTTTCATATTGGGCGAATACACTAAATCAATCTCTCCTTTTCTTATTTGGAAGAAATATGAATTGTGTTAGCTCTCCGGCAATACATAACTCCCCGTCATATTCTAATTTACCCCATTCCTGTCTTTCTCAACTGTAATCTTTTTACCACCCAATTCATTCTAAAATATGGTATCTTTGTTTTCAACTACGTATATATATTTCAGAAAAACAACACGTCAAATATTTTTATTCATTCTACGTCACTTTATGTTACTGTGGCTGATTGGGCAATACAACAGTAGAAGTCCTAAATTTTGCCTATCCAGGTTTATAATAGATATTACAGAGATGGTCGGAATATTTCAGGAATATTCTTGTAGAGCCCAACCACCATGATAAAGAGGAAAGGTTTAAGGAGCTGAAATGCCGACTTGGTGTACCAGGAGAAGGAGATGAATAAGTAGAGTCACCAGAACACAAAGAAGTAGAAGAAATAATAGGCGAATTAAAAACCAACAAGGCTCCTGGTATTGATGGCATATATCCAAAGATGCTAAAAAAACGGAGGGGATAACGTGAAAAGTTATATATTCCAACTGGTGTGAAGAAAAAAATGCCTGAAGAGTGGCAAATAGCAGCGATATGCTCCTATATAAATAAGGCGACAAGCTATCTTGTGATAATTATAGAGGGATAGCATTACTGAATATAGCCTACAAGGTATTTTCTGTACTTTTCACATAGGCAGATTCTTGAAAGAGAATATGAGTTTAACATTGACCTCCACAGCCTATTCATCGATTTCAAGCAAGCATATGACAGTATTGATAGAGAGGCACTACTGAAGATAATGCTGGAATTTGGAGTTCCCAGGAAACTCACTAGACTTGCAATAATGACTATGCATGATAGCAGGATGAAGGTCAAAATACATGGAATGCTATCAGAAGAATTTGCAGTAAATAGTGGACTGAAGTAGAGAGACCCGCTATCACCTGTTCTATTTAACCTCGCGTTGGAAAAATCTATAAGGGCAATACGAACCAATCCTAACGGAACAATTTATAATGACCTCACATAGCACTTGGCATATGCTGATGATGTGCTCATAATAGCATGGCTGCGCTTGGAGGAGCTTTTTGAAAGAAGAGTTTGAAAGAGAAGCAGCAGAAGTGGACCAATGAAGAAAAAACAAAATATATAAACTCATCCAGGAACCATATACTGGAATAGCACGATCTACAGATGGGCGAACGCCGTTCTAAAAGTACAAATACCTTCAAGTACCTAGGTTCTATAATATGAATATGACAATAATATGAAAGAAGAAGTTAATGTGAAGCTATCTGCATGTAACAAGTAGCCTTTTCGCTCTACAAAAAACATTAAACTTCCAAACTCTTTCTAGAGATGCAAATTTGATAATTTATGAAACGATTCAGAGACCCACAGTCACTCATAGCAGCGAATCCTGGGTATTAACAAATGAAAGCGAAAGGAATCTCAATGTTCGGGAGAGAAAAATACTCAGAAAGATATTTTGGCCGATTAAAGAAAATGACTCTTGGTGTTTGGGGAAGAAAGAATTGTGCGCTCCGCACAATGTATGGGAAATCAGATTTAGTATCGTTTTTGAAAAAAGCCTGCCTCAGATGGCTGGGACATACTGAAGGATGCCAGTGCTAGGATTCCGAGAGGACTACTGTATGGAAAATTTGGAGGAAAAAGGTACAGCGGAAGGACCAAGAGTGAGATGGTTGGATGACGTCGAGAAGAACCTCAAGTTGCTTGGAGTAAGGAGATGGAGGACAAGAGCGAAAGACAGAAATTACTGGCTTGAAGTACTTGAGGAGGCCCGGGTCCTTGTTGGACCGCAGCGCCTGGCAGAAAGTAAGTAGGTTTATAATAAGGATAGGGAGGTTTAACGAGTACATAACATCGCACAGGATCACGACTAGCATTTTACGTCCCCTTAGAAGGATTGCATGCGAACGATTTTCGGGTTCTATTGAAAAAATCTAGGGTCATCTGTTGCGGTGGTTGGGCATAGAAGGCTATTATCCAAGCGACAATATCACAGGTGGTCCCATAGAACACGTCGAATATCTAAGTAAAAGACATTTCTAATAAAAGTGTTCAAGCAGATTCTTCCAAAATCGAAGATCTTTCATTTTAATAATTGATTTGATATTCAAGTCAATTTATTTTAAAGAATAATCACAGTATCACTTAATTTACAATTGAATGAAATATAAGCTGAAGTTTGTACTTTAAGCCCATTAAATAGCCCATATTTAGTTTTAGCTTTATATTTACCATTTTAATAGCATTTATATAAATTTAAAAAAAAATATATTTATAGTGTGACTAGTAATATATTAGACCTTATACCATCAAAATTCTCTAAATTCCATCCGAACCTTATCCCTAATCCGCTAGCTCAATCCTTACCTGTAAGGTTGAAACGGCAGTGGCCTCGAGACCTCTTATAACATGTATATTGGAGTTCTAGCATTGGCTAGATTCTCCACTCACGTTCTGTATGCTGAGAATTATATATAGGTATGAGTGACTTTTGTATATATTCTTATTGATTCTGTTATGTATATAGGTATATTGTATTATATTTAAATTTATTGTTTTGTATATATCGTGTGAATGTAGTATCAATGTTGTACTTTATTACTATTAAAAATGTCCTAATTTGGACTGATTGTAATATTACTCAAATAAAATTTTTTTCTAAGGTAGAAAAAAAAGGTAATAGTACATTTTAGTATTTTAACGTCCTTTCGAAATATCAATCACCGAATGGTACAATGCCGAAATGTCATTTATTATATAAATAATAAAGTGGTAAAATAAAGTATAGTCCATTTTCTTAACGATCTATTTAATCATAGTTTTTGTCATTATAATTCTGTTTTGCTAGAATTTTACTTTGATTTTGTGTGAATTAACTCCCCAATTGCAACCATTGTCACTTTTTTTGGCATAATATAATATCTCTAAATCATAAAATAAGAAATGACACCTAGGACCTAATTATTTATTAAGAAAATATTTTGTCAGCCCCTGACTGTAAGATCGTCCAAGGACGGCCATTGGAAACCGATTCGCCCCATTTATAAACCATAATCCAATTCCAGTGAGCCGTGGAGGCAACTTTAATTTCCATGTTTAAAAAATGCAGGTAGGAGCTGTTTGAGTTTGAGTACAGCTGTTGCTTACATTGAATATGAGTTAGGATGGAAGTACATTAGATATAAGCCTACCCCCCTCCCCCGCACTCGCTCAGCAAACAGACTAAATATTTCAAGCGGGACCTTCCCGCTAGGCTGCTTTGTATTTCTACGCCATAATATATATATTATATATATATATATATATATATATATATATATATATATATATATATATATATATATATATATTTCCTGGGGCCATTAATATATATTCCTATTATATTATCTTGTAGATCTAAATATAACTATAAGAACATTTTCCTCTGAGATTAGAAATGATGAAGTTATGGCCAAATAGATTTTTTTTAAACTCTTTTTGCAACTTTGCAGCCATGTATGTCCATTTTATCAACTTCAGAGAAAACATTCATTTAGATGATTGTTAGAAATCTAGGTAATACAACAGAACTTCAAATAAAAACAATGATTTCCGAAAAGAAATTAAACGGAAATATTGACCAACTATTACAAATCCGAAAGGGTTATAAAACTTAACACCAAATTTTCTTTTTATCGAAGTCATGACATCTCCCCGACTAGATATAAATATAATTATCGGACATTTTTCTATGAGATCAGATAATTGCCCCATACATTTTTAAATGCTTTTTTGCAATTTTGCGGCCGTGTATGTCCTATTCTATCATCTTAACAGAAAAAATTCATATGTATAATTGTTAGAACTCCTTTAAGGGCTAACAGAACTCCAACTGAAAACAAAGATTTCCGAGAAAAAAATTTAAACGGATTTTTTGACCAACTATTATAAGTTGAAAGGGGTTAAAAACTTTAACCCCCAAAAATGTATTATTAACTACTTAATAGGCTCACCAGGTTTATTTTGTGGCCGAAGCCACCAATCCTTGATACACAATTCAATCCATGAATTTCGTCAAAGCCCAAATACCTGAGATTCTTCTTGACAAAAACCTCACAACTACGCCTCGGTCTAATCGTCAGTCCAGCGCAAACTAATTTTTTTTAGGAATTGATTGTACAGTGTACAGTTAGCCAAACAAATTTTCATGCCCGTTTAAGTCTTCTCGATGTTACAACTTCGTTTATAATTATATGCAATTATTCCTTGATTACGCGTTGTGTAGCCTTCTAATTTTTGTAGTGGCCTTATCTCTCTTCAGACCAAAAATTTTACCTAAAACCTTATTCTCGAAAACCATGAGGCGTTTATTTCTTTTATTAATCTTAGGGGCACAGATCAGCTGATGCGCTCGATGATAACAGTCATAGGTTACATCGTCTCTCAGATTTTTGCTTTTTTCAGTAGGAATTCGCTTGAATTCAGTCTGGAGAACATCACTAGACCTCAGGAATACTACGGCAGTGAATATTGGAGAAATTTCGGTAAGCAAAGTTATAATTTACTTTGTACAATCACGAAAAAGTGAAAGGAGGGTCACTGATCAGCTGATTGCCGGCAAGCTCGGGCTTGCTTTTCTTTAACTTATCTTTCTTTTATCTTTAATTCTTATCTCATTATTTATTTATTATTATTATTTTCTTAATCAATGAGATATTTTCATCAAGTCATGTCCTCAAAGTCTGCAAGTAAAAGATCTAGATCTGCTGGTTCTAACTCGTCTCCCACAAAACAGAGACCCCGCCGTGAACAAAATAAAAAAATATTCCACCAGCGACCGCGTCAGCTACCTCATTAGGATCTGAACCACAGCCCAGCACATCATCACAAGGAATAACTGATGAATCCCCGTTTTTTACACCGAATCCATTTGAGATCCTCCAAAATGAAAAAGAAACCATGGAATCTTCTCCTATACCCAGGGAACCACTACCTCCACCAATATTTGTTAAAAATATTAAAAATTTTAAACTGATGTGTGCGCATTTAAACAAAGTAACTGATCCTAATAGTTATTATTGTATAAGTAGAACCAATGATACTAAAATATCTCCGACTACTGCTGAAACCTACAGAAAGATTGTAAAATATCTGACTGAGACCAAAGCTGACTTTCATACTTATCAGCTGCGCCAGGAGAGAGCATTAAGGGTTGTAATCAGAAACCTACATTCCTCAACACCCGTTGAAGCTATCAAAGAAGAACTGACAGAATTAGGATTCCAAGTGAGGCAAGTCACCAACGTTCTAAAAGATAAAAGTCCACTGCCTCTATTCTTCGTGGACTTGGAACCATCAGCAGGAGTCGAAAAAATCTATGACCTCAGTAGACTGTACTATACCCGTGTAAAAGTTGAAAAACCTTACACAAAGAAAGAAATAGTTCAGTGTCATAACTGTCAGGCATATGGTCATACCAAAAGTTATTGCCATCACATACCACGCTGTGTGAAATGCGGTGAACAGCATAAATCAGAAGAATGTACAAGATCAAGGTCAACACCTGTATGTGCTCTGTGCCTCAAGGACCACCCGGCTAACTACAAGGGATGCGAAATCTACAAGAAACTCAGAACCAGATACCAAAAACCTCAGGATCCGAAAGAAACAGCTATACCAAGCAGAAGCAGAAGAGAACCATCTAAACTTGTAAATTCTAATGTGTCATTTGCCCACTTGCTTGGAGGTGGAAAACAGAGTCATGAAGTCGAGGCACTGCCGGAACAACATTTTCCTCAACATTCTCAATCTATTGTACAACAATCTATCCCTCAAAGTTTACCTAATCTTCAAAAAACTCCTCAACATCAAATTTCTCATATCCCTCCACCATCAAACGTCACAGATCTTACCAGTCTAATGTCATCGTTCATCTCCGAAATCAAATCTCTTGTTATGCCGCTTATATCACTCCTTACAAATCTAGTATCAAATCTAATCCCTGCCTTGAAAAATCCTTAAATGAATTCACCTAACTCCTTATCCATTCTCCTTTGGAATGCGAATGGTGTTAGAAATCATACTGACGAACTGACAGCGTTGTTGCAAGACAAAACAATCGATATTGCACTTATAACTGAAACAAGACTAACGACTAAACAGTACTTCAAAATACCGCAATACATGACATACCGTACTGACCACACAGACGGCAAAGCCCATGCCGGTTCTGCTATCATTGTCCACCAATCCCTCTCTCATCATTTACTCCCACTTCCCACCTATGATTTCCTACAAGCCACAGCCATAGTAATCAAGACTTTTTCCTTTCCGGTAACCCTCACATCTGCGTATTGCCCTCCTAAACATTCCATTTCCAATTCCGAATTTGTATCCTTCCTGAATTCCTTAGGAAATCGTTTCATTCTGGGTGCAGACTTAAACGCCAAGCATCAGCAGTGGGGTTCCATAACCACGAATTCTCGGGGACGAAATTTGCTGTCTGCACTCAACTCCCGAAATTTTAATATCCTGCCTCCTGACTCCCCTACCTACTGGCCAACCGATCCTAACCGCAATCCTGACATCCTTGACTTCTTTATCCACAGCGGATTAGGCTCCCTCAACTTGTCTATAACTCGCCTTGATGAACTATCCTCAGACCATAGTCCACTGATCCTAAAAGTATCTCTCACTCCAATTCCAAAACCCATTCCACCATCATTCATCCGAGGCCCTGTCAACTGGAACCTTTTCCGCCAAATCCTGACCGATAACATTGACCTCAGAGTAACCCTCAAAACCCCAGATGACCTAGATAATTCCGTCTATTCCTTTACCACCGCCATCCAACAAGCTGTCTGGACTGCCTCCTCTCCTAAACACTCCAATATAAATCCTCACCAAAATCATTTTCCACAACATATTATAGACCTCATCCATACCAAACGCCGAGCAAGATCATTATGGCAGCGCACCCGACACCCAACAGATCGCCGCTCCTATAACTTCTATTGTAGACAATTGAAGAGGGAGTTGGCGACCTTCCGTTCCCAGTCCTTTAATTCCTACCTCTCCTCTCTATCAGCTCGTGATAATTCCCTGTGGAATGTCACGAAAAAGATCCTAAAATACCATCAAGTTTCCCATCCTCTCCGACGTGGTGATGACTCCTGGGCTGCGTCTGATGAAGATAAAGCCGAGGAATTCGCCACACACCTCTCCAAAGTTTTCACTCCTCACCCGGAATCCCACGCCAATCACACCGCAACAGTGCAAGACTTTCTTATGTCACCAATCCCACTTCCCTACCTCCTAAAGCTATTAATCCCTCTGAGGTCAAATATCTTCTCCACAAACTGACCCTCCGTAAATCTCCTGGACACGATCTCCTTACTCCCCAGATCCTCCGACAACTTCCGCAGAAAGCTATTATATTCCTTACTTATATTTACAACTGCATCCTACGCACCACCTATTTTCCTCTGTTATGGAAACATTCCACTATCATTCTTTTTCTAAAACCAGGCAAACCTTCCAACAACACTTCATCCTACAGGCCTATTAGTCTACTCCCCATCCTCTCAAAAATCTTCGAAAAGCTTCTTCTTAAACTTATCCTACCCATATTAGAATCTCAAAATCTTCCTTCCCATCAGTTTGGATTCCGTCCTCAGCATTCCACAGTTCAACAGGGGCTCCGAGTTGTAGACCATATTTCCTCAGCTCTTGAATGCAAAGAGTATTGTTCTGGTGCGTTTCTGGACATAGCGCAAGCTTTTGACCGGGTATGGCACACTGGATTACTCTTCAAGCTGAAAACCCATTTACCCCAGTCTCTATAACTCATTCTCCGATCCTATCTCTCAAACCGTTCCCTCCGCGTTCGCTGTGGTGTAGAATTTTCTAACCTTTATCCCGTTGTGTTCCTCAAGGCAGTGTCTTGGGACCCGTCCTCTACATCCTTTACACTGCTGATATTCCTACACATCCTGATACCTTTCTGGCAACTTTTGCAGACGATACCGCCATCCTATCATCCAGTTCCAATCCTGAAACAGCATCCTTAAACCTGCAAAGACACCTTTCTCTTATCGAAGACTGGTGTAATGCTTGGCGCATAAAGGTGAACGAAGCCAAATGCAAACACGTAACCTTTACTCTTCGACGAAACTCCTGTCTGCCAGTTTACTTCAATTCCTATTCCAATTCCTCCTTCAGATACAGTCCGGTATCTTGGCTTACTGTTAGACAAAAGATTGACTTGGAACCCACATACAAGACTTAAAAGACAAGAACTCAACCGACGATTTGGACAGTTATACCGACTACTCAACAGAAAATCTGAACTTACAGTTGACAACAAATTATTAATCTACAGGACAATACTGAAGCCCATCTGGACCTACGGACTTGAACTGTGGGGGACAGCTAAACGTACTACATCAAACGCATTCAATCCTTTCAATCCAAAGTCCTCCGTACAATAGTAAATGCTCCTTATTATGTTTCCAACTATACCTTGCACAACGACCTTAATGTTCCTTTTATTTCAGACCTAATTCCATCCAAATTTTCCAAATTCCACCAGAATCTCATTCATCATCCTAATCCTCTAGCCCAATCCCTATCCAGCTCCACTCATCCATACAACCCACCTAGAAGGTTGAAACGGCAGTGGCCCCGCGACCTTTTGTAAATATATTGGAGTTCTAGCACTGGCTAGATTCTCCACTCAATGTGATGTATGTATGAGTGTGTGTATGTGTATATAGGTATAAGAGAATTCTTAACTTATTGTATTGATTCATTATTGTGTATATATTTTATTGTAATTTTATGGTGTGTAAATATTGTATGAATGTAGTATGTATGATATCTTTCAGCACTACTATTGATGTCCAAATTGGGACAGATTGTAATTTTATCAATAAAAATTTGTTATTGTAAAAAAAAAAAAAAAAAAAAAAAAAAAATCTTAGGGTAGACAACATGATCCACTGTAAGCAATTTAAAAGCCGGAAAATCGATATAATTTTTTTATGGAATGCCAAAAATATAAAGACCTTAGGAAGCACTAGATATATATATTAATGAGAACAATAATTCAATTTTTGGGACTCTGCAAACAATTGATAGTATGCGGAAAAAAAAAAAAAAAAAAAAAAAAAAAAAAAACCTG
This sequence comes from Piezodorus guildinii, assembly GCA_023052935.1. Classification (NCBI taxonomy): domain Eukaryota; kingdom Metazoa; phylum Arthropoda; class Insecta; order Hemiptera; family Pentatomidae; genus Piezodorus; species Piezodorus guildinii. The sequence continues at coordinate 110,525,740 of CM041295.1, forward strand.
TGCCACTACAACCTATAAAGGGTCTTGGGCTCAGTAAATATCGAGTTTCTAGGCCAACGGCCGTGCAATGAGGTGATTCGGCCGAGATCACGCTCTTAGCCAGGTTTTTTCCCGAATTTGGGTACCCACTTTATAAAGGCTGGGTCTGCCCCATTAGGGTCTCCATACCCTAGGGTCGCCCCCCCCTGAAATAACAGATTAAATAATATTCTGTCATAAACGGGATTCGAACCCAGGACCCGGAGCACAGTAGACTAGCGCTCTATCCACTAGACCACGCCGCGGAAACTAAATGATATTTTTTACTACTCAGTGGGCAGTTAAAACTCTCGATCGTTTATTATTAACAAATAAAGGTCATGATATAGATTTTCCGGTTAATCCTTCATTAATGTTTTTCAAAAAAATGAAGTGAGATTACTTTAAATTCCTTGATTGTTCGTTGTTGTTTTTTTGTTTTGTTTTACATTTTTGTATGAGGTTCCAAATAATACTAATCTTAAAAATAATAATATTCAGTTGTTTTTATTTTACATAGTAACTATTCTGACCAACTCCTTTTGTATGGGCTTTACCACGAAAAAAAAATATATTATTATGTTATATTAATGGGATCGTAAATGTTGTAAAAGAAGATTTTAAGCATTTAAAAAAAAAGTTATTAAACATAATGAATTACTCGAGAATTAATTGCAAGAAGAGAAGGGGTATGGAATTTAGTAGAGATGGGGAGGAGGGAGGGGGGGGGGGCTAGATGCCCCAAATTACAGAGTAGGCTCCTCCCGACACTGTCACCTTGGAGTGCCCTCTCCGACCCCTCTTAACCTCCATTTTTTATTACTTACTTAATTGGCTCTTTTTTTTTTCTAAACATCTTTGTATACTCCTGGATTCTCATTCCGGTCAATAGGGACCCTGAAATTAATTATTACGCCGCTATGAAGTAAAATGAAAAAAATTAAGTTGCCTTCTTTACTCAAGTGCTACTCAAAAAGAGGTAATAATACTCAGGAGTCATTTGTGCCTTTTATCCCTTCCTTAGATAACTGAGACAAGCATTCTTCCTTCTCATGTAATATAATTTTATTCAGTCCCTCAATCCCCTTTTGTCTAATTATTTTGGGTTTATCGATTTAGTAATTTTTCCAAGTTGTGATTATTATAATTACCGTCATAGACGAGGAAGCCATAGCCATCAAATAGTTAAAATATAAAAAAAGTGATTCTTACGAAAATCCGATACCAGAAACTGCTCGCCGTTTTGGCTACTTTAACTCTTATGGAATGAGATTGACTCAGCTACAGTAATTGTCAATAATTAATATTAATACTAGCTGTAACCCGCGGATTTGCTCGCGAATATTTTATTTTCTCTTTATTTAAATTTGCATAAATGCGTAACAAAGAAACTACCAATAAAACACACTTATTTTATATTTTTCCTAATGGTGTGTTTTCTTGGTGGCTTTGAACCAACTTCTTTACAAGAAAGTCAAAACGGCCAACAACTCCATTATTATAAGATGTATAAATTTTTAAGAAATATATTAAATATATATATATATATATATATATATATATATATATATATAAATAAAGAAATATATTATATTTTTAATAATTACATTTATTTACATTTATCAAAGTTTTTTTAAAGTGAAAATATTCCTTAGTGTTGGATCAATGTATATCAATCACATTTATGTTGCAAAAGTGAATATATACCACGATTACGTTACAGCTAAAATATATTGAGTAATTTTGGGTATGCCTACTTCTATTGGATCGCTATTGTATATTTAACAGAATAAAATGGCAACTTATTAGACTAAAGTTTAAAAGTGATTTTTAAACAACTCAACCTATTACTACAATTAATCTAATATAACTATGAATATCTTGTTTCTAATATCGAGACACATTGAACAAATAGAACGAAAACTAAACTTCATTATCTTTGTTTGCGGTTTGGCAAATTCAATTTGATAAAAAAAATAATTTAAATTAAAATAGCTACAAATTAAAAAAGATGTTGATAAAGGCTTTGTTGAATGAGGTTATATAAAAGAAATGAAATACAGGTGAATAGCAATGAGCTACTCTGTTTATGATAAATAAAAGATTATTATTTCATGTCAGATATCAATTTAATTTACTCTATGTTACATATATATATATATATATATATTCATATAGATTTCCCATAATTGCAGATGATGCCGCTTTACTTTCACTTGCCTATATATGAAATATATAAAGGGAAAGTATTGCGATCCCGAAAATTTTCTAATTCCAGTTTTCGACGGAAATACAAGTTTTAGGGTCTCCTGAGTCAAAATGACCAAGTCCCGCAATAAGGTCTGTTTGTGCTTGTTAACTTCCGGGCGAAAAGGAAAAGTCCTATGAAACTGAAACTTCATATTTAAGAAAACTATACGACAGAGATGTTACAGAATCTTTATACCAAGATTATATGAAGATTTACTTTATACCAAGCATTATGCACCTTTTTTACGATATTTGCAAAAATGGCTAAAACAATTTTGATTAAACTTCCTATATCGATGTAAAATTTAATGGGATTTAATATCATGTAGGTTTCATTCTGATTGAAATAGTACGTCAGGGCTTAAATGCTGATATTTTAAATTTTCTTCCGCTAAAGTCCCTTTAATTTTAGATTCTTAAAAATGTACTATATAGTCTTGTTATCAACGATAAAAATCAGGTAAATATATAAGTTGAACGAATTCAAGTTCAAACAAAGGAGAAAACTGCAAAAATATTTTTTCAATGTAATTTTTCGTTTTTAAACATAAGAACAGTAATATAAATGTGTAATATACCGTTGGAAAGCTAATGATTTTAGAAAAAAGTATTATGTTATACACAAGTATGTAAAACTTAATAAAGAGTGATGAATGACCGATAAAACTGATTATTTTAGATAATAATATAATAGATTTTTTAGTAAAACACATATTTCTATATAAATTCAATGTAATTACTTCTTTAATGGTTTCTCTCATTTTTATCTCTAACTGTATTTGAAAATTCTTCAATCGATTTTAAAAACGGAGGTAAGTGAAAGTCGTATGTTGCCCGCAGCAGATTAAAAAAAAACAAACAAAAAAAAACAAAAACGGAAACGAATTCAAAGTATTTCACAAGAATATGTTTTGAAAATACGGCATTTATTGAAAATAATAGTTATGCATACATGTGTATGTGTGTCTATATCTGTATGTATTTATGTGTGAGATAAAGGTAGAACTGTGGGACTATCGGGGATGCTCTTTGGGAAGATTGATGGTGTGGTCTTGGGATTGCCCTCATCATAAAGCACGCTTGTACTCAAGAGATAAGGCCGGTGGACAGCAACTGATAAATAGGTCTTCACTACGCTTCAACCCCCCCTAATTTACCAAACGGTTTAATTAAAGCCAATTTACACGAGGGCTAGAACAAATAAAATGCTGATTAATACAACTCTAATTGGGCAGGGGCTATGGGATTATCAATTACACCCATCTTACAAATTCGCTGCTGTTGGACGAATTTATTTTTTAAAGATAATCGTAATAGCCCAGTAGAAATAAGATTTGGCTAGAAAAAAGGTGGGGTAAATTTAATTTTTAGGCACAATTGTTTGTACTTCTCCCCTCATTAAAAACCCAAGTTTTCACCCTTGTCCGTTTTTCGCCATCTTGAAAAAACCTCTAAAAAAAAGCACTTTTTTCAGCTTTTTATTCCTAATCAATCTTGGACATTTTAGAGCAAACTTTGTCGTAAGCAATTTTAAAGAACAATAAATTTCCTACGTGTTAGTTATGTAAAATGTTGGAAAATTCGGAACACCTACTGAGATCTAATTAAAACGAAGTATTTTATTTTTTATTAACAGAGCACTTTCAGTAAAAATGTTATTTTAACATTTCTTAGTTTTTAATAGGAGTAATTAAAAATCTTATACATCTAACTTGGTAGAAATTTAATGCTCAAAACATTGTTTCCTAAGTTTTTTTTAATAAACTGCACACCAAAATAGTTATTGAAGCGAAACCAACATTTTGTGTTTTTCTGACAACATGGCCTATATTGACACCCACGTATCTCAGTAGATGTTCCGAATTTTTTCAACATGTCACATACCTAACATTTAGGAAATTTATTGTTCTTCAAAATTGCTTACGACAAAGTTTTCTCTAAAATGTCCAGAAAAAGATGTAGAAGGAAAAAAATAAAGCAATTGCTTTTTTTTTTAGAGGTTTTTTTCAATATGGCAGAAAAACGCACAAGGGTGAAAATTGTGAAAACTTGGGTTTTTAATGAGGGGAGAAGTACAAAAAATTGTGCCTAAAAATTAAATAAACCGCACGTTTTTCTGGGCAATCCCCTTTTTTGATCTAATTCTACTGGGCTTTGAAATTGAGTGAGATTAAAAAAGTTTTCAATAAGAAGTTCAATTTTACATTAAACTATTGGACCTATCCCTGGTTCGCACGGTATCTTGTGAAATTTAAATATGCTCTTAGTTATTTAAAAAAAATCTCTGTCTGACCTATTTTGAATTTATCGCCTTAGGATTTTTAGTTTATCGTAACGAAAAGTACAATCAGCAAGAAAATGTTTCCATTCATCATTATTATAATACATTATAGTACATATATTATTATATGTCTACTTATTATTATATTTAATCATTAAAAAACATAAATCAAAATTAGTTAACTCTATTTGTTTGCCATTTTAAACTAAAGCACAAATTACGGAAAATTTAGTTGTCCCATGTCAAGAATACTTGATTACTATGTATGTATTCAAAAATTACCGAAATAACAATTTTATTCGGTTTATTTACTGTTTTATATTTCAAATCAACTATTTAAATTAAATTTTAAAACTTAAATTAAATTGCCATAGAAATCCCATTTAGTATACAGTGAAAGATATGTTTTCATGAAATGGTATTAAATTTGGAATAATAATTACAATGTTTATAGATTTATAGCAACTTACAATTTATGTTAACTACTTCGTTACGTAATATTGTTTTTAAAATCTTGCGTACTAAATGGAAGAATATAACTTGCACGATCCTGTACGACGGTGGCAACATTATACCATTATAACCTTCCTCTTTACTAATAACATATGTTCATAAGTTTATTAGCTTACAACAAATTTATATTAACTTGTGTTATTTCATAGCTTTTCTGAAATCTTGCGCTTTCCAACGTTATATTATACACCTCTATTACTACTTATATTTCAGGAATACATTTTTGATGGCTTGATCACAGAAAATTTATTTTTCCCGTTTAAGGAAAAGCTAAATTGCGATGTATTTTACTCATAAACGTTCAGGAAAGAATGCCCTAAATGATGGTGAAACATGTATCAATATACGTATGGTGGTATGGAAGAAGTTCGCGGAAACCATAATCGCGTTATAATTTTATTGGTAGTTTACTGGTAGTAATTAAAACTACTATTTTTAAAGAACTAAGAATTATGTATATGTATGCATAATTACTAATTTTGTATATCAATGTACAAATAATTAATGTTTAATATCAGCTGTATCATTCCCAAAATCAATGAATTTTCAAAATAGCCTTCCGCAAAGTACTTCACCCTTGGCTTTGCTGAATTGATTACTATAATCAGTCTCTCATGATGATTTGCAATAATCAATGGTTCATAAAGACTGAAAAAAATTAATAATTAAGTTAGAGGGAAATATTTTCTCTCGTTGATGAAATTTCTGGAAATAAGATCAAACATTTATTTTAGATGCGAAATTAACCTCATGAAAGATTAGGATTTCACAAAAATCCCATCTGCTATATTAATTCTTACATCATTTTTAAGATCAACTTAAAGATCCTCAACGCTCCTTACTTTGTCGCCAACAAACTCATCCATAGAGACCTTAATGTCCCATATGTTGCTGATTTGGCCCGTACGAAGTATCATTCCTTCCATGACAAACTCCACTCTCACATTAACCCACTATTTTCAATCCTGGTTTCCTCTTCCATTCCTGACAATCCTCCGAGGCGTCTGAAAAGATGATGGCCTCGAGACCTAGATTACCTAGAGGAGTGTTGCCAATGGGCATATTCTCTTCATGTCTTTGCATGTATATTATCTATGCATATTATGAGCCAATTTACTTGATGTATTTACTAATACAGTTGTAAATTTTAATAAATAAAAAAAATATCAACTTTTAAATCTTAACTAAATGTTTCCATGGTCACAAAATTAGATTTTCCGTAGAAACTTAAATGGAACCTTTTACTAGCCCCATTCCAGCATTTAAATTAATTTAATTAATAAAAATAGGCTAGTAGGTAAAGGTTATATGATGTAGAAAAAGAATTAAGCAGGAAATATTACATATTTTTGAAAGCATTACTTAAAAATCGTGTGTAATAATATTGAAACTGTTAAAAGATGCAAGAGATATATAGATTAGTTTTTAAATTTTGTTAAAATTTAATTGATATTTTCAGTGCGTGGGGCTCATTTTTTAAACATTTTATTTGATTTTATCTAATAAACACTCAAGGCCTTTAAAAACGAGATTTATAAATTATTCTCTAAAGGTACTAATTACACACTTAGTTTCGTTTCTAATCAGCCTAAAACATTTCATAACTTTAAAATAATGTTATTAATGTAGTAAAAAAAACAAAAAACAAACAACACTTCTAGATTTAAAATTTCCTATAATAGTACCTTTTAGAAATTAATGTCTAAATTAACAATTTGTTTTTTAATTATAAAATACACATTTGTGACCTTTTTTTAATTATTATTCGTTTTAATATTTATATAAATCGAATGTTAATAATTTAAACTTATAAATAAGGATATACACGTACTTTTTAAGTTTCTCCATTTTAAAATTAATAAATTCTGGTAACGTGGATATAATTTTCATCCCTCCTAATGCAGGGTAGGGAGATGGCCACATCAATTAAACTCACATTCATGTGGTGAAAAGTAATTGCTTTGAGAAAACCCAGTTAAGAGTAAAAGCTTTTAGCTACTGAGATCCGAAACTCAGGTATAAAGTGTCTCCTCATGCTTTAAATTCATTTGAATATCCCTTATGAATAAGATTTAAGATATAACATCATTCCTAATTACCTCAGAAATAATTATCCTATATAATTACCTCATAAAACTAAAATAGTGATTTCTTTGGATATGTTAATGTGTTTAAGCTACCTTAAAGCTATAATATAATATTAACTAAAAAATAATATATAATTCACCCATAATAATCCTTTGGAACATACAATAAAAAATAATTAGACAAGACATTTAGATTTCATATTATTCAAGTAAATTATCTTTTAGAACATTATTCTTCTCATTTTTTTTATAATGGTGAATAAATTACAATCTTTACATACATATATATATATATATATATATATATATATATATATATATATATAATAAAAATAATTAAATTTAAATTTTAAAAAATGTAATAATTATTATTTAGTTTTAAATAAATATAATGAGAAGAGGAACGTTCTAAAAATTAATTTTTCTCTATTAGAAATCTTCAATTTTGAATAATAGTTAATATTATTTAAGTTATTAATTGGCTTTTTTTTTTACAAACAAAATAAATGCACTGTAATAAAACTTATAATTGAAAAAGTTAACGTATCAGATCAATAGAAGAAATGTACAGAAAAGTAGTTCTGTTCAGCATAAAACAAAAATTTAACCACTGCGTTATTATAAAATACTTTAAAAATACATTTCAAAAGAGACATGATTGAATGGTGGATTAAGGTATTTAAATTTGTATCCTAATTTTTTCAGTTAACCATTATCTATATTTATTTGTTGAAAGATTTGATTTGATATATAAGATTAAGTTATTTGTAATAGTAATAGTTAATATCATTTCTCATCATTCTGCGCATGCGCAAGAGTATAGCGGTCATCTTTCAAATCGGCTCTTGGATTTCTTGCTTTTTCAGTTGGATATCACTTCAGAAAAGTCTTGAAAACATCACCAGGCTTCAGGATAACAACAACAGTAAATATTGGAGCAAACAACGGTAAGTTGGGTTACAATTTACACTGTAAAGTGAATGCTGAGTCACCTCTTCATATCAGCTGATTGCCAATAGCTAGGCAAGGCTGGTCTTGCTTAACTTTTCTTAAGTTATTTTTTTTTTCCCCACATCTGGTTATTATTTAATTATTTTCCTTACATGAAATGCGATATTATCATCAAGTAATGTCCTCCAAAGCTTCAACTAAAAGATCTAGATCTAGTGGTTCAATCCCGTCCCCTACGAAACAAAGACCTCGCCGTGATACTAATAAAAGATTACAAGCAACCCCTTCAGGTACTAATTCAGAATCTGAACCACAACCTGGCACATCGTCACAAGGGATGACTGACGAATCGCCGTTTTTCACCCCAAATCCTTTTCAGATTTTGCATAATGAAAAAGAAAACATGGAATCTACTCCTATACCCAGTGAACCACGGCCTCCTCCCATATTTGTCAAAAATATCAGAAATTTCCAGTTGTTGTGTGCGCAATTGAACAAAATTACCGAATCTACCAGCTACTACTGTATGAGTAGAATCAATGATACCAAAATATCTCCTACTACTGCCGAGACATATAGAAAAAATAGTGAAATATTTAACTGAAACCAAAGCAGATTTCCATACCTATCAGCTACGCCAAGAGAGAGCTTTAAGGGTAGTAATCAGAAACCTACACCCCTCGACACCAGTTGAAGCAATTAAAGAAGAACTAACGGAGATGGGCTATAAAGTGCGGCAAGTCACTAATGTCCTAAAGGATAAAATTCCTCTACCTCTCTTTTTTGTGGACTTGGAACCAGCAGAAGGAGTTGAAAAAATCTATGACCTCAATAGATTGTACTATACCAGCGTAAGAGTTGAAAAACCTTACATAAAGAAGGAGATAGTTCAGTGCCATAACTGTCAAGCATATGGACATACTAAAAGTTATTGTCATCACATACCTCGATGCGTGAAATGCGGTGAACAGCACAAGTCTGTGGAGTGTACAAAACCAAAATCAACACCAGCTGTATGTGCTCATTGCCTCAAGGACCACCCAGCCAACTATAAAGGATGCCAAATCTATAAGGAACTGAGGACCAGGTTTCAAAAACCTCAAGTACTGGATGAAACAGCAAGACAAGTAAGAAACAGAAGAGAACCCTCAAAACTTATTGATGCCAATGTATCATTTGCCCACCTACTTGGAGGTGGGAATCAAAGTACTGAAGCCGTGGCCCTGCCGGAACTACAGAATGTACCTCAATCCATTCCACATATACCTCTTCCTCAAAATGTAACCAATCCTAAAAATCCTAATCAACCACAAATCTCTCATATCCCTCCTCCTTCAAATGCCACAGACCTTACCAGTTTGATGACATCCTTTATCTCCGAAATTAAATCCCTTGTTATGCCCCTAATATCACTCCTTACAAACCTTGTATCAAATCTCATTCCTGCCTTACAAAAACCATAAATGACCTCACCTAATTCCTTATCCATTCTCCTTTGGAATGCGAATGGTGTTAGAACTCACACTGACGAACTTACAGCCGTACTGCAAGACAAAAACATTGATGTTGCACTCATTACTGAAACTAGACTAACCACTAAACAGTACTTCAAAATACCAGAATACATAACATACCGGACAGACCATCCAGACGGCAAAGCCCATGCCGGTACTGCTGTCATTGTCCGCCGATCCGTCACCCATCACTTACACCCACTTCCCGCCCACGATTACCTACAAGCAACTTCCATTGTAATCAAAACCTTTTCCTTTCCGCTTATCATCGCATCAGCATACTGCCCTCCTAAACATCCTATTTCCTCTGCCCAATTTGGATCCTTCCTCAACTCCTTGGGAAATCACTTCATTTTGGGTGCCGACTTAAACGCTAAGAATCAACAGTGGGGTTCTAGAACCACCAATTCTCGTGGACGGACGTTGCAGTCTGCACTCAACTCCCGACGCTTTCATCTCCTACCTCCCGATTCTCCTACCTACTGGCCGACAGATCCTAACCGTAATCCTGACATCCTCGACTTCTTCATCCACTGCGGATTAGGCTCCCTGAACTATTCCGTAACTCGCCTTGATGAACTATTCTCTGATCATAGTCCATTAATCCTAAATGTATCCATAACTCCTATTCCGAAACCTTTCCCACCGTCATTCATTAGAGGCCCTGTCAACTGGAACCTCTTCCGCGAAATCCTTACCAATGATATTGACCTCAGAGTACCTCTCAAAACCCAAACTGACCTAGATGATGCCGTATTTTCCTTTACAACCACAATTCAACAAGCTGCCTGGACTGCCTCTTCTCCCAAACAATCCCAAAGAATTCCTAACAAAAGCCATTTACCACAACACCTGAAGGACCTCATCAACACCAAACGCCGAGCCAGATCATTATGGCAACGCACCCGCCACCCAGAAGATCGCCGCTCTTACAACTTTCTTTGTAGAAAATTAAAGCGGGAGTTGGCGATATTCCGTTCCCAATCCTACAATTCCTACCTCTCCTCTCTCTCGACTCGTGACAATTCCCTATGGAATGTCACGAAGAGAATTCTAAAATCCCACACCATTTCCCACCCTCTTCGGCGCTGTGATAGTTCCTGGGCTGCTTCTGACAAGGATAAAGCCGAGGAATTCGCGCAGCACCTTTCCAAAGTTTTCACTCCTCATCCTGAGCTCAATCCAACCCATACTGCAACAGTTGAAGAGTTCCTTATGTCACCAATACCACTATCCTTACCACCTAAAGCAGTTAATCCATCTGAGGTTAAATATCTTCTTAAAAAGCTTCCTCTCCGTAAATCCCCAGGATACGACCTCCTTACTCCTCAGATCTTAAGACAACTTCCTCCCAAAGCCATTACATTTCTTGCATATCTCTATAACTGTATCCTACGCACTACCTATTTCCCTCTCATATGGAAACATTCAACTATCATCCTTTTCCTAAAACCAGGCAAACCTTCCCACAACACTTCATCTTACAGACCAATTAGCCTGCTCCCGATCCTCTCCAAAATCTTCGAAAAACTCCTATTAAAACGAATCCTAGCCAAATTTCACAATTTTCCTTCACATCAGTTTGGATTTCGTCCTCAACATTCCACGGTTCACCAAGGACTCCGAGTTGTAGACCACATTTCCTCCGCCCTTGAGTGCAAGGAGTATTGTTCGGGTGCCTTTTTGGACATAGCTCAAGCTTTTGACCGGGTGTGGCACCCGGGACTGCTCTTTAAGCTCAAAACCCATTTACCTCAATCCTTATACCTAATCCTCCGATCCTATTTATCAAACCGCTCCTTCCGAGTTCGCAGTGGTTCCGAATTTTCCAAACATTATACTGTTGAGGCCGGTGTTCCTCAAGGCAGCGTCTTAGGACCCGTCCTCTACATCCTCTACACCGCCGATATTCCTACCGATCCCGATACCTTTCTGGCAACATTTGCTGATGATACCGCCATTTTGTCATCCAATTCCGATCCTGAAGTAGCATCGCTAAATCTCCAAAAGCATCTTTCCCTTGTCGAAGACTGGTGCAATGCTTGGCGCATTAAGGTGAACGAAAGCAAATGCACTCACGTCACATTCACCCTTCGACGCAAATCCTGTCCAACGGTTAATTTCAATTCCATGCCGCTTCCTTCCTCAGACACAGTCCGGTATCTCGGCTTTTTACTAGACAAAAGACTGACGTGGAACCCACATACAAGACTCAAAAGAAAAGAACTCAACCGCAGATTCGGCCAGTTATACAGACTACTAAACAGAAAATCTCATCTTACTGTTGACAACAAATTACTAATATACAAGACAGTACTGAAACCTATATGGACCTACGGACTTGAACTGTGGGGGACAGCTAAACTTTCTAACATCAAACGCATCCAATCCTTCCAATCCAAAGTCCTCCGAACAATAGTTAATGCTCCTTATTACGTTACCAACTGTACCCTACACCATGACCTTAATATTCCGTTTGTTTTAGACCTGGTACCATCCAAATTTTCCAAATTTCATCAGAACCTTACTCATCATCCTAACCCTCTAGCGCAATCCCTATCCAGCACCACCCATCCCTACAATCCTCCCCGAAGATTGAAACGGCAGTGGCCACGAGACCTATTGTAAACATTTAAATTGGAGTTCTGACAATGGTCAGATCCTCCACTCATGTACGGTATGTTTGTGGCTACAGCGCCCTGACTCAGCCTCCACTGGCTCAGACCAGTGATGCGGCTGAGATAGAGGCGCTGGGATCTCTTGGATTCCGCTTTTTCCTCCACAAGTGGAGGGAAAAGCGCTTGCTGGGGTCCCTTAGCAATTGTATATATTGTATATAGTTATGATTGTGGGTAAGATGTTTATTTATTTGCCAACTTTTTATTTATCTCAATAATAGGTTTTTGTTTCGATTTGTTTTGTTTTTTATTTATTATTATTAATTTATTGTATATATATGAATTCATTTATGTTATATTTTATGTAATTTGACCATTATTATTATTTCCTGTATATATAGTATGAATGTGGTCTCTTATCAATATTATTATTGTTCATTTTGTAACAAATTGTAATATATCTCAATAAAGAAATAAAAAAAAAAAAATATCATTTCTATACTATAACTGGAGTTTTCATAAAATTTATCCTTATTTTTTAATTAAATAGTGAAATATGGTATTCGTTGGGTTTTATCATAAATTATGGTGGATTTTTCTGGAGATCAGTTGACTGAACGTAAAATTATAATGTTAATTTATGCATACATTTGATACATACCAAATACTAACCCAACATATACATATAATTAATTGCATTAACATATAATTATTATGATCGCCACTTTTGTCAATTCAAAGTGTAAAATACAAACATGGCTGAAATTATTTCCATAGGCTTATGACAGTAATATATCTTTATTTTATCTAACTTTAAATTTAAAAAAGAGTTTTATATTTATTTTTTAAATTACGAGACTTAGAAAACTTTAAAAATATATTTATTTCAGTTCAAAACATCTTTAATTTATTTTCACCCTTATGAGTAATAATTATTATTTTAATTTATTATGAAGTATTTCAGTTAGATAGTTATTTTTGATTATCTATATTTGGCCTTTTATTGCCCATTTTCCTTTATATTTTTCAAATTCCACCAGAATCTCATTCATCATCCTAATCCTCTAGCTCAATCCCTATCCAGCTCCACTCATCCATACAACCCACCTAGAAGGTTGAAACGGCAGTGGCCCCGCGACCTTTTGTAAATATATTGGAGTTCTAGCACTGGCTAGATTCTCCACTCAATGTGATGTATGTATGAGTGTGTGTATGTGTATATAGGTATAAGAGAATTCTTGACTTTATTGTATTGATTCATTATTGTGTATATATTTTATTGTAATTTTATGCTGTGTAAATATTGGATGAATGTAGTATGTATGATATCTTCCAGCACTACTATTAATGTCCAAATTGGGACAGAATGTAATTTTATTCAATAAAAAATTGTTGTTGTAAAGGAAAAATTGCCCATTTTCTAACTTAAGAAACATTAAAATGATTCTAAATGAATAATGAAAATTAAATCTGAATGAATTAAATAAATATAATTAATCACTGATTTAATTCAAATTTAATATTAATTGTATTGTTTTGATTTTTTGTGATCGAAGCTCCTGGAGCTCCCTGCCGGAGGAGAGAAAAGCCTTGATTGGAGTGTGATCCTTGACTTGATCTCTATAACGGAAATGGAGAAGCTGGAGGTAAATTATGCATAAATACTTATTTCTAATAATTATTTTGCTTAATTGCGCTAGTTATTGTAATTATCTTGGGAATTTTAATGTTATATACTATAGGTTGTAATGTATGCTATACAACTAGGTCTTCTTAACAATGGAAACTATTTACTAGGAGGCTATGTATAGTATTATAGTAGTACCACTTTGATAACCAATCATTTGGTTAAAATCGCCAAAAGAGTCTATTCCACTTGTTTGGAATCTCTTCTTTATCTCAAATAAATTATTTTTCAGAATGTTGACCGAAGTACTTATTTCAGCGGTTTACCGTAAAAAAAAAAAAAAAAAAAAAAAAAAAATGCGTTAGGGAAACAAATGACCAATCACATAGAAATAAAGGAGCGTTAGAAATAAGGGTGAAGTTAAAAGAAACTGGTTAGGTTGGATTTCGGGAATTCCACTTTCACTGAAATGTGATTTTAATGTACGATTTGTAGGGGAGATGGGGAGAATCAAAATTTTTTTGAGAGTATCTCAAAAAATTTTATCTTTATCGGTAACATCAAAATATACAAAATTAAAGAACTTTAAAATGTTTTAAAAAATGATCATATACATGTTTTTGCTAAAATGAATGGTTGCGAAGATATTGAAGCGACAGTATACAGCATATATTTGGCAGAATAAAATAAAAAAATATTGATTTCTGATTTTTAGGGTAAAACAAGTTTTTAAATGAAGACTTTTATCTTGAAAACTATTAAACGTACAGATGTCTATTACTACTCTAATTAAAGCTTATTAATTGGACTAAAATTTACTTTATCTTCATAATTTTCTTAGGAAGAGCAGTTTTTATATTTTACACAGTAAAATAATAAAATCTTGTTTTTCCGAGTTCTTGAATAAAAAAGTGTTTACTTCTAAAACATTATCTTGGGAGCTACTAAACGCGAACATATCTATTATCACTCAAATTAAAGCTCATTAAATATGCCATAATCTACTATATCTTCATAAATTTCGCAGGAAGAACAATTCCTACGAAATTTGACACATTAAAGTCGCAAACTGTTCATATCCGATTTTTAGAAAGAAAAAAGTTTAATTTAACTTAAAGAATTCTAATACCACTCAAATTAAAGCTATGAAAATCAATCCTAATTTCATTTATCTTCATAATCTTAATAGGGATAACAAGGGGTTTTTGACAAAATGAATTTAGAAAATGGTGATGCAACATTTTTTTTAACTACATGTGGAAAAGCCCTATACATTTCGCCTTTATTATCTCTGCAACCATTAATTTTAGCCAAAACATTTACACGCTCATTTTTGAAGATATATAACTTTACTTTAATTTCGTACGGGATAATGTTTTTGATTAAGTTAATACTTTTTGAGTTATTTACAAAAATTCAAAAAATATTTTTTTTTTTTCTGAGCATACAAAACCCGAAGCAGAAAACTCTGGGACTTTTTATCACTTAGTAAGAGAATGGTATCGTATAAAAGTTTTTCAACAACAACAATTTTTTATTCAGTAAAATTACAATCTGTCCCAATTTGGACATTAATAGTAGTGCTGAAAGATATCATACATACTACATTCATACAATATTTACACGGAATAAAATTACAATAAAATATATACACAATAATGAATCAATACAATAGTCAAGAATTCACTTATACCTATATACACATACACACACTCATACGTACATCACATTGAGTGGAGAATCTAGCCAGTGCTAGAACTCCAATGTATTTACAACAGGTCGCGGGGCCACTGCCGTTTCAACCTTCTAGGTGGGTTGTATGGATGAGTGGAGCTGGATAGGGATTGAGCTAGAGGATTAGGATGATGAAATAGGTTCTGGTGGAATTTGGAAAATTTGGATGGAATTAGGTCTGAAATAAATGGAACATTAAGGTCGTGGTGCAAGGTATAGTTGGAGACATAATAAGGAGCATTTACTATTGTACGGAGGACTTTGGATTGAAAGGATTGAATGCGTTTGATGTTAGTACGTTTAGCTGTCCCCCACAGTTCAAGTCCGTAGGTCCAAATGGGCTTCAGTATTGTATTGTAGATTAATAATTTGTTGTCAGCTGTAAGTTCAGATTTTCTGTTGAGTAGTCGGTATAACTGTCCGAATCGTCGGTTGAGTTCTTGTCTTTTAAGTCTTGTATGTGGGTTCCAAGTCAATCTTTTGTCTAATAGTAAGCCAAGATACCGGACTGTATCTGAAGGAGGAATTGGAATGGAATTGAAGTAAACTGGCGGACAGGAGTTTCGTCGAAGAGTGAAGGTTACGTGTTTGCATTTGGCTTCGTTCACCTTAATGCGCCAAGCATTACACCAGTCTTCGATAAGAGAAAGGTGTCTTTGCAGGTTTAAGGATGCTGTTTCAGGATTGGAACTGGATGATAGGATGGCGGTGTCGTCTGCAAAAGTTGCCAGAAAGGTATCAGGATGTGTAGGAATATCAGCAGTGTAAAGGATGTAGAGGACGGGTCCCAAGACGCTGCCTTGAGGAACACCGGCCTCAACGGGATAAAGGTTAGAAAATTCTACACCACAGCGAACGCGGAAGGAACGGTTTGAGAGATAGGATCGGAGAATGAGGTATAGAGACTGGGGTAAATGGGTTTTCAGCTTGAAGAGTAATCCAGTGTGCCATACCCGGTCAAAAGCTTGCGCTATGTCCAGAAACGCACCAGAACAATACTCTTTGCATTCAAGAGCTGAGGAAATATGGTCTACAACTCGGAGCCCCTGTTGAACTGTGGAATGCTGAGGACGGAATCCAAACTGATGGGAAGGAAGATTTTGAGATTCTAATATGGGTAGGATACGTTTAAGAAGAAGCCTTTCGAAGATTTTTGAGAGGATGGGGAGTAGACTAATAGGCCTGTAGGATGAAGTGTTGTTGGAAGGTTTGCCTGGTTTTAGAAAAAGAATGATAGTGGAATGTTTCCATAACAGAGGAAAATAGGTGGTGCGTAGGATGCAGTTGTAAATATAAGTAAGGAATATAACAGCTTTCTGCGGAAGTTGTCGGAGGATCTGGGGAGTAAGGAGATCGTGTCCAGGAGATTTACGGAGGGTCAGTTTTTGGAGAAGATATTTGACCTCAGAGGGATTAATAGCTTTAGGAGGTAGGGAAAGTGGAATTGGTGACATAAGAAAGTCTTGCACTGTTGCGGTGTGATTGGCGTGGGATTCCGGGTGAGGAGTGAAAACTTTGGAGAGGTGTGTGGCGAATTCCTCGGCTTTATCTTCATCAGACGCAGCCCAGGAGTCATCACAACGTCGGAGAGGATGGGAAACTTGATGGTATTTTCGGATCTTTTTCGTGATATTCCACAGGGAATTATCACGAGCTGATAGAGAGGAGAGGTAGGAATTAAAGGACTGGGAACGGAAGGTCGCCAACTCCCTCTTCAATTGTCTACAATAGAAGTTATAGGAGCGGCGATCTGTTGGGTGTCGGGTGCGCTGCCATAATGATCTTGCTCGGCGTTTGGTATGGATGAGGTCTATAATATGTTGTGGAAAATGATTTTGGTGAGGATTTATATTGGAGTGTTTAGGAGAGGAGGCAGTCCAGACAGCTTGTTGGATGGCGGTATCGTATAAAAGTAGTCCTGAATTTTCACTTAATGATTATAATACTTTTGAATAAGCTCAGGACGATTAAAAAAGAACTCTGAAAAGTAAAATAAATCTCTTGTTTGTTTGAACCGGTTTTTGGGCGTTTAGCTAGTAATCCTAGCCGCCACTGAAATATTTCCATTCGTGTCCTTTTAACAGGAGAGTCGAGTCGAAAATGGAGGTTATCTTCCACTTTGATTCGTATCCTAGTTACAAAGTATGTCAATTGTTAAGAATCCTTTCAACGAAAATGGCGAATTTAACATAAAATAAAAGAAATGATTAAAAGAGTCCTTAAAATAATAAAATGGGGCGTATCCTTGGAAATAGTAAAATTATTCCTTTTGGTGGGCCTAGCCACCCTCCCTTCCCAATATCTTATACTAATTTTTGGATAGGGAGAGTTGAATAATTAAAAATTGTCCTTTTTACTTTCACTTACATATATTCGGAATATGTAATTGCGATTGTGAAAATTTTCGTATTCCAGTTTTCAACGGGAATACACATTTTAGGATCCCCTGAGTCCAAATGACCAAGTCTCGCAAAAAGGTCTCTGTGTGTGTGTGTGTGTGGTAATTCCCGGGCGGAAACTAAAAATCCTATGAAAATGAAATTTCATATTTAAGGCAACTATACGTCCGAGATGTTACAGCAACTTTTTCATCAAAATCGGCTAAGCGGAAGGGCCACTTTATACCATGCAATTTGCACCTTTTTACGATTTTCACAAAAACGGCTCTAACGATTTTGATTAAACTCCCAATACCTTTGTAAAATTTAATTGGTTTTAATATCATGTAGGTTTTATTCTGATTGAAATAGTCTGACAGGGCTTAAATGCCGATATTTTAAATTTTCTCCCTCTAAACTACCTTTAATTTTGTACGTTCCAAAAGATTATCCATATGACGGCCGATGAACGACGGCTAAATATAAAAGTTGAACTAATATGAAAATCAACTGAAAGAAAAAAGTGCAAATGCTTTTTTGTAATGTAATTTTTTTTTTTTTTTTAAAGATAGGAACCATAATATATATGTATATATTTTTTTTTTTATTGAGATATATTACAATTTGTTACAAAATGAACAATAATAATATTGATATGAGACCATATTCATACTATATATATGTATAATATACCGTTGGAAAGCTGACAATTTTAGAAAAAATATTATCTTAAACTCAAAGTTGTAAAATTTAATGGATAGTAATGAAAATCGAATAAAATTAACTGATTGTTTTAGATAATAATATAATAGATTATTTAATAAAACACATGTTTATATTGAAAATCAATTTAATTAATTATTTAAACTTACTTCATCTTTAACGGTGTTTCAAAAATTCTTAAATTGATTTTAACAACGGAGGTAAGTGAAAGTCGTGTGTTGCGCGCATCAGATTTTTAGTATGGTAATCCTACTCACTACTGAAATATTTCGATTCTTATCCTTTAAAAAGGAGAATCTCGTTAACAATGGTGGTTCTCTTCCATTTTAAATCGTATGCTAGTTACGAGATATGTCAACAGTTGAGAATCCTATCAACGAGAATGGCGACTTTAACTTAGTGTATTTTTTTATTTATTAATTTATTGAAATTAACAACTGCACAACTTAGTGTTAACAAAAAAAAATATTAAAAAAGTCCTTAAAATAATAAAATCAGGCATATTCTTTGAAATAGTAAAATCAGTGTCCTTTTCGTGGGTCTATCATTCTGTTAACACCAAACAGTCTTTCGTTATTGAGATTTATGAAAATTTGTTATTACCTTTTTCTTTTTTTTTAATTAGACTAAAGTTCGGATTCGTAATAAGAAGAATATGGGGTTAAGAATTAAAAACATTTAAAATGATTCTCTACCCCCGGATGTTTATTTGCCTAGCAATTAGAAGGGACTTTAAAACGGACGAGGCTTATCAAGGGTTGTGAAGTTGGTTATCTTTGCCCCCATCTCTAGATATGAGTGTTTCCTCCATGTAGGTCCCCTTTCATGTGACCCCTCCTCCGCTATCTCTCAATATGCCTCGCTGTTTCCAGAGATATGTCTCGAGTTGAACAGTTATTGCTTTCGTATCTTACGCATCAAGGTTACAGGTCAGACGATTTAGCATGAGCATATGCAACATACAAACTGAAATAAAGTTAAAAATGTTTATAATTTGATATAACATATTTTTAAATAATATTTTCAGTATATCATTAGGACTGAACGGTTAGGCATAATGATATCGCAGAAACCACAACAAGATATATTACATTCCACATCACGAATTTGAAAATAAAATTGACCAAATTGCCAATCTAGGCCTTTATAAAACAATTAGATATCAAGGACAAAAGGACTAATTTTACTATTTCAAAGGATATGCCAGATTTTCATATTTTAAGGACTGTTTTAGTTATTTTTATACTTTCACTTACCGATATATGAAATATATAGTAAGGAAAGTATTGCGATAGTGAAAATTTTCGAATTCCAGTTTTCAACGGAAATACTCGTTTTAGGGCCCCTAAGTCCAAATAACCAAGTCACAAAAAAAGGTCATATGTCCATGTGTGTATGTTTGTGGCAAGTCCAGAAGAAAAGGTGTACAAAAATGAAATTTCATATTTGAGACGGAGTAGAGCTATGGGGCTCTACCAAACCATCAAATTCTTCTCGTATCCAATCCTTACAATCCAAAATCCTTCGTAAAATCCTTAACGCTCCTTACTTTGTCACGAATAAGCTCATCCATAAAGACCTTAATATCCCATATGTTACTGAATTAGCCCGAACCAGATATCAATCATTCCATGAAAAACTCCATTTCCACTCTAATCCACTAGTTTCTATCCTATCATCCTCTTCGATTCCTGATAATCCTCCGAGGCGTCTGAAAAGAAGATGGCCCCGAGACCTTCTAGTTTAAATTTTTTTTAGAGTGCTGTCGATGGGTGGTATCTCTTCATGTATTTCATGTCAGATTACTGTATCCATCACATTTACTTGTTGTATATAATTATACAGTTGTAAATATCAATAAATATGTTTAAAAAAAAAAAAAAAGAAAAAAAAAAAAAAAAAAAATATATATATATATATTATATATATATATATATATTTTGAGACACCTATACGCCCGAGATGTTACAGCAATTTTTTCATCAAAATCGGAAGGGCCATTTATACCATGCATTTGTCACCTTTTTAAGATTTTCTCAAAAATGGAATATGAATGGAATGAAATGTCTGCATTTATCTTTCAATTAAAACAGGAAACGGAACAGTTTTTTTCTCATGATGGGGTAGGGGCACGAAGACCCAGACAAACTGCCACTGTTAGCCGTCAACAAGGTGGGAAGTTGGGCTTATCAAGTTGCGCTTTGCCTAGGGGTAGGCTGCGGTCTTGCCTGGAGTGGACGTCGATTGAGAGGAGCCCTGGAAAGAGAGACAGGGATAAACCGACTTGATGACATGGTACTGGAGCTGACCTGAAGGGTGGTGAGTGGAGCGCTACCATAGCCATCGGCTTGTATTGTCCTACCGCTGGAGGAGCAGCCATTCACATCCTTTCCCTTAGCCTCAACCTAGGGTCAGAATAAAAATTCTTTGGCTAGTTAACACATCTTCTTCAACTAAGGTTATCTAGATAACCAATTTGATCTATATCCTCTTTCATTATTTTTTTTTTTACTATAAAAAACACTGATATATTTTAGTAAACAATAAAAAAAAAATCTGGTGCGCGCAACACACGACTTTCACTTACCTTCGTTATTTATATCAATTTAAGAATTTTTAAACAAATTAAGAAGATAAAATAAATTGTTAAAGAATTATTTATATTGGATTGTAATAGAACCAGGTGTTTTGTTAACTAATCTATTATACTATTATCTAAAATAATCAGTTAGTTTATCGGCTTTTCATCACTAACCATTAACTTTTACAATATTTTGTATAAAATAATATTTTTTCTAAAATCTTTAGTTTTCCAACGGTGTATTATACACCTATATTACTGTTTTAAATTAAAAAACACTAAAATTTCATAAAAAAAAAAAAAATATATATATATATATATATATATATATATATATATATATATATATATATATATATTTGCACTTGTCTCCTTTATTTGTTTATCATATTCCCTCAACTTGCCATATTTACCCGTTATTTATCAATGCTAATAAGTTGATGTTCCAATTTTTTTTTAAATATATAAAATTAAAGGTACTTTAGAATAAGAACATTAAAAATATCGGCATTTAAGCCCTGTTAAACTATTTCAATCAGAATGAAACTTACATTAAATTAAAGCCCAATAAATTTTACATCCATTCAACGAGTTTAATCAAAATCGTTAGAGCCGTTTTTTAGAAAATTGTAAATAAGTGCAAAATGCATGGTATAAAGCTGCTCTTCTGATTAGCTGATTTTGATGAAAAAGTTGCTATAACATATCGGGCGTATAGGTTACCTTAAATATTTCAGTTTCATATCACTTTTTGTTTTTGCGCTGGTATTACCACAAATCAAAGACCTTTTTGCGGGACTTGGTCATTTGGACTCAGGGGATACTAAAACGTGTATTTCCGTCGAACACCGAAATTCGAAAATTTTCACGATCGCAATACTTTCTCTTACTATATATAGGTCAGTGAAAGTAAAAGTACTATATACAGTCGTGGTCATAGAAATCTCATCACTCAATAAAAAAAATGTTTCCAAAATGAAACATAGCTGCATGTTTAAAAAAAAATGCTGATTACACAAAAAATAAATATCATATATTGAAAATTGAAGAGAAGCACTTAAAAATCAATGAAAAGTTAA
This sequence comes from Piezodorus guildinii, assembly GCA_023052935.1. Lineage (NCBI taxonomy): Eukaryota > Metazoa > Arthropoda > Insecta > Hemiptera > Pentatomidae > Piezodorus > Piezodorus guildinii. The sequence goes on from CM041295.1 coordinate 110,548,094, forward strand.
AAGTTCTCTCGAAAAATGAATTATAATACTAATTTTCAAAACTATGACTACTGTTGATTTTTTACACAGCTGTTTTCCATGAAAATTGTTTCGCTTGATGTAATCTCACTATGTAATTTATTTTTGATAGCAAAATGCTTAAAATTCCACATAATTAAACATTTTTTTTTTTTTGGCCTTAGTTAAAACATCTAACCAAGAACTTAGAAACTTTATCTTATTTTTTGCTTAATTTATTTCATTAATCGTATGATAAAAATAAGTGGAAACAAATATTCGATTGGATCAAATTGATTACTATCAAAATTAAAGCATATCTAATGCAATTTCTATGACCATGAAAGTACTAGCAGTTGGATCAGAATACGTCAAAACTGGTTCAAAACCGGCTGTTAATGTATAATTACGGTATTAGGGTATAGGTCACTCCTGCTACTCTCATTCTATATAAAGAGGGTATCCCAAAATTAAAAAAAAATTAACCTAGAGGCTGAAGCCGTTTACTTTTTTTTTTTTTTTTTTTTTTTTTTTTTTTATACCTATAAAATCAATATAAGCAAGTGTTTCTAAAAAATAAATTTATATTGGTTCTCTCATTTCGAATTTCACCTTGATAAATATAAACGAACTTTATTCATGTTTAAGGCTATTGAAAAAAGAATTCAAATGACCAAAAGTCTGTTGCTCATATAATTTTATAAAACTAGGCAGTCGAATTCGGATTTTATCAAGGTTTAAATAATTTGGTGTACAAAGGCCACCAACTTACCTTACCTCCGTTATTGAAATAAATTTGATAATTTTTAAATACAGTTAGTGATTACATAATTTTAAAGAATTAATAGAATTGATTTTCGATAGAAACATGTGTTTTATTAAATAATCTATAATATTATTGTGTAATTAAATCAGTTAGTTTGTCGGCCTTTCATCCCTCTCCATTACTTTTACAAGCTTGTGTATAAGAATTTTTTTTTTTTAAATCTTTAGTTTTCCAACGGAATATTATACATATATATTACTTTTCTTATGTTCAAAAACACAAAAATTATATACAAAAATAAGTTTGCTTTTTTCTCCTTTATATGGATATTGAATTCGTTCAACTTAGATATTTAACCGTTTTTTATCAATACCAACAAGGTGGTATGGTGATTTCTTCGAATCTACAAAAAGAAAGGTACTTTAGAGAAAAAAAAAAAATAAAAAAATAAAAATGGCATTTAAGCCCTGTCAGACTATTTCAATCAGAATGAAACCTAATCATATTAAATCCCATTATTGTTTACATGGCGAGTTTAATCAAAGTGCAAGGTATGAAGTAGCACTTCGGGTCAGCGCAATTTGATGAAAAAGTTGCTGTAACATCTAAGCGTATAGTTGTCTTAAATATGAAATTTCAGTTTCGTTCGATTCTTTGTTTTTGATTTCCTTGCTAGTCTTACTAAACACACACAGACCTTTTTTTCGGGACTGAATCGCGTATTTCCTTTAAAAACTGAAATTCGAAAATTTTATGAACGCGATATTTTTCCTTACTATATATTTATTACATGTATAGTTAAGTGAAAGTAAAAAATCAGAAAGAATGAAGAATGCATTTTTGTGTATCGTATTTTATTTAAGAAAAGCTAGCTTCCTGATTTTTTTAATACACGACTATTAAATTTATTTTAGGACAGATGAACTAACATTTCGTTGATTGTTGATACCAATATAACTAAATAAAAGTTTATAAAGTACAATTGTCTTTAGCTGTTTTAAAAAAGTATTATGTAAATATTTTTAATTCTGCAGACATTTAAAAACAAAATATTTAGATATTAGTCGGATTAAAAGTATTACTTTGTTATATTATGCTAATAAAATCTGCATTCTTATTCAAAATAAGAAATAGTCCGTTTTCGTATTGTACATTTGTATACATATATGGTTATAATTAATCCACCAATCAAAGACTGCCTCAAAGCCAATTAATAACAGGTACATAACCATGATGTGAAGTAATGAGGAAGAGAACTCACCACATCAATGATCTGCTGGAGTGTGAGCCCAAACCTCACTTCCAGCGGCTCTGACTCGTTGGCCACTGGACGCTCCAGGGTGTTGTAGCGGTCCATGTTCAGCAGGTCATTAAGCAGCTTCTTCTCGTGCGGCCCTTGCAGGCTCTCTGCGCAAAAAGAAAACAAAATTAAATAAAATATTCAAAATATAAAATGAAATGCATAACTTATGGAGGGATAAATAAGTGGGCTAGGGCGTACATTGGTTCCAAACACACTTTTTCGGGACAAAAGTCGGCACTGGTCGTTTTATATAAGATGTATCAGCCATTTTAAAGTAATTTTGTTCCTTATTAAATTCACTTTCAATGGTATGATTGGCATATTTTTAGCTCAGTTTCATATCATGAAAATATATAGGTCTTGCCGATTATTTTATATAAATATCTCTGTAACTAATTATTCTTACATACATCTTTATATAGAAATAGAAAATAATTTTTATTCTGGGACTGGGTCCCCTAAGAATAACAGCTTTGTACAGCTTAAGTATACAGCATGTCTGGCCAACAGACCGAAGGAACATAATTTCTACTAATTACATTTATGGGTTAATTTATGTGTGTATATTACTCACGCATATACACACATATATACAAGAAAAAAAAATATATATAATGATAACATAAAGTAAAAACAATTCCTAGAAAATATTGTGTTGAACAAACTTAAATATAAATGAATAGATAACATCGTTTAAATATATACTATGAACAAATATCACTTTCAAAGTGTGATGTAAGTAATATAAATATCACAGTTCTTAAGCGTCTTTTTGGGATAATAAAAGGTATTGGAAAAGTTGGGATTTGAATGAGGAGAGAGAAGCAGCATGGCGGATATGAGTAGGTAGAGAATTCCAGAAAGTAGAGGAGCGGACAAGGAAGGAACGATCAAACGTTTTAGTTCTATAAACTAAAATATATATTAATATTTCCTGCATTTAACTTTATTTATAATCGTTATCAGATAACTTTAAGTAAACTTTGGGTTTCATATAACGACTTGGTGATTTTTTAAGACATTTCAAAAAATGTCGAAAAAATTAAAATTATTTTAAATATCTCAATATAAGCCCAACATAACGAAGTGCAAATTGTTTAAAAAATTTTAGTTTTGTTTTTAGTTTTTACGAACGAAATTTGAGAACCGTAAATTAATTTCCACGCTTTTGGTAAAGTAGAACGCATTGTTGGCTATAAAAATTTCTTTAATGAAAATACCAGAAAAAAATTGACATATAAAATTATTATTATGTCTAACTTAACTTTTCCAAATGATAAGCCATTGTAAAGTACTGTCCCAAAGTGAGATACAATTATAAATATGTTTGTTTAGAGTATTGTTGTAATTTATTTTTCCTATATAAACCTACCGCATCTTTTAACATTATAACAAAAAGTTCATCATTAGTATCACATCAACCTCTACAACATCCGGACGCTGATTCATCACTTTCTTCATCTCCCTCAATAATCACAGCATCATCTTCAGAAAATAGCATTAGAAGTGAGGTTAACTCCATATCCTTATAAAAAAAAACTTCTTAACCTTCTTTCCCATCTCCATAAACAATTAGCCCACAAATAGGAGTCGCTAATTTTCCTTCTAAAATGCCGCTCCCAATCCTTATTCCCCCACTTCATTTCTAACAATTTTAACCATTCTAATGTATACAAAAAATTCCATTCTAAACTTGAAAACATCCAATTTTACCTTTAAAAAGTCACTCCTTAACATACAAATCAAAGAAACTGTTTTTCTTATTCAATCTCTAAAAAAGAAAATTAATTATTTAGTTGACTCATTTCTCTCCCTTCTCTCGACTGACCATATTTCCTTACTCAACTCATGCATTAATAATATATATCTGTCTCAAAAATCAAGGAAAAAATGTCTGTTAATAAATAAATTTAAACAACTTCAACAAAACAGGAATAAGATTATCCCACCGGGGTTCCTGATTGGGTTCATAACGTCTCCTCCGTTCAACTTCCCCTACATGCCAACAATATTCTTAGTTTAGGCCCAAATTTCAATACCTCTGTTACAAATTCTAAAAAACCCATACTATCTCTCTTAACCGACCTTAAATTGATCCATCAAGACACCTTTTTGATTCCTGACGAAGAAAAACGAATGATTTCCCGTACTCGGACCATCAATATTATTACCAATTACCTACAGCTCCCTCCGTCCAAGACCTTTCCTCTACTCGATCCTTTCCCAAGAACAGTAACCATATAATTTTATTTGAAAGCCATAGGTAAGTGCAAGTCATGAGTTGCGCGAACCAGATTTTTTTATTTACAATTACTGCGTTCATTTGATCTCCTGCATTTTATTCCATCATTTAATGAAAGAAGAAAATTCATTCAAGAATAAGAATACGCTCTATACTACTGCGTTTTAATATTACGTTCTATTAAAAATGTCATCAATATTATTATTGTTCATTTTGTAACAAATTGTAATATATCACAATAAAAAAAAAATAATAATAAAAATAAATTAAAAATGTCAACTGAGGGAAGGGAAGGAGGGAAACAACTTGTTTTGTAAGATGTTTTTACGTAGGGGTGGATCCTCTAGAGATAGGCTCTAACAAGATGTACACTCACCAACCAAAACTCCGAATTATTCTTTTACTGCAAAAACATTTGCTTTTCTTAATAATACATCCATTTGAATACTTAGTAAAAAAAAAAATGTTTATCACTGCTAAAACCATATCCTGGTTACAATATGTGTCAATTGTTAAGAATCCTTTCAACGAGAATGAAAAAAAATTGCGACTTTAACTTAGAATAAAAAAAAAAAATTATTTAAACAGTCCTTAAAATATGAAAATAGGGAATATCCTTTGAAATAGTAAAATTAGTCCTCTTCGTGCATAACCCACCTCTCCCTCCCTTATATAGACAGTTAGACTTATGTTATTTCGGACCGATTCTTGCACCGGGAAGAGAGTTTCTATATTAAAATGTCCTTTTTAGTGTGGTAATCCTAGTTATCATTGAATTATTTCGATTCATATCCTTTTAAAAGGATAAATGGTGGTTATCTTCCATTTTGAACCGTATCCCGGTTACAATATGTGTCAATGTTAAGAACCCTTTCAACGAGAATGGCGACTTTAACTTAGAATAAAAAACAAAAATTAAAACATTCCTTAAAATATGCAAATCGGGCATATCTTTTAAAATAGTAAAATTAGTCCTTTTCGAGCGTATACTATGTAGTGGCATTTTAAATTTGAAAAATTAAAATATGCAGAAAAGTATTACAGTTTGGTTTAATATTACGAAATAATTATGTAAAAAAAACTTTTTAGTAATAATTACACACACACACACAAATATATATATATATATATATATATATATATATATATATATATATATTACATATATCTACATACACTAGTGATCCGCCCTTGCTTCGGTGCAACGGGTTATAACGGGAACAACTTAAATTTGATGTCATTTACTTTTGAATAAGTTCACTATTACCAAGTATGAGTTTTTCTATTTATTTTAAGTTTATGAGTTCATTTTAACGGAAGATGCACTTAGCAAGAAAATATTACGTCTATTTTATAAAGTCTAGTCATTATTGTATTTAATCATCAAGAAATTAGAAACATGAGGGGGTCAAAAATTCAGAATTGATGAGTTTATTGGTCTGTTATGTTAAACGATCATTACTATTTTTTATTGGAAAATATCCAATTATTATAGTTTGGATAATAAAGATTAATCCTATATTTAATGTGTATTTAAGGGTTATAGGTATTATAATTATTATTGATAATATTGTATTCAATTAGTAAATATTTTGTTAATTATAATACCTATTGTTATCTATTTAGTAAATCAGTCGTATGAGGTATGGTTAAAGTCGACGATCAGAAAAGGAACGTGATGAAAAAAAACAAACATTCTATTTCATTATATCCCTAGCTAATCAAATGCAGTCCCACGCTCCAGAAGATAGGGCATTAGTCTCATATACTTTTTTTTTTTTTATTCGTTTCTTCAATCAATCGAACAAAATTAAAGATTTAAACAGAAATTTTACTTAATGATATCTAAAACTTTGAGGATTTAGAGGTGGACGGTTAGGGGTGGATAGCAAGGATCCCATGTAGATGGTGAGGGATTTCGATTTATCTTGTGGCGCCTTAAGAAGACAGCGGTGGGAAGAGCCAGGGCCCGGGGGTCGACAAGAGATGGCCTCAAGGGTCATCAACAACTCCCGATGGAGGAGGAGAGGGAAAAAAGTCCTTTCTCGGAGGGTTCTTGCGCTCCAGGCTCAAGCCAAAATGACACGCAAGCTTCAGCAAAAAGGTTAGCTAGTCATCGTGCACGATGTCCTTACCTGTATTCAGGATACCTTGTACATAATGTTATTTAAAATGATTGGCGGGATGTTTTTCAACTGAGTGGACGGTATATATATATATATATAATATATATATATATATATATATATATATAATGATTCCGCGATTCTTGGTTTTCGCGAACTCCTTCTAAATCACTGGACGGATTTTGATATGATTTTCACTATCATTTAAGGCATTATTTCCTGAAGGTTTATAAATAAAATACATTGCAATTTCGCTTTTCTTTGGGAGAGAAAAATAAATTTTCAGTAATCGAGTAATCAAAAAATTATTTCCTATATAATATAAGTAATAATATAGACGTATAATATACCGCGCAGTGGTTCCAAACGCACTTTTTCGGGACAAAAGCCTGAACTAGTCGTTTTATTTAAGATATATCAGCCATTTTAACGTCATTTTGTTTCTTAGTAAATTAACTTTCAATGGTAGAAAAAAAGCAAAACAATGGTGTAACTGGCATGAAATAACAGGGATGCAGCGGTGTCTACCAGTGACAAGCCCATAGTGTTTAGCAGTACAACTTCTGTTATTCATTATTTATATATATATTCTATTTAATCTGAAATGCTATTTTAACATTTAAAGTGTATACAATTGCAATATGTATATGTGATACAATAGGGAGCGGCTTGGTCTAGTGGATAGAGCGCTAGTCTACTATGCTCCGGGTACTGGGTTCGAATCCCGGTTGTAACAGAATATTATTATTCTGTTATTTCAGCCGGGGGGCGATCTTGGGGTATGGAGACCCTCCTGGGGCAGACCAGCCTTTTTTTTTTTTTTTTTTTTTTTTTTTTTTTTTTTTTTTTTTTTTTTTTTTTTTTTTTTTTGTGATACAATAAATTACGAAACTACTCTACACAAACTTATTTATAATTATATCTCGCTTTGGGGCAGTACTTCATTAAGGTTTATCATTTAAAAAAATTAAGTTAGACATAAAAATAATTTTATATGTCAATTTTTTTGTGGTGTTTCCGTTGAAGAAATGTCTATAGCCGAAAATCGTTCTTTTTTACCAAAAGCGTAGAAATCAATTTACGATTTTAAAATTTTGTTCGTAAAAACTAGAAACAAAACTAATTTTTTTAAAAGCAATTTACACTTCGTTATGTTTTGTATATATTGAGTTATTTAAAATAATTTTAATTTTTATGAGATTTTTTGAAAATTTTTAAAAAATTACCAACTCGTTATATGAAACCCAAAGTTTTCTTAACCTTATCTAATAAATATTTTTAATTAACTGTTCATAATAAACAAAGTTAACTGCAGGTAACATAGGTATATAAAGACCTATATAAGAATAATGGGTTATAGAGACATTTCTCTGAAATTATCGACAGAACCTATATACTTTTATGACATAAAAATGAACTAAAAATATGCCAATCATACCATTAAAAGTGAATTTTTTCGTAGAACAAAATGACGATAAAATGGTTTATATGTCTTAAATAGAACGCGACTAATGCAGACTTTTGTCCCTAAAAAGTGAATTTAGAAAAGTTAATATGTAATAAAAAAAATCATACAAGTCATTATAAAGTTGTTGTAAGACCATAAAGTAATGAACATATTATATTTGTAAAGAGAGAGGTTATAGTGGTTAAAAGTTGCACAGTACTTTATCGTACAAGTTATACTCTTACATTCAGTACGCAAAGATTCATATAAATATATTACGGACTAATTCGTAATAAGATGTTATAAATCCATAAACTAACATTATTATTAATTATTTCAAATATTATATTATTTCATCAAAACATATATTTACCTGTATAAAAAAAAATTAAAAAGTCTACAAGTATTTTACCGTATTCAATGAGCCCTAGTAACTGAAAAAAAAAAAAAAAAAAAAAAGATTGAGAGGGGCAGAGAATTAGTTGAACAAAACTTGAGTAGCCAGTATGAGAAGAGTAATAAGATAGCCTTGAGGAGTGCTGGCCAAGAGACAATTGCTAAAGAGCACAATAAGGAATTCAATAAGCCTAACCACCGCTAGACCTCATATCTTCCCCCCATCTCCTTCCCCTCCCCTCCTATCTCCTCTATATTGCCTCCCGACTTCACAACAATCCTTCTTTTCTCACGAGAATGTTGTATAAATATTCCTTCCAACTACAAAACCGGAGAATCATTACAAACTTTATTATAATTATTTTTTTTTTACTAACTACCTAAAAATTGAAAGAATTCAAAATCTATCAATGCGGATAATTAACAATTATCCCGCTACACTAAAATATCAACTATGCTCCAGGACTTGCAGTTCCCAACAATTAAACATTTTAGTCATACTCAAAGATCTTCTTACTTCAGTAAAACACCCGTCTACGAAAATCCATTATTAAAGGAAATCGGAAATCATAATAAAACATCTCGGAAACGCTGCATTCATAAAAGAACTCAACATGTGCTGTTATCTTCAGCTAGCTTGTTTTAATTTCTAATTTTATATTATCAATTATTTTATCCGTTCTTATTTGAAGGTTTTTGTATAATTTTTCCTACATCCATATATAATCTAAATTTAATTTTTACCACATATTTAGTCATTAAGGCTAATTAGATTATAACTACCAAGTGAAGAAAACATTTTGCTGATTGTATGGATGTCTCATCCAAAATCATTTCAAAATATTTTGTCAATTGTGAATCTGTAAATTAAGTTTATTTTCCTCTCTTTTTACTTTCACTTACTATATATAGTAAGGGGAAGTATTGCGATCGTGAAAATTTTCGAATTCCAGTTTTCAACGGAAATACACGTTTTAGGGTCCCCTGAGTCCAAATAACCAAGTCCCGCAAAAAGGTCTGTGTGTGTGGTAACTCCCGGGCGGAAACGGTAAGTCATATGAAACTGAAATTTCATATTTTAGACAACTATACGCCCGAGACGAGACAAAACTTTTTTCATCAAAATGAGCTTACCAGAAGAGGCACTTTATACTATGCATTTTGCACCTTTTTTCGATTTTCTCGAAAACGGTTCCGACGATTTTGATTAAACTCGCTATATCGATGTAAAATTAAATGGACTTTAATATCATGTAGGTTTTATTTTGATTAAAATGGTCTGACAGGGCTTAAATGCCGATATTTTAAATTTTCTTTCTCTAAAGTACCTTTAATTTTGTAGATTCAATAAAAATAACTATATTATCTTGTTAACGCTGATGAAAAACGGGAATAAATTCGATACCCAACCAAAGGAGAAAACAGAAAAAATATTTTTTTAATGCAATTTTTCGTTTTTGAATTTAAGAGCAGTAATATACATGTATGATATACCGTTGGAAAGCTAAATATTTTAGAAAAAATATCATCTCATACACAAGCTTTTAAAAGTTAATAGAGAGTGATGAAATAAACATACAACTAACTGATTATTTTAGATAATAATATAATAGATTTTTTTAATAAAACACACGTTTCTATAGAAATTCAATTTAACTAATTCTTCAATGGTTTCACTCATTTTGATCTCTTACTGTATTTGAAAATTCTTTAATTGATTTTAAAAATGGAGGTAAGTGAAAGTCGTGTGTTGCCCGCACCAGATTTTTTAAATTATTTTTTCTGAAAATGTCTCAAGCATGAAAAAGATCCTGATTTGTATTTTTGCTCTCAATAGAATATTTTGTACACGATTGAAATCTAAATATTAAGTTCTACCTCTCAAACATTGATTCCTATTCTAAAACATTGATTGCAGTGAACATGATATTTTGAATCCTCATTTACAGTATAATAGTTTCTTCTAGCGTTTATTGTAATATTTCATTATGCTCAGAACTGAGACAAAAAAGAAGACCAGTTATTGCTTTCATTTACTTAATTATGAATGAATACTTTAGTTTTGTAGATAAAATTAAAATTAACCATATCATCTTATTACCATTGATGAAAAACAGCTAAATATACAAAGGGAACGACTTTGATTTGCAACTGAAGGAGAAAACAGCAAATATATTTTTGAGATAATTTTGTTTCCGGACAAATGAATAGTAACATAGATGAATAATGTACCGTTGGAAAACTAACGATTTAAGAAACATTGTTATCTTATCTGAGAATTTGGCATAAGTAAATTTTGTGCATACCACCTCTTGTATTTAATTTAAAACATAAGTTTCCATCGAAAGAATTATTACTTATTCCAATTTTAAGTTACTTAAAAACTTGATTAAAAGAAGCAAGGTGTGTTGAATTTCAAGGTAAACTCGTGTGTTGAGCACAACAGATTTATTTTTTTCTGTAGATTACGATGTAATATCCACTTTACACAAAAATTATCGCCACCTGGGGTGAAGGACTTGACAAGAACCTGAGGCGGGAAGGATGGTCTCAAGGGGATTTACAGCTCTTTTTCATCAGAGGGTCTGATAAGCTGGAATGGGTCTTAATTAAGTTAATTTGCATAGGTCATTACCCGTGGAGCTGAGGAGTACATCTACTAAGATTGTAGGCTAGATGGATTAGAATCTAGAAGCAAAGCTACGACCCCCTCTAACAAGCTGCGGGTGAGGAAGTCGCCCTAGACACCATTCTCTAATTAAGTCCCTTACTTAGCAATATTAAAAGACAATAATGGACTTGATGGAACAATCGAACTACTTCCTCGTTTCTCGCTGTAATGGCATTGAAAACTAGAAACAGGAGGCAGGTCCATAAAACAGAATAAATGCAGCGAAATAAATATTTATGCAATAATGGTAGTAACAGGTTTTGTTTGTTTATTAATTTGTCACTTTATACGACTATGGCTAATCGGACGATGCTACCGTGGTTGTCCTCAATTTTGCCTATTCAGGTTTAATTAGAATAGAGAATTTTAAGGAGTATCTGACATTGGATTTACTCAGGACCACCATTTTACATCCCCTCTGGTTCAGTCACAATTATGGACGAAACTGATGATTCAAACAGCCCGTTGGAAAAACGAAAACATCCAGGTGGCCTGTCGCGCTACTAATCTATCTATCTATCTATCTATATATACCCAACATATCCTAGATGGTAATAATTGTTAAATAATAATAATGTAGGAATTCGTTTATCACCGGAAAAGACAAAATGACTCCAGTTCAGCCGAAAAAGTAATTCACCTCCCCCACCTGATCTAAGTCTAGGGAACTCCCTGATACTATATACTAAATATTATAGATTCTTAGGACTCATATTAGATAAGAAATTAAACTGGAACCAACATATTTATATTTTAAAAACATCTACCACCAACAAAATTAACAGAGAGGGTCAGTGGACGCTGCTAACCTATTCCAACCAGAGCGGGAAGGTCGGGGAATGAGATCCATGGAATTGCCAACCGTTGCCAGCAGTACTACTCTCGAGAATCAATAACGCTTTAATAATAATGATTCCTAATTTGGCCAATGTGGAGTACGAATCCGCCATTTCGCTGGGTATTTCCAGTTTCCTGCCTGGGGTGAAGCCCACCTTCCAGCGGGGATCCAGGAAAAGGATCCTAAGCAGAGCCATGAATTTCGCCTTGATTAATTGCCCAACCTTCGGCTTCTCATTCTTCTTTAATTAGCCCTAAGCCGGATCACACGCTCCGCCGAGCCGACTTAATAACAAGATGAAAGGCTAGCAGTCCTCATCAAGGGAGGGAGCTCTGGGGAGGGGGGTCATTATTTCTAAAAACCTTTTAATTTTTCCTCTTAAACGATTTCATCGAAAATGGTAGTTCGTGTTATTCCTCTTTCCGAACGGGGTCAAGCTGAATTTAATTATGTTTTAAAAAGAGACCTCGAAGCTGCTTGAAACCTCATCTAGTAGAAATAAAATAGCCTAGCTTATGTCTGAAGAAGATAGAAAACGCCAAAGAGCTTGAGGAATAAATGAGGGATTTCATAGCTCACGAAATAAATTTGTAATTAGCTAGGTGAGAGTATAAAGTTCAATGTTAAAAAATTCCCCATTTGAAATAGCAATTCACTTAGATCCAAAAAAATTTTTTTCATGCAATATCAGTTTTTTATATATTTAAGAAGAGAATAGGTTCGGGGCTAAAGTAAGGAGGGTCGCACGCTCGCTTCCCATTAAAGGCACATCCATTTCTTAAGTCTATCTTTAGGTCAGGCACAGCTAGAAATACTCGGAGAAGACAAATCCCGATGGTGGCAGAGAAAGTGAGATTTCCCAAAAAGAGAGAAATATCCCGGACTACCACCAATACTGCTAAACCATCAAGACCCTTAGTTTAAATTTTAAAAAAATTATATAAAACCATTTTGCTTTGTGTTGATGTTAATCAGTAAATGTATAACAAATAGCCCTATGGAAATGATTCTGATTTATATTGGTTTATGAAAATTATCTTTAGTGTTTATTGTTAAAAAAAATAAAATATAATCTACTCTAGGGCAACTTAATATTGTTATATAACAAACAAATTATTTCAAATATACAGAATAAAAATAAATAAAATGTAATGAGATGACTGAACAAAAAAGAAAATTTTTATAAGTAAAAATGCAATTATTATACAATTATATTTGGGAGCGGTGTGGGCATTGGACTATCGTTCTCCAGGCTATGGTTCGCATCCCAGCCATGGCAGAATAATCACTAATTGAGTTGTTTGAGCCTTGGCGCGACTATGGGCTGGCGGTACCTTCAGGTGCTGATTTAGCCTCTGAGGGCTCGTTTATACTGCACGCGTTTTGGCGGCTAAAGCGGTAAGCGGTTTCCTGGAAAGACACTGAATTATAGAAATTCTGGGAACCCTCTTATCCCTCCAGCCGCCTAAATGAGTGCAGTATGAACGCGCTCTAAAAGTTAGTACCCGAAAATTGGAAGGAAATTTGGCATCTCTTTACGCTGTCGTAGGATTACTAACACTACGAAACCCTATATATATACTATACCCAAGTCCTTTTATCGGTTGTGGAGGTAGATATAAATATCCATCTTATCTATTAATCGATTCTAAACCTTTAGAAAGATTAGTGCACTCTCAAATGTCAAAATTCCTTGAAGAATACAAATCAACCAATCCACATAAACCCGGTTCCCGATTTGTTTTTCCACTCAATCTGCTTTAGCTAAAATCACTAATGACATAAACAGTGCAATGGACAACAAACAGCTGACAGTACTACTACTCCTTGACTTTTCTAAAGCGTTTAATTCCCTGAACCATTCTTTACTCCGAACTAAAATCTCTTTCCTTTTCCTACTGCTCTATTCTCTGGTTCCAGTCTTTTATTTCTGACCGTACCCAAGCAGTTCACATTCCTAACCAACTATTATCTTCTTTTCATACCCTTTCCTCAGGTGTGCCCCAGGGTTCAAGTGTATCTTCTACCATTTCAATGCTACCTTTATCTACCTCTATAAATGATCTTTCATATTCAACCTAGCACTGCTCCTACACCTATATGTCGATATCTTTTAGAATTAATTAACCTTTACTTCCTGCTTATTACCAGTGTTTACCAGTATGCAAGAAGACCTGGACAGGGAAAATCAGAACGAATTAAGGTTAAACGCTGGAAAAACTCAGGCTATTATTATTGGACCCAATTCTCTATTTACATCTATTCTCTATCTTCCTACCTTATTACTAAATGACCATCCCATCACTTTCAGTTCCTCTGCAAAAAATGTAGGCATCCATATTGACCAAACCTTATCCTGGAAACCAAATGTAGTCCAAATCTCTCGAAGAAGGTATTTAATCAAATACGAATACTCCTTTCTGGCCCATTCTATTAGTTTCTGGAATTCCCTCCCATCAAACATCCGTCATGCTCCCTCCCTCTTTACATTCAAACACCTTCTTTTCCAGCACCTTCTTGCATCCGAAAATTACACTTCCTCACAATGAAATAATTTTATTTGATTGTATTCAATTTTTTTTTTCTTTTCCACAAGTACCTAGTTATTTATGATATTTTAAATTTTTATATAAAAAGATCCTTTGGTTCAATCGTTACAGTATTTTTTTAAACTGTTATATTGTCACTAGAAGATTTATTTCTTATTATTGTATTATATTATTTTTATTTATGTTTAATTGGTTTATCTTTCATTAACTCTTGACCAAATATAGATCCTGTATTATTTAGGGAGCGGTGTGTTCTAGTGGGTAGAGCGCTTGTCTTCTGTGCTCCAGGTTCTGTGTTTGAAATCCCGGCTATGGCGGAATATTATTTATTCTGTTATATCAGCCGGGTATAGGGACCCTCCTGGTGCACACCCAGGCTTAATCAAGTGGGTACCCAAAAATGGGGAAAAAAACCTGGCGGCTGAGCGTGATCTCGTCCGAATCACCTCATTGCACGGCCGTTGGCCTAGAAACAGACGAATCTCTACATGTACTGAGCCCAAAACTCTTCATTTTTTTAATTATTTCAAGGCTAATATTAAGTACTGGGATAATGTTACTAATTATTTTTTCTTCTTCTTTTATATTTAAACTCTGTTGTATGTTCATTTCTTCCTCATTTTGTCCAACATAATTGTAAATAATAGTTAATTATGCTTATTTTGCCTGTTGCCAAGACATGTATATTTAAACTGTACAAACCTGTTGTTCTTAAGGGACCCAGTCCCAGAATAAAAATTATTTTCTATTTTATTTTAAATGTTCGATGCTGTTAATCAGAATTAAAAGTTAAAATAAAAATTTAAATGAACTAAGTATTTGAATCCATCTATGAATTTATTTTCAACAAATTAATAAGCAATATTTTCTCAAAAACATTGTGCAAGTATGTATGATTACTTTCTTTGCACAATGTATATGTTAAGATGTGTATTTGATATGTTACACAATGAGTACTGCTTTGGTCATCAAGGTTTAATTTCATATTTCCAATATAAGCAATATGTTATTAGTTATTAAATCAGAGTTTATTTTGTTACATTAGGTGTAAGTAATTTGATATTCTATGATTCGTTAAAATACGTCAGTCATAAAATTGTTTAAAATTCATTCAGTTGTTGTTTTAAGATGGATACTATGTTTTCAAAAATATACAATATAAACAAAAAGATAATATATATATATATATAATATATATATATAAAGGACCACATGATTCAATGATTTTCTCCTTAAATTTAATAACAGCCTAACGTGGGCGCTGAGAACGTATTTTATTACATCACTTGACGCGTGAAAATGATGAATGGTCGCCGTGAAAATGTGTCAAATAAACGGCCTGTTTCATTGTATTTCAAAATAGGGTTAAATTAAAAATATATTTAAGTGGAGGGAGTGTAGCAGTCGTCGGGAGGGGGGGGGGCGTAAAACGAATAATCTCACAACCCCTCATCAATCATCTCAGAATTTAAAATGGCATTCTTCTCCTTCTCATAATGATTCCCTTATTAAAACACCCCTTCCGAAATTTTTGTATATAATATAAAAATAGATTATATTTATTTTAGTAGAGATATTTTACTGTAGTTATAGAATGTAGCATATAGAAATATGGTTTGTGCAACATAAGACATCCACTTGTTAGAATCAATTTTCGAACTTTTGAATGAACAGAAGTTAAAAACTCTCGTGCGCACAATACACGAATTTCATTTATCTCCGTTGATGAAATCAATTTAAGAATTTTTAAATACACGTAGAGATAAAAATAGATTGTTAAAAAATTAATTAAATTGAATTTCAATAGAAACATGTGATTTATTAAATAATCTGTTATATTTTTATCTACAACCATCAGTTAGTGTTTAGGGTACCTCTAACTCAAATGTCAAGGTGATTACAACTACGGGCTCTGCTTCTTTGGCATGCTGCCAGGTAGCAGCACGGTCAATATAAATTTCCCTTTTCAGGAACCAAAAACTGTTAGTTTTATCGGCTTTTCATCACTCTACATTACCCTTTACGATTCCGTGTATGAGATAATATTTTTCTAAAATCTTTAGCTATCCAACGGTATATTATACATCTATATTACTATTCTTGTGTTCAAAAACAAAAAATTTGCATTAAAAAAATATGTTTGCAGTCTTCTTCTTTAGTTGGATATCTAATTCGTTTATCTTTTATATATACCTGTTTTTAAGCAATGCTATTCAGATAATATGGTCAATGTCATATAATCTGCTAAAATAAACATACTTAAGGGGAAGAAATATTAAAATATCGGCATTTCAGCCCTGTCAGAATATTTAAATCAGAATGAAAATTACATCATATCAATGCCCATTAAATTTTACATCCATGTCCTGACTTCAATCGAAATCGTAAGAGTCGTATTTGAGAAAATCGTAAAAAGGTGCAAAATGCAGGGTATAAGTAGCCCTTCTGGTTAGCTGATTTTAATGAAAAAGTTGCTGTAACATCTCGGGCGTAAAAGTGTCTCAAATATGAAATTTCTCTTTCGTATACCTTTTCATTTTCGTGCTGGACTTTCCACAAACACACAGACCTTTTTGCGGGACTTGGTTATTTGGACTCACGTTAGATATTATAAAACGCGTATTTCCGTTGAAAACTGAAATTCAAAAATTTTAACGATCGCAATACTTTCCTTTACTATATATTTCATATATAGGTAAGTGAAAGTAAAAAGGATATATGTGTCATAATAATAATAATAAAAAAGTTATGAATGTATTATTCGGAACAGTAATTGATATAAGATATATAATAAAAAATATTTTATTATGGTCTTATCCCACATTATGGAAATATTTAACATATTTCCTCTTTTTGAATAAGAATATTATTGCGTTCTTGGAGTGTTTAATGTAATTTAGCCATTAGTAAAAGAGTAGTTAAGAGGAAAAGGTGGGTGAGCACTCCTTCCTTCTCTAGCGGTTCCAAATTAAACCATTGGCCGAGAGTGGGTAGTCCATCACTAAGGTAATTCCCTTCTGGAAATGGAGGCAACATTAGTTAGTGGTCTTGAGGCATTTCTACAGTAAGTATAGCCCCATATTAGCTACATTTAGTTTTGCAATGAGAATATATATCTGATGACTAAATGAGAGCAATGAACAGTTTGATAGAAGATATGGTATTTAATTGAAATTAGACATTTCATTTTGACCTCAATGTATATTGTGTTCATTAGATAAAAAGGCACTGTTTCTCGGCCAACAGCTTTGCAAGGAGGTGATTCGGCAGATATCCTGCTCAATCACCAGGTTTTTCCCCAGTTTTGGGTACCTAATTTATAGAGGCTGGATGAGCTCCAGGAAGATCTCTCTAATCCCAGTAATTTTGCAAGTATCGAGTCAAAACAAATAATAACAACGAACGGAGAACGACATTTCTTGACAAAAAGGCATAAACCATTTAAATAAAAAAAAAATTAATGATTTCACAAACACGATAGCATGAAAAAATTAAAAGTATTTAGCAAAAGAACAAAAAAAGAGCGGTCTATAACAAGGCAGGTTGGAAAGGAGTCTCCGCCTAATTTTTTTTTGGAGTCTTGTCGTTGCACTACTACAATTTCGCGTAAGCATTTCCTTCTCTTTAATATAAATTTTCTAAGAAGGTTTATATATATATATATATATATATATATATAATATATATATATATATATATATATGTGTGTAATTAAAAAAATATCGCACTATGTTATTTAACTGACACCTGATTGCGATTTCAAACTCATGGAGAACGACATTTCTTGACAAATAGGTTTAAATCATTTAAATTAAAAAAAAAACAACATTGAATGATTTCCAAAACACGATAGCATAAATAAATTATTAGTGTTTAGCAGAAGAATATATATATATATATATATATATATATATATATATATATATATTAAATTTTAATTTGCAACATTAAGTTATAATGAACATTGTATTAATTAAAGTTTCGTATGTTCTCAATTCTTTGCGAGTATACCATTAAATTCCTGAAAGTAATATATCCTTCATAACATATAATATAGATAAATAATGACTTTATATGTTTAAGAAATTTTCTTGTACAGATATACAAGAAGTAATAAATAGGCTTCATACAATACTTTAATAGTCAAGCACATCTATTGAACTGTGAATTATATAATCAAAGAAATAACAAATCAATAAAAACAATAATAAATAATATTAATAGTGACAATGACAAAAAATGAACAAAATAATATAATAATAAAAATAATATAATAATAAAAAAAAAAAAAAAATGTACTACTTCTTTTCTAATTTAAAAAGATTTATATATACATTGAGATATATAATAATATATTTTCTCAAAACATATAATATATATAATATATATATATATATATATATATATATATATATATATATAATATATATATATATATATATATATATATATTCACTAGCTACACAGTACCGAATCCTACTTAAAATTCCGAACCCAGATCAAGAAGCAAAGACTAGTCATCCTCATTACCTAATTTATAGATGCTGGATGAACTCCAGGAAAGTCTCCCAACTCACGGTTGATGTAACATTATGAATAATTACTCTACCAGAGCAGGTACCGAGACTATAAATATTTATTTATAAATATTTGTGATGCAAACATTGCATATTAATATTTCTTCTGCGATTATTAAGCAACTTAAGCTAAACACGAACGGAGGTAATTGTCTAAATTTAATTTTATTGTGTAGATAAAGGAGAGATTAGGACCGATTGCGCTCTAAAGCATATATTTATTTATTTTTAATAATTAGGAGGGCTCATTAGAAAACACCATGTTTCTTTCGACTCAAAATTATTATTTATTCAGTTATTTCAGCCGATGGGTGACGCTGAGATAGGGAGAAGTGGGTACCCATGTATTTGGAGAAAATACCTGGCGGCTGGACATGATCTCTGCCTAACCTCCTCCTTGTACGACCGAGAAACTGTACGAATCTGCAGTGAGTGCAGATTGAGTAAATATAATAGTAGTTAAATATATATACAAATTGGAATTCACATTTCTTTTAACATTGAAGTAATATTTGGCTTAGCCACTAATATTAAACGACCTATTATTGTAATTACTGGTAGTATTCCTTTCTCTGGGAATGGAAGCAAGAAACGCAAGAAAGGTAGAGAGACGTTTGTGTTAGGCTCAACAGTTAAGCCTTATTTAGGACTGGAACATAGTCATTAATCTTTGCTAACTGCTTGACCACCTGCAATTGGGTTTTATTTCTTTGAAGTGGGTGCTTTGTAAAGCTCTGGAAATAAAACCCATAAAATCATTTCGACGACCGACATAAGCCAAAAGGAATTCGTACTCAAAGAGAAACAGAAATTAGCACTCCTGTTAGGTCTGCTAATTAATATATATTCTAATATATATATATATATATATTATTATTATTATTATTGTAATTAATTAGAATTTATTCGGAGACTCTACCCCATAGGAATTACAATGTTGCACAATAAATAGTATGTATTTATTGTACAATATTCTTATTGATACAATACGAGTATGTCTGGCCCAGATACCAATAAAATAGTTTATTATTTGCAAACAAATTTTTATTTAGATACAAAATATCAATATATGTATGTAGAAAAAACACGGAGTATATACAAACTAAAATAAAGAAAAGACAAAACTCTCCAAAGAGATACTAGTGTTAAAGAAATTTAATATAAATGAATTATTCGACAAAGTTAAACGTTGGGAAAATTAAATAAATATATCTTGCACTAAAACTAGGATAATTGAACTGAACTTTCATATCTGATGAGCGCCTGTTCGGAATGCCAGAAGATGGACTCCTTGGAAAAGGAGTGTTATGCATGAGGAAAGGGAAGAAGCATGGCGAATATTAGTAGATAGGTAATTCACGAGGGTTGCTGAGTGGAGAAACAAGAAATGATCAAAACTTTTAGGTTAAATAAAAATAACTAAACGTATCTATCTGTTTTATTTGTTGATTATTATTTTTTTTTCTGTTTGATTTTAGATTTTTAGAAATCAGCAAATCTACTTGAGATTATTAGGGAATTGAATGGAAAGGAAATAGCTGAAGAGACGGGATTTAAATACTGGGAGAATTAGGGAGTCTAGGATATAAAAAGAAAGGGAGTTCCACAGGGATACAGATCGAATTCAAATATACTGAAATACAAACATAATGCAATAGAAATAATGCCTTATTAGAGCCTGTATGTTTTAATTTATTGATACAGTTTATATAGTATTGCTCAAATTTGTTTTCAAAGAAAAAAATTAATTAAAATATATAATTTTCATGATAAAATACATTAAAACGAGGTTTCAACCGACGAATTTAGCGAAATAACATATGGTGAGCCCACAACCGCAGGACCGCATGAAGGAGAACCACAGTTTTCGAATAACGTTTATAATTCGTGAATCCGAGCCCCCAGCCAAATCCACAAGAATGATAAAATATATCAAATTCCATTCTCACCCACAGAACCCGATCGGCCTTTATAATTTGAATGCATTGTTTGCTCAGTGAAAAAACATAATACAAATAGATTTCAAATAATGTTTTATCTTTAAATTTAGATTGAAAGCATTGGATGCGTGAAGAATTTGATATAGAAGACTCAAATCTCAACTACTTAAGTCTAAATAGGCTTTATGATCGTAACGTCAATGAGCCTTTTGAATTAAGCGTTTTTGTTTTTTTAAACATTTTATTGATATTTACAACTGTATTAACAAAAAAAATACATTAAGTAAATTTGATAGATATGTAATACAATGACATATCTATGCATGTAGAGAAGCTTTTCATTGGAAGCACTCAAAAATATTCTAAACTAGAAGGTCCCGAGGTCATTTCCTTTTCAGGCGCCTCGGAGGATTATCCGGAATTCAAGAGGAAGAAAGGATTGAAACCAGTGGGTTAGAGTGAGAATGGAGTTTGTCATGAAAGGATTGATACCTGGTCCGGGCCAAATCAATAACAAAAGGAACATTAAGGTCTTTATGGATAAGTTTATGCGTGACAAAGTAAGGAGCGTTGAGGATTTTACGAAGGATTATGGATTGTAAGGATTGGATACGGGAAGAATTTGATGGTTTAGTAAATCCCAAAGCTCTACTCCGTAAGTTCAGATTGGTCTTATAATAGTCATGTAGATGAGCCGTTTGTTGTTCAGAGGAAGGTTTGACCGTTTGTCTAGTAAGTGTTGAAGTAGCCTAAAAAGACGAGCAGTCTCTTGTCGTTTTAGGCGTGTATGAGGATTCCAAGTTAGGCGTTTGTCAAGGCGGAGTCCTAGGTACCGGATCTGTTCAACAGGAACTAGTTGAGTGTTATTAAAGGATACTATAGGGCGGGAAGTCAAAGGTTTACGACGAAGGGTAAAGGTTATTTGATGGGATTTGTTGTAATTTATTTTTATCCTCCACTTCTGACACCATACTTCTAGGTCTTTATTGTGGGCTTGCAGGGTATGTGAGGCAATAAATGGATCTTTATGAACGCAGGTGTCATCAGCATAGGTAGAAAGGAAAGTGTTGGGATGGGTTGGGATATCAGCTGTATAGACTCTGTATAGAATGAAAATGAAAAATCTTCTGTATTATCCTGGGACTAAAGTCCCTTAAGAATAAAATAAACATACATAATTGATGAGTGGAAAAATGTGGTCAAGGCTTAGAATAACCAATTACTAAACTGAAAAAATAAGTAAGGTCGTAATAAATGTACATCTTCACAAGTCAGACTTTCAGAATGAAAAAAAAACAGAAATAGCTGATTCATCAGAATGGGTCCCAGGATACTGCCTTAAGGAACACCAGCAGTCTGTGTAAAAAAGGGATGAATAGGAACTATTGAATGAGTAAATGAATCTTTTGAAGTAAATGTCGAAGTATAATACAACATTTCAGTATAATTTATGAAAATCCATTTAATTCCATTCAATTTGGATTGAAAGGATTGGATACGAGAAGAATTTGATAGATGAGACTCAAATCTCTACTACGTAGGTCTAAATAGTCCTTCTGATTGTAACGTATATGAGCCTTTTGCAGTAAAATATTAAATTTTAGAATAAAATTGTTGAAAATATATAACTGTTAATAAAAAATTGACAACAATTTGAGAACTACAATGAAATCCCTAAGCAGTGGCCAGAGTGGAAAAGATTCAAGAAAGAAAACAAAATAAGGAGAAAAACATGCGGAGAGGGACTTGAAAAAGTTTTACCGACTCGGGACCAATATGTTCCGGATGCAAGGCCTAGCTGCATAACGAATATCACTTTGCAACTTTCTACTTTTTCATAAAGTTCATGTTATATAATATATATATATATATATATATATATATATATGTGTGTGCTAATTATACTTTCAATCTAATAGAGAATGAAATTTTTGGCAAATAGGTTTCAATCATTTTATTAAAAAAAAAAAAATTAATGATTTTAAAATCAAGATAGCATAATATAATTATAATTGTTTAGCAAAGGAAAAAAAAATCTTATACATTATATATATATATATTATTTTTTTTTAAACATAATTTATTGAAATTTACAACTGTACTCAAAACAATACATCAAGTAAATATGTTATTAGAAAAATGACATGGAAGAGACTTGTAGAAGAACTACCCAATGGTAGCACTCCTGTAACTATTCTAAACTAGAAGGTCTCGGGGCCATCTCCTTTTCAGATGCCTCGGAGGATTGTCGGAAATTGAAGAGGAAGAAAGGATTGAAACTAGAGGATTAGGGTGGGAATGGAGTTTGTCATGAAATGAATGGTATCTAGATCGGGCCAAATCAGCAACATACGGAATATTAAGGTCTTTGTGGATCAGTTTATTAGTTACAAAATAAGGAGCATTGAGGATTTTACGAAGGATTTTGGATTGTAGGGATTGGATACGGGAAGAATTTGATGGTTTAGTAGAGCCCCAAAGCTTTACTATGTAAGTCCATATAGGCCGTATGATAGTCATTTAGATGAGCCTTTTGTAGTTGAGTGGAAGATTGGAACGTTTGTCTAGTAAGTGTTGAAGTAGTCGAAAACGTCGTGCAGTTTCTTGTCGTTTCAGTCTTGTATGAGGGTTCCATGCAAGGCGTTTGTCAAGGTGTAGTCCTAGATATCGGATCTGTTCAACCGGGACAAGAGGAGTATTATTGAAGGAGACAGTAGGGCAGGATGTCATTGGTTTACGACGAAGGGTAAAGGTAATTTGGCTGGATTTGTTGGCATTTATTTTAATTCTCCAGTTCTGACACCATACTTCAAGGTCTCTGATGTGGGATTTGAGAGTTTGAGAGGCAATAGTTGGATCAGCATTGACTGATAACACACATGTATCATCAGCATAGGTAGAAATAAAAGTGTTAGGATGGGATGGGATATCAGCTGTATAAACTGTGTAAAGGATGGGTCCTAGGATACTGCCTTGAGGAACACCAGCAAACTGACTAAAATGGATGAATAGGAATTATTATGATTTACTTTGAAGGATCTGCCAGTGAGGTAGGACTGGATGATTAGGAAGTATGTAGAAGGGAGGAATTTGCGGAGCTTGTAAAGCAATCCTAGTTGCCAGACTCGGCCAAAGGCTTATATATATTCTTTGTAGTTTCTTTTATTCGTATATATTACAATTTGTCATAATTGTCTATTATGACAAATTGTAATATATAAGAATAAAAGAAACGTATATATATTAAATTAAAAAAAAACAAACATGGTTTTTCCAGGATGAGGTTTGATCGAGGATGAGTCCTTGGTTTTCAACGGTTTGGTGAAACTTTATTGGATTATCATTCACAAAAGTCTTAGGATTGGTGGAAGGTTTTAAAAAAGAAGATAGGATCGTATCACAATAGCCTTAGTTTTCTCTGCGTTTAGCTTTAGCTGGTTGTCGGTTGCTCAAGAAATAATTCGTTTCAAATCGTCTTGCAGCTTTTTGATTGCTAGTGATAGGTCCGAAGGAGCGAAGTATTGGTGAATTTTGTCATCAACATAGATATGATATTGGGAGTGACGAATATAGAGAGGGAGGTTATTAATGTAAATAGCAAAGAGGGGGAGGGGGGAGACAGTCATGTTTATTGCTCCTTTTCGACCCACCCATCATACACGATTCTCCAGCACATGGTTATCTTCATTATTGACTCCTCCCATAAATTAGCCTCTTCATCTCAGTTCTCTCTACCTTTCCTTTCACACTATGATCTTGTTTATACCTTCTATAACATTCTAACTCCGCAAGTAATCCCCAATACAGCCACCTACGATCTTGACTCAACCTCTCGAAAGAATAGTCCACTCCCAATTTTCTTGAGTAAAAATCCCTACTTGTTCCCTTTCAGGCTGGCCTTATCACCCAAGACCTTCAATCCTCTACAGACAAACAGAAAATATTAATCCTTGTCCTCTTAGATTTCTCAAAAGCCTTCGGTATGGTGAACCATGAAATCCTTCTCTCCAAAATCAGAAACCTCCTAGTATCCGACAGTGTTATAAACTGGTTTATTTCTTTCCTATCTTATCGATCCCAATCTGTGATAATCCCAAATAAACAAACCTCCTTCTTCACCGTTAACTCATGGAGTTCTTCAGGGGTCTGCACTTTCACCTATCCTGTTATCTATTTGTATCTACAAATTAATTACTATGTCAATGATCCCCCAATTCCATACACCACTCTAAATATCACCTGTATGCTGAAGGTCTCCAAATTTACCTTTCCTTCCATCCCACGGAAATGCCTGAGATAGTCCAAAAATTACAAGAAACATCGAAAGCATAAATTTATGGGCCATCAAGAATGGCCTAAAGCTTAATGTCGGTAAACTCAAAGACATCCTGATTGGTTCCAAACATCTCCTCAACTCCTTCACCTGTCACCCATTAATCTAACTCAACCATAGACCCATCATCTTTCACACATCAGTTAGAAACCTAGGTTTATTCCTCGACCATAAGCTATCCTGGAATAATCACATATCTCAAATTTCCTTAAAATCCATAGCCATTCTCAAACAGTTCCTTAGACTACTTGATCTAATACCTCTTAAAACCCGCATGCTCCTAGTTTCCTCTCTTATCTTCCCCCATTTCGATTATGGCTGCCTGGTGTTTGGCGGACTGTCATATACGCTTGAGATGAGGCTGAAGAGACTAATGAACTGCTTCATTAGATTCATCTTCGGAAATCCCAGGCGATCTAAGGTCTCCACCTGGTTAGGCGAGTTGAAGTGGCTTTACCCAAAATTCCGACGGCAATACTTCCTAGGAACACTTCTTTTCCAATCCTTCAGAACCAGAAAAACCCTCTTTATCTACAACATGTTCACCCCATTTTTCTATGTCCACTCAATCAGCACAAGAACCCAGTCCCTGAACCTGTCCATTTCCTCCTACAGAACTGCCTCCTTTAAAAGATCTTTCGTTTTTAGCGCTACATCATTTTGGAATACCCATGTCGTACCCATCCACATCCCTATCCTTAACTTCCTTCAAGCATAAACTATTTATGAATCTCCTTGAATATCAGTTTATCTTGTCTCTATAAGTTTTGACTAATTCACTTTTTATTTTATATTAATTTTAATTATTCAATGTTTTAGTTCATTTTATTTCTTGTGTTAATTATAAGGTTGCAATATTACCTTGTACATATATATTTGTTTAAGTGTACGTATGCACTTTTGTATTCATAATATGCATGTATTTTTCATTTATTCCTTTGAACATATGTTTTCATGAAATAGTATTAAACATGAAATAACTTATAACAATGTTAGTTTATAGATTTATAACAACTTAGTATTTATTTTAACAACTTAATTACAATACGGTACGTTATACTGTTTCTAAAATATTGTGTACTAAATGGAAGAATATAACTTGCACGATCCTGTGCGACGTTGGCCATATTTTAACTATTATAGCCTCCCTCTTTCCCAACAACATATGTTGTTAAGTTTATAGCCTTACAACTTAATATTAACTTGCTCGATTTCTTTTATTGTATATTAACTTTTATAATATAAAGCAAAGCTGAATTGCAATGTATTTTACTTATAAACCTTCAGGAAAGAACGCCCTAAAAAATGGTTAAAACCGTTTCAAAATCCGTCTAGTGGCTTAGAACGAGTTTGCGGAAACGAAAATCGCTTTATCAATATATATAGTCACCAGTTTGAAAAATAGAAGAGAACTACAGCACTATTACGAAATCAGTTCTGTATACAATTACTTATTACATCATTACCTGGCAAGGAATATTGTCGGCTTATTTGCTACGCCGAGATATAGATCATTAGATATTCCCATATAGGGTTTTGCCCCTTGTGATAAAATTTTCTCGAGTTGCTGGCCACCGAGGGAGGAAAAGCTAATAAAGGAAAGTTGATGGGGAGGTTCAAGTTTGTTGACTTTTTGTAGCAGCCCTAGGCTAGCCTAAGGGTTCCTGCCCTTCTCTAACCTAAGGGTTGCTGCCATTCTCTTACCCAAGGAAATTGTTGTAAAAGCGACCGTGGACTCGGGCGGCCGATGCTCATTTATTATAACATTAGCCGGATCTATGGGGCCAATGCTTTAATCGTCTTAAAGACTCATTCTTGGGAGGAGGAGTCTTTTCCCAGAAGACATAGATTTTATAAACTTATCGCCAAAAGCCCAAAAGTTTTTATTCAATACAATCCAGTACAATAATTTAAACGATGGTACGATTCAATGAGTACAAGCCATTAAAAATTAGATTTTTTTTTCTCCAAAGAATATTAGAAGCAATCACGCTGAAGGCTGTATATTAATTCTCAGCCCCCTGAAAAGATATCTACACGGTTATAGAATAAAAAAATGCAAAATCAAAAATCTAGAGACAGCAATAAACGACTTTTACTCATTTCTCCTGCTAGAATCAAATAAAGAATAATTTGAAAAAACAGGTTTGCACTGAATTTCGATGGAAACATTTATCTAGGATTAAACAATACAACTATAGATATTATTATTTACAAGGATTACTTTGATTTATGCGTTTTTTATCACTCTCTATTCATGACTATGACTTTTTATATTAAATATATGTTTTTTCTTAACTGTTAAGCTTTCCAACGGTATATTATAAACCTATATTATGAAAAGAGTTAAAGTGGATTTATTCTTTCTACTATCGCATACTGGGGGAAAATAAAAAAAAAAATTTTGAACCTGCTATAAAGATGAATAAAATACTTATTTAATTCTACGCAGTTCCTGTAAAGAATCGATGAACTGTTTAATGGAGGTAACTTGATGATTTTTCTCAAGACATAATAGAAATTACTATTATTTCTATTATGATAAATTTTTTTTTTTTTTTTATTTTTTATTTGTTTATCCGCCTCTACCCTTGAGGGTCATTGGCGTGATCGAAATAATTATATTCTATGGTAGAATCCTATCATTTTCGTGAATTCTATTAATTTGTTAATACTTTCTTCCTCATCTTTAAGTATTTCTTTGATGTCTTTCTTTAGATTCAACCCTTTTCTTGACTGCTCATAAAGCGGGCACTCAATCAGCAAGTGTTCTACAGTAAGAGGAGAATTGTTGCATTGTTCGCAGGTTGGCGCTTCCAGGCGTCTCAAGAGGTAACCATGCGTAAATTGGCAGTGCCCAATCCTTAGCCTGCATACAACAATTTCCTCTCTCCTTGAAGATCTTGCACTAGTTCTCCATTTCTGACAGTCGGATTTAATTGTTCTCAATTTTGATATCTTTTCTCTCCAACCATCCTCCCACTCTTTCAGAAGAACTTTCTTGTAGCTACTCACCCAATCCTCCATTGTGGTTTCTTTTATTTGAGTAATCTCTTCAGCTTCACCTTTTCTGGCTGAATCAGCTGCTTGATCGGCTCTTTCGTTCCCAATAATTCCACAGTGGGATGGTACCCAAATCATAATAACTACTTTAGACATTATTTTTGTTTCCCACCATTCATTTATTATTTCTCTAATTATGGCGTTAGAACATGTTTGGCTGTCAATGGCTGCAAGAACACTCCACGAGTCTGTAACGATAGTCCATGTCATTTTTTCTGAGCTTCTAATCCATTTGAGAGCTCTCAGTATGGCTGTGGCTTCTCCGGAGAAGACGGAGCTCTCGCCTGGCAGACTGAACATGAGTTGTTGCTCTCTGCTGTAGACAGCACAACCAACTCTTTCTTCCATTTTGGATGCGTCAGTAAACAACATATTGAAGTCTTGATATTTTTTTGTCAGCCTGAGAAAAGAATTCCTAATTTCTATTGGGAGTGCTTTCCTTATTTTCGCCATTGATCTATCTATTTGTCTTTTAGCCAGTAAGGCATTTTCAGTTCTGGGATGGATTTAATACTATTTATATTCATATTAATTCTGTTCAATATTTTATAAATGATATCCTTGATCCCACGGTCTCTTCCCTCTTCAGCAAACAACTAAGAAGCTAAGGGTTGATAACCATAAGCTTTTACTTTAGCGACATATTTGAGTAATAAAAATTCTCGCCGTAAATTTAAGGAAGGCTTAAATTATTTATAAATTAATTATGATAAATTAAAAGGCTTGATATAATAAATTATCGTTTAGAATACCATGAATTAAAAATAAATTACGTGCATTTTAAAAGCATGTATGTATTCATGTTTTAAAAAATATACAAAAAAAATAAGAATATATAACAAATTGATCCGAATCAAATGAACTTTCTTCGTTTTAAGGTAGAAGAGTCTCAAACAAACTTATCGTCTCTCGAAAAATGTTTTAGGTTCTAACGTAATTTGCTTCTCGCATAGAATCCAACAAGAGATCTGATGAGATCAGCAACTCTTTGAAGACATCCTCCAACTTATTTTTTCTTGAGCATTTTCTACAATATCTGTCTCTATTTACTTAGAAGCACTTGTTCATAGTTTCCTGGGACTTCTGACATTGCCTCGAGCAGTAAAAGGGCATGCTTAATCACAGCTGGGCCGTGGATCAGTAATTTATGAACGCTTTCAGATATGCTGTTCCAAGAGTACAATTTTAAATAAAGTTTCGCTGTTTCATGACAATATTCTTGAAACGGTTGGGGATTAATCTGTGATTCGCTCGAGATTGTTTTTAGAATGACATGAAAACAATAAATTAAATTATGATCGATTTTCGTTACATATGCAGAAATTAAACAATTGTAGAAAACCCGCCTGGCAGTGTTGCCGTCTTTTGAATTTCCCAAAAATCTGGTTTCAGAGTATCGATTATCAGATCAAATCGTTTTTACGCTGAACTTCCCGTTTTCGATCCTAAACCAACATTTATTCCTTAAAAGATCAATCAAGCTATTATATTTTTTATTTGTTTATTTTTGCAGTTTGTAAGAAATATGTTACAAAAACTCAAAGAACCAAATCTTATAATAAATAATTGACAGACCGAAACCGAGAGTGGTATCGTCAACGTCAATCTTCATGAAATGGTTTAACTTATTGAAATCCTTTGATGTAGATTTGCATAGATGACACCGCCGCGTAGCCAAAGTAACTCTTAAGGAGTTACTTTTCCGTCCGCCTTGGTCAATTGCCCAGTCTTTGGACGCCGACTTAGATGACTAGCAACTTGACTTAGGTCCTGGGAGGCGCTAATCCCAGCGGAAGGTGTAATAAAATAGACAGTAATAATAAATAAGAGATAAAATAAAATATTAATATAACATAAATAATTAATAATAAAAAATAAAATAAAGAATTGAAAAAAAAGTAAATAAAGAATAATCATTATTTAAAAAGTAACTAAATAAAATAAAATTTTAGGTTGAACTGTATACTGTAGAAAAAAACAAGAGAGATAAGTTATATTTGCTGAAACAAACGAATTTTCTATATCAGTTTGATGGTACTGTTAATAGTTCCTTCATTTTCGCTCAAACCTCCAGATCTCTGAGCTTGCTACGTCACATTTTTCAATTTATCTCCTGTACCGTCCTCAAATATAAATCACTGTGAGAGTCACTTTACAGTGATTACATTTAGGCGGATTTTTTCGGGTGATAAGGTACTCATGGACAAGGTGGTAGTGTCTTACCCTCAGGCGGGTGATAACTACCTCCTTACGCCACCATTTTCTGGAAGACGTGGACCAGGAGGTGACAGTGGATTAATGTCTTTAAGCTTGTTATTTCCCAATTTATTCCACGTCTGCTGCTGGTTTTTTAAAAATTTTGCTTTTAGTGGTTTAAATAATTTTGATGTTGGGACATAGTAGGGCGTTATTTCTACTAAGGAATGAGCCTCTGCTGCTGCTTTGTCTACTTGTTCGATTCCGGATATTCAAGATTGACTGGGAACCTAAAAGAAATTTATTTTTCTAGAAGAGTCCTGATGTTTGTTAAGTTCATTAAAGAAATTTTGAGTGATTTCTTGTAGGGAACATGTTTATTCATTGAAAACATTCAACATTTCACAGTTAACGTCTGGAAATGACAGTGCCGCAATACTCGTTGGCGGCCTTCAGACCCGTATTTAACTGCCCTATCCATCTCTGTCCGTATGAAATTCTGTTGCTTCTTGCATCAGTAACTCCAATACTCTTACATACTTCAAATCCCGTCTGTTTCAATCAATCAAAATCGGTAAATGTTTATTAATTTCTAATATTTTATTTTATAAGTTATTTTGCACATTTATGTATATTATTTCATTAAATAAGAATCATAAACTTCTTTTTTTAATCCAAATTATATATGTATATATATATTATATATATATATATATAATATATATATATATATATATATATATAACATGGTATAATATAAAAAAGCATAACAACGTTTTCCATTATTCACATAAAGGATGTACAAATGTATTTTATTAGAAAAATTAAACTGTACAATATATGTGTATATATATATATATATTATATATATATATATATATATATATATATATATATATATATTATTTATTTTTTATTTTATTTTTTTTGTTCCTTATCTAGTTCGCTTTTGTTATTTAAAGTTATTTATTGATTTCTTATTATTTTTAATTTCTATTGATTATTTTTCATTTAATTCACTTACGTTCTGTTTTGATTTTAAAGTAATAATGTTCCAAAGGGACTTGTCACAGAATAAAGGAGGGGGGGGGGGGGAGATCTAGAATAGTATTTTAGCTCGTTTCTCCTTGACCAGGCTATCAAATTTTAAGATTTTGAGTCATTTCTTATCTATGACAGCAAACAAAAAAATGCTGATTTTTTTTTGAATTAGCAAAGTTAAAGATGTATAAAATGAAAAAAAAAAAACTAAGATTCAGCATTTAATCCCTCTCAGATAATTTTAATAAGGATCATATATTATAAACTATTTATCTTATTTTCACTTTCACCTACCTACTGCTATACAAAAGGGAAAGTACTGCGATCGTTAAAATTTTTGAATTCCAGTTTTCATCGAGAATACATATTTTCTTTCCTCAGGAAGTCCAATTGACAAAGTCTTTTTAACTTCAATTGTGTTCAAAAGTTCTTAAAACTATTTTATTTTTTATATAAAATGATATGACATGACTATAATAAATTTAAGATAAAATAATTTTATTTAGTTTTCCATAACTGTGAATAAAGATCAGTAAGTGGAATGGAAAACTTGTGTTTAAAATTAATTACCTATGAATAAGAAGGGAACATTATAGTTACTAATCAGATTATACTATTGTGATAATTATAATAGTAACTTATAAAGGAGTTGCTCACTCAATGATCATTTCTTGAGATAGGAACACAATGGAATTGTGTGCCTATTCCTAACAAATAAAGGGTTTATTATCAGAAAGATAAATTATATATTACACTGAAATTGTCACCTAATCATTATCTATTGTAATAATCCTCTGCTATAATTGGTTTTAGATAACTTCCCCCCCCCCCCTTCCCCAACCACCTCAAAGGGTTTGTAATTGAAGTGGGGCTATATCAAATGGAAGGGCTCGTCTTTGTTCTTAGGGACAATGCGCAATTAGTTTCCCTTATTCCCTTTATTCATAATATATATATATATTATATATATATATAATATATATATATATATATATATAAATGAAATGAAATAAAAAAAGCTTTTATTCTGGCATCAAGTCCCCTTAGAATTACGAACGATGAACAAAAATAAATCCTTATGGTCAGGTTACTTAAAGAACATATATAACCAAAAAAAAAAAAAAAAAAAAAAAAAAAATATAAATATATATATATATATATATATATTTACGGAGTAGAGCTATGGGGCTCTATTAAACCACCAAATTCTTCCCGTATTCAATCCTTGCAATCCAAAATCCTTCGAAAAATCCTCAATGTTCCTTACTTTGTCACCAACAAACTCATCCATAAAGACCTTAATGTCCCATACTCCCACATTAACCCACTAGTTTCAATCCTGGCTTCCTCTTCCATTCCTGACAATCCTCCGAGGCGTCTGAAAAGAAAATGGCCTCGAGACCTTCTAGTGTAGATTACATAGTGGAATGTTGCTGATGGGTATATTTTCTTCATGTCTTTTCATGTATATTATCAATATTATGAGCCAATTTACTAGATGTATTTACTAATACAGTTGTAAATTTCATTAAATTAATAAATAAAAAAAGTACATTTTAATAACGCGTGTTATTTATTAAGTCCCTTAGTCTGATTTTGGAGGGTTAGTGTTATACATGGATTTTATCAGAAAAACTCAAATATGTCTTCTTGCTGTGAAAACTCAGAAAAATAAATGGTACCAAATGAAAGAAGAGAAAATTTTGCATTCCAGAAAGTTAAGGAAAGTAAGTGTAGTATGTAAGGTCATACAGTAAATTGAATTTTAATATTTCTAAGAATATTCCGACATTCCATCAGATGTAACTCTTCTATTGTCAGATTTAAAATTTTTCGGATCCAATAAAAAAATAAAATAGATTTCATTTAATTAGTGTTAAAATGTTGCAAAAAAACAAAACAACTACCTTCGTTGGCCAATCAAGGATGCGAGGAGGCTAGAATTAAAAAGGATTAAACAAGAAGATTTGTCCTTAATATGTGTCTTATAACTGTAAATTATATTAGAGCGATACTAGGTCAAGTGAAGAGAAGTTGATACGATTAATCGATTGTAATGTTAGGAGGAAACGAATTTTGATATATTTGCTCTTAGATATCTTTTTCATCAGAAAAGATAGCTCCTAAATTAAAGACACTGTACTTGCAAATGTGAGGTTTCATAGTTACCTATCATATTTGTTAGAAATGAGAACGTCCTTCAAATAGTTAATACTCCTTATTCCGTTACCAAATGTACCCCACGCCATCTCAATTTTCCAAATTTCATCAGAACCTTACTCATCATCCTAACCCTCTAGCACAATCCCTATCCAGAACCACCCATCCCTACAATCCTCTTCGAAGATTGAAACGGCAGTGGCCGCGAGACGTTTTGTAAACATTTATATTGGAGTTCTGACACTGGTCAGATCCTCCACTCATGTAATGTATGTTTGTGGCTATTGCGCGAGGCGCTGGGATCTCTTGGACTCTGCTTTTCCCTCTACAAGTGAAGGAAAAGGCCCAGCCTGGGGCTCCTTTAGCAAATTGTAAATATTGTATATAATTATGATTGTGTGTAAGATGTTAATGTATTTCTTACTTCTGTATTTCATTTATTTATATTTATCTGAATTATAGGTTGTTGTTTATATATATATTATATTTTATGTAATTTGACTTTATCATTGTTTTCTGTATATATTGTGTAAATGTGGTCTTATAACACTGTTACTAATCTTCATTTGGAAACAAATTGTAACATATCTCAATAAATATTTTAATTTGAAAAAAAGAAATGAGTAGTAAAAAGTTTTTTTCAATAATAATTTTCACCGAATATTCTTAGAAATTTTAAAATTTAATTTTCTACATGACGCCGAGCAACACTTCCTTCCTTATTTTGAGGATTTGACTTCTTACAGTTCTGATAAATTTTCTTTTCTCTCATTAGGTACCTCATTTGTTTTAAATTTAATTTCATTCCCTAACCGTAGAGAATCGGACAATGGGTCATATGAACTTTTTCGTTCCAATTGAGGTCTTGTATCTGCTTCTAAAATATGGTTTGACACTTCTGAGACACTATATATATAATAATCCATATATATTATAATATAGCCATAATAAAGGGCTGCTAAGCGCAATTTTCGTTACGAAAAATTACCATTCATAAAGTCATAAACACTTAATAGGTCAAACAGTAACTTTTTTAACATAAGTGGCACATTTAAATTGCTAATCTGCGAAGCAGAGGCCGGGTGACTAGTTTTACATTTATGTTAGAGAAAGTGAAAAAAAAAAAAAAAAAATTGGAAATGAGTCTGAGTAAATATTTGTTTCCTCCTCTATTTGCTACGCTGTTTACACAAATAGAGATTGTGTAATACTAAAGAGTCCTGGATAAAATAAATGCAATTGCTTTTTGCTTTTCATGAAAAAGCCTTTTCAATGATTTGTCACAACAGAGCACATATGAATCATATTGACTCATTTCAAAGCTAACGTTTTGCAGTCCAACGTATTTTCGTAACATTAATGAGATTCTTTCTTATTAAATTATGCTTCAATAAGAATTTTTTTTAATTATCACTATAATTAAAAATAAGTAAAAGTAAAAGAAAAACATTTGTTTCAGTTCGGAATTTTCAAATCGGAGAGAAACGCGAGCTAATAAAAAAAAACATGTGCAAACATAATACAATCTTAATGTTAATTAAGAATGTCTACTCTTATATAACCATAAATCAGTAAACCAAAGATTATATTAAAGTGTTAAAATAAAATTTAGTTTAATTAATGCACGCCTGCAATATTTAAGACATTTAGACCCACCACAGTTATCAGTATTGCGGTATGGAATAGCTACGCCCCTTAAAGCTGGCGTTTTGCAATCCAACGTATTTCTCTATCATTAATGAGTTTTTTTTATTGAATTATGCTTTGATCAGAAATTGTGTTTTTTTTAATTAAAATTATAATTAAAAATAAGAAAAAGTAAAAAACACATATGTTCTAGTTCCGAATTTTCAAATCAATGTTTAGCATAAAAACGATCGATTGTCTTCCATTTGAAACTTTTCGATACCAGAAATTCATTCTTTAATTGTACATGCCTACTGTCGAACCGTGCAATGAAAAACGTAATACATTTTAAGAGAACTAACTTAGATCAACATTTATTTTAACAAATTATTCCATTTATTTCTATTTAATACTTATTAATAAAAAAACAAAACAACACATTTGTTCTAGTTTAAATTTTTCAAATTGGAGAGAAACACGAGCTAACAAAAAACATGTGCAGAGATAATACAATTTTAGTATTAATTAAGAATGCCTACTCATATAAATAAGGTCAAATAGTTTAAAGTAAAAAAGTAAAAAGTAAGTATAGCCATGGATAATGGTATGAACCTTCAGGTTCACAAATATGCTAATTGAAATTTTTAAATAGTTTCTAATTTTATATAAATATTTATTTATTTTTTGTTTAGCATAAAAACGATCGATTGTCTTCCATTTGAAACTTTTCGGTACCAGAAATTCATTTTTTTAATGTACATGCCTACTCTCGAACCGTGCAATGAAAAACGTAATACATTTTAAGAGAACTAACTTAAATCAACATTTATTTTAACAAATTATTCCATTTATTTCTATTTAATACTTATTAATAAAAAAACAAAACAACACATTTGTTCTAGTTTAAATTTTTCAAATCGGCGAGAAACACGAGCTAAAACAAAACATGTGCAAACATAATACAATCTTAGTAATAATTAAGAATACCTACTTTATATAACCATAAATAAGTAAAATAAAGATTATATTAAAGTGCTAAAAAAAATTTAGTTCAATTAAAGCGCGCCTGCAATAGTTAAGACATTCAGACCCACCACAGTTATCAGTGTTGCGTAAGGAATAGCTACGCGCCTTAACTAACCTATTCCTCTTCTCGCCCGACCCTCTTCAATTATTGGGATGAATTAATAATTACAAGTTATTTTCATAAATAAATCGAGTTGTAACTACTACTTCTTGGTTATTATATCAATGATAACAACATTTAATGGTAAACTTTTCCGAATCAATATAATTAAAGGTACTTTAGGGAAATAAACTTAAAAAGACACACAGTTAAGCTATGTCAGAATATTTTAATCAGAATGAAACCTACATAAAATTACATCCTGAAACTGAGTTTAAAGAAATCTAAGGTAACAAGCCAGCCGGTTCGTAAGAACACGCCGAGCAAATGACTGGCAAGGCCAACAACTACATCCACCATTTACATCTGCTTCCATCCTTCGTTGCGCGTTACAGTGGGAAGACGTTTTTTTAATATTCCGTTAATCCAAAAGTGCTTATTGCCTAATTGGAAAAAGAATGTCCTAATTGTCATGCACTCGAAGTTGAAGACGAGTGAGCCGGGTTTTGTTGCTCCTCTAGAAAAGTGCGACTACCAGAAATGTAGAGACCAAAACTCATCGGCACGGATACTGATTCAAACCTCTTTCGCTTAGCACCTATAAAAATTAAAATAGTAAATGAATATGAATTTAATGAAATACATTAAATATATTGAAATAAGAATTTCAGTTTTGTCGTTTTATATTCTCTAGGAATATAGGAATATTCTCTAGGAAAAATTTATATGGCAGAACAACTTTTGCTGGGTCAGGTAATTATATTTCCAAGCATATTTACTTTTTTTATTAGCTAGTAACGCTGCAAAATGATTAGTTAAAAAAAAATTAAATCACTTTATGCTATGCTCTGACATGCAGCTAATAAAGGATGAATTTATTTGGCGTGTTATTTATTACACTAAAGAAATATTTTATGGTTCAAAATGATTGTATTATTTTTTTGTTGAAGTATAGTACATTTATAGATAGTATATATAAAAAAATGTAACAAATGAATTTCAGCTAAATTGTATGTTACAAAATATAGGTAGAGAAATTTATTAAGTCATCACAGAATATTAAATAAGGAAGGGTAG
Source organism: Piezodorus guildinii (assembly GCA_023052935.1). NCBI lineage: Eukaryota > Metazoa > Arthropoda > Insecta > Hemiptera > Pentatomidae > Piezodorus > Piezodorus guildinii. The sequence goes on from CM041295.1 coordinate 110,585,568, forward strand.
CGTAATCATAAATTGGATTATATAATCGAAAATCTGTCCACAAGAAATAAGACGATTATTGTTTTTGAGTGAAGCTGTACGAAATCGGAAAGTATTAATTAAATTATAACATTAATAAAACCCGACGGTTATTTAAAAAACATACAAAAAAAAAACTTAACTAACTACTAAAAATTAATTACTAATGAGAGCTCTTTCGGAAGGTTAAGTCATCCTATAACCCACTTTAACACGTGGTTAGTGAATAACGAAAAATATAAAACTCATTTTAGTGAGTGAGTGGTTTTAATCTAATCCCTGAAAAGAACTATTTCATTCCCATCTTTTCAAAAACTAAAAAACCTACCTATAAAAGGTTTTATGAGTACTATCGAATTAGGTAAAATAAAATATATAATAACGATCCTAAGTAGGATATTATTAAATGTTATACGTCTAGAGGAATGACTCGTTACAGAACTGTCTAAAATAATCAATGGCTAGCAATTTGAAATTAAGATTGAAAAATAATATTTTTATTAGGTGGCTCTACCAATATCAACTCGAAATAACCGTATGTACAAATACCAATAATATCATGTACAAAAAATATCTATTCGATTAATAATTTTAAAAACAAATAACATAATACAATATAAAAAAACACTGTTTTTTATAAGGTGTAATTAAATACATAAATAATAGAGGAGCATTGCGCTAATATATCAACGAAGTTATCAAACAAAAATAAACGTTTTCAAACAACACACCACTGTCTAAAACAATGAAACCAATTCATGAGAAAATCACTGCCATCAATTTTGAATTATTCCGTGAAATCCAAACTGGAAAGTTCGCTTTGATGTTGGGAATATGATAATTATGGCGACAAGCAGAATAAATTGAGGAACGGGCCAATGTATGGCATAATACATACTTTAATGAAAGTTTTTTTTTTTTTTTTTTTAAATTTACAACTTCATAATCCAATACAAACCTCCTTATTCTTGATATGCTTACCTCTGTCCATTCAGTAAACACTAGATCCCAATCCATAAACTTATATATACCTTCCCACAAATCCGCTTCCTTCAAAAAATCGTTTGTTATTCGTACTACACTATTTTGGAATTCCTTGCCTATATCCATTCGTATGGCCTTATCATTATCCACTTTTAAACATCAACTATTTCTTTATCTCCCAAACAATCAATCTCCTCTATATATATGTAATATTTTAAGCTGTAGATGATATCTATTCCTTGTCACAAAATGCGTCATTTTTATTGTTAAACTGAAGTCTTAAATGACCAGACAATTATTATTTATATTGTAATTTTCTTGTTATTCATAGGGGACTACTCCTCCCAGAATAAAATTACTTTTCATTTCATTTTAAATGCCTGATTTTGAAGAAATGTTCAAATACCTGCCTTACAGTGAAATTTCTTTTATTCTATAATGATAATAATAGGCTTACCGAAACCGAAGACCGAAACCCTCCAAATTCCAAGTTCGTCCAATGATTATTGTCCTGGCCCATGCCCCCAAGATCAGCCTTAACGCAATCCTCCCATCGAAGCTTCGGTCTCCGCGATGCTATCAACTCAATTATATTCACAGGGTATAAGCTCCGCAATTCCGCGTTGTGCAACCTCCTAAACTCCCCAGTGGCCTCATCTCTCAGACCAAATATTTTACGCAGTACCTTCTTTTCGAAAACCTTAAGCCGTTGTTCATCCTTCAAAGTAAGCGACCACGTTTCACATCTGTATCGAATCAAGTAATTTAGCAACTGAATAATAACACGCATTTCCCGCCTTTAACCGGGACATTATTTCCTCCTAGGTTTCATTTTTTCTTGTTATCATTGAACCTAAATACTTGAATTCATTAACGTGTTCAAAAGTATGTCCTGATACATCAATATCACTAATATCGTCACCGTTTCTACTAATAATCATATATTTTGTCTTATCGGTATTTATTTCGAGTCCTATTTATAATAGTTTCCCTTTCAGTATATATTATATGATATTTATATTACGTTATATATTATGCGCATTATATTGCACTCTTCATATTCATTGCCAACAAGTTAGGTGGGCTTTCTTACCTTTATCGATACGCCTGTGTGAGGTGGAGATCGTATCGAGAGACTGTGAATGAATCCTACACATCAATTCATCAATTTTAGATTGACCATTGATTCATTTATAGTTTCCCTTATAGACAAAAATGATAGTTTTCAGTTTTTATGACAAACTGCGCCAATCGAGAAGGAAATGGAAAAGTAGAGAATTTAGTAATAGCGAACCGAGGAGATTGATTATAAGGAGTTAGGCGGGCAGTGGAAACAGGTCGCCCGGAAATTCAGCCTTGTCACTCTATCTATGAGCTAAATTGAATTGAGCCGGTTTTAGGGATAAAATTCGGCTTCTCCAACAATGGGATGCCCTCAGCTTGGGTATTCTTCAGCTCTAAATCCGCATTAGGTCGTGGTCTACCTTGGTCGCTGGTACGGTGGCCCACTTCCAAAGTGTCCTGCTACCTCAACTAGATCTTCAACATTTCCATATTTCGCTTGAGAGACAAGGTGATAAGCATTGCCTAGGACCTAACAGCTATGACATATTTTTTTCCCTAGTGAGGTGTACATAGGGTTCCATGGAACAAGATGTCTCAATATCGGCCATTGCCTGCTCAGCTTAATAAATTATAATAATTGAGACGTTGGTTTCCAAAAGGTACTATATCCACTTTAGACAATTTTACGGGAAACGCAAAAATCTATCATTTATTTATTATTAGACCAATTTACGTGATTATTTTTTTATTAAAATCTAAAGTTAATTTTTAAGCGTGTTGCCAACTAATTGTTTCCAAATTATTGCACTTTTCCTATGACTTTTAAACAATATAATATGGATATAGTACTTTTTGGAATGAAACTAGGATATAGTATTTTTTGGAAGAATATAACGCCGTTAAGTTGGTAACAGTCACTATAACCTTCCTAATACAAAATTACCGATAACTAACGTCTTTATATATTACTAAGTTATGTATATTTCCATATTCTCCCTCTGAGGAATGTCTTTCTTCGTTTGTTAACTACATTGCTTATCTTTTCTTCATAAAAAAAGAAAATTCAGAGGACAATCTATCTAATTGTGGCATTATAATAAGACAGTATGTAATTATGAAGTTTGTTTTGAACTTGTATATACTATTTGTGTGAATTTAGCAAATTTATCTATATTATTAACTAAGTGTAAACGATATCATACTGTAGAGACTGATAAATAAATAACTTTTGAACTTTTATTTCACATAAAATATCGGCTATTAAGTTATATCAGGCTCGGTTTTTTCTCTCATATTTAGCAAGTTCGTGGAATGCTAATTCCAACTATTTGATGGATCAAATACCATTATTCTATTAAAATGTGAGTTACTAAAATTTGTTTAACTAAATTTATGTTGTTGCAAGAAGATATACTATAAAAACTTAATTTAATTGACAACCTACAAGAACCAAAGCGACGTAACTAAGTTGTTTAAAACAGTCTAAAAACTGATTACTTGGTGAAAACTATTGATCAAAATAATAGTGGTGATTCAAGACGTGCTAAAAGAACCAATAAAAACAAAACGAAGAAAACAATAAATTTTTGGTAATATATTACGGGGTTAGGTGCTTCCGCTATATAGAAGGAAATATAGTAGCTTTTGAATGAAATGAAATGTGGATTTAGTACCATTTGGAATAAAATGCAATTTTTAAATACATTTTTAAAGGATTTTTATGTTTTTTAGATAAAATCTGATGAATGATTTAGATAAAACTAAGCCATTAGAACACAAATATGTCAAAATATCAATTTATAAAAAAATGTCCTTTAGTACTTTTGGAAATCAACGTCTCAATTGTTGAGTGAAAATAAATATATTTTTATTTTTTCATATTCGAAAAAGCATTCACCAACTTCCATAATATAATTTGTTCCTTTTAAAATTTAAATATATCTTATCAATATTTCGGGGTTTTTCCCCATTATCAAGACCGTTATGCCTTAGCTTACTGCTACATGTCGATTGGATTTCTATTGGCTCACTCATAGTAAGCTATTAAAAAATTGTTATATATGAATAGAAAAAATAAGTTTAACAGACTTGAATATGGAGAAAAACCCCCAAAAAGTTTATAAGATGTAATTTTTTTTTAAACATTTTATTTTGGATATTTACAAATGTATAAAAAAAAAATACATCAAGTAAATGTGATAGTTATACAATACAATGACATGATATACATGTAGAGAAGCTTTCTATTGGAAGTACTCTGAAAATATTCTAAACGAGAAGGTCCCGGGGTCATTTCCTTATCAGGCGTCTCGGAGGATTGTTAGGAATTGAAGAGGAAGAAAGGATTGAAACTATTGGGTTAGAGTAAGAATGGAGTTTGTCATGAAAGGATTGATACCTGGTCCTGGCCAAATCAGTAAAATAGAGAACATTAAGGTCTTTATGGATAAGTTTATTAGTGACAAAGTAAGGAGCGTTGAGGATTTTACGAAGGATTTTGGATTGTAAGGATTGGATGCGGGAAGAATTTGGTGGTTTAGTAGAGCCCCAAAGCTCTACTCCGTAAGTCCAGCTTGGTCTTATAATAGTCATGTAGATGAGTCTTTTGAAGATCAGAGGAAGATTTGACCGTTTGTCTAGTAAGTGTTGAAGTTGCCTAAAACTGCGAGCATAAGATGTAATAAAAGTTCGAAAAGAATAAATTATATTATAGAAGTTGGTGAATGTTTTTTTTAATATGAAAAAATAAAATGGAGCTTCCTAAAGTAGAATAAATGAAAAAAAAATTATTTTTATTCTAGGACAGTAAGTCTCCTAAGCATATTATACAATGAACAAAATAGTACCATTTATCGTTTGCCTTGCTTTATTTGATACTTCAAGTTATTTATTTTTTTTTTTAATAATAATTTTATTTATTTGTCTTTAGGGCAATCCCCATACAAATAGAGCTGGCTGGCACAGCACAATTAATAAATTTATCACAAGCAAATATACATTATTAATTAAAATACGAATAAATATTTAAAACAAAAACAACAAAACACATATACAGCAATAAGCATAAAGGTGCTGCTATTTCTATGATTAATTTCATCCAACATATACGTAAATAACATAAATTAAATATAAAAATATCAATAAATAATGTAAAAAATAATAGTGCTAAAGCAAATACTAAATCCATACAAATTACTAACAAGTCCCAAAACCTTTAAGAGTGATTAACATTCTGAGAAGAAATATGTTGTAATCTTATTTTTAGATTTTCTCTGACAAAAATAAATAATGAGTTTAGGTCCATTGCGTGGGGTTCCGCAAGAATTTCATAAAAGCCATCAATACTCACACCATTTAATACGGGCATAAAACGAATTCTATTGTTTTGGTTTGCGGGACATCGGGCAAAAAAATGGAAACAATCTTCGAATGCGTCTCCATCACAAACTGGGCACGGCTTCTGTGGGTCCAGACTGTACTTCTGCCGGCCGACACAATAGGAGAAGGCGTATTTTCCCGACAGTCTGATCTGGGCTAAAGTCCTAACATACGCGAAGTTGCATCCTAACATTAGATAACTTTGCGGAAGGACGGTGTCAGCAAAGACCTTACTGTACCACGGGCTATAGGTCGACTCTTGGAACATGGCTATATCCTTCATTCTCATATATTTGCAATAGCCCACCAAAATATCTCTCTCCCTGGCTCTAACAGTGATAGAGTCGTTAAATAATAACGGGTCAAACATCCCGAAACTCTCGAAGAATTTCCTCAACTGCGTGACCCAGTTGTACTGCTTACTCCACCTATCATCACTATCCAGGAGCATCGACTTTAGGAAACATTGCTTTACATATCGGGTATTATCCATGTTTAAGATCTTTCTTAACCATTTAAGCGTCGTTTTCAATACGTAATACCCCACAGGCACGGATGCGACCTCCAATCTTACCATATAGTGTGGTGTATTCCGACTGAGGCACAGCAGCCGCTTGTAGTACCTGGGGCCTGTATATCTTCCAACTTCAAGTTATTTATTTATATGCATAATTTTTTAAATAATTGAGACATGATTATTTACGTGTATGAGGAAGGCCAATCTTTGAGAAGAAAGTTTTAATAAGGTTGAGAAAGTAACTTTTTTTTTGTATTATATCGATAATTTTATTTTTAGGTTTTGAAGGGAAAAGTTTTAATATGGCTTAGAAAGAAAATGAATCAGAGCCTAGTAGCTTTTGGAATGATCATTTATGAATTGTCAATTGTTGGATTTTTTTTTTAGACATATTGGGTGACGACAATATCAGTAATAAATCCGCATTTTATGAGAATATCCTTAGATAAATAAAATTGATTAGAAATTATTTTTGTAACGCTATTTTGCTAATTGTTTAATTTAATGACCCCTCACACCAAAAAAAAAAAAAAAAAATCTATCTATACCTCTACAACTGGTGGTTTCGGGTTCAGTAAATAGCTGTGATTCGCAGAGTTTCTTCCGTGTAAGGAGCTGATTACCTAACCGTCTGTTACTTTCTTATTTAAGTTTTTAATCGAACACATTTTCAATTTTCAAATCCGACATTCCGAATAACAGGATTGTTCTTAAAATACAAAATGGGGTAAAAATATTAACATTGATTTAAATTTTTGGTTAATTTCGACACACGACTTAAAAAAATTAAATCTGATTTTACGTTCACGGCTAACAAAAAGGTCTATGTCACTATAGATCGATAAACGTTTTATCTTAAATCGCTAGATGATTAGAGACTTTTCTTGGAAAGGTATTTTCAATTTAAAGTGAAAATTTAGAATAGAGTTTTCAAGGGCTATGGAGACTTAGCAAAAGCTGAATGGAGGAGTAAACGGAGGGGGAGGGAGAGAGTATCGTTCTTGACATCTCCCCCCTTTCGCTTTCTTCAATGAACTTCTCAAAATTCCATTAACATTTTATAGATGGCCTGGAGTCCTTCATCAGTTAATGATTGTACGCAATGCACCTCTCGTAGGGTTTGGCTAAATAGCTTAGAAATAATCATTTAATATTTACTTTTTTTTACTTTCACTTACCTATATATAATTGAACATGTGTCTAGGAGAACATACATACAAAACATGGATACGATGCTCAATATACTTAAATATATTTCTTATAAACTGGAATAGTATCTTTACTAATTATGATGATTTTTGCTTCCAGAGGGTTAAATGAGCACTTATAATTTTTCTGTGAATGTATATTTTATGCCATCCTCGTCGCCAACTGATATTGTTGTATTATAACAGGAAACTATGGAGTGAATGTATATTTTATAAATAAGAACGCATAGATACTATCAACACACACTTATATTTGAATTAATAACTATTACTAACATATGTTAAGGGAAGATTATTGGGGACCAGTGTTGCCACAGTTAAAGGAATTTTCTTTTACGTTTTAGAAAAAATGATTTTTCAACCATTTAGTAATCATAATAGATAAAAACTATCCTATCTTTTAAGTTGGACCAAATAAGAGATACTTACGAAGTTTGATCAAAGTCGGTTCAGCAATTGCAGAGTTTATCGCGAACATACACCGTGACACGAGATTTATGTATATATATATATATATATATAACACAAACATATTATATATATATATATATATATATATACACACACATATATATATATATATATATATATATATATATATATATATATATATATATATATATATATATACACATATATATATACATATATAGCAAAAGAAAGCACTAACATTGTGAAAATTTTTGAAAAAGAAAAGAGTTTTCACCGGAAATACACGTTTTATAGCTGGAGAGCTAGTGAACATTCCGAGTAACGATCTTCCTGTAAGGTTAGAAATTTGTATATTTATTTGTATACGATTTATAGCATGCTATAAGCAATAGTCATGACCTGGCAGGCGTCAGCCATCAGCTTCATCAGCTCCTTTATTCTTTAAATTGTAAACAAAATTGAAAAAAAAAAAAACTTGTTTCTGTAAGCTTGAAAATTTAACATGATGTAGTTTATTTATTGTAAATCTTGAAAAAAAAAATGACAAACGATTACAATATCAACAAATATGTGCCAGATGAATTGAAAGGAGTGCAGTTGATGAGGTAAAATTAACTTTCTCGTATATAGCTGAAATTTTGATGTAGTTTTGATTGAATGTATTAGAATAAATATGACAGGCGGTTTTGAATAATATATGACTTTGGGAGGCGAGGGTAAAACTGCTAAGGACCTGCGAGTAAGAGGTGCCTTTTGTGCCAGAGGAATGAAATAAAAATAAAAATGATAATTAAAATATATTTTATTAGTTTTAATGTAATCTAAATTACATTATATAAATTATAATAGAAATGCCAAGAATGGTCAAAGGAATAAAATGAAGGGGCTCTGTTGATCCAAAGGTGCCCGCTAACTTAATAGCTCCTTCTTAGTGTAATTAAGTATTTTAGAGTCGGAGTATCCCAAAGGCAAAGTTTATCCTCACACTAGAAATATATGACCTATTAGCTATTAATTAAAAAACTTTGTTTGCAGAAATCGTTGAATTATTGCTCTGTATTAACTTTTTAGACTTAAAAAAATATATATATATATATAAAAAAGGCAATAAACCAAGATTAAGTGAGCCGTGGACTGGACGTAGCTTGGGATAGGCATCCATCTCTTTTTGGTCCTCCAGAGACCCCCTCTCCTTTCCTCAAAGCCATATATCCTAAAGAAGGTCCCCCCCCCCTCCTCCCGTCGTATTTACTTCGTAGGAACCGTCATTTAGCCGTCGCTACTATCTATTTCAAGGGATCTCTCTTTGGTCACCAGCCATCTCCTCAGTCCTCACCCTTTTCTTTTTACTGTTAATAATTGAAAAATCTGGTGCCCGCAATATCTTAAAAATAATGCTAAAAGTTTTAAAAGATAATAAAAGAATTACCCGTACCTGTAGTTTCAACGGAAACATTTATTTTAGACTAGATGACCTGCTTCGCACTGGTTCAATTTGAATGAGGTGTCATTTATGTAAACAAATCTCTATCTAACCGATTTAGAGGTTATCGCTTTGGAAACTGTAGTTTATCTTAACGAAAAATAGCTCCATATAGCTCCATTGATATTCATTCGAATATGTATTCTCTTTAGTTGTTATTTTCAAATTAGCAAGAAAATATATTTATTTTATAACGCCTATTCATTATTATATTCAATCATCGGCAGAATGAAAAACACGAATCAAAATTAGTTAAGTGTATACGCTTGTTATTTTAAAGATAATCACAGAATTTCATTTCTCCATATAAAGAGAATTTGATTGCTATTTACAGTGGATGAAAAAAGTATAGGCACACCCAACATTTTCTTTATTTCTTAAACAACGTAAAGCCTATTCACTTTCTATTAATTTATTTAAAAAACTTGCATCGAACTTTTTTGGTTTTGCCAAATAAAATGCCCTAGCTAAAGATGAAGAGCGAGCATAAAATCAAAATATGAATTTCAGGAGACAAAAAAGTATTGGCACAGTTAAAGCTAATTAGAAAACAACAAAAACAAATTTTATTATGATTATTTGCTCATTATTTATATTTTAATATTTCGTGACGATGCTATACTATATAAGGTGTGGCCAGTACTATAAGGATCATTCTATAGGTTGTGGTCCATCCTGTAAGGTGGTTCATACTATATAAGGTGTGGCCCATACTATATAAGTTGTGGAGAATAGTATAAGGACCATTCTATAGGGTGTGGACCATACTGTAAGGTGGCACATACTATATAAGGTGTGGCCCATACTATATAAGGTGTGGCCCATACTATATAAGGTGTGGCCCATACTATATAAGGTGTGGCCCATACTATATAAGGTGTGGCCCATACTATATAAGGTGTGGCCCATACTATATAAGGTGTGGCCCATACTATAAGGACCATTCTATAGGGTGTGGACCATATTATAAGGCGGATCATACTATATAAGGTGTGGCCCATACTATATAAGTTGTGGCCAATAGTATAAGGATCATTCTATAGGGTGTGGTCCATCCTGTAAGGTGGTTCATACTATATAAGGTGTGGCCCATACTATTATAAGTTGTGGCCAATAGTATAAGGACCATTCTATAGGGTGTGGACCATACTGTAAGGTGGCACATACTATATAAGGTGTGGCCCATACTATATAAGGTGTGGCCCATACTATATAAGGTGTGGCCTATACTATAAGGACCATTCTATAGGGTCTGGACCATATTATAAGGCGGATCATACTATAAGATGTGGACGCAGATATTCCAAGTATTAGGAATCAGAGCAACTTGCAAAGCCTTAAGGTAACAAACTTTAGTTTATGTTTATTGTATGAAAAAAGTAAAATATTCCAAGAATCGCAAAAGCAAAATAAAAACAGGCCAAATATCTCTGAACAGAGATAATTAATGAAGAGTTTGTTCCAAAAAAATAGTAAAAAAACACAAAAAACATCAGTGAATTAATACTGGATTTAACATGTTTCAAGGTAAAAGTTTCAAAAAGAATGTAAAAATAAAAAAAATAAAACTGTACCTCTACGATCCATAAAAAGTCTTGGAAATAGATCAAGTCTAGACGCCAGGTCCCCCCCATTTTCGGGTACCCACTTTATGTAGGAGAGTCCCCACAACCCAGGGTCACTTCACGCCTTAAATAACAGAATAAATAATTCTGTTCACAGCCAGGGTTCTGCAAAACCACGCCGCTTCCATGCATATATGACATTAGAAATTATTATCTTTAACAATTTCTTTTATTTATTCGGTTTTGGTCACAATCCACCTTTTCGATGAGCCTGTATGTTAGATACACCACACACACACACACACACACACACACATATATAATTTAATCTTTAGCTTTTCAACAGTATATTATACAGCTATATTGCTATACCTATTTCTGAAAACAAAAATTATTCCGAAAAAATATTTTTCTTTATTGGCTTATCAAGTTCTTTTTTTTATTTAATATTTTTTTATTATTTCGGCATCGAATGAAATTGGGATTCAATAAGAATATAAATATTATTCATGCTAAATTTAATAGGGATGGTAATTAGTAATTTTATTTATGTATTTTAGTGATAATAAGTGAGTATAATGATAAATTAATTGCAGGGTAATCAATTATTTTCTCCTTCACTGCCACTAATAACCTTTGTCTTTGTGAAATATTTGATATGATATTCACAGTAGACGTGTATTTCATTAGTCAATTAAATCCCCACACGTGTACTCACCTCTAGACTACATCAAATAAAACAAATAATGCCTTTGATAAAATGAATTTTAATTAAAAACAATTGAATTTGTAATATAATATTCTTTTTTTAATATAGCTCCATTGATATTCATTCCAATATGTATTCCCTTTAGTTGTTATTTTCAAATTAAATGACCATCCTTGTATCCCGTTCTAAATTTATCTGGTTATGAAATTAATTAAAATATATATTATATAAGTATATACGTATCTTTTTAGATCAGAATATATTGAAATTTCTCAAATCGAGTTTTGAGGAGGAGAAAATGGAAAATCCTTTATTTTATAATTAATTAAATGAAAATAGGAACGCACTGTTGCGAACATTATAGAGTTTTTAGATTACTCTATGTTGGATTTCACATTTTTCGTTGTTTTTACTTTAATTAACCTATATGTGAAATATATAGTAAAAGAATATTTTGCGATCGTGAAAATTATATAGTCGAATTTTCACCGAAAATACACGTTTTAGGGTCCCCTGGGTTCAAATGACCAAGTCTTGCTAAAATATACGTGTGTGTCAGGTAAGTCTAATTCGGAAGTGATAAGTTGTATAAAGCACAAATTTCATTATTTATAAGCGTACATATGTTACAGTAAATTTTTCACTAAAATTAATGAACATAAAGAGCCACTTTATACCATCATTTTACATCTGTTCAAAATTTTATCAGAATCTGCTTTAACGATTTTGATTTAACTTGCTAAATAGATGTAAGATTTTATGGACTGTAATATTATGTAGATTTCATTCTGATTGGCATAGTTTGAAAGGGCTTAAATGCTGATATTTTGAATTTTCTTCGTTCTAAGTGCCTTTAATTTAGTAGAATAAGAAAAACTTATCATACCAAATTATTAGCACTGATAAAAAAACGGATAAATATACGAGCTAAACCAATTTCACAGTTGGTATTTACGTCCGGTACAGTGTGGATGCATCTAGGAAACTCCAGATGATTAAGCGCTCAACATCTGATAAGTATTATTTAACTTTAATATTTAACTGTATCATTAACTTTAATATATTTTTTAGTTTCACTTACTATATATAGTAAGGGGAAGTATTACGATCGTGAAAATTTTCGAATTCCAGTTTTCAACGGAAATACACGTTTTAGGGTCTCCTGAGTCCAAATAACCAAGTCCCGCAAAAAGGTCTATGTGTGTGGTAACTCCCGGGCGGAAACGGTAAGTCCTATGAAACTGAAATTTCATATTTAAGACAACTATACGCCCGAGACGAGACAAAACTTTTTTCATTAATATGAGCTTACCAGAAGAGGCACTTTATACCATGCATTTTGCACCTTTTTTCGATTTTCTCAAAAACGGTTCCGACGATTTTGATTAAACTCGCTATATCGATGTAAAATTTAATGGGCTTTAATTTCATGTAGGTTTTATTTGGATAAAGATGGTTTGATAGGGCTTAAATGCCGATATTTTAAATTTTCTTCCCCTAAAGTACCTTTAATTTTGTAGATTCAATAATAATAACTAGATTATCTTGTTAACGCTGATGAAAAACAGGTAAATATATAAATTGAATAAATTCGATACCCAACTAAAGGAGAAAACAGAAAAGATATTTTTGTAATGCAATTTTTCGTTTTTGAACATAAGAGCAGTAATATACATGTATGATATACCGTTGGAAAGCTAAAGATTTTAGAAAAAATATCAGCTCATACACAAGCTTTTAGAAGTTAATAGAGAGTGATGAGAAGAAGATAAAACTAACTGATTATTTTAGATAATAATATAATAGATTTTTTAATTAAACACATGTTTCTATATAAATTCAATTTGATTAATTCCTTAATAGTTTTACGTATTTTTATCTCTAACTGTATTTGAAAATTCTTTCATCGATTTTAAAAATCGAGGTAAGTGAAAGTCGTGTTTTGCCTGCACCAGATTTTTTATATAATTTCATTAGAAGGTATCTATTATTAGTTACTATTAGTTTTAATTATATTTACTCTTTTATTTCGGTATATTTATAATTTTTTTTATCTTCTTATAATTTTTTTCAGTAAGATTCAGCCAACACCATGGCTGAATCTCTCCCTATAAAACATAAAAAAGAAAGATTTAAAGGTCCAATTATAGAAAACTCCGATAATCCAATTAATAACTCAACATCCAATCAGTAAATCTAACTCAGTTCGGCATACGGCTCTAGACCTTTCTCTTTGCAGCTCTCCTCTCAACAGTAAAATTAATTGGACTATCCTACTCGATCTATATGGAAGCAACCATTTCTAGTACGTCTGTTATTTGGGAGTTTGGCCACACGGGAATATAAGCTGAAACCAAGGTGGATACTAGAAAACGCTGACTGGCCAATTTTCTCTGCGCTCTCTATTCCCCTTTCAGATTCACCGTCTGAGCTCAGCATCAAGGAGGGATGTCGGTCTGTAACTATGGTCATGATTAATGGAGCTATGGCTCACTGAAGAATGTGAAACACATCATAAACCGCAGAAAAGCCCTCAAAGGTCATATAAAAAATATGAACGAAAATACTTTAATAGAATACAAACGACGGAGAGCCATTTGTCGACGCATTTTAAACCATAGTAAAACTATATCATGAAAACAGTTTTTCGAATCAATTAACTCCTCAACAAATCTCATATGGAAAAGAATTAAAATACAGCAATAATAACCTTACCAGCCGTTATACAATTTTACTCAATGTGGCTGTAACTGATCAGCCTGAGTCGGTATCTGCTTTTTGCTGTCTTTTCCTCTGAACTATTCAATTCCACTTCCAGAAGAATCAGCCGAGAAAATAGACAAATATCCTCTACAAATTCAAAACCATACTGAAAATGGGAAGCATCTTTTTTGGTGTGGGAGCTAGAATCAATATTGAGGAATTTGAAGAGGACTTCTTCAGAACCGGACGGAATCCACTACATTATGATTTGAGATATTCCAAAGGATGCTTTGGAATGAGTCTTAGGATTTTAAAATCACGTTAGGCACAAAAGAGAATTTTCACAACATTGGTGCCACTCATAAATCATTCCGATCTCCAAAGCTGACAAAGACAGACGCCACGCTATTAATTATCCTCCTATCTTTCTTAAGAGCTGTCTTGCAAAGTTAATAGAGCGTATGGTTAATAAAAGACCGAAAGGGGTCATTGAACACTGCAACGTAGTCAAGAACTTTCAGTGTGGATTCAGAAATCAAAGAAGTACAGTCGACCATCTTGTACAGATCGAAGCGGTACTCCAATATGCTTTTTTCAGCGGCAACAAGTTATAGCTATGTTTTTAGATATGTTTAAGGACTTTGATTCCATTAATAAAACCAATGCCTCAAAATCCTCATCGACCTCGGGTTTACTGGCAGGCTCATTCATTTCATCGAGCAATTCTCGTCCAAACATTACCTTCAAGATCCACAAGTCAACGTATCAGTATTAGGCACATGTTTCGGGGCTTAAGTTTTCCGTGAGAAGACAGGTGCCTAAACTTAGTATGAAAAGAAATATTTCCCCATCCCCAAAGAGCTGTTTTAGATGATGAGGTACTACCTTACATAGACGGTATCAAGTTTCTAGGATTAATCTGCTACCTAACACTAGTGGAGCGTCATATAATTCAGCTGAACGAAAGATTCCTTAAAAAAATGAATATCTTGCTAAGTAGAACATCATGTGGAGCGATAGGACGACCGTGCTCCGAATTACCAAGCGTTGGTGAGCTCAAGGCTATAAAATGGCTGCTTTGAGTACGGCTTGCCTAACGAGATAAGCTTGGCTAAGCGAGATGTGGTCCACATATGGGAATCGCTATTGTTGCTTTTTGAACGAGTCCCACATTAAGTCTTAAATCCGATTTAATTTAAAGAATTCGGGATTCCTTCCACTACATTATCGCCGGCCAAAACTCGCAATAAACTATATTTCAAAATTATATCTGCAGCTTACACACACAGATATTTTTTCGCTCTCGCTTCTCTCGAAAATTTCTACCACATTTCACACTTCATAGCCGAAATAATGCTCGTCGCTATCGCGGAGATTAATAGATTCATATCACTACCATAGAACCACATATCCCTCCTTGGACCTTTCAAAGACCCACTGTACACGTACAGTTAATAAAACTAAAAGATGAATCTCATAACAAGAAAAAATCCAAAAACTCATTGATTCCATACCCAACTATCTTAATATTTTTACCGATGGTTCCTTGACCGAAACAACCCCAAATCAGCCTTCGTGATTCCAGACTCAACTTTTAAATTCAAACTTCACCAATTATGCAACAATACACCGCAGAACTCAATACAATCGCTCAGCCTCTCAACCACTCGATGACCTTTCCTAAAGATAACACCATAATCTGTACAGATTCTATGATTGCCCTATCTGTTGATGACTAGTTATATTCTGAAAACCCCATTATAAAAGAATTCAGATATATAGAACAGAAGATTTCGATACTTTAAAGTAATGATAGAAAATATTAAGTTTAACAACCTTATAGACGGTGATGACCACTTCGTGGTTGAACGCCTATAAATACACCCAATAAACAAATTTCATAACCGATGAAAGTAGAAAAGAGCATATATTTTTGGGTATAATTTTTTTCAGAAGGTAAAAATAGTAATATAGATGTATAATATACCGCTAAAAGAGATAACGTTTAAAAACAAAAAAAAGTCACATTTTTATACAAATCTGTGGAAAGTAACGAAAAAAGCGACGAATATGGCATACATTAAGTGATTGTTGTCATAAAAATTTCATACTGTTATATTATTAAATCTAAAACATATGTTTCCAATAGGTATGAATGTAATCAAGATTGTTATTACTTTTTTATTTATAATATATATATATCATTTATATTTTATTTTATAATTACATATATCTCTTTTCTTCTTTATTTAGCCTTTATTAATTATTCCTGCAATTTTTATTTATTTATTATTATTGATTTGATTTTTTATTTTTCATTTACGATGTAAATATGGGATAAATGATTTTTTTAGCTGTAATACTCATTGCCCCGCAGGTGGCAGATTATATTATTCTTAATAAATAAATTTAAAAAAACAACATATGTTTCCAAACATACTAATGTAATTCTTTAAAAATGTTTAACTCTAACTTGAATCTCCTTACCCTTCGTAGCAAACCGATGACTTCCTGCTCCCCAGTATCCTTTAATAATATTACCCTTATTACTGTTGAACGAATCCGATACCTAGGTCTCCGATAAAGACAAGCGCCTTGCTTGGATTCCTGACACAAGACTGAAATGACAAGAAACAGCTCGAAGATATCGATTACTACAACACTCACTAGACAAACGTTCAAAACTTCAAGTATATTATAAAATACTCATTTACATCACTATTATCAGACCTATTTGGACATACGGACTCGAGCTTTGGGGCTCTCCGAAACCATCTAATACCTCCCGCATCCAGTCCTTACAATCCAAAATCCTGCGTAAAATCCTGAATGCCCTTTATTTATCACAAATCAACTCTTCCATAATGACCTAAACATCCCATTTATTGCAGACATAGTCCGTGATAGATACTTCTCTTTACAATCTAAACGCCCTGCCCATACAAACCCACTTGTCCGTAATTTATCTTCCTTATATATCCCTGATAACCCTCCAAGGCGAATGAAAAAAAGTTAGCCTCGGGACCTACTGCCTTAAAATAGTTGTGAAATGCTACCACTGGGTAGTTCTTTCTCAAGACATTTTCATGACTTTTTTTTCATTCTACATATTCACGTATTGTGTTCTTTAATACAGTTATAAATCACTATAAATAAATAAAAAATAAAATAAAACCCTAACTTTATTAAACAATTCTTAAATTATTTAAAAAAACGAGGTAAGTGAAAGGTGTGTTCTTTTTTTTTTTTTTTTTTAATTTTACATTGTAAACTAAACGGCTCAAAATACGACTGTTTGATCGTATTAACATAGCTAAATATTTAAATAAATCGCTGAGAAATTTATTTGCCGGAAATATAGAGAAGATTCGGTGGCGAAGGGCCAGTGCACCATGTCACCGGCGAAAAAAAAAATAGTGGGATCTGGCTTGAGGCAGTTCATAAATTCAAGTGAGCAGCACACAAATAAACAGCATTTTATTGAAGGTTAGCGAAATTCGGGCCAAATATTCATGCTTATAAACTTGATAGAAATATTTTTCAAGGCACATAATTATTGATATGTTATTTAGGAATAATTACACTAATAGTGACTAAGTATGTATTGGATTAAAAATCGAAAACAGACCCATTATGTGGCAATGATACAACTCTACGATAAACGATAGTGCTCATTTCCACCAAGAATTCTTAAACATTCCTTTTTTTTTAATTGCATCAAAACTTCTAGGCCGTTTTTTAGAAAAGCAAGCTACAATAATAAAATACTATATGCATCTTATTATTATTATTTAATAATTTACTTTTTCAAGCTGCTATTAGTCACAATAAAAGTACTTCTTTTTCTACTTTCTCTAACTCCTGTGTGCCGTTAAGCGTGGAGTTGCAGTCTCAGTTTTCTTATTTTTTGTTCTTTTTGAGGGTGCATTTGTTCCTTTGAATCAATAGTTCTCCATACGGGTGATTGGCCCAGTGATGGAGGCCCCTTGCCCAGGAACAACGGGTTGGCGGTTATACTCCCGGCATTGATTCTTTCCAGGTGAGGTGATCCTGTGGTGTGTACTGAAGCTGCCCTTAATGTCAGTGTTTGTGTTTAGTGTACTGTTCCGTTCTGTGTAAATGCGCTGTGTACTGAGCTCAGGAACCGGAGGGTCGTTAATCCCCACTAGCA
Source organism: Piezodorus guildinii (assembly GCA_023052935.1). NCBI lineage: Eukaryota > Metazoa > Arthropoda > Insecta > Hemiptera > Pentatomidae > Piezodorus > Piezodorus guildinii. The sequence goes on from CM041295.1 coordinate 110,603,801, forward strand.
GAGCGCGCCACTAGCCCTTCGGGAACAATAAAAGTGCAAATACGAAATATGGTAGAATTCAATAATTAACTAATGCAGAAACATTTTTTCTTGTATTTTTTTTTCTTTTGGGTAATAATGATACAAGTAATAATCATATTAAGAAAGCAGGGGGCTCAATAAAATAAAATAAATAATATTACTATGCATCAAGCCAATCTATTTTTTTGAATAAATTAAAAAAAAATGATTAGTCTGATACAGAGCAATATCTTGCATGGAAAGTGGTCTAAGGTAATTGAAATTGACAAAAATCTGGAGCCCTATGACAGTAGGTATCAAAACAGTAAGAATCCCTATAAGTACTCAACCTAAGAATGAGTATAAAGGTACATTTTTTTAAAATATAAATTTTGAAATAATGATAATGTAAATTTTGTAAAATCAAAAAAAATAAATAGCTATTGTCTAAAATTTAGCTTAGTTTTGAAGATCGCAATGAATACTGCCTCATAAAGATCTTATTCTATTGGGATGCAAGCATTTTCACAATATTTATCGTATATTACAACCTGTCTGGACAATAATAGAAATAGAAATAGAAAAAAAAAACTTTATTCTGGGACAAGGTCCCTTGAGAATAACAATTATGAACAAAATAATAAATTATAACTGGCCAAAAACAATATATAACTACAATTAAATAACACAATAATGAAAAAAAAGAAAAAAGGGTCAGAGTAACATCTGTATTTACAATTTCAAGAAATAAATAAATAAGAATAAACATAAAATGTAAGTTTTACATCTCATTAAAGTAAGTGTATTAAAGTCAAATTCACCTTACATAAGTTGGCATAATAAAAATTAGCTAATATCTGTCTCAAGAGAAAGGGAGTATTGGAAGAGGAGGGATTTAAAAGATGATAGGGAAGGAGCATGACGAATGTTTGAAGGGAGAGTATTCCATAAGGCAGTGGAACGGGCTAAAAAGGATCAGTCATATTTTTTGGTTCTATGGAAAGGAGTTTGGAGATCAGACAGACGGGATCTTGTTTCCTGGTGATGGGTTGAGGATTTAAATACCAGAAGGCTGTAGACTTATAATGGATGGTGGGAGCTTATGATTTGATAAAGGAATGATCCAAGGAAATATTGTCTTCGAAAGGTTGGGGTTAACCACTTTAACTCGTCGTAGAGGTGGGATACAGGGGACCGTCTCGAGGTACCGAAACACAAATCTTAAGAGCAATATAATAATATTGCTACAGGATCACATTCATACAATATTTACAATATAAACAAAAGGAAAGTCAAATTACATAAAATGAAACCAAACTAAATAAACGTATACAATAACAAAATTTGCAGATAGAATAAATACAAATAAATGAAGTTATAAAATAAATAAACAAGACATGTCACATTCATACCTATGGTGTGATAGAAACTAATCAACATATTGCTTTCCCTATTCTCATCCTAGATTGGCATCGCCAAGCCCGATAGTTTATACGCCAAGTTATGTATGTGTTTATTTATGTATATGCATATGTCACCAAATTTCTAAAAATACAGGCAAGTTATTTAAAAATGCCTTTGAAAATTGCAATTCATTCCGAAACTTACTAAGTAAACATTCGATTTCATTCCTAACTATACTGAAAAATAGGGTGCGCGCAACACACGGCTTTCACTTACCACCGTTATTTATATTAATTTAAGAATTTTTAAACAAACATAGAAACGCAATAAATTGTTAAAGAATTATTTACATTGGATTTCAACAGAACATGGTTTTTATTAAATAATCTATTAAATTAGTATCTACGACAATTAGTTAGTCACTCTCAGTTAACTTTTACAATAGTATGTATAAGATAATATTTTTTCTAAAATCTTTAGCATTCCAACGGTATGTTATATGTGTATATTACTGTTCTTAAGTTCAAAACCAAAACATATTTTTGCAGTTTTCTCCTTTAGTTGGATATCGAATTCGCTCAACTTCTATATGTACCTGTTTTTTAGGAACGATAATCAGATAATATGGTTAATTTTATAAACTCTACAAAATTAAAGATACTTTAGAGGAAGAAATCTTGAAATATCGGCCTTTAAGCCCTGTCCGACTATTTCAATCAGGATGAAACCTACACGATATTAAAGCCCGTTTAGTTTTACATCGACATAGCGAGTTTAATCAAAATCGTTGAAGATGTTTTTAAGAAAATCGTAAAATGGTGCAAAATGCATGGTATAAAGTGGCTCTTCTGGTTAGCTGATTTTAATGAAACAGTTTTTGTAACATTTATAAAACTATTATTCTTCCGACGGTTCTTTACGGATGCGAAACGTGGCCGCTTACTTTGAAGAATGAACAACGGCTTAAGGTTTTCGAAAATAAGGTACTGCGTAAAATATTTGGTCCGAAGAGAGATGAGGCCACTGGGGAGTTTAGAAGGTTGCACAACGCGGAATTGCGGAGTTTGTACCCTGTGAATATAATTGAGTTGATAGCATCGCGGAGACTCAAATGGGCGCGTAAAGTTGTCGGGCTCGATGAGGAGGGGATTCCGAGAAAGTTGGTATTCGCTGAACCGACTGGTAGGCGTCCGAAAGGTAGGCCGAAGCGTCGATGTGAGGATTGCATTAAGGCTGATCTCGGGGGCTTGGGCTTGACCGGTGGACATTGGACGAGTCTGTGCAGGCGAAGTTTGGTGGTTTTGGCATCGAACCTTCGGGTTCCGTAAGCCTATTATTATTTATTAATATTAAAAAAAAAAATATATATATATATATATATATAACTTTACCTTACAGTATACGAGAATTTCATGTGCAGCTAAATGAAAGTAAACATTTAATTATATATTCCAACGTTTAATGTTTTCATTCGATTATTGATATTATATTATATTATATTTTTATAAGGTTGAACCAGATGAGACAAGAATATTGAGAATGCGGAATATATTGTGCGGTTGGATATTAGGTTTAATGGGCGGTGATTTTTTTTAATCACCGGCTGTAATCGGCGAGCTATTGTATTCCAAGCAGTGACATGGAAACCACGATATCCAGTTACCCTTGATATTGCTTTATCGGGATGATAATTGGCGGAAAAATTGGGATTTATTGCTGATCAGGTTTTCATTAATTAAACAATAGATTGCTGCTATCTGTTTTTTTTTTCTTTGATGATGTATAAATCACAGAAAATAAAATCAATATCTTTTCTTTTTTTTTTTTTTAGATTATCCTATTATGATGAGTGTGTTAATTCAATTAGGTTATTCAGTTATGCATCGGTAATAAAGGTTGGGGACTGGGAGTAAGGTTCAAACCTCAGTCTACTCTTGGCCTTGTGTAAAATGTTGTAATAGAATATAGATATTTTAAAAACAAATGTTAAAAATTGTAGTAATTATTATACAAAAAATTAGAAAAAAATGACCATTATTAAATTAAATAAAGAATTTAAAAATTTTACAATATTAGGAGATGTTTTTATGTAAGTAGAGATATTATACTGTTTTAATTTATTATAGCGCGATTATAACTTAATTAATTATGATATTTATTGTTGATAAATGTTTAAATTAATTTATTTTAAGTTGTTACAAATATACAAATATCTGAAGATAAGGCGTATAAGCACCGAAACGTTAATTCTGTATAATGAAGAATTAATGAATGATAGTTAAAAGAAGATAATGTTCCTAAAAAACCTAATTAAAATATAAACTATATCTTTGTTAGTTGCTCTGGCGAAAGCCTAAACTTGCAAAACATTTACACACAGTGGACTTAATTTTAAAACATTAATTCTTATTTTCCTAAATGTTCCATATGTTGCTGACTTGGCCCGAACCAATACAACTCCTTTCATGACAAACTCCATTCCCACTCTAATCCACTAGTTTCAAATCTTGCCACCTGAACAATCCCTGGTTCTAGTTTAGCATAGTTTTTGGAGATCTGCCAATGAGCAGTATCTCTACATGTGAATCATGACAGTTAAGCTTGTATCACATTTACTGAATGTATTTTAAAACAGTTGTAAATATCAATAAATACATATAAATATATTTAAAAAAATCTTATCTTAGAATCGTATTTCTAGTGCCGCAGTCTTCTCCCCTAACCAAATCGACTATTAATAATAATATTATAATTTTTACATTCATTGGTGAGGATTAGGGAAGAGAAATTGGATAGATTCAGATTCGCGAACAAAAATAATATATGTTGGAGTACAAAACTTAGACAATTTTTGTCTAACAGGAAACTAAGGAAAGTATGGTTCAGAAACAGTGGGGTTCACAAATGCGGGGGAGTTGCTAAAAATAGAAAGGACAATTTTACGGAATATATATTGCCCAAAGAAAGTTGAGGGGGAGAACAGAATAAGGAATAATCGTGAATTGAGTAAAGAGATCTAAGGTAGGAAGACTACTATGAGAAAGCTGAGAATGAGAATTTACAGGGATATCGTGAATATGGACGGAAATAGATTGAATAAAAAAATCTTTTATCAGTTGCTAGGCACTAAAGAATATAAAGGGCTATCCGGAACGGGTAAAAATCAATCTTAACATAACGAGCAAGGTTTGCATAGATATATTCGAATACGGGAAACTTGATTGTTGATCAAATGAGAGTCCTTGCAGCATGAGAGAAGAGTGCAGGGGTAAGTGGTCGGTGAGGTGAGGAAGGCTTAACACTCCAGTGGGGATGCCGGGAGTGTGATAGAGAAGAAAGATAAAGACAAAAGACTGTGACATAGTCCTGGTCCAGAAATAGCCTACATAAAAAAAAAAAAAAAAAATACATTTTTACATTCACTTAAATATGTTTTAAATATATTATAAAGGAAAATATTGCGATCGAGACAATTTTCAAAATTGAATTTCCAGACGGAAATGTAGGCTTTCGGATCCCCTGAATGACCAAGTCCCTCAAAAAGGTCCCTGTGGTCTTTTTCATGTTAATCGATGATTAATTTAAGAAATATTTCTAATAACGTATCAAAGGTGAACATAAAGAGGAAAATATAGCGAATGCATTACGCATCGACTGAATACGCATTGTGTAAAGAATAAAATAGACTGATGGAGTAGAAATGCTGCGCATTGGAAATTATTTCTTGTCTCTCCCTATCCTTTATGTCACATCTATTTGTCATTAGTTACATATTCTTTTTAAATTATTTTAATGTCGGAACGGAATTGGAAGAACCCATTAACAGGAGGGTTTTTGTATTCCCCCACCGGATCTAAAACATCTGTCTCACTAAATTGCCTATGCAAATGAGCATTGTAGCCGGGGTAAACCACCGCCTCTTCCGAAATGAGAAAAGAGAAAAATCGTTGACAAACATTTCCTATAAATAGCAAGTTATAATAGAGCCGCTGATTCATCGTCTTTTTTTTTATTATTCTGAAGAATAATTTCAAAATTAACAATTGAGATCTAATCACAAGGTTTGAAATTTATATAAATAAAAACCTGATTTCCGTGATTTTGCACGTTATATTTGCTTGTGTGTATCAGCTCCAAGCCTGGACGGCTTCCTCATTCATGTATAAGGAAATCGTATTAATATATTACAATTTTACATTGCACGTTTTTATTTTGATTGCTTTAAATAACATTTTTCGCACTTTTGAGTTAGATTTTATCATTTAAGTTTAATATCAAAATTGATCAAACCAAATTTTTGGAAATGAAAATACATAGATATACTAATATATATTTTAAATTTTTCGCTAATTAAATATAGAATTAAATGATTAAAGTTATGAAGATAAACAGAAATATTTTAAAGTATTTGAATATTTTTCATATTAAGCGTTGTATTGCTTTTATTCGTTTAACGTAACTTTTATTCATTTAGCGTCACTTTGGCTAATATGAAGACGTTCATAGTTATTCTTCTTATACTGAATCCCCACTGTTTACAACCCTACAGTATTCTCTCTGAGTATTTAGTTTTAATTGAGATTTCAAATCTCAGATTTTTTTTTTTTCAGAAATCTTAGTGGCTGAAACAGAAAATATCAATATTTGAACATGTCGGAAGTAGGAAAAAGTGTCCCGTCGAATTATCTAATTACCTCGAGCTTAGGTCTGATGGGAAAATTGTGTTTGTATTGCTTTTGATCAATCAAAATCAATCGGATAACAAAGAAAATCTCAAACAGACGCTCATCGTAAAACAGGTAACAAACTATGCTTTCTTGTTATGATTTACGATATAATTTATAAAAAAAAAAAAAAAAAATATATATAATATTTTTTTCTATATATATTATATTTTATTTAATTTGACTTTATCATTATTTTATGTATACATTATATAAATGAGCTCTAATATCACTATTACTACTGTTCATAGAAACAAATTGTGATATATTTCAATAAAAAAAATAAAAATAATAATATTCATAAAATTATAACGCTATTTAGGTTTCCGCCAAATCCTTCCAAACCATAGGAGGGATTTTAAAACTGTTTTCACTAGTATTTATGGAATTCTTTCTAGAAGATTCAAAAGTAAAATACATTGCAATTTAGCTTTTCTTTAAAGGATAAAAATAAATTTTATGTAACCAAGTCATTATTAAATTATTCCTTAAATATAAGTATTAACATAGACGTTCAGTACCGTTGCGAAGCCCAAAATTTTAGAAAAGTCAATATGCAATAAAATAAATCCTACAAGTTAATATAAAGTTGGGTTGTAAGCCCATAAACGTATGAAAACAATATATTATTGGTAAAGAGGGAGGTTATGATAGTTAGATGTACAGGATCTTACAAGTAATATTCTTCCATTTAGTACGCAAGATTTTAGAAACAATATTACCTACCAAATCGTAACTATGTTGTTAACATAAATGGTAAGTTGTCATAAAGCTATAAACTTCTATATTCTTATTAATTATTTCAAATTTAATACTATTTCATGAAAACGGATGTTTAACTGTAAGCTAAATGGGATTCCTATGGAAACTAAATTTAACGTTTAAAATGTACTTTAAATAGTTTATTAGAAACATAAAATAGTAATAAACCGAACAAAATACGAACCGTTCTTATTTCTGTAGTTTTTGTATACATACATTGCAATCAAGTTTTGATTATATGCGGAAATTAAATTATCTGTTATCTGTGCTTATCTTATAAATAGAAGAAAATAAACTTTTTTATTAATGTTTTTCATTCCTGCCGATGATTAAATATAATAATGAATAGACGTTATGAAATAAACAACCTTTCTTGCCAATTGCACTTTCCGTTACTATAAACTAAAACTCTCAAAGCGATAAACTCTAAAGTGGTCTGACAGAGATTTTTTAAACAGAAATGACACCTCATTTAAATTGCTCGTGCGAAGCAGGGTTTAATCTAAATCACATTTTTCCAACGAAACTGAATTCACTATTTATTTAATTCAACTTTAAACTTTTTCAAAACTTTAAGTTTATTTAATAGTTTTTGAATTGATTTTAACAGCTGAGTTAACTGAAAGTTCTATGTTGACCTACTAGATTGTAACTCACTGGTTTAATTGACACGAGCTTTCAGGAAAAGCTTAATCAGGGATTTGGACGGCAGTACTGGACGGGAGTAGCCTAAAACAAAGAAACGAGATTAAGAAGTTGTTCGTGTGTTGGGAGGGAGGCTAATTGCAATGTGGATCACTGCCCGGGAATGGAATCAAGAGCCAACATTTGAGTGCAAAAGCTCACTTCTCGGCTAAACTCTCCCTCCTTTCTAATCAATTTTAAAACTTTTAAACAGATTCCCGCCTTCTCCTTCGGATTCTTTTTAATTTAATCCCTGTATCTGATTATCCAACTGGCTGATCAATCATTTGGAATAGAAGGTTAACGGAAAAAAAAAAAAAGGGAATTTCAATATAAACCAATTCTTATCGCTTTCACTTATCTATGCCATCAAATCCCAGCACCCTTCCTATATCTACGATCTCCTGCGGTTCAAACCATCAATACATTCACAAGAAACTAAATCCCGACTTTTGACCTTTTATATCCCTTCCCACAGAACCAACACATATGAAAGTTACTTTCTAATCCACTCCACGAGCTTTTGGAATTCACTTCCCTCAAACATCCGCATTTCAACATTCAAATACCTTCTTTTTCAATACCCCGCAATAACCTCGCACCCCAAAATGAAGCTGTCTCGCAATAATGATTTGTACTTTTAAGTTTTAGTTTGTTTGTTGTAATCATTATTAGTTTTTCACATGCTTGTTTGTTGAGTTATTTCAATTTTTGTTGTTTGTGCTCTTAGTTTTATCCTCAGCAGTAAATTATATTTTATTATATTGCCACTAAAATAATTTATTTTACTTTATTAAACGATTCTGTATAATGTATGTACACGTATATATGTGTGTGTATTTTTTTTTAAATGTATGTTAAATCGTTTTGGTTTTCTTCTCATTAATTTTGTGTCTTGGCCAGAGTAGTCATTTTACTATATAAAATTTGATATTATTAAGACTGTAAATAAATTTTAATTATTTATTGATATTTACAACTGTATTTCATAACACAACTAGTAAATAGGCTATAAGAAAATAGACTTGAAAAAAAGCTACCTATTAGCAGCACTCTGAAAATACTTAAAACTATAAGGTCTCGGTTCTTACCTTCATGCATCTCGGAGGATTATCAATTTTTGAAGAGGAAGATCGGATTGAAACTAATAGGTTAGAATGAGAATGGAGTTTGTCATGAAATGAGAGATTTCTGGTTCGGACAAAATCAAGGTCACTGATGTGGGGTTGAAGAGTTTAAGAGGCAAGAGTAGGATAGGTATTGACTTCTATCAAACAAGTGTCATCAGCATACGTAGAAAGAAAGTGTTGGATCTCAGCTGTATAAACTGTGTAATAAATGACTCCTAAGGAACACTAGCAGCATCTTTTAAATATTGATCTTGTATGTAAATATAATATATATGTATATATATATATATATATATATATATATATATATAAACATTTATAATAATAATAAAAATTATATGAAGATCCTGGTGGGGGTTCAGAGAGCAGTCGTTCTAAGAACAGCAGCCACTGTTATAATTTTTTCAAATATAACATAATTAAATAATACCCTTGAATCATTGAGTCCGGGTAGGTGAAAATTCCCAGAAAAAGCTGAGGAAATGCGAAATTCTAAAATAATAATAATATTATTATTCCTGTTTACGTCAGAAAGAAAACTACATCCCAAATCATCAATAGAAAGAATGTACTTACCACGTAAACAAGGTGGAAGGGGACTCGTTTGTCTGTTGAAGAGCTGCAGAGAGCAAGAAAATAATCTAAGACGTAGTTTCCTAGATAATGATTTTCCAGTAAGGTCTGCAATAAAAGCGTTAGACATTGGATACACAGCTTTAAACCTCAATTCAGAAGAGTATAAAGAGAGACCTACCGAAGAATCTATGATTGAAAATTGGAAAAATAAGTCACTACAGGGTCGATTTCACAACTCTATGTCCCAATCAGGAGTAAATTGGGAAGATTCAACCTTCTGGGTTATAAAAGGTCACTTGTTTCCCGAAACAGAAGGATTTATTTTGGCCATACAAGATTAAGTGATTTCAACCAATGCATGTAGGAAATACATAAGTGAATGATGTCGTCTCTGTAAAACGGCGATAGAGTCTACCCAACATATATCATGTAGGTGTCAGACATTAGCACGGAGAGAATACCTTATGAGGCATAACCTTGGAAAAATTATTCACCAATCGCTGGCATTACACCATATGATAGCAGACAAGGTTCCTTATTACCGATATGAACTAACACAGGTACTCTCAGGTGAAAAAGGAAAATATACTGGGACCGCTCCATCATTACTCATCACTTGATAGTAAATAACAAGCCAGATGTAATAGTTATTAATCAAAATGTAAAATGCGGCTATATCATCGATATTGCAGTCTCGAACAATGACTATATTGACAAAACTATTGCTGAAAAAATACGAAAATATCAAGACCTGTGCCAGAAACTACGTCAACTCTATAGGATGGAGCATATCAAGGTATATCCGATAATTATTTCATGCAACGGTCTCTTTGAAGATGATACCATTCTAGTAATTAAAAACATAAAGATGCCCGAAAAGGTTCTGGAAGAAGGATAGAAAGCAGTTCTCCTCGGTACAACCCATATCATCAGGAAGTCCTTAAATATAGTTTAGTATTTTTTGCCTAGGCATTGACTTTGGTCCGGGTAGGTAAATATTCTTGCAAAGCCAAGAAAATTTGCAATAAAAGAAAACAATAATAATTTTATATATATATATATATATATATATATATATATATATATATATAGAGAGAGAGAGAGAGGAGAGAGAGAGAGAGAGAGTGAGAGAGTAAATGATAGGAAGGAAGAAAGGTTGTTGCACTTTATGATGAAGGAAAGTAAGGCTTGGGTGTGGATGCTACAAGCTCTAATATAAGCAAGTATACTTCTCTACACAATCTTCATTAAAAGCAAAGGGATGATACCTCTATCCGAGGTTTGTATGGCGCAAGCTTTAACTGTGGATTATGGGTAATGGCCCCCTGCCTTCTAAAGTGGACAACTTCTCGGAACAATGTCTAGGAATTGCACTTGGAGTAGTAGGTAGGCGCCTAGAAGCAGTTGGAATCAATATACATTTTCTCATTTCTATATCTTGCTGCATGTGTGAATGATTAACATGAAAACGATTATGTAATTTTCGAAAATAAAAAGTCGATTCTATATTAACGAATCTTACTAAATAAATATAATATTATATATAGTAAATTTAGACAATCCTGAATTCCTACTAGATTTCTGAAGCTGATTTAATCTTTACAATTGCTTATTGGATGCTTTTTAATGAAGGCGATTCCGGCAGATGCCCTTTGAAATGAAGCTTATTGGTCCCCTTCAAATGGAAGGTTTTTTTTTTAAAATATATTTGTTGTTTTTTTTTAACTTTTTAAAAAAAACGAATTTTTCCCATTACTTTTTACCCTTATTCTGACATCTTATTATTAGCAGAGATGGAAAACAGATTTGGAGATAAAATTGGACTTTGGTTGCTTTCGAATATTAGAATATTTAAAAAAAAACGGTTAATGAAGTGTTACCACTCGATACTTTTCAGCTACGTAAACTATTTACTTTATTATTTGTTTTTATTTATGTATTCAAAAACTATAATAAAAATAAAATTGTGAGAGCTTATCCCAGAGATATATAATTCTTTAAAATTTGCCATCTCTATCTTTATTTAATTATTCTTAAATCGTTTCTAACTAACGAGATAAGTGAAAGTCGTGTGTTGCCGGGACCAGATTTTCTACTTTCTCTTACCTATATACGAAATATATAGTAAGGGAAGTATTGCGATCGTGAAAAATTTCGAATTCCAGTTTTCAACGGAAATACACGTTTTAGGGCCCTGAGTCCAAATAACCAAGTCTAGCAACTATAAGACTTAATAACTTAAGACAACTATAAGCCCGAGATGTTACAGAATCTTTTTCATTAAAATCAGCTGACCGGAAGATCTACTTTCTATCATGCATTTTGTACCTATTACGATTTTCTTGAAAACGGCTCTAACGATTTTGATTAAACTCGCTTTTGATGTAAAATTTAATGGGCTTTAACATCGTGTAGATTTCATTCTGATTGAAATAGTATGACTAGGCTTAAATGCCGATATTTTAATAATAACATTTTATAATTTATATAATTAACACGATAAATTTTCTTCGTCTGAAGTACCTTAATTTTTTTAGATTTTATGAAATTGACCATATCATCTGATTAGCATTGCTAAAAAACAGCAAAATATACAAGTTAAGCTGATTTGATGACTGACTAAAAGATAAAATAACAAAACAGTAATATAGACGTGTAATATACCGTTGGAAAGAGAAAGATTTTTGAAAAAATATTATCGGATCACAAAGTTGTAAGAGGTAATATTAAGTAAGGAATAGAGAATAAACTTATTACTGATTAACAATTTAATATAATTATATTATTTAACCTAAATCATATGTTTTTAACAAAAATGAATACAAGTTTTATTAAAATAAAAAATATTTTTTCAAATCGAAGGTTGTCCGCACCAGATTTTTTTATTCCGTAAATACAGATTGTTTCAATATTAGAAGTATTCATTTAAGAAGCAATCTATTACATAATAAAGTTATGTATAAGATATAAATCCCAATTCAGTTTCATCGATGAGTTATTTCTCATGAAGTTTTACCCCAGTGCATCTTTACTTGATGCATTAGTTAACACAGTCAATGTTGTTTAACTTTAAAAAAATCAACTGATAATTGTTATTATTGCCTTCCTAGCTTTACAGCTATTTAATAATTGATTTTTTTAACATGCAAAAAAAAAGTAAATTGAATAAATAAATTTAAGGCAATTTAAGATTAAAAAATAAATAATAACAATAAAGAGATGTATTTAATACCAAAATAATGAAGAAAAGTGAAGACAGAAAAAAAAAATTAACTTCGTATGTATGATAATAAAATTAATAGATATATAAAGAAATAGTTAATTAAGCTGAAAGCAAGCAATATTCCCAATAAATTCCATGTGTTTAACCTGAAGATTTGTTCATTCTCGGTAAATGCTTAAAAGGCCTTAATACAACTGTAAATTAATTTAGAAGTGTAAAATAATTGAAATAGTTTTTATGTGCACTCTGGAACATCATTTAAAAAAAATAAAATAATAACAGGAAGCCGATCGGTGACAATAAAGTATTTTATGTACCGTCCAAGGTTTTTTCACCTTAAATATCGATAAAATTTAATAAAAATGAAATTTAAAATTGTTTGACTATAAAAATGTTCGTTTTGATTAGAGCTTCATATATTTTAAAAAAAAGATAGAATAGATAAAATACAAAATATAAATAAATATATAGTAACTATGTTAAATCCTGTAGTAATAAATTTAGACTCCCCCCCCAAAAAAAAAAAAAAAAAAATCATTAACTCCTCGGACGGGTAAATTGTCCTGTCAGGATCAGATGTTGACTACTTCACGGCTTCCAATCGACCCCTAGGTTTATTAAAGCCTCCACCCTCCCCATCCAATAAATAACTATATTTATTATCGCTCAATATTCGCTTAAGTATTTTTATTCTTCAATTATTATTTAAATAATATTTTATTAGGGAAAAATAATATCACAACTGCAATGAAAACAGGTTATTGTACTTGTTATAGCTTTAGTTTTTTTTATTTAAAAAAAAAACAACATATTTTTCCTTCTATATTGATAGACATTTTCTTGATGTTAGAAGCTTATTCTAAGGTCTCTTATTATGAAGGTCGGGATTTATTCTAAAATTTGAAATTTATTTTAACACATCAGAACTGGCACCGATCGACTAGAGGTGTTTAAAAGGACAAAGATTTAACTCTCTTGGTCATCATTACCTCTTATGCGAGCTAAATTATTCTCCTCCACTAAAAAACTATTGGTGAATAGTTGAAAAGTACTTCAGCTCTGAAATGTGTCAATAATAAATTTAAACACTTTCTTCATGGAAAAAAAAATCAATATTAAAGGACTGAATTGGATATGTCTTTATTCAAGAAGACTGGATGTTTCATTCGAATAGCCTTAAGGGCCTGCTCTGCCTTCCTTCTGACGTCATGCTCAGACGACCCTTAAGCATCCAAATAAGAACCCAGGTATTTAAATATTTACACTTTTTTACAAGCCTCTCTATCTAATCGAAGCGCACCAGTATCAGTACGGCCACTGGCCATGTATTCTGTCTGCTCGAAATTTATTCATATATAGCAAGACTTTAGCGTATACACTATGATTTCGAGATAGTTATTTTTTGCCAACACGACCTGGTCGTCAGCAAAGAACTAGGACAGCAACTGTTCGTCATCGATAAAAGACCCAAAATCCCCACACTGTTCGTACCAGGGCTTCACTGATTCCTGGAGGTATATCTTGAAGAGAGTGGGCGACATGCTGCATCACTGCTGCTACCTGTCGTTGCCATGAAAAGGAACAGAGAGGTAATTCCCACTTCTTATCTGGTGCATGACGTTGCTATACAATTGCCTCAACCTTTATCAAAGCACCACTAATGCCTGCCACTCTAAGTGCTACCCACAGCCTCTCTCTCTCTAGGTACATTATCTCATATATATTCCAATATAGTTTCTCAACTCTAGGCTCTAACCGTTTTCTTTTCCTTGAAGTGATTATAAACTCAGATTTAATTCGAACGTAGGGTTGTAAGCAAGCTAATCTTACTTTATTTATTGAAACAAGATTTTAATCTAAGAAACATGACTTCCCTCGAGGTTACACACTAAGACATTGCAGAAAATAAAGCAACAGCTTTACTTGATACGATTAAACTGATAAATCAAACGGTTTGTGTAACTACGTGCTATCTAATTAGCTAAATTACTGAAGTTTCCCGGTTTGTCAGGGCATTTAACAACATTCTGAATTATTGGGGAAATATTCCTTAAGATATCCCCGCTCATGTTGTTTTCAAATACGGCGTTCCCAAGGGGCTGCTTGTTATTACCCCCCTGCTGCGGTGAACTCCCCCATCCTCCCCAACCCCTTCTCGGGACCATAACCACCACCCAAGCGCTGCTGACCCGTGTAAGTGCCTGGGGGTGCTGTTGTCTTGATGGCATGACTTAGCCGACAAGGGACTTAGGCCCCCTTATTCAGGCGGCCTAATGGGGGGCCCGACCCACATGAGAGCTCTTTCCCACCTTCACGCCCCTGCGGCCCCCCTCTACTTAAATTTTATACTAAAGCTTCAGTACTATAAAATTATATAAAATCAGATCATATAAACTGATGACGTTGTAGGGGAATTAATTGGGGGATGAGCTCGTTGAAGAAATTACACGAATTGCTTGAAGTTCCAATGTCCATTTTTTTCATAAGTAGAAATAACCGGGAGTCAGTCGCTTAGGAATATTTTAATTTTGCCGACGCACAGGGGACAAAATCACCAATTTAGGTGGACATAAGTCAAGTCTAAAGTTTGGAATTTTCTAGTGCTTCATCTTTTTATAATTAGTTGGTAATACTCTTAATAATAATATTTCCAACCATACCGTATTTACAAATATATAGTAAATGAATAAATCATTCCTGTTCGCACAAGTGCCTAATAACCGGCAGTGGGATCATCTTTATTTGATGGCCATTTATTAAGTTCAAGGTGTGATTAGCTCAAAGTCCTTTTGCTTTTATTTAACAATATACATTGCTGAGACAGGCAAGACATTATATTTCCACACTCGTTATCAAATATACATTTCAATCTACCACTAGAGTTAATTTAGCAATTTGTAAATGTAAGCCCCTGTTCAATAACGAAAAACTATATAACCCCCAAGTTACCCCAAGGATTTGTTTCATCAATCCTTCTAGTCTTTAAATATTACAAAGAAGTTTAGCGATTTTTTCGTTTTGGGTGATACATGGCAATCCAAAATCCTCCAAATGATATTAAATGCCCCTTGCTTTGTCACCAATAAAATAACTCGCGAAGACCTAAATATGCCATTAGTTGCAGACATAGCCTGAACTAGGTATTCATCTTTCAATTCCAAATTTCCCATCCACTCCAACCCACTCGTATGCAACCTTTCATCTCCTTATTTCTAATATTGCTCCGAGGCAGTTGGAAAGACAATGGCCTCCCGACCTACTTACTACTTTAAATAAACACTGAAGTGCTACCACTGGGTAGTTTCTTCACATGCCTGTACCAAGCCCATATGAACAATTAACACACTTACTTAATGTATTTTGTTGTATAATACAGTTGTAAATTTCTTTAAAAAAATAAATAGAATAATAATCTGTATGTTATAAAATTGACTTTTTTAAGCTCCAAAATATTATTTAGGAAATCATATTTGATTTCAAATAAAAATAACCATAATAAAATATTTTGACCGTCTCCTCACTCTTTTATGTTAAGAGTGTATTTCGTTATTTTCCCTTCGGTAGAATATTTGCAAAACCCTTGAAACTTGAATGGGAGGGGAGGGAGGTAGAAACAGTTTTGAAAAGGTAAAATTCTCAGTAATTCTTTTATGAACTTTTTTTAATTTTTTATTAAAATAAATTGTACATATATTTAGTGAATGTTGCGAACGGGGCTTTCCTCGTTAAAGAGGGGATCCCCGCTAATGCCTGAGTAATAAGCAATTAGCAATTTATGAGCTTTTTGACTGGGTAATAAATTAGTTTATGACGGAAGGCTAATATGTTAGATGATATTCATTAATTAGCTGATTAGCCGTGAAGGGAGCAGCCTAGGGGCATTGCACCCCCCCCCCTCCCCCATCTTCCTAACTACCCCCTGTTCTTATCCTTTATCCTTCTACCTTGGCTAAATTAATGGACCGCCCTTAAGGTTCAGAGGGTATATCATTTTATATGTATTAATAACTATAATTAACATTTATATAATTACATTATAATATAATTAATGTGGGTCAATCCATTTGAAATCGTCCGATTTTCATTAATTTTGCAACTCGAAATTTTTTATTTTCATAATTTTTTAAAATTATTCTCTATCCTTTCGTGAATATAAAACCATAAATAAAAAAAATTTCGGGCAAATACTTTTAGTGTGACAGCCGTTTTAAGTCAGCTTCACGGGCGAAAACATGTGATGGGAAATCCTTTCTAATTCCCGTAGTTTTTTAGATATAAAATCAAAACAAAAATTAACAATAAGATAAGGACATATTTTTTATTTTTTGTCCTCACAACTTATTGCCTAAATAGAAAGTTGTACAAAAAATTTCGAACATGAATAAAAAATGAGATTTTTAACAAGATAAAAGTACACAAAGGAAAAAAGACTCCCTTTTAATTATTTTTTATTATATAGCTTAGTCTTATTCCTACTTCCTGTAAAAATTTTGATCTTGAGAACATTGTCCCTTTTTCTGTATGAATTTTCAAAATTGGTTTTTCGCGATGTTCACACGGAAATATCTCAAAAATAACTACGCGAAAAATTATAACACTAATGCACATTACCTATCTATATGATCTGTTTAAGTGATATAAATTTGGTCTTTGAGACTAAGCTGGTTCCGGAGTTATAAAACTCTCTTAAATGTTAAAATATTGTTTTCTTTAATAAATATTAATTCAGGTAATTTTGCATGTTTAAGAACCAAACAAAAAATAAAATGATGATGAGAGTATTTTACATAATTTTAGTCCTTACAACACATTACCTAAGTTCCCAAGAAAACGGTTTAAAAAATCACGAAAAAATTACATCAACTGAAACCTTTGGCGCGCTATGACACGGAAGGTTAGAAATGATTTTCACGCTTAATTATGTTTCCTAATATAGCCTTTTTATTGCACTACTTGTTTTAGAAATTTCGATCGTGTAAGCTATATCATTTTTTCAATATAAATATTCGAAGCAGGAACTTTTCTAGCATAGTAATATTTATAGTAAAATATCTCAAAAAGGGCTAGGTGAAACCTGATATAACTCATACAGATTATACCTCTATTCAATAAGTACGACAGAATACAATTTAGCGGCTGAGATTGGAAATATAATACATCAAATATTACTTGCCTTCCCACAGTGTCCCTCATCTCATCAACCGACTATAAGATAAACCAAATCAATGACACTAGAACAAGTTAGAAGTCTCAGCCACTAAATTTTATTTTAGTCGAGAGGTAAGGTCTGGACGATTTCGAATGAATTCACCCTTAATAGAATTAATTAATCGGAAGAAACATATATTAATATTATATAAATAGTTAGTACCTTTATTTTCCTTAAAAGTTTATAATATATAATCAACAATGATCGGTCAACGTTTCGGGGACCTTCCCCATCAGCACTCACTACAATATAATAACAAATTATCATTTAATATTACAAAAAAGAAGTTTTCTATATATTAAAAATAAACATTCAGTGAGTGTCGTAAGTAATCGGAATTCACTACCATTCAGTAATTTAATTGGTTTTAACTTATTTTTTATGTTTTTAAGGAGTTGTTTCCGCTTTGAAATGTTAGAAGGAAGGTATACAATAGCTTAAATCAAAAGTTACGACAACAATCATTTTATTTTAAACATTTTGAACGTTCATTTACGAAAATATTAAAAATAGTGTATGCCAAAATTATTCGGAATCACGTGGTTTCCTAATTATATTAATGCAGTGATCATAAATAAACATTCAGTTGGTAAATTTGTTTGTATAATTATACATTTTAGCCTAATAGGAATTGATCTCACTAATTAATTGATAGTATGTTGTGAAATATTATCCCTCTCAAGCACTTATTGTTTCTTGAGGCAATTTTTTCATTTTGAATATAGTATTTCCTGATTTTCCATTTTAGTAGGACCCAAAAGTATTTTATTAAATTTGAAAGAAATAATAGAAGATGGATTTCGAGAACTTTTTGAAACTTTTGCAGCAACTTAATCTGAATAGATCGCGTCCGAGTATATATGTCCAGATTCATGATGGAGCGTATGTTAAAAATTTAATTTATTCGTAATTTTTCGTCTACTTTTAATTCTGTTTTTTCATGCTTAAAAAACAAACCAACCTATCAATTATTCTGTCCATGAATCCAATGTTATTAAAAAATTTTCAAAGAAAAACAGACCTATCACTGACCGCTGAAGGCATTTTAGTAGAGCATACTAAATTCTTTATTTGGTTTCCTCCAAACTTAATTTTTTCATAAGAACCACGTATTTTAGCATGAGAATCATCTATAAACATTTTTATTCATCAAACCTTAAACAAATGTTCAACCTATTCTCTTATTGCTTTGCTGCTAAAAGACGTTTTCCGTACTTCTTGTACCATGTTTTTCTTTATGTCATATTTTTTCAGAACCCGGCGAACAGTTGATACACTTATTGTGTATCCGGAAGTTCTGAAAAATTCGGAATAAGCTAAGATTTACTCATTTCAGGAATTATTCTCGTATTTGATGAATAATCAGACTTTCATTTTTATAGTATAATTTTTTTTGGACGCTGAATTTTTTGCATTTATCTTTTATTATTATATTAATTACACTATACATAGCCATCTACGTATACTCATCAACTTTTTTTTCACATTTTAACTATTTCTCTTTTGAAAATTATTCGAAGCCGTTGTTAGATCGTTGCGTTTTTATTTTAGGGCCTTATTTTAAAAGAATTCCTTCCAAGGTTGAGTATATGCAACATGAGAGAGAATAATTGTTTAAATAATAAAGTTATGTCGAAGATTAGTGAGAATATCAACATTTAAACCATTAATCAACAGAATATTCAAATTTCCGAATACTTTTGACAATGAATGATGTAATTTTACATTATTAATCGGATATTTTTGAAAACAATTAACTTTTCGGTTATCCGGTCAGTGATTTTCCTTTATGGAAGTTTCTTTCAAAGATTAATGAGTGAAAAGGAATTATATAAATTTATAGTTTTGAAATATACTTAATAAATTAAAAGAAATTCCAATTCCGAATAATTTTGGCACTCACTGTAACTAAAATAATAATGTTTTTATATCATCTTTTAATGACTTATATAATTGTAATTAAAATGGATGAAAATTTAACTTATACATAGCTGTCAGGTAAATAGACTTTTATGTAACATTGTTATATTTTTTAATATTGATTTTTAATGAGAACATAGAAAACTTATTCATCTAATATTAAATGATACTTTCTGATTGTATGGTAGTGAGTCAGTTAAGATAGGTAAGGCGTCCACAACGTTGACTCTTGATTGTTTTGTTTATGTATTATAAGCCTTTAAGGAAGATAAGGGAACTATATGTTTATTTACTAAAAAAAAAAAAAGTTTGTAACACATAAAATATTAATTAATGTTTAAAAAATGAAAAAAACAAAACATTTCTTTAGTTCAATTTTAAAAACAAAAATTCACATTCAATTCAAATAAACAAATTTGTTTTTAATTAAGTATAACAATAAGAAATCACTAGAATGCGTTTGAGTTTTTTGACACTCAACATTGCCTTCTACAGGTTTTTATGTTAGATAATTTGGTTTTATATAACATTCACCTTTTTACTTTCACTTTGTGAAAATGTTTGAATTCGAGTTTTCACCGAAAATACACGTCCTAGGTTCTCTTAAGTCCAGGTGTACGAGTCCCGCAAAAGGGCTGTGTGTGTAGCAAGTCTAAAACATAAACGAAGTCGTGAGAAACTTTAATTCCACATCTGAAGCAACTAAACACTCGAGATGTTACAGCAACTATTTCAATACAACTGACTCACCACAAGTGCCTCTAACAGGAAAAAAGCATACACAATACAAATTACAATATTAATTTAAAATTACATGTTTTGTCCTCAAACTCAATGTAATTAATTCCTTAACCTTTTTTATTTTTTATTGTATTTAAAAATTCTTAAATTAATTTTAACAACGCAGGTAAGTGAAAGTCGTGTGTTAGGCGCACCAGGTGTTTATTATTATGTATACATGTATTATAATAGTCGTAAATATTATTCTTTACCGACAAAAAAATGCTTTAGTCGATAATTAAATTATGTCGGTTATAGCTTAATTTTTTATTTATTAGTGGAAATGATCAATGAGGATTTATTTTGATTATAATTTTTTTATTTATTATTAGACACGTCATTGCTTTTTACTATTTTTAACACATTTACTGTTTCAAACTCTTTTAAATACATTTTTAACAGCTCTATCTACATTTTCCGTTCGAATTCACTTCAGCTTCAATGGAAAAATCTGTTGTATTATATATATGTATATGTATATGTATATATATATATATATATATATATATATATATATATATATATATATATATATATATATATATATATTTAATTAATTATGTTTTTTATATTAATTACTAGAAAAAACTATGTTCCTGGATTGATAGATTTATAAACATTAGAAATCTTGTTTTTTGGAACATATTTTTTCCATAAAATAAAAATAGTAATATAGATGTATAATATACCGTATGTAAGATAAATATATAGAAAAGATCTTATCTTATATATAAAGGGAAAGATGATAATAATAATAATAATAATGGGTTTTCTGAACCCGAAGTTTCGAAGCCGATACCATTGAATTCCGCCTACACAGACACGTTCAATGTTCACCGTTCAAGCCCAAGCCCCCCGCGATCAGCCTTAACGCAATCCTCCATCGACGCTTCGACCTACCTTTCGGACGCCTACAAGTCGGATTAGCGAATACCAACTTTCTCGGAATCCGTTCCTCACCGAGTCCAACAACTTTACTCGCTCATTTAATTCTCCACGATGCTATCAACTCAATTATATTCACGGGATACAAGTTCCGCAAATCCGCGTTGTGCAACCTTCTAAACTCCCCAGTGGCATCGTCTCTCTTCAGACCAAATATTTTACTTTATTTTCGAAAAACTTAAGCCGTTGGTCATCCTTTAAAGTAAGCGGCCACGTTTCACATCCGTAAAGAACCGTCGGAAGAAACAAAGGTAATGATGAGTGATATAAAGTCAATAAAAGAAAGTGACTGTCGTAAATGATAATTTCTATTGTTGTATTATTTAATCTAAAATAAATGTTTTCATTGAAACTCAATGTAATTATTTAAAGGTTTTTCAACTCTAACTTGAGACTATACCCCAACTTTTTCTAATGTTACCAGTTGTAATAACTATTCTTTTTATGTTAAAAAACCATGTATGGCTCACGCAGCCGATCTGAAAATAAAGAAATTTAAAAAAAAAACTCTAACTTAATTTAGAAGTTCTTTATTTAGAAGGTATGTGAAAGTAGTGGTTGATCGCACCAATTTTTTTTTTTTTTCATTTTCTTTATCAGACTATTACTAATTTATAATACTCCGGTTGAAATATTGATGTTTAATGCACCATATTATAACAACAATAAGATTTAAATGAATTGTTTTTATTAAATAAATCAATATTGAAAATTATGAGGAATTTCATAATGCCTTTGGGATAGAGGATCTCGTTAACATTTCAAATTAAAAGGAAATTCCTCAGACCAATATCCCGCCCATTATGCTCTTCTA
Organism: Piezodorus guildinii; assembly: GCA_023052935.1. Lineage (NCBI taxonomy): Eukaryota > Metazoa > Arthropoda > Insecta > Hemiptera > Pentatomidae > Piezodorus > Piezodorus guildinii. The sequence goes on from CM041295.1 coordinate 110,625,972, forward strand.
AAAAACTATTCATAGAAAATTATTTCTTCCTCCCTAAATTCTGTTTAGTATATAAGACTGTTTTGATTGAATAAATTAGTTAAATAAATGATTTATCCTAATAATATAGAAATAATTATTGTCTTTACCATTACTTTAGGTTTAAATATGTTTTTTTAATAATTTTTAAACCCATTACTTGGTTTGTTCATTTTACTTTTACTTACTATATATAGAAAGGGAAAGTACGGGAAAGTACTCGTATTGCAATCGTGAAATTTTCGATGGAAATACACGTTTTAGGGTCTTCTGAGTCGAAATGATCAAGCCCCGAAAAAAGGTCTGTGTATGTGTGTGTTTAGTAAGTCTAGCGCAAAAACGCATAACAGATAAAAAATAAAAAGATATATTATTGTATTGGAGTAGTATAGATGAATTATATTCTAGTAGCGAAACCGATCAAATTGAAGATATGATTAGGATTTTGCCATTTGACAGAGTCATATCATACTCCTCTCAAAGGGCACCTTTATTCATCTTCAACAATCAAAGACTGCATTTATTTTTTTGCTATAAATATTTTAAGTTTTTAACGTTTTTAATTGTACCTTAACGATAATCGAATTTAATTTTATTTTAAAAAAAATCAATAAAAAGTTGATGTGAGAATTATTATTATTTTTTTTTTTAATTTGATTTATTAAGAGATAATACAATCTGCCACCTTCTGGGGCAATGAGTATTAAGTTAGAAGAAATCATTCATCCAAAATGTATATTGTAAATAAAATATTAAAAAAAAAATAAATGAAAAAAAATAATAATAGATAAATAAACAATAAAGTATAAAAAAATATATATAATGCTAAAAAGAATTGAATAATTAATTAAAACTAAATAAAGAATAAATATATATACAGAACTAAAATAAAATAAATATTATATATATAAAGAAAATAATAACAACCATTGATCACATTCATATCTATTTACAATATTTACAAACTGCCCCTGGGATAACCGAATCGAACCTCCAGATCCACTAGTGGATGTCGAGGCACAATTCCAGGAGATCCCAGCGCCTCTTATTCAGCCACGTCACTTGTCTTGAGAGCCAGTGGAGGCTGAGTGAGGGCGCTAGAGCTGTGCAGGGCATGAGTGGAGAAGCTGGCCATTGTCAGCACTCCAATGTTTTGTTACAAGATGTCTCTGGGCCACTGCCGCTTCAACCTACGAGGAGGGTTATAGGGATGTTTGGAACTAGATAGGGAGTGTGCCAAGGGATTAGGAAGCTGAGTAAGCGAGGAAAAATTAAGGACTAAATCTGTAAAAGTGTCTTACATTGAAATTTTATACGTTCAATAAGCCTGATATTTCATGAAAGGATCCCATTCATACAATACTTATATTACTTAAATGAATTAATTGTTAATTAATTAAATATGTATAACCCATGAAAGGTCTCGGGTTCAATACTTGCAGAGATCCGTACTGTTTCACGGCCAACGGCCGTGTAAGGAAGTGATTAGGCCTAGATCACGCTCAGCCCCGAAGTTCCCTCTCAATGTTTTTGGGTACCCGCTTTATAGAGGCTGAGTGTGCCTCAGGATCCCACTTGTCGCAGACTTAAGCCGAAATAGATATATCTGTTTTCATTCTAAACTCCCTAATATCCTCACAAATATACTTGTCCATAACGTATCTATAACCTAAATGGGTAATGCTATAGTATGCTAATGTCATGAATTCATACTTCACTCTATTGACTTGTATCTATTTTATACAGATGGGAATTGAAATAAATGAAACGATTTTTTAATACACAATTGTTTTTTTATCAGCACATATGCAATAAAACCTAGTTTCTAATAAATAAATCGGGATTCAATCTCTCCACTCCTGAAAGCAATATCTTATGTACGGAGTTTATATTTGATGGGCGAAGTTCTTCGCTTCGAAAGAAAACCACTCTTCCTGACATAGAGAAAAAATGAATAAAGAAAAAGACCGCCGCCCAACTTTCGAAGAGTAGAGTAGGATTGAGCTTTTATTTAATATCTCCTCTCTTGGGTCTTAACCAGGACTTTAACTTGGAAAACACTGTCCTGGAGAGTGGAATTTCTTCTGGTTACGATGGCGTCCTAATGCCACAAGTAATTTGGACGAAGATCCTGGCACTCGAGGCAAGGAGGGCTGGAAGATCAATCTCCTCTCCAGTGTCATTAGAGCAGCGAAAAAGGGGGGTCTGCCATTGAATAAGGGGAGGGGTTCGCTCTCATTGTCATGAAATATGGGTTAATTAGTTAATGGTTTCAGTCTTCTCGCTATTATCGGCTCTAGCTGGAAGGGAATCAAATGACTCCAGTTCCAGCTCCTGCAAGAAGACAACAATTACCACAACCGGATCTTACTCCATTCTGTTATGTATGAAGAAATCATAGAGCAGTATTAGTTAATTAAATAAAAAAAAAAAATGATAAATCTCTGGAGACAAGAACAGATTCATACAACAGCTTTACTGGCCAAAGCTAGGGTGTACCTCAGCTGTAAGACTGCAAGTATGCCCTTATAAACGTTTATGATTCCTTCTCTGGAAAGATGAGGAAAGCCTGGTAAATACCTCCATATTTTGTTCTTCAAAGGCTCGACCGCCGTTACCGCCACTGGTGGAGGACTTGTCGTAACTTGGGTCGCCCTGGAGGTCCAGAAAACAATTTAGGGGGCGTCATGTCTGAGTGCGTTAAGTGTGGGAAAAATAGTGTGAAAAGGAATTTGGTAAGGAAGTGTGAAAGAGGAGTGAAGTGAAGTGAGGCGTCTGATGGAAGCGAAGACAAAGATATGCTGTGGAGGAAATACATAAATAAAATAGTATATACCTAGTAAAAAATACATTTTAACATATATTTCCCTTCAGAAGCTGATAGATAGAATTACACACTACGTAAACCCACATTCAAGAAATAGTACACTTACGTAAAACACTTTATCCAGTTTTTTAACTTTTCAACATTTAAGAAGGGTTGTATGTTGTCTTTAATTGGATGATACCTAATAAGTTCGACAGTAACTGACCGAAAAATATAATTTTCAAATATACATTTAACTCAATAACAAAAATAACTTTAATTCATTTAATAGGCTTTAATCCTACAGGAATTTAGAGAATACTTTACAGAAATTTATAGATAAGAATTTATACAAAAAACTGCAGTCTCAGAAAGAAACGTTTGAATATAAACGTTTAAATTTAATTTAAATATTTAAATTATGATTATGGGACGCATAATCTGTTTAATACCAGAATAAGTTTTAACAGGTTCAAATGGATATTTAAAGTTAGGTGTGAATTGGTATACCAGCACTATAATCATTTAGATCAAATAACAATATGCTATGTTTGCTTTGTAATATAGGAGAGTTTTTTTTTTGTTTTTTTTTTTAACTTGTTTATTCAGAGATAGTACAACCTGCCACCTTTAGGGTGTTAAGATGAGTGTTACAGACATAAAAATGTGTGTTACAGCTAGAAGAAATTATTCATCCCACATGTAAGAAGTAAACACAAGTAAAATAAATAATTACCAGTAGAATAAAATAAAGATTAAATTAAGAAGAAGAAAAAAAATTTAAAAAGAAAATAATAATAATTTATTTAATATATATATATATATATATATATATATATATATATATATATATATATTATATATATATATATAGTATAATTTTTATGGATATTAGGTATCAATTAAAAAATATAAAATATGAAAATAAAAAACTTTAATGAACGAAGAAAAAAAAGATTTAGTACAATAAAAAATTTGTACTAGAACCGTCGTGTAACCTCTTTGTGTTGTGTAATAGTGAAACCGTTACAATAATAACAACCTTGACCGCATTCATACCTATATACCATACTTACACACTGCCTCTGGGATCTCCGGATCAAAACCCGAGACCCACTAGTGGGTGTCGAGGAAAAATGTTTGGAGATCCCAGCGCCTCGCAGTCTGCCGCGTCACAAGTCTTGAGAGCCAGTGAAGGGCGAGTGAGGACGCTAGAGCCTCGCTTAGGACATGAGTGGAGAAGCTGGTCATTGCCAGCACTCCCATGGTATTGGTACAAGAAATTTTTGGGACACTACCGATTCAACCTACAAGGAGGGTTATAGGAATGATTGAAACTAGATACGGATTGTGCCAAGGGATTAGGAAGGTAAGTAAACTTCCGATGGAAGATCGAGGATTTGGATGGGATTAGATCAAGCTATAGCTATCTATATAGCAGGCCATATCGTCGATTGAGTTGTTGTCGTTTGAGTCTAGTATGTGGGTTCCATGTTAGTCTTTTGCCTAAGGGTAAACCAAGGTATTTGACTGTGTCAGAAAAGAAAGAGAAATGAGTTAAAATGGACTACAGGGGAGGATCTAAGGCGGAGGGTAAAGGTGACATGCTTGTATTTTGATTCATTGAGTTTGATATCCCAATGATTGCACCACTGTTCAATCAACGCGAGATGGGATTGGAAATTTTCGGCCATTGCAGCACTCATGTTTTACAAGCACTGCCATGCTTTTTATACAAGAGGGTTATAGGGCATGCTATTTAACTAGATAGGAGGGTTATGAGATTCCTTGAACTAGATTGAAGACTTGGAGAACTCTCATTGGGGAAATACCTCTGAACTAGGACGTGATAGCTCCTGGCCTAAGCTACTTCCTGTACCAGACGGCCGTTGGCCTAGAAACAGTGCGAAACTTTGTATGCACTCATCCCAAAACCCTTCATAGTTTTTTTAGAGGTAAAGTTTTTTGTTTTTTCATTGCCAATACTAATAAAAATTTATAAATATAAACCATTGTAAAAGTTGATAATTTACTAAAGGGTTAAAACGAATTTCTAATTTGAGTCAGAAGATCCATTGTCTATAATCTTTTTAGCCGCTCGGAGTGGTTAATGATATGATAGATAGGGGATTGTGTATACTGGAAGTTCGAAAATAAAAGAAGCATATCTTTTCAAGCTGATTCTGTAACAATAGATATTCATTCTATTTGGATGATTTTTCTTGTGAAGAAATGTGGAGCATTCAAGAAAAGCATTCGGTCACTAAAGTAAAAACACTTAAATAACCCCTAATAAATTTGGGTTTAATGGAGCAGTCCACTGGAAGTAAAATAACTAACAATATTTCTGCGGTATAAAGAAACATTTATCAATGAACCATCGAGTCAAAGGAAATTGGAAACACGCGGTCATTAATGAGGTAGGAAGATGGGGTAGGTCCAACGATATTTGAGTCCATGTATATTTCCACCCTCCCCTCTATCACCCCGTAATCCATCATCCCTCATAATCCGTCGATGACAAATCACATTAGAGTAATCAATCAAATCAAACCTATTTCAAATAAGCAGGGATGGGCCATGAGGCACCGTATCATTCTCATCTTACAATTAGTATATGATAAATGAAAAAAAAATTCTCCTTTTTCATTTCATTAGCTGATCAGTTTTATGCAGAAGGGATTGAATGACATGTAGGTTTTATCCACGTTGAAAAAGTCTGACTAAAAATATTATGAGCATAAGACACTTAATTATGAAGATAACACTTTCAAGTTTAGTTTTCGGAAATAATACGTTAGAAAGTTGTAAAATCTCATATTCGAGGTCGATATGCTTAGGAATGTTACAGCAACGTTTTTATTGTATAACGAGGTAGCTGTATAATCTGCATCCAAATAGTTTCACAGGGCTTGAATCACGATTCAATATTTACCAGTTTAATCAAAATAGTCCTGCGCTATTTTTGTATAAAATGCGTGGTTTTAAATGTTACAGTATCATTCCAGGCATATCATAAATTTAAAGTGTCACTTCCGAACAAGTTTTTACTTTGCAGCTAAAATCAGCACGAACGCAGGCACGCACGCAGACATCTGATTTTGCATCATAGCCCATGAACCAGCAACAAAAAATGATACCCATTTCGCCAAAACTTTTTGAATGTTTTATGCAAAGCATGTATCATGGTAAAGCAAAAAATACACGTCTGTCAACTCAAAAAGAGTGGATTACAAAATGGCGGCCTTTCAAAAAGTGACTAAAAAAGACGAAATTCTGACTCATTTGACCACGATCCTCCTTTCGACCTCATAATACTAGACGATAACACAAATCAAACGACGCAAGTCTGCCGTTCAAATGTAGGTAGGAAGCCGCGGCAGACGCGTTTAAAGCAACAGAAATTCTGACACATGTAACCATTGCACTGACATTATGTTGTTGAATATTAAACCTACGGATTTAATACATTTCGGGGCTAGCGAACATCACATTTACAGTTCGAGGCTTCTCAAATTGGAATTTTAAAAATGAACACCCTATTGATTACATAAACAGAGTTATGCTATACCAAATTCTTATACAAAATCGAATTATAATAGATGCGGACATTTTAGATAACCATCAAGAAATAAAGTCACAAAAGGGACAAATTATTGATCATGTACTCCGAAATCTTCCCCCTAGCTAAAAGATGCTCTTAATCACATCGTCATTCGTGATCTAATAGACTCCCTGCCCACTCAAACCCGCTTATTTGCTATTTATCCTTCATATTCCTGATAATCCACTGAGGTGATGTAAAATAAAATGGCAGAGAGACCTCTTACCATAAATTAGACATTGGAATGCCACTAATGGGTAGTTTATTCACTGGACTATAATGTGTTTTAGCCATATATTAATCCTATTCACATGTTTTATTGAATCAATACAGTTGTAATTTTCTTTAAATAAATAAAAAATAAAAACAATGTTGAGCGGCAAGGTCTGGACAGTTTCAAATGGATTGAACCATACATGTGAGTGTTAAACTTTATTGGATTCTTCTAGTTTAAAAGCAATTCTCCGATGAGCCGACATGGTTTAGAGCTTAGATGAAGTAAATTGCAATGTATTCATATTGTATTTTAATATTGGCGGCTGAGGTTGGGAACCCACTAAATTATGTTTCAAGTTGACAAAGTTACCCTCGGGCCCAAACCTTAGATCTATGCCGTTCTCCGTCTTCCCCCATCCACATCCACCTCCTACCTATATGAGGTTTGCAGAAAACTCAATTTTGGATCCGATAGATTGGATATATCCAGGGTCGGGCTGTAACATCAGCAAACCAGAATATCTATATTATATTTTTATTTCTTTTAAATATATTTATGTGATGAGGTTACTTTGTGTTAACAAAAAAAAATAAATAAAAAGTTAATTATATCCTTTAATGTTTCGGGGTTTGTGACAATTACGCCATCCTTGAGCATGTATATATATATATATATATATATATATATATTTATATAATTATGAAATAAAAAAATGAGACTTTTAGAATGGGTAACATGACTGTTGACTGGGTAACGACTGAATGACTTTAATACAAGAAAAATAGTAAAACACTGTAAAGTAAAAGTAGAAGCATCAGCATTTAAGACCTCTTAGTCTATTTCAATCGAAATAAACCTAAATTATATTAAAGACTCTTTTACATCGGTATAGGTAGATCTATCAATATCGTTAGATCCGTTTTTGAGAAAACCGTAAAAAGGACCACGATGCATGGTATACAAAGGTTTTTCTGGTTTGTAGATTTTGATTATTTCGTTGATTGAATAGGGCACTGAACTACTGTTCTCTCAGGGGACCCTAAAACTAGTATTTCCGTTTAAAACGGGGATTCGAAAATGTTCACGATCGCAATACTTTCCCTTACTATATATTTCATATATAGGTAAGTGAAAGTAAAAAATAACTGTGTTTTACTCGCTTATGTTCCAGAAATTATTGCTTGGATTCCGAAATTCATTTGATCGTAAGAGCTGAAATCCCTCGCAGAAGACATAACTATCCGCGAAGCAACAAGTGTAGGCTCCCCTCCCTCCACCCCTCCGCTCCCCCCACCCACAATTTAATATGAGTTGACACTGTAAGACCTTTTTTATACTAGGGAGCAGCCAAGATTCTTCCCTAGGGCATGTATTTAATAAGCATTAAACATCATAGAAGACGAAAATTTATATGAAGCATAGATGTGATTTTCAAAAAAATATTGTTTGAACACCTGTCTCTGAGAAAAGATTCGTTAACTCTTTAGCGCTACATCAAAACACCACCTCTTATAGTATAACATTTCTCATACTAAACATATTAAGTCTCTATTTTTTTTTTTTTTTTTTTACAGTAAACCTTAGAAATAAATATTAATAGACATCCATCTTCTAGATAGAGCAAAGACCTGGCATAGATGGGTCGGTATTAACGAATTTGTCGGTTATGAAAGCTGGGAGGCAAGCCGCACTGTATCACTCTTGTCAAAGCGACTTATGTTAGTGTAGGGGTGGGGGATGTTGTTTTTTTTTTCTCCTACCTTAGAATACAAATATAATTGATTTAAAATTTTAAAATATTTTCTGATATTTTTCAAAATGCAATGGGCGAATTTACAAACGGTAGACACTATTATAATTAAATATAAATAACAGATAATTAAAATAGAACTTTATGAACAAATTATAATATCCTACTAAATGCAAAATAAATCGTATCGCTTTTGATTAGGTATTGGTTTAAAATTGAGGTATTATTAGAAGCATATCAATGGAAAAAAATTTTAAAATATAAATATCATCTCTTCAATGCAATTTGCTTAGACATTATGTAAAGTAAACAAGCTCGTCAATCAATCAGTAGCCTCTTTACATTAATGACCATCAACATTTTTAAACATTAAAAGCTAGTAAGGTATGAAGTAAATGTGATTTTTTTAAAAATAAACTTCGGTTTGGAGTTTTACGCAATCGTCTACTCATGATGCTTCTACAAACTACCGTTTTCGGACATTTTTACTCCAAAAAAATATATCTGATTTGTGCTTTATCTTTGAGTTTATAAAAATAATTTTCCTACAAACGTTATTGTAAATTTAGGGTAGTTTGATCGTTGTTATATACTTTTTTGTAACTATGTCGCTTAAAAAAAATCTTTAGAAAACAAAACAGAAAAGTATGCATGTTTAAGGAATTTATCCGTTTCAAATGTTCAGTAGCTCAGTACACATCTTGCAAATCATTCGGTTCTAAAATAAATTCGTATGGTTTTTCAATATTTTAATTTAATCATCTCTTTGCTTACAAAATATGTTCACTCTGTCAATAATGTTTACATATTCTAAAAAAGGATTAGTTAAGCTGCTTTTATGCATCCGTTTCAAACGAGATTATTTATCTTTAAGTGGTATTATGCTTGCTCAAAGTGGAAGAGAAAAACAATTCATTTTCGTCATTTAATGATTTTTTATTTCCTAAAAAGAAAAGGGGAACATAATTTGCTGTTGTATGGCGATGATGTCTTGGGAGAAAGCTTGTCGGTAAGTGGTTTGCTCAGTTCAGAACCGCAAATTTTGACATGGAAGACGCAAAGCGCTCGAGTCGTCCTTTAGCTGTTTATGATGACCAAATATAAGCATTGGTAACATTACAACCTCTACTCGCAGAAACGCCTAACATAAAATATTTACAGGAATCTAAATTTTTATTGAAATCAAGAGTAAAAAACAAAATTTATTTTAAGACCCAATAAAATTTGATTTTAAATACCTTCCATACATGTACGACCAAGTGAAAAAAAATATCACAACGCTACAGCGTTATATGTACCGAAGTATTTTTCTAAACTGCGTTAAGAGGACAATACAATGAAGCTGTCAGGGGTCCCCAGAAAAGTTTCTGAAAAGGTCGCTTTAGTCACAATAGCCCCCTCCCCCTCCCCCCTTCACCCCTTCCCCTCCTAAAGTGCATTAGGGCTTCTCCACTTGCGGCAATCTCGTCTGGAACTAAAACTGTTGACCTCAAAAGTACAGTCTTTTCGCAGTTTAGCCATTTATGTTTTGCTTCGTGTCATCCACAGCTGGGAAAAATTAGAATGTTTCAGAAACTCACGAGAGCTCTTGGCTTTCTCAGAAATTATGCCTGGATTTGGGGTCAATTCTTTAAATAACCCTCATAAAATAATTTTAATTTGCTGGATTATTAAAATGTACGAATGTCAACATTTATTGATCCTCTTTCAAAAGGAAATACTTTTTTATCTCTTTAGCGTTTCGCTGCTTGGTAATAATTCGGTGTTTCCTTAGATATCAAAGCTTAATTTTCGTATAATTTTATTTTATAAGATTGAACTCGGCTAGGGATCCAAAACGGTAATCAACATCAACGAAGTGTGGGCTAGGGCAGAATTAGTGAATTCAGAGTTCAACGATGGTACAAAAAACGTCGAAAGGAAACTTCAGCCTGGAAGTCAAAGAAGGTCCTCAAAGAACTCTTCTTTTGACGACTATCTTCTACGAGCTTTGGTAGAAGAAAATACTAGAACAACTGTTCGAAAACTTGCTAGGAAACTTAACGTGTGGAAGTCGACCGTCAATGACAATCTCAAGGTGATTAAAAGGTAGGTTCGGAATTTAGGTTCCTCTCTCCTTGAATGACTGTCAAAAATCAGAGTTTTTGATTCGTACCTCACTTCTTTTCCGAAACACTTCTTTGACGTCTTTCGGGGTAGGTGGGGGACGGACGTAGATGGTGGTATATATTATATTATATAATATATATTTTATTAAATTTTACAACTGTATATTAACATAAATACAATAAGTAAAAGTGTTGAATTATAATGAAGGGTGTGAAAAGGCCTATAAACAAACTACCCAGTGGTATAACTTCGATATTTATTTGAATAAGTAGATCCGGAGTTATATTTATTTTCTTAAAAATAAAGTTAACAACTAAAGAAAAGATTTAAACTATGATATTTAGTTTATTTGGAAACATATGTTTTAGATTGAATAACTAAACAATATTAAATTGTTATCTACAACAATCAGTTAATTTTATCCGTTTTTCATCATTATCCACTAACTTTTACAGTGCTTTAGCTAATACTTTTTCTAAATTCTTTAGCTTTCAAACGGTATATTATATCAGTGTATTTATTTTTAAAAACACTAAAATTGTATAAAACAAATATTTTTGCTCTTTTCTCCTTAAGTTGTGTATCGAATTCGTTCAACTTACGTATTTAGACGTTTTTTATCAATGCTAACTACAAAAAATCTTTAACATGTTTGAATCTACAAAATGGAAGGTACTTTAGAAAAAGAAAATTTAAACTATCGGAATTTAAGCCCTGCCAGACTATTTAGATTATTTTGAAATCTATGTAAAATTAAAGCTCGTAAATTTTACATCGATACAGCCAGATTAATCAACATCGTTGAAGACGTTTTTGAGAAAATCGTAAAAAGGTTCAAAATGCATAGTATAAAGTGGTTCTTTTGGTTCGCTGATTTTGATGGAAAAATAGCTGTAACATCTCTGGCGTATAGTTTTCTTGAATATGAAATTTCGGAATTGTTCGTTTCATTTTCGCGCTAGACTTACCACATACACACACACGGACACACATAATTTTTGTGGGACTTGGTTATTTGGACTCGAGAGACCCTAAAACGTGACATCATTTACGAAATTTAGTTTTTTACATATCTGTATTCTTAACATGTAGTTTTATCTTAATATTCTATTTGATTTTATCTGTTGATGAACACTAAAGTCCTTTAAAAACACGATTTAGAAATGCTATTATTTTCTAAAGGTACCAATTACACATTTAGTTTTGTTTCATGTCATACTAAAACATTTCATTTCATAACTTTAATATGGTGTTATTTTAGTTTCATTTTATGTAATTTAACTTTTCTTTTGTTTATATTGTAAATATTGTATGAATGTTATCATGTAACAATATTATTATTGTCCATTGCGACAAACTGTAATATATCTGAATAAATAAATATATTAATTAATATGGTGTTATTGATATAGTAAAATTTTGATGACACTTGTGTGTTATCCGTCCATAATGATCCAACCGCTGCAATCAAAATCCTTCAGTCCCACATCACAGCCATTGAGGAATGGTGTCAGAACTGGAGGATTAAAATAAATCCTAAAAAATCCTACCAAATAACTTTTTACCCATCGTCGCAAACCGATGACTTCCTGCCCCAACCATACCTGTTGAATAAATCTGATACTTATGAATCCATCTTGACATGAAATATTAATACGAAACATGAACGACAAGAAACTGCCCGTAAATACAGATTACTACAACACTTACTCGACAAAAGTTCAAAACTTCCAATTTATTACAAAAAGCTCATGTACGTTACCATCATCAGACCCATCTGGACACACGGAATCGAGCTTTGGGGCTCTACCAAATCATCTAATTCCTCTAGTATTCAATCCTTACAATCTAAAATCCTTCGTAAAATCCTAAATGCTCCTTATTTCGTTACGGATAAAATCATCCATAATGACCTGAATATCCCATTTTGCGCAGAAATATCCCACAACAGATATGCCTCTTTTGATTCCAAACTCCCGATCCACCCGAATCCTCTTGTACGAAATTTATCATTCCCATCTATTCCTGACAACCCTCCGAGGCGATTAAAAATACGATGGCCACGAGAAATACTACATTAAATTGACATTGAAGTGCTACCACTGGGTAGTTCTTCACAAGACATTTTCAAGCCCATAAATTTTAACTACCCCATCTACTTATTGTGTTTATTATAACTACAGTTGTAAATAACAATAAAATATTTTTTAAAAAAATTAATGCGAAAATAATCAAATTATCCGGTCTAATAAAGAGTTATGAGAGATTTTCACGTTTAATATAAAATTTAATAGAGTAGATAGAGTACCTTTTGGAAATCAACGCCTTTAATTGACGGGCAATCCTCTTTTACGAATAATGCTTAAAACATGACATTGAGGTGATAAATATTGAGTTTAAAATAAATATTTTAATATTTTATTCGTACGTTAACTCTCTCTCAATGTTGCTTTTCAGCACCATAATTTCATGATATATTTTTACTGAGAGGGGTTAACCCATTAATTGTGTCCTTGAAATATCTCTATAGCCATTTATCTAGCGAATAATGTACAAAACCATTATTAAAGAATTTCAAATGTTCTTTAACTTTGTTTATCACAATGTATAATGGTATTTGAGATATTCAGGAAACCGGATGAAAAGCAGTTTTTCTCTACTGATCCCTCCCATGTCTACAAAACCCTATCAGAGAAAGTTTACTGGTTATTACGGAAGAATAATGATAGATTTGTATACAATTTCAGCTTTCTTTACTTTAAGCCAGGTTCAATTTATGTAAATGTTTAGGAAATTTAACACTTTTGAGTGTACGAAGAGGATGCACAATACTTCCCTGATGCCGGATGAGGCCAATCGTTATCTACATTCAATATGTAAAAAAAAAAAAAAAAAACTAAAAAAAAATGAATAGTTGAAAACTTTGCTCTGATAACATATATGCATAATTTAGGTCAATAATTGTCCAACTTAGATATATCATCTATTTCACGCTCTCGAAGTATTTCGTAGGAGTATCAACACCTTTCCGGAAAAAGGGATGATAAAGAGGTCTAAAAGAAAGGTGTGTATGAAGTCCAAAAAAAAAAAAAAAAAACCGGTTAGCCAAAAAAAGGATCCTTGAAATTCATATATTCAGGGGGAGTTAGCTACCCCGTCGATCGGGATTCACCTTTCCGAAAAAATACCTTCTACCCCCAACCCCTACCGTCCTAACCTTTACTGAATGCTAAAACGGTAAATAATAAAAAAAGTGTATATATATATATATATATATATATATATATATACATATATACATATACATACATAGCTATTGTCATAGGTTCCGATTCCCACAATAGATCAAATACCAACTTCCCTAGTCTATTCCTAAATGATCACCCAGTCACCTTAAGTTCCTCTATCAAAAACCTAGGTATCACCATCGACCAAACCCTTTCCTGGAAATACCATATTGCCCAAATCTCTTGAAGAACAATAAGTACCCTTAAATGTTTACATCGCTCCCGCCATCTTCTTCCTCTATTCACTCGTAAGCTCCTCGTTTCCTCACTTATTTTCCCCCACTTTGATTATTGTTGTGTGGTGTATGTCGGCCTCTCGACAGTGCTTGGGGACAGACTGAAGCGCATTATGAACATTTTCTTAAGATTTTTGTTCGGCACAAGGTCACATGTTACCCGCTTATACAGTAAGTTAAAGTGGCTCATTCTTTCCACCCGCAGACAATATTTCCTAGTAACATATCTTTACCAAACTATTTACTCCCTATATTCACAGTCTCCTCCAATTAAAACCCTTAGTCTACTCACTTGTAACTACATCGCACCATTCTGACCTTTACGTTCATACCCAAGGAACAGCCATTTTTGATCGTTCCTTTATTGTCTGCTCTACTACCGTCTGAGATTCTTCACCAACCCATATCCGCCATGCTGCTTCTTTATCCTCTTTCAAATCCCAAATTTTTCAATACCTTCTATTATTCCAAATCGACGTGTGATATTTCAATTCCAGGCATCTAAATTAAATAAAGGAAGATAAATGCTTAACGCCCAAATTCATATTCATTTAATTTTCATTTTGTTCAAAATAAGATTTTTTTTTGTTTAGAAAAATTTAGAAGATTATTATTATTTTTTCTTTATTTATTTGTTAGTTTTTGTTGTATAATTTTTCTCCTTATTTTATCTTATTAAATAATGATTAATTATGTCAATTAGCCTTTTGGCCAGACATACATATTTTAATTGTACAAAACTGTTATTCTAAGGGGACTTAGGTCTAGAATAATTTTTTTTCTTCTATTCTATTCTATTATATTGCGAGAAAAAAAAAGAAAGTAAATTAAATGTTTTGTAGGGTAACATCAGATAGTATCAATAATATTGATAACAATTGTATAATTATCGATTCGATTGATCAATTATTAAAGAAGGTTAAAAATGTTTATAATGTAATGTGCATAATAAAAAAACAATATTTTTAATGTTAAGTGGATTTATTTGATTAAAATATAAAGACAGCTACAATTGGTGACCCCGACGTTCACGATGTCGCAGAGGAGAGGCGGATTTTCAGCATTTGCTGATGTTGGCGAAAAAGGTGAGATCAAACCTAACTTACATGTAGACAGGGTAGCTATAAATTTCCACCCGTTCTGGGTGGAAAAGCCCGAAATATGGTTTTGCTAAGCAGAGGGCCAGTTTGAGCATTCGAATGTAACCCGGAAAGAGACCAAATTTAATTACTTCGTGGCTGAATTAGATTTAAAAACGGTGGAAAATACTCGTATTTGGGACTTGGTCAAATCGGAGGAAAACGAGAAGTATACTAGAGCCAAAGAAAGGTTACTAGCTATTTATAACAGGTTGTTGTTTTGATTTGTTTCTTGTTGTTTTGATTTGTTTCTTGTTGTTTTTTTTTGTATATATTTGAATTTATTTATTTCCGATTTTATGTAATTTGACTTTATCATTATTGGCTGTATATATTGTATGAATGTGTACTACATCTCTATTACTACTGTTCATTATGCAACAAATTGTAATATTTCTCAATAAAAAAAAAAAAAAAAAAAAAAAAAGAAGCTATTTATAGGGAATGTGAAGATCGTCAGACACGAAAATTAATCAGTGGCTTGGGCATTGGTGACACGAGACCAAGTCAGCTTGAGCTCAGAGAAAGTTAGATAATTGTATTTATTTATATTTTTTGTATCAAAGTTTTGTGTAATGTCGTTGATGTTACTGGGAAAGGAGTAATGTAGGGTAACATCAGATAGTATCAATAATATTGGTTGATCAATTATTAGAGAAGGTTAAAAATGTTTATAATGTAATGTGCGTAATAAAAAACAATATTTTCAATGTTAAGAGGATTTATTTGATTAAAATGTAAAGACAGCAACAGATTTATAATTAATAGTATTGTTTATAAAAAAAAAATATTATCATTGAGTACCTTTTGTTGACTGATTAGTTATTGAGAAAAATCGTAATATTTCTAAATAACAATTGTTTTTTTCAACTTTTTTTTGATTGATGAAACGAATCAAATTTAAATTGTTTAAGGAAAAACGTAGAGCAAGAGTGAAGTGGCATAAGACTAGAAACCCATCCGATAAAACTTATTATACTAAACTGACTAACAAACTAAAATCAGAAATTAAAAAATTCAAAATACAAAATTTACTCAATTTTACCGAAAATCTCAACACTACTGACAAAACATTATGGACTACCACTAAGAAGCTACTCAAATTTAAAGACTTCAATCATCCACTCCTTACCGAATCCCAAAGCTGGACAAGATCAGACGAGGAAAAAGCCCACCTTTTTGGTCAGCACCTTCATAAAACTTTTATTCCACACCCGGATATCCTTAATCCCGATCACCTTGAATGTATTGAAGCAGAACTAACTATTCCTCTCCAAATGTCTCTTCCACCTAAAGCTTTCCATCCTTCTGAAATTTTCAGTATTATTCATAGTCTGCCTTCCCGCAAAGCTCCAGGGCCCGATCTAATCACATCCCAAATTTTAAAACTCCTTTCACGCAAAGCCATCCTATTCCTTACCTACATTTATAATGCTGTACTCCGTACAACATATTTTCCTGACTCCTGGAAATTATCCACTGTAAAAATGATACATAAACCCAAAAAGCCACCAGAATATCCGTCCTCTTACCGCCCCATCTCTCTTTTATGCATCATGGGAAAAATCCTTGAAAAACTCCTCCTAAAACGTATCTATCCCATCCTTGATTCCAATAATATTATCCCCGATCATCAGTTTGGCTTTCGAACATCCCACTCCACTATCCAGCAATGTCATCGTGTGGTGGATGTGGTCTCCTCCGCTTTGGAGCGCGGATTGTACTGCACTGGAGCCTTTCTTGACGTAGAACAGGCCTTTGACCGAGTCTGGCACCCAGGACTGCTTTACAAACTCCGAAAATTCCTTCCTCCAACTTACTTCCTCATCATCCAGTCCTATCTCACTGACAGATCCTTCCAAATAAATCACAAGTGCTCCTATTCATCCCTTTTTGTTCAGTCCGCTGGCGTCCCACAAGGCAGTATCCTCGGACCCATTCTCTTCACAGTCTATACAGCTGACATCCCAACCAATCCTAACACTTTCCTCTCTACGTATGCTGATGACACTTGTGTGTTATCAGTCAATAACGATCCTACTATTGCCTCTCAAACCCTACAATCCCACATCAGAGACCTTCAGGTATGGTGTCAGAACTGGAGAATTAAAATAAATTCAGAAAAATCCCACCAAATAACCTTTACCCTCCGTCGTAAACCTATGACATCCTGCCCTACAGTATCCTTTAATAACATTCCGCTCGTTCCAGTTGAACAGATCCGCTACCTAGGGCTTCTACTTGACAAACGTTTAACATGGAATCCGCACACTAGACTGAAACGACAAGAAACTGCTCGTCGCTTTCGATTACTTCAACACTTACTTGACAAACGCTCAAAACTTCCACTTAACTACAAAAGACTCCTCTACATGACTATCATTAGGCCTATATGGACTTACGGAGTTGAGCTTTGGGGCTCTACTAAACCTTCAAATTCTTCCCAGATCCAATCCTTACAATCCAAAATCCTTCGTAAAATCCTCAATGCTCCTTACTTTGTCACAAATAAGCTCATCCATAAAGACCTAAATATTCCATTTGTTGCTGATCTAGCCCGAACCAGATATCGCTCCTTCCATAACAAACTCTTCTCCCACTCTAACCCCCTAGTTTCAATCCTTGCTTCCTCTTCCATTCCTGACAATCCTCCGAGGCGTCTGAAAAGAAGATGGCCACGAGACCTTCTAGTTTAGAAAAGTTACAGGAGTGCTGCCATTGGGTAGTTCTTCCTCAAGTCTGTATCACGCTGTTTATCTTTTGTCATCTACACATTTACTTGTTGTATTTTAAAATACAGTTGTAAATTTCAATAAATGATGTTATAAAAAAAAAATTGTTTAAAACGTTTTTTGAGACATTTTTTAAAATCGATTGTAGACACACATAATCCCATTTCTTAAATATGTTTTCTGTCACAGGACGCGCTGAATAAATGAACAATGAAAGGTACAGTAAAGGTAATGGGAAGAAGAAATGCTCAAAAGTTCAGCCATAGTTAGTTTGGCCTTGATGAAGACCCCTAGTTTTAACATTTTTCTCATCATTTTTGAACGCCTCACGAACCATCTCATCATTCTTATCATCGTTCTCAATATCTACACCATTAAGTATAATTCTAGTGTATTGATTCACTATAAAAGAGGATTGTTGAATTCGAAGCTATCTTTTAAATATGCTAGTGCTTCAACTACTTAACTTATTGCAAATCAGTTTCTTAAATTATTCAATCGACAATTGAATTCCACTGTCGTTTCCTCGTTGTTCCGGTTGAGCGGCTTCCCTTCGGGCGGATGATAATGGAGGATAGGAAAAGGGCTCAGGACTTCCATGTCATATTGATGAGAGAAAGAAGGGCCTATCAGTTGGGGAAACCCTTGGCACAAAGCCATCCAAGCCCGCCCTTAAATTAAATAGCTGTAGAGTGGAAAATCCCTTCTCGGACATTTGGCAACCAATTAGCATCCCTTCATTTTTTTTTTTTTTTTTTTTTTTTTTTAAAGTATTGGGCAGATTCGTTCCTTTTCGATAAATTTCAATGGGCCGTAGAAGATTAGGATTTTACACGTGTAATTGCCCTCAAATATTTAGCATGTAATGACAATCCCAGCGTCCCTTCTTTTGTAAAATGCCCCGAATTCTTTGCTTTTATTCAAGAAGCAGATGCTTTTTACTTACACTTACTATATATGAAATTTATATTAAAATTTGTCTCCTAATATCGCGCATAGTGATTTTTCAGATCCGATTAAAAAGTATCATAATGGTAATGGAAAGGATTATTTTTTTCGAATCAACAAAATAAAAGATATAGGAATTATAAGTATACTCTATAGGAAGAAAATTCTAAATATTGGCATGTAAGTCCTGTCAAGGGGAGCGCGTGGCTGAGTGGCTAGCGCGCTAGTCTCTCATGCTAAAGTTGTGAGTTCGAATCCCAGTCCCAACGGGGCTTTTATAAGAATGTAATTAAATATGGATTCACTCACAGACTTTCCCCCGGGTATGTGAGATCCGTCAGCCAAATTGTGGCCACTCACAAAATTAGGCGTAGGGAGTGATGACCCTACACTAGAAAATACATCACGAAACGTGAGTGTATCCTCCCAGTAGATTACACCGCGAGGTCCAGGGCCTACACGGCCTGTCGCGCCACGGGAAAAAAATAAAACAAAATAAGTTCTGTCAGACTATTTAAATAAGAATGAAATCAACATGATATTGAAACTCATTGAATTTTACATCAATATGGCTATCGATATCGAGTTTAATCAGAATCGTTAGAGCCGTTTTTGAGAAAATTTTAAAAAGATACTATAAAGATTAAGATTATCAATGCTAACAACATGAAATGGTTAATTTTTTCGAATCTACCAAATTAAAGATACTTTTGAGAAAGATAAAAAACTAAATAAACATTTAGGCCCTTTCAAAGTATTTCAATGAGAATGAAACCTAAACAATATTAAAGCCCATTAAGTGTTACACCGATATAGCGAGTTTAATCAAAATTGTTAGAGCCACCAATAAAATCGTAAAATTTTGCTAAATGCATGGTATAAAGTGGCTCTTCTGGTTCGATAAAAAATAGCTGTAATATCTCGGGTGTTTTAGTTGTCTTCGAAATGAAATTTCAGTTCCGTACGACTTTTCGTGTTACCGTACGACTTAACACGCACACACACACATGCCACAGTTGCTAGGGCTTTCATCAGGCGCTTCCACAGGAGGCGGATAGAGGAATGCTCACCAGATTTGGCGGGTGGTACCGGGGAAATAAAATACCTGGGGCGGACCAAAACTAGACATATCCAGGCGTGACGGTTCCTAGAATAGGCCGCGACCTGGTTAACGTCTGTTCCTCAGGTTAGACGCGGCTGAATTACACCTGTCGGAAGGTACAAAATGCAAAATTATAATTATGAGATGATAGAGCAGGAGGTTTTTCTTACTGCGCAGGGGCCCTGAAACCCAACACCGGCGTTCGCAGAGGTTGCAAAAGTGGGACACCTGACGTCGCCATTAAGTTACCGAAGGACCACGCTGGTTAAAGAATACGAGGATTTATAGACGCGCATCTAGTCGAAGCATATTGTCCACGGATAGATAAAGGAATATTCCTGCAGAACCCAGAACTAGTTGATGTCACTGGAGTGAACAAATATATAAATAATTCAATTGATAATACTGTACACAACTAATTTCCCCATTCACTTTAACATCAATATACATAATGAAGTTTTTATATTCATTTTTTCATCATATGTATTATAATTCTGTTTGAACTATTTAAAAAGTGCATAGATTCTACTATTATACACGATAATATGTAAATACTCTAATAATAACAACTTTAACCTTACCTGTGATATTATAATTTACAAATGGATAATTTATAATAATTTTTTTTTAATTGAAAGAGCGAAATGCTTCCGAGACATATTTCACCTTTAACACAGCTTAACAAAACCAAAACAATTGAGTGACATAGAGAAGCATGGTCTAAATACCTCTTATCAACCCAGCCGCAAACAAAGGGCCATGGGCCACGTGCGTCATCTGGATTTTCAGCCATATTGTCCCTTCTCAATTGAGACGTTGATTTCCAAAAGGTACTAAAGGACATTTTTTACGAAATTGACTTTTTTACATATTTCTATTCTCATCATTAAGTGCTATCTAATTATTCTATTTGATGTTATCTAATGGATTCTCAAGTCCTTAAAAAACGCGATTTAGAAATGCGGTCATTTTCTAAAAGTACTAATTACGCATTTATTTTCGTTCCAAATCATTCTAAAAAAAATCATTTCATAACTTTAATATGATGTTATTATTATAGTAAAAAAAGACCCAAATTAGCTAGTTTAATAATATAGTAATGAGAGATTTTCGCTCTTCCTGTAAAATGTCCTAGAATGGATATAGTACCTTTTGGAAATCAACGTCTCAATTAGCCAACCTCTCTATATAAACACCATGCTCCCATAAGCCCAAGGCTTCCATGTTCAAATTTTACTAAACAGGAGAATGACAGGTCTTTTTTTTCTGAATTCAGTTGGGACTGGGTGTAGAGATTGAACTGAAAAAGATTGTTATATCCTACGAAGTAATCTGAGAAGGCTGAATTCACCTGGAAAAAAGAAACTGAAGGAGGGGAAGAAGGAAATGCGGGCAAATTGGCAGATGAGGCTCGCGCCTTGTTAGTGTCAGTGAAAGAAGAGCAATGGGGGAGGAATATGAGAGGGGAGAGGGGCTGGTCCGAGGGCCTCCCCCGGGGATCTACCACTCTTCAATACACTGGATTTGTCTCTCATCGCTACAAGAGTGCGCCCACTCCACGGATTAATGTCTTACTGGGTGAAATGGCACCTGGGGGAATCTCTCTGACAAGCGGAATCAGGAGAAAGGGCCTAGAGGAATAAGCATGTGAAATCTGCCCCTGTGTATATTAGAACCAAATTTATACCATTGATTCACACCTATGAGAAACAACATTATGCAAATTTTTAGCCCCTTACTTTATTTGAGGGAAGTTATAGTGGGAGAAAGAAAAAAAAAAAAAAATGGTTTTCTCCTAAGCAGCTCAATCGATTTTCACGAGAAAAAAAATATGTGTTATGGATTTTACAAAACAGTTTCAAAAAACATTTTTTTTTAAATTTTTTTCCACCGAAATATTGGTAATGAAAATTTTTAGAATTTTTACAAAAAAATATTTTCAGGCTATGATGGTTTTGTACACCTCCAATTTTTCGCTGCTTTATTTCATTGGAGGGTCCTACGTAATTTATATTTTATCACAAGTGTACCCAATGGTGAAAAATAAAAAAAAAAAATTTTTCTTCAGAACGGATCAACCGACTTTCACCAAAAAAATATATGTTAGTGGTTTTCTAAAAGAGTTCCTAAAAACATTTTTTAAATTTTTTATTTCTAAATCTATCTCGATTTCGACTCTTCATGCGTGTCCAGTTACTACTCACTGTTTTTTTTTTAATTTTTTACTATTGGGTACATTTGAGATCAGCTTGAAAACAATATATATTGTGCAGGACCCTTCAATGAATTAAAGTTGCAAAATATTGTAGGTTAACTAACCCAACATTTAAAAATGTTTTTTTAAAAGGAAAAAATAAAAATTAGACTCACCTTTTCGAAATAAAAAATTAAAACAAATGTTTTTAGGAACTATTTAAAAAAACCATTAACCACCATTTTTTCGCGAAAGTCGGTTGATCCGTTCAGGAGAAAATTTTTTTTTTTTTTTTTTCACCATTGGGTATACTTAAATACGTAGGACCCTCCAATGAAATAAAGTAGCGAAAAATTGGAGGGGTACCAAACCATTATAACCTGAAAATATTTTTTTTTCATTTTTCTTTACCAACATTTTGGTGAAAAAAAAATTTTTTTGAAACTGTTTTGTAAAATCCTTAACATCTATTTTTTTTTCATGAAAATCCGGTTGAGCTGTTAAGGAGAAAACTATTTCTTTTTCGTTTTTTTCTTTCTCCCTCTATAACTTCCCTCCCATAAGGAGTAAGGGGCTAAAAATTTGCATAAGGTTGTTTCTCATAGGTGTGAATCAATGGTATAAATTTGGTTCTAATATCCGCGGGGGTAGATTTCACATGCTTATTCCGCTAGGCCCTTTACACTTTGTTTCGAAGACTTGATATAGTTTTAAGACAAACAAATCCCTCTTCATCAACTCCTTTCACGGATAGAGAAAAATTTGTATATACCAAGAAATGTATTTCGTTACTTCATTATAAATCTGGTGCAGGCAACACACGACTTTCACTAACCTTGGTTGTTAAAATCAATTTAACAATTAATAAATAGAGTTCAAAAAGGTTTAAAGTATGATATTGAGTTTCATTGTAAACATAAGTTTTAGATTGAATAATTTAACAATATAAAATTGTTATCTACAACAATCAGTTATTTTTATCCGCTTTACATCACTCTCCGTTACATTTAAAAACATTGTGGGTAAGATAATATTTTTTCTAAAATCTTTAGTTTTCCAACGGTATATTATATACACACACACATGCACGCACACACACACGCACACACACACACACACGCGCACACACACACACACACACACACACACACACACATATATATATATATATATATATATGGGAGCGGCGTGGTCTAGTGGATAGAGCGCTAGTCTGCTGTGCTCCTGGTCCTGGGTTCGAATCCCGGCTATGGCAGAATATTATTTATTCTGTTAATTCAGTCTGGGGGCGACCCTAGGGTATGGAGACCCTCCTGGGGCAGACCCAGCCTCTTTAAAGTGGGTACCCAAAATAATTGGGGAAAAACCTGGCGGCTGAGCGCGATCAAGGCCTAATCACCTCATTGCACTGCCGTTGGCCTAGAAACAGTACGAATCTCTATATGTACTGAGCCCAAGACCCTTCATGGGTTGTAGTGGTACAGGTTTTATATATATTACGGTTCTTATATATAAAAAAAAAAAAAAAATACATTTGCTCTTTTCTCTTTCAATTGATTACCAAATTCATCAAACTAATTTATCTAGCCGTTTTTAATAATAATAATAATCTACAAAATTGAAGATACTTAAGAGAAAGAAAGTTTAAACTATATGGTATTTAAGCTGTGTCAGTCTCTTAAGGGATCCTAAAACGTGTATTTCCGTTGAAAACTGGAATTCGAAAATTTTCACGATTGCAATACTTTCGCTTACTATGTATTCCATACATAGGTAAGCGAAAGTAAAAAGTACAGAAATCAAACACTTTTCACAGCTATGTACAGTATCTATCCGAGACAATATACGTATTTTACATTTCTTCGATTTCCATTTTTTTCGATCAACAATACTTTTATAGCTGTTAATTTCTTTAACACACTATACAAACCATTGCGTTTGTCAATATTGATAAAGAAACGAGAAATAATTAATCCCACATTTTTATTTTATTCTTTTAAGTTGGTATATAATAAATTCATTCCGTTATCTTCAGACCATCTTTCTATTCATTGAGAATAAGGAGAGGAAGTTAAATACGTATAATTAAGTTTTAGTAATAGACTAATTAATAATGATGAGCCTTTGACGAAAACAGGTTAAAGGATCAATTCTCTTGGCATTTATAGCACTTATCATTCGGCCCACTCATACACCAGGTGATTAAAAATACTATTAAATAATAATGTATGGCGGTAAGTCATTGGTTTACGACGAAGGGTAAAGGTTTTTCGGATTTATTAGAATTTATTTTAATCCTACAATTCTCGCACCATATTTCGAATTCTCGGATGTGGGACTGAAGAGCGTGGGAGGCAGTAACTGGATCCTTATCTACTGATAGCACACACGTGTCATTAGCATAGGTAGAAAGGAGTGTTAGGATGGGTTGGGATATCAGCTGTATATACTGTATAAAGAACTGGTTCAAGGATGCTGCCTTGAGGAACACCAGCAGGATATCTGGATGTGGAGTATAATTATTATAAAGATGTCCGAATATCTGGGCTTTCTTATCTTCAGATTTTCTCCAGATTTTCTGAGGTTTTCAGCCAGGTGTGGATGGCTACAGTCTGTGAACTTAAAAAGTTTTGTGTAGTTGTCCATTATTATTTGTTTGTTGTAGTAAGATTTTCAGTAAAGCTGAGTACATTTTTAATTTTGTATGTTTTTATTTCTTAATTCGGTGTTAAAATCAATTCAGGATTTTTAATACAGTTAGAAATAACACGTAGAGGTAATTATAAGTGAAAAGATTAATTAAATTAATTTTCGATGTAAAAAAATGTGTTTTTTAATAATCTATTAAATTATTATCCTCAACTATCAGTTAGTTTTATCCGGATTTTATCACTATCTATAGTTTTTTACTATTTTCTGTATAATCTATTTTCTCCTGGATTACTTAGCTCTTCAACGGTGTAAAATACATTACTATTCTTATGTTCAGAAACAAAATTGCATAAACAAATATTTTTGTACTTTTGTTCTTTAGTTGGATATCGAATTCATTAAAATTATGTATTTATCTCGTTTATATCCATACTAATAAGATTTTATCATTAAATTTTTCTGATCTACAAAAAAGTACATTAAAAGAAGAAAATCCGGAAGATCGGCAGTTAATACGGCAACTATTTCAATCAGAATGAAATCTGCATGATATTAAGTTCTATCAAATTTCACACCTATATAATAAGTTCAATCAAAATCTTTATAGCTGTTATTTAGAAAATCCTTTAAGGTGCAAAATGCGTGATATAAAGTGGCTCTTCAGGTTGACCGATATCAATGATAAAGTTGTTTAAACATCTCAGGGGTAAAAATGTTTAAAAATGGAATTTCAGTTCCGTACGACCCTTCGTTTTCGTTCAAGACCCACCATACACACACACAAAGACTTTTTGCGCGACTTGGTTATTTGGATTCGGGGGAACTTAAAACCTTTATTTCCTTTGAAAACTGGAATTAAAAAATTTACACGATCGCAATACTTTCCCATAATTTTTTATTTCATAAGTGAAATTAAAAATCAATTAAAACCTAAACTATGTTCAAAAGGTTACATAGATAAAATATACTAATTCATATTACGTATATGAGAGAATAACCTAATAAATCGTAAACACATGCCGGTGAAAGTTAATGAATATTTCCATATATTAAATGCTGAAATAAAATAATGCAATAAAAAAAAAAATTCTCACCCAGCTCTCTGACATGTGGGAGTAATGAAACTAAATGAGATCCACTTTCCTCTCGCCGCACAAATGATATTAAAAGTCAATGAACGTTTAAATCTCATCATAAATTCTGATTACTTTTTATCTACACATGATTTAATTATACGTCATGACAAGTTGTTTTAATAGAAAAATATATTGCTTAGGAAATAAATCTTAAGCGAAGATTTAAAAACAAAATGTATTACCTATGGAAGAAACGAGAAGTAAGTAAAACTCATAATAAAATATAGGGAGAGATAAGCCGAGAGTTAACTTGTTTTAAATTGTAGATTTGCTAAAAGTTTTGAGACTTTGCCTTCTCCCTTAAGTCTGATTCCACTTACGGAAATTATGAGCGTGCATATATTTTAAGGAAAATACTTGCTAGCAACTTGATATTAATAAGTGCACATCACTGTGAGAAACATAACCTAGATGGTTTATTTTACCGATTAACAAAGAAAAAACGAATATATATAAATAAGCCTGTTTAGCACATTGATTTAATACAAACCCTCAACATCTTGCCTAAAGTATCCACTCATCTCTGCCTAACACATCTCTTACCTAGGAATCCATATAGACAAGCATCTTATGAGAAATGATCTTATCCTCAATGATCTTATCTTATGAGCATCTTATCCTCATAAAAGAATAAAAGGATATGAAACTTTTTTTTAATATAAATTCTTTATAAAATGTTAGCCGTCCTTCATAAATGCCATAAAGATGATATGGTTAATCTTTTAGAGTCTACAAAATTAAAGGTACTTTAAAGGAAGAAATTTTGAAATATCGTCATTTAAGCCCTGTCGGACTATTTCAATCAGAATTAAACTTACATGACATTAAAGCCCATTAAATTCTACATGGATATAGCGAGTTTAATCAAAATCGTTAAGGCCATTTTTGAGAAGATCGTAACAAGGTGAAAAATGCATAGTATAAACTGGCTCTTCTGGTAAGCTGATTTTGGTAAAAAGGTTGCTGTAACATCTCAGGCGTACAGTAGTGAAATGTGAAATTTCAGTTCCGTACGACTTTTCGTTTTTGCGCTAGAGTTACCACACGGACACACAGACCTTTTTGCGGGACTTGCTTATTTGGACTCAGGAGACCCGAAAATGTGTATTTCCGTCGAAAACTGGAATTCGAAAATTTTCAAAAAAAATTGAAAAAAATAATTTTCCTTACTGTATATTTCATATATAGGTAAGTGAAAGTAAAAAGGACTAAGGACCAGTAACGTCATTAGGATTCTCCCCCATATTGCCCCTTCTGGAACGTGCTCACCTCCCTATATGTAAACACCTTGGTAATAATGTACATTTAATTTGGCTAAATGATGGAATATGATAAGAACATTAAGCCAAGTTCCTTTAGGGATAGGGGAGGAACAATTAAAGGAGGCTCGCTCTTTAAGCCTTTCTCTACCTTTCCTGAAGAAAATGTCTAATGGTATTGGAGTTGTGTCTACTTGATTATTTAATTAACTTTAATTGCTTCCCTCCTCAGCTCACGTGGGGACATATAATACACGTGGGGTCACGCCTCCTCTCCCTCTCACTCCATCCAGTCCCTCCCTTCTTTCAATCATTTCCATCACGAAAAAAAAAAAAGGTATAGCGAAGTAAAAGGAGAGGAGAAATATCGGTAAGGTTAGGTGATGATATTAAGAAAACAAGGCATAAGAAAAACAAATCTGGTAACACACATATTCCGCTTATTTCCCTTTTTGAAATTGAGTTGAAAAAAACAACTTTAGGTTGAAATAATAATTGTATTTCTTTCTGTTCCTTGTCTCTGGGAAGTTTCGATACATTTTCTTCTACTGTGCTGTTCTAAGATCCTATACAAAAGAATTAAAAAAAAAAAGTGCCCTTAATCTGGGATCCCAAAGGTTAAATATAGACAAGTTTCAGAATTTCGTCCTCCTAAATCGGTCATATTTTCCACTGTGCGCCGGTGGAAATGCACTGAACAACTGAGCTATCGGAGCGCTGATAAGAGGGCTGCTACTGCTTAATGATGGCCAGTGTCCGAGCAGGACGCGGGACAGGACCCGTCTACCACGTGGAGACCTATCCAGCAACTAGCCTGCACTATTTATTACAGTTATTAAGTCTATTAAATGCACTCACCTAACAAATGTAGTTCTAACGTGTTCTCAATCACATACACTCATTGTTTATAAGCGTTGATAACAAAACATTAGTTAATACTAAGACTATTCACAGAATAAATTGAGAGCGATATTAAGGTATAACTTCAGTTGCCGCCATTGTCACCTGTGACTACCTCCATAAGTTACTCTTTTATTAAAATATGTTTATTTCCAGATGTTTCCATGTGAACTAGATAGGATGTTTTAAAAGTTCTATTATTAATTTTTCTACTAGACGTAAACACATATAATTTATTTTTATCTAAAAAAGTAATTTATTATAATAATAACTGACCGAAAAACTTGAAAACAATTCCGAGAAGGTAGACAACTGTTACAGGTTCCCGATCAGGAAAACTAATCAGTTGGAAGAGGATACAGTGTTGGGAATCGGGTCCTCACGTTTGGGTAGGGATGAGTCAAAGGAGGCGGTTGGATCCTATCTGCTTCACTTAGTCTATTTGAATAAGCTAATCTAGTTCCCCTACCTCCTCTCACAGGCTCTTCAATTTGTTTCCAAGCAGCCCGAACCCCCGAAGCAACTCAACTCTCTAATACCATTCCATGAGGAAAAGTTGGATTTTTACAACCCGGCTCAGACCCGCTTGTAAATTCGTGGCAGTAAATATGGAAAGAACACTTTCAGATTTTTAAGGCCTTCTTTATACTGGAAGCTACTCCTTAGGAGGAATTATTATTGATCTTTTCTACATTAAAAGATAAGCAGACTTGCTTAAAAGTCAAATATAGATTAAGTTATAATTATAACTTATTTAAGTGATTTAGATTTTTCACAACTTGTTGGATCTAGCATGTACGCAAATAGACCATTTTTTGTGGCTTGGGTCATTCCATGCAAATTTAAAAAAAATCTTTGGGATCTCAGATTTTCATGAAATTAGACACGATATATTCTTATATATAGCTAGGATGATTATTGAAATTTTAGTATTATATCTTAACTGGTTTTAAATTTAGAGCCACCAAACTTTGACGTTTACATAAGCTCGGCGCTCCCGGAGAAGTTTGGCTGTTTTTTAGAGTATTAAACGGTGAAATCTCATTACTTTAATTATTATATATTGTAGCCAGTGCGATCATAAGTACTAGAGAAATTCTATTTATTTTTCTTAAATAATTTCATTTGGTTCATAGTGTTTTTTTTCTTAAATGTCCATAGTTTAAGTAAAATTTTTGTTCACTTAAAACAATTAAAAAAAAAAAAAATATATATATTGAGCAGATAAAACCCCATCATTTTTATTGTTGCGACTGATAGCTAATATAATAGTACGTATTATAAAATTTGTATTTTTCCAATTGACGTATCTCCTTTGGTTCAAAATTAATTTTTTTTTTAACTATTCGTTTTGCTTTGAATTTATATTTTTAAACATTATATATTTTTTCTAAATCATTAGTGTATCGTGGATTGATTATTTATTGATTCCATAAACAACCATAGTTTTATTCCTATAATCTGAAATTTTCATGCTGTTTGATAGAAAAATAACAATAGTAAAATTGTATTTCTTTGAGTGAGCCAACTCCTTTGGGAGGCCGAGGTTATGGAAACGCCAAACTTTGGATGGCTCTAAATTCAAAACTAGTTGAGATATTATGCTAAAAATTCGAATATCATCCTAGCTATATAAAAGGATACATCGTGTCCAATTTCATGAAAATCTGAGATCTTATTATTTCTGAATGCATTCGCATGGAATGACTCGCTTGGTATTCAGATTCAGAAGACACAAACCCTCCATAACCAGGATATAATTAAAATTAAGGAATGCCTTCGATAAATAATGGATTTAGCTCTCAGGAATTTTTTTTTATTTTATTTTTTATCCTACGTGGTCATTTACTTGCGTATAGGGTCATGGCAATAGTGGGGTATTACGCGTGGGGTTTGCGTGTGCCACTGCTGTTAATACTTCTATATATTTTAGAAACTAAATATTCTAGGAAAAATATTATACACTAACTTACACACAAAATTGTTAAAGGTAATGGAAAGATAAAAAGCCGATAAAGATAACTGATTATCGTTGATAATGATATAATAGATTATTTAATAAAACACATGTTTCTATTGAAACTGAATTTAATTAATTCTTTAAAACTTTACATTCAAAAAACGTGTGTTGCGCGCACCTAGATTTATTTAAGTGAATGTATTGTAATATGTGAGTTGCCAATCAATGAAATAGTTAATATCGAATTAATTATAAGTGTTTCAATTAATTATATTCCTAGACTAATCAGATAATAATGAAAATTAGCTTATACCAACTAATACAATATTAATACTTAACGACATTATTGATAGATTAATGTTGTTAACTACTCTTAGAATATATAATGTGCGTTAATGAATAATTCGGCTTATTTAGAATGAATTATTCATTTGGTTTTAGATTAAATTGGTAAACTAATGGAACCCCAGCTCATCCAACCTAGAAAATACCATGTACATTTAACGTATTATTTGATTATTCTTATATATTGGAACAAATTGTTATGACATTCCATACATTTAATTATTTCGTCTGCTAAAATTGTAATAATTAAATTAATTATTGAGGTTAAGAAAATTTTTTATATTTCATGAAATGATGAATAATTTCGTAAAATAATACATTTCGTCCCCTAAGAATAATATACAGTGAACAGAAAAAGTCCAATTTGTCTGGCTTCATTTGATATATGATTATATAATCTATTAAATTATACATGGTTGATCTGAATAAAATACAAAAAAAAAAGACAAAACAATAAACATAGATAACAAAATCAAATGAGTTTATTTTAGTATTATCAAAGTCTAGATTTATCGCATAAGTGCGGAGGGTTGATTTTTAGGAGGTGGTTAAATAATTGGTGTTTAAATTTGGTTAGGGATTACACTTTTCGGAGGAAGATAGGTAAAGAGTTCCAACTTATGGTATTACGGATGATAAAGAACTTTTCATTGGATGCTGTTCTATGTGAAGGCCTACCCTCATAGATCGCTGGGTTTGGATCTTGCATTTAGATTGTGCACGGAAGAGCGCCGAGTAAAGAGGTCAAAGATATAGAACGGTTTCCTGGTTCGCAAGGACTGATAAACTTATTCAGTATTCTGAGTCCCCCATATACTAGGCATCCACAGTCAAAGTGGGGGAGAATGTGAGAAGACACCAAGAGATGACGGGAATTTCTAAGAAAAGAGTCACGGAAACGAAGGAGCTTTTTGAGGATAGAGATGGATTTTCTGGTAATTTAGGAAATATAGTTATTCCACGGTAAGTTTAGATCAAACATAAGACCTAGATTTATTATGGAGTTTTGGGATTAGGTAGGAGTTTTATTGAGAAGGAGTAATGGGTAGTAGGTGAGTAAATAACGGGATGGATTAGAGCCAATAAGCATTGCCTTTGTTTTCGTTGGATTCACGCTCAGCTTATTATCCGAAGCCCGGCGGTTAATGCTGTTGATATTTTCTTGGATTTTACGGGATACCTCGAGTAAGGATGGAAAGACAAGTAAATTTGTAGGTCATCTGCGTATAGATGATACTGAGAATGTTGGATAGATCTAGGTAGGCCATTTATGAAGATTGAAATTAATATCTGAGAGATGGATGATCCTTGGGGAACAGCTCGAGAGAGATAAAGCGATGAAGAGGCAGGTTTGTTTGGTATGATGACTGGGAACGGAGCGAAAAGAAGGATTGGAACCAGTTCATTTGGTATAGAACAGACTATTTGGCAAGGAAATATCTTGTAGTTTGGATAGGAGGATGGAGTGATCGACACAATCAATAGCTTTAAAAAATCAAAGAGAATAAGGATTGTGATTTTCTGTTCGTCTATAGAGGAAAAAAGGTCTTGGGTAATTTTCAATGAAGCAGAGTGCGTGGGATAAGCGGAACGGAAGCCTGATTGGTAAGAATTAAGAACTACATTTCCTCTAGGAAGGAAGTGATCTGAGAATTGACTATTCTTTCAAAGGGTTTTGATAAATTTGGGAGGATAGAAATTGGTTTAAAGTCAGAAGCTGAGGAAGAAGAAAGTACTTTATTCAATGGGCGTACAATGACCTATTTCCAAGAGGAAGGAAAAATGGAGTTTGGAAGGGAGACGTTATGTATGCGAAGAAGGGCAGGAAGGATGGCTGGGAGGCAAATATACTTATTTCAATGGTATAAATCAAAATTTTAATAAATATAAAAGTAGTTGTTTTCTCAAACTCTTTCAAGACGGTGATAAAGAACATAGAACTAAAAAAAAAAAAATGTGGTTATTAATAGTCTCATCAATGTCTAGTTAGGTTGTGAAAGCAGATACTAGATTTTATGAGATATGAAGAGTTCATTTGGCTCATGGTTCGATTGTCTACTGTTAGGGAGAAAAATCATTGAATCTCTAGTAAAAAAAAGCAAAAGTATTTGCCGTTTTTACTAGAAATTCAAGTATCAAAATTTTATTTTCCTCCCTAACCGTTGACAATCTAACTATGGGTCAAATGATTTGATTTTTTTTCACTTAAGGCTTAGTATCTGCTATATATTCAGTATAGGCGACTTGGATATTAATATTTTTGTATGCTTGGAGATCTCTCTTTTCCTTATCAAACCTTTCTAAAGAGATTGGAAAAACCTTCCTGCATACTTTATCATTTCCTTTATGTCTTTGTCCACCCAGCCCTGCTCATTTATGTGTGCGCCGAGATTAAATATAGAATGCTTGACGAGCTCAATCTTTTCTTCTACCTAAATATTTTCGTTTTGCCAGCATTTATTTCAATGTTCATTGGCTTAAGAGCTTCCTGGAGGACACGAATATTGGACTGGATATCCCTCCCATTATTGTCATATTATATATATATTGTTCCACTAACCTCTAAGACCTCTAACATCCCAGTCCACTAACCTTATTTTCTTTGTTATCAAACATCATCCTTTAAAAAATCATTTAGTTTGCGTGACACATCGTTCTGGAATTCCATACCTACCTCTATACGCAAAGCACCTTCTTTAACCTCATTTAAAAGCAGACTGTTCCTTCATCTTCTCAGCCAACCATCTTCCGATTGATTGTAAACAAAATGTTAGAATAATGGTCATATTCCATTTTAAATGAGGACCACTACAAATATGTAAACAATTTAATATATATTTTCCTTTTATTTCTTTTGGTTTTATCTATGATATTATAATATCATAAGAAAGACAATCATAATATTTCTTCACATACACACATATTATTATATAATTATAAACATATATGTATACTAAGTAGTCGTATTTATTTATTTATTATTATTATTATTTTATAAATAATATAAGTATATCTTAAGTTTGTATTTCTTTTGTTTTTAATTCTCTGCCAGACACAAGTCTTAGTTTTCGTACTTTTCTGTTATTCTTAGGGTACTGAAGGTCCCAGAATAAAATTTACTTTTCTTTCTTTCTTTCTACATATGTATATATATATATATATATATATATATATATATATATATATATATATATATATATATATATATATATATATATATATGGATGTATTAAATTGTTCTAACAAAAGGTTATATAAAGTAATATAGTTTTGGCAGTAGTAGTTGGAGAACATGCGGGAAGAGCCTCCGGAAACCCAATGAACATTTAACAATTAGAGAGAAGGGTAACCGAACCGATATGCGCATGCTCTCACTACCGCAATGCTCCTACCTCCTTCACGCGCAATGTGCGTACTATAAATGTATCTCCTCCAATACCCACAAATGGTATCGTCCGTGTCAGCGAAGGAAATAATTTCAAAAGGAAAAGTCAACGCTATGGAACACTTACTCTGTTTATCGAAGACCTTATCCATTAACTGTACATAATTATTGTTGTTTTTTTGGGCTTTTGAGGCGTAAAACACGGAGGTCATAAACGCCTATAGTTCTCTTTAATTAAAAAAAAATCAAAATTAATAAACTAAGCTTATAATGATAGTAATAATAATAAGATAAAATAGTAGGTGAGAATGAAAATAAATTAAAATACTATATTTTATTAAATAATAGGCGACTCTTAAGAAACCTGAACAGCGCTGAAATGTTGTATTCATTTTCGGAGAGTATGGAGGATATATTAGATCTGAGTCCAAATTTGTTTAAACTTGTCCTATAAAAAGGGTATTGGTCTAAAATGCGGCTGATAGTTAGGATAGTATTACAGTGTTGGCACTTAAGGGGTGGTCGTTTGGTAATGAGATGAAGATGGGTCATGTTAGTGTGGCCTATCCTTAATCTAGCTAGGACAACTTCCTCTCTGCGGCTTGAGCGATATGATGAGGACCAAGCCTTTAATGTTGTTTGGTGGTTTTAAGTACGTGGTTTAGTAACTATTTCGACATATCTTTTTTTCTATAAATAGTATTTTTTATATTTCTGTGTTATTCTCACTTACGCATGTATGAAATATATTGTGAGGGAAAGTATGGCTACAGTCAAAATTTTCTAATTCGAGTTTTTATCGGAAATACACGTTTTAGGGTTCCCTGAATTATAATTCTAGAATTCTAGAAATACTGCGTGTGTTAATTTGTGTGCGTGTGTGTGTGTGTGTGTGTGTGTGTGTGTGTGTGTGTGTGTATGTGTGTAGTACGTCTAGCTTTAAAACGATAAGTTATATCAAACTAAATAACGAAATATGATATATAATAATAATACATTATGATCACTTTTAATTGAGCTATATGAGCCATCTTCTTTTCAGTCGCCTTGGAGGATTATCGTGGATACATATGATGATAAGTTACACGCAAGAAAATTTCTGTGGGCAAGTTTAACATTTAAAGATGTATATTTATTTCAGCGTAAGCTAACAGGACATTTGTTGCTGTGGTTTTGAACGCCCCAAACAGGGCAAGATCACTAATTTAAAAGTTCCCTAATCCTTC
The DNA here is from genome assembly GCA_023052935.1 of Piezodorus guildinii. Taxonomy (NCBI): domain Eukaryota; kingdom Metazoa; phylum Arthropoda; class Insecta; order Hemiptera; family Pentatomidae; genus Piezodorus; species Piezodorus guildinii. The sequence goes on from CM041295.1 coordinate 110,660,977, forward strand.
AGTTGGTTTTTGAATTCTTTCATATCTCATATTCTCCCATTTTTTTTATCAATGTTATGATATTGCAGCTAACCGAATGTACCTGAGAATAAAAAATTGTCACAATTCGACATTAAATATGGCACTTCCACTCTATTCCAATCACAATAAAACCTACTCGACTTTCAATTCAAGCCCATTACATTTTTGATCGATATAGCGAGTTTATTCAAAATCGTTTAAGCCGTTTTTACTTCTAATAATAATAATAATAAAGGCTAACCGAACCCGAAGGTTTTATGCCGATACCACCAATCTCCGCCTGCACAGACTCGTCCAATGTTCAACGTTCAAGCCCAAGCCTTAAAGATCAGCCTTAACGCAATCCTCCCATCGACGCTTCGGCCTAATTTTTGGACCATTGGCGAATACCAACTTTCTCGGAAGCCGTTCCTTACCGAGCCCAACATTTTTACTCGCCCATTTGAGTCCCCGCGATGCTATCAAATCAATTTTACTCCTAAGGAGAAGCAAAATGCATAGTATCTCAGGCTTATCTTGTTAGCTTATTTTGTTGAAAAAGTTGCTGTAACTTCTCAGGCATAGATGTTTCAAAAGTTTCAGTTTCATACACTTATCATTTTCGAACAAGACTTACCACACACTCACCATTTTGCTAGAATTGGTCATTCGGACACAGACAATCCTAAGACGTGTATTTCTGATAAAAACACAAATTCAATAATTTTCACGATCGCAATATTTTCTCTTATTTTAGATTTCATATAATAGGTATGTAAAAGTAATAATTATATTTCACCACCTTATTGAGAATATCGGTTTGATGACTCATTTCAAATTAGTCTAATTAATCAGTAGCGAAACGTGAATCTGTTAATAAGTAGCTGTCCATATGAGTTAGCTAATTGTAACTAATTAACATAAGCTAAGAGGGACAATAGTTTAATTCACAGCGACGCTGTCAGGATTAATTAGAGGGAAGGTAGGGAGGGATCCCGGTTCCATTGTGTCACTTGCAACCAAATCAAGAGATGAGCCTCCCCAATCCCCGGCTATCTCTTACATATGCAACACCCTATCCTGCCCGATTGTTTAATCAGCATAAATAACTACTGTATTTAACAGGATATTCCTTTAAAAAAAATCGTAAACAGGAGAAAAACATATTTCTCTTAGGATTTGCAATCCGATATACTATGCTACTATTTCCTACCCTGTTTGATATTTACATCAATTATCTTCCCTTTCATATACATCATTCCCAATAACATATGTACGCTGATGACTTACAAATTTACCTATCCTTCCCTCCTTTGGACCTATTACTAGCAACAGAAAAACATCAAGAAGATCTGAACCGAATTAGTTATCAGGCAGCAGCCAGCAAGCTTAACCTTTAACTGGTGACTTGGGGTCTAAAGGACCCCAGAGCCTCTTTAAAGTTTTGTGTCAATGTCCATTGTCCCGATCCGATCGGCTTGTGAAAACCTAACATTACCTGTCTCGACATGATAGTAATATATCATCCTTTTTTAGTCAGTTTTATGTGTCAGTTTTATCAGTGTATTATTTGTAATGATGAAGTTTTTTGTTGACCGTAGAGAAATTAGATGAGGAAGATGCGGTCATTAAATAGAAACACAAATTAAAACAAATTGCTATTTTAATTATTTGCCGACGTTTAGGCCTATATTGTGGTTCTTTATCAGGGCTAAAAGAAACAAGATAACAACCAATGTAATTATAGACTCAATAATGCGTTAGGTATATAATAATAATATGGTGATTGTTATATAATATGTTAACAAAATTAAAATTAAACGTAAAATGATAATAAGACGATAATTATAAGATAAGATGATAAGATTTAATTTAATTTTTGTTCCCATATTATATTACAGTCACCATATTATTATTATATACCTAACGCATTATTAAGTCTATAATTATATTGGTTGTTATCTTGTTTCTTTTAGCCCTGATGAAGGCCCAGAATGTAGGCCGAAACGTAAGCACATAATTAAAATATCACTTGTTTTAATTTTTGTTTCTATTTAATGACTGCACCCCCTACCATCTTCCTCATCAGCATTACATTAGGACAGTGTTATTGGGGTCCTAAAGACCCCACCTCACCATTACTGTTCGGATTTGTTGAAAAGTGTGTTTTTCAATTTGTTGAAAGAAATTTCTCGTGATCGTGTTATTTTACGCACCTTTTTAATTTTATTTAGAGGCTGGGATCATCCTTGTTAAAGGATAACATGACGAGACGGTCAGAAAATCCCAGACTCCCCGAGAGCTTCGGTTTGAAGCTCAATCATTATTATTAGGGAATAAAAACCAGAAGAATCTAACTCATATCGTCAGGAGGCCCTTCCGAAGAAAAGGATATGTTATTTTTGTCCAAGAAACAAGGATAGGAAGTCATCTATAGTTTGTATTAAATGTAAACAAAATATTTGTGGACAACGTTCGGTTTTCTATTGCAAAAACTGTGCCTAATTTTAGCTGTGCATACATTCTTTACAATATAAAAGTTTCATTTTTTTATCATTTACCGTTTTTTAAATATAATAAACTTTTAGATAAGGATTTGTTTATATATTATTTTACAAATGTTTTCGTTGCTTAGAATATAACATTAAAAAAAAAATATATTAATAAAATATATTTAATAATATAAGGAATTTATTCAATTTTATAAGTATCCTTTCGTATGGTACCTATTGAAAATAGGCTTAAATAATGTATTTGACAAGAATAAACCATTCTAGATGTTTCAGGATTTAAAAAAATATAAATAAGGCCTGGGGTCTGAGAGACCCCTCCTCACCAATTTTAACTGTTAATTTCACCTCACTAGTTAAAGGTTAAGTTAAATGCAAAGAAGGCAAAGGACATTGTAATAGGTTCAAATCCCCTCCTTAAAACCCTCCCCCCAACCCCAAGACTGTTCCTAATAATGATACAATACACTTCTATCAATCCGTTAAAAACCTTTAAATCGCCCTAGATCAAACCCTTTCTTGGAAAAACCATTTCTCCGAAATCACTCGTAACACAAGATCCACCTAAATTACTTTCGTCACCTGCTTCCAATTGAAAACTACAGGCTCCTGGTTTGTTTCCTAACATTCTCACACTTTAACTTCTGCTGTGCGGTAGGTTTATGGAGGTGTCTCGGAGGATCTTGAAGGAAAACTTTTTATAAATTTATTTATTCATTATATTACAATTTGTCACAATGAACAATAATAATATTGCTACAGGATCACATTCATACAATATTTACAATGAAGGAAAACAGAAACGATTAATTAACTGCTTAATATGCTTCATCTTCGGGATATCCTAGGACTCTTCTGTCACCCGATTCTAAGAGGTGAAGTGGCTTTACCTTCCTGCCGTGTAAGTACCAACCGCTTCCTTCCTCTTCCAAGCTCTAAAATCCCGCCACCCATCTTACATCTCAGATATGTTTTCATAAAAATCCTCCGTCCATTCGTCCAAAACTCGTTCACGGCCTTCAGAAATGTGTATGACGCTATAGAACCGCAGCTTTCGACAGAACCTTCCTAATTCGCTCCTCGTCCGTACAGGATTCTATTCCTCATATATTCGTCACTCCGATACTCCACCGACCTTCAAATCCCATCTATTCAATCACTTCCTTTCTGTCCAATCATCAAAGAAATAAAATAGATTTGCTAATTTCTATAAAAATAGTAAAAAACATAGAGAAACGATAATATTTTATCCTGTGTTGCATTTGCACCTTTAACTATATTATTTCACTGAAATCCCATCAATATTTTAAAGCTCTTTCAATCGAAATTTGAATTACGACTTTCATATATGCTCATATTTTCGTCTAGTTTGGTTATCAAGAAATTTACCAATTACCAAGAAATAAACTTGGTTATCAAGAAATAATACAATCTGCCGCTTTCTGGGACAATAAGTATTACAGGTAGAAGAAATCATTTATCCCAAATGTATAAAGTAAACAAAAATTACATAAATAATTACGAGAAAAATTAAATAAATACTAAATAAAAATTTCCGTTTGTTTGTTTGTTTGTTTATTCATTAAACGTCACTATATGCTGCTGTGGCTAATTGGACAATGCTTCAGTGGGAGTCCTAAATTTTGCCTATCCAGGTTTAATTAGGATAGGGATCTTTAACGAGTACCTGACATTGTACAGGCTCGGAACCACCTTTTTAGGTCTCTGAAAGACGGCATAACTAAGGATTTTTTACTCACATTAAAAAATCCTAGGGTCACCTGTGGGTTTGAACCCGTGATCTTTGGCATGGAAGGCTGTTATGCTAGCCATTACGGTACAAGTGACCCTACAGTGTTTTCTGTATCAAAGCCTGATGTACCTAAATTTCAGAATATACAATTTTCACAATTACAATAGTAATAATAGTAATTATTATTATTATAGTTGTAATATAATTAATTAATATTTTTTTTATTATAAGTGTATTTATTTGAGTGATTATATTTATTTTTAGGTTCTTTTTAAATAAAAGAAGTGATCCATATTTTTCGCTCACAAATATTTTAATTTTTTTTTTCTCTCCAACGCTTTAGCCTTTTGCCATTTTAAAGAATTCTGCTAACATAATTCATTTTAAAATTAAAAGTTAACTAACATTTAGCTTTCACACAGTTCTAAAATATTTTACATACCTTTAATCTGTCCTGTCTATTGCTTACATAAAAAACATATATATATATTGTCAAACTATAACAAAAATATATACTTTAGGCTGAAACCAGCCTTGTCAGCTTGTTATTATCTACTGGATTAAGGTGATATATTCATTTTACTTTTAACAACATTCGATCTTAACTCTCTTATCTTTACTCAGAATATAATAATTTCAAAAAATACATTAAATAATAATTAAATTAATATTATCATCTATATTGTTCCATTATAATTAATTTGTTTTTAAAATTATATAACAAAAAGATATCTAAAAAATAACTTTTTGAAGCAGCACTATGATTAAACGGCATTAAACGTGACGATGGGGTTGAGGTTGAGTTGCAAAATGTTTGCTTTTAATAAAGACACCAATTGAATACAAATTAATTTAATTTTCCAAAATTCAAAATTTAAACTGAAATACAAAAACATTCTTCCTTTTTTAAAAACACCGTCAGTTATATAAACTTGAGTGTATGGAATCATATGAAGTTTCCTTATTGGTCCCGAAAATTTTAAAAACCTTTTCAGAGAAAATATTTTAAAAGTACATAAGTATAAATACCTACTTAAGTGTTTATGTTGTAGAGGAAATGTTTGAATATGAATTGGAACTAAATTGATTATGCAATTAGTACAACATGGAAAGAACTGATATTTTCAAACGCGTTTTTAAAGGTTTAGTGTGTTTTTTAGATTAAATAAATAAATCTACATCATTTACTTTAAATTCATCCCATTTTATACAAGTTTTCAAATTATGTATGAAATTTATTTCTTGTTCTTTGTTCCACAATAGTTTCGGTAAAAGTGGTATTAGCCTGTTATTATTATCTACATTTAAACCTGCCAGAATTAATTTTATCGGTAGGTGATCCGAAAATGTTTCCGGAACAATTTCGAAATGTCTAATATTTTTTACATAGCTAGTAGATGCCATGCCCAAATCAATGGTGGAAGATCCTCTGGCGGATATAAACGATAGCTCTCCTTCCTCATCTCCAAGCGTTCTTCCATTTAAAATACTAAAACCATGATCTTCACAAAATTCCGCAACTTTAATTCCTCTTTCATCTATTTTACCGTCTTTTGAATGTCTGATTTCAGTTGTTAAGTTAGTTCCCTCTAAAATTTCATTAGGACATATTTGCAAGTTTCCAGTGTGAGCATTCCAGTCACCGATAAGAACAACATCATAATTTCTAGTTAATTCAATTAATTCTATTATTTCATCAAATTCACTATTCCAATTACTGGTATTTAAATAGATCGGAACCAGATATATTTTTTTTCATTAATTTTTAACTTAATACAAATTTTATTTTGAATAATGCAGTATTCAACTTGATTTTTATTGAACTTTGTTTTATTAAATCCATATAGATATCCCCCACTGGCTCTTCCCATTATTCCTCCCTTTTTAGCACCTATAAACTTCAATGCGAAATCTAAAATTTTTTGTTTATAAAATAACACATTTTCTTCTACTAGAAATGTCTCTACCAACAGAAAAATATCGAATTTTTTGACAAATTCAAAAAAAACATTTTTTTAGATTTAATTCCCCTTATATTATAAAATAAAATATTTATCTCACCTAAATTATTAATAATAGCTTTATCACTCCCACTTATACCATTTTTTACACTAACTTTCCTTCGTTTTTTGAACTAGCACTGGAGGTAGACGGTTGACTATTTTGTATATTATGTAAATAAAGCATTTATTCATTCATTAAATAAATAACTAGCCGCTACCGAAATGGAATTCATGGCACAGGAAAAAAATATAATATCGCCTATATCACCCCTCTTTATATAATCTACAGCTATTATATTATTTAGTGTTTTTGAAGTGGTAATATGATAACAGACAATCCCACCATCAGTATTGCTTCTTTTATGAGATCGTAATAAATATTTTATTTTATTCTCTGCCTCTTAAGATCATATTTTATGAAGAATGTAGTGCGAATAAAAGGTACTCATAATTTTTTAAATGGCCCTTACTGAAATAAAGAGTCTATTCAGGTATTGGCAGTTATCAGAGCATTTTGAATGGCGTTCACTTAAGGAAAATAGTGTTTTTTAAAATTATTTATTATAAATCAAAATTATGAAATGTAACAACGCCTTTAATTATCGAATAATCAACAATTTAACAACAAAAGCTTACATCTTTGACCTATTACTAGTAGTAAAATATGTTTTTAAAAACAAATAAATCTATTTATCCAGAGTGATAAGTTCCATGAAGATGTTATTCCAGATAAAGAAAATGAAAATCCCGAAAAGGGAAGGATTTTGAGGAATGCTAGCACGTGAACAATATAGCCAGGGTATTTCTCAAGGTTTGGCGCTGCTATTTATCACTTAAATTGGACAAAATCCCTCAGCAAAATAGAATCGTTAGTAATCCTGTTGACATCTGTATTTGCCACCGTTATATCTGTAGTATTTAATAGTTTTATATTATATATATTATATATATATATATATATTTATATATATATATATATATATATATATATATATATATATTATTATATATTAAGAATATATATTATAATATATTTTTATACATACGTTTATCTATGTTTTAGTTATTTCAAAGTTTAAGATAATGTGATTTTCGGGGATTGTCGATTTTAAAAAATAAAAAAATAATAAAATAAAAGGACTAAACCTGTTTCCTTCGCCTTCTTAAATTTCAAACATTTAATATAAATTTGAAAAATTAATTATGTTCAGTGAAAACTTATATTTCTTTAATATAAATTATTATCTACAACAATCAGCCTTTACTTTCTTCTTAATTATAACCTACCATTCAATAATTAAGACAATATCATTTGTAAATCTCAAGGTTTCTGACCATACATTATACATCTTTATTACAAATTATTATATATAAAAAAATAATAAGTTGGTAAGTGTTATATTTGGTCAACAGTAAAAATATATAAATATATATATATATATATATTATACGGCTGGAAACTGAAGATTAAAAATAGATATTTTTTAACATACTAAGTTGGAAAATATAATGGAGAGTGGTGGAAACAGCATAAAAATATTAAATTGACCGACACAATGATTTTATTTATTTTTTTGACTATTTAATCTAAAATAATTTTTTTCATCGAAATGCAGCTGGGTGAGATATAGGCCTAATCACCTTGCAGGGGCGTATCGTTGAAACAGTACGAATCTCTTACCCCTGGGCCTCGCGGTGTAGTCTCCTGCGAGACGTAATATTATATTATTATATAATAATATAAATAATATAAAATAATATATATATATATATATATATATATATATATATATATATATATATATATATATATATATATATATATATATATATATATATATATAATATATATATATAAATATAAATAAATATATTAAAGAGTTTCCGCCGAACATTTTCCTGCACATTCCGAAAACGGAAACGAATTTGATATGGGATCGTGGTCAGAATATCCCTACATCTCTTTCCTCCATATGTTGTATGATTTCGTTAAACCCAATGGAGAAATAAATTTTTGTAAGGTAATTGTTTTTTGTTATCTTCCAAGAAATATTTTCATCTGAGTAATTAGAATGAAATTACAAACATAATTGAAAAATCCCTTTATATTTTTTTCCCGATACATGGAAATATTTCCTCTTGCCTTCATTGAACTGTTTGAATCAAGGAAAAGCGATCCTAAAAGTCTATAATAATGATTGAAAATTACAGATTTATGTATTAGGTTTTCGATTTATTCAAATGAATATATTTTTATCTTCGTTTAATCAATTAATGAAATATTCTTATCCTTTTATGAAATATAATAACTATTTAGAAATAACAAAACTTTTTTTTTATGAAAGAACCATGCCTCTCACACACTTAAGATGTTGAGTTTTAACTTCATGTAAGATGACATAATATAGTTATATTCCTAAATGTGTTTTTAAATTTCTTGGTGTATCTAGAATTGTTCAGTCTATAGATATGCGGATACGTACCGAAAAAAAAAGTTAATAAATATAAATATAGAGTTTGAAATAGATGGGATAAGACGAAATATATGGTTTGTAATAGAAAGAACCTACGTCTATATGGCAGGGATATGTGAAGGTATAGGTAACGACATTAGAGTAAATCGAAGTATTTTGGTTCTATAATAACTACGGTTAAAATTTGAAAATAATAAAAAATAATTGAAAAAGGTTTCCCTAACCGTTACTATTCCCCAGATTCTATCATATCCCGTGACCTATGGAATCATATGACATCACCACAATACCTTTCTAGCTTATTACTGCTGACTCGACGAGGGTTGTACAATGTTACCTTTTTAAGGTTAATATTAAATAGAAAATATTGAACAAATTACTTAAAAACACACAAAAAAACAACAATACTTTGTTTCTTAGTGCAACATAAAAAATTGAAATATCGACATTTAAGCCCATTCAGACTATTTCAATAAGAATGAAGCTTGCATGATATTAATGATCATTATATTTTACATCGATATAGCTTTTAATTAAAAACCTTAAAGCCGCTTTTCAGAAAAACGTAAAAAAGGTGCAAAAATCATGCATGGTATAAAGTTGGTTTTCTGGTTAGCCGATTTTGTGAAAATGTTGCTGTAACATCTCGGGCGTATAGCTGTCTTAAATATGTAATTTCAGTTTCGTACGACTTCTAGTATTTGCTCTAGAATTTATCACATACACACACACGGGCGCGGGCACACACACATGTCTTTTTTCGGGACTTGGTCATTGGGACTCAGGGGACCCTAAAACATGTATTTCCGTCAAAAATGTTGAATTCAAATATGTTCACGATCGAAATACTCCCCCCTTACTATGTATTTTATATATAGGTAAGTGAAAGTAAAAAAAAAACAAAAAACAGAAATAAAAAAAATTGAAGTACCAAATAATTTCAAACCTGTCTCCTACAAAGAAAATAAAAGCCTTCCGCCACTCACCCGGAATTCATTGTTACATACATTTTCCTTTGTTACAAGATAGATATTTGTCATAATCGAGATTATGTTAATGAGAAGAATCGGAGAGGGGAAGGTGGAAGTGGTGGGAGGGGGGTTTGGAGGTGAAGGGGAGGGGATGTGAATGAGAAGTTAAAGTAGGGCTATGAATACGAAAGCACGGCATTAGCTCTCATAGCTAACTTGGTCTAGGGAAAGAACTTGCCCTCAGAGGATCTTGAGAGCTTGCAATCTCAATCATAACAATCTCCTTCCAGCTACGACAGGAATAGCTTACTTGTATCTTAAACAATAAATATACATTGTTTTATTTATATTCACAGTTTCTATCTAAGGTTTGTGGTTTTTATTACCATTTAAAAGACTAGCAACTTCTTCAGGGTTCTAAGTCTTCAGCAGCGTATCTGGTGAAATATTAATTAAAAATTGAAAACACGGACAAAACCAGGAAATTACTAGACGACCTTTCCTCAGACCAAAGTCCAGTTCTGCTTTCCTTGCATTCGAGCTTTGTCCCTAAACCTACATTGATAAATTTACTTGTAAAATGGGACAGATTTCGACCTGACTTGGAGACCGAAATGGACTTAAGACTTCCACTAAAGACTAAACACGATATCGACAAATCCATTCAAAACTTACTGACTCAATGACTAGCAGTATATGTGATAATACAACAACCACCAACATTCTCCTAACAAACTAACCATCCAGAGTAATTGATTGGTATGTGCACACTACCACAGTGAGCTGGTGTGCCCCGTCATGCTACTAGTTGATATAGTTTATTACATTTTATTATGTTGTTGTTTTTTTTATGCTTAGTATTATTTTATTTATTTATTTTTTTTGTATTTATTCAATTTCCTTCTTACGACTTTGTGTATTGTTTTTCCACATTTCTCTGTTTATTGTTTGCAATGTGTAGATTGTTTAGCGTTGTTTTTTTTTTTTTGGTTTATAATAGGGCCCGATGACAATAGCATTGGTTCTTTCTCTCCATTCTTAAGGTTTAATGTTACGCCTAACCCGCTCAGTTAAGTTTATGAAAATTTTCGTTAACTGTCGTGAGATGGGAAGGTAGAGACCACGGCTTAGTCGGGCTTAGCCCCGCCTTTACCTTGTAAACATTCTATTGTATATATCTAGGGCTAAACATGGAAATGAAGTAAGTATGTTCTAGTTATTGTGCGTGTTGTTTCTATGTCCTTTACTCTTTATATTTTATTTAAGTTAATTAACGTAACTTATATATATCTATATATATATATTTTTTTTTTTTTTCAACAACAATTTTTATTGAGGAAAATTACAATCTGTCCCAATTTGGACATCAATAGTAGTGCTGAAAGATATCATACATACTATCATTCATACAATATTTACACGGCATAAAATTACAATATACAAATATATACACAATAATGAATCAATACAAAAATCAAGAATTCACTTATACCTATATACACATACACACACTCATACATACATCACATTGAGTGGAGAATCTAGCCAGTGCTAGAACTCCAATATATTTACAAAAGGTCGCGGGGCCACTGCCGTTTCAACCTTCTAGGTGGATTGTATGGATGAGTATATATATATATATTTAACTGACCATAGCTGAAACGTATTATATTATAATAAGGGTTATGAATTGAAACCATTTCAACCGCTTTCATCATTCAGACCGTTGCAAACTAATTACCATAATTACCATAAATTAAAGTTATAAATTAATAATTAATTCTATAATAGGGCTGAGGAGTGGACGATGGGGCCGAATTTATGGATAGCTCATGATGTTCATACCTCTGTGACACTAATCGGATTCTGCGGTTTCTCCCGGTCCCCGTGGGGTCAACCTATAAATTATCTATCATCTATTATATCAAATTTATCAAATACCTCTGCCCCAATTTAAACAGTTCATTCATTATATCACTATCTGCATTTTCATTATTAGTTATCTGCGTTTAGGTTGTATATAAAATATATTGTGAAGACCTACACTTATTTGAATGTGTAAATATACAATGACCCAGTATCTAATATTTCACTATTGAAACTCCTTCAGAGCTTTCAGAAAAAAAAAAAATAAGTGATCTGTGAGTTATATTACACTATGGCACACTTGATTTACACATGGATAGTTATAAATATAAAATAGTTAAAAAATTTATTCTCGGATCAAGTATTTCGACAAAAAATAAAAGTGAAATAAATGTTTTTCTTTTTCATATAAAGACATTGATATTAAGGCATCAAAATAATCATTGTCGTTAATGACACTAAAACAGGTAAGAAAGATTTTTTATGAAAGAAGTTGAAGGAGTCGCTACAACAATTAAAGATTTTTCATTTACACTTGACACCACTCGGAACCGGTAACTACTATAATGCCTCAGGTCAAACACAATTAATGCACGAAAGTCAATGTTTGATTAAGGTCATTTTTTTATTGATAAAATACTTTTTTTTAATTATTTACTAAATAAAATTTAGATTTTTTTTCATTTTATTAATAGCATCTTTATTATGTATAGAAGGAAATGTTTTAGCACGATTCAAAACAAAATGGAATGGGCAATCAGTACCTTCTTAATATAATTGCATTTCTAAATCGCGTTTTTAAGGACTTTTTTAAAAAGGAAGTTTCTTAGAGGAAATCGGGTTGCGAATTCCGATAATAATAAACAGAACTAACATACAAATCTGTCGAAATACAATGTCATTTAAAATACCATTTAGTACTTTCAGGAGCTCAACTTCAACTTTTAGGAACTCTCAATTCCAAAGTTTAGCTCAAGTTCAAAAAACCTTTATCTAAGACTATTCAACAAATTCAATGCTCCTTACGTAAAAAAGTTACTACAAACGTTTACAGCGTAATTTATGTTTATGAAAGTAATTGCTAAGTCATTTAATACGCTTTAACATTCGCCAAAAAGAGTCCCCCGATTAGCTCTGCCTAGTTTCATCCGGGAGTGAGACACATTTGTTGTCCCAAGTCCTCAGAAAATCTCCATCAGTAGAAAAATGTCCACATGAGTTTCATTTTCACTTGCAGGAAGAGTGTAAAGTCGCAGGGAGCAAGGTCTGGACTGAAACGAGCTCAGAAGTGGCAGTAGGTGCCAGGCTAGGTCTTCATTCTTCACTTTGCTCCCAGGTATTTTATGGACTGGATTCATTTAATTAGGTATCGCACAGTGCACCGTTTAGATCTTACTCTTCTGTGCCCAAAACGACACGCTCAACAACCCTGCTCTATTTGACAAATTCAGCCTTTTTTTTTCTTTGAAGAATGCATTTTCTAGACATTATCAGGTGGATCCTCTTCGTTCACAACATTGTTACGAACATTGGCAGGAAGAACATAGAAGAACAGCTATGTTTCGTCTCCTGCCACGATGCTGTTTACATATTGATATGGTCCCTTATCAAACATGTTTCAGGACGAGACCACACGCTGAGTCCTTGCTCAGACCACTAGATAAAAACGTGTTTTTACCTTTTAATGGTCTTTCAGAATCGAATGAATTTCTGGTGCATAAAGGAATAACATCTCCTATATCTATTGATATGTCACTCGCATGTCTCTATCAAGCATTTTGTTCAAAACAGTAATGTTTTGCAGGAAGGAATTAGTCTGGGTGGCGGTCTGCAAATGAAACAACTAAATAGCTTCAACTATTTATTGCTTGAAAACGTTTCGACCCCTATTGTGGGCGAAAGGAAACTGAAATGATTCGCTCTCTTGCCTTTTTTCTCTCTTAGCTCCAGAATGAAATTGCATCTTTCGAATTCTGTGTACCACCTGAATTTGGTAGTTCGATGGGTTCAGTTATTGATTCAATTTAAGTTTCATCTTCTATGCATTGATATATTGCTTGCACTACACACCAAATTATATCTCAAAATTGTCCTTACATTACTTCGTGACCACGAACCCATAGAACTCATTTTTATCTGTGACTGTTAGAATGAAGAACTGACCCGAGAGATGTGTTACTGTTTACTACTATGCAGGAATGGATTGCCTGGACAGAGAGTCACTTGCATCCTCCTGGATTTATCTGTCAAGTTATATTACAAAATTTTGTAGTAGCCTTTGTACGCTTCGCTTCCAGGCTTGGGCCCACGCCAAAATTTTAGGAATATCTTCGTCACTATTACAACCTTCGCAATATAACCTCAATTATTTATTTAGTTCGTCGTAAAAACTATTCCTTTAGTTATTCTAACTACACGAGATGAGAATGGAAACGATTTAGATTCTTAATAATCCATTCGCTTGATTTCATCCAAAATATGTCCTTAAATTAATTAGGTTGTTAGTACAGATAAGCCTGGGTATAGGAAGAGAGGAATGGAAACCGGAATACTGAGTTAATCCCTAATCTAATAGCGACAACTCCTTTCTTAGCTTAAGTTCCCTTGTTCTTGTCTGGCAATCCTTCACTCTATGTACAACTAAATTATTAATTATGATGTTAATTCTCCATGCTTTGTACGCCGCATTAACATTCTATAAATTTTAGCCCTTATTCCATGAGCACTTTATTATTCTGACTTTTTATCTTTTACAATCCTTATCCATCCCCTCCCATCATAAGAATCCTTCTTGAAGGCTCATCCCAGAATATTTTAAAAATGGAACCTTTCATAAACCAACATAAAGATTAAGGTTTTAGAATAAAATGTTATCTAACATGTTGAGTTCTAGAAAGTAAAGCAGAGTGATAAAAATGAAAGATATGTAAGTAATTTTTGTTGATAATGATTTTTTTTAAATTTATTTATTAAGAGATAATACAATCTGCCACCTACTGGGGCAATGAGTAATACATCTAGAAGAAACCATTCATCCCATATCTACATCATAAAAAAAAAAAAAAAAAAAAGTGTAAATATTGTATGAATGTTGTGTGTATGACATCTTTCAGCACTACTATTGATGTCCAAATTGGGACAGATTGTAATTCTATCAATAAAAATTGTTGTTGTAAAAAAAAAATAAAAAAAAATAAAAAAAAATAAAAAATAAATAATATATATAAAAAATAATTACAAAAAAATACAAGAATAATTAATAAAGAATAAATAAAGAAGAAAAGATATATGTATATAAAATAATAAATAATATATATATATATATATATATATATATATATATATATATATATATATATATATATATATATATATATATATATATATATATATATATATATAAGAAAATTAAAACAACTTTGATCTCATTCGTACCTACCTAATGATTTTTAATGTTTGATTTTTATTATTATTGTTATTTAAATTTAATCTTTCCTTATAAATAATATAATTGTTTCATTAGTTCAAAACCGGTAGTCAAAGAAATTTAGAGAAAGTTGAGTGTTAGAGCAAATGTTTTTTAAATTTAATTTATTTAAATGGAAGAGTTATTATTGACTTATTTCCTATTTTGGCTAATTTGGTGGAAGTATAATATTATTTGATTATATAATATTAAATAATAATAATCATATGATACTATTATTAACAAGTATGGATTTTAAGAGCTCCCTTAGGCTCCCCTAGTTGCTCATACCTCCCCGCATTATTTGATATTAATAATTTCTCAAGTTAGCCAATCAACTGAGACTGATGGAATTTTGCATATGAATAGGTAACTTACCCTTTAGAGGCAATTAAAGTTTTTGGATCACTTGGGGTCAACGAACGAACTCCAAGAAATTGGTCACTATTCAAAGACCATGTCTATATAAGGGATTGAGGGTGGTTTACGCTCGAAAAGGACTCATTTTACTATTTTGAAGGAAATGCTCGATTTTAATATTTTAAGGACGTATTTAATTTTTATTTTAAGTTAAAGTCTCGACATTCTCGTTGAAAAGATTCTTAACTATTGACATGTCATATAACTAGGAAACGTTTTAAAATGGAAGAGAACTAATTTTTTTTACTTGATTCTCCTTTAAAAAGGACACGAATCAAAATATTTCAGTCGTAACTAGAACTATCACCCATTAATATATAAACTCTCTTCCCGATGCAAAATGATATGTAAGGAAGGGTGGGTTACGCGCAAAAAGGACTAATTTTACCATTTTGTAGTATATGTCTGATTTTAATATTTTAAGGACTGTTTTAATTATTAATATTATTTTTTAGATTCTAAGTTCAAGTCGAACTTATAAATAAAGCTAAAGTTGTAAAATAAAATACATAGAGTTTTGATGGAGACATTTATTTCCCATTAAAACATATAACAATATAAATTACTATATAAAACAGTTACTTAAGTTGCTACGTTTTTCATTATTGTATATTGTACTCTACAATGCTTGGTATTTTTGTCAAAAATCTTTTTCTTTCTAAAGGTATATTATACACCTATATTACTATTTCTTCCTGAATTCATTCTTTAATTCATAATTTTTATCAACGCTAGCAAAGAAAAATTATTACTTTTATCATATAAACTAAATTTTAAAAAATATTCCGCATTAAATAGTGGTTTTTCTATTTTTTATTTTTTTAGAATAATGCAATTTCTTAGGAATATTTCTTTAATAATCATTAAAGTAATAAGTATAAAATTAATATAACATAATTACATCGCCTTTGTTCCCTTCAAGGGGAGGCCAAGTAAAGAAAAATGTTCTGTGAAAAGGAAAAGAGGGAAGGGGAGCTAGCGCCCTAAAGATTGTGAGTTCGATTCCCAGTCCCGGCGGGGCTTTTATAAGGATGTAAATAAATGGGGATTCACTCACAGCCTCTCCCCCGGGTATGAGAGACCCGTCAGCCAAATGGTGACCACTCACAAAAATAGGTTTAGGGTGTGATGACCCTATTCTACAAAATGCGCCGTGAAACGTGAGTGTAATCTCCCAGGAGATTACACCTCGAGGCCCAGGACCTACACAGCCTGTCGCGCCACTGGAAGTCTTGCTCTTATTATTCCAAAAAGTACAATGCCCATATTATATTGCTAGAAAGTTATTCAAAGAAAAAATAAAGTCATAAGAATCAAAGTCAATCAATCCAAATGCAAACATGTAACCTTCACCCTTCGAAGACAATCCTGCCCTCCAGTTCTCTTTAACTCCAGATAATTCTCTTTCTCTGACACAGTCCGGTATCTTGGTTTCCTTCTAGACAAAAGACTAACTTGGAACCCGCATACTAGACTTAAACGACAAGAACTTAATCGACGATTGGGCCAATTATACAGACTAATGAACAGAAATTCGAAACCATCTATCGAAAACAAACTACTAATATACAACACAGTACTGAAACCTATCTGGACCTACGGACTTGAACTGTGGGGGACAGCCAAATATTCTAACATCAAACGCATTCAATCCTTTCAATCCAAAGTCTTGCGAACAATAGTTAATGCTCCTTATTATGCATCCAACCATACCTTACGCCACGACCTAAATATTCAATTTATTTTAGACCTTATACCATCAAAATTCTCTAAATTCCATCAAAACCTTATCCATTACCCTAATCCGCTAGCTTAATCCTTTTCCAGCTCCACACATCCTCACAATCCCCCTAGAAGGTTGAAACGGCAGTGGCCGTTCTAGCATTGGCTAGATTCTCTACTCACGTGCTGTATGCTTGAGAATTGCATATAGGTATGGGTGATTTCTGTATATATTCTTATTGATTCTGTTAAGTTTATATGTATATTGTATTATTATTTTATAAAGTTATTGTTTTGTATATATTGTGTGAATGTAGTACGAATGTTGTACTTTATCACTATTAAAAATGTCCTAAATTGGACTGGATGTAATATTACTCAATCAAAAATTGTTTAGAAAAAAATAAGAGAGTTATTGGAAAAGTGCAATAATTTGGTAAAACAGGAAAAAACCAACTTCAGATTTTAATAAAATAATAATCAATCAAATTGGTCCAATAATAAAAAAATGACAGATTTTTGTGTTTTCTGTAAACTTGTATAAAGAACCTTTTGGAAATCAACGTCTCAATTGAGACGTTGATTTCCAAAAGGTACTAAAGGACATTTTTTTCAAAGTTGATATTTTCACATATTTGTATTCTAACGGTTTGGTTTTATCTAAATCCGTCATCAAATTTTATCCAAGAAACTTAAAAATCCTTTAAAAAAGTCTTTAAAAATTTCATTTCATTCCAAAAGGTACTAAATCCACATTTTATTTCATTCCAAAAGGTACTATATCCATGTTTCGTTCCAAAAGGTACTATATCCTATGTAAACAGATATAACCTTTCCTTTCATTTCCTTCCAAAAGGTACTATATTTCCTACTAAACGGCAGAAGCACCTAACCCCGTGATATATCACCATTAATTTATTGTTTTAATCATTTTGTGCATTTTTATTGGTTCATTTAGCACGTCTTGAATCACCGCTATTATTTTGATCACTGGTTTTAACCTAATAATCAGTTTTTAGGCTATTTGAAACAACTTAGTTGCGTCGCTTTGGTTCTTTTAGGTTGTCAATTAAATTAAGTTTTTTCATAGTATTTCTTCTTGCAGCAACATAAATTTGGTTTAAAATTTTTCAGAAACTCACATTTTAATAGAATAATGGTATTTTATCCAGCAAATAGTTGGAATTAGCATTCCACGAACTTGCTAAATATGTGAAGAAGATCCGTGCATGATCTAACTTAGTAGTCGATTTTTTTATGTAAAATAAAAGCTCAAAAGTTATTATTTATCAGTATCTATGGTTAAATATTGTATACACGTCGTTAATAATATAATTAAATTTGCTAAATTCACACAAATAGTAAATACAAGTTCAAAACAAACTTCATAATTACATACTTTCTTATTATAGTTCCATAAATAGATATATTGTCCTTTGAATATTCACTTTCTTTATGAATAATAGATAATCAATGTAATTAACCAACAAAGAAAGATGTTTCTCAGAGGGAGAATAAGGAAATGTACATAACTTAGTAATTAACGATTTAAAAACGTTAGTTATCGGTATTGTTGGATCAGGAAGGTTATAGTGACTGTTACCAACTTACCTCGCGTTATATTCTTCCAAAAAGTACTATATCCCTTTTAATTCGTTCCAAAAAGTACTATATCCATGTTTCGTTCCAAAAAGTACTAAATCCATATTATATTGTTTAAAAGTCATCGGAAAAGTGCAATAATTTGGAAAAATGAGTTGGCAACACCTTTATAAATCATCTTTTGATTTTAATAAAAAAAGAATCACGTAAATTAGGCCAATAATAAATAAATGACAGATTTTTGCGTTTCCTGTAAAATTCTCTAAAGTGGATATAGTACCTTTTGGAAATCAACGTCTCAATTGTGGAAAAGATCGCTAGCTCTCGTACTAATAAGAAATGGTGAATGGCGGGGATACCCCTTACCCTGTACCCTGTACCTTCTGCTTTAATTCCAGGTTATGTTTTCAATCAGGGTTCTTCTCTGGAGCAGTTCCTTTATGCTGCGGCAATATTAAGTTCGGGCTAGTGTAAGGAGCATTGTCGAGAGATCATACAGAGGGGGGGGGGCTCTTTTGTAAAAAGCTATTTCCTTCATAAGAATAGAGTAGGCGGATCTTCTCCCTTGCAAAGCTTTAACAAACAAACTAGAGCCGCTACCTACCAGCTAAGTACGTTTTATCTCAAGTCATACGGTGCATTATTACGTCAATACGATCAATTATTTCGTATTCATTTTTATTTGAAAATTAAAAAAAATGTAAAATAAATAAATAAATGTATCTGAACGATCTATGAAGGTTTTTGAGCTTAATAGAATAGAAAAAAAAATATTCTGAGACAGAGTCCCTTAAGAACAATTAAGATATACGATGTGTCCGGCTAAAGGCCAAAGGATTATAATTAATTTTTGTTTACAATGATATCAGAAAAAAAAATTGATTGAAGTATAAAATAAAATAACAGAGTAAAATAAATAACTTCTTATAGATTAAAGTGTTGAATAAAACAAAACATTGAAAGTGGTTCATATCATAATAACTGATTCATTAACTAAGTTTAATATAAACAATAAATAATAAACTTCCTTTATGAATTGATGTTTGATTTGAAATGTCAGGTTTGTTGAGCGTCTGTTTGGGATGACAGTAGGTACTGAAACAGCTGGGACTTGAATGATGGTAGTGATGAAGCATGACGGGTAGGTAGGGAATTCCAGAGAGTAGTAGAGCGGACAAGAAAGGAATTATCAAAAGTTTTTGTTCTATGGATAGGAGTTTAAAGGTCAGAATGGTGCGATCTTGTTTCGAGGGAATGGATTGACAATTTAAATTGCAGAAGACTGTGGATATATGGAGGTAGCTGGGAGTGGATGGTTTGGTAAAGGTATGATCCTAGGAAATTTTGTCTGCTGATAGAGGGAAGGAGCCACTTTAACTCGCTTCATAAATGGGCCACACATGAGAATACATTTAGTGATCATCACTATCCTGACCAACAGCCGAGCAAGGAAGTTTCAGTGACGGAATGAAACCTGGGAGGGTATCTAAATCAGCCCTACAGCTGAAATCTCTCTCACTATAAAATGAAAACGCGACTTTGGTTCACGCGAACTACTTCTAAATCACAAGACGGATTTTGCTACAGTTTTCACCATCAATTAGGGCATTTTTTACTGAAGGTTTTTAAGTAAAATTCATTGAAATTCAGCTTTTATTTAATCAGGAAAAAAAATTTTCTTTGACCAAGTAAACGAATTTGATAACCCACTAAAAGAGAAATAGCAAAAAAAATTTTATAGATACTATTTTTCTCGGGCATAACAATAGTAATATATATATATATATATATATAATATATATATATATATATATATATATATATATATATATTTATATATATGTGTGTGTAATATACCGTTGGAAAGCTAATGATTTGAGAAAAAAATGTTATGTAATTGTTGTATCATTTTAGTAAGATTTAAAGAGACTTGAGTTTGAACAGCTAACCTTACATTCACATGGAGATATGAACGAACATTTGATTATGTCACGCCGTAAATCAACCACATAGTCAGCAATTGATTGGCCAATTTTTTGATAAGTAGCAAAGAATCTATGTTGGGCAACCAATACGTTGCGTTTGGGACATAAACGTTTTACAAGAGCCTTAGTAATTTCAGAGTAAGACGTTTTCGGGTCTTTAGGTGCGATTATAGAAACCAGTAATTTGTTATGTGTTGCCCCGATAGAATTTATGAACAGTTGTCGACATATTTCCTCATTGCTTGAAACTCCTTGTGATTTCAGATAATTTTCATTCAAATAAAGTTTGAACGATTCACGAGAAGGGTCGACATTTTTGAAAGGTGGTATTAAAATAGGGTTGATAGATGAAGATGCTACGAATTGATTTCCTTGGTAACTGTACTGGATTTGAAAATTTCAATTAGATGTTTTTGGCTTTCACTAAATACAGCAAGAAATTGAGTGAATATGCTAGCTTATATCGATTTGAAAATTTAGAACGAATGGAATTTGTCGAATGAGCTGTAATTAGGTGAAATGCAAATTTTGTAAATAAGGTATGACTCACCTTATAATTGCTTTCTTCATTATTTTTTCTATTTAAGTAGATGCGCCAATTTTGGAATCACACGACTTTTTGATCGAATATTAACACTAATTCACCTCATCGTCAGTTTGTTGTATCTTTTTAGTAAGATTTACAGAGGCTTGAAAACTGTAAACACATTTATTCAAAATTGCTAACACAAAAATGGTCACCTTAGTAAAAATGTCACACAGAACATATTGATAATTTCACAGATGTTTGTAATCGATTATATTAACTATATAAATATAACAGTAATATAAAAAGTTGTGGAAGGCAATGTAAAGATTAATAGGGCACGCACTTATTAATGGTTATTGTACATAAACATTTTATATTGTTATATTAATTAATCTAAAAAAATATGTTTTCAACGAAACGATATAATTCATTAAATCTTTAAACTTTAGTTTTATTTAATAGTTCTTTAATTGATTTTAACAACCTAGATAAGTGAAAGTATTGTGTTTCTCGCATCATATTCTTTTTAATATAATTGAACCGGAAGAAAAAAAAAGTATTCGTTTCTAAATAAATTCAAAGTATTCCTCAGAAGGTTTCCTTTACTCATTTAAATTGGAAAAAAATAGATTACTTCTACACTTTTGCACCGTCAGACACTCGTTGAAGAACTTAATCAAACAAGCAGTTAATTAGGATTATTTATTTTATCCGAGACATTAATTGCGAATTATGAACTAATACATGTTCCCAGTATCATCATGTGAAGGAATACTTTCATTAAACTTATGTTTTGGGATAAAATCAAATAAACATTTTTTTGACGTTATATGTTCCATCTCTGACATGTATTACTTCTAGAGTCCAGATAAAAATTGTTTACAAACTAAAATTTACATAAAGCATGCCCTATGCTTGACTCACAATCTCTAATTGTAAGAGGTAAGCAAATTACAAGGAAGGAAACAAATAAATAATAATTTTCGTGAGGACCAAGTCGCACAAATATACGAATTAGCGGAGGTTTTTCCAGAGAGCGATTTATTCATACGAATTACTACGATAGGAATAATTGGCTTTTCACTGTATTGTCCACTCTTCATGTTATTCTTTAATTTTAGACTGTAAAGAAAAAGAATAGCGATCATAATCCAAAAAGCAAACAATTATCTATCAAATACAAATTCTTTTAATCTTTGAACAATATTTTAAGAAGAATTACTGGTGTTTTCTCTAAAAACAGTGGTGGGTAAAGATAAGTGATGGTGTAGAAAACAATTTCCACCGTGGGCGGGGGTAGGGAGACCCCTTTTATTCCCGGGTTTAAGGGATACCTCTGGAAAATGTCCTATCATTTCCTCCCTGTATTCCCTAAATCCCGTCACCCCTCTAAACTTTTAAACATAAAGAAAACTCCAAGGGTTTTCCTCATGATGGCTATGAAATAAATCCAGAACAATTCCCAGGACTTAATCAGAGGAAAGAAGTTTTTGTAGTTAAAGGGGATATTGTCGATAGTGCCAGGGAAATGTAGTTGTTTTCCCCTCGTTTATTGCCTCGCTCTGAATGGGTACCAAACAAAAGTTATCGTTTTCAATATTTTTTTAAAAGTTTAATAAACACCTTAACGTTTGTTATTTCCATCACCTTAAAACAAGCGTTTTTAAAAAATAAATTAGTTTGTTAGAGAGTCCTTTGAATTCGAATGACAAGTAATAAACACAGATCTGCGCGTCCGCCCATTCGTGTAAGTTTCAAGTCTAACTAATAAACGAAACATTTTTAATAACAATAATATACCTGTCTCTGCTAAGTTTAAATTATTCAATGGCTCACAAGTTTGGAGTTTTGAAAAATATGAGCACGTCGAAAAATTACTTTTTTTTTTTTTTTTTTAACTATTTTCGCTCCCAGAAAATACGCCAAATTATATTTTTAATTTAGAACTTAAATCCTAAATGCTCCTTATTTCGTCACAAATAAAATCATCCAGAACGACCTTAATATCCCATTTGTGGCAGACCTTTCTCGTACCAGATATACCACTTTTAATTCCAAACTCCCAACTCATATAAACCCTCTTGTCCGCAACCTATCAACCTCACATATTTCTGACAACCCTCCAAGGCGATTGAAAAGATGATGGCCTCGGGATCTACTTACTTAAATAAACATTGAAGTACTACCGCTGGGTAGTTTCTTCACAAGCCTTATACGCCTTTTATTATAATTCATCACTTTTACGTATTGTATTTATGTAATAAACAGTTGTAAAATTCAATAAAATATAAATAAAAAAAAACAAAAAAACAAAACAATAATTTAGAACTTAATGTTTCAAGAATACAGTTGTAGATATCCATAAATATGTTAAAAAAAAAAAAAAAAAAAAAAAAAATGTTTTAACTATTTACTTGCACGCTTTACAATTACATTTAAAGTATGTTTTTAAAGTTTTAAAGCTGCCCGATTCAAGATTACCGAAAATTATTGTAAATGAAATAATTAATAAAAAACTGTACTGGTTTCGATCATGGAAGTATTTGTGTGACAAATATGATATTAATACGAATGTGCACAGAGATAATATCAACTCAATACATAAGCCAATATTAATATTAATATAAATAAGGAAGGAGTATTAAATTCGGAATCAAATGCAAAACAAGGCTCGTATCATGGTCTATATCCTAAATTGAATTATAATTGAAACAAGGGTTATATATATTCCATGCCATTTAATAATGCAAAATTAATATTAAAAAGTCGCGCAGAATTATTAAATTTAAATTATAAACCATTTAAAACTGATATATGTCAACTTTGCACCCTTTGTAATTTAAAAGAAGTTGAAAATGTTAAGCACCTGATTGCCATCTGCCCTATAATAAGACCATATAGAATCAAAGTTTTGAATGGTGCAACGTTAACAGATAGTGAAGTCATTAATCTTTTAAACGGTTCTTACTGGACTGTCCTAGTAAAGTTTTTAAGAAAAGCATTACGTTATAGAGCTTTTTTAGTTCAGTAATTTAATTATAATCAAAAAAGAAAAAACACATATTTTTTGTTGAAGAATTTTACTTTCGATATTTAAATAAGTAATTTCTTCTTTAATATTTACGTTTATCATTGGTATTGGGTTGATGCAAAATTAATGCAGGTTTCCTCTATTGCAATGTCTTAATTCCAATTGTGTAAACAAAGCTAATCCTAACATTGATCATTATTATACCAAAACAAACCTTATCTAATACCCTCTCTTTCACCATGAATTTGTTTAGTAAAATCGTTTTGTTCAGTGTGTTCAAAGGTCTTGAATCGAAAATGTCAAAGTGCGATTTTCGTCAAATTTATTTTAACGAATTTAAATAAGGGCGCAGCGCTGCGCAAACGGCTCGTAATATTAATGAAGTGTGGGGTCAGGGGGCTATTAATGAGTGCACGGTGCAGCGTTGGTTCCAGAAGTTTCGCAGAGGAGATTTCGACCTCGAAGACAAGGAAGGTCGGGGCCGTCATCTTGCTCTGGACAACGACCAGCTGAGGTTAAAAGTGGAAGAAGACCCAACCAAAACCACACGAGAAATGGCGGCGGAACTCGGAACTCAAAAATTGCAACGTCTTTGCCCAGCATTGATGAATCGGAAGGGGCCGATCCTGCTCCACGATAACGCCAGACCACACGTTGCACAACCAACGCTTCGACGACTGCACGAGTTGGGCTACGAAGTTCTCCAACATCCGCCTTATTCACCTGACCTCTCTCCTACAGACTTCCACTTTTTCAGGCATCTGGACAACTTTTTGAGGGAGAAAAATTTTCAAAACCAGGACGACATTGAAAATTCTTTTCGTGATTTCATTGAGTCCAGGGATTCGGATTTTTTTTCTGGTGGAATAAGAAAGCTTGTTGAACGTTGGCAAAAGTGCATTGATTCAGATGGAAATTATTTTGATTAAATATATATGGTTAAAGTAAAGATATGGCGTATTTACAATACCTACTAAAAACCTGCATTAATTTTGCATCAACCCAATATATTCTTTACTGATCCGTTTATTAGTTTGCTATGTAGTGTTATGATTCCTTTTTAATTGTTTACTTATTTGAGTGTAATATTACTATTATTTCTTCATTTGTTTATTTCAATTTATAATATTTGCTACTCTGCTGACGGAGTAATCCAAAGCAAGAATGTTTTTTTGTTTTTTTTTGTATTGTATTTATAGAAAAAAAAAGTTATATCATATTAAAAAACATTTTTATTATTTTATTATATTATATAAACGAAACATTGAAAGAAAATTATGTATCCTATAGTTATGGAATGAATTTGACACCTAAGCTGTATTAATTGCCTACAATTATATAATAATAATTACAAAGGATTTCGCTCCCTAACTTTGCCTACCTCCGATAGCCTTGAGGGGCTTTTCCCAAGATACCTGGAGAAGTGTGGTAATTACCTGTGTCCAGGATCAAACAGCTTACCTAACAGAAGTAATTGGACATTATGGATACTAAGGATACTACTTACAATACCTATCCCTTCATTTGATCTTTGCCGCCTTCCCTCAACCCCTCAACTATCCCTTCGTATTATTTTTCTTTTTTATTCGTATGTATTACAGTTTGTCACAATGGACAATAATAATATTGCTAAAGGATCCCATTCATACAATATTTACAATATAAACAAAAGAAATGTCAAATTACATAAAATGAAACCAAACTAAATAAACGTATACAATAACGAAAATTGTAGATAAAATAAATACAAATAAATGAAGTTAACAAATAAATAAACAAAGAAACAAAACATTTCACATTCATACGTATGTACAATATTTACAATCAGCTAGGGAACCCCGGACGGGGTTTGCCCCACCACTTGTGGAAGGACAAGCAGAGTCCAAAGGATCCCAGCGCCTCCCTCTCAGCCGCATCACTGGTGAGAGCCAGCGGAAGCTAAGTGAGTGCGACATAGCTGCCACATTTGTATTCTAGAGCACACAAGTACTCCTCAAATTCTAGAGTCATGGTACTCCGTTCCAAGATAAAGTTATAGTATATTATATTAGTGAGAATGTTATGTTCCTATTTTGATGATTAATAAAGTTACATCACTTTATTTAAAGGTATGATTTATTACCTCTGTGTAAAAAGTTATATAGATGTTACAGCCTCATGTCTGAATTCAATGTCATAAAAGGGGGAGGAAGGTGATAAAATTAAAATGGAGAATCATGTACTGAAGTTTGATTTTCGAATATTAATTTACAAATCCTGTCCAACTGTCTCCTTTAACGATACTCCTCTTGTCCCGGTTGAACAGATCCGATATCTAGGACTGCACCTTGACAAACGCCTTATTCTGAACCCTCAGACAAGACTGAAACGACAAGAAATTGCACGACGTTTTCGACCAATTCAACACTTACTAGACAAACGTTATAATCTTCCACTTAACTACAAAAGGCTCATCTACATGACTATCATAAGGCCTATATGGACTTACGGAGTAGAGCTTTCGGGCTCTACTAAACCATCGAATTCTTCTCGAATCCAATCCCTAAATCCAAAATCCTTCGGAAAATCCTCAAAGCTCCTTACTTTGTCACGAATAAACTCATCCATAAAGACCTTTTTGCTCCGTATGTTGCTGATTTGGCCGAATCTAGATACCATTTCTTTCATGAAAAACTCCATTCCCACCCTTATCCTCTAGTTTCAATCATTTCTTCCTCTTCAATACCTGACAATCCTCCGAGGCGTCTGAAAAGGAGATGGCCCCGAGACCTTCTAGTTTAGAATATTTTTAAAGCGCTTCCATCGGGAAGCTTCTCTACATCTGTTCCATGCCTTTTTTATATTTCACTCAAATTTACTTGTATTCCATTAAACAGTTGCGAATTCCAATAAATAAAAAAAATAATAATTTTACAAAATGCAGAATGTCGCATTTAAAAGTTAAACTTTATCAAGATCAAATATATTTTAACTGTTATATTTTAAGTATTGATATAATGTTAGTAAAACAATTTTATGAAGTGCGGTTATCCTGTTGAAAATTGTAAAGCTGTCAAATGTTTTTGGCTGAATGCTGAAATTACTGTTACACCAGAAGATAGAACCAAAACGTAGAGCATTATAATCAAATAATAAATATAATTATCAACCTCAAATTTTATATCATACGTAGACAATGTACGTCGACATAGATTGTCCTGAAAATCATTTATAATTTTACGGATTTCTTCCATCAGGAGGGGTGGAAAAGTTTTGCAAGAGGCGTTTCCCTAGTAGCTTGTTAATATCCAAGACATTTTACAAATCTGGTTGTCGTAGCTTTGATTAATAATTTAGTAAAGCCGGCGGCACACACTCAGCTATCCAATATTAAGAGAGTGGACCCTTAGAAGGGGGCACCTAACCCCTTTGAGGAAGAAAAGCATTAGCCTTTCCCCCTTCATATCTTATCGAAATATCAAACACACTCCCCTTACCTCTAACCTTTACATAATCCAGTCATAAATCCGCTTAATCTAGGAATATCTTGTATGGCTCTAAATCGCTTACTCAAAGCTTTGAATGAACGAATACTTGAATATTCATTATGTGTAAAGTTTATCAGTTCGGTAAATTTTCGATGTTAAATATTAATGGTAATCAAATAAATAAATAAAAAAATAGTAATATGTATGTATAACATACCCTTGGAATATTAACATTTTATACGAAATTCCCAATTTGCAGAAGGTAATAGAGAGTGGCGAAAAGGGATTGTTATCTTCTTCTCTCTCTGTATTAAATGATGATTCGCGAACTCGTTTTTAACCACTTGACGGATTTTGATACGGTTTTTACCATCATTTAGGGTATTATTTCTACTTATTATTTCTTATAAAAAGAAGGTTTAACCTGTAACTGGGGAGTGAAATTTATGGTAAAAATTGGTGAGGTAGGGTCTCTCAGACCCCAGACCTCATTTTTTTTGTTTTTAAAGCCTGAAACATCTTCTTCTTCTTCTTCCAGTGGCGCGACAGGCCGTGTAGGCCCAGGGCCTCGCGGTGTGAATTCCTACGAGTTTACACTCACGCTTCACGATGAATTTTTTAGTGTAGGGTCATCACTCCCTACGACTAATTTTGTGAGTGGCCACCCTTTGACTGACGGGTCTCACATACCCGGGGGAGAGGTTGTGAGTGAATCCACATCTTTTTACATCCTTAGAAAAGCCCCGCCGGGTCTGGGATTCGAACTCAGAACCTGTAGCATGAGAGACTAGCGCGCTAGCCACTCAGCCACGGGCTCCCCGGGACTGAAACATCTAGAATTGTTTATTCTTGTAAAACACGATCTATTTTCAATAGGTACCATATGAAAAGATGCTTATGAAATTGAATAAATACCTGATATTATTAAATACTTTATTTTAATGTTCTATTCTAAGCAATGAAAACATTTGTAAAATAACAATATTATCTTAAAGTTTATTATATTTAAAAAACGTAAAATGATAAAAACAAATTAAACTTTGGTATTGTAAAGAAAGTATACACAGCTAAAATTAGGCACGGTTTTTGAAAAGAAAAGCGAACATTGTCCAGAAATATTTTGTTCACATTTGAAACTAACTATAGATAACTTCCTATTCTTGTTTCTTAGACAAAAATAACATATCCTTTTCTTCGTGTGGTAGATTCTTCTGTTTTCCCCCCCCCCCTGATACTGATTGAGCTTTTAACCGAAGCTTTCGGGGAAGTCTTGTACTTTATAACCGTCTGGTCATGTGAGCCTTTAACAAGGATGATCCCAGCTTTTCAATAAAATTAAAAAGGTACGTAATATAACACGATAACGAGACATTTCTTTTAACAAATAGAAAAACACACTTTCAATAAGTCCGAACAGTAATGGTGAGGTAGGGTCTATTGGACCCCAATGACTGTATTCTAAAGTAATGCCGAATAAAAACTGACTAAAAAAGGATGCTATATTGCAATTTTGTAGGGACAGGAAATTTCAGATTTCACAAGCCGATCGGATCGGGACAGTGGGATTTACAAAACTTTAAAGAGGCCCTGGGTTCCTGTAGACCCCACCTCATTAGTTAAAGGTTAAATGAAAAATACATCGCAGTTTAGCTTTTCGTCAAACGAAAAAATAAACTTTTTGTAACCAAGTTATCAAATATAACTTCCTGTTCCTGGGAAATATAACTATTCTGAAATATAAGTAGTAACGTAGACGTATAATATACCGTTGGAAATCACAATATTTTAGAAAAGTTGATATGAAATAAAATAAGTCGTACAGATTAATATAAAGTTATTGTAAGATCATAAACTTATAGAGCATATGGTATTCGGAAAGAGGGAGGATATAACCGTCGCACAGTGGGTAAAATCACCAATTTAGGCGGACGAAAGCAAGTCAAAAGTTTGAATTTTCCATGATTCACCTTTTTATTATTAGTTGGCAAGACCCATAATACTAATATTTCCCGTCATATCTGTTTACAAATAAATAGTAAATGAGTGAAACATTCCTGTTCGCACAAGTGCCTAATAATCGGCAGTGGGATTATCTTAATTTGATGGTCCATCTATTGTGTTCAAAGGGGTTTTTAGCGCAGTCTTTTTGCTTTTATTTAACAATGAACATTGCTGAGACAGTCAAGACATTATATTTCCAAACTCGTTATTGAATATAAATTGTAATCTACCTGTAGAGTTAATTTAGCAATTTTTAAATGTATGCCCCTATTCAATAACGAAAACCTAAATAACCCCCACGTTACCCCAAGGATTTGTTTCATCAATCCTTCTACTCTTTAAATATTACAAAGAATTTTGCGTTTTGGGTGATACATAATGTTTTTCAGCCACAACATTCCGAATCAAATAGTTTTACAATCTATAATTTGAAGAGTTTCCTAAATGATATATAAAATAGATCTATTAGCAGGATTCAGCAACTCCGAAGCATAATTAGATTTTTGTTTTTATTTTTCCTGTATTCTGGGACTTCAAACGTAAAATGTAAGGAAGTTTTAGATTTTAACAAGTAAATTAATGTTTCAATACTGTGCGCTCGCCAATCGTGTCAAAAAATTAATTAGTTTTAATGATTTTTTCTAATAATTTTATTTCGTAATTTCGAACTCCTAAAGGTTAAAAACGGACAAGTTTCAGAATTTTGTCCACCTAAATCGGTCATATTTTCCACTATGCGTCGTACAGGATCGTGCAAGTTATACTCTTCTCTCTTATAATTTTTGAAACAATATTACGTACTAAATGGTATTAAGTTGTTAACATAAATGGTAGGTTGTTATAAATCTATAAACTAACATTGTTATTAATTATTTCAAATTGAATAATATATCACGAATCAGATGTTTCACTGTAAATGAATGGAATTCATATGGAAACTAAATGTATTTTAAATAGTTTATTTGAAATATTAAATAGTTATAAACCTAATAGGATATAAACCTTTTTTTTCAGTAGTTTTTGAATACATAAATAACAATAAAGTTTTCTTTATATTGGAAAATTAAATTTTCCGTTATCTATGCTTCACTTTAAAATAACAAATATATAAACTGAACCTATTTTGTTTTATGAATTTCATTTATGACGATAATTAAATATAATAATGAATAGACGTTGTTAAATAAACATTTTTTCTTGCTAAATGCACTTTTCGTTACGAAGAACTGAAACTCCCAAAGAGGATAAACTCTAAATCGGTCAAACAGAGATTTTTTTAAACATGCCACCCCATTCCAACTGCTTTCATGCATATAAATCAATCATAAAATAATTTTTCTATCAAAACTCAATAGAATTCTTTTTTAAACTTTAAATTATTTTAAACTTTTATGATTTATTTTATGGTGGGAGATGAGTGAAAGTGTTGTAGGTATGTCATACAGATATTGTTTTCTTAAATTGAACATCATTATAAGTTTTTTTTTATATGTAAATATTTTACACAGTTATTGGTTAAATTAACTCGAAAAAAAAAATGAAAAGTATTATAGCTAACAAAGTAGTTGAAATAAATAAGAGAAAACCGAAATTAGTACGAAGTCTTATATTACTCGAATAAACTGCTAAGGGCACAGTTCTTTTCCCTTGTAAATTATTTCCAAATTTATTGCTACTAAAGTCGCAATAGTTTACTAACTTAATTCTTTTCTCTTAGAAAAACAGGGCAGAGGAAGTATGTAGAATAATACCTCGCATAAGGAAGAATGTTTATTATTTGCGAAATATCTCAAAAAGTATTTTAAAAAAAAATTTATTATTTATATAATAGAAGGAAACAATCAGAAAAGCTAAATTCGCGATTCTCATGTACAGGTTTGAGTGTTTATTTAAGTCTTATAATGCACTCAGCAGTTTTTTGTTTTTATTACTTTCACTTACTATATATAGTAAGGAAAGTATTGCGATCGTGAAAATTTTCGAATTCCAGTTTTCAACGGAAATACACGTTTTAGGGTCCCCTGAGTCCAAATAACCAAGTCCCGCAAAAAGGTCTCTGTGTGTGTGTGTGTGTGTGGTAACTCCCGGGCGGAAACGGTAAGTCCTATGAAACTGAAATTTCATATTTAAGACAACTATACGCCCGAGACGTGACAAAACTTTTTTCATCAAAATGGGCTTACCAGAAGAGGCACTTTATACTATGCATTTTGCACCTTTTTTCGATTTTCTCAAAAACGGTTCCGACGATTTTGATTAAACTCGCTATATCGATGTAAAATTAAATGGGCTTTAATATCATGTAGGTTTTATTTGGATAAAAATGGTCTGACAGGGCTTAAATGCTGATATTTTAAATTTTCTTCCTCTAAAGTACCTTTAATTTTTTAGATTCAATAATAATAACTAGATTATCTTGTTAGCGCTGATGAAAAACAGGTAAATATATAAATTGAATAAATTCGATACCCAACTAAAGGAGAAAACAGAAAAAATATATTTTTAATGAAATTTTTCGTTTTTGAACATAAGAGCAGTAATATACATGTATGATATACCGTTGGAAAGCTAAAGATTTTAGAAAAAATATCATCTCATACACAAGCTTTTAGAAGTTAATAGAGAGTGATGAGAAGAAGATAAAACTAACTGATTATTTTAGATAATAATATAATAGATTTTTTAATAAAACACATGTTTATATATAAATTCAATTTGATTAATTCCTTAATAGTTTCACGTATTTTTATCTCTAACTGTATTTGAAAATTCTTTCATTGATTTTAAAAATCGAGGTAAGTGAAAGTCGTGTGTTGCCCGCACCAGATTTTTTATTTTCTTCTCCCTTTTCCCCAGCCTGGTACCAGGAATCATGTTACAAACTCGATACATTTCACCCTCATACATACATTCTCTTTATCCAATCTTGCTTCACTGACAGATCAATCAAAACACAATAGATCCCGAAATTCGCTAATAGTCTTTTTTTTTTTTTTTAGAAACATACCATAGTACACAGTAAGAAACAGTAACTGACAAAATCAAAATGCAATAAAGAATACAAATACTTGTATACCGGATAAACATCAGAATGAGTGACGCAGGCTGGCATCGGGGACATGTCTAATCTGATTTCAATAATTCAGCAATTTTTTCATTACTAAAAAATTTCACCCATATTTTAACATTTTTGTAATAATTTGAATACTTTAGAGAATTTGTGTGAGAAAATTATATGTTTGGAGGAATATTATTGCAAACAGTAGCGATGGAATAACAAGTCTGGTGTGACGTCCAGGTATGTTTTGGTCTTAGCACAACTGAGCTGTAATAATTTTTCAGTCTTGTAGAAAAACGGTGGTCAATCTTCCCGACTAGCTCATCCCGTCTAAAATACAGCTTCTCCATAATTAAGACCATGTATAATTGTTTTACAGACATTACATTACAACTGATACCAAAAATTACCTAAATAATCGTTCTCTGCACAATCTCAAGCTTAATGAGCAGCAAATGAATACCCCCCAAATCAATATACAACATTGAATTAGAGGATTAAAATAAGGTCCAAGAAATCTCATCAAATAATCCTTACCATTCGTCGTACTTTTATCACTTCCTGCCCTAAATTATCCTTTGACAAAATTCCTCTCGTCGATGGTTAACAGATCCGATACCTAGAAGTCCACCATAGACTGAAACGACAAGAATCTGTCCAACGTTTTCGGTTACTTCAACACTTATTAGACAAACGTTCTAATCATTCACTAAACTTTTTTTCTTTTTTTTTTTAATTTTTTTATTGAGATATATTACAATTTGTTACAAAATGAACAATAGTAATATTGATATGAGACCACATTCATACAATATAAACAGAAAATAATAATAATAGTCAAATTACATAAAATAGAAAATAAATAAATTCATATATATATATATATATATATATATATATATATATATATATATATATATATATATATATACAATAAAATAATAATAAATAACAAATCAAAACAACAACCTATAATAAGATAAATAAAAAGTTGGCAAATAAAT
The DNA here is from genome assembly GCA_023052935.1 of Piezodorus guildinii. Taxonomy (NCBI): domain Eukaryota; kingdom Metazoa; phylum Arthropoda; class Insecta; order Hemiptera; family Pentatomidae; genus Piezodorus; species Piezodorus guildinii. The sequence goes on from CM041295.1 coordinate 110,694,839, forward strand.
AAACATCATACAAACAATCATAACTATATACAACTGCTAGAGGGACCCTAGACTGCGCCTTTCCCCACTTGTGGAGGAAAAAGCGGAATCAAAGAGATCCCAACGCCTCTATCTCAGCCGCTGGTGTGAGCCAGTTGATGCTGAGTTAGGGCGCTGTAGCCACAAACATACCGTACATGAGTGGAGGATCTGACCAGTGTCAGAACTCCAATTTAAGTGTTTACAATACGTCTCGCGGCCACTGCCGTTTCAATCTTCGTGGAGGATTGTAGGAGTGGGTGGAGCTGGAGAGGGATTGAGCTAAAGGATTAGGATGATGAAGAAGGTTCTGATGGAATTTAGAAATTTAGATGGTACCAGGTCTAAAATAAATGGAATATTAAGGTCGTGGTGTAAGGTACAGTTGGAAACATAATAGGGAGCATTAACTATTGTTCGTAGGACTTTGGATTGGAAGGATTGGATGCGTTTGATGTTAGAGTATTTAGCTGTCTCCCACAGTTCAAGTCCGTAGGTCCATATAGGTTTCAGTACTGTCTTGTATATTAGTAATTTGTTGTCAACTGTAAGACGAGATTTTCTGTTTAGTAGTCTGTATAACTGGCCGAATCTGCGGTTGAGTTATTTTCTTTTAAGTCTTGTATGTGGGTTCCACGTCAGTCTTTTGTCTAGTAAAAAGCCCAGATACCGGACTGTGTCTGAGGAAGGAAGCGGTATGGAATTGAATTTAACTGTTAGGCAGGATTGTCGTCGAAGTTCACTAAACTAAAAAGGTTCATTTACACGGCTATCATTTGGCCGATCTGTACTTACGGAGGCGAGCTTTATGACACTAATAAACCATCGAATCCCTTTCATATCCAATCCTTACAAAATCCCTCCTCAATGCTCCTTAATTCGTCAAGGACAAATTCATCAAGAATGATCTAAATGTTACTCATGTTGCTGATTTTTCCCGAACCAAGTACCATAAAAACTTTAACCTACTTGGTTCAATAGTTGCTTCCTCTTAGATACCTGGAAAGAAGATGACCACGAGATCTTCTGGTTTAGAATATCTACTGAAGTGCTGCCAATGACTAGTTTCTCCACAAGTTGATGTGTTTTATCGTTTAGCTTATTTACTCATAGTATTATGTAATACAGTTGTTAATTTCTGTCTTGATTATATTCACTAATGTTTCATTCGACATTCAGATAGCTTCTCAATAATTCTCACTTAGAACCCTGAAGAAACCGGCTAAACGTTAAGTGAAAAAATGGTCGAAACCGGAAAAGGACTATAAAGGGAACAAACATAGTTTTTTAATTATGTTAGACAAATTATATTGCCAAGATGGATATATATTTACTATACATCATGCCCCTCGAAAGTTCCCATTCGATTCCGGACTTGACAGTTGTAATAAGACAAAATACTATTTTCTCATATTCACTAACTTCCATTAATATAATTTATATGTGAATATTAACAAAAAAATGGAGCTTCACGAGAAAATATAAATGAAAAGAAAAATATTACTTTAATATTATATAAGAAAATACGATTAGATGTTTGAATTCGTAATTGGCTTATAATTGAGGATTTGTGCATAGGTGATTCAACTCTTCAATTTGTCCGCTATTATGGAGATTTCGCGATGTGTTATATCATATTCTGTTATTTGCCGTTAAAATACGTGCTACAGGGAAAACGGTGCATTCATGTATTGAAGTGTCAGATCTCTAAACCTTGTTAACATGTTTAATTAAACATCAAACAATAAAAAGCAATTGAGACGATGATTTCCAAACGGTACTAAAGGACATTTTTTACGAAATTGATTTTTTTTACCATCATCATTTAGTTTTATCAAAATATTCTGTTTGATTTTATCTAATGGACACTAAAGTTCTTTATAAATGTGATTTAGAAATAAAATTATTTTCTAAAGGTACTAAATTACACAATTGGTTCCAAATTATACAAAAAAAAAAATAAATGTCATTTTATAATTTTAATATGATGTTATTAATATAATAAAAAAAAAATTCTAGATTTTATTGCGAAAAGAATCAAATTAGCTAGATTGAGAATATAGTAATGAGTGATTTTCGCGCCTCGCCTAAAATGGATATAGTACCTTTTGGAAACTAACATCCCAAATCGAACATCCAATGTTATAGTGGAGGCTTAAGAATCCATTAGCAAATAATTTCAGTAATAAAAGTTTGATAAAATAAAATGAATATTGAAAATAATTTTGAATACTTTCTTATAATTTTGAATATTTGTAGAATGTTTAATGTAATAGATTATCTTTTCGATTTTCATGCGTATTTTTCCATCGGGACAGTGATGTAGTCGTGACATTTTGTAAATTCTGTATTTTTTTATTCTAAAGGCACATGTCCCAGGATAATAAGAATTTATTTATTACTATTAATATATATATATATATATATATATATATATATATATATATATATATATTATCTATACCCGGCTAAATATATTAGCATTCGTCGTAGGGCTTTGGATTAGATTTGGAAGTAACTGGATGGTTGTAGAACACTAATACGTTCCAAAAAAAAAGATATAAATAGTATTTGAGTTGTATGTGGTAAATTGGAAGTTGAGAACGTTTTTCCAGAAAGTGTTGTGATCGATATCTAAGAGCGATTTCTTGCCGTATAAGAGCCAGAAGACCTAGGTTGCGGATCTGAAGGAAAGGGGCAAGTTGGTGGTTGTCAAAGCTTCCTCACTATACGCCCATTACACGGCCGTCTTCATATAGGATCGATACAATAATCAATAGCTAACAGGCTCTCCTTAAAAAATTTTTCCGCTATTTTTCAAAATGAAAGATCAAAATTAATGTCCAGGAAACTCAAGCGATAATTTGCACAAAAAGATGGCCGTCCGTAATCAGAAACATTGTTATGAACGAAAACATAATCCCCTAGGCCCATTCTATAAATTACTTGGTGTTAGAAATGAACAAATCATTAACTTTCACAAAACACATACATGATAAATGCAATAGAGCGAAAAATATACTTCAATAGGTACTCTAAACTATCACGAAAAAATCTGGTGCTGGCAACACACGACTTTCACTTAACTCCATTTTTAAAATCAATGAAAGAATTTTCAAAAACAGTTAGAGATAAAAATACGTGAACCTATTAAGGAATTAATTAAATTAAATTTCTGTAGAAACATGTGTTTCATTAAAAAATCTATTATATTATAATCTAAAATAATCAGTTAGTTTTATGCTCATTTCACCAATTAACTTTTAAAAGCTTGTGTATGAGATAATATTTTTTCTAAAATCTTTAGTTTTCCAACGGTATATCATACATGTATATAACTGCTCTTATGTTCAAAAACAAAAAATTGCATTAAAAAAATATTTTTTCCGTTTTCTCCTTTAGTTGGGTATCGAATTTATATATTTACCTGTTTTTCATCAGCGTTAACAAGGTAATATAGCTATTTTTATTGAATCTACAAAATTAAAGGTACTTTAGAGGAAGAAAATTTAAAATATCGGCATTTAAGCCCTTTCAGACCATTGTAATCAGAATAAAACCTACATGATATTAAAGCCTATTAAATTTTACATCGATACAGCGAGTTTAATCAAAATCGTCGGAACCGTTTTTGAGAAAATCGAAAAAAGGTGCTAAACGCATGGTATACAGTGCCCCTTCTGGTAAGCTCATTTTGATGAAAAAGGTTTTGTAACGTCTTAGGCGTATAGTTGTCTTAAATATAAAATTTCAGTTTCGTAGGACTTACCGTTTCCGCCTGGGAGTTACCACACACACACACACACAGACACACTCAAACACAGACCTTTTTACGGGACTTGGTTATTTGGACTCAGGGGACCCTAAAACGTGTATTTCCGTTGAAAACTGGAATTCGAAAAATTTTCACGATCGCAATACTTCCCCTTACTATATATAGTAAGTGAAAGTAAAAACAAACTAATTCTCTACAAAACTGTCATCCGCCCCATATTGACCTACGCTGCCCCAGTCTGGAGTTACACATTCCATTCCAATTATCGGAAAATGGAGGTGGTGCGGAACGCATGAATGAGAATCATAAATAATTATGCTCGTTACATGCGTATCACAACAACTCCCGTCGATTGAAAACTACGTACTCGCTGCCACATTTTTTTTCTCCTACTCCTACTAGTGACAACCCAATCGTTCAAAAAATAGTTGATTATGATAATAAGCACTAAAACGTTACATAAATAAAGGCACAAAAGACGTACTACTGCATTGATTTTGAATTGATAAAAAAAGAAAGACAAATGATTAATTTGATATATTAGCATATAACCAAAATATTGATATTTCGAATTGTTTTTACTTAGTTTTGTTTTGTTTTTAATTTAATTGTTTTGTTATTTACTTTAAATCTTTTTATTTGTTAGGTTTTAAAAAATATTTTTCTTACTGTTTTAAATGTACCCTAAGCTACAGTAAACATGAACCCCTGTAAATATCAAAGTTTAAGGCATGTGATTACTTGTAAAATATTGAAGAATAAAAATCTTAATCTAAACAAAAAAGAAAAAAAAAAAAAATGTTGCTGAATAGAACAGAACGGTTTGCGACTAACCGCTGGCCTAAGACCTATGGGTCGGCAATATTTAAACCCTTTAACAAACGCAACCAACCCTTTCAATCCAAAGTTCGTCCCATTGATGTTTAGATGTAACCATACTCGTATTTTTAATATTTCGTTTATCCCATCCCAATTCTCATAATTTCATCAAAACATTGAAAGGACCAGCTTTTGTAAATACTTACAGTCGTGGCCATAGAAATTGTACCACCAATGCATTAATTTTTTATGGTAATGAATTAGACCCAATCGAATAATTTTGTTTTTTGTCTACTTATTTATATCATATGCTTAATGAAACAAAGAAATTAAAAGAAAAAATAAGTTACTTATTTCTTGGTTAGTATTTTTAACTTTTACCAGAATACAATTTTAAGTATGTCGAATTGTTAGAATTTTGTTATTGGAAACATTATTGTGAGATTACATGGAAGTGGAACGATTTTCAGGGAAAACAGCGGTGACATTAATCAACAGAGTTCACAGTTTTGAAAATTAATAATTCATTTTACGAGAGAACTCAAAACTTTTATATTTTTTAAATTTATTTTCAGCATATAATTAATTTTTTTTTGTATAATCAGAATTGTTTTTAAAACATGCGGTTATGTTTAATTTTGGATAAAAAAATTTATTGAGTGTGCAATTTCTATGACCAAACTGTATATTGGATATCTGCCAATGAGATGTGTGAGTCAGAAGCGCTGAGATCTCCCTGGCTCTGCTATTCCCTCTATAAGTGGGGAGAGGGGATATGCTCGATCCAGTCTGATCGTAAAATACTACACCGGCTCGCGTGAGCTTAAGTAAGTCCTTTGTTGTATTCTTTTCTGCAATTCGAACATTTCGGTAAAATAGTTTTCAGGGCATTTAATTTGGACCTCAGTTTATAATGTTGATGAAATGAATTAATTCTAAAACGGAAAAAAATATGCGATGAGGCAAGAACAAATGCTCATTTGGCGCAGCTGAAATGGCAGGCAAACCGGCGGATAAAAAAAGTTGCTGTTGTGGAAAAACTATAGCGGATTTTTTTACTTTTCCGTTTTATACATTCCCGTGGAGAGGGAAAAAAATATCGGTATCGCCAAGCGGCCTAAAGCTGGAATAAGCCAATTAAAATAGACTAATGAAGCCAAAGGTCCTAAAGGGGAAATGGATGATCGAGGGTGGGGGGAGGGAAGTCCGTTCACCAGGCCCAACACGTGCGGATCTTGTTTAGTTTTTATCACCCCCACCTTTACCTTCCGCAGACATAAAATGGAGAAACGAATTCCTCGCCATGAAACGGGGATTCGTCCTATAATGAAGTGTCTCCATGGCGATCGGCAGGACCTTTAGCCTTTCCTACAAGATTTCAAAATCAACAAGTTATTACTGCATGTAGGGAATTATTTTCCCTCGTTATTTTTGCCTATCGTAATTATTAACATAATTATTCCTAACCCTGAAAAAATCTGGTGCGGGCAACACTCAACTTTCACCGAACTCCCTACTTGGAGTCCATTTCAAATGTTTTAAGCGATTTTTTTTGCTCTCTATTACCTTCTAAACTTTTGTATGTTTGAACATTTTTTTTACTAAAGCTTAAGGTTTACAACTGTGTATTATACAGTCATGGCCATAGAAATCGCATCACATTTGCTTTAATTGTTTTTATGGTAATGAATTTGATCCAATCGAATATTTTTGTTTTTCTCTACTTATTTATATGAGTTCTTGGTTAGTATTTTCAACTTTAACCAGAATAAAATTTTAAGTATGTCGAATTGTTAGCATTTCGTTATGGGAAACAACATTGTGAGATTGCATGAAGTGGAACAATTTTCAGGGAAAACAGCGGTGACATTAATCAACAGTGGTTATAGTTTTGAAAATTGTTATTATAATTCATTTTACGAAAGAACTTAAGCTTATATGCTTTTTTAATTATCTATTAGGAGCCTTTCTTTAATTTTTAACATATAATATTATTTTTTTGTATGATCAACCTTTTTTAAAAACATTATGTTTAAACATGCGATTATGTTTAATTTTAGACACATTTTGGAGTGATGCAATTTCTATGACTACGAATGTAAATCTAAAATAATACTCTTATTTCGAGAAAGAAAAAAACATTGAATTTGACTAAAAAAAAAAAATGTCTTCTCTTACTTGCTCATCGAAGTCATTCATATCTCATTTATCAAAACTACTGACAAAAAATAAAGGTGATTTAGAGGAGGGAATTGTATAAAATAGAGATTTCAGCGAGGGTTATATTAATATTCATAGCCTACATAAATTGAAATCAATGCAGTGTGTTTAATTAAAATTGAGACAGCTGGATTCGAGAAAATTGCAAACGTGTAAAGTAGTTGGCATATGTGACAAATTCGGAAGGACTTGCCCTTTAAGACACCTTCCTAGATCTTTTTTTTATTTTTTTTTATGTTTTTTCTAAATTATTTAGATTTACAACTATATTTTACAACAGATCTAGTAAATAGGCTAAAAGAAAAAAGACATGAACAAGACATGTAGAGAAGCTAGCCAGCGGCAGTACTCTTAAATATTCTAAACTAGAAGGTCTCGAGGCCATCTTATTAGGAGGATTATCAGGAATAGAAGTAGAAAAAAGGATTGAAACTAGAGAATTAGAGGTGGGAATGGAGTTTGTAATGAAAAGAATGGTATCTCGTTCTGGCCAAATCAGCAACATACGGAACACTTAGGTCTTTATGGATCAATTTCTTCGTTACAAAAGTAAGGAGCATTGAGGATATTACGAAGGATTTTAGATTGTAGGGAATAGATACAGGAAGGATTTAATGGTTTAGTAGATCCCCAATGCTTTACTCCGTAAGTCCATATAGGCCATATAATAGTCGTGTAGATGAGCCTTTTGTAGTGAAGTGGAATATTAGATCGTTTGTCTAGCACGTGATGGAGTAGCCTAAAACGTCCAACAGTTTTTTGTTGTTTCAGTCTTCTTTGAGGATTCTAAGTAATAAGTTTGTCTAGGTAAAGTCCTAGATATTGAAACTGTTCAACAGGAACTAGCGGAATGTCATCGAAGGGCACTGTAGGGCAGGATGTCATAGGCTTACGACGAAAGAAAAAAGGTAATTTGGTGTGATTTATTGGTATTTATTTTAATTATCCAATTCAGACACCATGTCAGGACCAGCGGGGTCGTCCTTAGGATCTCCTTACGCTGGGCCTGAAAGCTGAGCTGATTCATAGGACTTGCTTGTTGTACCAAACTATGTATTCCCAAATAGATAAATTGATGATTGGATAAATAAATTAATGAGTATGGTAATAGGTTTAATAGGTAAATATGAAAAACCAAGGTAAAAGGTATAATGGTTAGGTATTAACAAATAGGTAATATACACTTCTAGATCCACACCGTTCCAACTGTACAACACATATGTTTTTTTTCTTATTATCCTGATCAATGAATACTTGATAAAACATTTGTTCAAAGTATGTGAGGAATTTAGAATAGATAATTATTCTGATATATGTGGCGTTAACACACCATACTTCAAGGTCTCTGATGTGGAATTGAAGATTTTGGGAGGTGATTGTTGGAAGAAAGGAAAGTGTTAAGATGGGATGGGATATCAGCTGTATAAACTGTGTAAAGAATGGATCCTAGGACACTGCCTAGAGAAACACTAGCAAGCTGACTAAAAATGGATGAATAGAAATTATTATGATTCACTTTGAAAGGAATTAGGGGGAGGCATTCGCGGAGTTAGTACAGCAGTCCTGGGTGCCAGGCTTCGTGAATCTTGAATTATATTTTGGGTATTAAATTGAATGTATAATTTGGGTCACGATAAGTAGACTTAATAACATATGTTAAACACACGGATTTAATCTTTTAATCACGTTTTTCCATTTGAAAGGTTCTCATATATCACCTCTTCTGTTACCTAATCAAAAGTTTCTTTAAAGTCAATGAAATTGAGATAAATATTCCTATCCCAGTACCGGTTCTTTTTAAATTTTTCCTTATGTGCCAAAGATATGATCGCGTGTTTGCCTACCGGCTCTGTATCCTGCTTGTTCTGAATAACGGTGAACCGATTACACTTCCTACCATAGGCCTAAAGCTGTTTTCCAGAATTGACAGACAAAACTATAGTTTGAACAATCCTTTTAGTCACTTTTCTCAGCTTTGAGTAGCATAATGATATATCCTCAGTCGTGTGGTGTTATCTTGCCTATACACACATTTTCGAAGAGGTTCCGTAAGGCACTTATCGTTTCTATACTCTAGAATTCCACAAATTATGAATTTCTGGATCTTTCCCAGTCTTATATTGAACATAGCTCGCTCTACTTCATCTTCTTTCATACTCTCTTTGATTCCTTCATTGACCTGAATTGTGAACATTGGTTTAGATGTTCGAAAAAGAGCCTTCAAGTTACTAGAATTTGAAGTGTACTTTTAATTATGAAATCGGACCGAAATGTTCAATATACTACATTTGATTAATGACCTTTTTAATTTATATGTATAGTTGTACGTTTGTATGATGTGCATTTAAATATTAATTTTAATTTTCATCTGATTGTTTCCTTTTGATTTTTATTTTAATTTTTTTTTTTTGGTATTGTAAAACTATCTTAATTAGTTAAAAATTACTTTGAATATATCCAAATGTTATTTTTATAACAGATGGAAATGTAAAATGATTAGGAATTTAAGAATATACATATAATACATATGTATAGCATAATATTTGAACTTGTTTCAAACTTTGTTGACACTTCCATTTTACTTTTACGATTTCGTAAATAAACATGTAATTAGAGACACGCAATGCCCGGATCCTGTTTCGTTTTTATTGCCCCACATAAAAAGGGCCTGCGAGTTCATTCATGAAATGGGAATGAGTTCTTTAATGAAATGTCACTCCTACAATTGGAAGCCTCCATGAGAGCCGTCCTACTTGTTTTAAACATTCTTTACGTCAACTTGCTTTCGATGTCGCTTGTAGGATTCGTCTTAATTTTATATTTTTCTGTTTACTTTGACCAATATGACTTAATGTTCGCGTCGAACTTCGTCAATTTTTTTTTAATTTAAAATATAATTTTAAATAATTAAAAACTTTAGTTTAAGAGGAATTCAGTCAGTTAATGTATTTGAAAATAATCATTACTAAGGTTTTGAAAACAGAGTTTTTTTGAAAATCGTAATATCTGTATAACAGTTCTATGTAAAAATCTGTATAACAGTTCCCAGGACGCAGTGCGACGTGTAAAATCCCTCTACATCCATAGTGCCCTTTCCAGTGCTCCAAAATCTCAATCCAAATGGAAAATCCTCCGCAAACTATCTCTTCCAGGATCTTATAACTCCAATCCCATTTCTGTCCCACCAGACGAACTTAACAATTATTTCGTATCCTTATCACCTTTCTCATCTTCCACTACCGATATTGGACATAATACTTTTAATCCAGAAAGTTTCTTTTTCTCCCATATTCCATATGACGAATTAATGACAGCTCTTAAATCCCATACTAATGATTATGGACCCGATAACATACCAGTAAAACTAATTAAATCCTGTCTACCATTTCTTATTCCAGTACTCTATCATATATATAATTTTTCCCTTCAAAACTCCATATTTTCTACTTCCTGGAAAACTGCCTTAGTTCGTCCATTAAACGAAATTCCAAATCCTTCCTCACCGTCTGACTTTCGTCCTATTTCTTTACTTTCTAATCTTTCCAAACCTTTGGAACGCCTTGCACAAAACCAACTATCAAATTTACTAGAAGAACGCGCCCTAATCAATCCTCTCCAATCCGGTTTTCGACCTGGTTATTCCAAACAATCCGCTCTCCTAAAAATAATCCACGACTTCCAATCCGCTATTGAAAGCAAAAAACTGACTATCCTCATCCTTCTAGATTTCTCTAAAGCCTTTGACACAGTTGACATAATATCCTACTTGCCAAACTACGAAATCTCCCTTTATCCAATAGTGCTCTGCGCTGGTTTCAATCCTTCCTCTCAGATCGTTCGCAGTATGTGGTAGTTCCAGGCCAACCTCCTTCCAGAACTTTACCTTTATCCTGAGGTGTTCCTCAAGGCTCATCACTGTCTCCCACTTTATTTTCTATTTACATTAATGACCTTCCTCTCCATATTCATCACTCCCAATATCATATCTATGCTGATGACTTCCAAATTTACCAATCCTTCGCTCCTTCGGACCTATCACTAGCAATCGAAAAGCTTCAAGACGATCTCAACCGAATTAGTTCTTGGGCAGCCGAACTAGCTAAAACTAAATGTAGAGAAAACTAAAGCTATCGTGATAGGATCCCATCCTCTCCTTAAAAACCTTCCACCAATCCCAACACTGTTTCTCAATGATAATCCAATAAAGTTTCACCAAACCGTTAAAAACCTAGGACTCACCCTCGATCAAACCTTATCCTGGAAAAACCATATCTTCGAAATCTCTCGTCGCACATTTTCCACCTTAAAACACCTAAATTACCTTCGTCACCTTCTTCCTTTAGAAACCCGTAGGCTTTTGGTTAGTTCCTTAATATTCCCCCACTTTAACTACTGCTGTGCGGTGTATGGAGGTGTCTCTGGGGAGCTCAAGGCAAAACTAAAACGATTATTCAACTGCTTTATTCGCTTCATCTTTGGGATACCCAGGGACACCTCTGTAACCCGATTCTACGAAGAGTTGAAGTGGCTTTACCCCTCCTACCGTTGTAAGTACTTCCTGTCTTCCTTTCTCTTCCAAGTTCTCCAATCCCGCCGTCCCTCTTACATATCAGATATGTTCCTTTTCAAATCCTCAGTCCACTCACGCCACACTCGTTCACGGCCTTCGGACATGTACATAACGCCCCATCGAACTGCAGCTTTCGACAGATCTTTCCTAATTCGATCTTCAACCTTATGGAATTCTATTCCTTCTTACATCCGTGACTCCAATAATCTTCCTACATTCAAATCTCGCCTGTTCAATCATCTCCTGTCTCTCCAATTTTCGATGAATCCTAATTAGTTTTCTAATTTCAATTAAAATTAATAACAAAACAGATAGAAACGTTAATATACCTATTATATTTTATGTTATCTTGTGTTTTGCACTTATTATAATATTGTTAAAAAACAAAAAAACAACAACACTGTTATGATTTTTTAATGAAAGTTGTATATATGTTCATATTTCTTATTATGTTTATCATCTAGTTTAGTTTTCAATATTATTATTTGAGGCTAGCTTTTTAATCCATTGTTTGTAATTTCTATTGTTTCTTTGTATTGTTTTTGTATACTCTAAGACCTTAAAGTTTTTATTTTAATTTTCTCGTTATGTTATTCTAAAGGGACTAGTCCAAGAATAAATAAAGATTTATTATTACTATTATTATTATTAAAACAGAATATTGTTTGATAATAGCATGGATATGAAAACAAAAAATAATTGAAACGTTAAAGAAAGCCTAATTGCTTATTTATGGACTGAACCTTAAGACCCGTAGACATTTTTCTGTACCTCTACAACCCGAACTGAAGGTTTTGTTTCCAGTAAAAACAGAGGTTCATTCTTAACTACTGGGTTACTACTAAATTATTACTGGGCCATGCCAGGAGGTGTTATACCTTGAACACGGAAAAAAAAACAAAAAAAAAAACTCAATTTTTCGGTACTAACTTTAGTGAGGTAGGGGACCCGAAGATGGCCTCCCAACTCAAGCAGGGTCAATAATTATCCTAAAGCAGGTAGATAGCCCCTTGTTCTATCTACGGGACCACTTCCCTAATATTGATTAAGTAAAATATTACATTTTTATAAACTCGATCAAAGCATTTTTAATTATAATGTTTCATGGTACATATCCAAAGGATTAAAACACTTCAGCAGTAAAGTTAACTACTGTCAAAATAAATTCAATTGACTCCTTAATTTAGTAAAAAGAAAAAATAGTTTTACATCTTTCAACAGAAACTTGCAAGGCATTAAATAAGCCGATAACTTCAGCAGTAATCGTTGTTTTCCAGCTTTTGCGTTACAGGTTATAACGATGAATAATTTCAGGTCTCTTGTTTGTAATTATGCCCAATTTGTAAACTGAGTCATAAATCTAGATAAAACATATCGAGGAACGAAAGTACATTAATCTTAGAAAGTCTTGTGATTAATTGGGAAGAGGGGGGGGGCGCATCTGGGCCTCTCGCCAGGCATCCTGATCCTTATTCCGCGTTAAAACACCCTCTTCAATTTTAGTTCTGTTGATCCTTCGCGATATCGTGGACCCACCATTGGTCCGTTGGAACAAAGTCATGTAATTGTTAGTAATATTGGAGTAGCAGTTGATATCGGATCTTTTCGGGTTCCTACCTTCTGAAGTAATTTGTAATCGTGTCAAGGCTACGGCAGATTGAATTATTGTTTATTCATTTAGCGTCACTTTAATGCTACTTTGGCTAATCGGATGATGCTACGGTGGGAGTTCTAATTTTTTTCTATCCAGTACCTGATTTAGCATTGGCTCGGGACCACCTTTTTCGTCCCTTTAGAAGGACAGCATAATCAAGGATTTTTTTATCCCTATAAAAATTCTAAGGGCTATATGCCATTGTTCAACCCACGACATAGAGTATAAAAGGCGTTATGCTAGCCACTACGCGACAGGTGACCCCCTGACTAATTTAAACTTATTAATATACAATCGGATTCAAAATTATTATTCAACAAAATGTTTAAAATATCTCAGATTACTGCACGGCTTCTTACCACTTACCACTTATAATACATTTTAAAAGCTTACATTGAGGAAACATTTTTTTCGATAAAATTATATATCAATAAAAAACATTATACACAGCTATCATTATGATTTTGTCCGGTTTAAGTCACAATTTCTTCTTTAAGCGAATTTATGGGTTAGGTTTGTTTTCTTCCACTCTATGTTGTTACACGTCACGTTTGGTCATCTACGAAGACTGTCGTTTGAATTAAAACTGAAATTTTTATATTCTAATCGTTTATTTTATCAAAATTTCCCTTGAGATTTCATCTACGAGTAATATATATGTATAATATACCGTTGGATAGCTAAAGATTTTAGAAAAAATATTATCTGATACACGGAATTGTAAAGGGTAATAGATAGTGATGAAAAGCCGATAAAGCTAACAGTTTCTGGTTTCTCAAAAGGGAAAATCATGTTGACCACGCTGCCATCTGGCGGCATGTCAAAGAAGCAGAGCCCCTAGATGTGGTCATCTTGACATTTGAGTTGGAGGTGATTACCCCAAACACTAACTGATTGTTGTAGATAGAAATATAATAGATTATTTAATAAAACACATGTTTCTAATGAAATTATTGATTTAACAATTTATTTTTATCTCTACATGTATTTAAAAATTCTTAAATTGATTTTAACAACGGAGGTAAGTGAAAGTCAATGAAACACAAAGTCGTGTGTTGCGCGCACCAGATTTTTTTGGTATTTGGTCATACTAACAATTGACGGACAGCCCGAGGACTTCCAAGTAAAAATTTCCGGTTTTTGAAATGGCAAACCATTTAGGGGCGGTGCGTTCTTTTAAGGCATCAATTATGTCAATACAGAATTCAAACTTTTTAAACCTTCTGTGCAGCGGATTCTTCGTTTTGGGGATTAAAAATTATTAAATGAATTTTTTTCTCTTCCATTTTGAGCAAGCCAAATACCTCTAGAAGATGAGGAATTTCGGTTGAAACTGATGCATAACAACACAATAACTAATCCTTTTTTAGAATTTTTAAACATTATTGACCAAATAAAAATGATTTTACAAACAGAGAGAGGGCTAAATTTAAATATTAAAAAAACGCTACGAACTTATTTTCATCTCTATCTTTATTTTTCTTATTTTATTATTCTTCTTTATTAATAATTTTTAAATCGTTTCTAACAGCCGAGGTAAGTGAAAGTCGTGTGCTGCCGGGACCAGATTTTCTACTTTCACTTACCTATATATAAAATATATAGCAAGTTATTACTTTCACCTACCTATTTATGAAATATATAGTAAGTTATAGTATTACTTTCACTTACCTATATATAAAATATATACTAAGTTAAAGTATTAATAATATAATAATAATAGGCTTAGCGAACCCGAAGGTTCGATGCCGATACCACCAAATTCCGCCTACACAGACTCGTCCAATGTTTACCATTCAAGCCCAAGCTCCCGAGATCAGCCTTAACGCAATCCTCCCATCTCCGCTTCGGCCTACCTTTCGGACGCCTACCAGTCGGATCAGCGAATACCAACTTTCTCGGAATCCGCTCGTCATCGAGCCCAACAACTTTACTCGCCCATTTGAGTCTCCGCGATGCAATCAGCTCAATTATATTCACAGGATGCAAGTTCCGCAATTCCGCGTTATGCAACCTTCTAAACTCCCCAGTGGCCTCATCTCTCTTTGGACCAAATATTTTACGCAATACCTTATTTTCGAAAACCTTAAGCCGTTGTTCATCCTTTAAAGTAAGCGGCCACGTTTCACATCCGTAAAGAACCGTTGGAAGCATAATAGTTTTATAAATTCTAATCTTTAAGTTTTTAGATAGCAGCCGCGAACTAAGTAACTTAGCAACTGAATAATAACACGCATTTCCCACCTTTAACCGGGACTTTATTTCTTCCTGGATTTCATTTTTTCTAGTTATAATTGAACCTTAATACTTGAATTTCTCTACGTGTTCAAAAGTATGACCTGATACATCAATATCACCAAGATCGACACCGTTTCTGCTACTAATCATATACTTCGTTTTATCGGTATTTAATTCGAGTCCTATCTCTTTACCGGTTTTTATTAACACACTTGTATTTAGTTGTATGGTTTCCGTGTCTTCACCTAGCAGTACCAGATCATCGGCATACCCCAAAACCGGAATCTTGTCACCCATATTTAAGCCTTTCTCAGTACACATCACCTTTTCTATGACATATTCTAAAGCTATATTAAATAACACAGGTGAAAGGGAGTCATCATTGACTGTAATGAAAATATATAATCAATTACATAAGTGAATATTAATTAAATTACCAAATCATTTCCTAGTTATAAGGACTGAAATTATAGGACAACTTACTTAAGGATCGAAGGAAAAGAAAATAAGATTAGGATAGATTGTAGGATGAATTGATGGAGGCTATTACAATCTATTAGTGCCCTTCATTTATATTCAATGAGGAATATTAACATGGAGTACATCCTATGCATATCTCTCAAGTGGGCAACCTCCTACCACTCATAAATGCTCCTCCATTAAACGCCTCTAATATATTCAGTCCAAGTCCTTCAAACAATAGTTGTTTACGATTCAGATTTTATTTTAATAAATTGCATAACTTTCACGAAACGCATCATTTTCACCTAGTTTACACATTTTTACAAAGTTAGCCAAAAAAAAACTTTTGCTATGTTTTTGACCGGCTGCTTTTCTAAGGCAGCGGTAGCTTCAAAAACTAGCTTACTTACTATATTTAGTCAATATATAAACTATATTTAATGATACCATGGATCTCCTTTCCAAAGGTATCGTGTTTACCAATCCAATAGGTGGCATGCAGGGTAAGATTAAAGTAAACAAGATTCAATTAATACATTACTATAATTATTAATTTACACATATAAGTTATATTAACCCATTGCCTAGAGCTCTGATTGAGAATACTGAGGGACATTTTACTACCTTTGCCATACAATATTACAAATAACAATATACCTTTGAAACACTTAACCTCCTGGCGAATGTGAAATCAGTCTTAGGTCCCCTTTCTTGGCATCATCCTCCAGCTGCTCTCAGAACCTCGACGGCCACCTCCTCTTCTTGTAGGTGGAACCCGACTCACTCTTCTTGAGGATCCAACTTGACTGCCTCATCGGTTTTTCTCTCTCATTCTTGTCACCTCGGGTGGGCCAGCCAATATGGGAAGTCCCCCGGTTGGCGGTATAGCCTTTGTGCTATTATTCTTATCATTACACCCATCTTAATATTCTTGTTGGCCGCCGCCGGGGGGAAACTACCAGAGGTTTCTGGTACCGCTGGGGGGCCCATACCGATGGGAAATCTAGGGGTCTAGGTAAACACCTTTTGATGTTTTGCCGACAAAGGTTCGTTATCATTAATTGTTTAATATTAAAATTATTTAATTATGAACTCCCCTCAGTATCCTCAATACATTACACTTTGAATCCTCAGATGAGGCTGATTAACGATTTTCAATGTACCGTTTCCTAATTGATTTCTTTATCATAGAAATGTTAACAAAATATTTATATCTCTATAAAATACAGTTCATAAATGTGCTGAAAAAGTATGAATCAATTTCAGAGTTTTTCTACAAAGGATCACCGGCGATGAGGCCGAGATCACACGTCAGATGTTTTTCCAGATTTACATGATCTCCCTGCCACGTGGTCGCCCTTCCCCATGGTCACCCCACGAATGAACAGAATGAATAAAAATCCAGCTACAGTCGGAAGTTGGAGAATAGCAGCCCATTGTCCTTTCCTTTGTTTTAAAAGTTTACAAATTCGAATTATCACAAAAATATACCTTTTAAGATCTATCCCCTTAGCCCAAATGACAAAGTCTTGCAAAATTGTCTTTCTATGTGTGGTAAGTCTATGACGAAAATTGTAAGTTTTTTTTTTTTTAAACATTTTATTGGTATTTAAAACTGTATTAACAAAAAAAAAATACATCAAGTAAATTTGATAGTTATGTAATACAATGACATGATATGCATGTAGAGAAGGTTCCCATTGGAAGAACTCTAAAAATATTTTAAAATAGAATGTCCCAAGGCCATCTCCTTTTCAGGCGCTTCAGAGATCCGGAATTGAAAAGGAAGAAAGGATTGAAACTAGTGGGTTAGAGTGAGTATGGAGTTTGTCATGAAAGGATTGATACCTGGTCCGGGCCAAATCAGTAACAAAGGGAACATTAACGTCTTTATGACAAAGTAAGGAACGTTGAGGATTTTACGAAGAATTTTGGATTTTAAGGATTGGATGAAAGATGAGTTTGTGGTTTAGTAGAGCCCACAACAGTGGTCTTATAATAGTCATGTAGATTAGCCGTTTGTAGTTCAGAGGAGGGTTTAACCGTTTGTCTAGTAAGTGTTGAAGTAACCTAAAACGGTGGACCTAAGTTATTTGAAACTGAAATTTCATTCTTTAGAAACATATAAGCCTGTGATTTTACATTAACTGCTTAACCTTAACTGACGAAATGGAAGAGCCACTTTGTACCAAAAAGTTTGCATCTTCTTATATGATTTTGATTAAACTCGCTTTATTGATGCAGAATTTAATGAACTTTATGTAGGTTTCATTCTGTTTGAAATAGTCTTATAGGGCTTGAATATATTTTAAAATTTTCACCTTAAAAGTACCTTTAATTTTGTAGATTAAAATTTTAAAAAATTAACTATTTCACGTTGTTAAAAGAATCGGATACATATACAATAAGAATGAAATTGATAACCAACTGGAAGAATAAAGAAAAAAAATATATTTTCTGATATTTTTTGTTTTTGTAATCTATGTATAGCAATATAGAATAGAATAGAAAAAAAAATTATTCTAGGACATAGTCCCTTAAGAACAACTGATATGTACAATGTATAATATACCGTATATACTAGTGTAATATATATATTATATAGATGTATAATTATGATAAAAAAAGCATGAACTTTTTTTTCTTTCAGTATTTTTATTTTTTCCTTTTCTTTCTCTTTCTATCTCTTTTTTTTTTAATATATTTAATTTTATTCGCGTATATAAATGTATTTATGATAAACTGTTTAACGTCTCATTTCTTTTCTTGTAATATTATTATTTTTGTAAAAAAAAAACGTTTTTTGTTTCAGTATATTAATTAAGTTGCTATGTAGTACATTAAAGTTTGAATTGCAATTATTATTATTATTATTTTAAGTAATATAGTGTAATGCGATTTTTTATAATTTATCGCCTGTAATTGGGCCTTTGCCTGTTGGTGGATGATTTTAAAAAAATATATACCATTTGAAAGGTAAAGATTTAGGAAAAATATTACATAACATACGAAGTTTTTTAAGGTAATAATGAATGACAAAAAGGGCATAACAATTTGTATGTTACATTTATTAATCTAAAAAATGTTTCCATCGAAATTATATAATCCTTTTTTTAACTCTGTCTTTATTTAAAATGTGATTTCAAGATGATTAGTACATTCGTGGTCAAAGAATTGTATCACTTATGCATTAATTTTGCATAGTAACGAATCTGACCTTATCGAATATTTTTGTTTTTGTCTCCTTATTAATATCATAAGCTTAATAAAAATAAAAAGTAAATAAAAAATCTGGTGCGCGCAACACATGACTTTCACTTACCTTCATTATTGATATCAATTTGAGAATTATAAAACAAATTTAGAATCGAAAATAAATTATCATTACCATTGGATTTTAAAAGAAACATGTGTTTTATTAAATAATGTATTATATCATTATCTACGACAGTCAGTTAGTTTATCGGCTTTTCATTCGTTAAATTTTACAATAGGATGAATAAGACAATATTATTTCTAAAATTCCAACGGTATATTATACATGTATATTACTGTTTTTAAGTTAAAAAACAAAAAAATGCATTAAAAAATTATTTTTGCAGCTATCTCCTTTAGTTGGTAATCGAATTCGATCAAATTATACATTTACCTGTTTTTTTAGATTTAATAATCAGATGATATGGTGAATTTCATAAAAACTACTAAACTAAAGGTACTTTAGAGGAAGACATTTTGATTTATCGCCATTTAAGCTCTGTCAGGCTATTTCAATCAGAATGAAACTACTGGAGCAGTTGCATTAAAAAAAATATTTTTTCAGTTTTTTCCTTTATATCGAATTCGTTCTACTTATATATTTACTTGTTTTTTTATCAATGGTAATAAGAAGATATGGTCATTTTTATATAATATACAAAATTAAAGGCACTTTGGAAAAAGAAAATTTAAAATATCTGCATTTAGGCCCCATCAGACTATTTCAGTAACCTACATGACATTAAAGCCCAATAAATTTTACATCGATATAGCGAGTTTAATCAAAATCGTTAGAGCCGTTTTTGAGAAAATCGTAAAAAGGTGCATTTAATGCATGGTATAAAGTAGGACTTCCGGTCTGCCGATTCTAGTGAAAAAGTTGATGTAACATTTCGGGCTTTTAGTAGTCTTAAATATGAAATATCAGTTCTGCACGTCTTTTCGTTTTTGCGCGTTAGCTACCACACACAGACCTTTTTGCGGGACTGTGTCATTTGGACTCAGGGACCTTAAAACGTGTATTTCCGTTTAAAACTGGAATTCGAAAATTTTCACGATCGCAATACTTTAACTTAGTATATATTTCATATATAGGTAAGTGAAAGTAATAACTTACTATATATTTCATATATAGGTAGGTGAAAGTAATAACTTACTATATATTTCATATATAGGTAAGTGAAAGTAATAACTTACTATATATTTCATATATAGGTAGGTGAAAGTAATAACTTACTATATATTTCATATATAGGTAAGTGAAAGTAATAACTTACTATATATTTCATATATAGGTAGGTGAAAATAATAACTTACTATATATTTCATATATAGGTAAGTGAAAGTAATAACTTACTATATATTTCATATATAGGTAAGTGAAAGTAATAACTTACTATATATTTCATATATAGGTAAGTGAAAATAATAACTTACTATATATTTCATATATAGGTAAGTGAAATAATAACTTACTATATATTTCATATATAGGTAGGTGAAAGTAATAACTTACTATATATTTCATATATAGGTAGGTGAAAGTAATAACTTACTATATATTTCATATATAGGTAAGTGAAAGTAATAACTTACTATATATTTCATATATAGGTAGGTGAAAGTAATAACTTACTATATATTTCATATATAGGTAGGTGAAAGTAATAACTTACTATATATTTCATATATAGGTAGGTGAAAGTAATAACTTACTATATATTTCATACATATGTAGGTGAAAGTTAATAACTTACTATATATTTCATACATATGTAGGTGAAAGTAATAACTTACTATATATTTCATATATAGGTAGGTGAAAGTAATAACTTAGTATGTATTTCATATATAGGTAAGTTAAAGTAATAACTTACTATGTATTTCATATATAGGTAAGTGAAAGTAATAACTTGGATCGTGGAAATTTTTGAAATCTATTTTTCAACGGAATTACACGTTTTAAGATCCCGCAAGTCCAAATAACTAAGGCCTGCAAAATGGGCCTGTGTGTGTGATAAGTCTAGCATGAGAACGAAAATTCGTGAAAAATTGAAATTCTATATTTGAGACAACTATACGCCCGAGATGTTATAGCAACGTTTTCACTAAAATTGGCTAACTAGAAGTCCTGCTTTATCCAATTTATTTTTCAGCTTTTTAAGATGTACTCAAAACGGCTCTAACAGTTTTTTTATTGAACTTACATATCGATATAAACTGTAATTCGCTTTAATAACCTACAAGTTTCACTCTGATTGAAATAGTCGGACATGGATTAAATGGCAATTTTTTTTATTTTCTTCTTCTAAAGTACACTTAATTTTGTACATTCCAAAAGATTAACCTCATCATCTTATGAGCATTGATAAAGAACGGCTAAATATACAAATTGATTGAATGTTATGACCAAATAAAAGATATAGAAAAAATATTTTTTGTGTATTTTTTTTTATAATAAGAACAGTACTATAGATGTGTAATGTACCGTTGGAAAAAAAAAATAGGAAAAATATTATCTGATACAGAAAGTTGTAAAATGTATTATAATGTGATGAAGAGGTGATAGAGTATATTTTGATTATTATATGTAACACTTTAATATATTATATTATTTATTCTAATTATTATTATTTCCAACAAAACTGAATACACTTTAATTTAATTACCTTAAAACGTTTTTCTACATTTAGTTTTATTAATCATTCTTAAATTGATTTTAACAGCCGAGGTAAGTGAAAGTCGTGTGTTGCCCGCACTGGATTTTTTCTTCTTATCTTTTAAGATTGATTTCAAGCTCAACATTAATTATTGTCTCCTCTGACACCGTTGTTAAACCTCAAATATGGGGAAAAAATTAAATTAAAAAATACGTGTTTTGTTTCCTCTTGGCGTTTCTTGTATACTTTAATTAATTACAGTCCAATAAAAACAAAACGTGTAGAGTAAAATTAATCGTTGTCCTCTCATTAGCGTGTTTTATGCGAGAAAAAAAAATGTAAAGGCAATTAGGACAAAGTTATTACAGCCTTACGACCTACAACAACACCTACACCCACCCCATACAATATTCATATAATTAATTCATTAGCTGTATAATTTCATCATTAATTACCATATGCAGAGACCAAAGAAAGTATTTGCACACCTTGTCTTCTCTTTATATAATACTTTTATTTAATAGTATAAGGTTCATTAATAAAAAGTACAATTAACACTTGTTAAGTAATAGTATAAATTCAATAAAAAATATAGATCATAATAACAATTTATTTAAACATATTATAAACACAAGGAAAAAAGTATTTGCACACTATGTTTACTTGCTCTTGTTTGTATGCTTGAATCTAATCCTTTTCCTTTTTATCAGTTTTATAAAATATTTCAATCTATTAATTTAATTTTAATTTGAACGATCCTAATGCCCTCCAAGGACGTCCAAAGTAAGTACATGAGAGGATAAAAAGAAAAATTAAAATTGAGGCGATAAAAAATCCACGAGTTAGTTCAGGTATCCTAGCTAATATGGTCGAATGGACTTCTGGATTCCGTGTGAGCACTACAACAATTAGAAATGTAAATTCTGAAAGAATTACAGCACTGTCATGAGTATTGCATATATTAGGGATATGATGTATGCGGACTTGATTGGGATACTTTTTGTCAAACGGGACATGATTCCGACTCTATCATGTCGTGAGTTACGCGTGCCAGATTTTTATTATCCCAATATTATGCAAAATGGCATAATAATAAAATAAGTGATATTTAATTTTATGTTTTTTATTCTCTTTAAATGGTTTTAATGGCTTCTGACAGCTTTTCCTTTTACAAAAATAATATTTATTTATTTATTTTATTTTGTTAAACAATTCTATATTGAGTAATATTACAATCTGTCCAATTTAGGACATTTTTAATAGTGATAAAGTACAACATTCATACAAATATATATACAAAACAATAAATTTATATAATAATAATACAATATACATATATACAACACAAAATCTTCTTCTTCTTCTTCTTCTTTCTCTTCGACCCATTTGCCTTTCAGCGCGGGCGAGCTCCCAGCCATTGGTACCAACCGTCTCTGTTCCTGGAAAGGTTTCTAATCTCACCCAGAGTTTTACCTCTGCGCATCCCTATTCGCTCCATATATGAGGTCCTTGGGCGTCCTCTAGGTCTTCTTCCTAATGGCTTTACCTCCATTGTTTTAATTGGGTTCCGGTGGTGGTCCATTCGGCAGACATGCCCGTACCATCCCCATTGCCTCTTGTCTAGGACTTCCAGAACAGAGCATACATTAAGTTCTTCCCTGACCCTTTCATTGCGGACACAGTCTCTCCGTGTCTTTCCCACAATTATTCTATGAAACTTCATTTCCGAGGCAGTGATGCGACTTTGTAGCGTTTCATTCACAATCCAGCTCTCTGCTCCATAGAGAAGCACTGGTAGAAAGATGGACTTGAACAAGTGTAACTTCACGTTCCGTGCTACTTCTCTTTTTCCGATAACCGTATTGCAGATATGATAATAGACGGAATTAACTTTGGAAATTCTACTTGAGATTTCAGAATCCAATTTCCCAGATCTACTGATCACCTTGCCTAAATACGTGAAATCTGTCAACGAAATTGCATACAAAACAAAATCAATAAAAATATATACAAAAGTCACTCATACCTATATACAATTCACAAGCATACAGCACAATAATAATAATAATAAATCAATTTATACAATACTGCTGATTTTTAGGACCTTTGAAAGAAAAGTTTAACTTTGTAACCAAAATTATAAAAGTTTTTTGACTTTGAATTCATAACCATAATTAAGGAGAGGCACGACCTGAAGCAGTGAACTGGATTTCAAAAGAAGCTAGAATGGAAAAGGTTCTAGGTTAATTAAAAAAGTTACCATTATTTTTCCCTTAAATTTCCCCCCCTAATTAGTCAATTATTACTGTTCAAAAAAATATATATTAAAAAAAAAAGAAGGAAAATTCCATTACCATTAGAAATGGGTATTTTCCGTCTTTGGTGGTACCAGTGACAAGTTGTTCCGGTTCCACAGCTGTAACTGATAACTTTAGCTGATGTTTTGTTTTTACTGTACAGGTTTTTTTTTTTTTTTATATCATAAAAAATTAACTTACAATATGAGATAAAACAGTGTCTTACATAAACAGGTGTGTAAACTATGAATTTTGAGAGAACACTGAAACAAAGATGTATGGAGTAGTTCTACATGTTATATTATTAGTTATTGTTTTGATATTTCAAAATTACCAGAATTAAAGAGATTTTCCAAACACATGTTTTCAGATGCGAAACTATATATTATAAGGTTAAATGCTATGAAAACTCAGGCCATCCTAATAGGTTCCTATTCCTTCCTCAGAGCCAATACTACATTTCCTAGTCTAATCCTAAATGATCACCCAATTACCTTCAGTTCCACTGTCAAAAACCTAGGTATTACCATAGACTTAACCCTTTCCTGGAAACCCCACATTGCTCAAATTTCCAGACGAACTATAAATACTCTTAAGTACTTCCATCGCTCCCGTCACCTCCTCCCACTTCCCACCCGTAAGATGTTAGTTTCCTCCCTTATTTTCCCCCACTTAGGTTATTGCTGCGTGGCATAAGGAGGCCTCTTGACTGTACTTGACGACAGACTCAAGCGGATTATAAATATGTTTATAAGATTTATCTTCTGTACCTTCAAGAGATCACCAGTAACCCACTTATACAGCGAATTGAAGTGGCTCCTACCTTCTATACGTAGACAATATTTCCTCAGAATATACCTCTACCAAGTCATTAAATCTCAACATCCTCCATATATTCACAATATCCTTCAATTCAAATCCTCAATTCACTCACTTGAAACCAGATCACGCCATTCTGACCTTTACATTTCTACCCATAGGACCAAATCTTTTGATAATTCCTTTAATATCCGCTCTGCATCTCTCTGGAATTCCCTACCTAATCATATTCCCCATGCTTCTTCCCTTCTCTCATTCAAATCCCATCTTTTCCTACACCTTCTAAGATCCCTAAGAGACGCACACTAGATGTAAAATTGTTAATTCACTATCTTACTTTCAACTTAAGATAATTTTATTTTTATTTTAAAAGAATCCTAGAGTTATGGATTAATTTATTTATTTTAGTTATTTAGAAATTGTTCAGCTCTATTATTTTATAGCAGATTTTTTTATTTGGCTTATATTCCATATATCTATATAAATAGGTCTTATTTTTATTTTTTACACATTTGTAAATAAAAGTTTATTTTATTGGTCTCTCGGCCAGACATATTGAAGTGTATATTTACTGTACAACATTGTTATTCTTAAGGGACAAAGTCCCAGAATAAAGTTATGTTATTATTATTATTATTATTATTATTATTATATATATATATATATATATATATATATATATATATATATTAATAATTTTAATGAATTTACTCAGTTATGTTTCCATCATGATGTTTATACTATTTAGTATGTATATTTTCCTGAACACAAAACCGTGGATAAAATATGTTTCTGGCTAATACTCCTAGTGAAGCAGCTTCGCATCTGAAAACATGTGTTTGGAAAATCTCTTTAATTCTAGTAATTTTGAAATATCAAAACAATAACTAATAATATAACTAGGATATGCTTTATATTTGTTGTTTACACAATTGAGGTATTTAGGACACTATACACTATTTAAGTAAATAGAACAATAAATTTAAAGCATATCCTTATTATATTGTTAGTTTTGTTGTAATTTGATATCTGTATAGGTACCAGAATTAAAGGGATTTTTCTGAGAAAACTTTTTTAGCCGTCGACTTGAAACGGCGGCAACGCTAAAAGCAAGATCTAGAAAGATATTGTAACCACGGTTTTATATTCAGAAAAATATGGGTAATAATTGTTACAATAATGAAAGATACTTTAGAAGAAGACAATTTAATAATTCGTCATTTAAGCCCGGTCAGATTATTTTCATTAGAATGAAACCTATATGATATCAGAGCCCATTGAATTTCACATCAATTTAACTCGAAATTGAAAATGTTTACCATCGCAAAACTTTCCCTTACTATATATTTGATACATAGGTATGTGAAAGTAAAAATTGGTAGATAGATCAACCGTGATTCTTAAGCTTAACGGTTCTAGGATATGACTCTAACAGGAGAAAGATTAATGCATACAGACCAATACGATACATAATTGTTTAAAATAATGCGAATTATTTATAATAACCGAACAAAAATATTTTCGGAGTATCTCAAAAATAAATTAGTGAAGTAGACATCATGCAAGATGTCTAATATTTTCAGTATAAAATCGATTATTCTTATACTTTAAAGTGAAATCTTGATATAAATTTAATTTATTTTATTTTTTATAATAATAACACAATGGCCTAATATAAAAACATAAACATAGCAATTTACTGAACGAATTGTTGTTCGTTGGTTTAATTAAAAGTCATGTTCGAATAAATTACATCAATTTAATCTATATTATTTATTCCAATATAATATACAACTCAAATAAAAGTATAATACAGAACATTAAATGTTTATGATTCCATCTTTATTATTCTCTTTATGTAATATAAAATAATAAACGAGATGGAATCTATTAAAGCGCGCCTGCAATAGTTAAGACATGCAGAGCCGCCACAGTTATCAGTATTGCCGGCAAGGAATATTCCAGCGCCTTAACTACCATCTTCTCTTCGTTATTTAATTATTGGGATAATTGAATAGATATAAGGGATTTTAATTTAATTATTAGACTCTAATCAACTCGAAAGTTTATTTAATTATTAGATTAGTTTTAAGAGCGCATTTGTTGTAATTTTTAACATACTTAGCAAATACAATTTTATGTAAAATATTTATAAATTTATTTTATATTTATTTATTTTTTGACCAGCATTATCTTTTCTAACGAATTTTGCAACATTCAACTATTAATTTTAATTATTTATTAACACTTTAATACCTAGTAGCACTAATAATCCGGGTTAGAAATGACTTCTACTGATGGCGATCTGAGGTTAAAACTTGAAAATAGTTAGAATTTCGGTTGTTTTGCCAAATAATGTTATAATCGAATTAGCTAACGTATCATTTTATTTTGTCGTATTTCAAGAACAACTTTTATACCTCAAGTAAGTAAGGTATGAAATCGTCCAATGAAATTTATATTGATATGAAATGAAAAACTTCTTTTTTATCCTGGGACTATTCTATATTGGTGTAATTAATCAACATTAAGATTGTTTCCATAACATTTTTTCTTAGTGAGATAATCCAGAAAAACACTTTTTACAAAAACAACTGTAATTGATAATTCATTTTTCGGTCAAAATGTAACTTAAATGCTTTTATCATAAGCAGTGTAAACAAAATTATGGAAATATGATTTTGGCAATGTAACCAGGCGAATCAGAATGTTTTTCTTAGGATTATATCAATCTTTAATTCTTCATATCTTCGGTTTTTCTGATATTATAAAATGAAGAATCACAGTAGATCTTGAAATAAAATTGAGGAGTATGGGAGATGGATCAACAGGTCCCCACGTTCAATTGTCACGTCCACAGTATCCTATCTCTATTCCGCAAAAGCTAAAAGTACGCTTGAAATACGAATCGAAATGATTGGTAAGTTTAAAGAAAAAAAAAATTATAACAAGGTAGATAAATATTCAACGAATTGATATATTCTTGTTTACAGGATTGGACCACAATACAATTTTATTTTATTTATTTATTGAGATTTATTACAATTTGTTTTTATATGAACATTAGTAATAGTGATATGAGATCCCATTCACACAATATATACAGTCACAATACAATTAACAAAAAATATGGCAGATAGTAATTTATAATGTATCAGATACAATTCGACCTGTAAAATACTCTAGCCGAGAATTTGTATCAACTAATCAATCGTATATACAGAAGTTCGAAGTATATATCGAAATTTGACCTTGAGAAGTACAAAACGATAGTTGGGTAGCAGTAAAAAAAATAAAATAAAGAAATAATAAATAATTTTTATTATTTGATGTGCCGTTTTCGACTTTTACTTCTTAAAGACTTCCTCCTCTCCTAAACACTCCAATATCAATCCTCACCAAAATCATTTACCACAGCCTATCATAGACCTCATCCACACCAAACGCCGAGCAAGATGGCAGCGCACCCGGCACCCAACAGATCGCTCCAATTGAAACGGGATTTGGCGACCTTCCGTTCCTAGTCTTTTAATTCCTACCATTCCTCTCTATCTATAATTCCCAGTGGAATGTTACCAAAAAGATTCTATAATACTATCAAGTTTCCAATCCACTTCGGCGTGGTGATGACTCCTGTGCTGCGTCTAATAAAGATAAAGGCGAGAAATTCGCCACACACCTCTCCAAAGTATTTACTCCTCACCCTGCATCCCACATCAATCATACCGCAACAGTGCAATAGTTTCTTGTATCACCAATTATACTTTCCCTACCACCTAAAGCTATTAATCCCTCTGAGTTCAAACATTTTCTCTTAAAACTGAACCTCCGTAAATCTCCTGGACACGATCTCCTAATCCCCCCGATCCTCCGACAACTTCTGCAGAAAGCTATAATATTCTTTACATATATCTACAACTGCATCCTACGAACCACCTATTTTCCTCTGTTATGGAAACATTCCACTATCA
Organism: Piezodorus guildinii; assembly: GCA_023052935.1. Taxonomy (NCBI): domain Eukaryota; kingdom Metazoa; phylum Arthropoda; class Insecta; order Hemiptera; family Pentatomidae; genus Piezodorus; species Piezodorus guildinii. The sequence continues at coordinate 110,723,597 of CM041295.1, forward strand.
TTCTTTTCCTAAAACAATGCAAACCTTCCAACTATACTCCATCTTACAGGCCTATCAGTCTACTCCCCATCCTCTCAAAAGTTTTAAAAAGCTACTTCTTAACTGTATCCTACCCATATTAGAATCTCAAAATCTCAGTTTGGATTCCGTCCTCAGCATTCCACAGTTCAGCAAGGACTCCGAGTTATAGACCATTTTTCCTCAGCTCTTGAATGCAAAGAGTATTGTTCTGGTGCGTTTCATAGCGCAAGCTTTTGACCGGGTATGGCACACTGGATTACTCTTCAAGTTGAGAACCCATTTACCCCAGTCTCTATACCTCATTCTCCGATTCTATCTCTCAAACCGCTCCTTCCGAGTTAGTGTGGTTCCAACTTTTATCCCGTTGAGGCCGGTGTTCTTTAAGGCAGCGTATTGGGACCTGTCCTCTACATCCTTTACACTGCTGATATTCCTACACATCCTAATATCTTTCTGGCAATATTTGCAGACGATACCGCCATCCTATCATCCAGTTCCAATCCTGAAACAGCATCCTTAAGCCTGCAGAGACACCTTTGCCTTATCGAACACTGGTGTAATAATTAGCATATAAAAGTGAACGAAGCCAAGTGTAAACACGTAACCTTTACTCTTAGACGAAAATTCTGTCAGTTTATTTTAACTCATTACCAATCCCTCCCTCAGATACAGTCCGGTATCTTGGCTTACTATTAGGTAAAAGATTGACATGGAACCCACATACAAGACCTATAAGCCAAGAACTCAACCGACGATTTGGACAGTTATACCGAATATTCTACAGAAAATCTGAGCTTACATTTGACAATTAAAAAGCAAATATATAGACAAATTAAAAAAAAATATATGTATATAAATATATATATATATATATATATATATATATATATATATATATATATATATATATATACATTTTTTTATTATAATTTTATTACCGTATAAATATTGTAAGAATGTAGTATAAATGTTATCTATCACGACTATTATTAATGTTCGAATTGGAACAGATTGTAATATTACTTGATAAAAATTGTTGTTGAAACAGAAAAACTTGCTAAAAAAACGCTCAAGCTCTAACCTACAAAAGGCTCATTTACATAACTATTATTAGGCTAATTAAGACATATGGAGTTGAACTGTGGGGCTCTGATAAACCATCGCTCCTTACTATGTCTCGCATAATCTCATGCATAACGGCCTTAAGATTCCATATGTTGCTGATTTGCCCCAGCGCCTTTCCCTTTATGATAAACTCCGTTTCCACTCCAACCAATTATTATCAATCCTGATCCTCTGGGACGTCTGAAAAAAAGATGGCCTCGGGACCTTCTCGTTTTGAATATATTTTTTGAGTGCTGCCATTTATCTACACGTTTAGCACGACATGGTTCAAAACGTCCCTCAAGTTTATTCGATGTATTTCTTTTAATACAGTAGTAAGTACCAAAAAAAATAAATAAGAAAAAAAGTTAGTATAGTTTAGGGCTTGAATATTATTTCTCAAATATAAACTTATTAATATTTAGTTGACAAATGAGCCAGATAAATATTTAAATTAAAAAGCAGTTTAATAGTTTAATTTTTGTCATAATGTAGCAGTTTTTATTTTATAATACAAATTAACTCTCCAAGTCTGTAATTTTTTTTTTTTTTTTTTTTGACTGGTTTATGGAAGGAAATGCATATTTTTTTTCGGTCTCAAAATCACTTAATTACCGGCTTCTGTCAAGAGGCTAAATAAAGGCTATGCATGGTTGTGAGACGTGGTCGCTAACTTTAAAGTATGGACAATCACTTAAGTCGTTCAATTCAAAATTTTTGGTCCCGAGCACTTTGAAGTCGAATTAAAAGCACCACAAGTGTCCATTTTGGTAGTGGTATCTTAAATTTTTTATAATTTGACTAGTGCAGGAATATTTTGTTATAAATGTATTTATTTATATTAGTGATGACTAGTTACAGGCACGGTTAAATAAAAATCAGATAAAAGATATATTATTCTGAAAATATTCTGAAGAGGTACACCGCAGCTCGTACGTGATTAAGGTACACCATACACGGTAAGGAGGCTGGACCGCTACCAAAGTGACTCCTATATAGTGGACCGAATATTCCCCCTCTCAACGATTCTCGAAAGATGAAAGGGATATGACAGGGAGGCTCGCCATCTCTTGGTAGACTTTGAAACAGCCTACAATAGCATTTTTCGTAGAGAGTTATTCAAAGCTATGAGAGATGTTGACATCCCAGATAAGCTTGTTAAGGAGATTAGGCTTACAGTGAGCAACGTCAGGTGTGTATTATAAATTAATGGACAAAGGTCACCTCAATTTATATCGAACAAAGGAATAAGGAAAATTCTCTAGGAAAAGCTCCTCTTCGACTAAGCTCTAGAAAAGGCAATTAGAGATGCTGGCTTACAGGAAAAGGGAACAATGTTCATTAGAACAGTGTAGCTTTTAACGTATGTGAACTTAATTTAGACGTTGATTTCCAAAAGGTACTTAAACAAATTTTTTTACGATATTTTGACGTATTTTTCTTCTAATAATTTGATGTATTTGAAATCCGTCATCCGACTTTTATATTATATTATCTAAAAAGACACAAAAATCATTAAATACGTATTTGAAAATTTCATTTCCTTCCAAAAGTTAATGTGCCTACATTTCATTTCATTTAAAAGCGAGCTAAAAATATTTTTAATACGTTCTTAATATGTTACCATTCTTTTCTTGTTTTAATCATTTTTTCACTTTTCATTGTTACGTTTAATTCCGTCGCTTTGGTCCTTGTTGAACGAATCTGCTATCTAAGACTCATACTCGACACACATCTAACATGGGATTCACAAACCTGAGTGAAACAAAAAGAAACTGTTCACTGTTTTCGGTTCCTTCCATGCTTACTAGACAGACGCTCTAACCTTCCACTTAATAACAAAAGGCTCATCTACATTACCATCATAAGCCCTATCTGAACTTACGGAGTTGAGCTTTGGGGCACTACTAAACCATCAAATTGTTCCCGCATTCAATCCTTATTAAATTGGAAATCCTTCGAAAAATCCTTAACGCTCACTGCTTTGTGATGAATAAACAAAGCCATAAAGACCTAAATGTTCCATATGTTGCGGATTGGGGCTAAACCAGGTATCAATCCTTTCATGACCAACTACATTCCCACTCTGATCCATTATTTTCAAGCCTTGCTCCTTCTTCTGTTCCTGACAATCCTCCGAAGTGTCTGGAAAGAAGATGTCCTTGAGACTTCCTAGTTTAGATTAGCTACTGGAGCGGTGCCAATGGGCAGTGTCACCTCGTGTCTATTTCATGTATCTTATCTCACAGCTTATTTATTGTATTAACCATAAAAGTCGTAAATATCAATAAGTAAATATATATAGAAAAAAAGAGTTTATTCTAACGTATGCCTTGATACCACTATTGTATTCCTCTATATATCTTTTTATTCCTGAATATGACCTACAATAATAATGTAAAAAGGTCCAAACCTCGCGGAAGACTTTTTAATAGGGGTTTTATTGAAAAATATTTATAATATCAATAATAATTTTAACTAATACAAAGGCAAACTGTTTAAATAAAAGATAATGATAGCTATGACAGACAAATACTGTTCGAATGAACCTTCACCTTCTTCCGGGCTTAAAAACTAATGCACTTCTTAGAAGCCTTATGATGGTCTTGTAAATGTGTCTTTTGTATGAAAAGGTTTAGCGTTTGCCTGGTAAGTGTTTAAGTCACATTAGCGAAAAGTATTTATTATTGTTTCTTGACCGTGGTTCTTGAAACCCTTTATGCTCGAGCAGTGTCATCCCTGGGGCACTATTGGCTGTGAAGCGTCAAATCGGCTTAAAATCATATGATAGGGGTGTTGATTTAGATTTGGTCTAACGGAAATCGCTTTAGAGCTCTGCCTCCTAATACTTAGTTTGTAAGTTCACTACACGAGGGCTGCAATGATGTCCTATCACAAAAATTCGTGATGAAAAAGTGTCCAACGTGAGTTCGAAGTCAACTTTATTGGAGATCGGAATGTTTTTTCTAAAGTTACTGAGCCCAATAATTATAGAATACGAGAAACCAATTTTATCAAGTAAAGACGAGTTTCGTCTGCGATAAACGAAATCGCATCTAATCATAGAGTGTTTAATGTTAACAAATGCTCGCCGCTCTAGGCTACTTCAACACTTACTAGACAAACGGTCAAACCTTCCTCTGACCAAAAAAAGGCTCATCTACATGACTATTATAAGGCCAATCTGGAATTGAGCTATGTGGCTCTACAAAACCATCGAATTCCTCTCGGATCCAATTATTACATCTTTCGTAAAATCCTCAACACTCCTTACTTTGTCACGAATAAACTTATCCATAAAGACCTCAATGTTCCCTATGTTACTGATTTGGCCCGGACCAGGTATCAATCCTTTCATGACAAACTCAATTCTCACTCTAACCCACTAGTTTGAATCGTTTCTTCCTCTTCAATTCCTCATGCTGAGATGCCTGAAAAGGAAATGGCCCCGGGACCTTCTAGTTTAGAAAATTTTTAGTGCTTCTAATGGGAAGCTTTTCTACATGTATTTCATGTCATTGTATTATATAACTATCACATGTACTTGATGTATTTTTTTAAATACAGTTGTAAATATCAATAAAATTGTTAACAAACATTTTTGTTTGAGCTCTGCAGATACGTAAAATATATACCTTTAAAGAGTATTTCTGTGTTTGAAACCATTTTATGTTTACTGAGAAAACTTCATAAAATGAATGAGAACGGCTAACCCCTCGCAAGCTGCTGGTTCGCTCGCATATAATTGATTTATTTGCAGTTTGTTTGTTATGATTGTGGGTATGGTGTTCATTTATTTGTCAAATTCGTTTGTTTATTTATTTAACGGCACTTTATGCTACTATGAGTAATCGGGCTAGGCTACAGTGGGAGTCCTAAATTTTGCCTAATTAGGTTTTATTGGGATAGGGTTCTTTAACGAGTACCTGACAGGCTAGGAACCACTTTTTAACGTCCCCTCCGAAGGATGGCATAACTAAAGATTTTTTACTCCCATTAAACAATCCTAGGACCACCTGCGGGTTTGAACCCGTGACCTTTGGCATATGAGGCTGTTATGCTAACCACCCAGTGATCCCGTTTGTCAACTTTGTATACATTTAAATTATAGGTTTTTTATATATTTTGTCTTTATCATTGTTTTCTGTAAATATTGTTTAAATGTGGTGTCATATCATTGTTACTATTGTTCATTTTGAAACAAATAGTAATTCTCAATAACTATTATATAAAAAAAATATTCCAAACTTTATCAGACTAATCCTAATTATTATTATATGCTCGAATGAATCCGCCGCATTGAACGAGCAAGGTAATTGGAGAGATAGTGGATATGTGAAAATAGTGACATGGAGATGGATTGCTAATTGGGTGGGAGAGGGCGGACCATCACCTCCCGGCACAGAGCCCACAACTCTGATACAGATCCACATTACCTTGTCATCGATGGCTAGTGCACCGTAAATAGGTTCATTCACCCGAAACGAGCCCAGGATTCTGAGCGCACATTGTATTGCGCTAGAGTAGATTATCACAAACTTTGTAATGACATTAGCCCGACCCAAGCCCAAGATTCCATATGGATACCATCATTATTTGCCTACGCAATTGAATCCTTTGTGAGTCCAAGTAGTCGCCATGTCTCTTGGACGCCTCCCGTCTCTTCAGCGCAGATTGACTTTTTAGCAACAACGCTGCATGACCATTTCCAGAAGTACGAGATCTATTATTCCGAAATGTGTAGTTACTCTTCTTAATTCTCCTAGGGCCTCATCCCTCTTCGGACTAAAAAGTTTAAGTACAATTTTATTCTCGAAAACCTTGAGGCATCTTTTATCCTTCAAAATAAGCGACCGCATTTCACACACGCAATAGCCGAGGAATAAATGGTCTTCGCAAGTTAATAATGACATGCATTTCCCGGAGTTGTCCTTGACTTTATTTCACCCTAAATTTCATTTTTTTTTTCTTAGATAGATCGTAAATAGGTCAATTCATCCAGATGTTCAAACTTGTATCCTGATATGTTAATGCATATATTAACTATATATTAAAATATATATATATATATATATATATATATATATATATATATCATATTTATTTATTTATATACAATTTATCTTAGCAGTATTTATTTCATGCTCTATCACGTTACTAGTTTTCATTAAATTAATTCTGTTTACGCTTATAGTTTTTTAGCCTATGCCCAACAGTTCCAAATCGCCGGCGCACAGTGGGCAAAATCACCAATTTAGGTGAACAAAAGTCAAGTCAAAAGTTCGGAATTTTCCATTGCTTCACCTTTTTATTATTAGATGGCAAGACACTTAATACTAATATTTCCCGCCATATCGTGTTCACAAATAAATAGTAAATAAGTGAATCATTCCTGTTCACATTAGTGCCTAATAACCGGCAGTGGGACTATCCTTATACGATGGTCATTTAATGATTTTAAGGTGTATTTAGAGCAAAATCTTTTTGCTTTTATTTAACAATGGACATTGCTGAGACAGGTAAGACGTTATATTTACAAACTCGTTATTGAATATACATTGAATTCTCACCTATAGAGTTAATTTAGCAATTTGTAAATGTATGCCCCTATTCAATAACTATATAACCCCCAAGTTACGCCATGAAATTGTTTAACAACAACTAACTATCCTTGATTTGTAACCTATATAATATTGTATTATTGGTTAATAGGGAACGAATCGTATGAAAAATATTTGGACTATGAATAAGATTGCTTTGGATTGTTTGCGGTAAACACTTCAGTGCAGCACTCAACTCGGTTGTTTACACTAAATTTCAGTTAACAAGATAAACATTTTTGTTTATATATTCAATCATAGGTTATTATTTATTGTTTTAGAAAATATATAGTTTAGCGAATTCATCTATCACGCTTAAATAGAGCATCTCTCGTGCAGTAAGCTTTGTTGTTCTGATTTTTCATTGTTTCTGTCTATTTCAATTGAAAATTTTAGGTGTTTATTGTAAAATTCTTTAACAATACATAATTACTCCACCAGGTAACGCTAAAATTTAATTTTTTTATCATATATATCTTTAATCATATATTTTTTCATAATGGATATTATGTTATCTTTTAGATATTTACATCTTCTAACCTAGACGTTGCCAACTTGGGGGTCGGCAGAAGACGTTCAGGGGTCCGCCTAATGTCTGAGAAATTATTTTTAGTTTCCTTAAAGTAAATAATTTGTAAGTCTTGACTAGAAATAAAAATCATATATGCTTGTCCTAGACGCGTTTAAAATCTTAAGTAACATAATTGCTATTGAGTTCACTTACATCATAACATTAAATTCATCATTTTCTAATATAATGAGATTAAAGGACAGATGCAAATTCGCATTTGATAAAAATGATATTTAATTTTTTTTTTTAGCTCTTACGGAGTTGAGATTTGGGATTCTACTAAACCCTCGATTCTTCCCGGATCTAATCCTTACAATCCAAAATCCTTCGTAAAATCCTCAAAGCTCCTTACTTTGTCACAAATAAACTCATCTATAAAGACCTAAATATTCCATTTGTTGCTGATCTAGCCCGAACCACATATCACTCCTTCCACAACAATGTCCTTAATGTTTCCTGTGTTACTGATTTGGCCCGGACCAGGTATCAATCCTTTCAAGACAAACTCCTCTCCCACTCTAACCCACTAGTTTCAGTTCTTGCTCCCTCTTCCATTCCTGACAATTCTCCGAGGCGTCTGAAAAGACGATGGCCTAGAGACCTCCTAGTTTAGAAAAGTTACAGGATCGTTGTCATTGGTAGTTCTTCTTGAAGTCTGTTTCATGTCATTTATCTTTTAACATATTTACTTGTTGTATTATGAAGTACAGTTATGGATTTCAATAAATGATGTTATAAAAGATTTTTTGAGTATTAGATAAAATTATGTGTATATATTTATTTAAGTATTTATTTTCGCCGACAATTAATCTTTATACATGTAAATTCTAGTTTTTCATTCTATTTCTCACTGGTATTCAGCAAATATTTGCATGAAATATTTGTGATGTATGTTAATTATATGTTTTGTGGGAGATCAAGATAATAATACATTAACATGAATACTTCTGTTTAATTTTATAATTTATATATGTATATATGTATATTTATATATTATTTTCTATCACGGAGATCCAGTATAAATAGGTAGATAGGCTCATTCATTTTTCACACTTAATTTTATAATCACGAATTCAACGTTTCGTTATCCCACTCCCATCATCAGGACTCTACATGTAAAATTAACATTTACACATTACAATAAAAAACAACTATAGTGAAGTGAATTATTAAAACGTTAAAAAAAAATATTATAAACTATGTGTCCCTTTGTAACAACCTTTAAAAAGTATTGTATAATTTTTAAATTAATAAGATGGTTTAAAAAAACAAACAATTTACAATGTTACAAGTAATAAGTTAATGTAATAAATAAATATTTTAAAATTACCTGGTTTTCACTTTTTGAAATTCATCTGTTTATTCCAATTTCACAGTGATATAAAAAACTAAAAGACAAAAAAAAAAGATAGTCAGTGAGTGGAAAATCATATCTGAACAGCTATTGCTTGATCTTTGTCCTTAACTGGATTAAAGATTGGACTAATTTACAAATTATGTATGGTTGAACGAAACGTTGAATGGTGATTCAATAAAAAATTTAGAATTTGGAAGAAATAAATTAGCCCTAACATCTACCTCTAATATTTTTTTGAATTTATTGAGTCCTTGAATTAAAGTAATAAGATAAAGAGGACCCCGAGAATTTTTTGTTGCTAACCACTGTCTAACTCATTAGTATATAAAATAATGTTTTTAATGCTATTATAATTTTTATTAATTTATAAATATTTTTTTCTTATTTTCTGTAATTGTTCTTTCACACATATATATGTTTCTATACACTCGTTGTATTCTTTTTTTATCCCTGACAATGACCCTCAATGAGGGTCGAAACGCTTGGGAGACAATAAATAGTTAAAACTACTTAATTGTACTGCCACCCAGACTAATTTTTTCCTGCCTAATATATCTTTCATTATTCTATCCATCGTTTGGAAGAATATGATTAAATAAAACATTATTATACTATATGTATATATATATATTCCTTTTTTTTTTTTCTCTCTAGCTTAACTGTTATTTTGAGAAGCTGACAAGATCCCTGGGGCCATTGTGTAGTGGAGAGGTCGCAAAGAACGCCCTAAATAAACATTATTTAAAGTCTATTGACAAATGTTTTCTACTATACGTGAAAATTTAAGTGAGCGAGAAGATTAAGGTTTTATACAATAGTTTGAATAAAAAATCGATTTAACAAACTTTAATATATATTTTTTAATCAATGACAGCACATATTTCTGTAAATTTCTATCTTTCTATATTATCTATTATAATATTTTCATCCAAATTATAAAAAAAGAAAAGATTATTGAGCGTGATTGCAAGAAATAAGATGTTCCTTCCTAAATTAGGTGTGATCTCCTCCCCAATGTATATCCGATCATCGGTTTCCTTGCCAAGGGGCCTGGTAGTGAAGTCCCGTTTTACTCTTTTTAGCCGCAAGACCTCGTCCGAGCGCGACACAGTGGAAAATATGACCATTTAGGTAGAAGAAATTCTGAAACTTGTCCATATTTTACCTTTAGGGTCCACATTACGGAAAAAAAATTATAAATTTTTGACAAAGATTGCGAGCGCACAATGGTCAAACATCGAATGTATTTGTTAAAATCTAAAACTTCCCTGTAATTTACTTTTGAAGGAAAAAAAATAATATAAAAAATCCAATTGAGGCTCGGAGTTGTTTAAACCTGCTAATGGATGCATTTTATTTGATTTAGGAAACTGTTCAAATTATAGATTGTAAAACTTTTGATTCGGAGAGTTGGGTCTGAAAAAATTATGTATCACCCAAAACGCAAAAATTCTTTCTTATACTTAAGGACTAGAAGGTTGAAAGAAACAAATTCTACAAACAAATCTTTGAGGTAACTTATGGGTTGTATAATTTATCGTTATTGAATAGGGGCTTACATTTACAAATTCCTAAATTAACTCTACTAGTAGATTGCAGTGTATAATCATAACAAGTGTGGAAATATGATGTCTTACCTGCATCAGCAATGTCCATTGTTAAATAAACGCAAAAAGACTTTGAGCGAATAAAGCATCGAATAAAGATCATCCTACTGCCGGTATTCGGCATTGTGCGAACAGGAATGATTCACTCATTTACTATTTATTTTTAAAACGGTATTGAAATATTAGTATTAAGGGTCTTACCAACTATTAATAAAAAGGTGAAGCACAAGAAAATTCTAATCGTTTGACTTCACTTTTGTCCACCTAAATTGGTGATTTTGCCCACTGTGCGCGATGCGATTGACGATTGACGTTGGCGGGTGTCCTCTCTACTAGGTCCAGGCCAGTGGGGTCCATCTTCACCACCAGAGCCGCCCCGAGGGACAACACAACCCCTTCGGGTGACTCTCCGATGTTCGGGGGAGTACCTCTTATTTCTATAGAGTTTGTCATGCTCGACGTAGTTAAGCCTCTGCTCTAGCTTTCTTATCTGGTTTTAGAGGCTATTATTTTCTGATAGCAGCCTCTCTATCAACTCTTCTTGTTTTTCAGACCTATCCTCAATAACCCTTAATCTATTGTTATAGTCCAGGGCTAGATCCCCTTGTTTATTTGTTTTTATGTATTTTTTTTTAATACAGGTTGTAAGCAGGAATTGCAATAGCATGGTATTGAAAACACTCCTTAATAGACAGAGAATATATACAGAAGGGAATACAGGAGGGGATGTTGGAAATGATGCTGATTGGGAGGGGGTTGAAGATATAGGAGAATGCAGTATGGAGGGGGGGGGATATGTATTCCACCGGGGGAGCCAATGAAAAGGGGAGATTGCGGCCCGGCTATACCTCCAACCCTATTGCAAAAGGGAAATTTTCAAAGCCAAAAAATGTTCTGACCTAGTCTTGTTTTTTCGTTGTTTTTTTTATATACATACATCTTTCTATTTCACAATAACAAATAAAAAGTATACTCACTAAAGGCTATAGGAAAATGAAGGTTACTTTTTCGATAGTAATTTGAAAATACTCATTAAAAATTGATTAAAAAAAAATTCAAAAAGCAATTTTTAAAAACCAATATACGAATTTCATTTACTTTCATGACTTTTCTTTTAGGTTGATACAGACTATTTTTTTTATTTATCGTAATTTAAAACTGTATCTGATAATTTTTCCGCATTCTCCAGGTACCGTTCTCATACACTGGTCCCAGAATTATTCTTAAGATTTTCCTTTCAAATCTTAATAGGGACGACTCTTGGGCTTTTATCATCGTCCAGCACTCCGACGAATGTGTTAGAACCAATCTAATCAATGTTTTATATATTCTCATCTTCGTTGTTCTAGATAGAGAATTGCACCTAAGATGTCTGAGAAGTCCGTAGCAGTACCTATTGGTCGCTTAAATCCGACGCTGTTTCTCTGATAAAGATAAATGAATTCCTCTACACAGTCAAAGCTGAATTCCCCTATTTTTTACAGCTTCTCCTACATGCTCTCCTGTGTTTGGATTGCAGACCATATACTTCGTTTTCTTCTCATTCACCAGTAGTCCAAGTTTAGCAGCTTCTCTTTGGAGATTCATAAAAGCACTCTTCATGCTGGAGAAATACTGAATTGATAGTCGTATTTCTTTTATCTTTTATGAACAATAAAGGAGAGATAGTTTATTAAAATGGGCTATATATATATATATATATATACTTGTTTTAATACTTTAAAGAAAATTATTAATATTGTAAAGTAAGAATTTCAATTGAAGCAGATGAAAGTTAAGTCGGTCGATGAAAAGATATTAAAAGGAGAGGCATGCTCTAACAAGCAATGAATCTTTGCTTCAGTTTAAAAGCTTTCCCTAGCGGCTCTAAACTTCAATTTTACTGAAAAGTCTGCTCATGACCAGCTGGGTCGGAAACAAAAACTTATCATCCAAGTAATAATAAATATAACATCAAATAGGAATTTTATAAAACAAATAAAAATAATCAATAATGATATTTACAGTCACAAATATATATTAATTGGTCCTTGAATAGTAATCAGTGTCAAAGATTCTAAACTTGGTGAGTGATTCAAATGATTTTATAGGCATTAAAAAAACAGCCTTTTATTTTACGCTAATTTCATTATAAATTTTTAAAGAAGGATTATTTTCAACCTTAGTAATATTTACAGCGAAATCAGTTTGTTTTATTTTTTCATTCTCATTGTCTCTTTACAATATTTACTAATCTCCTTTTTTGTTTTTAGCTGTTAATCTGTCGTTTATAAACGTTTTTTTTTTATACGTTTTAACACCCCCTAGGGCTGCGAGGCACTCAAATCATCACATGAATGTCTAAAAATCTGGTTTTATAGGTTTAAAAAAATAAACTTATCATCTTGTTAGAACTGATAAGAAACGGCTAAATATTCATATTAAACGAATTTGATAACCGACTTTAGGAGCAAATAGCCAAAAAAAAATTATTTTTTTTCCGGACCCAGAATAGTATTGAGGTAAAATAGTTGGAAACCTAAAGATTTATAAAAAGTGTTGTCTTATGTACAAAGTTGTGGAAGGTAATGTAAAGTGAGGTTTACAGTGATATCGTTAATCTTTTGGAGTGTACAAAATTAAAGGAAGAAATTTTAAAATATCTGCATTTAAGCCCTGTCAGACTATTTTAATCAGAATTAAGCTTACATGATATTGAAGTTTGTGAAATTTTACATCGATATAGAGAGTTTAATCAACATCATCAGAGTTGTTTTTGAGAATATCGTGAAAAGGTGCAAAATGCAAGGTATAAAGTGGCTCTTCTGGTCAGCCGATTTTGATTAAAAAGTTGCTGTAACATTTCGGGAGTATAGTTGTATCAAATATGAAATTTCAGTTTCGTACGACTTTTCACTTTTGTCGGGAGTTGCCACACACGGACACCATTTTTCGGGGCTTGGTTATTTGGACTCAGAACAACGTGTATTTCCATTGAAAACTGGAAGTCGAAAATGTTCACGATCGCAATACTTTTCCTTACTATATATTTCATATATAGGTAAGTGAAAGCTATGTAAGGATCATAGTCATGTGATACTTTTTGCGAAGGAGACCCGCTTTTTTCTATGAAAATATTTTTTTAAAATATGTCATGCCTTATTTTTTTCTAATTATTAAGTTGATAACTATAATTAGACTATAATGTGCAAATTTTAATCAGTACATCGGCAAAAAAAAATTCAATAATAGATTAATAATTAGATGAGATCGGCGGTTAGAGCAATCAGCGTATACGTACGAGGCATAACTAACTACCTCCGATTGGACCATTGCAAATGTAATAGGATTCATGGACCTCAAATGCGGGATCGATTAATGTTAATGGCTGGAGATAGCGGTAAACATTTCAATAATATCAGGGGTACCCTAAGGATCGCACATCCGTCTTGCCAGGTCGCCCGGAACGCGAAGATAAACCCCGATTACGGCTAGTGTTTAATAACGTTGTGGATCGAGCTAGCAGAGTGAGTCTAGGTTCCACAAAGTGGGAACCTGATTCTTAATCAGCTGAGATATAATGCAGACTACATGCACTATTATATACAATAATATTACGTAAGAAATGTGCAAAACCCGAACAGTCAAAAAAAAAAAAAAAAAAAAAGCTGAAACCTATCAGAAATTGAGACGTTGAGTTCCAAAAGATACTACATCCACTTTAGACAATTTTACAGGAAACGCGAAAATCTGTCATTTGTTTATTGTTGGACCAATTTACCTGGTTCTTTTTTTTTATTAAAATCTATAGTTGATTTTTAAGTGTGTTGCGAATTATTTTTCCAAATTATTGCACTTTTCTCATGACTTTTAAACAAAATAATATGGATGTAGTATTTTTGTGGAATAAAACGTGGATATAGTACTTTTTGAAAAAATATTTTTTTTTTATTTTTTATTTATTTATTGAGATATATTACAATTTGTTTCTATATGAACATTAGTAATAGTGATATAAGATCCCATTCACACAATATATACAGTATACAATGAAGTCAAATAAAATAAAATATAATATATATACAAAATAAGAAAGCAAACAACAACCTATAATTGAGATAAATAAAAATAAATGATATATATATATATAATTAAATAATAATAAATATAAAAACAAAAAAAATCAAAACATTAACCTATAATTGAGATAAATAAAAGTTTGCAAATAAACAAACATCATTCAAACAAACATAACTATATACAAGTGCTATAGGGACCCCAGACTGGACTTTTCCCCCCATTTGTCGAGGAAAAAGCAGAATCCAAGAGATCCTAGACTCTCCCTCTCGGCCTCACTCAGTGGAGGCCGAACTAGGGCGCAATAGCCACAGACATACATTACATGAGTGGAGGATCTGACCTGTGTCAGAACTCCAATTTAAACGTTTACAATACGCCTCGCGGCCACTGCCGTTTCAATCTTCGAGGAGGATTGTAGGGATGGGTGGTACTGGATAGGGATTGTGCTAGAGGGTTAGGATGATGACTAAGGTTCTGATGAAATTTGGAAAATTTGGATGGTACCAGGTCTAAAATAAACGGAATTTTAAGGTCGTGGTGTAGGGTAGAGTTGGTAACGTAATAAGGAGCATTAACTATTGTTCGGAGTACTTTAGATTGGAAGGATTGGATGCGTTTGATGTTAGAATGTTTAGCTGCCCCCCACAGTTCAAGTCCGTAGGTCCATATTGGTTTCAGTACTGTCTTGTACATTAGTAATTTGTTGTCAACTGTAAGATGAGATTTTCTGTTTAGCAGTCTGTATAACTGGCCGAATCTGCGGTTGAGTTCTTTTCTTTTAAGTTCTCTTCTTAAGTGTGGGTTCCACGTCTTTTGTCTAGTAAAAAGCCAAGATACCGGACTGTGTCAGAGGAAGGAAGCGGTAGGGAATTGAAATGAACCGTTGGACAGGATTTGCGTCGAAGAGTGAATGTGACGTGTAAGCACTTGTTTTCGTTTACCTTAATGCGCCATGCGTTACACCAGTCTTCGACAAGGGAAAAGTGCTTTTGTAAATTAAGCGATGCTGCTTCAGGATCGGAATTGGATGACAAAATGGCGGTATCATCATCAAATGTTGCCAGGAAGGTATCGGGATCGGTAAGAATATCGGCGGTGTAGAGGATGTAGAGGACGGGTCCCAAGACGCTGCCTTGAGGAACACCAGCCTATACAATATAATGTTTGGAAAATTCTGAACCACAGCGAACTCGGAAGGAGCGGTTTGATAGATAGGATCGGAGGACTAGGTATAAGGATTGGGGTAAATGGGTTTTGAGCTTAAAGAGCAATCCCGGGTGCCACAAACGGTCGAAAGCTTGAGCTATGTCCAGAAAGGCACCTGAACAATACTCCTTGCACTCAAGGGCAGTCGAAATGTGGTCCACAACTCGGAGTCCTTGCTGAACCGTGGAATGTTGAGGACGAAATCCGAACTGATGTGAAGGAAAATTTTGAAATTTGGCTAGGATTCGTTTTAGAAGAAGCTTTTCGAAAATTTTTGAGAGGATCGGAAGTAGGCTGATAGGTCTGTAAGACGACGTGTTGTTAGAAGGTTTGCCTGGTTTCAGGAAAAGGATGATAGTTGAATGTTTCCATAAGAGAGGAAAATAGGTAGTGCGTAGGATACAGTTATAGAGATATGTAAGGAATGTAATGGCTTTAGGTGGAAGTTGTCTTAAGATTTGAGGAGTAAGGAGATCGTATCCAGGGGATTTACGGAGAGGAAGCTTTTTAAGAAGATATCTGACCTCAGAGGGATTAACTGCTTTAGGTGGTAAGGAGAGTGGTATTGGTGACATAAGGAACTCTTCAACTGCTGCAGTATGGGTTGGATTAAGCTCTGGATGAGGAGTAAAAACTTTGGAAAGGTGCTGTGCAAATTCCTCGGCCTTATCCTTGTCAGAAGCAGCCCAGGAACTATCACAGCGCCGGAGAGGATGGGAAATGGTGTGAGATTTTAGGATTCTCTTCGTGACATTCCACAGGAAATTGTCACGAGTCGAGAGAGAGGAGAGGTAGGTATTGTAGGATTGGGAACGGAAGATCGCCAACTCCCGCTTTAATATTGAAAAAATATAATGAGCGATAAGTTGCTAACAGTCACCATAACCTTCCTGATACAACAATACTCACAACTAACGTCTTTATAATGTTAATTACTTAGTTATGTATATTTCCTTATTCTCTCTCTGAGAAATATCTTTTTTGTTGGTTAATTACTTTGATTATCTATTATTCATAAAGAAAGTGAATATTCAAAGGACATCTTAACCAATTTTAAATTTAGAGCCACCCAAACTTTGGTGGTTTCATAACCAAAGCACTCCCGGAGACGCTGGCTTATTCAAAGAAATAACATTGTACTATCTTTATTAAGTGTAGATCATTACTATTGATAATAAGGGTTTGGAAAATCTGGTGCTTGCATAAATGGCTTTCAATTACCCTAGTTGAAATCAATTTAAGGATTTTTAAATACAGTTAGAGATAAAAAAAATATTAAATTGTGTTTTGATAGAAACATGAGTTTTATTAAGTAAGCATATTATATCATTGTTTACAAAAATCAGTTAGTTTTATCGACTTTGCATCACTCTCCATGAACTTTTAAACTTTGAATATATGAAAATTTTTTTTCGAAAATCTTTAGGTTCCCAACCATGAATTATACATCTATAATACCTCTTCTACTAATTCTTGTGCCCGAAAAACTAAAAATATTTTTGTCCTCTTTTATTCTTTAGTTTGATGCCAAATTCGCCCAACTTACATTTTTACCCGTTTTTCACCAACGCTGACAAGATAATAAGGTTAGTTTTTTCGAATCTACAAAATTAAAGGTATTTTAGAGATAAACAATTTAAACTAGGCCCTTTCAGACTATTTCAATCAGAATGAAATGAAAATCATATTACAGCCCATTAAATTTTACATCGATATTGTGAGTTTAATTAAAATCGTTAGAACCACTTTCGATAAAATCGTAAAAAATGTGCATAATGCATGGTATAAAGTGGCTCTTCTGGTAAGCTGATTTCGACGAAATAGTTGCTGTAACATCTCCGGTGTATAGTTGTTTCAAATATGAAACTTCAGTTCCACACGAGTTTTCGTTTTCTTGCTAGACTTACCACACAGGACACACGCATAGAGACCATTTTGCGGGACTTGGTGATTAGAAACTCACGATCGCAATACGTTTCCCTACCATATATTACTTTCACTTACCTATATATGAAATATATAGTAAGGGAAAGTATTTTTTATATATTGCTAAGTGAAAGTAAAAAATGTAATGAATAAATAAATAGTGAAACAAATAAATAAATAAACAAAAAAAGTAAAAACTAGTTTAAAAATAAAATGGAGAAAAATATTAATGGATCGATTAGATTGATCTCCTACGATATCTTAAAATATGATACCTGAGGCTAAGAACTTCCGGATTTAAATGGTCAAATCGTATATTGGGTGTTAAGAATTTTACGCTCTTTTCTTGTTACAATTCAATTTTTTTTTTTTGTGAGGGGGGAGGTCACCTGTGGTGTATTGGCAGGCAAAAAAACTTATATACCCAAGGTTGCCGGTTTAAATCAGACAGATGACTCTAGCAATTTTAATGAAAAAAAAAAAACCTTGGTTATACCGTGCTTCGAAAGGGAACCATAATGGAGAATGGCCCAGAGGCTGTGCGATGTCAGATTTTTGTTAAAAATCCTTCCTAATTAAACCTAGATAGGCTAAGTTATGTATCCTACTGCATCGCCGCCTCATTAGCCAAAGTAGCATTAACGTTACGTTAAATAAATAAACAGAAAATGAAAATCTATTTTATCCTCTATGAACTGCGAATTAAAATAATACATCATTATTTGTAAAATGTAAGCACTATTGTTGGCAATATTTAGTAGACAAGGTGATGAGACAAGAAGAATAATAATAGAGTAATTTATTTACAATTCCCTGGACAAGAGGGAGGGAGATAGGAGGGGACAGAAGGGCGGTTTGATCTTGTTTACAATCCATAGCCTCGGTTTACACAGCCCCTTGTTTGTATTATATAGCAATATCCCAGAGCAACAGCCCCCTGTCCACAATAACATTCCCATAACCTCTTAGCTTACAATCATCAGAAATTTGATAAATAATTTAATTTACAATATCTATTCACCTATATAGCTAATTAACTCGAGGTAAGTGATCCGGATGCTCTATACAGCGTGTTTCATAATGGTACGGAACTATTTTAGAATAGAATAGAATAGAAAATAATTTTTAATCTAGGTCTAGGCCTCCTAAGAATAACAGGTTTGTACAGTTGAAATATACATGTCTGGCCAACAGTCAGAAGGGACCTTATAATTAACTAATTACAATTATGGGTTAATATATTAGTGTATATCACACACGCATATACATAAAAATATATATAATGATAAAATAAAAATAAAAAAATTCTTAAAAAATATTGTGTTGAACAAAATTAAAAAAATGAATAGTTAACAGCGTTTAAATATATACAATAAACAAATATTACTCTTCTTTCAAAGTTTAATGCCAGGAATATAAATATGACAGTTTCTAAGCGTCTTTTTGGGATACTAAAAAGTATTGGAAAAGTCGTGATTTGAAGGATGAGAGGGAAGCAGCATGGCAGATATGAGTAGGTAGAAAATTCCAGAAAGTAGAGGAGCGGGCAAGGAAGGAACGATCAAAAGATCTATGGATAGAAAAATAAAGGTCGGCATGGCGCGATCTTGTTTCAAGTGAGTGGACTGAATGTTTAAATTATAAGAGGCTGTGGATGTATGAGGGGCGTTGGGAGTTAATGATTTGGTAAAGGTATGATCTTAGGAAATATTGTCTGCGAATTGGGGGAAGGAGCCACTTAAACTCGCCGTAAAAATGGGTTACATGAGACCTCTTCGGAGTACTGAGGACAAATCTTAAAAATATGTTTATGATTCGTTTTAGCCTGTCCTCAAGCACAGTTGAGAGGCCATCATATACTAAGCAGCAATAGTCAAAGTGGGGGAAAATAAATGCGGATACAAGTGTATATGGATGGATAGTGGATGAAGATGGCGGGAGCGATGGAAATATTTCTGGAAATTTGGGCAATATAGGGTTTCCAGGAAAGGGTTTAGTCAATGGTTATACCAAGGTTTTTGAAAGAAGAGGTGAAGGTGATTGGGTGATCATTTGAGGTGAGGCTCAGAAATGTGGTAAAGGATCTAAGGAGGGAATTTGAACCAATTACAATGGTCTGAGTTTTCATAGGATTTAGCATCAGTTTATTCAGGTATGTATTCACTGACACTAAATAAACAAAAAAGTTCATATCAAAATACATTTCAAACTCAATTATTAAAAATATATAAAAGTTTAAAAATTTATTAGTTAATACTACTGTTTATTTATTATTATTACAAGTTAGCGTTATAGTTAAAAAAAAAGTTAATGTCATTGAGTTTCGATGAAAAATATTTTTTAGTTTAAATAATTTAACAATATGAATTATTATCGACAACAGTCACTTGCTTTTATCCGCCACTATTCTCCATGTAATATGTATATTGTATATTATACAACTTTATAAATAAGATGACATTTTTTTCTGAAATCTTTAGATTTCCAACAGCATACATTCGTGTTACTAGTCTTAAGTTCGGGAAAAAAAAAATATGAAATTTTCTCCTTTCGTTGGTTATGAAATTCCTTTACTTTATACATTTACTAATGCTGCAAGTATACATAATTGGTTACATGTTGGTAGTACATAGTATATTACAAAATTCTTTGGTAAGATTCGTTTATATTGTATTTGGCTTTAGATATATAGTTTAAAAAAATAAAATAAAATAAGCAATATACTACCAAAATGTAACCAATTATGTATACTTGCAGTATTGTAAAGGATTCTATGTTTGTGACGGAGGATCGAAACGTCAAATAAATAAAATTAAGAAGGAGTAATAGTTAAAGACCTAAAACTCGAATAATTTCAAATACAATTATAATATAAAAATTTCTCTTATTAGTTTAAACGTTGCAATTTTTTTTTTTTTTTTTTTTTTTTTTTTTGTAATATTACATATGTGATAGGAAGAGATGACATTTTGGAAATATATGAAATATTTCGAATTCGAATTTCAAAGGGGAATACTTTCAGAGTCTCTTGAGTCCAAATGACCAAGTCCTGAAATGTGACGTTAGTGTAAGGTAATCTAGGTTTTATTAGATAATCTAGTAGAAGCTTCCAGAAGAAAATAGTATCTCGCATTTTAGCTAGCACATGCAAGTTTGTGTATTTCATCATTTCGCGGATGCCTAAGAATTATATAATATAAATAAACTATGTAATTTTTTTAAATATCAGTTACTACTTTATAATATAAATACTGACGTTATTATAAAAACGCTATTATTAACATGACATTTCAATGATTGTATCATCCATTTTGAATCAAGAAATATTATTAAAACGTTACCTGGTTGTGATAGCCTGATTATGAGAACAGCCTTAATTAGGTAGTTAGATATGGAGCTACTTACCTGAAACAGGCATTTCAACATGTAAGCATACTCTTGGAATTAGGATTAAAAAAATCATTAAAATATATATGAGGGGTTTATAGAAAATTAACATATTATAAAAACAATTTGTATTCAGATATATCACAATTTGTCTCAATATAGATAATAATATTAATAACAATATATATATATATATATATATATATATATATATATATATATATATTATTTTATTTGAAATTATTCGGGTTTTAGGTCCTTAAACTATCACTCCTTCTTAATTTTCTTCATAAGGAGTGATCGTTTAAGGACCTAAAACCCGAATAATTTCAAATAAAATTATAATATAAAAAGTTCGATGAATTAGATTCTTGTATATATACATATATATATATATATATATATATATATATATATATGTGTGTGTGTATGTGTGTGTGTGTGTGTGTATAATTCTTCTTCTTAATTAAATTATTTAGGAGTTGAACAATGCTAAAATAAATTTTTTTAATTGGAAATTGTTGTCCAGGGTCTTCTTATGAAGTTTCGTTCATGTGACATCGCACACGGTTTAATAATATTTGATTTAGATGTTAATGTCAAGGTATGGTTATTATTATGGATGAAGACAGGGACACAGAAGGCCTCGTCAATGGCGTGTTCAGTATAGGTTAAGAGTAAGATGGATTGGTGCCCGCAGTATTAGAAACATGTCCCGCGGCACCAGGTATGAGGTTACCCAGCCAGGTAGGGAGGAACCCGCACCTACTTATCAGCAGAGGGGGCTGGTTAGGAAAGAAATGCCTCGTGAGGTAGAAGCTCAAAAGCAGTGGATAGGAATCCTCGTAGGTGCAAATGGGTAAAAGCCACACACCCTACGGAAACTGCTTAGCTTGGCCCATATATTTTTAAAAAAAGTAAATGGATTTGTCTAGCTGGGACCCCTAATATCTGCGGGAATGGGTAACGTCAAGGCTAGGTCAGAGAATCAAACTTGCTTTTGAGAAGAGTATCCTACGGCGCATTATTGGACCCAGGAGAGTCAGCCAGGAGTAGCAATGAAGAAATATATAACATCCTTGGTGAACCTGACATAGCTAAAAATATATTCTTGGGAAGATTGAGATTGCATATCAGTTTTGTTGATGAGTATTGGCGTAAGAAGGAAGGGAAGGAGCAGAGAAAGAAAGGATGCTGAATGGCGGGAGAATTCGGGGTCTGTTTTAAAAAAACCGACTATTAAAGTTTTCTCCATTTCTTACATTTGACGTTTGGGAGACCTTCTGAAAAGTTTTAAGACCTCGCAGAAGTTTTTGAATATTTATGAAGCCATCCTTGCTCCGAGTAAATCTTCCGATATTAAGACGTTCTGTTTCAGCAAGACTACATATCTCAGATTAAAAGGAGTAATTTAAATGGAAGTTGTTGAGAAGAAGAGAGCTTGCCGATGGTGAGATTGGGGGGGGGAGGGCTCCTAGTTCTCCCCTCAGTTGCCAAATTG
The DNA here is from genome assembly GCA_023052935.1 of Piezodorus guildinii. NCBI lineage: Eukaryota > Metazoa > Arthropoda > Insecta > Hemiptera > Pentatomidae > Piezodorus > Piezodorus guildinii. The sequence goes on from CM041295.1 coordinate 110,745,936, forward strand.
CTGTCTTTGATCATTCGGCAAGTAAAGCAATTACTATAAGCATCCGAGGCGGGATTCGTAATTATCCCAGGGAGAAGAGAAATAATGAGACTAAACGCCGTGTGGAGAAAATTGTCTAGCTCGTCTTCCAATTGATGAGCATTGTTTACACAGTCGTGGTCATAGGAATTGCATCACCTATGCTTTATTTTTTTTTTAATGAATTTGATTCAGTAGAATATGTTTGTTTTTGTCTACTTATTTATATCATATGCATAATGAAAAATAAAAAATTTAAAAAATAACGTTCCTGAGTTCTATGTGATTAGTTTTAATTACCAGAATAAAATTTTTAATTCTGTCGAATTTAGCATTTTGATATCAGAAATAATTAATATTGTGAAATTACATGAAATGGAACACTTTTTACGGCGGTGTACACAAATCTACAGTGGTAATAGTTTTGACAATTGATTATATAATTCATTTTAAGAGACGACTTAATGTTATAATTTTTTCATTGCTTTGTATGAGCTTTTCTTTAATTGTCAATATATAATATATTTTTGTTCAATCAGAAGTTTTAAATTTGCAAGTTGAAAGAATTTGATATCTAAGTAAAGTGGGAAAGTGAAATAGGTTAGTTTTGCAACTTTTTGTTTTTTTTTAACATAAGAATAGTAATATAGATGTATAATATATCGTTGAAAAGCTAAAGATTCAAGAAAAACTATTATTTAATACACGAAATTGTAAAAGTTAATGGAAAGTGATGAAAAGCTGATAAAACTACAATTAGTTAAAATTATAATCAATATTGTCGTAGATAAAAATACAATAGATTATTTATTAAAACACGTGTTTCTATCGACGCTTTTGTGATTAATTTTTTGATCTTTTTTAAGTCTATTTTTCATTTTAAAATTAATTTTTACAACAAATTCGTATGAAAATCGTGTGTGGGCAACCATTTTTTTTAAATAAATTATTTTTCAAGGTCGAAGAAAAATATTGAGGTTTTATTTTTGTGAAACAAATTTATTATATTGTTGGCAAATACTACCAGGATACTACCGTAACATAATGTTTATTTTTCCTGACTCAATATTTTTATACATAAAATAAACGTAAAATTTTATAAGGGGCTTACCGTTGGCGAATCTTGTTTACATGATAATGTAACTTGTAAGGAAACGTGAGGGAATATAAGAACACTATTTATGCTTGTGAAATTTAACATATATTTAAAATAATTTACAATGGACATTCATTATATTATATATTGCATTATTATTTAATTACTGATACCGCCATTAATTGCTATTGTAATAATTGAGTGACTTTGTACTACAAAAAAAAAATGTATACATAATATATAATCATGGTTTGAATATAAGTTTCGTCGTGACTTAATTTAGTAATTTTTAAGAGTAATTCCTCGGTAACATATTTTACATTTATATTACACGATACTTTAATTACAATATTTTGTACTTTATCTTCAATTTATTTATATGATGCGTTTCATTTTCATTAAACTTCACGTATATTTTTTTAAATAACTTTATTTTATTTTATTTATAGTTTCTGAAGCGTGTTTGATATGACGAAATACTAATATCGTAGCTTAAAGCCGCATTGATTATGGCATTGTATTATTTTGCCACAAAAAACAATAAAATATATTTACCATAAGAAATATAGTTCTCTAATCTCCTTTTATCATTTCTATCAACGTCAAGTTGCAGTTTCATCCTTTAAAAATATGTGATCTGTTATTTATATAGTTGTTATTTGTTTCCAATTAATACATTATTTTACCATAATAGATCGTTCCTATCTAGTTCATCCAAGTTCCCACCGGAAAAGACACTTTTTAGAGTTCCCTTTATTCAAATTGACCAGGTCTCGCAAGAAGGTCTGTGAGTGTGTTTCTGTGGGTATGTGGTAAATCTAGTTCGAATACGATAATTTGTATGAAACTGAATATTTATACTTTAGAGCATCATATGTTTAAATGCTACAGCAGCCTTTACACAATTTCAAACATATGTTCCCCAAAAAAATGAAAATAATTCTCTAATTTTTTTTACTTTCGCTAACCTAGTTCCTAGATAGTTCTTCAATTGATTTTAACAACCGAAGTAAGTGAAAGTAGTGAGTTGCTAACACCAGATTTTTTACTTTCAATTACTTATGTATCACAATCACAATCGTCAAAAGTGGGGCCAAATAATGCGTATTAAAAGAAGAAAATTTTCAATGTGATTTTCACGTTTTAGCCAACTTGTACATTTTTTTTTTTTTTTTTTTTTTTTTTTGTCTACCACCTCAAACTGGTCGGAATCAAAAATGGCGGCCATCCAAAACGGTCCAAATCCAGGAATTGATCTCATTTTAACATTATAAAGGTAAATATTACAGAAACCAAGCATTTTACGAAGATAATCATCATAAAAAATTTTTTTTTAAACAATTCTTTATTGAACAATATTACAATCTGTCCAATTTAGGACATTTTTAATAGGGGTAAAGTACAACATTCATACTGCATTCACACGATATATACAAAACAATAAATTTATATAATAATAATACAATATAAATAAATACAAAACAAAATCAATAAAAATATATACAAAAGTCACTCATAAAAAAATTAATTTCCATTAAATATGCTTCGATTCAAGAGCTGAAAAGACGTTAGTAGGTCTTAAAGGTATCGTGATATCTTTGTCCATATAATCAATGGACACATAAAGGTGTTCTAACAACGAAAATTTATCTAATTTTTACGTTATGAAGGTCAATATTCCAGAAACCAAGCACTATACGAAAAAAGTTGGTTCAATGTCCATTTATGTATATTATAATGACTATTATTGTATCATTTTTAGTTTATGTGATATTTACCTTCATAACGTCAAAATTAGGTCAATTCTCGTATTAAGGACACAATGTATTATAAAGACAAATATATCTATAAGACCTATATGCATCTATTACCTCTTATATTAAAGCTTGTGGTAAGTTGGCTAAAATTTGAAAATCAAACTGAATTTTTTTTTTCTTATAATAGGCATTTTTCGGCCACAGCCCTTGGACTAAAATATCCAAGTCGAGCAAAAACGTGTGTGTCGGCGTTTATGAGATAAGTTTTAAAAACGATGAAGTTTATTAAACGGAAACTTTATATTTTAGAATCGTCTATGAATAAGATGTTACAGCAACTTCGTCATCAAAATTGTCAACTAGATGTGCCACTTTATACCATGCATTTTACACTTTTTTTTTGCATCGATGCAAAATTTAATGGGCTTTATTATCAAGTAGGTTTTATTGAAAAAGTCGGACAGGATGTAAGAAAAAGAGCTAGAAAACTAAGATGGTCAGACCGACTCTGGCACCTGGGATTGCTTTACGAACTCTGAAAATTCCTCCACCCTTCGTACTTCCTCATTATCCAGTCCTACCTCACAAACAAATCCTTTAAATTAAATCACATTAGTTCCTATTTATCTCTTTTTAGTCGAAATGCTGGTATTCTTTAAGGCGGTATTCTCGGAACCATTCTTCACACAGTCCATATAGTTGATATCCCAACCCATCCTGTCTACCTTCCTGTCTACTTATGCTGATGACACTTGTGTGCTATCAGTGAATCATGTCCCTACTAATATCTCTCAAACCCTTCAATCCCACATCGTACTATCGTATTCAATCCCATATCGTACCATACATTGAAGTATGGTGTCAGAATTGGAGAATAAAAAAAAATCCCACCAAATAACCGTTACCCTTTGTCGTAAAACAGTGACATTCTGTCCTACAGTATCGTTTATAATTACACTTCGCTCGTCCCTGTTAATTAGACCGGATATCTAGGACTACTTCTCGAGGGACGTATTACTTAGAACCCTCATACAAGATTGAAACGACAAGAAACTGCCTGACGTTCTCGAATATTTCAACACTTACTGTACAAACCATTAAACCTTCCACCTAACTACAAACGGCTCATCTACACTATATAAGGCCAATTTGGACTTACGTAGTAAATCTCTTTTCCTCCACTATTCCATCAAAAGTGTTCTTGTATAAAATCCACAATCGTTCGACAATTCTTCAATGCTTCTTATTTTGTCACAAATAAACTCATCCGTAAATGCCTTAATGTTCACTATCTCGCTGTCTTCGGACGAACCAAATACAAATATTTTAATGGTAAGCTCCAGTACTGCTTTAACACACTAGTTTCAATCCTTCCTCACTCTAGTGCCGCTGACAATCCTACTAGGTTTCCGAAAAGAAGATGGCCCCGGGATCTAGTGGAGCATAGTTTTAGTAGAGCTGCCAATCGGTAGTATTCCTACACGTGAATTATGAATATTGCATCACATTTACTAGAAGTGTTTCATGACGAAGTTGTAAATATTAATAAATACGTTAAAAAAAAAAAAAAATGTTATACGTTTTAGCAAGAGATTCAAGGGGTGTCCTGGGATTAATGAGCTAGATGATGGCCGCACTAAAGAGAGATGACTAGATGTAGCTGGTCGATTTTTTACCCTAAGATAGTAATGATAATAATAATAAGAGTTCGTTTGATTTTGTGAACTTAAAAAAGTTACAATACAAAATTTGATGTTCATCTGAAAGAGAAAAGAAAAATGTATATTTTTAAGTAATTTGTTTTCTTAATACAATGATACAAATATAGATGTATAATATACCTTCGGGAAGCTTAAGGTTTGTTATCTTATATACAAATTTGTGCATGGTAATGGAGAGTAATGAAAAATGGATACAATTAAGTAATTGTTGTAGATAATAATTTATATTGTTTGATTATGCAATCTAAAATGTTTCAATCGAAACTCAACGTATTTATTTTACAAAATGTTCAATTCTAACTTCATTTAAATTCCATGATAGCTTTATATATTTTAATCTTTTTGTTATCCTATTCACACCTAGCAAAGGAGCCAATGTTAGGATGCTTATTAGCATGTTCACGCCAGAGGCGAATATCTACATTTTTCTGTGTTAGCTGCTTACCTTCGTGGGGCGGAGCGACACTGTTGCGAGTTCCAAGGTGTTTAATGCGAGATCACAACAGTTCCAAACTTTCAAAGCACTAAATGAAAGATAGTGATAGTTTTGACGTACACATATAACTTGAAGGAGTAATTATGGAAATATTTAAGAAATAGGATTCTTATATTATTATTTATAATTAAATATGATTCTCATAGTATTATTATATATTATACTATTATATCATATTATGGGAATAAAAATATGAAAAGAAATCACGCACAGCTAAATAAAATTCTTAAAGAAGAGTAATCAAGTGAAATTAACCTATAAGAGGGGGATGTTGAAAGTTATAAAGTATTTTATAAATAAACGCTTATGCTTGTTTATTCCTACAACATATAATGATGAGAAAAAATGAAATAAACGTATTTTCTAAAAACACCGGTGGGTCACCCTGCCCCACGGAGCAGACATGCAGATTTGCGTAGTGCATAGACTCAACTATTAGCTGTTTTTCGGCATCATATGATTCAATTGACAAATTCAGATAATTAGAACTCTGTGTTTGCTGTAATGTTTTGGAACATATAATTCCACAAAACAAAGAGAAAATAATAATGTTAGAACGGTATAAGAAGTTCATCATATTTCATCTCTATAATCCATTTTTGATAATTACATTAATTTAACATTTTTCATGGGAAACCAATGCGCCTTCATAAAGAGTTAATGGTTTAGGTCTGTTTTAAATCATGGGGAAGGGGTTCATTGATCAATCTACCTGTGGATATTGTCTAAGGTTCTGATATATTATACTCTTTCTTGGGGAGAGGCCTACTTTACTAAAATCAATATTACTCAAGTCGTTAATAAAAATAAGTAACTCATTAATTTATCTTCAATGAAAAGATAAATAAATTAATTTTATAATGTGTTATTTTTTTCACCTACACCAGCTATAACAAAAATAATCATTTTCAAACAGGTCACTGATGACCTTCGCTGTTGAGTGTCCGTAACATCCATAACCAAAATTTCAAAATTAGTTTTCGTAAACAAATTTCCTAACAATAATTCTATAAATTATGGGAATAATAAGGAACTTGAAAATATATTTAATAAAACGTGAATTAAATAGATTTTTTTATTGCATCGCACAAGTTTGACTTATTCTCTACTTCAAATAAATAGCAAAGTTGTCTACGGAAATAACATAAATTTATGTGGTTTCAACCACTCTCCATAGAATTCGATGTCATTGTATGTGAGACATTTTTTTTCTGGTATCTTTGAAATTGGAACTGTACACTATACGATTCCAGTTGGCTGGCGGGCCTCACATTGATCGTGAGTTGTGAGCGAATCCCATTTTAATTATATATAAATATTATTATGGGTGAATTTACAGAACATATTAATAATACAATCAGCCAAACTCAAGTGCAATAAGTTTTAAGGCTCATATACTTCAAAAGACATTCAAAACTATCTATTAAAAAATAATTGATTCTATGCGAAACTGTCATCCGTCCTATATTGACCGTTTCTGCCCTAGCCTGGAGTTACACATGCGGATTCCAACTACCGAAAAATTGAGGTTGTTCAAAACACATGCATGAGAATCGTAAATAATTATGCTTTATATAGGCGAATAACAACTATTCTATCTGATTTACAATGATTAAAAAATATACATATTCGTTGGGGCAATGTTTTTACAATTACTTCAAATCTGACAACCCAATCATAAGAAAAATTTGTGACTAAAAAAAGACTATTCTGAAACTTTATACATAAACGGAAGAAACGCATCTTACTTAAGTAACAGTTTATTTTTATGTCAATTATCTGCCTTATTAAAATTATTTTAATTAATAATTTGTTTTGTTTTGTTATTTACTCTAAATCTTTTTATTGTGTAGGTATTTGTTTAAAGAATTTCCTATTGTTTTAAAAGTAACTCAGGCTACAACAACCATTAACCCTTACTGTAAATATCACTTAAGTGTAAAATGCAATTGATGTAGTACCACATGTTTAAATTTGGAGGCTTGTGGCCACATGTAAAACTATTGAAAAAAAAAGAAAAAAAAGGGGTAATTCTATTGTAAAATATTTATTTAAAAGAAAAAAACAATAGGATAAAAGAATAAAATAAAAATTATATATTTTAAAAAATAAAACTACTTCCTAGCTTACGGATAAGAGCGAAAACAATATTATTTTTAATTGTTTAGCGAAATTTAAATGAGAGGAGGTTATCGTCAATGTTAGGAGGAGTGGGGGTGACTTATGCGAGTGGGGAAGAGATAAAGCATTTTGCGACAGATCTCTGAATCGGTTAGTTCTTGACGATAACTTGGCCCGCCCTGACCTTGCAAGCATGTCTTCTCTCCCCACCATCATGGAAGAATTCTCCCGCGAACAGGAGCTCAGGAAGGTATGCGATTATAAGAACCTATCCTTCAAGATGACCTATATTCCAGAAGAGCTCGAAATGTCAGAATTTCTTTTCTTCTTAAGAGAGAAAAGGGTTCGTACGGTCGTTCGCTCTAAGGAAAATTCTGTAAACGAGATGTACATTATCGGGGACGGTATATTGGAGATCATCGTCAACTTTGCCGATCCTATTCCCGACGGGTTCGTCTTGGATATTTTGATTACAACCTTGAGAAATTTTATTTCGGAAGAAGTTCCTGTCTGCATCGCTTTCGAAGAATCTGTTAGAGGGGCTTACATCTTGGCATACGCCTTGGTAGAATTGGGAATGAATTGGAAGAAAGCTATTAAAGAAGTTGAGAAGAATGGATTGCAACTGGAGAAGCTGCAAGTGGATTTTCTTCGCCATAAATGCCACGAGGAGAGGGATTTTCTTCAACAGGAGAGGGGCTGCAATGTTTTTTGAATTGGAAAAATACAAGGCTCCTACTGCGTTCTACAGGTTGGCTAATCTAAATTAAATATATCTGAACTTTTATGATTTTCTTAAAAAAAAAAATTATATTTCATAATATATTCTTTTGTTTTACAGTTGTGGTCATAGAAATCGCATCAATTAATTAAAACAATTTTTCCAAAATTGAACATAACCGCATGTTTTAAAAACATGTTGATTGCACAAATTGCATACACTAATTAGAAATTAAAGAAAAGCACATTAAAAAAAATACAGAAGTTCAAATTCTCCCGTATATTGAATTATGACATTATTTTCAAAACTGTGGCCAAAGTTGATTTTCGGCAACGATGTTTTCCGTGAAAATTGTTCCATTTCATGTAATCTCAAAATATATCTTTCTGATAGCAAAACGCTTAAAATTCGACATAATTAAAAAAAATATTCTGGTAGTGGTTAAAAAAAACTAAGCAAACCCTAGGCGACGTTATTATATATATATTTTAAATTGTCTTTATTCTATTAACCATAAGAAGACAAAAATAAAATATATTCGATGGGATTTAATTCATTATCTTAAAAATTAAAGTACAGGCAATGCAATTTCTATGAACAAGACTGTATTTATATGAAAATAATACCATTCCATACTCATTTTTGCATGTATTTATTTTTTTATTTTTCAGAAGATTCCTTCGTCCATTATCAAGCCTTGTAATTTATTTTATGGTAAACAAGTTATTTATTCTATTACTGATATATTATATTCTAATTTCTTGGTCACATATTAAAATGCACAGAAAATATAATTATGTATATGAATGAAAATTATAATTTGGGTTCTGCCAAACTTTATAAATTTATATTACATTATAACAAAATAATAGAAGTGTTCATTTATTGCATTAGAGGATTTGAATTGTTAATAAGTATCATGTGAGAATGTAGATATTGAGGAGAAGATAATTCGGGGCTTACTTATCAAAACATTTAAATTAGTAAAAGTTTCCATTTAATTCTTTTCATCGCTGCTCCACGAATTATTTTCTCAACTTAATAAGTATGCTTTCTTTAACTGAAAGTGCCTTAATTGTCCTTTTATTATAACTTATTTTTGGGTCAATATTGATTATTAGATTGGTATTGTATAAGATTTTATAATAGTAATAATGTACTATTGCAAAAAATTCTAAATTGGGATACAATTTCTTGTTAGGGGACCAAATCTAATAATTATTGCATTTATCAAACGTTCAGATTTATAATTTAAAGCTTCTTAATTGAATTATATTAACACTTATATGGCTCATTGTGAAATCTGGATTTTTAATGCCAAAAACAGACAGACACACACACACACACACACACACACACACACACACACACACAAACACACACACACATACACATACACACATATATATGAAAGATTTATGATTATGATTATTTTAAGTTATTATAAATATGTATGATTTATATTTTTATCAAAGGGTTTAACTTATTTTTTTAATTTTCGTATTGTTAAGATAGTTCGAATAATAATTTAAGAAAATTAACTTGAAAAATAAGATTGTATGAAGAGCTCTAACTTGTACAATTATTCTTTCATTGTTTAGTGTTTCTTTTTTTTTTTGCTATATTAAACATCAGTCTATATCAATTTTATATCAACTTAGGGGTTTCGATTAGGAACTTTCTTCAGAAAAACCTATAAATATTATATTGTATGCAGTTGTATAAAAATTCAAGTTTTTGAAAATATGTAATCAATTTCGACATATTATTTTAACTTTGTGTATTTTGACATTTATTCTGTTCGAATTTTATCTTAATATTATGATGTACCTGACTAAAATTAACAAAAATAAAAGACTTTAAAAAATAAAAATGTATATTTATTTCTTTACGTTTTTTATTCCTTTTGTTTTCCCATCTCATATTTTAAGAATGTCTTATTGTATTTTAAAAATTATTAATTCTAAAAACATAAACTAATGATCTCCGTTTCATCATTGAGTTTTAGTCCTTACAGTTTAGAAAAAAAAAAAAAAATAAAATTATATATTAAAGACATTTCATCAAATTTTAAGAAATTAGGACAGTTCATTTTGTTGTGACCTGAAAAAGGTTTCTCATTAAAATGACCAACATGTAAGTCGATCTTAATTTGTAAAAAACATTTAGCAATAGGGAACATGTCAGACAAGGCGCAGTATATTAGGCATATTTTGATTTAAAAAGCTCGATCCAAAAAATGATAAGTTTTATTTTCAATAAAAAAATATTTCTTCTCCTCAAGAAAACATTAACTATTTTCTCGAATTTCCATATTTCATCACTGTAGTCTTATTATTTTTCTTTAATATTGTATCCCGTTTTCAATTTTATTGGTAGCTAGACCAAAACGTGAGCCCACAATATGCATTCTTATCGATTGTGATTTATTGGACGCCTACAAGCAATGATATATCTTCTTAAGTCAATATTTCTTCCATAATTAGAAATATAAAAAAAAACTTTCACTAGTAATATTGATTTTTTTTTAAATAATGAAAAAACCTTCTGGTGACATACCAGTAATCAATATTTATTTAAACTGTAAAATTAGAGCAGATTGCTTTAAGTTATTTTAAAACAATATATCATTGGCTACGGAATACACCTAACCGTTTATGTTCGTATAGAAACTGGCCTAAAATCAATAGAAATAGATGTTCTAAAAAGAATGGTTCGCTGGTACCGAAAGGTAGACTTAATGCAAGATGATCGGTTACCGAAAATATCTCTAAACATTTTTTAAAAAAACATTCCTTGAACCAGGAAATCAATGCGAGGTACAATAGGTTTAGGCAACTAATTAATAAATTGATAATTATAGACCCGGCTGACATTATAAATATCAAAGTAAAGCCTTATTTGAAAGGGAATTAAATAACGCTATTGAAAAATTCAATAATCATAATCTTTCCCTAGATATTCAAGCTACTTTACACTCAAAGTTTAATCATAATTTTAGGAAAATTAGTAGCTTAAATATGGGGGAATATTGTTTGAAAATAAAGGGACTTATGAGGAAATATAGATTGATCAGTCAACTAAGACTATGTCAACCTAATAAACTAAAAGTGACCTGTTACGGATTCCAAAATGGTGATTTATATAGCAGCGTTGAATGCCCTATTTGTAATTCAGGCGAACCCGAAGATCTAAATCATTTTCTGTTGCAATTCCCAGGTTACTCCGCATCAGAAATAAATATTTGAGGACATATATTGAAAATATGTCAGACAATGACCTCATAGTAGAACTTTTGTTGCAAAAGAAAATAAAAAGAAATTTGAGAATTTATTTTATTATGTTACAGAATGTTTAAAGCTAAGAAATTTTTATCTGCCTATTCAAGAATAATTTAAGCACATTACCAAAATAACAATAATCGAATTTGTTATAGTATTTATGATTATTTTATTTTGTTTAATATTTGTACAGTTACATTTTATTTTGCCTTTTATTATGTATTTATTTTAGTCAAGGAAGCTTATTTTATTTAGTACAGTTGTAATACATTTCTTTGATTTATGTTTAACTCTTTTGTAAAACTCAACTCCATTTCTATGAGTTAGCCCGAAAACAAATAAAGAATTTATTTATTTATTATTCAAACTGTTAGGTCATCTTGATATTAAATAAATTTGGTTTCAGTTTTCTCTCGGACCTATTTAATAAGCAGAATTAATAGTTATCGTGCCAAGACCGGGATCAAATCTGTGACCCGGAGATTAATAGGGCCCATCGAGTTATCATAACCGTATACTCCGCATACATATAGTGCAATGACTAAAACATATTTGCGAAAATTATTCAAAAAATTTGATTCACAATACAATTTGGTATTTAAATTTAAGGTATTGAATTTTGCAAAGCAATAATATCTCTATCATCATGATGGCGTGGCATCATCATCTTATCGGACTCCTTGAAATATCTTGCTTAGTTATGATCGAAATCGAGTCAGCGAAATGAGTAAGAATATTGATAATCGGCTTTGGCAAGGAATTGATCTGCCTCATTAACTCCTCCGATTTTTCCTAATTATAATTCAAGATTAGATAAGTTGACAAATACCTTTACTTTAAAGTTGACAAATATTTTAAAAGTTTTCACAAAAAAATGCAATAATTCCTTACATATTCTTACATTTAGTTTGACAAAACTTTTTAGCTAAATGATGAAAAGACCCATAGAAAGAGATACCTTAACGCATATTTTGATATGGGAGGGGATGGTGTTTCACTAGAGAATGTGTAAGATATTGAAAATATAAAACAGTTAAACGTTATTTTTTTAATTTATCTATAGTAATTTACAACTGTATTAATGAACACAATAAGTAAATATGAGGAATGAAAAAAAAAAGTCATGAAAATGTCTTGAGAAAGAACTACCCAGTGGTAGTATCCACTAACTATTTTAACTCAGTAGGTCCCGAGGCCACCTTCTTTTCAATCGCCTCGGAGGGTTATCAGGGATATCTACGGAAGACAAATTATGGACGAGTGGGTTCGTGTCGGCAGGGAGTTTAGAATGCAAAGAGGTGTATCTATCACGGTCAATGTCTGCAACAAATGGGATGTTTAGGTCATTATATATAAGTTGATTTGTAACAAAATAAGGAGCATTCAGGATTATTCTAAGGATTTTGGTTTGTAAGGATTGAATGCGGGAGGAATTAGATGGTTTAGTAGAGCCCCAAAGCTCGTTTCTAAATATCCCTATAGGTCTGATAATAGAGATGTAAATGGGTTTTTTGTAATATAATGGAAATGTTGAACGTTTGTCTAATAAGAGTTGTAGAAATCGGTATTTTCGAGAAGTTTCATGTCGTTTCAGTCTTGTGTGAGGGTTCCAAGAGGCGCTTGTCAAGGTGGGGACCTAGGTATCGGATTTGTTCTACAGGAGTAAGGGTGATGTTATTATGATACTGGGGGACAGGACGTCATTGGTTTGCGATGAAGAGTAAAGGTGATTTGGTAGGATTTGTTGGGATTTATTTTAATCCTCCGATTCTGACACCATTCTTCGATGGCTGGAATATGGGACTGGAGGGTTTGGGATGCAGTAGTTGGATCATTATGGACGGATAAGACACATGTGTCATCAGCATAAGTATTGAGGATTTTGCAAGGATGGGGTGGAATGTCAGCTGTATAAAGGGAGTAGAGGATTGGACCTAAGATACTACCTCGAGGCACTCCAGCAGACTGGGAAAATATGGATGAGCAGGAAAAATATAATTTACCTTAAAGGTTCTGTCAGTAAGGCAGGAACGCATTAATAGGAAGTATGTAGGGATAAGGAATTGACGGAGTTTGTAAAGCAGTGCCTAGAGCCAGACTCGGTAAAATGGTTATTCAACATCAAAAAAGGCTCCAGTGCCTGTTTAATATAAAGAACAATATTTGTTTTCAGTGGAAAAAATGTTTATTTTATGAACAACATATTTTATTTTCTTAAGAATTTCGTTTACTCTATTACTTCTAATATAAGCCCTTAGATTTGAAAGGGCCCTACACTTGACATTATTTGTAGTATTATATTGAACTATACCCTGTTTAAAATATAAATATGTATCATAACTTGTATTTACATCTTTATTCATTTTTGTTGAACTTGTTAAAAATAACACTACAAACACTGACTTGGCCAGACTCCATAGCTGTATGCTAAGCAAATTAACATTAAATATCTATACAAACTTCAGGAGCCCATTAAGGACCTCAAAACAAGAACGAAAAATTCTAAAGGACATGTGTATAAAAGTACCCAGTTAAACAGCTAGTGTCGAAAATATAGCAGAAAAAAGTCTCTAGCTTCTCAAGAATAGATTTTTTATCAAAATCTTTAGAATAAAAATTGTAGGTTATTAAATTCTACGATAATTCGTTTCAAACAATTGAATCCAGCGTTCTTAGGCCCAAAGATAACTAAGTTGATGTCCAAGATATCAGGTTCTTTCCTATGATCAAACAGCACTATTTAAACGTATTTATGGGGAATGAATTTGTGAGAGTTTTTTTAATGTTAAGACGATAAGAAACAATATCACGCGCCGCACAGTGGGAAAAAATCTCGATTTAGTGACCGAAATTCTATAACTTTTGATCTAATAAAGATAAATTAAAAATTATTTTTCCATTTATGAGTGGATAGTACCTTTTATTAGGAGTTTAAAAATTACTCTCGTTCATTATTTAATATGAGCCATATTTTAGGATTTTACCAAATATTTAAATCGATATAACACTGATCGATCGCATTTGATCGATCAAATTGTATCATGGTATTTTAGTACTATATCCCTACAACATTAAATAAAAACTAAAACCAAATGTTTCCAATAAAAATTAAATGAATTCTTGAATTTTTTTTTAACCTGGAATATGAACAATATTTTTCTATATTTTTTAAGACATTTCAAGTTTCTAAAATACAGTAGGTGTAAAGAAAGCCAATATAAAGCTCCATGGAATAATTTTTTGTCTCTCTTATAATTACTTCAATGCCTGCTAAAGTATTATTGTCCGCAACTGAAAGTGTATGAAACGATGTGCTTGGAATTTCAAATAATGCTTGTAGCTTCAGACACTTTAATTTCCTCTTTGAGAATGAGTAAAAACAAATAACGAATTACATGAGGATTGGGCTGAAGATATCAAGGTAATTTTTGAATAGTTAATTTTAATGATCATAATAATCGTACTAAATATATTTGAACAATAATTAAATATTGTTTTTTTTTTGTTGTTGTTTTTTTGGACACCTTATATATGTTAACATATAGAAATGTGAATATTTTGATTTTTTATGATTTCCAAGAACATCGTTTCATACACTTTCAGTTACGGGCAATAATACTTTAGCAGGCATTGAAGTATTAATAAGAGAGACAAAAAAATATTCCATGGAGCTTTATTTTGGCTTTCTTTACACTTAATGTATTTTAGAAACTTGAAATGTCTTTAAAAATACAGAAAAATATTGTTCATATTCTAGGTTAAAATAAATTCAAAAAATCATTAAATTTTTATTGAAAACATTTGGTTTTAGTTTTTATTTAACGTTGTAGGGAGTTAATGGTACTAAAATACAATGATACAATTTGATCGATCAGTGTTATATCGATTTAAAGATTTGACGCCATATTTTTTAACATTAATTTAGGCAAAATCCTAAAATATACCTCATATTTCATTATTTGTCTTTTCTTTGTTCCATAGGAATAAAAAAAAATTATTCACAGGATATGTATCGAAAATATATTATTTTGTTAAGTTAAATTTTTCGATTTTTTGCCTTTAATCAATGATTCCTTATAAATTTTGTATACGTCGTAAATTACTGAGTAAGGCAACTTTAAACCCAGAAAACTCTAGAGAAGCGAATAATAGATCATTTCTGTCTATTTGAATGCTCCCATGTAAAGTAAATCGATCAAATACAAAAAATGTATGAAATCAGTATGGAATCCTCATACAAGACTAAAACGACAAGAAACTGCACGACTACTTCGACACTTACTGGACAAACGTTCAAACCTTCCGCTTAACTACAAAATACTCATTTATAAGACCAATATGGACATACGGAGTAGAGCTGTGGGGATCTACTAAACCATCGAACTCATCTCGTATCCAATCCTTACAATCCAAAACCCTTCGGAAAGTCCTCAATGCTCCTTACTTTGTCACGAATAAACTCATCCATAAAGACCTTCATATTCCATCTGTTGCTGACTTAGCCCGAACCAGGTACCTTTCCTTCCATGACAAACTTCATTCCCACCCTAATCCTCTAGTTTCAAATCCTTGCTTCCCCTTCGATTCCTGATAATCCTCCCAGGCGTCTGAAAAGAAGATGGCCCCGAGACCTCTTAGTTTAGACTCTTAGAGTGCTACCAATGGGTAATGTCTCTACATGTATTTCATGTCATTGTCTTAATTTTCATTATATTTACTTGACTCGTATATCTTTGTACAGTTGTAAATACCAATAAATATGTAAAAAAAAATTAGTAACTTTGAAAAATAATTAAATTACACTCACTAAAAAAGGACATTTTCTACTCATAAATGAAAAAAGATTTTTAAATTTATTTTTCTTAATCTCATATCTATCCCATTTACTTGATGTATTGTATAAATACAGTTGTAAATTTCTTTAAATAAATAATAATAAAAAAATTTATTTTGATTAGATCAAAAGTTATAGAATTTTGGCTACTAAATCGTGATTTTTTCCCACTGTGCGCCGTAAGCACACAATTTAGCCAAGTATCCTCAAAATGTTTTATAAAGATAATAAAACAAGGGACAAAATCCTTTGACAATATGAATACTAAGAAATTCCTCAGGAGAGGCTTTTATGTACAAGGATATTCATTTGCATGAGTTATTTAGGCTATGATTAATTAATTAATACGTTTTAAAATTCACTGCAATAATCTCTGAATATTTTGTTATTTATTTTGAAATCCTTAATTTATATTTAAACCCTACACACATCCTTATTTACTAACATCCTCAGATCATAATAGTGTTTCTTAAAATTCTCAATTTTCAAAAATACATTCCCAATGATTACTTTTAAATTTTACTTTGTGCAAAAAAAAAAACACACATAATACTTAGGATTTAACAACTGAGTTTTCTCTGGGTTCAAAGGTAACTAAATTCATTAACTTGGAACTAATTCTTCTAAAATTTAAGAACCTACAACTGTTATTCCAAGAGATTTTGCGCTAAAAAAATCAATTACTGAGAAGCTAGAAGCAGATAATACCTGAAAAACATTTTACTCCTTAACTACACCTTTCCAGATATATCTACAGAGGATTTTTTCTTGTTCATAATTCAATCCTAAACTCTGGCCACTTAACCCTGGAGAGTTAAAAAAACAACAAAAAAAAAAAACAAAAAAAAAAAACATTTGTTTCCAAAAGCATTTTCCTTTTATGTGTCGGTAGCCACTTCGCTCACAACCATAAGCACCATGTTGAAGGGTCCTTTGTTCTGGTTGGCTTTTCAGAGGAATTCATGTATTTATTTTTAATATTTCTGAAGGATTATCTTGTGATTATTTCAGGCTTGATTTTTTTAGGAGTTTCATGTTTGGTTTAAAAGCGTCAACCACAAAGTCATTATTGAGTTTCATGTTTGATTCATCCATTTCCACCGTTTTGCAAAAGCTAACGGTTTTCTCTCAAAAGCCTTTTCTGAGTGCTTTTATCACTTATTATTTGGGTTTTTAATAATTTGTCTTCATGGCCACTATAATTACAGGGCGCTGAGATTAGTAAAAAAATCTCTCAAATGGCTTATTGAACTCTTGTTTTCTAAACAAAAAACAAAAAAACATTGAACATTCTTATTGTCTCATTCTGAAGAGGGGTATCATGTGTAATGTTTAAGTAAACCTTATTCTTATAATAGGAGTACTCACTACGTTTGCTATAGCATGCTATTTGTGTTATTTTGCTAAACCCGTCGAGTTTCTACAGTTATTTCCTGTATAAAATTTATGGGTTTAGCACAAATAGCATGCTATAGCAAACGTAGTGAGTACCCCTACTGAACCTATACAAACACATGTAATAATTATCCCAACCTAACAACTATTCAGTCCTCGAGCATATGTCCCCAGACATGGGTTCGAGTTTGGATGTGGAAGATAATTATTTATTTTTTATATTAGCTCCTGAGCGACTCAGAAACGTCTGATATGTCGAAAACAATTTTGAGTCCAAATATATGGCTTTTACAATATATAGCAAAAAAACACTTGATATAAGGAGGAGTATAAGGAGTTTTAGTACAGAGATCCATGGCTTTTATGAGGATGTAATTAAATATGGATTCACTCACAGCCTCTCCCCCAGATATGTGCGACCCGTCAGCCAAATGGTAGACGCTCACAAAATTAGGCGTAGGGAGTGATGACCCTACACTACAAAATGCATTTAGAAACGTGTATCTCCCAGTTAAATCTGTGTAATCTCCCAGGAGAATACCTTGCGAGGCCCGGGCATACACGGTCTGTCGCGCCACTGGAAGAAGAAGAGGTCCGGAATATATCACGAATCTTTTACTGGTTAGAGGGACTGGTGGTTGACTATATGAGTAGAACAGTTGCACCCGTCATTCCATTCTTATTCATAATTATGTAACTATGATTCAAAAATATATACGTGTAATATGTACATAAATTGTAAGGGGTAAGGAGGTCAAGTGGATTAAGCACTGGACTACTGCTTTCTCTCGGCTGAATCTCGGGTTTGAATCCAAGTAATGGCAGAATATCTTTGTATTGCTTATTTTAGCTGTGGGAAATACACGTTGGGAGTCCCCTGAGTCCAAATGAACAAGTTTTTTTTTTTTACGAAAAAGGTCTGTCTGTGAGTCCGTGTGTGGTAAGTCCGGCACGAGAAAGAAAAGAAACTGAAATTTCATATTTAAGACATCTATACGCCCGAAATATTACAGCAACTTTTTCATTAAAATCAGCTATGTTAAATCAGAGCCAGTTTATATTATGCATTGTGCTATCGATGTAACATTGAATGGGGGTCAATATCATGTAGATTCCATTTTGTTTGATAGGGCTTAAATGCCAATTTTTTAAAATTTTCTTTCTCTAAAGTACCCGTAATTTTGTAGATTCTAAAATATCAACCATATCATCTTGTTACCATCGATAAATAATGGCTAAATATATAAGTTGGACGAATTTGATAACCAACTAAAGGAGAAAAGAGTTAAAATATTTATTTGATGAAATTTTTGAATATAAGAACAGCAACATATATGTATAATATAATAATAATAATAATAATAGGCTTACCGAACCCGAAGGTTCGATGCCGGTACCACCAAATTCCGCTTATACAGGTTCGTCCAATGATCACCGTTCAAGCCCATGCCCTTAAGATCAGCCTTAACGCAATCCTTACCGAGCCCGACAACTTTACTCGCCCATTTGAGTCTCCGCGATGCTATAACTCAATTATATTCACAGAGTATAAGCTCTGCAATACCGCTTTGTGCAACCTTCTAAACTCCCCAGTGGCCTCATCTCTCTCGCGGAGGAAAGGAGGAATGGAATTCCATAGGATTGTGGATCGAATGAGAAAGGATCTGTCGAAATGTGCTGTTCGGTGGCCCGTACTGTATAAATCTGAAGGCCTGGAGCATGTACAACGAGGATAGACAGAGGATTTGAATTGTAGGAGGTAAAAAATGTATGATGGACGGAAATATATATATATATATATATATATATATATATATATATATATATATATATATATATATATATATATATATTTTATTTATTTATTTTTTTTTTTTAAATAAACTTCAAAATTTTGTTCTTGGGAAGATTTTTTTAGAGAAAAAGAACAGGATCTAATATTATAATTTGATTACTTTTGATGTATCTAAAGTTGAAGTAGTTTCTAACGAAAATTTAAGGTTCCAATATAAAGAGGTTCAATTGTATGTAAAATTACTATGATATATTTTTGCTAAAATGACTCTCTGCATTATTAAATTAAGCATGATTAAATAAAGATCTTGAAAAGTGAGCCAAAATTTTTCATCGTGCCCATCTTAAAAATTACTAAACAGGTATGATCAGTTATTATTCCCTATTTTTGTTTACATTATTTATGTTTTGTACTGTCTACTCTTATATGGTGCCTGCTTTATTAAACATTTGATAATAATGTTACCGAATAATATAAATAAATAATGGATAGTAAATGTAATGTACGACTGATTTCCGAATATTGTAATTTTTTTTTCGTGCATGATAATTAATGCATAACTGATAATTGTTTTCATTTTATGCCCATAGTTTTATATAATAAAAAATATAATTTGAATAATTTTGTTAATTTTTGTAATGCCTAATAACACATTATGTTATGGTGCATGGTGAGTTTATGAATAAAATAAATTTGCATCGGTTGTTGGTAAACAGTGAGTAGAAATGATATTTATAAATAAATTAAAAAAGAAAAAAAAAACTAGTCTGGATTAAGGTCACAACCAAGAATATCTCGAGAATTATGGGTGTTACAATACTTTTGACGGGGAGTGAATACATGTAGAAATAGAAATAGAAGTAGTATTTAAATATAAAAATACCTTTAATATATATTCTTACAGTTTCGGTTTTTCTAATATATAAAACGCAATTTTTCGATCATTACCTGTCTTTTTATTCATATTTTACTGTTCACATATCTGCGTTCGAAAATCCCCTTGGAACCATTATTTTAATTTTTTTTTTGTCTAATGGGTTGAATATTACTCGAAAAAAGTAGAGAATAATAACAGAAAACAATAATATTTTTTTATAGACGTAAAAGCATAATTTTTTGTTCAAAAGATAAAGCTACAGGTTAAATAAAACTATGTAACCGGTTTGACTTAATGGTTAATTATACAGAATATAGGGAGGAGGGGGAGAACAAAACTTTAACAGCTTCATCAACTTAGTATTATGAATATTAATGCCGAGGCAGAATGAAGAGTGTGTTTACGAAGTATGTTTAATTGGGAACGAAAATCGATTATGCAGATCCTCCACCATCTTATAATTACTGGGCCTTAGGTACCCCGGTTAGGGGTCGGCCACTTGGATTAGTTAAAGGGACCCGCGTCTCAAACTTTCAATGAAAAATATTTCTTATGAAAGTATGTTTAAGTCTGCGCTGCAAAACATTTGTTTGTTTTATTCTAATGCAAACTAGACAGTTGATCGAATGTCACAGAATGGATAAACATTGATCGTTTTATCTATATGGGTTTTATTTACAATTTTTCACACTATATCGCCACAGAAACAGTATACAGTAATAGGAAGGGAGCATAATCTGGAAATTGTTGCTAAGGAAGGTTTGGCTTCTTATAATCAAATTGAGATCAAATATTTTTCTCAAAAATCGAAAAAGGTTTGACATATTAAGGGTTTTACGTTTTTCTATTCAATTGTTTGAATCGTGTTGTAAAAGTGAATAATATTAGTATAAAAACTAAAATAGAGGCGTTGTGATACTTACAAATAAATTAGCTGCATTAGTGAAAGAAATTGGATAAAGGTAAACAGAAAAATCGTATAAGCATCCAAATAAAATCATGCAACTAACTCATGACATTATGATCCAGCTTCCCTGCATTGAAAAATCAGAAGTTATTGTCATAATCATAACATAATTATTATGCTCTAGTCAATTCACAGCTTTCGATTTTCATTGGCTGTGCTCCCTCAAAATATCAAGATTATCCAGTTCAATATAGTGGTGGACGGGATCTTCCACCATTTGACTGGCGATGCCCTGTTGGATTGCTGAGGGCTCTACGGTACTTGGTAAGGGACTGGTGTTTTTCGACCAGGAGATTACACTGGTCAAAAAAAAAAAAAAAAAAAAAAATTCCTCCTTTTTATTTCATGCATAACCAATGATAAATTAGATAATTCTTAATAGAAATATAGTAATAAATCTTCCGTAACACATATAATTTTTTCTCAATGGTGGTTTTAAATTAAACTCACTTATTTGCTAAAATAAAATTTTATAAATTTTCAAACTGATACAAATGTTAAATAAATGTGTTACAAAACCAAAAAAAATCATTAGAAACTCTCATTGCTGATTGTTAATAAATATTTCACTTTGTAGTTTTCTTCCTTTTCATATTTTCTATAGGTGTTTCGCGACGAAGTAACCAACAGAAATCGGCAAGCATCACTTTTGTCCACTTTCCATTATGTGCTTTTCTATGTGCAATATGTCTTGATGAAACCTTTTACCGTGTCCATCTGATACTGCTCCAAGATTAGCGGGAAATAATTCCATGAGAATCCAAGAAATATATTTTTAGGGACATTTTGCATATGAGGGCTTTGTATGAAGAAAGAAGTTCAAGGATGATTTCACGGCAGTTCTCTTCTTTTTTTAACTCTTCCAAGAAAATTATTACATACTTCTACAAAAGCCGTCCATGCTCTTTTTCAGCTTTATTCAATGTTCTTTCAAAATTTGAGTTCTTCATGAGCTCTCGTATTTGGGACCCACAAAGATCCCTTCTTTCTATTTCGCGTCGCTGTTTCGAGAGAATTTAGTTTTAGGATATTGAAAACCTCCACCGTCCTTGTTGTACATGGATTCAAAAAAATGTTCATAAGGCCCAACTTTATATGGAGAGGGGGTAGAAAAATGTTAATACTTGAAACTAAAGGTTCTCTAGGTATCAAACTCATTCTTTGTGGCCAATTTTTTACTATGTAATGCTTTTCTCTAGTGTGACTGTCCCATTCGCATAAAAAGCAACAAAATTTGTTTTTTCTCCTTGCACTCTAGTTAACATCGCAACAACTTTCAGATCAGTACAAATGTTCCATGTATAATGTCAATACTTAATTTTGTCCAATAAAAATAACCATTTTTTCCAATAACTGCATATTTCCATAGTTTTCTTTCATGTTTGTTTTGTGTGCAAGAGGAATAGAAGGATATTTATTGCCGTCAGACAAAAAACACGTAATTATGATAATTAAAAAAAATACATTAAAAAATGTCTATATGTAATAAAAAAAAATGGAAAGCAAACATCGATTTAGCATATTTAGCTCTTCATATTTATCATATTTTTTTGTAAAGGAGGATTTCGTTGCAGACCAGTGTTCTTTGTTCAATCACATTTAACATGCATAGACTTTAATCTACCCTACTTAGGGTCAGGTAACTTATAAAATAAAATCAAGTAAAAGAAAAACCCTTTTGGTATAAACGTAGGAATATTGCTAACAATAAATTTAAAAGCCTCCTTTGCAGTACTCAGCGATACCGTTGCGGTTAAGCACTACCTTTATTTTTTTTTGTAAGGAATAGGAAGAAAGATGGCTCTAAGACCTCAAGTTGCAGTACTAAAGGAGTCATTAACAAGGTCAATGAGCCATTACCGGGCATAATAAACTATCCACTTAGCAGTAATTTTTAACTGTAAAAGAGATAAATGAGGAAGTTTTAAAAACGGAGACCACCCCTTACTTCACCACTTTAAATTTCTGAACAGGGGGGAAATAATTTAGCAGCGAGCTATCCAAGTTAGCCTGCTGAGTATAGCTCCTCTGTCGTTCAATCCCTGAATCTTTAATGAAACATTAGTGCTTAAGGGGCGAGGAACACTGTTTAAAATTTAGATTGACGAACCTTCTTGGAAGAGGGTTAGTGAGGAAGAGCATATCTTCCCTTATACTAACTTACAAGTCACTCTTTTATTGCTACTCTTCTTCCCAATTTATTACTCCTTTAATGGCGTTTGTCGTTAGAATTCTTATCACCTCTTCCTTTTGTTTTATTCATTATCTAGTTGTCTATTCCTATCAGCGCATTGCACTGTTCTGTAAACATATAAATTTGATTCGAATCGGAAGAATAATTGATTTTGAAACTGAAAGTTAGACGAGTTGAGGAATCGAAAAAACTCAAGTTCAAGCGAGATGAGGCTACAATGACTAATGAATTGGTTTGTAAGATGTATTAACGATCTCTCCAGACAGTCACACGACTCTCACTGGTATTCTAGTCAAAGGTGGCTCTATGACGAATCCCGAAGGAAATACCTACTTGGCATCTTCCGATTCCCCAATCCTTGCGAGGCAGAAAACCTTCCTATATCCTTGACCTTCTTACTCCACAATCTTCTGTGCACACAATAAATACAAGATCTTAACCTACCGATCTATACCTAACCTCCCATAGAACAGCATTCTTTGAAAAGTCCTTTATCATGCGTGGTACCATACTTTGGAACTCTTTACCAATCTCCTTTAATATAGCGTTATCCTTAACAACTTTTAAACACCAACTATTCATCCACCTCCTCAAAAATCAATCTTCTGCATATATGTGATAAATCCTGACTTTGATAATATATAACTAAACTTATTTAATATTCTTATCTGTTTTTATTTGTATCTTGTAATTATATTAATTTTAAATACTTTACTAATTGACGAAATAATCATGTATCTAACGAAGTCAGACAAGTTTGACTTCCTCTGTTCGCTGTGTATTATTACTAGGGGACGAAATGTCCAAGAATTAAAATTTGTTTTCAATCATTCAAAAAGAAATTTCACGCAGGTACCTTCAATGTTTTTTGGAATTTGATACGGAATGACTGATATAATGGAATGAAATGGTTTTAGGCGACGTGGAGGCTGACCTAAAGTAAGGTCGATGGAGGAGGCCGTAAGACCGCAAGAAAAAATAAATACAATGATTTAATCAGCGAAAAGAGAAAAACAACTTCACATTATTGAAACATTTCAAGATTAATTCATTAATTAACGTAGGAGATAAGTGAACGTCGGGTATTTCGCTCATCTGTTTCATTTATTTGTTCCTAGATAAAACAATAGTGTTGGATTTTTGGTATTTTATTCCGAAAATTGGGGGAAGTTTTTGTGTAGAAGACTAAACAAGGGTTGCGGATTCGAAAAGCGCATAAGCTTAAGTGACTCTTGTTGATGATTTCAATAGTAATATTATTTTTTGTCGTTTCGAAACAATCGACCATTCTCGTTTTTAGATGGATAGGGTAAGAGACTACTTAATTTTTTTTTTATTTCAGACGGAGAGAAATTCTCGTGTAGGAAGGCTCTCATTGGAGCACACTATAAATTTAGTAAAAGAGAAAAAAATTGCAGATAAGCTTAATCTCGACCTAGTCAACTGAACATAATTAACGGTTAGACGATTTTTGTCCTAGAAGGAGTACGAATGTGCTGGACCGAAGAATATACTCATGTGATCCCTTTCAGGTAGCTGGTCTACTTTACTTGTTACTACTTTTTTGCTCTCATTATATATGAAATTAAGGGAAAGTATTGCGATCGTGGAAATTTTCGAATTCGAGTATTCAACGAAAATACACTTTGGGAGTCCCCTGAGTCCAAATGAACAAGTTTTTTTTACGAAAAAGGTCTGTCTGTGAGTCCGTGTGTGGTAAGTCCGGCGCGAAAAAGAAAACTGAAATTTCATATTTAAGACAAATATACGCCCGAAATATTACAGCAATTTTTTCATTAAAATCAGCTATGTTAAATCAGAGCCAGTTTATACCATGCATAGTGCTATCGATGTAAAATTTAATGGGAGTTAATATCATGTAGGTTTCATTTTGTTTAATAGGGCTTAAATGCCAATTTTTTAAAATTTTCTTTCTCTAAAGTACTCGTAATTTTGTAGATTCTAAAATATAAACCATATCATCTTGTTACTATCGATAAATAATGGCTAAATATATAATTTGGACGAATTTGATAACCAACTAAAGGAGTAAAGAGTGAAAATATTTATTTGATGAAATTTTTGAACATAAGAACAGCAACATAGATGTATAATATAATAATAATAATAGGCTAACCGAACCCGAAGGTTCGATGCCGGTACCACCAAATTCCGCTTATACAGGTTCGTCCAATGATCATCGTTCAAGCCCATGCTCTTAAGATCAGCCTTAACGCAATCCTCCCATCGACGCTTCGGTCTACCTTTCGGACGCCTACCTGCCGGTTCAGCGTATACCAATTTTCTCGGAATCCGTTCCTCACCGAGCCCGACAACTTTACTCGCCCATTTGAGTCACCGCGATGCTATAACTTAATTATATTCACAGAGTATAAGCTCTGCAATTCCGCGTTGTGCAACCTTCTAAACTCCCCAGTGGCCTCATCTCTCTTCGGACCAAATATTTTACACAGTACCTTATTTTCGAAAACCTTAAGCCGCTGTCCATCCTTCAAAGTAAGCGGCCACGTTTCACATCCGTAAAGGATCGTCGGAAGAATAATAGTTTTATAAATTCTTACCTTTAAGTTTTTAGACAGAAGCCGCGAGCCAACTATTCAGCAACTGAATAATAACACGCATTTCTCGCATTTAACCGGGACTTTATTTCCTCCTGGATTTCATTTTTTTTTTGTTATCATTGAACCTAAATACTTAAATTTCTCAACGTGTTCAAAAGTATGTCCTGATATATCAATATCACAAACCTAATCATATACGAGTATAAATGTATAATATACCGCTGTAAATCTAAAGATTATAAAAAAAAAATATCTTATGAACAAAATATAAAAGTTAACAGACTGTGGCGAAAGGCAATAAAATAAACTTATTGTTGTAGGGAAAGAGGGTACGGTTTTTACTAGATTTATTTGATGATTTAATACAATTTCGCAATAACTGTGATAATCTACGATTTTTTCGTTCAGACTTTAAAAGTTAATAAGGTCGAAATGGTGGAACGGATCCCAATAATAATCCTCTTATTCTTCCAGGAGGCTTTCCGTGTTTGGTGAAGAATTTTTCTCGATTTTCCATGGTAGCTGAGAGTGGGACTAGGAGCTGTTCTGGTATTCATAACCTCGTCTGATCCGCTTCGCCCCGTTCCGACGCAATCCGCTTAGGCACCAAACTACTTACACGAGGCGGGCCAAACGGTTGCGCATTAAAGTCCCTTACATCCCAAAGTATCCAAACTTGTGAGCATTACATGCGGATTTTAAACTCGAGGTTATAATATATCGGGCAATGAACGTCGACTACATCCAAACACCATTTGGATAATTTGAATATAGTTGACAAATTAGCTTATTTGCTAGCGTATTCGTGTTATTCGAGTGCAACGCGATGCTTTCATTTACCCCCTTACTTAAGGGATTTTTAGAGTTTATATATTAAAATTTACAACCGTATTTGTTAATAAAAAAAGTAAATATAGTAGCAGAGAAAAGACATAATATAAAAATGTAGAGATACTACACATCAGCAGTACTTTAGTAAATATTCTAAACCAGAAGGTCTCTTATTTTCTATTCAGACCCCTCGAAGAATCATTAGGGATTAAAGAGGAAGCAAGGATTGAAACTAATGGGATAGAGTAGGAGTTGAATTTGTCTTGGAAGGAATGCTACCTGGTTCGGATGAATAAGCAACATATAGAGCATTAAGATCATTGTATATGTGTTCCTTAATGACAAAGTAAAGAGTATAGAGGATTTTACGAAGGATTTTGGGTTCAAACTGGATGAATCCGATGGTTAAAATGAGCCCTAAAGCTCAACTCCTCTTCTCCAAATTGGCCTTGTGATACTCATGAAAGTGAGCAACTAATCAAAATTAAAAAAAAAATTAGACTAATCAGAAAAAGTGTTTTCCGCTCACAACCAACTTCTCCGCCAATTTTTATGATAGAGTTAAATTTTCTTTTTTTTATTTTGTGCTTTCAAACGGTTTTACTATTCTGATTTTTCGGGATAAACATATTAATATAGCCTATATTAATATTTCTACTGTTTTCTTTTTTAGTTGGTTACTGAATTGTTACATATCAATATATTTACCTTATGCTTATCAATGCTAAAAGTAGGAATCGTCAGTTACTTCGAATCGACTGATTTAGAGGAGGTTTAGGAGAGGAAATAAAAAATTTAAAAAATCGAATTTAAGCACCGTCAGAAAACTTCAAATGATAACAAACTCTACATGATTTTGATTAAAACATATTTGATTTCAAATCAATAAAACAAGTTTCATTAAATAGTTATAGCTTTATAATATGATTTATAAAA
Organism: Piezodorus guildinii; assembly: GCA_023052935.1. Taxonomy (NCBI): domain Eukaryota; kingdom Metazoa; phylum Arthropoda; class Insecta; order Hemiptera; family Pentatomidae; genus Piezodorus; species Piezodorus guildinii. The sequence goes on from CM041295.1 coordinate 110,773,558, forward strand.
ATGTGTATGATGCATGGTATATTAATACGTTTTGGTTATTTGAGTCTCGGGTAGTTTCGTAAGTTACAGCGTGATGTAGACTTTAATGTGATTTTGTTTAAATAATATTTCATTTTCTCAGAAGACAAAATTTAGAAGATAATATATATATATATATATATATATATTTTTTTTTTATATTAATTTTTCTTTGTTATTTTTCATGTATAGTATTTCTCCTCATTGTAAATAATAATTAATCATGTTTATTTTGTCTGTTGGCCAGGCATATTATATATTTCAATCGTACATAACTGTTATTCTTAGGGGACCTAGTCCCAGAATAAATTTATTTTCTATTCTATTCTATAATCCCTTGCTATTTCTACCCGCTGGATCCTCGACTAATCACTCTTCTTGTTTACATTGCTAGTGCCAAACTCATAGAAGAAGACCTGGGAATGTACGCATATAGTCATGTATGATGCAGATGTATTTTATACAATATAAGTGATATCTGACTGTGTGTTAATTATAACCTGTAGAAAACCCGAATACGTTAATGTTCACGAAAAAAAAAAATTTGTCCTTAAAATATATTTCATATGTAGGTAAGTAAAAAAAAAAAACATATTTACTACTTATAAAACTTTACAATAAAAAGGTGGAAGGGGTGGTGAACTGTGGTGTAGTGGCTAGCATAACAGCCTTATATGCCTAAGGTCGTGGTTTCAAACCCGTAGATGGCCCAATGATTTGTATATGGAGTAAAAAATCCTTGTTTATACCGTCCTTCGGAAAAGACGAAAAATTGTGGTCCCGAGCTTGTGCTACGTCAGGTACTCCCTATAAATCCCTATACTAATTAAATCTGGAACGGCGTAATTTAGGACTACCACTGAAAAATCTTTCGATTAGCCACAGTAGCAAAGAGTGGCGTTAAATGAACAAAACTAAAAACTAACAAGAAGTAAAGGATTACTTACTGCCAAGAAATGGAAGATGAACCATAATATGGAAGAAAACATAATATGTTGTAATTTAAGAAAAAAAAACTTCGGGTAAGACAAAAGGTCTTTATTGAAACCTGTTCCTGGACACATTTCGAAATAAAATATTATCCACTCGAAGGTAATATTAGCCTTAACTAATACCCCTTCCCTCCCTACTATGACATTATCAGGATAATGGATCTGCCATCTGGAATTCCTTCCTGGAAAAAGAATAAATATGTTGGGTGGCGATATGAGAACTGGAAATAGACAGGGATAAAAAACTGTTTATCAGCCTACGGCCAAGACCTAATATGAGGGAGCGCCTCAATAAATGCCACCCCTAAGCCATACCATACGCTAAAAATATAACGGACTATCATATTCCCCAATTATATCCAAATAATAAAAAAATATTCCTTACAGTTACGATATTTTAAAAAAACAAACTGAAAATTGATTTCGCTTATTAGTAAAAAAATACCAGTATACAAATAATAAAAATAAACAAATGAAAAAAAAAATCTGGTGCGCGCAACACACGACTTTAACTTACCTCCGTTATTTATATAAATTTAGGAATGTTTAAAGAAATTTAGAAACTAAAATAAATTGTTAAAGAATTATTTACATTAGAATTTAATGGAAAAATGTGTTTTATTAAATAATCTATTATGTTATTATCAACGATAATCAGCTATTTTTATCACATTTTCATCACTCTTCGCTAATTTTTACAAAAGTGTGTATAAGATAATTTTCTTTTTTTATATTTAACTTCCCAACGATATATTATACATGTAGATTACTGTTATTAAGTTTAAAAACATAAATTGCATTCAAAAGATATTTTTGGAGTTTTATACTTTAGTTGGATATCGAATTTTTTCAACTTATAGATTTACCTGTTTTTTTAGCAATGCTAAGCAGATGAGGGCCAATTTCGTAAAATCTAATAACTTAAAAGTACTTTAGAGAAAGACAGATTTAAATATATCAGGAATTTAAGCCCTTTCAGACGATTATATCGATCAGAATGAAACTTACACGATATTAAAGCCCGTCTAATTTTACATCGATATGGAGAGTTAACTCAAAATTAAATGTTGCCCTCGGAACCCAATTTAATTATTTTATCATCTTAAACTTCATTTAAGTTTTCTAAAAGTTAAAAGTAATGTGTGTTTATCGCACCCCATTTCTTTTATTGAAAAATAATAATTCACTCCCAAAAAAAAACAAAAAACATATATATATATATATATATATATAATATATATATATATAAATAATAAAAATAAACAAAAAAGATATATATATATATATTTATAGTTTCTTCAAGCTCATACTTACTTTCTAACCAAGAGTAAGCATGCCGTTATTTATAGGGTTGATAACTTTTTTCAATATTTATCCTATTTTCTTTTATTTTCCTATATATGAAATATATAGTAAGGTAGAGTACTGCAATCGTGAAAATTTTCGAATTCCGGTTTTCAACGGATATACACGTTTTAGCATCGCCTCAGTCCAAATGACCAAGTTGCAAGAAAAGGTCTGTGTGTGTAAGTCTAGCGCGAAAATGGAAAATCCTATGAAACTGAAATTTCATGTTTAAGTATACTATCTATAGTTAAGTTTGCTTGTATGATTTTTATTTATTTCCCAACTTGTATTTATCTCTACTACAGGTTGTTGTTTCGATTTGTTTGTTGTTGTTTTTATTATTTGTTATTTTCTTGTATATATTTGAATTTATTTATTTCCGATTTTATGTAATTTGACTGTATCATTATTTTCTGTATATATTGTATGAATGTGTACTACATCACTATTACTACTGTTCATTATGTAACAAATTGTAATATTTCTCAATAAATAATAAAAAAAAGAAATAAAAAAAAAGTATACTATAAGACCGAAATGTTACAGCAACTTTTAATCAAAATTGGCTAACTATAAAAGCCACTTTATACTGCGGATTTTGCACATTTTTTACGATTGCCTAAAATTCAGCTATAACGATTTTGATTAAACTCGCTATATCGAAGTAAAAATGCCGATATTGCTCTTAAATATCTCTAATTTTATAGGTTTGAATAATTTAATTTAATGATTTATTGCGATCGTTAAAATTTCCGAATTCAGTTTTCAACGGAAATACACATTTTAAAGCCCCTTGAGTCAAAATAACGCAGTTCCGCCAAAAGGTCTGTGTGTTTTGGTAAGTCAAGCGAAAAAATGAAAGGTCGTAGGAAACTGAAATTTCATATTTGAGACTTCTAAAATTTCATTTTAATTAATTTTAAGAAAGGAGGTAAGTGAAAGTCGTTTGTTCCGCGCAACATATTTTTTTTTTTTTTAATTCATAATACTCACTACATAATTTTAAATAGGAATTATGTAGAATACGAACCTACAAAAATATAAAAAATTACACTACATAATTTTAAATTCGCATAATGTGAAATACGAACCTACCAAAATATAAAAAATAACTGAAAATAATAGGAGACTAATTCAGATTTCAACAAAATTTAAACCGAGCATATACTATAAATATAGTTAACGCAAGTATTTTGGAGGCGAAATATTTGGATTAATTTTACGAGAGCGGCTCCCAATGATTATCGTGCAAGGGAGGTAGAGCTAATTTATGAAGTATCCCTCCCCCCTCCTGCCATCTCCCTTAACTGCATCGTTCTCAACCTATGGCCGTTTTCATCCCTTAGCATTTTTTTTTTTTTTAACTCATCAGCAGTTTTATCACTTTTGAAATTTAAACATTCACAATTGAATGATAAGTGATATCATAAAATATATGTATTACAAAGTAATAAACTACAAAACAAATAAAATTCATGAAAATTAGCTATGTAATATATACTGACTAGTGGACCCGCCCCTACTTCGCACGGTTGAAATGTTTAAAAACTCTTTGTCTGACAGATTTAAGGTTTATTGCTTTGGGAAATTCATTTTCTTGTAACGAAAAGTGCAATTAGCCAGAAAATATGTTTATTTTAAAACGTCTAATCACTCTTACGTTTAATAATCGGCAATAATGAAAAACATAAATCAAAATTAAATAAGTTTATATGAATATTTTAATGGGAAGTACAAACAACGGACAATTTAATTGTCCCTTGTAACTAAAACTTGATTGCTATGTATGTATTCAAAAACTACAGAAATAACAACGATTCCTATTTTATTTGGTTTATTTATATTTTGTTTTTCAAACGAACTATTCAAATTATATTTTAAAAGCTAAATTAAGTTTCCATAGGAATCCCATTTAGTCTGCAGTGAATCATCTGTTTTTATGAAACAGTATTAAATTTGAAATAATTAATAATAATGTTAGTTTATAGATTTATTACAACTTAGTTACGATTTGGAGGGTAATATTGTTTCTAAATTCATGCGTACTAAATGAATAAACATATCTTGCACGATCGTGCACATTTAACTATTATAACCTCCCCTTAACCTATAACATATGTTCATAAGTTTAAAGGCTTACAACAACTTTATATTAACTTGTATGATTTCTTTCATTGCATATTAACTTTTCTATAGCCCTGCGTTATAAGATTTCAGAAATGTTTGATGACTTAGTTTCAGATAGTTTATTTCTCCCGTTAAAAGAAAAGTTAAATTTCAATGTATATTACTTACATGCTTTTAGGAAAGAATGCAATAAATGTCATTGAAAACTGTATCAAAGTCCAGCTTAGCTCTTAGGAGGAATTTGCGGAAACCGAAATTTTTTATATACAGAGATATAAAAAAAAAAAAAAACATAAAAAGTTTTTCTGATTAGTGTTATTTATTTTATGACTGAGCATCTAACTGATTTCTATAGTCATATGAAGATTAAGATTTTATTAATCCGATACATAAATATTTATATAGATGTAACAATTAGGATATGACTAATTTAGATTCCTGCCCACGGATGTATTGCCAACTCAATATTCAGGGCTGATGTTACTACAAGTGATGAATAAGCGATTGAGGTAGTGAGCCTACATGATACATCCCCAGCGACACTACGACTTGTGATGTCTTTACTCTTACACTCTAGAACAACATAATACAATATTTAACAATTTTATAAATATATATATATATATATATTGTGTGTGTGTGTGTGTGTGTTTCATCAAAATAACTATATCCGTTTTTGTAGATTTAATTAAATTTTCCATTGAAGTGCTACCGCTAGGTAAACAGCACATTTACTTATTGTACTATGTAAATTTTATAGTAGTAAATTTCAATAAAAGAATTTTTAAAAATAAAATAAATTTTCTAAAACGTAAAAGTAGTGTGTTGATCGCACCACATTTTTTTTTATTGAAAAATAATAATTCATTCCAAACAAAAAAGATGTATTTATAGTTTCTTCAAACTCATACGTTCTTTCTAATCAAGAGAGCATGCCGTTATTTATAGGGTTGATAACTCTTTTTCAATATTTATCCTTTTTTACTATCACTTTCCTATATATGAAATATAAAGTGAGTTAGAGTATTGCAATCGTGAAAATTTTTGAATTCCGCTTTTCAATGGATATTCACGTTTTAGCATCCCCACAGTCCAAATGACCAAGTTGCAAAAAAAAGGCATGTGTCTGTGAGTGTGTGGTAAGTCTAGCGCGAAAACCCAGAAGTTGTATGAAACTGAAATTTCATATTTAATAATATTATAAAACTTTTCATCAAAGTTGGGTAACCAAATGAGCCACTTTAAACTGCGGCTTTCGCACCTTTCTACGATTTCCTAAAATACAGCTACAACAATTTTGATAAAACTAGCCATATCGATGTAAAAATGTCGTTATTTTCTTGCTTTAAAGTACCTCTAATTTTGTAGGCTTCAATAAATTAACTATGTCATCTTGTTAGCATTGACCAAAAACGGAATAATATAATATAAAATTTGATATTCAAAGAAAGGAGAAAAGGGGAAACGCATCAAAATTGTAAAAGTTAACGGAGAATGATGAAAAGCCGATAAAACTAACTGAATGTCGTAAATAATAATATAAAAGATTGTTTAATGAAACACATGTTTCTATTGAAACTCAATATAATTAATTCTTTAACAAATTATTTTCATCTCTAAATTATTTTTATTTTAGTATTTTAAAATCCTAAAGTTGATTTTAAGAGCGGAGGTACGGGAACGTCGTGTGTTGCGCGCAACAGGTTTTTAGATCAACAATCCCCAATCGAACCTAAATATACATTTTTTTTTTTTCAAGCCACCAAACAACAAAACATTAAATGCTTTACGAACATAGCAGTAGTATAACCTTTTCAAACAATATATGGTTATTGAATAACAAAATTAGTAATTAAATACTACTTCAGTTCTATAAAAGAATTACATTGTGGTTAATAATTATAAGAATCATTTTATGGTTTATGATTAAATTATTATGAAATGATTTTTTCATAACGAAGCAGTTAGTATGTCTGGTGTAACGCTGTTAGAGAAATTGAAGTCATTTAAAACTAGAAACGGACTTTAAAGATAGCTATGCAAGTAGTTAATCTAAACAAGGGATGAACCTAATTCCTCATTAGTTACGAAAGCAACTTTTAGCGTCTGGCTACTTATTCAACAATGTACATAGTTTACCTGCCCAAAATAAAGATTTATTAATGAACGACTTTTTTTAAAGCTTTTTTTCAATCATAGAAATTACAACATAGGCCTTTGCCAATTGTTAATAATTATGTAAACATTATATCGTTCTGATGAAGGTAACTAAAGAATGTAAATACATTTATAATTATAAAAATATTATTAAGAAAAATAACGAATAATATAACTAAAAGCACTAATTGAAAATATGGTGAAATCAAATTTACATAAAAATCAATGATGCATTACATTGGCAAACCAACTTTACGTAAACTCCGTTGTCACAAACTTAAATAGATTTTTTAATTAAATAACCAATGCAAGTAAATATAATGATGGTAATCATAAACATAAATAATATAAATCTAAAACTTAGACATGAACTAAGACATGAATGGATCAGAACTTATGCAAAATTTCGAAAAAAGATTTTAATAAATAATTACGTCTATTTGTAAGTACAGTTATTAAAAATGTTAAATTAAGCACATTGCATTAGAATTTAGAATTTGCACTGTTGAATTTAGTTGACAATGTTAAAACATTTTAACATTAGGGGATTCAAATTTTTTAAAATCTGAGTTCTTATGTTATTACTTGCTTATGTAAAATGAACACTTCGATATTGTCTGATGATGTAAGCTGTACATTTTGTTTCTTTCTATCCGATTTATTTAACACGATTTACTTCAAGTTATTATTATGCGTCAAGGAATAGATGTTAAACAATTGCAAATTTTATTTAAACCTTGCCTTCCTTGACCATGAAGAGGGATAATAAATCCTGAGACCATCAATCAATTTGGCGCCCGAACAGGGAAGCACTATAGTCCAGCGAACTGGGAACACGCTAAGCCACTTATACCACGGCCAAGGGTCTTCTTTTTTAAAACACTGTTTTCAGTGGATACAATTTTCGAGTGAAGTATAGTCTGAATATCGTCTAGAAATAAAGTTAAATATATTTCCTTGAATCTACTTATTTTATTTCGAACCTTACTGCTATTATAATGCAGAGCTTAAGAATTGAACTATTTGAAGTTCGTGTTTCATTCTTACTTTTTTGAAGATTAAAATAATAGGAATATTTTCTGAAATACTTATGTATGCTTAAAAAGTAAATTTTTAATTTATTGTATAAGACCTTTAAAAGGTGAGGATTTTACATTTCATAATATATGACTTGACTTTGTATATTTACATGACTAACATTTTCATCATGATATTAACATTATATATTTAAACAATACTTGACACAAACATTTTATCTAAAGACATTTGAAGACAGTACGTGCAGTTGGCACTAGGTCTTTACAAGGCAAAGCTCAAACTCCAAATTATTGTTTTAAAATGGTTTTTGATGTAAGAATGGATAATCATTTGTGTGTTATTCTTAGAGGATTTTTTCAAAAACATTATTTATCTATAATGCATACACACACATACACACACACACACATATATATACATATATATATATATATATATATATATATATATATATATATATATATATATATAACACACATAATACAGTTATCTACGGATCTTGAGGTTCAGCTAATTAATAATAAATTTTCTTTAGGTCAATAAATAAGCAATTTTCTACGTTTAGAGAATTTATTATTCTAATATTCATGTCCTAACAGCGGGAACAGCATATGTTGAGATTCGTACTGATTCCAGTCTTATTGTACGCATTTTATAATTTATCACTTTTATAAATTTCATAATTAGGACAAATTGTAAATTACTGGATAAAATCGTTTGTTGATTCCATTCCAACGGCCGCGTAAGGAGGGGTTTAGGTTGTTATCATACCCAGTTCCTAGGTTTTACCCCATATTTTAGGTACCTACTTACTGGTGCTTGGTTGACCACCAAGTAGAAGGATCTCGATACCTACGGGGTTTCCCCAAGGTTGCAATAAAAAAACCCGAAGCAAGGTATCGGTATTCAGCAAACTGCTATCCCATTCAACTCCAATCCAACCAAATAATTACAAAATAAACAAAACATATTATATTATTTTACATAAAAACAGTTAATCGTACAAAGCCGTTCATCTTACTTCTTAATTCAATTTCATTCTTATTAATTTTAATATTCTTCCTTATCCACTATTATACACTGAACTTTCAGAACTTTTTTTATTCTTTGTTTTGTGATCAATCATTAAATATTTTTACACAAAAATCCATCAATATCGATAATTATTGTGACTTATACTTGCACTGTAAAAAAATTATGTAATTCTATTTAAATAAAAAAGTTATGCGTAATATATGTTTTATATTTTTATTATAGTTTTATATATATTTTATAGCTGTTGTGTTATTTTTTTTGTCTTTTTATCATCTTATTGCTTCTTAGCCCTAAAAAGGCCTAAAATATAGGGGGAAACGTCGGCACATCAATATATTAAACTTTTATTTTTATGCATGTTATTATTAGTGTTTATTATTATATTTTTTTATAACAGCACTCCCAACCATCGAAAAATATGTATAGTTTAAAAAAAAGAATCGTCGGCTAATTGTAAGATAAAAAAATAGATATTATTATAAAAAACATATTATAAGCTATATTCCTATAAAGTAATTTTAGCGTTATAGTCCCTCGACTACAATTTATTTCTTTCGACGGGTAACGGCCAAGAAGCTGTACCCTTAAGGGAGCCAATATCTTATAGATGCATCATCAAGTCTCGATAAATCAGAGGCACGTCAGGGCGAATAAAAGAATAGATAAATTTAATGCGAGACGAGGAGTTGATAGCCGGCAAAGGGAGGTTAGTTTTAAGAGGAAAAGATAAGAAAACCCCTCAGGAGGTATTCTCTCAAATCGCTTAAGATTTGGTATATTATTTGACCCTAGATATTGAACTCTTGTTTAAAACGATGATGTCATGATCCATAAATATGCTATGCCATTAAAAATAATAATCTCTTTATAAAAATATTCAATTTCATATAAAACATTAAAGAATATATGGACGAAAGAATAAAACATATTTTTGAAAACGTTTGTAAAATCGCATATCAACAACGTAGGGAATATATTCGGGTTTACTAAAAATCGGAACATAAATATTTTAACAAAAATATTTCTCTTATGGTAAAAAATATTACATACATATATTCTTAGCAGTTAATGGATTTTACCTTCCGATGAAGGCGGAAAAAAATTAAAAGGTTTATGGGGCAACATTTTAATAGATGTTACATGCTTCGGGCCCCATCCGAATATTTTTTTTCTTTAACTATCAAGTTATGTACCTATATTTCATTTATTCATTGTTTTGTACATATTTTTATGTGAAAAAAAGAGAATTTAAGGATCATTAAGACTACAAAACCTAAGAAATATCGTTTATCAGATGGTATATATCAATTACTAGTGGATCCGAGGCAATTTGAATGAGGTGTCATTTTTGTAAAAAAAAAAATCTCTGTCTAATCGTTTTGGAGTTTATAGCTTTGGGAGTGTTAGTTTATCCATAAAAGTGCGATTAGCAAGGAAATATGCTTATTTTATGAAATATGTCCATTATTATATTTAATGATTGGCAGAAATGAAAAGCATACATAAAAATTAGTTGCTAATTTGTTTGCTATTTCAAAGGAAACTGAAAATTAAATTTTGTCATATATTAGGGGTACTCACTACGTTTGCTATAGCATATTTTTTGTGCTCTTTTGCTAAACTCATAGAGTTTCTACAGGAAATAACTGTATAAACTAGACGGGTTTAGCAAAATAGCACAAAAAATATGCTATAGCAAACGTAGTGAGTACCCCTATTGAAAACTTGATTGCTACATATGTATTTAAAAACTACAGAAATAAGAACGGTTTCTATTTTATTCGGTTTATTACTACTTTATATTTGAAATGAACTATTTAAATTACATTTTAAAAGTTAAATTAAGCTCCCATAGGAATCCAATTTACTTTACAGTGAAACACCCGTTTTCGAAACTTTTACAGCTAGTGGGACTATGACTAAGTTATAAAGGGAAAATAATGAAAGTTGAGTCTCTTTTCATTTATATACTTGTATGTCGCTAAAAGTCTCGTTTTTATTCATTTTCGAGAATCTTAAAAACAACTTTCTTCACTATTTAAGTAATAAGTCATGTGAAAAAAAAAATACAAAGCATGTTCTCATCTTATTGTTAATTACTGTTTTGATTTTATATCTTAAAAATTACAGGATTTACAAAGATTTTTCTATCACTTGTTTTTGCCCGTAAAGCTTAATTAAAACGGCTGGAAATCTAAAAGTATTAGCCAGAATTTTTTTTATTTATGGTTTTATATTTATGAAAGGATGGAAAATAACTAGTCGAAAAAGATAGCGGCAAGGTCTTGATGATTTCGAATAGATTGACACACATATATATATATCAATGCATATTTATGATAAAATTTAAAAAAAAATAAATACCATTGAATTACTTTTACTGGAGAAAATCCAATTACCATGACAGCCCTTTTGGAATATTTGACAGGGTGCTTTAGCTAAAATACAATATTACTAAGTGCCTGCAACTGAGCCGATCTCTCACCCTTCCCAACATTTTCCCTCAATTTGTGAATATTTGACAGAAACGTCATAGCTAACACAAGCGATCGGGGATTAACCCCCTCCCCCGCACCACCTCCTTCCCATAGCCTCCCCTCCCATCTCCATAATATTTACCTGATAGCCATCTTAGTTTTATCATTGATACATTGCAATCTACATATTCATACTATCCACGTGGCATGCTACACGGAGATGTGTGAGCGACTTTTCACTTTACAGCACGTTCCTAATACTGTGATAAGATAAAAAGTCGAAAAAACTCTCAACATCTTATACTCCATTGATTCAAGAGTAGGTATGGGCATGTGATGACGATGTAGGTGGGACCGATGGCCGAAAAGAATGCGATGTGAAGGCGGAAGAGGGGGGCGAGCGGAGGAGAGTTTGCTGCCTGTGCTACATGAGGCTATGGTGCCAAGAGGATTTCTGAGGGAAGATTATCAAGACAAAATAAAATGGCGTTATGTATTATGAAGATGAGATTTAGAAGCCTGAGTTGTATAAAGTCGTTTATATGTATTATAACAGAAAAATTAAATCTAGTTCAATATCACGTAGAATTTATCTTTATTGCAATCACGACACAGACTCAGACTGAACGCGTACAATCGAAAGGCCATAATTACTAAACCTCTACATCTGTCTTGTAAGAAATTAATGAGATTTTGAAATATATAAAGTGTCAGCTTCAGTTGCTCCAAGGAATAAGAAAATCCATTAATCTCGAATATAGGGTATTATCTGAAGGGCCTCGTTATCTTCCCCTCTTGATGACAATATACATCACATACATTCCTACAATTATAATTAATAATTAAATCAATCATTTTACATTGATTATATTTAATCGATCTTTAAATGAGACAAGTTAAAGCACAAGACAATTAAAACGTATTTACACTGTAGCTCCAAATGGGTGTTTCGAATTTCCATATATTTAAACACATATAGGTTATAAAAATTAATAAAGTCTTTTATCAAGGCACAGTCAAGAGGGACGTTGGAATGAGGCTGAGTTCGAAGAGGTCATAGAGGAGGAATAAGTCGAGCTAGCTTTTGAAAAGGTTAAGACAGGAAATCCACCAGGACGGATATTTGGATATAATTGGAGAGTCTGTTAAGTATGGTGGCATGGAATTAGTGAGGTCTCCCCAAATACGTTTTCAAAAAGCCTAGGACGAGAAAAAGATCCCTACAGAATGGCAATATAATGCGATCATTTCCAAACATAAAAAAAGCAGCCATGCTGAATGCTCTAACTACAGCCCTTTATTCCTGTCTTTATACAAATTGTATACAACCATCCTGCATAATACACTGAGACCTCTAGTCGAGCCGTTTATAGGAGAGAAGCAAGCTGGATTCAGACCAGGACGTCAGACGCAGGACCATATATTCACCCTCAGGAATATCATGCAAAAATCATGGAATCGTAATAAATGATTGTACTAGACCTTCCACTTTCATTTGATTCGGTTCCAAGAAATGAAATATGGGAAACAATTAGTGTAAAGAATGTTCCAAGAAGCCTGGTGAAAGCCATAAAATCAATATACCAGAATCTAAAGGGCATAGTCAGACTGAATGGACAAGGATTTGGCTAGTTTAGCATAGCTAGAGGGCTCCAACAAGGGAATAGTTTAAGCCCATTGCTATTTACATTATATATAGATGGAATAGCTGCAATCTGCAAAAGCCGAAGAGAAAGGTGTTTTCTGAGGCGAAGGAATATGCTTCCAGTTGAGATACAGATTCTCCTCTATGCGGTCGATATTGTCCTTATTGCAGATTCCGTAGAGAACTTGCAGGAGGCAGTTGACGAATGGAACGATGAGCTCCACAGGAAGGGGCATGAACACTAATGCAAGCAAGAGTAAGATCCTCCAGGTTCTAAGAATAAAGGAAGATGTTGTTTAGTGCAACGAAGGGGTGATGGAAGTGGTGTCAGATTTCACCTACCGTGGCAGTGTTATGGATGGATCTGGCTAAGTAGATTCAGAAATAGAAAACGGGATAAGCAAGGCCCACGCTATATACTATTAAATCTGCAATACAATGATCGGGAAGAGACAAGTAAGCAGAGGTATGAAAATACTCATATTTAAGCCAGTCTACCTTCCTATACTCCTATATGGTGTAAGTCCCGCCGGGACTGGGATTCGAACTCACAACCTTTTGCGTGAGTGACTAGCCGCTAGCCGCTCAGCTACGGGCTACCTTATACATATAACATAATTAAAAGTAAAAGTGTAGAATTATAATAAAGGGCGTGAAAAGACTTGTGAAGAAATTACTTAGCGGTAGAACTTCAATGTTAATTTAAGTCAGTAGATCCCGAGGCCATCATCTTTTGAATCACCTCGGAGGGTTACTAGGAATATGTGATTTTGATAGGTTGCGGAAAAGTGGGTTGGAGTTTGGAATCGAAAGTGGTATATCTGGTACGAGATAGGTCTGCAACCAATAGGATATTAAGGTAGTTATGGATGATTATTTTTGTGACGAATTAAGGAGTATTTTGGATTTTTCAAAGGATCTTGGATTGGTTACGGGAGAAATTAGATGGTTTAGTAGAGCCCTAAAGCTGGATTCCATATGTCCAGATGAGCCTGATAATGGTAACATATATGAGCTTTTTGTAATAAAATGGAAGTTTTGAACGTTTGTCGAGTAAGTCTTGTATTAATAGTTATCAACGAGCAGTTTCTTGTCGTTTAAATCTATTATGAAGATCTTTGAAAACCTGAATTGGAATTCTGCTTATTTCATTTAAAGGTAAGTGAAATAAAAAAAAAATTGTGGTAAATATTTTTTAATTCAAGCAATAGATTAGTAGGACAACTGACAATATTCCCTGAGTTCATGATGAATAGGAGGTGAGGACTCGGCCCACAGCGGAAACCTGTTGATGCACATTCCGGCTGGGTCCCTCCCACCCACAGGAAATTTACTTGGCCTTTCTGGCACGCCTTTCAGCGGCTCAGTTATTTAAGGATAATTTGCTTCTAGGTAGGTCTTAGATTATTTACATATATATTATATTGCTCTACTAAACCGTCGAATTCATCATGTATCCAATCCTTACGATCCAAAATTCTTCGTAAAATCCTTAACGTTCCTCACTTTTTCACGAATAAACTCATCCACAAAGACCTTAATGGTCCATATGTTAGTATTTTGACCCGAACCAGGTATGAATCCTTCCAAGAAAAACGCATTTCCAACTCTAACCCACTATTTTCTATCCTAGCTTCCTCTTCGATCCTTGATAATCCTCCGAGGCGTCTGAAAAAAAGGTGGCCTCGAGAAATTTTTGTTTGGACCGACTACTAAAGTGCTGAAAATGGGCTGTATCCCATCATGTATTTTTATCGTTAACCAGCAGATTTAATTGTTGTATTATAATATACAGTTGTAAATTTCAATAAAAATATTTAAAAAAATATATATATAAAACGGAAAGGATTGGAATCAGTTATTCCAAACGCCGAAGGATAAATTGAAAGTATGAAAGAATAAAGGAAGGCTTTCCGGATCTTGGGGATTGGAACAGGGGGAAACCAAGAAAGTGGCGGAGCTTGGGAGAAGTATAAAAGCAGCTCGTTACTCACACCCTCTCTGGGCTACCGGGGCCCATCCCCAAGCTTCAAGCTTTAACTTTATCAAAGAATATACCCATATAATCCCATGTAACCATATATTCGATTGCGGAAATACATATAGTGAATTATTACGATGCTTTTGTCAAGATATGAAATTCACAAATCTAAATAAAACTAGCGGTGTAAGGGAAAACCTCCCTAGAAATTCTCTCCCCCCTTCATATGAGCACATAGAACACAAAAAAGATGCTAATGGTTAATTTAAAGATATAATGAGTTTCTAGGAGTACCAAAAATCTTGGACTGTAATATAGTATATAATAGCTTTTTCTTTCCAAGATGAAAACCCCCTTGAAATGAGACCTTGAAGTATGAATTCTATTGTAATTAAAATAAAATAGAGTATTGATACGGCAACGGATTTGTATCTTTTCACATGTTTAATGGTATCATAAGTAGTGAAAAAGGAAATAAAAAAATAATAATACATAGAATAAAAACTATTTCAATTACTTGAATATTAGAGTGCTGCCAATGGGTGGTGTCTCTATGAATCTCCTATTTGATTTTATCAAATGAACACCCAAGCCCTTTATAAATTTAGAAATATAATTATTTTCTAAAGGAAATAATTACACATTTAATTTCGTTCCAAATTATACCAAAACATCTCATTTCATATCTTTAATATGATAACGACAAGAAACCGCTCGCCGTTTTCAGCTATTTCATCACTTACAAGACAAACGGCCAAACTTTCCTCCAAATTAAAAAATGCTACATAACTATTATAAGATTTATCTGTACCTACCGAATTGAGCTGTAGCTCCTCACTTTTTCAAGGAATAATATATATATATATATATATATATATATATATATATATATATATATATATATATATATATATTGTGTGTGTGTGTGTGGTTGTGTGTGTGTGTGTGTTTGTGTTTGTGTATATAATTTAGTTATAGTTTCAATATATCGGCATTTTTAAAGACAGAAAGCAATAATTCAGGATCCATAGGATCAAATGAAATCAGCTTTAGCAAGCTAATTTTCCATTTAGTTGATTCCATTAAAAAAAAGCACTGGAGGGGATGATTAAGGGATAATCACGTTTTGCTTTTTTCTCTTCTTTTTTTTTTTTAATACTTTCTCATGTAAAATTCCTTGAAGGATCGTTGTAGACATCCTTTTCCTCCGGGTAAATAGTTAAGGCTTCTTGAAAAATGGAATAAATAAGTTCTATTATTTATTTATTTTGATTTTAATTTAATGAAAGTTACAGCTATATTAATGCAATACATTATTTAAATATAAACACACATAATAGTCTTGTGAAGAAACAACACATTTTTAGCATTACTAATTTAAGGTAGGAGGTATCTCGTCTTTCTTCTTTTCCCTGGGAGGATTGTTGGAAATATATAGGGTTGAGAAGGAAAGGGGGACAAATCACACAAAGTTAACTAGAACTGGATATATTTCTCTACAGCTAGGGGTCCCAAATAGTAAATAGCTGTCAGATTTGAAACAATCTGACAGCTATTTACTATTTACTAAGGAAAAAAAATGTTTACTTTTGTAATTGTCATATCTGTATTAGTTCTAAAAAAAAAATAAATAAAAATAATTGTAATTGGTATTATCAAGATATACTCGTATTTCTGTAATAAAAAAAAATATTTTTTTTTAATTTGAACAATTTTGTAGTTTTAGATTAAAAACTCATAAGATTGTTTGCATGATATATTGGGTTGATGCAAAATTAATGCAGGTTTTTAGTAGGTATTGTAAATACGCCATATCTTTACTTTAACCATATATATTTAATCAAAATAATTTCCATCTGAATCAATGCACTTTTGCCAACGTTCAACAAGCTTTCTTATTCCACCAGAAAAAAAATCCGAATCCCTGGACTCAATGAAATCACAAAAGAATTTTCAATGTCGTCCTGGTTTTGAAAATTTTTCTCCCTCAAAAAGTTGTCCAGATGCCTGAAAAAGTGGAAGTCTGTAGGAGAGAGGTCAGGTGAATAAGGCGGATGTTGGAGAACTTCGTAGCCCAACTCGTGCAGTCGTCGAAGCGTTGGTTGTGCAACGTGTGGTCTGGCGTTATCGTGGAGCAGGATCGGCCCCTTCCGATTCATCAATGCTGGGCAAAGACGTTGCAATTTTTGAGTTCCGAGTTCCGCCGCCATTTCTCGTGTGGTTTTGGTTGGGTCTTCTTCCACTT
Source organism: Piezodorus guildinii (assembly GCA_023052935.1). Classification (NCBI taxonomy): domain Eukaryota; kingdom Metazoa; phylum Arthropoda; class Insecta; order Hemiptera; family Pentatomidae; genus Piezodorus; species Piezodorus guildinii. Next base: position 110,790,620 of record CM041295.1, read on the forward strand.
TTGACCTCAGCTGGTCGTTGTCCAGAGCAAGATGACGGCCCCGACCTTCCTTGTCTTCGAGGTCGAAATCTCCTCTGCGAAACTTCTGGAACCAACGCTGCACCGTGCACTCATTAATAGCCCCCTGACCCCACACTTCATTAATATTACGAGCCGTTTGCGCAGCGCTGCGCCCTAATTTAAATTCGTAAAAATAAATTTGACGAAAATCGCACTTTGACATTTTCGATTCAAGACCTTTGAACACACTGAACAAAACGATTTTACTAAACAAATTATGGTGAAAGAGAGGGTATTAGATAAGGTTTGTTTTGGTATAATAATGATCAATGTTAGGATTAGCTTTGTTTACACAATTGGAATTAAGATATTGCAATAGAGGAAACCTGCATTAATTTTGCATCAACCCAATATATTAATAAATTACAGCTAATCTTTTTATAGGTGCCGACGTTTTAGACTATTTTACAGGGTTTCTCCTTGGGAATTTAAATAAGAATTCATCTGGTAATAATTTCACCTATTTAAAAAGACAGTTTTTTTTCCGATTTCTCTTCAAGAAGCTTAAGAAGCCCTGATGATGACCTATAACCTGCGTCTAAATGTTGGTAAAACAGTAAATATGACTGTTTAATAGTTATTATAACCTTTTATTTTTATTTATTGTAACGTTGACTATTTCCCCCTAGTATTAACCATTGCATTCTCAAACATAACAATTTCAAGAATGAAGTCAATCGACTATTGACCAAATTAAAAAATCTCTTGAGCGCAGCACACGACTTTCACATTAATACGTCGATAAAATCAATTTAAAACTTAGAAATGAGATTGGAGTTTAATTTAAAAAAAAAAAGGGATCACATTAGGTTTTAGTGGAGAAAAATATTTTAGATTAAAATATCTATCAATAAAAATATTATTATCTGTAAAAATTATATAGTTTTATCCACTTTTTATTAATCTCCATTATATTATATAATATTTGCATTTTTAACGGTATATTATACATCTACATTTTATGTTCAGAAAAACAATTTTCACAAAAAAATATATACATTCAACTGGAATATTCACCCATTTTTGGGTTTATTTTTTTCAATATTGAAACTTAAGGGTTGACCACAAAAAAAAACAAAACAATAATAATAATAAATAAAAATAAAAGAAATAAATAAAAAATACCCCCCCCCTTAAAATCTGAAGGCGTTTTTTTTTCTATGGCGCGACAGGCCGTGTAGGCCCTTGGCCTCGTGGTGTTATCTCCTGAGAGAATATACTCACGATTTACGGTGAGATTTTACAGGGTATGGTCATCACTCCATATGCCTATTTTTGTGTGTGGCCACCATTTGCCTGACGGGTCTCACATACCCGAAGGAGAGGTTGTTAGTAGATCTCTATATAATTATATCCTTATAAACGCACCGCTGGGACTGGGATTCAAACTCAGAACGTTTAACATGGGAGACTGGGATTCGATCTCAGAACCTTTAACATGGGAGACTAGCGCACTAGCCACTCAGCAACGGGGTCCCCAAAATCTGAAAGCTTACGTTTTATAATAATACGTAGAACCCGAATAACGAAGAAAAAAAACTCCGTTTGTCCTAATTTTTATATAAATAAATACCAGAATTTGTAGCTTTTTTTATCAATGCTAACAAGTGATGAAGTAGTTATTTTTTTCATATCTAAAAATATCGGAATTTTAGCCCAGTCAGACTATTTAAATCATAATAAAACCTACATGATATTAAAGTGTTCATCGATAAGGCGTGTTCAATCAGAATCCGTTATTGAGAATAAGGCGCCAAGCGCATGTTCCAAAGAGGCTCTTCTGGTTTGCCTTTTTTTTTATTGAAAAAGTTGTAACATCACAGGCATATTAGTTTCCGAAATATGAAATTTTAGTTTTGGACAATTTATCGTTTTCAAGATAGACTTTCCACACAATGTGGTACTATGAAGGTATAAAACTCTGTAAAAAGTGTAAAACAGCGATTGAACATTCAACTTCACCATAAAATAATTCAGGCTGTATTTGACAATTGGAGGGGCACTAAAATACTCTTATAAATAAATTTATATTACTTTCATAGTATATATGTAAATATTTATTAATGATTAAGAACGAAAGTTGTGTTAAATTTTAATTAACACCCAGGAAAACAAAAGGATATTGTGACGGTAACGGACTTCACATTTTTAATAATTTATTACGCCAAAATGGGTAAAAAAATAAAGGTAAACGAATTTAAAAATTTAATACAAGAAATACAACCTAATTAAAATTCTAGATCAACGCAACGACTTTAATATATATTCTTTGTTTTCTTTGAGTTGTTGGAAAAATTGTAAAAAACGGTGCTAAGCATAATACAAAGTAACATAAATAAATAAACATTTGGGTCCTAATTTTTTGCTACATCCTAGGAATACAATTATCTTAAATATGGAATTTTGTGCAGCTTTCCAGTTATTAGGTAGACTGACCACACACACACACACTTTGTTGGTTGACTTGGTCAATTAGACTTTATCACACATATTTCTGTTGAAAACTCAAATTAAAAAGTTTTCATGACCGCGATAATTTTTACACACACACACACACACACCCCACATATATATATATATATATATATATATATATATATTATATATATATAAATAGAAATAGAGGTAAGGAAAAGAACTATTGATATATTTCTGAAATTAACTAAGAACATTTTTTTTTTTATTACTATTTCGTTTATTGTTTTAGATTAGAGAATGAAACATAATTTAGGATCCATAGGCCCAAATGAAATTAGCTTCAACAATTTATTGATCTATTTAGTAACCGAAAGCTCTAATTCTATAATTTTTATGATCGCAGTATTTTAACTTACAGTATATTCGGTAAATAGGCAAGTTTAAATAAACAAATTTTCGGCTGATTTAGGAACTCAATAATTTTAACTTTTTTCTAACTTAAACTTATACAAAAATATTCTGATAAATAAATAAAAGAGTTTCGGATAAATGAATTGGAAAGGAGATAAAGTTGAATGAGAAGGGGTACATTGAGAGAAGTCGTCACTGGCTGCGGTTTCAGAGGAAAAACCGATTCCATCGCCACGCTCTTATGAATAAGCGATCACTTATCCGATTGTACCGCCTCCTTCTCTCCACATCCGAACCCTATGATAAAAAATTTACAAGAACCCGACGGAAATGTTCATCACTGGTCGCCTTCTCTCTCCAGGTCCTTCCTGGAACAACTCCAGTGCCAACGGACCCTTTCAAAATGACAAAAGGAGTTCGAGTCCTGACGAAGTGTTCTTCTGAGAAATCACTCATTGGCTGTTATGCAAAATGAATTCCAATTAGTTTTAATTGATGTTTCAGAACAATTAAGAAAAAAAAATCCTTCAGAATAACGTCGTTCATAATTAACTGCATTAATTCGATTTAGAGAGAGAGAGAGAGAGGAGAGAGAGAGAGAGAGAGAGAGAGAGAGAGAGAGATTTTATTTACCTTTAAACATATTTAAAATGTTTAGATTTTGATGCTCTGAGACTATGGAGTCTCCTTGAGCAACACAACAAAATATTATAACAGCCGACAATTTTTACAAAATAATAATTATAAGTAAATTAATGAAAAAATTATTAAAAAAATGTAATGAACATAAAATGAATAACTGTTGAATTTGAAATTATTTTCGATGTTTCATTATAAAAAAAATAAAATAAAATTTTTCTTTACAAATAAAAATTATTGTGAAAAACTCAAAATTTCACAAAAATGAAACTAAAAATATTTAACTATAAAGAACATTGTCAAGAATATCTATATATAAAGAATGTAAATACTGGTGAAATATGAAATATGAAAATCGGGCATATCCTTTGAAATAGTAAATTAGTCCTTTTCGGGCTATTTATAAGAATAGTTGTTGTTTTTTATACAGAAATAACGGATTTTTTTTTTTTTTAACTTTTGAATACTATGAAGGGAAAGTCCTGAGGAAAAAATAGGGAGAGGATATAATGATCATACTGAAGTAAAAGGGATCTTAGGAAAGAGAAAATCAACTACTTCGCTTAGAGTTGAAAACTTTAAGGCGCACTCAACGAGTCGCCGTCGTAAAATAGTCGAAGGCATGCCCTGCGAAAGGAGGATGCGAACCTGGTCTCCACCGGAAGCAAGTTGAGCTCTCTCGCTGCAGCGGCGTAAAAAGCATTCCTCAAAGCCTCGGTCCTGCATGCAGGCAAAGGCGTATTCCAGCCTTGCATTCTCTTGCTCCGTACCTCAATGAATTCGCTTCTTAGTGCCTTAGGGACCCCTGAATCAAGCACTTGAGATTGATGCGGCGATATTATTTGACACGAATCCAGCCTCATTCTTTCATATATTGTGTTATATGCTCATCCCTTTTAGGATCGATGATGAATCGTAAAGCGGTGTGGAGAATTCTCAAGATTTTGCCGTCCTCAGAGTCAAAAATTTCTATGTATAAGGAATCACAATACCATACAAAAGCTGATACTATCTTCCTCCTAACCTCGGCAAGCAGTAAGCGTTTTCACCGCGAGAAGGAATCCATAAAACATGCCTATAACCAGACTCGCATGTTCGCGCCAAGACAAGTTGATGCTGATTATGACACCTAGGAACTTCATCTTGTCACACCGCAGTATGAACTGATCAGATATCTTCAGCGGAGGCAGCAATACACCATTTTCAGCCTTCACTATCAGTTTGTTGCTACCAATCAGCATCCAGCGATCACATCTTCGATCTTATTCGTATACCTCCACGTTGGAAACACCAAATCCAGAAGTCGGAAACACATGATTTCGTTTCCTGCTATTGGATTGAGAATCATAATTGCAATAGGACGTTAAACGGAATCGATCCAAAGAAACATGGGGACGAATGGATGGGGATAACCGTCTCATATTAATAACAATACTTACATAGTTGGCGCAACAACTGGTCAAGGCCTTCTCTAAAAGTCTCCTTCAGTTGGTCCTGGCTGTGGTTGCAGCTCTCCTGTTCCTGACGCCTAGGAGAGAATTAGCATCCACTGCGACGGAATCAGCCCCCCTCATATTTGGTCTACCCACTCTTTGCTTGCCATAAAGCCCCTCGACAAATGTCTTCTTGAAAATCTCATCTTCCTTTATTCTCGCCACGTGACCCAGTCATCGGAGTCTCCCAATGTTGATCCACTTGATGATGTCTTAATCACATGTTTCTTTGAGAGTTCCTGGTTCTTCCTCCTTTTTCAAGGTTTCTCCGTCTCGAACCGAGCCAAAAATTCTTCTTAACAATCACCTCTCAAACACGTAGAGTATGTTCTCACTGACTGAGGTGAAGGCCTAGGTTTATGATCCATGCATAAGAACCGGACGAACAAGAAGCCTATATAAGCCAACCTTGGTATTTTGTTGAGAGGTTCCTACTTCTAAAGTATTTTTCAAGCCCAAAATAGCTGCAGTATTTCTTCGGTTGATCTTCAGTGACAGGTCATTCGGTGCGTTTATTTCTGAGCCCTAGTAAAAGGAACTTTGCACTCTCTACAATCTGAACGGCGCAACTTTAAAAAATCCTGTCCCTGCTTCTATTGGTCCTATTCTTAACTACGTTGTGTTGAATTCATTGGTGACCAATACAAGTCATTTTGCTTCTAATGCCAAAGCAAGGAACGTTCCTTTTATTACACACTCAGATCAGGCAGCTATGTGGAGGTCGTCAGCTTATCCCAATATCTGGACCGTACTGTTAAATAAGTGGGCTCGTGTTTGGATTCCTTACCGACATACTGCTCTCTCAACCACCAAATTGAAGAGAATACAAGCAAGGGCGTCACCCTGTCCCACACCGCAATTCGTGTCGATGGGTTCGCATGAGTCAGATCCGAAACGAACTACACTTTTCGAGCCCAACATGCTTTTCCTCACTAGACGAATCAACTTCCTGGATATGTTCATTAATCACAATAAGTAAAAAAAATCTTGTTGATGATTTTAGAAGTATTAAACTTCTTTAAACAGATTAAGTATACAGATGAGTACCAAGTGGTTTTTGAAGCTTTTGGAGGAGGCCCTAGAGAACATTCTAGAAGTCAGTCACAAATGATGCTTACAGTTTGTTTTGAAATGGGGGGAGAGTGAGAGGGGGAGTCGTGATGAGGGGTGAAAGCTTCTTTCTGTGTCCAATAAAAGGGCTGGTACTATGCAGATTGTTATGCGAATTATATGACTGCATTGTGTCAGGACCTCTAGAGTGGAAAAGTATTTTATCATCGCTAATAAGTTTTTTAATTTATATGAAGGTACAAGATTTCGAGGAAGAATGAAGTAAAGTGAGCTTCGCGGAATTCAAACACGAAATTCTTAGTCAAATCGATTTTTTTCCATGACGTATCTATCCGTATTTCATAAAAAACAACAACAACTTGTCCTCAAATTGATGTTCCATGAATATATTGATTCAGGAAATTGAAAATTAGGTTATACAATGTAAGTATATATATATTAAATTCAATTCAAACGAATATAGTTATAAGGAAGACCGAAATATAATAATGGATTATACCTCTTTGTAATATAATTATTAGTCTTGATCAATAAAACTCAGCCAATAAAATGTTAACAGCATTCATTCATAAAATTGCATCACTCAATAATCACTCTTTAAAAATAACCGCATGTTTAAAAAAATGCTGATTACACGAAAAGATTATATTATATATTGAAAATGAAATAAACGCACGTAAAATTCAATGAAAAAAAAAATAAAAGTCTATGACCACGAATGTATATATACATATATTTAAAGGTGAATACACATATACCTACATAAATACATGTAACCGCGCTAACGGAATTATATGGTCTTATGACATTTCATGGACACGTCCTTGCGAGATTGGTAGGGCTAGCCCTTGAGGGCGTGATGGGGTATTTGGCTCCAGCTTAGGGTCCTGTATGGAGATGGGTACATAAAGAGCTCAGGGGTCCTTTGAAGTAGCCCTTCCTCCCGGGAGAATATTAATGCTGGAACGACAAAAGGGACGACTCCTCTTATCCCCGTCACTCGAAGCAATTAGCGCTCATCGATATTGCAAATATCTCTCAGCCATCGCTGAGCCTCTTGTCAGCTCAAAAAATCCCTCCGGGTCTTCTCCTAATTGGATAATGCCTTAAAAACGCCTGTCAACATTATGCAGCGTAGCCCTTGGAGGAGCCCTCAGGCTGGTTAATGCCGGCTACAACATGAGCCCTAACGAGGCCCTTAGGGCTCTTGGCTCACCTCCACCCTAGGTACACAAAAAAAACTGGGGAATCAGCTTTTCGATTTCAATTCGGGACATCAGTCATTATTATAAAATGCAATAAGCGTGAATAAACAGATATTTAACATCGGTAAAAGGTAAATTATTTTTAATGAGTTTCATAAGATAGTAGATTACAAATATTAAATAAAAACTGTACCTCTATAAGCCATAAAGGGTCATTGCCCTTAATTATTCGCACTGAAACATAGCCGTATTGTTACCATCATTGTCTGTTAGTTTTCTTCTTTTTTTAACTTTTTTTAGGTAAACTATTAGATCTATATGCACACAATTTTCGGGTACCCAATTTGTTGATGCTTCGTTTACACCAAAAGGCTCTGATCAAGAATAATGGGAAATAAGGAATAATAAAATAAATTGATTAATATTTTTAAGGCAATTACGAGCTGGCGATTATTACGAGTAAATAGGGAAAGTATACTTTTAAAATATATGAATTTTATTGCAAGTCAAGTTGTGCTATAGCGAACTGTCATAGAGCATTCGGTCTTAAATCCGTTTATTTATTTACTATTATTTTCAAGTTCATATCAAAAGACGCTTCTTATGATTTTTTTAACTTCCAGTTAGTTTTAAAACCAAGGTTGTTTATTATTATACATATAAATAAGTAAAAGGATTTTATTAGTATAAAGACACTTCTTAAGATAAGATGCATTTTACATAAAACAATTACATTGTGCCTTCCAAGAAAACAAAATAACTGATATCATTGCCAATGTTACGAGATAACATGCAATATGGATGACATAATATGAAATTGTAAAAAAAAATTAAAAGAAAAAACAAGAGAAAGATACAACTTTATACACTTAAGGCTGAGAAGGTAAATTCAATAGAATGTACTGAACTCAATTCCATATGGAAATTAGTTTGAGTAACAAACTTTGAAAAGCTAAGTTAATATGCTGAGGTGATGAAGGAATATCCAATTTACTCCTTGGGGAAGAGTTGTAAGTCATTCATTCTATTCCAACTGATTGCCTCATTCCTACGGAACCTTTTCGAAACTAATCGGTAAAACATAGTTTTTGTGTCGGGTTAAAGACTGAGAGGGTTCAACTGTTTCTTCTTATTATTAAGTATATTCGAATTCCAAATCCTATAGGATAGAGAGAATACAGTGTTACCTCACTTACCTTAATACAATTATTTTGAGTTAACAGGAAAAATAGTATCCTACTTAATATTACACTGCCAGTAAATTCATGACTGTCTCCTAAAACATCTGAAAGTCGAAGGTTTACTTATAGAGTGCCCACGACTACTGCTGTAATCTCATCTAACGAAGCCCAGGAACCATCGTTACGTTTAAGAGGATGAGAGGTATAATGATAATTAAGGATTTGTTTTGTTACTTTCCAGAGGGAATGGTCACTGGACAGTGGATAATAAGGAAAGAAAGGAATTATAGGATTGGGATCTGTAGTTTGTAAATTTATATTTAACAAGTTTACAATAATAATTGTAAGAATTCCTATGGGATGCCTTTTCCTCTGCCAGATGGTACTATAACGTTGCTTGTATTGGATTAGGTACAGGAGTCTTAAAATATAGGATTTTTACATCAGTATTTTGAGGAAGGGAGAGATGAAGATGAAAACTCGATGAATCTTGTTAAATTAGGATCATAAACATATTTACAGCTTCATCCTGTTCTTCAGGGGATTTGAGAGACATTCTCAAGTTTGACGGAAGAGGTTCCCTTTAAATGGACCCCTGATGAATGAGGGTAGAGGTGATTTAGGAATGGGCGATATGAAAAGGGAAAGGGCTGTAATCTGAGGATAGGTCATCGAGGCGAGAAATGGAATAATTTAGTGGGTCTAGAGCTTTATGAATGGAAAAGTCTAGGAGGTTAGGATTGCGGTTGGGTTCTGTTGGCCAGTAAGTAGAAGAACCAGGAGGAAGATTATTGCTGCGATCAGGATTAAGTGCAGACAACAGGGTTTGTCCGCTATAAGTTGTCGTTCTATGCCCTCCCCATAGGTAATGCTTTGCATTCAAATCTGCTCCTACAAGAAAGTGGTACCCTAAGGAGTTTAATATATATAGTTTCAACAAAAATAAATAGATCTTATTTATTTAATTTACATCATGAATAATTATAATGTTTTTTAAGGATGATTATTTAGTCTTGTGAACAAGATACTTTCCCAGGTAATAATCTGTATGAATACTCAGTGTAGGACATTCCACTAACAAGTGTTCTAAGATTTGGGTGATATATTCTTGACATCACCTGCACTGTTTTCGGTATTTTTTAAAATTAGAGTAGTATTCTTATGAAAGAATAGGTATTTCAGCATCTGACATTCCTAATTGGCTAACGAGTTCGATTTATTTGTATTTACACGATAAGCTAAATATTCATGCGGCTGAGTGCTATCAAAGGTACAAATAGTTCTGTTAAGTGGGTTGTACTTAGAGTAGAGAGCTCTAGCAATGTCTTTAGAGTAGAGATGATTCTTCACTTTAACCATGATAAAATCTATATTCAACAAAATATAAACTATTGTATTTTATTCATCCCAATGACCCTGTAGGTTGGAGGCGAATTAACAAATAAAAATATAACATATATATATATATATAATATATATATATATATATTATTATATATATTTATATAAGTTAAGATGAGATGACTACTAATATAGATCTTAATCCAATTCTCGTAAATATTAAACATGTGATAAAAGTATAATTAGAGAATTAGAAGGAAGAATAAATCAGATGTTATCAAGCAAGCGTGTTATTTCTCCTCCCTATTTTTTTTTCTATTTCTCTCGGCTGGATTTAATTTTTATATTATATATATATATATATATATATATATATATATATATATATTACAAATTGAGAACCTGGTTTCCATGTTAAACCGGTTCGAAAAGATTAATTAAAAAGTAAAGTTAGCAAAAAAATAAATAAAAAGAAGAAGAAAAAAAGAAAGAAAGGAAAACAATTTTCCAAGTTAGTTAAGGACTCAGGTGTTAGGCCGAATTCCAGTCACGGGTCAGAGGCGGGAAGAAGATTAGTATTCCCAGGCCAAGACTTGACTCGAGGCAAGCCAAGGAGGGAAACCGCCAGCAAACTGAAGAAAAATCATTAGGAATCGCCCTTTTCCACTTCAACGAGCTAGGGGGAAGGCTTTTCATGGAAAATGTAGGCCCACCTCATCATTCAATTTAAAAATTTCAATTGAATTTATTCGTTGAAGGGTAATTTGTACCTCAGGGAATCGAAATTGCAAGTGTCAGTCATTTTTCTGATATTGCTCAACCTTAATCCTTAGAAAAAATAAATAAATAAAAGGGTGCGAAGGTAAGCACTAACCATTAGAAGGAGAAGTTCTTTTTTGATGTAGCAATCCTGCCCCAAAACACAGGGTGCTTATGGATCCAAACTGATCATATTATGCATATAGTATTCATATTACTTTCACTTACGTACATAAAAAGTATAGTGAGAGAAATTATTGCGATAGTGATTATTTTCTAATTCTAGTTTTCAACTGAAATACATGTTTTAGGATCCCTTGAGTCCAAATAAACGTAAAAATAAATAAGTTTTCTACTGTTCTTAGGTTTCAGTCAATAATTAAACAACTCTTTTTTTGCCGCGTTTTGAGAATTTATTGTTCTCAGAATCATGCCTTAACAGTGGAAAAAAACAGAACATTAATATTTTTATTTGGATTTCTGACACTGGTCAGATCCTCCACTCATGTAGGGTATGTTTGTGGCTACAGCGCCATACCTCAGCCTCCGCTGGATCACACCAGTGATGCGGCTGAGATAGAGGCGTTGGGATCTCTTTGATTCCGCTTTTTCCTCCACTTGTGGGGGGAAAAGCGCAGTCTGGGGTCCCTCTAGCAGTTGTATATATTGTATATAGTTATGATTGTTTGTATGATGTTTATTTATTTGCCAACTTTTTATTTATCTTATTATAGGTTGTTGTTTTGATTTCTTTTGCTTTTTTATTTATAATTATTTTATTGTATATATATATATATATATATAAAAATATTTATAATATTATTATATATATATATATATAATAATATAATTTATTATTCTATTTATATATATATATTTGATATTATTATTAAATTATTATTATTATATTTACTATTTGTTTGAATGAATTTTTGTTTGGTTCTCTTATCAATATTGCTATTGTTCGTTTTGTAACAAATTGTAATATATCTCAATAAATAAAATATATATTAGTTTAAAAAAATAAATAAATAAATAAAAAACAATTTTTGTACAATATTTAATATATGATGTTATTGTTAGAGAAAAGAATACATTGAACAATGAATAGACATACAGTAGGTAAATAGATATTTCAATTAGCATTTACATTAAAGATATTATTAGAAATTTACCAGAAATTTTAGACAAAATAGTGTCTTAAATAGACATAAGTGTAGACCACAAACTTTGAAAGAACACTGAAGCAAAAATACAAAGGAATAGTTCAGGTATAGATGATTTTCAAAATTTATGACGTCAGGAGTCTAGGGTTTTCTCCTTTTGTTTATTTGTTTTCATTTTATTTTGTAGTTATTATTATTATTATTCAGACTTTTTTTTTATGGGTTTATTAAATTTGAGTAACATGCATTAAGATTTTGGACATCCGATTTTTTATTTATAGCACAATTTTTATATGGTAATCATTTCTTTAAAATTTCGTTTGAAGCTGTTTCATTATGAATAATTTTTGGTGAGTGAAATTTGAATGAATGTTCCGAATATAAATGAGTGGTGAGGGCAGTTTGGTCAGGTTTGTTAGTTTTTTTTTGTTTTTTTTTAATTGAAGTGCAGCTATATTTGTGTTGATATACTCTGTGTTTTATATATTGTTTAAATGTTCCTAGATAAGACTTTGCACATTTTTCTTCACAAGGAATTTCGTATAAAACGTTCGATTTAAGGTCTAATTTATCATAATCTTTAGTTTTTGTATAAAGTTTTGATAAAGTATTTATATTTTTGATTGTAAAGGCAGATTCACTAATGTTTTTGTTAATGTTAAGTGCTTTAGCAAGTTTTTCGGAAAGTGTCGGTATGTATGGGAAAAGTGTAAAATCTTTTTATGCTGTTCTCATTGTGTGGTTGTTATAGAGACATTGGTATCTGTTTCAGTAATGTGCATATACGTTTAAGAGGATAACCATTTTCTAAATAGAGGTCAAATACTTGGATTTCCGCGGCTTTTTGTTGTTTATTAGATGTTAATTTTCTCGCTCGATCTATTTAATTTTTTGCCGTGTCGATTTTATAAAGATGAGGGCATTGAATTTTATAGTGGATGTATCTTCCGGTATGATTAGGCTTTTGCCTCTATTTGATTTCTATTACCTCGTTTGGTTTGTGGATTAAAAGTACGTCTAAAAATGGTAAATTGTTAGTAGTTTCATATTCTATCGTAATTGTTCGTCTGTGTAAATATATTTTAAATTCGGTTAAAATAATTTCTTCTTCATTATTTTTTGTGGGTACAGCAGTTATAATATCATCTTCAAATTTAAATAAAAACGGAATATTAAAAGACATTGTGGGAATAACTGTATCGAGTAATTCTTCTAAGTAAATATCTGCCAAAATTGGAGCAAAGGGGGATCCCATAGGGCAGCCATACTTTTGAACATAAAAGTTATCGTTGAATTGGAAATATCCTCTATCCGTACAGAGATGAGGAGTTCTAGAAATTGGTTTATAGGGATTTTGTGTGTGTTTTGAAACTACTCACTCTCTGTACGGATAGAGTTTATTTCCAAATCAACGATAACTTCAAACCCGCAGGTGGTCCTTCGATTTTTGTCTATCAGTTAGTTTGATTACCACTTCCGGTCAGCTGATTTTTATGATAAAGTTGCTGGAACATCAATGGTACCAGCAACTGGCGTATAGTTTTCGTAAACAAGAAATTTCGTACGGCTTTCAATTTTTACACTGAATTTACACACGGACCTTTTTGCGGGACTTATGCAGGTCTTTTAGACGTAGGGGATCCTAAAACGTGTATTCCCGCTGAAAACTCTAATTCGAAAATTTTCACGATCGCAATACTTTCCCTTACTATATCTTTCATATTAGGTTCGCGAAAGTAAAAATGTTGTATATAAAGCTGTAAAAGGTAAAGTGTAAAGTGACGAACAGGGCATACACTTAAGTTATTATTGTTCATAAAACTTTTGAATATTTATATCACTTCATCAAAAAAAAACATATCTTTCTAACGTGACTGCATATAATTCTTTAAATATTTTTGATACTTTTATCATTATTAATTAGTAGTTAAATTGATTTTAACGACCGAAAAAAAGTGAAAGTGCGTACCAAATTTTTGCTGTGTTTCGTTTATTTTTTTTTTATTAATATAATAAATATAATTTAAATAATGAATATAATGCTCCTTAAAGAAATATATAACAATCTTCTGAAAGATTTATTGTTGTTCATTCGTTTAATTAAAAGACATGTTCGAATATATTACTGTAAATATTTAATGAAATTTAATTATTCCAAAATAATATATTACAGCTCAAATAAAAGTATAATACAGAACATTAAATGCTTATGATTTCATCTTTATTATTATTTTATGAGTAGTGTAAAATAATAAACGAGATGGAATCTTATAAAGCGCGCCTTCGATATTTAAGACATGCAGAACCGCAACAGTTATCAGTATTGCCGGCAAGGAATAGTTCAGCGCCTTAACTGCCCTCTTCTCATCATTTAATTACTGGGGTAATTGAATTAATATAAGGGATTTTATTTAATTATCAAAATCTGATAAACTGTAATACAGAAAACACAACATACTTTACAAATACAATTTTATGAAAAATAATTATAAAAAGACATAAATTATTATCAATTGACTAAATGCTTACCTTTCCCAAACGAATTTGATTATTATTGTTGCATTAACAGAAAATAAATAATTTTGTCTACATTTCTTATTAATAAATATTTCGATTTTAACCATATAAATATGGTGCGCGCAACATACGAGTTTCACTTACCTCCATTATTTATATCAATTCAAGAATTTTTAAACAAATTTATACATTTTTAAAGAATTATTTAAATTGTATTTTAATAGAAACATGTCTTTTGTTAAATAATCTATTATATTATTATGTACGACAATCGGTTTGTTTTATCGGCTTTTCAGCACTCTTCGTTAAATTTTACAATACTATGTATATGATAATATTTTTTTTGAAATCTTTAGTATTCCAACGGTATATTATACATGAATATTACTGTTCTTTAGTTAAAAAAAAAAAATATATTTTTGCAGTTTTCTCGTTTAGTTAAATATCGAATTCGTTTAACTTATACATTTACCTGTTTTTAGCAGTGGTAATCAGACAATATGGTTAATTTTTTCGAATCTGCAAAATTAAAGGTACTTTAGAGAAAGAAACTTTTAAATATCGGCATTTAAGCCCTGTCAGACTATTTCAATCAGAATGAAACCTACAAGATATTAAATTATGTTCAATTTTACATCGAAATAGCGAGTTTAATCAAAATCGTTAGAGCCGTTTTTGAGAAAATCGTAAAAATGTGCTAAATTCTACGTATAAAGTAGATCTTCCGGTCAGCTGATTTTTACGAAAAAAATTCTGTAACTTCTCGGACGTAAAATTGTCTTAAATATGAAATTTACACACACACACACACACACACAAACTTTTTGCGGGACTTGGTCATTTGGACTCTGGAGACCCTAAAACGTGTATTTCTGTCGAAAACTGGAATTCGAAAATTTTTATGATCGCAATACTTTCCCTTACTATATATTTCATATATAGGTAAGTGAAAGTAAAAACTAGAGTCAACCAAATTCAAATAATATTTGGTTTTATGCAGTGTTACAAAACTTATATTTTATATTCATTTGATAAACACTAGTATTCTTTAGAGTTTGTTGGCGTTAGGGGAGAAAGGGAACAGGTAAAAGGAGACAGGGCGCATTATAGCCTCCCGAGCAGACTTGATAACACTGATGACATAAAAATTGCGGGGAGGGGGGCGGGATATAACCTTCGGGATGAGGGTTCTCCTTCCGTCATTCCAGCTCATGTTTCATTCCATTTTTCGTCCTTTGTTAAGCCCTTCTTACTTCAACATGTCCAAGAGAATTTAAAAAAAATTACGATATAAAAGTTAGAAGGAAATTCGTAATGAAAGGTCATCATCATAATATATCTACCACGTCATGCAGTGTAAGGTGCCTTTCTGTCGAGTCAGGAGCAAACTCTTGGATCCGCAACAATTTCATTTTCCTTTGCCCATCCTTGGCTTCTGTTCGCAAATCCTGCCAATATGCCATTTTCCCAAGTGGATCGGGGCCTTCCTCTACATCTTCGTCCATCAACATTAGCACCGCATGTCATACGGCAAGAAGATGGTCTTCCATCCTTGAAATATGTCCAAACCATATCAATCTTGTTATTCAATAATGTTTTCAGCAAGTTAAATGCCGAGATTTGTCCCTATTTGAATCGGTATTCTTTGATTTTTCTATAGAAATTGATTTATAAATCTTTTCTTTTGCTTCTTTCCTTGTAGAAATTGACCAAGATGCTGAGGATTAGGTCATGTTTGCAGAAAGGTCGATTTGCTTACCTTCAATTTGGTGTCCTCGGAGACCTCTCTCTGTTTTTCTGTTTCTGTTCACTCACGGCGCAGAACCTTTGAAAGCCGAGAATGAAAAGTAATTTATGGTTAAATCAATGTATATATTATTTAGATTTTATCTTTATTCCAAGTATTCTGTCAGGAATGAAAGAAATGAGTAAGAAATGGGATGTAAATGAATATAATTTTTAAAAATATATTTCAAATTTCACCAATTTTCAAATTTTAATTTATCAAATTAAAATTTTTAATTTATCAAATTAAAATTTTTAATTTTTCAAATTAAAATTTTTAATTTTTCAAATTAAAATTTTTAATTTTTCAAATTAAAAATTTTTAATTTTTTTTCAAATTAAAATTTTTAATTTTTCAAATTAAAATTTTTTAATTTTTCAAATTAAAATTTTTAATTTTTCAAATTAAAATTTTTAATTTTTATTTATTAGTTCTTTTTTTAAATGTATCTAAAGAAGTTTACAACTGTATTAAATAAAAACAACAAGTAAATATGATTGCTATATGGTTAGAACACATGGTAGTCCTATAAAGAAACTACCAATTGGTAGCATTCAACGTCTAATATATGTTGGAAGGTCTCCTAGCCATCTTCTTTTAAGGCGCCGCGGTGGGTTGTCGGGAATATGGAGGAAAGGTCACGGATAAGCGGGTTTGAGTGGGCAGAGAGTTTGGAATGAAGAGGTATACCTGTAACGGGCCAAGTCTTTAACAAATGGGATATTA
Organism: Piezodorus guildinii; assembly: GCA_023052935.1. Lineage (NCBI taxonomy): Eukaryota > Metazoa > Arthropoda > Insecta > Hemiptera > Pentatomidae > Piezodorus > Piezodorus guildinii. The sequence continues at coordinate 110,807,393 of CM041295.1, forward strand.
AGGTCTTTATGGATTATTTTAATAGTTCTTAAATTGATTATAAAAAATCGTGAATGCCCGTACTATTTTTTTGCACTGTATCCGTTTTTTTTTTTTTTTACTAATAACATAATGGCCTATTACAAAAAATAAATAGCAGTTTACTGAACGAATTGTTCGTTCGTTTAATTAAAAGGCATGTTCGAATAAATTACTGCAAGTATTTAATCAATTTAATTATTCCAAAATAATATATTACAGCTCAAATCAAAGTATAATACAGAACATTAAATAGTTATAATTTCATCTTTATTATTATTTAATATGCAATGTAAAATAATAAACGAGATGGAATCAATTAAAGCGCGCCTGCAATTGTTAAGACATGTAGAGCCGCAACAGTTATCAGTATTGCCGGCAAGGAATAGTTCAGCGCCTTAACTGCCCTCTTCTCTTCGTTATTTAATTATTGGGATAATTAAATTGTTATAAGAGATTTTAATTTAATAATCAGACACTAATCAACTCAAAATTCTATTTAAATATTAGATCAGATTTAAGGGGGCATTAATTTAATTTTAATATACTTAGCAAATACAATTTTATATAAAATATTTATAAATAGACAGAAACGATTATCAATTGACTAAATATTTACCCTTCCGAAACCGAATTGAATTATTATTGTAAATTATATTGCGTTAACAAAATAGAAACATGTTATTAAAACAGTAATGTTATTATATTACTACATATATGAAAAAAACAGGTTTATATGCTGAACACGGTTCCCCAAGCCATGAGAAGGGAACAAATAATTAAGAAAATTTGCAATATAAAAACCCGAAAACCCTAAAGTGAGGATGTAAACCCTAAGAATGTAAGGGATGTAAATAATTTTATAAAAATTAAATAATTGCCATCATCTTCTTTGGATTACGCGACAGGGTGTAGCTCCTTGGTCGTTAGCTGTATCTCCTAGGAGAAAGCAGACAAATTAGCAAAAAAAGCTGCACTCAGTAAACAAGACATAGTTCCAGATTCCATTAAAACTGATATTTTTTTTTTATTATTATTTATTACAATATGTCATGATAGACAATAATAATAGTGCTACAGGATCTCATTCATACAATAAAAACTGATATTAAAATATGGTTACGCTGGGATGCCAAAGCTGATTGGTAAAGGATGTGGAACAATGTAGAGAGAGGAATGCTTTATTTATTTGGCAATGCTGCACAAATACATCGGGTTGCTTAAATAACACAGCATACTTATAAATCACTTGGACATATTTTACATACATTTTCAATTTTTTTTTCCCCATACCTATACAAATTTATAATATTTACAATGTTTTTTTTTCTCTTTGAGCCATTTACATTATTTTATTTTGTTTCTCTCTACCACTATATTGTAAATTTAGACCTTTGGTGCGCACATTACATAATCGAAATATAATCACATTCACCATTTAATTGACATACAGGTGATGGTGGATAATCCCCAGGGAGTCCAAAATCACATTTTATGCTAACACCGCTACATTATAACAAACTAAAAGATATGAAAAGTGAAACACAGGGATGGAAGTCTCGAGTGAGAGCAATGCGGAGAGAAGAAACTGCTCTATTCGGGCTAAGGATCGGCCAATCACAACTCATATTCAACTTATCACAAAAGAAACACAACCAATAGACTACAACCATAGTAAAACATATCATAAAGGAATGCCCGGACATGTTATGCTAAAGTACAAGTTGGCCGATCTCTCAAAAAGTCACCTATGGAATATGAAGATGTCATCAAAACTATTCAAGTTCCTGAAAGAAATTAAATTACTGAAAACTCTCTCGTCTCTAAAAATAAGTTATATTGTATTAGGTATTGGTATCATATTATTCAAATTATGAAAAAAAAATTATGAAAAACATTGTTTTTATATATATATATATATATATATATATATATATATATATATATATATATATATATATATATATATATTCACGAAAAGGGCTTAAAGACCCCGCGAATATTTCGAATTTTTCCTCAGACCACGCCACACCGTTTCTGGAGCGCTTCTTTTCCCCAAGAACCTTGATTTCCTTGAGCGCCTTCCTGGACTTATATCTTGGTCTCTTAGCCCCACTCGGTCCATATCATCCTTAACCTGTTTAAAAGTTAAATTTTTATAACTGATTCGCTGAAATATTTAAGTTTTAGTCTCTCAGAATTCATCTTCATCATACGGCCATAGAACCTCAGCTTTTCCACCCTGACGGCAGTTTTTAGATCTGTTGTTTTTCTTATATATTTCTTCATTTGACCTCAACCAGTGTCCTTCAGGTGTTCTCCTTTACTTTCAGACACAAAGTCTTATTTTTATTAAGAAATTATATATATATATATATATATATATATATATATAATTTTACATTAATTTATGTATTTAAGCTCTATATCTATAACTGTATAAAAGAAAATCATATTTTTAGTTGTCAAATTAAAATTAGTATCTAATAAGTTGACAAAAATTTAGTAAAAATAAGTAACTGGACTCTAGTCAATAAGTTAAAAATAATTAATAAAAATACAAAATAAATTGTAATAGGATCCCATCACCTCCTGAAAACTGTTCCACATATCCTAACCCTGTACCTAAATAGCAATCCTATAAAGTTCCACCCGACTGTCAGGAATCTGGGAGTAACCTTCGACCAAACTCTATCCTTCAAAAATAATTTTTTCCGAAATCTCCCGTCGTACTTTTTCCACCTTAAATCGACTGTATTCCCTCCGGCACCTATTCCCGCATGAAACCCGCAAACTCCTCGTTACCTCTAATATTTCTCCACTTCGACTGTTGCTGTACGGTATACGATGATGTTTCTGGGAATCTCGAGGTCAAAATAAAACACTTCCGATTCATCTTCGGGGTCCCTATGTTCACCTCTGTATTCCAATTCCATGGCGAGTTGAAGTGGTTTTACCCTTCCATTCGTCGCAAGTATTTCCTTGCGTCATTCCTTTGCCAAGTAATAAAGTCCCGCCATCCATCGTACATTTTTGACCTCCTACAATTCAAATCCTCTGTCCCTCCTCGTTTTACACGCTCTAGGGCTACAGATTTAAACAGAACAGCCCACCGAACTGCACATTTTGACAGATCCTTCCTCATTCGATCCACAATCCTATGGAATTCCAATTCTCCTTCCATCCTTCACCCCTATTCACCTTCTACCTTCAAATCCCCCATATTAAATCACTTAATGAATTTTCGGGGTCAATAAAATTGTAAATAAGCTTTATTATTTTTGTTGATGTTGTTTTCTTCTCATTTTAATATGTCTTTTTCATATAAGTAATTATTAACTTGTTTATATGTATTTAATATGTTTAAGACTCCAAAGCACATTTTGTACATTCTGTATATTTTATCCGAAAGGGACATGTCACAGGATAATAAAGAATTTATTTATTTATTAAATGGTGTAAAAAGCCACGGGTTGAAGGCCTGATCAGCAACCCTAAGCCCAGGGTTGTGACTGTTAAGAAATTCCCCATTGAGAACCTTTAGCATAGTAGATGAGCATGTTAGGCACATAGCCTCTGGCTCCCCTGAATATTTCTCATTCAAAAGGATATTTTCTTATACGCTACAAGCTATACGAAATACCCAATGCCTAACGGAAATAATTCATAATTTATTAGCAGTCAACATTATTTAAAAGCATTTTTATTTTCTCAATAAAGAGAATTCGTACGGTATTAGATAGTTTATCAAATTAATAAACGGTAATATCATTCAGTACATTCACTAAAATAGTTAGTGGTGAGATGATTTATATAGAATGGGGGGAGGGGAGGAGACACATTGACCAAATCCCGCTCACTAGTTAATTGGTGAGAGATCCAGTGGGATGCGGGCTTCCTCAGAGCCATATATCACGCCCCTCCAAGATCCTATATATTCCCTCGGCCATTCACTTCAGCCTATATAACGCTTATTTCCAACAATCCTCTCATTAATAATGAAATATAAATCATGTTGTTTTTTTAATTTCTCAAATTAAATTTATTATAAAACCCTAACAAATCCCACCAAATCACCTCTACCCTTCGTCGCAAACCGATGAGTTCCTGCCCCCCAGTATCCTTTAATAACAGTAGCCTTATTCCTGTTGAGCAAATCCGATACCTAGGTCTCCATCTTGACAAGCGCCTTACTTGGAATCCTCACACAAGACTGAAACGACAAGAAACTGTTCGAAGATATGGATTACTACAACACTTACTAGAAAAACGTTCAAAACTTCCAGTATATTACAAAAGACTCATTTACATCACAATTATCAGACCTATTTGGACGTATGGAATCGAGCTTTGGGGCTCTACAAAACCATCTAATTCCTCCCACATCCAGTCATTACAATCCAAAATCCTTCGAAAAATCCTGAATGCTCCGTATTTTGTTACAAATCAACTCATTCATAATGACCTCAACATCCGATTTGTTGCAGACATAGCCCGTGATAGATACTCCTCTTTTCATTCTAAACTCCCTGCCCATACAAAATCCACTTGTCCGTAATTTATCTTCCTTAGATATCCCTGATAATCCTCCAAGGCGACTGAAAAGAAGGTGGCCTCGGGACCTACTGAGTTAAAATAGTTAGTGAAGTGCTACCACTGGGTAGTTCTTTCTCAAGACGTTTTCATGACTTTTTATTTTCATTCCACATATTTACTTATTGTGTTCTTTAATACAGTTGTAAATTACTATAAATAAATTTATTTAAAATAATCTAACAATACATATAATTATGTACAACAATCATTTAATTCCTTACACGTTTCATCACCCTTCATTGCCTTCGAAAACTTTGTACATTTTTTCGCTTTCTAACGCCACATTATACATCTGAAGTTGTGGTCATAAAATTTGCATCACCTATACTTTAATTTTTTTAAATAATTTTTATCGTAATGAATTTGATACTATCGAATATTTTTGTTTTTATCTACTCATTTATATCATATGCTTAATGAAATAAATAAAAAAAAAATCTTTGTTCTTTATTAGTATTTTTAACTAATACCAGATTCAAAGCTTTAATTGTATCAATAAGCTTACTTATTTTATTAAGTTCACTTATTTAATTAAGTTTACTTATTTTATTAGTTTACTTATTTTATTTTATGTATTTTTTTTTAAGTTTACTTAATTTTGTTTGTGTTAATTTAGTTTTGTTTTATTCTATGCATATGGAATGAATGACTTTTTTTAGCTCTAATAGTTATTGCCTTAGATAGTGGCAGATTGATTGTATTACTTCTCAATAAAGAAATATTATTTTTAAAAAAATTAAATCAAATTTTAATAATTTTCATCAGAAACAATTATCATTGAAAGTTTACATGAATTGGAACAATTTTCACGGGAAACAGTGATCATAGTTTTGAAAATTAATATTAGGGTTAATTTTACCAGAGAACTTAAGCCTCTTTTTTTTCATTGATTTTTAGGCGTTGTGTTTAATTTTAAATATATAAAAAAATTTTCTGGTTAATCGGCCTTTTATAAAAACATGCGGTAATGTTTGATTTCGGAAACTTTAGTTTATAGAGTGATGCAATTTCTATGACCACGACTGTATTCTGGATTTCAGGAAAATATGATGTTTGCTCGTTTCTCCTTCAGTTGGATATCTAATTGTTCTACATTACATTATTATCCCGCTTTTTTTATGCTAACAAATTCATTTTTTCGAATTTACATAATTAAAGATACTTTAGATGAAGAAAATTTAAGAATTCGTCATTTAAGCCCTGCCAGGTTAATTTAATCAGAATAAAACCAGCATGATACCAAAGCCCATTAATTTTCACATCAATTTAACTCGAAATTGAACATTGTTACCATCGCAAAACTTTCCCTTACTATGTATTTGATACATAGGTATGCGAAAGTAAAAATTGCTAGATAGATGAACCATAATTTTTAAGCTTTCTTTTTCTTAAAGGTTCTAGGATATCTCTCTAACAGGAGAAAAATTAATGCACACAGACTAATATGACACATAATTGTTGAAAATAATGTTAATTATTTATAATAACCGAAGAAAAATAGTCTTGGTTTATTTCAAAAATAAATTAATGAAGTAGTCATCATGCAAGATGTTTACTATTTCCAGTTTAAGATCTACTATTCTTATACTTTAAAAAGAAAATTAATATAATTTTTTTAAAATAATAATAATAATTACATAATGGCCTATTATATAAAAAAATATATAGCAGCCTACTGAACGAATTGTTGTTCGTTCGTTTAATTAAAAGGCATGTTCGAATACATTACTGTAAGTATTAAATCAATTTAATTATTCCAAAATAATATATTACAGCTCAAATAAAAGTATAATACAGAACATTAAATGATTATGATTTCATCTTTATTATTATTTTATATTGTATTGTAAAATAATAAAGGAGATGGAATCTATTAAAGCGCGCCTGCAATAGTTAAGACATGCAGAGCCGCCACAGTTATCAGTATTGCCGGTAAGGAATAGTTCAGCGCCTTAACTACCGCCTTCTCTTCGTTATTTAATTATTGGGATAATTGAATTGATATAAGGGATTTTAATTTAATTATCAGACTCTAATCAACCCGAAAGTTTATTTAATTATTAGATTAGTTTTAAGAGCGCATTTGTTGTAATTTTTAATATACTTAGCAAATACAATTTTATATAAAATATTTATAAATTTATTTATTTCTTGAACAGCACTAGTTTTTCTTACGAATTTGCCTTAACATTATGTAATATTATTATCACTTTGAATTATTTATTATCACTTTAATACCAAGTAGCACCAACAATCCGGTGTTATAAATGACTTCTACTGATGGCGGTCTGAGGTTAAAACTTGAAAATAGTTAGAATTTCGGTTGTGTTTTACCAATTAATGTTATAATCGAATTAGCTAACGTATCATTTTATTTTATCGTATTTCAGGAACAACTTTTATACCTCAAGTAAGTAAGGTTAGAATACGAAATCGTCCACTGAAATTTCATATTGAAATGAAATGAAAAACTTCTTTATTATCCTGGAACTATTCTATATCGGTGAAATTAATTTAGCATTATGATTGTTTCCTTTAAGAGAATCTAGAAAAACACTTTTTACAAAAAAACTGCTCCGTCATATATTTTCTTCGGTCAATTTAAAAAAAAAGAAATGAATTTTCGATTATAATGAAACTTTAAATGCTTTTGTTATAAGCAGTGTAAACAAAACAAAAACTCTTTAAACAATTCTGTAATCTAACTAATTAAAAATCTATGATTTTAATAATTTCTTGTAAAATAAATTATTACATAGGAATGGTTTATATTTTAATTCTGAGAACAACTGAAGATTTCATCTGTGCAGCAGTCAAAACTAGACTGAGAAACATTACTTAACTATGCTCGTAAAAAAAAAAACACAACAAAGATATTATACAGGACAAACGTAATGATCTTGAGAGTCAAAAGAAATATGTGATGAGGTTTCTGGGCCTACCAAGGTTAAAGCTGATGAATAACTATGATCACTTAAGGCGGTATTGAGACACAAAAATATCACTGCGACAACATTTCTGCTAAAACACGATTCATTGATCTAATATCTAAACCAGGATCAGTAAAACCGGGCAAAAAAGTAAAATCGCAAAATATTGGACTCAATTTATGATTAAACTGTAGATGGGAGGGAGCAGGGAGGGTCGACACCCTACAGCCAGCCAGCTGTCCCCCGATAAGGACTTCTAGAAATGTCAAATTCCAAACGCTCTTCAACATCTATTTATTGAAATATTTCAAAACCTGTTCTAAATCCAAACACTCTGTGGCCCGTGTACCTTTTATCAATATCAATATAATATTTTTTTTATGATGTTTGTTTATTTATTTAACGTCATAAAGGTTTAATTAGAAAGATCTTTAATGAATACTTGATATCACACAGGTTCGGAGACCACCTTTTTACGCCCCCCCCATCCCGAAGGACAGCATAAGTAAGGATTTTTTTACCGCCATTAAAAATCTTAGGACCACCTGCGGGTTTGCCATAGAAGGCGGTTATGCTAGCCCCACCATGCTATTAAGATATAAGGGGACCCATGGGGTCTCTATACAATATTACATTATGTCACGATGATAGACAATAGTAACTGCTAGAAAAGACTATATTCACAAAATATTTCTTTAACATACAATAGTTGAAAAGACAGAAGGAAAACAAAAGAGCTAAAAGAAAAAAAAATTAACTGAAAATAAGTTACCATCTAAACTGAACCATTTTTGAAGAAGAGTGGTATCAGAATTTTTTTTTTTTCGGTTGGCGCGATAGGCCTTGGAGGCCCTTGGCCGCGCGGTATGGTTTATATTCCACACCGCGATACTCGATGACATTTTTCATAGGGTAGGGTCATCACTCCCTACGCCTATTTTTGTGAGTGGCTATCAATTAGCTGACGGGTCCCACATACCCGGGGGAGATCGTGAGTGAATCCCCATTTATTTGTATGCTTGAAAAAAGTCCTCCTGGGACTGGGATTCGAACTTACAACTTCAGCATGCAGGCTAGCGCACTAACCACTCAGCCCCGGGCTCCCCTAGATAGGTATCAGAAATGGAGTTAATTTATAAATTTAATCAAAATTTTGTCAATAGTAAAAACCAAGATCCACTTATCCTCGGTAAATTAATAATTAAAAACCCCGGAAAAGATCCGAAAAGGACTCCCTTTGGGTTGTTTCTTAATTGGAAATTCCCCCAGCTGATTAAAAGAAAAGTGCTTGCAGGTTTTAAGGGTGTGTTTCATTAACTGGGGAATAACGTTCGTCTCAAAAAATTAAATATAATTTAGGGTATTTGGCAGTGTAAAGGAGTAGGGGAGGGTCCCCCAAACCCCTGAAAAACCCGGGTCCAACCGGGATCAAATTGAAAATCCCAACCACCCGCGAACCAAATTTAGAAGAATGGAAATTCAGGAGAATTAGGTATAAAACTGGGGTAAAATGGGGTTTTCCCCTTAATAATCCGTTCCTTAGGTCAAAAGGCGTGTCCTAAAACCACCTAAAAACAATTACCCCTTTTCTTTCAAGAGTAGGGAAATTTTTCTTTTTCAACTGGATTTTTTTAAAAGTTTGGAAATTAAAATAAACAAAAATTTTTAGACAATAAAAATAATTAAAAACACCCTTTCGGATTTTGGGGAGTATTTGGATAATTTTGGGCTTATATAATTTTTTAAGGGTTTGTGGTTGAAAAATTTAAGAATTGTGAAAGGGTTTTCAGTTTTTGGTGCAATCCCCGGGAAAAAAAGTAGGAAAAAACCTTTTTTTTGGAACTTTGGGGGGGGAGGGAACTTCAAAAAGATTTCGGAGGAATTTGGGGGATATTTACCATCAATATTAATTTTGTTTTGGAGTTAAAAGGGGAATTTTAAAAAAATTTTCATTTGTCTGTATCTGGAAAAATTCTAGGGGGAAATTTGGAGAGTTTCAATTTGGCTTTATCTTAAAAAAACCGCAGCCCAAAAATATTAAAATCGGAAAAAATGGGAAATTGATGGTTTTTTAAATTTTAGGGTCTAAAATTTTCGTAAAAATTCCACAGGGTTATCCGGCGTTTGGGGGGTTTTGGAATTTGGCAGGAGGGAAGGAAAAAGGGCAATCCTCTTCAATGTCACAATCAAAGTTAAGGGGCGGATTGTTTGTCCCGGGCCGGGTTGATCCTTGTGCGTTTGGTTTGGAGGGCAATTAGTTGGGAAAAGATTTTGTGAGGAAAGGGGTTTAGGAGAGGAGGTCAGGGCAGAAATTTTAGGATGGGGTGGTAAAGGTTAGGGTTAATTAGGTACTGGGGGTTTTGGGGTTTCTTGGGGGGGTTAATATTAAATCGGTAGGTTAGGCGGAAAAAGGTTCCGGAAGCCTTTTGGATGAATTTGGGATTTTTTAGGGAATTGGGTAAATATTTTGTTCCCTTTATTATCCAAATTTTTATATGGAAGCAAATTTCCGAAAATTGGGGGGTAATATTATAAAGAATTAATTAATTTTAATTTATATAGGGGTCAACGGGTATTAAATATTCGGGTTGCATCCAGAAACAAATTTTTTGGTTTTCCCCAGTATTCGTTTCTGGAACCACCCATTCGAATGGTGGGTTTGTTGCGACCCAAGGGGAATGAAACGACCTTGGAATCCAAGGGAAGGTTCAATTAGTAAGGAAAAAATGTTTTACGAGGCGTTTCAATTAGGGGTTACCCCAAAGGGAAAAATTTCCTTATTTTTCTTATTTTTTTAAAATCCTGGTGGGGAATAGTTTTAAAATAAGGATTGCCTAACTAAACCCCGTTGAAAGATGCTCAAAACTCTTCACTTGCCAAAGTTCCTATCTTGGTCCAATAATTAAGAAAAAATCTTCGGTTGAAATTTTTAACTAATATTACAAAGTTTAACTTTATAAACAATTAATTTATAAACTAATTTTTTAAATGGTTAGAAAGATGGGGATGACTAACATATTTCCCCCGCACAAATGTCCAAAACCAAACAAATTTCCAAAATTTTTTGGCGCCCAATTTAAAATTAAAAAAGTTTATTTCTTGTTTAGAAAAAGAATTTCCCTTTTTTAAAACTAACCCTTTAAAACCCCCCGTTTTCGTAAAAACCACATTCATTCTACTTTCGTAATTTCCTATAGCGTCTGGAAAAGACCGGTCTCTCAAACCCGTATTTAAATAACAATTGAAGTGCACCTCCTTAAAAAATTTTTTCAAAGTTTTAAGAAATTTTTTAAATTTTTAATTTATATTTTTTTTTTAAGCGGGTTGGGGCAAACATTCAATAATTTTAAAACCCCAAAATTTCCGAACCGAAATAATTGTAAATTATATAAGGTTTTGGCAATATTTTATAATTTTTGTACTTAATAAATATTATATTTTATAAATTAATTTTTATAAAATTAAAAATTGTGGTTTTTGTTTTTTTGCTCAAATTCAGTCCTAGGCAGTCCGCAAACTTTTTTTGGAACCTTTTTTTAGTTTAAAGATTTTTTTCGTGTTAATTAAAAAGGGAATATAAAACAGAGGGGAATACATTAGTTTACTGTTTCCTTGGTTTTTGTTAAAAAAAGAAAAACACTTTATTTATTTAATGAATTATGCCCAAATTTCAATTTAATTAGTTTTGATAAACAAAAAATTTGTTTGTTTTTAAAACACTCCCCAAATTAAAAAATTAAAAACCAAAAATCCCTTTGAAGATAATGGGAGGTTAATTTTAAAATAGATTAAAAGTTGTAAAGTTCCAATTTATCCTTGTAGCGGTTTTGTTCCCCTTTGGGGAGGAAAGAAAATTTTGAGGAAATTTGTGAAGGCCTCAAAGGTCTAGCCCATATCTCAAAATTTTTTAGTTCCGGGCCGGGGAACCTTGTAAAAAGGGGTTAACCCAAAGGGGGAAGGTTTTATAGCAAGATTTCTAAAAATTAGGGGGAAAATCAACAAAACTAAGTTCTTAAGGAAATTTTTTAAGGTTATATTATTAGGGGTATGGAGGTTTGGGCAATAAAAAAAGCTTGGAGAAACAAATGAAAAAAAAATAGGGAAGAAAGAAAGGTACATTTTTTTAAAATTAAGGGAAAAGGCCCCAAAAAAAAACAAAATATTTACAACCTTTTTATAAAAATTTTTTATCAGGGGGAATCCGGATCTTATTGAATAATAAAAAAAAAATATTTTTAAAGAGATATATTTTATATATAACAACCTTACCGAATTATGGTGAATTCGGGCATTGCCAAAATCTTTTGGAATTATTTTCGGTTTAGAGGCCCCGTTTTTATCTTCAGGAAATTTAGGGAATAGTAGAGTGTGTGGGGGGAGAGGGTTGGGGGTTTTGGATAAAGGTTCTAAGTAATGGAAGAAGCAGGGGGGATTGGGGGTAATTAAAGGGGACGTATTTTATAGAAGAAATTATTAAAAATTTCCTTTGTGTTAAAAATACTAAAGTTTCCCCTAAAAAGTCTTGGTTTTTTAATTTTTTTTTTTTATTTTAAACCCCGAATTAATAATTTAACCTTAAAAAACTGGTAACTAAGTTTCTCCCTTCAATGAAACTGGGGTTATAAACTACCTAACTTACCACGTTCCTTTTGATCATCCTTTTAAAAAGGAGGCACTTCGGTTTTTAACATTAAATATATTAAAATTTTTTCATTCAAACCAATATAAATCGCTAGAACGATATATCTGTGGCGGTTGTGAAAAACTAGATAACTCGAGTTATATCAAAAATAACTTAACTTCACGTATCGCTCCCTTAGTTAGACCTTCTCCTACGTCGTGTTAAATTGGTTAAAGAAATTTCTTGGTGGTAGAAATTTCACGTGGAAAGAACTTTGTAATTATTACCTCTATTTTGGTATTATGTAAAACTTTAAGTCGCTCACCTGTAAAATGAAAGGTTTTGACTTCACCACTTATTCACGACCGCCACATATATGTTATAAAACAAAAAATATTTTCCATTACATTTTTAGTATGAAAACTCAAGGCAAATGTCCAATCCGAGAAACAACTACGGAGCTAGAGCGTGTCAAAAAAACTCCAACACATTGAATGGCAAACGTGACTATTTTCTTTTAAACTAATATCGCTCCTCAATGGTAGGTCCTAAGGAGAAATAAAGGCAAGAACAGAGCTTGTCACACTCAATACTTTTTTAACACTCAGCAATTTTATCACGTGTCACATTTTTGATGTTAAAAAAAAAAAATACCCAAAATAAAGTATTAACCTTTACCCAAAAGACAATACATGTCAACAGAATCGAATAAATTGGTTGGATAAAATATCGACAGGAGATTTTTTGCGTTTTCTGTAAAATATGATAAATTGGATAAAGTACCAATTGCGAATCATCGTCTCAATTGCTACTTCATTAAGTGAAGAGATCATTCGTCGTATTATTATCTTGTCTAGCTAAGAATACAACCGTTCAAGGTTTCAAAAGGCAAAATATTTGAAGCAAAAGATCAAAGGAGAACCTAAGAATGACGAATTATGTATTATCAGATGTATATTATGGGGAAATGTGTAACAGTTTTTACTGGAAGGCTACTAGAGAACTGCCCTGTAGCATTCAGCGATTTGAGTATTACAATTTTTTTTAATTTTTTTTTTTATTAATTTATTGCAGTTAACAACTGTATTATGAAAAGAATAAATGAAATGAAAAACTTCTTTATTACATTGTGACTAAAGTCTCTTAAGAAAAAAAAAATACAGAATTGATGACCAGAACAATGTGTTCATGGCTTTGAACAACATATTACTAAACTAAAAAAATAAATAGTAAAATTAGATTGTAATGTATATACATATTTACAAAGAGACTCTTAGAATGAAAATTAACCAAAAAAAAAAACAGAAACAGCTAGTTCATCTGTGACAATTTAAATAATATGAACATAACAAAATTGGTATTTCTATCATCTGCAGTTTGAGGTTATTGTCTGTTTGACTGGGTAAGGAGAAGGTGGTTGAAAAGGAGTGATTTGAAGCAGTTCTTACGTGACGGATCTCAGAAGGGATAGAATTCCAAAGAGAGGTTGCTTTGGCTAGAAAGGACTTGTCAAAGGCAGCAGTAAGGTGAGGAGGAGGTTAGAGGTCAGAAAGACGAGATCTGGTAGAACGGGACTGGATTGATAATTTAAATTGAAAACATAATATGCAACAAAATAAGTAAATTTGCATGGTGAAGAAAAGTCGTGAAAATTTATTGAGAAAAAAACTACTATTTAATAACTATTTTAAGGCAGTAGGTCCCAAGGCCACCTTCTTTTTCAATCGCCTAGGGCGATTATCAGGAATATCCAGGGAAGATAGGTTACGTACAAGTCGGTTTATGTGGGAAGAGAGTTTGTAATATAAAGAGGTTTATCTATCACGAGCTAGATCTTCAATAAATATGATGTTGAGGTCATTATGGATGGGTATTTATGGCAAAATAAGGGGCATTCAGGATTCTGCAAAGGATTTTGGATTTAAGGATTGGATGCGGGAGGAATAGGATGGTTTCGTAGGGCCCCAAAGCTCGATTCCATATGTCCAAATTGGTCTGATGATAGTGATGTAAATGAGTCTTTTGTAATACACTAGAAGTTTTGAACGTTTGTCTAGTAAGTGTTGTAGTTATCGATATCTTTGAGCAGTTTATTGTCGTTTCAGTCTTGTGTGAGGATGTTAGTTTATTGAATTTAAAATAAATATTTTCTTCAAAACTCAATTTAATTCCTTTGATTTTAAATGTATTCCTTAACTCAAACTTTATGAAAATGTTCCTTAATCGATCATAACTACAGGGGTACGTGCAAGTCGTGTGTTGGGCTCACGATATTTTTCATAAAAGTTATTTTCTAATTGTTTTCAAATACATAAAAAACAAGAAGAATAGAATAGAATATATTTTATTTGTGAAAGACAAAGTTTTGTACAAATTTACAACATAAAATACAATTATAAAACAAACAACCTGAGTCTAGTGCTCTATTACAAAAACATTAAACAAAAGATAAAACAATTACTCCTTAACAAAATAATCAACCAAAATAAAACGAACTGGATAATACAAAATTATTATCATATTGATTACTACACAATATTAAACTTAAAATGATGAGACATTTAAAAGAAACGGAAGCGTAGTAAAAGTACAGATATTAAATGGATTCGAAAACTACTTACATAGTATTGTTTATATAGCACTAATATAATCATAACTTATTACATATTTTTAAGATATAAATATAAAAACTGTTCAATTTGGCATCACTATTAATGTTCAAGATATTTTCAATGTTTTGTAGGTCGCAGGATACGGATTAAGATTGTTATAAGACATATTGTCTATTGTCTTTAAAGGTTGGCAATGTAGGAAGATATGGTACAAACTATTATTGAAATAACCATTGCAGAATATACAAAGTTCTTTTGCCATAATAATACTTATTTTGTTTCCCTTGTTATTCCCTTATTTTGTAGAGCCCCAGAGCTCGATTCCATATGTCCAAATAGGTCTGATAATAGTGATGTTAATATTTTTTGTGTAATACACTGGTAGTTTTGAACATTTGTCTAGTAATTGTTTTAGTATTCGGTATCTTCGAGCAGTTTTTGTCGTTTCAATTTTGTGTGAGGATACAAATTTTAAACTATCCGAAATTTCACACTCTTATTATGGTACATCAAGCTTATTCATGCATATTTTAAACAGAGTTAGAGGTGTTATATAGTCGATTTATTTCATTTTTTGCTATTAATGGCTTATTAAAATATTATCTTAGGAGTATTTTGGTGGATGTAGAGGCTCATCAGGAATTATATCAATGGAAGAAAAGAATTTGAAATAATTTAATATTTTAAATACAAAAGTTGGAACGTATCAACGATGAAAATATTCTATTTATATCGGAAAAAAATATTGCACCTGACATTTCCATTAAAATTAATTAAATTAATATAAAACGAAATGTCAATTTTTTTCTTTTTATCGAATGAAATAATTAAAGTAAAAAAGAGAAAGGGTAAGGGGTAGGGGGTTTGAGGCAGGCCAACCTGTTATGGGTGAACCTATATAAAAAATTTAACTCCCTCAACCTTTATTTTCTTCCCCTTTTTACTATTGCAACACGCACACGTAGGATAAAAACAACACTTACCTAAACATGTCCTTCAGAAAATAAAAACTTTATTGTGAGATTTTCATATCCTATATAATTTATTGTATACTTTTGTGTCGAAGAGAATGGTATAAGACTGATATTCAGGTACAGTGGGAAAATAAAAATGTTTATAAAAAATATGCTGCTTATTAATTAATTGAACAGAAATTGATTGATGGATTCATTGACACGAAAAATTGCGTGTGTATATTTACAATTTCTACTTCTTAATGATTGTTACTTTCAGATATCTATACATGAAACATATAGTGAAAGAAAGTATTGCGATCGTGAAAATTTTAAAATTCCAGTTATCTACAGAAATACGCGTTTTAGGGTCCTCTGAGTCCAAATAAGTCCCGATAAAACGTCTGTGTGTCCGTGTCCGTGTGTGTATTTGTGGTGAGTCTAGGGCAAAAGCGAAAAGTCGTACGAAACTGAAATTTCATATTTAAGACAAATATACGCCAGAGATGTTACAGCAACTTTTTCAATAAAATCGGCTGACGGTTGTAAAAGTTGTACTTTATACCATGCATTTTGCACCTTTTTAAGTTTAATTAGGATACGTTTGGCCCGATCTAGATACCATTCATTTCATGACAAACTCATTTTCCACCCTAATCCTCTTGTTTCAATACTTTCTTCCTCTTCAATTCCTGACAATCCTCCGAGGCGTCTGAAAAGAAGATGGCCTCGAGACCTTCTAGTTTAGAAAAGTTACAGCAGTGCTGCCATTGGGTAGTTCTTCTTCAAATTTGTTTCACGCCATTTATCTTTTGTAACATTTACTTGTTGTACCTTGCAGTACAGTTGTAAATTTCAATAAGTGAAGTTAAAAAAAAAAAAAAAAAAAAAAAAATTAGGAGACGTGCGAAATTCGACTTCTTGATAAGTGTTCATTAGACTTCTTCTTATCATCAAGAATTCTCCCGCAGGCTCTGCCTTCTAGAGCACTTAGGAAAAAAGAAATACTCGGAGAGGAGGGGAGGGGAAAGTGAATGGAAATAGAGTAAACATTTAAATGAAGTCCGTTCCGAGATTCGATTTTCTTAATCACCTCCATAATTCATCAGGGTCGAGTGAGGAAGTCTTCGAGCCCCGTGAATAAAGTTAAATTTATTCTTAGTGTTTTTAGAAAAGAGGGATGTAAGGGTTGGTAGGGGATTCGGAAGGGATGGCTTGCATTTACACCAGTGTAAGAAGAGGAATGGCCCAAGCCCACCTTAGTAGGTATATCGTTCCAGACATATCATTCGGCCGAGACCAAACAGTTTTGCCAATTCTCTCTCTTCTCACAAATATTCACATGATTAAGGGCCCATTAGCCAATAGTAATCTTTTAAATGTTGTATAAATTGATTACAATTATAATGCGAAAATAAACGTCAAATCATTTTCTTTTTAGTTAATGATCTATATGGGATACATTGGTACATACATGCAGGTATGGGAATAAATTGATATCAAACGGACAAGCAGGATTTGTGAAGGGGAAGAGAAATTAAAGATAAGTGTATTTATTTCAGGCTTAGTGTGTAACTATTGGTGTATTTTGATCTTTATGGGTGACATTATTGGTGAGAAGGGGAAGAGAAATTAAAGAAACGTGTATTTATTTCAGGCTGTGTCTGTAACTATTGGGGTATTTTGATCTTTGTGGGTGACATTATTGGTGAGAAGGGGAAGAGGAATTAAAGAGAAGCGTATTTGTTTCAGGCTGAGTCTGTAACTATTGGGTATTTTGATCTTTATGGGTGAGATTATTGGTGAGAAGGGGAAGAGGAATTAAAGAGAAGTGTATTTATTTCAGGCTGAGTCAGTAACTATTGGGGTATTTTGATCTTTATAGGTGACATTATTGGTGAGAAGGGGAAGAGAAATTAAAGAAACGTGTATTTATTTCAGGCTGAGTCTGTAACTATTGGGGTATTTTGATCTTTGTGGGTGACATTATTGGTGAGAAGGGGAAGAGAAATTAAAGAGAAGCGTATTTGTTTCAGGCTGAGTCTGTAACTATTGGGGTATTTTGATCTTTATGGGTTACATTATTGGTGAGAAGGGGAAGAGAAATTAAAGAAACGTGTATTTATTTCAGGCTGTGTCTGTAACTATTGGGGTATTTTGATCTTTGTGGGTGACATTATTGGTGAGAAGGGGAAGAGGAATTAAAGAGAAGCGTATTTGTTTCAGGCTGAGTCTGTAACTATTGGGTATTTTGATCTTTATGGGTAACATTATTGGTGAGAAGGGTAAGAGGAATTAGGCTTTCATATTGCGAGAATTGAACGTAGGAGAAATGTCATTGTTTAGCAGTATAAAATTGAATAATCAACTTTACTATTATATCATAGATAAATCTATAAATTTCAAGATATTCAAAATACCTAAGCACCAATTATGTTGATGTAATCACCAAATTAAAAAAAAATAGTATTCTGTTATTTGAGCAGTGTTGTGAACCAGGAGTGAGAAGCCCTCTGCTACCTAAAATACCGAGCGTCATCTCGACCTAAACACTTCCGCCATCATTTTATATTTATTCCTAATAGGCTATAGGTAGGTATTAAAGATACAAGAAATCTTTCATCTCATATTACAAAACAAATATCATTTTTTACAATAGAAACAAATAAAAATAATAATAACTACTATTGAATTCCGAGGCATGTAAATTAGTGAAAATTGAGTTAGGGCGCTGGAACAGCATACTCAGGGACGCTGTTCATTGTCAGGACTCCAATTTCATTATTTCATGTGATCTCTGGGCCACTTCCGCTACAATCTGCGAGGATGGTAATAGCGGTGGTTTAGGTGGGGAATTAGAAAGGTATAAGATTGAGAATATGGATGTGATTAGAACAAGGGCAAAAGGGATATTCAGAAGGTAAGGTAAGGTTTCGTTCCTAATATGTTATGGAGAATCGACTATTGTTTTAGGGAAATCAGACTGAAAGGATTGGATATGTTTCATTTTCGAAAATACAGGTTCATTACTGGGGTATTTTTCCAGTTTTTGTGGGTTCCAGATGCAGAGACACTGTAGTCTAAAATAATCACTTTATTTTGATATAAGTTACAAAAGCATTAACTAAAACTAGTTATAAAATGACAAGTTTGAATTGAGATAGCCAGCGACATTTTTTGAAGGATATATCCTTCACTTAGCTGGATTTCAATCTCATGTGTGAACTACAACACATGATCAGTTTCGATGTTTGGGCGAGGTGTTGTTAAAGGAACGTATCTTATCAAGCTGAACAGTGAGGAATCCGAGGAATCATTACTGTAGGGAAATGCAGTGAGCAGTTGTTAATGATGCCGGAATGAATATGCAGAAGCGGGGATAAAGGCATACGCTAATGACTGAGAGCCAGCTGTTAGGCATCCCCCAAACAGTTTCGATGCTGAATAGGAATGCTATCGGTACAACACAGCTTCCAATGCAACAGGGGTTCCACAATTCACGCTCAACTATCGCGTTCGAACGGTTGGATGGCGGAAAAGTGTTATATAATGTTGTAATAATAATATTTTTTTAATTTCTTCTGGGGCAAGTCCCTTTAGAACAATACTATACAATAATGAGAGATCTTATTTTTGAGTCTTAGAGTAAGATTTTAAAAAAAACAACAAAGAAATATACAGTGAACAATAATAATTAAAAAAGAAAACAATAAGAGAAATGACAAAAATAAAAATTTTATAAACCAGTATATATCTTTGAAAACTAATGGCTGTGAAAATATTTGTAAACGAATGTAAGTGATGATTAATGAATATATTAAATAAATAGTTATCATGTTCCCATACATTACCTAGATTAAAAAATAAAATAAAATTCTTATTTAGTTAAAAAACCAAAGAAAAAAAAAATTAAGTAACACTTCTGTAACTTTTTGTATTTACTTATTTTCATAGAAACTTGATCAGTAAGGATTGTTTGGAAATTGAATGGATAGGAAGTAATGGAATAGACGAGATTTGAAAGCTGGAAGGGTAGTAGAATTACGGATATCAGAAGGAATAGAGTTGCATATGGAAGAGGGTCGGATTATGAAAGATCTGTCGGAAACTGCGGTTGATGGGGCGTAATATACAAATCAGAAGGCCGCATACGGGTGTTGCGGGAATGGATTGAGGATTTGAATGATAAGAGATCAGAGATGTATGATGAACGGCGGGATCGGATAACTTGATAGAGGAAGGAAGCCAGGAAGTACTTGCGACGGTAGGAAGGATAAAGCCACAAATCGAGTGACAGAGGTGTCCCTGGAAATCCCAAAGATGAATCGAATGAAACAATTAAATAACCGTTTTAGTTTTTCTTCAAGATCTCCAGAGACACCCCCATACACTGTACAGTAACAGTCAAGTGGGGAAATATCAGGGAGGAGCTCAAAAGGTTACGGATTTCAAGATGAAAGAGGTTACGGAGTACATTTAATTATTTTAAAGTGATGAAGGAGCGGTGGGAGATGTCAAAAATGTGTTTTTTCAAGGAGAGGTTTTGGTCGAAGGTGTTTGATGGATTGATGGAATTGTATCGGATTATTATTCAGAAAAAGGGTATGAATGGGGGAGAGAGTTGTAAGGAGCGGACTGGAACCTATTACAATCCCTTTAGTCTTTTCGACATTCAGCTTTAGCTTGTTATCCATGGCCTACTGACTAATGCTATTTAAATGATTTTGTAGCTTAACGGTGAATTGTTTAGGTATTCCAAGTATGGAATAACTCATTGGTTTTTCATGATCATGTTTTTATTTTCAAAGAGAATGAGTTTTATACTATTCCAAAACATCTAAAGTTTAATAATATTTAATAACCAATTCGTTTTAATGAACTTAAGAAGCGAGGGAATAAAAGTATTATTATGTTACATTCAAAGCTGTAAAAGGTAGCTGTGAGTGATGATAAGCGAACAAGGAGAAAGTTATTATTATATTTAATATATTATAGTGTTATTAATAATTTAATCTGAATTAAATGCTTCCATTAAAATTCAGTATATCTTTTTTTTTTAAATACCAATTTGTTTTAAGATAAAAAAATATTAAGTAGCCTTAGAACTAATAATTGGGGATTTTACCATGGTGTCTGCCCTCCGGCTTTGAGCTTCTACCTTTCTAAGATATGGTGCCCCAAAGACATTTAACATTTTTTACAATGGAGTATAAAAAAAATATAAATAAATAAATTTAAAAAAACAATGGACTGGCAATGAAATTTTGCCGTAGAACCATTTAAAAAAAAAAAACTTTATTTATTTGTAACACTTTCTAAATTAATTTTAACACGGGAGGTAAGATAAATGATGTTTTGTGCACACCGTTCAAAAAGGTTATCTCTTTATTTTATTACCGTTTTTTCAATATTTCAATAGTTTTGGTTTATTATTCTTAATAATGAACCTTTTTAATCGACCACACACAAAAAAAAAATAAATTACCCCCTCCCCCTCCCCTTCTAAATTTTATGAACTCGAATAATGAATAAAAAAATATATTTTGTCCCCGTCCGCCGTCGCGGCATTTCTCCGAAACTACTGGACCAATTTTCTTTTAAATTAATCTCAAAAATAGTAGGACATTCAACGATGACACATAGGCGTTGATGTCAGCTGGTTATTTCTAAAATGGCGGCCGATTAGAAGTGATTTAATTCAATAACTCAGTTTTTTTTTCAAGATAGAGAAAATATTTATCAGTATTTATTAACCTAAAAGTATTTATTAAAAATAAAAATAAAATAAATTGAAATTTTATCAATAAATACGCCCATAACTCAGTTATTTTTGAAGATAGAGAAAAATATGTCTAGAGTTTCAGAATCAGTAAACTGCGATAATAAAAAAAAAAATATATTAGATGTAAAAGTACATTAGACGCAGTCCAGGAAATATTACTTCGACGAAGCGTATGGGAAATATGGCGAGATTTTAAGATTTTCTTGGTGATCTATGGTGTGCCGGGGGCACTGCCATAATGATCTTACTCTGCGTTAGATGTGGATGAGGTCTATGAGGTGTTGTAGTAAATAGTTATGGATACAATTTATTTGAGAGTGGTTAGGAAAGGGGGCAGTCCAAAAAGCTTGGTGAATAACGGTGGTGAAGGAATATACAGCATCATCAAGTTCATCTGGAGTTTTGAGGGTCACTGAGGTGAATATCACTGTTCTGGATTCGGCGAAAAAGGCCCTAGCTGACTGGTCCTCTCATAAATGACGGTTGGATGAGCTTAGGGATACTTTCAGGACCAATGGACTATGGTCAGAGAATAGTTAATCAAGGTGAGCAACCGACGCGTTTAGGGAACCTAATCCGCTGTAGATGAAGAAGGCAAGGAAGCCAGGGTTGCGGTTAGGATCAATTGGCCAGTAGGCAGGGGAACGAGGAGGTAAAAGATTATAACTTTGAGTTGAGTGCAGACTGTAAATTCCTACCTCAAGAATTCGTGGATCTGGAACCCCCTTATTGGTTCTTAGCATTGTAGTCTGCCCCTATAAGGAAATGGTTTCTTAAGGGATTCAGGAAGGATTCGAATCGAGTGTTGGAAAGGGAATGTTTAGGAGGGCCCTGATGCGAGGGTGATTGTAAAGGAAAAGTCTTGGTTACTAAAGCGGTACAATGTAGGAAATCATGAGGGAATGAGGGAATTGGGAGTAAATGGTGAGAGAGGGATTGTTGGACAATGGCATCAGTACTAGCACTAGTTGGTCCGTTCGGTATGGATAGGGGTATTTTAAAAAACTGTGGTTAGTCTGATGATGTTCTGGGCCGTGGTTCAGATCCTAAAGAGGTGGTTAAAGCGGTCGCTACTGGATTTTTTTTTTTTTTTTTCACGATGGGGTCAATTTTTTTTGGGAGACGAGTTTGAAACTGCAGATCTAGATGTTCTACTTGTAGCCTTTGAGGGGATTACATAATGAAAATATGGCATTGAGAAAAAAAAGAATGAAATAAGAATTAGAAGAAAAAAAATAAAAGAAAGATTAGTAAGTGAAAAGTAAGCTAGAGGTTGCCGAGCTAGTGGCAATCAGCTGATGAAGAGTGACCCCACTTTCACTTTTTTCGTGACTGTACAAACTTACCTAAAATAATCCAATATTCACTTCTGTGGTTTTCCTGAAATTCGGTGATGTTTTGCAGACTGAACTTAAGGGAATTTCTACCGAAAAGAAAACAACAAAAATCTGAGATAAGAAGTAGCGTATGACTTATAGAGCGCATCAGCTTATCTATGTGTTAACAATGAAATTATAAGATGTTATATATTTCCTGAACTGGTGTGATAAATGTGAATTAGTCAATATTTTGTATTTGTTTAATATTCTTTTTATTTATGTTTAGAATAGTACAATTGGTTAAATAATTAATTTGAATATATCTCCTTGAATTGCAATATTTTTTATGATACAATGTAAAATAAATCAATGCAAGAAAAAAAAAAAATAATATTAATCAAATAATGTAGAATGAACTTTTTTAAACACAAAATAAAAGCCTGTTTATGGATTATGGATTAAGTACCTGAGTACATGACATATTAGCTCGCAGAATCACCCGTTTTCAAACTTTTCACCTCTATACGACTTGCATATTAGTCATTATCAAGAGAATAACCTCTCAACATGGCCACTTTCGAAAAATCGGGAGAGAAAAAAAACTTCTTTTTCTTGACCTAAGGGAAAATTTTTGAACAAGAAAGATCTTTAATGCTGAGTTCTCCTCCTAAAATGGTTTTACCTTATTGATATAGGTTTTTCCGTCATTTTGGGGAAACTGTGCTCTTTGACATAGAGTCGGACCTGATTAATATTTTAAAAGATATTTCTTTTTAGCTTCCATTAAGTTGATGAATAATTCAAAAGAACTTTTTCCCAATGGAATTTATACTAATAAAATTTATATACCATAATATCTAAAAGTGTCTGCGCTTATCGTCACTCACAATTACCTTCTAGGCTTTGAATGTAACATAAGTACTTTTATTTCGTCTTTTCAAAATAATTCATAACAGGGAAAAGCTGTACATGAATTGCGATATGCAAATAAATATATTGATGATGTAAATAAATCGATATTCGTTTTTGCAAAAATGTTTGAATCATATAAATATGTTTCAAATATATATATTTTTTGTTCGCTGGCGCAACTGGCTGTGTAGGCCGTTGGCCGCGTGGTGTAATCTGCTTGGAGAATACACTCACGTTTCTCGATGAAATTTTATAGGGTAGGGTCATCACTCCCTACCCCCATTTTTTGGCATTTAATACAAAACATAATGCAACCGTCTTTGTATTGATGCCTGCAAATACGAACGTATTTACTTTTACATAGAGTGAATATGCCCATATTCGTTTTCACACATCTGCGATACGCCCGTATACGTATTCACAGCAGTGGATACATTTGTGTTCGAATTCACATTTTTTTTAAAACCTATGATTTCCGAATGCATTCGTATTTGTATTTTCGAATGAGGCTTTGCCCATCTTTACTTTGACTCGGGTTGACAGGATATCAGCCCAATCGCACCCGAAGGAGCTGCCTTCTCAAAGTTTCCATTCCAACTGACTTTTGGTGGTGCTCTGATACACCGATTCAGGTTGTAAAGGAAACTAATCTTAAGATATTGAAATGACAATATTATATTTTACCAATTAGATTTTTTCTATAGACCTTCAAGGACGAATCAAATATTATTACACGACTTCTTTCTTCATCCTCCAAAAGTTGTATGTACTCTCTGAATGATGGACTTCTTATCTCAGTCCAGTTTCCTCTTGGAATTTATCTTATTCTCTCCAGTAATTATAAATTTGAAAATTCTCTTCTAGTATTTAGTATTCACATCCTCATTCTGAAAACAGTTGTTTCTCGTTTGAAAGGTAATAATATTTTAAAACCTCTCTAAAGTGTAAACTCTTTGTATAAAATATGAATTGAATAAAAGACATCATTCGAAATTGCCAAAGGCACATGATGGAGTGGGGAATTCGACGCATTACGGAACACGGCTCTTTATCAATGATGGGACATTAGCGAGCTGAAGACCTCCCCCGGGGCAGGAGTTGCGGGGCTTATCATATTGTTTTCAAACTCCATAAATCAGTGACAAGATGCCTCCTACAGGGACTCTGGTAATTTAGACATCAGATGCTAAAACTGAAAGTTGGACAAAGACGACAGGTCCTTGTGCTCTATAAGCTGGGAGTTGTCACAAGGTCGAGATGAGATGAAAAGCTTCCCTAGCAGGCAAAATCTCCTCTCTCCAGAAGGTCCTTTTGAATAATGGAAAAAGGTCAGTTTTCCCCGGAACTCGGCAAATATCCCATCATTCTATGTGTTTATTTATCGAAAAAAGAAAGGTATCCGATGTGTATTTCTTTAATTTCGTCAAATTAAAAAAGTCTAGTGAATCCAACACCCGACTTTAATATACTTCCCTTATAAAGCCGGTTTTCAGAACTTTTTATATTAGATATTGAAAAAATAAATACAATGATAGATAGAGATAGAGAAGTATGTTTATTTTTCAAAATTACAGCAAATAGAAAATAAACAAATGAATTTATATATGTTTTTTAATTGCAATAATTATTGTAATAAATGCATTTATAATTCAATATAATTTATATATGTTTTTGAACCTTGATATTTTTTTCTTGATTATAAATGCAATGAATTGCGTTGAGTTTCGTTTCAAACAATTATTTCAGATTAAATAATATGACTATAGAAATTATTATCTACAACCATCAATTGAGTTTATGCCCGTTTTTTTATTCTGTTCTTTTTTAAAGTTCTTTATCACATTATTTTTAGAAACGGTTAAATATTTGAAATAGACAAAATTAAAGATTCTTAAGAGAAACAAATATTACAAAACTCGGTATTAAAATACTATCAACTTCAGACTTCAACCTAAAAAACCTACACGATATTAGAGCCAATTTAATATCACATCGATGTAGCGAGTTCAATTACAATCACAAAAACAGTTATTGAGAAAATCGTCAATTTTGATAAAAATTTTGCTGTAACATTCAAGGCAACGCTTTTCTAAAATATGTCATTTTAGCTTGTCTTACTACCAAGAAACACGGACATTTTTGGAGATTTCGTTATTTGGACTCAAGACATTATAAAACGTGTATTTCTATCGAAAACAGATTTCGCTTTTTCAAAGATTTCATGATCGCAATAATTTCCCTTTATATATATTCATTATATAGCTAAGTAAAATTAAACATATTATCTTTAGTAGAAGATCATTTTATAACGAAAATATATAAAATTAGCTTTAAAATAATAAAAAAATTATTATTTTATTCATTAAATCTTTCGATGGAAAAAAGTCCTAATTATATTTCGAATAATTAAATAAATGAAAACTGTATCCATTTTTGTGTTTTAATGTATATATATATATATATATATATATACACACACACACAGGGATCACATGTAGCTGGGTGGCTAGCGTAACAGCCTCTCATGCTAAAGGTCACGGGTTCAAACCCACAGGTGGTCCTAGGATTTTTTAATGGGAGTAAAAAATCCTTAGTTACGCCGTCCTTCGGAGGGGACGTTAAAAGGTGGTCCCGAGCCTGTGCGATGTCAGGTACTCGTTAAAGATCCCTATCCTAATAAAACCTGGATAGGCAAAATTTAGGACTCCCACTGTAGCATCGTCCGATTAGCCATAGTAGCATAAAGTGACGTTAAATAAATAAACAAACAAACACACACACACATGTATATACAGTAACTACGTTTGCATTTTATTTCCATATAATTGCATGGTCTTATGTTGAATTGCTTTAATGCTTCGAAAGTCATGGAGTAGGGTCATTAATTGACCTGTGTTCACAAAGAAAGCTCACAAAAATCAACAAATGAGTCTGGCTAAACAACTTAGGCAAATTAATTTTGAAAACGTATTTACACGGAGGTGTATTTGTTCAGAAACAACAGAAACAAACGTGGAATGTTTTAACTAGAGAGAACAGGTTTATCCTCAGTTCGGATTTGCACACATCAAAGCCTATCCTTGTATCCCACTAAAGCAGCGAAAAATAAATAAAAAGAACAAAAATTACACTATAGTCAATTAAGTAATATATCAAAATGAGCTGTGGAGATATTCTGTCCCTGTAAAAAAATAGTAATAAAAACCACGTAATCGTTTTTTAATGTTTTGCTAAAGGTCTGTAGGTTTAGATAATAACAAATATTTCCTTGTTTTACTAAAGATTTGTGGATTTTAAGCCTTGTGGGCACATGAAACTACGAATTCATGTCTGTTCTTGGTTTATTTTTTTCAGAAGATCCATTTATATTAAAATTTCGTACATTCAAAATCATTGTTAAAGGAATGAAGGAAGAAAATCAGTAGGTGGAAAATAATTAACATTAACATTATGAAGTTTTTAAGAATGAAGGCAATGTAAAGCTGATTTCGTTATTTAATATATATATATAATATATATATATATATATATATATATATATATATATATATATATATATATATATATATATGCCACCTTTTCCTCCTTCAAGGAGGGTTATCGGGAATAGATGGGGACTAGAGGTTATGAAACAACTATAATATAGACCTGAAAGCTGATGAAACTAACTATTTCTTCTTTTTTTAAAATATTTATTAAATAATAATAATAAATCTTTATTTATTCTGGTACTAGTCCCCTTAGAATAACATAACAATAAAATTCAAATAAACAATTTATTGAGATGTAATAAAATTTGTTTCAAAATGAACAGTAGTAATAGTGATGTGAGATCACATTCATTCAATGTACACAGAAAATAATGATAAAATCAAATTACATAAAACTAAAAAATAATAATTTATAAAAAAACAAAAACATATCAAAACAACAACCTGTAATTAAGACAAATAAAGAAGTTGGCAAATAAATAAACATCAAACAAACAATCATAACTATATATAATCTGCAAAAGGGACCTCAGACTGGGTGGAGGCAAAAACGGAATCCAAGAGATCCCAGGCACTCTCTCTCAGCCCCATCACCAGTCGAGGCTGAGTTAAAGCGCAGTAGCCACAAACATACAGTACATGAGAACTATTTCTGGAACTCCATGATCATCTCTTTGAAGTAAATTTCTGCTTTTCGCTCTAAACATCATGAATATTAATCAAATATGAGATTTAATGCCATTAAGTAACCCCAAGTTTTGATTAAATGATGAGAAGGAAATTAAATAACTAACATCACTTGGCGGAATCCAGCTCCGCTCTAATTTTTCTCAATTAAAATTCCTTAAATCTCAAGCCCTTCCCTCCCCGCTGCTCTTAATGTTGGGCCTCAATGACATATTGACGCGCGGCAGATAGCAACCCGCGACCCTCCTAGCAGGCGACCCGCGACCCTCGTAGCAGCCACTAAGTGTCCATTACGCTAACTTTCGGATTGCTCAACTCGGCTGGGACAGTGCTTATAGAAGTTGGCCACCAGATCGGAGCCTACTTACTTAGGATTAAGCAGCAAATGCTTTTCCATTTCAAGTTGAGATTCCTCCTTTCTCCTTGGCCATTTTCCGACCTCTTCCTCCTAAAATGGGCGGGCAAGTTATTTAAACTACGGGTCCTCTAGCTGCCCAAAGTAAAATGAACGTTTAACATAAATGCTACAGAAATTTATGCTCATTAAACCTTCTTACAAAAGCTCGCTTTTCAGAACTATTCACAAAATTCTGAATTTAATACATTTTCAGAGATACATCGAGTTCTCCATTAGTATTGAGAATAAGGTTAAATATTCTTGACCTAGATAATATACTAAATGTTTCTAGGATAAAACTACTTTTTATGGAAATAGCTTATGCTTTAAAAAGGCAAATATATGAATGTATTGCTTGACTATTATGTAGAAAAAAAGTGTATGAATCATGAAAATTGGTAAAAGAGAGGTAGGAATGTAAGATATCCTATCGATTCTAGCGGATACATGTATCATTGTAACAATCAATATTTTCCAAGTGTAAAGAAAATATACAGACTGGAGTATAGCATTATTAAAGAAGGTGAGAAATTTGATACCTTTCAAGGAAACTGTTTTAATATATCGGAAGGAATCGTCCTGGTGTTTTTCGGGGTTGCAATAACAAATTAATCATAGAGTTTAAAGATTCCTACAAAGAATAAAATTTAGCCTATAATACCCCAAGTTTTGTTACAATGCTCTTAGTTATAAATTAATTATCAATTATACTGCTAGTTCGTTTCAGCAAAGGTCTTCCTTCAAAGAGAGTTGGAGCTTTGCAGGGAATGGGTCCCACCTCTCACCTCGAGAAATCTCTTTATCTCTTCATTTGACGACCTCCTCTTCTCAATTTCTACCATCAATCATCTTTGCGCCACCAAGATGACCAGCCCATTTTCAAATCATTTTTATTATTTGAAAAAAATGTATCTTTGAGGCCTGTTTCGAATTTTAGCTTTACAAGTCTTACCTTAATGTTACCGTAATGTCATAAAAGATATAGTACAACTTCCTCTCTTCTTCGGTGACTTAGATCCATTGACAGGGGTAGACGAAAATAAAAATTGTGATCTAAAAAGACTGTACTATACTATTGTAAAAATTGAAAAACCTTACACAAAGAGAGAATTTTTGATCAGTGTAAAAATGGTCATACCAAAACTTACTGTCATCAATGCTACGTGAACAGCACAAGTCTGTGGAATGTAAAAAAACAAAGCCAACAGCTGCTGTTTGTGCTCATTACCTCAAGGACGACCCGCCTAACTACAAAGGATACCAAATCTAGAAGAGAACCCTCAAAACTAGTCGATGCCAATAAGTTACTTGGAGAACAATTCCATTAGAACCTTCTTCATCATCCTAACCTTCTAGCCTTATCCATCTCCAGTTTTATCCACCCCTACAATCCTCCTCGAAGATTGTAACGGCAGTAGCCCCGCGGCGTTTTGTAACCATCTATACTGGAGTTCTGACACTGGTCAGATCCTCCACTCATGTGCTGTATGTCTGTGACTATTGCGCCCAAACTCAGCACCCACCGGCTCACACCAGTGATGCGGCTGGGAGAGAGGCGCTGGGATTTCTTGGATTAAGCCCTTTCTTCCTCTTTTAAAGAATTTCCTGAGTTTATAATTACCTTTCTCATGAATGTACGTCATAAAAAAGAGAAAAAAAAATCGAAACTTTTTTTTTTTTTGGTGTTTTTAATACGTTTACAGTGAATACTTTTTTATTTTTTTTTACTTTAATGGAACAAAAGAAACGACAAATTATAAAATATGAGGCTTATTTCAGGGTTTTGCCGTAATTAATGTTAAAAAATGTGGTACTTTAAATCAATAAGCGATCAAATCTTACGGTATTTTAGTACCATACAGTATTAAGAAAAATCTAAAAACAAATGTTTCAAATAAATTTTTTTATGATTTTTTTTTTAAATCTTATATATGAACAGTTCGTGTTCAATATTTTTACAGATAGTTCAATGTTTCTAAAATACAAGATGTGTAATAAAGTAAAAATAAATTTTGATTGAATCAGTTTATGTCTTATTATCTTATTATTACTTCAAAGCCTATAAAACACATGATAATATGAAAAATACCATACGTAAGCACAGTGCGAATGAGATATTAAGTATTTAATGGCGTAAAGAAATTTGAGGTAATGACAAACTGAATTGGTATTCTCTATAACCTGTAATTTTACGTTATAAAAATACTTTTTTTTCTCGCTTTACGCTTACGTATTACGTGTATATTATAAGTATATTCATAATAAATATTATACCATTAAATAACTCTCAAATAACTCATATAAAAAATAAATTTATTGTGGCAACTTCCCAAAAATACAAACCTCAATTCGAAGTCGATGGTAAAATACAATAACCATAATTTCTCTTATTGCAGGGATTTCATTTGATATATAATATGCTTATGTGTTTGTCAGGCTTGACCCAAGTTTCAATTCCATATAGGGCAGCCAAATGAAATAATATTATACGAAAATTTAGGATTTCATTTAATTATTTAGCTTCCGTTTGACTACGATAACCTTTATTTTTTTTTATTCATTTCTTTATCGATTTACAACTGTACTGATTAATACTAATTGAAACTAGTGGGTGTAGAGTTTGTCATAAAAGGATTGGTACCTGGTTCGGGCCAAATAATTTACATAAGGAATATTAAGGTCTTAATGGATGAGCTTATACGTGACAAAGTAGTGTTGAGGATTTTTCGAAGGGTTTGGATTGTAAGAATTGAAGGTGGGAAGAATTTTATGGTTTAGTGGAGCCCCAAAGCTGAACCCCGTAAGTCCAGATAGGTCTTGAGATGGTCATGTAGATAAGTCTTTCGTAGTTAAGTAGAAGGTTAGAGCGTCTGTCTAGTAAGTGTTGAAGAGACCAAAAGCGGCGAGCAGTTTCTAGACGTTTCAGTCTAGTGTGGGGATTCCATGTTAGACGTTTGTCAAGTAGAAGTCCTACAAAGCGGATCTGTTAACCTGGAACAAGCGGAATATTATTAAAGGATACTGTAGGGCAGGATGCCATAGGTTCACGACGAAGGGTAAAGGTTATTTGGTAGGTTTTGTTGGAATTTATTTTGATTCGCCTATTCTGACACCATACCTCAAGGACTCTGATGTGGGATTGGAGAGTTTGAGAAGCAACAGTTGGATCGTTATAGACTGATAACATACAGTATAACATATATGATGTATAGACTGTGTAAAGAATTGGTCCAAGGAGACTGCCTTGAGAAACACCAGCAGACTGAGTAAAAATGGAGGGATGGGAACTATTGTTATTTATTTTAAACGATCTGTCAGAAAGGTAAGACTGGACAATGAGGAAGTAAGTTGGAGGCAGGAATTTGCGGAGTTTGTACAGCAGTCCTAGGTGCCAGACTCTGTCAAATGCATATCCTTTTTAATCTTATCTTGAAACAGCCGCGGCGATTCGAGGAGCCCAGAAGCGGATCTCGACCGAGAGCCTAGTCATCGGGAAGTTCCGCTTTGGCTTCTAGAAAACCACGTGATAACACTATACTGAGCAGATCTGCACGAAATCAATGTACGATCAATGTTCAGTTGTGCCATCACCTGACACACACTTCTGAGTGTTCAGAGTTCTGCGCATGCGCATGTGTATAGCAGTCATCTTTCAAATCGGCTCTTGGATTTCATGCTTTTTCAGTTTGAATTCTCTTCAGTGCAATCTTGAAAACATCACCAGACTACAGGATAACAACAGCAGTAAATATTGGAGCAAACAACAGTAAGTTTTGTTACAATTTACGGTGTAAAGTGAATGCTGGGTAACCTCTTCACATCAGCTGATTGCCAATAGCTCGGCAAGGCCGGGATTGGTTTTCTTTTCTTTAGTTATTGTTTTATTACCAACATCTAGTTATTTTCTTATTATCTTCTTCACATGAAATGCGATATTTTCACCAATTGATGTCCTCCAAAGCATCAACTAAAAGATCTAGATCTAGTGGTTCAATCACGTCTCCCATAAAACAAAGACCCCGCCGTGATACTAATAAAAAATTAAATCAACAAGCAACCCCTTCAGGTTCTAATACAGAATCTGAACCACAGACTGGCACATCGTCACAGGGGATGACTGACGAATCTCCGTTTTTCACCCCAAATCCTTTTCAAATCCTACATAATGAAAAAGAAAACATGGAATCTGCTCCTACACCCAGTGAACCACGGCCTCCACCGATATTTGTCAAAAATATTAAAAATTTCCAGTTGTTATGTGCGCAATTAAACAAGATTACCGAATCCACCAGCTACTACTGTATGAGTAGAATCAAAGACACCAAAATATCACCGACCACCGCCGAGGCATATAGAAAAATTGTGAAATACCTAACTGAAACTAAAGCGGATTTTCACACTTATCAGCTACGGCAAGAGAGAGCTCTTAGTGTTGTGATCAGAAATCTACACCCTTCAACACCAGTTGACGCTATCAAAGAAGAACTCATGGAGATGGGTTACAAAGTGCGACAAGTCACTAATGTCATAAAAGATAGAGTTCAACTGCCTCTATTCTTCGCTGACTTGGAACCATTAGCAGGAGTAGAAAAAATTTATGATCTAAAAAGACTGTATTATACAAGTGTAAGAGTCGAAAAACCTTATACAAAGAGAGAAATTGTTCAGTGTTACAATTGTCAGGCGTATGGTCATACCAGAAGTTACTGTCACCACATACCACGCAGCGTGAAATGCGGTGAACAGCACAAGTCTGTGGAATGTACAAAACCGAAGTCAACACCCGCTGTATGTGCTCATTGCCTCAAGGACCACCCGGCCAACTACAAAGGATGCCAAATCTATAAGGAGCTAAGGACCAGGTATCAAAAACCCCAAGTACTGGATGAAACAACAAGACAGGCTAGAACTAGAAGAGAACCCTCAAAATTAATCGATGCCAATGTATCATTTGCCCACTTACTTGGAGGTGGGAACCAATGTACTGAAGCCGAGGCCCTGCCGGAACTACAAAATGTACCTCAATATCCTCAATCCATTCCACAAATACCTCTTCCTCAAAACGTAATCAGTCCTAAAAATCCTCATCCACAACAAATCTCTCATATTCCCCCTCCTTCAAATGCCACAGATCTTACCAGTTTGATGACATCCTTCATTTCCGAAATCAAATCCCTTGTCATGCCCCTAATAACAATCCTCACGAATCTTGTATCAAATCTTATTCCTAACTTAAAAAATCCATAAATGACCTCACCTAACTCCTTATCTATTCTCCTATGGAATGCGAATGGTGTTAGAACTCACACTGACGAACTTACAGCCTTACTCCAAGACAAAAAAGTTGACGTTGCACTCATTACTGAAACTAGACTAACCACTAAACAGTACTTCAAAATACCTGAATACACAACATACCGGACAGACCATCCAGACGGCAAAGCCCATGCCGGTACTGCTGTCATTGTCAACCGATCCCTCTCCCATCACTTACACCCACTTCCCGCCCACGATTTCCTACAAGCCACCTCTATTATAATCAAGACCTTTTCCTTTCCGCTAGTCATCGCATCAGCATATTGCCCTCCTAAAAATTCTATTTCTATTACCCAATTTGGTTCCTTTCTCAACTCATTGGGAAATCACTTTATTCTGGGTGCAGAATTAAACGCGAAGCACCAACAATGGGGTTGCAGAACCACAAATACTCGTGGACGGACATTGCAGTCTGCACTCAACTCCAGACGCCTTAATCTCCTACCTCCGATTCCCCTACCTACTGGCCAACAGATCCTAACCGTAATCCAGACATCCTCGACTTCTTCATCCACAGCGGATTAGGTTCCATGAACTATTCCGTAACTCGCCTTGATGAACTATCCTCTGATCATAGTCCATTAATCCTAAATGTATCCATGACTCCTATTCCGAAACCTTTCCCACCGTCATTCATCAGAGGCCCCATCAACTGGAACCTCTTCCGCGAAATCCTCACCAATGATATCGACCTTAGAGTAACTCTCAAAACCCCTTCTGACCTTGATGATGCCGTATATTCCTTTACAACCTTGATTCAACAAGCTGCCTGGACTGCCTCCTTTCCTAAACAATCCCAAATTATTCCTTACAAATGCCATTTACCACAACACCTGACAGACCTCATCAACACCAAACGCCGAGCCAGAGCATTATGGCAACGCACCCGCCACCCAAAAGATCGCCGCTCTTATAACTTTTATTGTAGAAAATTAAAGCGGGAGTTGGCGACCTTTCGTTCCCAATCCTACAATTCCTACCTCTCCTCTCTCTCGACTCGTGACAATTCCCTGTGGAATGTCACGAAGAGAATCCTGAATACTCACACGATTTCCCATCCTCTCCTGCGCGGTGATAGTTCCTGGGCTGCTTCTGACAAGGATAAGGCCCAGGAATTTGCACAGCACCTTTCCAAAGTTTTCACTCCTCATCCTGAGTTGAATCCAAACCATACTTCAACAGTTGAACAGTTCCTTACTTCGCCAATACCACTCTCCTTACCTCCTAAAGCAGTTAATCCCTCTGAGGTCAAATATCTTCTTAAAAAGCTTCCTCTCCGTAAATCCCCTGGATATGATCTCCTCACGCCTCAGATCTTAAGACAACTTCCACAGAAAGCCATTACATTCCTTACATATCTTTATAACAGTATCCTACGCACTACCTATTTTCCTCTCTTATGGAAACATTCAACTATCATCCTTTTCCTGAAACCAGGCAAACCTTCCAACAGCACGTCATCTTACAGACCTATTAGCCTACTTCCGATCCTCTCAAAAATTTTCGAAAAGCTCCTACTAAAACGAATCCTAGATAAATTTAAAAATTTTCCTTCGCATCAGTTTGGATTTCGTTCTCAACATTCCACAGTTCAGCAAGAACTCCGAGTTGTGGATCACATTTCCTCTGCCCTTGAGTGCAAGAGTATTGTTCGGGTGCCTTTCTGGACATAGCTCAAGCTTTTGACCGGGTGTGGCACCCGGGATTGCTCTTTAAGCTCAAAACCCATTTACCTCAATCCTTATACCTAATCCTCCGATCCTATTTATCAAACCGCTCCTTCCGAGTTCGCTGTGGTTCCGAATTTTCCAAACATTATACTGTTGAGGCCGGTGTTCCTCAAGGCAGCGTCTTAGGACCGGTCCTCTACATCCTCTACACCGCCGATATCCCTACCGATCCCGATACCTTTCTGGCAACATTTGCTGACGACACAGCCATTTTATCATCCAATTCCGATCCTGAAGTAGCATCTCTAAATCTCCAAAGGCACATTTCCCTTGTCGAAGACTGGTGTAAGGCTTGGCGAATTAAGGTGAACGAAAGCAAATGTACACACGTCACCTTCACCCTTCGACGTAAATCCTGTCCAACAGTAAAATTCAATTCCATACCGCTTCCTTCCTCAGACACAGTCCGGTACCTTGGCTTTTTACTAGACAAAAGACTGACGTGGAACCCACATACGAGACTTAAAAGGATAGAACTCAACCGCAGATTCGGCCGGTTATACAAATTACTAAACAGAAAATCTCATCTTACAGTCGACAACAAATTACTAATATATAAGACAGTACTGAAACCTATATGGACCTACGGACTTGAACTATGGGGGACAACTAAACATTCTAACATCAAACGTATCCAATCCTTCCAATCCAAAGTCCTCCGAAAAATTTAGTTAATGCTCCTTATTACGTTACCAACTGTACCCTACACCATGACCTTAATATTCCATTTATTTTAGATCTGGTACCATCCAAATTCTCCAAATTCCATCAGAACCTTCTTCATCATCCTAATCCTCTTGCTCAATCGCTTTCCAGCTTCACCCATCCCTACAATCCTCCTCGAAGATTGAAACGGCAGTGGCCCCGCGACGTTTTGTAAACATTTATCTGGAGTTCTGACACTGGTCAGATCCTCCACTCATGTACTGTATGTTTGTGGCTATTCCGCTCTGGCTCGGCCTCCACTGGCATACACCGGTGAGGCGCTGAGTGGGAGGCGCTGGGATCTCTAGGATTCCGCTTCTCCCCCCACTTGTGGGGGGAGCAGCCGAGTCTAGGGTTCCTTTGGCTGATTGTATATATTGTATATAGTTAAGTATGCTTGTATGATTTTTATTTATTTCCCAACTTGTATTTATCTCTACTACAGGTTGTTGTTTTGATTTGTTTCTTGTTGCTTTTTTTTTGTATATATTTGAATTTATTTATTTCCGATTTTATGTAAATTGACTTTATCATTATTGGCTGTATATATTGTATGAATGTGTACTACATCTCTATTACTACTGTTCATTATGCAACAAACTGTAATATTTCTCAATAAAAAAAAGAAAAAGTTTAATCTTATCAATGCTTCATTTAATTCGTTAATTGTCGACTTTTAATAGTATCTCGACTTTTCTGATTATTTCCTAACTCATCAATTAAAATTGACGTTTTCATATTTCCTTGATTTATTTGTGAGCCATTTATAGATATTTAAGATTTTAATATTAAAATATAATTTGATTTGTTTAAAAAAAAATTAAAGAATTTCAATTTGTTTCCATGAAAACATTTATATTATTTAATCTGAAAAATAATCTAACACTAAAAATTATTATCTATAAAAAGTAATTAGTTTTATCCGCTTTTCATCATTCCCCATTTTCCCATACAACATTGTAAATAAGATAACGTTTACACAAGATAACGGTATATTATACATCTACAGTCGTGGTCATAGAAATTGCATCACTCAATAAAACAATTTTCTCCATAATGTTTTTAAAAATGCTGAGTACACAATGAAACAATATTATATCTTCAAAATTAAATTAAGACACATAAAAATTCATGAAAGTGTATAGACATCTAAATTTTCTTGTAAAGTGAATTTTAACATTAATTTTCAAAACTATGACCATAGTTTGTGCCACCGCTATTTTCCGTGAAGATTCTTCCACTTCATTTAACCTCACAATGTTCAATTTTTCTGATAGCAAAACACCTAAAATTCGAAATAATAACGTATGTTATCCTGGTGGTAGTTAACAGTACTAACCAAGAAATAAAGAAATCTTATTGGTTTTTTAATAAGTAGGCTAAAGCAAAAATATTCGATTGGATCCATTTTTACACAATAAAAAATAGAAGCATAAGCGATGCGATTTCTATGACCATGACTTTGTATTAGTATTCTTGAACTTAACATATCTCCTGAAAGCTAGTCATTATTGGTAGATGATTTAATCTAAAATAAATATTTACATTAAAACTCAATGTAAATGTAACATTCGTGGGTTTTTTTTAGTTTTTTATTACTTTATAAAGTGGTAATTATAAATAAAATAAATAAGAAAGAGCTTGAGAAATGCTTTTCCCTACCCAAGGAGACCCTAGGTGGAGGAAGAAGATGAGGCCTGAGGATTGGTTTCCTTGCCCTGGGGATCCCTTCCAAAGCCCACCTCCCATAAAATATATAAGACCATGAGGCAAGGAAAACCGTTAGGTCTGATCAATGTCCGGTTTACTACCTCGCTAATCTGACACAATACCACCTTACCCATCTAATATGTCCTATCAGCGGAGCAAGTATGAGTTTGCTATATAAAAATTGAAAATGGAAACCTGATGAATTCCTCTTTATAAAAGTTGACTTTTTGGAATCTCTTTTGTTTTTCTTTAAATATTTACCATTGATTCGAAGATTTTTCTTCTATGAATACAATGTATTAAAGGAGTTGGGAAACACAAAACAATGATTAAGAAGTATTTAGAGGGAATGGAGGAAGATAAGATGCCTCTCGCGGTACACCTAAGTATAGCTTTGTAAGAACCTCGTAAGGCCTGTTCTGATCTATACGTCAGAGAGTAAGACAGTCTTCCAAGCTTGAAAATTGTCGCTTCTAAAATTTAAGGGGCGGAACCTTACAGGAATCTTTGCTCCATTCCTCAGTGATAATGTTTGCTGACAAAGAACGAATGCTCAATTGGAAGAAATATATAATATTACAAATGTCTTCAGAATTATAAAGATAGCAAAGCTTCGCTGAGCAGCTCATGTTTCTCTAATGAGATCTCAAAGAGACTTCCGGAAAGGCTCTTCAGTAAGAGAAGGATTAGAAGAATGTAGAAGAAACTGGAAGACAGTGGCCACGAAACAAGAAGACTGGCGGTTGATATTTAGGCCTTGAGGCCGTAGCTTTGGAAGAGAATTGGAAAAGTAATAATCCTATAATAGAGCAATAGAGTTCTGTTCTCTGTAAAATAATTACATGCAAGCATGTAGCAATGAAGATGAACTCCGGTAACAAAATGGAAAGTTCTAAGTCGATTCTTTTGATGATGGAGGGGGGGGGGGAGACGAGAAAAATTATTTCCTTCCAGAGTCTGTAGAAAACAAGTTCAAAATAGCTCTTCGCTCTATTTTTCGGCATGAACTCAAAAATATTTAAGAAAGAATTTTTTTACCAAAACGAAACCTTGGGAGAATCGTAAGGAATCCAGTACACATAGCTGACAAGGGCAAGTCCGAGATAAAGCTCAGAGATCGCTTTGCGGCAGGGGCCGGCTACGAATTGCATTGATGGCCGCAGGGCAAAGGTTTCAGAGGAAATGAGGAAATAAAAAGAGAAGTGATCAAACAGATAGTTCAAACTGATCTAGTATTGCAAGCTTATTAACACTATTCAATTTTCCTATTTAATTTAGGGGAGATGTAATATTTTTGCAGTTGCTAAAGAGAATATATATATATATATATATATTATATATATATATATATATATATATATATATATATATATATATATATATAGTAAATAATAAACTCTCATGTATATATTTACGAGCCTACTTCCGTTAAGATCCTTTTTGTAAATGATGAATAAAGAGGACGTTAAGAGAGAGAGGGCTGTTGAAATAAGACCTTGGAGCGTTGTAAGGACCCCGTTAGGGAGAGGCTTACCGTCACTAAGATATACGGTTGGTTCGGACTTTATAAGAAGTTGCAAGTGGGCCTGGCTAAAGTTGTTCCTGCCGCGGCCTCACATGGGGCACAACTTACATCGTAAAGTTCTCTAACCACAAATTATAAACTCAGCGCCCCAGTACCACTCATACCCGTTCCCATTAAGGGATTAGTTTCTCTGGAAAGCTCCCGCGATTTTGGTTTTTAGATTTTTTCCTTTCTAAACTTCTGTTAGATATATATGCAACTGGTGGACCCACCCCTGCTTCGCACGGGTGCAGGTTGAATGAGTTGTCATTTTTTTATTTTTTTTTTTTATATTTTATTTAAATTTAAAACTGGATATATTATAATAACTAAATACAATAGTATAATACATCAAGTAAATATTCTGATAAAATATATGTAAATGAAAAACGTGAAGATAAACTGCCCATGGACAGCACTCTAATAAGCAATCTAACCAAAAAGGTCTAGAGGCCTTCTTCTCTTCAGACGCCTCGGTGGATTATCAGGAATTGTAGAGGAAGAAAGAATTGAAACTAGTGGATTAAAGTGGGAATGGAGTTGGTCATGGCAGGAATGATACCTGGCACAGCCAAATCAGCTATTTACGGAACATGGAGGTCTTTAGGAATGATTTTATTCGTGACAAAGTGAGGATCGTTGAGGATTTTACGAAGAATATTGGATTGTAAAGATTGGATGGGAAGAATTAGATGGTTTAGTAGAGTCCCATAGCTCAACTCTGTAGTTCCAGATAGGCCTAATGATTGTCATGTAAATAAGTCTTTGGTAGTTAAGTGAAAGGTTAGAGCGTCTGTTTAGTAATTGTTGGAGTAGCCGTCGAGCAGTTTCTTGTCTTTTCAGTCTGTATGCGGATTCCATGTAAGGCGTTTGTTAAGCAGGAGTTCTAAATGGATCTGTTCTACCGAGACAAGCGGAATATCATTAAAGGACACTGTAGGGCAGGATGTCATAGGTTTTTGACGAAGGGAAAAGGTAATATGATAGTATTTATTGGAATTGATTTTATTTCTCCAATTCTTACACCTACCTATTGAAGAGTTTGAGAGACAATACTAGGATCATTATTAACTGATAGCACGCAAGTGTCATCGGCATTGGTAGAAAGGAATGTGTTCGGATGGGTAGGGATATCAGCTGTATAAACTATGTAAAGGATGGGTCCTAGGATGCTGCCTTGAGGAACACCAGCAGCCTGGGTAAAAAGAGATGAATAGGAACGATTGTGGTTTATTTTGAATTATCTGTCGGAGAGGTAGGACTGGATGACTAGGAAGTATGTAAGAGGTAGGAATTTACGGAGTTTATACAGCAGTCCTGGGTGCCAGAATCGATCGAAGGCCGAGATGTCATTTATGCTTAAAACACGTCTGTCTGACTGATTTAGAGTTTATTGCTTTGAGAATTTTAGCTTATCGTAAAAAAAGTACTATTAGTAAGGTATATTTTATAAGGTCTATTCATTATTATATTTAACCATCGGCAGAAATGAAAAACATAAATCAAACTTAGTTATGTTTATTTGTTTGCTATTTTAAAGTGAAGGAAGGTGACGGAAAACTTGATTGCTATGTACTTGTTAAAAAAAACTACAGAAATAATAATCGTTTCTATTTAATTGGGTTATTACTATTTTATATTTAAAATGCATTTTAGAGTTTAAATTAATTTTCATAGGAATCCAATTTATTTTATATTGAAACATCAGTTTTATGAAATATTAGTAAATTTAAAATAATAAGTGAGACGTTGATTTCCAAAAGGTACTAAAGGAAATTTTTTACGATATTGATTTTTTTACATATTTGTATTCTCGTCATTTAGATTTTTTAAAATATTCTATTTGATCTTATCTAATGAACTCTCAAGACCTTAATAAACGCGATTTAGAAATGCTGGCCATTTTCTGAAAGTACTAATGACGCATTTATTTTCGTTCTAAATCATTATTAAAAAATTCATTTCATAACTTTAATATGATGTTATTATTATAGTAAAAAAATAATTCTAAATTTTAATGCCAAAAGACCCAAATTAGTTGGTTTAATAATATAATAATGAGAGATTTTTGCGCTTCCTGTAAAACTTCCTAGAATGGATATAGTACCTTTTGGAAAGCAACGTCTCAATTAACAATGTTAGTTTATAGATTTATATCAACTTACCATTTATGCTAACAACTTAGTTACAATTCAATATATAATATTGTTTCTAAAATCTGGCATACTAAATGGATGATCTTGTAAGACGATAGTAACATTTAGAATATAATAGAATAGAAGATAAACATTATTTTGGGACATCTTCCCTTAAGAATAACATTGGTGTTACAAATAAATATAGCTCTTCTGGCCAGAATACATTAGATAGATTGAATTATTTTCATAAGCAAAGAAGCTTAAAAAAAAATAAAACATATATATATAAATATATATATATATATATATATATATATATATATAAACACACACACACACACACACACATACAAATCACACAATAATAATAATAATGATAATAAATACAATAGAATGAAATAAAAAAGGCTAATTTTGTACAAAAACAAAAGCAAAATAAAATAAACATTTATATCATTATAATGATTAAGTTCTATGATCAAATATCAGATTTAAGATCAACAAGCGTCTGTGAGGGATAATAGGTATCGATAAGGAAGAAGGACGACGTATATTGGAAGGAATGGAATTCCAGAATGCAGTGGAATGGGCAAGAAAGGACCGACCAAGGCTTTAGCATCATTAACCTCCCGCTTTACCAATAAAATATGTTCATAATCTTATGGACTTACAACAAAGTTATCCGAACTTCTACGATCTTTTTTATTGCATATTTACTTTTCTAATGTCTTGCTCTTCCCAACGGTATATTTTACGTCTATATTAGTACTTATAATTCAGGAATAATATTGTGATGACTTGGTTACAGAGTTTTATTTTTTCCGTTTAAAGAAAAACCAATTGCAATGTATTTTCCTTATAAGCCTTTAGCAAAGAATTCCCTAAATGATGGTGAAAACCGTATTAAAATCCGTCTCATGGTTTAGAAGGAGTTAGCGAAAACCAAATTATTTTATATATCGGCCGACTGAGAGGCGCTGGGAACTCCTGGCATTGTGCCTCGCCATCCACTTCCGAGTGTAGGGGCTTCATTCGGCGTTCCCAGGCTGTATGCAAATATTGTATATATGTATGAATGTGGCCAAAATTATATTTATTTAATTTAAATTTTCTTTCCATTTGTTATTTATGTTTACTTATTTTATTTTTTGTTTTATCTGTACATATGGTATGAGTGACTTCTTTTAGCTCAAATACCTATTCCCCTAGGTAGTGGCAGACTGTATTATTTCTCAATAAAGCAATATTAAGTATTTTATATATATAGAAAAGATATATAATTGCCATACAGCGAAGGACGGTCCTCTTAAAGGTTATTAGGACTACTGAAAATAAAAGGTGTGTTCATAGAATGTGTCAGACAAAAAATTTAAATAGTTTTATGCGCTTCACAAATATCTTATGTTGCACCACCCGTTGGGAAACATAGATACTGCAGACGATGAACCAGCTGTAATTATTTATAAAATATAAAAAGATTATAATTGAAATAATACTAAATCATACTCATTAATTCTAATGACGTAAATTGAAAAGATTTATTAGCGAGGTGTCAATCAAGTTCGTATGTGCTATATGTACCTGAAACGCCATGTAATTACAATAATAATCAAGACATTACGGGTGTGAAGCCGCATTGCGACCATCCCTGTCATACACAAAGCTCTACCCAATATTATTCACCTGGAACAAACCTGAGCATTACGCTAAGTTTGTGTGTGTAGGAGCGTGTGCTTGTGACATTTATATTTGTCTTTAAAACCACGGGCTTGTTTATATATATTTTCGTATTCACACTGACATAAGCTTTAAGGTAGCTGTTATTTTCATTTGATTGTCATCTAAAAGAATTAATCAATTTTCATTCTGACACGATTTCCGTGGAATGCCTCTAAGAGACTTTCCAAATAAATCTGAAACTAACAAACCTGTACAGAAGTTTAAATGCAAAAATTTATTCTCCAAACGACCCTATAGCTTCTACAGCTAAAGTAAACTAACATTCCATCCAATGATTTCCTATAAAATCTAACATTTTTGTGTGATTTGTCGGTTAGGCAATGTATTTTTTGTATACAGTAAACCTAAGAAATAACTTCTTTGGTAGACATACTAAATAAAAAAAGCATTCAAGATGTACAAGTGAGAACGAACAATTGGCATAGAGGGTTGGCGTGAACGAAACTTCGCTACGGTCGTATTATTTATGATTTATGAGCCGTTTAAACACCATTCATTTTTTATTAATGGTATTATTAGCAATTCTTTAGCTCATTTATAAGTCATAAAAACGTGAATGTTTTGTTAATAAAATTAGAAAAAATATCTGTGGTATGGTATATATATATATATATACTTTTTCCATTTGTTTATAAACCCTATTAGAAAACTTCAATTATCAAAGAAGGAGTTTGCGAATTTTTAAAAAATGTCATGCAACTTATAATATATTTGCATAACTAATTATGTACATAACATGTGTGAAATTCTTTAAAAATTTTAGTTTTACTGACAAAATTTCAAAACCGTACATTGATTTATACACTGTTGACAATTTTCTTGGACAACATTTTCATAGAAAATAAGTTTTATGTCAAGTTAATGTTCTCAGATGCAAACACATAAAATACGGCCCCAAAATGATCGTATCTTTTTAGGCTTAATGATGGTCCATAATGGGGGTCAAAACGTTGGTTTTCAATAAATAGTTGAAACTATTTAATTTTCTTATTTACTGACCGGAATAATTTCTTCCAATAATTGAAAATGTTTCCATTAGTTTCCAACTCTTCGACAAAAATATTTTTTTTTGGTTATCAAGTAGCCTTGCTTGAAATATATGCACAAATACATCCAATAAAAATATTTAACGGGAGAATTTGTTCAGGTTGAAGTCAATAAAACACACAATTAAGTATAAACTTAATTTACTGGTATCCTCATACAAGACTTAAACGACAGGAAACTGCTCGTAGATATCGACTATTAAAACACTTACTTGACAAACGATCAAAACTCCCCCTTTACTTCATAAAACTCATTTACACAACCATTATTAGACCTATCTGGACTTATGGCATAGAGCTATGGGGCTCCACTAAACCATCGAATCCTCCCGCATCCAATCCTTGCAATCCAAAATCCTTTGTCAAATCCTAGACGCTCCTTACTTTGTTACCAACAAACTCGTCCATAGAGACCTGAATATCCCACTAATTACAGAAATCGCTCAAAAAAGATACACCTCCTTTCATTTCAAATTACCCGCCCATACAAACCCGCTTGTCCGCATCCTCTCATC
Source organism: Piezodorus guildinii (assembly GCA_023052935.1). Classification (NCBI taxonomy): domain Eukaryota; kingdom Metazoa; phylum Arthropoda; class Insecta; order Hemiptera; family Pentatomidae; genus Piezodorus; species Piezodorus guildinii. Next base: position 110,852,175 of record CM041295.1, read on the forward strand.
GACATATATTCCCGATAATCCCCGAGGCGTCTGAAAAGACGGTGGACCTCGAGACCTGCTGAACAAATAAACATTGAAGTGCTACCGCTGGGTAGATTCTTCTCATGTCTTTTTCGAGCCAATTGTCTGTTGTTAGCATATTTACTTATTGTACTATGTAAATTGTACAGTTGTAAATATCAATAAAAGAATTAAAAAAAAAAAAAATTACTGGTGCCGATGTTTCGGCAAACAAAGAAAAATAATAATTTTACAATGGAAATATAAATTAGACAGTTTATATAATCTCCTCTAAACTCCTATGGAATGGCTTCTAGTATAGAAAAGGTCAACTGTTCCTTCTACAGAGCTTTTATCAGAAATATTACGTCCATTTCTCCTTTAAAATAATTAATTGATATTATGAAACAATCTACCCTATACAAATAAATGTTTCGAATTGCTAATCAATCCCTAGGGCTGTAAGGTTTAAGCCAGAGGAAGGATTAGAGAGAGCTAACTCACTGATCGGAAAGGGTAGGCGGAGAGGACAAAGCTTTGTGGCTAACCATTCCTCAAGGAACCAATCAATGCCGGCTATATTAATTTAGAGGCAAGAAGGTAAGCAGTCTCAATGGCCGCCCAATTGGTCCCTCAATGCAACAGCTGCCTGGCCCCGAGTGTCATTAGGGGACCTCCCGCCGGGGGACCTATAGGGCAATCTATAGGACACAACCTATAGGCTAACCCCAGCCTTGCCGTCACAAAGCAGTACGCAAATGCCTCGTCTATTCGGCTAATGATTAAAGTGTTATCAACAATCCATTCAAGTTGGACTGTTAATTAATTATTTATCAATTGAGTCGTTCGTAAAGGAAATTAGAAATCGACATAGAAATAAGTAAATGCGTCTTCAGTATAAAGATTGCTACGTTGACATGAGATGATTAGGTTAGGATCGGATGAAGTTATCAAATAAATAGAAATACACGGAACGCCTTTGGAAATATTAATATATATATATATATATATATATATATATATATATATATATATATATATATATTATATATATGAAAAAATCTTTAATCTGGGATCAAGTCCCCTTAGAACAAAAACAATGAAAAAGAAAAATGCTTATGGTCTAGTTAATTTTAAATAAAATATTTCGACAATCCAAAACAGTTATAAATCTTTGTATAGGTACTCATACACACGTGAAGCACGCATTTATGAATACACATATTCATACTACAAATACCATATTTACAATGGAACGGAAGATTGCGTAGGTAATGGAAGATGATGTTTGAAAGGAGAGAGGAGGCGGTTTTATGGATAGAGATAGGCTTGGAATTCTAAAATAATGATGAGCAAACAAGAAAGGTTTGTGAAAGGATGCAGTTCTGTCTGATGGGGGATAAATATTGATTGATTGGCTTCTATAATCAACGAATAGACGTCAGATCGGAAGCTGAGTTCAGCGATATAGGAAGGTTTTATATTTCTCAGGGTTTGGAATAAGTAAGAACTATGAAAAAATTGCCATCGAAAGGATGAAGCCACTTAACTCGGTGTAATAGCCAGAAATAAGGTCACGTCTACGGCCTCCAAAAATAAATAAAACTAAGCAATTCATTAGTGGTTTTAATTTTATTTCCAGTTCATCGATACGTCCTCTGTACACCTGGCAAGTGACTCGAGTTTTAAACAGTGTTTTAGAATTGAAATGTTGATTCGGTGCCAATGAAGATTGCTTTATTACACACACACACACATATATATATATATATATATATATATATATATATATATATATAGCATTAATTTTTACAACTGTATATACAATAAATACAAGTAAAATGTTTTAAAGCAAATATTCCTTATTTCAGTGAAACAAAAAAATAATAATAATAATTTAAAAAAAAAAAACCTTTATAACCTATGAAGGCCTGGATTCAGTAAATACAGATATTTTCATTGAAAATATATCTTTTGAGACCAACGCCCGTGCAAGGATGTGACTAAGCCGAGATCAGAGTAAAACCTAATTTATATTAAAGCTAATTTCATTTCACAAAAACATAATGAGCGTAATTGAAATCGTTAAGAGTGGATTAGAAGAAATTATAACAAGTTCTATCATGGCTAGACTACTACAACCCTATTGTACGTACATGTATAAAGCTATGAATATGTAAAGTCAATTGATTTTGTATTGATCTATTCAATTTAAATCTTGTTCACCTGGTGCTATCTTTATTTTATTTATTTATTTTTTCAACCCATTTAGTTTATTATTATAATTTCTTTCTTTTGTGTATTTATATGAATTTTACATTGTCAACTTTGGATATAAGGCGAGAATTGACTCTAAGAGCCTAAATAACTATTGCCCATAATTAAGGTTAATTTTTCTATATTTAATATAGAACTTATAACTATATAACTTAATTATATAAGCAAATGAAAAAGCCCGTTCCTAGACAACTTATGAAGGGTTCAGTAAATATAGAGATTCGTACTTATTCCATCGCCCCAATTTCTATATGCTAGGTGTGCTTTAGTAGGATTTTCCTACCCCAGCGTCATCCACTACTCAAATTAGAATATAAATAATTATTGAGCCACATTCCGAGTTGAGTCCCGACCTGGGAACTGGAGCATCGTAATATACTCTATGCACTAGACAGTTAGTTAGCCCTAACAGTTTCTTATATTTTACCAAAGTTTCAGCCCAATGATGAAACCATAAGCAGATCAAAACTGGATAAAATTTTATTAGCTTTCTTCTTTTCTAAAGTAATGATTTGTAAGGACAAAAGATATATAAAATATTCTTATCTTTATGTTAGTTTTTGTGTGGACTCGATATCTATATAATTATTAGAATTAGAGAGATTTTCCCTACACATGTTTTCAGTAGCGAAGTTGACTTAAAACGGCTGCAACACTAACAAGTATTTGCCAGAAGAAAAAAATTATTCACGGTTTTTTATTATAAAATTATAGAGAATAACTGGTATTAAAATAAAAAAAATGTAGAGCTGCAAGGTCTGGACGATTTCGAATGGATTGACCCATATGTGTGTGTGTATATATAATATATATATATATATATATATATATATATATATATACATATACAGTGAGTGTCAAAAGTATTAGGAATTCGTATTTATTTTCATTTAATAAGTATATTTCACAACTATGAATGTGAATAATTCTTTTTCACTCATAAATATTAAAAAAAGACTCCGATAAAGGAAAATCACTGACCAGATAATCGAAAAGTTTACTGTTTTTAAAAAGATCCGATTAATAATGTAAAATTACAAGATCAGTTAGTGCCAAAAGCATTCGGAAATCGTAGTATTTTGTTGTTTAATAGTTTCAAATATTCATTTCTCACTAATATTTGACAAGTTTTATGTTCTAAGCAATTCTCCCTTATGTAATATAAACCCAATCTTGGAAAGAATTTATTTTTTAATAAGGACCTAAAATAAGAACACAACGATCGAACAACTGTTTCGAATCATTTTTTAAAGAGATATAGTAGAAATATTTTAAAAAAATTGATGAGAATATGTGGATGTAGATAATATAATAATAAAATATAAAAGCAAAAAGTTGAGCTTCCAAAAAATATTACATGTTAAAACTGAAAGAATGATTATTCATCTAATAAGAAAACAATACCTCAAATGAATAAACCTTAGATTATTTCTGAATTTTTCAGAACTTCTGGATACACAATAGTGTATAAGTACTAAAGTTTTTCAACTGTTCGCCGCGTTCTAAAAAAATGTGACGAGAAGCAAAACATGGTACAGGAAGTACGGAAAGCGTCTATCAGTAGGCAAAGATTTATGTTTGTAACATTTTTTGAAAGAGATGGTTGACGAATTAAAATGTTTACAGATGACTCCCATGCTAAAATACATAGTTCTTATGAAAATATTATGGCTTGGAGGAAACCAAATAAAGAATTTAGTATGCCATGGTAAAACACCTTAGCGGTCGGTGATATTAGGTCTGTTTTTTCTTTGAAAAAGCTTAGTAATATTGGACTCATGGGCAGAAGTATTGGTAGATTTGTGTATTTTTTAAGTCTGAAAAGCCAGAACTAAAATTAGAAAAAAAATAAGGAATAAATTAATTGTTTAACATACGCGCGACCACGACTCTAAACATACGTATACGTTACTAGACGTATATACGTTATCTATTCAGATTTAGTTGCTTCAAATTTTTCAAAAAGTTCTCAAAATCCCTTTCCCATTACTTTATTTAAATTTAATAAACTATTTTTGGGTCCTACTTAAAAGGAAAATCAGGAAAAACTATGTTAATTGCTTGAGTGGGGTAATATTTTACAACAAACTATCAATTAATTAGTACGATCAAATCATAGTAGGCTAAAATGTATAATCATAAAAAAATTTTTACCAACTGGATGTTTATTTATTATTACTGCATTAATATAATTAGGAAACCTAGTAATTCCGAATACTTTTGACACCATTGACTTACACTAGTTTTAATATTTTCGCAAATGAAGGTTCAAATCGTTAAATATAAAATTATTGCTGTCGTAATTTTTGGTTTTAGCTATGGTATACCTTCCTTTTAATGTTATATAGTGGTTAAAAACTCCTTAAAAACATAACAAAATAAGTTAAAAGCAAGTAAGTTACGGAATGGTAGTGTTTTCCGAATACTTTTGACACTCACCGTATATATATATATATATATATATATATATATATATATATATATATATATATATATATATATATAATGGTATAAATGCATTACCATTCTAAGTTATAAAATTTTGTTTTCATCAAAACTTTTTAATTATTAAATGGAATGAATAAAGCTCAACAAGTGTGAGTATTGGAATCCTAATGAACTCAAATCCCAAGGGAGAAGAACAAACAGCGGCACAATAAACATCTAAGCTATTAATTAAGTTTACTTTATAAATTTTAATTCCAATATCAGCTCAGTTTTCCCTATCGGCGGGAACTCTACTGAGCAGGATGTGGTCTCAATTGTACATAGTTGAAAAACAAATCGCATCACCGTGGAAAGGTCGAATTCTTAAAAATATTGTTTTTCTTTGTTATTTACAAATTCATAAATAAATAAAACAGTTAATATAAATGAACTGAGACTTGTTAGTTAACTAAGAATATCAGATACTGACAATTTGAATGTTATTAATAACCACAATAATAACCTAAACACTAAAAACCACATTCAATATAATAACAGGGGAAAAATGTAGATGGTGGCAAGGACATATCACTAAAAACTTTTAGCTACGGTTATTACAATGCCCTACTCACAGTATTGAAAGGGGATATTACCAGATGAATTACATAATTCAAAACAGTTAGAAAACATTTTAAATATCGATAATGTAAATAAGATATATAACATTTTTGTTTTGTTTTTTTGTGAAGAACTATATATATTAGGTTGTTTCACATGAAATGTCCGTTTTTATAGTTTCTGAAATACATAAAGGATTTTGCAGGTCTCTGTTGTTTCCTTCCGAATGTTTACCTATTTAAAGTAAACAGTTCCTAATCCTCTACCTTTGTATTATAAGCATTAGCTTTCCAATCAATTACCCACTTTTTAGTATACCTCCAAATATGAACATGAAAACACGCGATTTTCGAGTAATATTTTTGTACGAGTTTAAACTTGGCCATTCAGCAGCTGAGACCGCTAGAAATATTTGCAAGGCGTTTGGGGAAGGGAGTGTTAATGAACGGGCCATTTGCCGTTGGTTAGCTAAGTTTTCAGCTGGGGATACCGACTTGGAAAACTTGCCCGGAGGAAGACCTCCGTCCGTAATAGACAATGATGTCCTCAAACATACAGTAGAAGGAAACCCCTACCAAACAGTTAAAGGACTCTCAGCACAATTCAAGTGCATCTACCTTTGCCAGACATTTAAAGTGTGTTGGGAAAGTAAAAAAGCTCGATATATGGGTACCTCGTGATCTCACTGAGCGGCATGTTTCAAAACATACCGTGCAAAAATTGAAAGAACTGGGCTACGAAGTTCTTCCGCACCCACCATATTCTCCCGACTTGTCTCCAACAGATTACCACCTGCTCAGGAATTTAGACAACTTCGTCAAAGGATAACTTTTTGAAAATGATGATCGAGTGAAAAGTGCGTTTTCAGATTTTGTTTCACTTCAAAGCTCAGAGATTTTCAGTTCAGGGACAAAAAAGTTGGTGTCACGTTGTGGAAAATGTATAAAAAAAGAAGGTAAATACTTCGAATACAATTATCTTGTTTTCATATCGTATTTTTAATAAAAATCCTTTACCTTAAAAACGGACATTTCATGTGTCACAACCCAATACAAAAGGCTCATCTACATAACTATTGTAAGACCAATCTAGACTTACGGAGCTTTAGGGCTCTACAATTCAATTCAAAATCCTCAAGGCTCCTTACTTTGTCACGAATAAACTTTTTTTTTTTTTTAACTTTTATTTATTTAGAAATAATACAATCTGCCACAATCTTGGGCAATAAGTATTAGTGATATTAGAATTCATTCATTCCTTATGTACACAAAATAAAGAAATAAAAATAAATGAATACAAAATAAACAGAAATAAATAAAATATAAAGATAAAAAAAAAAAAAAAAAAAATAATAATCTTGGACACATTCATACATATATATACAATATTTACATACTGCCCCTGGGAACTCCGAATTAAACCCCGACGCCCACAAGTGGGCGTCGGGGTCCAAGGCTAGGAGATCCCAGCGCCTCTCAGTCAGTCGCGTCACCGGTCTAATAAGCCAGTGGAGACTGAGAGAGGGCGCTAGAGCCACAGACTCTCAGGCAAAAGTGGAGAAGCTGGCCATTGCCAACACTCAGCATTGCTTAGTTATAAGAGATCTCTAGGCCACTGCCGTTTCAACCTACGAGGAGGGTTATAGGGATGGCTGGAGCTAGATAGGGATTGGGATAAAGGATTAGGAAGGTGAGTTAGCCTCTGGTGGAAGTTTAGGAATTTAGATGGGATTATATCGAGGACAAATGGGATATTCAGATCATTGTGTAAGGTCTTGTTTGTAACATAATAGGGAGCATTGACTATTGTTCTAAGGACTTTGGACTGAAAGGATTGGATACGCCTGATGTTCGAAAATTTAGTTGTCCCCCACAGTTCGAGTCCGTAGGTCCATATCGGTTTTAGAATCGTCTTGTAAATTAATAGTTTATTAGCAACAGAAAGTTTTGATGTTCTGTTTAGTAGTCTATATAGTTGGCCGTATCGTCTGTTGAGTTCTTGTCGTTTAAGTCGAGTGTGTGGGTTCCACGATAGTCTTTTGTCTAGTAATAATCCCAGATACCGGACTGTGTCAGAGCAGGGAAGGGGTATGGAGTTAAAATTGACTTGTGGACAGGATCTGCGGCGAAGGGTAAAGGTGATGTGCTTACATTTGGATTCATTAATTTTGATACGCCAATTAGCGCACCAAAATTCAATCAAGGATAGATGTCTTTGTAGATAGGAAGATGCAATTTCGGGATCTGATTGGGTTGATAAAATGGCAGTATCGTCGGCAAAAGTTGCTAAGAAGGTATCAGGATCCGTAGGTATGTCAGCTGTAAATAAGAGATAGAGGACAGGACCTAGGACACTGCCTTGAGGTACACCAGCCTCGATCAGGTAACTATTGGAAAATTCTGAACCAGAGCGGACTCTGAAGGAACGGTTTGAAAGGTAGGATTGTAGGATTAGATATAAGGATTGGGGTAAATGGGTTTTTAGTTTGAAAAGCAAGCCATCGTGCCAGACCCGGTCGAATGCCTGAGCAACGTCCAGAAAGGCACCAGTGCAATATTGCTTGTTTTCAAGTGCAAAGGATATATGGTCAACCACTCGTAGGCCTTGTTGTACAGTGGAGTGCTGTGAGCGGAATCCGAACTGGTGGAAAGGAATTTCAATTAACTGTAGGATACGCTTGAGAAGGATTTTTTCAAAGATTTTTGAAAGGATCGGAAGGAGACTAATAGGCCTATAGGATGAGGTGTTGTTGGGAGGTTTACCAGGTTTGGGAAAAAGGAGAATGATGGAGTGTTTCCACACCAAAGGAAAGTGGGTTGTACGGAGGAAACTATTATAGAGGTAGGTAAGGAATATAATTGCTTTTTGGGGCAGTTGACGAAGGATCTTAGAATTGAGGAGGTCGTAGCCAGGAGCTTTTCGAGGTTTTAGTTTCTTTATAAGGAATTTGACCTCAGAGGGGTTAATAGCTTTAGGGGGTGGAGAGAGAGGAATTGGAGAGGAGAGGAATTCCTTTACGTTAGCTGTATGGGCAGGATTGAGCTCGGGGTGTGGGATAAAAACTTTAGAAAGGTATTTGGCAAATTCTTCCGCTCTAGTCTCATCCGACGAAGCCCAGGATCCATCTTCACGTCGGATGGGATGGGAGATGAATTGGTATTTAAGAACTTTTTTGGTTACTTTCCAGAGGGAATTGTCGCAGATAGATAGTGAAGAAAGATAGGAATTGTAGGATTGGGATCGAAAGGTATCTAATTTCTTTTTAGCTAATTTGGTGTAATAATTGTAGGATTTACGATCGTCTGGGTGCCTGGTTCTTTGCCAGAGGGTTCTAGAGCGTCGTTTGGTATGGATTAGATCTAGGAGGTTTTGGGGTATAGGATTCTTCTGGTAATATTTTGGGGAAGGAGAAGGTGAAGATGCATTCCAGGCTGCTTGTTGGATAAGGGTAGTAAAGGAATCAACTGCATCATCAAGATCTTGTGGAGATTTGAGGGATACTCTGAGGTCTATTCCATCCGTTATTATTTCGCGGAAGAGGTTCCAATTAACTGGGCCTCTTAGGAATGATGGTGGAGGGAGTTTGGGAATAGGAGATAATGAGAGAGTTAGGGTAAGAGGGCTATGATCGGAGGAAAGGTCATCGAGCCGGGAAACGGAATGATTTAAAGGTCCCAGCCCTTTGTGGATAAAATAATCGAGGAGGTCGGGGTTACGGTGAGGATCAGTAGGCCAATAGGTAGGGGAATCGGGGGAGAGGATATTACAGTGAGTGGAATAGAGTGCAGACAGCAATGTTCGCCCGCGAGAATTTGTAGTTCTGGCTCCCCATTGCTGGTGTTTGGCATTTAAGTCCGCACCTATGAGGAAATGATGCCCTAAGGAATTAAGGAATAAATTAAATTGGATTTCGGAAATAGGTATTTTTGGAGGAGAGTATGCTGCAACTACTGTTATAGGAAAATGACGGGTTTGTATAATTACAGCAGTGGTTTGGAGGGAGTTATGGACTGGTAAGGGTAATAAATTATGGGAGAGGGAGCGATGAATGATGACAGCAGTGCCGGCATGAGCTGTTCCATCGGGATGGTTAGTTCGGTATATTTGGTAGTCTGGGATGTTGAATGATCGTTTGTTAGTTAGTCGTGTTTCAGTGATAAGAGCTACGTCAATACGTTTGTCGTGTAGTAATAAAGTTAGTTCATTAATATGATTTCGAACACCATTCGCATTCCAGAGGAGAATGGAAATGGAGTTGGATGGAATCATTTAGGGCTTTTTCAAGGCAGGAATTAAATTTGATACTAGGTTTGTTAGGACTGATATCAGAGGCATAACTATTGATTTTATTTCTGAGATGAATGATGTCATTAAACTGGTGAGGTCTGTGACATTTGATGGAGGAGGGATAGGAGAAATTTGATGCTGGGGAAGTTTTTGAAAATTAAAATTTTGAGGTGGTTGAGATTCAGGTTCGGGATGTTTGAGTGTATGTTGAACCGGCGTGGCCTCACATTGAGTAGACTGGTCACCACCACCAAGTTGTCGGGCGAACGAAACTGTCGGGTCGACGAATTTTGATGGGTTTCTCCTCGGTCTAGTCTCCTCTTGGCGCTGGGGCTTCAGAAATCTTGACTTGAGATTCTTGTAAATCTCGCAGCCTTTGTAATTCGCCGGATGTCCCTTGTGGCACAGAGCGCAAACTGCTGGGATTATACGAGATTTATTGCACTGCTCAGACTTGTACTGTTCACCACATTTAACACAGCGCGGTATGTTGTGGCAATACGTTTTCGTGTGGCCGTATGCTTGACAATTGTGGCATTGTATAATGTCTCTTTTCACATATGGCTTTTCAATCTTTACTCTCGTGTAATAGAGTTTTTCCAGTTCATAAATTTTTTCTACTCCTGGAGATGGTTCTAAGTCCACAAAAAATAGAGGTAAAGGAATTTTACTCCTGTCACCTGATTCTTCTATAATATCTTTCATGACATTAGTTATCTGACGCACTTTGAACCCAAGAGACGTCAGTTCTTCCTTTATTTCCTCAGCTGGTGTAGAGGGGTGTAAATTTCTTATTACCACCCTTAATGCCCTCTCCTCTCTTAGCTGATACGTGTGAAAATCAGCTTTTGTTTCACTAAGATATTTTACTATTTTGCGGTACACATCAGCTGAATCGGGTGATATTTTTGTGTCATTGATACGTGTTAGACATGTGTAGCTTTTGCTATCAATGATTTTATTTAATTGGGTGCATAGGAGTTGAAAATTTCTTATATTTTTAACAAATATGGGAGGAGGGCGGGGATCTCTCGGTGTAGATTCTGATTCCATGACCTCTTTCTCGATATGGAGTACTTGGTAGGGGTTAGGAGTAAAAAAGGGAGATTCCTCAGTCATCCCTTGCGTTGAAGTCCCGGGTTGTGGTTCCTGTTCGTTAGAAGCAGCTGATGAAGGGGGCGTAGGGCGTTTGTTATTACGTCTTTGCCTTTGCTTGACCGGGGAAGCAGAAGAGCCAGCTGACCTGGAGCGTTTAATGCTTGCCTTTCCCGCCATGACCTGGTGATAGTATCTCATTGATACATAAAAAAAAAAAAAAAAAATAAAACAAAAAAAAAAATACGTCCGCGCGACCTTGACCTTGTCGTCCGGAGCGCGACGTGGCCCCTCCAGGGGTCAGTGGAAGACTGGCAAGCTGAGGAAGCTGAGTGGGGATCGCAATATGGCGAAAAAGATAAGGCTTCTCAGCTCTACTTCATACGACAACTAAGTACTCGTAAATATTACTACTTACAGTCAGTAGGATTAGTCCATTGTTGACAACGAATGTTGTTGCACAATCACTAATTGTTTATATGTAATAAAAACAATTATTACACACTAAAAACTGTTCATAAAGAAGAGACGATATAACGACGTATGTTAATGAACTAGCGCAAGCGCAGAACTCACGAATAAACTTATCCATAAAGACCTTAATGTTCCATATGTTACTGATTTAGCCCGGACCAGGTATCAATCCTTTCATAGCAAACTCCATTCTCACTCTAACCCACTAGTTTCAATCCTCCGAGGCGCCTGAAAAGAAAATGGCCCCAGGACCTTCTAGTTTAAAATATTCACAGAGTTCTTCCAATTAGAAGCTTCTCTACATGCATATCATGTCATTGTATTATATAACCATAAAATTTACTTGATGTATTTTTTTTTATTTAATACAGTTGTAAATACGAATAAAATGTTTAAGACGTCAAATCCACAATATCAGTGTCACAATATTTACTAAAATGTCCTAGTAAGCAATTAGAATTTACCTATTCATTTATATTTATGCTATTATCGTTTATGTATTTAGTTATAACTATCTCATATGTATATATATATATATGTTAGTGGTTTTTAGTATTAAATGATAATATTATATATATATATGTATATTATATTATATATTATATTATATATATATATATATATATATATATATATATATATATATATATATATATATATATATATATATATATATATATATATATAATCCATAATGACCTGAATATCCCGTTAGTTGCAGACTTAGCCCGAAAAAGACATACTTCCTTTCACTCCAAATTACCACTCCACCCAAACCCACTTGTCCGCAATATCTCATCTCCTTCTATTCCTGATCATCCTCCGAGGCGGCTGGCAAGACGATGGCCTCGAGACCTCCTTTTCTGAAAAATATTTGAAGTGCTACCACTGGGTAGATTCTTTTCACGCCTATCATGTCCACATCTCAATGTTCACATTTACTTGATGTATTTTTTGTGTTAATACAGTTGTAAATATCTCTATAATAAATAAATATTTAAGACAAAAAAAAAAAAAATGAATGCTAGTTTTATTCATTAACAACGATTATATATATATTTATATGTGTGTGTGTATTATAGATATATGCCTCTTAATAGATTCTCGATGTAAGGGCGGTTGGGAAAGTAAAAAGTGGTTGTTGAGAAGCCTATTTTTTGTCTTAATATTTCCTCAATGGTACCACTTCTTTGTCCCTAGACCAGATATCGGTTTTCGATTTTATGGCAGCAGTTGCACAGGCGACCACGAAGAAAACGATAAAGTATAACGAGCTGCTCCCTACTACATATTTTTTTTAAAGTAATGACATTCAACGGGTTTATTAATAATTTTAATATGATGTCACGCAAGAATGGGACCATCCCACATGATGTAAAACCTAATTCCAGGATTTTGTTAATCAGAAATTCGTTAAAACCATTTTATAAAACTTAATTTGGGTTTTTTTATTTTAATATATTTAAAGAGTTCTAGAACTGTACTAAAATAAACACATCACCTAAAATATAATACAATGTCATTTCATACTTGTAGGGACACTATCTACTGACAGCGGTCCAATGAATTTTTTAAACCAGGCATCGCTATTCTGTCCAGCCCCTTCATGGGAATCGAAGAAGTAATGATAGAAAACAGTAGGTTAGAGGTGAATGAATTTTTTTTATGTAAGGAATAGTACCTCGTCCGGACCGATGGATTTTGGATTGAGTAAGAGAAGAATTGAATGGTTTAGGGGTGACTCAAACACCAACTCTGTAAGTCCGGATTGTCCTTACATATTAATGTGTGTTTTGTTGCCGAGTGGAAGATTAGAGTACTCGTCTCGTAAGTTTTGAAGTATCCGAAACGGTTCATTTAGGACTTAGGAGAAAATTATTAGATTTATTGTGACAAAGGAGGTAAGTGCGTGGAGCATAACTCTTTTCATGAATATGAAATGGTGGCTACTGCCTCAATAGCTCTATAGTTAATAGCTGTTGTAATAAACTATCGTTATGACGAGGACGCGCCGTATTGGCTAAATGGCCAATGTTCCTAGTTATCTAGTTATGGTTTATGTATATAGTAAATAAGAGGAGCCTTTAAGAGAGGCATCGAAATAGAATAGAACATATTTTATTTGCCTTTGGGGTATTCCCCTTACTAATAGAGCCTAGCTTGGCTATTCACAATACATTTTTTAAGTTATTATACATATTTTGATAAAGATAAATCAAGTTTTTTTTTGTTTTTTTTAATTTCACTTACCTATATTGAATATTAGTAGGGAAGATTGCTATCGGCGAAAACGATAAGTCCTGTGAAACTGAAATTTCATAATTAAGACAAATATACGCCCGAGACGTTACAAAACCTTTTTCGTCAAAATCAGCTTAATAGAAGAGCCACTTTATACCATGCATTTGGCACCTATTTACGATTTTCTCGAAAACGGGTCTAACGATTTTGATTAAACTTGCTATTTGATGTAAAATTGGGGACGGGCTTTAATATCATGTAGGATTTCATTCTGATTTAAATAGTCTGATATGGCTTAAATTGTCTTCTTATAAAGTACCTTTAATATTGTAGATTATTTAAATATAACCATATTATCTTGTTGCCAGAGATGAAAAATAGGTAAATATATATGTTGAAAGAATTCGTTATCCAACTAAAGGAGAAAACTTAAAAAAATATTTTTTTAATCGATTTTGTTGTTTTTGTGCATAGGACAGTTATATACATGTATAATTTACCGTTGGAAAGCTAAAGATTTTAGAAAGAATATTATCTTGTACACAACTTGTAAAGGTTGATTAAGAGTGATGATAAAACTAAACGATTATTCTAGATAATAATATAATAGATTTTTTAATAAAACACATGTTTCTATAGAAATTCAATTTAATTAATTCTAAAATGTATTCATTCATTTTTAACTGTATTTAAATATTCTTTAATCGGCTTTTAAAACGAAGGTAAGTGAAGTCGTGTGTTGTCCGCACCAGATTCTTTTCCGATACAGTAGAGATAAAAAAAAAAAAAAAATAGATACATATCTTTTTGAAATAATAATACATCTGTTTAAAAATAAAAATACATATGATTTTAAAATAAAAATACATCTGTTTATAAAGATAAAATAAATAAATATATTGATAAAGATAAATTAACAGTTTTTTTTTCAATATAGTAGAGATAAAATAAAAATACATATGTTTTTAAAAAATAATAATATTTTAAAAAAAAAAATAGTATATTGATATAGATAAATTAACAGTTTTTTTCGATATAGTAGAGATAAAATTAAAATTAAAATATATATTTTTCAAAGATAGTAATACATCTGTTTAAAAAAATAAAATGAATACTATAAATAAAAAATAAAAATATTTTTAAGGCATTGTAGATTGAAATTTTACATTACATTGATAAAGTTTCTTTAGACTGGTTACATAAGTTAAAATTTATTTTAATTAATATTTACATTAGGTATAATAGAATTGTTTAGGAGTTTGTTATTGATTTATATACGTCAAAACAATCATTGGGGTAAGAGAGGCACTATTGCAAAAGCTTATCAAGTTGCAAAGCAATGACCGAACCACTGGACCAAGTTTCAATTGCCAAGGGAGCCGCTTTCTACCCTCGGCCATTATGGAGCTATCTTCATAGCAAGGGGCTCAACTAGTGCTCCCTACGGAATTTTGAAAAGTTAGCGGGCAACTGTTACAAATACAGTTACAGAGTATCAGCATAAACAGTTACAGGGAGGTATCAGACATTAAACAGTTACAGGCTACTGGGTAGGGCCTGGTGAAGGAATAATTACATCTGTCCCAAACGATGTTAATTGAAGCATTGGAAAGAAGTGACGCTTTTGTAAATGGGGCTTCAAAATCCTAACGTGTCAGGCTCCCTTCATATTTAAACCGATTTCACTACCTTTCCCTTTTATTAATGGAAGGGTCGTTAGCAACTTGGAATTGACAGTTTTGGTAATGACCCAAAGGACTCCCGTGATTTGCTGTGAAATGTCAGGCGGTGCGAACCGGAACGTCGTTGAAAATCGGCAATTAGTGACTTTGTAATTAGTAAATTTCTATATTACTACAAAAAAAATATATATATATATATGTATATAACCTAAATCTTTATTTGGATCGATAAACTTTTATAATTAATCGATGATCGAGACGCTGTTTTCTAAAAAATACTAAAGGGCATGTTTTACCAAATTGATGTTTTAACATATTTCTACTCTAATGGTTTCCTTTTATCGAAATCCGTCAACCGATTTCATTTGAAGAACACAGAAGTCAGTAAAAATCGCTTATGAATATATGCGTCTATCAATTATAACCATCCATTATACAAAATATAATCATAAAACGTTTGGTTTTTATTGTGTCAGAAGTTGTGTAGTACTAAAACACCAAGGTAAAATTTTGTACACATTAATTTATGCAAAAACCTGAAATATGTATCCAGTTTTATTTTGGTTTATTATTTTCAATATTGAACATATGTAATCGAATTCGACCACCCCCCCCCCCTTCACCCCTCACCACCCTACTACCATCACAATATCAAGTGTTGTTCGCAAATAATTAAATTCCCTTCCAAAAAGAAACCATAGTGTAATAATTTGCAGCATTTTTGTCATCTATTTGTTTTTTTCAATTATATATATATGTATATATTCATTCTTTTATTGTGATATATTACAATCTGTTTCAAAATGAACAATAGTAAAAGTGATATGAGACCACATTCATACAATATATACAGAAAATAATGATAAAGTCAAATTACATAAAATAGAAATAAATAAATTCATATATATATATATATATATATATATATTATATATATATATATATACAATATAACTGAGATACAACAACAACCTATAACTGAGATAAAAACTAAGTTGGCAAATAAATAAACATCATACAAACAATGATAACTATTTACATATATACAACTGCTAAAGGGAGCTTTTCCCTCCACTTGTAGAGGAATAAGCGGAATCCAAGAGATCCCAGCGCCTCTCTCAGCCGCAAGACTGGTGTGAGCCAGTGGAGGCCGAGTTAAAGCGCATTAAACAAAATATTGAGTGGATAAGTATCAAAAAAACATTATTTGTTAAGTTGATTTTTTTCGGTTTTTCCTCTCCAAATAATAATTACTTATAAATCTTGTATATGTAATAAATGTCTGAAAAAGGAAATTATATATGCAGAACCCTTCATCCAGACGCGTGATACGTCATTTATTTCACTTTGGCTGCCCCTATAGAATAACCTCGTTAAATAAAAAAAAAAGTGTAAGAAAAGAAGTCTAAAATCTAATAAGTAAAAAATCTAAGAACAAGATGGGTGTTCGCTAATAAAGGACATCCCATATTGATAAATAAAAAAAAATCCATACATCCTAATTTGATCAAAAGTTACATAACTTTGGTGGCTAAATCAAGAGAAAATTACTTTTTCTTAGTTCTTCAGCAGTATTTTTAACTACTACTAGAATAAAATTTTTAATTATGTCGAATTTCAAGCATGTTTCTATCAGAATCAACTAAAATTGTGCAATTACATGAATCGGAAATATTTTTTCACGAAAAACAGCAGTGACACAAATCAGCAGTAGTCATTGTTTTGAAAATTAATATGATAATTCGTTTTACGAGAGAACTCTAACTTTTATATTTTTTTCATTGAATTTTAAGTGCTTTTCATTAATTTTCAAAGTATTTTTTTTTTGTGAGTAATTAGCATTTTTTTAAAACGTGCGGTTATGTTTAATTTCGGAATCTTTTTTTTTTACTGAGTGATTCAATGGCTCTGTCCGCGACTATAAAAATGAAGTATTTCAAAGAGACTAGGAGAGAAAATACTTGGTTCTCTCTGAATTAGTGGTATTTTCTTCTCAAGTTCATCCATTAGGGCAGGTCCCGACCCAACTGCCCAAAATGAGATAACATGTCATTAAGAAGGGGCTATGTGACAAAGGGGGTCCTAAAAGAAAAACCTTCTTGGAAAATTACATAGATCCTTCTCGGGAAATTACCTTTTCCGTCTCTCCTAGTACTGGTACCGGTACCTTCGACTTCGGGAACAATTCAATTATGCCCAAGGGACAATTCCTTACCCAAGGGCCTTTCCTTAAAAGGGGTACCTCAAAGAGGCCGATGATTCATTATTATACATGGGCCGGTCTTGTAGGGGATCCTTCCCCCTCCCCAAAAAGTGGGGTACTTCCTTTCATCGAAACAGAAAGAGGCCGAATCGAAAAGAACATCAAGATATAAATGATTTAACTTAGGATTTGATGTGAATAGAGGTCACGCGGAGAGAAAATCATTTTGGAGGCCTATTATTAATATTTAACTTTCACTTACCTATATATAGAATATTTAGTAAGGGAAAGTATTGCAATCGTGAAAATTTTCGACTTTCAGTTTTCAACGGAAATATACGACCCTGAGTCCAAATGACCAAGTCCCGCAAAAAGGTTTGTGTGTCCGTGTGTGTGAGTGTGAATGTGGTAAGTCCAGCGCTAAAAGGAAAAGTCATACGGAACTGAAATTTCATATTTAATACAACTATACGCCCGAGATGTTACAGCAATTTTTTCATCAAAATCGGCTAAACAAAAGAGCCACTTTATACTTTGCATTTTGCACCTTCTTACGATTTTCTCAAAAACGGCTATAACGATTTTGATTAAACTCGCTATATAGATGTAAAATTTAATGGGCTTCAATATAATATAAGTTTACTTCTC
The DNA here is from genome assembly GCA_023052935.1 of Piezodorus guildinii. Taxonomy (NCBI): domain Eukaryota; kingdom Metazoa; phylum Arthropoda; class Insecta; order Hemiptera; family Pentatomidae; genus Piezodorus; species Piezodorus guildinii. The sequence continues at coordinate 110,870,127 of CM041295.1, forward strand.
ATTGAAATAGTCTGACAGGGCTTAAATGCCGATAGTTTAACTTTTATTACTAATGTACCTTTTATTTTTTAGATATTAGGGGTACTCACTAGGTTTGCTATAGCATGCTATTTGTGCTATTGTGCTAAACCCATCAATTTTATACAGGAAATAACTGTACAAACTCGACGGATTTAGCAAAATAACACAAATAGCATGCTATAAAAAACGTAGTGAGTACTCCTTTTATAAAAATAACCATATTATCTTGTTACCATTGCTAAATGATAGGTATGTACGTTGAACAAATTCGATATTCCACTAAAGGAAAAAAAAATGAAAACAATATTTTATTAATGCAATTTTTTGTTTTTGAACATAAGAACAGTAATATACATGTTCAATATACCGTTGGAAAGCTAAAGATTATAGAAAAAATATTACCTTATACACAAGCTTGTAAAAGTTAATTAAGAGTGACGAAAAGCGGATAAAACTAACAGAGTATTTTAGATAATAATATAATAGATTTTTTTAAATAAAAAACACGTTTCTATAGTTGTTTTTATGGTTTCACTAATTGTTATCTCTAACTGTATTTGAAAATTCTTTAATCGATTTTAAAAACGGATGTAAGTGAATGTCGTGTGTTGTCCGCACCAGATTTTCTAAGTAGGTTATGTTTATATGAAGCTAATGAGGTTATGTTTATATGGATCCTGTCTCATTTTAATGATCAGTCTAAATAAGCTTCTCAATAAAACTAATACATTTTTAGAACGTGCCAGCCTAATATATTTTTTATTTGTCGACCGTATTACTCAGGGATAACCTTCATTTATTTATTTTTCTTCCAATTGCTGATTCTATTCATTGTAATATAAAAACACCTTTGGTTTTTCGACACCTTGATTTCGATATAAATACCCACCGAATAGCTCATCAAGGGCAATATAGATGATGAAAATCTGGAAGGAACACAAAAGACTACTTCTTGTAGCCACTGGCGGGTGTTTGATCGTTGACAAAGTAGGCACCGCTTAAATGAGGGTCAAGTGTGAAATACGGCAGCTAGAGAGTGATACTTACAAGCTTCTACTCCAGAAGGGAAGGGATTTATAGCAAGCGGGACATTATCTTCGAGTAAGGCATTAGCTTCAAGTAACATGTTCCCTATCCGGGGACAATGAGGGCTAGTGAAATATCCTGCTTGGAAGGCCTTTGAATTATTCAGGATCGGGCGAATAATTCTGAGAGGTGGGTGGTCGCCTCGCCCGGCTGGAATACTAAGTCCTCCAGTCCACCGGCTGGGGCAGCATTTGTTAACTCTCATCCTAAGCTGTCCTTATCCTAAATCGTCTCATGTCCAAGTACTCCATTGAATATTTCTAGAATTCTTTTGTTTTTTTTCTGTAGTATGAAAAATGAATCTGAAAATAACAATAATATACAACGGTCATGCAAATATTTTCTGGATTAAATATGTGAGAGAACTGGGTGAAAAACATAATATTCCTATAGACATTCAACATAATAACAAAAATAACTAGGCCCTAATCCTACAGCAATTTAGGGAATCTCTGGCAGGTATTTATAGATGAAAATGAATACAAAGGGCTGTAGTCTCAGAAAAAAGTGTTTGTATATAAAACTTTAAACTATGATTATGGAACGCAATATTTATTTGATACCAAATTAAGTTTTAATGGGTCGAAATGGATATTTAAAGTTAGATGTGAATTGATATACCTGAACTTTAATAGATTTTGGTCAAATAACAATGTGATATGATCGATTTGTGATAGAACAGAAGTACGATAGAAAATACCTTTCATTTCCTCGCTACATGGCTCATTTTGCGTGAAATTAGGATAAGATGTTTCGGAAAGAATTATTTAAACATCAATGAAGTAATAAACTTTATGGCCAAACTGGATGGCTGTGTATAAATATTGTAAAATAGCATGGCCTTACAGATATAAACTTATAAAAGAATTTAACTATATTTAAAACGTGTAATATGTATATATACACGTAATTGTTTATTATTATTGTTTTGTTATTTTGAGCCTGATAATAAAATAGTTGAATCAATGAGTGGGGTTGTTTTACTGTTATTGTGTATTGTATTGTATATGTATATATAGTTACTGTTGTATAAATTGTAAAATTGAACAGGTCGGCTCCGGACTCGACGGTCTAAAAGACCATAGTTCTATTAATGTTTTTTTTATATGTTATATTTTTGTTGTAATATGCTGAAATAAAAAACAGCTATCTATCTACAACGGTCATGCTAAAATGATCTCTGGCTTCAACTGCAACCCCTAATGACCTGTTAAGCCCCTTTTAATTTAATATAATTTTATACTATTTTTTTTCAAATATTTGGGAGACAATTCGTCCGAGTGGTGGCCAGTAAATAACAAACAATAAAATAATCTTAATTATTTATTGTTTTTTCCAACCTTTCGAATATATTGTCTTGTATTTTCAAATATGTTTTGTGATATTTATATTTTTTAAATGTTATAATTTTTTTAATGTAATAAACACCATTGTTAATTATTATTGGAGGAGAAATACAACTTCAAAAACATATAATATTATCATCCTCTGGTGTGTGGAAGAAGGAAACGGTGGTAAGTACGCCTTTTATAATTCTTAAAGACCGTTCTAATAACGGACTGAAGTTTAGTTGGAAAAGTTTGCTTTTCAACAAAGAAAAGCCCTTCACCCCAACAGATTTCGGTCCTCTGGGCCGGATTTCATTCAGCGATCTAGGAATCTACAATCTGGTTGGAGTAGAATCATTCTGAATAATAATTTATAAGGATTGTTGTTGTTACGTGTGAGCAATTTAAAAATATATAAGTCACAAAGCATATTTTAAAGTTAAAAGAATCTGGTACGCGCAACACACTACTTACTGAGTACTGTAATCAAAATAATGCTAGCTGCGAAGTACAGTACTAAGCATTTTTTGTGCTTTTGAGTACTTGATTCCTTTTTAATATGAGGTCATCAGAGTAGAATATATTAAAATACATATGGTTTGCTCGCAAGTGCGCGGAGTAAGGTCAAAGATATTGCAAGGATTTCTGCTGCTTAAGGATTCGAATAAGAAGATATGAAGTAGGTATTTTCTTTGGGATTCAGGATAGAGCCACCTTTGACCAGGACATTAGACCTTAATAAATTAAAATTCATTTTACATATAACAGTTTTCTAACATCAATCTGTTAAATAAGGAATTTTAATATATTACATAGTTTTCCCTCAATAAAATAGCGTGATCGGATTTTTAAAGCTTCTTCCAAAGTACCTTTCGTAAGGTTTTCATTGTTTTAATTTTTTATTGTTTTAAAATAATTCGTAATTTTTTTGTATACTATGAAGCTATGAAGAAAATTCAGATAACATAAAAAGAGAAAGAATATAACAACTGAAGGGAAAAACAGCCGACATATTTTCCGATCTCAAATATTTTATTCTGCTAATACAAATAGTAATAAGCATGTATAATATATCCTTGGTATAGTAAAGAATCTAGAAAAAAAAAAACGTATTTAAGAATTTTGTTGAAGTTAATGGGGAGTGACAATAAGGTTATAAACTAATGTTGTTTTTTCTTAAATATAATAATTAAATTTTGTATATTATTTGATCTTTTAAAAAATATATTTCTATTGTAACCCTATTTAATGTTTTTTTAACTATTATTTTATTTTATTACGTCGACGAAACGGAATTAATGGATTCGAATCTCCACATTTATTGAGGAGGGCCTTTTGCTTCTTTGAGTGGGATACATTTATCTTCTCGGACACTATCTTACTCCAGAAAGGAACCTTTCCAGAGTTCTCCAGCTTGGAAGAGATTTCCTGATGACCATGGACCCACATCAAGGAAAATTTATTACTTTGAGGAGGGAGCTATGTTCTTTTGAGACAATAAAGCAGTTGAGTTTAGTAAGCCTCTGTGTGCCAAAATAACAAAACTCTAAGGAATAATTGAGGCGTTGATTTTCAAAAAGTTGTCTTTGAAAATCTAATCATATTGTTTTTATCTTTAAGGCGCCTAATTCCTTAGAAAAACGAGTTTGAGAATGGTAATAATTCCAAAATATTTTCGTCCATAAACTTTTTTTCTTCGATAGATGTATTGCTATTTACAACTTTATTATGATATACATCTAGTAAATGAGATACAAGATACAAATGTCATGGATCCACATGTGGGGATACTACCCATTGGCAGCTCCCCAAAAACTAGAAGGTCTCTGGACCATCTTCTTTTCAGACGCCTAGGAGGATTATCAGGAATTGTAGAGGAAGAAAGGATTAAAACTAGTGAATTAGAGTGGTAATGGAGTTTGTCATGAAAGGAGTGGTACCTGGTTCACGCCAAGTCAGCAACATAGAGAACATTAAGGTCTTTATGGATAAGTTTATTTGTAAAAAATTAAGAAGCGTTGGATACGAGAAGAATTCGATGGTTTAGTAAAGCCCCATTTCTCTACTCCGTAAGTCCATATCGGTCTTATGATAGGCAGACTTTTGTACTTGAGTGGAAGGTTAGAGCGTTTGTCTAGTACGTGTTGAAGTCGACAGTTTCTTGTCTTTTCAGTCTTGTATGAGGGTTCCAAGTAAGACGTTTGTCCAGGTGCAGTCTCGGATCTGTTCAACCGGGACAAGAGCAGTGTTATTGAAGGATGGTGTTGGGAAGGATGTCATAGGTTTACGACGAAGGGTAAAGGTTATTTGGTGGGATTTATTGGAATTTATTGTTATTCTCCATTTCTGACACTGTACTTCTAGGTATCTGATGTGGGATTGAAGAGTTTAGGAGGCAATAGTTGGATCGTTGTTGACTTATAACACACAAGTGTTATCAGCATAGGTAGAAAGGAAAGTGCTAGGATTAGATGGGATATCAGCTGTATAAATTGTGTAAAGGACGGGTCCTAGAATACTGTCTTGAGGAACACCTGCATACTGATTATAAAGGTATGAGTAGGAACGGTTATGATTTACTTTGAAGAACCCGTCTGTGATATCCCGCTATCGGACTGGATAATGAGGAAGTCTGTAGGTGAAAAGAAATTTACGGAGTTTGTAAAGCAATCCCGGGTGCCACACACGGTCAAAGGTCTGCTTTCCATAACCTAAATATAATATAATCAATATCGTAAAAATACATAACCTTACTATATATTTCATATATTTGTAAGTAAAAGTAAAATTTTAATTCCAGATGTAAAAGGAATCAAATAAATAGCTTTGATAAAAAACGAAAAGAAATTACAGCGCTCCCTGTAAAATGTCCTTAACACGATATAGTACTAGAACAAAAATATGTTTTTCTTATTAACTGACAAATGTTTTGTTGAATGTTCAAGTATTCTTATTAATTAAAATTAATGATTAATAATAGTAAAAGAATATCTAAATTATATTTAGGATCTCTATTTTGAAAACAGTCGACAATACAAAAAAAGAAACTCATTTAACTTCATACTCTTCTTATCACAACAGCTATAAAATTTGTATTAACTTATAACTTTCCAATATTTTTCGTATTTGCAGGATAATACACAAATGGTGCGCGAAACACTACCATCACTTACATCCGGTGTTAAAATCAATTTAAGAACTTCTAAAGTTACAGTTATCGAGTACCCATTTTATAGAGGCTGGTTGTGCCCCAGGAGATTCTCTTTGCCAATGTTTAACCCAACGGCTGAAACAATAACCGCCACAGTCGGGGATCGAACCCGGGAGAACATTATTATTATTATTATTATATTCTTACATCATATGATATCATACGGTGCTCTCATGTCTCAGCCTGGTATGCCGAGTTGAAGTGGCTTTACCATAAATTTCGACGGCAATACTTCCTAGGAACTTACCTCTACCAATCCTTCAGAACCAAAAAACCCCTCTTTATTTACAATTTGTTTACCCCACTCTCCTCTGTCCACACCATCAACACAAGATCCCAACCCTTGAACCTGCTCATTCCATCCCACAGAACTGCTTCCTTTAAGAGATCTTTCGTCATACGTGCATCCTCATTTTGGAATTCCTTGCCCATGTCGATTCGTACATGCCAATCCTTAACTTCCTTCAAACATCACCTATTTATCCATCTCCTCGAACATCAATCTGCCGTACCTTTATAAACTTAACTATCTGGCCTCTTTATTTTTAACTCAATTTTCCTAATTTTTTTTTTTTTTTTTTTGTTTTAATATATTTTATTATTTGGATTTATTTACGGTTGTAATATGACTTTGTTTTTGTATATATTTGTGTATATGTGTGTGCGCGCGCGCGCGTGTGAGTGTGTGTGTGTGTGTGTGTTTGTGTGTGTGTGTTTGTATATATTTATATATATATGCAGATCTATATATATCATAATTTGTAATCCATAAAATGCTGTATATAATCTGATAAATTTTACATAGCCAGAAGTAAAATATTATATTGTACATTTATATATATTATTCTTAGGAGACTAGCTGTCCCAGAATAAAATTTCTTTTCATTTCATTTCATATTATGGGAATAAAAATATGAAAATAAATCACGCACAGCTAAATAAAATTCTTAAAGAAGGGTAATCAAGTTAAATTAACCGATAAGAGTCCTTTGAAGGGCGATGTTGAAAGCTATAAAATATTTAATAAATAATCTCTTATGCTGGTTAATTCCTACAGAATATAATGTTGGGAAAAATAAAATAAAGTTATTTTATAAAAATAAGTGACAGACCTGTGATGCACGTCGCCCCACGTAAGAGCTAAGTGTGACCCACCGGTGGGTCACCCCACCCGACAGGGCAGACAAGTATGAACCACCGGCGGGTCACCCCGCCCCACGGAACAGACTATTATGACCCACGGAGCAGACAAGTATGACCCACCCCGGGTGAACGTGTTATGTTAACATAATAAACAGTAGTTTCCAATCAATGAGAAGTATCTAACAACCACAACATTTAAAGCCATTACAGTGAAATGATTGAAGAAGGTAAAAATATCGGTATTAACATGTCTAATTAATGGAGTCATGTCACGGAATAAGATAACATAATTATAATTTAAATTACAACAAAATCAACAATTCCCTCGACGTTGGGACTTGTTGACCTACTGGTTGGAACAATAGTTTGAAACAACTTGTTCCAGGCAAACAGTTAGCGGAAACTTTCTGATCAGACCGGAATTCTCCCGGAATTGGGTGTCCGCTTGGTTTGGGATCCACTCCTAAGTTAGCTATTATCGCGCCCTTTCACCTCAGAGCCAGGGATTTCCGAAAATTGATAAACTCTTATAGAAGAAAAATATTACATGATTTTTTTCTACTTTTACTTACCTAAATATGAAATATTATAAAAGGGAAAATATTGAGATTTTGAATCACCGGAAATACGCATTTAAGGGTCCTCTGAGTCTAAATGACCAAGTCACGCAAAAAAGTCTGTTTGCGTGTCAGTGTGTGGTGATTCTAGTGCGAAAACGAAAAGTCGTATAAAAAAAAGCTAACTAATACTATGCATTTTGCCTCTTTTTACGATTTTCTAAAAAAATAAAATCGATAACAATTTTGTTTTAAACTCGCTATATCGATATAAAATTTGATGGACTTTAATATCATATAGGTTTCATTATGATTAAAACAGTCTGCCAGGGCTTAAATGGGGATATTTTAAAATTTGTTCCTACAATGAAAGTACCTTTAATTTTGTAGGAGTCATAAAATTAAACAAATCATCTGATTTACATTTCTTAAAAAACAGCTAAATATACAAGTTGAACAAATTTGATAACTACCTAATGCAATTTTTGTGTATTTAAACAAAAAAACATAGGTTTTCCATTAGTATATAGATGTATAATATACTGTTGGAAAGCTAAATAGTAAATGGTAATGGAAAGTGATAAATAACCGATAAAACTAACTGCTTATCGTAGATAATAATACAATAAATTATTTAATAAAACACATTTTTCTATTGAAACTCAATGTAATTAACTCTTTAACCGTTTATTTTTATCTCTAGAGGTATTTAAAAATTCTCAAATTATAATATAGATTATAACAAGGAAGGTGAGTGTAATTTGTGAATGTTTGCAACAGATTTTCATTTTTAATGTTCTGTAATTTTATTAAATAAAACGATTTTTTATTTTTATTTTCCTTTTGTATACATATAAAGTTTCACTACTAGAACTAATCTTTAAAATCATATTTATCCAGCTTACAAGAAGGGATATTCCAGCTGGAGAAATGTTACTAAGGGCTTCCGACCTGGAACGGAAGGAGCAGGGGCCGAGTGCTCCAGTGTGATACCGCCATGGAGGAAATTAAAATGCTTTATCTTCCCCATAATGAGGCATAAATAAGCATTTATACTAATCTCCATACCTTTCTGAAATAATAAATCTGGGGCGGGTATGAAACAAACCGTTTATGTATAATTCATCGGCAGCGGGTTGGGACGGAATAGCCAACAAGGATCATAATTTCTCTCCCCTCTTCTTTTGAACAAACAAGCTTTTCTTTAAAGTCTAAATATAATAATTTTATATAAATATAAATTTTAGATGTAATTTTCACACTTAAAATAATAGCACATATATACAAAAGTGGAATTAAATAAATAGGATTTAATGGGAGAAGTTAGTTAAGGGTGGAGTTAAAATAACACACAATTAAGTTTATACTTGATAAAGTTTCAATAGAAAAGTATGTTTAATTAAATAATTTATTGTATTATTACCTACGATAAGCAGTTAGTTTTATCGGTTATTTATCACTTTCCATTACCATTCACAATTTTGTGTATAATATAATATTTTATCTCACACAAAAGATGTACTGCTAGACTAATCTTAAAATGTAAAAAAGAAATAATATATTAGCATATAACCAAAATATGTATTTGTATTGTTTCGTTTCCGCTTAGTTATTTTTATTTTATTTTATTTTTTACTATAATATGTTTTGTTTTAATTTTTTTGTGTTTTTTTAACTGTAATTATTTTTTTATTACTTAAATTCTTTTTTTTTTTTGTGTAGGTTTTTGTTTTCAGATTTTTCCTACTATTAATAAGTAACATAGGCTATAATTACCACTAACCCCTACTGTAAATATAACGTAAATGTAACATGAAATTGGTTTAATTACCACATGTATAAGGTTTGAGTCATGTGGCCGTTTGTAAAAAAAAAAAAACAATATTGAAAAATAAAAATTTTTAAAAAAAATATATATATATTTAATCTCAAATCTTTAGCATTCCAACAGTATATACATCTATATACTGTTTTTATGTTTAAATACACGAAAATTGCATTATGTAGTTTTCAAATTTGTCCAACTTGTATATTTAGCTGTTTTTTAAGTAATGTGAATTAGATGATATGGTTAATTTTATTACCATTGACTTCTACAAAATTAAAGGTACTTTCATTGTAGAAAGAAATTTTAAAATATAGCCATTTAAGCCCTGACAGACAAATTTTACATTTTAAATTTTTCGATATAGCGAGTTCAAACAAAATCGTTAAAGTTGTTTTTGAGAAAATCGTAAAAAGTGGCAAAATGCATAGTATAAATTGGCTCTTTATACTTTTAATCCGCATTCTAGAGATAAACGACAAGAACTTAACCGAAGATTGGGCACAATTATACAGACTATTAAACAGAAAATCTCCACTTTCTAATGGAAACAAAGTGCTAATTTACAAGACATTACTGAAACTTATCTGGACCTATGAACTTGAACTTTGGGGAACAGCCAAATTTTTCTACATCAAACGCATTCAATCCTTCTAATCCAAATTCCTCCGAACAATAGTTAGTGCTCTTTACTATGTCACCAACCATACCTTATACAACGAGCTTAATATTCCTTTATTTCTAAACCTTATCCTATCAAAATTCTCTGAATTCCATCAGAACCTTATTCATCATCATAATCCCTTAGCTCAATCCCTATCCAACTTCACACACCACTTACCATCCTCCTAGAAGGTTAAAACGGCAGTGGCCTCGAGCCCTCTTGTAAACATGTATATTGGAGTTCTAGCATTGGCCAGATTTTCCACTCACGTGCTGTATGCTTGAGGATCGTACATAGGTATGAGTGACTTTTGTACATATTCTTATTGATTCTTTATTGTATTAATATTTTATAAATTTATTGTTTTGTGTATATTGTGTGAATATAGTATGAATGTTGCACTTGATCATTATTAAAAATGTCCTAATTAAAACAGATTGTAATAGTACTTAATAAAAATAAATTTTCTGTACTTGTTAAGCGACTCAAAAAACATAAATAGTGAAAAAAATCGAAACTGGATCAAAACATTCCTATAAAAATGCTATTATGTCTAGCCTATAATTATATCAGTGTGTTTAGGATGTTTTCTTATTCGATTACGTTTTATTCAATTTATTTATATATTATTTCTTCTTTTTTTTATTTCTTTCATATAATTTTATTTTAATGTTGTTTGACTTTAAATTTTACACCTGTTTTTCTGTAAATATTTTATGAATGTAGCCTAAAAGCGTTATTATAATTTTCTATATTCCGATCATTTATTAATCTGAATAAAAAATGTTTTTACAAACAAATTTATGATGCAGATAAATTCTATTTTTATGTATCGTAATTTAATCTAAATTACAGTTATATTGAATTAACTGTATATTATTTTCAATTTATTTTTAACTCTTATTATTTATTTTAATCTAAGAACTATTTATATATTGAGTGATCAGGGTATTTAACTTCGAAGTTTAAATCCCGGCTGTGGCGGAATACTATTCTATTATTTCAGCTGGGGGGCCATCCTGGGGTATGGAGACCGTCCTGGGGTACACCCAGCCTCAACCAAGTGGATACCCAAAAATGTGGGGGGAACCTGGCAACTGAGCGTGATCTCGGCCGAATCACCTCATTGCACGGCCGTTGGTCTAGAAACAGTACGAATTTCTACATGTACTGAGCCCAAAACTCTTCATGGGTTGCAGTGATACAGGGTTTTTTTTCGTTTTTCTTTAATTTTGTCTGCATATCTGTAATTATTATTTCTCACATTGGCAGATATATTTTCTAACCACAATGTTTATTTTTTTATCAATAATTTTATTTTCATTCAGATCTATTTCTGTGTTGTTGTTTTTTTTACAGAAATTTATAAAACATTCGCCATCAGAGAATATTATTATTGCCAGTAACAGGTGGGATTTTGATTGCCCGGATAAAATATCTCCAATACAATTGTTATAGTTTCCCATCAAGGGAAGCTATGAAGAAAGGAGAGCTATAAATTCTTTTGACAAAGCGTACGCTCTATGAATGGAAAATACTCAGATAACTGGAAAGGATACCCGCCTACCAGGTTCTAGAATGATTTAATATTTGCTCCATTACGCATTCATTTTGACAATTGTTCAAGTGTTTTGTCAATTTAGGCAAATTATGAGAAGTATCTAAGTGATAAACGTAGGTATCAATTTGTTATTCGATTCAATAGAGTAAATCGTATTACCAGACATTTGAAATTGGAAGAAAGATTTGAAAGAATCCATTAATCAGCTGGCCGCTAGAGCAAAATTGACAAATCTCTAATTATTTTTGAGAATCAATTATTCACTGGAACATATCTTTATCAAATAAATTTTAACAATAGAATATATGAAAACACACATATGTATATATATATATATATATATATATATATATATATATATATATATATATATATATATATCACTTACCTCCATTATTTATATCAATTCAAGAATTTTTAAACACATTTATAAATGAAAATAAATTGTTAAAGAATTAACATGTGTTTTATTAAAAATCTATTATATTATCATCACGACAACCAGTTTGTTTTAACGGATTTTCATCAATCTCCGTTGACTATTACAATAGTATGTATAAGATAATATTTTTTTTTTCTAAAATCTTTAGCATTCCAACGGTATATGTTACATGTATAATTACTGTTCTTTAGTCTAGGATTAGATGTAGGATTGAAGGGTTTGAGAGACAATAGTTGGATCGTTGTTTACTGATAACACTGATAAGTGTCATCAGCATAAGTAGAAAATATGGGTTGGGACTTCAGCTTTATAGACTGTGTGAATTAATGGTCCGATAATACTACCTTAAGTCAAGTTATGATAATACTTAAGATAAGTTATGTTTAATAATATATTTATTTAATTTTCGAAAACTTTTGGTACCTCAAGATGGAATTTAAATCCGAAAGGTTTTATTGTTGATAAAGTCGTGAAATCAATGGACAGCCTTCTTATCCATCAACTACAATCATCCTTCCTCCATTCAAATAGACACTAAATTACATTACCTTTGTTAAATGCAGCGGTCAATAAAAATGCATAAAAAGACGCTAAGTCAATACTCGCTCGCCATTATATACGTGTTCAGGATATGACAAGGATTTGATATTTCAAGTTTCAATTAAAAAAGATGATAAGTTTATCCACTCCTTCGATTAAAAATTTATGATTATCCAATATTAAAGAGATTTATGTAAGCCCTTTGTTATATATTTCCTGAGATGAAGACGTTGTTGAATAGGGTGGCGTTGACATTACAACAATGGAACTCAATCAATAAAGTGAAATGTTACGTAACAATTGAAGACTAGCAATTGCTGCCACGTGTGGGTTCTTTGTTATAACCCTCAGCTCTCCAATCCTCATCCTTTTGTGTCATCAATTTGAATCCTTACTCTCGGATTGAATAATTAAATATTAGTTCAAAGAAAAGCTGTATAATGTATCGTTCTGGGTAAATTTTCCTATTGGCTTTTCTCCAAATCTCCAAAATTTTTAACGATTATGTTTATTAGATTATATTTTTTCGGATATCCTGGCTTTCCAACGTTGTATAATACGTTGAAATTACTCATATGCCATTAAAGAGAAAAATATTTAACAATAGTGGATAATAGTAAAGTAGAAATTATTATATTGAGGATGTATAGTCGACTGTAGAAACTATTATAGGTGGCATAGTCAGGAATCAGTCATTTTTTGAAAAGTTTTCAATTTTGCCAACTTTTCGACTCAAAATTGTGAGCAGTCATCAGGGCATTACTGAGCCATGTCCAAGCATAAACTGTATAAGCATGATGAGTTTATGCTTGGACATGGCTCAGTAACGCCCTGATGATTGCTCATAAGCTTGAGCCGAAACGTTGGCAAAATTAAAATCTTTTCAAAAAATGACTAATTCCTGACTATTCCACCTATAATATAAATTATTATTAATAACAATAAATTAAAATCGAAGAAACAGAAGAGCCACTTTATAGCATGCATTTGGCACATTTTCACGATTTTCTCAAAAACGGCTGTGACGATTTTGATTAAACTTGCTACATCGATGTAAAATTTAAAGGAGCTTAATATAATATAGTTTTCTGACATATTAAAATAATATGGCATTCTGGTTGAAATAGTGTAACAGGGTTGAATTGCCATTTTTTTAAATTTTCTTCTATTAAAATTTCTATCATTTAGTAGATCCAAAAAAATTACCAATACCATCTTGTTAGCATTGAAAAAAAAACGAGTAAAGAATTTGATATCTAAAGAGAGGAGAAAACAACAAAAAATATTTTTCATGTGCAATTTTTTGTTTTTGAACACAATGACAATGATATACATGTATAATATAACATTGGAAAGTTAAATATTTCACAAAAAAAAATGATCATATACACAAGCTTGTAAAAATAATGGAGAGCGATTGAAATCTGATAAAACTGACTGATTCTTGTAGATTATAATGTAATTGATTATTTAATAAAACACTTGTTTATATTTAAACTCAATTTAATTAGGTTTTAACAATTTTTGTCATCTCTAAATGTGTTTAAAAGTTCTTATACTGATTTTAACAACGGATGTAAGTGAAAGTCGTGTCTTAGTATCACCAGGTTTTTTTGTTTTTTGTTTCAGTTTATTTTTTTGTTATAGCTTAAGAAAAAGATCAGTTTATTACGTTTATTGAAATGTACATTGAATTTATGAATTATAGATGATATATAAATGGTATATAAGGCATGGGATATTTTAAAAATAAACTAACTGGGTGTAAGTAATCTTATTTGGAATACTTTTTTTTTATTTAATCAAAGGTAGTTCTAATTGCAAGTAATATTCTTGATCATTCTAAAGAGGTTATCCTTCCATAATGAATGAAAATATTTCAGAAATGATTTAATTGATTATTTCCTGTTTGAGAAGGGTAGGGGGCTCATCCTTATGAATCGAGATAATAATTGAAGTTTAGCTTCAAGCGAAAGTTCATCAGATTCTCTTCAGTAAGTACTCTAAACCGCTGGATCGCAGCAAGCTTAGGTAGATTGTGATAGTTATAACCAAGTCCAACCAGTCCTCCCACAGTGGTTAAATAAATAAGTAATTACGGGAAAAAAAAACGGTAGATTGCTAATTCCAGCTAAAAATTTTTGAAAAAAAATCAAATGTATCCTTTGGAACAAACTTTGTTTTGGGGACACCAAAAGACCTGATTGGTTCAATTTGACCCACAAAAATCCCGCGGTTTAAACTATCTCAGTCCTATGATACAATAACCTATTTATGGTCCATCTTAATTTTTTCTTAAGTTTTTTTTTTATATTCTAAAAAATAAAATTTCTTGCCGATATTACTTATATTGCTATATTATTTAGCCTCAAAGAAATATTTATATATAAAAGTAACTCTATTCTTCTTTTCAACTAGAACGTGATCCTTTTAACGTGATTTATTTTAACAAAAGATGCAAGTAAAAGTTGTGAGTTGCGCGTACCATATTCAAAATAAAATCCAATAAGTAAATGTTTAAAAATCAAAATCACATTTACTTTTATATAAATACCAAGGTTTTCAATTAAAAATTAAAAACGATCGCTGACGTCGGTTGGCTTTAGATTGTGTATTGCTTTGGCCTTATTGAGGAAATTGTTGTACAAGAATGTAATGAAGGTGTGGTGATGATATAGGTTACAGCCATCTTTATATCCCGCCAGTGTTCCCCTATTCCTAAAGTGTTTTCCGAATACCGACCAAATTGCATCCTCTCAGGAATTCCCCAAAATGTTTTCATCTCGAGAGCCCTGTATTGCTTTCCAAATACAAGTGTGATGACGCCAAACCTTGCCTCGCAGAAGAACATGGCTTATAGGCGATTTTTATGGAACTAGCAAAGTACTGATGTTATCGACTTGGAATACATCTTTAGAAACTTGACTGTTATTATTGTCAACATTATTTGTACATATTAATAATAATATCTGTATATATATATATATAGCTCATCAGTCTGGCTAGAGACAGCAACCAGACAACATCTAATAGCTCCTTTTTTGTTCCGTAATTTACTTCTTTTGGTTGTTGCTTTATATTTTTTTTTCTTTGTAGTTTGTTCGCTTACTTTTAAAATAGTCTATCGGTGTGCTCTGTGGCATTAGGATATATAAACTCACTAAAATTCTTCGAAACTCCGCCAACTTTCCTCATGAGAGCAGTTGCAGGTCCCAAGCCCTGGTAAAGGAGGAGAGGTCCCCACTACAGCCTGAATGGATGTACTCTTTTGGAGGCAAGCATCGTCGCAGTTTTTCATCCACACTGTGAAGTAGTAGGGGAGCTGGCCAGACAGAATTGTATAAACAGCCATTATATTTGGCTTTGGGAGTTACTCCCGAGATACAACACACAATGAAAAGCAAAGATAGAGCCTATCAGACTTTATGGCAACGGACATGGCGAGGAAAACGGATAACTCGAAACGGTACATGGAATGTTAAATGCTTGAATGAGAAGGAAGAAGAACTAGTAGAGGAGAATAAAAAATTGAGAATAGACATTTTAGGGTTCACAGAGACTAAGAAAAAAGGCAAGGAAGAGCAGAGAATAGGCGATCACATTTTAATATACGCTGGAGTGGAGTGGCCTGCCTATTCCATCAAGACTTGGCTCACTATATAAAGGATTGGATGGCTGTTAGTGACAGACTCATGTAAGTAGAAGTTCACAATGGAAATGTTCTTTAATAATTGTTCATCGACTATGGACCAAACGACAATGCGAATTAAGTTAGCTGTGTCATACTCCTTGAACAAGGAACAAAGAAAGAAAGTTGACTAGGCAAAAGAAGAAGAGATGGGCAGAATATTTTAAAGAATTGCTGGCACACGATAGACGGGAAGTAGAAGAGAATCTACAGGCTGAGGAAGTTGCTGAGGCTATAGCTTTACTGAAGCTGGGAACAGCTGCTGGCTTGGACGGCATTTCACCCTAAATGTTGAAATATATTTGAAGGGATTGGAATTTCTTTAGCACCTCCTTAACAACGCTTGGAAGAGTAAAGTGATCCCAAAGGACTGGGAGGTTTCAACAATAATCCCAATCTTAAAAAAAGGAAAAAAATCGTGAATGTCAGAACCATAGAGGCACATCACTACTCATTGTCCCCTTTAAAGTATACTCCAAGATACTTTACAAAAAGATTGAGGAGCTTTATGGAACACAAACTAGGGGAAGAACAATATGGCTTCAGACCTAATAGGAGCAATCAGGATCTGATATTTACGATGAGACAGATTTCCGAGAAGATCGTAGAAAAATAGCAAAGAGGTGTTTGCCTGTTTTGTAGATTTAAACAAGGCTTTTGACAGGGTCCAGAAAAGAGACATTTCAACAGCACTGGAAGAATATAGAGCACACATAGGACTATGAAAGGCCATATTAAGCCTTTAAAAAGTGCAGAGAAATGTTGTCAGAAAGAGCAACAGCACATCAGGGAAATTCCTAACAGAGGAAGGAAGATGACAAGGATGCAGCTTTAGCCCCCTCTTGTTTATCCTAGAGGTGGAGTTGCCTTGAAGCGAGTAAAACAGTCAATGAGACCATCTCGGATATAGGAACCTCCAGGATGTTCAGTACACAGTCCTTGCGTTCGCTGACGACATAGTGGTGTTTGTGAACAATTGTCGCAACCTCCAGTTTAACCTGAAGATCCTTCAAGAGAAACTCAAGACCATATATATCAAAATAAATATCTCCAAAACTAAATTTACGAGGATCGGAAAAAGGAGTGACCATAGGGACCGAATCGTCAGGCTGAACGGAACCCGTTTGGAACATGTTTTGGACCTTGAGTACCTGGGGACCCACCTCAATGAATACGGACGGATCAGCGAAGACATCGGAGAGAGGTTGAAAACGATCGGAAGATGCTTTTACTTCCTTAGGAAAGGTTTTCTTTACAAGAAGGAACTTTCAAAGGTCACTAAGAAGGTAGTCTTCAAAAACACATTCCTTCCTATGCTAACACATGCAAGTGAGTCGTGGACCCCCACTACTAAACATAAGAGCCAAATCCAAGCAAGGCAAATCGAGGGGAAAACTAGAAGGGATAGAGTGAGAAAATCTACAATAAGAGCGAACCTGGAACTGAGGCCAGCTGAATATGTTATTGAGCAGAACCAGCTTAAGTGGCTCGGACACATCTCTCAAATGGCTAAGGACAGAATAGCCAGGGATACTTACAAGGTTAGATTAGAGGGGAGGAGACCGCAAGGAAGACCAAGAAAGCCTGGAAGGAAGGAGTGAAGGATGCCTTCAAGAAGACAGGAACCAAATGGAGAAGGAGAAGACAGCTGGCACAGGATAGAGAACCTTGGTTCGGGCTCTATAAGATAGCACACCTCATGCTGCTACGCGATAAAGAGGAATCGATTGAGTAAGTAAGTAATTAAAATACTTCGAAGAAATTGTGAAAATTACAGAGCAGCCTGCAGGAGTAGAACAGTTAATCCCCGGACGTCGGAGGATTAAGCCAGGACGCTCATTCTCGTTTACAAACACTTCCGTTGTGAGTAAATATTTTCCAAATTACTGTAGTCCGAGAATCACGGTTTTTTCAACTTTTGTAAATTTATTTTATTTTATTCCCCTCCCCGTTTGTTTGATAAGTGCTTCATGGAAGTATTGTTGTTATTGTTATTCAAATGTAATAATAACATCTTCTATAAAACTTATTACATATTATATATATATATATATATATATATATATATATATATATATATATATATATTATCGCCTATTCTCTTTGGGGCTAGAAATAATCAGAAAGACCGAATTGGATAACAATATCTTCTTCAAAAGTAGACAAACGTTAATGGAATAATTTTAAGTGACGAACAGATGATAACATTAAAGAAACTGTAATATAGATTAATAAAAATAATTATGTAATAAAAATCAATTTATTGGAAATGTCATAATAAATATGTTTAAAATATATTTATGTGTTCTTCGTATAAAATAAACATTTTTAGAAAAAAAAAACTGAGGTGTGCTGAAATACTAATCAGGATAACTGATGACCTAGAAACTAGAATAATAAAGATAGAATGTTAAAAAAGTAAAAGACAACAAAAGTAAGATGTGAGTTCATAGAGTGAACACTTTAGCTGCGGAAATGAGAGAGATGTATAACGGTAAATTCCTTGAGGTTATTTACAGTTTTATTGAAAACATATTAAAAATATAAATAACACTTGTCCTTTTATCATATAAGTTTAATTAAGTATTTCATAGTCTCCGATAAACCCATCTGTGTTAAAATATAATAACATTGGATGTAATCAACATAATTAAAAAAAATATATATTAGAAAAAGAATACTACATAAAACAGATAAGAAATATCTTTATGGATTTTATTTGTCCGTACAAGTTTGTAGTCCAACTAATATTTATTGAGTAATAGCGATAAGATATTTTATTCATACTATATTTGCAAACAAAATAAAACAAATACTGAAAAAAAACACTGGGAAAGGTAAGTAATAAATGAACATCTATAACACAGGCATATTTATATACAAAGTTTACGATCAACCAGGGAAGGAGAGAAGACTTAGGAGATCCCACCGGTTCTCTCTCAACTTATTAACCCACCGCATTTCTAGCTTAGTTCTTCTAGTATATGCATTATTACAATCAAAATAATTTACTTCAAACTATAAAAAGATTTAATCCGAAACATCAGGAAATATTCTGACTCAATCAAATATATTAATAATATAATAAAAAGCTTTAATTAGTTTTTATAGTAATATTACATTCTCTCATATAAGAGACATTGGTTAAGTAATGAAAGACTTCATTCAAACACAAAAAAAAAAAAAAAGCATAGATAAACAACATAAGAACAAAAAATAAAGTAAAAATAATGAGTTATGTAAACGCACGCTTGCCTTAATAAAAAATAAATGTTTAGCACATTTTTTTAAAAAATAATTTCTCACTGGAAGTATTTGAAAAAATGTGAAAATTCTCACTCTGAGGAAAAACCTATGAGTATGTTTTATTTATATAAATTTAAATAACACAAAAGAGTAATGTTCTTAAAAACCTATAATGTTCATAAGTGAGCTACTACACTTTTTAATATTAGCTAAATAAATAATAATTGATTGATTAAAAAAAAATACCCCACCTCGAAAGGGCATTAAACATTTTTGTATAATTTATCCATACGTATTAAAATGTATGCATAATAATGCGAATATTCTAATGAGCCATAAGAGTTTTACTCACTTAAGGGTAGAGAAAAAAAAAATTCTATTTTCGGGAATATAATTAAATTTCCCGGGAATGGGGGTACAGTGAAAGTGTAAATGTAATTCCAGAGAAAGATGAATCACGGCTACGTAATTTTCACAGAAAGGTTTCTTTTTACTTTTTGCCTTTTCTAATCATTTCCTATCGCCACCCTCCAAAAAATCTGTCTCATTCTATAAGGTGCGCTTACGAAGAATAGATTTTTTCTATGTTTTAACAGAATTCAAATCTTTAATTTATTAATATCCGATATATACTATATATATATATATATATATATATATATATATATATTATATAAATTTATTTATTTTATTATTTTTTTTTTTTTTTAATAAAATATATACTAGGAGAAAGTATTTTCTTCAATGATTGGGGAAGCGTAATTTAACCTAAGAAGCAATATTTTCCTCTTAAATAGACTTTTTTTTTTATCTATGATTATATAAAAACTATAAACATTATGTTACCATCTTATTTTAAATATTTTAACTTATTATTATTATCATCATATTCGTTTCCCCTTTTATACCACTTAAGTAGTGAGAGGTTGCCTTTATAGAGTCTAAACCATAACTAAATATTCATAAAAAAATATATAACATTTATATAATAGCGATATATGATTTTATATATATATATATATAAACATATATAGTAGAAAGGGACTTTTTATTCTATTCTACTGTTTTAGGTAAGTTGTTTATTTGTTGTGTTTGTATGTTTCTACTTCTGTATATTTTTATCAATAATAAACTACTATTTTAGAATCGTCTAAAGTCTACTTTCTTCAAGAATCACACACACATGTGTGATGTGTGTGTATATATATATATATATATATATATATATATATATATATAAAAGGTATGTTATGGCACAATAAATCGCTTTTAAAACGATGTTAACTTTATATATATATATATATATATATATATATATATATTATATATATATATATATATATATATATATATATATATATATATATAAATTACGAATGTTGTGAATATCAGGACAATTGAGTATATGATTGTAGAAGATAATGTGTTTTCTATAAATAAAATTCATGAATAAAAATTAATGTTTTAGATAACTATAATTTGAAAGAGGTTCTAATCTAGTCTTTTGGAGTCAAGACGTATTCTGTAGTTCATAGAATGAGATTAATATGCACTTGTTAAATTTGAATTAAATTCTACAGTGTGTGTCAATGGTCTTTGATATAAAATTTAAGTTTTAAATGGAGGTGTTGTTAGTGTAATAATTTCTTCTTCTTACTATGGCCTACTAATAATTGATTTCTAGCCACTAAGGATTGACAAAATAATGACTTTTGGAAGTCTTTTTAAGTGAAAAAATATCTAGAAAATTAACATCGCTTACTCAATGTGTTCACTATTCAAAGATAAGGAACACAAAAATGATAAACACAGAGACACAGTATGCAATAAATAATTGAGAACACAAATAACATATTAAATAATCCAATATACTAATTGTACAATCGGGTTGGTTCAAAACTATGTGTCTTTTTAATAAAAAACAAAACAGTGAATCACATCACAAACACCTAAATTATAAATAAATTATAAATATAATTCAATTAAATGTCAATATTTAATTTTTTTTTTTTTAGAAACAATATATCTGATTCTTATTCAATAAACAATAATACATTATTTGACTTTTAGGAGAAAATATGTTAGAAGCCGGACTATTAGGATGTTTTATCTCAGCTTTATGGTTTTGAAATATTGTTAAAACTTGTTTAAAGACACTGGAAATAATTATTTTGAATTAAAGTGCCATCAAGTACTGTAAATATTGATTATCTCCTCAAATATATGTATTTCTTAATACATAATAATTTCAATATTAAAATAAAAGATGAATGCTGCAATTCACTGTATACGTTTATTAATTTAGTTAATTTTCGTGTAGTTAGTTTAGAAACTGTAATTGGTACCTTTAAATTATTCTGGCAATATTTTTGTAGATATCCACATGTTACTTACCTAAAAAAAAAAAAAAAAAAAATTAGTATAAATATAATAAAACAAAAATTATAATTAGCATATCATGCACAAAATTAGTACTTGTAACAGGAAATTTGTTAAAGGAGACAGGTCTATTCTTCAATGTTGTCAAGAAAAAAATCTTTGGAATATCTGTTATTTTTTTTATTATTTTTTTTACAAATATGTTGCGTTAATATCTACTTGCGGGTTGTATGCATGCATATATTTTGCCGGGTTTAAAACCGAGGCCTTGGGTATATCAAATCCTTAACCCTTTATATACTAAGGGATACCTGTGGTGCAATGATTAGCAGAACAGCCTTCTATAAACAATGTCGCTGGTTCAAAACTGCCAGATGGCCCGTATGAAGGGGACGTAAACGTATGAATTCGGTTTCAAAACATTATAAGCGTACACTTACGCTTGATTATATCTTATTGAAAAAATGCACAGAAAATTTGTTAGTTACCCTTCTAAAAATAATTGAAATTTAATATTGTATATATGCAGACCAGGCTAATTTACTTTTGCTATGAATATATTACTATTACATTTTTTTTACTTTCACTTACTATATATAGTAAGGGAAAGTATTGCGATCGTGAAAATTTTCGAATTCAAGTTTTCAACGGAAATACACATTTTAGGGTCCCCTGAGCCCAAATAACCAAATCCCACAAAAAGGTCTCTGTGTGTGTGTGGAAACTCCCTGGCGAAAACGGTTAGTCCTTTGAAACTGAAATTTCATATTTAAGACAAATATACGCCCGAGACGTTAAAAAACCTTTTTCATCAAAATGAGCTTACCAAAAGAGCCACATTATACTATGCATTTTGCACCTTTTTTCGATTTTCTCAAAAACCGTTCCAAAGATTTTGATTAAACTCGCTATATCGATGTAAAATTAAATGGGCTTTAATATGATTTTGGTTTCATCGGATTAAAATCGTCTGACAGGGCTTAAATGCCGATATATTAATTTTTTTTCTCTAAAGTACTATTAATTTTGTTGATTCTATAATAATAACTATATTATTTTGTTATCACTGATGAAAAACAGGTAAATATATAAATTGAATGAATTCGATACCCAACTAAAGGAGCAAACTGAAAAAAAATATTTTTTTTAATGAAATTTTTTGTTTTTGAACATAAGAGCAGTAATATACATGTATGATATACCGTTGGAAAGCAAAAGATTTTAGAAAAAATATTATCTTATACTCAAGCCTTTAAAAGTTAACAGAGAGTGATGAAAAGAAGATAAAACTAACTGATTATTTTAGATAATAATATAATAGTTTTTTTAATAAAACACATGTTTCTACATAAATTCAATTTAATTAATTCTTTAATAATGTCACGTATTTTTATCTCTAACTGCATTTGAAAATTCTTTTATTGATTTTAAAAATGCAGGTAAGTGAAAGTCGTGTGTTGCCCGCACCAGATTTTTTATTATTGAGAATCCAATCTTGCTTAAAAGAAAAATCAGGAAATGTAGTACCTTGATTCAGGTGCAGACTCATTGTTTGTTTTTTGTTTTTCGGCGGAGATAAAATTAGAATTTGATTAAACGTGAAGGTGTCGATTTTAGAATTTCTTACATTACAAGAGATGTGTGGCCCGCTCCTCAGGTGTCTAAGCAATTAAGCTCTCCCCTTACTTTGTCACTGAGAGAAAAATAATTGCGATTCATTTAATTTAATAAATTACATTATTTATAATTAAAAAAAAAATCTTCGATCAAAAACCTAATAATAATCAACAGTGAACAGACTTTCATCTGAAATAATAAGTTAAATTTGTACATATGACGCTTATGTAGTTATTTTTTCTCTACCGTTTAACAAATTATGACAATTTCATAGTTCTGTAAGTAAGAAATATATTTTTACATTCAATGAAAATTCAAAAATACTTCGTATAATAAAATAAATGTAATTTGTATTGTAGTGGTATAACAGCCTTTTATAAAAAGGTAGTGGGCTTGAACCTGGCAGATGGCCCTAGAATATTTAAACGGAAAAAATTTATTTTTTTTTATTTAAAGAAAAGCTAAATATAAATGTACGAGGCATGTTTTTTAAGTAAGTACCGTTTTGGAATTAAAAGAAGACGTGTAAAGATATCGCAATAATTTCATTTTTATATGAAAGCCTGTACCTTAATCTACTTTTCTACATAATATCCATGAATTTTGAGGCACTTGTCATAGCGCGGCACCAGTTTTTGTATACCCTTCTCAAAAAATTCTGCCGCCTTACTTGTTAACCACTGTATCACAAATGTTTCACCCAAAACGATGGTGAAAACCGTATCAAAATTCGTATTGTGGGTTAGAAGGAGTCCGCCGAAACCAAAATCGTATTTTCATTTTATATTTAGAGAGAAGAAGAGACTGTACATAAATTTTGTATACGATCTTTTTACTTTATACACGCATTTCACTTTTATATATTAGGGGTACTCACTACGTTTGCTATAGCATGCTATTTGTGTTATTTTGCTAAACCCGTAGAGTTTCTACAGTTATTTCCTTTATAAAATTGATGGGTTTAGCACAATAGCACAAATATCATGCTATAGCAAACGTAGTGAGTACCCCTATTGTTTTAAAACTGGTGGTTATTGGAGCGAATGTTTAGCATAACAAATTAAGGAAGGAATTAGTCCGGGTGGCGGTCATTAAATGAAACAACTGAATAGTTTCAACTATTTTATTGTTTGCCAACGTTTCGACCCCCATTGTGGGTCATCATCTAGAAATGTGGTACGTATTTTCCATTTTACCCAACCTTTTGTACGTACTTTCCTATCTACCTGCCTATATTCCTTATTACCAAAGTGTACCTAGTTTCCACTCGCCTACCAGACGGTACGTATCTCCACTGTACTCCATTTTTTTAATGTTTTTTATTTCATGTAATTTTTTCTTATATATTTGTACATTATCTTTAGTCATTATCTGGTCTGTATAGCTCTCATTAGTATACCTTTATCATTGTAATTTAATTAATTGATTTCTTTACACATCTAGTTCTTTTTATGTTATAATATTGACATTCTCTAGCGCAATAGTTATTTTTTTAAGAATAGTATTTTTAATCTTATTTTAAATGTATCCTTTTTGTATCTTTTTAGCCCTGATGATGACCCACAATGGGGGTCGAAACGTTGGCAAACAATAAAATAGTTGAAACTATTCAGTTGTTTCATTTAATGACCGCCACCCGGACTAATTCCTTCAGTAATTTTCAACGGACAACTAATTATATCCACAATGATAACAAATTAAGGTTTCTTTAATAACTGAAACTCCAACCAACCTCTCCTTATATCTTATCTACAGTCAGATATTTCTTCCTTATCAGATTTACAAGTATTGAAAACACCTGATTTTGTAGGTAAGAATGGTATTTCCAGATGTAAATAGAAGTAAGAAGAGCAAATGTAAAAGACTGAGAGAGAGAGAGATGAAGTGGAGAGGCTAGAGCCAAACTTTAAACGGACGAGTTTACGGGCGAGCGGTTCCCCCTGCTTGACCCTTTCCCCTTTACGCCATTCTCTGTTTTGTTTGCAATATTTACACTGAATACATTCCACCGCTCTCTGTATTTCAAACGAAATGTATGGAAACGGAGTTTGTAATTCCCATCAACAAGTCCCTCCTATTCTATCGTCCTTTTTGTACACAAATTCACCGAGACTTGTCTCTCTCTTTTTTTTTTTTTTTTCTTTATTTCTGAATTTATTATTATTATTTTTCTTTTATGAATATTTTAGTATCGGGAATGGAACAAATAATTATGTTTATTTGTAACGATTTATTCTTAAATTTAATATATTAACAATATTAAATTTAATCTGGTGCGCCCAACACACTCACATTTCACTCACATCCTAATATTTTTTTATTTACTTTTTTTTTAAACAGTTTTATTGATATTTACAACTGTATCAACAAAAAATACGCCAAGTAAATGAGATGGTTATATACTACAATGACATGAAATACGTGTAGAGACGCTTCCCATTAGAAGCACTCTAAAAATTATCTAAACTAAAAGGTCCCAGGGCCATCTCCTTTTCAGGTGCCTCGGATGATTATCAGAAATTGAAGGGGAAGAAAGGATTGAAACTAATGGGTTAGAGTGAGAATGGAGTTTGTCATGAAAGGATTGATACCTGGTCCGGGCTAAGTAAGTAACATAGGGAACATAAAGGTCTTTATGGATCAGTTTATTCCCGGAAAAGTAAGGAACATTGAGGACTTGATGAAGGATTGGATACGAGAAGAATTAGATGGTTTAGTAGAGCCCCAAAGCTGTACTCCATAGGTCCATATTGGCCTTATGATGGTCATGTAAATGAACCTTTTGTAGTCGAGTAGAAGGTTTGAGCGTTTTTCCAGTAAGTGTTTAAATAGTCGAAAACATTTAACATCGAAGGACATTTTCTTATATGAGTATCCCAAGTGAGGTGATTGTCAAGGTGAAGTCCTATATATCGGATCTGTTCAATAGGGACAAGCAGAGTGTTACTGAAGGATACCGTAGGACATAATGTCATAGGTTTACGTAAAAGGTTAAAGGTTATATGGATGATTTTATTCGTGACAAAGTAAGGAGCTTTGGGGATTTTACGAAGGATTTTGGATAGTAAGGATTGGATACGAGAGGAATTCGATAGTTGGGTAGAGCCCCTTAGCTCAGTTCCATAAGTCCAGATAAGGTCTTATAATATTCATGTGGATGAGCCTTTTGTGGTTAGTTAGAAGGTTAGGGCGTCTGCCTAGGAAGTGTTGAAGTAGCCGAAAGCGTCGAGCAGTTTCTTGTCGTTTTAGTCGTGTATGAGGATTCCAAGTTAGACGTTTGTCAAGAAGGAATCATAGGTATCGGATCTGTTCAATAGGAAGTAGTTGAGTGTTATTAAAGGATGATGTGGGGCATGAAGTCAATAGTTTACGACAAAAGTTAAAGGTTATTTGATGGGATTTGTTGGAATTTATGTTTATTCTCCAGTTCTGACACCATACTTCTATGATGAGCTTGAAGGGTTTGTGAAGCAACAAGTGGATCTTTATGAACTGCGTTTTATCAGTTCATAAAGATCAGGTGTCATCAGCATAGATTAAGCCCGATTATTAAAAATAATTATATTTTTTATGTTAAATAAAATACTGCAAACGATCACGCAATGGTTTGTTATTTCCTAATCAGTATATTATTGTATAACTGTTTATATAGCTGTTAATAGGCAATTAACTAATATGAAAAGCAATTATTCAAAGGAAAATGTTATATCACCACTGATAATTTCAAAACGCTAGATCTCTTATATAATATATTTTACCGCACTCTGTATTATGATGATCTCTGATTATGATACAATTTAGAACCAATTTCAATGCTTCTTTTTTTTTTTCAATTCGTAGGAAATTAAAGTCTTCATGAAAAAGCTCTAAGAATTTTGTACGGGTTCTACGTATCTTGAAACGCAAGCTCTCAAAATTGTAGAGGGGAGGGGTAATTTTTTCGGTTGATTACAAAGAATCATTATTGAAAGAAATGTAACAAAATTATTTATACTATATTTCGTTCCTTTTTCCTTTTCTTTTCTGTTGATTTTCATTCAAGTTATTCAAATAAAATTCCCTGATTCCAGAATACCTCTCATTTTTTCTCTATCAACAATAATAACCGAGTTATCAAGGAATCACATCTCTTAAGTTGTGGCTTCACCATTATAAAGTTTAATGATAATAATAATAGGCTTACCGAACCCGAAGGTAAGATGCCGATACCACCAAATTCCGCCTAAACAGACTCGTCCAATGTTCACCGTTCAAGCCCAAGCCCCCGAGAACAACTTCAACGCAATCCTCCCATCGACGCTTTGGCCTACCTAGACCTACCAGTCGGATCTGCGAATACCAACTTTCTCGGAATCCGCTCCTTACCGAGCCCAACACCTTTACTCGCCCATTTGAGTCTCCGCGATGCTATCACATCAATTATATTTACAGGATACAAGTTCCTAAATTCCGCGTTGTGCAACCTTCTAAACTCCCCAGTGGCCTCATCTCTCTTCGGACCAAATATTTTACGCAGTATCTTATTTTCGAAAACCATAAGCCGTTGTTCATCCTTCAAAGTAAGCGGCCACGTTTCTCATCCGTAAAGAACCGTCGAAAGAATAATAGTTTTATAAATTCTAACCTTTAAGTTTTTAGATAGAAGCCGCATTATAAAGTTTATTATCTTTTTTTTTTATCGTTGTTCATCGCGGTGTCCCGATCTTGAAAATGTTTTTTCAAAATCTTCAATAATAACCGAGTTTTGTTGGAATTACAACTATTATAATTTGTGACTTAAAATATATATCAACTGTTTATCGCGCTTTATTTATTCTAAAACACTGTGCGGATCAGCTGATGCGCTCGATGATAACAGTCATACGTTACATCGTCTCTCAGATTTTTGCTTTTTTCAGTAGGAATTCGCTTGAATTCAGTCTGGAGAATATCACTAGACCTCAGGAATACTACGGCAGTGAATATTGGAGAAATTTCGGTAAGCAAAGTTATAATTTACTTTGTACAATCACGAAAAAGTGAAAGGAGGGTCACTGATCAGCTGATTGCCGCTAGCTCGGCAAGCTGGGGCTTGCTTTTCTTTTACTTATCTTTAATTCTTATCTCATCATTTATTTATTATTATTATTATTTTCTTAATCAATGAGATATTTTCATCAAGTCATGTCCTCAAAGTCTGCAAGTAAAAGATCTAGATCTGCAGGTTCAAACTCGTCTCCCACAAATCAGAGACCCCGCCGTGAACAAAATAAAAAAATGATTCCACCAGCGACCGCGTCAGCTACATCATTAGGATCTGAACCACAGCCCAGCACATCATCACAAGGAATAACTGATGAATCCCCGTTTTTTACACCGAATCCATTTCAGATCCTCCAAAATGAAAAAGAAACCATGGAATCTTCTCCTATACCCAGGGAACCACTACCTCCACCGATATTTGTTAAAAATATTAAAAATTTTAAACTGATGTGTGCGCATTTAAACAAAGTAACTGATCCTAATAGTTATTATTGTATAAGTAGAACCAATGATACTAAAATATCTCCGACTACTGCTGAAACCTACAGAAAGATTGTAAAATATCTGACTGAGACCAAAGCTGACTTTCATACTTATCAGCTGCGCCAGGAGAGAGCATTAAGGGTCGTAATCAGAAACCTACATTCCTCAACACCCGTTGAAGCTATCAAAGAAGAACTGACCGAATTAGGATTCCAAGTGAAGCAAGTCACCAACGTTCTAAAAGATAAAAGTCCACTGCCTCTATTCTTCGTGGACTTGGAACCATCAGCAGGAGTCGAAAAAATCTATGACCTCAGTAGACTGTACTATACCCGTGTAAAAGTTGAAAAACCTTACACAAAGAAAGAAATAGTTCAGTGTCATAACTGTCAGGCATATGGTCATACCAAAAGTTATTGCCATCACATACCACGCTGTGTGAAATGCGGTGAACAGCATAAATCAGAAGAATGTACAAGATCAAGATCAACACCCGCTGTATGTGCTCTGTGCCTCAAGGACCACCCGGCTAACTACAAGGGATGTGAAATCTACAAGAAACTCAGAACCAGATACCAAAAACCTCAGGATCAGAATGAAACAGCTGTACCAACCAGAAACAGAAGAGAACCATCTAAACTTGTAAATTCTAACTTGTCATTTGCCCACTTGCTTGGAGGTGGGAACCAGAGTCATGAAGTAGAGGCCCTGCCGGAACAACGTTTTCCTCAACATTGTCAATCTATTGTACAACAATCTATCCCTCAAAGTTTACCTGACCTTCAAAAAACTCCTCAACATCAAATTTCTCATATCCCTCCACCATCAAACGTCACAGATCTTACCAGTCTAATGACATCGTTCATCTCCGAAATCAAATCTCTTGTTATGCCGCTTATATCACTCCTTACAAATCTAGTATCAAATCTAATCCCTGCCTTGAAAAATCCTTAAATGACTTCATCTAACTCCTTATCCATTCTCCTTTGGAATGCGAATGGTGTTAGAAATCATACTGACGAACTGACAGCGTTTTTACAAGACAAAACAATCGATGTTGCACTTATAACTGAAACAAGACTAACGACTAAACAGAACTTCAAAATACCGCAATACATGACATACCGTACTGACCACCCAGACGGCAAAGCCGATGCCGGTTCTGCTATCATTATCCACCAATCCCTCTCTCACCATTTACTCCTACTTCCCACCTATGATTTCCTACAAGCCACAGCCATAGTAATCAAGACTTTTTCCTTTCCGGTAACCCTCACATCTGCATATTTCCCTCCTAAACATTCCATTTCCAATTCCGAATTTGTATCCTTCCTTGATTCCTTAGGAAATCGTTTCATCCTGGGTGCAGACTTAAACGCCAAGCATCAGCAGTGGGGTTCCAGAACCACGAATTCTCGGGGACGAAATTTGCTGTCTGCACTCAACTCCCGAAATTTTAATATCCTGCCTCCTGACTCCCCTACCTACTGGCCAACCGATCCTAACCGCAATCCTGACATCCTCGACTTCTTTATCCACAGCGGATTAGGCTCCCTCAACTTTTCTGTAACTCGCCTTGATGAACTATCCTCAGACCATAGTCCACTGATCCTAAAAGTATCTCTCACTCCAATTCCAAAACCCATTCCACCATCATTCATCCGAGGCCCTGTCAACTGGAACCTTTTCCGCCAAATCCTGACCGATAATATTGATCTCAGAGTAACCCTCAAAACCCCAGATGACCTTGATAATTCCGTCTATTCCTTTACCACCGCCATCCAACAAGCTGTCTGGACTGCTTCCTCTCCTAAACACTACAATATAAATCCTGACCAAAATCATTTTCCACAACATATAATAGACCTCATCCATACCAAACGCCGAGCAAGATCATTATGGCAGCGCACCCGACACCTAACAGATCGCCGCTCCTATAACTTCTATTGTAGACAATTGAAGAGGGAGTTGGTGACATTCCGTTCCCAGTCCTTTAATTCCTACCTCTCCTCTCTATCAGCTCGTGATAATTCCCTGTGGAATGTCACGAAAAAGATCCTAAAATACCATCAAGTTTCCCATCCTCTCCGACGTGGTGATGACTCCTGGGCTGCGTCTGATGAAGATAAAGCCGAGGAATTCGCCACACACCTCTCCAAAGTATTCACTCCTCACCCGGAATCCCACATCAATCACACCGAAACAGTGCAAGACTTTCTTATGTCACCAATTCCACTTTCCCTACCTCCTAAAGCTATTAACCCCTCTGAGGTCAAATATCTTCTCCAAAAACTGACCCTCCGTAAATCTCCTGGACACGATCTCCTTACTCCCCAGATCCTCCGACAACTTCCACAGAAAGCTATTATATTCCTTACTTATATTTACAACTGCATCCTACGCACCACCTATTTTCCTCTGTTATGGAAACATTCCACTATCATTCTTTTTCTAAAACCAGGCAAACCTTCCAACAACACTTCATCCTACAGGCCTATTAGTCTACTGCCCATCCTCTCAAAAATCTTCGAAAGGCTTCTTCTTAAACGTATCCTACCCATATTAGAATCTCAAAATCTTCCTTCCCATCAGTTTGGATTCCGTCCTCAGCATTCCACAGTTCAACAGGGGCTCCGAGTTGTAGACCATATTTCCTCAGCTCTTGAATGCAAAGAGTATTGTTCTGGTGCGTTTCTGGACATTGCGCAAGCTTTTGACCGGGTATGGCACACTGGATTACTCTTCAAGCTGAAAACCCATTTACCCCAGTCTCTATACCTAATTCTCAGATCCTATCTCTCAAACCGTTCCTTCCGAGTTCGCTGTGGTGTAGAATTTTCTAACCTTTATCCCGTTGAGGCCGGTGTTCCTCAAGGCAGCGTCTTGGGACCCGTCCTCTACATCCTTTACACTGCTGATATTCCTACACATCCTGATACCTTTCTGGCAACTTTTGCAGACGATACCGCCATCCTATCATCCAGTTCCAATCCTGAAACAGCATCCTTAAACCTTCAGAGACACCTTTTCCTTATCCAACACTGGTGTAATAACTGGCGTGTAAAGGTAAACGAAGCCAAATGTAAACACATAACCTTTACTCTTAGACGAAAATCCTGTCCGCCAGTTTATTTCAACTCATTACCAATTCCTCTCTCAGATACAGTCCGGTATCTTGGCTTACTGTTAGACAAAAGATTGACTTGGAACCCACATACAAGACTTAAAAGACAAGAACTCAACCGACGATTCGGACAGTTATACCGACTACTCAACAGAAAATCTGAACTTACAGTTGATAACAAATTATTAATCTACAAGACAATACTGAAGCCCATCTGGATCTACGGACTTGAACTGTGGGGGACAGCTAAACGTACTAACATCAAACGCATTCAATCCTTTCAATCCAAAGTCCTCCGTACAATAGTTAATGCTCCTTATTATGTCTCCAACTATACCTTGCACCACGACCTTAATGTTCCATTTATTTCAGACCTAATTCCATCCAAATTTTCTAAATTCCACCAGAACCTCATTCATCATCCTAATCCTCTAGCTCAATCCCTATCCAGCTCCACTCATCCATACAACCCACCTAGAAGGTTGAAACGGCAGTGGCCCCGCGACCTTTTGTAAATATATTGGAGTTCTAGCACTGGCTAGATTCTCCACTCAATGTGATGTATGTATGAGTGTGTGTATGTGTATATAGGTATAAGCGAATTCTTGACTGTATTGTTTTAATTCATTATTGTGTATATATTTTATTGTAATTTTATGCTGTGTAAATATTGTATGAATGTAGTATGTATGATATCTTTCAGCACTACTATTAATGTCCAAAGTGGGACAGATTGTAATTTTACTGAATAAAAATTGTTGTTGTTGAAAAACACCTGTGCACATTTTTTCTCCATCTTTAAATAATAACTGAGTTATAGGCGTATGTATGGGAAAAATTACAATTTTTTCTTTCTTTTTTTTTATACTTATTCGCAATTTTTGGTTAAAAAACACTAATCCATTTTTGTTTTTGTTTTTATATTTGAACAAACGAAGTTACAAGCGTGTATATATAGGCTAGATTTAAAATGTTTTATTTTTATTTTTTATTTATCGCCATTTACTGATGGAAAATTTCTATACATATTTTTCTCCGTCATCAAAAATAACTAAAGTATGTGCGTATTTATGGGTGAAATTATGTTTTCAGACAATCTATTTTTCAAAATTTAGCAGCGTAATGACAAATAAATTTACTGAACTAAGTTCTCCCGAATAATTATAAAAGGATGTGGGGAGGGGGGGATTTGGTAGAACGTATGTTACATGTGTTTCAATAAAAATTAATTTAAAAATAAAGTAAATGTTATGAATAATATAAGTGTCTTCTTAAAACTAATCCTTAATAGATTTCTCAGTTTTCTGAACCATACTTAAAAACTGAATATTTCATAAACTAAAAAGTTTAATATCTTCCTTTTTTTAAAAGGTAATCTTATACTTAAACTAAGCTTACATAAACCCTTTAAACCGTACATTTGAAATCATTCGGAAAATCTCTGAGAATCTAAAATTAATCAGATTTTCCAGTCGGGTGAAAAGGGATAAAAATGACTTTTCCAGGAACTTTGTGAGAATCGTAAAATCTTCGGTTATTATTCTAGAAAATACTACCCCTTTTCCCTTCTTATTGCAAAGGAGTTCCAACTCAAGGGCTTTTCCCCTAAAGTCCCTTAGAAAAGTAATCACTCAAGGGCTCATATCTACTGGCCCTAAGCCCTGGCCAAAGTAGTGTCTAGTACGACAAAGAAGCTTATTTAAAGATGGAAATATTTATGAGTTTATGTGGTTGGTTACTTACTCCAGGTAGGGCTAAATGTTCTTCTCTTGTATTGAATAATGGAAAATGACAAGAATTTCCATGAAAACTAAATGATAATTTCAAAAGAATGATAGTTTCATCATCTTAACCGTCCAAAATAAAAAGAGAAATGAGTTGCAATGGTTAAAAACATATATATTTTGGAGCATGCAGTATCCAAGGATACTAACACCTGCCCATATTTAATCATCAGATCATTTAATAAAACCCTACTAGTCCCAGATTTGCTACCTGACTCCACCTTGACAAACGTCTTACATGGAATCCGCAGACTAAACTGAAACGACAAGAGACAGCTCACCGCTTTCGCTCACTTTAACACTTGATAGGGAGAGACGCTCTGACCTTCCTCTTGACTACAAAAGGCTCATCTATGTTACTATTACAACGTCTACTCGACGTAGAATGTTCAGCTTTAGGACTATACTAGACCATCAAATTCTTCCAATTATTCTATCCTTACGATCCAAAATCCTTCGTAAAATCCTCAACGCTCTTTATTTTGTCCCAAATTCTCTCACCCATAAAGACCTTAATGTTCCATATGTTGCTGAATGGGCCCGAACCAGATATCACCCCTTCCAAAACTCCATTCCCATAAACTACTAGTTTAAACCTTTGCTTCCTGATAACCCTCCGAGGCGTCTGAAAATAAGATGGCCTCGAGACCATCTGGATTCAAATAGTTACTGGATTACTACCAATGAATAGCTCTTTTACAGATCTGTCTCATGTCATTTTCCTTTTATCATATTAACAAATTGTATTATAATGTACAGTTGTAAATTTCAATAAATAATATTTTTTTAAAATATTTTGGAGAACTTTTGTCAAGAGAAGATTTACGGCATATAAAAAAAAATTAGGTAATTTTTTTCATCTATTTTTTAAATATCCATCATTTAGGAAGAATTTCGTAAAAATTCAATTTTTATACCGCATAATTTTTGCCACATCGAGATACTGACCGGAAATTTTTTTCCTACGGCATACTTAGTATTTACATAAATATTAAAATATTTCATTCTGATCACGAATATTTTTGAATCCCAGTATCATCACAAAGACTTATGGAAAATTCCTCTTTCAAGTAGCGGGGAATCACAAGATGATGGAAGTACCGATTTTCTAAAAAAAACTTTTTGCATGTACACATACGCGCGCGCGCACACACACACCCACTCATATATATATATATATATATGTTTTCTACGGTTCGAGAGCTTCAGCCAAAAACGAATGTGTTCAGGCTACGTTTCATTAAGAGTAAAATAAAAAACACAATAATATTAAAATTGTAATAGAATAATTAGTACAAATTATTGTTTCAGAGAAAGAGAACATTTTTTAATAAACTTAAGAATGCATTAAATTCATCATGGGTATGTTTTAACATTATAAACATAAAATAATTTATTAAGAATTCACATACAATTTTAAACGATATTGTGTCACATAGGGTGGGTATATAAATATTCCAAATATTTAAAAGAACAAATATTCATGCCTTAACAGTGGAAAAACAAAAAAAACAGTACCTTAAAATTTTAATAATATAATCAATAGATGATGTTATTGTTAGGAAGACAGTAGAATGCGTTGAACAGTAGTTAAATTGATATTTCGATTAGAATTTAAATTAAAAATATTATTAGAAATTTACTTACAATTTGATATAAAATAGTGTCTTACATAGACATACTCGTATGTGTAATAGGAATATAGGAGTTTCCAAATTGATGACGACAGAAGCCCGGGATTTTCTCGTTTTGTTTATTTATTTTAATTTCTGACTTGGAATTCCCATCCAAGACTGAAACGACAAGAAACTGCCCGACGTTTTCGACTACTTTAACACCTACAAGACAAACGCTCCAACCTTCCACTTAATTACAAAAGAGTTATTGATATGACCATCATAAGACCGATTTAGATTTACGGAGTAGAGCTATGAGGGTCTAATAAACCATCGAATTTTTCTCGTATCCAATCCTTACAATCCGAAATCCTTACTTTGTCACGAATAAGCTCATCCATAAAGACCTTAATATCCCATATGTTACTTAATTATCCCAAACCAGGTATCACATTTCTATGAAAAACTCCATTTCCACTCTAATCCACTAGTTTCTATCCTATCATCCTCTTTGATTCCTGCTAATCCTCCGAGACGTCTGAAAAGAAGATGGCCCGAGACCTTCTCGTTTAGAATATTTTAAGAGTACTGCCAATGGTGCTGGCGTCTCTACGTGTATTTCATGTCAGTTTAATATATCCATCACATTTACTTGTTTTATATAATAATACAGATGTAAATATCAATAAATATGATTAAATAAAAAGATATTTTAATGTTATTTCTTTATTTATTATTACTATTATTATTCAGACATATTGTTAATATGTGTTTGTTGTTAAGGCATAAATATGAGATCAATAAATTCTCAAAACGTTGCATAAAAAAAATTGTTCGTTTTTTGACTAAAACCTAAGACAAGTAGAAAACATAAATTATTAACAGTCGAGAACTAATAAAAATAATGTGTATATATATATATTAATAAGGGTAATGAGAGAGTCCCAAGTACTTTCGGAAATAGAAAGACATTACATGACGAAAATGAGATTTTAAGCAAGAAAAATACTGCTTAAAGATAACGTATCTTGTTGAAGCTGATGATTTATTGGAAAATCAGTCTAATGATTACGACCTAATTACCTTGTACATTCATTGGCTTGTTCTATGATTACTGAACGCTTTATGGATTTTAGAGGTATAGGTAATATATATATTTCATGGTCTAATGTGAGGGGAGGAGGGTGAAAGGGGTTGGATAGGATGTAGGGAGGAATGGGCCTTCCATATTAATTAAAGCCGACACAGAAGGCCTAGCTTCCTTTCTGAATGCTGCATTTGGCGGGGTTGTTAAGGTTCCTTATTCCTAATATCTTAACCCCTTCTTTACCTCTTTGTAACCATTATGTGTTTTTTAAGGGTAAATAAAGGGGCTCACTCCCTGCCTGCGGTTTTTCCTACCTTTTTATAGCTCCTCTACTAATCGTAACGAGGTACGGGAACAATCCATGTAATAAAAAAAGAAGACATTTCTCAGTTAATACAAAATATACAGTATTTTATTAACTTATATTAATGCAATATTTAATATCGTCAGTTAAGACAATAATTTTTAGGAATTGAATGAACGGTACGTTCTTTGCAATATCTCTAAATATTTTGAACAGAAATTGTTACCAAGAAAAATAGTAATAAAAAGTCATAAATAATTTTATTGCGTAAATTTGGTTTTAGTTTTTCTTTAATTTTGAAGAGGGTTAATGAGACTAAAATACCATGATACAATTTGATCGGCCAAATGCGATCGATCAGTGTTATATCGATTTAAAGATTTGAAGCTATATTTTTTAACATTAATTTATGCAAAATCCTAAAATATGCCTCATATTTTATAATTTGTCTTTTATTTGTTGCAATGAAATAAATTGAAAAAAATTTTCACTGGCTAAGTATCGAAAATATATTATCTTTTTTAAGTTAAATTTTTCGAATTTTTGCCTTTAAACAATAATTTCTTAACAATTCTATATAAGCCAAAAATTCCTAAGTAAGGCAATTTTAAACGCAAAACCTCTATAGAAGCGAATATTGGGTCATTTCGATTTTAATTATCTCATATAGAATAAATTTACCAAATAATTGAAAATGTATTAAATTAGTACCTTTGAAAAATAATTAAAAACCTTAGAAAATTTAACTAGGGTAATTTGTTCACACCTTGAAAAAAGAAGTTATAATTTATCTTAATTAGATTACGAGTTATAGAATTTTGACCACTAAATCGTGATTCTTCAGAGGTCTGAGGTCAGCTCTGAAGGAACTAAATAAGGATTCAAGAAGGTTATATGAAAGGGAATCACCAGGTGGACAGTATACAGCTGAGAAGGACGAGTTGTAACGATTACTGAGATGGATTGAATAGCGTCAGTTGGAGTAGAAGAAATAATGGAATGGGGTGAAGATTTATGGATAAGGATGCAAAAACCGGCACGGGAAGTGTTTTGTGGATGGTCTGTTCTACAGACCCTAAACTTGTATTTTCAGTGATAAGTAGAATTCGAAAATTTTCATGATCCCCTTACCTTCCTTTACAGTATATTATATATATATAGTTAAGTGAAAGTAAAAATAATTGGAAAGAAACTGTACGAATTTTGTTTTTGATTATTTAAGAAACACTTATGTTGTGCCATTATTTGAAAGTAAGTTCGTCAAAAAATGTTTGTTTTCTGTGTTTGTTAAGTAGTTAATTCCTTTTATGTCACTGGAAATAATAAACACGTTACAATACATCAAACCATTCTTTCAATGGCTCATTATCATTAAATTTCTTTATTTCCAGATCGGCTGCTTGAGCCATACATGGTTTTTTTTTTTTAACATAAATGAATAATTATTACACTCGTAACAATGGAAAAAGTGGGGGTATAGCCTCGTACAAAGACACCCCTAACGATTATAAATTTATAATTATTTCTGAGAATTAAATAATAAAAACAATTTGATAACATAACGAACAATTATAATAAAAACTAAAGAAAGAAAGAGAAGTAATGAATATACAAAATTAATACTAGGTTTGCAAGAATATAAATTATAAATTTAAGATCCATTTTAGTCTAAAAAAAATAAAAAATGAATAAATAAAAAAAAATAAAAATAAATTAAAAAAATAAAAAAAAATAAATAATTAAATATAAAATAAAATAAAATAAATAAATGAGAAAAAAAAAATTCAAAAACAAAAGCTAAATAAAAATAAGTTAAAAATATACATAAAAAGTAAAATAATATGAGGTTCATAAAACTAGATAATAATATTTACAACAGCATGTCCTGTAGAAGCCTGGGTTTGAGCCTGCGAGATGAAGTTGGAATTCCTATGTTGTAGGCTACTGCACCTCCAACTGCTGGTAGCTGCGAGTGGTATTTTTTGAAGCGGATTTTGATGAAGTCTTCCATGTATTCGATTTGTAGCTCACGATGGAGTTGGCTATTTCTAATAAGCCATGGGGCATCAACGGCTATTCTTAATATTTTGTTTTGAAAAGTTTGCAATTTTTTTCTTTTCGTTGAGGAAGCTGCGCCCCACACTTCACAACCATACATTAGTAATGGCCTTAATATTGTTTTATATATAAGAATGGTTGTTTCAGGTTTAAGACTAGATTTTCTATTGAGGATCGGGTATAGCATTGCCAGTCTTGCATAGGCCTGGGTTAGTTTAAGGTTAATGTGGTGGTTCCAAGTGAGGCGGCGATCGAGGTGAACCCCGAGGTATTTTACTGGTTCGTAGGCTGGACTCCATGGCAGCGTATTACCGTTGAGTGTCAGTTCAGGTGGATCCGAAGGTCGTCTTAATGTAAATATTTTTGAGTTACATTTTTGCACATTTAGACTTATCTTCCATTTAGTGAAATATTTTTCTAAGTCTGTGAGGTGGCTTTGGAGGGTATTACGGGCAATATCTATGTCTTCATGCTGAGTGAAAACTGCCGTGTCATCCGCAAACATAGCAATCGAGGTATCTGTAGACTGGATGATGTCATGGAGGTAAAGGTTGAAGAGGATGGGAGAAAGAACTGAACCTTGTGGAGTACCGGCTTGGATGGGTCTGATAGTGGAGATAGAGGTGTTTATTCTCACTGTAAAAGATCGGCTGCTGAGGAATGAGAAGAGGATGTCGTACAGGTATTTTGGAGTACCGATTTGTTTCAGTTTGTACAATAGGCCTTTATGCCAAACTTTGTCAAATGCCTGTTGGAAATCGAGAAATGTTACGAGAGTATGTTTTTTCATTTCAAATCCGTTGACTATAAATTCGGTAAGTCTGGGTAATTGGTGAGAAGTGGAGTGACCAAGCTGAAAGCCGAACTGAAATTCCGGAATGATATTGTTAAACTGTAAGAAGGAAGAAAGGCGGCTTTTTATTACCGTCTCTAGTAATTTCCCTAAGATAGGTAGTAGGCTTATTGGCCTGTAGCTGCTAACATGATTTGATTTTTTGCCTGGCTTGTGGACAGCTATTAATACGGCCTTCTTCCAGGAGTCAGGGAAATATCCGAGGCGTAGACTGCTGTTGAATATTGTTGTGATTAAAACAATAGCTTTTCTGGGCAATCTTTTTAGAGCAATAGCTGGAATCAAGTCATGTCCTGGACTTTTCTTTGTTTTAAGCCTGAAAATCAGTTCTTTTATTTCTTTAGGAGTCGTGAATGTCAGCGGAAGTTCAGCAATGAGTGACTGTGATTGTAAAAACTCATTGATATCCTTATAATACTCTGAATCGCATCTTGACGATAAACTTTCACTTTCTGTGTCGGAGAATGTCTTTTCAAAATAGTCAGCAAAGACTTCAGATTTATCTTGGTCACCGGAGATAAATGTGCTGCCCTCTATTAAGCTGGGAAATGGCTCATTGAAACCATTGAAAGAACATGGTCTTTTAGCATAAAAAAAATCTATGTTACTGTTCACGCCATATGTTACGGCCTGATAAGGTTGTGGGCACATACTTGTTAACATT
The DNA here is from genome assembly GCA_023052935.1 of Piezodorus guildinii. Classification (NCBI taxonomy): domain Eukaryota; kingdom Metazoa; phylum Arthropoda; class Insecta; order Hemiptera; family Pentatomidae; genus Piezodorus; species Piezodorus guildinii. The sequence goes on from CM041295.1 coordinate 110,910,430, forward strand.
TGAAGAACTGAGCACTCTTGTGGTTAAGATTGAGGCAGTCCTCAACTCTCGACCGTTGTATCCCATTTCATCCTCTCCTATTGAATATGACGTGCTTACACCAGGCCATTTCCTAGTACACCCTTGTTGTCACCCTTGTTGTCACCCTTGTTGTCACGGCCTACCCATGACTTGACAGACGTACCTGAAAATAGACTATCCAGGTGGCAAATTGTACAATGTTGCATTCAAAACGTCTGGAAAAGATGGCGTTATGACTATTTAAATAGTTTGCAGCAACGGACAAAATGGACTTTGACCAAACCAAACTTGAATATTGGAACCCTAGTTTTACTAAACGAACCAAACGCATCGGTGCAAAATTGGCCTACCGGTAGAATAATGGAAGTATACCCCGGAAAAGATGGAACAGTTAGAGTTGTAAAAGTTAAAACTCCAAAAGGAGAGTACATCCGACCTGTTTCCAAATTGGCACCACTGCTACCACAAACATAAGCTAACTAATGTAGTTAGTGTCACCACCAATATGTTCATGTAAACCTTGGAAATTTTCAACGAAAATTTGGTGGGCGGTATGTTCACGCCATATGTTACGGCCTGATAAGGTTTTTATAGTTTTTCAATCGAAAAATGATAAGTTCATAATTTTTATGATATTTATAATAAGATCATTTTTTTTGTTTAAATCTTTATTTTTTAATTTATTTTTAAAATAGTTATTTTAAATATAATTAAAAGGTTTTAAACGAGAGCAGTAGAAGAGAAAGACAGAAGACGATCGTACTTCAATTGTTTTTTGACTGCCTCGTGCCAGTGGAGTCTTAAGCTAGCGTCTGAGCGGTGAAGATGTGCCGTATATAGACCCAAGATTCCTCTCAACGTTTGAACGTTTGGAAACGAATTTCTTCATCTTCTCATCGTTCCCCCTTGGAACTTGGAAGAGCCGCCCTGCGGTCATTATCAACACTCAAGAGAACTTCGTCCAAGCCGCCCTGCGGTAATTTTCTTCAATACTCAAGACGACTTCGTTCAAGCCGCCCTGCGGTCGTTTTCTTCAACACTCAACTGGACATCTTTACGTGAATATAACCTATCTTTATCCATTAATGGAACATTTAATTTCTTAATTCTTATTCAAGAAACTGTTTAATTTGATAAATATTTTTTTTACATCTTTAAGCATTAATTAAGTTAAGTTTGTTTCTTCTATTTTTACAATATTTTAATTAGGTTTATTTTGTTTTCTACATTTTCTTACAGCTGTTTAATTATAATTAGGTTAATTTTTCTTATATAAATATATTAGGTTAATTTGTTTCTTATCATCCTTATATGTATTTTAGTGTATTAAATGTATTGTGATTCGTCGTTTGCTTTCATTATTTTTATTTATTTTAAATCTATACAGTCCACTTATTTATTTCAATAGAACCACCCTCAATTTTGAGTTGTCACTTGAAAGTACTATTCTTTTACTGGCCCGGAGGACCAGTTACAGAAAAAGACATTACAAGACTCCCGAGATAATAATCGTTGCAATGCCCATTAGAAAGGGAAAATAGTTGGCCTTAAAGCCGACTTGACTACTATGAGAAACGCCACCGCATTACCTCTAACACTCTTCTACCGCCAATGTAATAGGGGCGAAGACAAAAAAAAAAACAACAACACATAATCCAGCCTTTTTAACCACATTTTTACAAGGAACAGAGTATTATTTATTGGGTTTTGGGGGACAACCCTTTCATTAATCAGTCTATGCATTGTATTTCTTTAAAAGAAAACTCTAAAATAGTTTTAAAAAGAAACAGCTTAAAAATAAACAGTTCATTTCGGTTTTGAATATTCTGACGAGGCATAAATACAATATTTAAAATGAAATACCTATAATTGTTTTAATAAGAAATAAATTACTGTTTCTGCTTGTTAGCATTGATAAAAAATTGGGGAATATGAAATGACAGATTATTTGATAACCAACTGTTCTAGAAAAGTACAGATATATTGTATAGGTTAATTTTAAGGCAATATATAAAGTGATGGAGATATAAAACAACAATATAGAATCCGGTCCTTTTTACAAGGAGCAGAATAAGTAATTAATTGTAATAATATTAATACTTCAATACATACAGCTTGTTTCAGGATTGCTGGCCATAATTGAGACGTTGATTTCCAAAAGGTACTAAAGGACATTTTTTACGAAATTTATTTTTTTACATATTTGTATTCTCATCATTTAGTTATATCTAAATATTCTTTTTTATGTTATCTAATGAATTCTCAAGTCCTTAAAAAACACGATTTAGAAATGCGGTAATTTTCTAAAAGTACTAATTACGCATTTATTTTCGTTCCAAATCATTCTAAAAAAATTCATTTCATAACTTTAATATGATGTTATTTTTATAGTAAAAAAATAATTCTAAATTTTAAGGCAAAAAGACCCAAATTAGCTAGTTTAATAATATAGTAATGAGAGATTTTCGCGCTTCCTGTAAAATTTCCTAGAATGGATATAGCACCATTGAGAAATCAACGTCTCAATTCAGGAATGAATTAAGGACATCAAATCAAGAATTGAATCCAAGAATCGAACCTACTATCCTTAGACCCGCAGATAACTAAGTTAGGACTTAAATATCAGGTTTTTTTTCTATGAGCAAAGATTACAATTTAAACGTAACGGGGTGGTTATGTGGGTTGCTTTAATGTTAAGGCGTTACGAAATACTATCATGCGCCGCACAGTGGAAAATATGACCGATTTAGGTGGACAAAATTCTGAAGCTTGTCTATATTGGACATTTGGGGTCACAGATTACGGGAAACATTAAAAAAAATATGAGAAAAATTATAAAAACTAATTAATATGTTGACACGATTGGCGAGGGCACAGAGGTCAAACATCAAATTTATTTGCTAAAATCGAAAACTTCCCTAAATTTTACGTTTGAAGTCCCAGAATACGGAAAAAAAATAATACAAAAAATCTAATTATGGCTAGAAGTAGCTAAAACCTGCTAATAGATGTATTTTATATCATTTAGGAAATTCTTGAAATTATAGATTGTAACACTTTTGATTCGATGTGTGTCTGAAAAAAAAATATGTATCACGCAAAAAATCGCAAAAATTCTTTGTAATATTTAAAGACTAGAAGGATTGGTGAAACAAACTTATAAAAAAATCCTTGGGGTAACTTGGAGGTTATCTAATTTTTCGTAATTGAATAGGGGCATACATTTACAAATTGCTAAATTAACTCTACAGGTGAGATTGTAATGTATATTCAATCACGAGTTTGGGAATATAATGCTTTACCTGTCTCAACAATGTCCATTGTAAAATAAAAGCAAAAAGACTTTGCTCTAAATAGACCTTGAACACAATAAATGACCATCGAATAAAGATAATCCCACTGCCGGTTATTAGGAACGGGAATGATTCATTAATTTACTATTTATTTGTAAGCACGGTATGGCGGGAAATATTAGTATTAAGGGTCTCACCAACTAATAATAATAAGGTGAAGCACTGGAAAATTCCAAAATTTTGCCTTGACTTTTGTCTACCTAAATTGGGTGATATTGTCCACTGTGCACCGTGAGCACAACCCTACGCCAAGTCTTCTCAAAATGTGCTTAAAATTTAAAAAGAAGGAACAAAATCTTAAGAAAGAATGAACACAGGGGACATATTCACGTCTAAAGATGTTCATTCGTATTGTAGTTGAGTTATTGAGCCTATGAATAATTAATTTATAAGTTCCGTAATTATTTATTAATGAATTCATCCGTTTCTGCATAGAAAATTGTGAAAACACGCTACACTAATCTGAGATTTTTTTTTGATCCTTAATCCATATCTAAACCCTACCCACATCTTAATTACAAACACCTTCTCAGCGCATTTTATTGTTTTCAACATACTCGGCTTTCATAAGTCAATTCGTTCTCGAGGCTGTTCAATTTAAACTATGGATAACAGCAAAAATCTCAAAATTTGATTTTCGTCCCTAACCGTTAGGAATGATTAATGATTCCATGGGTAACTAAAAGAATTTCAATCTGGTATGATTTTTTAGTTTGGATGGAAGTTAAAGTTTATGGACGCCAACAGCTAATAATATTGGACTAAAAACAATAATATTAGCCGAATCAGGTCATTGTTATTACTAGAGATGGGATTTTCGTGAAAATCTCGAATGTACAAATAGGCAGTAAACCCGAAAATATAAAATGAGGGTGTGTGTGGTGTATATATATATATATATATATATATTATATATATATATATTAATATACTTTAACTCCCAAAAACAAACTGATCTATTGTAATGGAAGAGGAACTTTTTTTTTTAACACGTTCAGTGCGATTTGGCGTCATTAACCTCGTATCTGCGTTTAAGAGTAAACTTTCAAAACGCTAGAACTTTGTTTCAGCTTTGAAACTTTCCGAGAGTTGAAACCAATAATGTCTATATGTTTTAAATTTCAATAATATCGCATATTCCCATGACGCCCTGCCGGACTGAGTTTAAATTTCGACCTCTAGTGCGGGACGGGGTTATTTTTCTTCTGGAATCCCTCGAAGATGAAGGAAGGGAAGCCTCTTTTATATTATATATATTTTTTTTTCCTAAAGTATAAAAAGGGTTATTTTTAGTGGATGGGAGGGAGACCAAACCTCACTAAAAATAAAAGCCATTTCCTGTTTCTAAATTATCATATAATTTAATTTTATGAATTGAAAAAGTGGTTTGATTAAAAAAGAAAAGAAAATATTAATGAGTACAACTTCTATGAGGTTAATGAACTTTTTAATTAATCATTTAACGTCCTGTATCCGTGGTATACTCACCTAACCCTATATAGTGGGAAAACAAATGATTTTGGCTAAATTAATCAATTTTTAGGAAGCTAAATACATTAAAACTATGGAAAGAATACGGGGCTGATTGACCCCGCGTCGCACTTGTGGATAATTACGAATTTCTCCTTCCGCACTGAACGTGTTAACCTTTAAAAGTTTTTTTCTTGAGATATTAATTCCATATAATTAAACATAAAAAAACCCTGAATTACGTGAATAAAACATCTATGGTATATGTACACTTTCTTTAAACTATATTTTAACCAAAATATCTAAATCATTGACTAGTTTCATCAAATAATTTATTATCAATCAAATATTCATCTGATTCAATAGTTACTTTTATTTTGAATTTAGAAAAACATGTAATAAGTGAATAAAAAAGAACTCAGTGAAAGCAGTTTAATGAATTGATCACAAATAATTGTAAATAATACATCGAGGTATGTTATGGAGAGCAAGAGTAATTGAGAAGTTGATTTCCAAAAAGTACTAAAGGACATTTTTTACGAAATTGATATTTTCACATATTTATATTCTCCTTATTTAGTTTTATCTAAATCTTAAATCTGATTCTATCTAATGAATACTCATGTCCTTTAATAACGTGATTTATAATTGCTTTTAATTTCTTAAGATACTAATTACACATTTAGTTTATTCCAAATCATAAGAGAACACTTCATTTCATAACTTTAATATGGTTTTATTAATATAGTAAATAAATTATTCTAGATTTTAATGCGAAAAGAATCAAATTAGCTGGTTTAATAATATAATAATGAGATATTTTCGCGCTCCTTGTAAAGTTCCCCAGAATTGATATAGTACCTTTTGGAAATCAACGTCTCAATTTATTAAATATACATAATTTTAATTTTAAATATTATTGAATGGTATTAGACCGCTTTTTTGTAGGTTCCTATTTTTCTGCTTCAATATCTACTTGTGACAAGCTAACAACAAAATAAATAATAATCATTTTTATAAATTACGCACTAAATTTCAATTAGGAAGAGTTTATGTAACCTGTTTTACAATGAATGTCTGTTTATGATTTTTCTTTAGACCAAATTATTTAGATTGATCACAAGCAATACAAGACACTGTTTTCCCATCACATCTAAGCTAGGAGTAATTATTGGAACATACATCGTCACAGTGGTTCAGACAAAGTGAAGGTAATAATTTACTCATGGGAGGGACGGAACGAAGGGGAAGAATGTCGGTGGAAGGCGAGGACAAGACAGGGATGAAAATGCTATTAGATAAGGTGTCCCTCAGGGGAACTGATAAAGCCCTGTTATTGAGCCTGTACTCCAGAGGCCATTGATGAATGCCCACATTCCCGGCGTCCAGCTATTTCAATAAAGCTCTGGTCCATATTTGACTCCCGCTCTTGAGTGGTACACCATGGATATTTGTTGGATATTTTTTTGATAGCAAGATGTACCATATACCTTATCACCGATCAGCCTATTTCAAAAACTGTTTGCCATCCTTTTCTGGTACTCCTTGCCCAGTTCCATTCGTATAATTAACCCCTTTCAAACATTAAAATTTCTCCACCTCCTGAACCATTAATATTCCCAATATTTAATATAATTTAAAGTTATAGATTTTTTTTTTGTAATATTTTATTGATATTTACAACTGTACATAAAATATATACAACAAGTAAATGGGCTAATTTACACTTATGGGCGTGATAATGTCTTGTGAAGAAACTACCCAGTGGTAGCACTTCGATTTCAATTTATTTAAAGTAGGCCGCGAGGCCATTGTCTTTTTAATCGCCTCAGAGGGTTGTCAGGAATAGATGGGAATGATAATTGCTTAAAAGAGGATTCGTGTGGGTTGAGAGTTTGGAATGAAAAGAGGCATATCTGTTTCGGGCTAGTTCTGCGACAAATGGAATATTTAGGTCATTATGGATGATTCTATTCGTAACGAAATAAGGAGCATTTAGGATTTTGGATTGTAAGGGTTGAATGCGAGAGGAATTAGATGGTTTAGTAGAGCCCTATAGCTCGATTCTATATGTCCAGATGGATCTGATGATGGTAACATAAATGAGCTTTTTGTAATTGGAAGTTTTGAACGTTTGTCTAGTAAGTGTTGTAGTAATCGGTATCTACGGGCAGTTTCTTGTCGTTTAAGTCGCGTATGGGGACTCCATGTAAGACGTTTGTCAAGATGGAGTCCTAGGTAACGGATTTGTTCAACAGGTATGAGTGGGGTATTATTAAACGATACAGTGGGGCAGGAAGTCATCGGTTTGCGACGAAGGGTAAAGGTAATTTGGTGGGATTTGTTAGGATTTATTTTAATCCTCCAGTTCTGACACCATTCCTCAATGGCTGTGATGTGAGGCTGAAGGGTTCGGGATGCAGCGGATGGATCGTTATGGACAGATAACACACAAGTATCATCCGCATAAGTTGTGAGGACCGTAAGTTATAGATGTAAACTGACTAGTTATAATAATAACTATAGCTATCAATTATGATTCAATTCAATACTAAAATTTAAAAAAAATTATCAATAGGTTGGTTTAGTAAAATATTTTTTGAAAAAATAGAAAAAAATTATATATTAACACATTTAGGGCATCAGGTGTTAATTTATTTTTACAATTCATGAGAATTAAAGGCAATAAAACGTTCATAAAGTACAAACAAACATTTAAAAAAAAGAAACTGTAATTTATAGGGACAACAAAATCAAGAGCTAAAAGAAAAAAAATGTTTTGTAAACCGGCACGAACCCGCACGTAATTATTAATGGAAAGTAACCTATAAGTATTCTGGTTAATTTCTCGGGTGGTAGATTTCTGGACGGGTGGATTTTCTTTATAAATGTTTTAAATTTTTTTAATATTTTTAATTGATGAATCTATAAAAGTTCAATCTGCATAATAGTAATGAAGTTAAATTATCGGAATATTGATGATTCATTAATTTTGGTTCATTAAAATAGTTTTAAAAAATGACATTTTTCATGGACGGTCGTTTCAATAACATATCTCAAGTGGAAATTTTTAATAAAAGAAAAACAGATGATGGACAATGATAATAGAAACTAAAAAGAACAGCTTCACCAAAAAAATATGGGTGAATTCGAAATTTCTGATATTGGTCGTATGTCCACCGAATGTATAGGCTCGCCCCGCCCCACTGTGCGCTGTTTTCCGTGAAAATTCTTCCAATTCATGTAATCTCACAATGTTAATTATTTCCGATAGAAAAATGCTTAAAATTCGATATAATTACAGATTTGATTCTGTTAGTAGTTAAAACTACTAACTAAGAACTAAGTAACGTTGTTTGTTTTGTTTCTTTAATCTCTTCATTTCATTAAGCTTATGATATACATAAGTAAACCGAAACAAAAATATTCGGTTGCCATAAATTCATTACTTTTTTTTTTATTCGTATATATTACAATTTGTCATAATAGACAATAATAATAGTGCTACAGGATCTCATTCATACAATATTTACAATAAAATTCATTACTACGAAATATTGTTAGCATTTACAAAAAATGTGAAATCATAAAATATAAGTGAGTTTGATGAAACGAATAATTATTTTCCGCAAATAATATTAATACATCGCAATGTAGTATAGTAATAATACATCGTTTGAAAGTTTACCGATTTCAGACAAAAATGACTAACACACAAACCAGTAGAAGGACAAAAAGCGCATTAAGTGAATTTCACAGATAATATTTTTATTGTAATATTTTGTATTATGAAATAAACGTTTTCAAAAATCGATGTAATTATTTATATTATTTACATGTTCTAAAATACTTGGAATACTAGAATATTTTTTAAAACAACTTTATTCAACCTCAAAAGTTTAAGAAGGTCATCATGCAGTGGCATGATATCGCCTAAATCATGTGATTGTTGAAGATAATGTTTTATATTGTCATATTATTTTGTCTTAAATAAATTATTCTATCAAAAATCAATGTATTTTTTTTTATTCATCTTTCAGTTGTTTTTTTTTTAAGTTATGAAATCGATTTCAACTACTTATTAGTTATATATTTTTATACATAATGTGTCTATGAATATTTTTCCGTTTGGTCCAGCTTGCTTGCGAAGAATACAAAGATTGCAAAAAAATAAAATACATAGTTTGAGGAGAGGGCTTGGCAAATAGGGCTGATGAATAAGCGGCCGTAGGGAAAGGGCTCGGAAAGATATTACACCTTTCGTTCTAACCTTCCCAAAGGGCCCTTAGAAATCACTCAGCCCTATTCCTTATATTTATTGGAGATTTGCTGATGTTAGCCAGCTGCCCAGGGATTTCCCGTTAAGGCTCGCCTAAATTTTCATAACCAACTGCTCTTAGTGCTCATTAGTTGGTACACTGAGTAAATTAATCACGATTATATCCTATATGTGCCAAAAATAGACATTCATTTCATAATGTTAACAAAGGTCAATTTTTTATGAAATTTTTATAACGAATATGTCGATATCATCGAAAGACGAAAAACGATACGAAAAATCGATTTCATCTAAAAACTTGCAGCCCTTGGAACGATTTTAACATTTAAAGACATCTTGACAAACGTCTTACTTGGAATCCTTATACTAGACTTAAACGACAAGAAAATTCTTGTAGATACCGATTACTACAACACTTACTTGACAAACGTTCAAAACTTCCACTCTATTACAAAAAACTCATATATTTGACCATTATCAGGCCCATATGCACATATGGGATCGAGCTTTGGGGCTCTACTAAGCCATCTAATTTCGCCCGCATCCAATCCTTACAATCCAAAATTCTTCGCAAAATCTTAAGTGCTCCTTACTTTGTCACAAATAAAATCATCCATAACGACCTTAATGTCCTATTTGTCGCAGACCTTTTTCGTGCCAGATATAAATCTTTCAATTTCTAACTCCCAACCCACATAAACCCTCTTGTTCGCAACCCATCACCCTCACATATTCCTGATAACCCTCCGAGGCAGTTGAAAAGAAGATGGCCTCGAGACCTAGTTACTTAAATAGACATCGAAGTTCTACCACTGGCTAGTTTTTTCACAAGCCTTTTCACGCCCTTTATTGTAATTCAACACTTTTAATTGTTGTATTAATGTATATACAGTTGTAATATTCAATAAAATTTAAATAAATGAAAACAAAACAATAATACATTTAAAAAAAACTAAAGTTGAGTGAGTTTAAATGCAAATGTTTTTATTATTATTAAATTTTATGAAAATCAAACAATTATATACAACAATTACTTAAGTCGATGCTTTTTGACACTATCCATAACCTTATCTTCAGTTTTATATATTAATCACTGTATTTTTTTTAGAAACTCTTCAGCCATTCAATGGTATAATATATCCTGTATTAATATTCTTATCGTAAAGAGGACTGATACCTTAAAAGATAGAATTTGTAAAATTGAAGTAATAAAATGGGATTTGCTACAAGAAAAAAAAAACAAAAAAAAAAAAACATCACTCTAACATCTGAGGCATATACTTGTATTTTTAAACATTGCACTTATTTAGTAAGTGTTTATGGCAGATTTTTTATTGTTGTTATTCAGACTGTGATGATTTTATTAAATTTATATAACACGAATTAAGAACTTGGAGATCTGAGTTTTTGTTTACAGCGCGATTTTCACTGATTTTTTTATATATATTATATACCTGATTTTGATTTTTTAAATATATTTTTCTATGGTAATCATTTCCTTAATATTTCGTGATTTATTGACTGAACCTTAAGACCAGTAGATATCTTTATATATCTATGTTTATTATGAGATATATTATTATTACATAGGTTACAGGCCTTCTATCATACCAGGCGAAACAATCATGACTACTTGTTCTTCCTTGTTCTTGTCCTTATTATTATTACTATTAAATTTATATTAAATGTTATCAGAATAAAAATTTCATGATTGAGTCTTAGTACATTTTTAATTTCTCTCATCTATATAAATAATACATGCTGAGTATTGCTTTCGTGAAAATTTCCTTATTCCAGTTTTTAAAAGAAATACATTCCTCAAATACATGAAGTCCTCTGAGTGCAAATGACCAAGTATCGCAAAATGTTTTGTATATTATATATATATTTATATATATATATATATATATATATATATATATATATATATATATATATATATATATATATATATATATCCTAAGCCTAGACCAAAAAGCATGATGTTAAACAAAAAAATTATGTAAAAGATGATTATATACCTGCCATGTCATGGAAACATTTTCAAAATCAAATCTCCTCAAAGGCCACTTCATACTGAGTATTTCGTATATTTTTCTGTTTGTATCTTTCAAAAAAAGCTCAAACATTTTTTATTTAACTCACTATATTGATATACAATTTAAAGGGCTTCAAAACCATGCACGTTTCATTCAACTTGTAATTGTATGAGAAGACTTAATTGCCTGATTTCAAAATCCCCCCCTCTTAATAAAGTATTTTTTTTTGTTGGAAACAATTGATGTTAGCCTTGATAAGAAATGAGTAATTATCCAACATATAATATAATTTGATTTCCGATCGTCGGAGTAAAGAGTAGAAATATTTTATTAAATAATGTTTTTTTCCGCATATTAAAATAGTTATATACATGTATAATTTACCATTGGAAAAAAGCTGGAAAAATGAAATAATTGTTGAAGATAATAATCTATATTGTTATATTTTTTAATCGGAAATATATTTTTCTGTGTGTTTAATATAGCCCAGTCTTATAATATCCAAAGGGGACAAAATAAAAGAAAAATAATAATTTAATTATTAAGCATAATCTTAAAAGATGCTCAAAAGCCTCTCGGAATGTTCTCATTTAATATATTAAGAAAACGAAAATTCTTGAGCTTAGTATTAATTTTTTTTTCCTTTACTCAAAGACAAGGAGTTTTATAACATTTATGAATTGCGAAGATTAAGTATCCGTCAGTCAATAAATAAGTAATTGTGTTTAGACTACCTTTCCACAATTTATTTTTCTAATATTTATGCCCTATCAGTAAAATGAACAATAATAAAATATTAAAAATTTATACAATTATTAGTGAATGATATTATTGTAACAGATACTGCAACCACCACAATGAATTGGATACAGTTCTAGACTTCCAACGCACTACATCTTAGGGAATAGTCAAGTGTGAACCACCGGTGAGTCACACCACCCACTGAACAGTCTAGTATGACCCACCTGTGGGTCACGCCGGCGTGAACGTGTTTACGCCTTTTAACCATACGCTTTCCTTTAGTTACCGAAAGAACCTACACACGAGCACTTGTATCTTACAGTCTCCTCTGTTACATTCCTTACGGAATAGCAGTTTTTTTTTTACTCTGTACGAGTGCATGCTCCGCTGTGAGCAAGTGCATAGCCCTCTGAACAAGTGCATTCCTCATCACGTTCCTTACCAAATTACAGAGAACTTAGTATTTTTATTTTTTTTATATACCCAAGACTTGTTATTTTTCTCTTCTCATAAGTAATTGTATAATTTTGTTAGTTTTAAGTTTTTTCTTTTATTAGTTTTTACGGTTTTATTACGTTTTCTGTCGAAATTTAATTATTTGTCTAATATAAATATCTATCTTAATTTATTCATTTATAATATTCTATATACATAGATATCCCATTATATTCATTTTCTGTTAAATAACATATTGAAACAGTTTATTTTCTTTTTGTTTTCAAGTTTTTTTTAATATTTATTTATTGAGATATATTACAATTCCTTTCAAAATGAACAAAAGTAATAGTGATATGAGACCACATTCATACAATATATACAGAAAATATTAATAAAGTCGAATTACATAAAATATATATATACAATAAAAAAATATACAAAAAAAAACATCCACCTAAAATGGAGATAAATACAAAGTTGGTTGGCAAATAAATAAACATCATACAAACAATGATAACTATATACAACTGCTAAAGGGATCCCAGACTGGGCTTTTCCCTACACTCGTGGAGGAAAAAGCGGAATCCAAGTGATCCCAGCGCCTCTCACTCAGCCGCATCATTGGTATGAGCCAGTGAAGGCTGAGTTAGGGCGCAATAGGCACATTTGTTTTTTCAAATTGATTAAACATTTTGTTTTCATGTTTATTTGTTCACCATTTATTAATTTTGGGTTGTTAATCTTGTGAATGTTGTTCTATATCACTATTAAAAATGTCCTAAATTGGACAGATTGTAATGTTACTCAATAAAGAATTGTTTCTAAAAAAAAAAAAAAAAAGATTTGGGTTTTCCCTATTTACTGCTTATTTAATTTATTTTTTGCTTCAATTTCATGTCACGCACTGCAATACGGCCGATTTATTTTGCACCTTTCCTTTCGATGTCCTACAAAGTGTTTGATGTTTGACAAATGTCTTTCTGTGAATTCTGAAAATATGTAAAATCTCAAAATACACAAGGTTATATTATGTTTAAAATCGTTAAGCTAACTATCTATTAATGTTTTAGCCACGAGATCAACTTTAGATTGGGAGGAAATTTGATATTCCGTTTAGGGTTTACTAATTAAGCTGAAGATTGACGCGGATATCGCTGACAGGAGTGAAAGTGAGTAGCTGCTGTAAGATGGCGGTAGCCTCAGGTACCTCCCATAACTTCGTCTTGTTGAAGGAAGTGCATTATTAAGGCCTACTCCAACTAATTATAATCGGATATCTCCCAAGTTTGTCTCATCAATGCTTTCCAAAGCAGACCGCAACTATAGCCTCCAGCTATCTTGTTCAAGCAATTGGACATCCTGTATCAATATCACTGAGTTAATTTTATAAAAACACAGGATAAATCAAAGCAAGAACTGCTGTGAGAACAGTACATTATGATTTATTTATCTATAAACGGAATATATAGTAAGTAAATGAAATAACATCACGAACTTCTTCAAATCCAGTTCAATCAAATTTATCCACAGTTCAAATCACCAATTTCGTTGATCGGCAAATGGTGCTAAAGGACATTTTACACGAAATTGTTATTTTGCCGTGTTAAAATTGAATTTTTCCTCGTAAGCCTATGACATCCTGCCCAACAGTGTCCTTTAATTATATACCGCTGTTTCCGGTTGACCAGATTCGCTATCTAGGACTCCTACTTGACAAACTTCTAACTTGGTATCCGCACACAAGACTGAAACGACAAGAAACTGCCCGCCGCTTTCGCTTACTTCAAACTTACTGGATAGACGCTATAACCTTCCACTTAACTACAAAAGGCTGATCTATATCAGCATCATAAGGCCTATCTGGACGTACGGAGTTGAGCTTTGGGGCTCCACTAAACCATCAAATTCTTCCGTATCCAATCATTACAATCCAAAATCCTTCGAAAAATCCTCAATGCTCCTTTCTTTGTCACCAACAAACTCATCCATAAAGACCTTAATGTTCCATATGTTGTTGTTTGGCCCGTACGAGGTATCAATCCTTTCATGACAAACTCCACTTCCACTTTAACCCCACTAGTTTCCATCTTTGCTTCTACTTTCATTCCTTACAATCTTCCGAGGCGTCTGAAAAGACGATAGCCTCGATACCTTCTTGTTTGACTCACTACTAAAGAGTGCTGCCAATGGGTAGTTTCTCTTCATGTTTATTTTATGTGTTTTATCATTTCAGCATATTTACTCGTATTTTTTTACAGTTGTAAATTTAAACAAAACTGTATTTAATAAAAAATAATACAATTTGTTACTTGACTGTAAACAAAGCTCCAGATACAAAAATCACGTTGTTTATTCTTAATTATTTTATTCATGTTAGATGTCTCAGAAATAACTAGATTTAATCAAATCATTTCATGTTAGTTACGACAGTCACAAACCGTTCTTACACCAAATAAGGGAATTTTTTTTATTAATATAAATAATAATAAGTTCGATAAATATTAGGCCGTTCTACAAAAGAAATCTTTGATATATATATTTTTTAAACAATTTATTTAATTTCCAATCATTGCAACGTTTCAGTCTCTAGGGCCATTTTCCAGCTCCATGCATATCCATGTTACATTTCAATTCATTTCACCGCTTATCAGCAGCGTAGTCATAATTTTTTTAAAGTATTATTTTTCAAAAATACTCAACAGTTTTCGGCCGTCTTATAGAGTCGCTCATGAGAACACCTATAGGACGGCCGAAAATTTAGGGTTGGCCTTCGTTTTCGAAATTCGAAAACATTTTAATAAAAAAAAAAAAAATTGGTGCGGAAAACACAGGACTTTCACTTACCTCCATTTTAAAAATCGATTAAAGAATTATCAAATACTGTCAGAGATAAAAATAAGTGAAACCATAAAAGAATTAATTTAATTAAATTTCTATAGAAACATGTGTTTTATTTAAAAATCTATTAGTTTATTATCTAGAATAATCAGTTAGTTTTATCGATTTTTCATGACTCTTTATTAACATTTACAAGCTTGTGTATAAGATAATTTTTTTTTTTTTAAATCATTAGCTTTTCAACGGTATATTATAGATGTATATTGCTGTTCTTATGTTCAAAAACAAAAAATTGCATTAAAATAATATATCTTCAGTTTTCTCCTTTGGTTGTTTATTAAATTCGCTCAACTTGCATATTTAACTGTTAATTACCAATGCTAACAAGATAATATACTTATTTTTATAGAATCTACAGAGTCAAAGGTACTTTAGAAGAACAAAATTTAAAATATCGGCATTTAGGCCCTGCCGTACTATTTCAATCAGAATGAAACCTACATGATAGCCCATTAAATTTTACATCCATATAGGGAATTTAATCAAAATCTTTAAGGCCGTTTTTGATAAAATCGTAGAAAATTGCTAACTGCATACATAGTATAAAGTAGATCTTTATCTCGGTCAGCTGAATTTGATAGATTCTAACATCTAGGACGTATAATTCTCTTTAATATGAAACTTCAGTTTGCACGGGGGTCACCACACACATACACAGGCCTTTTTGCGGGACTTGGTCATTTGGACTCAGGAGACCCTAAAACGTGTATTTCCGTCGAAAACTGAAATTCGAAATTTTTTCACGATCGCAATACTTTCCCTTACCATATATTTCATATATAGGTAAGTGAAAGTAATAAGTATTTGTAATTTTATTGATTTATTTATTATTATTATTTTTTTTATCATTTATTTATTATTTTATTTATTTTTTATTTTATCGATATATATGGGCAATGTTAATAGGCATAAATGGGCACAATTAAATTCTTCAGAACAAGAATAAAGAAATTACAATAATTGAGAAAACAATGAGAGTAAACATTAATCGATTTTTCAAGTATAAGTAATAATGATAAACAATGAAATTTAAGTATTAACATAATATAATATTTATAATCAAACTTGGATTATGTTACATACAAATTAGGTAACAAAATAATCTTTTTATGTACAAAATGATATAATATAGCTAAAAAACAGTATATTACAATTAAATCAAATAAAAGAGACTAGTTCAAACATATGCTACTAGCAAAAGCTTTAGACATTTGGTTTTGAAAACTTCAGCACTGTTGCACAAGATGTCAATGTAATAAAGCAACTCATTAGCGGTTCTCATCAAACATGGAATAAGTGCGTAATATAAATAATTAGTAAAGAAACTTACAGAAAAACTTATTTGAGCGAGTGGAAACCGATATATTATTAAATATGATTTGTTTTCGAATTAATCGACAACTAGTATTGGAATAGACCAGGTTAAAAAGAAAAATCAAGTGATTAGCTAGAGTTGGCAGCTTCAATTCAATGAACATTGGTTGATTAGCTAAGTATATATTAAAGAGATAAGAGACTAATCTTAGAAATGTGTTTTGTATTTTCTCCAATCTATCAATGTAGGTACCATTGGGAAGACCACACACAAGAAGCATAATCGATTAAGGGCGTTATGAAAGAACAGTTTTTTAAAAAATATATTTATTGAGATATATTACATGAAAGAACAGAAAATAAATATTTTATAAAGTTGATATTAGTAAAGTCTTTTGGCCACCTGTGAATAAAACCAATTAAGCTATTGCATTATAGTTATCTGTGGGGGAGGTGCATTTAAGTTTTACATTAATATGATGACTACTGCTTGCTAAAGTATTAGATAGCACAAATAGCATTTAGTGTGCTAATATAGCTATTTTATTTTACATCGAGTAATGTCTTTTGTAAATGATTTGAGGGAAGGAGAGACTTGCTCATGTTGCAGTTGAATGTTATCACTGGAAGCAGTTTTACAGAAGAGGGTTAACATTCTCTTTTATTGCTGCCAGCTAACCCTTCCCCCATCCCACGGGTATCACTCTTTCTCGCCTCTATGCAGGATAAGATTTTACGGTCTTTTTGTAGTTAAACTCGGTTATTATCTTTTTACGGCTCGTTTAAGTAGCTAACTACGGAACGCTAACGGTTAACGGTGATAAAAACTGGAAATGTGCTAACTTTCAAAAAAGAGAAGCTTTATGTGAGGTATCGACTTTAACTGAATATCACTACTAACATATAAAGATGTTTGCAATAGCCAAATATTAATATTCTTTCAAAATAAACAGTAAAGGACAAATACAAGGGCCACTCACATGGTTATTTCACGAGTCAAATGATTTTTATTTTATCATTTTTTGATATCTATCGTACAAATCTATTGGTTAATTCATCAAGTAAATCAGCTATGAGATAAAATACAGTCAGAAAAACTGCCCATTGACAGCACTCCAGTTAGTAATATAAACTAAAAAGTATCAAGGCTATCTTCTTTTCAATCGTCTCGGAGGAATGTTAGGAATAAAAGGAGGAAGCAAGGATTGAAACTAGTGGGTTAGAGTGGGAGTGGAGTTTGTTATGGAAATTGATACCTGGTTCGGACAAATCAGCTACATATGGAACTTAATAGTCTTTATGGATAGGTTTATTTGTATTTATTTATATTAAAAATGAGGATCGAAGGATTTTGGATTGTAAGGATTGAAGACAGGAAGATTTTGATGGTTTAGTAGAGCACCAAAGCTCAACTCCGAATGTCCAGACAGGTCTTATGACGTTCATGTAGCTGAGCCCTTTGTAGTTAGGTGGAAGGTTAGGGCGTCTGCCTAGGAAGTGTTAAAGTAACCGAAAGCATTGAGCAGTTTCTTGTCATTTCAGTCTAGTGTGAGGATTCCATGTTAGACGTTTGTCAAGTTGCGGACCTATTCTCCTGCGGCTAGAGTCTCAAATGGTAAACATTTTAATTTTAAGATCGTGAGCGACCTAGTATAACTTTTATCTATTGTGTTTATACAATAGATAAAAGTTATACTAGGGGAAGAGGTACTGAGTTTTATTAGAGTATTATCATGTTTCATTGTATCATCAAAGCTATTTTATTTCCATATATATATTATAGAATATAATTATATTCCGAAAAGATTTGATAAGCGCAACAACCAAAATACTTCAGAAAAAAAAAAACAGCGAAGAAAGCTTCAAGGCAATATGGCGGCAGCACTATCGGGTTTGTTTCATAAAGCTCGATATGAATGCACGTGAAGCTTGTTTTACCACCTGTCAATTCCTCTCTTCTACATAAATCACAATATTGCCAATCCATCCTTATTTACTCAGTCTGCTGATGTTTTTCAAGGTACTATTTTTGATCCGATACTTTACCCAGTTTATGTACCAATTGACCCTAACACAATCCTCACTACGTACGACGATGTCTCATCACTGACGACACGTGTGTTATTGGGCGATTACGGTACAGTTACTGCTTCTGAAACTGAAATGGCAAACTCTCAAAGCTCCAACTTCAATACAAAAGGTTCATTTACATGACAATGTTAGGCCCAATCTGGACCTGCGGAGTAGATCTTTGGAAGTCAAAACCATTAAAAGCTATTCGTATCCAACCATTGAAAACAAAAATCGTCTGTACAACCCTCAATGCTTCTTAATTAGTCACGAACAATCTCATCTATAATAACCTTTAAATCCATATCTTTTAGGCCCCGCCCAACTACTGTTTCCTATATGACAAAGTTCATAACCCTTTTTACTCACTACTTTTGATCCTTGCAATCAATAAAGGGTAGCAAGACTTTTTGATTTAGAAGGATAGTAGAGTTAACCTCAGTGGGTAAGGTGCTTTCAGACTCGTACATGGGTAAATTAGGGTCGGATCCAACCAGTTACATTCAGAAATAATTCTAAACTTTTTTTGAGGGATCAATTTTAATGGTATTGCATATTATTTTATACAACCAACCAAAAGAAATGATAATAACAGAAAAATAAATATTTGGATTCATTTAACAGTCGATAAATTAATTAATATTGCTTAGGTACACATAATGTGTAACGGCTAAGTAATAAAGCAATATATAAAGGGTTAAAAATTATTTAATTAAATTAAAAGTCAGTAAAATAGTTAAACTATAGGTAAATCAACATACAAAACTTATAAAAAAATAGGTAAATGAACAAACTAACCTTGCGAAAAGAAATTAGTAATTGGGTTGTAAATCATATCCGCTAAAGAAAAAATATTTTCCTGATTATGCTAATTTATCAGAACGAAATCTTAGTCTTCGGAATTCGTCTCATCAGACAGAAAAGTCTCATTTTCAGATTCCTCTTGCTGACGTCGCATTTATAGTAAAGCCTCTTCTGGAGTTGATAAATTATTTCTCTCTCCATGATAGTTCATTAAAGTAATATCAATAAAGTTTAAAAATAGTTTTAAGATGCAATTAAAAATTATTTAACGAATAATTCAAGAGTTATAGGCGTAAAATTCTTGAATTATCAGTTAAATAGTTAAATTATTAGTTCGATAGAAATTGGGAACATACTGAGTAATGTGGGGTCGTTTACGACCCCAGAGGGTGAACGAGCTAAAAGTAAGATAATTGTTATAAGGATGTGACTAGTTTGAAAATGGGAAATAAGAATGACTGATAGGGTAGCTAAAGTGCAGTGGACTTCAAAGCTTTTGCCCGATTCCTATTTACAAAAAACAGACATATCAACCCTCCTAAGGCCGGATTCCTACCTTAGGAAGGTTGATATGTGAATCATGTCATTGTTAAATATTTTCCTCCAATTTATTTCATGTATTTAGAAGAAGAAGGAGAAAAAAAAACTTTATTCTGGAACTAAGTCCTCTATGAATAACATCAAATTTAACATAATAAAATATTCACATCTGGCCAAGATACAATATTAATGAGGAAAAAACATCAAAAAAAGAAAATAGATTTAAAATAAGTTACGAGAAAATAAATAAATAAAAATAATGATAAGTGATGATAAATGATAAATACATTTGGTGATAATATAGTTGACTAATATTTAACGCTTTTGATAAAACTATAAGTAAAAAATCTGGTGCGGGCAACACACGAGTTTCACTTAACTCCATTTTCAAAATCAATGAAAGAATTTTCGAAAACAGTTAGAGATAAATACGTGAAACTATTAAGGAAATAATTAAATTGAATTTATATAGAAACATGTGTTTTATTAAAAAATCGATTATATTATTATCTAAAATAATCAGTTAGTTTTATATTCATTTCGTCACTTTCTATTAACTTTTAAAGGCTTGTGTATGAGATAATATTTTTTCTAAAATCTTTAGCTTTCCAACGGTATATCATACATGTATATTACTGTTCTTATGTTCAAAAACGAAAAATTGCACTAACAGAATATTTTTTCTGTTTTTCTGTGTTTAAAATATCGGCATTAAGCCCTGTCAGACCATTTTTATCCAAATAAAACCTACATGATATTAAAGCCAATTAAATTCTACATCGATATAGCGAGTTTAATCAAAATCGTAGGAACCGTTTTCGAGAAAATCGAAAAAAGGTGCAAAATGCATGGTATAAAGTGCCTCTTCTGGTAAGCTCATTTTGATGAAAAAAGTTTTGTCACGTCTCGGGCATATAGTTGTCTTAAATATAAAATTTCAGTTTCATAGGACTTACCGTTTCCGCCCGGGAGTTACCCCACACACACACACACACACACACACACACACACACACACACACACACACACACACACACTCAGACACACATACACAGACCTTTTTGCGGGACTTGGTTATTTGGACTCAGGGGACCCTAAAACGTGTATTTCCGTTGAAAACTGGAATCCGAAAATTTTCACGATCGCAATACTTCTCTTTACTATATATGGTAAGTGAAAGTATGAAAAGAATAACAATAGTACAGTTATTTCAACATACTTAATTCCTTGTGAAAAACTAATAGAATTGACTATCATCTAATAGTACAATTATTATTGTCAGCTAGCGTCATTGTGGGAAGTGAGAAGATACTGGAACAAAAGGTATTTGAAAGTGGAGAGAGAGATAGCTCGGCGGATGTTTGTTGGGAGAGAATTCCAAAAACTGGTGGAGCGGGATAGAAAGGAACGTTCGTATGTTTTGATTCTGTGGGGCGGGATATGAAGGTCGAAATATCGGGATCTAGTATCTTCTGATTGGATTTATGGTTTGAACTGCAGAAGATCGTATATATAGGGAGAGTGCTGGGAGTAGATGGTTCGGTGAAGGAATGTTCCGAGGAAATATTATCCACGGGTTTGGGAAAAAAGCCACTTTAACTCGTCGTAAAGATGGGACACGTAAGACCGCCTCGAGGTGCCAAAGACAAATCTTAAAAAAAAGTTCATGATATACTTTGCTCAGTTTATATACATTTATGAATACAGTTGTTAATTGCAAAGCACATAATTTAAAAAAAAAAACAATTAGTTGACGAAGCAAGTAATAAAATGCCTTGGAAGAGGACAGTTAAAGGTGGTAAAGAGAAGAAACTGTTGAGGACTAGCAACAGGCTGATAGCTCCCGCCTCCAGCAACTTGAGTAAGAAAATGACCTTTGAGTCGGACTCTTCAACAACAGGTGGATTCGGAATCAACTTCAACGCCTCCTCATTGTGCTTCACTTTTATTTACACATCATAAATAAAGCGGGCATTAATTATCCCATCACAATAGTTCTATTTATCTTCTAGTTGTTAATAAAAAAAAAAAGAAAAAGGGAAAAAATATTTTTTACCTAAAAAAAAAAAAATACGCACACGAATTTTACTCACCTCCGTAGTCAAAATCACTTTAAGAACTTTTAAATGAAGTTAGAGTTAATTTTCTTTTAAACTATATTGGGTTTGAGTTAATTTTAAATTAAATAATCATCTGAGGAAATTATTATCTACAACAATCACTCAGTTTTAGTTAAACAGCTTTTCATCACACTCCATTACCTAATACATCTTAGTATATAATATAACATTTTTTTCAATAAACTAAAGCTTTCCAACAGCGTATTATACATCTATATTAATATAGGGGAGAAGTTTTTGAAAGAGAAAGAGCCAGGTTTTGAAAGAGATTATTTTGATAGATTTGAAACAAATTCGGTTTGCGATTATTTTTTTTTGTAAGTGGCCGAACTGATTCCCCATCACCCACAAACATTTGACAGTTCGCCATAGACAACGGACACTGCTATATCCAGTTTTTGGCACTGAAAAGTAAGTATTTTGCTTCATATAAGTTTTTTTTTTAGTATTTTATTGTAAAAAAATAAAGGTAAACGGATTGTAGATTGGGTTAGTACATACATTTGGCCGTCTACTTTTATAGAAAATTAGCTGCTAAAATTTGGATATATTTGTTATTTTCTAAGTTATCTTTATTTCAAAAATAAGTCATGAAAGAGCCGGATGAATAGGCCTCGAGAGAGCTGGCTCCTTAATAACTGGCTCTTTCATTTGAATTTTGCAAATAAAATAAAATAATACTAAATATGCAATTCTAACACATATTATTAAATTATTTGCTTCAGATATTGCATTATGAAAATGCCTAGTCTAAAAAAACGAAGAAGATCTGAAAAATTGGTAATTGAAGGAGCAACCAATGAACAAAACTGCACTCGTCTTAAATATATCAAGGGCCTATTTAGCTAAAATAGTTTTAAAAAAAGCAAAGGCTATTGGTGAATTACCTTACAAAAACTGTCTTAATATAGGAAATAGGCGTATTTTCACAACAGATCAGGAGAAGTCATTTTTTCCATAAAAAGTCTAGTTTTTTGCTCAGTTTAGTAAACTCATGCCTCATCTCCCCTATTATTAATTCTTTAATAAAAAAAAAAAAAATAATTTACGTAAACAAATATTTCTGCTTTTGTCTCATTTAGTATTGCATTTTACCGCTTTTTATCAATACTAACAAGATGCTATAGTTAATTTTTTTTAAATCTACATAATTGAAAGTACTCGAGAAAAATAATAATTGAAATATCTGTTTTTACGTTTTGCCACACTATTTTAAGCCGAAAGAAACATATATGATACTAAAGGCCACTAAATAGTTTAATTGAAACCGATGGAACCGTTTTTTAGAAAATCGTATAAAGATGCAATACGCATCGTATAATGCGCAACATCTCGTTCGCCGATTCTGTCGAAAAAGCTACTGTAACAGCTCAGGCATACATTACAGCTAAATTATCATGTACCTAAGGAGCTATTAGGTTCTTAAAGACCGGAAAAGAAAGATACCTAAAATAAGTTGCATATGAAAATAAAGGTGAAGCCACTATAACTCGGCATACCTACTGGAGACACGGGAGCGTCTAGGGATTCTATAGACGAATTTATGAAATGATTCAATTGTATCAGAAGTCTCATGTCATACTCATAACATAGTCCACCATAAACGAGATTACCGTAGCTAAAGTGAGGAAAATACGAGAGTGATCTAAAAAACCGACTAGGTTTAAGTGCAATTGAATCATGATATGTTAGTGATCGTTTAAGGCCATATGGATCGTCCTATCTTATGGATGTCAAGCATGGTCCCTCAACAAGCTTCATGAGAGGAAAATTATAACATGCCACAGTGCAATGGAGAGGAGCATGTTAGGCATAAGGAAAAGCAAAAAGCTAAACAGTCAAAGAATAAGAAAAGTTAGCGGTGTCACTAATGCAAGCAGAATCGTGAAAAAGATGAAATGGCAATGTGCTGGCCATCTAATGAGGAAAAATGATAAAAACTTAGCTAAAATATTGACTGAGTGGACCCCATTAGATAGGAAAAGGAACCGAGGTAGGCAAAGAAGAAGGTGGGTCGATGAAATAAAAAAGGCAGAATGGAGTGCTTTGGTCACGAAACGCCAAGGAGAGAGAATATTGGAAGATGATGATGAGCGAACTCTTCAACTCAAGTACGGGTGGTTACCATTAAAGACTTTAAACTCCTGAAAAGGAAGGTCTATGTACACATATGTATATAAAGAAAGAAGAAAAAAAAATGTATTATTAATATTTATATGTATATTAATAAAGACTATTATTAAGGCCATAAAGGTTTATATGGATGTTCCAGGATAGGTTTTGATCAAAAATGACTCTGAGATTTCTTACTGAGGCGTCGAAGTGAATAAATAGGTTATTGAGGTAAAGTAAGAGATCATAAAGATGGGATTTCAGAAGATTCTTTGATCTGATTAGGATGACCTTGGTTTTTCCTGCTTTCTGCATTTCGATGGAATAAAAGGTTGTAAGGTTTTGTCAACGAACGTGAATACATGAATATAGCATGTCAAGCGCTAAGCCTATTTGCAAACATCCGAAGATTTGTGGATTGGGGTTTTGAAGAGTTGCCGTTACAAGGCTGTGTGGGCAGCAATCAGTTCTGTAGTCATTGTCAAATCGGATTCAATAAACATATATCTATTTGACATAAGCGGGGCTTTGCCAAGTTCCAATTGCCACATTTTTCCCCTCCATTTATAACAATCTGTTAGCCATTTTCGAAATCCGAGTAGATTTAGGGCAATGCAATATGAGTATATTGAGAAAGAGATGAGATTGAACAATCAATCAATATATATGGCTAGTAAGGTAAAATTTATGTTAGTGCCTTGGGCTATGATGGGAGCTGGAAGCCAGGAACCAGCTCGTTGGAAATGATTCATGGCAGCATCATCCCATTCCTCCCTCCCAGCAATTGGATCATTCAAACATTGACTATCCGCTTAGGTAAGAGCGGCCCTGCCTCAGGACATGGCACTCCAATTACAACCTGGTCCTTGAATTACAAAGTTTCTATTATTATTAGGCAACTAAAGATTACCTAAATCATTTTTTAAGCGCATACTTTTCTACCGCAACTTTGAACAAAACAACATACAAAAGGTATGATATATTAAAACGGTGAATAAGTATTGGAGAAACATGTTCCACCTTCAGATAATGAAATCTAAAAAAAATCAAAGCTACTATAAAACTATTAAAACCTACGAAGTATATATATATGCAAAAACTAGTAAACTCGTAGTTGCTTCGCGCGGGTGTTATTTAAATGACGTGTCGTATCTTAAAAAAACAAAAAACTTTGTTTGACGAGCTGGAGTTTATCGCCTTGGGATTTTTAGTTAATCGTAAACAGAATTGCAATTAGCAAAAAAATATATATTTTATAATGTCCATTGGTTATTATAGTCAAGGAAAGAGAAAAAAATTGTTCAATAAATTATAATTGATTCAGTTTATTTTTTTCTTATTTCAAAGTGAAATATAGAAAATTTAATTTTCCCGTATAAAGAAAATTTGATTTTTCAACCTCCTCCGATTCTAATTAAACTTTTTCCACTTCAAATTAAACCTTTTTCAAATTCAATCAATACAATTACCCACGATTTTAATATTAAATATCGGCTAATCTTATTTGTTCAGACGTTTTCGATACTAGGGCTGGTAATATAGATTAACGGGGATTTGTTTGATGTTAATTTTAAAATCGCAGGCTCTAATATGGAATTATTTTAGCTCCACGGATTTCTTCAGTAATAGCCTAAGTAGCCATTCTGAGGGTTCGTATACTGATTATACTATTGATTAAATTTTATTAAATTAAAGGTCAAGTATAGATTTATTATATATATTTTTGTTTTTATTCATTCTATACTAGGCTAAGTAGCTGAGTTATCGGAGAATCGAATATTGAATATACTGTTAATTTTTAAGAACGTTCCTTCAAGAGTTGTTTTATGCATTTTTTTTTTTGTATACAAGTAAATGGATTTAGTTTTTGAGAGCTATGTTTAGTGAATGTGTTATTAATTTTTAGTCGCTTGATCTAGTGTAGATTTTCAAAAATTTTTTTCCGCTTAATCTATATTTGGTTTCAATATCATATCATCGGGTGCGATACCAGAAACGCCATTAGAGCAAAACTGGGTCCCGGGAAAATGTTCCTAACAAAACCAGTCTGAAAAAAGGTCTCCTAAAGTCTATTCCTCCCTCTTACATATCTCATTATCCATTCCTACCTCACAGATCGGCCCTCAAAAATAAATCCCAATAGTTTCTTTTCGTCCCATTTATTTCAGTCTGCTGGTGTTTCTGAAGGTAGCAGACAAGGACCCATTCATCACATAGTCAATATAGCTGATTCTCCTACCCATCGTAATGTTTTATTTTCTTCCTATAATGATGGCACTTGTGAAACATTAGTAGGTAATGGTCCAATTATTTCCCTACCTCTCCTTTGCTCTCATTCGAACATTTCTTGAAATTGTAGATATAATTAGTTGACCGTTGAGAATTACTGGAAGGAATTAGTCCGGGTGGCGGTCATTATATAAAACAACTAGATAGTTTCAACTATTTTATTGTTTGCCAACGTTTCGACCCCTATTGTGGGTCATCATCAGGGCTAAAAAGATACAAAAAGGATACATTTAAAATAAGGTTAAATATACTAAAATGTTTTAAAAACTATTGCGCTAGAGAATGTCAATATTATAACATAAAAGGAACTAGATGTGTAAAGAAATCAATTAATTAAATTACAATGACAAAGGTATCGGGCTGATGCGAAATTAATGCAGGTTTCCTCTATTGCAATATCTTAATTCCAATTGTGTAAACAAAGCTAATCCTAACATTGATCATTATTATACCAAAACAAACCTTATCTAATACCCTCTCTTTCACCATGAATTTGTTTAGTAAAATCGTTTTGTTCAGTGTGTTCAAAGGTCTTGAATCGAAAATGTCAAAGTGCGATTTTCGTCAAATTATTTTTACGAATTTAAATTAGGGCGCAGCGCTGCGCAAACGGCTCGTAATATTAATGAAGTGTGGGGTCAGGGGCTATTAATGAGTGCACGGTGCAGCGTTGGTTCCAGAAGTTTCGCAGAGGAGATTTCGACCTCGAAGACAAGGAAGGTCGGGGCCGTCATCTTGCTCTGGACAACGACCAGCTGAGGTCAAAAGTGGAAGAAGACCCAACCAAAACCACACGAGAAATGGCGGCGGAACTCGGTGTGAACCAATCCACAGTTGTACGCCACTTGGAAGCAATTGGTAAGGTAAAAAAGTTGGCCAAGTGGGTGCCACACCAATTAAACGACCACCAAAAAAATCGCCGATTTGAAATCTGCTCCATGCTTGTGACACGCAATAAAAATGATCCATTTCTCGATCGCATTGTGACGTGCGATGAAAAATGGATCTTATACGACAACAGAAGGCGTTCTAGCCAATGGCTGGGCAAAGATGAACAACCAAAACCTTTCCCGAAGCCCAACCTGCACCCAAAAAAGGTTATGGTCACAGTTTGGTGGTATAATGCTGGTTTTATTCACTACAGCTTTCTCAATCGAGGTGAGACTATAACTGCTGACAAGTACTGTCAAGAAATTGACAGCATGAATCAAAAATTGCAACGTCTTTGCCCAGCATTGATGAATCGGAAGGGGCCGATCCTGCTCCACGATAACGCCAGACCAACGTGTCACAACCAACGCTTCGACGACTGCACGAGTTGGGCTACGAAGTTCTCCAACATCCGCCTTATTCATCTGACCTCTCTCCTACAGACTTCCACTTTTTCAGGCATCTGGACAACTTTTTGAGGGAGAAAAATTTTCAAAACCAGGACGACATTAAAAATTCTTTTCGTGATTTCATTGAGTCCAGGGATTCGGATTTTTTTTCTGGTGGAATAAGAAAGCTTGTTGAACATTGGCAAAAGTGCATTGATTCAGATGGAAATTATTTTGATTAAATATATATGGTTAAAGTAAAGATATGGCGTATTTACAATACCTACTAAAAACCTGCATTAATTTTGCATCAACCCAATATACTAATGAGAGCTATACAGAACAGATAATGACTAAAGATATAAACAAAAATTACATGAAATAAAAAACATTGAAAAATAGAGTAAAGTGGAGATACGTACCGTGTTGTAGGCGAATTGAAACTAGGTACAATTTGGTAGTATGGAATGTAGGCAGGTAGATAGGAAAGTACGTACAAAAGGTTAAGTAAAATTGTATATATGTAGTAAAACTGACTACCTCCCAACATATTCTTTATACATTATTATTCTTACTATTGTAATATATTTGTTTTATTTTAACAATCTTGTTAAAACATTTTCTAGTACAATTATGATGTTATTGCTATTATAGGTTTAATCTGATTAAGTCTGTTTATGTTAATATTACAATTTTACTCATTGTTGTCAGATCCCGTCTAAAAATGTGGTGTATTTTCCATTTTACCCAACTTTTTGTACGTACTTTCCTATCTACCTGCCTATATCCCATACTACCAAACTGTACACAAGTTTCCATTCGCCTACAACACAGTACGTATCTCCACTGTACTCCATTTTTCAATGTTTTTTATTTCATGTAATTTTTTCTTATACCTTGAGTCATTATCTGTTCTGTATAGCTCTCATTAGTATACCTTTGTCATTGTAATTTAATTAATTGATTTCCTTACACATCTAGTTCCTTTTATGTAATAATAATGACATTCTCTAGCGCAATAGTTTTTAAAACATTGTAGTATATTTAACCTTATTTTAAATGTATCCTTTTTGTATCTTTTTAGCCCTGATGATGACCCACAATGGGGGTCGAAACGTTGGCAAACAATAAAATAGTTGAAACTATTTAGTTGTTTCATTTAATGACCGCCACCCGGACTTATTCCTTCTAGTATTTCTTTAAATTACTTTAATATAAAGTATTTGTGAAGCCCTGGCCTGTAATAAAAATAACAAATGTACCAAGACATTTCTAAGTTATGTAATTGTCAGTGATCAGTGAAAAGTGGCAATCACAATAATTTTATTGGTCATTTTCTAACATTTTGAAAATGATCAGCTTAAAGAACAAATATAAGTTGGCATAAGATGAAATACAGTATTTGATTTCGTTATGAATATATGAATAAATATCTACCTTGTGTTACTCTGAGAATTTAGTAATTCAATGTTTCGCGGTTTAAATTACTTTTAGAACCTAATTCTTTTACAAAGTTTAAGAATTTAGTTTATCTT
Organism: Piezodorus guildinii; assembly: GCA_023052935.1. NCBI lineage: Eukaryota > Metazoa > Arthropoda > Insecta > Hemiptera > Pentatomidae > Piezodorus > Piezodorus guildinii. Next base: position 110,939,772 of record CM041295.1, read on the forward strand.
CTGTATACTCATTGAAATTCACACAACACATCCATAGGAGGTAGACAGTTCTGATAATTTACCCTGAGACAATAATGGATAACATTGAATTGAAAACTGCGAGCTAGCAACGCTGACAATTGAGCTTGTATGTTAAGTCAATTTGATCCCTACGTGATTCGTAAACTACATATGCTTAATTGGGTCCTTGTAATTCGGAATGGCTTTGAGCCTCCAGCTTCCGCTCAATGGCCCCTCAAACTTGATTCAATATTCAAATTTTATGATGAAATTTAAAATAAAAATATATTAATAAAACTCCAAAAGGATGGGCTTCCATCGAACAGATTGAAAAATAATACAAGGGATTTATTCAGCTGGATGTTTTCAATTACGTGTGTCTATCCCAGGTCCCTTTCTGTTATTCTTTCTGACAGAGTATTTTCAGGTGGGTGTTTTTTTAATAACGTTATGTGTTATACATAACTTTGAAACTTTTTTTTTTTTTTTTATCACTGCAAGGCATTCTCATATCAAATCAATTAAAATCTTAATTATTATATTATGCTTAGAAGGGTTAGGAAATCTGGCTATACAGAAATGTCAGCGCGCAACATACCAACTCACCTTAGTTGTTAAAATAATTTTAAAAACTTTTGAATAAAGGTAGAGTTCATGATTTATATTCGGTTTAGTTGGAAACATAAGTTTCAGATTAAATAATTAAATATAATTTAATTGTTAATTACAGCAACCACCTAATTATATGCCCTATTCGTTACTTTATATTACATTTCACAACTTATTATCTAAAATAACATTTTCTGAAATCCTTAGCTTTTTAACGACATATCATACATCAATATTACTAATTTTGAGCTTAAAAAAAAAAACAAAAAAACTTAGTTGGTTAACAAATTAGTTTAAAAAAAAAGAAGAAAAAATTCTTATATTTTCTTTTAGCGAAATAACCATTGAAGGTGTTTCCATGGGAAGCTACGTAGAAAACATGGATACGAAGTTAATACACACACACACACACACACACACACACACATATATATATATATATATATATATATATATATATATATATATATATATATATATATATATATATATATATATATTGGTTATAATTCTTTCAAATACTCATAATTTTCAGGCTGTAATGTATGGCTTACAAGTTATTAAAAAACGAATTCGTAAAAGATCTTAGATTGTTTTTTTATCTAGGCGATGATTTTTTCCTAATCTAGACGGTATGGGGATCATCCGGAAAAAAATTTAGCTTAAGAAACGTTTCTCATATTAAAAACAATATATTGCATTTAATAATACACTGCTCAAGCGGAACTGTTCGGTACAAAAAAAGCTAGGATTCTAACCAAAATTCCGCAAACGCAACAATATTCTACTGAATCAATAACAAGAGGAAAAATATATTAGCTCATTGCCAGAAACCTCAACAATGTTTTGATGAATGTTGTTTAAAAATGAAAAAAAAACAAAAAAAAAACAGAAGAAAATAGATTAATCCGATCGCGATTCAGTTTAAAGGGAGGACAGTCAGGGCTCACAGATTCTAAAACATTTGACAGCAAACTAACAAATCCTACCGATAATCTGACAGGCCAACAATGTTTTTCAGTCTGCTCTTTATTTATTTTTTAATAGTACAAATTCAAGGCAAATAAAATCATTTGGGTTATTTATTCATAGTTTAATAATTTGATCAAATTAAGTGTATTTTCACAATGAATGTCAATACATGATTAAAAAGGAAAGCAATTTATTAATGGGTGTCGGCCATAGAACGGAAACAATGAAATAGTCTTAACTACATATTGTTTCGCCAACGTTTCGACCCACAATGTAGGGCGACACCAGAGCTCCTTCCAGAAAGGTAGTAAGTACAAGTCTGCCGTTTTGAGTAGTATGTTCTACCTACGGCACACAGTGGGAAAAATCACGATTTAGTAGCCAAAATTATATAACTCATGATCTAATTAAGATAAATTATGAATTATTTTTCAATTATGGGTATGGTATGTTCTTTATTAGAGAGTGTAAAAAAATTCTATATATAATATAGTGTATGTTCATCATATTGCTTTTTTCTTATTTTTTTCGCATTTTAGATTAAAACAATATATATATATATATATATATATATATATATATTATATATATATATATATATATATATATATAATATATATTATATATATTCAATATACAAGTATTTACAATTAATAAAGAACATTCCATACCCATAAATGAAAAAATAATTCATAACTGTACGCCATAACCTTATTGATTTTGGTTCATATATGTTTCCTCATGATCGTCTATGGTTAAACGTTTTGTTCATAAAAAAAAATTATTTTTTGTTAATATTAAGCTATCAAAATCCCACAATTTTTATTATTATACATGGTACCTAACACCATCATAATTCCTTTAAATAAATCATAGTTTTGCTTAAATCGTTGCTTTTAGCTCCTTAAATTTGTTTAATTGAACATCATATTTTATATTACATTTTCCAGCAAGATAGAAATATACATTTTTTAGAGTATTATGCACGCAAAATCCCATTATTTTTATTCTTATATATTGCAGCTATTAACATCATAATTACTGAAAAAATAATCATTGTTTTGCTTAAATAATGGCATTTGGCTCATATTATTTATTTCCTTAAATATCCATAGTTTAAGTAAAATTTTCGTTCATTGAAAACAAATATTTTTCTTTACACTAAGAAGGTATAATTCCATCATTTTATTATTGTTGCTGTTAGCTAATATCATGGTAGGTATTATAAAACTTTTATTCTTCCAATTGACGTACTGAATTTGGTTCATAATTAATTTTTTTTTAAACTATTCGTTTTGCTTTTCAAATTTTATATTTGTATACATGATATTTTTTTTATAGTTATTGGAGCATCATGGAATAATTATTTATTTATTCTAGAAATAACCATAATTCCCTTCATATAATCTGCATTTTTTATTCTGTTCGATTGAAAAATAACGATAGTACAATTTTATTTATTTGAGTAAGCCAGTGTCCCTGGGAGCGCCGAGGTTATGAAAAGACCAAAGTTTGGGCCGTTCTAAATTTAAACCTAGTTAAGATAGAATACTTTTTTTTAAATATTTATTTATTGGAATTTACAACTGTATAACAAGTAATACAACAAGTAAATTTGAATGAAACATAAAAAAGGCATGAAACACATGTAGAGAAGCTTCCCAATGGAAGAACTCTAAAAGATAGAATACTAAAATTTTGTATAACAATATAACTTCCAAATTTCATGAAAATCTGAGAACATAAAATTTCTGGATAAATTCACATGGAATGACCCTGAAGACTTCCTAGGCAGAATATACCTACTACTTAAAAAGCCAGACTTTTACTACCTTTCCGGAAGGATTACTGGTGATGCTCCACATTGTAGGTCGTAACGTTGGCGAAACAATATGTAGTTTAGACTATTTCATTGTCTACTTTCTATGGCCGCAACCCGCAGTAATTTCCTCCTTAATCAAGTATTGACATTCATTATGAAAATACATTTAATTTAAACCAATTATTAAACTTTAAATAAATAACTCGAATTATTTTATTTTATCTTTTTGTTGGTCCTGTGTTTTTTGGGTCGTAATGAACACCAATGAAGATGACAGTTAGCAGATCGAGAAGGCCATTACTGCGAGTGGCGGTCAGGTAAATAATAACTAGTAAATAGTCCAAACTATTAACTTTTAAGATAATATAATTCGGATGCGGTCAAAAAAGAAAAACAATACAATGCAATGGAATAAAATATTTACTTAAGTTTCAATCCGTGTTGCGGATTTCCATGAGGGATTCTCTCCGTAAATCAATGATTTATTGTTTTGTCCTCATTGATTTTGAGACTTGACCTAGCTGCCTTTCCGGGAAAGCACTGAGGAAGTTCACGATTTTGGTCGAAATCGTTGGCAAAGAAATAATTAGTTTCAAATATTTTCTTTCTCTGACCGCATTCTGCCAAATTTTTCATCTTAAATGTATTTTCTGATTTGAAATCGACTTATACTGTCTTATTCTCTGACACATTTTTAACAAATATAACTATTAGCTTGGGACTAATAGGAAATATCATAGAACTTTATTATTGAACCAATTTATTTTCACAATAAAATATAAAATTATTTTATGTTTATTATATTAACTACCTTTGAGAAGAAAATGTTTAGTCTTTAATAAAATTAGATGTGTAACCCGTAAATTTTCGAACACGTTTGCAAAGGGCTTGTGTGTTTTTCAGATGAAATCAGTTGAATGATTAAGACAAGACCAAATCATTAAAAGAAAAATATGTTTAAATATATATGTAAAGAAATTTCTATAAAACCTTTTGGAAATCAACGTCTCGATTCTTTCTCTGAACTGCTATTTATGAAACAATATATAAATAATCAGTCTCAATAACCTTCCATTGTTTTATTTAAATATTTAAATTATTAAGGTAAGATATTTTATTCTATATTTTAATGTAATGAATAAAATAAATTAGTTCAATAAAAAGTTACTTCTGTTTTCCTCATTACAGTAAACCCTGCGATGGGTGCATTTATTTCTATGCGTACATCTTGCGATACAACGCGTATTTTTATTACATACCATACATTACATTACTGACATTTGATCAAGCGTATTATATATTTGTATATAATTAATTTTATATATATATATATATATATTATATTATATGATTAAGAAGAAAACAAAAACAGTAGTGTCAAGAAAAAATATATATAAATAATAATAATGCTACCTTGTCTTGGTCCTAGCTACCGTCAGTATAAATGTTGATGGTGGAATTTGGACTAGTGTTTGTGATGTTAGCTTCGTAATGTCTTTTGTGACCCAAAGATTAAGAAATAGAAATAGAAATAACTTTATTGGGACAATCCTCAGAATAACATAAGTCAAAAATAATTTATATCTGCAAACAATTATACGGAATTTTTTCCTCCTTATTCGTTGATCAGGAAAGTCTACTAGATTTTGCTAAAGTTATAATTTACAATTTTTTTCAATATTTCACCGAAAAAGTATGGGTATAGGGGTAATATTCGCGAGGACGCAAGATACGTCATATGAAATGGCCTTTAATAATTATGATAGCAATCATTCTTTATGACAAATTCCTTTGTGCCAAACTTCTATTGCGTATGTCAGAGTTGGTTGAATAGCAGCTTTATATATTGTTGATAATACTTCCGAATTTAAACCCCGTTTCAGAGCTGCGGAGTTTGAGAGACCATGGACGATTTTTAAAAATATATTTTTTAGATAATATGAGGGGCCCAATTTAACTTTCTCTCCAATGTCAATCCCAAATATTCTAATTGATTAACTTGAATAGCTTATTGTTTAATAGAATATGTAGCATGGGTACGCGATGTTTTCTACTAAATACCATAAATTTTGATTTTTCAGTTTGAAAAGTGAGTTTGTTATTATGTGCCAAAATAGATAGTTTGCCCAGAACCTCGTTGCATTGTACTTAAAGGTGAAAAAATAGATTTAATTTGAAGACTGTCATCTGCAAATACGATAATCTCAGCCTTAACCGGAGAAACTACGCTAAAAATGCTATCCATTCCAAAGCAATGGGGAGCAACATGAACCTTAAGGCGTGCCTACTCCTCTACCATTTACTAGAAACCGTATGTCCTACCTGAATCTTATATCAGATAAGTAATTATTCATGAGCAAATATATTTTTCGAGGGCGCGACTTCTCAGGCAAAGCTTTAAAAATCGGGGGCCACTAGGTCTAATTTAATGTCTAGCGAAACGGCGAGAATTTTTAATTTCGAATGTAGCGAAGTCTCAACGTAATGGACCAGTTTATATAACGCCCCTATATTGAAGAATGAAACCAAATTAATTTTCATCGAGTGGAGAATTTCTCGTTAGATGTATTAGTAACCGAGATCCAACAAGTTTTTCCATAATTTTACCTGTAACGGGAATAAGTGATATTGGCCTAAATTGGTTGTGACTTGAACCAAGGTTTAGGGATGGGAACTATTTTAGTAACGTTCCATGGTTTTGCAAATGCGCCTGTATCGAAACATTTTTTGAATAATCCTGTAATAAATTTAGGGAAAACGTTGTATACTTTTCTGAAAATTATAGGTTAAATTTCATCGATCACTGGCGATTTAAGCATCTTCGATTTCTCTGTTCGTAAATGGATCATCTATTGCAGTTTCCGGGATTAAGTTGGCTATAGTTCTTACAGTTTCATAATATTCTGTTTCTTTTTTCCGTTCATCAGTTGGAAGGAATTTTAGGTAATTCAGGGTATCTTGTAAGTTTTCTGTGTAGGTACCCTCTTGTTTTTCTATCGTTTGTAGTTTTGTTGGTAACCTTATCCTACCGGAAGTAGATTTATAAGAAAAATAACAGGGTTTTTCTTCACCAATACTGCAGCAGAACTCTCTCCTATAATTTAATTTCCGTAACTTTATTGTTGTAGCGTTTCTTCAAGTACTGTCTTTCGTTTTTTGACCAACTTCCCTTAGTTTCCTGGTGGTTTTACTTTATTGGCTGAGGTCTTCATTCCACCATAGAACTATTCTTGTATATGTTTTTTGTACATTTTCGCAAAAAAAAATGTTACAAGTCTTACGTAGGGACCTGTTGGACATAATTACTGTCCATATTAAAACAAGCACATTATTTTCTTCCATCATCATTTTTATTTTCATTCGTCAAATATAGTCAACGTTTCGGAGCTTTATTTAATTACTATCTTCTCAATGCCTATCGTGTAGAGGCACTTAATCAATATGTCGTCGTGCGAGATGTCCAAATTTCCATAACGTTCAAAATGTCGACGTATTTTACCAATAATTTTCTGAATTTTTCCGTATCCGCATATTTAGTAAAATATTTTATTTCAGGCTTAAAAGTTTAATGAGGGTATGCATCCTGTGGTAGTATTATAACAAATAGAGCCGACAATTTTTAATTTTTGTTTATTATGAACAATTTAGAACTAGTGATTAGGGCCTCTAATATTTCACCTCGTTTATTAGTGGTGTAATCAAGCCATAGTTTAGATCGTGAATTCGAATCTACGGCTGTTAAAATGTGTTTGTTTTTGAACCGTGTAATTATTTTTATTTATTTTTTTTTATTTATTCGTCTATATTACAATTTGTCATAATAGACAATAATAATAGTGCTACATGATCTCATTCATACAATATTTACAATATAAACAAAAGGAAAGTCAAATTACATAAATTAAAATCAAAATAAATAAACGTATACAATAACAAAATTGGTCTACAAAATAAATACAAATAAATGAAGTTAACAAATAAAAAAACAAAACATGTCACATTCATACCTATTGAACCGTGTAAGGAATTATTTTTATGCTCTCGAACTCTTTATCGACTTCAATATTTATATCAAAGTATGAGCTGACTAAAATATATCCTGTGTTGTTCCATGTCGATTCTACAACAACCACTGTCCTCAAATGACGGATCATATATTGAAACTGCTTTAATTTTTTTGTTGGTATTAATAATATATGTTCGAGGGTTGCCATAACCTCCATGGAATATCTGATACCTTATCGGAAAGCCATATGTTTTATTATGTTTAGTGTATTGTTCTTGCACTAAAATAATATCTAAATTACTACGACAAATAGTGTGTAACAAGCTCCAGGTAGCAGTTGTTGAATGATGAAGGTTAATCTGTGCCAACTTCAAAATAACCTTATGTCTTCGCATCACTGATAAAAAGTATTCTAATTAATAATAGATTAATCTTGGACCTTACTAAGTAAAAGAACGATTTCATCAATTAAAAATGTTCATATAACATTTTATATGTTAATGGTTATAGGATTTTGATGTTAGTTGTTTGATTTTACCCCATATGAATGCATGATGCTAAGGAGAAGTTCTGTGATATGTATAGCTGAAACTTGGCTAATCTACGGCGAAATTGTTCTTCCACATTGTTGACGAGATTATGATACGTATTCCTCAAGGGCAATAGGGACAAGCTTAAAAGGGAGAGGAAGCGGTGGTTTAATAACTCTCGTCAAGAAAGACTTCTCTGATGACGTAAGTGTTGTGGGATGTACTATGTAACATTGGATTTTCCTCAATTTAAAATTGGCTCCAGAGTTTCAACGGTTGGAATTATTTGTCTTACGCCTGGATGTGACATCGATTCTTCTTTAATAAATATAGTTTAACAGATCAAAATAAAACATAATTACAGTAATATCTTATGATTTCTTTAATCTTGGTACATTAAATTAATAAAACTATTAAATTGGAGGACCTTAATTATACTATTTCCGTTATATAATTGACATGCGGGAAACTTAAATAACTTGGATGAACGCATACTTCAGTACATTAAAAACTCGCCACCTTGTGATAATGTTGGTTAAATTTGTGATTTGGAGGGTTAAATTACAAAATGTGGAATAGATTAAGTTATAAAAGTTTTTCTGATGTTATCTGTAAAATAATATAACATTATGATTGTATGATTATTGATACATATATAGAGAACATTTCGAGCATTGATAGCAAAAACTAAATAATAAAAAAAAATTGGCTAATATTTATCTTAAAGTCAGTTAATATAGTTCAATAGATCAAAATAAAACGTAATTACAGTAATATCTTATGATTTCTTTAATCTTGATATATTGCATTAATAAAACTATTAAATGATTATATTCCTATTCCATAAACAAATATAAAAAGCAGAAATAACCAATCATCGATAATTCTGATAGCAAAATCTTAAATACCAAAACCAGAAGACTTAAATATATACTAATAAAATTCAAGGTTTACAGCTTTATGAAACTAGTCTTTATTAGAGTTTTAAATAAGCAATTAATTTTGAAAGGAAAAATATAGCGGAGATATCTTAATTTTACTTTGGGACATAAAATTATTTCATTAAATTTTATAACAATTTAACGGCTATTACGGAGGTTATAAAAGTTCTTGAAAGGGAGGTATTAGTTCTCCCGGCAATAAAGATTGATATATATTACGAATATTAAAGAAAAAACTAGTTACTAAACTGTTAAGAATTAAAAATATTATATGTTTCTTCCTCTTAATACGTTTTTTTATTATCATATTTTATTGAAATTTACAACTGTATACTACGATACATGAAGTAAATATGCTGATAAAATATATGAACATGAAAAACGTGAAGAGAAACTGCCCATTGGCAGCACTCTAGTAATCAAACTAAACAAGAAGGTCTCGAGACCATCTTCTCTTCGGACGCCTCGGTGGATTATCAGGAATTGTAGAGGAAGCAAGGATTGAAACTAGTGGATTAGGGTGGGAATGAAGTTTGTCATTCAAAATTGATACCAGGTAAGGACCAAATCAGCTACATACGGAACATGGAGGTATTTATGAATGATTTCATTCGTGACAAAGCAAGGAGCTTTGAGGATTTTACGAAGGATATTGGATTGTAAGGATTGGATACGGGAAGAATTGGAGGGTTTAGTAGAGCCCCATAGCTCAACTCCGTAGGTCCAGATAGGTCTTATGATTGTTATGTAAATGGTTCTTTTGTTGTTAAGTGAACGGTTAGAGCGTCTATCTAGTAAGTGTTTGAGTAGTCTAAAACGTCGAGCAGTTTCTTGTCTTTTTAGGATTGTATGCGGATTCCATGTAAGGCGTTTATCAAGCAGGAGTCCTAAATAACAAAACTTTTCTTTGACGTATCAAACCTGTTACTTTTTTTAGAGTAAAAAAAAAAACGTTATACGATAAAAACTATAGACCCCTGGAGACTTTTCGGAATTCTATCTACATTTCCAAGTGAAAAATGAATTATCTACAAATATTGGACTATATTGAAAACAATTAGAAGAAAAAAGTTTGGAGTTAAAACAGGTTGGGTAGGATTTCGGAAATTAAATGGATTTGAAAAAATATATAAATGGCCGAATATTGAATATGAATAATATAAATAAATATAATCTTTTCTTATAAACCGGTCTCATAGACATTTCCTTTAAAATCAAGAACTTTTTCATATAAAGTTTTCAGTTATCATTCACGTTTACGGCGTATTGTCATGTACAGTATAGTACGGGTGGTAATTATTTTTATTTACTCATCATCAAAAAGAAATTTAAATAAAATTGACTAAAACTTATTTCCGATGAATGTTCGTAAAACTTATAACGATTAAAAAAAAAAAAAAAAAAATGAATGCTCCAAGCTGTTGGTAAGCCTCCCCTGATGCTGAAGCAGGCGGGCAGTGATAAGGGCTAAGGAGACTCACAGTTACCTTTCCCTCTTACCTGCAATATTTAATCCAAGGGCTAATTACCCCCTTCCCACACCGTGTTCTAGAGTATTCATTGGCTATTAATTATGAATAAGGGGATCATTTTGACGTAGGGCCAACAAAGGGATTCTTATTAGGGTTTTTCTTTAGGTGAGGTTTGCCCTCACAAAGCGAGGTTACAGGAGGCTCACGCTTCATCCATAATCTTAGAGGACTTATTCAAGCCTTACACATTCATACATTAAAATACGATGATAATACCACAGGAACAAAATACATTGGAACTATCAAGTATTCCTCTCACATCTATTTGTAACATAGAGGATGGTCCAGTGGATAAAATAATGGACTATTTCGGGTTTGAAGTTGGTTGTGGCTGTATAATTATTTACTCCGTAATTTCAGCCGTTGGGGGATCTCTTTGGGGATTCCTCAGTCTCTATAGTGTGGGTAACTGAAATTCGGGAGGACAAACTCTATCGACTGTGTGTGGTCTTGGTATTGGAAGGAAAAATGACACCATGATGATTCCAGTGCTTCTCTCTCAACAGAATTGCTTGTGTTGATATCCACTAGAAGCCGCAGACGCTCCGCAGTAAATTTGAATTATATATGAGAAAATAGCTTGACTGAATAACAATGCAGATTATATAATAAACGGTTTCCCATTTCCACTTGAGCTAAAATTACGAACATTTAAAGTAGTTTAAACAATAAATTTAAGTTGGGGCAAAGAAATCCTACCCCGAAAACACGATGTTGATAATCTCCCTGAAAGTGGTAATGGAATTACTTTTTTTAAATAAGCCTTAGGATGGATTGATGTCCAAGTCAAAATCTGATTGTTTGGGGCTACTTACATTATATTGAGCTGTGCATGGCGGCACTACCTATCAATAATCCCGGATGAGAAAAAAACGCTGGGGTATTTCCGAGTCCTATGTTTTCCTCCAAATGAAGGATGGGTCGGGAGTGCCCATGAATGATTGCAAATATTGAAGTTAGGCTTGACCGTATAATTATTTGTTTATTTAGCTACAATTCACATATTGTGTACATAAGGTGGGCAGGCATGCCACCTTTACTATTACTTATAGTGTTTTATAGAGGTCAGTAGTAACTTTTTTTAGTAGTAACATTTTTGGTTCTACCGGTGTGCAACTTAAGCTCTTCCTACGTATATCGTTAATTCCTCTTAATATGTTTGATAAAATATTTATAGCTAATGAAATAATCATAAAGGTGGGACATCAAAGAAGAGAGTGGTGTCGGATTGAGCCCTTTTAACAAGTCTTCGACATTGAGGCAAGTTGTAAAACCAGGTAACTGGAGAAGATGGTTATTGCCCCCTCCACTTCTCCAAACGTATAAAACTTTATGTGAGGGAGGAAACCATCAACTCTCTCATATGGCGTCCTCGGCCGGTGATTGGCTCCTTCCAAATGTGTCACATGGAAAGAGAAAAACAAATACGAGAATACTCAGTCGATTTTTTTTCAAGGAATCGCAACCCTCAGGTTTCCGTCCTTAGGCCCTAAAGTCGACTGATTAAAAACATCTGGTGTGGGTAACACAATCACTTTTATTTCAAATTTTATTATATTTCACAGAAATACACAACCATATTTTATAATAAAACAAGTAAATATGCATAGGATACACGAAAAAGTAATCCAGTAGGTAATCTAAACTAAATGGTCTCGTGGTCATCTTCTTTTCTGACGCCTTGGAGGATTATCAGGTGTGAAAGAGAAAGCAATGATTGCAACTAGTGGCTTCGAGTTGGAATGGAGTTTGTCATGGAAGGAGTGATACCTGGTTCTCTCCAAATCAGCAACATATGGACCGTTAAAGTCTTAATAAATGATTTAATTCTGCCGAAGTAAGAACCGTTGAGGATTTAAAGAATGATTTCGGATTGTAAGGATTGGAAACAGGAATAATTAGATCGTTTATTAGTGTCCTAAAACTCAACTTCGAATGTCTAGATTGGAATAATAAGTCCTGATGATCATGTAGATGAGCTTCTTGTAGTTAAGTGAATAGTGGATGCGCTCACAATTAGCGGCGCCTACCGGAGTCACGCCCGATATAAGAAGATTTATTATTTAATGATATTGTTATATTGAGACTTGTTCATTGTCATTGTTCATATTATCTATTTATGATAATAAATAAACCTTACGAGGTATCTTGACCTAAGGCCAAGACATTAGTCATTGCGACATCAATACTGCAAGAGTTAGCTCCTCAGCTTTTGAGATCACCAACCTGCTTCTACCACGTGGTATCTCCCTTTATTTAACATCATTCATCTATCTTCTTTTCTTCTTCCTTCTCTATCCCCGTCATAGGATGGGGTGCATGGCTTCTACATATGAGGTCCTATGAGGAGTCCTATCCGCTGATGTTGAGTTTCTATGTCCCGGGGCATTCCGTCCTTACCAGTCCCCTCTGCTAACTGGTAGCTGGGGGCTTGCCACCTACCTAGTAGGGTAACCTTATACCTGGTGCTTTTGTACGTGCTTCTACCACGGCGGTCACCAACCTCTATCTTACTCTCTCCTAAAATAAACAAGCCTTTGTCAAGACCTTCTGTGACCTTTCTGTTCTTATTAATAACCATACCTCGACAAGTTTTTCAGTCTTGTGTGTTTTGTCAAGCCGGAGTCCTAGTCGATTTGTTCAACCGGAACAAGTTGAATATTATTAAAGAATAGATACTTTAGGGCTGGATGTCATAGTTTTACGATAAATGGTAAAGGTTATTTGTTGGGAATTTTTTTATTCATTTAGATTCTCTTAATTCTGATAAATTCGCTTTTAAATCAATATTTGAAGTTGAAATGAAAACGGAAAGAAAAAAGAACTAAAAATATTTCAATAGGAACATTTTTTTTAGAATAATAGTACATCAAAAGAGATTTCTTTACTAAAACAATAGCTTAGGTTTATGCAATTTCAGTCAATCTCCATAACTGTCAATGAAAGATAAAAGTTTTTCAACATTCTCCCTCTTTTTAAGGGTATATTATTTATCTATGTTATTTAAAAAAAAAATAAAAAAAATGTATATATATATATATATATATATATATATATATATATATATATATATATTAGACTTTAAAATATTCCTCCTTGAGTTGATGCTCAATTTCTTTCATATTCTCCATTTACATTTTTTCACTAATCGCTAAATCCCAAAACTTTAAAATTCCTTTCTAAAGAAGCTTTACTTCTATTTTTGAAAAAATATATAATTTGTTTTAAGTTTAGCACATTTTGTATAGAGAAATATGTAAAAATGAAAGACTAAGATACACAACTAGAGAAGAAACCAGTAGTAATATTTTTTCAGGTTAATTTTTTTCCTCTGCATATTAGAAATGTACACCCACACCACACACACACACACACACACACACACACACAAACACACACACACACACACACACACACACGCACACACATACATTCATACATACATACATATATATTTTTTTAATGTTATAAAAATAATTTTGGCAAAGTCGTATGTTGCGATTTTGTATTCATAATATACGAGGAAAAAAAACAACTTAAAATGATGGTTAGAGAACTTGGCGAACTGTATTCAAACAAATGAACGATATGGGAGCGGGGCGCAGGGATAATCGTTAGGGAAGTAAATTACGGGGAGGTATAGATTTATTCGGCAATGGCAGAGTTGAAGGTAATATTTTTTCCTGAGTAATTAGAAAGTGTTATTTATCATCTTTGAGGTAATCTTATTATCCATCCCTACAGGAATTATGGCTTCACTGTTCCCTAAATGATTTGTATTTCCAAAATTTCATGTATTCATTTTCAGTATTTTAGGTAAAACGATCATACAAAAATTGAACACTTCGAAACTGGTAGTATAGTTTTAGAAATGTCATCCATTGAGGGTTAAATAAACGTAATTTCATTTTATTATCTCAATTAGAGGGAACGTTAATTCATTTTTACTTTTACTTACCGAAATATAAAATGTATAATAATCAAATTTTCGAATTCTAATTTTCAACGGAAATTCTTGTTTTCATGGTTAGTAATTACTCTAACGTGTGTAATAGCTCTATCTACCTCCGTGGCACTACAACCCTGGACATGCCTAGGCCTCATCAATGGGCCACCGCCAATCGCCGGATTCTGTGTGTGAATTATCCGTGCGTCCGCCGCCACTCCATCAGAGTATTGCATCCTTGGCCTACCGAGTACTGTTACTGGGTAAGGAAGGTTTCCAATGCTCTTCTGGGCAGTTCTTCCTCTTGCATCCTTGCTACATAGCCCGCCCAACTGAGTCCCCCCCAACTTTATAAACCTAACCCTTTATCCATCTCCATCTCTTACCTATTTATACCTTTTACCTATTTATTTACCTAAATTTTTTTCTTTCAAAAATTAAAATCATACTTTTTTATTTTATGCTGGGATGGTCCTGGATTGAGAACCATTGGTAATATTAGGGCGTATCACAGTTCTATATATGATCAGTTTGCTCCCCCTGGTAATATACATGTTGCGAAGAGTCTTCGGTAAGAAGAAATATGCCCTATTAGCCGCTACTAGTAATTTTCTTATCGCAGCAGAGACAGTTTGTTGGTGTTACTTGAGATCCCAAATACGTGAAGTCGTTCACTGTTTGGAATGTGTAAGGGTCTGAAATCAATGCCTCTTCGTCACCAGTTCCTGTGTCAATATCCCTAGTTTGTGGTCAAGCCCATAGCTGAATCAGCATCTATGATTTTCTCAAAGGCTTCCACCATTGCCGGTCGTGTCCTGGCCACGATATCCAGATCGTTAGCATATCCCAAGGAAATTAAACTACGGGTGAAGGTCGTGTGTCTTGTCTGGATTCCTGACTCCCATAAAAAAATTTCCAGTGCAAGATATTAGATCAAACTAGCTAGCCCATCCCCTTGTCTTAATCCGTTGCTGGAGGGAAATGGATCTGAGCAGTCAGACTGGACCCTTGCCTAACGCTTCACATCTTTCAATGTCAACATCACGAGACGTATCAGTTTGCTTGGGATGCCAATTTCTCTCAACGCCTCATACAACTTAGGTCGTTTGATGGTGTAATACGAACTTTAAGATGATGTAAGTCGAAAAACAGATGGAGTGTAGGGATTTTATATTCATGTCCTCGTTCCAAAATGGTCCCCTGGATAACTACAGCTCAAAAACGAAGAGTACGACACTATAATTTCATATTTAGGACAAGTATTGGGTTGGCCAGAAAGTAATTAAATAATATAAAGAATTTTGTTAAAAAGAAATATAGATAAAATAATGATTTATAACTATTTATTTTAATCAAAATTGTCTCCACTACTACTCTATCACTGCATTTCTGCGAACGAGTCAGCAGTTTTTTTCGGAATACAATTTCTCGTCTTCAGAATTAATAATCTCCAAAAACCCGTTTTCTAATGCCTTTTGCCCATTTTTAAATTAAGTAGTACCCGGGTGTCTAAAATTACGGTAATTGTAGCTCTTCAGTATAAATGGGGTTTTCGCATCGTGGGTGTTCAAATGGGCGTTTAAAGTTGTTAATTAAGTGAGGAATGAATTGCTACAAAGTTAGTATTGTGCTGAATCTTGTGTTAGGCGCCCAAGAGGTAGACGGGAGGATAGCGGTTTGGGATGTTCTCAAAGATACGACTTTGGTCATTGGACTAGATTGTATAGAGAAAGAATGGTGGCATCGGCATCGGACCATAGGAGCCTATTTTTATTATAAAGTAGCTTTAATATGTTTTTTATTTTAAACAATGGACCGTGTCTTGCAGTTAGATTATAAAATGGCTAAATACAAAGTATGAAAATAAAGCAGAAATATTCGTCCACATTATTAATTTTTAATAAAATTAGAGTCTGGTAATTATATTTCACCACTATCTTACTATAATGCAGTGCGTTTCGGTTATAATACCATCTTCCGGTGCAAGAACTATTTTTATCTATAAGTACGAATATGATTTCCTTAATAATAATCAATCACAGAAAATACAACATTAAAATTACATAACAACTACATTATGTTTAATTATAATAAATAATTTATGTAATAAAATTGCTAATAAGATATAAATAGATTGCCGTTATTTTTTAAAAAAAATAAATAAAC
This sequence comes from Piezodorus guildinii, assembly GCA_023052935.1. Lineage (NCBI taxonomy): Eukaryota > Metazoa > Arthropoda > Insecta > Hemiptera > Pentatomidae > Piezodorus > Piezodorus guildinii. Next base: position 110,956,296 of record CM041295.1, read on the forward strand.
AAAATTAAATATGAAATAAAAAAGAATGATTAAAACAATTCAGTAAAAACAGGAACAACAGTAAATGGAATAAGTTGATATAATACTCCTATGTTTATCAATGTTAAATGCCGATTAATAAGAATAAAAGTTTATTTTATAAATATAAAATTATTAATTATATTAATTTAACTTTAAAATATGAAAATTACCTTAAGGTGAGTGGGTAATTAGACCCAGAAGCCTCATGTCTGAATTGAATGTCATAATAGGAGGGAGAGAGGGTGATAAAATTAAAATATGGACTCATACACTGAATTTTAATGCTCGAATTATTAATTTACTAATTGCAGAATGTTACATTCAAAGGTTATATTTATTAAGATCCATTATATTCTGACTGTTATATTTTATGTTGTTGGTATAACTATCGCATAAAGTGTGGGTATTCTGTTAGAAATTGAAAAACCTGTTTTGCAATGTAAATGATGATATGATGATGGTGATGTGAATTGCTTCTAATACTTTTCTTTTATTACTATTATTTTCTGTGGCTAATAATATTGTTGGGTTATTTTTCTAATATTGATCATATTTGTACTCGCAGATAAAAATTGTTCTGGCGCCAGAATATGGTATTATAAACGAAACTTAGTGTATTATAATAAATTAGTGTTGAAATATAATTATTAGCCTCCAACATTATATTTAACTTTGACCTTCATCTAAAATAATCTACTCTTAATTTTTTTTTTTTGGGGGGGGAGGGATTAGAATAGGAGTATAGACTCATGAAATACAAATTATTTAAAGGGAAGGTGTTATATTCATTATTATAGTTGAGATAATCGATTATAAACATCTGTGAAATTATCAATATGTTTTGTGTGACCTTTGTAATACGGTTACCATTTCGTGTTAGCAATTTTGAATAAAGGTGTTTACAGTTTCAAGTCTCTTTAAATCTTATTAAAAAGATACAACAAACTGGCGACGCACAGTGGTTCCAAACACTCTTTTTTGGGACAAAAGTCTGCAATTCTCGTTTTAATTAAAATATATAATCCATTTTAACGTAATTTTCTTTCATAGTAAATTCACTTTAAATGGTATGATCGGAATATTTTTAGCTTATTTTTATACCATGAAAATGTATAAGTTTTGTAGATTATTTCAGAGACTCTGTCACTATTTATTCTTAGATAAATATTTATATATCTATCTTTGCTACATTTAACTTTGTTTAGAATCTTTATTAGATAAGTTTAAGGAAACTTTGGGTTTCATATAACGACTTGGTGATTTTTTTATGAATTCTCAAAAACGGTCAAAAAAACTAAAATTATTTTAAATATATTAATACATACAAAACAAAATAAAGTGAAAAATACTTTTAAAATTTTAATTTTGTTTCTAGTTTATACCGAAAAATAGTCAAAACCGTAAATTGGTTTTACACGTTTTTGGTAAACCAGAACGCATTTTTGGCTATAGAAATTTCTTAATTTGTTTGAATTTTTTTTTAAAATAACCACGTCGTTATATGAAACCTAAAGTTTCCTTAAACTTATCTAATAACGATTCTAAACAAAGTTAAATGCAGGAAAGATATATATATAAAGATTTATATAAGAATAATTACTTACAGAGACATTTATCTGAAATAATCGACAAAACTTATAACTCTTCATGACATAAAAATAAGCTAAACATATGCCAATCCTACCATTGAAAGTGAATTTACTATGAAAGAAAATGGCATTGAAATAGGTCATGCGTGAAAAATGCGTTTGGAACCACAGTGTATGTTAATATTATTATGAAGTAATGTTAATATTCGATCAAAAAGTCGTGTGATTAAAAAATTAAAACTTACTAAAAAGATACAACAGGAGGAGGACGTTCCATTTCGTTCCAAAAGGTACTAAAAACGTTTCCTTCCAAAACGTACTGTATCCTCTGTAAATAGATATAACCTTTCCTTTCATTTCATTCCCGAAGCTAGGAAAGATAGCCTACTATACGGCAGAAGCACCTAAAACCCTAATATATTACCATTAATTTATTGTTTTTTTTTTATTTGTGCATTTTTATTTGTTCATTTATTACGTCTTGAATCACCGCTATTATTTTAATAAATGGTTTTAACCTAATATCAGTTTTTAGGTTCTTGTAGGTTGTCAATTAAATAAGTTATTTTCATGGTATTTCTTCTTGCAGAAATATAAATTTAGTTTAAAAAATTTCAGAAACTCACATTTTAATAGAATAATGGTATTTGATTCAGTAAATAGTTAGAATTAGCATTCCACGAACTTGCTAAATATGAAAAAAAATCTGGTGCGGGCAACAGACGACTTTCACTTACCTCCGTTTTTAAAATCGATTAAAGAATTTTCAAATACAGTAAGAGATCAAAATAAATGAAACCATTAAAGATATAGTGAAATTGAATTTCTATAGAAACATGTGTTTTAATAAAAAATCGATTATATTATTATCTAAAACAGTCAATTAGTTTAATCGGTTTTTTTATCACTCTCTATTAACTTTTAAAAGCATGTGTATTAGATAATATTTTTTCTAAAATCTTTAGCTTTCCAACGGTATATCATACATGTATATTACTGCTCTTATGTTCAGAAACGAAAAATTGCATTAAAAAAATATTTTTTCTGTTTTCTCCTTTAGTTGGGTATCGAATTTATCAATTTATATATTTACCTGTTTTTATCAGCGTAAACAAGATAATATAGTTATTTTTATTGAATCTACAAAATTAAAGGTACTTTAGGGGAAGAAACTTTAAAATATCATCATTTTATCGTGTCAAACCATTTTAATCAGAATAAAGCCTACATTATATTTAAGCCTATTAAATTTTACATCGATATAGCGAGTTTAATCAAAATTGTCGGAACCGTTTTTGAGAAAATCGAAAAAAGGTGCAAAATGCATAGTATAAAGTGCCTCTTCTGGTAAGCTCATTTTGATGAAAAAAGTTTTGTCACGTCTCGGGCTTATAGTTGTCTTAAATATGAAATTTCAGGAGGACTTACCGTTTCCGCCCGGGAGTTACCACATACACAGACCTTTTTGCGGGACTTGGTTATTAGGACTCAGGGGACCCTAAAACGTGTATTTCCATTGAAAACTGGAATTCGAAAATTTTCACGATCGCAATATTTTCCCTTACTATATATAGCAAGTGAAAGTAAAAAACCGTGGCTGATCTAACATAATAATAGATCTTTTTATGTAAAATAAAATCTCAAATGTTATTTTATTTATCAGTCTTTATAGTTAAATATTGTTTACACGTTGTTAATAATATAGATAAATTTGCTGAATTCACACAAATAGTAATACAAGTTCGAAACAAAATTTATCGGTAAGGTATCATGAAGGTTATAGTGACTATTACCAACTTATCACGCGTTATATTCTTCAAAAAAGTACTATATTCCTTTTAATTCATTCCAAAAAGTACTATATCCGCGTTTCGTTACAACAAGTACTATATCCATAATATGTTGTTTAAAAGTAATCCGAAAAGTGCAATCATTTAAAAAAATAAGTTGTTAACACGCTTAGAAATCAACTTTAGATTTAAATAAAAAAATAATAGGTCCAATAATAAATAAATGACACATTTTTGCGTTTTCTGTAAAATTGTCTAAAATAGATATATAGTATCTTTTAGTAATCAACGTCTCAATTGTTATCTAGGTATGTGAAAATAATGTGCTCAATATTTTAAAATTTAACAAATTTGGTAGTATTTAAATTATATTAAAACTTTATAATGAGTTTTTACTTCTTTTTATATAAGTAAGAGCAGTGTGTTTTTCCTAACGCTACGAAGAACTAAAATGAATAAAATCCGAAAGAAAAAAATAAGTAAAAAGTGCTTATTTTGATTTTGAATGTATTTCATTGAAACCAGGAGTATACATCGCTTTTTTAAAAAAATGAGTAGAGATCCTGAATAAACATTGCCTTAGAGCTACTACTCAATTAAGCAGCCAAATGGAATGCTAAATTGAAGTTAGAAAAGTTTGAATGACGAAATATCTCTCTTCCAACAGAACAATGATATTTATTAAAACAAAAAAAAAATAAAATCATTGTTGAGAAAATTCGGGAGTTTTCTATTATAATTTTATTTAAAAACTGTACATTATAAAAAAAAAAAAAAAAAAAAAAAAAAAAAAAAAAAAAAAAAAAAAAAAAAAAAAAAAAAAAAAAAAAAAAAAAAAAAAAGCCAGGAATATGGTTTTGACTAATCAACAGCTCTTTGTAAGGAAGAGTAGCTAAAATATTCTCACATGTTATTCAATCCTATGATATGAATGGCTTTCCGACTGCTATAGACAATAATCACCAGCAATATAAGTTTATATGAGGTGAAAGCGATATAGGGGAGCCCGTGGCTGAGTGGCTAGCGCGCTAGTCTCTCATGCTACAGGTTCTGAGTTCGAATCCCAGTCCCGGCGGGGCTTTTATAGGGATGCTAAAAAATGGGGATTCACTGACAACCTCTCCCCCGGGTATGTGAGACCCGTCAGCCAATGGGTGGCCACTCACAAAATCAGGCGTAGAGAGTGATGACCCTACACTAAAAAATCGTATCATGAAACGTGAGTGTAAACTCGTAAGAGTGTACACCGCGAGGCCCAGGTCGCCTGTCGCGCCACTGGAAGGAAGGAAAGCGATATACAGTGAGTGTCATAAGTATTCGGAATTCGCCTTTATTTTCATTTAAGAGAAGTATATTTCACAACTATGAATTAATATAATTCTTTTTCACTCGTAAATCTTTAAAAGAGACTTCCATAAAGAAAAATAACTGACCAGGTAACCGAAAAGTTTATTGTTTTTAAAAATATCCGATTAATAATGTAAAATTGCAAGATCATTCGGCGTTAAAAGTATTCGGAAATCGTATAAAATAAATTTTTAACATATGCGCGACCATGACTCCGGAAATACACATATATTACGTTATCAATTCAGATTTAGCTAAGAAAAATTATATTATTTATTTTGAATTTAATCAACTATTTGTAGCTCCTAATAAAAAGAAAAATGAGGAAATACTTTATTCAAAGTGAATATAGCCACAAGTGACAATAAGTGCTTCTTGAGTGGGATAATATTTCATACCTAACAATCACTTAATTAGTTAGATCAATTCCTAGTAGGCTAAAATGTATAATTATACAAAAATTTATAGCAGCTGGATATTTATTTATGATCACTGCATTAATATAATTAAGAAACCATATAATTTCGAATACTTCTGGCACCCTTGAAATACACTATTTTTAATTTTTTCGTAAATGAACGTTCAAACGTTAAAAATAAAATGATTGTTGTCGTTATTTTTGGTTTTACCTGTTTCTTCTAACATTATAAAGTGGTTATCAACTCCTTAAAAACATAAAAAAAAAAATAGTTTAAAAGAAAGTAAATTAAGGAATGGTTGTGAATTACGAATACTTTTGACACTCACAGTATATAAAGTGCCAGGTACTGGATAATGAGAATAAAAAGGTTCTTTTATTTGATTTTGGATGGACAGATTAAATAAATAGGTAAAATAATAAACACATAAACAACGACAAAAACAAACTGCTGGCGAGTGGTTACAATGGATTTGCTACTGTAAAATTAAATTACCTCTATACGACACTAAAATACTGACGGTTAAATAACAAAAAAATAGTTTCAATTAAACATATAGAGAACAAACATGTTTAAAGCAGTGATTATTTCATTTCACATAACAACATTGCTCCCACCAGCTGTGCATTTGTAACCTCACTCCTTCATGCACATCAGGCCCGTCACATAAGAAATAAGATATATTTCTATATTGAATAAAATCATTTAATAGGTATTTGTTATAATTTTAACTTAGCTGTTTATGAAGGAAATAGTAAAGCAAATTATTGCAATTTTATAAATCCAACTTCTCAACGAATAACGCGTTCTAAGCTTCATTGTGTTCAATTAACCAAGTTTTACAGAAAGAACTGCGTATTTATGCGGTAGTCATGATCAAAAAAAAATTAATAATAACTAAATTCATGTAAATAATGCAAGATATTCATAAGAAGTTGTCACCAAAATTGAATGACCGACCAGGAATGCTAAAATATTTCGTTAAATTAAAAGATAATGTTTTTTAAAGATCATTAATATCAATTATGCTGAAGCCTTATTGAAATAGCTTGACAAGGCTTATATCCTAAATTTTCCAATTACTGCCTTTACGCTACCTAAGAACAGCTTTAATTTAGTCGTAAAGTAAACCTTATATCTTTTGGAGAAAAATCAATATCTAATGTATTAAGTGTTATAATATCATAATAACGTGTAGGTAAAAAGGCAAAAGCTTTAATTATTTTATAATTTCTTATGTAACAAATTGTTTCCAAAGAAAGTTCTAATATTTACTTTATAATTTGAAAAGCCACGAAGCCGCAAGTCAACTTGTGTGATGTGATCTTAACATCGAATTAAAAAAAAAAAAAAATCAATCAAAAAATATGACACCAATTTAATAGCGTGAGACTACTCCATTGAACCGATTTAGAGAATAAAAAGCAAACAAAAGGGACACCGCTTAAGCCGCATACATAAATGGAGCCGTAAGAGAGAGCCAATGATAAAAAAAAAAGAAAGAAAAAACTAATGAAAGATAAAAAAGAAAAACAAAAGTTGTAATACCCGGTGTCGCCTTAAAAACTGTGAAATAACGGCTTCGTTAAACTGTTTTTATTTCGGGAAAAAAGAAAGGCCCTCGTATTATTTATGCTCTTAGTTGTTTTGCCTAAGCCTACACGCCTAGCTCATCCACCCTCCATTCTAATGATTATGTGCTCCATTTTTTGTCTATATGAGTCCATTCCTCAGCTTTCTTATATATAATGCCCTCCATTGCTGCAAAAATTTATAACTCTAATGATTATATACATCACACAAATTTATATCACTGATTTAATAACCTCAGCAATCTCCATCGTTTTACTATGAAATAGATTACACTCCACACAAAGGAAAAACAAAATAAATGTATGCCTCCAATCTATGATAGATTTTAGGTTTAGTACATATAGGGATTTGTTCTGTTTCTTGGCCAACGGGAGTACAAGGAGATGATGAGGTCGAAACCACACTCAGCCCCCAGGTTTTTGAATACCCCCTGGAGGATCTCTCTGATCAATGCTCGCACCACAGCTGAAATGAAAAATAATTATCCTGCTAGAATCTGGTTCTAATCTAAGACCAGGAGAAACGTAGCATCTACTCACAAGACAACACCTTTCCCCATGAAAGGTAGCAGAAAAGCGTAATGACTATCCGTAATGTATTAGAAAGCCACTCTGCAAGTAGATCAACGAATTTCTTAGCACAAGTTATTATAGAAAAAAAGATATCATGGTATATGCAAATAATGAAAATAGGTGACCAGCTACAAATATAAATAATTAAAGAAACCATTAAAAAAATTAATCCGGACTAACCCATTAATTAAATGGAAACAAAAATCCAAACAGAAATGATATCCGCAGCCAGCAATAGCCAATTTCATATGTTATATGCAAAACTTGATCCTGAAATAGCTATTTCCTACATCCACCACAACAAACTTAGTCTTTATAATAAATCTCTGGTATTTAAAGCAAGAGGAGAACTGATGGGACTTAATTGTCAGCCATGGAGGAGGGATAGGGTACCTACCTGTGCTATGTGCAACCTAAATGTGGGAAAATATAAGCTAACTCCAGAAGAGGTAATAGATAGACTAAATGGGCTAGATTGGGTTAAATTTGCAGCATATTTAAATAAATCATTCAAATACAGAAATATTTTGGTACAGTATTTTAATTATTAAATTTTTACAATCAATAAAAATAAATCATAACGTTACTAAAAAAATAAATTATTATCAAAACTGAAAAAAAAAGAAAAAGGGGCAACTCGACAGACGGCTTAACGCCATTGTCTTGTGGGCTTTGATCTAAAAAAATGTATATATATATATATATATATATATATATATGTTATTACAATTATGTATCTTATATAAATAAAGCATTTATTCATTCATTCAAAAGCGTAATGACTAAGGTGTAGTTCCACTCGAGGTTGTTTAGTTGATTTGCCGTGATTATATCAAACTCTTGAAAACAATCTATCTGCACTGATGCCTTTCTGAACGTTGTGGCACGATTTATTGCTTTTTGAACTAAACACCCAATTACCCCAATCCTCAAATTGTTACCCGATTGAGGCTGGCGGTGTCCTAGGCCCTGTTCCCTACCTACTTCTTGTATCTTGCCGACGATACTGCCATTCTATCAACTCATTCAGATCCAGAAATGACCTTTCATTCCTCTTTGATTGAAATTTGGTGCGTAGTGAAATTAATTAATTCAATCGTCAGCACGTTTACCCTCCGTCGCAGATCCTGTCCACAACTTAATTTCAACTCTATACCCATTCCCTGCTCTGACACAGTCCGTTATCATGGCTTCCTATTAAACTAAGATTAACTTTGAGCTCATACATTCGATTTAAAAGACAAAACCTTAACATAGGATTATATAAACTACTAAACAAAACATCAAACTAACTACTAACAAAAGCTCTTTTGCTAATAAACCAATTATTTACTAGACGATTCTGCAGCCGCTTTAACCTGCGAGAACGGTTGTAGAGATGATTAGAGCATAATAGGGATGGTGACAAGGGATAAGGAACCTTTTGGTGAAAGATTGAGAATTTGGTTTGAATTATAAAATATACAAATGGGATATTGAAGTCTAAATGTAAAGTTTTGTTGTAACGAAATAGGTAGCATTGGCTATAAAGATCATATACACAATCATATATATATATATATATATATATATATATATATATATATATATATATATATATATATATACAATATGCTATAGAAACTCAGGACTAGGCCTTTCCCTCCACAAGGGGAAGTAGAATCAAAGATATCCCAGCGTCTCTCTTTCATCCGCATCACTGGTATGAGCCAGAAGACGCTGAGTTAGGGCGCAATGGCCACAAAAATATAGTACTTGAGAGGATAATCTGACCACTGTAAGAACTCCACTATAAATGTTTTCAAAGCGTCTCGTGGCCACTGCCGTTTTAATCTTTGAGGAGGATGTTAAGGGTGGGTGAAGCTGGATAGAGATCGTGTTCTGATGGAATTTGGAAAATTCTGATGGTACTACGTTTAGTATAAATGGAAGGCCATAGTGTAATATACAGTTGGTAACATAAAAATGAGCAATAACTATTGTTCGGACGATTTTGGATTGGAACGATTGGGTACGTTTGATGATAAAATATTTAGCTGTCCCCCGCAGTTCAAGTCCATAGGTCCATATAGATTTCAGTACTGTCTTGTATATTAGTAATTTTTGTCAACTAAAAGATGAGATTTACTGTTTAGTAGTATGTTAAACTGGCCAAATATGCGGTTCAGTTCTATTTTTCTAAGTCTTGTATGTGGGATATGGTACTGTATGAAAATGAAATTAACCGTTTGACAGATTTTGCGTTGAAGGTACCGGTGACGTGTGTGCGTTTCGTTTCGTTAATCTTAATACGCCAAGCATTACACAAGTCTTCGATAAGAGAAAGGTGCCCTTAGAGATTTAGCTGCTTTAGGATCGGAATTAGAAATGGTGGTGTGATCAGCAAATGTTGCCAGAAACGTATTGGGATATTGGCGGTGTACAAGATGAAGAGGACGGATCACAAGAAGCTGCCTTGAAGAACACCGGCCTGAACAATAGAATGTTAGGAAATTTTTTCTATACTCTATACTTCTCGTCTATGCTTGGTATTTCTTTAGATTTATTTTACGAGTTTAGACACCTAGATCCCTACTTACGAGACCAATAATTTAGAAGGAACTACTAAACGCGTTTTTGGAGTTTTATTAATTCTAAATATGGAAAATTATATTCCAGAGGAATGGAAAAGTTGCTAACACGTTAGCGGAAATGTTTTTTCCTGCAAAATTAATATCATCCGCTTATTAACTTCAAGAGCATGAAGGGTTAGGGGGAAAGGGTAGGAGGAGGGGGAAGGGAGGGAAAGGTCGGAGAAAGAAAAAAATAATTTCTCCATAAAAGAGGATATAAAATGTTAGGATAAAGTAAGACTTAATATTGAGGAGGTAAGTGGGTACACCATCTCCCTGTTTATGGCTCCTCTCAAAGCTAACAAGTCTAAGGAATTTCCGGAAAGGCCTCAATTCCAGTAATGATTCACCCTTCTTTCTAAATAAATGATCAACTCAAAAAGCTTAGCAGGCTTTAAGCCTCTACCTTTTAGCAGAACCACCTCCAAACTTCCTAATTTTCTCTAATAGATGTGAATTTTAACTGTACCATAGTGTTTTTAATGAAAATTTAATTGGAATAAATTGAGTACTGAATTAAGCAGTAGCGAGTGGAGTCGACTACAGGTGTGGGAATTTTCAAGCTAGAATAAAAAGTATTTAAAATCTTATATTATAATACTGATTTTTATTTGACGTAAAAATGGTTTTGCATCCTAAAATGTGGTAAATGTAAAAAAAGAATAGTTTCTCAATAGTTTTTTTTTTAAATGGTTATTTTCATTAATATATTTCATACAAGTGTTGAGGTATATTTACATTCTTCCATATAACTGCATTTTTTCCTTATCATGAATGAATAGACCTTTTGGGGTCCTTTCCTACCCTCAGATTATTCTATAATATAATTGAATAAGATTACTCGAGTACAATATTAACAAAAGCTTATAAACATAAAATTTCCCTGATTTTAAATAGTATATTTGTTGGTTGACTACTAGCAATGTCGAATCAAATTAATCTAAAAAAAAAAAAAAAAAAACCTCTACCACTACAACCCATGAAGAGTTTTGGGCTTAGTACATGTAGAGATTCGTACTGTTTCTAGGCCAACGGCCGTGCAATGAGGTGATTCGGCTGAGATCACGCTCAGCCGCCAGGTTTTTCCCCATTTTTCGGTTACCCACTTAATTGAGGCTGGGTGTACCCCAGGAGGGTTTCCATACCCCACGATCGCCCTCCGGCCGAAAAAATAGAATAAATAATATTCCGCCTCAGCCGGGATTCGAACCCAGGACCCGGAGCACAGTAGACTAGCGCTCTACCCACTAGACCACGCCGCTCCCCCTAAATCAATCTATTGAAACGTTAAATTCAGTTCTCTATATTTATAAATAAATTTTTTAAAAATCCGTCCAAGTCCGAAAATTGTCAAGAATAAATAATTAAAACAGGGGATGGTAACAAAATGGTAACTTCATGTTTTTTTAATTCAGGATTGTATGTTAGAGTGCTTCCATTGGGAGGCTTCTCTACATGTGTTTCTTGGCCCTTTTGTTGTATTCAATTTTATACAGTTGTAAATTCCAATAAATAAATTTAAAAAAAAGATTGTATATACACATATATTCGTTATTATATTCAAATTATAAGTAACTTCTAAACTTTTTCAATAACCAACCACTTCTGGTAATAAGTGTAAAGGCTTTTAATGCAACAACAATTTTATTTAAGTAACATGTAACATACATTTCTATAAAAGTAACCTTTCTTGACCTCTACCAATCACTTCTTGCACAATACCGTATGATAGCTCTAAACCGATCATTACTCTTAGATAATACAACAGTATTATCTGCACTCAATATCCCGTACAATAAGAAAAAAAACAAATAAACGATAAGTAATACAAATTATAAAAAGGCGATAAATTATTATTTCCTGAGGTAAATTATTTTAGAACTGATTTTTTTTTACTATTGCTTGTAATTAATATGATAAATAATATTAAGTGGAAAATCAAAATAAAATAAAATTAAGATTAGAAGTGCACCTTGACAAACGTCTCACTTGGAACCCTCATACAAGACTAAAACGAAAAGAAACTGAACGATGTTTTTGACTACTTCAACACTTACTAGACAAACGTTCTAATCTTCCACTTAACTACAAAAGATTCATCTACATGACTATCATAAGGCCGATATGGACTTACGGAGTGGGGCTCTACTGAACCATCGAATTCTTCCCATATCCAATCCTTACACTCCAAAATCCTTCGTAAAATCCTCAATGCTTCTCACTTTGTCACGATTAAACTAATCCATAAAGACCTTAATGTTCCGTATGTTAATGATATGGCCCGATCTAGATACCATTCCTTTCATAAAAACTCTATTCCCACCCTAATCCTCTAGTTTCAACCCTTTCTTCCTCTTCAATTTATCTAGTCGAATATTGACCTTCTAGTTTAGAATTTTTTCAGAATGCTTCCATTGGGAAGCTTCTCTACATGTGTTTCATGCCTTTTTATATTTCATTCCAATTTACTTGTTGTATTCCATTATACAGTAGTAAATTCCAATGAATCAATAAAAAAAAAGATTAAAAGTGGAAAATGCGTGTTATTTTTATATACAATCCTATCAACTGTTCTGTAAAACTAGGAAACCTGGTCGCTGACTTAAAAAGACTTCTTATATTTTTGGAAACTAAGTGTGAGAGAGTTTCAACATGACATTTAAATATTTACTTATATTATTTACAATATATAAATATTTACGTCTGTGGTATATTTCATAATCGACACCAGTACGTTTAAATAACTGACTGGCCCCAGATGAAATTGTTACAACTATTCTTCTTTTCCTGTTATCATCCAGCCAGCTTTTCCTCCTTCGCTGGAAGTGATTAGATGTTTCTCTCTACTCGCACTCTATTCCTATTTCTGGCTTAGCCAATCGTCTTAATTGTTTTTGTTCGAAAGGCTTACAATGCTCCAAAATCTATGTAATTTTACATTGCCACTTCTGATTTTGTATTATTGTATGGTAGTTGTATGAGAAAGCACCTATCCAAAGCATCAAAATGTAATTAGATGGTATAAAGTCGAATTGAGAATACTGAATTGTTTTCGCTTCCTACATGAATTTGAGGAAGATTTTATCTGATTTTCTTGGGATTACTATTCTCCGTGCCTCGGAGTTGAAGCTCCATACAGCAGGGTTATTATTCAGCAATAAGGCGACACTAGGGTAGGGGGACTGGGGCTTATTTAGCTAGTAATGTGGCTACAGTAAATTTGAAAACAAACATGGCTGGTACTAGAAACACTTCGAATTCAAATTTTTACTGAGAAGAATCTTACCTTCCTGTATTGTGGAGAAAAAATTAACGATATTCAAATTTAAGCTTCCTTGACACAAAAGAGTATAAGCATAAAAATAGTCTAAGAAAACTTTGAATTACTACTTTTCCCTTTTTTATCCGAAAATGTCCCTTACACGTTAGTACGCTTAACTCTCTATATCAATGTAAAATTAACGGGTTTTTATTCTGATTGAATTATTCCGACACGGCTTAATTGTCGAATATTAGAATTATTAGAATTTATTCTTCTTATGCACCTTTAATTTTGTAGATTCAAATAAATTAAACATATATTTTTTTTTAATATTGATGAAAAACGGCTAAATATACAATTAAAATGAATTTACTTACCAACTAAAGGAGAAAAGAGCAAACGTTTTTTTAAGTACATAGAAATAAAGAAAAAAAAGCAGTTATCATGGACCGCACAAAATATGATGAAAAACTAAAATCACTCCTTTCTGACCATATCAGTTGCCTTCCAACCAAACGCGATCTTATATCCTCTCTCATCACTAAATTTAATCAACATTCAAAACACCTCCAGGAAACCGAACAGATCAATCTTCCTATCTACAAATACTTCATCTCATATCCTCAGTTGCACCCCGATGTTACGGCTTACCGAAAATCCATAAACCAAGAAACCCCCTACCATTTAAAATATTAACTCACCATCCTCTAAACTCAGTTCATTCCTTATCTCTCTCATACAAAAACTCAGCCAAAATAACCAATACGATATCCAAAATTCACAACAACTACTTGAAGAACTAAAATCCATTATTATTCTTAAAAATTTCATCATAGCCTCCCTATGTGCTATAATTTTTTTACCAACATCCCTGCTGACCGTGAAATGCAAATAATCGATGAAAATTGGCTGACTTTAGAACCTCACACCTCCCTTAACCAATCCTCATACTGATAGGGATTCAAGCCTCTCACTGTGTTGTAAGTCTGGCTATATATTTTTCCGAGATAAATTTTATAAACAAATTTCGGGTTTAGCTACGGGTAACTGTCTTTCTTCTGACCTCTCCAACATCGTCCTCAATTATCTCCTTGACACTGATGTACCTAACCTTTTCTCAGATATTTTTTTTCATTGAAAAATATGTTCATGACCTTTTTCTGAACCTCAACCCAAAATCCATCCCACATATCCTGATTGCTTTCAACTATTACGACCCTCGACTCCGGTTTACCATTGGAACTGAAAACATGGAGTCACTTTCGTTTCTTGACCTCCTTGTCAAAAAAAAATCCCGATAATTCTCTATCCACCAATTGGTACACCAAAACTTACCTATTCTGGCCACCTCCTTAGTTATTGTTCCCTACACCACTATCACAAGAAAATCAGCATTGACAAAAACCTCATACACCGTTTCTTAACACTTTTTGACACACAATGTCACAAATACAATATAATCCGACCAGAAAAAATCCTAAAATCCAACAATTTTCCCAAACTACCTAATTAAAAACCTTATAAAAACTTCTTCTAATCCTCACTCCACCCCGCTTACTCTCCAAAACCCGTCATATTACCTCAGTACAGATCCATTCCCATCTATGTCTCAAAAAATTAAAGAATCCTTATCCTCTAGCTCCCTCCATCTCCGCTTGGTTTTAAAACATGACCGAAAATCAAGGAATTTATATTCAAAACTAAAAGATCTCACCTCTTTCCTACAAAAATCAAATTTAGTTTATCGCATTCCCTGCTCTTCCCTAAATTTCAATTCCTGATACGTAGGTGAAACCAAGAACTATACGAAAAAAATAGTTTATCAGCACCAATACACCATATCTACCCGTAACCGATTTTACTCAAAATTATCCGAACACGCCACGCTATATCCTTCGATCATCATTTTGATTTTGATAATCCTGAAATCCTCGTCACCGTGCCTAATTACATAGACGACTCCTCTCCGAAGTTATACAATCCATATGGAAAAAGATTGGATACCATAGAACAGACAAAGAAATAATCTCTCCCTCATACGCCAATATCTTCCGCCTTCTTAAGTTGTAACTTTCTTATTTTATTGTATTGTTTTTATAGTACCAGGTATCAATCCTTTCATGACATACTCCATTCTTACTTTAACCTACTAGTTTCAATCCTTTCTTCCTCTTCTTCTTCCTTCTCTGGCGCCTGAAAAGGAGATGGCTCCGAGACCTTCTAGTTTAAAATAGTTTTAAAGTTCTTTAGGAAGCTTCTCTGCATTTTTTTTTTTATGTCATTGTATTATATAAAACTGTCATGTTTACTTGATAAATATCAATAAATATGTTAAAAAGTAAAATAAAATAAGGTATCTTAGTTGAAACTGATGCATAAAAGCAATTTAAATAATCCTTTTTCCACAAGATGTAAACATTATTGACCAAGTAAATATGATTTCACAAATACGGATTAAATTGAAATATTGAAAAAACCCTACGAACTTATTTCACAACCATACATATCCATAACATATCCAATAATTCATACTGCATGTTCATAATTGAAATTTGCTTACTAAAAGAATAAGCAAATGAAGATAAAAATAAATAAAGAAGTATATAGTAAAAACAAATAAATGGATAAATTAAAATGATTCTACTTTGCAAATTGAGATCCCTCGATGGGATTGTTATTTTAAAGTGATAATATTCCAAGATTAAACTTACCTTTCAACGGTTTCATAAGTTTCATTATTAGTTAAATAATAGCTTTGAAGATACTACCCCCCTACTATAAACGGTTAAAAAGAACATCTCAGGGTTGTAATAATTTGTTTTTACAAGAGATTCATTTGATTGGTTAAGTTTTATTGACAAGTTTGTAAATAATAAAGTTTTAATAGGTTCCGAAAGGTAGTTATCTTTTACAAGAGAATGTTCCTTAACAACTCTTAGAGGTCTAATTCCCCCGTGGCTTATACACCACAAAGGATCAACAACTTTTCTCCATGTATCTTCTAATAACCCTATTTTCTTAATATTTCTACCTTATCTTAAGGATTTATAGTGATTAATTTTTTGATGATATTACAATTATTAAACATAATGTATCTCAATTTTGTTTTTTTCATCTCATTTATAATAGTCTAAAAAGCCTGATTCACCAGGAAAGAGCCTATAAAACAAGTTTTTCAATTCTATAATAAAAACATAAATTATATATATAATATATATATAACTATTTTTTTGTTAAACTATAAAAAGTATATTTAAGCTTGGATGCGTATAATACGATATGTATCCTAAAAATATAACCTTAATAAATGAAATAATATTTTAATATATTTATTATTTATTTTAGAAATTCCTTATGATTACAAAAAAAAAAAATGGAATTATAATTTGGAGATTGTTATACAAGCGAATGGAAGGATATTTTTACTGGGTTCTCGCTTGTTTTTGAACTGGTACTGGAGGAGTGTCCATTAATATTCATGATTTGTTTTTTTCGCTTTTGGGAATCTCTGGAGTCATGTGGACACTTGTTTGGTGATTCCTAAATTGTGCTGCTGTCATCCCCCTAAAAAAAAGAAAACTTTCCTTCGGAGGCAATATTTGGGGTGACAGTCCAAATCTATGAAATAATCACTTAAAAGCTAGTTAAAGAAGGGGTTATGTGTAATTTATATATATTACTTTTTTCCATCTTTATTTGTTATGATCTACAACTGTCACTTTGCCGCGACAATAAGCAGATTCGCTTTATACTATATATATATATATATATATGTTATATTGTAGCAGCTGGCATGTCAGGCATGAGAGAGGTATTATCAGAGGTATTCTTAACATATTTTCTAATATACTAAATATGTTATAAAATATGTTTCATTCTATTATCAGCTTGGTGCAGATCGTTTCAAGTTCGGATCTTCTACTATAGGTATATAGTTTACATATGTGGGCCTGTATGTAAAATTATGTTACTGACGTACCAGGGTGAGCGTGTTATTAGTCTCAACGTTTTCGATTGAAAAGTCTGTATTTTTTTAATGTGAGTATTTTTAGCGGTTTCGAAAATTTGATATGCATATGCCCATAATGGTTTTAAAAGGTAGGTGTAAGTAGTCAGTCATTGTCTGAATCACACTGAACAGTGAGTTCTGCTTTAACACGTTCGATATGAATTGGATTAAGGATGTCAGGATGTGTGTTAAAGGTGTTCTCCGAATAGTCGTTATTTTTCTTCATCGGATCTTGTCCAGGACTTTGATTCGGTGAGGAGTGGATGATTAAAGGTTTCTTATTTCAGTAGTTTTGCAGTTGTTATAAATAATGATTTGTCTGATATCGTTAAGTTTTCTGTGAAGTTCTGAAAGTTTTGAATTTTGAGTTTTCTTATTTCTGTCTTGAGTTTGTTAATTAGTTTATTGTAATGGATTATACCCGAAGGGTATCTTGTTCTATGCCAGTTCACTCTTGCTCGGCCTTTTTCAGTTTGTAAAAGCCGAATATAGTATGGCAAGTTGGTTTCATGAGCCTTCCTATTTTTATAGTAGGATGTGTTGTTATCTTTGGCATTTTCTATTGATTACCCGGTTGTGGCTGAATAATAATCTAATAAATAACTTAAGGAGGGGTGCTTTGGAGCCGAGCGTGATTTAAAACTAATCACCTCCTTGCACGGCCGTTGGTCTAGAAACATTGCGAACCTCTATATGTAGTAAACCTTCGTAAGACTTTTTTTTTATCCCTTCCATTTTGGCGTGGGAAGGATCTGACCCATTTATACTAGACACAATATTCGATACTTTAGATATATATCTTTTATGATAGACGTATAATATTCTGTTTTAACTCCCAGTTAGATACCAGGAATGCGAGTATAAAATAAATCCTTAAAGAGATACTTTCAAGATATTTCTATTAAGAATTATTTTTTCATAAGACAATAATAATAAAATGCTCAAAGGATATATATATTGAAAAGTATTATAAAAGTTTTATTTTTTGAAATTTTATAAAGAGAATCTACGAGCCAAGAGAATTCCCTTTAACAGGCAGTCATCTACTTTTATATTTTATTTTATTTCAGTTTCAGAATTTCTGTAATGTCACTTCAAAGGGTAGAGGGTGGATCTATTTTTTTATAATGTTTCAAAAGTAGGTTGTTTTTTTATATCCTTTCACTTTGCATTCAATCGAACGATATTTCAGGGAATAGCAAAAGCATTAGCATTAGAATTTTTATCTTAAATTAAAATGATAAGTATTTTTTTAAAAATGGGTTTAAGAAATATAATATTTTCTTGAATATCTATTTTATCTTGCAAAAGTACAATATCACAAAATGTTTTATTCTAAAACCTTTATCTTTACTACGAATTGTGACGATATAAACTCGAATTTGAATTTTCAATCCTCCGAGGCGCCTGAAAAGAAGATGACCTCGAAACCTTCTAGTTTAGATTCATAGTGGAGTGATGCCAATGGGCATTTTCCTTCATGTATTTTTCATTTATATTATCTGACAGCTAATTTACTTGATGTATTTACTAATACAGTTGTAAATCTTAATAAATGGAAAAAAAACAAAACATTGTTTTCTATATTCAAAAATAACTGAGTTATGGGCATATTTATGGGTAAAATTTTAATTTTTTTCTTTTTTTTTATTGATCGGGATATATAGGAAAGTTTTTTTTTTTTTTTAACATTACAGCAAAGAAATAAGAAAACATTTGCAAATTACAAAATTCTAAACCTTTCTTTTTTTTAATCTAAAAGCAGACGCTGTACAAGGTCTATTAACCATCCGTGGAATCTGTGTTTATTGACAAAATTATTCTTTAATCTATTAATATAATTAATTAATAACAAAATAAAAAACAATACATTTTCACTTCAAAAGTTATTTATGTATTAAAATCAAATTCACTAATAGTTTAATTATTTTGTGAGCACCATTCTGTAAGAGAAAGCAGAACTGAAGTAATTAACCAACGCCAGCCAATATTTTCCATTTATCAACTCTAATGTTTGATCTCAAGTTAGATTTTTAGAATGCAAGTATTTTTTGCAAAACTCTGATAGTATCGGACAGGCAGCTAGAAAATGAAAGAATTTCTTTTGTATTACACATACTACATATATTATTTGTTTGCTTAAATTTTTTATAATTTAAGTTCAAAACATCACTCCTGATTTTAATTACCTATATAATCACCTCTAGTGAACATTTGTCATTAATGTTATTTACTGTGGTTAGATTTGAATAATAGGGGGGAGTTTTGGAATTCCTAACTTTAATATTATATTGACTAGAAATATCTTTTTTAATTCTTTGAATTGAAAATCTCAGTAGTTTTTCTATGGCTTCATAACTAACTCCACCCAGGATAGCACATCGCTGCCCTACTAATAGAATGAAATACCTGTAACATTTTCCATAGATCTTTGTCTTTGTTTTCCATAAACTGGCCCCAAATCAAACTTAAATCCACCTATCAATATAGCAAGCTCTTTTAATAATTATTCGCGTTATAGGTGGAATAGTCAGGAATCAGTCATTTTTGAAAAGTTTTTAATTTTGCCAACGTTTCGGCTCAAGCTTGTGAGCCATCATCAGGGCATTACTGAGCCATGTCCAAGCATAAACTCAAGTTGTTTATGCTGTACATGGTTTATGCTTGGACATGGCTCAGTAATGCCCTGATGATGGCTCACAAGCTTGAGCCGAAACGTTGGCAAAATTAAAAACTTTTCAAAAATGACTGATTCCTGACTATTCCACCTATAATAGTTTCTACAGTCGACTATACACCCTCAATATAATTATTCGCGTTCTTTTTATGTATTTATTTATTCTTTTATTTATCACACTTTACCGATTCCATAACTCTATACACATTTTTATTTTTAATAATTATTCTCGTTTTTTTTTTTGTTTTGTTTTTTTTGTTAAAAAACACTGATAATGTTTTCCTCTATCTTACAAAATAACTGAGTTATTCAATTACATCACTTTTAATCGGCCACTATGTTAAAAACGTCCATCTGATATCATAGCTTAGGTGTTAGGATCATTGTTGCAGGTCCAGCTATTTTTGTGACGAATTAAAAAAAAAAAAAAAATGGTCAAGCAGTTTTGGAGAAATGCCGCAGAAGCTGACAAACGGATTTTTTTAATTTGACTTTCGGATTTCACGAAATAAAAAGGAGTTGCTTGGTCGAGTGTTCCAGCCCGGGTCTGCCATCATAATTACTATTTTTCATAACATCAGTTGTTGGTGATTCTATAATAATTATTGTTTATATAAATTTATATTAGTTTATTTAAGGTTTATTTGTTTTTTAAAAAAACGAAGTAATAGTGCTGTTAACTTACGCGGTTACCAGAAAGGCGCGCATGCGCATTACCGAAAATTACAGTGCCGGGAATTAAATATCGCAGTCGAGTCGTAAGTGAGTGCGTACGTACTTCAGGACTTCCATCAAGTCACACAGGGTGACCATCTAGTCCAACAGGGGTACAGCAGAGAGACTCATAATCGAGAAGAAGACAAGTCCCACAGGGGGACAGCAGATAAGCTTACATTAAATATTAATATAACATTGAAGGACTACTAATTTAACAATTATAGTATTTAATTTCAATCAGAACTATTACTTTACCACATTAGAATTGGGCATTCATTTTATTATTTTATTTTGTATTATTAATTTTAATTAAAAATTTCCTTTTATACATAGTCTGGCGTATTTATTTCACATGCAATATATAACCAACGCACATACCCAATTTATTAACATTATTTACCAAACATCAGTATTATTATAATATTATAAAAATATTTCCGTCCTCGGCTGCAACTCATTTATTTCAAAAGTCCATACTAGTTAAGAGATGGAGGAAAGAATACTTTAATTCTTGAGATGTTTCTATTTACCAAAATATTTCTTTTATTAGCTTATTTTCACTAAGTCCATTTTCAATTAACCAATAACAGTAAGGAGTGATTGCCTTGACATTAAGTTGTAAGCAATTACTTAAAACATACTGTACTCATATATATATATATATATATATAAAATATATATAATATATTATATGCATTCATCCTTTAACGTGCGGATCCCGAAGGAAAAGAAGCGGACCAATTGGAGGAGTTATTCGGACAGCAGCTAAAAATAAATGTGCTAGCCCCCTATATATAATTCAGGAGAGGTAGCCGATAATTTTACCAGGTCCCATTACCGCTGGGGGAAAGGGTGAGCGGAAAAGAGGGGGGGGGGCAGGGAGCTAGAAATGTCAGTAAAAGAGACGAAGCACTTTTCAAGCTGGCAGTACGGGTTGACCTCCTGCTCCTAGCTCCGATAAATCCTGTCCCGAACCAAAAAAAAAAAAAAAAATAACTCCATAAAATGTATACTATAGTGTATAATATTATCTAAAAGAAGAACATATAAATGAAATATATAATTTTATTATGTATTGAGTTAGTAAACCTAGTAGAGATGTGTTTGTGGGAAACATTCCATAAAGTTAGAATCGGTCATGATTACTCCGAAAAATTTGAGGTGCGATCGGGTTTGAAACAGGGTGACTCCCTTTCACCTGTTTTATTTAAAATAGCTTTAGAATATGTTATAGAAAAGGTGACGTGTACCAAGAAAGGTTTAAATATGGGTGATAAGATTCCGGTTTTACGGTATGCTGATGATTTGGTACTACTAAGGGAAGACACGGAAACCATATAACTGTAAATACAAGTGTGTTAATAAAACCCGGTAAAGAAATAGGACTCGAATTAAATACCGATAAGACGAAATATATGGCTAGTACTAGAAACGGTGGTGGTCTTGGTGATACTGAAATATTAGGGCATAATTTTAAACACGTAGATTAATTCAAGTATTTAGGTCCCATGATAGCAAGGAAAAATGGAATCCAGGAAGGAATAAAGTCCCGGTTAAAGGTAGGAAATGCGTGTTATTATTCAGTTGCTAATTTACTTAGCTCGTGGCTTCTATCTAAAAACTTAAGATTAGAATTCATAAAACTATTATTCTTCCGAAGGCTCTTTACGGATGTGAAACGTGGCCGCTAACTTTGAAGGATAAACAACGGCATAAGGTTTTCGAAAATAAGGTCCTGCGTAAAATATTTGGTCCAAAGAAAGATAAGGCCACTGGGGAGTTTAGAATGTTGACCAACGCGGATTTGCGGAGCTCGTATCCTGTGGCATCGCGGAGACTCAAATGGACGAGTAAAGTTGTTGGGCTCGGTGAGGAACGGATTCCGAGAAAGTAGGTGTTCGCTGATCCGACTGGTGGCCGAAGCGTCGATGGGAGGATTGTGTTAAAGCTGATATCGGGGGCTTGGGCTTGAATGGTGAACATTGGACGAGTCTTTGTAGGCAGAATTTGGTGGTATCGGATCGAACCTTCGAGTTCGGCAAGCCTATTATTATTATGTATAGAGCAAAACGTATATGGAGCCCAGTGGTCAAGTCAAATCGGAATGAATAAATAAAATACTATAGGATATAATTTATATTTATATACATTTTTTTTTGTTAAACAATCTATTATAAATACAAAATATTTTTTTTTAAATGTCCTAAAGCCTCCTATTCAGATATAAAATTGTATCATAGCCCTATTAATCACCGAAAGGACGTAGAAAAAAAACAAAACATCTTGGTCACTTGAAAAAATATGTCACTGCGCTGCAATAGCTAGACTACCATGGTTCATTCTATTGATACCAAGGCTCGAATCAAACAAGAACAGTGACTACAGATTGCGGAAACATTGGAACTAGATTTAGGAACTGTTCAAAGGCATTCGTAAAGGGCATGGCTATGTGTTCTGTCTCGATCTTTCGCTACCACAGAGACAAATCTCAATAACCCAATATAAATTTGCAAATATTTTCTGAACCGGCACGAAAGGGAACCATTTTTTAAACGGATAGTGATGGGTGACAAAAATTAGATCACGCACAACTGGGTAATGCGTGGATTACTTCTGACGAGCCGTTTAATTCCAAATAAAAGCCTGGGAAAATCCGAAAAAGATTTTTCTTTTCATTCGGTGGGGCTTGCTAATAATTACAAAATTTAAGAAACGTAAAATCATTATTTTGTTTATTCTCACTCTTACAGCTGTTTTTTTTTATTATCTAATATTTTACAATTTGACAAATGTTGTATCTCTCTATATATAAAATAATAACGCGTTGTTGTTTTCCGCAAACCCCTTTAAAACTACAAGACGCAATTTAATACGGTATTCAGCATCCTTTAGGGCATTCTTTCCTGAAGGTTTATAAGTAAAGTATAAAAAAATAATTTTGCTTTTCTTTAAACACAAAAAATAAATTTTCTGTAACCAAACCTTCAGAAAATTATTCCTAACATATAAGTGATAACATAGACGTATAATATACCGCTTGAAAGCGCAAGGTTTTAGAAAATTTAAATTGCAATAAAATAAATCGCACAAGTCAATATTAAGTTGTTTTAAGCCTATGAACTTACGAACACATTTTATTGGTAAAGAGGGAGGTTCTTATAGTTGAATGTACCGGATCGTGAAAATTATATTCTTTCATTTAGTACGCAAAATTTTAGAAACAATATTAACACGTTCAGTGCGGAAGGAGAAATCCGTAACAATCCACAAGTGCGACACGGGGTCAATCGGCCCCATATTCTTTCCTTAGTTAAAATGTATTCAGCTTCCTAAAACTTGATTAATTGAGGTAAAATCATTTTATGTTCCCACTCCATTGGTTTAGGAGAGTATACCACGGCAGCAGGGCCTTAATTGATTCATTCAAAAGTTCATTAACCTTATGGAAATTGTACTCAATAATAATTTGTTTTCTTTTTTAATCATAACACTCTTTCACTTCATCAAATTAAATTTAATGATATTTTAGGAACTGGACATTTTGATTTTATTGCGAGGCTCGGTCTCCTTCCACCCCTTTAACATAAAATTTTTCAAACTTTAGAAAATTAAAAAAATAATGCTCTCCTCCCCTCATCATCCAGTGAATCATCACTTTTCAGGAAGAATAACTCCATCTTTTGACCCCGTCTCGCAACAGAGGTCGAAATTTTAACCTCAAACCCCGTTCTATTTTTTATCGGAATATAAGAGATTATTGAACTTTGAAACATATATACATTATTGATTTAAACTCTTGGAAAAGTCCAATGTTTAAAAATTGTCGAGCATTTTTGGAAGTTTATCTGTTACAAGGCTTAGCACTTGTGGAAAGTTAAACACGGGGTCAATTGACCCCATACCGCACTGAACGTGTTAAGTACCGAATTATAACTAAGCTGTTAACGTCAATAGTAAGTTGTTATAAATTTATAAACTGACATTGTTATTAATAATTTAAAATTTGTTACTACTTCATAAAAAAGGATGTTTCACTCACTGTAAACTTAAAGGGATTCCTATGAAAACTTTAATTAACTTTTAAAATGTTATTTAAATAGTTCATTTGAAATATAAAGTAATAATAAACCAAAGAAAATAGTAACCGTTCTTATTGTGTGGTTTTTGAATACATACATAGCAATCAAGTTTTCATTAGATGGAAAAATTAGATTTTCCGTGATCTGTGCTTCCCTTTAAAATAGCGATCTTAACTAATTTTGATTTACGTTTTTCATATCTGATAATTAAATATGATAATAAAGAGACGTTATAGAACAAACATATTTTTTTTTCTAATTGCACTTTTCGTCACAATGAACTAAATCTCCCAAAGCTATAAACCTTAAATCGGTGAGACAGATTTTGTATACATATATAACACCTCATTCAAACTGCACCTGTACGAGGTTACAGATAAATAGTTTACTTATATATATATATAATATATATATATATATATATATATATATATATATATATAACAAAATATATTATTTAATAAATTTCTTCTTTACCCTTCAAAAACCTAACGAACTTATTGACCCATCAAACATACTGTATATTTCATAGATATATAAGTGAAAGTAAAACAATGTGAATAGGAGTTTATGTATTTATAGTGCACTAGTTTAAAAAAGTTTTTATACACCCATAAATTAATTCTTAGTTTTGAAAACTGAGGTTGATTTCCTCCACAATTTTGACCTTCCATCTGGCCGAAAATATTAAATTTGGATTCCTAAGATAATATGACCCGTTTAAAGAAATTTTTAGATGATTATTTACAAACTTTCTAGCAAATTTCAGCCGCTTCTTCTGGTTTAACTTACTGAAGAAGGGCTTTCTTCTTGCGACTCGACCAATGTATCCTTCCCTTTTTAGAATATTCTTGACTGTTTCTGGGTGGACTAGGATCCCATAGAAACTATTTATTCTGATGGCCATTGAGATGTCGGTAGTATTAGTATCTGCATGGGCTTCTGCAAGGATGGCTCGCCCTTGGCGATTCTTCAGTCTCTTGTCTTCCAGCACGTGTTCTGTCATGCAAAGATTTTAACTCTCTATGTCTTGGTAGTCCAAACTGTACAGTAGCATGTAACTTATTCGACAGATATGCAATTTTTCTAATAGATAAGCCCTGCGAGCCATGAGCTCTTTCAAATCACTAGAAATGCGCATATTGAAAAGAAATCTGTTTCCCAGGCCCAAGTAAAGTTAATACTGAACTCAGATTTGATTATCGAGGTAAGATTTATACATATAACACTGGAAAGACGGTCATAGTAGAACAAATAGGATTAATATTGAAAGTGTATGGAAACTTTTTTGACCTACCATTAACAAATGACATTCTGCCTTGTTTTATATTAATGATGAAATGAAAATAAATCAATATATTTTTTATCTTATATTAGTATTAATAATTGGTACTTTTTTTTTTTTTTCTGGCGCGACATGCCGTGTAGGCCCTTGGCCACGTGGTATAGACTCCTGGGAGAATATACTCACGTTTCTCGATGAAATGTTTAGGGCAGGGTCATCACTCCTTAGGCCTATTTTTGCGAGTTGCCGCCAGTAGGCTGACGAGACTCACCCGGAGGAGAGGCTGTGAGTGAGTCCCCATTTAATTATATTCTTATAAAAGTCCCGCTGGGACTGGGACTCGAACTCGTAACTCTGGCGTGGGAGACTAGCCACCGGCTCCCCGCAATTTTTACATTAAGAAAATTTTAAGTTGGAAATAAACAGTAAGGCAAAATAAAAGGATGCTGTATGGACACTTTTTTGAGTGAGTGTATATAAATTTAATACTGCCTCTTCAACAATTTTAAACAATGACGTCACCTACTGGCTTAAACGGAATGAAAACTGCTTTGATCGGCCTGGTGAGGAAATGAAAAGGAAGGCAATCGGGAATTAGAGCATTCTATCGAAGAGCCGCCGCGTTTCACTAAAAATCAGTGTGGGTTCTCCCAACAGGAGGAATGGATAAGGGATCCTAGATAAGGCGGAGCAGAAGATGCTATCGGATCAAGGCCTCGTATCCGCCTTTCCATTCAATCCAAATCTTTTAATACATCTACTGAAACTGTTAAGTAATTTTCATTTGATTGAATCCATACGCCGCAGAAGCAGCTATCTTGATATGGCAGCTTTTAATGAGAACATTGAATTACCTGATTGAAGGTCAAGCAATCTAATGAAGAGAGACTTACCTGGAAAAGAAAAAAGAAATATAATAAAATCGAATAGAAAAAAAAAATATTCTGGGACTAGGCCCCCTAAGTACAACAGTTATATACAATTGAAATATATAAGATATCTGGCCAACAGACAAAATAAACATGGATAATAATTATTTACAATGATCATTTGAAATTACAATTATTTTCAACGAGGAAAAATACTATACATTAAAAATAACATATAAATTTATAAAAAATGTATATCTTCTAAATTTTATCTTCCGAGAAAATAAAATCTTATTTAAACAAAATCTAATTAAAAGCCAATTAAAATTTGGGCGGTAAACAGTTGTTATTGTTGTCTGTTAGGGCTTTAAAGCGTAAATTATCAAAGGTCATCATCGCCTAAACGAATGCTAACATAATTGTTAAACTTTCTAGAAAAAGGAATAAATAAATAAATTATAGTAATTGTAAATAAAAGTTATAAAGAGGGAAATCAAATAAGTAAGAATGACAAAATTAACTTCAAAAAATAAGTGTAAAGTTGCGACAAGTTACTTTATAATAAATAAATAAGGTTGTAACAAAAACTTGTTTTTGGTATAAAATTCGAATGATGAAGGTAGTAAGGTTTATAATGTGGGTAGTAAAGAGTTTTTTCCGAAAAAATTCAAAGATTAATTTAATTAAATCCTCATTATCTCCTAGAACTTTTGATATATCTGGAATGAGTCCCATTCTGTGAAGCTTCGACGTATAATACGGGCATCCTTGGATGATATGAGTAATTGAGAGGACGCCAATGCAATTTTGGCACAGGGGTGCAGGCTCGCGAGCAAAAAGGTATGAATGTGTCATTCGGGTGTGTGGCGGTAAAAAGTAATTAATTCAATGTTGATTTCTAGATAGAATTAGCATATCACATTTGCAGATGGTCTATTTGCGATGAAAGACGAAGGAAAGTTGGGATTTGAATGAGATAAAGAGGCAGCATGGCGGATATGGGTAGGTAGAGAATTCCAGAGTGTATTGAGCGACAATTAAGGAACGATCAAAGTTTTGGTTCTGTGGGTTGGAAAGTAATGGTGAGAATGTCGTGATCTAGTTTCAAGTTAGTAGACTGAGGATTTAAATTAAAGGATACTGAGGATGTAGGTAGGATGCTGGTAGTTAATAGTTTGGTAAAGGTATGATCCAAGGAAATATTGTTGATAAAATGATTTTTTTTTAATTAAATACATTAAATAATTAAGAGGGGGCACATGTAGGTCAATGAAAAAAATCTGGTGAGTGGAACACACAGCTTTTATATATAAATGTTATATATATATATATATATATATATATATATATATATATATATATATATATATATATATATGTGTGTGTGTGTATTGCTGATTTGTTCTTGACTGTTGATAAATTAAGTTATCTGTGGGTTTAGCAATTTTATTTAGACTACGTTTCGAGAATTCAATTATTGTTTTCATATCCATGCCCTAACTGTGGAAAAAACAAAAAACACAATGTCATTTGTTCGTAGTAAACACACATGTCTATGGACAATATTTTGTCTGAAATTGTAAGTAAATTTGTAACAATTTATTTTATATTTATTTATAATGTTAAAAAAGAACAAATTTAAATTCTAATTGATGTATCTATTTAACTACTGGATATCTATTCATTGTTCAATGCATTCTTAAATGTCTTTAAAAATGTTTTATGTCTCTCTAACAATAACATCATCTATTAATTATGGTATAAAAATTTTAATATTCTGTTTTTTGTTGTTTCCACTGTTAGGGCATGAGAACAGTAAATTCTCGAAACGTAGTCTAAATAAAATTGCTGAACACATAGATAGCTTAAATTATCAAAAGTCGAGAACAAATCAGCAATACACGCACACACACACACACACACAAACATATATATATATATATATATATATATATATATATATATATATATATATATATATAACGGAAAGTAAAATTTATTATATTGTTTCAATGGAAAAACAATTATAATATATTATTTATTATAAAAACTATA
Source organism: Piezodorus guildinii (assembly GCA_023052935.1). Taxonomy (NCBI): domain Eukaryota; kingdom Metazoa; phylum Arthropoda; class Insecta; order Hemiptera; family Pentatomidae; genus Piezodorus; species Piezodorus guildinii. The sequence goes on from CM041295.1 coordinate 110,985,192, forward strand.
GAAATTATTGTATTTAACAATCACTCAAGTTCATGACCTTTCCATCAGTCTGCAGTATCTTTTATAACTTTTTCTGTTGGATAACAGTTTTTTCCTAAAATCCTTAACTTTCCAACATCTAGATTATTATTTATATTTGCTGCAAAATAAATTCAACATAAAAAAATTGTTTTGTTTTATTTAACCTTCAGATCCTAATATTGATTTTTTTTTTTTTTTTTTTTTTTATTATAAAGGTTTTGCACTAATCCTTAGCCTTCACGAATTTTTGTATTCTTTGCTGTATTTATATATATATATATATATATATATAGAGAGAGAGAGAGAGAGAGAGAGAGAGAAAGAGTGAGCGGGCAGAGGGGGGAGGAGGAAAGAGAGAATAAGTTAATAATTCTCAAAGGCAATTTTTATAATAAGCCCTACTATTATGTATATGGACACAAGTTTGTAACCGTGGATTTCCGTAGGTCGGATCTCTCTTTGCAATTGAATTGGAGGAGCTCTTTAGAAAATAACTCAACCGAATTGGCCCTCTATTAGAATCATTAAACATTATTTAAAAGTTGTTTTCTCTGAGTAGGGAAAATGTTGGCTTCTAACTTTTTAAAAAGTTGTTTGACAACTTCTGCTCCTGCCTGGCTTCTAACTTACAAATTCTCTACTTTTAGCCGATGGGGATTTCTATGTCAGGAAAATTCACTGTTGTAGGCAATGTTGGTTCATATAATTTTCATTTAATTGTTTCTTGCACAGAACGAAGAGCTAAAGTGCCTGTCGAATATTCTATATGAAACCGCTGTTTGTTAAAACTTGATTATTTCGTATTTTACGATACGGCGATTCAGTTTTAAAATTAATTATTGACGTTAACCTCTAGCAAAATCCCAATCCAGTTCTACCCATCCCTACAATCCTCCTCGAATATTAATACTGGAGTTCTGACACTGGCCTCTAACTCGGTCTTCAATCCCCTTCCGAATACAAAAATGAATTTACCACTCTGCTCCATACTCTTCCGGATACCTTTTTAATCTATACAGATGGATCAAAATCAGAAGAATCTACAGCCTGATCATTCGTTACACACAACTCGACACACAAAATAAAATTACATAAACTATGTAACATTTATACTGCAGAGCTTCAAGCAATAGTTTCAGCTTTACACTACGCTATGTCAGTTCCCTCACACTCAATTACCATAGTTACCGACTCACTGAGTGCCTTAAAAGGTTTAAATAGCATGTACTCTCCCCAACCTCTCGTCCTAAAGATACACCGATATATCCATATGCTCCGAGAATTGGAAAAGACAGTATGCTTTATTTGGATCCCAAGCCATGTGGGGATAGTGGGTAATGAGCTGGCGGATAGGGCCGCCAAACAGGCGCTCACCCTTCCGGGTCAAGGTGTAGCTATCCTAACACCGCGAGATATGTCTCAGCCGCTCCGAAAGGAAATATCGGCTGCCTGGCAGTCCATGTGGGACGAGAGCCCTGCTAGCAAACTGAAAGTTGTCAAAACAAAAGTGGGGCCTTGGTCCTCATCATGTCGCTCAAACCGCAGAGAAGAAGTTGTCCTGGCCAGATTAAGGATTGGTCACACTAACATGACCCATCTTCATCTCATTACCAAGCAACCACCTCCTAAGTGCCCACATTGTAACAGTATCCTGACCATCAGCCACATTTTAGAAGAATGCCTTTCTTATAGGACAGGTTTAAACAAATTTGGGCTTATACCTAATATATCCTTCATACTTTCCGATAATGAAAACAACATCTCGGCGCTGTTCAGGTTTCTTAAGAAACACCTACTATTTAATAAAATATAGTCTTTTAATTTAACTTATCTTTATTTTATTTTTTTTTTAATTATTTATTTATTTTTTTACTATTTTATCTAATTATTATACGCCTAGTTTATTAGTTTTTATTTATTTATTTATTTATACTTAAAGAGAACTATAGGCGTTGATGACCCCTGGGTTTTACGCCTCAAAACCCCAAACAACAACAACAACTCGGTCTTCAATGGCTTACAACAGTGACGCGGCTGGGAGAGAAGCGCTGGGATCTCTTGGATTCTGCTTTTAGATTAGACCAGTCCGGGGTTCCTTTAGCAGATTGTAAATATTGTATAAAGTTAAAGATGGCGGGTATGATGTCCATATATTTACCTCGTATTTATTTAAATTATAGGTTTTTCTGTTGGTAACTATATGTTTTTATTAATATTGTTCGTAACTAAACAAATTGTAATACATCTCAGCAAATATTTAATAAAAGTATTTTTAAAGGAAAAAATATTGACATCAAAGAAAAGCTTCTAATCTTCTATTAAAGGGGAACTTTTCAATATATTCTTTTTGAATCATCAGGTAAATGAAATAAATTATATTTTTAAAACATATAAGGTGCGTATATCACAACTTACACTAAGCTCCCTACTAACACTTAATTTTTTATACAATAAATTTAAAAATCAGGTGCGCGCATCAACCAACTTTTACTGGCCTCAGCTGTTAAAATCAATTTAAGATCTTTTAAATAATGTTGATAAAAGTTTAAAGAATTACCTCGAGTTTTGATGGAAATGTGTGTTTCAGATTAAATAATCTCTACTATCTTATTATCTTCAACAAGCACTTAATTTTATCCGCTTTTCATCACTTTGCTTATACACTTTTGTTTATGAGGTATCATTTTTTTCTATAATCTTTAGCTTTCCAACGGTACATTATACATTTATATAGCTACAATAATCTTTATTAAAATTTTTCACCGTTCTTTTGTTTGTTTCTCCTGCTGATGGATAGACCTGCTGATAAGTTTAAATAGTTATTTTTTTTCAAATCCTCAAAATCTAATCTTCGTGATATTAAAGCCCATTAAGTTTTACAGCAAGATTGCTTGTTTAACGAAGATCGTGTTAGTGCTGTATTTGTGAAAGTTGTGTAAAGTTATAAAATACAAGGTATAAAGTGCCACTTCTGCTTCCCTAATTTTTTTCATTGAATCCTGTAAAATCTCAGGGATATACGCTTATAGAATATGAAATTTAAATTTTAAACAACTTATCGTTTTCAAGCCAGGGTTACCACATACATGTACACATTGATCAGTTTGCAATAGAATACCTCCTAAGACTTCTAGTGTAATATAATATAATATACTATAATATAATATATTAATAAAGTCTATATATATTTATATATATTATATATATATATATATATATATATATATATATATATATATATATATATATATATATATATCAATTTAATATTCTTATTTCCATAATTTATTTTTTAATCTGGAATTAACATGTTTTAATTTTTTTTCTTATCTCGAATACGTAAATTTTATATATTTATTGTGATTTGCGAAAAAATATTTCTGCCGTTTTCTCCTCTTATTCTGCTTTGAGCTTCTCTAGCAATGTAAAATGGATAATTATTTGAATCAATATATTAATTAAATGTACTAATGGCTGTACAATAAAAGCAATTCGCTATTTAAGAGCTGTATTAGGTAAATATGTTTTACAATTAAAATATAAATTACATGCTATAGAGGCCCTTGTATGTTACATTAATTTGTCGAGTTTAAGTTAAATTTGTAGCAGTCGATTTTAATATAGTCGAAAAAAGGTTAAAAATGTTCACATAATTTTGTGAGACTAGATTACTTGAAACCACGAGACTGTAAAACGTCTATTTTCTTTGAAAACACAATGTGCTATTATCAGACTTCTTTGCCTTCCTTCTTATTTCATGCATAACTTACCGAAAAAAACAAGCTTTTTTTTTCTTTTTCTTCAAAAACTTAGTCTAAAAATAATAATATTTTCATTTAAATTCTAATTGAAATACCTCTTTAAATACTGTATATCTATTCATTGTTCATTGTATTGTTAACTTTGTTCAAAAGTGTTATCTGCCTCTATAACAATAACATAACCTATTAATTATTGTATGCAAATTTTGATGTTTTTTTCCACTGTTTGGAAATGAATATGAGAACAATAAATTCTCGAAACGAAGCCTAAATGAATTGCTTATTTATTAACTGAATAAGTGTCTAAACAAATGTATCCATTTCGATTCAGATAACCAATTAATGTAACTTTTAAAATGTGGAAGGGGATCTCACCCCTTCTCCTACCAAAGCTACGCCTCTGGTACAACTCATATAATTAGAGTCATTTCCGATTCATTTTCGAAATAAAAAGCCTGCTTGTACGATATTTCCACATAACTTCTACATATTTTCATGCATGACTTCTTTTTTTTTTTTTCACCTAATACTTAGTCTAAAAATAGTATCTTTAATGTAAATCCTAATTGAAATACCTATTTGAATACTGTATATCTATTCATTGTTCATTGCATTCTTAACTTTGTTCAAAAGTGTTACCTGCCTCTCTAACAATAACATGATCTATTAATTATTGTATATGAATTTTGATGTTCCGTTTTTTTTTCACTGTTTGGGCATGAACATGATAAAAATAAATTCTCATATCCTAAATGAAATTGCTTATTTATTAACTGAACCTGCATACCAGTAGATAACTTAAATTATCAACTTCAGAACGTCAACACCTGAGATCATAAGTGTCTAAACAAATGTTTCCATTTTGATTCATATAACCAATTAATGTAACTGTAAAATGTGGAAGGGGCTCTCACCCCTTCTCCTACCTAAGCTACGCCTCTGGTACAACTAATATAATTGGAGTCATTTCCGATTCATTTTCGAAATGAAAAGCCTGATTGTACGATATTTCCACAAATCGGGGGGAATCGACTTTTCCTCCTATTTCCCAATGAAAAGATGTAGACCAATCAAAAGCATGAGCAGCCAAGGGGGAGGGATGGGGATGGGACGAGAGAGGGGAGAAGCCACCCTAACGACCCGACAGATGACCAACCCCTAAAGCCATAACCTTATATCAACAGCAATAAATGTAAGTCACGGAGCGGATGATAAAAAACCCTTAGTACAGGGCGACTTATGCAAAGGCTAAATCCTACCTTCCTACCTCGTAATACGCCCACAGAGAAAATGGTAGCGAAAAATTTTGGGTTAAACACCATCCATTTCCTTGGCTCCGGAATTGTTGTTCATTAATTCAGAAGAAAAAATCTGGTGCGCGGGACACACGAATTACACTTACCTTCGTTGTTAAAATCAATTTAAGAGTATTTAAATATATTTAGAAACGAAAATAAATTGCTAAGGAATTAATTTAATTAAATTTCAGTAGAAACGTTGTTTTTTTAAATAATCTATTATATTACTATCAACAAAAATCAGTTTGTTTTATCGGATTTTTATCAATTTTCTGTACATTTTACAACTTTGTGTATAACATAATTTTTGTTTCTAGAATGTTTAGCTTTCCAACGGTATATTATACATCTGTATTACTGTTTTTATGTTAAAAAACACAAATTTGTATACAATTTTTTTTTTTTAGGTACCATTCCTTTCATGAAAAGCTCCATTCCCACTACAATCCATTAGTTTCAATCCTTGCTTCCTCTTCAATCCCTGATAATCCTCCGAGGCGTCTGAAAAGAAGATGGCCACGGGACCTTCTAGTTTAGAGTGCTGCCACTAGGTAGTGTCTCTACATGTATTTCATGACAGTTTTACATATTACCATCACATTTACTAGATGTATTTTTATTTAATACAGTTGTAAATATCAATAAATATGTTTAAAAAAAAAAAAAATTTTTTTTTACTCTTTTCTCCTATCGTTTTATTATATCGAATTCTTTCAGCTTAAATACTTAGACGTTTTTATCAATGCTAAAAACCAAAACAGGGTTAATTTTTCGAATCAACAAAATTGAAGATACTTTAGAGAAAGAAAATTTATGCTACCAGCGTTTAAGCCCGTTCACACTATTTAAGTCAAAATGAAACCTTCATCATATTAAAGCTCATTGAATTCTCCATCCATATTTAGTGGCTGAGGCTCTAGTGGTTGTAGTGTTATTAATTTGGTTTGTCTTATAGTTGGTTGATGAGATAAGGGCCACTCTGGCGAGGCAACTGATATTTGATTTATTATATTAAAAACTGGGTCTTAGCCACTAAATTCTATTCTATCGTTATTATTAGACTGAGGTATAATCTGTATGAATATCATCATTTTTCACTCGGAGATATTTTACTATAAATATTACTAAACTTGAAAATAATCAATGAAAATCGAAAATTGAATGAAGGATATAGTTCACACGATCAATATTTCTAAGACAAATAGTGCAATGATAAAGCTATATAAGGATTAATTAAAAATAATAAGCGTGAAAATCATTTCTAACCTCCCAATGTTGATGTGATTTTTCGTAATTTTGTCTAAACATCTTCTTGACTTCTTAGGTAATGTGTTGTAAGAATGAAAATTATATAAAATAATCTCATTTTCTCATCTCTCTCAAAGATAAAAACCCTAAGTTAGATCGTCAACAAAATACAATTGGTTCAGTCAAATATATTATATTTTAGAAAAAGTTAAAAGTTCATGTATAATATTTAAAAATAACCTATATATCTACCAATCCAATATTCTAAAAATACTAGCTCTATTTAAAGAACTATTATTCAACAATGATTTTGAATCCTTAAAAAGAAGTCAGTATACCACTCACTATAATCTAATATACCAACCAACTCTACAGTAGGGGTACTCACTACGTTTGCTATAGCATGATATTTGTGTTATTTTGCTAAACCCGTCGAGTTTCTACAGTTATTTCCTGTATAAAATTGATGGGTTTAGCACAATAGCACAAGTAGCATGCTATAGAAAACGTAGTGAGTACCCCTAGTATCCAAATTATATAGCAATCGACAATATTCCGTTTAACATGTTAAAAATAATATCACAGGCCCACCTATTCGGAAAATATCATATTAAATGTTCTCATAAAAACTATTTTTATAATATCAAACCCACAGAAATATTTACAATCAGCAATATAAATATTTATGAAAACCTCTATAATTTAATAGCAGTGTGCCCTATTTACTCCTCCATCAGAAACTACCACATACCACACGTAAACAATACTCCGTAATATCAGTTCCCGACAATATTCGTAATAGAAGATCGTATAAAATTAAATCAAATATATTATAATATAATCAACTGCCTTAAATTGAGATCATTCATTATCAACGAATAAAAACAATATGCTTACATACAAAGGTATATCAGGGACTAAACATAAAAATAAAATGCAAAAATAACTACATCCCCAATGACTGTTTTGGATTATATAAATATATGATAAACTCATAAACAATTTTTATATACCTAAAGTGAATATTAATCTATTCGTAACTGATGTAAATAAATTAATGAAATGTAATGCCAATTTATATTTACATTGTAGTAACCAGTCTATACCAACTTAATTAATGTAGTATAAAATTTCAATCCAAACAGCCTTAAACAGATGTATTTTAATTTTTATTATTAAAACAGAAATATTATTATTTTAAAAACATATGTTCTTTTATCGGGAATTCCCCAAAGACAAATAAATTTATTCTATTCTATTCTTCTAAATGTGTAAAATCGTGAGAAAAACAACAAGAAAAAAAAAAAAAAAATAAATAAAAAAAATATATATATATATAAATAAATATGTATGTTGTGTGTGTGGTTGTGTGTGGTGTGAAATAGAACAGGCTTTAATATTATTTTAATTGAAATGGTCTAGCGGTGGTCAAATACCGATTTTTCAGTTTCATTTCTGGCTATCAACTTTCTTAAATTTTATTGATAAATACCAGTAATTTATAGGTAAAATATATATTTTTAAAGCTAAAGACTTAAAAAAAATGATGAATAACATAAAAAGATCTAAAATAAAACTGAGAGTGTCGAAAAAGGCATACAACTTAACTGATTCTTTAAGATAATAAATGTCTTTTCTTATATCGTTAAATAAAAATCCCATCGAAATTCAATGTAATTATCCAACCGAATATGACTTTATTTAAAGGTTCTAAAATTGGTCAAAAGTGAAAATTGTGAGTTGCAGAGACTAGATGTTTGAGAAGATTACTTAGTATAAAAGACTCCGGAGGTAATGCAATGCAAAGTCAACATAAGAAGAGTAACCACTTTCAAAGAGCAACTTCTCCTTTAATTTTCCTTATAAACGTCAAACTCATACTTCAACCTAGCCTATCCCCAGAAGCGTTTTCAAGATTTTTTTTATTTTTAAAGAATACTTCGATGAGGAGAATCCATCTTACCTAGTGGCGCTTCGGATAGTCCTCTAATATAAGTATTCAACAAACGTACTTCTTCCTTTTTACATTTGTTGAAACTTTCACAGTTGAAGGAGTTACAGTATAAACATAAAACAAAGATGACTTCACCTTCCGATTTCGAACTTGACTGTTGTTGAGCAGAGGAAAGATATCAGATTTCAATAAAAACGTATTGAAGTTTTTACTCTTTCTGTCCATGAAAACAATCGTAAAAATGTAATAAAAATGGAAGCAAAGATTGAAACTAGTGGGTAAGAGAGGGAGTGAAGTTTGTCATAGAAAGATTGATACCTGGTTTGGACTAAATCAGCTACATATGGAATAATAAGGTCTTTATGGATGTTTTCATTAGTTTCAAAGTAAGGAGGATTTTTCGAAGAATTTTGGATTGTAAAGATTGAATACGAAAAGAATTTGATGGTTTAGTAGAGCCCCGAAACTCAACTCAGTAAGTCAAGATAGGCCTTCTGATGTTTATGTAGATGAGCCTTTTGTAATTAAAAGGAAAGTTAGAGCGTCTGTCTAGTAAGTGTTGAAGTAACCGAAAGCAGGGAGTAGTTTGTTCCAGTCCTGCTGGTGGATTCCAAGTTGTTTATGTACTAGTCCTAGGTACCATATCTTTTCAACGGGGACAAGCGAAATTCTATTAAACGATACTGTTAAGCAGGATGTCATAGGTTTACGGCAAAAGGCAAAGGTTGTTTGGTGAGGTTTGCCGAAATTTATATTAATTCTCCATTTCTGATAATAAACTTCAAGGTCTCTGATGTGGGATTGGAGAGTTTGAGAAGCAATAGTTTTTGGATCATTTTTGGCTGATAACACACAGCCCCGTCAGCATACGTAAAAGGGAAAAAGTATTAGGAGGGAATGGGAAATAAGCTGTATGAAATATATAAAAAAATAGTCGAAAATAAATTTTATAGACATAAAAATAGCAAAAATCAAATTGTGGTGTTATAATGTTATGATTTCATCAAATAAAACAGTTATGCATTTTTCATTTTTTACATAGAATTAAACTGCTATTATAAAAATATACAATACAACCTTCACAAGTACGTAGTAGTAAAATGACGCAAAATTTGTTGTTTTAATTATAACTTTGACTTTTTTGATCGAAATTCTAAGTTAAATTTCAATAACGGCTGCCTGCCTCACTGTAGCAATTCCTCTAATCCCTGTCGAACAGATCTGTTACCTTATATTCCAACTTGACAAGCGTCTTACTTGGAATCCTCACAGTAGACGGAAACGACGAGAAACTGCCTGCGGATACCGCTTTACTGCAACATTTACTCGACAAACAATGAAAACTTCATATTTACTATAAAAAACTCATTTATGTATCCATTATGAGACCTATTTGGACCTATGGCATTGAGCTATGGAAGTCTACTAAACCTACAAACTCCTCCTGCATCCAATCCTTGTAATCCAAAATCCTAAATGCACATTACTTTGTTACTAATAAACTGAACATGATCAATTGTTAATTATAGACTCGGCTGTTTTTATCAACATAAAAAATAAAACATAATTTGAAAGGGAATTCAATTACGCTACTGAAAAATTAAAAAATCAAAATCTTTCCCGACATATTGAAGCTATTTTAAATTCAAAGTTTAATCCCAATTTTAGGAAAATTAGTAGCTTTAATATGGGGGAATATTATTTGATAAAATAAAGAGCCCAATAAGAAGTCGTAGATTAATAAGTCAACTAAGACTATGTCTAACTGAAAAACTAAAAGTGACCTCTAATGGATTCCAAAATAGTTATTTAGATAGCTAGTTGTGATTGAGGCGAACCCAAAGATCTATATCGTGTTTAGTTGCAATGCCCCATTCACTCTGTATAAATACGTAAGGACCTATATTGAAAATATTTCAGACAATGACCTCATAATAGAATATTTGATACAATTAGATAATAAAAAGAAATTTGATGATTTATTTTATAGAATGTTTAAAACTAAGAAATTTTTATCTCTCTGTTTAAGAATAATTTTAATTTAAGCAGAATATCAAAATAACTTGTCGATGCCGAAAATGCCTCTTCCCTTTTTTATCAGAATATCTTAATTTTTATTAACCTAATTTGTAATTAAACTTTTTTTTAACTCTAACCAAAAAAAATCTGTAAATAGTAAAAAGGGTGAAGGTAAGGAAGTATGTTAGCTATGACTCCAATTCTCTAGCCCTTTAGAAAGGAAGCATAGAGTGCCCTTACAAAAGGATTTCTCATAGATTCTTCCTCCAATCGTAGGTTCCAGAGCAAAAGGTTCAGAAAGAGAAAAAAAAAACAACTTGACAATAGGATGGCAATCTGTATAAGCCTTTTAGTTTTCCCACTACTTCCGGATATGGATTATATTCGATTTGTGTTCAAACAAATCTATTTGGTTATTATATTAATTAGAACCATTTCTTCTATTTGAATATATTAACTATCACATTATTAAAGCCATTCATATTTAGTACTTAACTATCTATTTATTAAATCTATTTGGCTTTGAATATGTTCTAGAAAAACCTGTACCTCAAGAATCCATAAAGGATCTTGGGTACTGTTTCACAGTACTGTGAGGTGATAAGTCCTAGATCACGCTCAGCCGCCAGGTTTTTCCCTTAATTTCTGGGTAACCACTTTATAGAGGCTGGGTATTGGGGTCGCTCCACGGCTAAAATAACAAAATAAGTAATTCTACCTCAGCCGACATTCGAACTTGGGACCTGGAGAACAGTATATTAGTACTCTACCCAATGGCCCATGCCGCTCAATTGTGTTTACATAAAGCTATTTGGCTTTTAATTTGTTCTGGAAGATAACAGAAAAACATTTTTGGATAAAATTTAAAATGATAAGGGCTAACTAATGCTTCCATGAAATATCCGAAGATTTTCCAACAGGAAATTTCCTAATTATTTTCCTAGTTTCATTTTAAAATGGTAGATTTCTAACAAAAATTCATCGTATGATTGTTTCTGAAAGTTTTGCAAATGAGACTATTACTGAGAAAAAAGTTGCTATACATTTAAACAAGTTTTAATGTTTACAATTCATAACTAAAGCGTTGGTGGATTGTGTTGCGGATAATATACGGTACTGGCATTCTGTTAATTTTACCTTTAAAGGGTACTGATTAAGGAAAAATAATTTTTTTTTCCAGAACTGCTTAAGGGATGGTGATTGGTTTTCATTGGGGCTAAATGCGATAAGGTAAGAAATGTTTTGGAATTTATAATCGTACAGCGTTTGATCGCAGGTTTGATTGAATACAAATGGGTGATATTTATATAAGTTCAGTAGATAATGTATTTGTTGGGCGAATTTAAAACATTTAAGTCCTACTATGCACCGAATACTCCATGTACCTATACCTTTTTTTTTGTTTTTTTTTTAATTTATGTTTAAGAAAATTTATTTCCGACACTAGGGTGTCAAATTTTACAGAAAATAACTAAATAGCCAGAGTAGTAATCTTAATAAAAAAAAAAAAAAAAGTTAATGAGCCCAATTTTTACTATCAAGCTTAGGTGGGTCAGTCAATTATCCTAAGGTGTACATCACTGCAATGTAATGAACCAAGCACAATGTGCTGAGAAAGATTATTAAGGTAGTTTTGGGTATGAATATGTCGAAATTTGTTGCTATTACAGCGAAAGGTCTTCAGAAGGCCTCAAAAATGCTGTCCAATTGAGGAGTGATAAGATGGAGGTAGGAGCGCTCCGTGGTAGAAGCACGTACCGCAGCACCTAGCACCCGGTAGCTATATATATATATATATAGCTATATAAATATATATATATATATATATATATTATATATATATATATATATATATATATATATATATATATTTTTTTTTTACCCTTGCTAGTTAGTAAATACACATCAAAACGGGACGTCATCTGCCTTATCCTTTCCTCACCACACTATATTTAATTTACAGTTATAGAATGAGACTTAACTTATAAATAATATACAGTAATTATTAATAACTTCCTTTTCTATACCTGAGGGTGTCACCCATAAACCTAGAAAGGACAGATGTATGTAGTTTTAAAATAGATAGAAAAATAAAAATAAAAAAAAAAACAAAAAAAAAACAAGAAATAAAAATATTTATAATAGTGTATTGTTTATTATATTGATGGTTGCACTTAATGTTAATATTCATTGTCAATTGTTTACACTAATTTGAAATGTTATTTTTAGAACTATATATAGGTAATAATAACTTTATAAGATAAACAGAAAAAAAAGAAAAAAAAAATGTTTATATAAAAATTGAGAAAACGTTTTATAGATTGTAATAAAAAACAACATAGTTCATGCTTTTGTTTAATTTATTGTTATGGTTATGTTTTTAATTATTTATAGATAATAATGAGAAATTTTAGTTTTATATAATTGTACTTATAAGTTTCAAGACTATTAACAATGTATAAATTTTTATAGGAATAATGTAATGACGATTGGTAAAACTAATTAATTATTGTATGTAACATCAATTGTTGTAATTAAGTTTTTTTTAAAAAAGTTTTGATTGTATACATTTATATTCTTAAGAATTATTGTAAACTTTGGAAAAATGTCACTGTTCCCATTCCTGTAGAATCCTTTCCTACAATACACTTTCCTATCCAGAACCTCCGGCTGAAGGACTACTTTATTATAACAATATTAACTGACAAACTTAAACATTGCACTCAAGGGCTTCGTGCTTAAGGGGGAGAGTAGTTATAGAATGAGACTTAACTTATAAATAATATACAGTAATTATTAATAACTTCCTTTTCTATACCTGAGGGTGTCACCCATAAACCTAGAAAGGACAGACCAAGTACCGACAAAGAACACATACCTGTACTTAGGACCCAACCATCTGGAAGCACTTGCTTTGAGGTACCCATGCCGAATCCTTATCCCCTCTACAAAACCTTGCTATATATACCCTTTGATCCTCAAAACTCATCACTCTAGTTGTAACATTTACTTGTGTCAAATTCATAGAAGGAGACCTCGGAATGTACACTTGTAGTCACCCTAACTCCTCAGCACAGTTTATTGTATTCTAAATATCTATATTTTATTCTGATAATAAAAGCAGTATTTTCATATCTTCACTGTGTGTGATTCATTAACTGGCGCCCGAGACAGGCACTGCAAGCATCAAATTAGATTTTGAATGCCTTCGCAGTTTCCGAGAGGACGAAGATACTTCCGAAGAAGGATCTACAAGAAGATAGACACCAAGTAAGAAGATCATCTCGCACCCTCCTTCAGTCAAGACAATACTCACCCGAGATGTCCTGCTGAACCTCACTGGACTTCACTGCTCAACAGGTATCCAGGAGGAATGTTAAGAACTAACGCAGTAAGATTTTAAAATTATTTATTTTATATGTTTGTTTATGTGCTGTTTAATTGTGATAACATTTAAAATTTATGACATTTTATTAATACTAATATAAGCTGTATAAAAATCACATCAAATTTTTTCATTATCAGATGATGATTGTTACTGAGCATAATTTAAGTAAAATTTAAATTATAGTAGACATAAGTAAGATTTTAATATCTAAAAAAAAAAAATAATAATAAAAAATATGGAATCGTTACTTTTTCGAAACTCAGACTTTGAGCATATGCCTATGTCGTACTTTGATGGTAAACCGCATACTTTGTTTAAATTCATAAATAACGTAAAAGAAATTAAAGACACTTTTTGTGCAGAAAATAATCCATTTAGAATCGTTAATGAATTCAGGATATGTAAGATGGCCAAATGTCACCTTTCTAAAACAGTCGCGGATGAAATTAAGTTTTATGATTTAAACAATATTGACGATTTGTTAAATATTCTAATACGTAAATTTAAAGATCATAACCCAACCGAGACAAATTTTAATAAACCTTTTCCACCCGAACATTTTTTGTCCAAAGACGCTGACGAACAGCCAAAAATAAAATACGGAATTCCAAATAATAAATTTGAACAATTACCTAAAATTAATATTAAAGAAAAGAAAATAGACTCTGAAACATTACCGCTAAAACAAGATAAAGACAAAACCGGGAAAACATTTAGTTTAGATCCAGAAATAAATAAGAGAGAAAATTCAAAGTGGGATAATTTAAATAACATTGTGAACATCGAAAAAGAAAACTCAACAAAACAAAAATCACATCGGTCGAAAACGAAAAAGAAAAATGTCAAAATATCCAAAAAAATAAAAACATATTCTATACATCGTATTAAATTTACTAAAGGAAAAAAAAGGAATTCGAAAAAATATATCAAAAAAGTAAATCAATTTGGTGCTAAATCGAAAGTTAAATTAAACAAATTGTCAAATCAAAACTTTAAACATAACAAACAATCTATGTATGATGACAGGACAAGCCAGTCTAAGGAGCCTCCGGCTATCCATAAAGATAAATTAAAATTTAAAAATAATAAATCGCTCGACTATAATAATAAAATATCAACTTATAATGCGAGTTTACATAAACAGAATGTTATAATTAAAACGGAAGAGGTAATGAAACCCCCTCAATTAAATAAGAATTCCAGAAAAAAGGTTTCCTCAGGAAATATTCCCAAAATGGTAAAATCTATTAGAAAAGATTTAATATATCTCTGGACGTTGAAGCCAGATGAAAATCTCAACAGTGATAGCGGTCCGAGATGTATGTAGTTTTAAAATAGATAGAAAAAAAAAAAAAAAAAAAAAAAAAAAAAAAAAACAAGAAATAAAAATATTTATAATAGTGTATTGTTTATTATATTGATGGTTGCACTTAATGTTAATATTCATTGTCAATTGTTTACACTAATTTGAAATGTTATTTTTAGAACTATATATAGGTAATAATAACTTTATAAGATAAATAGAAAAAAAAGAAAAAAAAAATGTTTATATAAAAATTGAGAAAACGTTTTATAGATTGTAATAAAAAACAACATAGTTCATGCTTTTGTTTAATTTATTGTTATGGTTATGTTTTTAATTATTTATAGATAATAATGAGAAATTTTAGTTTTATATAATTGTACTTATAAGTTTCAAGACTATTAACAATGTATAAATTTTTATAGGAATAATGTAATGACGATTGGTAAAACTAATTAATTATTGTATGTAACATCAATTGTTGTAATTAAGTTTTTTTAAAAAAGTTTTGATTGTATACATTTATATTCTTAAGAATTATTGTAAACTTTGGAAAAATGTCACTGTTCCCATTCCTGTAGAATCCTTTCCTACAATACACTTTCCTATCCAGAACCTCCGGCTGAAGGACTACTTTATTATAACAATATTAACTGACAAACTTAAACATTGCACTCAAGGGGCTTCGTGCTTAAGGGGGAGAGTAGTTATAGAATGAGACTTAACTTATAAATAATATACAGTAATTATTAATAACTTCCTTTTCTATACCTGAGGGTGTCACCCATAAACCTAGAAAGGACAGACCAAGTACCGACAAAGAACACATACCTGTACTTAGGACCCAACCATCTGGAAGCACTTGCTTTGAGGTACCCATGCCGAATCCTTATCCCCTCTACAAAACCTTGCTATATATACCCTTTGATCCTCAAAACTCATCACTCTAGTTGTAACATTTACTTGTGTCAAACTCATAGAAGGAGACCTCGGAATGTAAACTTGTAGTCACCCTAACTCCTCAGCACAGTTTATTGTATTCTAAATATCTATATTTTATTCTGATAATAAAAGCAGTATTTTCATATCTTCACTGTGTGTGATTCATTAACTTTACGATAGCTATTGATTCCAACTAAGCAACAGCATGGAATGCTTTGTATTCCATGCATGGACATTGATCGATAACACTTTGCATTCGGATTTTCAGTGAATTTCTTTAAAAAAAAAAATCATTCTTTATGTTTTTTTTTTCATCTAGAGGAACACAAGATGTGGCGCGGACATGAGAGTTGAAAGCGATTGGCTTACTGAATACGAGGAAGAACCGAGAGATCCTCAAGGGCGGAAAGGTTTTGAGATGAGAGAGTGCACCGGAGGCTTCAATGGACCCTCTTCCTCTGAAAAAGAAAATCAGGTGCTTCGAGGGATCAAAGGGGCAAAGTCAACTTCATCCGGCAAATGGCCTTGTGTCCAAACACAAAGGTATACAACACTACTTGATCCGTCAATGGCTTTGTGGCTACTACTGGTCGGTTCAATACTAAAAAGTCTCAAAAGGTTTGGCTTCCGATAGCTTTCGAAATAACACAAACAAATGTCATCAGCTACCCTCATAAAAAAATCTGGTGCGGACAACACACGACTTTCACTTACCGTCGTTGTTAAAATCGATTAAAGAATTTTCAAATACAGTTAGAGATAAAAATGAGTGAAACTAATAAAGAATTAATTAAATTGTATTCCTATAGAAACATGTCTTTTATTAAAAAATATGTTATATTATTATCCAAAGTAACAATCAGTCAGTTTTGTCGGCTTTTCATCACTCTTTATTAACATTTACAAGCTCGCGTATAAGATAATATTTTTTCCAAAATCTTTAGCTTTCCAACAGTGTATTATACATGTATATACCGTTCTTATGTTTAAAAACGAAAAATTGCATTAAAGAAATATTTTTGCAGTTTTCTCCTTTAGTTAGAGATCGAATTCGTTCATGTTATATGTTTACCTGTTTTTTATCGTTGATAACATGATAATATTGTTATTTTTTTAGTATCTACAAAATTAAAGGTACTTTAGAGAAAGAAAATATAAAATATCGGCATTTAAGCCCTGTCAGACTATTTAAATCAGAATGGAACCTACATCATATTAAAGTTCATCAACTTTTACATCGATATATAGAGTTTAATCAAAATTGGTAGAGCCGTAAAAAGGTGCAAAATGCAAGGTATAAAGTAGATCTTCCGGTCAGCTGATTTCGATGAAAAAGTTTCTGTAACATCTTGGGCGTATAATTGTCCTAAATATGAAATTTTAGCTTCATAGGATTTTCGGTATACGCGTTGGAGTTACGACACACACACGCATACCTTTTTGTGGGACTTGGTCATTTGGACTCAGGGGACCCTAAAACATGTATTTTCGTTGGAAACTGGAATTCGAAAATTTTCACGATCTCAATACCTTCCCTTACTATATATTTCATATATAGGTAAGTGAAAGTAAAAATCTGTTGTCAGCATGAAATGCAAATCAAATATTCACATTGAGAATTGTTAGAAACATTTATTATATTTAAAATATAACAGTATAAGTCAGTGTCAACAACAATCACTTTAGTGGGAGAGGTTTTTATCAAAGTTATTTATTAGGCATCTATAGAGAAAATGCATACATTTATTGCTAACAGGACATCTACGAGCGGGAGAAACTTTAGGGCACCTTCTATACCGGATTTTACTGGATGTGCAAAGGAGAAAAAAGTTTTGACATTTAGTGAAAAGGACATATATTGTATTTAAGTGCTAGCCTTAAAGTGTGTTCCTAGAAGATAAAAGAGCTATTCAAAGAGCATAAGGGCGTAAAAAAACTGCGGAAGCCTGCTAAAGTAAAGGCATTAGAAGTCTTTGTAGCAGATATTTTAGGACCTTTAGTCTCATTACTCCTACTTATTACCGAGGAAATATCTCTGTGTCCCATGGAAGGGTTTATTTTAAAGGCTTAAAGGTCTGCTCGTTAGTGTGATATAGTCGCTAACTGGAAGCCCTCCCCTCACTCAGAGCATACCGTGTATGCCAGTGTACCGCCAAACGCATTTTGGGGAAAAGCTCTGCCTTTGTCCTTCTATTAATCATATATTAGTCATCTTAACGTCATTTCGTTTCTTATTAAATTCACTCCCAATAGTATGATTAGTATTTTTTTATTCATAAAAATATAGAGTTTTTTCTTCGATAAATATTAGGCCGTTTTACAAAAGAAATTCTTGGATATATTTTTTTAAAACAGTTTATTTAATCCAGTCATCGCGACGTTTCAGCCTCTAGGGCCATTATCAAGCTTCTGTAATCAATTAAAGTCTCATTGCATTTATACATTTTCAACAATTCAATTATAACACATAATAAATTATTTTTAATAATTATGTCACCTACTATGCATATCCATCTTAATTATCTTTTCATTTCACCGCTTTTCAGCAGCGTCGTCATATTTTTTTTAAAATATCATTTTTCAAAAAAACCTGTATTAAAAAATATCATATTATTTTTCATCATCAATTGAAAAAGGGATCTATTTATTCAATAAAGAAAAGAAACATTTTTTCCAATTTACTTAACAGTTTTCGGCCGCCTTTTAGGTGTTCTCGTGCGCGACTGAACTTGGGGTGGGGATGCCAAAGGATTTATATATTTACTCTGTCGAAAGTACTTGCATAAAAGGTGTTTAGGTTGTCTACGTCTGTTTGGTGGTTAACTGATTTTTCTGAAGTTTTTGTTATATAAATTGATTCTATGATTCTCCTTTTATTTATATTTTCTTCCTTATGTAGGATTTTAGAAAATGTATAAATGCAATGAGACTTTAATTGATTACAGAAGCTTGATAATGGCCCTAGAGGCTGAAACGTCGCGATGACTGGATTAAATAAATTGTTTTAAAAACATATATACATAGAATTTCTTTTGTAAAACGGCCTAATATTTATCGAACAAATATTCAAACAAAAGAACTATTACGACAATGATGAGAAAAAAAAAAGAGTTTTTTTCTATATAACTTGTATTCCCGTGGAAAATTTGAATTAGGTCATTTTCAACATAGTGACACTTCCCTTACTATTCATTTTATGTATATAGTAAGTGAAAGTCTAATTAATAAACTAGTGACTTCTATTCTCGGACTACATGACCACATCGACTCTCCTAACGTCAGAATCTATAATTCCTAGTAATAATTACATAAATATTATCTAAAACAATTGAAAGACAATATTTACCTCAGTATAATACCTCACATAATGAGAGTATCTATAAACTGGAAAATGTGGGATGATGTTCTCAGAGAAACAAGAAGGAAAAAACTTCAGGATATTATTAATAGCGACTTGACTTAATAGGGACTTATATCTTTGGGGCGTAGGTGAGCTGCTACCAACTGAATTATGTATCATATCTCCTTCACTCACTTAAAAGGTTTTATGACGCCCACTTCATCTTCATCTCCAGTCATTTATCGACAATTAAATCGGCAATAAGCTATAATTTAGGTATCGTATAAAATTATATTTTATTATTTACATAAAAGTTGTTTTCCATACTCAATAAGACACCTGCACGTCTACATCCCTTGAAGGGTTTGTTCTGTTTCAAATTCTACGGGCTGTGCAAGAAGATAATTAAATGATCTCAGTTTAAGTAACCACATTCTCCCCACAGTTTAAACTACGAAGTAAATTTAATTATCGTTCCATTGCTGAGTCTGAACCTGGCTAATAGGATCCTGGATTTTATTTAATAAGGTTTCCTTTTTATTTTAATTTTACATCAAGTTCTGCGCATGCGCATGTGTATAGCAGTCATCTTTCAAATCGGCTCTTGGATTTCATGCTTTTTCAATTTGAATTCTCTTCAGTGCAATCTTGAAAACATCACCAGACTACAGGATAACAACAGCAGTAAATATTGGAGCAAACAACAGTAAGTTTTGTTACAATTTACGGTGTAAAGTGAATGCTGGGTAACCTCTTCACATCAGCTGATTGCCAATAGCTCGGCAAGGCCGGGATTGGTTTTCTTTTCTTTAGTTATTGTTTTATTACCAACATCTAGTTATTTTCTTATTATCTTCTTCACATGAAATGCGATATTTTCACCAATTGATGTCCTCCAAAGCATCAACTAAAAGATCTAGATCTAGTGGTTCAATCACGTCTCCCATAAAACAAAGACCCCGCCGTGATACTAATAAAAAATTAAATCAACAAGCAACCCCTTCAGGTTCTAATACAGAATCTGAACCACAGCCTGGCACATCGTCACAGGGGATGACTGACGAATCTCCGTTTTTCACCCCAAATCCTTTTCAAATCCTACATAATGAAAAAGAAAACATGGAATCTGCTCCTACACCCAGTGAACCACGGCCTCCACCGATATTTGTCAAAAATATTAAAAATTTCCAGTTGTTATGTGCGCAATTAAACAAGATTACCGAATCCACCAGCTACTACTGTATGAGTAGAATCAATGACACCAAAATATCACCGACCACCGCCGAGGCATATAGAAAAATTGTGAAATACCTAACTGAAACTAAAGCGGATTTTCACACTTATCAGCTACGGCAAGAGAGAGCTCTTAGAGTTGTGATCAGAAATCTACACCCTTCAACACCAGTTGACGCTATCAAAGAAGAACTCATGGAGATGGGTTACAAAGTGCGACAAGTCACTAATGTCATAAAAGATAGAGTTCAACTGCCTCTATTCTTCGCTGACTTGGAACCATTAGCAGGAGTAGAAAAAATTTATGATCTAAAAAGACTGTATTATACAAGTGTAAGAGTCGAAAAACCTTATACAAAGAGAGAAATTGTTCAGTGTTACAATTGTCAGGCGTATGGTCATACCAGAAGTTACTGTCACCACATACCACGCTGCGTGAAATGCGGTGAACAGCACAAGTCTGTGGAATGTACAAAACCGAAGTCAACACCCGCTGTATGTGCTCATTGCCTCAAGGACCACCCGGCCAACTACAAAGGATGCCAAATCTATAAGGAGCTAAGGACCAGGTATCAAAAACCCCAAGTACTGGATGAAACAACAAGACAGGCTAGAACTAGAAGAGAACCCTCAAAATTAATCGATGCCAATGTATCATTTGCCCACTTACTTGGAGGTGGGAACCAATGTACTGAAGCCGAGGCCCTGCCGGAACTACAAAATGTACCTCAATATCCTCAATCCATTCCACAAATACCTCTTCCTCAAAACGTAATCAGTCCTAAAAATCCTCATCCACAACAAATCTCTCATATTCCCCCTTCTTCAAATGCCACAGATCTTACCAGTTTGATGACATCCTTCATTTCCGAAATCAAATCCCTTGTCATGCCCCTAATAACAATCCTCACGAATCTTGTATCAAATCTTATTCCTAACTTAAAAAATCCATAAATGACCTCACCTAACTCCTTATCTATTCTCCTATGGAATGCGAATGGTGTTAGAACTCACACTGACGAACTTACAGCCTTACTCCAAGACAAAAAAGTTGACGTTGCACTCATTACTGAAACTAGACTAACCACTAAACAGTACTTCAAAATACCTGAATACACAACATACCGGACAGACCATCCAGACGGCAAAGCCCATGCCGGTACTGCTGTCATTGTCAACCGATCCCTCTCCCATCACTTACACCCACTTCCCGCCCACGATTTCCTACAAGCCACCTCTATTATAATCAAGACCTTTTCCTTTCCACTAGTCATCGCATCAGCATATTGCCCTCCTAAAAATTCTATTTCTATTACCCAATTTGGTTCCTTTCTCAACTCATTGGGGAATCATTTATTCTGGGTACAGACTTAAACGCGAAGCACCAACAATTGGGTTGCAGAACCACAAATACTCGTGGACGGACATTGCAGTCTGCACTCAACTCCAGACGCCTTAATCTCCTACCTCCCGATTCCCCTACCTACTGGCCAACAGATCCTAACCGTAATCCAGACATCCTCGACTTCTTCATCCACAGCGGATTAGGCTCCCTGAACTATTCCGTAACTCGCCTTGATGAACTATCCTCTGATCATAGTCCATTAATCCTAAATGTATCCATGACTCCTATTCCGAAACCTTTCCCACCGTCATTCATCAGAGGCCCCATCAACTGGAACCTCTTCCGCGAAATCCTCACCAATGATATCGACCTCAGAGTAACTCTCAAAACCCCTTCTGACCTTGATGATGCCGTATATTCCTTTACAACCTTGATTCAACAAGCTGCCTGGACTGCCTCCTTTCCTAAACAATCCCAAATTATTCCTTACAAATGCCATTTACCACAACACCTGACAGACCTCATCAACACCAAACGCCGAGCCAGAGCATTATGGCAACGCACCCGCCACCCAGAAGATCGCCGCTCTTATAACTTTTATTGTAGAAAATTAAAGCGGGAGTTGGCGACCTTTCGTTCCCAATCCTACAATTCCTACCTCTCCTCTCTCTCGACTCGTGACAATTCCCTGTGGAATGTCACGAAGAGAATCCTGAATACTCACACGATTTCCCATCCTCTCCTGCGCGGTGATAGTTCCTGGGCTGCTTCTGACAAGGATAAGGCCCAGGAATTTGCACAGCACCTTTCCAAAGTTTTCACTCCTCATCCTGAGTTAATCCAAACCATACTTCAACAGTTGAACAGTTCCTTACTTCGCCAATACCACTCTCCTTACCTCCTAAAGCAGTTAATCCCTCTGAGGTCAAATATCTTCTTAAAAAGCTTCCTCTCCGTAAATCCCCTGGATATGATCTCCTCACGCCTCAGATCTTAAGACAACTTCCACAGAAAGCCATTACATTCCTTACATATCTTTATAACAGTATCCTACGCACTACCTATTTTCCTCTCTTATGGAAACATTCAACTATCATCCTTTTCCTGAAACCAGGCAAACCTGCCAACAGCACGTCATCTTACAGACCTATTAGCCTACTTCCGATCCTCTCAAAAATTTTCGAAAAGCTCCTACTAAAACGAATCCTAGATAAATTTAAAAATTTTCCTTCGCATCAGTTTGGATTTCGTTCTCAACATTCCACAGTTCAGCAAGGACTCCGAGTTGTGGATCACATTTCCTCTGCCCTTGAGTGCAAGGAGTATTGTTCGGGTGCCTTTCTGGACATAGCTCAAGCTTTTGACCGGGTGTGGCACCCGGGATTGCTCTTTAAGCTCAAAACCCATTTACCTCAATCCTTATACCTAATCCTCCGATCCTATTTATCAAACCGCTCCTTCCGAGTTCGCTGTGGTTCCGAATTTTCCAAACATTATACTGTTGAGGCCGGTGTTCCTCAAGGCAGCGTCTTAGGACCCGTCCTCTACATCCTCTACACCGCCGATATCCCTACCGATCCCGATACCTTTCTGGCAACATTTGCTGACGACACAGCCATTTTATCATCCAATTCCGATCCTGAAGTAGCATCTCTAAATCTCCAAAGGCACCTTTCCCTTGTCGAAGACTGGTGTAAGGCTTGGCGAATTAAGGTGAACGAAAGCAAATGTACACACGTCACCTTCACCCTTCGACGTAAATCCTGTCCAACAGTTAAATTCAATTCCATACCGCTTCCTTCCTCAGACACAGTCCGGTGCCTTGGCTTTTTACTAGACAAAAGACTGACGTGGAACCCACATACGAGACTTAAAAGGATAGAACTCAACCGCAAATTCGGCCGGTTATACAAATTACTAAACAGAAAATCTCATCTTACAGTCGACAACAAATTACTAATATATAAGACAGTACTGAAACCTATATGGACCTACGGACTTGAACTATGGGGGACAACTAAACATTCTAACATCAAACGTATCCAATCCTTCCAATCCAAAGTCCTCCGAACAATAGTTAATGCTCCTTATTACGTTACCAACTGTACCCTACACCATGACCTTAATATTCCATTTATTTTAGATCTGGTACCATCCAAATTCTCCAAATTCCATCAGAACCTTCTTCATCATCCTAATCCTCTTGCTCAATCGCTTTCCAGCTTCACCCATCCCTACAATCCTCCTCGAAGATTGAAACGGCAGTGGCCCCGCGACGTTTTGTAAACATTTATCTGGAGTTCTGACACTGGTCAGATCCTCCACTCATGTACTGTATGTTTGTGGCTATTCCGCTCTGGCTCGGCCTCCACTGGCATACACCAGTGAAGCGCTGAGTGGGAGGCGCTGGGATCTCTTGGATTCCGCTCCTCCCCCCACTTGTGGGGGGAGCAGCCGAGTCTAGGGTTCCTTTGGCTGATTGTATATATTGTATATAGTTAAGTATGCTTGTATGATTTTTATTTATTTCCCATCTTGTATTTATCTCTACTACAGGTTGTTGTTTTGATTTGTTTCTTGTTGCTTTTTTTTTTGTATATATTTGAATTTATTTATTTCCGATTTTATGTAAATTGACTTTATCATTATTGGTTGTATATATTGTATGAATGTGTACTACATCTCTATTACTACTGTTTATTATGCAACAAATTGTAATATTTCTCAATAAAAAAAAAAAAAAAAAAAAAAAAAAAAAAATTTTACATCAATGTGAGTGTACTGCAGGAATAGTTGGACGGAAGATATTTTATAAGAAAACATTTGGCAACAGGCCTTTTCGGACCGAAATAGGACGTAACATATCTTAAAAACAAATATTATATTAATTCTAAGCCCATCAAACTCGTTTGCGACTTTTCCAGAAAAAAAAATAGAAACTGATATTTATGTAATTTTGGATGCCCACATTAACGCAGAAAATTTCTGTAAGACTAGGTTATTTGTATGAAGAGGATGTCCAAATATATATTTCGGGAAAAAGTTAATTACAAAATGTTTGACGATTAGAGTAGTCTTCCTGTTTCTCTCTCTACATCTGTATCATTTCTTATTGAGATCATAATTCTATATTTCTCTTGCTATATATATTTCATAGTATAGTTAAGTGAAACCAATATACCGATGTTATAATAGTAATAATAAAAGCATCTTAGATGAACCTATGACATCTTCCACCTACTGTATACTTTAATAATATACCACTTGTCCCTTTCGTACAATAGAAATTTCCTATTTAGGAATCCTATTTGACAAAAACCTAACATGGAACCCACAGCCAAGACTGGTGTGACATTTGATGATTTTTTCTCAAGGAGTTCAACAATTTTGCAAAGTAGTTTATATATATATATATATATATATATATATATATATATATATATATATATATATATATATATATATATATATCTCATTTCAGTTCCAATAAATCTATCATTTCATGTTTAAAGTATAATAAAAATTTAATTAATGTATTTATTATGTATAACTCTCAATATAACTAATTGTATATATGATCGTTGTTATATTATCAATATATACATTTTTTAACATGACTTCTTTTTTTTAAACATAATCGTCATCTGTCAGAATATAAAAGATTTTTTTTTCTTCAATCGAGCTAAGCTAAGTGCTTCCATTGGGTAGTTTCCACTTCTTTATATTCTACCTTTGATTTGGGGGTGGGCATAATCGAATGATAGGACTTCGATGATTTAAATAATCGAATGATCGAATGATTAGTGGTGCAAATATGAATATAATTTATACGATGAGAAAAAAAAAGAAAAACAAATATACATATAATTTATGTCATGAGCAAAAAAAAAAAACTTTCCTTTAAATATTCTTTACAAAATGTAAAGAGAATAATAGAACATCCAAGATCCATTTATTAATACAGTTTGAATTAAATTTAAAAGTTGCATTTATTAATGCAGTTGTAAATTTCAATCAATTATAATTATAAATTAATAATAAAATAAAACAAATATTTTTCGCAATAAAAAATTAAACGTCCGAACCCTTGAGAAATGAAAATGTATAATTATAAAGCAGAATACTGAATATAATTTCTTATGTAAGAATATCTAGCTAAAATGAGGTGCCTAGTGATGCTTAGAAGAGATTTTTCAAGGCCATCATAAGTCATATTGATTTTCCAAGAGCGGATTTGGTATTTTCTCCAGCTAAACTGACAGCTACTCAGTTTTGCTGAGGGCGATAAATAAATCCCTTTCACACCAAAACCCTCGGAAAAATTGGGAAGGGGGTGGGTAGGAAATTGAGTTAGACAACCCAACCACCTCGGCCCTTTCTGAAATTCCATTTTAAACCAATTTATTGTTACCGACTCGGGAGCCCAGTCAATCGTGAATTATTAAACATTATAAACCAAAACACAACGGACTTGATAAACATAATAAATTAAATCCTCATGGCTTCATTTCGAAGTCTAATAAATAATTTCTTCATTTCTTTCATTCATCGCTTTTGCAAATATCTTCGAATTTTATTCTCAAGTAAAGAATTCTATAAGAAAGTGTCCATTCTTTTCCTATAAACCCTTGGCCAAAACAGTAATCATAAGTTTACTTTAAAGTAATTATTAACAAAGTAGCAAAATTAGGAAAGCACAAATTTTACAATTACAAACGTTATTAAAAAATGTTCCAGAATCCTTAAGTAATTTATCTAGATCAGTACGACTTGAGGAAGATTTTCTTATTTATTCACATTAAAACCAGCAAAATTTTTTTCCTCCATATCTTTTTTATTATCATTGTTGCACAATTTGTCAAATGTATTCAACGTTACCTGACTTTTTCCCCATTATCAAGACTAAAAAGTCTTTTTTTTTTTTAAAACACTTACTTTTAGTTACATTTATTAAATAATTTTTTTCATAATATATAATTAACTACAAATTACCTTTTTTATTTGTACATACTATTTTCTTTAGCTCACAGCTACATCCGCTTATAAGGTTGACAATTTGCTCACTGTTATATTTTTTGTTACTATTGCAAACTTTGTACTTTTTTTTTTTTTTAACTTCTTTATTTGAATCAAAACACAGACATATTACAGTGCAAGTCACTATCCCACTAAGGCGAGCCCGTGTGTGGGAAAGGAGTTCATCTGCGACAATTCAATAAAGGTACAATAACAAACAGTAACAGTATACAGTATGGTACAATACAATACTTAAATAATATAACACAATTTTATAAAGAAATAGTAACAGACTATACAGGAAAAAAAATATTATATAATACATAAGAAATATAAAATACAATTATAAGGAAACAGTAACACACTACACAGCAAAAACAATATAATACATAAGGAATATAAAATACAATTATAAAGGAAGTAACACAGTATGAAGCAGTTATTGACTAAGCTTAAAAGCTGTAAGGAATATATATACATATATACAAGATATAAAATTAAGGCATGCAAAAGCTATATTCTTACATTAATCTAATTCCTGAGGTCTGTATTTAATAATATATTCCGTAAATTGTGTAAAAAATGCTCTTCAGTAGTAACTAACGGCTGTTAAGAAACGAGAGAATTAGGCAACTTTAAGCAATGAGAGAATTATAAGAGGGAGAGAGAAAGCTGTTGCTGAGAATGAAATACATTGGAGCGTAGGAGAGGGGAGGGAGTTACAATTTTCCACATTTCGGAGGCAGTGAATCTTTCATTTGCATAAGGGGAGTCTCTTTGTTAGCATCCCCTCCTTTCTTCATTATCTTTCAGCCGGATAATTTATTCACAACTTTTTGGTCAAGTGTTTCACAATCCCGAGGGTGCTTGTCCAAACCTCGAAAGCAAGCAAGCATTTCAAAAACATTTTTGTTCTGGAAACAGGAAAAAATGAGACAAAAAGTACTACACTGCGCCGATAGCACGACCTCCTTTGGTCCGGTTAGTTCTGGAAAAAAAAATCTAGAAGGGTAGGCGCTAGTTCTTAGAGGGTCCCTAGGAGAAATCATTTTGTGAAATATTAAAACGGTTTGTTAATAAGCAGATTTATTTGGTAATCGTCATGAGTGCAACAAACGTGAGTGAACATTTAGGTCATCATTTTCTTTTAGATGATGGCCAACTAGATCATCTATCATCAAGCATAAATTTAGAGGGTGATAAATATCATTGAGAATCGTAATAAATGAAATAAAGATAAACATCTTAATTTCGACGAAATGTTATTTGATAAATATTTATTCTATAAATTTTCAAGTTTTTGTATGGAAATCTCATCTCACAACGGATAAAATTACCGAAAGCCCACTAAAACACTTTTGAAAATATTTACGACGGTAAAACGGGTGAATCCATTTTAAAACTCTTTATAAAAACAAAGATAATTGCATCCTCCGGGGTTCCGAAAATGAAACATGAAGCAATTAAGACTACGGTATCTTACCTTAAATTGAGGTTTTCTCCCAAACCCCCCGTGAGACCTCCGTACCCTGTACATTAGTAGTCAAAGAGGGAATATATTGAGGAACTGACGAACAGTCTTTGGGTTTCGAAAGAGAGTAAATGACGTAGGTACTCAAGTCTATTTTTTTTTCTTATTTATTGATATTAACAACTGTATTAAATAAAAAGAAATCTAGTAAATGTGATGGTAATATACAAAACTGTCATGATAAACATGTAGAGACACTACCCAGTGGCAGCACTCTAAAAATATTCTAAACTAGAAGGTCCCGGTGCAATTTTCTTTTCAGGCGCCTCGGAGGATTATCCGGAATTGAAGAGAAAGAAAGGATACAAACTAGTGGGTTAGAGTGCGAATGGAGTTTGTCATGAAAGGATTAATACCTGGTCCGGGCCAAGTCAGTAACATAGGGAACATGAAGGTCTTTATGGATAAGTTTATTCGTGACAAAGTAAGGAGCGTTGAGGATTTTACGAAGGATTTTGGATTGTAAGGATCGGATGCAGGAAGAATTTGATGGTTTAGTAGAGCCCCAAAGCTTTACTCCGTAAGTCCAGATTGGTCTTATAATAGTCATGTAGCATAGAGCCTTTTGTAGTTCAGAGGAAGGTTTGATCGTTTGTCTAGTAAGTGTTGAAGTAGCCTAAAGCGGCGAGCAGTTTCTTGTCGTTTCAGTCTAGTATGTGGATTCCAAGTTGGGCGTTTGTCAAGAAGAAGTCCTAGGTATCGGATCTTTTCAACAGGAACTAGTTGAGTGTTATTAAAGGATACTTTAGGGCAGGAAGTTAAAGGTTTACGGCGAAGGGTACAGGTTATTTGATGGGAATTGTTGGAATTTATCTTTATTCTGCAGTTCTGACACCATACTTCTAGGTCTTTGATGTGGGCTTGAAGGGTATTTTAAGCAACAAATGGATCTTTGTGAACTGATAACACGCAGGTGTCATCAACATAGGTAGAAAGGAAAGTGTTAGGATGGGTTGGGATATCAGCTGTATATACTGTGTATAAAATGCGTCCTAGGACACTGCCTTGAGGAAAACCAGCAGTCTGTGTAAAAAGGGATGAATAGGAACTATTGTGATTATTTTTGAAGGTTCTATCAGAGAGGTAGGATCGAAGAATCAGGAAATATGTGGGAGGAAGGAATTTACGGAGTTTGTACAACAGTCCTGGGTACCAGACTCTATCAAAGGCCAAGTCTATTTAAGGTAAAAAACGTCATCATCATCATAGTCCATTCCTCATCTATCCTCCGCCAGTTCTTTCTTCCATGCCTATCCTTGTCCTCACATTCCCTGTCTCCATTTCCCAAAAGTACCGGTACTCCTCTAGATCTTCTTCCGTCAACCTTTATCCTCGTCTGGCCTGGCGATGTTTTCCCATTCTCAAAATATCTCCAAAACAGTTTAGACAGAGTTCTTTAATAACTTTGAATTTAACTGAGGAACCTCATTTGTGGAGCTTGTATTTTACCTCTATGTTTGGTGCATATGAATCTGAGGAATGAGTAAATGTGGGCACAGAAATGTTGATCTAAACACCTTTAATTAGGTGTCCTTAGTTACTGTTTAGGTGAAGGGTGATTTTTCTGCTGCGTTCACTCGCTTAATCTTATTGTCGACGATTCCGATGATAGCGGATATATTTTACATTAGTATTTTTAGGGTTAATCTACATTATGTTTTTTTTTTTATTCAGCTTTCTTAAAGAAATTTTTTGTTGCGGATTAAGTCCCTCGTTGTTGGCCAGGGCAACTATGTCATTCGTGAAAGCCATCAAGATATGGATATATATCAACTAAGTATATATTGGATTTCTCTTTGGGTCTTGGCCTGAGATACGTTGAAATCCAAAACTAGTATAAACTATATATACGAGGAGACATGGTTGTTCAATGTAAGCGCTAGGTAAAAGGTTGTTCCCAGATTTTTAATGTTAGTATATAATTGTATAATAGGGGTACTCACTACGTTTGCTATAGCATGCTATTTGTGATATTGTGCTATTGTGCTAAACCCATCAATTTTATACAGGAAATAACTGTAGAAACTTTACGGGTTTAGCAAAATAACACAAATAGCATGCTATAGCAAACGTAGTGAGTACCCCTAATGATTATTGTTTAGTATATATTGCTATATATTCGAATTGACCAGTCAGATACCATTTCACTTGATTATCTTTTACAAGCTAAGGGACATTAAAGATTACGCAGCCGAAGTTGAACGCTTCGGACTTGACTATAATGTCATCCAAGTTGATAATTGGAGGAATGGAGTTTGGAGCTTTAGCTATTAGCGCTCTCCTATCGATGCCCAGGTAATGGCCAGCTAAGGCAACCAATTAAAAGTTGTTGCTCGCTTTTATAATTGTTTTTCCTTCTCGAATTATCCGGTTTTGCCACCATAGAGTTACCTTAGAGTCGCTGAAGAATTTTACAACTTAGAATTGGAAAAATTTTATCAATTTGATAAAAAAAAAAAACTCTCTTCCATTTGAAACGTCACCTCTTAAATAGATGATTTGTTTGATTTATGAGAAAAAAAACCCGTAACCCAATCTTAATTAAGTGAGTTAGTAACGTGTTTTTCCTTTACATTAAAACAGTAAGTACTTTATGATATTGAAAAGTTTGAGACCATGGATTATATTTTCCAAATATCTCTACACTATCAAAACTTTTTGAAAACAGATAAATAAGCTATGTAATTTTAAAAAAAATTAAATATACGTTTAAGGGTCCCTTGAGTACAAATCATCACACATCATTAAATGGTCAATGTTTGCAGTAAGTCCAGCACGAAAACAACAATTCTTAGAAAATCGAAACTTCATATTTGAAAAAAAAGAATATATCTGGGGTAGATCTTTTCCCCCAAAACCAATTAACCAAAAGAGCCGCTTCATAGCACGCAATTTATACATGTTTACTCTATTTTTTTTTCAAAAATTACACTAACGGTTTTGATCAAATTCGCTATATAGAAGTATTTAAATGACCTTTTATATCTTAAGGGTTTTATTCTTAAATGCTAATTTAAAAAAAATCTATTTCTCTAAAGTACCTTTCAAAATCGTAAATACCAACTACTACAACACTTAATTGACGAACGATTTAAATTTCCACTCTTCTACACACAGCATTCTAGATTACAAAATTTTGGATATTCGGAACAGTCTGGTAATAAATATTTACCCAATGTTAGATAATATAAAAATGGAAAAGACATTAACGATAACTTAACATTTATGAGATAAAAAACAAAACAAAACTCTCATCATTTTAAGAAAATAAGACTTATTGTTTTAAATATATGGGTATTGTAAAAGATACTTCTACTTTAGGAACACTTAACTTATCACTCTTTCGTAAACTGAATATGTGTCTTATAACTTTGTCTTATCCATGATGGTTTTCAATTTGAGTTAAATATCATAAAACTAACCTTATTCAGGTTTTGAAAACAATAAACCTCTTATTTTTAGCACACACAAAAAAAAAATTGTTTTTGAATACTAATTCTCACCTAAAGCCTAAATATAACAATAAAAACTATAATAAAAACTCCACCAATTTTCGGTTTTTAACCTAAAATAAATAAATCTTAGACAAATACAATAAAACCAAACATACGCCAAGCCTGTTCGTAAAGCTTCCTCATAACATCATCCAAAAACGATTGTCTGAGATAGCGAAAATAAAAGTTACTTTAATTTATTTCGATTTCGTAACCATTAGCAGTAGAAATTACTTTATCAAATTTATGTATATTACCAAGTGGACCAAGGGAGACTGAACAAGAGGATCTTTGACCGAATCCGTGAATACAAGAGCGTGGGAGGATATATAAGGCAAATGAGAGAGGAGAAGGACAAAATAAAAATAACGGACAAGACTGCCTACACAGAGAGCAATATGCAAAGAAATTGAAAGAGATCAGGGTTCTTGCGGGAAATAAAGTAAAACAGAAAGGTAACGCGTGATCGGAGGAAAGGAAGCAAAAACACGCAGAAATGATGAGTAGGTACTAGGAGGAGAGAAAGGCGAATATGAAGATGCAAAAAAAAAAAATGATATTCGCGTGGTCTAAAAGGACGTTTCGTGAAAAAAAAAAAAAATATATATAAAAAAAAAAAAAAATAATATATATATATATATATATATATATATATATATATATATATATATATATATATATATATATATATACATACATATATATACACATATTTCGCAAACAACAATTAATCTTATTTTCTTTAAAGACGAAAAAGAATGAAAATTTAAATTTTATTACTGCATTATTCATTGGAAATAAATAATTCATGGATATTAAGTTATTCATGGGAATGGAATTCAATAGAAAAAACAAATGATAAAATGGTGTATAAATTATTCAATAAACGGATGGCAAATAAGGATAGAAATAATTTATGTTATTAAACATTACAAATTTATTCCTAATTCAATACGCTTAAATAAAAAAAATGTTTTTAAGCTTCATTTTGAAACCGAAAGGTTTAGATGACATATTAAAAAAAAAAAAAAAAAGAAGGTAATTATTAAATGATCAATTAAGAATCGATAGTTGGTATTATGGTTATTAAATATTTGTTAATGATTTATTCAAATTTACAACTGCATTAATACGAATCAATCAGCAAATGACCTGTATGATTATAAAAGATTACAAAGTATTGAGAAGAAAATACCCATTGGTGAATAGTCAATGTCTTATTTAAGTCAAAAGGTCTCTTGGCCATCTTCTTTTCAAACCTCTCGGAATTTAATAGAAAATACATAGAGAATAAAGGTTACGGACAAGTGGGTTTGTATAGGCAAGGAGTTAGGAATCAAATAATCCATTTCCGGCTAAATCTGCAACTAAGAGAATACTGAAATGTTTACGGATGGTTTTATAGGTAAAAAAATGAGAGACATTCAGGATTAGATGTGGGAAATTTTTCCTCGGCTTTTATATATATATATATATATATATATATATATATATATATATATATATATATATATATATATATATATATATGTGTGTGTGTGTGTGTGTGTGTCATATGTCCAATTTATGTTCCCGTTGCTAGACTATTAATAAGACATTAATAATTTGGATTTATAAAACCATGAAAGGTTTTTTAGCCGACGAAAACATTTATGGAAACATTCAGAAATAGATTGAATAATATATCAAACAATTTTCATCTACAAAAATCACCCAAATTTATGCTCGTTTTGCAATTCAGCAGTACTACCTTTTTTACTTTCGCTTACCTAAACATGGAATATATAGTAAAAGAAAGTATTACGATCTTAAACATTTTCGGATACAAGTTTTCACCGAAAATACACGTTTTAGGGTCTCCTGAGTCCAAATGACCAGGTCCCGCAAAAAGGTCTGTTGTGTGTGTGTGTGGTAACTCCAGCGCAAAAACAAAAAGGGAACTGAAATTTCATATTTAAGACAACTATACGCCCGATATGTTACAGCAACTTTTCGAATTGAATTTAAGAAGAATTGAAATTAAACGTTGGACAGGATTTGTGTCGAAAGGTGTAGGTAAATGTGGCTTTGGAGATTTAGCGATGCTGCTTCAGGACTAGAATTGGATGATAAAATGGCGGTGTCATTAGCAAATGCTGCAAGAAAGGTATCAGGATCAGTAGGGATATCGGCAGTGTAGAGGATGTAGAGGACGGATCCCAAGACGCTACCTTGAGGAACAGTGACCTCAACAAAATAATGTTTGGAAAATTCTGAACCACAGCGAACTCAGAAGGAGCGGTTTGATAGATAGAATCGGAGGACTAGGTATAAGGTTTGGGTTCCAGTTTTGAGCTTAAAGTGCGATCCCGTGTGCCACACCTGGTCAGAAGCTCAGGCTATGTACAGAAAGGCGCCCGAACAATACACCTTGCACTCAAGAGCGGAGGAAATGTGGTCGACAACTCGTTTTTTCTTTTTTTCAACTCCTTGCTGAACCGTGGAATGTAGGGGACGAAAACCAAACTCATGTGAAGGCAAATTTTGAAATATGGCTAGGATTCGTTTTAATAAGAGCTTTTCAAAATTTTTAGAGAGGATCGGAAGTAGTAGGCTAACAGGTCTGTAAGATGACGTGCTGTTGGAAGGTTTGCCTGGTTTTAAGAAAAGGATGATAGTAAGGTGTTTCCATAAGAGAGGGAAGTAGGTAGTCCGTAGGATACAGTTATAGAGAAAAGTAAGGAATGTAATGTCTTTGGGTGGATGTTGTCTTAAGAACTGAGGAGTAAGGAGATTTTATGAAGAGGATATACAGAGAGCAAGCTTTTTAAGAAGATATTTAACCGCAGAGAGAATAATTGCTTTAGGTGTTAAGGAGAGTGGTATAGGTGATATAAGGAACTCTTCTACTGTTGCAGTATGAGTTGGATTGAAATCAGGAAGAAGAGTGATTTAAATCTATAATTAAAATATTAGTTAAAAATATAAAAAAATGAACGAAAATATTAATAAGTCAGTACTTTTCAGTAAGTAAACACATCCGTCTAACATAAGACGTTTCTTTATTTTATTTTTTATTCTTTTAATGTCACATTTGAATCAACCACTATAGTGGTTAAAAAATGAGCCTATACAAAGACAGCGATCAATTTCTATCGAATATTCTTTCAAATTAAAATTATATATATATATATTTAATTAATTACTCTAGTCTAATAATTTACCACAATTTATTATTCACAAGCATTTCTAATATATATATATATTATATAATTAATTAGTCTAGTCTACATAATTTACCTCAATTTATTATTCACAAGCATTTCTAATCAATTCTTTAAACTTTTTTTCAGGGAGTTCTTCTACAATGACTTATTACATGTAAGTAAATTCGCAGCCTAATTAACTATTGAAAGAAGGAATCAGATAAATATTTGATTAACAATCAATTATTCGATTAAATTAGTCAATGGTTTAGATAATTTTGTTTAGTTAGAAAAAAAGATGTCTTATCTAGATTCACTTGATGCTTGGTTTTTATTTTTAACTGAATATAAGAAATTTCTCATGAAAACAACTTTTACAAGTTAATTTTTCCCTTCCATGTTGATTTAGGTTAATTTAAATTTACTGTAGAATAAGAAATATACTATTCTAAACATGTTAGTTATTATTCATCGGCTATAACTTCATTCACATCTTTTGGCATCACAAACAGATGCACAACAAGTGTAAATCTGCAACTGACTTATTTTAATTTCAATAAACGTTATATCTATCTATTTTACCCAAACCTTAGTGGTGTGGAATAATTAGTTGTTTTTTTTATAATTTCCTTAACCATATCATAGCATTTAGGAGATATCTCCTCTTTCTTTCCTATTTTTTTTAGGTAGTGTTTAATTTTTCTTTTTATAAGGGGCATAGTCCCAGAATAAAGTTTTTTTTTATAATTTATTTATTATTTAATAAACAATAATTTAATCCTATTGCTATTTTGTTTAATGTAAGATAACTTCATATATGCAATTTTATAATTTCGATTTCGTTAAAAAATTCTCAAATCTGTACTAAAAGGGAGTTAAGTGAATTTTGTGTGTTGCTCCTACCAGATTTTTTATTTTATTTCTCTATTATTCGTTTCAAAGGCTGCATTGAAAATAAGCTACTCAAATTTCATGAAAATTATTTTCATCGCTAACTAGCTGCTGCCTCCTGAATCTCAAGCAACTCTTCTACTGTAATTGCCACAAGAAAGCGGAGGGGCGTGGAAAGGAGGGAGCGTGATAAAGAAAAATAAGATCAAATTGAATTAGATTTATTGTCGGGCTGGTGGCCTACAATACTGGCTCAGCGTTTTCGGTAATGATGGCGCCCTGTTAATCCTGGGCCACCGCTCCCCTACGTGCCCCACCATCTCTTCCCCCTCCGTTAGTGACCATTGAGGAGTTCAGGGAGGGAGGGAGTGGTGGCGGGGGGCTGCCAACTTCCTCTCAGCTCCAGGTCGGTCCGTAATCTTAAGGAAGGATAATCAGAATACAGAGTTGTGGAGTAGTTCGATAGACCTCAAATAATGGTCACTGTCTTTGGAACTGGTTGGAAATGGTGTTTCCATAAAAAAGTGATTAAATAAAAAGCAGTCATTTGTCGATGTAACATATGACTCACACACAAGAAGTTACCGGCTACTAAACCAATTATTTGACGGATGATCCAATCCTCCACAGAAATCCGAAAACACGAATGCTATTGGCACCAATGAAATCATACATTTGCAACACTCAATAAAAAAATCTCCAAAATCAAAAATCCCCGCATTTAAAAAAGAATGCTGATTACAAACACAAAAATTACAAGAGTATTGTCTGCACAACGGCTGTAGTTTGGGAGCAAAGTATGAAGGCAGGCTGCAAGAGTACTTAGCACCCCAGGTTATCCGCTTTGAATGACTTCTACGGACCAAGCTCTTAAACAATCACCTAATACAGGGCGGAAGGAATAAGAATTCTCAGAGGAATAAAAGCAATGAATAGGTCGATCAGATTCCAATCTGCTTCTAGTGAATACAGAGGGATCGGAAACCCTGAAAACGACAAAGAATATTATGTTATTCAAGATCCAATGTATGTTTTGTTGAACTTAGCAACTTATAAAATGGGCATGTAAAATTGAGACGTTGATTTCCAAAAGGTACTATATCCAGTTTAGACAATTTTTACAGAAAACGCAAAAATATGTCATTTATTTATTATTAGGAACAATTTACAAGTTACCAACTTATTTTTCCAAATTATTGCACTTTTCCTATGACTTTTTAACAATATAATATGGATATAGTACTTTTTGGAATGTAACGTGGATATAGTACTTTTTAGAAAGAATTGAAAAGGATATAGTACTTTTTGAAAGAATATAACGCGCGATAAGTTGGTAACCATCACTATAACCTTCCTAATACAACATTACCGATAACTAACGTCTTTATATTATTAATTACAAGTTATGTATGGAAAATATACATAACTTGTAATTAATAATTATTCTCCCTCTGAGAAATATCTCTCTTTGTTTGTTAATTACATTGATCATCTATTCTTCATAAAGAAATAAAATATTTAGAAGACAATTTATCTATTTATGGCACTATAATAAGAAAGTATGTAATTATGAAGTTTGTTTTGAACTAGTATTTACTATTTGTGTGAATTTAAGAAATTTATCTATATTATTAACTACGTTTAAACAATATTTAACTATAGAGACCGATTAATAAATAACTTATGACCTTTTATTTTACATAAAAAAATCTACTATTGAGTTCGATCAGGCACGATTTTTTTCTCGTGAAATGCTGAAAGTTCGTGAAATGCTAATTCCAACTATTTGCTGAATCAAATACCATTATTCTATTAAAATGGGAGTTTTTAAAATTTGTTTAACTAAATCTATGTTGCTGCAAGAAAAAAAGACTTAATATAATTGACAACCTAGAAGAATCAAAGCGAAGCAACTAAGTTGTTCAAAACAGCCTAAAAACTGATTATTAGTTTAAAACTATTGATCGAAATAATAGAATTGATTCAAGACTTGCTAAATGAACCAAACAAAATAAAGAAAACAATAAATTAATGGTAATGTATTACAGAATTAGGTGCTTCTGCTGTATAGAAGGAAATATAGTACCTTTTGGAATGAAATGCAATTTTTAAATATGGTTTTAACGGATTTTTTAGATAAGATCTGATGACGGATCTAGATAAAGCTAAACCATTAGAACAGAAATTCGTCAAAATATCAATTTCTAAAAAAATGCCCTTTAGTACCTTTTAAAATTCAACGTCTCAACTGTTGGTAGAAACTGTGAATATAAAGCAGTAGCAGCGCGCTGGACTACTCGGCAGAAGATTGGCAGTTAGAATCCAAGTTCCATGAGGGTGACTTTTCAAGCTAAATAATTAAAAGAGGATTCACTACTCACTATTCGCCCAGGAATGTGAGGCCCTTCGTAAATACTATATAGGCCCAATGAGCAATGGCTTAACCCTATAAATATCGTAAGGAGAGGTGGACCTACCATTTAGTTTTAATTATTGTATCTATAAATGTATTAAATACATTACATGTAGATAAAGCATCCATCGGTAGCGATAAAAAAACAATTTTATCATTTTCAAAGATCCCAAGCCTTTCAAACGCCTTGAAGGATTTTCAGGATTTAAACCAAGTGGTTGGGAATGGGAATGGAGTTTGCAATGGAAGTGATGGTATCTTGACCTCCTAGAACGCAACACGGATATGGTCTGCGCTTTAAAATTATATTAGTAAGTTAATTGTAATTTAAATTTAAAGAGAATGCTGTACGACAGTTGTAGAAACCAGATTTTTAATGTTCGTTACAGCAGTTCTAGCAGAGGAAAAACATGTTTTTTTTTGTTTTTTTATTTATTTAAAGAAATTTACAACTGTATTAAATAAATACAACAAGTAAATAGGCTTTATATATGATTAGTACACATGGTAGTCCTGAGAAGAAACTACCCATTGGTAGCACTTCAATGTCTTATGTTAGAAGGTCTTTTGGCCATCTTCTTTTAAGGCGCTTCGGTGGGTTGTCGGGAATAGATATGGAGGAGAGATCACGGATAAGCGGGTTTGAGTGGGCAGGGAGTTTGGAAAGAAAAGAGGTATATCTGTAACGGGCCAAGTCTTCAACTAATGGGATATTTAGGTCTTTAAGGATGATTTTATTAGTAACAAAGTAAGGAGCATTGAGGATTTTGGACTGCAAGGATTGGATGCGAGAGGAATTCGATGGTTTAGTAGACCCCCATAGCTCAATGCCATAGGTCCAAATAGGCCTGATAATTGTGATATAAATGAGTTTTTTGTAGTAAGTAGGAAGTTTTGAGCGTTTGTCAAGTAAGTGTTGTAGTAATCTGTATCTACGGGCAGTTTCCTGTCGTTTCAGTCTAGTATGAGGATTCCATGTTAGGCGTTTGTCGAGGTGGAGTCCTAAGTACCGAATCTGTTCAACAGGAGTAAGTAGGATATTGTTAAAGGATACGGTGGGGCAGGTAGTCATAGGCTTACGACGTAGAGTGAAGGTGATTTGATGGGATTTATTAGGATTTATTTTGATTCTCCAGTTTTGACACCATTCTTCAGTGGCTGATAGATGGTTCTATAGGATTTGTGATGCAGTAACAGGATCATTTATTCACAGATAACACACATGTGTCATCGGCGTAAGAAGTAAGGATAGTGCTAGGATGGGAGGGAATATCAGCTCTATACACCGTGTAAAGGATCGGACCCAGGGAAAAAGCATGAAAAAAAACTGTTTATTTGATAACCGTTATATTTATATAATTTAGATTCTTAATTTTGTGGTACGTATAAAACGAATAAATCGGAATGTATAATATGAATAGTAGAGGATTTTTAAAATAAAATGATATTGATTAAAACATTAATAAGATAGTATTTCAAAGGTAGAAATGAAATGGGGTAGTATTATATCTTTTAGTTTCATATTTATACCTGGTTTTCGCAACGTTAATTATGTGCCCGTCCTTTATTCATTAAACTTCGTTATTTGTCAAAATATTTAATTATAACTTCAAAAAGGTAAATTAACATCGAGAAAGTAATGCCCAAGATCTTTGTCCCCGATTTCTTGGGATCCATGATCTTTGATTTTGTAAAACCTATTTAATAATTATTATAATAATTTTTAGTTATAGAGGTAGATAGTAGGGATGCTTTATTTCTTCCAATTCTTATAAATTACAAATTCAACGTTTCGGGATCTCACTCACATCATATCATATAAAAAAAAAATTATAAGCTAGGTGTTCCTTATTAACAACATTAAAAAAAATATTGTACATATAAGTATGTATAAGGGATACCTGGCTTATAATATTTTTTTTTTTTATAAAACGTTTTAATAATTCACTTCACTATAGTTGTTTTTTAATTTAATTTGTTATAGTTAATTTTACTTGTAGAGTCCTGATAATGGGAGTGAGATCCCGAAACGTTGAATTGGTGATTTAATAAAAAATTAAGAATTCGGAAGAAATACATCAGCCCTAATATCTACATCTAATATTATGCTAGGTCTTCCGTTGGTAGGAATATATTGATATAATTTTTAGTTCTTTATATTGGAACAATTTGTTTTAATGGAACTATAGTGATGTGTTCAAATTGTTTATAGGATCCAGAAGATGTTTTAAATACCCCAAAACCTTAACAAATCATTGTCATTTTAATTTAATGTTTTTTTGAAGAAAAATAGAACTAGCCCATTTATGTTCTACCTCGGAAATATAGTAATTCTTTCCGGATAGTAAAAATAAAATAATAGCGTATAGTATTTATAGTAGTAGTAGCTTGGTATTTCAAGTAATAAATACCTCAAGATGAGGCAACGCCTTGAATAAATCTAATGATATAATTATTATCGCTAACAAATTTAATAAACCAGAAAGTTCCATTGATTTAATTCATAATATCATCTAAATAATTATTTGAAGAAGACCTTCCTAAATAAAATAATGATTAATTAGTAATTATTTCTAAACGTTAATGCAATTAATTATGAAGGGTGCAGATGATTTCTGCTAATGAATTGCCAATATCACAAATCAAAGCATAACAAACACAAACGCAACTTAATTAAATTTTAATGTGACAGCTAAATATTTTCCTCATAAGTTAAACATGTCTCCAACAGGAATATACAATGCGTGCAATTTGGCACTAATTTATAAATACTTTACCTAAATGCAATTATGGATACTCAATTACAGCGAACGAGATTGCAACAGAAGTCCGTATTGAATCCACATCCCATTATTAAAAGCTTTTTTCATTTAATATATAGTAAAAAACAGTAACGGTATAAAATTTCTTTTTTTTCCATTTTTTTTGACCCAGTTGAATTTTATCATATTTGATTAAAATTTAATCCAATTTCATTAAAATTTATTTTCGAGCTTTTAAATTAAACGTTCATAACGGATATCCCCA
This sequence comes from Piezodorus guildinii, assembly GCA_023052935.1. Classification (NCBI taxonomy): domain Eukaryota; kingdom Metazoa; phylum Arthropoda; class Insecta; order Hemiptera; family Pentatomidae; genus Piezodorus; species Piezodorus guildinii. Next base: position 111,026,601 of record CM041295.1, read on the forward strand.
TGTTAGATTAAAACTCCAATTAATTCAAGCGAATTCAATAAAAAAAATATAAATACATTTATGATAGAAAACTTTTATATTAACGAATAAAAGTATTAATATATATTATTATTATGTATTAATACATATATTAAAAACAGAAGAAGAGGTTTTTCAATTGAGACGTTTTGATTTCCGAAAGGTACTTAGAGACAGTCTTTATGAAATTGATATTTTGACATATATGCATTCTCATTATTTAGTTTTGTCTAAATCATTGAATGTATTAATTTCATATTCAATTTCGTTAAAAAATCATTCTAAAACATTTCATTCCATAACTTTAAAATAGTTTTTAATATAGCAAGAAAACTATTCCATTCATTATTTGCGAAATAAAACAAACAAGGTGGTTTAATAATATAGTAATGAGAGATTCCTGCACTTCCTGTAAAATATCCTAGATTGGATATTTGGACTCAACGTCTCAATTCTTGAAAAATTTTCAGGAACATTAGTTTCAATTAAAAATGTATTTATTTAATGATAATTAACAAGTCAATTGAGGTTTAATAATTCTCGTCGTAAGCCAATGACATCCTGCCCAACAGTGTCCTTTAATTTTATTCCGCTTGTCTCGGTTGAACATGAATTGATTCCCTATCTAGGACTCCTACTTGAAAACGTGTAACTTGGAATCCGCACACAAGACTGAAACGACAAGAATCTGCTCGCCGCTTTCGCATACTTCAATACATATGGACAGGCGCTCTAACCTTCCACTTAACTACAAACAGCTCATCTATATCAGCATCATATATCTGGACGTACGGAGTTGAGCTTTGGGGCTCAACTTAACCATCAAATTCTTCCCGCATTAAATCCTTACAATCTATAATGCTACGAAAAATCCTTAATGCTCCTTACTTTGTCGCCAACAAACTCATCCATAAAGACTTTAATGTTCCACATGTTGCTGATTTGGCCCGTACAAGGTATCAATCCTTCCATGACAAACTCCACTCCCACTTTAATCCACTAGTTTCCAGCCTTACTTCCTCTTCGATTCCTGACAATCCTCCGAGGCGTAAAGAAGATGCCTCTATGCCTTAAGACCTTCTAGTTTATATTACCTAGTGGAGTGCTGCCAATGGGCATATTCTCCTCATGTCTTTTCATGTATATTATCTATCTATCTATCTATCTATCTATCTATCTATCTATCTATCTATCTATATATATATATATATATATATATATATATATATATATATATATATATATATATATATATATATATATATATATATATTATCCGCTAATTTACTTGATGTATTAATTTTAATTAATTAAGTAGTTGTAATTTTCAATAAAGAAATAAAAATTAAAGAAAAAGTTTAATAATTCAAGTAAGAAACAAGGAAACAAAATTAATACTACTATTACCCACCTAAATTTGTGATTATTTTATTTGTTAACTTTATAAGTTTAGCTTTCGCTTGCCTATATATGAAATAAATAGTAAGAGAAAGTATTGCGATCGTGAATATTTTCGAATTCCAGTTTTCAAATATACGTTTAAGGGTCCCCTGAATCCAAATATATTTTTTAAAAATCATTAATACTATAATAGATTCAATTATTGCTATTTTGATGTTGTGCTTAAATCAAAATTATTTTTGAACGAAGAGAAAAAAATTTCTTAGTTTGAAAAATTCTATAAAATAATAAAAAATAAATCATCTAATTTTTTTTTTTATAGTCTATTTGTAACAAATGTTCTATTATGAGGTCATTTTTAATATAAGTCCTTAAGTATTTATTTCTAGATACGGAGTGAGCTGGACATAGCAACAAAAAAATGGCATAGATCTTTGAATTCGCCTAAATTACAACTATCTATCTAAATAACTATTTTAGGATTCATAAAAGGTCACTTTTATTTTGTTTGGTTGACACATTCTTAGTTGATTTATTAATCTGTTTTTTTATTGTTCTCTTTATTTCAAAATAATATTCCCCCATTTTTTTATTTAGAAACAATTCTTTATTGAGCAATTTCACAATCTGTCCAATTTAGGACATTTTTAATAGTGATTAAGAAAAACATTCATACTACATTCACACGATATATACAAAATAATAATAATAATATAATATACATATATACAAAACAAAATCAATAAAAATATATACAAAAGTCACTCATACCTATATACAATTCACAAGCATACAGCACGTGAGTGGAGAATCTAGCCAATGCTAGAACTCCAATTCCCCCATTTTTAAGCTGCTAATTTTCCTAAAATTGGGATTAAACTTTGAATGTAAAATAGCTTGAATATATTATTTATTAGAATACATGTTTTGTTTTTTTATCAAAACTCACTGTAATTAACTCTTTAACCTTTCTTTCAACTCTGTATCATTCAGCTTTATTTGAAAATTCTCAAATTGGTTTTGCCAACCGAGGTAAGTAAAAGTTGTGTTGCACCCACCAGATTTATTTTATATTTTTATTGTTCGGTCAGCAATATACAATTGTGTTTAGGTGACCTTTCGAGATCATAATGTTCTTGTACAATATATATACCGTTACAGTAAAAAAAAGAAGATATATCTTAAACACCAGATGTCCTCTCACTATCATATCATCAATGTCATTTGCTAATTATTGTATGTTAATTTTAATATTCTGTTGTTGTTTTTTGAGTGATTTAGCAAGAATCTGAGAACGATAAAGTCTCGTAACGTTACCTGACACAATTGTATATTTATTAATTGATCCTCGAAACCTATAGAAAACTAAAAGTAGTATCAACAGTCAAGAACTAACAACATTATGCAATTATTAAAGATAGTTGAATAATTTATTTAAGTTCGATTTAACGATATAAAAAAAAACTTTAAATTATTATTAAATATGCTTTTATTTATTTGTATAGTTAATTTTTATTTTCATTCAAAATATGGATATTCGATATAACAAAAATTAAAGCAGGAATACCCTAAAATCTGATTACCGCCTTCATATCGGAAAATAAAGAATATTAAAGGAATGATTTTTTTCTCCAGCAATTTCCATGTTCTGCAAAGAAGGGCATATTTTACTGAAGTCCGGCTGGAACAAAGAATAATCTCTCATCAAAATAAGGCTTTGTCTTATCAAAGAGGTAGGCTCTCTTCATTTCGAATAAGAAAGTCTTTGAAAGCCTTTATAATCCCTTGGAAAAATCATTTTTGTCATCTACAGTTGGGATTTTAATAGGTCTGATTAATGGAGAATATCATAGCTTTAGAACCAATTAAATATTTATAATTTTTACTAAAATATGTATGTAATATATCGCTATCGTGAATTGTTTTAATATCCGGTTTTCAACGAAATAAAATACGTTTTAAACTTTCCAGTGTCTCCACAAATGGTCGTTAAGTGTCTCATTGTATCTGCTAAGCTCAGCTTACCATCATGAGTCCCGTCATCTTAATTTTGCTCTTCCGACTCGTCTTATTAATGTAGCTCTTTCGCAAGTACGACTTGTACAGGTTAATCTTGGCCCTGTTTGAGAGAAACCCACAACTGAAATATTTGTTGAGGCCATATTAGCAGCGATCCTTTTGTCAATCTCTTGCGAGGTTTTGTTTCAAGCGTTCACTTTAGTTCCAAGGTACGTGAAGCTAATCACCCACTCAGACTTATGTGGACCAGCATCAAATGTGTCATTTTCTGCTCTGCATTCGCCGTATTTTATCTATTTTGCCTTGATCTCGTTGGCAATGAGTTTGATATTCTTTTTGCAACTATTTCCAGATTCAAGGAAAGTTCTGACTTTGTGATAATGTCAAAATCATTGGCATAACCTAGTACCTGGACCATATTGTTGAATAGGGTGACCTGGAGTTGGATGCGTGACTCACGCACACCCTTCGCTCCTGCCAAATCGAACAACAGACAGACGCTTCCTTCCTTTGTTGACGTTTGTTGCAGACGGCACTGATAGGTCTTACTACACAATTTGAGCCCCACATGATCACCCTCACTAATTGTAAACGCTTGTTTAGGACATTCCCCTATTCCTAGGTCTAGTACAACTCTGGTCGGGTTACACTGTCGGAGGCTGATTTAAAATCCACACAGAGGTGGTGAGTAATAATCCTATATTAATTACTCTTCTACAGTAACAATCATAGAGTAAATATTTGATCAATGGAGGATTTACCTCTTCCATACCCGGCTTGGTATTTGTCTATCTCTCTTTCTGCGTGAGGAACATGTTTTTCAAAAATGATGTTTGAGAGCACATTGTAGCTACACGAAAGGAGGACTATGACACGGTTGTTATTGTACTATAGCCGATCCGATTTCTTATGTAATGGTCATATAATTCCTTTTGTCCATTCATCCTGGATTATTTCTTGTTTCAGGATGGTGAGGATGAGATTGATATCACTTAAAACTTGCGTACATATCCCCAACTCGCTACATGCGGGCACTCTAGAATTCTAAGAAACGCTACAGCTTCAGGTTCCAAAACTACCTCAGTATAAACACGCCCTTACTCCTGTATCCATGGTTTCCACGCTACTTATTGCGAATCAATTTCTTGAGTTTAGAATTCTGACGGTGGTAACATAGTTGAGACGGAAGGTTCCAGTGGATAGAGAGAGCACTGGAATGTTGGGTTTGAACCTGCCTGTGCCAGCATAATTATTTGTTCTCTTAAATCGACCCCGTGGTATTGAGACCCTTCTAGTAAAATTTTAAACTTAGGATATAACTAAAGGTAAAGTTAATGATGAGTGGGATCTCGGATGAGTAACCTTCTTGCTGAGCACTCATCGCCTGGACTACCCCAACTCAAGACCCTCCGAGAGGCGCCATTTTATTAAAAAAGTAAAACAAAAGATTTGGTGCGGGCAACACACGACTTTCACTTACCTCCGTTTTTAAAATCGATCAAAGAATTTTTAAATACAGTTAGAGATGAAAATGAGTGAAACCATTAAAAAATTAATTAAATTGGATGTCTATAGAAACATGTGTTTTATTAAAAAATCTATTATATTATTATCTAAAATAATCAGTTAGTTTTATCGGCTTTTCAGCATTCATTACGAACTTTTACAAACATGTGTATAAGTTAATATTTTTTTATCGGGACTTACTCATTTGTACTCAGGGAACCCTAAAATGTGTATTTCCCGTGAAAACTGGAATTCCGAAAATGTTCACGATCACAATACTTCCCCTTACTATATATTTCATATATAGTTAAGTAAAAGTAAAACAAACAGGAAATAAATAAGATAACTCTAGAATTATGTTGTGATAAACAATAATTTCTTGATAACTTAATATGACAGTCAGTGAACTGTCCAAGAGTTTTACTAACACTAGCTTAAATATTGACCGGAATATAGAATGATCCGATTTGATAAGCAAATGATTGTTATAACTCTCCTATTCCAACATTGGTGAGAAGCTACTTTCGAAACTAATTTCAGAAAGTTGGGGCTAAGGAAAGCATTTGGGGAAGTTTGACAAGAGATTTCCCTAAGACATGCCAATATCCTTTCTTCGCCAAGACCGACCTCCCACTGGCCGAAGGAGCAGAAACTTTTGATCGAATTCGCAACTTACATAAAAACTGCTGCTTTAGCCTTAAATCAGTTCTTTAACTGTTTTCCAACAATGGAGCATAAGCCCCGAGAATTCTTCGGATTTTAAATCACGCGGATATTACCACCGCCTAATGAAGGACTTGGTTTTTCTCTCAAAGTAGATCACGATGCATTGCATTGGAAATGATTTGTAAAGCTCTTGTAGAATCGGAAATCAGGCGAGCTATCGATTCAATTGTCCGCTTGGCATCGAAGAGGAGTCTCATTTTCTTAATAAAAACAATTACAACGCTAGAAGTCTCGTTTTTTACTGATTTTCGAGAATGGTGTTAACTATTTAGGTAAATTGACCTAATGACGAAAATTCAGTTTACAGCCGTATTATATCTTTTTTTTTTTTTATTTTGAGTTTATGAGTACAAAATCGACTGAGTAAAAACAAAAATCCCAAAAACCTGTTTTCTGTCGTGAATTTGACTGAGATAGAATAGAAACATGTATTTTATAAAATAATTTATTATATTTTTATCTATGACAGTTTGTTTTATCGGTTTCTCATAACTTTCCGTACACTTTCACAATTTAGGTATGGGATAATATTTTTTCTAAAATGTTTAGCTATCCAACGTTATATTATACATATATATATTATATATTTTACGGTTTTTATGTTTAAAAACCCTAAAATTATATAAAAAATTATGTTTGCTCTTTTCTCCTTTAGTTACTTAATAAATTCGTTCGACTTTAATATTTAGTGGTTTCGATAATTCTAATCAGCCGATATATTTAATTTTATGAAATCTACTAAATTAAAATTAACCAGAGGTGTGAATTTGAATGAAATGTGGATTTGACCCAAAAGAACTCCTTTTTCAATTCGATTCTTCTTAATTGCAGTCCTATTCTTAATTTTTGATATTGAAATTGCAAACCTATTACCAATTATTGTAACTATAAAAGGATTAGGATTAGGAATGATGATTAGGCGTGTAACTATAAAATTAAGAATATCTAAAACATGAATTCTCACAATAACAAGATTTATTTCAGTATTAATTATAGGATTATACCATGAATGAAATAATGGAGTACTAGAATGAGCAAAATAGGGGTTATAGTTTGTATAAAACATTTAATTTGCAATTAAAACATATTGAAATTATTTAAGTTTCCCTCAATTTTAGATATTTTTGTAAAATCTTACGTTTAGTTTCGACCTAAAAATCAGGATAATTTTATCCCTTATCTAAAAAAATTAATTCTTTGAAGCCAAAAATGATGCTTTTCATTGTTAATGAGACAATTGATTATCTTTATATTCCAATTAAAAGATAATGAATAAATCTAAAAAATCTGTGATCACATAAAAATTGTACTGCTGATTTATTGGCAAAATGCACTAAAAACTTGTCAAAACCTGCATTTCCGATAGTTTCTCATAAAAGGGCACAGAATTCAATATAAATGAATGAATGAAGAACCTATAAGACGTAGGAAAACAAATTCAGAAATTATAACAAATTGTAGAAGATAATGTTTCTTTTAAAATCTTTAAAAACTAAAAAAAAATATTTTGCTCTTTTCTTCTTTAGTTTTATATCGAATTCGTTCAACTGATATGTTTGCCCGTTTTTATATCAATACTAAGAAGATGATATGGTTATTTTCCTACAATCTACAAAATTAAAGTTACATAAAAGGAAGAAAATAAAAAGAATTCGGTATTTAAGCAATGTCAAACTATTTCAGTCATAATGAAACGGGACATGATATGAAAGCCCATCAATTTTACATCAATCAATCGTCGAGGCCTTTTGGGGAAAATGTTAAAAAAGGTGCAAAATGCAAATGCAAAATCAGTTTCATACGACCTTTCGTTTTAGCGCTAGACTTACCACACACACAGCGGGACACCTTTTTGCGGGACTGGCCATTTGGATTCAGGGGACCCTAAAAAGTGTATTTCCTTTGAAAACTGGAATTAGAAAATTTTTACGATCGCAATACTTCCCTTACCTACATATTTTATATAAAGTTAGGTGATGGTAAAAATATGCATCTGAAAAATGTTTTACAATGTTTTATTTTAATATATAAAGCGATAGAGAATAAAATTAATAAAATGAAAGATGTAGAGCAGCGTCAGGTGAAGGATTTAGACAGGATAGTCAAGCTTCTACTTGTCATAGGCGCTATTTTTGGTGGTGATTATTGAAAACGGGTCATTCCATGCGAATCCAGACATTTTAGGATCTCAGAATTTCATGAAAATTTGTACCATGTACCCTTCCATGTAATTATGATGTAATACAAAAATTTTAGTATTCTATCTTAACTTTTTTTTTTTTTATTGAAATATATTACAATTTGTTACAAAATGAAGAATAATAATATTGATAAGAGACCACATTCATACTATATATACAGAAAATAATAATAATGGTCAAATAATAATAATAATGGTCAAATCTTAACTAGTTTTTAATTTAGAGCCAACCAAACTTGGGCGTTTTCATAACCCCGGCGCCTTCAAAGACGCTGGCTCACTCAAAGAAATAAAATTGCACTATCGTTATTTTTTAATCAATTATGTTGACACTAGCTACCATTTATAATAATCTTAATAATGGAATTTCATCTGCCTAATATTTAAAAAAAATAATCTATCTAATTGGAAAAATGTAAAATAAACATAAAGGGGAGCCCGTAGCTGAGTGGCTAGCGCGCTAGCCTCTCATGCTACAGGTTCTGAGTTCAAATCCCAGTCCCGACGGGGCTTTTATAAGAATGTAAAAAAAAAAAAAAAAAAAAATGTGGATTCCCTCACAACCTCTCTCCCGGGTATGTGAGACCCGTCAGCCAAAGGGTGGCCGCTCACAAAATTAGTCGTAGTGAGTGATGACCCTACATAAAAACTGCATCATGAAACGTGAGTGTAAACTGGCAGGAGTTTACACCGCGAGGCCCAGGGCCTACAAGGCCTGTCACGCCACTGGGTGATGAAAATAAACATGTGAACATCGTATTCAGAACGTTATAAAATCAATATCTTAAACACAAGGATGATTTATTTTTATAGCATTTAAGATGATATTAGCTAGAAATAACGATAGTTTCCTTCATATAATCTTAATTTGTCATGCAGTTTGATTAAAAAATAACGATAGTACAATTTTATTTCTTTTAATTTTATTTTATTTTCTATAACATCATAACTAAATAGAAGGATACATCGTGCCAAATTTCATGAAAATCTGAGATCCTAAAATTTTTGGATGATTTCGCATGGAATGACCCAAACGCTTTTTAAAAAATAGAGACATCACTTCAATCGACGTCCTATAATCGGATTTGTGTAGAAGGTTTCAAGTTACAAAAATCATAGGAGACAACAGGAAAGGCTAAACTCTTTGAATGTCTGTTTGTCACACAACTTCCCAAGTATAGCCATTTTGCTGTAAGAGTTGTGGACGAAAACATTCTTCCTTAGACTCGAATGGAAAAAACATATCATTCATCTTGGACAACAATAAACTTAATGGTTTAAGTGAACTCACAAAAAAAAAAAAAAAAAAAAGTCGTAGTTGGAAAAATGGGTCATGTCTTTAATCCGTGACATAAAATGCATTTATATATGTAATAGAAACATTTTTTTCTCCTTAAAAAATTGTAGCAAATATTACAGACTTAGATTTATTGTATTTCCAATAATTATTGAAGCAATATTATACCTGACGAACTACCATATAGTCTATTAATCTATTCTTAAAATGTTTTAAAAAAAAAAATCTTTCATGAAAGTGCAATAAAAAATTTGCTCGCATAGTTGTCTTGGATATGAAATTTCAGTTTCATACTTTTCGTTTTAGCGCTAGACAAACCACACAGACTTCGTTTGATTTTTCGTTTTCGTGCTGGACTTTTAACACACACAGACCTTGGTCATGACTTGGCCATTTGGACTCAGGGGTCCTAAAAGGTGTATTTCCGTTGAAAACTGAAAAACATCTTTTGGTGCCCACAGTCAAATAACCAAGTCCCGCAAAAAGATGTGTGGGTGTATAATAAGTCCAGCACAAAAACGAAAAGCCAAACGAAACTGAAAAGCCAACGTTTCACAAAAATCGGCTGAACGGAAGGACTACTTGATGTATTTTACACCTTTTCAAAGGGCTTTTGATCAAACTTGTTATATTGATGTAAAATTAAAACAAATTATTTTTAATATGATGTAGGTTTCATACTGACTCAAATATTCTGACAGGGCTTAAATGCCAATATTTTAAATTATTTTCCTCTAAAGTCTCTTAGTTGAATTCATAAATATCTAATTATTAACAGCTAAATATAAATTTCGAATTTGATAAGCAACTTTATCAAGAGGGAAAAGAGCAAAATTATTATGTAATTTTTGAGCATAATAACATATATGTATAATATACCGTTGAAAAGCTGAAGGTTTTAGAAAAAATGTTATGTTATTGTATATAAAAAACTGTAAAACGTAATGCAAAAACAAAAAACAGGTCACAACCCTATGTGATTATAGATGATAAACATATTGTTGGATTATTAAATCTGAAAATTCAAAAACTTTGGTGCGCACATAACAATATCACAATTCTGCGCCTAACGTAAATAAATTCAATATTCCATTAATATGTGGGTAATGGTGGATCACCAGTAGTCTAAAATTATGTTTTTGGCCAACACCACTATATATTTAATATTGACAACTAGCTATTCTAGAAACCCCTTTTATTCCGTGTGCTAGGATCGTGATTCCTATATTATTTGATCTAAAATCAATGTATTTTTTTTTCAACTTAAATTAGCTTCTAAATTCGTTTTTAACTAGTAAGGATAATATGGCCAAGGGACTTCTAACATCAATTTAGGCATTGGAGTGCTAGCAGTGAGTAGTTGGATTTTTAGTTGGGTTTGTCGGTTTTTAAAAAACAGTTTTAAAAACGGTTTTTTATTAGAAAATACCGGTTTTAAATGTATAAATAACACTTTTTAAAAAAATGGAAATAGACAAGTAGGTAACATATTTTAATATTTTAAAAATATAAATTTTTATCTATATCTTTGTAGTACTAAATGTCAGACGTTTGGGATTATTTAAAAAAAAAAGTATAGAATGATAAGGCCCGTTGTACTTATTGCAATAAAATGCTTATTTGCAAAGAATCAAGCACAAGTAGTCTACATAATCATTTGAAAACAGTGCACGATAAAATAACCGGGAAAAAAAAATCACCAGATGCTGGCCCGAATTCGCCAACAAGTACACAGCCCTGTAGTCTTAACTTTGTGAGAAGGACTAGTTTAGAAGAAATTGTACAAAGCTTGCTGCGTTGGATGGACTATCTATTAATTGCATAACGAATAGCTCATTCATATGAGAATCATTGCAACAACGAAATTATTGTTTACCACAACATAATTCTAGAGTTATGAATCTTATTTATAAGTTTTATGAAACCATAACTGAATTCAATCGTATGAAGAATAAAGGGCAAAATTTTTCTATAACTATACATTAATGGACTCGTAAAGGAAATCGATGATATTTAAATATATTTTCTAATTGTTTTTAATAAGTATCCATTTGTATCTAATAACATTATTTTTTAAAAGAAAATAGTATGGTTATTATAAAAATATGAAAATGTATTGTTTTTATTTATTCGAACCCTTTGCTGAATAACTCGTTTCACTATTGTAAAAATATTTACATCCTTATAGTGAAAATTATGCATAATAAACGAATAATTATTTTTAAAATTATTTAATCCTGTTCAGCTATTATTTCTTTGCTAAACTAAATTGCATAAAGAAATTGTACTTTTAATAAAATTGAACAGTAAATGATCCCAGTCAAAAACTGCTTTTAATCACTCTAAATTTTCTTTTCAATTCTTTTGTTTGAATCACAGAATATTCGAGCAAAAAATTATTATATGAAAATTTGAAACCGGTTTTCTGGGAGAATTACTGCTCGAAAACCGGTTTTATACAATGTCGGTTTTTGTATAAACCCTAATTTCTAGCAATGAGTAGTTGGAGCTCTAGGAATGAATAGTTGGAGTACCAACAATGATTAGCTAGAGTTCTAGAATTGAGTAGTTTGAGTGCTAGCAGTGAGTAGTTGGGGTTCTACCAATGAGTAGTTAAGTCCTAGAAGTGAGTAATTGGAGTGCTAGCAAAGAGTAGTTGGATTTCTAGCAATGAGTAGTTGGAGCTCTAGTAATGAGTAGTTGGAGTGCTAACGATGATTAATTCGAGTGCTAGCAATGAGTAGTTGGAGTGTTAGCAGTGAGTAGTTTTTTTCAAAAGACTATTATCTGTTCAACATCATTTATTTACTTGTTGTGTTGCGTCAATAATTCCATCACATCATCGTGTGTCGACAGATTTTTTAATTCATTTTTACAATCTGTGGATAATAAATAAAAAAATAATATTTATATATGATGGATCTTCCAAAATCGAATAAGTGGCCTGTTAAAGAATATTTCAACGTTAGTGAAATTTCGTAATTTAAATGAATGTGTAATTCGAATGACCTTTTTAATTTTATGAATGAAGATAAGAGATTTACCTTAGAAGAATTTAAAGAATAATGGAGCATGCGAGAAGATAGCAGAAACACATTTTATGAAAATATCTTATGGAGAAAATACTCCCTTCCTCCCATCTCCATGATCAAGAACCATGTAATGACTTTACTTCCAGCTTCATCTACCAAGAAAAATGAAACTTATTTCTCTTTCCTTCGAGTAGCATTTATTAAACCGAAATATAATAACTACATAGAGAACGTAAAAATTGAACAACTGTAAGGAATACTCGGATTAATTAGAATAAAAGTATATTGTGCTATACTTTTTAAAAATATATTCATTTCAATTTAGAACTATATTAGTAAATATAGCAAATTAATTTGAGGAAAATATTAAACGATGACAGGATGCACTAGCGGCGAAACTACACATTGGTCACAATGGTAGAAATATATTCTAAATAGACAGGTAAGACATATTTTCTCAAACGCCCCGGAGGATTATAAGGAAATGAAAAGGTTGCAAGTTTTGAAACTAGTGAGTTAGAGTGAGAATGCAGCTTATGTTGCTTCAAACATACCTTCCAACAAGGACCACAAATGCAACTCAGCCTAAATTGGTGAAACCAAAAACCTCCTCTCATATTTATTTTTATTATAGATTATTCTTATTCTTATTATCTGTTTTAATCAATATTATTATTTAATATTGAAAGAAAAATATATATTTGTCTAAATTAATTTTCTATAATGAGCGTATCCGGCACTATTTATGAGTGAATTATTTGTAAATTATGTATTATCTGTATGTATGTATTCATATATTATGGATGTATTACTTATTATGTATATCATTATTGTCTATTATGTATTATTATTTGTTCATAATGTATTCGTTCATTTTGTATTATTATTATTTGTTTTAGTGTATTATTATCATTTGTTATATTGGTTCATTATTTATTTTAATTAATATTATTATTTAATATTTCAACTAAAACCATAATTGTTTGTTTTTAAAAAACATGTATCTACCTAACTCAGTAGGTATTATAAATCTAAGTGTATCTTATAGTGAGTGTATCTGGCACTGATGACCAAGATGTTTTGTGCCAATAAATAAATCAAAAACCAAAAAAACCAAACCAAAAACCTCCTTGAAGACCGCATCACCCGAAACAAATATTCAATTTACTCAAAAAACTCTAGCGCTTCAAAACGTTTCGAACATTCCTCAACACTCAAACCTTCTTGAACCACCTTCTCTGTATTTTCTTTTTTATTTATTATGTTCTTTTTTCACCACTCATTTCTGTCTCCCCTTTTCCCTATTCATATCTTTTTCCGTTATATATCCTCACATATAATTGTTAGTTTAATATTACATTAATTAAACAAAATAATTCTAATTGTTTCTCATTCCTAATGATTATGTTCTTTTTCGTATACTACCTATGTTACTTACAATGTTCTTTTTATATACTGCCGTCAATTATCACTTCAAAATTGTTCATATTTAGATGATTAATTGTTCACATATTCTTCTTCTTTTAAAATAACTTATTTGCTTATTTTATCTTTATAATTTTCAAATATGCTTATTGAAATATTATCATCTTAATTTCATATTCACTTCAATGCTTTATTATTGTCTTCTTATATCATTTTACATTTAATTTTATGTTTGTTTCCATATTCTATTAATGTCATCAAATTATTATGATGTACCAAACTTATTATTAATTTTCTAATTGCATTGGTAGTTGTCTTGTTTCTCTTAGCCCTGATGAAGGCCCACAATGTCGGCCGGAAACGTCGTCACAATTAAAATAAGTACTTGACCGCACTCCCAAACACCTTCCTCATATATTTCCTCTGACAATTTTAGATCCCTTTTCCCGTAATAAACATCATCTACTAATTGTATTTATACTGAATAATTTTAATAAAGAGAATTTTACCGGAAAGAGGGAAATCTCTGGTACATTTGTAATTAAACCAATTATTTGTATCCTTTCGCATTAAATTTTAGGATTATTATTTTTTTATTACTACATTGATAAAACTATTATTAAAAAATAGAAAGAAATAATTGAGTACGATTTGGAATAAAATCTATGTGTATCGAGTAGCTATTGGATTTCATAAACGCGTTATGTAAAGTACTATAGTGATCTTAGAAGCAATCAGATGGCAGATACAATGAAACGATTAGAATCAAAATAAATAAAAATCTCCGACCACAATTTTTTTTTTTTTTATCTTAAACACATTTATTAATATTTACAACTGTATTAAAATACATTTAGTAATGATAGACAAATGGTAAAGTGACATGAAATACATGGAGAGACACTACCCAACGGCAGATTCCAAAAATCTTCTACACCGGAAGGTCTCGGAGCCATCTTCTTTTCAGATGCATCAGAGGGATATCAGGAATTGAAGAGGAAGAAAGGTGGAAACCAGAAAATTAGAGTGCGAATGTAGATTTTCATGGAATGATTGATACCTGGTTCGGGCTAAATCAGTAACATGTGGAACATTAAGGTCTTTATGGATGAGTTTATTCGTGACATAATAAAGAGCATTGAGGATTTTACGAAGGATTTTGGACTATAATGACCTAGAGTTAGGTGACCTCTACCTTGACCGACTGGTAGGGGTAAACCGTCGTGAGAAAGATTGTGTCTTATCTCGGGGGATCAGGCTTCAACGGCGGTCATTGGATTAATCTATGTAGGCAACATTTGACGGTATCGGGATCGAACCTTGGGGTTCGTCTGTCTACTATTATTATTATTGCTAATAAAAATACATTTTAGCCTAGAGGTGCAGAAAAGATCAGAATGGAAAGCATTGGTTTTTTTTTTTTTTTTTTTTTTATAAACTTCTTTATTCGAATCAAAACACAGACATATTACAGCGCAAGTAGAAGTAACTATCCCACTAAGGCGAGCCCGTTTGTGGGAATGGAGTTCACCTGCGGCAATTCAATAAAAAAACAATAACAAACAGTAACAGTACACAGTATGATACAATACAATACTCAAATAATATAACACAATTTTATAAAGAAACAGTAACACACTATACAGCAAAAAAAAAACTATATAATACATAAGAAATATAAAATGCAATTATAAAGAAACAGTAACACACTACACAGCAAAAACAATATAATACATAAGGAATATTAAATACAATTATAAAGAAAAATTAACACAATATGAAGCAGTAATTGACTAAGCTTAAAAGCTGTAACGAATACATATACATATATACAAGATATAAAATTAAGGCATGCAAATATAAAATCGAATTACATAATTAATAATTAACATCCCTAATTAATACAAAAACAATTATAAGAAACAGTTAAACAGAACACAGAAATAAACTGTAATTGACTAAACCAAAAGCAATAAGGAATACAAATTCATATATTAAAGATATAAAATTAAGGCAAGTAAATACAAGATTGAATTACATGATAAGCAATATAAAGATACATAACAAAATCAAAAGTCAATAAAGAATACATATACTTGTATAACAGGATAAATATCAGAATGAGTGACGGAGGCTGGCATTGACGACATGTCTCTAGCGATGAGTAATTTGGATTCAATAATTCAGCAATTTCCTCCTCACTGAGGGATTTCGCCCACATTTTAACATTGTAGTAATAATTTGAATACTTTGGAGGATTTGTGTGAGAAATTTGAAAATTTGGAGGAATATTGTTGTACACAGTAGCAATGGAATAACAAGTCTGGTGTGTCTTCCAGGTATGCTTTGGTCTTGGCACAACTAAGCTAAAGTAATTTTTCAGTCTCGTAGAAAAACGGTGGTCAATCTTCCCGACTAGCTCATCCCGTCTAAAATACAGCTTCTTCATAATTGAGACCATGTATAAATTTTTTGCAGACATTACATTAAGGTCCTGGAATATATTAATTGATGGGGGTCCTTTATTGATACCCAAAATTACCTTAATAATCTTTCTCTGCACAATCTCAAGTTTTAGATTTACAACTTAGTTTTTTTGTTAAGTTACAATTTAGTTTTTAAATTTCATATTTTCGATTTTTTTCTATATAGAAATATTGAACTGGAGAATCAGATTTAGGATCTGATTATATCACTTAAAAAGTTAAGCCATGTCCGATCACAACTCATTTATCGAGCAAATACCCGAGGTTTTTCTCTCCGGATGAGCATTTGTTCCGCTCCCTATCTTCAGGCTTTTTCGATAAGCCCTTAATAAGGTTAAAGGATTTATGAGGACGCAGCGATGAATGAAAAGCTTCTAGGGAACGGGATTTCTTATTTTCCAGGATTAAGCCATCTTTATGATGAGGCAGCCATCTTTATTGGTTTCATCAAAGCAGTACGAGGCAACAATTTCGGGATCCTTAAATGACGATTATACACAATTTAATTGATTGATGCACATTAAATAATATTACAAGACTTATATATTTCACCTGATATACGATTTTAATATAATAAGGAGTCTCCAGGAGTTAACAATTTAAAAATACCAGGTGCAGGCATCACATCGCTCCCTTTATGAAATCCATTTTTATGTTTTGATATCCTTGTATATATTGATGATATTCTTTTTTTCCTTTGAAAGGTGAAGGCGTTTGTTGTAAAAACCTCTTTTCAACTTACTTATTTATAGTTCAAGCTAAAATATCTGTTATTATACATCTATCAGAAAATAATATAAAATAAACTTTGTACGGTTTACATGTTCCAAAAAAAAAAAAAAGTTAAATATTTTATTAGTAGTTAGAGTGGCACTAAAGGATACCTGAGCCCTTAAAGTGGGACAATATATAGAGACACTATCCCGACAAATATTAGATTTTAAGATGGCGGTGCTTTTAAGCCGAGTAAGGGGGGAAATATATGTGTATATAGTGCAACAATTTCTCAAAATATAGCCAAGTTGTTTTGTTTTTTAATTTTTTAATATACTTGATTTTTTTTTGTAGTTCCTTTCTTCTGTAATATACTAGATATTACTTATTATCACATTAATGTAGATAATATGGTTTACTGAAAATTTAAAAAAATATATGAATTTTTATAAAAAAATAAGTAAAAAATAAAAAAATTTGTTGCTCTTGTTTTTTTTTAATTTTAAAGGCACAAACATCACGGTACTAAGGTCCAGATATGTCCATTTAAGAAAATTATTATTATTAAAACGATCAATTATAAAAATAAATAAAACAATACTTACTAATGCGAATAATATATTAAGTTGATTTGAAATAAATAAGTATTAGATGAGTTCATGAGAGGGAGGGATTTGTCCTGGATCAACACATATGGATTATCTTTCCATCTTCAGCCATTTTTTTGTTAATTCAAGGATTCTTAAAATTTCTGAATAACTGGAATGCATAGTTTCCAGTGCTTTTATAGCGCTCAATGAATCTAAGATTATGGTGGCATTCTCTTAAAGGAATCTTTTGGAATGATCTAGGACCATTGCGATGGAATTCACTTGAGCTGTAATGGCGTACCTAGATTGATGTACTTTCGACTTTGAGGTGCAATATCATGCGACAAATGCTGTGGGTGAGGCCGTATGGAACCATCCCTAAAAACTAATTTGTAGGTCGGCAATGCGTTAATGATCTTCAAATCCTAATAATCTACAATGATTTACGTAAGCTAGAGGAACGTCGTTGAGCAGATCTGGTAAGTCAGGGGAATTTCTTCTTTTACTGAAATATCAAATGCGTTTTCTTTGCCGAGAACTTTAGTACCGAGTTTTGTGACCACGCGTGAGCTAGATTTAATGCCATTTGTTGCTTCTCTTATACAGACAAGAAATCTTTAAATCGACAAAAGATTGCCAAATTGTCCACAAACGGCATTGGTAGCTATCCATGCCATCACACGCCAGTTTAAATTCCCGACATTGTATAATTTTCGGAAGAGAATTTCTTTTTCCTTATTTTTCATATACATTCTGTCTAATCTGAAATGGCAGCTTAATATTCAAATTTTAAAATTAAATGGGTCTGTTAGATATATGAAATTCTAGAAAAATACCTTACACAAATACGCTTAGGGGCAGTACTTCATTATGGTTCATCGTTTGGAAATATTATGTAAGACATCAAAATAATATTATGTCAATTTTTATTGAAGAAATCTCCATAGCCACTATACGTTCTACTTTACCAAAAGTGTAAAAATCAATTTACTTTTTTGAAATTTTGTCAGTAAAAACTACAAACAAAACTGAAAATTAGAAAGCAATTTTCTCTTCATTATTTTGTGTATATATTCAGATATTTAAAATAATTATAACTTTTATGAATTTTTTTGAAAATTTTAAAACATCATCAAGTCGTTATATGAAAGCCAAAGTTTTCTTAAACTTATCTACTGACGATTGTAAGCAATGTTAAATACAGTAAATATAGATATATAAAGATATATTTAAGAATCATTGAGACTTTGATTTCCAAAAGATACTATATCCGTTTTAGACAATTTTACAGGAAACGCAAAAATCTGTCATTTATTTATTAATGGACCAATTAGCATGATTATTTTTTTATTAAAATCTAAAGTTGATTTTTAAGTGTTTTGGCAACTTATTTTTCCAAATTATTGTACTTTTCTTATGACTTTTAAACAATATAATATGTATATAGAACTTTTTGGAATGAAGTGAGGATAAAGTACTTTTTGGAAGGAATTAAAAGGGATATAGTACTTTTTAGGAGAATATAACGAGAGATAAGTTGGTAGCAGTCACTATAACCTACCTGATACATTACCGATAAATAACGTCTTTATACTGTTAATTACTAAATTATGTATATTTCCTTATTCTCTCCCTCTGAGAAATATCATTCTTTTTTGGTTAATTACATTGATTATCTATTATTAATAAAGAAGGTGAATATTCAAAGGAAAATTTATCTATTAATGGCATTATAATAAGAAAGTAAGTAATTGTGAAGTTTGTTTTGAACTAGTATTTACTATTTGTGTGAAATTAGGAAATTTATCGATATTATTAACTAGGTGTAAACAATAATTAACCATACTTGCTGACTGATAAATAATAACTTTTGAGCTTTTATTTTACATAAACAAATTTAAGAAACCGACTACCAAGTTAGATCAGGCACGGATTTTCCTCACATATTTAGCAAGTTCGTGGAATGCTAATTCCAACTATTTGCTGGATCGAATACTATTATTCTATTAAAATGTTAGTTTCTTATGATTTTTGTATCGAATTTATGTGGCTGCAAGAAGAAATACTATGAAAAAACTTAATTTAACTGACAACCTAAAAGAACCAAAGCGACGCAACTAAGTAGTTTCAAATAGCCTAAAGACTGATTATTAGGTTAAAACTATTGATCAAAAAATAGCGGTGATTCAAGATGTGCTAAATAAACCAATAAAAAAGTACAAAATTGAGAAGACAATAAATTAATGGTGATGTATTACAGGGTTAGGTGCTTCTGCCGTATAGTAGGATATATAGTATTATATTATATTATAGGATATATTCTATTTCCTTTTGGAAGGAAATAGAAGGAAAAGTTATATCTGTTTTGGAAGGAAATGTTTTTAGTATCTTTTGGAATGAAATAGAAAGTGGTTTTAGTACCTTTTGGAATGAAATTCAATTGTTAAATACTTTTTTAAAGGATTTTTATGTTTTATCGATAAAATTTGATGACGGGTTTAGTTAAAACTAAACCATTATAATACAAATATGTTAAAATATCAACTTTGAAAAAAATGTCCTTTAGTACCATTTGGAAATCAACTTCACAATTTAGTTACAGAGACGTTTCTCTGAAATTACTGAAAAAATTTACGTATTTTTATGACATAAAAATGAGCTAAAATTATGCCAATCATACAATTAAAAATTAATTTACTAAGGAACAAGATAAACTTTAAATGACTAATACATTTTAAATAGAACGGCCATTGCAGACTTTTGTCTCACAAATGTGAGTTTGGAACAACTGTGCGACGCCTCGCCTAAGCAAATATGTTGACTAAACCTTAAGACCTTACGAAAAAATCCACTTCTGTTGGCTTATTTCCTTGGATGCGATCAATTCAACAACCAATTAATACACAGGCGATTCGCTTCGCTCACCCACACCTGACGGTAGTGATCTTGCAATATTTGTAATTACTGGAGTACTCAGGATTTCCCGCATACTCTAGCCAATGGTTCCCGGAGGAGTAGTGGCAATTAATCAAGCTGAGAGACTAGAACAATGAAATATTCGCAGCTATTTCACTAAATGCCCCCTCTTCCTCATCAGGGGCTCTTTTAAGCAGCTCTTTTACCACAGGCTTCTTATACAATATAATGATATATTATACAAAAATAATCTGTGCTTTTTTCATATAATGATAGCTGCCATACTTAAAACTCTAAGACGCATTATATAAAATATATATATATATATATATATATATATATATATATATATATATATATATATACTATTTTTCTAGCTTTTCAACCATACTTTATATACTATTCTTTTTTCGGAAAAAAAAACAATCAAAGTCGATAAGTATTTCTTCTGTTTTCTGCTTCCGTAGGTAATCAAACTTTTTCATATTAAATATTATCTATTTTTTTTCTTAAATCTAAAATACTGAAATGGTCAATTAACAAAATTAAAGGTATTTTAGAAAAAGAAATGTTGTTAATTTGCCATTTAAGCCATTTCAATCCGGATAGGACCTTTATCAAATTAAAGCTTGCCAATTTTATAACTATACGTCAGCACCTGTTTGGAGAACATTGTAAAAATGTGCATTTATTTAATAAAAGAAAATAAAGTTTTCGAAACTCAACATAACCACATGTTTTAAAAAAAAAAATGCTGATTAAACACAAAAAAAAAAAAAAAAAAAAAAAAAAATATATATATATATATATATATATATATATATATATATATATATATATAAGTTATGGACCGAGGCGAGTCGGTATCGACTTAATACCAACTCTTATCACGTAAATAAGATGAGAATGTATAAATGTAGGATTAATGGAGAATAAAGGCAGTCTTAACACAGTTGCCGTGTGAGTCATTTCTGAACCCTTTTCTCTCATTTATTTTTTTTTTTTTTTATTTAAGTTGTCCGAGTCTTCATAACTGGTGCCGAAACCCGGGATCTCAGTTGGTAGTGCTTAAAGTTTTTCTTTTGTTGTACAAGCTTCTTCTTTTACGTGCATTTTTTTTTAAATCAACGACTGACATGGCAGAGAATGTTTTAAGACCAGCAACCCTCCAAGTACCAGGAGTACCGGTTGAGATGCCAGTGGAGATTCCAGCCCGACCAGTGGAGATGCCGCCGTTACCACGAGAGACTATAGCAGAAGCCCACGCAAACACTTTAGCCTGGCTAAAAGTGAAAGCTGCGAATGCTCAGGACCTAAGGATGGCGATCTCGGATGTCGAAAAATTTACGGGGCAGACGGGAGAACTTAACCATTTCTTAAAAAACTGTGACCGCATTATGTCCCGCATCGAGATTAAAGTAGCGGATGGTATATTAGGAGAAGGAGATGCGGAGTCGCTGAAAGCCGATTTGGTGTGTCGCGTAAAACGAAGCGTCCTCAACTTTATACAAGCAGACGAGGAGACCCCATGGGCTGTGGTGAAGGAACGGCTCAAGAAAGCTTACGGGGGCGGCAGATGGAGTCCCGAGGAAGACATCTTCCAGATGTTCAGAGAAGTAAAACACCCCCGTCAGTCCAGCGGACAGTACGCAGTAGAGCTGCTCGTGCGGTTTCACAAGATAACGGAGAAGCTACGGGAGATCATGAGCGCAGTAGAGGTGACTGCTAGAATGGACTTCCTTTCGCCAATTCCTCTAGTGCAGCTTGCCAGGGAAACAGGAAGAAAGTACGGTTTCCCTAAAGGTCGTTCTTTCGTAGGGTGCGCCCAAGAGTTAATGGACGCCAGCGCACGAGACGAGGAAACACGGATGGATGTGGAGGAAGGTGGGTGGAACCGCGTAGCCTACCGGAGAGCCAGAGCCAACCCTGGGCCATGGAGGAGGAAGGAGCCGGAGTATGAAAGGCGGGAGAGAGTCACAAACGATGGTAGAAGGCAATCCCAGGGGAAGACCAGACCCACTGGAAGACGTGAAGAAAGACGATGCCACGGCTGCGGAAGGCCGGGACATTTAGTGGCACAGTGTCCGAAGACAAAATGCTTCGAATGCGGTACGGAGGGGCACATCGCAAGACAGTGTCCGTACATCTTCCGCCAACGGGATTCACCAAGAGGAGAACCAATGGAGGTGAACGCCCAAAGGATTTGGAAAAAGAGTAGAGGATCAATAGATTCCACTGACAGTACCGAAACATCCGGAAAGGACGACGACGACGCGGAACCTGGATGTAGCAGCGGAGAAAGGCGCAGTGGAGGACGGCGAGGCGGACGACGGTCGGCAGCAGCGGAGAGGCGAGTGCGAGCAGATGCCTGAGGAGTGTGGCAGAGGAGAGGCGACCGCACGATAGTGAACTGCAACATCAGGAGTGAGTGCGGCGGTCTGCCTATCATTCGAGTCGAGAAGGGTGTGAGGTGTCTGGTCGATACAGGGAGTTCCAGCACTATCATGAGTCGGCGAGCGGCGGAGTTGATGTGTAATGACGGCGGGGCACTCCAGCCACAGGTATGTAGATGTAAATTGATCACCCTGGGTGGGCCGTGTGACGTAGAAGGGGAGGTACGTCTAGGTTTAGAACGGTGGGCGTCAGGGGTAGGCGACATTACTGTTCATACGGTCGGAAGCATGCCCCGCGAATATGAAGTCATCGTAGGATGCGATTTGTTAGGGAAGGTAGGGGCCAAAATTAGGAGCAAAGGGGGGCGTTGGACAGTAAAGATTGGGAGGAAAACCTACCGGTGCAAGGATTTCATTAGGGACGGGAGGATCGGAGTGGTGAATAGAGTAAGGGACTGGAGGTCAGAGTTGAGGGAGGAGTATCGCGACATTTTCTTCAAAGAAAACGAAATCCTGGGGGCGACAGGAAAAACGGTACACGAGATTCCCCTTAAACAGGATAGGGTAACATATGTGAAGGAAAGGCGATACCCTCAGGCTCTCAGGGAACACATCAGGGAAGAAATTCGGGATCTGAAGAACCAGGGTATTATCGTCGATAGCACATCCCCGTTTAATAGTCCCCTGTGGATAGTTAAAAAGAAGAGTGCGCCGGGGGAAAACAGAGAGAAATATCGCTTGGTGGTCGATTTTAGGAAATTAAATGAAAACACGGTGGATGAAAAGTATCCCATCCCGAGATTTGACGACATTCTCGACAGGCTGAGCGGTGCTACTATATTTAGTACGCTCGACCTTAAAGCGGGTTACCACCAAATAAAGATGCACCCCAAAGATTGCCACAAGACAGCATTTACCTTCGAACGCGGACATTACGAGTTCCGTAGGATGCCGTTCGGCTTGAAAAACGCGCCGATCACTTTTCAGAGACTCATGGATGAGTTCTTGCGGGGGATAGACGAATCGGTCTGTCAGGTGTACATGGACGATTTAGTCGTTTTTAGCAAAACGGAAGACCAGCATATCGCACATCTGCGGAGTGTGTTTGACAGAGTGAAGCAGTTTGGCCTCAAGCTGTCCCCGGATAAGTCGTTGTTGGGCCAGGAGCGAATTAATTTTTTAGGCCACACTATTTCTAAGGACGGGGTGAGCCCCGATAAAACTAAGGTGGCGGCGATCCAACGGATGGCGGTACCGCGGGATGTCAAGGGCATAAGGCGGCTACTCGGGACGTTGAATTATTATCGGCGGTTCATTCCGGAAATGGCGGCGTACTTGGTGCCCCTGAATAACCTTCTCAAGAAAGGGAAGAAGGTTGTGGTGACGGCCGAAATGGAGAACAACATCAGACGTTGTATGGTGAGGCTGCAGGAAGAACCCGTGCTTGCTTTCCCTGACTTTTCGCGCGGCTTCAACATCACGACCGATGCCAGTGAGTATGCGTTGGGTGCGGTGTTATCTCAAGAGCAAGTCGAGGGGGACCGCCCGATTGCGTACGCTAGTCGTCGCCTTACAGACGCGGAAACTCGTTACAGCGCCCTGGAACGCGAATTGTTGGGGATTGTTTGGGCCATCGAACACTTTCGGCCATACATCTTCGGAAGGAAATTCAAAGTCCACACGGACCATCGGCCCTTACAATGGGTGGGCACTCTGAAGGAATCCTCGGCGCGGGTCACCCGGTGGAAAGAATTCCTCAGCCAGTACAATTTTGATATTGTGTATAAGCCGGGTAAGGAGAACGTGGTGGCGGACTGGCTGTCTCGGGCCCTGGTAGGTAACGCTGTGGAGCAAGAGGCGGGGGAAACGTCTGGGGAACTACAGCGATTTATTAGGGATTGAACGCCAGACGGAGAGGGCGGACGCGCCTCCGCGGAGGAAGCGGATACGGAACACGAGAGTTCGGCGGATGAGAGGGCTCCGCATATGGAGGGGCTTGAAGAAATTGTCAATGATAAACCCCGGCAGATCATTTGGAAGACTAGGACGGCGGGGCTGCTCAAACTTGACTATAGCCAGTTTGGGAAAACTAAAATTATCACCATTTGGTCTCAACCAGGTGTTAGCGAGGAGGGCATTTGCCGTGCGCTTAAGGACGCTTCCAAGCCCGGGCGAACGCATCACCTTTATGTCGGGAATAATACCGTGTGGGACAAAATCAAGCGACTCTGGCGTGAGGAGAAAATCGGAGTGGATCGGTCGTTCGTTCGGTGCACGCTGATGGTGGAATCGCTCAGGGACGCGGACCGTCAACGGGAGGTGACGTTGGCGTACCACCAGGGTAAGACGAACCATCGCGGAGTCCAGGAGACCTTGCAAGCTCTGAAGCGGCGGTATTTCTGGTGGGGCATGCGGAAGACGATTCACGATGTCATCGGGAACTGCGACGTCTGCCTCACTACGAAGTATGATCGTCATCCCCCCCAAGTCGTGCAAGCAGAGACGCCTACTGCGGAGGCCCCGCTTAGGGATCTACAGATCGACACATTTACCTGGCGTGGGTACAAGTGGGTGACGGTTCTGGATACTTTTAGTAAAGTCGCGATGGCGTACTTGGTCCAGCAGCGGTCGTCGGAGGCGGTGTTAGAAGCTTTGCGGACGTGGTTTCAATTCTACGGAGTCCCGGACCGGATAGCGTCTGACAGCGGCATGGAATTTGACAATGCTCTTGTGCGGGCGGAAGCCAAGACCTTGGACTTTACGTAGCACCTCAATACACCGGGGCACCCGAAGAGCAGGGGAGGAATTGAACGTCTCCACAGTACATTAAGCGACCATTTGCGGGTCTACCAGGTGGCCAACGGATTAGACCCTGATGTAGCAATGGCGAAGGCGGTAGCGGCATACAATCACTCGGTGCATACTGTTACGGGCTTCGCACCGTTTGAGGTTCTTTTTGGCTTGCGGGATCGCCCGAGGGACTGGTCGGGCACCGTTGCGGGCACCGAACCTTTGGCTAGGATGGTCGCTAACCGCGTGTCGTTGGTGAAACGTTGGGGCAAGGTCGGGGAGCGGATCGAGGCGGAGAAACGTCGACGGGTCGCTAAACACAACCTGGGTGTTAGAGACATTGCGGGAGGGATTCGCATTGGGCTCGTGGTGTACCGCCGGAGGGGTTCGAACCGGGGAAAGGAGTTGGAGCGCTACGAGGGTCCGTTCCGTGTTATCGCAATTCGCGAACACAATGTGGTCACTGTTGAGAGTCTGAAAGACCCTAGGAAGCGTAGGAACGTGCACGTAGAACAGCTGAAACTCCCTCCTGCTTCTCCACATCCTTAGTGGTCTGGTTTGCCCCGTCGGCCTGCCGCTACACAGAGTTTCTTTCTTCATTTTTTTTTTTGAGTTGTCACAATGTTGTGCTTCATTTCATTTATTGTTATGTTCAGTGCGTCGGTTCTTAGTGATTCTGAGTTTCAAGATATATATTATCACTTTCGTTTCTTGTTACGGAGATTTTATTTTTTGTATTTTATGCTATTGTAGTGTTGTCTATTCTGTTTTGTTTTGTTTTTCAGAGTTCTTCTGTTCTTTGTTGTTTTTTTCATATTGTATATATTATGTATTTTCTAGGCTGATTATCATTGTATTATTGTTTCTTATGTACTTTTTAGAGTTAGTCGGCTGACCGATCGCCCCAGGTCCCAACTTGGATCCGTAAGTTTACGAGGGATGTTCGTAAACTGGCGGGGGGGAGTTATGGACCGAGGCGAGTCGGTATCGACTTAATACCAACTCTTATCACGTAAACAAGATGAGAATGTATAAATGTAGGATTAATGGAGAATAAAGGCAGTCTTAACACAGTTGCCGTGTGAGTCATTTCTGAACCCCTTTCTCTCATTTATTTTTATTTTTTTTAATTTAAGTTGTCCGAGTCTTCATAACTTATATATATATATATGAAATGAAAATAAGAACAAAAGCACATAAAAATCAGTGAAAAAACAATGAAGTTTAAGTTCTCTCGTGAAATGAATTATAATATTAATTTTTAAAACTATGACCACTGTTGATTTGTGTCAACGCTCTTTCCCGTGAAAATTTATCCACTTCATGTAATCTCAGAATGTTAATATATTCTGATAATAGTTAAAACTACTAACCAAGAACTTATAAACTTTTCTTTATTTCACTAAGTGTATGATATAAATAAGTAGACAAAAACAAAAATATTCAATTGGATCAGATTCATTACAAAAATATGAAATTTCAGTTGATGTTACTTTCAGTACCGAACTTACAACACACTTATATTGTTTTGTGGGAATTGGTCATTTGAACTCAGGTGACCCTAAAACTTGTATTTCCAGTGAAAGCTCGAATAAAAAAATTTTCATGATAACAATACTTTTCCTTACTGTTTGTTTCAAATCGAGGTGTTGGTTCTCTTCTATTTTGAATCGTATTCTAATTAAAGGATATTGTTAAAAATACTTTTAACGAGAGTGTTAAATTAATTATTAATTATTTTAAATTATAGCTTCTTTTTTATTTATTAAGTTGTTATAAAAGCTTATTACCCTTTAGTACCTCTGAAATAAGCGCCCCTAATGTGTACTCATAATTGAGACGTTGATTTCCAAAAGGTACTAAAGGTCATTTTTTACGAAAATTATTTCTTTGCATATTTTTATTCTCATCATTTAGTTTTATCTAAATCTTCTATTTGATTTTATCTAATGAACACTCAAGAAACACGACTTAGAAATACAATTATTTTCTAAAGGTACTAAATTACACATTTAGTCTAGTTCCAAATTACTCTGAAACATTTCATTTCATAACTTTAATATGATTTTATTAATATTGTAAAAAAACAATTCTAGATTTAATTGCAAAAATAATAATTGTTTAATAATATGGTAATGAGAGATTTCCGCGCTTCCTGTAAAACATCCTAGAATGGATATAGTACCTTTTGGAAATCAACGTCTCAATCGTTGCGTTTCAAAATCCAATGGCCAGCAAATTAGATTTAAAGGCTACCAAGAAATCATAAGGATTACTTTAAGCATTTTATTCCTGCATTAAAACTCTAAAAAAAAAAAATTTAAAAGAAAAAAGAGGGAAAAAAAGGGAAAGCTTTTCCTTTTTAAAGTTTATGCTTTCATCAAAATTCGTAGTGACACTCTTCATTATTAAGAGGCTTAAGAGAGTGGGAAGGAGGGTTTTAAACCGGAGGTCTCTAAAAATTGTCGCTAAGAATTTTAATTTTAATGAGATTACATTTAAGACTATGACAGGTTAGCGAAGCCCCTCCCCCGAGCCACGTCTTCTATATTCGCCCTCTCACTTATTTCCTGCCTGCGTGTCCGACTCCTTCCTTAAAAACTTTTAAACAGGCCCTATAACTCGAGACTAACTGCCTTTATCACCGTCTTGTCCCTTTTCATTAAGAGCAACTACACACAGATATTAATTTCGACAGAATACATTTCCCCAAGTGGGGTAATTTGGAAATTTGCATAGCCTCCTAACTACTCTGTCATCTCGGCATCAAGCCCTCCAAGGAGTTGCGCAAATATTCTCGGAACCAACTGTCTTAGCGCTACGACGCACAGTGTGCAAAATTACCAATTTAGGTGGGAAAGGTCGAGTCAAAAATTAGGAATTTTCTAGTGCTTCACCTTTTTATTATTTATTGGCAATACCCTTAATACTAATATTTCCCGCCATACCGTGTTTTCAAATAAATAGTAAATGAGTGAACCATTCCTCTTTACACAAGTGCCTAATAATCGGCAGTGGGATTATCTTTATTCGATGGCCACTTATTGTGTTCAAGTTGTGCTTAGCGCAAGGTCTTTTTGCTTTTATTTAAAAATAGACATTGCTGAGACAGGTAGAACATTATATTTCCAAACTCGTTATTGAATATACATTGCAATCTCACCTGTAGAGATAATTTAGTAATTTGTAAATGTGTGCTCCTATTCATAACAAAAAACTATATAACCCCCAAGTTACCCCAAGGATTTGTTTCATTAATCCTTCTAGTCTTTAAATATTACATAAAATTTTTGCGTTTTGGGTGATACATAATTTTCTTCAGACACAACACTCCGAATCAAAAGTTTTAGAATCTATAATTTGAAGAGTTTACTAAATGATATAAAATACATCTATTAGCAGGTTTTAGCAACTCCGAGCCATAATTAGATTTTTAGTATTATTTGCCCCGTATTCTCTTACTTCAAACGTACAATGTAGGAAAGTTTTATATTTAATAAAAAAAAATTGATGTTTGGCCACTGTACGCTCGCCAATCGTGTCAAAAAATTAATTAGTTTTTATAATTTTTTCCGTTATCTAGGACCCCAAAGATTAAATACGGTCAATTTTCAGAATTTTGTCCACATCAATCGGTCATATTTTCCACTGTGCGACGTTACCTTACACGAAGTTTGTTTGTTTATTTATTTAACATCCCTTTATGCTACTATGGCTAATCGGACGATGCTATAGTGGGAGTCCTAAATTTTTCCTATCCAGGATAGGGATTTTTTTTATTAGGATAGGGATCTTTAACGAGTACCTGACATCGCACAGGCTCGGGACCACCATTTAACGTCCCCTCCGAAGGACGGCATGAATAAGGATTTATTCACTTTCAGGCTTGAACCCGCGACCTTTGGCATAGCAGGCTGTTATGCTAAGCATGGCTGTTATCCCTTACACGAAGTATATATAAGGGGTACTCACTACGTTTGATATAGCATGCTATTTGTGCTAAACCCATCAATTTTATACAGGAAATAACTGTAGAAACTCGACGGATTTAGCAAAATAACACAAATAGCATGGTATAGCAAACGTAGTGAGTACCCCTATAATATGAGAAAGGATCGTGAACATAGTTCCGTGATGTATTATATATATGGTATATAATAATAATAATTCTTTATTTATTCTGGGACAAAACCCTTAATGGACTTAAGACTGGAGTCTTCGAGTAAAATAATTGAAAACAATAGAATTAAACTAATAACATGAACAAACAAAATAATTTAAATGCTAAATTCTGATAAAAATGTTCAAACATAAAAATAAATGTATATTAACATGAGAACAAAAAAATAAGATATAATAATAATAAAATATTAAGATTAAAAAAAAAAATATGAAATGTTGTGTATTAAGGATACTGAGGTCTCTATATTCATTATTGAGTAATTATTATATTAATCAAGCAAATATTGATAAGTCTTAGTCGGCAAATGTTCAAAAGGCATTTACCTAGCTCCCTTGCCCCCTCCCCCCTGCGATACTCCATTGAAACTTCCTAGACCTCATGGGCACTTCTCATATCAGCCCCATCTTCCCTAGTCCGATAGCAGATCAGCGATTTCCAAAAAAGAGTATCTTTGGAAAGAAGAGGGGGTGATGTGATGAGGGCGAGATTTTAGAATGTTGAAAACAGATGATGAGCCCGATTTCACCCAATCGTAAAAATAGTGATTCATAAAACTTACTCATTCATTATTTAATACTCTATTTTATTTTTGAAGGCTTCAAATAGGCTGAAGGTGTAAAATATAATAAACATTTTTTTTCTTGGTCTTATCAAAATTGCTCTTCTTAGGGCTTATAGCAACAATTTTTTTTTTTTTTTATTCGGATACATTACAATCTGTCACAATGGACAATAATAATATTGCTATAAGATTACATTCATACAATATTTACAATATATACATACAAAAAGAAAGTCAATATAATAACAAAATTTATAAATGAAATAAATATTACGGATTATGAAATAAACAAAACATGAACACACTCATACTTATATACAAAATTTACAATTTGATGGAGAACCCCGGTAGGAGTCCGCTTCCCCCCCCCCCCGCACTTGTGGATGGAAAAGTAGAATCCGAGGGATCCCAGCGCTTCCCTCTCACAGCCGCATTACTAGTCAGAGCCAGCGGAAGCTGCGTGAGGGCGCTCTAACTTTTTACAATCGCCTTGTTTAATAACTACAATTCAGAGTGTAATGAATTCGAATTCCATTACATAACCGACGGATTATGCTCATAACTGGTTATATTTATATTGAGATGCTAATTGCTGGCTGAACTTTTTAGCATTTTCATTTATTGTAGCATTAATTAAGCACAACATTTGATTAATGCAATCATTGGTAGAGCTTGCCTTGATGCTAAGAGGGGACGCCATTATCTATTCAGTATTACGCAAATTCGAGTTGAAAAAAGTCCAATTATACTAACAAGCTTCTGTTAATTGTGGTAATTAAGTTGGTTCTTTAGGCGGGGGAGGGGTACCATTCGTACCATCATGGGTCCCTTTCTTACGATTATTTATATAGCTAACAGTTCATTAATTATTGAAGATTCAAACATTATTTCAAATGAGAAATATAAATATTTGACCGTTGGGAAATTCACAAGGAAAATAATCCGGGCCGGGATCGATAAAAACAATGAAATACTCTGATATTTTTCTTTGGCACGGTGAAGACCTACGCTTTAGTTACATCTTTTCCTAGGTACTCTACAACCTGGGTCAAACCCTATTTATTGCCAATGTTCCATTATGACTATTTCATAATTGTTTTTTTACCTACACGTTGACTATCTTCTGAAGTATTCCAAAAATATTAAATGATTCATGTATTAAAGCAGATTTACAGTTTTCATTAATTTTAGATTTCACAATCCTGTTTTCACAATCTCTCTTTTCTCTAATAGCTGGTAATCAAATTCGTTTAACTTGTACATTTACCCGCTTTTTATCAATCCTAATCAGGTGATATGGGTTATTCTTCTGAATCTATATAATTAAAGGTACTTTAGATGAAGAAAATTTAAAATATCGGCATTAAAGCCCAGTCAGACTATTTAAATCAATATGAAACCTACATGATATTAAAGCCTATTAAAGTTTACATCGATATAGCGAGTTTAGTCAAAAACGTTAGAGCTGTTTTTTAGAAAATCGTTATAAGTTTCAAAACGCGTGGTATAAAGTAGCGCTTTCGGTCAGCCGATTTTAGTAAAAGAGTTACTGTAACATCAACATAACCTTGAATATGAAATTTCTGTTTCGTACGTCTTTTCGTTTTCACTCTAGACCTACCATACACGGACACACATACAGTACTCTGTTAGGGATTTGGTTATTTGGACTCAGGGGACCCAAAAACGTGTATTTCCATTGAAAACTGGAATTCGAAAATTTTCATGATCTATATAATTTACCTTACTATACATTCCACACATACACTGCACCAAAAAAAAAGTGGTGCACTAAAAAAAAAAAAATTATATTTTTAGATTATCCAATTATGAAGAGTATATTAATTTAATTAGGTTATTTAATTAACAGTCTGTTCTTTTAACCTTCATTCATTTATTCTTCATTATACATAATTAACGTTTCGGGGTTTACACTCCTCATCTTCAGAATGTTTAGTCATCCAATAAAAAGTAAAAAACAGAAAAAAATTGGAATCAATTTACAAAACTAAAAATTAAAATAATACAGTCAATTATAAATTGGGTTTTTTAAAAAAAGTCATAATTATGCAGATATAATTAACAAAATAAATTTCTGATTTAGATCAATAAATAATAGATAATAGTCATAAACTCCAACCATAAGTAATGTTTTGATATTAATATATATATATATATATATATATATATATATATATATATATATATATATATATATATATATATGCATTGGTATAAAGGTTGGGGAGTGGGAGTAAGGTTCAAACTTCAGTCTACTCCTGGCCTTATGTTAAATGTCTTAATAAAATATAGATATTAAAAAAAATGATAAATTGTAATAATTAATAGATAAAAAGTAAAAAAATTACCATTATTGAATTAAATAAGGAACAATATTAAAATATGTGTTTTATGTAAGTAGAGATATAAAACTAATTTAATTTATTATAGTTTAATTATGAATTATTTACTTGTGATATTTATTATTGTTGAATATTAAAATTAATAAAATATTAAATTGTTATTAGTGGATGACTTTAAATTCTGAAGATGAGGCGTATTAGCCCCGAAACGTTAATTATGTATAATGAAGAATAAACGAATGAATAATAAAAGAAGAGAATGTTCGTAAATAACCTAATTAAAAAAATAACATTGATTTTTTTTTTTATCACTATTACCAATTATGAAGGTGAAGTTTATAAAACAGAAACCTTTGTTTACTTAATGTAAACAAAACCATGACCTATGTTATGATCAATAATGTAAACGAAAACATGAACAAAGGTAATAATCACTTTAAAAATAACAGTTCTTCTTGGTTTTGAACTCGTGACCTTTGACATAGCAGGATGTTACGCTAGCCATCCTGCTACGGATGATCGAAAATTCTTCTGTGCTCAAAATTGAAAAAGGATCTAAAATCCTTCATACCGAAGGGTCCAGTAAGTTGTTCTAAAAAAAAATTAAACCTTATGAGTGGAATACATCAATCAAATCCTAACTTCTTTTCTTTAAACTCTCCCCGACCCCTTACTCTTATTCGTCACACCTAGAGTTTCAATGCCTACGGAAGGAGAAAACAGAAGAAGTATTTAGCAAGTTTTAATTGTTTTTGTTTTTTTCCGAATAGAATTCCTAATAGTTAATATTCA
Source organism: Piezodorus guildinii (assembly GCA_023052935.1). Classification (NCBI taxonomy): domain Eukaryota; kingdom Metazoa; phylum Arthropoda; class Insecta; order Hemiptera; family Pentatomidae; genus Piezodorus; species Piezodorus guildinii. The sequence continues at coordinate 111,060,014 of CM041295.1, forward strand.
CTGAACTGACTGATAGGTCCAAGTGGTAGGTGGAAGTACTGGAACAAGCACGATCTCGGGGATTGGGCCTTAGACACTAGTCGATTGAATAGTAGAGGGGAACATCAGTGGTATAGAACCATCGGCTTTACTAAGCTCTATATTTTTATTTTTATTAATAACGAGCGTTTGCATATCTCTGGCTAAAATATTTGAAAAATCATCCAAGTGGTAGAGCACAGATATTACATTTAAAGATACAGGTATGATATATTAGCCGAAGACATAGCGAAACCGGGAGGTTGTCGGGGTGAGGGGAGGAGAGGATGATAGCAACATATCTCTCCCGAGCTATCACAGCTATAACCCATTCCCCGAGATTAGCTCCTATGTCAACTTCCCTTTAACGCCTCGGACGGCTTTATCTATAGGCCTATTATGTCTGAACCAAGGCATGTCATCCAGGGGTCGGTATTAAATAAAAATCGAAGATTTGTCGCTTGCGGATACTGTCATATTCACGAAGCGTAGGTCTCTACATCAACCACAATATTGTATTTAGCTGATCTCAATAAAAATTCCAAAGTCAAAATCAGTAGATTATCTAGGATTGACTTTAGGCGGATTTCGAAAATTCTATTGATAAAGTAATAGAAATCTAAGATGTACTTTTTATAACTTCAAAACATTTCAGTATTTCAACAAAAATCTGTCAAGGCCCACTAGTATAGAGAGCTTGACTGGCAATAATCGCTACAAAAAATCAGAAATAATATAAAATATATTTACAAAAATGAATGTTCCTCAACAAACCTGTTCTTCCCACGATATGAATTTCGCTCTTATGCACTTTATACTATATATTGAGACAAATCATCTCATATAAATTACCAGACATTATAATCAAATATCACTTCAGTGATGGAGCCTATGAAACCAAAAATATAATGTCAAATTCACATTATATTTTATTCAAGTATTCAACTTGACTAATTCAAGCTTATATTTATATTTTAAATATTTCTGCAATCAAGACGTTGATTTCCAAAAGGCCCTCAAGGACATTTTTTATGAAACCGATAATGTTATGTATTCGTTTAGTTTTACTGAAATCCGTCTTCCTATTTTATCTACAAAACGCACAAATCCTTTTAAACGTTGCAGTGCTTTCTCAAAGGTATTAAATACTATTTATGATTTCATCCCATGCGCCAGATGACTGCCGCACTTGACTTCGTCTCCTAAATTTCTGTTTTTTTTCAGAAGGATTTTAAATGAGTCCAGTTTGAAAAAATTACCAGCTTCCAGGAGATCAACAACAGTAAATTACTGTTAAAAGTGAAAGAAGGGTCAATAGCCTTGATACAAAACTATCAACGGGTAGTGCTGAAACCTACAGGAAAGTAACTGAATATCTCTCAGACACCAAAGCTGAGTTCCATACTTATCAGCAACGCCAGGAGAGATCACTGAGAGTTGTAATTAGAAGCTTACATCCCTTGACTCCAACTGAAGTTATTAAAGAGAATTTGATAGAAATGGGAATATAAGGTGCGCTAAGTAATCAAATTTTCGAAAGATACAGTTCGACTTCCTTTATTCTTCGTTGATATGGAATTATCGACCGGAGTCAAAAAAAATTATTATATTAAATAACTAAATTACACCTTCCTTCCCGCAACATACTACTTGATAATCCGTTCCTACCTCATTAATAGAACCTTCAAAGTAAATCATAACCTTTCCTACTCTTCCGTATTTTCTCAGTCTGCAGGTGTACCTCAGGGTAGTATCTTAGGTCCCATCCTTAATACGGTATATACAGCTGATATTCCACTCCATCCATCCACTGTCCTCACAACTTATGCGGATGACACTTGTGTGTTATCCGTCCATAATGATCCATCCGCTGCATCCCGAACCCTTCAGTCTTACATCACAGCCATTGAGGAATGGTGTCAGAACTGGAGGATTAAAATAAATCCTAACAAATCCACCAAATTACCTTTACCATTCGTCGCGAACCGATGACTTCCTGCCCCACTGTATCCTTTAATAATACCCCACTCATACCTGTTACCACTCATAACAAATCCGTTACCTAGGACTCCATCTTGACAAACGTCTTACATGGAATCCGCATACTCGACTTAAACGACAAGAAACTGCCCGTAGATACCGACTACTACAACACTTACTAGACAAACGTTCAAAACTTCCAATTTATTACAAAAAGCTCATTTATGTTACCATCATCAGACCCATCTGGACATATGGAATCGAGCTTTGGGACTCTACTAAACCATCTAATTCCTCTCGCATTCAATCGTTACAATCCAAAATCCTTCGCAAAATCCTAAATGCTCCTTATTTCGTTACGAATAATATCATCCATAAAGACCTAAATATCCCATTTGTCGCAGAACTAGTCCGAAACAGATATGCCTCTTTTCATTCCAAACTCCCAACGCACACGAATCCTCTTGTACGCAACTTATCATTCCCATCTATTCCTGACAACCCTCCGAGGCGATTGAAAAGACGATGGCCTCGAGACCTACTGTAATTAAATTGACATTGAAGTGCTACCACTGGGTAGTTTCTTCACTAGACATTATCACGCCCATAAGTGTAAATTAGCCCATTTACTTGTTGTATATATTATATGTACAGTTGTAAATATCAATAAAATGTATAAAAAAGAAAATAAATACACCTGTGTAATAGTCCAGAAATTCTATACGAAGAGAGATATAGTCAAATTTCACAATTGTCAGGAATATGGCCATACTTAATTATATCGCCACCAAACACCACGCTCAGCTAGTCATCGCCCGCTGTGTGTGCTCTGTGCTTAGAGGACCATCCAGCCAACTATAAGAGATGTCACATCTATGAGAATCTATGAACCAGATTTCAAAAACCTCAAGAACAGCTTGAAAATCAAGACCCAGAAGATTCCAATATGTCATTTGTCAACTTGCTTGGACGTGGAAACCAGATTAATGAAGCCGAGACCTGAGGGAATAGCGTTGCAGAATCTTTTACTACGTATATTATTATATATCATTCCGGAAACGTATATATAATAACGGAAGAGACAATTGAATTGCTGATAGCAAGAAGACAAGAAACCGAAAAGGCAATAATTCCCAAGGATAAACTGAGGAAGAGTTACACACCATCAATTAGACAAAAAGGCCGAGCAGAGTGAGGACAAGAAGCCGGGGATATAATAGAAGCCGACCCGCCCGGTAGGGACTCCAATCTCTCAAGAGATGCTCCATTGTGTCTGGTCCTTTCTCAGCCCTGCCTGTCGCCGCAGGAAAACACAGGATTATGTCTAACTTATTGTCACGATTGATCCTTCATATGGTGGACTTTTTTTTATGGGTTATTAGAGCCATCGAGAGAAGGAGGATTTAAACATTATATATCATTTCAACAAAACTTAATTACATTACAACATTTATATAGAAATAATATATATATATATATATATATATATATATATATATATATATATATATGAAATTTATGCAAAAGAAAAAGTACTGTTTTGTGTTTCGTTGATTGAAGATCATCACGAGTTGAAGTGACGTTTGTTAAATTTTAGATTTTGATTAAACTCATTCTTTTATGTGAATGTTTTTGATGTTAAGTAGGTTTGCGGAAAGACTGAATGCATGACAATATGATAGAAGAACCGGAGTAGTATGAATGTCGTGAAAGCGAACTATGGGATATTACAGGAGGTAGCTTAGCTGATTTCCAATATCTGAGTGCTCTTTTCTGTAAAAGTGGACATACTGATTAGGAGGTGAGTCGAAGAATCAGTTCAGCTGGTAGAGTGTTTACTTTCTTCGGAGGGGTTTTTGGGTATAAGAGAGGTATTGAAGGGTACTCAAATTGTGAATAAATCGATGTTTCTTCCTATTCCTGCGTACTCCTTCGAATGGTGGACACTCACGAATAAGTCGTATCCAAGTCACGGAGTAGCGTAACCTTAGTACGCTGGGGATAAAGTTGAGACAATATAGGGGCCACTATACTCACAAGCCTCAAAGTGAAAGCGGCTGACGACATCCTTGAGAAGTACAAGCTAAGGTGGTTTCGACACCTCCTTAGGTGCATCGAAAAAGAACGGTCAAGAAGACGAGACCGAGTGAAGGGAAGACCTCGCAACTCCTAGGAAGAATAGTGTTCAAAAAGTCTTGAAGAAGATGAAGGTAAGGTATAGATGATATCAGAAAAAGAAAGTTGGCTCAAGATAAGGATGTCTACTCCAAGTTCTATAGAACCCTGCGTTACGGTACACATACTTTGAGAAAACGATAAACGATTTCCAAATTATCTTTAATAAACCACTTTTCATTGAAAGCAATTATAAATAAAAACTGTGAAATAAAACCGATAATCAACTAACTACATGACAATAAATGTAAATAAGTGTTGTGAAATAGATCTGTAACATGGCGTTAGGAATAGGCTGAGATAAATGAAACGCATCAATTAACAATTGATTTTAACTTGTAAAGTAAATTAAAATTGCGGAATATACCTATTAAGTTTTTTATTGTCTGAAAAGTGGCACCCTTTTGCAGAAAAACTCCTGTTTTAAAGGAAACATGTTAGAAAAAATCTTATTCCAAGTCACCCGTTTTTATCAATTTATCGAACAGAGGTAGGTAGACAGTTTCATGTAGTGTCCATTCAAGAATATCGCCCCATCTCCAAAGGGAAGAAACTGACCGAATGGTAGCCTAACCATCTTAGAGATTACAGTGGGCGAGGGGAGACGATAGAACAACAGCAAAATATTTCACCAGCTGCAAGACCCTCAACCTGACAAGTAGCCGATTTATCTTTCAAAGGATCTCGCTCCTATCCTTTAGCCGCAAACATCCACAATAGACTTCAATAAAGGCCTCCGAGGATATGTATTGTGGAAATTACTCTAGCCTCAGGGAAAAGGGAAAATTATTTTTCCACGAAAAAGATGGCAAGGAAAAGGGACTCTTTTTATCCGAGTGCAAGATCAACACGAGGCACGTGGAACGGTTCGTTAGCAACTTCCGATTTGGACCTTACTCGCGTGTCCATGAAAATTAATTTACTTTTTTTTTTTTTTTTTTTTTTTTTTATAAAAAATCTCTAACACAAGAATAATGAATTTATGTCCATCAATGAATGTTAACAAAAATATTGTAAAATGATGTTCGACACACCTAGCGGGCCATCATCATAGCTTCTTTATCAGAAAGATCGGAAACAACTCTTTTAAGCTACTTATGTCTGTCAAAATAGCTCAACAACTGAACAAGGCTACTGTTTAAACACTCGCAAGCAATTTAAAAAAATAACACAACCCAGAAGGATTTTGGGTTCAGGAAGTAAGGGAATAAAATGCTAGTAGGTGCTTAGGGCGTGGGGTGTGCCTCATAAGAGTCGCCCTACGGCTAAAATAACAGAATACGTAACTATTCTGCAGGAAGTGTTAAAATACAGGGTCTCAATAATCGCTCACCATGAATCGTTATAGTCTATCATAGAGGTAACTTAGAGCAGGAGGATAAAATTCTAAGAGTATTATCATAAACATCATTGAGCTACATCGCGATATTGATACCTTTAGAAAACCCAAGACCGTATCAGATTTTAAAAGGAATAAAACATTCTTACCACGATTGTTTATATCCTCAAAGTAGAATTCAAAACGGCTGCGATCGGATGTAATTATATTTCTATATTAAAAATGCCATTACAATATTCCGAATTGAAGTTTATCAAACTAGCTTAAAACAAAAAACAAACTAGTTAAATTTTTTACATAAACTCAGACTAATGACAGTAAATCTCAGGCCAATAGCCTTAATGTTACTATCAAATTCTAGTTAATGGAATGAACACAGGAAGAGGCAAAGTGGGATAAATGTGCATAGTTAATCTAAAAATCACAATTCAAAAATACTTATTTCAACAATAAATCAGCAAAATCAATATAAAAAGTAACTTCTCCGAATTTATATGTTCAGAATACAGGTGTAAATGTTATTTATTGTAATTTTAAATTTACCTACCTATACATAATGCATAGTAACGGAATGTATTGCGATCGTGAAGATTTGAAATCGGGTAAATAAAAAAGCCCCGAAAAAAAAGTCTGTGTTTGTACGAGCTCGTAGATTCGTATGATATTTAATTTTATGTTAAATTCATTCAGAAATTAAATGGCACTATTCCGTACTAGCCCCCTCCCATGTATGTTGATAAATCTTATTACGGATTCTTTTCAAATATAATAATGATATAAATTCGAAGAAGAAGCATACTAAAGAGGAAGTTCCAAGAAACGTTTTATCTGGACAAAATCCTAAAAGAAAATTTGATAGTATTGGATGTCTCTACTTTGCTATTATACAAATGATATCATCTTTCAATTATTCATGGAGAAATTTATACTTTTTTTTTTTTTTTTTTTTGGCCTACGATTGTCTATTAAATGATTCAGGCATAATTATAATGGTTCTAAGAAAATTCTGCTAAACAGATAACAAGGATTCGTGGTAACCCCATTACGAAAAAATTCCCAAAAAAGTTAAAATAAACCTATGCTTGAGCCAACGAACGTAAATTAATATTATAATCAATATGCGAACCCCCAGTAACTCCTTCCGAGTTCGCTTTGGTGCAGAATATTCTAATTATTATTCCAGTTGAAACCGGTGCTCCTCCAGAAAACGTTCTTGGTCCTAACCTGAACATTTTATATACGGCTGATATTACTGTTCACACATACATTCTTTTCTTTCACTCAGATCCTGAAACTGCATCTTTAAACCTCCAAAGGAACCTTTCTTTAATTAAATACTGGTGTATTAAAGTTAACCTATCCAAATGCAAACATGTTACATTCACACATTGAAGACAATTCAGCCCTCCAGTTTATTAAAACTCTACTCCATTTCTCTTTTTAAACACAGTCCGGTATCATAGCTTCTTTCTAGACAAAAGACTAACTTAGAACCCAGATAATATACTTAAACGATAAGAACTTGACCAAAGACTTGTCCAATTATACAGATCATTAAACAGAAAATCTTCACTTTCTATTAAAAACAAAGTGCTAATTCATAAAAAAGTTCTGAAAATTATCAGGATTTATGATCTTAAACTGTAGGAGAAAGCCTAATTTTCTATCATACAAATCAAAACCTTTCAATCAAAAGTCCTTCGAACAGTAGTTAATGTTCCTTTTACATTACATTTATTTTAGACCTTATTCCAACCAAATTCCATTGGAATCTTATTCATCACCCCAATCCTCTGGCTCAATCCCTTATCAGCATCACACTACTACCCCTCTAGAACTGTTATATTTTTTTTTTCAGAATCATTTTTTTTTTTTTTTTTTTTTTTTTTTTTGAGCGATATTACAATCTTTATTAATTAGTACATTTATAATAGTGATCAAGTACAACATTCATACAAAACAATCTTTATGGTCTAGCTAGTATACAGGTATGAGTGATTTTTAGTATTTGTACATATTTAATTGTTTCTTTATTGTACATATATGTATATAATATATATATAGTATTAATATTTTATAAACTTATTGTATTGTAAATATTGTGCGGATGTTTTAATTTATAACTATTATTAATGTCCTAATTTAGACAGATTGGAATGGATTGTGTATCATATATCACTGAATAAAAAACAACTTTGAACAAAAAAAATTAGCTCACCACTTTTTTAAAAATTGATATTTTTGTGTTTTTCACCAAATTTCGTTGGAAGGAAGAACTTGATTAAAAATATATAAAGTTTTTATATATTTTATCGTCATCCCGTACATTCGATCTGAGTAAAACTAGACATTAAAAAAGAAATTCATGATGTGTTTATAGCTTCAGGGCGTACTACAGGAAACTGGGTATCTGGTTTTCTTTTCGTGAATTGACTCGACATACTATAAAGTGTCTAGCCGATATTTTGAATAAATATTTAGAAATACAGGAGAAAAAGTGCTTAAAGTAGAGTCTGAAAGGAATATGAATGAATGTTTTCCCCTTTACAAAACAATTTTTATTTACTAAGAGAGTTTGAAAAAATGAATCTCGAGGCAGAATTGAGACGTTGATTTCCAAAAGGTACTAAAGGACATTTTTTACGAAATTGATATTTTTACATATTTTTATCCTCATCATTTAGTTTTACTAAATATTCTATTTGATGTTATCTAATGAATTCTCATGTCCTTAAAAAACGCGATTTAGAAACACTGCCATTTTCTAAAAGTACTAATTACGCATTTATTTTCGTTCCAAATCATTCTAAAAAAATTCATTTCATAACTTTAATATGATGTTGTTATTATAGTAAAAAAATAATTCTAAATTTTAAGGCAAAAAGATCCAAATTAGCTAGTTAAATAATATAGTAATGAGAGATTTTCGCGCTTCCTGTAATATTTCCTAGAATGGATATAGTACCTTTTGGAAATCAACGTCTCAATTCTCCTTATTATCAAGTATTGTCCCAAAGACCTTCAATTAATTCCTCTCGTAACACATCTCCCTCAAGGAACCTCTTTTATCTAAAGTTATCTTACACAGCTTCTTTCATTGAAACCTGATTTTTTCAGCCACAAAAAAATCATGAATTTATTATTAAAATATCTTTCAATTATTTAACTACAAAAAAAAAAAAAAGTGAACAAACGCTCTAAACTTCCATCCCACTACAAAAAAGTATTTATATTGAAATAATTAACCTATAAAGGATATATGAGATTGAGCAATGAGGATCCATTCAAACATCAAATTCATCTCCTGCCTAATCCTTGGGATCCAAAATCCGGCAAAAATCCTAAAAGCCTTATACATTGTCACGAATAAAATTATCCATAAAGATCTGAATATGGCATTACTTGCAGACCTAGTCTGCAATAGATATGCCTTCTTCAATTCCAAACTACCAGCCTACCAACCCACTTGTTCTTAACCTCTCATCAACATCTCACATGATTTACCCGACTTAGGCTTAATAGTGGGAAATATTTTGTTTGGAATTTTTTTTTTCTTCTTCAATATTCATTTTATTACGAGTATGAGTCAACTGTTTAGTAGATGTAAAAGTAAAATAATGTGAATAATACGAAATATCCCCCAAAAAACAAGAACTGTGGTTATCCATATTTTTAAACATACGTCTGACTTGAATATGGGCAGGTTTTGTACCAATGCCTCTGGAGTAGGATCCTTCCAATTTGTAGACCGTAAAATGGATCATATGGATGGATTATATTATACACATATTTTAGAAAACAAATCAACCTACTATGTGAGATAGTTTCGAGCTAGAGAAGATATTACCCGAAGAACTAGAAGATGGTTCCCCAACATCGGACCGCTTCGGAAGGTAACTCCTTCTCAGGCACTGGATGTTAGTCTTTTTGAAGATCTGTGGAAACATCTGAACGATCAAGCCTGAAAACAATTTTTTGATTCTTTCTATAGTTAAAAGAATTTTGTAGACGAGGGGTAAAACGAAATTCTTACACTCCTGGTGTGAAAATAAATTAATGAAATGCCACGGGGTCTTCAGTTAATATTAATAGCCATAACTATTCAGTATCAATTAAGGATATACTGTATATAAATTTATTCATTAAAATACAATTAAATATGGAAGTAATATATTAGGGGGACTCACTACGTTTGCTATAGCATGCTATTTGTGCTATTGTGCTAAACCCATCAATTTTATACAGGAAATGTCTGTAGAAACTCGACGGGTTTAGCAAAATAACACAAATAGCATGCTATAGCAAACGTAGTGAGTACCCCTTGTGTACGAATACATTTAACTCACTATTTGTTTATTAAAAGGTTATTAATCATTTCATTAAGCAGATGTATTTTTAACGAGTAATCCCAGAAACTGTCAGCTTTATATTTTAATTTATTTTTCTTGCAACGGGTGCACGAATACTTTTGATGCTGACTATAGATTCCTTATATTCTTCTATATTCTATATTCTAGATCCTTATATTCTGAGCTGTACATTTCAATTGCTCCTTCCATGAATAAAAATAAATTAAGAAAACTGTTGTGTGTACACAAATATACATACATATATTGACATTGCAGCCATGGGAGTGGTTATCCAGCTAAGCAAACAAACATGTGAAGGAAGGATCGATTTCCGCTCAAAGGGATGTTTATGTTCGTTGTAGTGCACCCCCGCACCGGGACCATTGTGAGGGGGGGGGGGTTAAAGCATCATGGAATATTTACCACAGAATACCATCGCGATTAATCAGTCCAATTTATTCCAAAACAGTTACATAAATAAGCCAGCGGGAGAAAAACTATGTCATATTGAAAGGCGGATATTATCGTATATATGTATCGGCATCAGGTGTAGAGTGCAATCTAAACACACACATATATATACAACGATCTAATTCATCGGCCTTTTTATATTTTAATTTTATATGAAATTATTCGGCTTTTAGGTCCTTAACTATTACTCCTCCTTAATATTCTTTATTTGACGTTTCGAACCGCGGTCATAAACATAGGATCCTTTTTAACACTGCAAGTGTACATAACTGGTTGCATTTTGGTAGTATATTGGTTACATTTTTTATAAAATATGTATCTACAGCCAAATACAATATATATGAAAAAAACATCTTACCAAAGAATTTCATTGCGCACCGGAACACCACTTATGCTAAATACAGGGCACTGGGTTCAAGACCTCCCCTCTCCAGCACTAGCGGCCGAAGCTCAACTTATTAATAAATAAATTTAAAAATAACACTAATGTTCCAAATCTAACAGTCCAAAACCAAATTTCTGGTCAATACAATTAACCATAATTTGTCTAGTAAAAGTAAAAATAAAAAGTCATCAAAACTTAAAAGCATATCAATAAAACAACCTAAGCTATTATATAAAATAATAACAATAAAACGATCTTAATTATTTTATATAAATAATGGTAATAAAAACTATCAACAATAAATAACCCAACCAAAAATTTTCTTTTGTCAAATTATTTGTTTAAAATATTATTATATGAGAAATGTATAAATAAAATTTTATATATAAATATATATATATATATATATATATATATATATATATATATATATATATATATATATATATATATATATATATATATATATACAAACAGGTTTGGGAGAGTAAAAAGTCTCGTTTATCTTGGCTAATGAAATAAAGTCTCAAAACGACCTATCCCAGGAGATCAACCGAAGAATTGCTGCAGCCAATCGGACCTATTTTTGACTAGCAAAATTTTTTAATAGTAGGCACCTCTCAAAGAAGACCAAGATAGGTTTATATAAGACTCTAGTTTGTCCGGTTCTAACATACGAATAAGGAAGAAAAGGAGAAGAACCAAGAACTCTGAAAGTTGTATAACAGTCCCGATATAATAAAGTGGATAAAAATTGGAAGACTCCGATGGGAGGGTCTCGTGGCGAGGATGAAGGTGAGTGAGTTACCCAAGAAGACCTTGTTCGAGGAGCTTCACGGCAAACGAAGAGTGGGCAGGCCAAATGTGAGGTGGATGCACGTGTTCTTCTGAGCCTTAGGAGCTGGAGAGCTGTAGCAGCAGAAAGCCAACTGGCGGAAACTTTTGGAGAAGACCTTGACCCGGTAACGGGTTGTTGCGCCAAATATGTATGTACGTATGTATGTATGTATGTATGTATGTATGTATGTATGTATGTATGTATGTTTATGTATGTATGTATGTATGTATGTAGTATATATATATATATATATATATATATATATATATATATATATATATATAATAATAATTATAATATATGTAAAGTGATAACATGCCTTTGGTTCCCGCTAAACCCTTCTAAAATACATATCGGAATATATAGCAATCAAGTTTTCTTTATATGGGAAAATTAAATTTTCAGTTATCTGTGCTTCACTTTAAAATAAAATAACAAATAAACTTTACCAATTTTGATATATGTTTTTCATTTATGCCGATGATTAAAAGAAAATAATGAATTGACGTCATAAAATAAACATAATTCCTTGCTAATGCATATTCCGTTACGATATACTAAATCTCCCAAAACGATAAACTCTGAATGGGTCAGACTGAGATTTTTTAAAGATAATTGTCACTTCATTCTAAATGCACCCGTGCGAAGTAGAGACATGCCCACTAATTGATAATATTACCATTTAATATAACAAAAATATATAAACAGCCAGTGGAGCTAAAGCTGTCTGCTCTTGCTTAAGTATGAGAAGTTTATTCTTCCTGCGTTTTGTATTAAATATGTTTTATTGAGCTTATAATTTTCTTTAATTTTTTTAATGCAATGGGATTCTGAGATGTTAATTTTTTTTTCGTCTGTAACTTTACTGGTCGTTAACAACAAACAGTTCGTTGATCATTATAAATGTATTTCGTCCTTTGATGGAAAAAAAAATTATCTTTTAAACCGTCACGTAGAGCGGTATCTTCTCAACTCTTAGGGATGGGGGTTGTTGAAACAGGCCCTGTAGGGAATAAGCTCGGCCATAAATCATAAATATCTCCATGGAGATTTCTTCCTCACACCCTTGGAATAAAAAACGTTGAGCCCAGCTTTTTCTTTGTCTCCGAAATATGTTTCACTCGAGACGGGAAAATGGTGGGGGTGGGAGAAAGGGGGTGGGGGTTCCTTTTACGTTTTCATGCTATAATCTTAATTAGGATTTCTTCCTTTTTTCTTCTCTCTCGGGAAAAAGGAAAATACTACAAATGACAAAAGAATAAACGGATTTGGCGCCTCTGGCAGTGTGGCAAGCATTCTTTCATTTTATTTAGTTAATGAAAACACCTGCTTCGAAAAATGGCGCTTAGGAAAAGGTGGAAAAATATACTTATGATAAATAAACTAATTTATCAACCAAATCAAATAAATTATTAGTTTTACTGGAATGTTGTCAAGTCGGTAATCATTTGTATGGGATTCAAAAATAGCTGTTAATAATTCGTCACAGGATGCGTAGGGAAATAACGGTGTATATATATATATATACAATTTTGTACTAAAATTTAACGGGTATTTGGTCTTTTAAAGACCCTACACCCGATTAATAATAGTAAAAAATTATATTATAAAAAGATCGTACATATATATAAAGCTACTGTTGAAGAAAAAAAAATAATTACACCGAGTTTCTGCGGAATCATTTATTTGAAAAACCATAATATATTAATTTTATTTTATATTGTGCGACAGGCTGTGTAGGCCCTTGGCCGCGAATGGATTGGATACGTTTGATATTCGAAAATTTTGCTGTTCCCCACATTTCAAGTCCGTAGGTCCAAATGGTTTAAAAATAGTGTTGTAAATTAGTAGTTTGTTGTCCGTTGAGAGATGAGATTACCTATTTAGAAGCCATATCGTCGATTGAGATCTTGTTGTTTGAGTCTAGTATGGGGGTTCCATGTAAGTCTTTTCTCTAAAAGGAAATCAAGGTACTTGCCTGTGCCAGAAAAGGGAAGGTGGATAAAGTTTAAATGGACTAAAGGGGAGTATTTGCGTCGTAGGGTAAAGGTGATATGCCTGCTTTTTGATTAATTTACCTTGGTACACCAATGATTGCACCACTGTTCAATCAGAGCCAGATGTGATTGGAGGTTTGAGGATGCTATTATTGGATCTAGGTGGGATGAGAGGATAGCTATGTCATCGGTTAATGTTGCCTGGACGTTTTATCAATATTAGAACTTTAAATAAAGTTATAGTTTAAAAATAAATTGCTACAATAATTATTTTAGTCTAAACGCCTTTTGCCACTCCCTATTACCTTCTACACATTTTTATACAGGCGTTCTAACTGAATATACAGTCGTGGTCATAGAAATTGCATAACCTCTCCTTTTTTTTTTTTTATGGCAATGAATCTGATCCTATCAAATATTTTTTTTTTCTAATTATTTATATGATACACCTAATAAAATAAACAAATTAAATAAAGAAATTAAAAAAAAAAAGTTTCTTAGTTCTTGGTTAGTATTTTTAACTATTACCAGAATCATTGTTTTAATGATATAGAATTTAAGCATTTTGCAATCAGAAACAATTAACATTGTGAGATTATATAAGGCGAACAATTTTCACAGAAAACAGTAATGACACATATCAACAGTTGTCATAGTTTTGAAAATTAATATTAAAATTATTTTTATAAAATGAAAGAAACTTCTATATTTTTTTCATTAATCTTTAGGTGATTTCGTTGAATTTTTAATATATAATATTATTTTTTTGTTTAATAATTATTTTTTTAAAAACATCCGGATATGTTAAATTTCGGAAACATTTTTCTTATTAAGTTATGCGATTTCTATGACCACGACTGTACATCTATACCAATCCTCATTAACAGGAAAAACAATTTTAATTAAGAATAAAATATTTCTGCAGCATTCTGCATCAATTGGTTCTCAAATTCTTTCATATTTCAAATTTATGCATATTTGCCATTGCCAGCAACGAAATATGGTTTATAATTTCGAATCGACTAAATCATAAGTACTTTAGAAGAAAGGAACTTTAAGAAAACAATATAAATTAAATGTATGAAATAATGAATTCCTTTTTGTTCGTCGATTTTGCTAATGAAGTTCCTAACTATGGATAGGCGAATATTCCCGGAAGGAACATACTAGCTACATAATTAGTATTTTTTTTTTCTTTTCAGGGATTTCCTCAAACAAATGGTGTTGCAATCACAGATAATGTAGCACTACGGCTCATACAGATAACAAGGTAAATAACATGTATTTATTTTATAGTATACATTCATTTTATATCACAAATACGAATCAAAACAATAAGCGTTGAGCGTCTCTTCTAAATTGAGTAAGATGGGTGAATGGGTAGGAGGAGGGAAAAGGCAACAGTTGCCCTATAAAAAGTTTATTTCCACTCAGATCACATCTCCCTGCTTTTGGTTATATCACTTTCATACAAGCTATAAAACCTAATCAAGCGAGACTATTGAATATCTATCACCCTTTTCTAAATTTAACTAACACTTTCCAAATCTATAACTTTACTAAGAAACTTGCAATAAAATGAATCAATGTAACCAGTAAAATTTTACCAGATAACTGATTTATTTCATAATTACTACCTATCTAGTTTAGTGTAAATCGTTATTTTTCATAGTTAGCAGTTATTAAAAAGAAGAAAAAATGTGATAAGTCGCACTCCTCTCATAAAATAGATTTTAAATAGAGTTAAAATCAGTGATGTGGGAGAGGCACAAGGATCTCTCTCTTTTTTTTTTTTTTTTCCAACACAAGAGGTAGGACAAGCTCTGTCCACGATTCCTCTGGCAGATTGTGAATATTTTATATAGGTACGAATGTGTTTAAGATGTTTAAATTTATGAAATATATTTATTTATTATATCATTTGGGTCTCCCGAGGACCACGGCGCACAGTGGGGAAAAAATTAAATTTTTCGATTTTTTTTATTTTGATCTTCTGGCTAGGATTTCTGTTGAACATTAGCCACTGCATCTAGATATAGTACAACTTTCATCCAGACTAATGTTTAGTTTAGCCACATTTATTGAGGCTTAAAGTCAAGGTAGTGGAAGTTATGCTTAAATTACACATAACTTTCAGACTTTGCTATATAACTGGGGAAATTAGTGAAGTAATTCTAATGTTTTATTCATGTTCTAGGATGTCTAAATATGCCACACATGAGACGGATTGGTCAAGAAAATATTTTTATCACGTAACCAGACCAAAGTTACGAAATACCGTAAACATTTTGAAAAATTAGTGCAACAAAAAATGATCCGGCTTCCTCCGGGATAGGGAAGGTATTTTCTCAAAATAGACGTGTTAAAGTAAAGATTAGAACAAAAATCATCTGCCTTTATCTGCCTATCCGATCACAACACCGCAAAGAAAAGAAAGGATTAGTGTAGTTCTTTGTCTGTTGCATTCTTTTGTTTACCCAATTGACTCAGATAATACATGTCCTCACGTTAAAACACTTTTAATTCCAGTTCAGTCTAGCTGCTAACGTTTTCTAGCCATGAGCTCTATCAAAATTAAATACCGCGGTTTGTGTGAATGCTTGTGGGGTGGTTCTTCGACGAAATCAGCCTGAACTTGACGACGAATCCAGCTACTGGAGACTTCAGATCCTTTTATCACGAACATGAGACCCAACCAAAATAAAGCATCTGGAAATCAGTGCTATACTTTCCTTGAATTTGAAATCTTACGTTTCTTTTCAATTTGAGCAAGCTTTTGTTTTGAATCTCTAGTTTAATTATTTACGAAATTCTCCAGTCTTTTAAACTTCCTTGAATTTTTATTCGTAAGTATTATTTAATTTCAATATACACTCAAAATACTTATTTGAACTAGTTTTAATGAGTCCAACCTATTTCGAAAATTTCCGAAATTTTTATCCTGCCAATAGGCTTTAATTTTTTCATTAGTTATTTAATCTTCTTCAAAATTTCAATAAAGAAAGTTGAAGTTGATGTATTTTTTTATTCTGAGTCGAATGAGACCAGTCCCAGGCTTTTATGGTTATCCGTTTTTAAGATATTGAATATTTTCCGCTTTTTGGCCATTCGGCCACTATGCGGCACTAATATTCACTCTTATTAATTCATTTTGTGTATATATTTTATTGTAATTTTATGCTGTAATGTAATGTATTATGCTGTAATGTAAATATTGTATGAATGTAATATGTATGATATCTTTCACCACTACTATTGATGTCCAAATTGGGACAGATTGTAATTTTACTCAATAAAAATTGTTGTTGAAAAAAAAAAAAAAAATTCACTCTTAAGAACGGTCTGCTATATACAATATATACCTTTTTTTCTTAACTATAATTAACCTTTGTTTTTCAATAAACATTGAATAAATGCGATCTGAAAGGATTACTACTATACTAAACAACCTGAATAAATAAAAGTAAATTGTTCTGAATTAATAAAAAAAAAAAAATCTGGTGGGGGCAACACACGACTTTCACTTACCTCCGTTATTTAAAACATATAATGAATTTTTAAATACATTTAAAGATAAAAAAAATCGTCAAAGAATTAATTAAATAGAATTTGCATAGAAACACGTGTTTTATAAATAATCTATTATATTTTTATCTAAAACAATCTGTTAGTTTTATCGGCTCATTATCACTCTCCATTAACCTTTTTAATTACTTTTATTAAATAATATTTGTTTCCTAAATCTTTAGCTATCTAACGGTATATTATACATCTTTATTAATATTATTTTGTTATAATAAAAACACAAAAAATGCATACAAAAACATTTTTGTACTTTTCTCCTTAAGCAAGAATTTTAAGAAGCATACAAAGCAAGTATATAAAACATCGTCAAAGCCGATTTTGAAAAAAAAAAAAAAAAAATGGTAAAAAGGTTTTATAAGTATGGTATAAAGAGGATTTTATAGTTCATAAATTTAAGTAAAAAGGTAATAAAACACCGCAGGCATGTACTCATCATAAATGTGGAATTCAGGTTTGTACTTCTTGTTTTTGAACTAAGCTCAACTTAACTCATGAATTCCTGCCCTACAGTATCCTTTAATAACATCCGCTTGTCTCGGTTAAGCAGATCCGTTGCTTAGGCCTCGACAAACGTCACATTAGGAACTTGTACAAGACTGAAAATACAAGGAACTACCCGCCGTTTTCAGCTACTTCACTTACTATACACTTACTAGATAAACGCTTAAATCTTCCAGTTAACTACAAAAAGCTCAAACGGCAAACCTGGAGTTATGTTGCTGAGTACTAAAGCGATACTAAACCTTCAAATTCTTCTTTTATCCAATCCTTACAGTCCAAAATACTTCGTAAAATACTAATACTAAAATACTCGTAAAATACTACTGCTGTGCGGTGTATGGGGGTGTCTCTGGAGATCTCGAAGCAAAACTAAAACGATTATTAAACTGCTTTATCCGCTTCATCTTTGGGATATCCAGGGACACCTCTGTCACCCGATTCTACGAAGAGTTGAAGTGGCTTTACCCTTCCTACCGTTGTAAGTACTTCCTGGTTTCCTTTCTCTTCCAAGTTCTCCAATCCCGCCGTCCGTCTTACATAACAGATATGTTTCTTTTCAAATCCTAAGTCCACTCTCGCCACACTCGCTCACGGCCTTCGGACATGTATATGATGCCCCATCGAACTGCAGCTTTCGACAGATCTTTCCTAATTCGATCTTCATCCTTATGGAACTCTATTCCTTCTAATATCCGTGACTCCAATACTCTTCCGACATTCAAATCTCGCCTGTTCAATCATCTACTGTCCCTCCAATTTCCGAGGAATCCTAATTAGTTTTCTAATTTCAATTAAAATTAATAACAAAACAGATAGAAGCGTTTATATACCCATTATATTTTATGTTATCTGGTGTTTTGCACTTATTATATTATTAGTATATTGTTAAAAAACAAAAAACACTGAAATGCTTTTTTAATGAAAATTGTATATAAGTACATACTTCTTATTATGTTTATTATCTAGTTTAATTTTCAATACTATTATTTAAGACTGCTTTTTAATCCATTGTTTGTAATTTCTATTGTTTCTTTGTATTCTTTTTGTATACTCTAAGACCTTAAAGTTTTATTTTGATTTTCCTGTTATGTTATTCTAAAGGGACTAGTCCCAGAATAAATAAAGATTTATTATTATTATTATTAAAAGGCTCAATGATTCTTACTGCGTCAGAAATAATCTCACAACATTTGCATACAATTCGGAATTCTATTAAAAACCTGTATTAAAAATATAATATAGATGTATTATATAATATATATGTATAATATTATACTTGCTTCGAGAAAAAAAGAAAAAGAAAACTTACTGCCAATGATGATGACAATAGATGAATAAACAAATAAAAACCTTTCTAAAGTTTCTTCGTTTTTTAGTATTTTCTAAAACAGCTTTCCTGATTAATGCATAATTATATTGAGCCTAATAGACGATAAGTATTCATTAGAATTATATTAATAAAACTAATCATATGTGTTTAACTTAATCGCTTTATTTATGAAAATAACTTTTCCTGTAGCTAAGTCAACTATGATACGGAAAATCTAATTACTATACAAAGCCTCACTGTTATTCAATTAACATGTCTCTAGGACAGATTAATCATGATTTTTATACTGAATTAGACTAGGTGGTAAAATTGTATAACCCAGTATGAAATAATAAATTATATAAAATAAGAATTACAATATATTTAATAAACAAACTAATTCTCAAAATAAGTAAATAGAAATAATTTTAAAACAAAATGAGTAAATTTGAAACTAATGCCGAAATAACAATCCAATACACTTTCTATCGCGAAAAGGTGGCCAATTAGTGTTTTAATAACTTTTATCTAAAGAAAAAATGCATTTTAAAAAATGATGTTCTTTTTTTATTTCAATTTAACGATCGTATTTTTAAAAAATCATATTTAAACAATAAATTAATATTGTCTTTACTTTAGGCTCTTTAACTTTTTTATTACTTTGTATTCATGGTATCGTTGGAGTCTGTACTTAGTAGTTATAACTAATCCAGTTTAAACAAATGAAAAAATAAATGCATTCGTTTTTATTTTAGGTCAAATGTTATATACGGTTTATACAGCTGGAATCGTACTCTGTCCTCACTACTTACGCCGATGTAATTGATACAACCTAAACCCTTCAGCCCCACATTACAGCCATTGGAGAATGGTGTCACAATAAGAGGATCGAAATAAATCCCATTAAAATACCTTAAACCTTCGTTAAAAACGATGACTTCCAGCCCCACTGCATCCTTAATTCACTAATAGCTGTGGAGCAAAGCCGATACCTAAGACTCCATGTTGACCAGCGTCTTACTAGGAATCCTCATACAAGACTCAAAGTAAAAGAAACTACTCTTAGGTACCGATTACTACAACATTGACAAACGTTAAAAACTTCCATAAAAATCACACGAATATATGACAAATGAAATCGGACATTGGAATTCTAAAATACCATCGAATTCCACCTGCATCTATTCTTTACAATCCAAAATTCTGAACACCCCTTATTTTGTCTCAAATAAAAATCATCCATAATAACCTTAACATCCCACTTTTCGTAAACCTATCCCGAAACAGAAACACCTCTTTTAATTAAAAACCCCTGACCTGTCTTGCACTTAACCTGTCTTCCTTATATGGTATATAGCTGATAACTCTCCAAGGCGACAGAGAAGAAGATCTACTTAAGTAAAATAGCCATTAGTGTGATCAATGCACAGTTTAGTTACAAGCTACTTTTATGTCATGTATTCATACTCCACCTTTATTTCTTGCATTTATTTGTAAAAGTTTTCAATTACAATAATTAAATAAAAATTAATATTAATAGTATTCCTTAGTACATGTACCGAAAGCTGGAGATTCGTCAAGGAAAGGGCTGCATCACATCAATGGGATCAATGAATGTCAATTCTAGGCCATGAACTGTTAAGGGAGCAGAAAAGGTAATAGAAGAAATGAAGGAAGAAGGCAGATGGATGGATCTGTTTTTCCCGAGCCCTAAGAACACAGGGAGCTCTGATTCGGTGTCCCTCAGGACAAGCCTTCCTACTCACCCCTTCATATACCTCTCCTCATTTCTAGTGACCGAACTGCCCACAATCAATGATAACACAGATTTTCGCTTATTTCCAGCCTCCACCGCAAATCAGCTATGAAGGAAACCCTCCCGCGTCTCGTACAAATAGACTATGTGTTTTCCAATTCCTTAATAATGACACATGATATCTGTCAAAGATAAAATAAATCGCATATCTTTTAGTAATGACGTTAATTCAACCCTTAATACAAAATATAATCTTGAATAAATAAAAATTACCAGCTTTAGAAGAAAAATACATAAACCTCCGCACAAAAGTAAGGAGACATTGATTAGTGAGCTAGCATTGTTTAATCACAAAACTTGGCGAAATCCTCAATTCATCGTGATCAAAATTAGGGTAGAGGAAAAATCTTTCATAAGACGAAGTTCAACAGTCAGGCCACACGACAGAGTGAGATCCCTACTTACTAAAAAACCACCTCCCAATTCGTCTTTACCACCCACACGGAACGGCTGTCAAGCATTACTTCACGGGGGCAGAAGAGCTAAATGCCGACTACTTTCCTGGACATCTCATTTGAGCTAGGCCAATGCCACTCCTCTCCGTTTTTGCTCCTGTGCTCTAAGTCTTCTCCCGATTCGTGCTGCATAGTCAGCTGCAGCGCTCTAACTCTCCTGACTAGACATCATTAATCGATGCTTTTGTACCGAATTTACTGTCTATCTCCGACTTTCCTCGAACGAATCCCAAACAAGAAAAGAATATATGTTCCACTGTTTCTTCAATGGTATAACAAAATAGGCTCAAAGAACTTTCCTCTATTTTAAAACAGACTTATTAGGCTCTGAAGCAACCATAACCAGTAAGCAGTTGAGCGAGGTAGTAATCTACATCTCCATGTTTTCCGGATAACCATGTCGATATGTCGGGAATTAGACGGTAGGTCCACCTTCCAGAAAATGAAGCGTCCCAGCCTCTCTGCAATATTTTAAGAGTATGAATTCCCTCTTATTTTGCTAAAGTAGCCCACTGAGCATCCGTTTATTCTCCTTTTCTTCGGTAGATCCTTCTGCTTTCATCAGCCATAAGATCAATCGGAGGCATGTCTGTGACGCATCACAGTGCGAAAAGCTCGAGTGACACGCAGGACACTTCTTCGATGCACACTAATAACATTATGGACATATGACTGCATTTGGTAGGATTCTGCCGAGATCTGTGCTGTAATGATCTGAGATGTGTACAAAAGTGTGGAACTGGCTACATTGGCCAAAAGCTTTTTTTAGTTCCCCCCCCTACCCTGGTCCACCAATATTTGGCATGAATCTGTCCAATTCATTTACTACTTTCGCTGCTCTAGTACTAACTTATCTGAACTCCGATATTTGCAATTAATGGCTTAGATAGGATATCGAACTCCCCGACGGTGAAACTGACTGTATCCCTTACTTTCCTACTAGTTATTCATACTGCATAAGTTGGAGGCCTGCCGCTGAAACATATTGACAAATGATAAAGATTGCCTTGTTCCCATTATAAGATATCTCCTCCAAGAGTTTCCTGCGAAATATGATTGCCAGATCGTCAGCAATCATACCATTTTCTTTTTATTTACTTAAAAGCTTTGAATTCAATATATTTCTAGTATATTTAAGAATTTGTTTATGTAAACTAAGTTCATTTTAATTTTTCTCAATATTCATAGTTGTTTATAATTGTAAAATAAACACTTTTGTATAACTTATATGACTATTAAATAACTCACATTTACATTATATAACTTTTATGAGAATTTGAGCTTGGACGTCGGGTAACTTAGATGTGCTTCAATTAGCAGTTTCTTACATGTTTTTTCAAATGAACATCTTTAACCAACTTCTGTATTTCCTACGATTAATCATAGTCACCTCTTCAAAATATTTTATTGTTAATAATTATTAAGTAATTTATGGAAAAACCGGGGGAGGATATGGACGGTTGCTTGGGAAGCCGGACATGACAGCTAGTTGGCATTGATTGATTCATCGCCGTGGGACACTAAGCTCTCAATCAAACGCTACCAGCTTCGTCCTACACAACCCTGTAGCAACTGTCCTATATATATATATATATATATATATATATATTATACAGAGACACACAAACACATCATTCCTTGCTAAATAATATTCATACGGTGAAGACGTCATTATTGAGATATCATCTCTAAACTACACTATTTTAACTGCAAAAGTATGTATTTTACAAAAACATAACCTGTTTACCGTAGCTGAGAATGTTCATTTCATTTGTGGTTAATAGCAATGTAATTTGGTTCCAAGGGCTCTGCCTTTTTCGTTCTCTCTTCCTTATTTTAACTAGGAGAGTTCATTGGCTTTAAAGTGATTCCTAAGAACAACGTCAAATTTTAGAATGCTTAACAGAGTTTCACCAATTGGTTGAGTAAACTATTACTATTGTTATTAAAAGTTAGCCGAAAACCTCATGTTTCCATGGTTATATTCGATTGCATATTATTCTATGTGCATTCAATAGGAGGGATTATAAATATTATCAAAAACAGAGAAAATTGATAACGGCTTATGGCTCTTTTACACGATCGTTCATTTCTTCATTTCAGTCCATTGCATGGAAGGAAGGAAAATAGTGGGGGGGAGAACCGTTAGTTTGGGAGGACGAACTGAGGAACCCTTACACCATCGTTCTTATTTAACCGTCCAATCCGTCCATCGAGGCTTTTTATTCTTTTTGATTATTTAATTTTAATTGATAATTAGTATGATTAAGTTGTGATTACTGTTCTTAAGAAAAATTAAATACATTTAGTTAACTTCTTACATTGATGGTATAGTTATTTGTTTATAAATCAATTTTATAAAGAGGGGAGCAGTGATTTTTAAATTTCTGACTCATTAATCATCATACCAAAGATTTTGGGTTTTATGTAATGTCAGTTTACTGTTAGTATATTTTAGTGGTCTATTAATCAATAATGTTCATACATTATTTGTCACTTCGGTTACAAAAATCGTATTTTAATAAATAATTGGAAACGCCATAATTGACATTTACGGTATTAACTTTCGTTGTTTTTAATTAGTTAATAAAATTCAAATATTAAAATAATGACAAAGAAGTCTAGACTTTAGTAAGCCTAGCTCAAAACGTAAAGTCGTACAAAACTGAAATCTCATATTTCAGATATGTATGGTATATGTGCCATTTTATACCAAATATTTTGGACGTTTTTACTATTTTCTCAAAACGGCCCTAATGATTTTAATTCAATTCGTTATACTAATGAAAAATTAAATTGGCTTCAATTTGATGTAGGTTTCATTTTCATTCACCAGAAAAGTTGCGATATTTCTTGCTCTAAAGTATGTTAAGTTTTGTTGATTAGAAATAATTTACCATTTCTGCTTGTTATTATTGAATAAAAGAATCAGCTGATGCGCTCGATGATAACAGTCATACGTTACTTCGTCTCTCAGATTTTTGCTTTTTTCAGTAGGAATTCGCTTGAGTTCAGTCTGGAAAACATCACTAGACCTCAGGAATACTACAGCAGTGAATATTGGAGAAATTTCGGTAAGCAAAGTTATAATTTACTTTGTACAATCACGAAAAAGTGAAAGGAGGGTCACTGATCAGCTGATTGCCGCTAGCTCGGCAAGCTCGGGCTTGCTTTTCTTTTCCTTATCTTTCTTTTATTTATTTATTTTTCCTTCTTATTCTTATTCCATTATATATTTATTTCTATTTTTTTTTTTTTTAATCAATGCGATATTTTCATCAAGTGATGTCCTCGAAAGTTACAAGTAAAAGATCTAGATCTGCAGGTTCAAACTCGTCTCCCACAAAACAGAGACCTCGCCGTGATAATAATAAAAAAATGATTCCACCAGCGACTGCTTCAGCTACCTCATTAGGATCTGAACCACAGCCTAGCACATCATCACAAGGATTAACTGAAGAATCGCCGTTTTTTACACCGAACCCATTTCAGATCCTTCAAATTGAAAAAGAAACAATGGAATCTTCTCCTATACCAAAAGAACCACAACCTCCACCAATATTTGTTAAAAATATTAAAAACTTTCAACTTCTGTGTGCGCATCTAAACAAATTAACCGATCCTAACAGTTATTATTGTATAAGTAGAACCAGTGATACTAAAATATCCCCGACTACCGCCGAAACCTACAGAAAAATAGTAAAATATCTGACGGAGACCAAAGCTGATTTTCATACATATCAGTTACGCCAGGAGAGAGCTTTAAGGGTTGTAATTAGAAACCTACACCCTTCGACACCAGCAGCAGCTATCCAAGAAGAACTGACGGAGATAGGCTATAAAGTGCGACAAGTCACCAACGTCCTAAAAGATAAAATTCCTCTGCCTCTATTCTTTGTGGACTTGGAACCATCAGCAGGAGTTGAAAAAATTTATGACCTCAATAGATTATACTATACTAGCGTAAGAGTTGAAAAACCTTACACTAAGAAAGAAATAGTTCAGTGCCACAATTGTCAGGCATATGGTCATACCAGAAGTTATTGTCACCACATACCACGCTGTGTGAAATGCGGTGAACAACATAAGTCAGAAGAATGTACAAGACCAAGATCAACACCCGCTGTTTGTGCTCTGTGCCTCAAGGACCACCCGGCTAGCTACAAGGGATGTCAAGTCTACAAGAACCTCAAAAGCAGATACCAAAAACCTCAGAATCTGGATGAAACAGCTGAACCGATCAGAAGCAGAAGACAACCTTCAAAAACAATTGATTCCAATGTAACATTTGCCCATCTACTTGGAGGTGGGAACCAGAACAAAGAGGCCGAGGCCCTGCCGGAACAACGCACACTTCAAAATCCTCAAACCGTTCCACAACCAACTATTCCTCAAAATTTACCCAACCCTCAAAAACCTCATCCGCATCAAATTTCTCATATTCCTCCTCCATCAAATGTCTCAGACCTTACAAGTTTGATGATATCCTTCATCACTGAAATCAAATCCCTCGTTATGCCGCTAATATCACTACTTACTAATCTTGTATCAAACTTAATTCCTTCCTTAAAAAATCCTTAAATGACTTCACCTAACTCCTTATCCATTCTCCTATGGAATGCGAATGGTGTTAGAAATCATACTGACGAACTTACAGCTTTATTGCAAGACAAAACTGTTGACGTAGCACTTATTACTGAAACTAGACTAACCACTAAACAGTACTTTAAAATACCTCAATACGTAACATACCGTACGGACCACCCAGACGGCAAAGCCCATGCCGGTACTGCTGTCATTGTGCACCAGTCCCTCTCTCATCACTTACTCCCACTTCCTACCTATGATTTCCTACAAACCACAGCCATAGTAATCAAAACTTTTTCCTTTCCGGTAACCCTTACATCAGCATATTGCCCCCCCAAACATTCCATTTCCAACACCGAATTTGTATCCTTTCTAAATTCCTTAGGAAATCATTTCATTCTGGGTGCAGACTTAAATGCCAAGCATCAACAGTGGGGTTCGAGAACCACGAATTCTCGTGGACGAAATTTGCTGTCTGCACTCAACTCCCGTCATTTCAATCTCCTGCCTCCTGATTCCCCTACCTACTGGCCAACCGATCCCAACCGTAATCCTGACATCCTTGACTTCTTCATTCACAGCGGATTAGGCTCCCTCAACTATTCCGTAACTCGCCTTGATGAACTATCCTCTGACCATAGTCCACTGATCCTTAAAGTATCCCTAACTCCTATTCCGAAACCCATTCCACCTTCATTTATCCGAGGCCCTGTCAACTGGAACCTCTTCCGCCAAATCCTTACCGATAATATTGACCTCAGTGTGACCCTCAAAAAACCGGATGACCTTGATGATTCCGTCTACTCCTTTACTACCGCCATTCAGCAAGCTGTCTGGACTGCCTCCTCTCCTAAGCACTCCAATAGAACTCCTCAGCAAAACCATTTACCTCAACACCTAGCTGACCTCATCCATGCAAAACGCCGAGCCAGATCATTATCGCAAAGAACCCGACACCCAACAGATCGCCGCTCCTATAACTTTTATTGTAGGCAATTAAAGCGGGAGTTGGCGACCTTCCGTTCTCAGTCCTTTAATTCTTACCTCTCCTCTCTATCAGCTCGAGATAATTCCCTGTGGAATGTGACCAAAAAGATCCTAAAATACCACAAAGTTTCCCATCCTCTCCGGCGTGGTGATGACTCCTGGGCTGCGTCTGATGAAGATAAAGCCGAGGAATTCGCCACACACCTCTCCAAAGTATTCACTCCTCACCCGGAATCCAACAGAAATCATACCACAACAGTTGAAGAATTCCTTTTCTCACCAATACCTCTTTCCCTACCTCCTAAAGCTATTAATCCATCTGAGGTGAAATATCTTCTTCAAAAACTGACCCTTCGTAAATCTCCTGGACACGATCTCCTTACCCCCCAGATCCTGCGACAACTTCCCCAGAAAGCCATTATTTTTCTTACATACATCTACAACTGCATCCTTCGCACCACCTATTTTCCTCTCTTATGGGAACATTCCACAATCTTTCTATTCCTAAAACCAGGTAAACCTTCCAGTAACACTTCATCCTACAGACCTATTAGTCTACTCCCCATCCTCTCAAAAGTCTTTGAAAAAATTCCTTCTAAAACGAATCCTGCCTATATTTGAATCACAAAATCTTCCTTCCCATCAGTTTGGTTTCCGTGCTCATCATTCTACTGTTCAACAAGGACTCCGAGTTGTAGACCATATTTCCTCAGCCCTTGAATGCAAAGAGTATTGTTCTGGTGCGTTTCTGGACATAGCGCAAGCTTTTGACCGGGTATGGCACACCGGATTACTCTTCAAGCTTAAAACGCATTTACCCCAGTCTCTATACCTCATTCTACGATCCTATCTCTCAAACCGCTCCTTCCGAGTTCGCTGTGGTGTAGAATTTTCTAACTTTTATCCCATTGAGGCCGGTGTTCCTTAAGGCAGCGTCGTGGGACCCGTCCTCTACATCCTTTACACTGCTGATATTCCTATTCATCCTGACACGTTTCTGGCAACATTTGCAGATGACACCGTCATCCTATCATCCAATTCCGATCCTGAAATAGCATCCTTAATCCTGCAAAGACACCTTTGTTTTATCGAGGACTGGTGTAATGCTTGGCGTATTAAGGTTAATGAAAGCAAATGCACCCACGTCACCTTCACCCTTCGACGCAAATCCTGTCCAATGGTTCATTTCAATTCCATACCGCTTCCTTCCTCAGACACAGTCCGGTATCTTGGCTTACTACTAGACAAAAGATTGACCTGGAACCCACATACAAGACTTAAACAAAAAGAACTCAACAGACGATTCGGACAGTTATACAGACTACTAAACAGAAAATCTAAGCTTACAGTTGACAACAAATTATTACTTTACAAGACAATACTGAAACTAATGTGGACCTACGGACTTGAACTATGGGGGACAGCCAAACGTTCTAACATCAAACGCATTCAATCCTTTCAATCCAAAGTCCTCCGAACAATAGTAAATGCTCCTTATTATGTCTCCAACTATACCTTACACCACGACCTTAATGTTCCATTTATTTCAGACCTAATTCCATCCAAATTTTCCAAATTCCACCAGAACCTCATTCATCATCCTAATCCTCTAGCACAATCCCTATCCAGCTCCACTCATCCATACAACCCTCCTAGAAGGTTGAAACGGCAGTGGCCCCGAGACATATTGTAAACATCTATTCTGGAGTTCTGACACTGGTCAGATTCTCCTCTCATGTGCGGTGTGATTGTGGCTGTGGCGCCCTCACTTAGCTTCCGCTGGCTCTCACCAGTGATGCGGCTGGGAGGGAGGCGCTGGGATCCTTTTGACTCTGCTTGTCCTTCCACAAGGGGGGGACAAGCCCCGTCTGGGGTTCCCGAGCTGATTGTAAATATTGTACATAGGTATGAATGTGACATGTTTTGTTTATTTATTTGTTAACTTCATTTATTTGTATTTATTTTGTCTATAAATTTTGTTATTGTATACGTTTATTTATTTTGATTTTATTTTATGTAATTTGACTTTCCTTTTGTTTATATTGTAAATATTGTATGAATGAGATCCTGTAGCACTATTATTATTGTCTATTATGACAAATTGTAATATATACGAATAAAAAAAAAAAATAAAATAAAAATAAAAAAAAATTATTGAATAAAAATGTGTGAATACGAAATAAAGGAGAAAACTATACTATTTATAATTTATTTTTTTATTATTTAAGAAAAATAAAAGAAATACAAATAAATGAATGATATAATGTTGAAAAGCTAAAGACATTAGAAAAAAAAAACCTTTAATATACAAAGATGTAGAATGTAATGCAAAGAGAAGAAGAGGGCATAAAACTAAGTAATTACTGTAAATAATAATTTACGACTGTATATAGAAATTGGGCATAGACATTGCATCTCCTATACTTTTATTTTTTATAGTAATGAATTTGATCCAATGGAATATTTTTGGTTTGGTCTTCATATTTATATCCTAAGGTTAATAATGGAATCAAGAAAATAAAAAAAAAAAAAAAGAATATTTCTTAGTTCTTGGTTAGTATTCTTAACTACTACAAGAATAATTGTTTTTATTATGTCAAATTTTAGGCATTTTGCAATCAGAAACAATTATGATTGTAAGATGACGAGAAGCGGAACAACTTGCACGGAAAATCAATAGTGGTCATAGCTTTGAAAATTAAAATTATAATTCATTTTACAAGAGGACTTAAACTTCTATATTTGTTTCATTGATTTTTATGTGATTTTCGTTAGTTTTCAATATATAATATTATTTTTTGTGTACTCAGTATTTTTTACATAACATGCGGTTATGATTAATTTTGGAAACATTTTTTTAATCGAGTAATGAAATTTCTATGACCAGGAATGTATATTGTTATATAATTAAATGAAAAATAAAAGTTTCTATCAAAACTCAAGATGATCCTTTAATTTTGTTCTTGCTTGTTGAACTCCAACTTCATTCAAAAGGTTAGTGAATGGTTTTTTTATCACTAAATAATCATACCATAATTTCTGGTCCAATTTACTTCATACATGTCTTCTTATTCTGTTGAGGAAATTCTTAAGTTTCATTTTAGGCAGTTTTCCGAAACAATGGCCAAGATAAGGGCGGAAGAACGTGGAAGCGGACGGGACAAGTGTCAGAATTCTTATAGGAGGGGGGAGGGTGGTCCATTTGGCAGCCGATGTAGTGGAACAAAAGAGGAGGCTGTGAAAGGAGGTGCTGATAGTGTGCTGTGTGCTGTGTGTTGTGTTCTATGTGATGTGTGATGTGTGCTGTGTGTTGAGTTGTGTGTGCTGTGTGATGTGTGTTGTGTGATGTGTGATGTGTGCTGTGTGCTTTGAGCTGTGTTCTGTGTGCTGTGTGTTGTGTGATGTGTGCTGTGAGCTGTGTGCTGTATGTTTCCCGCCCTTCCGACGAGTGGGCTTAGGATAAGAATAGCAGTAGGCTTTTCCCATTCTTTTCTCTGTGTTTTCTTTTTAAACTACTTTATTCTAATCCCACCGTAATTGAGAGACTGATTAAAATAATATTAAAATAGTTCGAGGTTCATTAATAAACAGTACTATTAACACTTCTTAAAAAAAAAAATAAATATATAAATTCAATAAAAAATATTGATCATAATAAAAATGTATTCAAACATAATATTAGCACAAGGAAAAAAGTTTTTGCATGTTTCTTTACTTGCTCTTTTTTGGAAAGTTAAGTATAATCCTCTTCAACACTATTAGTGTCATAAACTATTTCAATTTATTAACTTCCTTTTGATTTAACCGATCCTAATGCCAAAAACAAGTGAACTAAGTTCCGTTAATCACTAAAAAGTAATATTATTTAGAAATCAAAGAATCAAATCGAAATAGCGGAGTTGTTAGGTATTAATTTTTCTACCTCAGATATGTGATTAAGATATTTGAAGAAAGAGGTAAAACTGCTAATAACCGGCGCAAAGGACGTCTAAAGACGGTAATTGGGAGGATGAAAAGAAAAGGTGATAATAAATCCAGGAGTTAGTGCAGGTGTCCTAGCTAATATGGTCGAATCGACTTCTAGAGAGTACTACAACAATTAGAAATGTTTAGAATTCTGAAGAAATTTACAGCAGGATCCCGAGAAAGAAACCTTATATCAGTGAGACAAGTCTCAAAAAATGCTCTTATTTCTAGGGATTACATCCACAAGCCCAACAGTTTTGGTAAAAATGTCTTATTCTCTGATTAGAGTAAATTTAATAAGTTTGGTTCTGACGGCAGAAAAATGATTCGGCGAAGGAAAATAAAAGAAAACACGAAGCAAAACGTCTCAGTTACTGTAAAAACTGGAGGTGGGAGTGTAATAGTTTTGAGTTGCGTGGAATATAATGGCGTAGGAAATATCGTGCCTATTGAAGGGATTTTAAATTCAGGAGATTATGTCAAGGTTTTGCGCCAAAACCTGCTAGCCAGCGCACCCAAATTAGGAATTCAGGATCGTTTTATTTTGTGCATGATAATGTTCCGAAACATATACTGCCAAAAAACTTAAGAGTGGTTAATATTTAACATTCGCCAATAACTTAATATCCCTCCATAGTCTCCTCACTTAAACATAATTGCGGAGTTTTCGCCTATTTTAGACAAAAATGCTCGAAAACACCAAATAACCGGAAGACACCACCTTAAGGATCTATTACAGCAAGAATGGGGACATATTAACGCGGATTTAATTAAAAACCTCCTCAACTCAATGCTGATATGTTTACAAGCTGTAATAGATCCTAACGGACCTCATGAAAAATATTTAATTAAAAATAAAAAACACTTTTTTCTGTATTTTTTGGAAGTTTTATGTTTTGTATTTTTAAGAAAGAAGTTTTTCATTTGAATTTTCTTTGTAGTTATTGATTTATAAAATACTTTTTATTTTTGAAGTAATAGATTTTTTTATTACTTAAATAACGTTTATTATTAAAAATAATTGGTGTGCAAATACATTCTTCGGTCACTGTAGGTCCATATCGATCCAAAGGTACAATAGAAGTCAAACGAAGAAGATATATTTTTTTTTTATACATGGTAAATGGGTTGAGGATGGGATGAAAGGAAATGAGTGGCGCACCTCGAAAGTTTTTGAATTAAGATTGTACTCCACTTTCATAATAGAGCACATTTGAGACGTTGATTTCCATAAGGTACTAAAGGAAATTTTTTTCAAAGTTGATATTTTCACATATTTGTATTCTAATGGTTTATCCTAAATCAGTCATAAATTTTATCTAAAAAACATGAAAAAACCTTTTAAAAAAGTATTTAAAAATTGCATTTCATTCCAAAAGGTACTAAATACACATTTTATTTTAAATTCCAAAAGGTACTATTTACATGTTTCGTTCCAAAACGTACTATATCCTATTTAAACAGATATAACCTTTCCTTTCATTTCCTTCCAAAAGGTACTATATTTCCTACTATAAGGCAGAAGCACCTAATCCCGTAATATATCACCATTAATTTATTGATTTCATCATTTTATGCATTTTTATTTATCACTGGTTTTAACCTAATAATCAGTTTTTAGGCTATTTGAAACAACTTAGTTGCGTCGCTTTGGTTCTTTTAGGTTGTCAATTAAATTACGTTTTTCCATAGTATTTTTTCTTGCAGCAACATAAATATGGTTTAAAATTTTTCAGAAACTCACATTTTAATAGAATGATGGCATTTGATGCAGCAAATAGTTGGAATTAGCATTCCAGGAACTTGCTAAATATGTGAAGAAAATCTAACTTAGTAATCGATTTTTTTGTGTAAAATAAAAGCTCAGAACTTATTATTTCTCAGTATCTATGGTTAAATATTGTTACACGTCGTTAATAATATAGTTAAATTTGCTAAATTCACACAAATAGTAAATACAAGTTCAAAACAAACTTCATCATTACATACTTTCTTATTATAGTGCCATAAATAGATAAATTGTCCTTTGAATATTCACATTCTTTATGAATAATAGATAATCAATGTAATTAACCAGCAAAGAAAGATATTTCTCAAAGGGGAATGAGGAAATATATAGATATCTTAGTGATTACCGGTATAAAGACTTTAATTATTACTAATGTTGTATCAGGAAGGTTATAGTGACTGTTACCAACTTATCTCGCGTTATATTCTTCCAAAAAGTACTATATCTACGTTTCATTCCATAAAGTACTATATCCATATTGTATTGTTTAAAATCATCGGAAAAGTGCAATAATTTGTAAAAATGAGTTGGCAACACGCTTAAAAATCAACTTTTGATTCTAATAAAAAAAGAATCACGTAAATTGGTCCAATAATAAATAAATGACAGATTTTTGCGTTTCCTGTAAAATTTTCTGAAGTGGATTTTGGAATCAACGTCTCATTTTGTGAATGATATTGTGCCATTCTTCTACATTATCGAATCAATAACTAGAAGATGATGATTTGAAAAAGAAAAAAAGGTAATTAAAAACATTTCAGTACTAATTGGCCGAAGTGATTATTTACATACATCAACAACAAGTATGCTTAAAAACAAAAATTGTGTGATTTTTAGCTTGAAATTTCATATATATCATTAAAATAAAATTTAATGAATAACTCAATTATATTTTGTTGTATACATAATTTGTGAACTATAGTGAAAGGACGGGATAGGTTTGATTCTGCTGGAAGTCGGTAAACTACTGAATACAAGGAAATAAAAAAATGTGAAAGATAAATGTGAAAGAAGTTGGTAAGAAGTGGATTATTATTGAAGCTAAGTTGGGGACTTTTCGGCCCAGGGGAGTAAAAGTTTTTGGCAAAGTACAGGACATCTGAGCCTTCTATCATTGTAAATTCAACTTCGCGGTTCCCGCTCAAACCATTTATTCTCAGGATAAGTGTTATGTTATCATCTTTTCACCTTTTAATAGGTAATGTATTCCTTCAAGAATCATAGAAAGAGCTATTTTAAATATTTTATTGGTTTAAAAACAACTTATGACTGGTATGTTAAATGTCAGTTGAACCCCTACTATAACTACAACTATAAATTCATAATAGCTACATACACATTTTAGAATCTATTAACATCTGTTTACATTCACTTACTATACATAGTAAGAGGAAGTATTGCGATCGTGAAAATTTTCGAATTCCAGTTTTCAACGGAAATAGACGTTTTAGGGTCCCCTGAGTCCAAATAACCAATTCCCGCAAAAAGGTCTGTGTGTGTGTGTGTGTAGTAACTCCCGGGCGGAAACGGTAAGTCCTAAAAAACTGAAATTTCATATTTAGGACAACTATACGCCCGAGACGTGACAAAACGTTTTTCACTGCACCTTTTTTCGATTTTCTCGAAAACGGTTCCGACGATTTTGATTAAACTCGCATCGATATCGATGTAAAATTTAATGGCCTTTAATATCATGTAGGTTTTATTCTGATTAAAATTGTCTGACAGGGCTTAAATGCCGATATTTTCTTCCCCTAAAGTACCTTTAATTTTGTAGATTCAATAAAAATAACTATATTATCTTGTTAACGCTGATGAAAAACAGGTAAATATAAAAATTGAATAAATTCAATACCCAACTAAAGGAGAAAACAGAAAAAAATATTTTTTTAATGCAATTTTTCGTTTTTGAACATAAGAGCAGTAATATACATGTATGATATACCGTTGGAAAGCTAAAGATTTTAGAAAAAATATCATCTCATACACAAGCTTTTAAAAGTTAATAGAGAGTGATGAAATGAACATAAAACTAACTGATTATTTTAGATTATAATATAATAAATTTTTGAATAAAACACATGTTTCGATATAAATTCAATTTAATTAATTCCTTAATAGTTTCACGTATTTTTATCTCTAACTGTTTTTGAAAATTCTTTTATTGATTTTAAAAATGGAGGTAAGTGAATTTCGTGTGTTGCCCGCACCAGATTTTTATTATATGTATATCAAAGGAAATATTTCTAAAACTACAACATATAAATGATGTACATTAAACTCAATGTAATTCTTTAACCTTTATCAACTCTTACTTTATTTAAAATTAAATTGATTTTAACAACGGAGGTAAATGAAAGTCATGTGGTCCGCGCCGCAGATTTTTTTTTTTTTTCAACATATAATTATTTTGCCTCTTTTGTACTTATTTTTTTTAATATTTATATTCAAAATATGCTGATTTATAAGGTATTATAGCATTTTGCGATGGTAAGCGTAGAAATAAATTCATCCGTTCCAGTGTTTCTGTACAGTGTAAAACGAAAACAATACAGAAATGTATTAAAATATTAGAAAATAATAGAATAGAATAGAAAGTGATTTTTATTCTGGGACTGGGTCCCTTGAGAATAACATACTCGTATTTGCACAGTTTATAATATTTAACTTCTTTTCTTTTTTAATTTTTTTGGAAGTTTTCTTAATTGGAACATTTAAAAAAGCACGAAAGGTAATTAAAGAAAAATATTTTCCCAGTTTAAAAACTTTCTAAATCAAGAAAAAGAATGTAGACGTCGGAAAGCTCGGGTTATTATATTAAGTAATTATATCATATACACTAATTAACATATGTAAAAGTTAATTAAGATTACTCCAAATAGAGCACCAGGTACTGTATGATCGGATACGACTTTTTTTTCTTAATTTGTTCCGTATAATAAAGATAAAATATTTAATTCTGAGACAATCATTCCTTACTATGTATTTCATATATTGGTTAGTGAAAGTTTTTTTTTTTTTTTTATTTATTTATTGAGATATATTAAAATTTGTTTCTATATGAACCTCAGTAATAGTGATATAAGATCCCATTCACACAATATATACAGTATACAATGATAAAGTCAAATTAAATAAAATATAATATATATACAAAATAAGAAAACAAAAAACAACCTATAATTGAGATAAATACAAATAAATAATATATATAGAATTAAATAATAATAAATATAAAAACAAAACAAATCGAAACATTAAGCTATAATAGAGATACACAACAGTTTGCAAATAAACAAACATCATTAGTGAAAGTAAAAAAAAAAAAAAATAAACAAAAAAAAAATAAAAAAATAAAAAATATCATATGAATTAGTTCAGTATTAAATAAATGACAGATTTTGTCGTTTCCTGTAAAATTGTATTTAATTTGACTTTATCATTGTATACTGTATATATTGTGTGAATGGGATCTTATATCACTATTACTGAGGTTCATATAGAAACAAATTGTAATATATTCACTAACCAATATATGAAATACATAGTAAGATATGATTGTCTCAGAATTAAATATTTTATCTTTATTATACGGAACAAATTAAGAAAAAAAAGTCGTATCCGATCATACAGTACATGGTGCTTGCTCTATTTGGAGTAATGTTAATTAACTTTTACATATGTTAATTAGTGTATATGATATAATTACTTAATATTATAACCCGAGCTTTCCGACGTCTACATTCTTTTTCTTGATTTAGAAAATTTTTAAACTGGGAAAATATTTTTCTTTAATTACCTTTCGTGATTAATCATTATATATTATACATTATATATTCGCAGTCTTAATAAGTTATTAATAGACCTCAACTGACAAAGGTAAATTAGTGAAAAGTATACTCAGTGATTTAACTGGTTGATTATTCTAGTACAATATTCCTAATTTTGTAGGGTAGAGGCGTCATAAATAAATACATTTTACAGGAAAAGAAAAAATCTGTCATTTATTTATTACTGGACCAATTCATATGATTTTTTTTTTACATTCACTAACCAATATATGAAATACATAGTAAGAAATGATTGTCTCAGAATTAAATATTTTATCTTTATTATACGGAACAAATTAAGAAAAAAAAAGTCGTATCCGATCATACAGTACATGGTGCTTGCTCTATTTGGAGTAATGTTAATTAACTTTTACATATGTTAATTAGTGTATATGATAAATTACTTAATATTATAACCCGAGCTTTCCGACGTCTACATCTTTTTCTTGATTTAGAAAATTTTTAAACTGGGAAAATATTTTTCTTTAATTACCTTTCGTGATTAATCATATAATATTATACATTATATATTCGCAGTCTTAATAAGTTATTAATAACCTCAATCTGACAAAGGTAAATTAGTGAAAAGTATACTCAGTGATTTAACTGGTTGATTATTCTAGTACAATATTCCTAATTTTGTAGGGTAGAGGCGTCATAAATAAATACATTTTACAGAAAAAAAAAATCTGTCATTTATTTATTACTGGACCAATTCATATGATTTTTTTTTTACATTCACTAACCAATATATGAAATACATAGTAAGGAATGATTGTCTCAGAATTAAATATTTTATCTATATTATACGGAACAAATTAAGAAAAAAAGTCGTATCCGATCATACAGTACCTGGTGCTCTATTGGAGTATTCTTAATTAACTTTTACATAAGTTTAATTATTGTATATGATATAATTACTTAATATAATAACCCGAGCTTTCCGACGTCTACATTCTTTTTCTTGATTTAGAAAATTTTTAAACTGGGAAAATATTTTTCTTTAATTACCTTTCGTGATTAGTCATTATATATTATACATTATATATTCGCAGTCTTAATAAGTTATTAATAGACCTCAACTGACAAAGGTAAATTTGTGAAAAGTATACTCAGTGATTTAACTGGTTGATTATTCTAGTACAATATTCCTAATTTTGTAGGGTAGAGGCGTCATAAATAAATACATTTTACAGGAAACGAAAAAATCTGTCATTTTATTTATTACTGGACCAATTCATATGATTTTTTTTTTACATTCACTTACCAATATATGAAATACATAGTAAGGAATGATTGTCTCAGAATTAAATATTTTATCTTTATTATACGGAACAAATTAAGAAAAAAAAGTTGTATCCGATCATACAATACCTGGTGCTCTATTTGGAGTAATCTTAATTAACTTTTACATAAGTTAATTATTGTATATGATATAATTACTTAATATAATAACCCAAGCTTTCCGACGTCTACATTATTTTTCTTGATTTAGAAAATTTTTAAACTGGGGAGATATTTTTCTTTAATTACCTTTCGTGATTAATCATTATATATTATACATTATATATTCGCAGTCTTAATAAGTTATTAATAGACCTCAACTGACAAAGGTAAATTAGTGAAAAGTATACTCAGTGATTTAACTGGTTGATTATTCTAGTACAATATTCCTAATTTTGTAGGGTAGAGGCGTCATAAATAAATACATTTTACAGGAAACGAAAAAATCTGTCATTTATTTATTACTGGACCAATTCATATGATTTTTTTTTTACATTCACTAACCAATATATGAAATACATAGTAAGGAATGATTGTCTCAGAATTAAATATTTTATCTTTATTATACGGAACAAATTAAGAAAAAAAAGTCGTATCCGATCATACAATACCTGGTGCTCTATTTGGAGTAATCTTAATTAACTTTTACATAAGTTAATTATTGTATATGATATAATTACTTAATATAATAACCCAAGCTTTCCGACGTCTACATTATTTTTCTTGATTTAGAAAATTTTTAAACTGGGGAGATATTTTTCTTTAATTACCTTTCGTGATTAATCATTATATATTATAACTATGAGCTCGTTTAAAACGGACAATTAGGGAGCAATAACTCGAAATACTCGAGACCTATCTAAAGCTACTTAGAAGTTATTGTTATGCCAATAAACTAAAAGGATTAAATGGATAGAGAGAAATATTCTTTGTTCCCTACAAGTTGTCTTATTGGAAAGCTTGTTCCCCGCTTCGCTTTATAGACAAGATTGCATTTACTCAACTCGTAGATGACTGTAGCTAAGGAAGGGGTGTGGCCGGAAATCTCCTGCTAAACGATTAGCAAGCTCTAGGGAAGGAGTATAGTGACTAGCTAGAATCATTAATCTCAGGTTAGTGGGTAAACTCACCCTCAAACCTTCCCCCTCACCTTTGTCACTATTCAAACCTCGGGGCCATAGCCTCAAATACATTATAATGGCTCTGATGTAAATGGTAAAACTAAATCGTGTTGAAGTGAGCCAAAATGTTTACCTTAAATCACCTAAAAGCCAGATATTCACTTACATTCATTATTAAAAAGAGTGGTTTGAATCTTGAAAATGAGTTAGAAAAAACCGGTAATCCATGTATATAACTATCTAGAGAAGAAAAAAAAAATTTCATTGTAGGACTAGGTCCCCAAGATATACAATATCTGAGCAAAGCTAAAATGTAACTGACCAAAAGTTAAAATCAATCAAAGATAATATGGTAAGATATTAAGAGTGAGAAAAAAAAAATAAAAACAGATAGTGTTTAAAAATTGAATGACTACTTTAAATACATGTGAAACTATTAAACAAAGAAACCTTAAAAACAGAATAATTTGAATGGTAGGGAAGGATCCTGGCGGATTTATGAAGGTAGAGTATTCCAGATGACAGTGCGGCGTGCAAGGTGTGCATGACTACCCCTTGTTATAGCGGTCTTTGGCACCTTCTGATCCGCGTTGTGCCATCGTGGGCCTCGGTGTTGCCCTCTGCCTGGAGTAATTGCTGGTCACAACCAGATTTAAGCATAACTAACTACCGGATGTTGACCTGATGTTGCATGTCCTATCACAAAACAGAAAAAAAAAGTATGTCTCATTATCCTTAAACCTGTCAGACTCTAAACATTAAAGCTCCAACCGAACGCATATGTCTGTGCATCCGTCTATGTCAACTTCCTTTGTCACTTTGAGAATATCTAAAATGTTATATGTATACTAGGTAAATAAAAAGAAATGTACGAAACGTAACTAAATAAGCAGATATTATCATTAACTAGGAGTTAGGCTGTTATTATTATTATTATTAATGAAATCAAAAATACCTTGAAATTTAGTTCGTTGTCCGAAATAACAGTGCTTCTTTTAATACTATGCTTGAGATATACTGCTCCCGAAAAAGAAAATTATATTTTACACTAAACAGCTTGGACAATCGCCCGTATAAGAATGTTCGTGTTTTTTGTTTTTTTTCTTTTCCTATTCGTTACGCAATTATTTTATTTATACTTTCATATTTTTATCTAGTTTACAAAAGAAACAACAATTTAGGATCCGGGCATTGGTTAAAGGTGTTGAATTGAGCTGACTCAATGCTTAGTAAGGGGACAGTCGGTACCGATGGTGTCTAGGAAAACATTAATAACGCTACTAACTGTCCGTTCGCTGCATGCAAGATAAATGGCCGAAGCAGAAGAAACCCCTCAAAACGGGACAAAGAAAATATGGGACAATATTGACCGAAATAAGCGGATTTCCGCCGACTGGCACCCCCTCCTTTACCGACTTGAATGCCGATCTACTGTTTTTACTTAAACCTATGAACTTGGCCTTCTTTGGGGAGATATTATCAGACATAATCCCCAAATGCCTTCTTCTCCCTAGAATATTGTTT
The DNA here is from genome assembly GCA_023052935.1 of Piezodorus guildinii. NCBI lineage: Eukaryota > Metazoa > Arthropoda > Insecta > Hemiptera > Pentatomidae > Piezodorus > Piezodorus guildinii. Next base: position 111,100,320 of record CM041295.1, read on the forward strand.
CATCGGCGTTTTTCGATGTTAATACCCTCCTGAGTATAAAAAACTCTTCTTATTATCGAAATTTTCAGCTTTCATCTTTGAAATTCGTAACGGGAGTTGGTTTACTTACAACAAGATAAACATTGTTTGGAACTTTTCTTTACAAAAGGGTTTTATAGTTAAAGGAGATATATTAGGTTGAAATTTGAACAGTTTCAATTATTGGCAAAAAGAAAATCGACAACGACTTCATCAAAAATCTACACCAGCCTTTATAGTTGGTACAAAAAAATGGGAGGGAAATCGGCCAGTTCAACGTAAAGCCTTATAAATAACTAACTTTCTCACCTGTTGGCTTAAAAATCTATAGATCATTAATATGAACTAAACCTAAGAATCATCCTGGATTATAGCGGTGTTTGATCTAACCATCATTATGAAGAATGATAAGGATTATACCAAGTGGCAGCTAGAACAAGTGGACTGTATTTAATAAGTGAAAGAAAAACTGTTGGGATAAAATATTGGTGTATTCTTAACAATTGGGTTAGGTTATAGATTAAATTTAGGTGGGCTTCATATTCACATGTTGGTATATTCGTCTTCTCAGTTCATCTCTTCTTTCTTCGCCTTGTAGTCCAGCCTAGGGCGACTTTTCTTCCTCTACTCCATTCTTATCGCTGCGTACACGGAAAAGAAGAAGGAAAATGGTGTGTAGTGTGCACGCTCCTGCTGTACTTGGGCTTCTCTTCTCACCATATGTTTTTTTATAACAAAATATGGCCACTTGTGGCACATTATTAAATTAAGCGTACATGTTACGCGAACAAGCGGTATAAGATTTACACATACAGTACGACCCAAAGTATTCTTACAGAAGTCAAATGAAAGGCAATGCCGAAATAGATCTTTTTGTTATTACTGGTTTTTCATATCGGTAGTGTTATCTTTTATTTTCGATCATTTGGCTTAATAAATTCAGTACTGTGGATTAAAGTGGCTTTACCCTTCCTACCGTTCTCAGTACTTCCTGGCTTCCTTTCTTTTCCATGTTCTCCAATCTCAAAGTCAATCCTACATCTCAGGTATATTTAAATCCTCCGTCCACTCCTGCAAAACTCGTTCGCAACCTTTGGACCTGTATATAGCGATCTTTCCTTATCCGATCCTCGCCAGTATAGAATTCTATACCTTCTTATATCCGTCACCCGAATACGTTTCCGGCCTTCAAATCCCGTTTATTCAAAAACTTTCTGTCTGTCAAATTCTCAAATAACCCCAATAACTAGCAAATTTCAATAAAAATCAGTAAGTAGAGCAGAGAAAAATAATTATTTATTATATTTTATTTTGAATCTTATTTAAAAATTTATTTATTTTATTTTACACTTTTCATAAGCATTGTAAATTTATTTTAATTAGCCAATATATGAAATATATATATATATATATATATATATATATATATATTTTTTTTTTTTTTTTTCTTCTAGTTTGTTTTATTTTATTTTTTTTTTATAAATTATTATTATTAGAAACTTCCAGTTAATTAATTACTATTCATTTTCTTTGTTATTTCTGTTGTTTTTTGTTTGTGTTTTTACTCTATGATACTGAAGTTCCAATTTAATTTGTCTGTAATATTATTCTGAAGGGACTTGTCAAAGAATAAATAAAGAATTTATAATTATTATTATATCATATTTACTTGTTGCGTTATCACAGTACAATAATACAGTAGTCAATTTCAGTCTGGCCTTAGCATTTAAAGTTTTCACATCGTTCCTCCGTTCCTGCTGTATATTTCTTCTCTACTACTTTGGCAATGTCACGAGTGAGTAGCATTACTAATTAATTAATTAATCAAGTGAATAAGGCTGTTTTAAGATATTATTTAATTGAGATATTCAAGTTAAGAATAAGAGATAAATAGAGAAAGAGGTACTAAGTTCGGAGCTTTAAATTCCTAGAGATAACAAGCAGCTGATTGTCTTCACAACCGCCGCTCCCCACTACTCTCCTTACTACTTCATTCTTATCGGGTTTATTCGTATACCATAATGGTACAGTGTCCCGTATGTATAGTGTCAGTGTTTATAGACTTGCGTGTAATACATGTAATATTATGTTCCTTAGTAAATGCATCAATCTCACGGAAAATGAAACAAAATAAAAGTTGGACATGCCCCTCATGCGAAAAGAAGCAAGAGCATGGAGGAAAACATAGCAGCCAATTGTCAAAAATGAACGAAGACACTAAAGATATTTTAAAAAAAACGCTTGACAAGCTAGATGATATCATATTTAAAAATTTAGACAAATTAAAAATTATAAAAGATTGACCAAAAAGGCAGGAAGAGCTCATTAAAAAATTACTACTAGATAATAATAATTTCCAAAGTACAAACTAAAGAGATCAGACTTAATCAGATCTATCTTCGAAGTACCCAGACGCTCCAGTGTTTCCGACAGGTATGCCAAGTTGAAGTGGCTCATCCAGTTTCTAGCCGACAGTATTTTCTGGGAGTATTCCTATTCCGCACTTTCAATGCCCAAACTCCATTCTACATTTTTGAACTACTCATCCCTTGTTCATTGGTACATTCGTTTAACACAAGATCTCAGTCCACTAACCTCTATTTTCCTTCTCATCGGACATCATTCTTTAAAAAATCCTTTAGTTTGCGTGCCACCTCACTTTGGAATTCCATATCTACCTCCATACGCAAAGCATCTTCCTTAATCTCATTTAAAAACAAATTATTTCACCACCTCTTCAGTGATCAATCTTCCGAATAATTGTATACAAAATTAAGAATAGTTGGTTGGGGGCCTCACTGAGAAAGATAATAAGGACAGAGCGAAGCGGCTGGGCCTATTAAGGAACGACATATAGCGTCTAAGTTGTAATAAATTGGTTTATATAAATATATATATATATATATATATATATATATATATATATATATATATATATATATATATATATATATGCACATGTGTTTAATATAATACTCATACATGAATGTACTATTTTCGTTGTATTTACTACTTTATAAACAATACAAGTAGTAGTTGTATGTCGTTCAAGTATTCGTATTTACTACTTTTATAAAAAATATAACTATAACCTTAAGTTTGCTTTTGTAATGTTTTTATCTTTATGCCAAACACAAGACGTGGTTATTGTACTTTATTGTTATCCTTAGGGGACAGAAGGTTCCAGAATAAAATTAACATTTCTTTCTTTCAATTTCAAAAAATAATTAAAAATGCATTACTAATTTTAATGCATTGCTAAAAGGTCTAAAGGCGTTGCTATTTTTTTTGTGACGTTGGGTGTTATTATTAATTAGGAAGCAGATCTATCTCATTGTTCATCTAAAGAAATGACAAATTCTAGAATTTTAGTCCTCTCTCTATTTCTTACTAATGCTATTTTGAAGTAGAAATGAATTGAAAAGCCAAATTAGCTAGTTAGAGGGGGATGAGTGAGAATAATTGCCCCCTGAGCGATTGAAGGGCCCTAAAGGGCGAGCTAATGAGGAAAAACACACCCTTTTCCTGTATAATTCAAGAATACTCGAATGTGAATTAGGCTTTGTCTAGAGTTTAATAATTTATTTATTGTATTATTATTTTTTTTTAATTTCAAATGTAACCTTTCCCAAAGCAATTGTAACCCTATTCTTCACTTATAGCCAAATATATTCTGTATTATTTATTTTTTAAATTAGCTTAATTAAAATTATGTTTTTTATCATAATTTTGGCATATCCTATTGACATTTTTTTTTTTTTTTTTTTTTTTAGATATTTGATATAAATTGCTTTTTTTAAGCTAATATTTTGAAAACTTAATTATCGTCAATTTTTATTCATGATAATTATTGATTTTGATTTTTCAAAGGGGAGGGGTGGGTATTGGAATTAATTAATGTTTTTTCGGGTATGATAATTACGTTTTTCGAGCTGTATTAAATAAATAAATGGTTACATTTGCTTTGGAAATGATTACATTTAAAATGAAAAAAGTTACATTTGGCTTAGAAAAGGTTACAATTCGACTTGGAAATGCTACATAAGTATGCGGATGCTTTGTCCGGTATTGGAGAGAATGGACAATAGTATTAAGAGATGCCCAAGTTCTTGAAGGAATATATATACGTATATATTATTTTTCTTGTTGGTCATATGAAATGGGATTTAAAGTGAATATGTTCCAAATTCAGTTTTTATCTTTATGCCAAACACAAGACGTGGTTATTGTACTTTATTGTTATCCTTAGGGGACAGAAGGTTCCAGAATAAAATTAACATTTCTTTCTTTCAATTTCAAAAAATAATTAAAAATGCATTACTAATTTTAATGCATTGCTAAAAGGTCTAAAGGCGTTGCTATTTTTTTTGTGACGTTGGGTGTTATTATTAATTAGGAAGCAGATCTATCTCATTGTTCATCTAAAGAAATGACAAATTCTAGAATTTTAGTCCTCTCTCTATTTCTTACTAATGCTATTTTGAAGTAGAAATGAATTGAAAAGCCAAATTAGCTAGTTAGAGGGGGATGAGTGAGAATAATTGCCCCTGAGCGATTGAAGGGCCCTAAAGGGCGAGCTAATGAGATGTTGTAGGACATGGCCCTATCCCTAACCGTCCCTTACAGCCCAGCCTCTTTCCTCACTGCCCAGCGCTGTCTCTCCATTCCTTTTTTTCAGAAATATTATAAACAGATACAAATGCCGGGAAATTCGTCATAAGATTGATTTAATCTGGTTTTTTTCATATTACCTCCAGTCTTATTTAATTGATAGTTTATTTTTCCCAACTAAAAATTAAGAAATTACAAAAAAGAAAATCTAATTGTTCATAGAGAATTACAATGCCCTGTAGTGAAGTGCAGCTTGTTACAATGCTAGTAACGAAGTAGCATGAAGTGACGTTAAATGAAACCATAAAAACACCTTTTCCTACCAAAACACACCCTTTTCCTGTATAATTCAAGAATACTCGAATGTGAATTAGGCTTTGTCTAGAGTTTAATAATTTATTTATTGTATTATTATTTTTTTTTTATTTCAAATGTAACCTTTCCCAAAGCAATTGTAACCCTATTCTTCACTTATAGCCAAATATATTCTGTATTATTTATTTTTTAAATTAGCTTAATTAAAATTATGTTTTTTATCATAATTTTGGCATATCCTATTGACATTTTTTTTTTTTTTTTTTTTTAGATATTTGATATAAATTGCTTTTTTAAGCTAATATTTTGAAAACTTAATTATCGTCAATTTTTATTCATGATAATTATTGATTTTGATTTTTCAAAGGGGAGGGGTGGGTATTGGAATTAATTAATGTTTTTTCGGGTATGATAATTACGTTTTTCGAGCTGTATTAAATAAATAAATGGTTACATTTGCTTTGGAAATGATTACATTTAAAATGAAAAAAGTTACATTTGGCTTAGAAAAGGTTACAATTCGACTTGGAAATGCTACATAAGTATGCGGATGCTTTGTCCGGTATTGGAGAGAATGGACAATAGTATTAAGAGATGCCCAAGTTCTTGAAGGAATATATATACGTATATATTATTTTTCTTGTTGGTCATATGAAATGGGATTTAAAGTGAATATGTTCCAAATTCAGCTTCAGCTTAACAAGGGCCGACTTGAAGAACTACCTAGTAGGAGTGGAGGGGACACATTCCATTATCCTCTCAATGAAGGAGGTTGGGGCGGGTAAAGAAGGCTCACTAGCTCCCGTTCAATTGTTCTGCTAAGGTCACACACTTCTCCAATACTAAGTCCTTCAAGCTTGCAATAGTTAAGCGCACTCCAAGTCCGCCGTCAGCTGAAGGAGCTTCACTATTTGTATGATGGCATAATTAAGTGGGGCCGTTTGAGGACTCCAGCTCTCCCGTGCGGAAAATCTTCTATTCGGGCGATTAAGTTCGAAAATTGCCTTCCTTTCCTGAAGGTTTAAAGTACAGTTCTTTCTCCTTGTGGAATATTAAAAATAAAATTGCCTGTCACGATCCGCACACGCCTGCCTCTGCTTGAGATCCGTTCAACTAGTTTTCCATTAGGCCTGTTTATTTCGCTCCGGAATGTTTATATAATTGAGGTTATTTCCGCATTACAAAAAAATCTTGCTGTGCACTTGGTCGAAATCACGCTCGACAGCCATTCCTATTATTTCAACATTTTAGGTAGATATAAAGGCACTTAATAGAGCCCGGCCCGGGCGAGCTCCTGGTGGTTCGTAATGAACCTGAGATTGAGAATAGATATTTGTTGAATTGATTAAATGTTTATCCAGCTTTAGCTAGGGTTTGAACCGTAGCAAAGTGGCTCCATTTATGATATGTCAGCCATTTAGTATATCCGTTATTTTGGTTCTTAATAAATTTCACTTTCAATGGTATTATTTGATTTTTTTTTAGCTCAGTTTTATGCCATACAAAAATAAATGTTTTGTCGATAATTTCAGAGAAATTATTCTTATATATTTCTTTATATATCTATATTTCCTGCATCAAACATTGTGTAAAATCGTTATTAGATAAGTTGAGAAAACTTTTGGTTTCATATAAGGACGTGGTATGGAAGCCAGAGGTCTGACTGAGGATGACTTGGAATGATCGAGATAGTTGGAGAGACGGAGTACTGAGGACCGGGATGTGACATCATTGCAGAACCCCAGAGAAAAAAAAAAATAAAAAATAAGGACGTGGTGATTTTTTTGGAATTTTCAAAAAACGTCATAAAAATGAAAATTATTTATAAATATCTCAAAGTATATACAACATAATGAAGTGCAAATTCCTTTCAAAATTTTAGTTTTGTTTATAGTTTTTAAAAGCAATATTTCAAAACCGTAAATTCATTTCTAAGCTTTTGGTAAAGTAGAACGCCTATAAAGATTTATTTAATGAAGATACCAGAAACAAAATGACATATGCATTTACTATCATATCTAAATTAATTTTTCTATATGATAAACCATAATGAAGTACTGAGCCCCGAAGCCGATTATAAATGTGTTTGTGTATTTTTGTTATTTATTTTTATTAAATTTAATATATCGAATATACCTGTGGTAATCTATACAATTTAAACAATAAAATATCATTTCATATTAGATAGAATCTATATGAGAAGAATCTATATGAGAAATAATGAAAGAGAAATCCTGTTCCGAAACACAAAACAATGTCGCGTAGTGAATCTGGTATGGGTCAATCCATTTGAAATCGCCCAATTTTCATTAATTTTGACGCTCGAGATTTATGACTTTCGTGATTTTTGACCAGTAATTCTCTATTCTTTCGTGAATATAAAACCATAAATAAAAACATTTTCGGGCCTATACTTTTAGTGTTGCAGCCGTTTTAAATCGGCTTCTCGGGCGAAAACATGTGATGGGAAAACCTTTTTAATTCCTTTATGTTTTTATTTTCTTTTAATTTTGATTCTTAATTAAATCAAAACAAAAATTAATAATAAGATAAGGATATGCTTTGTTTTTTTGTTTTGTTTTTTTGTCCTCACAACTTATTGCCTAAATAGTGAAGAAAGTTGTTATAAAATTCTCGAAAATGAATTAAAAATGAGATTTTTAACAAGATAAAAGTACATAAAGGGAAAGAGAATCACTTTTAATTATTATATATTATATAGCTTAGCCTTATTCATACTTGCTGTAAAAATTTTAATCTTGAGAACGTAGTATTTTTTTCTATAAGAATTTTCAAAATTGCCAAAAATCGATTTTTCGCGATGTTTACACGGAAATATCTCAAAAAGGACTAAATGAAAAATTATGAAACTAATATAAATAATCTATCTATAAGATCTGTTTAAGTGATACGAATTTGGTCTTTGAGACTAAGCTAGTTCCGGAGTTATAAAGCTCTCTTAAATGTTAAAATAACGTTTTCTTAAAAAAGTATTAACTCCGGTTATTTTTCATATTTAAGAACAAAACTAGAATGATAATGAGAGTATTTTTTATAATTTGGTCCTTACAACACATTACATAAGTAGCCAAGAAAATGGTTTGAAAAATTACATCAACTGAAACCCTTTTCGCACTATGACAAGGGAGGTTAGAAATGATTTTTACGCTTAATTATTTTTCCTTATAGAATAGAATAGAATAGAATAGAAAAATGAACTTTATTCTAGGACATAGTCCCTTAAGAATAACATTGATGTTAAAAATAAATATAGCTCTTCTGGCCAGAATACATTAAATTGATTAAATAATTACAAACTTAATTATTTACATGACTAAAGTATATTGAAAAAAATATATATATACACACACATACATACAAAAATCACAAAGTAATAAATAATAATAAATAATAATAATGATAATAATGATAATAATAATCAAACGGCACTAACTTCTCTAGGCTTAAAGGTTATAGAGAGAGCTGCATCAAAGGATTACCCAGGTGCAGGGATTAAAACACAACCTGCCTGGAAGAGAAGGCTGGAAGGAAAAATAGCTGAGCTACGAAGGCGAATTGGAATAATAACCAATTTTGTCAAGGACCCTGTTAAGGCTTCCAAAAAGCAAAAAAAAAAATTGATGAAATGTGGTTCTCCATCTAGGCATTGTAATCCTTGAAAATGAACTTATTGAAACCTTAAAAATCTATGCTGACAAACTAAAACAAAAGTTAGCTGTTTACGCAAATAGAGTGCGAAGATATACAACAGCGGCTGCCCGTAGGCAGCATAATAAGACTTATGGAACAGATCAGCACGTGTTTTATAAGAAGCTTAGCGGGGAAAAAATAAATTTAAATGCAGTGCTCCCTTCAGCAGTAGTTATGGAAAATTTTTGGAAAGAGCTATAGGAACGACCAGCGTATCACGATGAAAACTCCTCCTGGCTGCCCGAAATAATGAATGAACTTGAAGGAGCACCCATGATGTCTCCACTGGTTATCACGAAGGAAGATGTTACTGCAGCTGCTAAGAAAATGCATAACTGGAAATGTCCTGGAAATGATAAGATACAGGCCTACTGGCTGAAGCAGTTCACCGGTCTCCACGGAAAATTAGCGGAGCTCTTCCAGCGGATGGGACAATATCTGAGGAGTTTGCATCGGGCATAACCTATATGGTACCTAAGGAAGCAGGACCTAATCTAGAACCTAAAGACTTTAGGCCAATCACATGTCTAAATACTGTATATAAGCTATTAACCTCGATTATTTCTTCAAAAATGAATGATCATCTAGCTAATAATGGACTCTTCCCTTCAGAGCAACTGGGATATAAAAAAAGAGCTAGGGGCTGTAAGGAATTGTTGGTGTTGGACACGTTTATTACAAGTCAAGTCACCAAAAAACAACGAAATCTGTCAATGGCTTGGATTGACTACAAAAAAGCATTTCACACAGTACCACACAGCTGGTTAATCAAAGTGCTTGAGATATACAAAGTGCACCCAGGCGCAGTAAACCTCCTAAGAAGATTGATGGATTCGTGGAGCACAAGAATGGTAGTGGGTAAAGGCCGCAGTAGCTACAGTACTGAAACTATAAAAATATGTCGAGGAATATACCAAGGGGATTCCTTAAGTCCTCTCTGGTTTTGTTTGGCAATTGCACCTTTAAGTAATATCCTCCGAAACAGTAAGCTTGGATACCAATTAAAAGTAGGTGACCAAAGTTCCATTGTTAGTCACAATCTGTACATGGATGACCTTAAGCTATACGCGAAAAATCGAGACCAATTACAAAGTATGCTAGAACTGATATCTCGTTTCAGTAGTTCAATTAGTATGGCATTTGGCCTTGAAAAGTGTGCTATAGTAAATGTTACAAGAGGGAAAATAAAGGACAGAAATTCTTTACAGCTTCTTTCAGGAGAGACCATGAAACACCAATCTCTAGGAGATTACTACAAATATCTGGGCATTAAGCAAGCTATTAAGATACCCAAGAAAGAGGTGCTCTGCGAAATAACTTTTAAGTTCAAGAAAAGGCTGCAGCAGATCCTTAGAAGTCATCTGAATGGCAAAAATAAAATCCATGCCATTAATACTTGGGTAATACCACTAGTAGCTTATAGTTTTGGTATAATAAAATGGTAAACTACCAAACTACAAGAAATGGATCGGCTAGTGCGTACAATGATGACAGACGCTAAAATTCATCACCCAAAAGCCTCTGTGAATAGGCTTTATCTAAAACGAAAAGAAGGTGGTCGTGGGCTTATCTCAATTGAAGATCTTTGCCGAAAACAAGAAAATTCCATGAAGCAGTATTTTCTGACATGCCCATCTTCAATCATCAACATGATGCGAAATTTGGATGAGGAATTCACAGCACTTAATCTCAAAGACCCCATGCTGCATGAAATAAAAAATGCGGATCACTATAAATCAGTTTGGAAAGAGAAAGAATTGCATGGAAGGTTTTACTATCAACTGAATTCGCCTGATATTGACAGTGAGCTCTCGGTCGATTGGTTGAGGATGGGTCAACTGTTTGGCGAGACAGAGGGTTTTGTTCTTGCTATACAGGACCAAGTTGTTGCAACGAGAGCATACAGGAGGCATATAATGAAGGAAAATATGATAACAGATAAATGTCGCCTTTGCTCCAAGACCCACGAGTCTATTCAGCATGTAACAAATGGTTGTGAAACTTTGGCAGGGACGGACTATTTAATGAGGCATAATAACGTTGCTAAAATTTACCACCAAGGTCTGTGCAGAGCTCTGGGATTGTTGGGGGGTGAAGAGATACCCTATTATCGGTATACCCCTGAAAAACTTCTGGAAAATAAAGACGTAAAAGTTTACTGGGATGAACAGATTATCACCGACCACAGAGTGCTGCATAATCTTCCAGATATTTTGGTATTAGATAAAACCAACAAAATGGCCAGAATTGTCGATATTGCTGTCCCATGTGACTCCAATCTGTTAAGCACTAGAGCTGAAAAAATTAGAAAATATCAAGAGCTCTCTTTAGAACTGAAATCGCTCTACCGCCTGGAAAAAGTTGCAACAACTCCAATAGTTCTCTCTTCTAATGGTCTAATCCTCAAAAGCACGAAGGAGGCACAGAAGAGCTTGGCCTAGACCACAAGCATCTAAAACTAGCACAGAAAGCAGTTCTGCTGGATACCTGCAGAATTGTTAGAAAATTTTTAAATAAGTAAAACCTTCTACTTCCCTTTGACTTTTATCCGGGAAGTAGATGAAACTCCAGTTACCTGAGAGAAATAAAACATAGAATATGATAATAAGTAAAATAGGATGAGAAAATAAAAACCACTAATTTTGCGAAAAAACAACAACAAAAAACAAACAAAAGCAAAGTGAAATAAGCATTTAGTCATTATAATTAATAAATTATCAGATTTAAGATCAACAAGCGTCTGTGAGGGATAATAGATGCTGGAAAAGGAGATATTTAAATGTGGATAAAGAAGAAGCACGACGTATATTGGAAGGAATGGAATTCCAGAATGCAGTGGAACGGGAAAGAAAGGATCGATCAAAGGCTTTCTGTGGGATGGGATATAAAGGTCAGAGTGGCGCGTTCTTTTTCCCAAGCAAGTGGACTGAGGATTTAAATCGATGGAGACTGTGGATATAGGAAGGATGCTGGGATTTTATCGTTTGGTAGAGAAAGGATATATATAGCCTTATCATTGCACTACTTGTCTTAAAAATTTTGATAGTGTAAGCTATATCCTTTTTTCAATATAAATATTCAAAGCATGATTTTTTTTTTTCCAGCTTAGTAATATTTACAGTAAGATATCTCAAAAAGGACTGAGCGATAACTCATACAGATTATACCTCAATATAATAAGAACGATAGAATAGAATATAATGGGTAAATCGAGAAGTTAGTAATTTTTTAGATGTATTTCCCGCCATTAATCACGACTTTACTTCTGGTTTTGTTTTTCCCAAATCTATGATAGAACTATTATACTTAAAATATCTCCATTAGTTTCGAAGTGGATAAGGCCGAAGAATTTGCACAGCACCTTTCCAAAGTTGTTACTCCTCATCCAGAGCTTAATCCAACCCATACTGCAGCAGTTGAAGAGTTCCTTACGTCACCAATACCACTCTCCTTACCACCTAAAGCAGTTAATCCCTCTGAGGTCAGATATCTTCTTAAAAAGCTTCCTCTCCGTAAATCTCCTGGATACGATCTCCTTACTCCTCAAATCTTAAGACAACTTCCACCTAAATCCATTACATTCCTTACATATCTCTATAACTGTATCCTACGCACTACCTATTTTCCTCTCTTATGGAAATATTCAACTATCATCCTTTTCCTAAAACCAGGCAAACCTTCTAACAATGCGTCATCTTACAGACCTATCAGCCTACTTCCGATCCTCTCAAAAATGTTTCGTAAAGCTCCTACTAAAACGAATCCTAGCCAAATTTCAAAGTTTTCCTTCACATCAGTTCGGATTTCGTCCTCAATATTCCACGGTTCAGCAAGAACTCCGAGTTGTGGACCACATTTCCTCCGCCCTTGAGTGCAAGAAGTATTGTTCGGGTGCCTTTCTGGACATAGCTCAAGCTTTTGACCGGGTGTGGCACCCGGGATTGCTCTTTAAGATCAAAACCCATTTACCCCAATCCTTATATCTAGTCCTCCGATCCTATCTATCAAACCGCTCCTTCCGAGTTCGCTGTGGTTCAGAATTTTCCAAACATTATATCATTGAGGCTGGTGTTCCTCAAGGCAGCGTCTTGGGACTCTCCTCTACATCCTCTACACCGCCAATATCCCTACAGATCCCGATACCTTTCTGGCAACATTTGCTGATGATACCGCCATTTTGTCATCTAATTCTGATCCTGAAGCAGCATCGCTTAATTTACAAAAGTACCTTTCCCTTGTCGAAGACTGGTGTAACGCTTGGCGTATTATGGTGAACGAAAACAAGTGCTCACACGTCACATTCACTCTTCGACACAAATCCTGTTTAACGGTTTATTTCAATTCCCTACCGCTTCCTTCCTCTGACACAGTCCAGTATCTTGGCTTTTTACTAGACAAAAGACTGGCGTGGAACCTACACACAAGACTTAAAAGAAAAGAACTCAACCGCAGATTCGGCCAGTTATACTGACTACTAAACAGAAAATCTCATCTTAAAGTTGACAACAAATTACTAATATACAATACAGTACTGAAACCAATATGGACCTACGGACTTGAACTGTGGGGGACAGCTAAACATTATAACATCGCATCCAATCCTTTCAATCCAAAGTCCTCCGAACAATAGTTAATGCTCCTTATTACGTTACCAACTGTACCCTACACCACGACCTTAAAATTTCGTTTATTTTAGACCTGGTACCATCCAAATTTTCCAAATTTCATCAGAACCTTAGTCATCATCCAAACCCTCTAGCACAATTCCTATCTAGTACCACCCATCCCTACAATCCTCCTCTAAGATTGAAACGGCAGTGGCCGCGAGACGTATGGTAAATGTTTAAATTGGAGTTCTGACACTGGTCAGATCCTCCACTCATGTATTGTATGTTTGTGGCTATTGCGCCCTAGTTCGGCCTCCACTGAGTCACACCAGTGACGCGGCTAAGAGCGAGGGGCTAGGATCTCTTGGTTTCCGCTTTTTCCTCCACAAGGGGAGTATATAGTTATCATTTATTTGTATTTATCTAAATTATAGGTTGTTGTTTGTTTTTTTTTATTTTGTAATATATATATATATATAATATATACAAAATTAAAAAAAACAAACAACAATATATATATTATATTTTATTTAATTCATAATTCACTGTTACTAATGTTCATATAGAAACAAATTGTAATATATCTCAATAAATAAAAAAAAAAAAGTTTCGAAGTATATATATATATATAATATATATAAATTGCAATTATTATCATATTATTTCAACACTATTGCACTATATTAAACCTTTATTGTATATACTGTGTATAGGATGTTAAAGCATAAAGGCTAATGGATTGAGATTTAGAAGGATGCCTATGAGACTGGTTGCCCGAACACATTACAAATTGAGGCAGAATACCCCCGCGGAGTAAGCTTATACCCTCTCTTAGTGAGTAAGTTTCTTAATATGGTTAAACCAAGAGTTACAAGGAAAGGTGGATAAAGTTCCTGCGACCTGCAGCCTAGAAGGCTCTCTAATGTCCTCCAAATTACGCTTTACAAAATTACAAAAACCGCTAGGTACAAATACTGTAATATTATCTAACTGATACATCGATTACTTAACAGTAATCGTATTTTATAGTAATGTTATTTTTTATCGATATCTTTACTGTATATATGAAATATATAGTAAAGGAAAGTATTGCGATCTTAAAAAGGATCGAGTTTGAGTTTTCTTCGGAAATGCAAGTTTTAGGGTCTCCTGAGTCTAAATTACCAAGTCCCGCAAAAAGGTCTATATGTGTGTTCAAAAAGTCTAGCTAAAGAGCGATTTGCCTTGTAACTGAAATTTCATATTCAATACAAATATACCCCCAAGATGTTACAGCAACTTTCACATTAATATCAGCTAACCAGAAGGCCATTTTATACCATGCGTTTTACTCATTTTTACGATTTTATTAAAAACTCACTATACCGATGTAAAATTCATTGAACTGTAATATCATGTAGGTTTTATTCTGATTGAAATAGTCTAAAAGGGCTTAAACGCCGATATTTAAAGTAACCATATCATGTTTTTGTCATTGATAAAAAAGGCATAAATGTATAAGTTGAACGAATTTGATATCCAACTAAAGAGAAATGATCAAAAATATTTTTATGCGATTTTTGTGTGTTTGAACGTACCCTAAATGAAATTGCTTAGTTATTGACTGAACTTTAGGTCCAGTAGATGAATAATATATATTATATAATTAATATTAATATTATATATATATATATATATATATATATATATATATATATATATATTATATATATATATATATACTATATATATATATATATACTTTAAATATATATTTATATATATATATTTATTATCGAAACTAATGGAGATATTTTAAGTATAATAGTTCTATCATAGATTTATGAAAAACAAAACCAGAAGAAAAGTCGTGAATGGCGGGAAATACATCTAAAAATGTACTAACTTTTAGATTTAGTTAAATTAATTTTCTTCTCGCCTATAATAGGCCTTATTCGTAATATATGACTACAGTTAACTTTAAATAATCTTCATCAAGCTTTATTTTTTTATTCAAATATAATTCAAAGTTATTCAATAAATTTGAGAACTAATCGACCAGTTAAAAATATCAGTTGATGAGAGAATAATTGAGTAAACAATAAAATTGGCATAAAACTTTTTATTGTAAACCTTTAGTTTTAATTGGTTTTTTTTTAATGTGTTAAAGGGTGTATAGTACTGAAATAGCAAGAGATACGATTCCCTCTATCAAATCCGATCGTTTAGAGTAATATAGATCTATAGATCTCTGAATAAACAAGTTTAAAACAAATGTTTAAGTAAAAGCCTAAATATGCATCAAGTATTCTGTTTTTTTTGTCATTTATTTGTTCTATTGGAAAAAATATATTCAGGCAATATGTATATATATATGTATAAAACCATAAATAAAAACATTTTCGGGCCTATACTTTTAGCGTTGCAGCCGTTTTAAATCAGCTTCTCGGGCGAAAACATGTAATGGGAAAACCTTTTTAATTCCTTTATTTTTTTTTTATCTATTAATTTTGATTCTTAATTAAATCAAAACAAAAATTAATAAGATAAGGATATGCTTTTTTTTTGTCCTTACAATTTATTGCCTAAATAGTGAAGAAAGTTGCTATAAAATTCGCGAAAATGAATAAAAAACAAGATAAAAGCACATAAAGGGAAAGAGAATCACTTTTAATTATTTTATATTATATAGCTTAGCCTTAGCCCTACTTCCTGTAAAACTGTTGATCTTGCGAACGTAGTACTTTTATCTATAAGAATTTTCAAAATTGGTTTTTCGCGATGTTTACACGGAAATATCTCTAAAAGGACTAAATGAAAAATTATGAAACTAATATAAATAATCTATCTATAAGATCGTTTCAAGTGATAAAAATTTGGTCTTTGAGACAAAACCAATATATGTCTATATATATATATTATATATATATATATATATGAACAAGTAATATAGGAAGTTTCTCACCGACCGTTTCAATTACTCATTGTTATAAGCAATTAAAAAGCATCTCAAACCATTAATGAACCTCACAACAAACAAAGTATATTTACAGAAACGAATGTTCTCAGTTGGACGACTCAACAGATGGTTTACTGTCATTGTCTATGTATGCTCTTATCGCAAAAAAACAATATCATCTTTTGTTTTTACTTTCACTTACTTATATATAAATAAAATCTGGTGCGCCGCACACACTACTTTCACTTACCTCTGTTGTTAAAATCAATTTAGGAATTTTTAAATACATTTGATGATACAAATAAATTGTTCAAGAATTAATTATTTTTAAATTCAATAAAAACATGTGTTTCATTAAATAATCTATTATATTTTTATCCACAACAATCAGTTAGTTTTATCGGCTTTTTATCATTCTCTATCAAAACAAGATGATGTCTAGTATTGGATCACACTTAAACAAGAAAAAACGGAGTACTTTAAAAGGATACTGAAGGACAGGTAGTCATGTGTTTAAGACAAGGGCTAATTTAAAACTTACTTTAAGAAATCAATTAAATTCTTACCAAAAAAATAAAACTTGAACTGCTAAAACCCGCAACATTCGCAAGCATTCTTCAGAACGAGAAGCTTCAACGATCAAAACTAACATTTCCAAATTTCCTGTCCGAAGGCATTAAACGGATTGTTTTCAAGAAATACAGAAAAGAACTATATTAAGCAGGAAGTATATAAAATGTTTTTGTTCCCCCCTCCCTCCCAATCCCTTCAACATTTTTAAAATAACGGTTTTTGTTGTGAAGGAGTTGAGGATGAGAAGTAAATTTTATTCCGTTTTTACCCCCTTTCGAAAACATCATTAATCAATCTTACCTCTTTTTAAGATCCAACCGATTGAAAAGACGTCAATCTTTAATTTGAAAAGAGGTGTGAAGTAAGAAATGGAGGTAAAAACTGCTGCGAGGATAAACCCAACTAGAAAGGAGTTGTCTTTACTTTCACAAACGGAGCTCTGTTCGGAAACTTTCTCGATGTCTAAATAAACAGGAAAATATGCTAATATCGAGAAAGGATGATGGAGGACGGATAGAGTGAGTGCCTAGGGAAACGAAAACCACAAAGTCGCCTTCCTCAAAGCCTCGGGCTATCGCAAACTTCTCTCCGTATTTGAGATCGACAAGGCAACAATACAAGCGGAGGAGCGATGAAAGGAATAAGACTGTGCTAGGATCTTCGTCGGGTGCTTTGGAGAAATTAGCTTTTTCATTGGCGGATGAGTGGAAGGGAAATATTAAATAAATATAGACACACGACCTTTACGATTCTACTGTTTTCCCCTGGAGCGAACTAGCAATTAGTGAGGGATTAGCTGTTCTTGCTGATTTTATGAATTTTTCACGGTGCACTTAAATGATTTAAGAAACCTATAACACTTGAAACTTGCATAATTTTACACATGTTCAGTGTTAAAAGAAATAGATAATTGTGATTTCGTTTATCACAGAATAAAAATTAAACTCCTCTTCACTTGAACTAATTAGTTCCTCGCATTCCATGCCTATTCAGCTCAGTAACTTTAGAAGAAGTATTTCGATTGTCATTAAACTTGTCTTTCTTTGTCTGAAAAACTGTCGAGAGGGCTTTGAGATAGGACATCTTTGTAGCCCTCATTTGATTAAATAGCAAACAAAGTACTAGGAGGCATCGTAAAGTGATATTGATTAGACCAATTCTAAATCAGCACAGTTATCGCTTGAATTGCCTTCTCAATCCGAGTGGTACCTAGATTAAAAAAAAATGTAGTTTAATAATAATTTAATAAGTCTTCGTATAATTTCAAAAATTAACAACCCATTATTATCCTAGTTCATTACTGAAATGTTTTCAGTGTGCTTTAAAATTAAATGAAATATGTACTTGGTACATTTCGGAAATGAATGTCTAAATTATGAAACAGATACTGAGGACGTTAAAGTTTTGGGTAAGAAGTATTATCTACCAAACGGTTTTACAAATCGAATTAAAATCTCTTCAAGAGTCACGATTTTTTGAACCGTTTTTTTTTTTTTTTTCTAGTTACTAACCAGTTTTCAAACAATATATCAACTAATCGTACTTACGCGATCCCTCTTTCGAAATCACACGACTGATTGCTACTCAAATGGGTTGTAACATAATTGAAAAAGGTTTCATTCAGTCCCAGAAAGAGGAACCCTCGGCTAAAACGGAAGGTGAGAAGCCCTGAGGACAAGAGGATCCGTTAGACACTAACACGACACAATTCGGTACACTAACACAACCGTACACTATTCCGCAACAGCTTCAAGTGCCTTATTGAAAGACAATGAAGACCCCTCCCCTCCCACTCCAGCTCAACAAGGCCCTCAAGGCTCGAAGAAATATACACTACAAAAGATGCAAAAAAAAAAAAAAAAAAAAAGAAAAAACTTAGTAGGAGACGGAGATTACTCGAGTTGTCAAGAGAGAGAAAAGGCCTCTCTGTTATTTGCTGACTCAACTCTTCTACTTAATGAATCTATTTAACAATTAATAAAAGTTTTCACTTGAGAGATCTTTCAAAGGCATTTTAAAGTAGAGAGAACTGCGTTATAAAAATAATATCGGATAAAATATATTATAGAAAGCTTAACCTGTCTCGAAATTGGCGAAATACTAGGCGGCTGAGGTGATCTTGCCTTCGTCAAAGTGCATTTTTGAAGTAGCGCAAATGTCCACAAAGTTTTCAAGTTTATAAGTTTTCGAAGCGAATAAAACTCTACTTTATCGATCATTTAAGTTTTTTTTTTTCTAATTAAAAACTGTAAAAATGACTGGAATCGAATGCGAGCCTTAAAGGAACGCAAGAAAGACCCAATAATAAAATCAACTTTTTATGGGAAGAATCACAAAGTTATTTATATTTCAATAGAAGAAATATTCAAGGGCCGTATATGCTGAGGAACTCACTTATCTTTTCCAGCAAAGTCAGTTGGTTGATTCAAGTTCCAATGGTCCACTAGGAGAAAAAATATCGGATTCTTACCATGGTGAATCTAGTATATTAGGAAATGGATTATAAGTATTTAAAAAAAAGAGCAAAAACAATACATTACATTAAAGTATACTCAATGTTTGCGAGTTTTATCAAAATCTTCAGCGAAATTCGTAATAAGGTACCAAATGCATGAACTTAATGCCACTTCAGGTAGGGAAATTTTACGTGAAAAGTTGCTGTACCATCACAAGCAAATAATTATTTATTTTATATACGTAACTTCATTTTATACGAATTTTCGTTTTTGTGACACCCAATTACTAGGACTCATGTTTCCCTTAATAAGTCGAATTCACGATAACAGTATTTTCCCTCAATATAGATTTCATATATATTGATAAGTAAAAGTAAAATATCGCCAGTCGAATTTTTCACATCCAAACGAGGCCACAGTGAAATAACATCCTTTAAACATGCAGAATAGTTTGCCCTAGAATTTTCCAGCAGGTGGTGTCTTATTACTTCCAACTAAATTTATGCCCTTAATAAAGAGGCCTATGTAGAACTACTCCTTAAAGTTAATGACTTCTGCTCAACTAGCAACTACTACAACATATGCAGCTACTACACACACCTCAGCCATTACCGCGCTAGGTGATTCTACCTCCGTAGTTTCAATAAATGTATTTATATGTAGATATATATATATATATATATATATATATATATATATATATATATATATATATATAAGAGAGAGAGAGAGAGAGAGAATGAGAGAGTGAGAGAGAGATTTTATTTACCTTTTAATATATTTACAATTTTGCATTTTGATGTTCTGAGACAATGGAGTCTCCTTGAGCAATACAAATAAATATTATATCAGCCGACAATTTTACAAAACAATAATTATAAGTAAATGAATAAAAGAGTTTCAAGTGTCATGGCTGCGAGTACAGTTCACTATACGTATAGCTCTATCTTTCTTACCTTCTCATCACTGTGTTACCGCATGAATATCCTTCAAACTTTGTGAATTGTGAGATATTGCACTGTTAAATACTTTACCGAACACAAAAGAGAGGTGAGTGGTGTTTTGTTTAAAGACAATTACAGACTAGTGACCGCATGGGCTGGAGATAAGGGCCAGCTGTGCCGGCTAATCCTTCCCTCGTGTTGACAAGGTCTCGGCTAGGACTGTTGTTCAACGACGTAATTTATAAACATTAGTTTTATTCCTCAATTGAGTTTTTCTTTTCTATTTTATTTTGTTCTTTAAGACATTTATTTATTTCTTTTCATTTACTTAGAAATGTTTCCTTTTTTTTTTCTTTTTTTAATGCATATGTAAATAATCGTAAATAGTTTAGTTTTAAGATCTTTAAGGTTAATTTTCTTAATTATTAATTTCTTTAAGTATATATTTCTTTTCTAATAATTATATATATTTTGTTCAATTTTTATAGGTCTCTTTAATTTCTTTAGGTATATATATATATATGTCATTTTTACAGTTTTTTTCTTATTAAATTAAGTTATGGATCTAGATCAGACCCAATCTTGTGACGACTCGGAGGGGGAGACTCCCTTTTCTGAAATAAGCGAGTCAGACTCACAGTATTTAAAGCCACGGTCACTACAGAAACGCCAGAGAAAGAACACTGGTTCCGCTGGTAACTCACCAAATAAAAAAAAAACAAAGCGGCTAAGACCAAACAGCAATCAAAAACAATGCCATCACCACCTAAAACTCGCAGTACCACTGCAGCCAACCTAAATGAATCAACGGTGCCATCTACTTCAAAACCTACTGCTTCTACTTCTAGCACTTCAGCTAATGCCAACATAAAAAACCAACTCCCGGAACCACAAGGATTTTCTGACCCCGAACCACCTCCAATATATGTCTCAAATATAAATAATTTCCTTTCGTTCGGTAAAGAAATTTCTGATCTAATTGGCCAGCCAAACTTTCAATGTTTTTCACGTATAAATGACATGAAAATTAACACTACTAACATGGAGAGTTACAAAAAACTGATCACTTATTTAAGTACAAAAAATTTTGATTTCTATTGCTACCAACTAAAACAAGATAAGCCTTAAAGAGTAGTTTTGAGAGGGCTCCACTCATCCACTCCTACTGAAGCCATCAAAAGCGGCCTAGAAGAAATTGGCCATAACGTTAGAAACATCTCTTCTGTAACGCACCCCAAGGAAAAATATGCGTTGCCCCTGTTTTTCGTGGATTTGGAGCCAGCCAGGAATAACATGGAGATATATACGGCTGGTATATTCTACAGTTCGGTTTGAAGAGCCAAGACAGAGAACAATAATCGTCCAGTGCACCAGATGTCAAACTTTAGGGCACACAAAGTCCTACTGCCATCACCCTGCTAGGTGTGTTAAGTGTGCCGGGCCACACACCTCTGATACATGCCTCAAACCCCCTAATGAGCCTGCAAAGTGTGCACTTTGTGGTGAAGGCCATCCGGCTAGCTATAGGGGCTGTAGCGTATATAAAAATCTTCTAAGGCAGAGGACACAGCACCTAGCGGAACCACGAGTGGAACAGAAGATTCGCCCGCAGGTACCTGATTTGGATTTTACTAACTTCCCGGAAATTGTGAAACAAACAGGTATCGTCGTTCAACAGCTGCCAACTACAACTGCCATCAAGGAACTCACAGAGCACACCGAAAAGCCTTCCTCCGAGATCATCGCCAACAAGAATCAACAGCCACGGCGACAGGCGCCTCCTAAATCCCAAACCAAGCCTCCTGCCTCCCATCCTACCCCACAACCTGCAAATCGATCCCTTCCTCCTCATTTTCTACCCTTACGGGTAAAATTGCCTCCTGAACATCCTCCCCACATACCATCTCCTTCTGTTCAGCTGACTCAACCAAACCCCTCGCCTCAAGTACCTCAGCGGACTGAACATCATCCTACCCCACGGCGAGTCCAGCCCCAAGCCAACAATCCTGACTATACAAATCATCCACAAGTCTCTTACCCACAGCCGTATCCCAACCAAGATCCTTTCAACATATGCTCCATTCTTCAGTCCTTTCTCTCAGATCTTAAAGAAACTATCCTACCACTAATCACCCTTCTCACTAGAATCCTTACCCAAATCCCATTCAATTTCTCACAATGAGTGTAAAGCCCCTAGCAATCCTATTGTGGAACGCTAACGGTCTACTCAACCACCGTGACGAATTGGACATATTTCTCCATGACAACCATATTGACATAGCACTTTTGACTGAAACTCACTTTACACGTTTTTACATACGTGACTACATCACATATAGATCAGACCACCCAGACAACACTTCCCATGCCGGGTCATGCATCCTTATCCATAAGTCCTTACCTCATTCCCTTATTCCATCTACTCCAACTGACGCCATACAATCAACCTCAGTGACCATTTCCACTCGTCCTTTCCATCTCACCCTCGCAGCTGTATACAGTCCTCCTGGTATTTCCCTTTCCTTTAACCAACTTGAAACCCTGTTTCGATCCCTCGGACCGCGCTTTATCGCTGGAGGAGACTATAATGCTAAACACCAACGGTGGGGTTGCCGAACTTCCAGCTCCCGAGGTAATCTCCTTTCCAGTGTTTTGACTTCCCATAGCTATACTGTCCTCTCACCCATGAATCCCACATATTGGCCAACATCTCTAAAAAAAAACCCTGATATCCTGGATATATTTATCTCCTCTCAAATTTCCTCCTCCCAAACAATAATCAGATCACTGAACGACCTTTCCTCAGATCATAGCCCGGTTTTGCTTTCCTTGCATTCCAGTTTTGTTCCTAAACCCCTTCCTCCTACATTGATCAAAGGACGAGTAAGCTGGGACGTATTTCGACTGGACTTGGAAAGCAAATTGGACTTGAATACTCCACTCAAGACAAACAATGATATTGATATAGCTGTAAAAAAACTGACTGACTCCATAACTTGCAGTATTATTGACAACACAAAGACCACTAACATTAATGATACTCAACATACTGATCTGCCACAGCACATTCGATTCTTAATAAAAGAAAAACGCAGAGCGAGATCGAAGTGGCATAAGACTCGATACCCAGCTGACAAAACTTATTAATACCAAACTAACAAACAAACTCAAATCAGAAATAAAAACATACAAAATTCAAAATTTACTCAGCTTTACTGAAAATCTTACTACAACAGACAAATCATTATGGACAACTACAAAAAAACTTCTTAAGTTCAAAGACTGTAACCATCCACTCCTTACTGAAAACCAAACCTGGACAAGATCTGACGAAGAGGAAGCCCAGATATTTGGACAACATCTTTACAATACTTATACTCCCCACCCAGATATCCTTAATCCCGAACACCTTGAAAGAATAGAAGAAGACCTAACTATTCCCCTCCAAATGACCCTTCCACCTAAAGCTTTCCATCCTTCAGAAATATCCAATATCATTCATAGATTACCTGCTCGAAAAGCTCCTGGCCATGACCAAATCACTTCCCATATCTTGAAACATCTCCCTCGAAAAGCCATCCTATTCCTCACCTACATCTACAATGCCGTACTCCGTACTACTTATTTTCCTGCCTCCTGGAAATTATCCATAGTAAAAATGATCCCTAAGCCCAAAAAGTCACCTGAAAATCCATCTTCCTACCGTCCCACATCTCTTTTATGTATTATGGGAAAAATTCTGGAAAAAACTCCTTCTGAAACGAATATACCCAATCCTTGATTCCCATCATATTATTCCAGATCATCAATTCGTTTCCGTACATCTCACTCCACTATCCAGCAATGTCATCGTGTGGTGGACGTTGTCTCCTCTGCGTTGGAACGCGGATTGTACTGCACGGGAGCCTTTCTTGACGTAGAACAGGCCTTTGACCGAGTCTGGCACCCGGGATTGCTTTACAAGCTCCGCCTATTTCTCCCTCCTACTTATTTTCTTATTATACAGTCCTACCTCGCTGATAGATCTTTTCAAATAAATCACCATAACTCCTATTCCTCCCTTTTTTCTCAATCTGCTGGTGTTCCCCAAGGCAGCATCCTAGGACCTGTCCTTTATACAGTCTATACAGCTGATATCCCAACCCATCCTAATACTTTCCTTTCAACTTATGCTGATGACACGTGTGTGCTATCGGTAGATAATGATCCATTTACTGCCTCCCACACTCTTCAATCTCACATCCGAGACCTTGAAGTATGGTGTCAGAAATGGAGAATTAAAATTAATTCTAACAAATCCCACCAAATAACCTTTACCCTACGCCGTAAACCAATGACTTCCTGCCCCACAGTATCCTTTAATGACACTCCACTAGCCCCTGTTGAACAGATTCGATACCTCGGACTCCACCTTGACAAACGTCTGACTTGGAATCCCCATACAAGACTGAAAAGACAAGAAACTGCCCGACGTTTTCGACTACTCCAACACTTACTGGACAAACGCTCCAATCTTCCACTTAATTACAAAAGACTTATTTATATGACCATCATAAGACCGATATGGACTTACGGAGTAGAGCTATGGGGCTCTACCAAACCATCAAATTCTTCTCGTATCCAATCCTTACAATCCAAAATCCTTCGTAAAATCCTTAACGCTCCTTACTTTGACACGAATAAGCTCATCCATAAAGACCTTAATATCCCACATGTTACTGAATTAGCCCGAACCAGATATCAATCATTCCATGAAAAGCTCCATTTCCACTCTAATCCACTAGTTTCTATCCTATCATCCTCTTCTATTCCTGATAATCCTCCGAGGCGTCTGAAAAGAAGATGGCCCCGAGACCTTCTAGTTTAAAAAAAAAAAATGAATAAAAAAATAATGTAATGAACATAAAATGAATGACTGTTGATTTTTAAATTATTTTCAATATTTCATTATGAAAAAAAAAATCAAATAACAATGTATAAATTATTCTAAAAAACTCAAAATTCCACAAAAATTAAATTAAAAATATTTACCTCTAAAGAAAATTGTCAAGAATATTTATAAATAAAAAAAGTAAAAACTTTTATATAAAAAAGTAAAAAGTAATAACTTAAATTTTACAAACCAGATAGAAAATTTAAACTCAAAAATTAATAATCAACATAAGAATTAGTAAAAACATTAATCGTAAATAGAAAAAAAAATAGAAAAATAATGGACAATTAAAAATTTTCTTCACAAATAAAAATACATAAATAATTATGAAAAACTCAAAATATCACGAAAATGATATCAGCCGACAATACTAGCCGACAATTTTTACAAAACAATAATTATAAGTAAATTAATAAAATAATGTAATGAACATAAAATGAACAACTGTTAAATTTTAAATAATTTTCAATATTTCATTTTAAAAAAAAATCAAACAAAACTTATCCTTACAAATAAAAATATATAAATTCTTCTATAAAACTCAAAATTTCACGAAAATGATACTTAAATAGAGAGAGAGAGAGAGAGAAAGAGAGAGAAAGGAGAGAGAGAGAGAGAGGTGAGGGGGGGGGGAATAGAATAGATCAGAAATTAAATTTTATTCTGGAACAAGGTCCCTTAAGTGAGGGCTGCCCATACAGGCAGAATAGTAGGAGTAATCAAAGAAACCGCAAACGGAAACAAAAAAAATCTTTAAAATATATTTATTATACAAACAAAAATTTAGGAACTCTCCCAGACATTAATAAGCACAACTAAAAACATTTTAATTTTGTATTCACCCTTTCCTGTTTAACCACAAATACGTTCAAAAATGTTATAACTGTAAGAAGCAATTCGGTGATTTACGTCTTTTTTTTTTTTTTTTAATATATCCGTAAATAAAAAATTTAAAAAATCAAATGTTTACAACGCAGCAATTGACTAATAGCTACGAGACAATAATTCATAAAAAGACGAATAAAATCAGCACTCAAATCACCGTTTAACAGTTCGCAACGAATTTATTTTATTTTTATCTATATGTTTATTCAGTTTAAGAGAATATCCAAGGGCATGTTAACAAAAATAAAACTGATTCACGTAACACAAACGATGGTGGCAAAAATAACAATTTTAATCATGTTAACTCCTTAACTAGCCAAAAGCTACCGGATAATAGGGGTACTCACTACGTTTGCTATAGCATGCTATTTGTGCTATTGTGCTAAACCCATCAATTTTATACAGGAAATAACTGTAGAAACTCGACGGGTTTAGCAAAATAACACAAATAGCATGCTATAGCAAACGTAGTGAGTACCCCTAATTTACAAAATCACGATATTATCCAATAAATTAAATTATTTATGTAAATGAATGCTTATTTTAGCGATTCAAAAAATCAATCATACTTAAATTTCAATTCGGTAAAAAAAACATTCAATATAAAAATATTTCGATAACAAATATTTTTTAAAACTATCTCTGAGAACACGTTAGCAGTTTTATTTACAAGTACATTACGTTTTTATTAATTTACGTACTGGTATTGAATACACTGCATACGTGATTTTCATACTCATATATTGTAGTATATAAAAGATGAGCGTGTTGCTTAGGGATGTAAGAGCTTGTTTGATTACATGTAAACACAACAACGCCAATGAATTGTTCCTCGACACCTTTTTATCACACCATTTTCTTGGCATCTTAGTGATGATGATTACATTTTTTATTTAATTAGCTAAGAATTTATAAATTTGATTTCTCTTTAAGAGACTTTGTGTTTTCCGATTCGCCATTAAACGCCGAACAACAAACAACATAATGTATAAAAAGCAAATCATTAGACAATGGTTTATTTTTCCAAATAACTTAGGGAATCACATTTCTTATAAGTTGTGGCTCGACCATATGAGATTAATGTTTTCTTCTTAGTTCATCGAGGTGACTTGATCTCAAAAATGTTGTCCCAAGAGTGAACAAAAAAGAAAAAAAATAGTAATTGGCTAAAGATACTAGAAAAAAGTGGTTACAAGAGGAAGAAAAAGAAAAGTAAAATGAAAGTTTTAAGGTTGTTATTAGGGTTAGTTATTAGGGGCGTTGTTAGGTTTAATACATGGGTGGAGGAGGTACAGGTTCTTACTTCATTTTTTATTTCTTAGTTTTACAATGTTTATTGGTCCAAAAAATATTTGGGGTGGGGGAGATGCTTTGCTTGGATTGAAGTGCCTTTGAAGTCTTAGTGTAATGGAGTGGACCCAATTAAAAATACTAACTAAATCCCTCTCAATTTAAGTAAAAATAATTTATTCCGAGAGGGAGAAGAGGGGGTGGTGGAGGGAGCACTAGCCTTATTTTTAAGGACGGCACTCTCATCAGTAGCTTCCTTACTCGGAGCAAGGAGCCTACAATTGGAGTGTTTGGAGGGCACTACACTACACTTGGGTCTGTTTCTCACTCTCTCTCTCTCTCCTACTCTCTCTCTCTCTCTCTCTCTCTATATATTATATATATATATATATATATATATATATATATATATATATATATATATATATAACAAAATCAAGTTCATGCAATTACGCTAAACAACTGCATTCCCAAAAGTTCTTCACAATTTTAAAGGGCTTAAATTAATTTGAATATAATATTAAATTGTTACAAGTATAAAAGTAATTGTACTATGAAACTCCAAAGAAGACACAATGATCTCATTTTGGCCTTAGTTGACGATTTTTAGTATTTTATCAAATAAAATAAATATTTCACACTCAAAAATGCAATCCTCATCTTCCTTTTATTATACATTTATTTTTCTTCACAATTTATTACATATTTTTCCTACGTTTCGGGGTTCTTTCCCCATTATCAAGACTTTTTTAAAAAACAATTTTTAAAACACAACACATTATTTTACATTTATAACTTACTGCTATTCGTCCACTTAAATGTAAAATAATAATAAAGCTATAAATGTAAAATAATAATAAAGCTATAAATGTAAAATAATAATAAAGCTATAAATGTAAAATAATGTGTTGTGTGTTAAAAAGTGTTTTTAAAAAAATTCTTGATAATGGGAAAAGAACCCCGAAACGTAGGAAAACTATGAAATAAATTGTGAAGAAAAATAACTGCATTACAAAAGGAAGTTAAGGAATTTAAATTACTTTTAAAAAATCGTTTAATGTTTCATATTTTTGTTTTTTTATTACAAAGAATATATCTATTTTAAATTAAAATTACAATACTCGTCAGATGTTTATCTTTAAATGTATACAATTTTATTTTATTTTATTTTTTTTAAACTGGTCTGTATTATTAGACATTGTTTGTGAGCATTATAAACTACTTCAATAAAATAGTAGCTCACTTTGAAAAATCATCTTATTTTTTTCCAATGAAATCAATGTGCATTACATTAACATTTTAATAAAATAGTATTCATTGGGATGATTTTGAGGTAAAATTATGATTAAGAACAAAAAAATAAAGATTTATTTGGAAAACGGAGAAAATTATCTAAAAAAATCGTTTTTCTCAATTGAATTCAACTTTCGATAACGAGCATTGCTCCCTCTTGCTATAATTACTGCCTGGAGCCTTGTATGCATACTTCTAATAAGGTTTGCTACATCTTGCGGGATTTCCTTCCCGTGCTTCCATTAGAGAAGTTCTTAGCGCCTGTAAGTTTACAGGAGGATTAATTATTCTTCTCACACGTCTGCCAAGTTCATCCCAGAAATGTTCAATAGCATTTAAGTCAGGGCTACGAGCTGGCCATCTTAAAGTCTGATTTCATGTATCGTTAAGACATTGCTAGACACAGTTTGCAGTGTATAAAAATAAAATCGTCTGCAATAAATGGAGCGAAAAGTATAAGACATTGTTCAAGGATCACTTTTATGTACAAATCCGCATTTATGGAAGGTCTGTTGAAGAATGGAGATCAATTTTCGTTTCCTGAGATATTCCTCCTCACAACATCATTGAACCACCTCCAAATTGCACTCTTCCAACTATATTACATTCAGCATAACGCTCACCTGACCTTCGGTAAACTCTAGCACGTCCATCTGGAGAGTAAAGTGAAAAAACTTGAAGCATCGCGTGGTAAAAGCGACGTATGAGGTAGTAATGAAGGGAAGGAGGCATAGGAAGACTTGGGAAGAAGGGATCGAGAAGGCCTGCAGGAAAAGGGATATTGACTGGAGATTGCAAGAGAAGTAGAACTTGAAAAGAATGTCTGGACTAGCCTCTAAATGTGACCACAGTATATTAAATCTAAAATACAAAAAAAGTAATATGAGGAGCATACACTGTTTTTACTTTCACTTACCAATACTTGAAATATATAGTAAGGGAAAGTATTGGATCGTGAAAATTTTCAAATTCAAGTTTTCAACGGAAATACACGTTTCAGGGTCTCCCGAGTCCAAATGACCAAGTCCCGCAAAAAGGTCTTGTGTGTGGTGATAACTCCCGCGCGGAAACGAAAAGTCCTATGAAACTTATATTTCATATTTAAAACAACTATAAGACCGAGATGTTACGATAACTTTTTCATCAAAAACGACTGACTAGCCACTTTATACTATGCATTTTGAACCTTTTTACGATTTTCATAAAAATGGCTCAAACGATTTTGATTAAACTCACTATGTCGATGTAAAATGAATAGGGCTTTAATATCATGTAGGTTTAATTCTAATTGAAATAGTATGACATGGCTTAAATGTCGATATTTCGAAATTTCTTCTTCTAAAGTACCTTTAATTGTGTATATTAAAAAAAATTAGCCATATCGTCTGATTTACATTGCTAAAAATAGGTAAATATGCAATTTGAACGAATTTGATAACAACTAAAGGAGAAAAGAGCAAAACTATTTTTTAATGCAATTTTTGTGTTTTTAAAAAGAAGGACATTAATATACCATTGGAAAGCTATAGATTTTAGAAAAAATATTATCATATACACAAACTTGTAAAAGTTAATAGAGACTGATCAAAAGCAGATAAAACGAACTGATTATATTAGATAATAATATAATCGATTTTTTAATAAAACACGTGTTTCTATAGAAATTCAATTTAATTAATTCTTTCATAATTTATTTGAGTATATAAATTTGTTTAAAAATTTTTGAATTGATATAAATAATGGAGGTAAGTGAAAGTCTTGTTTTGCGTACACCGGATTTTTTAATATATTTTTTTCTTTTTTTGTCAATATTTTTACACATTTTCAAATATATATATATATATGATATAATTCTTATCCATAAAATGATCTAAATTGAATGATTTGAATGGATGTATATTTCCAAGGGGTATTTGGAACGATTTAGCTCAAATATTAATTACAAAATAGCTGGAGTGTGGACTAAGGGAAAAAGTTATCTGTAGCCAAGAACTAACTGTTGGTGAAGCGATCATTATCAGGTTGGGAGAAAGCAGTGAGGAAACCCTAACATCACTATCTCTCTTAGTTGATTCCCTCCACTCTTTATACACTCCAATTTACTGATAAAAAGCTATCCAATTAACGAGGTAAGTCAGATCAAAATAAATTAATATATAAATATATATATATATATATATATAACATAAAAAAATTACACTAAAACCAAAGATGAGATACCGAAACAAAAAAATGACAAATGTCATATATTAAATAAATTGTAAACATTTTGACGAGAAGTCATATTATGGGCAAACGTCACAATGGCTTCAAAAGAGAATACAACTGAATAAATAAAGAATTTATTATTATTATTAATCAATTACTATGAATTCACTGCATACCTTATTATATTCAAATTTTTAATTTCACTTACTTCTTTAATAATCCAAGAGCTGGGGCCGAAAAATGTGTATTTAATAAGAAAGTTTTCAATGTGATTTTCACATTTTAGCCAACTTGTACAACAACATTTTTTTTGTCTACCACCTCACACCCAACGGAATACAAAACGGTGGCCAACCAAAACGGTCATTAAATACCCAAAAATGGTATTTTTTTAATACGATTCTTTCTTTTCATTTATTAACGTAGAATACTGCCTGAAAAAACAAACAAAAAAAAAAACATTTGTCTGCCTATTTTAAGTGGTCGGGTTCACCTGACACACATGACTTAAAAAGCACATTCTAAGACAAAAAATTGTGTATTATTTTAAAACGTCTCTTTCTTCTCTAATATCAAACTAGGTCTTTACTTGAGAAAAAAAATCCAGAAGCACGCTTTAACGCGCACAATGTTGTGTTATCTGAAGACATTTTTCTCTCCTATATCAAACAAGCTCCATACCTGAAACAAAAAAAACTTTGTTTTCCCATCGTAGGTGGTCGGGTTCGTTCAGCAGACGTGATGCAAAAACAAGCAATACTTTAAAACCCGAAATTATGAATTATTATAAGAAATGGAACTAGAATCATTATTTTTATATATGTGGATTTACACCTCCATTATATAAGCAGATAGATTATATATATATATATATATATATTTCGATGCTCTGTGTACATTGCGAATTCTATAACTTTTTGATATACTTTTACACCTCACATTTTTAAAAAAAAAAAATATAATATTCGATATGAAGATTTTTTTATTGCGTACCACATTATGAGAAATAAAGTAAGCTTTTATTAAGGTCACTGAAAAATTTAGGTTTAATAGGTACGACTAAGTTTAACAAACTGTGTTCTGTATCCCAGAATGACAACCTTTAATATTATGTAGGGCCAAACTCATCGAATCCTCGGTGTATACGCAAATACTCATAATAATCAACGGAAATAGGAATCGAATAATTATAAATTTGAGAGCTTATCGATGTCTGCAGTTCCAATAGGTACCGAGATAACTCTATCTACATAATAGGTTGTGTTTTAAAAATAAGGAATTGATCGACTTTTAACAGTGTTTAGCCCGATAGAAACCGCCGATTTTACTAAAATACTCATAATTATAAAAATTAACGGACAATTAATTAAGCTTTAATATAAGAGGTGATAGACGTCTTTAGGCCTTAAAGAGATATCTTTATCCTTATAATACATTGTGTTCTAAATACGAGAATTGATACAATTTTAACGTAATGAAGGTAAATATCACCGAAACCACTGCTTATACGAAAATACAATAATAATTAATGCTTCTGGGGATTTAAAAGTTGAGTGGTTACCGCAGATGAGGCGGAGAAAACGCAGAAGGAAAACCGGCCGAGTCACAATTCGCTAATTTATTAAGAAAGTTTAAATCTGCTTTAAGTCTTCTTCTTTCCATAGCTAAGTCCCCCAACTTAGGTTCCATACCATTTCTTAGCGAAAAACTTATTGAAAGGGCCTTGGAAAGGTTCCAGGATACAAATGCCTAACCGGGTATAGGCTTTGCAAATGATGTTGGAGCAAGGGCAGGCTTCTTCAATATATCTTTTACCTTAAGCCTCTCCACCCACAGCAACAGCTCACTTATTTAATCTACTCCCATTTAATTTTACACACCCACGGACCCTGAAAAAAAAAAAAAAAAAAAAAAAGAATTTCGAAACATGAAATGATGCAATACTCATTTTTTTTAAAATCTGGTACACTCATCACACATAAATCCTTAGTTGAAATATATTCTTTTCTATTTCTTACGTTCGGTACGATGATTTGGTACTGCTAGGTGAAGACACGGAAACTAAATACAAGTGCGTTAATAAAAACCGGTGAAGAAATAGGACTCGAACTAAATACCGATAAGACGAAAAATATGATTAGAAGCAGAAACGGTGGCGATCTTGGTGATATTGATATATCAAGGCATACTTTTGAACACGTAGAGAAATTTAAGTATTTAGGTTTAATGATAACGAGAAAAAATGAAATCTCGATTAAACGCGGGAAATGAGTGTTATTATTCAGCTGCTAAATTACATAGCTTATTTTGAAATAATTAATTATTATTAATTATTCTTCCGACGGGCCTTTACGGATGTGAAACGTGGCCGCTTACTTTGAAGGATAAACAACAACTTAAGGTTTCGAAAATAAGGTACTACTTAAAATATTTGGTCCGAAGAGAGATGAGGCCACTGGGCAGTTAAGAAGGTTGTACAACGCAGAATTGCGGAACTTGTACTCTGTGAATATAATTGAGTTGATAACATCGCGGAGGCTCAAATGGGCGAGTAAAGTTTGTTGAAATGGTATGCAGTGGGAAAAAGTGGTCAATGAATTCAACTACCTAAGAACTATTATAGGTAGGTTATGCTGAATTTACCAAGAAATATAAATAGCATAATAGGACACTGTGATGTAGAGAGAGTTGCTAAGATACATATATATATTAAGCAACATACCTGCCTATGGCGGCGAGACCTAGGTGATGAACGACTAGGACATCAGATTAAATTCTTACTAAGAGCAGCGGAAAAGACAAGGCGAGACTGAGGAGCAACTAGAAGTACCACCATTGAAGACAATCGTATAAAAAAATAATTAAAATTGTTTGGACATGTTTGTCGAATCGGAAATGAGGAAACCCAGAAGGAAAGAGTAGAAGCTAGAGCTAGAGGTAGAATAAAACAAGATAGATTTACAATAGCTTATGAGGAAGACAGCCAGAGAGAGCATTGGGAGTAGCAGGGGCCAGACCTTGCGGCTCAGCAGACAGGGATCACTGCCAGCGCTGAATCCAGGGGTCTTCAAGAGGAAGAGAAAGTAAAAGAAAGTTCTAACTTTTTAATAAACTTAGAGTCGAATAAAAAATTGTATTAATTGGATATATATATAATATATATATATATATATATATATATAATTTGTTTATAGTATACCTCTTATTGATTTCAGAAACATTGTTAGTAAATCTGAAAACATTGTTAGTAATAGTAGTAGTAAACTGAAAATCTGAAACATTGTTAGTAAAACATTGTTTATAGATCAAAAAAGCAATTGTTATCTACAACAATCACTTTACTTCATTCCCTTTTAGTCACCCTGTGTTACCTTCTACGACTTTTTATGTTTGCTAACAATGTTTCTGAAATCAATAAGAGGTATATTATATATTTATATTACTATTCTAAATTAAAAAAAAAAATTCCATTATTTTTTTTTTTTTAACTTTGCATTTTAGAGCTAGACTTACCGCACACTCACACACACGCGCACGCGCGAAAAATCACTTACCTCTATATCAAATATATAGTAAGAGAAATTCAATAAGTTCAAAATGATTATTGCAGTAAAAACAAGTAAAGCACTCCTTACCTGTTTTAATTAATTACCACTGGAATATTTTATTGGTAGGGTGATACGTACCAAAAAATGACATCATTTAATTTATTGGTAATCATTAAGGTAGTAAAATCCGGTCGTAGGGTACGCCAATGATCTGGAATCCCAGTTAAACAGTAAGGAGGTAATAATTCATTATATATATTTACCAAATCAAATGAAGACATAGTGTGATTAAGAGAAATTTAAAATTAAAGAAAATATCTTCTTAAAATTACTATGCCAATCCAATTGGAGTTAGTGGATTTAGCCCATAATTAAGGAGATCCGAGATTAATCTATAAATTCTACAACAAGGGTTGGATGAGGGAATAATCTTCCTTCGGGGGAAATAATGCTTATTAATTTTTACTTAAGTGACACAAAAAAGAAAAAAAAACCAAGGAACAATTAAGCTAGGGCAATTAGTTTGACTTAGCTCTTTCTGTGTCTTCTTAAATTTATTCTCAGCCTTTATTTGCTTCCTGGGATTTTCCTTTTTATTTATTTTTTGGAAGTATTTTAATTTTTTCAGAGATAAGTAATGAAGATGAATTAATAAATATTTAGTATTCTACAAATCACACTATTTCTTAACCTTAGATATTCAGATGATGTGGTAAATATAATTATTTATTTTTATTTTCATTAACCGATGTATGAAATATATAGACAGAGGAAGTATTGCGATCGTGAAAATAATCAAATTCGAGTTTTCACTGTGGTTCTAAACAACCAAGTTCCGCAAAAAGGTATGTGTGTGGCAGGTCTAACTCTAAAACGATAAGTTGAATAAAACTTAAATTTCACATTTTAAAATATGTATATGCCTGATATGTTACAACAACTTTTTCAACAAAATCGACGAGAAAGAAGAAGCACTTTGCATTTTGCACCTATTTACGAGTTTCCTCAAAACCTTTTATTATGAAGATTAGACAAAAACTAAAACATTTTATTCTTTGGTGTTGATAAAAAACCCGTAAAATGTGCAAGTTTAACAAATTTGATATCCAACCAAAAGAGGAAAGAGCATAATGTATTTTTAGTTTTTTCCCTGTATAATATGATGTATAATATGACAATAGAAAGCAAATCATTTTAAAATGATATCTTATATATAAGGCTGTATTAAGTAATGGAGAGTGATAAAATCTACAAAAAACTAAGTGATTATTGTGGATTCTAATTTATATTGTTAGATTATTTAATCCAAAATAAATGTTTCAATATTCAATTTAACATTCTTTAATGTTGTTAAAATGTTTTTAAATCAATTTTTAAATCCCACCAAATAACCTTTTCCCTTCGTCATAAACCTATGACAACCTGCCCAACAGTATCCTTCAATAACACTCCTCTTGTCCCGGTTGAACAGATCCGATACCTAAGACTGCACCTGGACAAACGTCTCACTTGGAACCCTCATACAAGACTGAAAAGACAAGAAACTGTTCGACGTTTTCGACTATTTCAACACTTACTGCACAAACGCTCAAACCTTCCACTTAAGTACAAAAGACTCATCTACATGACTATCATAAGACCAATATGGACTTATGGAGTAGAGATTTGGGGCTCTACTAAACCATCAAATTCATCTCGTCTCCAATCCTTACAATCCAAAATCCTTCGAAAAATCCTCAATGCTCCTTACTTTGTCACGAATAAAATCATTCATAAAGACCTCCAAGTTCCGTATGTAACCGATTTGGCCCGAACCAGGTATCACTCCTTTCATGACAAACTCCATTTCCACTCTAACCCACTAGTTTCAATCCTTGCTTCCTCTACAATCCCTGATAATCCTCCGAGACGTCTGAAAAGAAGATGGCTCCGAGACCTTCTTGTTTAACATAGTCTTTGGGGAGCTGCCAATGGGTAGTATCCCTACATATGAATCATGTCAACTTATCTTGTATCACATTTACTAAATGTATTTTATTATACAGTTGTAAATACCAATAAATATATATAAAAAAAAAAAAAATTTAGGTGAAAAAAATTTGTATCTTTCTTGTTACCTATAATACTACTAAAAAACGTTAATCGTCTCGGGTTCTTTATATAATGCGGATTGGACTAACATAAAAGGAAGAAAAATGTTTTAAAATAATTTTATAAAAATAAAAAAATGCGGAGCAACAACTTCTACATACCTGCTTTTAGTTGTTAAAACAAATTTTAGAAATTTGAAATAAAGTTAAAACTGAGTAAAGAGATACAAGGATTTTAGATTAAATAATATAACAGTAGACATTATTATACGCCTTCAATTTATGACGTTTTTGCCTTCAACGAATATGTTTGATAACATTTTTTTCTAAAATTGTAAACTTTTTCTCTTTGTATAATAACACATCTGCATCATCATTCATACAATAAAATAGAATAGAAAATAATTCTTATTCTGGGACTGGGTCCCTTCAGAACAATATGATATGTACAATTAGAGAATACAATGTTTCTGCCCTTATTCTTATTTACAAAGCTTTAAGAAGAAAAGTAGGATACAATAAAACAAAAGAGTAAAATAAATAAATAACTTCTGATGTTGAACAAAACTTAAAATTGAAACTGATTCATATTAATTGATCCATATAGAAATATGAATAATAAATAATAAATTTCCTTTTTGAATAGAAATTTGATTTGAAATATCAGGCTTATGGAGCGTCTATTTGAGATGACAATAGGTACTCGAACAGCTGGGATTTGAATGATGGTAGGGAAGAAGCATGGCGGATATGAGTAGGTTGGAAATTCCAGAGAGTAGGAGAGCGGACAAGAAACGAATGGCCAAAACCTGTTGTTCTGTGGCTTATTCTTAATTTATTATATTATGTTTTATATATGTTGATGTGAGGAAAAATTTATGCATTATTAAAAAATGTAAAAATTTTATTACTATGCAATCTATTATAATATTTAAAGTAACCAGGAGATAAGTGAAGTGAGAAAGTTAGATGGATAGAGGTGATTGAATCCTTCAACTAAAGCTTTTAAAGAAAGTGACAAATGTCCCAATATTCAGTCCCTAAAATTTTAAAGTTTAGTACTTTAAATAAGTTTTTACTTATATTAGTAAATAACATTTTTACTGTTTAAACATTAAGTAACTTGATATGTACACATGTTTGAAAAAACTGAACGCTGAGGACGGAAAAACGCAAAATATTCTCTTAATATCGTTGGCGATTCAGCAACAGTCTATTTGGGCATTATTTCACTGACTTGATCAATTTGGGGTCAACTACGGTGTAGTGGCTTAGCTTAACCGCCTTCCATTCCCATCCTTGTGGATTCTGGCATATGGCCCTAAATTTTTTAAAGAGACTAAAAATCCTTGTTAATCCGTCCTTGGGGGAGACGTAAAATGGTGGTCCCGGGCCTGTGCGATGTCAGGTGCTCATCAATGATCCCTTTCATAATTAAACATAGATTAGCAAAATTTACGACTCTCAACAAACAAACGAGGGAAAGAAAAATAAAGAAGAAATCAAAGAAATTTTTTTTTTTAAATGTTACAATCCGAATATGGCATTCCAAATCAGCGTCAGACCTTAATGTTCCCTATGTTGCTGACTTGGCGCGAACCAGGTACCACTCATTTCATAACAAACTCCATTCCCACTCCAATCCACTTGTTTCAATCCTTGCTTCCTCTACAATACTTGATAATCCTCCGAGGCGTCTGAAAAGAAGATGGCCCCGAGACCTTTAGTTTAACAGTCTTTGGAGAGCTGCCAATGGGTAGTATCCCCACATGTGAATCCGTGATATTTGTATCTTGCATCTCATTTACTGGATGTATATCATTATACAGTTGTTAATAGCAATAAATCTATTTTCTTTTAAATCAACGTTAGAACTCTTTCATACTCATATAATAGTACAGGGCTTAAAATTACTTAATAATCTAATTAGTCAATAACATAATTAACAAAGCACTCTCCTAAAAACCCATACGTTCGGACCGTGAAAATTTGAGAAAAAACCCTGGCTTATCACATTCTATACCATTTTTAATATTTATAATCCAGGATCTTTTAAATATTGTTACGTCCACACGATTCTATTTAAGACAATATTTTGCTGAATATTGTAAGTCAATTTTTAATATTTAAAAAAAAATATATTTATCACGTCAAAACGATTGTTTTTACAAATCCATATCTTACTACTCTACATTTACTCAACTACTGTGAATTAATTACATTGTTGTAATTGAAAAATTTTAATAGTTATGTCATCTATTAACTACTGCTTACAATTTTTAATACTATGTTGTTTTTTCGATGTATATAGGGCATCTCTGTTGTTCGGTAAATGAAATCTGGAAACGATACCTGAACATAGTTACATATCAGTTGACTCAATTTCAGGAACCTTATAAAACACACACACATACACACAAATATATATATATATATATATATATAATATATATATATATATAATATATACACATACATATAATTTTTATATGTATGTGTATATATATATATATAAGTTTTACCAACTGTGATTGGGCCTTGGTCTGTTGTTGGATGTAGCTTATAACTGAATAATAGTTGGCAAATGATTATAATTATTATTGTTAATTAAAAAATGAGATAGCTAAAAGGGAGGGAGGCGGATTCATATAGGCCTGGAACCCCTCTTCAATGAATCGGCCCGTTCAAGCAAAAATTCAATTCTTCTTTTGTCAGCTTGAGTTAGTTCCTAAAGAGCCCGAGGACCAGGCAACCAGAAATCAATCACGGGCTCGCCATATTACAGTAAAAATCTTTAACAAATATCTATAATGTTAATCTATATTAACCAGCATTGTTAACGCCACTTATACCAGTATTTTTATGTTTATATTCTAAATTCCTCACATACTTACAACAATAATTTGTATTAAGTATTCTTTAATTATGAGAATCAGGAAAAAAAAAATTAGTTTTCCCATCATATTATTCCAGATCACCTATTCGGATTCCGTACATCTCACTCCACTATCCAGCAATGCCATCGTGTGGTGGACGTTGTCTCCTCTGCGTTGGAGCGCGGATTGTACTGCACAGGAGCCTTTCTCGACGTAGAACAGGCCTTTGACCGAGTCTGGCACCCGGGAATGCTTTACAAGCTCCGTCTATTCCTCCCTTCTACCTATTTTCTAATTATCCAATCCTACCTCGCTGATAGATCTTTTAAAATAAATCACAATAGTTCCTATTCCTCCCTGTTTTCTCAATCTGCTGGTGTTCCTCAAGGCAGCATCCTAGGACCCGTTCTTTATACAGTCTATACAGCTGATATCCCAACCCATCCAAGCACTTTCCACCTTTCTACCTATGCTGATGACACGTGTGTGCTATCAGTAGATAATGATCCTGTTACAGCCTCCCACACTCTTCAATCCCACATCCGAGACCTTGAAGTATGGTGCCAGAATTGGAGGATTAAAATTAATTCTAACGAATCTCACCAGATAAAATTTACCCTTCGTCGTAATCCCATGACTTCCTGCCCTACAGTATCCTTTAATGACACTCCACTAGCCCCTGTTGAACAGATTCTATATCTAGGACTTCCACCTTGACAAACGTCTAACTTGGAATCCCCATACAAGACTGAAACGACAAGAAACTACCCGACGTTTTCGACTACTTCAACACTTACTGGACAAACGTTCCAACCTACCACTTAATTACAAAAGACTTATTTATATGACCATCATAAGACCGATATGGACTTACGGAATAGAGCTATGGGGCTCTACTAAACCATCGAATCCTTCCCGTATCCAATCCTTACAATCCAAAATCCTTAACGCTCCTTACTTTGTCACGAATAAGCTCATCCATAAAGACCTTAATGTCCCATATGTTTCTGAATTAGCACGAACCAGGTACCAATCATTCCATGAAAAACTCCATTTCCACTCTAATCCACTAGTATCTATTCTGTCATCCTCTTCCATTTCTGAAAATCCCCCGAGGCGTCTGGAAAGAAGATTGCCTCGAGACCTTCTAGTTTAAAATACTTTTAGAGTGCTGCCAATGGGTAGCGTCTCTACATGTATCTCATGTCAGTTTACTATGTCCATCACATTTACTTGTTGTATATAATAATACAGTTGTAAATATCAATAAATATGTTAAAAACTAAAAAAAAAAATGTTGAAACAGATTGGATAAAAACATAATTGTTATCAGTGTGTGTTACCTAACCATTTAAAAAGGTGTTGTTACCAAATATTATCCCTTATACCTTCACATTCCTGTTCTGCCAAGCTTGTTACTTTGCTGAAGTTCAAACAAGTCCTATGAATTAGCTCACCTACAAGGCACAGTAAAAGAAAATCCCTAGGACGACCACGCTGGCCCCATCATTGGTCCTCCAGGCTGGATTTGTTATCCTTAAGGTATTAATTTATATTATTTTTCTTTGTTTAATATTATAAATATTAATTTATATTTATCATGGCAGAAGCTAATCCACAGAATGCTGGCCCTAACAAGCATTATCACTTTCGCTACCTAATCAATAATTAACTTAATATGGGTTTACGGAGTGGAGCTTTGGGGCTCTACTAAACCATCGAATTCTTCCCGTATCCAATCCCTACAATCCAAAATCCTTCGTAAAATCCTAAATGCTCCTTATTTTGTCACGAACAAAACTTATCCATAAAGACCTCAACGTTCCGTATGTTGCTGATTTGGCCCGATCTAGATACCATTCCTTTCATGACAAACTCCATTCCCACCCTAATCCTCTTGTTTCAATACTTTCTTCCTCCTCAATTCCTGACAATCCTCCGAGGCGTCTGAAAAGAAGATGGCCTCGAGACCTTCTAGTGTAGAAAAGTTACAGGAGTGCTGCCATTGGGTAGTTCTTCTTCAAGATTGTATCACGCCATTTAACTTTGTCACATTTACTTGTTGTACCTTGAAGTACAGTTGTAAATTTCAATAAATGATGTTAAAAAAAAAAAAATAAAAAAAAAAAAAAAAAATAAAAAAAAAAAAAAAAAAAATGGGTTAATCCATTGAAATCGTCCAATTTTCATTAATTTTGCCGCTCGACTTTTTTGATTTTCATGGTTTTTCGGCCGGTTATTCTCTATCCTTTCGTGAACATAGAACCATGGATAAAAAATATTTCTGGCCAATACTTTTAGTGTTGCAGCCGTTTTAAGTCAGCTTTACTGATGGAAAAATCTTTCTAATTCCTGTAATTTGTACAAAACAAAAATTAACAATTAGATGAGAAGATGCTTTGTATTTTTGTCCTAATGTGTCGTTACCTAAATAGTGATTAGAAAGAGAAAATTTTTAATATTTTTTATTCAAATATTGTGTAAAACAATTAAAAAAAAAGCATAAAACAAAATTGTTAAAAAAAAAAAATACTCATCATGTTATTTCTTAAAATAAAAATGTTTAAAACGATATTTATGAAGGTGTGTGGGTTTTTTATTAGAGAAAAGGTGGGGAAGATATTGAGGGGCGGAGAAGGGGGGGGGAGGGTATTGTGCCACATTTCGCTCAGCTCCATCAAAGACTCTTTTATCTTCCTTCTCTTATTAAGTTTTTTGTAGGGTCCTCAGTCATTTAAATGACCGACCGCCATCCCCTTTATATGAAGGGCAAGCAATATGCATGTTGTGCATTTATTGACGGTAGGATTTTTTTGGTGCGGCATATTCTACTTTTTTTAAATTGTTTTGTTTTAAAATAATACAATCTGCCACAGTCTTGGACAATGAGTATTAATGCTAGAAGAAGTCATTCATTCTTTATGTGCAGTAAGTTTTTTAATAGTTTTATACCCCATTACATAAAACTGCATCCTTCCACAAATCGTTTCTCGTTCATTCCTCATCCTTCTGAAATTCGCATCCCATCTCTATTCGTAAAGCCATCTCTCTCTTTTCCTTCAAACATCAACTCTTCCACTACCTACTCACATCTTAATCTTCCGCTCCAATGTAAAACATATATATATATATATTATAAATTATAGATATAAGATATATGAATATATTTAATAATATATTTTTTATATATACATAGTATAAATTGCAAAGATTAAGATATAATAATATTATATCCTTAATAAGTACATATTTTCTTATATACATATTTATTATATATATCAAGTTACCAGACCAGTAAGGATTTATTTCTGTTCATTGTTTGTAAGTCTAAGGGGACTTGATCCCAGAATAATTTTTTTTTTTTTCATTTTAATTTAAAATACCATTTCTAAGAAAAACAGGGATAGAGGAAAATGGTTTTAAATGGAGTATTTTTTAGATATAATGAATATTTGATCCTTTACATATGTACATCTTTTTTCTTCTATATACATATTATATATATACATTTTTTTTTTCCATTCAAGTTACCAGACCATAAGGATTTATTTCTGTTCATTGTTTGTAATTCTAAGAGGACTTGATCCCAGAATAATTTTTTTTTCATTTTAATTTAAAATACCATTTCTAAGAAAAAAAGGGATAGAGGAAAATGGTTTTAAATGGAGTAATTCGTGGAAATCTAAAAAAGTGAGCTTCCAATTTTACCTAAAATAAAATGACACCCTTAATCGAGCGGATAATACTAGCTAAAAGAAAAAAAAGACTAATCTATTTAATGAGATAATCCCAAAAGCTCAATATTAACCATCCATTCTCAGAACGGTTGACACCTTTCCCAATGAAAGGAATGGCTTACATCATATAGATATTTAAAAATATCTTAATTTGATTTCATCAATTTTCTTCTAGACTATTATTCTCCATGTCTAGAGCTCTCAAAACCTCTTTAAAGTGTGTACTCGAAAATGGTAGGGAATAATATGGTTGCTGAACTCGGTTTCAGCATAATTACCTTTAACGACCATTATTTTAATTACTGAAATAAAAATGAAAATTGTTGGGTTTCCATTTTTAGAATATACACGTTTTAAGGTCCCCTAACCTCAAATAACTAAAGTCACGCAAAAAGGTCTGTGTGTCCGTGTATAAGCCCGTGGTGAGTCGATTTTTAATTTTAATTTAATTTTTAATTAAATGTCGATTTTTAATTCTCAAAATTACCTATAATATTGTAGATTCCCAAGCATAAACCATATCATATTTCCAGCATTGATGAAGAACCGAAAAATATATTAAGCAGTACCTTATTTTCGAAAACCTTAAG
Organism: Piezodorus guildinii; assembly: GCA_023052935.1. NCBI lineage: Eukaryota > Metazoa > Arthropoda > Insecta > Hemiptera > Pentatomidae > Piezodorus > Piezodorus guildinii. The sequence goes on from CM041295.1 coordinate 111,143,943, forward strand.
CCGTTGTTCATCCTTCAAAGTAAGCGGCCACGTTTCACATCCGTAAAGAACCGTCGGAAGAATAATAGTTTTATAAATTCTAACCTTTGAGTTTTTAGACAGAAGCCGCGAGCTAAGTAATTTAGCAACTGGATAATAACAGGCATTTCCCACCTTTAACCGGGACTTTATTTCTTCCTGGATTTCATTTTTTCTTGTTATCATTGAACTTAAAATAGTTGAATTTTGAATCTCTACGTGTTTAAAAGTATGCTCTGATATATCAACATCACCAAGATCACCGCCATTTCTGCTATTAATCATATATTTCGTCTTATCTGTATTTAATTCGAGTCCTATTTATTTACTGGTCTGAAAAAAAAAATCGGAATAGCCATTCATATTATAGAATAAAATATAATTAATTATAGAGAGAGAGGAATTTAAAAAAACTCCACTTACAGAGAATTGGTTAGGTTCCGATGGTTGCTTGAATTGTTAAGCGTGAGGAAGATCCGCCTGATCTCAACGTCAAGTCCCGGTAAGTTTCAAAGAGACAGAAACTGGAATTTTTCCGTAGTTTTTCTCTTCTTCGACGACGAATCAATCAAATCTTTCAAATCTAGAGAGATTCTACTTTATCCGAAAGATTTTCTTTTTCGGTTGTTGACACATTATGTATAATAACATTATTTTTACGTTATTGTCACAAAAATTTATTTTCTTTTTCAAGTAAAGCATTCTTTATTTTTAGATGGTCAAACATTGTTTTGAATGATTCGAATTATGACCATTTGTACACACAATTAGTGAACTATAGATCGCAAATTCTCTGCAATATACGTTTAACTTTAACCACTCAAAATTTAACTTTAACACGTCACAACAAAGACTGATCAACACTTCACCGACTATAGCGTCTAACGTAATTATGAATTATGAATACATCGCTTATGAAAGAACTATCTTTCTGTAGCACTTCGATGATCAGATAAAGTTAGTAGGTCCCGAGGTCATCTCATAATAGCTAATTTGACATAAATTTTATAGGTCACCTTCTTTTCAGTCGCCTAGGAGGATTGTCACACATAAGGGTAAGAGGGTACGGATAAGTGGGTTTATGTGAGCAAGGATTTAGGAAAATAAAGAGAAATATCTACTCGGTCTAAGACTGCATCTAATGGGATATTCAGGTCTTTATGGATGTATCTATTTGGTAGGTTACAAAGTAGAACACATTTAGAATGTCGGATTGCAATGATGTGCGAGAAATTAGAAGGTGTGGAGTTGTAAAATCACACATGTCTTAGTCGATATTTCCTATAATAGGGCCTGAGACAGGTAATGCCTAAGGTAGGTGGAAGGGCGTAAATGGGAGAGATCCTTCGCTACTTAACGCTAGTTAAGAAACTAAATGGGGCTAATTAATTTCAACTATTAGCTGATTATAAAGTAACCTTTTTAAAGGGCCTCTTTACATAGTAGATTAATCAACAAGTTGGCTAATTACTTGATCAACTTTGCAGTGATAGGTTGCCTCAGGGGGGAAGTGAGAAGTTGCTGAAGTTTGGCCGCCGCCGTACACGGGTGTAGGGCTCCGATAAGGACCCACTAACCTGGCTAATAATCTTTTCAAAGGCTCCCAAGCGATTATAATATAGCAATAAGGACCTAGTGATATGAAGGTGGAAAAAGGAACTTCCCCGTTTTCTCTCTTCATTTAATATATTACCTAGTTGTGTGCTTTATATATCGTCTAGGAGCCAGAGACACATTTATTCGGCAGTTAAAGCCCTTGATACAATTGATAACTTAATACAATTATATATGGACTTATCTAACTTTATTGATATAGGAATCAAAATAGGAACATAACATTCTTACTAATATAATATACTAAAACATTATCTTAATAACATTTTGGAACGGAGTGCCTTGGCTCTAGAATTGGGGTGGGGGGGACTTATATGAAGGGATAGTAGAGAGGGTAAGGGAAGGCGGCAAAGATCAAATGAAGGGATATGTATTGTGGGACATGTGGTATCACTTAGTATCCATAATTTCCAAGTACTCCTTGTTGGTAAGCTGTTTGATCCTGGGCTCGGGTTAGTGTCCAATTGTCTTCGGCAAAAGCCCCTCAAGGCTATCAAAGGTTGGCAAAGGTAGGAAGCGGATCAAGGCTTCTCACGCCTTCCTCTTGTAGACCGTGTGAGTAGTCGAGACCATACCTCGCGACCCATATCGAGCTACTTATTTCCTACATACATTGCGCTAATTTTTATCATTCAACTCAGAGCTTGTGGGTTGGACGGAAATAACAAACATGTACCAACATATCTATCATCCGATTTAAACAGTAAACTATAGACACATTGGCTGTTACTAGCTGGTTTCAGCATCTAAAGTTGAATGTAATGTGATGTATTATATTACAGACGCAAGGGGGTTGTGTTTATTAAAAGAGGAATTAGAGTGCTAGTTACCGCTCGGGAGCAGTGCGCTGAGAGTTACGGGAGTGACTGGTCGCTGGAGTCGCTGTCGCTATCGTCGCAAGAAGATAACGTACGTATCATAAGTACTCTTTAGTTTGTGTTAAATTTAAAAGTTCATTACTTTTTTTTTCCTTTGGTTTTCTCAATATATATATATATAGCAACGGTGGTAATTTTATATTACCCTAAACAAAACATTCTAACCATCGTCTCATAGATTGCCCAAAATTAGTAGAGAAGGGTGTGTTGTGTTGTGGGGTTCAAATTTGTCTTTGTCTATTATTCAAGGCGCCACGTTATTTTTCTAATGCAAATAACGAAAACATTAAACTTCAATAAAATCATTTATATTAAGTTATAGAAAAGTAAATAATTAAATCCTGGCTGTACCTTAACATATACCATATACAAACAAACATAAGCTTACCCGTATAATAAATAAATAAAACTATGTATATTTAATGAAAGGAGAAAATAAAATAATTAAAAAACAAATTCACACATACAAAATATATTTACATCAACAAAAAAAACCCTAATCTAGTATATTATTGAAATAAAACTATTTATATTTAATTAAAGAAAAACAAGTAAACCAAGCCCAACTTTACAAATACAAACTATATTTTCATTTAAAAAATTAAAAATAAATGAAAAAAAAAACATAGTCTATTAGCTATTAAATCTATTTACAATGTTTAATTGATAGTCTTTATTCCCTAGGCCAGTAGGATTATTCACAAAACAACACAGGGAGGCGGGTTAGTGCCGCTTTCCCAATTACTTTAAGTCCTCGTGTGAGAATTCTCCTTCAGAATTCTTTTCCGGAAAAATCTCCCGGCTTTTTCACGAAGTCCTCGGGACGTATAGTTGAGCCGAACGAATCCAGCGTGGCTGCCTGTTACTCGGATGTCTTGCTACTGCCACTCCGTGCACCTCTCTGTCTTACCGCATGTGTGATGCGCAAGCAACTTCTACGCCTCCCTACCACTAATTACTTACGTATATTAGGTACGGCCAGAATACATTACTAATATTATTTAATTATAACAGTACTGCTAATATTACAACCGTAACACCCTAGATAAATAACTTAGGGATTCGGCGACTTGTAATAACGAACGGGTTGAGGCTGCGAGCAATTGTGATGTCGCCCCTCTCCCTAACAACGTAACATTATTTTTTCAGCAATTTTTTTCTAAATTAATTTATTCGTATATATTATAATTTGTCACAATGGAAAATAATAATATTGCTCATACAATAATTACAAGTTTTTTAGCAAATGAGCATAGAAATATAGTTGTATTATATACCGTTAGAAAGTTAACGATTTTCAAAAAAATATTAAGTTACATATAAAATTTTAGATTGCTATAATGAGTGACGAAAATTGGATAAAATGTACAATGTGTATGTATGTATAAAATGTATGTAAAATGTTTCAATGGTTTTTTACTTAATTTTATAATATTTAATCTAAATTATATGCCCTATTGGAAGAGAATAACTCTCTTTTTGTAGGTTTTTTTTCTACTTTTAAAATAAATTTTAAGCAGTGAGGAAAGTGAAAATCATGGGTTGCGCATAACCGATTTTTTTTTTTTTTTTTTTTTGCAATACTCATAGACCAGGAATTTCTATATTATTCTCTGTAGCTAACATATACTCATGATATATTTTTGAATTAATTAAGTAGGTTACTATGGATATACTTTCAGTGTTTAATTTATATTATTTTTATGTTAAACTTGACTCGTTATTAGTTATTTGACCTCATATGTGAATCGATCACTAAAATGATCCCTGAAACTAAATTACTTTTAAACAACAATCCATAATGATTCCAAGTAACCTAAAACGACTGATCATTAAATTTTTACTGTTACAGAACATATTATGTTACCAATTAAAACAATAACAATCATGGGGTTCTTAAATTTGAAAATGAGTGAGCTTGGATTCTGAGAAGTTTCAAATGAAACAACTCTTCAAATAAAATTACCAATAAATATATAATTAAATATATGTTCTCGTTAAAACTGTTTTCATGTCCTACACAATCAAATTAAACACCCTCAAATCTCATGTTTTGCATTTTTTTAAATAAAAAAATTACGCATTAAATTCAATTTTCCATTATTTAATTTATCAACAATTAAAACTCATTAGGTTTTTAACGAAAAATTGATGCATAGCGTAAAAAAAAAAGTATATAAAAAAATATCAACCCTTATCAAAAGAGTCAACATATAATCCAACAAAATGAACTCTCAACAGCTTAGTAAAATTCATCAATTATTAATTAATAATTTTTAAGGTCAGTTGATGAAAATTTTTTTTTTTTTTATATATGAGAATAATTGAACATTTTTATTTATTTGAGTCACAACAGTATAAATCAAATACAACCAGCATATTTGTACTAAGAATACATAATGTGAAAAGGTTTTTGAAAGAATTAATCATTAACTACCTTAAAGCAGTCAATCCCAATGCCATTTTATTTTCAATCGCCTTGGAGGGTTTATCAGAAATACGTAAGGACGGTAGGTTTCTTACAAGTGAGTTTGGTTTGGCAGGGAATTTGAAATGAAAAAAGGTATATCTATTTCGGGCAAGGTCTGCGACAAATATTAAGGTCGTTATCCATAATTTTATTTGTATCTACGATTCCGTTCAGTCTTGACCTTCAGATACTGGGAGGCAAGAATAAAATAATAAATAAAAAAACATATATATGCCAATAATGTATGACTATAAAGGCTCGTGGACACGACCGTTCATTTCGTCATTCCAGTCCATCAGTTGGAAGGAAGGGAAAAACCATCGGTTTGGAACGGCGAACATATAGATGTACACTTATACCTTATATCTTTTTCATCCATCCAAGCCATCCAGCGAAGCTTTTTATTCATTAGTCATACTTTTAATGGTCATTAATACGAATAGGTCGTAATTACTATTCGGTAAGTGATTTTTGGAAAAAGGAAAAACAATCAGTTCACTTCTTATATTGATGGTAAAAATAGATATTTATAATTTACTTTAATGAATATTTACTTTAATTAATGTTTGTTTGTTTGGGCTTTAAGGCGTAAAACCTTAAGGTCATCAACGCCTGATTTCTTCTGAGCGGTTCTAAACAACGTTCAAAGGAGAATGCTTCAAGCCAAGAATAGGAAATATTGTCTGTGGATTGGAAGAAGGAGCCACTTTAACTCGCCGTAAAAATGGGTTACATGAGACCTCTTCGGAGTACTGAGGACAACTATTACAAATATGTTCATGATCCGTTTTAGCCTTTCCTCAAGCATCGTCGAGAGGCCACCATATACTAAGCAGCAATAGTCGGAGTGGGGGTAAATAAGTGCGGATAAAAGAAGATTAAGGATGGAAAGTGGAAGAAGATGGCGGGAGCGATGGAAATATTTGAGGGTACTTATTGTTCTTCGGGAAATTTGGGCAATATGGGGTTTCTAGGAAAGGGTTTGGTCAATAGTAATACCCAGGTTTTTGACAGAGGAGGTAAAGGTGATAGGGTGATCATTTAGGGTGAGACTTGGAAATGTGGTATTGGATATGAGGAGGGAATTGGAACTAAATAGAATGACCTGAGTTTTCATAGGGTTTAGCATTTGTTTATTCAGGTATGCCCAGGAACAGATTCTATCAAGGTCTTCTTGAATATTGGCTACTATTGGTTCGGAGGCAAAGAAAGATGAATAGATATGGAAATCGTTAACGTATAGAAACAATAATAGGTAGTGTTGGGAAGGTCATTGATATAACAATTGAAAAGAAGAGGACAGATGCTTAAGCCCTAGGCCACACCTGCTGAGAGGGTTCGAAAGGAAGATAGAGGATGGTTAGGCATAGTGACAGATTGGCTTTCGTCAGATAGAAATGATTAAAACCACCTGATAGTGCTGTTAGAAAAGGATAGAGACTTTAGTTTGGAGAGAAGGGTGGAGTGATCCAGGGAGTCAAATGCTTTCGATAAGCCTAGCACGGTCAGTTTCGTTTCGGCCATAGCAGTCTGTATGTCATTAGTGATTTTGAGGAAAACGGTTTATGTGGAAATGACAGGTCAGAAGCCAGATTGGAAAGGGACGAAAATTTTAGAATTTTCAAGGAAATTTGATAATTGTGTCTGGACTATTTTTTCTAAAAGCTTGGAGAGGTTCGAGAGGATGGAAATAGGGCGATAAATGATAAAATGAGGAGTAGGTAAATTAAAATTATATTAAAACTAGGTAATGTAAGGAGTGGGTTAAATAGGTATTGTGCTTAAAGAGCAATCCCGGGTGCTACACCCGGTCATCAGCTTGGGCCATGTCCAGAAAGGCCGCCGAACAATACTCCGGGCACTCAAGGAAGGAGGAAATGTGGTCAACAACTTGGAGTCGTTGCAGAACCGTGGAAGGTAGAGAACAAAATTCAAACTAATATGAAAGAAAACTTTGAAATTTGACTAGGATTCGTTTTAGTAGGAGCTTTGGTCGGTGTCTTTGGTTTTTATGAATAGTTTGGATATATTATTTATATTTTAGAAAATAATAGCAATACCATTATTATTTTTGTTGATGTTAAGTGGTTTAGCAAGTTTTTCGGAAAGTTTCGGTATGTATAGGATAGTGTAGTAATAATGTGTGTGTTCAATAACAAACTTATATAGACAAAACGGTAAGACACTATTTTATTTGAAACTGTAAGTAAATTATAACTTTAAGTAAATTCCTAATAACATCTTTAATGTAAATTCTAATTAAAATATCTATTTAACTACTGTATATCTATTCATGTTTCAATGCATACTTCTCTGTGTCTTTAACAATAACATTATCTATTAATTATTGTATACAAATTTTAATGTTTTGTTTTTTGTTTTTCCACTGTAAAGGCATGAATATGAGGACACTATATTCTCGGAACGTGGCATAAATAAAATTGTTTAGAATAGAATAGAATAAAAAAAAAATTTGATTCTGGGACTTTGTCCCTTAAGAATAACATGAAATTTTACAAGTAAAGGTAGCACATTTGGCCATTAAATAGACATAATTATGTACATAAGTAAGAGAGGTAGAAAAAGAAATTTATATAAATGTATGTACATACAAATCTTTATGTACCAAAGATAAGAAAAAGCGTAAAAATAGTAAAGTAAACAAATAGTAAATTGAAAGTAGAGAAACAACTAATTTTGAACACTCAAATGAAAAATAATAATAATATATGAAATAAAATAAAAAATAAATAAGAAGGTAAACATAGGATATTCATTCCTTATAATGATTATAGTGAAAAATCTAATTTAAAATTAAAGATTAACAAAACTCAGTTTGGAATAATAGGTGTTGTAAAAGGCGATATTTGAATGTGGGTAAGGAAGAAGCATTACGTATATTGGAAGGAATGGAATTCCAGGATGTAATGGAACGGGCAAGAAAGGATCGATTGAAGGCTTTAGTTCTGTGGGATGGCATATGAAGGTCGGAATGGCGCGATCTTGTTTCAAGCAGGTGGACTGAGGATTTAAATTGAAGGAGACTGTAGATATAGGATGGATGCTGGGATTTTATAGTTTGGTAGATAAATGACCCAAGTAAGTACTGTCTGCGTATGGAGGGAAGGAGCCACTTCAACTCGGCATAGCGGGGGGTCACATGAGACCGCCCCGAGGTACCCAAAACAAATATATATATTTAATTTATTCAGTAGTATTTCAACCTGCCTAAATGTGAATATTGCTGATAGTTATAATGTTGCTAATAAATATGCCGTTCTGTTTGACTTGTAAAGGTTTTGTTGCATTATTATTAAAAACCTATCTATAGGCCTGTTATGATTTTCTGAAGTTTATGTATAAGTCTCGGTTAAAACCGATGCATAAAAGCACTTAACAAATCGTGTTTTAGAACATGTAGACATTATTAAGCAAGTAATCATGATTTACAACAAGTAAAAAATATTGCTTATTTATTGCCTGAACATCAAGACCCGTATATAACTTTAATAATAATAATAATAATAATAATAAATTCTTTATTTATTCTGGGACAAGTCCCTTTTGAATAATTTTACAAAACATACAAAAAGAACTTTAGTGTCTTAGAGTACAAACATGAAACAAACAAATAATAATAGAAATAAAAATAAAATAAAAAGTGAACAATAGTGATAAATTAAAAGGTAGCTTCTAATAATAATAATTAATAACAAAACTAGACAAAAGATAGAACAGAAAGATATGTGAATACACATAAAATTTTAATTAATAGTGCTTTACTGTATTGATGTAAAATTAATGAAATAATAAAGTTAAATATATAAGTGCACCATAATATAAGATATTATATTTAATTAATTGTTTCTATATGTTTTATTTAACTAATTTAAATTGAATTGGCAAATCTATTTAGTATTCTTTGAAAATTGAATAGAGAGGAAGTGATCGAATAGACGGGATTTGAAGGTTTGAAGAGTATCAGAATGTCGAATATGTGAAGGAATGGAATTCCATACGAAAGAGGAGCGGATTAGGAAGGATCTGTCGAAAGCTGCGGTTCGATGAGTTGCCATATACAGGTCTGAAGGCCGTGAACGAGTGTTACGGGAATGAATGGAGGATTTGAATGATAACATATCTGAGATGTACGATGGGCGGCGGGATTGGAGAACTTGGAAGAGGAAGGTTGCCAGGAAGTATTTACAACGGTAGGAAGGGTAAAGCCACTTTAACTCTTCGTAGAATCTGGTAACAGAAGTGTCCCTGGATATCCCAAAGATAAAGCGAATGAAGCAGTTATATAATCGTTTAAGTTTTGCTTCGAGGTCTCCAGAGACACCCCCATACACCGAACAGCAGTAGTCAAAGTGGGGGAAAGATAAGGAACAAACAAGAAGCCTACGGGTTTCGAATGGAAGTAGGTGGCGAAGGTGATTTAGGAGTTTTAAAGTGGATATGGTGCGTCGAGAGATTTCAGAGACATGGTTTTTCCAGGAAAGAGTTTGATCTAGGATGATTCCGAGGTTTTTAACGGTTTGGTGAAACTGTATTGGATTCTTATTGAGGAACAGTGTTGGGATTGGAGGAAGGGTTTTAAGGAGGGGATTGGAACCTATTACAATCGCTTTTGTCTTCTCTGCATTTAACTTAAGCTTGTTGGCTGCTGCCCAATAACTAATTCTGTTCAGATCTTCTTGAAGTTTTTCAGTCGCTTGTAATAGGTCCGAAGGAGGAAAGGATAGGTAAATTTGGATGTCATCTGCGTACATATGGTATTGGGAGTGATATATATGATGGGGAAGATCATTGACGTAAATGGAAAAGAGGGTGGGAGATAGTGATGAACCTTGAGGAACACCACAGGATAGAGGCAAAGTCTTGGATGGAGGTTGGCCTGGAACTACCACATACTGTGATCGGTCGGAAAGGAAGGATTTAAACCAGCTCAAAGCACTTTTGGATAATGGGAGGTTTTTTAGTTTGGTAAGAAGAATTTTGTGGTCAACTGTATCAAATGCTTTGGAAAAGTCTAGAAGGATCAAGATGGTTATTTTTTGATGTTCGATAGCGGATTGTAGGTCGTGGATTATTTTTAGGAGAGCAGATTGTGTTGAATAGCCTGGTCGGAAGCCGGATTGGAGAGGGTTAATAAGGGAACGTTCTTCCAGAAAATTTGATAATTGATTTTGAACTATGCGTTCCAATGGTTTGGAAAGGTTTGAAAGTAGAGAAATGGGACGGAAATCGGATGGTAAGGATGGATTAGGAATTTTATTTAGTGGCCGAACTAAGGCGGTTTTCCAAGATACAGGGAAAATGGAGTTTTCTAAGGAAAAGTTGTAAATATGATATAGGATCGGTAATATGACTGGAAGACAGGATTTTATTAATTTTACTGGAATGTTGTCTGGTCCGTAATCATTTGTATGGGATTTAAGGATAGCTGTTATTAATTCGTCATATGTAACATGAGAGAAGAAAAAACTTTCTGGATTGAATTTATGGTGTTCGAAATCGATAGTGGAAGATGAGCCAGAAGATAGGGATACGAAGTGATTATTGAGATCCTCTGGTGTGACAGGAATGGAAATGTGGCTTGTGGAGTCTGGGAGGGATAATCTTCGGAGTATTTTCCATTTTGATTTAGAATCTGGAGCATCGGAAAGGGCTCTACGGATGTGGAGGGACTTAGCACGCCTCACTGCTTCTTGGGTTTCATTACGGAGAACTTTAAAACATATATAGTCACCAGGAAAGCGAGTACGGCGAAATTTACGTCTCGCTGCTTCTCTTCTTTTCATCATATCTCTGAGTTCGGGGGTCAACCAAGGAGCAGTGGGACGGCGTAAGGTTCGGGTTTGTAGGGGAGCATGCATATCTAGTACAGTTTTCAGGTTTGAGGTAAGAGAGGAAACCATAGGATCGATGGAATGAAAGGAATATATGGTATTCCAGTCGAGAGAGTCCAAATCTGATTGAAGGGATTCGAAAGAAAGGAGGTTTAAATTGCGATAGGAGACTACTTTAGGGGAGAAAGATTTTACTGGTAAATTGTATGAAATCTCTATGAGGTCATGCGATGAGAGAAATGGGACCGGATGCTGGGAGGATGAAAGGACCTTAAGAGATGAGTCGGTTATGTGAAGGTCCAGCCAGGTGTTGGCGAATTGAGTATGATGGGTGGGAAAGTAAGGAACAAGGTATAGATTTAGGGAAAACAGTAGGTTCAGAAAGAAGGATTTATCGGATGATTCTGAAATCATATTAATGTTGAAATCTCCGGAGATGATAATGCCGGAGTAACTGGAGACAAGTTGGACAAGTGATGTTTCGAACAGGCTGTCGAAAGGAATATGAGGAGCTCGGTATACAACACCATACAGGAGAGGAGATGAGGCAGTTGTGATTTCCACAAAGAGGTACTCAATATGAGGTTGATCAGGAGAAGGGGATTGGAGAAGGATTTTAGCCTTGAGAGAGTCATGTATATACAGCCCCACCCCACACCCCTGCGATCAGATCTATCATGGCGAAGGAAGGAATAATTGGTAAGGGATACTTGTGAGGAAGGAATGAAAGGTTTCAACCAAGTTTCAGAGATAGCTATAATGTGATAAAAATTGTCTGTAAAATACTGTTGGAATTCATCGTAGTGAGCAATGAGGGATTGAGCATTGACGTGACAGGAGATGAGGATATTATTCATTACTGTGGAGGTGGGACTTTACATATATATATATATATATGTGTGTGTGTGTGTGTGTGTGTGTGTGTGTGTGTGTGTGTGTCTGTTAAGGTAGAAATAAAGCCTTGAAACCTCAACAATAAAAAAAATTTAGTTTTTTTTTTTTTATATTTTTGTATCCCCAAAACGCTAAGGAACGAAGGGACGGGCGACCCGGAGCCTATTAGGGTAGCCACCATTCACCATGGTTACCTTAACCCCCCCCCCACCCCCTCTCTCTCACGATACCACACTGCATCAATACACTAACTACTACTGCTTCTCCAAAATGTCCAAAGTTTAAATCGAATTCGACAATAGTCACTACAAAAAATGGCAACAAATAACCCTAAACACTTATGTAAAAAAATCTAGTACTGGTAACAAACATAAATTTACCTCTCTAGTTAAATTCGATATTTGAATTAATTAGGCTGATAAAACTTATCATGCCAAACTGACTAACAAACTCAAGTTAAAAATAAAAAAGTTCAACATTACTGAAAGTTTTACTGCAACAGACATTTTGTTCTCCGTACATCTCAATCCACTATCCAGCAATGTCATCGTGTGGTGGACGTTGTATCATCTGCGTTGGAGCACGGATTGTACGGCTGTGCTGGGAGCCTTTCGAGACGTAGAACAAGCCTTTGACCGAGTCTGGCACACGGGATAGCTTTACGAAATCCGTCTATTCCTCCTTCCTACATATTTTCTTATTATCAAGTTCAACCTCACTGATAGATCTTTAAAAATAGATCAGAATAAATCCTATTTCTCCTTCTTTTCTCAATCTGCTGGTGTTCCACAAGGCAGCATCCTAGGACCCTTTCTTTATGCAGGCTATACAGCTGATATCTCTACCCATCATTACACTTTGCTTTTTACCAATGTTGACGACACGCGTGTGCTATCAGTAGATAATGATCTAGTTATTGCCTCCCACATCCGAGAATTCAAAGTTTGGTTTGAATCAAGAATCAAAATTAAATTTAACGCATCTCACCAAATAAACTTTGCCCTTCGTTGTAAACCAATGATTTACTGCCCTACATTATTCTTTAATGAAGCTAGTCGTCCCTGTTGTATAGATTCGATACCTAGAACTCCACCTAGATAAAGGAGACACTTGTAATCCTCATGCATGACTGAAACTGCCCAACATTTTCGACTACTTGAACACTGACTGGACAAATGCTCAAACCTTCCACTTAACTACAAAAACAATATAACCATCATAAGGCCGATATGGACTTATGGAGTAGAGCTATGGAGCTCTACTAAACCATCAAATTCTTCCCGCACCCAATGCTTACAATCTAAAACCCTTCATTAAATCCTTTACGCTCCTTACTTGTCGCAAATAAACTGATCTATAAAGAGAGTAATGTTTCATTATTCAAAGATGTATGATGGACGGCGGGATTGGATTACTTGGTAGAGGAAGGATGCCAAGAAGTACTTGCGACGATAGGAAGGATAAAGTCACTTTAACTCATCATAGAATCGAGAGACAGAGGTGTCTCTGGAGATGAATTGGATGAAGCAATTAAATATTTTTTTTTTAGTTTTTTCTCAAGATCTCCAGGGACACCCTCGAACACCGCCCAGCAATAGTCAAAGTGGGGGGATATCAGAGAGGAGACTAGTAGCCTACGGGTTTCTAGAGGAAAGAAGTGACGGATGCCGTTTAATCGCTTAGAATGGTGAAAGAGCGGCGGGAGATGCTAGAAATATATTTTTTTTCCAGGAGATGGTTTGGGCAAAAGTGTCTCCAAGGTTTTTAATGGAATAAAGGAATTCTATTTGATCATTATTTAGCAAAAGTGTAGGAATGGGAGGGAGATTTCTAAGGAGCGGACTTGAACCTAGTACGATTGCCTTAGTATTCTTAGCATTAAGCTTTAGCTTGTTATCTGTGGCCCACTGACTAATTCTACTTAAGTCATTTTGTAGCTTATCGGTTGCTAGTAATAGATCCGAGAGTGGAAAGAACTGCTAAATTTGGAAGTCTTCGGCATTCATATGATATTGGGAGTGATCAATGAGGAGAGGAAGGTCATTTATGTAAACAGCAAATAGGGTGGGAGACAATGATGAGCCCGTCTGGGGACACCACAGGATAGAGGCAGAGTCTACAAAGGAGTTTGGCCTGGAACCAATACGTACTAGGAGCGGTCAGAAAGGAAGGACTTGAACCATCGCAGAGCACTATTGGAGAAAGGAAGATTTCTTAGTTTAGTTAGGAGGATGTTATGATCAACGGTATCGAAATCTTTGGGAAAATCTAAAAGAATGAGGACTTGTTAGTTGTTGGTGTTCCATGGCGGTTTGGAGGTCCTGAGTTATTTTGAGGAGAGCGGATTGAGTAGAATACCCTGTTCGGAAACCGAATTGTAGAGGATTCATGAGGGAATTCCCTTTTTAGAAATTTGAGGGATGGGTTTGCACAAGGCGTTCCAGTGGCTTGGAGAGATTAGACAGGAGTGAAATAGGCGGAAGTCAAGCGGAGAAGAAGAGTTTGGGATTTTGTTCAATGTCGGACTAGAGCGGTTTTCCAAGAGGTGGAAATATAGAATATTGTAAGGAAAATTGTAAACTTGATAGAGAAGGGGTAAGAGGACCGGGAGACAGGATTTTATTAATTTTACAGGGATGTTATCTGATTCCATAATCATGGGTGTGGGATTTTAGGATGGTGGTTACTAATTCCTCATCTGATATGTGAGAGAAAAAAAGAGGTATTTGGGTTAAAGCTATGATGTTCAACATCGGTATAAGGATGGTGAGTTAGGAGCAAAGGATGTGAAATGATTATTGAGATCGTCTGGTGCAACTGGGATTAATGTGATGTTATTCGATTCTGGGAGAGATGATTTACTCAGTATTTTCCATTTTGATTTGGATTCAGGAGCACTGGAGACGGCGGTATGGATATGGAGGGGAAAACCCGAAATTGTGATTAAAATTTGTGGATGGCATATGTTGCATAATAGAGAAATATAAAACGTAGCGATTTTTCAACATTTTAATAATCATGATTTTAAAAAATATAAGAATTCTCCCTGCTTTGGAAAAACAATCTTAAGAATGATATCTATATCCAGAAGCTTTATTAGCAAAAAAGGACAAAACCTTTAATTTTTAACCTAATTGTTCTCTATTACTTATTTAAATCATCTTTTTCGTTTTCTATGTAATTTTTGATTCCTAAGGCATTTTTTTTTTTTTTGGTTCCTATAGCCCGCTATATAAGTAAGTACTTTAGTAGAATTACTGAAAAAATATGCCTTACAGATGAACAAGAGAGAATATAGAGTAAGCGATTTTAACGAGGCGGGGATATTTGTAGAGCTTTCTAGCGACCAATATCACTATGCATTGACCAGTTTCCCGCTAGTAATCATACCCTCCTTCAAATAAAGCTCTTAGCTAAGGCTTAAGGTAACATAAGCTCACCACTCATATGAGTGAATGATGTAACTATACCACAATCTATACTTGAGGTTATTGTAGGAGATTTTGAATAAGAGCAATTATTCGAGAAAACTTATTGAAGTGGATCGGCTCCAAGAACCCTCGAGATCAAAAGGAGTGAGCAATTGAGAGGAAAGAGGCTTAGCGATCACAAGAGAATTCTCCCCTTCGACAAATATTCACAGCCAAAGGCCACTTATCGTCTTTTTTATGTTTCCTAAATACAAAATATTAAATACAGTTACTTATTTACACCATCAAACGCTTTGTTGTTTTGAAGCTAATAAAATATAGCATCCGTTTTCGTCCAACTTAATTATTTTAACACCATTATCACACTCACTAACTACATAGGAGTTTCATTTTTATGTTATACAATAAGGTAGTTAGGCCTACTACTTATAAGGAGTTATATTGTTATTAATATATACATTTTGAATTTTCTAATTTCAGTTTTGAGTTCGTTAGTTGGGTGATTTATGTTTTGTCGGTTGGGTATCTGGATATATGGCACTAGCTCTTGCTCGCCGTTTCTCTGCTAATAATTTTCCAATATGATGCGGTAAGTTAGTGTTGCGGGAATATTTATTTTTGGGATGTGATAAGTTGTTATTAATTGCAATACCTATTGTTCTTGACAGGTTTTTTGATAGCAGAGTTAATTTGCTGTTTTGTTTTTAGTGGAATATTGAAGTTAAGTTCGTTTTCTAGGTCAGAGCTATAGGATTTAGGAATAGGGTTTGAATGCAGGAGAAGCAGAACAGGGCTATGATCTGGTGAGAGTTCTTTTAAGGATGTTATTGTAGATTGGAAGGAGGGAATTTGGAATGTGCCAGTTTCAGTTTATTATTAATATTAATATTACAATAAAAAAAATTGAAAATTGTTTTTTCTAAAAATATCCAAAACCGTTTGAATTAAACAGCTACAAATTTAGATAAATATTTTTTATTTAACACCAAATTGATCCCCCTAGTTTGAGTCAAAAAAGCTGCGGGGGCAGATTTACCATCCTAACCCTGCTATACCTTTCCAGATTATTGTAAATATTTTTAAGCAATTATATATGACTCATTTTGATCTTTTAGCTATTTTTTTTTTCGGCATCATCAACAATTAAAGGACGACCCCAGCGTTTTTCGACGTCCATGTCAAAATTTCCGGTTCTGAACCGAGCAAACCGCTTACGGACTGGTTTCTCCAAAGGCGTCATCACCATACACATCTAGAATAATAATCTTCATCTAGAAAGTGACGAAAATGAATTTTGTTCTTCTCCATTTTGAGCAAACAAAATACCACTTAAAGATAGGGAATCTCGTTTAAAACTGAGGCATTAAAGCACCTTAACTAATCATTTTTAAAATATGATTTACAAATTAACGAAATTGCTTATTTATTGCCTGAACCTCAAGACCCGTAGATAACTTTATACACACACACACACACACACACAACAATATATATATATATATATATATATATATATATATATATATCTTTTTTCAAAACAAATCCTTGTCATTAATTAACTCCCTTAACGAATCAATTCTATTATATCCGAATGTATGACAAAAACAATAGACATTTCCAAAGATCTGGCTAAATGTATAAAAAGAAATTCGACCTTTATTTTGCCGCCGTGGCTTCGAGTATCTTTTTCAGAAGGCATATGATTATCTAGAAATCTACTTTGCATATAAAAGGAATGAAAAGTGACTTGAGATGGGTTGGATTTAACAGCACAGCAATACAAGGCGCTAAACCTATCGGAAATTCAAATATCTCAGAGTCTTTTCTCAATTCGATGTGTATATCATTCTCTATTTTACATTTCGAAAGGAGTAGACAGAAAACGATAGAGGCTTTAATATTTCATATGTTGGCACAGTTTATGAATATATATATATATATATATATATATATATATATATATATTACATACATAGCTCCTCTTTAAGTATGGAAATGAATTATAAAGTTAAAGTTTTAAAATTTTAAAAACATTGAATTTCAATGGAAATATTTATTTTATATTAAATATACTAGAGTGCTGCAGCTTCTCTGTAACTCTCTTACATGTCTTTTATCAGTTTTACTAATCGTATTATGTTATAACATAATATGCAACACTTGTAAATTTCAATAAATAAAAAAAGAAATATGATATAAATATTATAAAGATTGAAATTATTATCTACAACTACCATTTATGTTTATAAAATTGTTGTCACTCTGAACTAGGAGTCATGTTCCTTTGCCTTTTATGTTGAGTGCGTCTTTTGAGGTATTTCGGGTCTGGCTTACTTACCTCAGATCATCCGTGTCCATGCATGAAATTTTTTCAGATGACATTATGACATTATATATCTAGTTTTTAAGGAATAAAATAAATTGTGAAAATAATATTATCAGTCTGAATATTTACAACTGTATATAAAATAAAAATAGGGGACCCCGTGGTTGAGTGGCTAGCGCGCTAGTCTCTCATGCTAATGGTTGTGAGTTCGAATCCCAGTCCCGGCAGGACTTTTATAAGGATGTACTTAAATGGGGATTCACTCACAGCCTCTCCCCCGGGTTCGTGAGACCCGTCAGGTAAATGGGGGTGGCCACTCACAAAATTAGGCGTAGGGAGTGATCACCCTACCCTATGCATCGAGAAACGTGAGTGTAATCTCCTAGAAGATTACACCACAAGGCCCTGGGCTGCACGGCCTGTCGCGCCCCTGGGAGAAGAAGATACAAAATACAAAAATAAACAAAATAAAACATTTCTAGATACAAAAACAAAACAAAAAAACAGACAGTTACTCTTCTATGTACCAACTCCCGTACAGCCAGATGACACTCTAGGCTAGGTCCAAACTAACTCTATATTAATAGTCATAATTAAGGCACTCACTCAACTCAAGAATAATAGAAAATGCTCATAAACCGTAAAACTTAATGTTTATAAATTATTGAGATAATCCGTTGTAGTCTCAATACAATGGATTGAGAGTAGCGAAAATGCTGAGCTACAGTGCCTATTACTATGTCAAAAAAAAAATTAAGTCAATTAACAATTTATGCTAAAATTAATTTGAAGTAATAAATGTTTCTTGCATAGGTAAAATTTAAATGGTTGTATACTTGCTATCTTATCATGTATTTGTCATAATTATTAATAATATAGTTATTGCAACATTGCTATGTCATTATTAAATGAATTATATAGACTCACTGTATTCTCGTGTTTTTAAATTTCAGACCTTGGCTTCCTATGGGTTGTTATATATTTGCATAGTGATGGTATTGTTTTTTTTTTTTTTATTTTAACTCGATTTCAAATAAAATCTCAGATATGTGAAGTTAAAAAAAAAAATATTAAAAACAGTGGGTTTATACAGAGATTTGTATAAAAAGCAGT
Organism: Piezodorus guildinii; assembly: GCA_023052935.1. Taxonomy (NCBI): domain Eukaryota; kingdom Metazoa; phylum Arthropoda; class Insecta; order Hemiptera; family Pentatomidae; genus Piezodorus; species Piezodorus guildinii. The sequence goes on from CM041295.1 coordinate 111,162,539, forward strand.
TTTAATTTCAAGCTGTATAAACTTCACATGTCCTATTACAAAGGCAATTAAACTTTTGCCGTTAAAGTTAAAAGTTTTATGTGAAGCTGTTTCGAACCTAAAATTGACATTAAAATTTTAATTATAACTTTTACTGTGTAATATTTATTATCAGATGCAATAGTTCATTAGTTCCTGCTCAAAATATGGCTGAAAACACATAAATAATGTTAATTAATTCTTATGATGACCCGACTTCGATGCTTTTATTTTTAGAATTTTATATTGCAGAAAACTTAAAACGGAAGAAAAATAAGGGTTAGTGAAAAAAGAAGTTGAGATCCCGAAAAAGCACTTAGCCAACACAAACTTAATCTACATACTAATTTTAACCCCCAACTCAATCTACAGGAACTCAGGATATGCGTGAAGACTGAAACAGCGCAAATACAAATATTGATTTCTGTGTTTTTTTTATTTAATTTTTTAAACAAAATACATCACTGTAGAGGGATGCGAGAATGGAGAAAGTAATGCTTGTTGACCTAATTAGTAATAGTAATAGTAGATTTAGTCTTAATTGAAATGTAAATACAATTTAAGACCGCTTACCTTTAATTTTAGCCCCGTAGTCGCAAAATAAAGAAGGAATTCATATAATACAGAAATAAGATAGTAGAAATAATTATTTTGTTGAATAATAATTTTTTTTTATTGACAACAATAAGAAAAAAAAGCAGAATAAGGGAGCCGATTGGGCGAGTGATGCGGGCTCCCTACCATGCGGGCTCACCGACTAAGCAGATATTATTTCACTCACTCTATCTCTATCTCTCCTTAGCTAGAACAGCAATTATTTACAATATCGAATGAAATATACTTTTTTAAAAAACTTTTGCACCATCCTTTTTTTTAAGCGCCTCAGAGGATTATCAGGTATCGAGAGAAAGGAAGGATAGAAACTAGTGGATTAGGGGTGGTTGGGACAAATCAGCAACAAATCAAAGGTAAAGGTCGTTAGAGATAAGTTTATTCGTGACAATGTAAGGAGTATTGATAATTTCACAAAGAATTTTGGTGCGTAAGTATTGATTACGAGAGGAATTAGATGGTTCAGAAGAGCCCTTTAAAAAAAAACCGTCAAGTCCTGGTCCACACCTTAAGTAGCCGCCGAGAGGAAGTGGCATTGACCCGTCTGAGGATAGGACACATCCGATAAACACATTCATACCTTTTCGTTCTGGAGCCCGTACCCCAGTGTCAACATCACAATGCAAGTGACAACCTGTTTATAGAGGGTTGACAAATATATAATTATCCGTATAGGCGTTAATGACCTTAATGTTTACGCCTCAAAGCCCTAAGAGACATACACCGTCCTCGGGCACTTCCATTTCAGCTCAGATCCTCTTTGTCATGACTACTAATTAGATATTGGTAAGCGTGTCAATTTCCAAGAGAGAGTACTTTTGAAAATAAGAGGTATTAGAGGTGATAATTGAGAATCAGAAGGGGTCAGTTAAAGTCCATCGAGAGAAGGAGCCGTATTCCAACAACAAAGATGTAGAAGTCCACCCCTAGAGGCAGCCGAAGTCCATTTACAGAAATGAGAGATCAGAGAGCAAGCAGAGCGGAGTCGAGCCTGATGCCGGGGAACGAAAGCAAGAAGGAACGCCTAAAACGAATTCCATCTTCGCTAACCTACTAATTTCCTAAGGTAACTTCTTTGTAGAATTGTTTTCCTAAGTTAATATAACGAGAACCTCAGTATTCTCAGTCATATTCCTAAGCAATATTTAAGTAAATATAGTTGTGATAGAGTTGTATTAGTTCTCTTTAATAATAAATGTATTTTATCCATTAAATGCCTGCCTTAGAAAGGCAGCCGGTCAAAAAAATAGCAGTAAGTCCAGATAGACTAGACCTTACGATAGCCATGTTGATGAGCATTTTGTAGTTATGTGGTAGGTTTGAGCGTTTGTCTAGTAACTGTTGAAGCAGCCAAAAACGGCGAGCGAAAAATTATTTATAAAATTTCATTACCGATTCCGGAGTCATTACCGTTGCGTAGAGATATTCAAGTATTTAGGTACAATGATAACAAGAAAAAATGAAATCCAGGAAGAAGTAATAGTCCTGGTTAAAGGTGGGAAATGCGTGTTATTATTCAGTCACTAAGTTACTTAGTTTGCGGCTTCTATCTAAAAACCTAAATGTTCGAATTCATACCATTATTCTTCTGACGGTTCTTTACGGATGTGAAACTGGCCGCTTACTTTGAAGGATGAACAACGGCTTAAGGTTTTAGAAAATAAGGTACTGTAGAATGTTTGATGACAGACTGACTAAAAATACTTTTTACTCAATAACCGGACTATGCAGATAGTGATCCCATACATGGTCTCAACAAAATAATTATTATGTTTTTTATTTGAGGAAGTTTAAATTCAAGGTCCTTCGTCACATACTAGCTGCCCCAATGACTCCTATCCAAGAGATCCCCTACCTGAGGTATCTGAAACGATGGTGTCACATTTAGACATTCACATTTAGAATATTTGTACTCTATATTGTAAAAAAGAGTACTCTAACTGCCAAAGGTTAGTATCTCTGATAAACATTGATATGGCTAATAATAATTATTATTATTTTTTCTAGTTTAGAGTAGATTCCGGCTCACACGGGTCGAGTATATTATTGCAGTTGTGAAAATTCTTGAATGGCTATATTTATTCCAATGCCTATTATTTTCTTCAATTTGTTTTCAAATAAAAATATATAAATAAATACTGTTGTAAGGTATTCACATAGCGGTCTCAACAAACCGGATTTTTTTAATTTTCCAACTATCTACGCTCCATATTACGCAATTCAATTCAATTGTCATTACATGCAGGTAACTAGTATTTACATAACATATCAGTTTGTACATAAGTTGCTGTAATGTCAGTTCTCATTGACAGTGCAGACACAAAGAAAAAACGTAAAGCTAATACATCTACAACCCTTGATAGGACTTGGGTTCAGTATAAATAGGAATTGTTAGCGTTGAATCTATACCAACCGGAGTGCAAGAAAGCTGAGATCACAGGTTCAGCCGCGAGTTTTGTCCCTCAAATTTTCGGGTAATCATTTTTGTTTCTCATAAGGGTACCTCACGGCTAAAGTAACAAAATAAGAAAATATTTCAACCACATGCGGGATGCGAACCCGGCACCAGCCGACCACAAAACTCCTTCAGTCGACCCAGGACACTACTAGTGATTATTGCTCTGTGTGAGCCCCAGAGGAATTTTTCATAAGCTTACATTCACCCCCTTTCTCCATTCATCAACGTTATACAAGGGAAACGGCACCAATTTCAATTGTCTCAAAATCACTGAAATTCCAAATTCCTCCGCCATGTCGAATCCAAGAGGATATTAAAACGAAACTGGTTTGGAAAGGAAAGAAAGGAATGTTATGAAACGATTCGACAATATTAAAGGATTAAAATAGCACAGTTGACTGAAGAGGGTGTATCAACACGACTTGATAACCGTGGCATGATTGCCTGGTAGTAAGGTGCTCACCATATGTTGAACAGAATAAAAAAAATATGAAATAATATTGAACCATGGGTAAACCTGTAGTCTATACCTAATACGCTGAAGGTCACGGGTTCAAACCCAGCCGATGGCTCTTGGATTTTTTAAAGGGAGTAAAAAGTATCTGGTTATGCCGTCGTTCGGAGGGGACGCATCCCGGTTGGACCCGAGACTGTGCGATTTTGGGTAGTCGTTAAATATCCCAATCCAAATTAATCCTATAAAGGCAAAATTTTTTACTCCTACAGTAGCCAATTCTGATAGCCACAGCAGCATGGAGTGACGTTCATCCGTTTAAAATGATTTAGAAAATAGTGATATCACATATAGAATAATTCTTATATAAAATAAGAAAAGAGATATGTTTTTATTATTACTATGACATGAATTCTTATTGTTATTATTAGAGACTTGATTTTCATTCAATTAGCTTGCGTGTATCAGCTTCATACTCTAACAGCTGTCCGATTCATCAACTAGGCAATAATACTATTAAATTTAATATTACACGTTTTGCCCCCCCTTTGATTTCAGCTGCGTTAAATTGCGAATCTTACATTTTTTTTAGACTCGAAAAAATCATTAAATTGTAGGCGTCTTGCATATGTAGTGAGATATTTATATACCCATAGTTGAATCTATTCCTAAATTTATGGTTAAAATTAAAATAAAATTGTGTTTACCATACATCATATTAATTTACATTTACTTTACAATTTTAATTTCATTATGTTTAAAGTCGCATGTAATAGGAATTTAGTGAGTATAGCGTATTAATGAGTAATCTTGGGTGACAATGAAAAACATCTTTGAAGAATGTCATTGTCATAATGACTCGGCGTACAAACCCAAGGCATACTTTTTAAGAACATGACAAAAAAATGTAGCTGCAGTTGAATAAAATATTGATTTTGTTCGCATAAATGTAAAATCCCATCCGGATATAAACTTTTTAGTATCCTATGCACCAAATGAAAAAAGGGGATGTAGAACCGACCATGGTTTTTAACTTCAATGAGTCCCATTTTTGTATATTTATCCGATTTCCGAATAAAAATACTGAAAAAGGGAAAGCGATATAAAATTCACGATATTGTATATTTTAACTTGATCAAAATAATAAAGCTGTCCTTATACATATCCTTTGTAATATAATAACAAGTTTAATTTTCTATAAGTTCTTTTTCCGTTAGATCATTTTGACAAGCACTCCTCCCCTCCTCCCTCCACACCCTTTCACCTCCCCTCCCCGCCCGCTTTTTGTGTCCTAATGTTTTTTTCACAATTCAATTGTATATTAAAAATCAAATTATAATTCAACCTCAATTTTAATCCAAAATCTTAAATGCCCCATGCTTTGAATGATTTTTTAAATTCGATTCTCACTCTAATCTACCAGTTTCAATCATTACTTCATCTTCGGTTCCTGATAAGCCCCAGAGGTGTCTGAATAATGATGGCCCTGAGACCTTCTGAATGAGAATATTTATTGGAGTGCTGGCAATGGAATAGTGTGTTTAACCTTTAACTGGTGAGGTGAGATTTATATTCAAAATTGGTGAGGTGGGGTCTCCCAGACCCCAGACCTCAAGTTTTTTTTTTTTTTTTTTTTTTTTTTTATCCTGAAACATCTAGAATTGTTAATTCTTGGAAAATACGTTAATTCAACCTATTTTCAAAAGGTACCATACGAAAGGATGCTTATAAAATTGAATAAATGCCCGATATTATTAAATACTTTTTATTTATTTTTTTTTAATGTTATATTCTAAGCAATGGAAACATTTGTAAAATAATATATAAAAAAGTCTTTATCTTAAAGTTTATTATATCTAAAGAACGGAAAATGACTAAAAAAATGAAACTTTTGTATTGTGAAGAAAGTATGCACAGCTAAAATTAGGCTCAGTTTTTGCAATAGATAACCGAACATTCTCCACCAATATTTTGTTCACATTTAATACAAACTATAGATGACTTCCTGTTCTTGTTCCTTGGAGAAAAATAACATCTCAGTTTCTTCGGAGGGGTCTCGTGACTTTATGTCTTAGATTCTTCTGTTTTTCCCCCTAATAATGATTGACCTTTAACCGAAGCTCTCGGGGAAGTCCGGAATTTTCTGACCGTCTGGCCATGTGATCCTTTAATAAGGATGATCCCAGCTTCTTAATGAAATTAAAAAAGTGCTTAAAATAACACGATCACGAGACATTTCTTTCAACAAATTGAAAAACACACTTTCAATAAATCCGAACAGTAATAGTGAGTGGGGTCTATAGGACCCCAATAACACTGTTCTAAAGCAAGATAAAAACTGACTAAAAAATTATGCTATATTACAATCAGGTCGAGACAGGAAATTTCAGGTTTTCACAAGCCGATCGGATCGGTAGAATGTGATTAACAAAACTTTAAAGAGACTCTAGGGTCCTGTAAACCCCACCTCACCAGTTAAAGGCAAGAAGTGAATCATGACATTGTATTATATTTCAATCAAACTTACTTGATGTATTATGTTAATACGTTTATAAATTATATATACTTTACCGGCATAAAAACAAAAATCCCTATCCAATTTCCCTCAAGTCGAAAAAATATTTTGATTTCATAATAGAAAAAATTCAGGTCATCAACGATTTCTGATATGGTTGGACTGTTTTATTACGGAATGTTTGGACTCTCCGTGAGCATTCGGGTTTATCAGATGGAATGGAATTAAAAATGAGGCAATAAGCCTGCATTGGATGGCCTCAATGCGGAGGATGTGAAAGGTAATCCCTCAATCTGTGTCGGAGGCACAATGCAGTCACCTGTGTTGGCATTTTAAATCCGTGAGGGGACAATGGGCGGCCGGCGGACCTTTATCGCAATCGTTAGCGGCTCGCTTGAAATATAACTTCCCTTTCCTTTGTTTGCCCATTATCGTCAGCCCAGGCATCTTCAGGTGAAATGTAGGATGTAAAAGTAAACCCGTCAAAAACGTGCCATGTCCTCTGTCCTACAACTCCCATATCCCAGGCCAAGCAACCTCATGACGGGTAAAGAACAATTGGAGAGATACGGAAATTGAGTTTAATTATGAACAAAATCGAAAAAAATACGCTTCAAATTATTACACAATGGTTTATTATTTCCAAATAGCTATATTATAACTGATTATTTTGATTGGTCAAGTAGTTAATATATATATATATATATATAGGGAGAGAGAGAGAGAGAGAGAGGGAGATTCCGGTTTTGGGGTATGCCGATGATCTGGTACTGCTAGGTGAAGACACGGAAACCATACAACTAAATACAGGTGTGTTAATAAAAACCGGTAAAGAAATAGGACTCGAATTAAATACCGATAAGACGAAATATATGATTAGTAGCAGAAACGGAGGCTATCTTGGTGATATTGATGTATCATGGCATACTTTTGAACACGTAGAGAAATTCAAGTATTTAGGTTCAATGATAACAAGAAAAATGAAATCCAGAAAGAAATAAAGTCCTGGTTAAAGGTGGGAAATGCGTGTTATTATTCAGTTGCTAAGTTACTTAGTTTGCGGCTTCTATCTAAAAACCTAAATGTTCGAATTAATAATACCATTATTCTTCCGACGGTTCTTTACGGATGTGAAACGTGGCCGCTTACTTTGAAGGATGAACAACGGCTTAAGGTTTTAGAAAATAAGGTACTGCGTAAACTATTTGGTCCGAAGAGAGATGAGGCCACTGGGGAGTTTAGACGGTTGCACAACGCGGAATTGCGGTTGTATCCTGTGAATATAATTGAGTTTATAGCATCACGGAGACTCAAATGGGAGAGTAAAGTTGTTGGGCTCGGTGAGGAGCGGATTCCGAGAAAGTTGGTATTCGCTGATCCGACTGGTAGGCGTCCGTAAGGCAGGCCGAAGCGTCGATGGGAGGATTGCGTTAAGGCTGATCTCGGGGGCTTGGGCTTGAATGGTGAACATTGTACGAGTCTGTGTAGGCGGAATTTGGTGGTATCGGCATCGAACCTTCGGGTTCGCTAAGCCTTATTATTATTATTATATATATTATAATATATATATATATATATATATATATATATATATATATATATATATATTATATATATCGAACCCATCGAACCGCAGCTTTCGACAGATCGTTCCTCATCCGTTCCTCGTCCGTGTGGAATTCTATTCCTACATATAATCGTCACTCTGATACTCTTCCTACCTTTAAATCCGGTCTGTTCAATCACTTCCTTTCTATCCCACTCCTAAATAGCCCTAAATAGATTCGAAAATTTCAATAAAAAGCAGTAAAAAACATAGAAACGATAATTTAAATGTAATATTATATTTGTGTTGTATTTGCACGTTTCACCAATATGGTAAAGTTCTTTTAATTAATATTTGTTTTTAACATTTGTATATATGGACATTTTTTTTCTAGTTTTGTTATTAATTATTAGAAGGTACCTTTTAATTGTTTATGATAAATGGTATTTTTCTTTATTTATATTATTTTGTTTGTTTTATACTCTAAGACACTAAAGTTTCTTTATGTAAAATTTGTAATATTATTCTAAAGGTACTCTATAAAAGGCATATATATAAACAAGATACATAATGTATTTATTAAGACTAATATACACATTAATTTAGTATATTTATTTATTTAGTAGTATTACATTCCATACCAGAAGGGACAATGAAATAGTCGTAGTATACTTCAATCACAAAAAAACAAAAGAAATAATAAAGGAAAAAAAATTAAATTCTCCCAGAACCGAAACGTGGGTATTCCAATTACTAAGCACGCCCCTCTGTTCTTAAATCTAATTGTATTAAGGTTTATGTCTTCATCAGAATTTCTATTAATATTTAAAATATATATGAAATATTAGCTATTGTGGTGGGCCATTTAATGTTGTATCCTCCACAAAATATAGCAAGAAAACTGAATTTTCAAAGATGATTAAACAAATCAACGAAAAAGTTATGAAATAAGGATTAAAGGTTTAAAAGCGGATTTTCAATCCCTACTACTATAACTAAAAATTTAGTAGAGGATGATATTCACGCTGTAAATTCCAAATATACTACTAAAAAATATTTATAATATATAGACCGCAATAAATCATTAAATTAATCAAAGAAAACGAAGTAAAATGATATAACGGAAGATCAATGCTAATCTACTCCATATAATGAAACGTTTCTTTCTAGCAATGTTTCCAGTGGTCATCTTGTTCAACGTACGTGAACCATATTTAAAATACATGAAGTATGTTTTCAATTTATGAACCGCATGATGAACGTAATAATCCAATAAAGAAAGATTTAAGAGGCATTTATAAAAGGAATGAGATAAAACTAGATCAAAAGGAACAGAAATTAATATATCTGGAATCAAATAAAAAATATTAAATTAAAGATGGTTTTGTTATTTGAAATTGATTTAGAGGAATTCTTTTGCTGCACATCTCATTCAGCTTGAGATTGTGCAGAGAAAGATTATTGAGGTAATTTTGGGCATCATAAAGGACCCCCATCAATTAATGTATTCTTGGACCTTAATGTAATGTCTGCAAAAAAATTATATATATGGTCTTAATTATGAAGAAGCTGTATTTTAGAAGGGATGAGCTAGTCGGGAAGATTGACCACCGTTTTTCTACAAGACTGAAAAATTACCACTTAGTTGTGCCAAGACCAAAACATACGTGGAGGACACACAAGACTTGTTATTCCAATGCTACTGCTTACAATAATATTCCTCCAAATTTTCCCTCACAAATCCTCCAAAGTATTCAAATTATTACTACAATGTTAAAAGATGAAGGAATCCCTTTGTGAAGAGGAAATTGCTGAATTGTTGAATTCAAATTATTTATCGCTATAGATATGTCCTCAATCCAGCCTGCGTCACTCGTTCTGATATTTACAACTATATGTATTCTTTATTGCCTTTGATTTTGGCAATTACTGTTACCTACTGTGTATTATGTAATGTTTCTTTATAATAGCTTATTATGTAATTCAATCTTGTATTTACTTGACCTAATTTTATATCATATATATATATATATATATATATATATATATATAGAAAATGTATTCTTTATTGTTTTTGGTTTAGTCAATTACTGCGTACTGTTTTACTGTTTCTTATACATTTTTTTGTATTAATTAGGTATTATATAATTAAATTGTGCATTTACATGCCTAAAATTCTTATATTTTGTATAAATGTATATGTATTCCTTATAGCTTTTTAGCTTAGTCAATTACTGCTTCTTACTCTGTAGTGTGTTGCTGTTTCTTTATAAAAAAATTGTGTTATATTATTTAAGTATTGTATTGTATCATACTGTGTACTGTTACTGTTTGTTATTGTACTTTTATTGAAATGCCTCAAGTGAACTCCTTTCCCACACACAGGCTCGCCTTAGTGTAATAGTGACATCTACTTGCACTGTAAAATGTCTGTATTTTGATTTAAATACGTTATTAAAAAAAAAAAAAATACTTCTATTTATTTTTTTTTTCTGTATTTCGTGGAGTTGAGTTGTGTTTTTTTTTCTTAATGTTCTTTTAATAACCTTGGAATGGGATGTATATAATACTTTCATTGGGAAATATTTCGAATTCGATTAAATATACGAATACACGACTCCAGGTTCCCTTGCTTCAAATAACCTAAAACAATTAAGTTTAAAAGGATCCGAGCAAGTGTTTGACTCAGGTTGAAAAAATTTACAAAACGGAAGTTACATATCCCGGCCAAAAGACATACCCAAGTCAAAATAATAATTAAATATGTTATTTGTGCCGTCTCAAGTCTCATTTGAAAATGAAAATTTAAGAAAGGTGTGCATAGGATATTATAGTTGAACTTGATCACTAAATCGACATTTTTACTAAGATGTTCTAATATTTCATTCGAAATTGTCATATAAATGTAATATATTGTATAGTATATTTATAATAATACGCAAGTAAGTTTTTACAATTTAGAAATATGAAAGAATGCAGAGTAGCAAAACGGTTCACACACACACATAAATATATATATCTATATATGGGGAGCCCGTGGCTGAGTGGCTAGCGCGCTAGTCTCTCATGTTCTGAGTTCGAATCCTAGTCCCGGCAGGGCTTTTATAAGGATGTAAAAAAATGGGGGTTCACTCACAAACTCTCCTCCGGGTATGTAAGACCCGTCAGCAAAAGGGTGACCACTCACAAAATTAGTCGTAGGGAGTCATGACCCTACACCAAAGAATAGCATCGTGAAACGTGAGTGTAAACTCGCAAGAGTTTACACCGCGAGGCCTGGGGCCTACACGGCCTGTCGCGCCGCTGAAAGAAGATGAAAGATATATATTATATATATATATATATATAGTTTGATCAGTTCTCGATAGTTGATAATTTAAGCCAAATGATTATGAGAACAATAAATTCTCGAAACGTCGCATAAATAAAATTGTTTATTCATTGACTAAAACCTAAGAACAATAGAAACTTATATATATATATATATATATATATATATATTATATTATATATATTATATATATATTATATATATATATTATTAACGGACTTACAATTTAAGAGAAAAATATATTGCGTTAGCAACTCTAATAAACTGGAAATTCATTCTATGAGGGAGATATACAGCTCGTTAGGGCAAGCGATGTAATAAAAATAAGACGTAATCTTATTATCCCTGCTCTATTTATTATTAATAATAACGTACTAATAGCATATATGATTTCTCTTAATAACATATATCTGTGGCGGTCGTGAAAATCTAGATAACTCGAGTTATATCAAAAATGAGTTAACTCTACGTATCGCTCCCTCAGACCGTCTCCACGTCGTGTTAAATTGGTTAAAGAGATTTCTTGGTGGAAGAAATTTCAGGTGGAAAGAATGCTGTATGTCCATATATGTTAATTACTCTGTTTTGGGTATTACGTAAAAATTTAAGTCGCTACCCTGTAAAATGAAAGATTTTGACTTAACCACTTATTCACGGGCGCCAAAGATATAATAATGAAAACAGTGATTGATAGCTCATATTTCATGTAATATCATGAAACGCGACAAAATGAAACAATCTGAACTCCTTCCTCGCTGCTCCCCTAGCGAGACCCCATTGGAAATAATATGTGTGTATGTTTTTGTTCCAAGCATTGCTTGCTGCTTCCTTCGCTGATCCACTATAGAAAAAGCATAATAATGCAGAAAAAATATATGAAACGCAATAAAATTTATCTATGGATTAAGAGAGAAAATTGTAAAAATACTTAGCTAAGATTAAATCCTTGTTACTCCTCCCTATCACAGTTCAAATTATTTAACGCAACCCCAGTGTATTCAAAAACAGGATACTTACCTGAAAAAGAAAAGTAATAGTTAGTAAGTAATTAGAAAAATATAAATAATAAAACATTATTAGTTAAGTACATTTTATTTTTACTGATGTTTTTCTCGAAATATTTGATAGATGTCTCGAAGCACTATTAAAACTGTGCTCATAGAGACTTATTTGAATATAACCGAATAAATATTGTTTTTAAGTTCATTTTAGTTTGTTTACTTGTTGTATTGAATCACTGTATTGATTGATTGTAAATTTCTTTAAATAAATAAATTAAAAAAATTAATGTAAATAACTACTGGAACTACACAGAGAAACACACCCACAAATACATTTATGTTGTTGCTAGTTTTATTTGGCTGTTGATAATTAATGTTTTCTACGGGTCTCGTAGTTCAGACGAAAACAAATAAAAATTGAGACCTTTAGTTCCAAAAGGTACTATATCTCACAATTTTACAGGAAACCCAATAATCTGTCATTTATTTTTTACTCGACCAATTTAGTTGATTTTTTTTTTTTTATTAAAATCTTTTTTTTTATTTATTTATTTTTTTTTTTTATTGAGAAATATTACAATTTGTTACATAATGGACAGTAGTAATAGTGATGTAATAAACATTCATACAATATATACAGAAAATAAAAATAAAGTCAAAATACATAAAATCGGAAATAAATAAATTCAAATATATACAAAAAAAAAACAATTAATAAAAACAAAAAAAGAAACAACAACAAACAAATCAAAACAACAACCTGTAGTAGAGATAAACACAAGATGGGAAATAAATAAAAATCATACAAGCAAACTTAACTATATACAATCTGCTAAAGGGACCCTAGACTCGGCTGCTCCCTCCACAAGTGGGGGGAGAAGCCGAATCCAACAGATCCCAGCGCTTCTCACCCAGCGCATCACTGGTGTAAGCCAGTGGAGGCCGAGCTAGGGCGCGATAGCCACAAACATACAGTACATGAGTGGAGGATCTGATTTATTAAAATCTAAAGCTGATTTTTTACCGTAATATCAACTTTTTTTTCCAAATTATTGCACTTTTTACACAATATAATACGGATATAGTACTTTTTGGAAGAATATACCACGCGATAAGCTGGTAACAGTCACTACAACATTACCAATAACTAACGTCTTTATATTGTTAATTACTCAGTTATTTATATTTCCTTATTCTCCCTCTGAGAAATATCTTTTTTTGTTGTTTAATTACTTTGATTATCTATTTTTCATACAGAAAGTGAATATTCAAAGGACCATTAATTTATTTATGGCACTATAATAAGAAAGTATGTAATTATGAAGTTTGTTTTGAGCTTGTATTTACTATTTGTGTGAATTTAGCAAATTTATCTATATTATTAACTACGTGTAAGCAATATTTAACTATAGAGACTGATAAATAAATAACTTGTGTGTTTTTATTTTACTTAAAAAAATGAAAAAAAATCTTCTACTAGGTTAGATCAGGAACGTTTTTTCTTCCCATATTTAGGAAGTTCATGGAATGCTAATTCCAACTATTTGCTGGATCTAATACCATTTTTATATTAAAATGTAAGTTTCTAAAAAATTTTAAACCAAATTTATGTTGCTGCAAGAAGAAATACTATAAAAAAACTTAATTTAATAAGAACCAAAGCGACGCAACTTAGTTGTTTAAAACTGCCTAAAAACTGATTATCAGGTTAAAACGATTGATCCAAATAATAGCGGTGATTCAAAAAGTGCTAAATGAACCAATAAAAATGCACAAAATGAAGAAAACAATAAATTATTGGTAATATATTAGGGGTAAGTTGCTTCTTTCGTATAGTAGGAAATATATTACCTTTTGGAATGAAACGATAAGAAAGGTTATATCTGTTTGCAGAGGATATAGTACCTTTGGGAAGGAAATGTTTTTAGTACTTTTTGGAATGAAATGAAATGTGGATTTAGTATTTTTTGGAATGAAATGCAATTTTCAAATACGTTATTAAAGGATTTTTTATGTTTTTTAGATAAAATTTGATGACGGATTTAGGCAAAATTAAACAATTAGAATACAAATATGTCAAAACATCAATTTCGAAAAAAATGTCCTTTAGTACCTTTTGGAAATCAACGTCTCAATTGTGTTCTGGCTTTTCAAGGATTTATTTATTAATTTATTTGTCCTAAATCGTGCACTAGTAGTGAAAAACAAAAACATGAATTTAACAATTGTAATATCCACACTGTTCAGTAGAAGACACTATCTTGCTTAAAATTGTATTAGAGTGTGAGTTAATGGGCACGCGCGACCTCCCGTGTTTGTGTGTGTGTGTGCGTGAAATAGATTAAAACTTTCTATTATTATATTACTTGATATTAAATAAATGTTTTCGATTAAAAAAAAAAAAAAGTTTAGAATTTAAATGTATTTTTTTTAACTCTTTGTGGTTATCTAAAACTTTAAAATATATATTATCAATGAAATTCTAATCAGCTCAAAATTCCTGAAAAATGAAATCGAATATTGAAAAACAAAAAAAGTAACAATTTTTATTTTTAATTTGAATAAAAGGGGTAAGAGGGAGTCACCTAATTCGTCCCTCAAACCTCTCTGATTTCCAAGAGGTACAAAATTGACATTATTTACCAAATTGATATGTTGACATATTTGTATTCTCGTTTCATATGTATTCAGCTTTATCTAAATCTTCTGTTTGATTTTCCTAATGAACTCTCAATTCGTTTAAAAACGCAATTTCGAAATGCAGTCATTTATTAATGGTTCTAATTACACATTAAGTTTCGTTCCAAATCATACTAAAACATTGCAATCCATAATTTTAATTTAATGTTAATATAGTAAAAAAAACAATTCCAGATTTTAATGCAAAAATAAGCAGATAAGTTAGTTTAATAATATAGTAATACTAGATTGGCGCGCTGCCTCTAAAATTTTCTAGAATATATGGTACTATATATTTGGAAATCAACGTCTCAAATCTTGCTAAAGTGATATGGTGTCAGAATTGGAGAATGAAAATAAATTCAGACAAATCCCACCAAATTACCTTTACCCTCCGTCGTAAACTAATGGCATCCTGTCCTACTGTATCCTTTAATAATATTCCGCTTGTTCCGGCTGAACAGATCCGCTACCTAGGTCGCCTCCTTGACAAACGTCTTACATGGAATCCGCACACAAGGCTGAAACGACAAGAAACTGCTCGCCGATTTCGATTACTTCAACACTTACTTGACAAACTCTCTAAACTCCCACTTAACTACAAAAGACTCCTCTACATGACTATCATCAGGCCTATATGGACGGAGTTGAGCTTTGGGGCTCGACTAAACCATCGAATTCTTCCCGTATCCAATCCTTACAATCCAAAATCCTTCGTAAAATCCTCAACGCTCCTTACTTTGTCACAAATAAAATCATCCATAAAGACCTGAATGTTCCATATGTTGCTGATTTGGCCCGAACTAGATATCAGTCCTTCTATGACAAACTCCATTCCCACCCCAACCCACCAGTTTTAACCCTTGCTTCCTCTTCGATTCCTGATAATCCTCCGTGGCGTCTGAAAAGAAGATGACCTCGAGACTTTCTTGTTTAAAATAGTTACTGGAGTGCTTCCATTGGGCTGCTCCACTACAAGTCTGTCTCATGTGATTTTTCTTTTAGCATATTTACTTGTAATATAAATTACAGTTGTAAATTTCAATAAATAAATATTAAAAAAAAAACTTTAACTTGTGAGGTGGGGTCTATAGGGGTCTTTGTAATATAGCATAATTTTTTAGTCAGTTTTTATCCACCATTGCTTTAGGACAGTGTTATTGGGGTCCTATACACCCCACTCACCATTACTGTTCGGATTTATTGGAAGTGTGTTTTTCAATTTGTTGAAAGAAATGTCTAGTTATCGTGTTATTTTACGCACATTTTAATTTTATTAAGAAGCTGGGATCATCCTTGTTAAAGAATCACATGACTAGATGGTAAGAAAATCCCAGTCTTCCCCGGGAGCTTCGGTTTAAAGCTCAATCATACTAGGGAATAAAAACCAGAGGAATCTAAAACATATAATCAGGAGGCAACTCCGAAGAAAAGGAGATATTATTTTTGTCCAAGAAACAAGGATATGAAGTCATCTATAGTTTGTATATAATATAAACAAAATATTTCTGGACAATGTTCGGTTTTATATTGCAAAAATGTGCCTAATTTTAGCTGTTCATACTTTCTTTAGAGTATAAAAGTTTCATTTTTTTTTTTTATCATTTTCCGTTTTTTAAATATTATAAACTTTAAGATAAGGACTTGTGTATAAATTATTTTACAAATGTTTTCGTTGCTTAGAATATAACATTAAAAAAAGTAATAATAAAATGTATTTAATAATATCAGGCATTTATTCAATTTTATAAGCATCCTTTCGTATGGTACCTATTGAAAATAGGTTGAATTGACGTATTTTACAAAAATAAACAATTCTAGATGCTTCAGGATTTAAAAAAATAAATAAATAAGGCTAGGGTCTGAGAGACCCCATCTCACCAATTTTGACAATAAATTTCACCTCATCAGTTAAAGGTTAAGTGTATTGAATGTTTCAGACATGCACATTGTTCTAATCTCTCTTATCCCCTAGATTCTATCCTTGCTTCCTCTTAGATTCATGATAAATTATCAGTGAGCCTAAGCGTTTCAAGAGGAGATGACCGCGAGAAATTTCAGATTTATTTTCGTACAGTTGTTAATCTCAATAAATATATATATATTTTAAATTACACATTCGATGGCGGTTTTATTGTTACGCGAGCAAAGAGCCACCGAAGAATAATCACGCTGTTAAAGTGATGGTAATCAATGAGTATAATGATCTCGCTGATTGAAATTCCTCTTCCCTCCCGCGAATAAGAAGATAACTTTTCGAGGAGTGGAGGAGCACTAAGAGGCTGCCCATCATCCCATCTGTTAAATGACCGCCATTCCATAAATCTTAAAAGAAATGAACCATCCCCTTGTTGGTGGTTCTGTGCCCGGATTCAGTGTCACGACTTCATTTGGACGGGGTAGGGACTGATCTCGATTCCCGGGCCAAATTTATTCATCAGGAGAAGAACCGGCTCAATCCCTTATCTTGGCTTTCGCATTTTATTCCTTCTGTTAAGACTGCTGGCCAATGACTAGCTGGAACGATACTCACTTTAGGAACTCCGTGAAATGTGCAAATAGAACCCGATCTTTATAGATTTAGCTGGGTGGAATAGCTTGGTTCAGTCCTTTCTCGACCCCTGGCGATTTCAATTACGATAGCGAAGGACCGAATTGAAGGATGAACACTAACTCTCGCAGTATGATTGACTTGATCTTTTCCTTTATTTTAATGATCCAGTCAAACTCATCTTGTCATTTCTGTTAAAAGGAAAACTTTTTTAGAAAATGGGTGGAGGCTCGGCTGTGAGGAGAAAGCCTAACATGGATATCCTTTTTGTCAGTTCACTTTACGCCATGGCCACCTCCTAGAGAACGTCCCCTTTTCCTAAGCCTAAAATGAAAAAGAGGATGGACAACTGGAAAATATTATATCCTAGGAAAACCCGAATATACAAATTTTTTTTTTTTTTTTTTTTTTTTTTTAATCATTAGATAATTGTAATATATAATTCATAATTTCATAGAGTTACGGAAAAAGGCAGGTAAAGGTTCTTACTGCATATTACATACATAAGTTCTATAAAAAGTATAAGACAAAAAACTAAGAAATACGTTTCGAACCATATCATGAGGTTATCTGAGTGTACAGCAGTTTGGAAAAGACCCAGTATGCTGTACATGAAGGTCCCCTTTTTCCTGTATTTCAATCAAAATAAAAAACTATATTATCTTTAAGTTCATTAAATTTTACATCGATATAGCGAATTGAATCAAAATCGTTAAAGCCGTTTTTAAGAAAATCGTAAAAAGGTGCAAAATGCATATTATAAAATGGCTTTTCTGTTTACCTTATTTTAATGAAAAAGTTGCTGTGACACCACAGGTGTATAGTTTTCTTAAATATGAAATTTCAGTATAAGATGACTTTTCGTTTTGCGCTATGCTTACCACACACACACACACACAGACCTTACTGCGCGACTTGGTCTTTTGGACTCCTAAAACGTTTATTTCCGGTGAAAACTCAAATTCGAAATTTTTCAAGATCGCAATACTTTTCCTCATTATATATTTCATATGCAGGTTAGTGAATGTAAAAAGGGCGTCGTTATAGAGAGAAACCGATAACCAATAGGTATACCCTACCCAAAATGTTATGGGTTTTACCCTAATTTATAATGCTTGCTCAAATGGATGGAACCAATGGAAAGCTGCTATAGCTATCCGTGTCGAGTCACCGCAACACAGGTCCTATATAGCAGTAATGGCCAGGGGGTTTTCCTTCCAAAGCACTCTGTACATTCTCCCAAACAATCATTTTATAGGTATTTTGTCCCGAAAATGTCGATAAAAATTCGAAACGAATCCTAAAACTATAAAATTGTTTTAATCTAAGACTGATTTCCTTCAGAATAAGTTCATAAATAATTTAGGAATGATACTGGGTAACAGGGCAGAACTAGTCTTCTTAAATCACATACAATCCACGCAAGATTGTTTTTATCACTTTTATCTACTAACTAAAAACTATGTACGCATACGATCGACTTGATTATATATATACATATATACATGGGTCAATCTATTCGATGTCGTTAAGACCTTGCAGCTCAACATTCTTGATTTTCATGATTCTTTTAACAGTTATTCTCTATCCTTTTTCTGAATACAAAAACCGTAGATCAAATATTTGTCTGCTAGTACTTTTAGTTGTTTGTTTTGTTCGGTTTCAGGGTGTAAAACAGCAAGGTCATCAACCCCTGATGGTGAGGTATGGTTCATTCTAGGTTTCATTACCCCAGATACAGAGGTGGGCGGCAAAGGGGAAAAGGAGACACCAAGACCCACGAGGGGTCCGAAGAGGGTCAGAAGGCGAATAATTCCACCATATTAAAGGGTAGTTGTGTAAGTAGTATTGAGAATATGAGGGTCGTTCTGAGGATGTGGATAAAAATCACGTAGTCCTATGCTCATCCTTACATTAGTACATTCACCAATGTTTACAATTTGGTAGCTATACGTGGAAGTACTTTTAGTGTTTTATGTCATTACGTATTGGGTAAAAATTTTGAGCGGCTGCAGTACGTATACGTTTTCTATTTTGTGTGCAAATAGTTCTTTGTGGTAAGTCTAGTACAAATACGAAAAGTACAAACTTATGAGCTGCACGGTTTTATTTCCATGTGATGACTGAAAGGGGATTTTTTTTTTTTTTACTTTCACTTACCTATATATGAAATATCTAGTTAGGGGAAAATTTTCCAGTTTTATACGGAAATACGCGTTTTTAGATCCCCTGAGTTCAAATAACAAAGTAGCGCAAAAAGGTCTGACCCAACGGATATTTCAAGCAGTGAGAGAAGAAAACATCTGGCAACAAAGCTGCATCACAGCGTGGATGGGTGCGCATTGAGGGAATCCAAGAACTGTTTCATTCATTTTACAATTTTCTCAAAAAAATACTTTAAGTATTTTTTTAAACTAACTATATTAATGTCAAATTAAATGGGCTTTAATGTGATGTAGGCTTTATCAAGATTAGATAGGTATAATAAGGTTTAAATGCCGATAGTTCAAATTTCTTTCTCTAAAGTATCTTTAAAATTAAACATTCCATCTTGTTAACACTCATATGAAACGGGTAAATTTACAAGTTGGTCGAATTTTTATGGCCAACTATAGAAGAAAAGTAAAAATATTTGTTTGGCTATCTATTTTTTTCTTACATGACAAAAGTAATTTGTGTGTAATATATCTTTGGAAAGCAAATTTTTAAAAAATACTATTATCTAACGTACAAAGTTGTAAAAGGTTTTACAGATTAACACGTTCACGCCGGCGGTGTTTCGTGGGGCGGTGTGACCCACTAATGGGTCACGATTAACTATACTGTGGGACGAATCGTATCACAGGTGAGTCACTCGTTTTCAGAAAATATGTCGTAAAGAAAATAAGTTTATTTTATTTTTTCTCAACATTATATAATGTTGGAATTAACAAGTAAAAAGGTTTATTTAAAAAAAAAAAAAAAAAAGTTATAACCTTCAACGTACCCCCCCGAAGGACTTATATTTTCATTTTTATAATTTTTTGCTAATTTTATCTTTCTTTATACTTGATCTAAGAGATGTGCGGTCAAGAAAACACCATGTCAAAACTGTTACATTCTCGCATTTAGCCCTTTCGAATTCTCAAGCAGTTGTGATCTCGCACTAAACACGTTGGAATTTGCAACAGTGTGGTTGCAACAGTAGACGAGTTGATCAGTCTTGGAAAATTGGGAAGTGTGCCAAATTTATAAAGTGGTCTAATTGCGATCTCTGATTTATGGGGATCCCGATTTATTGGGATGCTGGTTTTTCCACTTTAATAATTCCCATACGCTTCTCTTACTCTCCAAATTTATTTTGTTCACCTATTATTATATAAATAATTTGAATATTTCTTAAAATTTTATGTATTTTGGCTAAAGATAAGGGAAAGAGATAAAATAAAAAACAACAAAACTGTATATTTAGTCTATTATTCATCAAGTTTTTTTTCCATATATTTTTATTATTACTTTACTAGATCCGTAATTAATAGAAATGATCACGTAATACTCTTTTTTGATTTATTGTACGTATTAAAGTGTAATATTTACAATATAGTTTTGTTATGTTGATGGGATATGAAATAAATGTGTGTTACGTGAATTCTTTTGCAACGATGTAATTTATTTTATTTTATCTTTTTTTTTTTTTTTTTTGTATAGTATTTTTGTATTATCAGCTGCAATATTTTTTAATGTTTCAATAATTTAAAAAAAAAAATCTATTTATGTAATGTATTATATCTAAATTCGAAGAGCTGACTAGCCTAAATTGTATGGAAACCCCCTCCCCCTTTCTGCCGGACTAATTTTTCATGCCTAACCAGAATCACTGCGCCTGTTTAGACGTTACAATTTCTCGGGGCCCCGATTTCTCTGTGCTGGTTTTCCCAGCGATGAACTAGGCCACACTCCTTTATCAAGTGTATGACCACGATTCCTCAAGCTACCTTGCTAAAGTTTTAGTTGTGATTGGCTCGTCTAAAAGGCCTTTAAGCCAGTCCCGCTTCACCCGAAAAAAAACGTAGATATTTTCCCCGGTGTGAACGTGTAAAAGAATATGGCATAAAGTTATGTGATTATTATAGTTAGTACACTCTATTGTAAAATTATTTAATATTGGATAAATATTTCTATCAAAACTCAAAGTCATTCTTTAAAGTATTTTTAACACTGATTTTGTGCAAAAGTTGCTCACAAGATTTCTATCTGTAAGTAAAAGTCGTTTAACAGGCGCATTTTATTTTGTATCTGTGTATATCAGTTTCACTTGTTCAGTAGACTTTGTACATTTAAAATGTTCTTTATATTAAAAAATAGAATTTGTAATGTGGTAATGTGGAGTATGTTACGGGATCCATTGCTATTCCATGTGTGTGTGTGTACATATATATATATATATATATATTTATAACGAATAAATTAATTAATTACTAGAATGTTTTCCCAAACAAATACATGAAGAAATGCTATTTTTTCCCTCTGTATCTACAATATAATCAAATACCTCAATTGAGATGTTGATTTCCAAAAGGTACTATATCCATTCTAGGAAATTTTACAGGAAGCGCGAAAATCTCTCATTACTATATTATTAAACTAGCTAATTTGGGTCTTTTTGCCTTAAAATTTATACTTATTTTTTTACTATAATAATAACATCATATTAAAGTTATGAAATGATTTTTTTTTAGAATGATTTGGAACGAAAATAAATGCGTAATTAGTACTTTTAGAAAATGAACGCATTTCTTAATCGCGTTTTTTAAGTACTTGAGAATTCATAAGATAACATCTAATAAAATATTTAGATAAAACTAAATGATACAAATATGTAAAAAAATCAATTTTGTGAAAAATGTCCTTTAGTACCTTTTGGAAACCAACGTCTTAATTATAGGTTTGTTTTTTTTGGGGTTTTTTTTTTTTGTATATATGTATATTGTATTTTATATAATTTGACTTTATCATTGTATACTTTATATATTGTGTGAATGGGATCACTATTACTAATGTTCGTATAGAAGCAAATTGTAATATATTTGAAAAAAATAAAATAAAATAATCAAACAGAAAAAAAAATTTATTTTCACGATTCTCAGTGATACAGGGTATAGATAAAGTCGAAAAGAGAAATAAAATCTAGAGTAGAGGTTCGTTAAACGTGTTCTAAAAATGCAAGGCTTTTTTTAACTTGTTTGCTGGAGCGGAATCAAAAAAATATATCTGGATAAACTACGTTTACGCAACACTGTCAGGAATATCACCAACCGGAACGAGTAAAAAGAAAATTCTTCAAAACTGATATATCGCCTGAATCCAATCATTATTTTACAAATCCGCATGAGGGATTTTACAAACCAAAAAAATAAATCTGGTGCTCACAACATACATAAAACTTTCACTTACTGTTTACTGTCCCTTCTTAAAATAAAGATTCGAAAAAAATTCCTCGTTGTGCTTCTAAACTCCCCAGTGGCCTCATCTCTCTTCGGACCAAATATTTTACACAGTACCTTTTTTTCGAAAACCTTAAGCCGTTGTTCATCCTTCAAAGTAAGCGGCCACGTTTCACGCCCGTAAAGAACCGTAGGAAGAATAATAGTATTATAAATTCGAACCTTTAAGTTTTTAAACAGAAGCCGCGAGCTAAGTAATTTAGCAACTGAATAATAACACGCATTTCCCTTTATTTCTTCCTGAATTTCATTTTTTCTTGCTATCATTGGACCTAAATAATTGATTTTCTCCACGTGTTCAAAAGTATGCCCTGATTTATCAACATCACCAAGATCGCCACCGTTTCTGTTACTAATCATATATTTCTTCTTATGGGTATTTAATTCGAGTGCTATTTCTTTACGGTTTTTAGTAACGCACTTGTATGGTTTCCGTTTCTTCACCTAGCAGTTCTAAAATATCGGCTTGCCCCAAAACCGGAATTTTATCACCCATATTTAAATATTTTCCGGTACACATCACCTTTCCTATGACATATTCTAATGCTATATTAAATAAAACAGGTGAAAGGGAGTCACATTGTTTCAAAAACGATCGCACCTCAAATTTCTCGGAGTATTTATGACCGATTCTAACTTTATGGAATGTTTCCGACAAACACATCTCTACTAGGTTCACTAACTTTCTAGGTATTCCCTGTTTAATCATGATAGGAAGCCAATAATAAATTTCTATACTAAAGATAAGATAATAAAGTATACTTTTTTTAACTCAAATCTTATAACACACGGAATGCATCTTTTTAATCCGAAAATTGTAAATATCTGATATACGTCTATTAATAATGTATTCTTCTAGCAATATAAAAAAATAAATAAATGAATAAACAAACTCAAACACACACTTATGTTTCTAAGAATAGCCTTTCGTAACAGGTCGAAAAGTCGCTATCAATTTGGTAAAGATGCCAAGATATGGTAGAAGCAATAGAGTACTGCCATATACAGTTTTAAATTCTTGTCATTCATGAATGAAGAGGTCCAAATCCCTGAAGCTTTTAAGATTTCACAACCATGCAGCACTTAGGTGAGCGTCCTCCGAATCCCCTAGCAATCCCTGATAAATAATTTCGGCTTCCTATCCAGACTCCCCGACAGAATAAAACACATAAGTATAGTTTCTATGAAATCTATTACATGTCACGTTTTCTCTTTTTATAATTTATAATTAAGCATATGTACAAAAGAGATGCGCACAATACACGACTTTCACCCACCTCTGCGACACTTACTTTCCTATTTTGGAAGTTCAACTAATAAATCTTCTGGGAAATTTTCTCTTCTTTTATGTAGTACCACTTATTTTTCTGTGTCTGTATATCATGTAGATATATTATAGTTTTTATGATAAAACAAAACTATGGGAAAACCAAAAAAAAAACAAAAAAACAAAAAACAAAATGGTCTCAAAAATATTTCTGCTATTTGCTTTTATATCAGGAAGTTGGATTTTAACATTCTTTCAAGCTCCATATTTACTAATTTTTGATCAACACTAACATCGAAAAATGGTTATTTCTATTTTTCGAAAAAACTTAATCAACGAGAATTTTAAATGAAGACATTTCGAATCACTTTTGGAAGAAAGAAATGGATATTGAGAATATACAAGCTATACAGCCCCAGGACCAAAGATACAATAATTCTCAGCAAAATATATATATATATATATATATATATATATATATATATATATATATATATATATATATTTTAATTTTACTTTCCTATATATGAAATATGTAGTAAAAGAGAGTATTGAGATCGTGAAAATATTCGGAAATACACGTTTTATGGACCGTCGAGTCCAAATGACCAAGTGCCGCAAAAAGGTCTGTGTGCGTGTGTTTGTATTTGTCAGTAGAGATGAGCAAATACTCACAGAAGAAGTATAAAAATATGAAAATCGGGCATATCCTTTGAAATAATAAATTAGTCCTTTTCGGGCGTAACCCACCTCACCCACCTTAATATAGACATCTAGACTTAAGTTATTTCGTACAGATTCTTGCATCGGTAAGAGAGTTGCGATATAAAAAAGTGCCCTTTTTAGTGTGGTAATTCTAGTTACCAGTGAATTATTTCGATTCGTATCCTTTTAAAAGGATACTCGAGTCAAAAATGGATTTTCTCTTCTATTTTGAATCGTATCCTAGTTACAATAAATGATAATAAATAAATAAATAAACACTTAAGTGCAACTACTGGGTAGTTTCTTCACTCACCTGTACCAAGCCCATACGAAAATTTATTACATTTACTTATTATAATTTTTTGTAAATACAGTTGTAAATATCATTATAATAAAAAAATATAAGCCCGAGATAAAGAGAGATAATTATACACCAACTTTTTCACCAAAATCAACTGACCGAGAGTACTACTTTCTACCATGCACCATTCTTTTAGTTTAATGTGTTATAATATTGATGGGAGCCAAATACATGAATAAAATCAAACTGAAATGCGAATTTCAAGGTTAAAAGTATGGTGGGATAAAGCCGTATAGAAAACCATTCTAAATCTAAAGTAACTTGGGATAAAGCTGTACAGAAAACCATTCTAAATCTAAAGTAGGGTGGGATAAATCTGTATAGAAAACCTTTCTAAATCTAAAGTAACTTGGGATAAAGCTGTACAGAAAACCATTCTAGATCTAAAGTAGGGTGGGATAAAGCTGTATAGAAAACCTTTCTGAATCCAAAGTAACTTATGATAAAGCTCTATAGAAAACCTTTCTAAATCTGAAGTAACTTGGGATAAAGCTGTACAGAAAACCATTCTAGATCTAAAGTAGGGTGGGATAAAGCTGTATAGAAAACCTTTCTAAATCAAAAGTAACTTGGGATAAAGCTGTATAGAAAACCTTTCTGAATCCAAAGTAACTTATGATAAAGCTGTATAGAAAACCTTTCTAAATCTAAACTAACTTGGGATAAAGCTGTACAGAAAACCATTCTAAACCTAAAGTAGGGTGGGATAAAGCTGTATAGAAAACCTTTCTAAATCTAAAGTAACTTGGGATAAAGCTGTACAGAAAACCATTCTAAATCTAAAGTAGGGTGGGATAAAGCTGTATAGAAAACCTTTCTAAATCAAAAGTAACTTGGGATAAAGCTGTACAGAAAACCATTCTAAATCTAAAGTAGGGTGGGATAAAGCTGTATAAAAAACCTTTCTAAATCTAAAGTAACTTGGGATAAAGCTGTACAGAAAACCATTCTAGATCTAAAGTAGGGTGGGATAAAGCTGTATAGAAAACCTTTCTGAATCCAAAGTAACTTATGATAAAGCTCTATAGAAAACCTTTCTAAATCTGAAGTAACTTGGGATAAAGCTGTACAGAAAACCATTCTAAATCTAAAGTAGGGTGGGATAAAGCTGTATAGAAAACCTTTCTAAATCAAAAGTAACTTGGGATAAAGCTGTACAGAAAACCATTCTAAATCTAAAGTAGGGTGGGATAAAGCTGTATAAAAAACCTTTCTAAATCTAAAGTAACTTGGGATAAAGCTGTACAGAAAACCATTCTAGATCTAAAGTAGGGTGGGATAAAGCTGTATAGAAAACCTTTCTGAATCCAAAGTAACTTATGATAAAGCTCTATAGAAAACCTTTCTAAATCTGAAGTAACTTGGGATAAAGCTGTACAGAAAACCATTCTAGATCTAAAGTAGGGTGGGATAAAGCTGTATAGAAAACCTTTCTGAATCCAAAGTAACTTATGATAAAGCTGTATAGAAAACCTTTCTAAATCTAAAGTAACTTGGGATAAAGCTGTACAGAAAACCATTCTAAATCTAAAGTAGGGTGGGATAAAGCTGTATAGAAAACCTTTCTAAATCTAAAGTAACTTGGGATAAAGCTGTACAGAAAACCATTCTAAATCTAAAGTAGGGTGGGATAAAGCTGTATAGGAAACCTTTCTAAACCCAATGTTTACACTTATGGGACCCAAAAGTGGATGGGGTTCTTCCGCAAAAGTC
This sequence comes from Piezodorus guildinii, assembly GCA_023052935.1. Lineage (NCBI taxonomy): Eukaryota > Metazoa > Arthropoda > Insecta > Hemiptera > Pentatomidae > Piezodorus > Piezodorus guildinii. The sequence continues at coordinate 111,189,233 of CM041295.1, forward strand.
GAAATAACATAAAATTCTTTCCAAAGATGCTCCCCATTTTTCTATCCTGGCATAACCCATGCTATTTTCAGGTGTGTGCACACCTAAAGTATCCTACCGTAAAGAAATGAGGGGATAATGCATCAGATAATTAATTATATAAATGTTTAACATAGCTTAACCCTTGGAAAGTACATTTATCCTTTAGTAAAAAATTAGTATTACACTCTACTCCCTGATTCACATTTCTTACTCCAGGAAATCGGAATCACTTTTAAACGGAGACCAGGCAATGAATAAAAGATTGCTGGAGAGCATACGTGGTCAGAATATGTCATACATACGGTGGGTCTGCATGGACAAATGATGTATTTTCATCTTTAGTTATCTAAAAATTGTCTGAATCATATGAACAAAACAGATAATCTGTATGAGTTTGATAGGGTCCTTTTTGAGATATTTTACTCCAAGTATCACTCAGCTGGAAAATGATCCTTTATATTTATATTAAAAAAAGGACAAAGCCTACATGATCTAAGTTTCTAAAGTAGTGCAATGTTAAGGCTATATAAGGAGGGGAGGAGAATTAAGCTTGAGAATCATATCTAACCTCCCTTCTTACAGAGCGCTAAAGTTTTTATTTTATGTAATTTTTTAAACCATTTTCTTGGCTATTAAAATTATGTGTTTATGCAGTGTGTTAATTCAAGTAAGGATCAAATTCTATAAAAAAATTACATCATTATTGTAGTTCCGTTCTTAAACATGCACAATTACCAAACTTAATATTTTTCAAAGTAAACGATATTTTAACAGTGAAAAAAAGTTTTCAACTCCGGTATCGGCTTATTTTCAACGACCAAATTTATGTCACTTAAACTATTCGTTTAGGTAAATTATCTGTATTAGTTTCATAATGTATCACTCAGTCCCTTTTAAAATATTTCCGTGTAAGCATCGCGAAAGACGAGTTTTTGGTGTTGTGACAGAGAATCATAATTTAGAAGTAGAAATTAAGGAAAGAATGGTAGCAGGAACCAAATGTTTCTATGCCCTACGAAAAGCTCTCCGATACAAAAGCCACTCCAGGAAAGCAAAGCTTTTGTTACTAAAAAATAATTAGGACAGTTGTAATGTATGGCAGTAAGACGAGGACCCTAACTAAAAAAAACAGAAGAGCTCAACTGGTTTGGGAGAGGAGGTTATGGAGAAAGATTTTTGGAGCCGTAATAAAAGAACACAGGTGGAGAATCAGAAGCAACGCCGAACTTAGAGAATTTTATAGAGAGCCTGATATCCTCTGTGCTATTAGGCAGAGCAGGCTGCGATGGTTAGGGCAAGTGGAAAGGATGGAACTGTAGGGTGCCTAAAATGATGCTAAATGGTGCAACAGGAGGAAAAAGGAAAAGGGGTAGACCCAGGCGGCGGTGGATTGAGGACTTGCAGGAGGATTTGAGAAGGATGGAAATTGGAGGAATCTCGCTAAAGATCATGAGGCACGGGGGTAAACGGTGGCGAGGCCCAGGTCCTACAAGGTCTGTAGCGCCCAACAATGAGTGAGTGAATATTCCATTGAAAATTAAAACAAATTTTACTAACAGGATCAATATTAAAAATCAATATTGAGCAATGAATGAATATAGACAAGTAATTTTTACATATTAATAATCTCAGTTATTGAAAATCCTGATATATAAGCATTGTATGATTTTTATTTATTTCCCAACTTGTATTTATCTCTACTACCGGTTATTTTTTCATTTGTTTGTTGTTGTTTTTATTAATTGTTATTTTCTTGTATATATTTGAATTTATTTATTTCCGATTTTATGTAATTTGACTTTATCATTATTTTCTATATATATTGTATGAATGTGTACTACATCACTATTACTACTGTTCATTATGTAACAAATTGTAATATTTCTCAATAAATAAAAAAAAAAATAAATAAAAAAAATATATATAAGCATAAATACGATATTTATAATTGCACTTTATTTACATTAAATAAATTGCTTGGCTTTCTATTTGTATAATGTGTTTATCTCAGTATCAGTGGCACGTAAAAATAAATAACTATTATTATTCATCTATCATATTAATAAATAAGATGAATGATCTTACAAGGAGAGGATCCCAATATAATAAAAATACATACTAGATATAATAATAAATATTTAAAAGGCGTCTATGGACGAAAGTGTACAAGTGGGAAAAAAGTCAGAGAAAACATGACCCTCAAGCCCAAAGGCCAAAGCGGACTGAAGAAAGGAAGATAGCCTTCAGTGAACGAATGAAGGAGAACTAGAACAAAAAGAAAAAGTAGTCTTCATTGTTTCGCGTGGTCTCATAGAAGGCTGGTAACCTGTGTGATACAAATAATAATATTTAAAATTTATTTTAATTTTATTTTATTTTATCATCTTTTTGTTTTAAATACAGAATAAATTTATTAGAGAAAAAATGAACAGAAATATTAGGAGTACTGACTTTAGTAAGTAAACACATCCGTCCAACATAATTGTTTTATTACTTTAACGCCATTTTTATTCGTTTAACGTAACTTTCTAATAAGCCACTAAACTGACTAATTCAAAGGCATCCATTGTTATTGTCGTTTTACTGAATCCCCACTCTATTTACTACCCTTCAGTATGTTTGTTAACTTCGCTGCTTAGAAATAATTCAGTCTTTCCTAAGATGTCAACGTGTGATATTCCTATAATTTTTGTACGAGTTTATACTCTGATGAAAAGGTTACAGTCGGCCAGAAACAACAATCTAGTCTGGGGTGAGGGCAATTTTAATGCCTGCACTATTCAACGGTGGTTCGTAGTATTTAGTTTTAAGTGCGACTTTAAATCTCAGATTTTCTATTTTTAGTGCTTTAAAAAAGCATATATCAATGTTTAAATAATGCCGAAAGGGGAACAAGTGTAACTACGCCAAGCCCAGATCTGATAGGCAAACTGTTTTGTATTGCTAGTGATCAATCTAAATCAATAGGGTGTGAAAGAAATTCCTAAACAGGTGCTTATTGCAAAACAATTAACGAAAAATTCTTCCTTGTATAATTTAGGGTGTAAATAAAAAATAGTATTATTTATTCTGTAGTTAACTGTACACATCAATATATATCATTTTAAATTTAATAATAAAAAATTAATATATATATATATATATATAATTAATTATATTAATTATATATACGATTCTCTATTTATTAATCGAATATTTCTGCTCATGATGTTTTGATTAGAGTTCTTCTAGATTGATGATCACACGCATGCAATTCACATCTAATTAACTGTTAGAACGGAGACTCAATATTGATTGATGATCAATTATTTTTTTAAATGTCAATATTTAGATAATTTTGTCAAGTTAAAAAAAAAAAAAATATTTATTATATAATATATTTAAAATGTAATATTTAATAATTTTTATAAAAAAAAAAAATTATATAGATGGTTTAATACTCACGTGATTTGTGTTTTTTTTTTTAACTATAGAGAAGTAATTTCTCAAAAAAAAAAAAAAAAAAAAAAACACTTAAATGTCAAGTTTCTCTTTCATACAGATTTAGGTTAATTTATTTTTTGGATTTTAAGGTAGATTTGCAGAAATTTTATAATTTGGGAACGTTTTTTTTATTTTTACAGCACGAAAATCCGGTCCTATAATTTAAAGTTTTAACGGGCAAACATGGTTCGTATATATTACAAGATAAAAATATAAACGTCATCAATTCTTAAACGGAATTTATTCAAAAACCCTGACATAAAGTTGCGGTCATAGAAATTCCATCACCTATCCATTAATTTTTTATGGTAATGGATTTGATACAATCAAAATTTTTGGTTTTTATCTACATTATTTACATCATACGCTTAATGAGATAAAATATTTAAAAATAGGGGGATAATTTACAAAAAAAAAAAAAAAACTCTTCTTTTGTTCTAAGTATTTTCAACTACTATCACAGTTAAACTTTGAATTATGTCGAATTTTGAGATTTTTCTATCGAAATAATTAACATTCTAAGGTCACATAAGTGGAACAATTTTTACAAAAAAACAGTGGTGACGCAAATTAACAGTAGTCTTATTATGAAAATTAATATGATAATTCGATTGCTAACTGGATCCATAGTAATATAATTACAAAAATCACAAAAAAAAAAAAAAACTAAATTAATCTTCTTTTCTATATATCATGATGACCCAAAGTGTAAGCTGAAATTCCACATGCGGAGTGCTTGCAGCTCTCCTTGTAATTGTCCTGTTATTCAGAAAGTTTAAGGATATCTTGGAATTGTTCTTGATTACCGATTAAGATGGAATGCGCATATATCTAATGTCAACTGCTCAGCTAAGGAAATATTTTTATGCACTCCAAAGTTAAGGTATTTGATTAATCAATAAATTAAGATTAATTTACTTTGAATATATTCAGCGGGTGATTCAATATTGTACATTGATTTGGGGAAATTCTTTTGCTGTACATCTCATTCAGCTTGAGATTGTGCGGAGAAAGATTATTGAGGTAATTTTGGCATCAATAAAGGACACCCATCAATTAATATATTCTCGGACCTTAATGTAATGTCTGAAAAAAATTATACAGGTTTCAATTATGAAAAAGCCGTATTTTATACGGGATGAGCTAGTCGGGAAGATTGACCACCGTTTTTCTACAAGACTGAAAAATTACTATAGCTTAGTTGTTTCCAAGACCAAAACATACATGGACGACACGCAAGACTTGTTATACCATTGCTACTGTTTACAACAATGTTTCTCCAAATTTTCAATTTTCTCACACAAATCCTCCAAAGTATTCAAATTATTACTAAAATGTAAAAATATGGGTGAAATCTCTCAGTGAGAAAAAATTGCTGAATTATTGAATCAAATATTACTCACCCCTATAAGACATGTCAATGCCAAACCTGCGTCATTCATTCTGATGTTTATCCTGTATACAAGTATGTGTATTCTTTATTGCACTTGACTTTTGTCCAATTACTGTTTCGTACTGTGTACTATGTTATGTTTCTTTATAATTGCTTATCATGTAATTCAATCTTAACTTGCCTTAATTTTATATCTTGTATACATAAATTTTGGTATTACTGGAAGGAATTAGTCCGGGTGGCGGTCATTAAATGAAACAACTAAACAGTTTCAACTATTTTATTGTTTGCCAACGTTTCGACCCCCTTTGTGGGTCATCATCTTAAAAATTAGGGAAACCATACAACAAATTGACCACATAAACGACAATATCCGTTCCTTAAATTCCTCTTTACATCCTATTATAGGCGACCAGAACATGTACAAACTGACTACAAGTATTCAAACAATTTTTGCTTTCACTAAAAAACAGACAAAACTTTCCCTCGTTAAAAAATTTAAAACCATTTATGAAAATAGTATTAATAAAAAACCGTATCCTAAAGGCTCGGATGATTGGATCAAAAATATTTCCTCTACCTCAGTCCCCCCTATTGTTAAGAACATTTTGAGCTTAGGTCCCAATTTTTCTACCCCTATTTCTAATCCTTCAAAAATGATTCCCCAACTTATCACGGATTTGGAATATATTTTAAAGATGATATTTTCAAAATAAGTGAGGGGGGCAAGGAAATCTCCCGTGATATGACCCACAAAGGGGGTCGAAACGTTGGCAAACAATAAAATAGTTGAAACTATTTAGTTGTTTCATTTAATGACCGCCACCCGGACTAATTCCTTCCAGTAATTCTCAACGGTCGACTAATTACATCCACACATAAATTTGTATTCTTTATTTCTTTTGGTTTAGTCAATTACTGTTTATTTCTGTGAACTGTTTACTGTTTCAATTACTGTTCCTTATAACTGTTTTTTGTATTAATTAGGTATTATATAATTCAATTTTGTGTTTGCATGCCTTAATTTTATATCTTGTATATATGTATACGTATTCCGTACAGCTTCTTAGCTTAGTCAATTACTGCTTTATACTGTGTACTATGTTACTGTTTTTTTAAATAAAAATTGTTTTAAATTATTTAAGTATTGGATTGTCTCATACTGTGTACTGTTACTTTTTGTCATTGTACTCCTTTAATTGGCTCCCTTTAATGGGATATTGACTTCTCTTTGCATTGTAAAATGTCTGTATTTAAATAAAGAAGTTTAAAAAAATATATATATCAATTTAAGAGAGACCTTAAGCTTCTATATTTTTTCATTCATTTTTATGTAGTTTTATTTATTTTTCAATATATAATATTATTTTATTGTGTAATCAGCATATTGTAAAAACATGTGGCTACGTTTTATTTTGGAAACATTTTTTTTTTTTATTAAGTGATGCAATAGACCAAGACTGTATATTCTAAAGTGCATAATGGGATGGGTAGAGCTTTGAGATGGCCCTCAAAGTGGAAAGTGCTGACCAAGCCCCAAGGTAGAAAGCTAAGTAAGATAATCAGGGAGTGGTTAATCCCAAGCATTAGTTGGCTAATGGGGCCACTCTTCTCAGCGGGCTCAATCTGAGGAAGCAGAATGTGGAAGTAAATGTACACGCTTTCTCTTGATATTTGATTACTGACTCCAACCCCAAGGTACCTGCCTTACTTGAACTAGACCGTGAGCCAGCAACGAAAAATGCTACCCATTTTACCAAAATATTTAGTATGTATTATGCAAAGCATGTGTCATAGTAAAGCAAAAATACACGTCTACCAATTTGAAACGGGTGGATTACAAAATGGCGGCCATTCAAAAAAGGAATATCACCCTTTTTCAACATAATTATGGTTACTATCATGGAAACGACTCATCCTATGAATATAATTGTTTTGAAGTAAATCATCAAGTATTGTATAAGCTTTAATTTGATTGGTAAAAGACATTTGTATGTCTAATATTCAACGATATATAGGTATTACAAAAAGTTTGTTGTTGCGATAAACGAGATATCACTCTTTTCATAACATAATTATTATAATAGTTCTGACACATTTTACCACGATTTTCCTTTTGACCTCATAATACTAGGCTAATACTAAATAAAATAAATATATACTTGAGGTTACTATCTTAAAATTAATATAATGATCAGTATACGAACTCTCCGTAACGCAGTTACTGAGTCTAGTATCGAATAAATACGATAGAGTTACAATGAACCCATATTTGAGCGTGGGCATTTAACATTATTAGTATAATCGGGATACGAACCCCTCCCCTCCCCGTAACTCAGTTACTGAGCCTAGTGTCTTATAAATACGAAAATGTTATAATAAAACCATATTTGAGCGAGCGCACTTAAAATAAACAATATAATCAGGGTACGAACCCCCTTAACACAGTATTACAGCCTAGTATCAGAGAAGTGATGGACATTAAGGAATAACAATCACTAAACTCACCCATGACTTAGGTCTGGCAGGTGCTAATGCCAGTTATATATATACACACACACACACATAAATACACATATAATATATACTGAATCCAAGGTCATTCCTGAGTTGTAGTGGTGTGTTTTATTACTAGTATGTTTTGTTCAATATCTAATTGACAAATCAAGTAAAATAATATGTCTGAGAATGTTGTAATACATGTAAAACAACTTAAGTTTTTGATACGGAGTAATCATCTCAGAGAGGTGTTAAGACACGTCTTGGAGGAGAAAGATGCGCTGGTGGAAGACTTGACCCGCTGACAGGCGTCAAATGGAGGCGGCGAATAAGAAAGATTTGAGGCAAGATCAAAGGAAGAACCCCCCGAAAGAGCAGTATGGTTTCAAGGGGGTGCGTTGGGGAGGCTGGGAGGCAAAAGGCGACAAAGGGGGAGCATCCACCTGCCCCCATCAAATCGCCCCAGGCATCTTACACCCTCCTCCCTCCTTTTATCATGTAACTTCCTGAGTAAACCGTCTTAATCAATCAAAAGAATTAATTATAATTCACTCCAGTGTGTTAGCATTGTTATGTTCAGAGGGTACTGTGGGAAAATCTCTACATATATGATGGATTGACCCGTTTGTAATGGTAAAAATCTGGTGCACGCAGCACACTACTTTCACTTAAGTCCGTTCAAATCAATTTAATAATTTCGAATTCATTTAGAGATGAAAATAAATTGTTAAAGAATTAATTAAATTTAATTTCAATAAAAACATGTGTTTCATTAAATAATCTATTATTTTTTTGTCTACAACAATTAGTTTGTTTTATTGGCTTTTCATTGGCGTTTAAGCTCCGTCAGACTATTTCAATCAGAATGAAACCTACATCATATTAAATCCCCTTAAATTTTACATTGATGTAGAGAGTTTTATCAAAATCGTTAGAGCTGTTTTTGAGAAATTAGTATAAAGGTGCTGAAGGAGTGGTATAAAGTGGCTCTTTTGGTTAGCTCAGTTTAATGAAAAAATAAAATCTTTTGCGTATGGTTGTCCTAAATATGAAATTTTAATTTCTTACGACTTTTCATTTTCGTTCTAGACTTACCACAAACACGGGCGCCCTCGCACACACAGTCCTTTTTTTTCGGGACTTGGTTATTGGGACTCACAGGGGACTCTTAGACGTGAATTTATGTTAAAACCTGGAATTCAAAAATTTTTGCGATCGCAATACTTTTTCTTACAATATATACTTATAAATGCGAAACAAAATTTAACTAGGTTAACAAAGATTTTATTTTTTCCTTAAACTGAGCTAACTAGAAGAGCCACTTTATACCACGCCTCTTCAGCACCTATATACTAATTTCTCAAAAACAGTTCTAACGATTTTGATTAATCTCTCTACATCAATGTAAAATTTAAGGGGCTTTAATATAATTTAGGTTTCATTCTGATTGAAATAGTCTGACGGGGCTTAAATGCCGATATCTTAAATTTTCTCCCTCTAAAGTACATTTAATTTGGATGTTCTATAAAAAAAAACAAAAACAAAAAAAACTGTATCATATTTCTAGCACTGATAAAAAACACAGTCCTTTTTTCGGGACTTGGTTATTTGGAATCAGGGGACCCTTAGACAAGAATTTCTGTTAAAACCTGAAATTCGAAAATGTTCACGATCGCAATACTTTTTCTTACAATATATATTTAAATATGCGAACTTCTGGGGAACCCCAGACCCGGCTTGCTTGCCCACTTTTGAGGGATCCCAGCGTCTCCCTCCCATCCGTGTCACCAGTAAGAGCCAGGGGAAGCTAAGAAAGGGCGTCATACAAACATACAACAAAGGAGAGGAGAATCTGACCAGTGTCAGAACTCCAACATGGGTATTTACAAAATGTCTCAGGGCCACTGCCGTTTTAACCTTCTAGGAAGGTTGTATGGATGAATAGAGCTGGATAGGGATTGTGGTTGAGGATTAGGATGATACATGAGGTTCTGATTTCTGATAGACAATGATAGTGCTCTCAACTCTTAACACAATCCACTTTATAGAACTATTTATAACTTTAACAGCCCTCAGCCGCAAGATTATTTAACTTATCATGTTAACATACATAAAATGAGACTCGTTAGGCAACTAATAAGATCAGATACTGAAAATTTGAAACTTATAATAAGAAAACCACTTTAAACATAAAAACAGGGGAAAAATGTAGGTGGTGACAAGAACATATCATATGATGTTATTATTATAGTAAAAAAATAATTATAAATTTTAATGCCAACAAACCCAAATTAGCTAGTTTGATAATATAGTAATGAGAGATTTTCGCGCTTACTGTAAAATTTCCAAGAATGGATATAGTACCTTTTGGAAATCAAGTTCTCAATTAAAGAAATCCACCGAAAGGCGGCTCTTCTAAATTCCAAGGGGAACGATGACAAGATGAAGAAATAGGTTTACAAACGTTCAAAACATTTTGAGAGAAGACTTGAGTCTAGATACGGCACAGCATCACCGTTCAGACGATTTAGCGCTCGGTTCGCTTCGAGTCCCTAATTACATAATTGAAGTACTAACGTCTTCAACTGTCTTTCTCTTCTACTATTATTTCACTTTTTTGGCAAAAACTTTTAATTATGTTTAAAATAACTATTTTAAATAACAGATATAACATAAAATAAATAGAAAAAATGATCTAATGATAAATATCATAAGAATTATGTATTTTTTTTTATTTTCAATTAAACCGCCATAAAAATCTTATCAGTCAATAACATATGGCGTGATCAGTGAGACTTCCCGTTTCTGAGCTATAATTCCCATACACACAGAGGGACCATTTTGCGGGACTGGGTCATTTGGATTCAGGTGGCCCAAAAACGTGTAGTTCCGTTGAAAACTGGAATTCAAAAACTTTTTCCCTTACTATATATTTCATATAATGGTAAGTAGAACTGAAAATAAAAGTTATGATATAGTTGATAAATTGAGTATGAAATAATTTGATTTGAGTTGCTCGGGATGGTTGAAAACGGCTAATGCTCCACACCATTTAATTTCTGGCGATTCCAGGAGAAATCATTTTTCCAGAATTGACAAATCTTCTCGATTTGGCCCAAGGGCCTAGCCTTCGCACTTCGATGAAGAGGAAAATAGCTTCTTATCCAATTTTTCACTGCAGGGAATTCAATACTCGAAATCTGTGTTATTTTTGTTCCATTTTACTTTTTTGTACATTTATTTTCGGGTTCACAAACTTGATGGGAATATGATAGCCTAAATTGATAATACAAACTCATTTTTTAAAATTAATACCAGATACATTGTTATGAAATGTAAAATACTGATTCAATTATTTTTTATGTTTTTTTCGGAAAAATGTTTTTAGTCGACTGTCAACTGTTTACTAATTATATTTTTAATTTATGATTGAGCTTCTGAATTTAACATGCAGGCTAACAAAAAGAACTTCGAACATCTTTTTAACAATTAAAATGTCTGAAAGACGAGTGATAATAATAATTCTTTATTTATTCTGGGACAAGTGCCTTCAAAATAATATAACAGAAAATAAAAGTGGAATGACGACTAGAGTCTTAGAGTAAAATAATTGAATAAAACTAATAAAATGAACAAATAAAATAACTAGGAAGATAAATTATAACAAAATGGCACAAAAAAAAAAAAGTATGTTGAAATGAAAAATTTTTTTTTTTTTTTTTTTTTTTTTTTTTTTTTATTCGTATATATTACAATTTGTCATAATAGACAATAATAATAGTGCTACAGGATCTCATTCATACAATATTTACAATATAAACAAAAGGAAAGTCAAATTACATAAAATAAAATCAAAATAAATAAATGTATACAATAACAAAATTTATAGACAAAATAAATACAATGAAAAAAATAATAATATATAATAACATAAATGAAAAAAAAGTAAAGTAAAATAAACATTTAAAAAAAGAAAAGAAGTAAAATTACAATTCTTCTGAATCTTTGTAAAATAATATATCATTTAGTCTTCTTCGAGAAAATAATCTTTTCAAATAATATTCGCTGTTGTCGCTTTTGAATGTACCCAGGAAAATGAAAATTAAACAGATAAATAAACGTATCTGTCTGTTTTATTTGTAATTTTCCCTGAAATTAGCATCTACTTGGAATAATTCTGAAATTGAATTGACAGAAAATGGCTCAATAGACGGGATTTAAATGTTGAAAGAGTTTGGGAGTCCCGGATATTGGAAAGAAAGGAGTTCCATAGGGATGCGGGTCGGATTGAGAATGATCTACGAAAGCGGTGGATTGATGGGACATTATATACAGATCGGATATTTCTAACAGTAAAATGTGCAGACAATTTCATCATTAAGATTAATTTTACTTTTATACAGCATGATGTGGAGAAGCCTGAGTGGCTGCAGGTTCTGAGTTGGAATCCTAGTTCCGGCGGGGCTTTTATATGAATGTAAAAAATGGGGATTCACTCACAACCTCTCCCCGGGTATGTGAGACCCGTCAGCCAAAGGGTGGCCACTCACAAAATTAGTCGCAGGAGTTTACACGGCCTGTCGCGCCACTGAAAGAATAAATAACACCCCTTTAGCAATTCTTTCAGTGATTCTCTACTTTTTTTTTTTTTTTTTAACAATTTACAAACATTAATTACGATTCTTTTGTGGCTAAGGAAAAAAAATAAAAGATTATATTTCAATGAGGAAAAAAAAGAAAGAAGATCGATCCTGAGGGTTAGTCTTTCGTCGTTACAACTTTTGAAGTGCTGTCGCCTCGAGAGTGCTAGAGATAAAACGGATTTAGAACGAGATTCGAGAAAGGAAAAATAAAATTAGGTTTGGGAGTTAGTCTTTGAGAAAATTATCTTGGCAAAGGGTGGCAAACATGGTTCAGGCGTCTTTTTAATTCATTTCCATTTTATGAAGGATTAGCCTTTCTGCTAGAAATGGCATCCCTTATGCCTCCATGGCCCTTTTCTCCTGCCCGGCCGCTTGAAATTCCCTTCATAAACAAATTTCATGTTTTTTTTTTCTTCTCAGTTGTCGCTAATTAATTTTGCTCGGGACTTCGTTTATTCCACTTCCATTATTTAGCAATTGTGTAAGTACATTAAGCCATAAAATTTTACTTTCACTCGTCTTGTTCTTTTTGTTTCAAAGTTAGCCGAGTCCAAGCCTCGCAGAACACTTTAAAATAACTTTAGCTTAGAAACTGAAAGTAACATGGATTTTTAAATTTATTTATATTAATTTACAGCTGTACTAAAGAACACAATAAGTAAATATGTATAATGAAAGAAAAAAGTCATGAAAATGTCTTGAGAATGAACTACCCAGTGGTAGCACTTTACTAACTATCTTAAGGCAGTAGGTCCCGAGGCCACCTTCTTTTCAGTCGCCTGTGAGGGTTATCAGGGATATCTAAGGAAGATAAATTACGGACAAGTGGGCTTGTATGGGCAGGGAGTTTAGAATGAAAATAGGAGTATTTATCACGGGCTATGTCTGCAACAAATGGGATGTTTAGGTCATTATGGAGGAGTTGAATTGTGACAAAATAAGGAGCATTCAGGATTTTGTAAGGACTGGATAAGAGAGGAATTAGATGGTTTCGTACAGCCCCAAAGCTCGAACATAATAATCGAAACTTGAATTTCATTTTAAAGATAGGTATTGGATAATTATAATGTTATTTAATGCTAAATTCAATATATTGGAAGGGTTATTTAATAATATAAACTAAAACTCACCGTTTTAGTTTGTTTTTTTAACCGGCTCTAAATATTGGGATTAACACAATTTAACCGTAACACACACACACACATACACACACACACACACACACACACACACACACATACACACACACACACATATATATATATATTACAGTTATACTATATCTTTATACATTATATTTAGTAATAATTAGTTTTGTACAGCCCTTTCATTATTATACTAAAGTCATTTTAATTCAATTAATCGATTTCATTAAATATCTATTTCTTTTTTATGTTTTAAATATTGACATGCTCTAACTCAATAGTATATCAAATATCTTATTTAATTTTATTGTAACTGTATTCCTTTTTTATCTTTTTAGCCCTGATGATAACCCACAATCAGGGTCGAAACGTTGGCAGAAAATAAATAATTGAAACAATTTAGTTTCAACTTACTGACCACCACCTGGACTTATTCCATCTAACAAAAAAAATAAAATGTATTGCAATGATTGACCTGTATTAATGATGGAATATGGAAGTTTCTGTTGAATTTATGAAAAAAAAGAAATTTCTTCGAAACGTCAAAAATGTCTGGAACATTTAATAATTCTAATAAAAGTTTCTGTTTAAGAAGAAAATGGTTCTACATTATGTCATATTAAAATATTACACTCTTCACAACACTAATTTTGATATAAAAAATCTTGAATAATAATTGAGGAGTAATTTCGACAGGTCAAAAATATCAGTTATTAAAAAATAATCTTAATACATAATATAGTTAGTAAAAATCGTTCTCTGAAAACTTTTGGTTTTAATTTTTCAATTTGTTAGAGAGTGCATACTACGAAAATAGCAAGATTTAACTTGATTGATTAAATTAAATCGATTAAAGTTATATTTATATAAAGATTTAAAGCCCTATTTTGCAACATCGATTTTGACAAAATTTTAAAGTATGCATCAAATTTTATTATTTGTCATATTTTTGTTCTATTAGAATATTTAGGACAATTCATTCAGAACATAAGCATCGAAACAATATTATTTTTTTATTGTTTTGTGTCTTCACACAAAAAGGTCTTTCCGACTGTTTGCCACATAAAATCATTATAAGGTGAGAGGTAGATACTAGGCCTTATTCCAGTTTACAAAAGCTCCTTAGAAGGAAAATGCAAGCTTAGGCTAGCGTTGACAGCTGCTTGGAAATCCCTGCCCATTCACCAACTGTCAGCAACAGATGCTACTCTCTTCTCAACGTCCGATTCTCTTCTAGGTGCAGCGATAATTCCTCCAGGCTCTAAAGTAATACAGATTTCATGATGCCCGTTTGAACAAAGCTAGAAGACTTGGCTGAGCCAGAAAGTAGTCATAAAATGATCACGTTCAAACTTATTAGATAATAAAAAATAATAATATAGGAAAAACAGAAAAAACAGAGGTAAGGTAGATTGATTGTGAGGATACTAGACGATTGATTCTTGGTCTTGAAAATCGGAAGGGAGTTGGAAGAACTAAAGGCGAATGGCATTTTGAGCTGTAGGAGACTGGCTCACACCAAGAAGAAAAAGAAGAGATCAGCACTAAAAATTTAACTAGTGACAGAAATATGTCCATAAAATACAGTCGTGGTCAAAGGAATTTCATCACTTATGCTTTAATTTTCTATAATAACGAATTTGATTTAATCGAATTTTTTTGTTTGTCTACTTGTTTATATCATACGCTTAATGAAATGAAGAAATTAAAAAAAAAAAAAGTTTTTTATTTCTAAATTAATGAACTACTACCAGAATCAAATTTTCAATCATGTCGGATTTAAAGCATTTTGCTATTATAAATAATTAACATTGTGTGGAATTAACATGTAGTGGAACAATTTTAAATTGATTTTTATATACTTCCTTTAATTTTCAATATATAAAATTATGTTTTTTGTGTAATCAACATTTTTCAAAAACATGCGGTTATGTTTAATTTTGGAAATATATTTTTTATTTATTAGTGATGAAATTTCTATTACCATGACTGTACTTCGGTATTTCTATTTAACTAACAACATAATTTAATTATGAAGAGAGAACAGTTGAAATCCAAAACAGAAACAATCTATAAATAAAATATTTTGTTCGGCGCAAAACACCAAATTATTGGAAGTTGTAGATTTATGGCTAGCTGTTGGCCTTAAGAAAAAAAGTTAAACATAATCTCCCATATTTTTTCAACGAGGAATCGATTGCAGTAATCATATTTTAATTTGTATGTACTTTAAATGGCTCAGAAGACACTTTTATTATTTATTTTATTTTATTTTATTATTGGGAGTCTATGATTATTTATTACAAAAAAAAATATCTAGAGGTATGGCTGTATGAATGTGTATGCCATCACTATTATTTAGAGGTTGGTAAAATAAAATATATTAAAAAAAAGTAGAAAAAATTAATTTATTTACAAATTTAGAGCATCAGGTGATAATTCTTGTTTTAAACTGGTTATTTTTTACTGTGAAGTTGAAATCGAGGGCTCTGAATTTATCAAAAAAATATTTAAAATGTCCCTATTGCTCAATACTTTAATACTTTAATCGAATGATTTTCCCTATATTTTCTAAAATATGCATGTGCAGCTTCTGACAAGTAGCCTATTGGCAATATCGCATTCTTAAAAACATCTTTGCCGTGAATCAACAGATTATGCAAGGTAACTAACTGGCATATAATACCAGTCATATAGAGAAACATACAACAGGGCTGTTTCTTTGGCATAAAGATCAAATTTGTCAACATCGATCTTAGAGTTGGGTGAAATAACTTGCAATGTTATTGCCAAGCGTTTAATAAGATTTTAATGGGACACCAGTTATTGAAGATGAAATTTCAAGAAAAGCAAATAATTTTCGTGCTGTATTTCCATCGTTGCTGTTACCAAACCCTTGTCTAACACAATCAACATTCATGCCCAGCTGGTTTTTCAATTTTTTTTTAACCTCTTGATTTTTATTTTTTAATAACTGCTTTTGATCGTTTGATTTTGAGCTCCAAGGTTTAAAATCAAGCCTATAGGAAATAAGTAGTAAATACTCAAAACATCTGATCAAACAGCAAAGGCGACAAGCCCAATGAATATTACTCATCATTAATTGCTTCTTTACTTGCTACTAAATTTAAATTATTCATTTATTTTGGTGTAGCTTTGTACATGTAGCATCGCATGGCAGTAGTCTCTGTCAGAATATTACAAATTTTTCCATCTATAAAGCTTTTCATATTTTACTGATACTTGATCGTTGCAAAATGTTTTTAGAAAATTTATTTGGGATTCGATTTCTCCAATTGAAGATTTTACGAAATCAACAGTCTTTTTTTTAAACTCAAATAGAATGGGCCGATAAAACTGTGTGGATGAAGGAACTTCGTTTTCCCAGATTATCTGTTCATTTTCACGATTAAACAGTTTAATTGGTACTACGTTCATAATACAAACTGAAGAATCGTCACTGTAATTGTGAGAAAACGAATTTTGTACTGAGATTGATTTCATGACCCATCACAACCCTATTTGCTTATCAAAGTTAAATTGGATTTTGTCACTCACAACTTGTAAAATTTTTGATGAAGTATGATTAAGTAAATTTTGTAAAATTATTATAGCCCCAGTGATTGTAACAGAAATGGACTCTTCGAAGGATGACAATCTTTTTGTGGTAGTAACTTGAATAAATATTGTGTCCTAAAGTTAAAGCATTATTTCTAATATCATTATATCTGAATCTCGAAAAATCTGTTAGTGCTTTTTAAATTTCTTGATTTTTGAGTTTTTTTGCAATATTCACTAATGCTAACTGTATGTTCTGGGTACTCATGTATGATATCAAAAATATAACTTGCACCATCAGATTTAAATTTATTTTTAATGGAATATAAAAACATATCATCCCGGGCTTCTCTAAACTCTTGAGTTTTTCTTCGTTTTTGCCTATCAGATAACACATCAAAAGACTGAGATCGGTGTGGAACGTTAGTAGAAACTAAGGATGACGAAGACGGTGAAAGTAGATCAAACTTAAATTCAAGAAGGACAAAAAAAATCTAAATTTAACCAATTTTCGTTACCTTTTAAAAAGTCAGACAGATTCCTATTCGATTTTATCCAACCCGAACAATAATTTCCACAAAACTTGCGGAATTTTTCGCGGGCGCAGAACTCCTTTTTTTTAGGAATATTTTTGAGCCCAATTTCGTGGATTCATTGTTCATATGCTCGGTCATAATCTTTGAAACTTATATGGTTTGTTCTGAAAAAAATAAAAAGTCGCGATTTTTGTTCATATAGTTGTTAATTCTATCTCAATACTGAATTTTATTTTCTTGTTTTTACATTAATGATTACATTACAGAGGATTAAATACAATAATACGTTCATAAAGTATAAACAAAGATTTAAAACAAAGAAACTGGAATTTATAAGGACAACATTTGAAAAAAATTAGAGAAAAAAAAATGTTTTCTCGTAAACCGGCATAAACCCACCAATAGAAAACGGTAATTATTAATAGAAAGCAAACTAAAAACCTTCTAGTTAATTTCTATAATGTTAGATTTCTGGGCAATTTTGAGTGATGTTCGTCATGAATGTCTTAAAAATTTTTTTTTTCTTTAATAACTTTGAAAATTAATAAAAGTTGAAGCTGCATAAACTTAAATTAGGGTAATAAAGTTAAATTATCGGAATAAAGATGATTCATTAATTTCGGATCATAGAAATAGTTGTGGTAATTTTTTAAAAAATGACATTTTCCATGGACGGTCGTTTTAATAACATATCTTAAGTGGAAATTTTTAATAAAAAAAAACTGACGATGTATAATGATATAGAAGCTAAGAACAGCTTAACCAAAAAAATATGTGGGGAAATTCGAAATTTCAGATATTGGACCTACGTCCACCCAATGCATAGGTCCGACTGTGCGTCGGTGAAGACCTCAAACAAGTTATACTAATAATAGGCTAATCCAACTGGAAATATTGGATGCGGATATCACCGACCTTGGACGAAATTGGAGTTGATACAATATTGCACACTACGCCTCGGCCGACACCTTCCATTCAGTTCAGCGCAAACTGACGCTTTAGTGTTACGTTCTTCACTAACCCAAAGAACTGAAAATGCCCAATTGAGTGCTGGGGATGTGCCTTTGGGGCTAAAAACTTTACATGGAACCTTACTCTTGTAGACCTTCAAGGAAAAGAAAGCCGAATTTTCTGATCGAATCCCAATGACATGACTGAGAATATTAGCTTTTTCTATACTAACCTTTTTGTTAAGTTTTTATTACGTTTTTTGACAGAAGCCGCGAGAAAAACAGTTTCGTCAATGGGTAATAACACTCACTTCACGTCTTTAACCGCGAGTTTGAAAACGAATACCTCCTACTACATTTTTTTTTTTTAAATACATAAAAGTATTTCTGAAAGAACAATAATTGCTATGTTTTCCAATTTAATTTTTTATGGTGAAAACACCTTATCTTATGAGTGAGGATCCAGGGAATACGACTTGAGTGTAGAGCGTAGATGGAAGGAGAGGTTGCCACTAGTCTGAGCGCTTGTTTGAACAAGCCCTAGGACCCCCTTCACATCCCAGTTATTCCAAAGAGGACACTTAACTTTTCTTTCTCCTCTAAACGAAGCGTATAGATGTCTATAGGCTCAGGACTTGAAGAGATTTAACATGTATGTTTTAATTAAAATCTTTACAATGTCGTAAAAAAGTCTGTGTATGATAAATGTTCAAGTTTTGTTTGGGTTGATGATTCTTTTTCACTATTGAGAAACATATGTATGTAAACATATTTTTAAGATTTGTCCTCAGTACTCCGAAGATGTCTCATGTGACCCATTTTTACGGTGAGTTAAAGTGGCTTTCCTCCTCCCAATCCGCAGACAATATTTCCTAGGATCATACATTTACCAAATCATTAACTCTCAACACCCTCCATACATCCATAGTCTCCTACAATTTAAATCCTCAGTCCACTCACTTGAAACAAGATCGCGCCATTCCGACCTTTATTTGCCTATCCATAGGACTAAAACATTTGATCGTTCCTTCCTTGTCTGCTCCTCTAATTTCTGGAATTCTCTACCTACTCATATCCGCCATGCTGCTTCCCTCTCCTCATTCAAATCCCAACTTTTCCAATACCTTTTATTATCCCAAAAAGACGCTCAGAAACTGTAACATTTTTATTTCTGAAATCACACTTTGAATGAAGAATAATTTTGTTCATTGTCTATATTTAAATGCTGTTATCTACTAATTAATTTTTAATTCCGTTCAACAAAATACTTTCTAAGAATTGTTTTTATTTTAATTTTATCATTGTATTTATTTTTTGGATATATGTGTGTATATGCGTTTATGATATGCACACATATATTAACCCATAATTGTAATTATTTATTGATTATGTTCCTTCTGTCTATTGGCCAGACATGTATATTTCCATATACTGTACAAACCTGTTATTCTTAGGGGACCTAGTCCCAGAATAAAATTTTTTTTTCTATTCTATTCTATTCTATTCTATTCTATGTCGTTCGGAATTTCAAAGGTAGACCTTAAATAAAACTGTACCTAAACAAGCCAATCGTTTCCTACATTTAGAGATCCGTAGTGTTAGAGTAAGGAACTGATCACGTATCACCACTATTTTTTTTCCTGTTTCAAAGAACTTATAAAACAGTAGTTTAGTGTTCTATTGTATTTACTGGACCCACAGCTCTTAAATATTAGGTCTTTAAAATAAAATTAACTATAAAAATAACATAGAATTATAAAACATAATATTATATATAAAACAATAAGAAAAGCACATAAAAATCAATGAAAATATAAAGAAGTTTCAAGTCTCTCGTATAATGAATTATCATTAATTACTTTCAATTTTTTCTATTAAAAATAAACAAAATCGTAGAAAGAGATTTTTTAAAAAATCTCAAAAACCATTTGAATTAAAAAGTTACAAATTTAGTTGAATTATTTTTATTCGACACAAAATTTATCACCCAAGTTTGAGTCGAAAAAGCCGTGGGGGCAGATTTACCATTCTTATGATAATACCCGGTGTGAATACCGTAAACCCGCCGGTTATATCTGCTATACCCTTTACATGAATTTTCTACACAATTTTCATGGCTACTCAGATAATTTGTTGTGTGTGTGTGTGTGTATATATATTATACATTTCTTTAACACATTTTTATTATTTTATATGTTTCTACTTCTTGAAACGACTCTTATAAGCATGGGGTATTGTAACAGGACTCACTAACATAAAGTTGCAGGGTGAAGAAAAATGATGACAAAATATTTGAGGTACAATTGTGGCAGGTTCCATTTCTCGACGCCAACTCGCCTGCCATGCCCGAATCCCCTCTATATCGGCGCACAGTGGGGAAAAAAACACGATTGAGCCAAAATTCCATAACTCTTGATCTAATGAAGCTAATTTTTTTTTTAAATTTATGAGTGGAGAATGACATGAGCACTGCACTAAAATATCAAGGATATTTTTGAATAGTTAATATAAATAATCATAATTACCTTACTAAATATATTACAACAATACATATATATTGTTTATTTTTATATTTGTTACACCTTGTATATATTAAAGATATAGAAATGTGAAACATTATGATTTTTTAGAAATTCCAAGCACATCGTTTTCATACCTTGCAGTTACGCACAATAATACTTTTGTAGACATAGAAGTAATAATAAGAGAGCCAAAAAATGATGCCATGGAGCTTTTATTTTTTCATTACACGTCATGTATTTTAGAAACTTGAAATGTCTTTAAAAATTTTGTGAAATATTGTTCATATACTTGGTTAAAAAAAAAAAAAAAAATTATTAAATGCATTTGGTTTTAGTTTTTATTTTATGTTGTAGGGAGTTAATGGTGCAACATACCATGATAACATTAGTGTTATAACGATTTAAATATTTGAAGCCTATTTGCCAATATTAATTTAAACAAAATCCTAAAATAAGCCTCACATTTCATAATAAGTTAAGTTAATTAGTTAAGTTAAATTTGTCGATATTTTGCCTTTAAACAATAATTCTTAATAAATTCTGTATACGTCGTAAATTCCTGAGTATGGCAATTATAACACAGAAAACTATATAGAAGCAGATGCTCCTATATAGAGTGAATTCATCAAATACAAAGGAATGTATGAAATCAGTAACTTTGAAAAATAATCAAAATATTAAAAAAAATGTAGTGAAAGTAATTTTTTTTTAACACTTACTAATCAAGGACATTCTCTACTCATAAATAAAAAGCAAATATTTAATTATCTTAATTAGATCAAGAGTTATGGAATTTTTCCCACTGAGCTGCGGTATCTAATCTATGGTTCATTTAAATCTTAAATCACAAAAACGAGGTTCCTATCTGAGAATGGTTACGTTGTTGAGAAATCTTTCTTGATTTGTGCTGTCTTTATTCTGTCCTTCAAAGCAGGGCATATGTAAAAATGATGAGCTTTCATTTATTTTCCAATAACATTTAGAATCTTAGAGTATCTCTGGTGCGATAAGGTTGTTAGTTTTGTGTCCCTAGTTTTTGTCGTAATTTAAACATTTATATCGCTTATTTTGAAGTGAAATTGTATTAGGCATAGGATAACTCAACCATGTAACATAAAGTCCATTGTTGTTACTAAATTTCGAAATAGGAAAAAAAAATAAAAGAAAAAACTTTTAGAGTTTGTGAGTCGGAGTGCAGTAGTATTGGGGACAATCTGTTATTTACAAGCTGTAATCGCTCCATGTAAATACAGAGTATTATTTTCATTACACTTTAAATATATATTTTAGGCTTTACAACAATTAATAATATAACTAAAATAAAATGGTAAACTGCAAATTATGCAACAGGTCAGTTGGTCGTGATGACAAAGCACGAGTGGTGTGTATAACCTTTCAAAATTTGTTCCATTCAAAATGTGCTGAATAAGAATCTACGGATCCAGGAAAACTATAAAAACTGGATATGCCCTCAATGCAAGGCATCATCGCGGACATCACCAGCCCCGAAGCCTATTTCTATGATAGACCTTCTGATGGCGCTGGCGGAGGTGGTCAGGGGAATGGAGGGTAAGCTTCAAGGAAATTAAGGAAACCCGACAAAAACAGATTACCATTTTGAAAATATGGAAAGGCTTCAAAAAATAGAAATTCTACTAGAAGAACAAATAATTAGGTTAAAAAATTAACACTTGAAAGTAATAGCTTAAAAGAAAAAAATGGATGTACTAGAAAGCCGCCTAAGTAACGCTGAGCATAACCAGCTGTGTTTGAAACTATTGAAATAAGAGGCATACAGAAGAGGCAGGGCGAGACCGTCGTAGGAACTATACTCAGCGTCGACGCGGGCCTAGGCGTCCAGCTCAGCCCGGCAGATCTTGATCACGCGATACCTCTCAGGCCCAAGAAACCTGGTACGCCGGGGACCATTATAGGATGTTTCGTTCACCGGACGGTAAAGGACGACCTGGTGCAGCAGAGAAGGGTAAAAAGAAACTTTTCTACAAGCCGTAAACTTAGATCCCGTCTACGTCGATGGCACCCACTAACTAACATCTATACAGACTCGCAAGGCAGAAAAAGCTGTCTGCTAAAATAAAGTATGTTTGGTTTAGTGGGGGTCGGGTCAGGTGCAGGAAATCCGATGGGTGCCCGGCGGTAATTGTAAGCAAACAGTCAGACTTAAATGTTATTATTTGAAATTTGATTTCGAGTCACCAATTTGTAGTTAGATATGTAATTTTTTATAATACCCATTAATTTTGTTTATTTTTTCCGCTTTCTAAAATTAACAAATTTTAGTGCGTTGGTTTGGAATATTTTTAATTTATATCTACATTTTTCTTATTGTTATATTCAATTTACTATTTCGACCATTATAATCATTATCTATATGCTTGTATTTCCTGTAAAAATTATTTCCGCCTTACAGCATCCTGTTCCTTTCTTATCATCACACGACCTTATCCATATTACTTATGATCTACCTAGAGTCATATTATATCGTAATTTTGACCTTATTTCCTATGAATCTCTTTAAACTGATCTGGACTCAATCCACTGGGACACGATATATTCCGACAACTCCATTGATCCTATGGTCTCCATTCACACCTCATACCTACTATCCATACAAAACATCCACGCTCCACTGAAAACCAGAACCTTATACCTCCTGCGCCTTGGCTCACCCCCGAAATAATGGATATGGTGAAGAGAGGAGAAGTGACAAGAAGTAAATTTCTACGAACTCGTTTGCAAGAATATTATGAGTCTTTCAAGGAGCTCCGTAATGAAACCCAATCGGAAGTGCGACTTCTATAACCCTACGTATCCATCCTGTCCTTTCCGCTCCAGATACTAAATCTGGATCAAAAATCCTTCGAAAATTGTCCTTTCCTGAACCCAATAACCTTAGTTCCTTTAAAGTTACACATGACGAACTCAATAACCATTTTATATCCTTAGTCATAATTCTTCGACAACTCTTGATATTACTTACCAAAGCTTCAATCCAGACAGTTTATTCTTTTCTCACGTGTCTTACGACGAACTGCTTACTTCAATCTTGAAATCCCATACTAACGTCTATGTACCAGACAATATTCCTGTAAAACTAATAAAATCCAGCCTCCAATCCCTCATACCGGCACTACATCATATTTATAATTTCTCTCTGCAAAATTCCACCTTTCCTTCTTCCTGAAAACCACGTGTAATAACCCTAAGGTAGCATTGATATTAATTTAAAATTTTATTGATAATTTTACGTTGGACCGATACATAAAATAAAATAAATCAATCGTATATGACAGAATTATCAATTCTGAATGGAAAATTTAATTATTAGAAATAAACAAGAAAATTTCTTCGCAAATAGTTGTAAAATTTCCTTTATTTAAAGAATATTTTACTGGCAAGAGCCCTCGTGATATAGATGTTGACTTAGAAGGGAGTGTTTGAGATAGACAAATAGAGTCAGAGGCAATAGTCCAAGATGCCCTTCTTTATTGTGTAGAACCCTTTCCACCTTTCCCTCTAACCTTTCTATGTATAGCTCAGCCAGCCTATAACATGTAGCATCATAGGAACTACCTATAACACCAACGCCTTTTCAAGACCAATAACCTCGAGTGATCATGCGCATTCTATCGGTCAAATGGACAAGCTACTCCAGCAATTTTCGCAGTATATATGTGTATGTGTCTGTACAAATACAAACAAATAAGAAATAAACATACCACAAAACCGTTTGAACCATATACATCATGGGCAGCAAATTTCAATTGGATAAAAACTATTGTAAAGAATTGGACATGAAGTTGAAGATAGGATGGAGTAAATACTGGTCCCTAAAGAAAATTTTGAAAGGCAAATACGCTACTGAAATATTAGCAAAAGTACTCAAGGCCTGTATCCGTCCTACAATCCTATATAGCGCACATACGGTCACTGACTTTCAAAGAACATTAAAAAAAGACGAAGAGCAAGTAGGAGTAACTTTTGAGGAGTATGGTTAGACGACACAAGATACCCTTTCTCGGGGACAAAAAAAAAAAAAGTATGTGATGAAGCCTAAAAACTGAAATGACGGTGAGGAGGAAACATGGCCAGGATAAAGCATAACCGAATGGGTTCCTTCAGGTCACGATTGTAGCAAGTGAACATGGTACCTGAGATGGTGGGTTCGATCTGGATAAAAATTGCAAGAATCAAAGAGTGTTGGTACAAAATTGTAATGAAACTATAAATATGTTCGATCTGAAGCATAAGATGATTGGGGAGGCTATTATTTGCTATTTTTTAAATTTTTTCACCACCACAAGAATCATCTTTTCCTTCATATTTAACACACGGTCAACGATTATATCTTCAATAAAGAAAGCGGTGCTCCTTTCCAACCTTAAAAGAAATATTTTATATTGTATAATTTTTTTTTTGTTTTTTATATTATATCATAATATGATATTAAATTTATGTTGATTATAATGTTTTTTATCGATGCTTATACCAGAAAAATTATATATATGTATATATATAAACGATTATTGTGGAATTCACTAATTTATAGCCCTGTAATATGGCAGATTGTAATAAAATTTAATTAAAAAACATTTTTATTAAATTTTAACCGCTGCGTATCTAAAAAAATGGCTATGGTGTGGCTGACCCTCGTTCATATGAACTGTCATTAACAGTGGAGGCTTCACGGGAGGGGAAATATCCTACCGAACCCCCTAAAAGAAAATATAAAAACACTGTAACAAAAAATGAATCATATGAGGAAAAAAAAAAAAATAAATAAATAAAAATGCATTCACTGGGTAGGAGCGAAATTAATTTGTTCATCGCAAAATATTGTTATATTGTGTAGATTTTTCAAGGTGAAGGTCAAATTCTGTGAATAAAATTGGAGGCTCATTTACACTTCACCACTCTTAATTAATTATACTTATTAAAAATAATATGCTTATCATTGCACAAATTTAATTTAAATGATTAAAATGTAATTAATAAATATGAAATCAATTACTAATTAACTTTAAAAATGTGCAATTACCTAGTGCGAGTAGATACATACAACCAAAAGCCTCTAAATCAGATGTCCATGAAAGGGGGGAGAAGGGTGTTACAATAAAAATGGCAGATCATTCAAAAAATATAAAAATTAAATTAAATAAAAACGTCTGATTACTAACATGATGAATGTCATTGGGAGGTATCATTCATAAAAATCCTATTATTATATATTTATTTTAGAGATAATGTTAGTGTATGCATTACATAATGTTTGAGTGTCTTGTTGGAAATCACATACTTGCTGGATATTTTTTTTTCGTAATATATATGGCTTCCAATATTCTCCTTTTGTTACAATTGTTTTCTATGCCTAAAATTTCCGGGTTGTTAAAATGAAATTGGTGCTTGTGTTCTGTGCAATGAGTAGATAAACCAGTGGCTTTCTTATTTTTTCTAATGTAATTTACAATTACTAATGTGTTGAGTGATTCTATTTAAATTTTGTATAGTTTGCCCAATGTAAATTAAGGCTTTATTGTCTATTCTATTACAATCTGAAACCTTTATTTCATAGATAACATTAGTTTTTTGAGTTTATCTATCTTGTCTATTTTATTAGTGTGGATAAGAGCTAATTTATTACCAAGTGTTTCTGCAAAATTAATATCTATTATATCAAATTTTTTGAAGGTTTGTATAAGTTGGTCAGTCAAATTATGGATATTTGTTATGGAATAATATTTAGGTCTATTGGTATTAGATATATTACAAAAAGGAGAATATTATAAGCCATATACATTACTAAAAATATCCAGTCATTATGTAATGTCCAATCAGACACTCAAACATTATGTAATGCATACACTAACATTATCTGTAAACTAAATATGTAATAATAGGATTTTTATAAATTATACCTCCTAATGACATTGATCATTTTGGTAATCAGACGTTAATAATTAATTTAATTTTTATATTTATTAGATCTGCCATTTTTATTGTAACATCCTTCTCCTCCCTTTCATGGACATCTGATTTAGACATGAGGCTTTTTGTTGTGAGCATCTACGCACACTAGGTCATTGCATATTTTTAATGTAAATTAGTTATTGGTTTCATATTTATTAATTAAATTGTAATCATTTTAATTAAATTTGTGCAATAATGAGCTTATTACATCAACTGATTCTATTTATATATCATTTCTATACTGAAACGATTTCCATTGTTCTTTTTTTTCATGTTCTTTGTAAATTTTTAAATTGTTTTGATAGATTTTTAGTAATTTAACGTTAATCTCATAGATTATTAACAATTTTAACTGTATAAATTTTTTTTTATTATATATTTTAACATTGTTATATACATTTCATGATAAATAGTAAGATGGATTATTTGTGATATTGACGATATTTTGTACTTTCAGTTAAATTAGTTACATTGCACCTGAAGATGGCATTTTAGCAAAAACGTCGAGCATTTATTATATTTATTTATTTTTAACAAAAGAGTTTTGAAGTATAAATCAGCCTCCAATTTTATTCATTGTAATATTATTTTTTTAACTTCAACTTTCAAAGTGCTGGTGTTCCTCAAGGCAGTATCCTAGGACCCATTCTCTACACAGTATATACAGCTGATCTCCCAACCAATCCTAACACTTTCCTTTCCACTTATGCTGATGACACTTGTGTGTTATCAGTCAATAACGATCCAACTGTTGCCTCTCAAACCCTTCAATCCCACATCAGAGACCTTGAGATATGGTGTCAGAATTGGAGAATTAAAATAAATTCCAACAAATCCCACCAAATAACCTTCCCCCTTCGTCGTAAGCCAATGAAAACCTGTCCTCCAGTATCCTTTCATAATATTCCACTTGTCCCAGTTGAACAGATCCGGTACCTAGGACTCCTCCTTGACAAACGTCTCACATGGAATCCGCACACAAGACTGAAAAGACAAGAAACTGCTCGCCGCTTTCGATTACTACAACACTTACTAGACAGACGCTCAAAGCTTCAACTTAACTACAAAAGGGTCATCTACATGACCATCATAAGGCCTGTATGGACTTACGGAGTTGAGCTTTGGGGCTCTACTAAACCATCTACTAAATTCTTCCCGTATCCAATCTTTACAATCCAAAATCCTTCGTAAAATCCTCAACGCTCCTTACTTTGTCACAAATAAAATCATCCATAAAGACCTAAATATGTTGCTGATTTGGCCCGAACCAGATATCAATCCTTCCATGACAAACTCCTTTCCCACCCCAACCAATTAGTTTCAACCCTGGCTTCATGTTCGATCCCTGATAATCCTCCGAGGCGTCTGAAAAGAAGATGGCCTCGAGACCTTCTAGTTTAAAATAGTTACTGGAGTGCTACCGTTGGGTTGTTCCTCTACAAGTCTGTCTCGTGTGATTTTTCTTTTAGCATATTTACTTGTTGTAATATAAATTACAGTTGTAAATTTCAATCAATAAATTTAAAAAAAAACTTTCAAAGTATTGTAAGACATACAAATATTGTTATCAAGCTGAGGTAATATAATTATTATTGATAAATAATTCAATAAAGTAGAAGAGTTAAAGATATTTAATTAAAACTGTAAATCAGTTATTCATAAATGAATATTTAAAACGAAAAATATTGATAATGATAAATAAAATGCAAAAAGTAAAATTTCGAACTATTGTTATGTAAAACTATGATTTAATAGATAACCAATTTGGAAAAAAAGGACTGTTTAACATGAGTCGGAAAGAGAAAAGTGAATATAGGAAATGCAAGAGAGTTTGGTTTTCATTTGTAAGGATTGACCAGTCAATTATTCTGCGTGTTTGTGTCCTGACAGCGGAGACAGATAGAAAAAGAGGCGACCTTAATACCCATGTCGGCAAAGATTGAATTTCACACATGGAATGAGATTTTAGCTGGCTAATAACCCAGCCTAAAGGCCATCCTGGAAACCTGCTTCCCTCCTCTTCTCATTTCGATAAACGCTATCTCTTATTTGCCGTTTACGCTATAAATCCACATTCAACTCGGTTATTTTCCCTTGTGCGCCATCGAATGATATAGCGGTTGGGATACTTTGAGAAATTATGGAAGTCTGTTAAAAATAGGACTTGTGGACTTTATACGTTAATTGATATAGGCCAATATCTAAAAATATATACTAAAAAATAATAACACTTTTTGTCATAATACTAATAATATCACTAAATAATATGCAATAGGAGACACAGAGCCTTAAGCGTGCATATTTTAGATACAAATTTCGAAGATTACAAACAGAAATATTAAAAGTAAAGGAAAACTTAATGCTTATTCCTGATATTTGATTATTTAAATATAGAAAATTTACTAGATGTATTAATCAATACAGCTGTACAAAAATGAATAACATATACAAAAAAATATATATATAGGAAAATTAGTAAAAAAAAAAAATAGGAAAAACTATTTATTAACCAAAGTTTCGACCCTCGCATCTTCATCAGGGCTGCTTCACTGCTATGATTTAGATTAATGGTTTTAACCTATTAATTATTAGTTTTTAAACAACTTAGTTGCGTTGCTCTGGTTCCCGTAAACTCTAAATCATATTAATTTTTTTCACAGTATCACTTTCACCTACCTATATATGAAATATATAGTAAGGAAAGTATTGCGATCGTGAAAATTTTTTATTTCCACTTTTCGACGGTAATACACGTATTAGGGTCTCCTGAGTCCAAATAACTAAGTCTCGCAAAAAGGTCTGTTTTTAATATGAAAGTACTATATTAATTTTATATTATCAAAAAGTCAAATGAAATGTGCAATTCAATTGAGAAACTAAGTTATAACCACAATAAAAAATTAACTACAGATTTTTATTTAAAAAAAAAAAAAAAAAAAAAAAAAAAAAGAATCAAGTGAATTGGTCCAGAAATAAATTAACGACCGGTTTTAGCGTTTTCTTTAGTTTCCCAAAGTGGATAGAGTACAAGGTCTTATTTGCAAGTTTCTGTACTAAAGAGGAGAAAATATAATCTATATATTGCTATTGAATTTTAAGTATTTTACCGTGACATCAATTCGAGCTATGAGATGGTTCAGATGGCAGTAAAAAAATATATTTAAGTGGAAAACTATTATTTAACCGCGGTTTAATTCTTTATGAGTGCTGGTTCGGTGAAGTAAGGAAGCTCAATGATCGTTCGTTATCATAAGCTGATCTAGGTTCCTCATCAATATCCCAACCCTTGTTGAATCAATAGTTTTTCACTATTTTACCGCCGTCCAAACTTGGGTTGTTAAAATTTAGGACCGTCCGATCAGCCTCAGTAGCATAAAGTGACGGTACAAACTAAAAGTGTACTGAAAGATAATATCATAAATGTATTTAGAAAAACAGAAAATCTTGTACCTCTACAAACCATGAAGGATGCAGGTTTAGTGTGATATAGTGATTCGCACCGTTTCTAGGACAACGGCCGTGAACAGGTGTGTGTGGATGAGATCAAGCTCAGCCGCCAGGATGTTCTTTAATTTTTAGGTACCCACTTCATAGACGCTGGTTGTGCCCCAAGAACGTCTTTGTAAATTTGTAGCCTAGAACTCTATCCGCTAGACCTTGCCGCTCCGAAAATGTATAAGTAACTGGAATATTTACCTTTTGGAAAATTCCGGATTTTTATAATAATAAAAAAAAAATGCACCAATTTTATTGTTTACTTCCCTTGAATATCTATTTATTTATATTTTTTAATTGTAAAGTGTAGCTAAATCCTGTGATGTAGGCTAGCTTTCGACAGCTCACCATAAGAAAGAGCTTATAGAGAAGACACCTACCCCGGGAAAATCCCCCATTCCTCCTTGCTGATTCATGAATGATATAAGAGAAATAAATTTCCCGCCTAAGGAGGATTTTAAAGCCCGCCCTGGGAGTTAGGAGTTTAATTAGTGTCTCGCCCACGCTTTAATTTTATGCTGTAATAAAAACTAAAAGGGCCTTCCATAAACGGCTTCAACAAGTCTTTCCGGAGCTCCTATCCACTTTTACCAAATATTTTGCGCATAAGCAAAAAATAATACAATTAATGACTGTAAAATTTTCATTTCTTGATTTAAAGTTTTTACAATTTTTTTTAGAGATCTGAAAACTTTAGCCCTAATATAATCTAGCTTTGGAAATATGATAAATCTATATTTCTATCATTGTTTGCAAAAAAAAAAGAAAAATTAAACCTAGAAATTAATTTTAGCTCTTTTCCTTTTTAATTAAAATTAGAATTATTTTATATTAATCAACTTACCTATACGACCGAATCACTTTTTATATTAATAATAGCAATAGTTATGTTTTTTATAAAGTCTAATATTTTCCACCACTAACCACATACCCAAACCTCACAAGATAAACCAAAAATTTAAAACAAATAGTAGTTAAAATGATAATTATCTTTTCACTTGTAGCCTACAAAAATATGTGTGTGGTAAAAATGTCCAAAACGTTTTGAGGATTCGATCTTATCATTCTAGTAAAGACATCGCTTGTAGAGGCATGATCCTCATCTTATCCCGAAAATGTATAGACCGTTAATGATGTGTACCAGTCAGACCTGGGCTCTTACACATCGAAAGAAGGGGACATTTTTTAACAAAATATATGGCTCAACCCAAAATTGAGAATGGATATGGAATAAAAACTAATGGAGCTATATTGAAAACAATGCTCCGCATCTTTGAGGCATTGCTACTCAGAAAAATGAATCACGGTAGCTTCATCTTTTCCTCTGCTACTTAAAATAAAATATAGAAATTAGAGGCAGTTGACTATGCCAGTGAACGCCTTTCAACCGGAGCTTTCTGAAGACCAGTACATCTTTGCATGGACAATTGAGTCCTACCTCTTTTTTATCGCCGCTAAAAGCTGGCTGTGTACAAATTAAGATGGTTAATTCCTAAATTTGTGTAGTTTCCGTTTATAAAACCGGAGAAAAATTTACTTTTATGGACAGTGTCACCTCCTCAGTAAGATGCGAAAAATTTCTAAGAAAAAAGAAATTTCCCAACAAGAAATCTCTCAAACTTTTCTTAGAGTACTTAATAAATATCAGTATAACAAAGTCGTTTATACTGATGGTTTCAAAATAAATGAAAGTACGGTATTAGACGGTGACCTGTTGTACGGGAGGTACTCAACATTATGGAGAACTCTTCAAGAAACATAGATAGCTTTATGATTTCTAATCATTCCTGGATATCCGGAAACGAATAAGTTGACAAACTATCATCAGTGTTTTTAAACTAATTAATGTGAAGATCTGGAATGAATAACAACGGTCCTAGACTATGTTGAAAAACAACAAATTGAAAACCTTTAAACCGATTGTCAGGAGCTAGAACTCATCATCCAGAAAGTGGAGGTAGTTTGGACACTGCCGCCTCGTCCATCGCACCAAGTGATACGCCTTCATGTCAGCGGTGTAAAGTGACTCTCACGGTAAGGCATATTTGTGAGGAGTGGCCTCGGTACAGGAGAGAAATTGAAAATTTTGAAGTACTACATCATGTGTCTGAGGTAAAGAGCCTTAATTGAATTCAAGAAATCAGTTGTAGCATTCAATTGTTGAAGAACATTCTTTTTTCCATTATTTTGTTCCCTTTTTATTGATTTCTTCCCTTCCTCTCAAAAAACTGGAAATATATATGCATCCCAGATAAAAGCCAAGTATATTAGTAATCTTATGCTACTTATATATATATATATATATATATTATATATATATATATATATAATATATATATATATATATATATATATATATATATATATATATTTTATTTTATTTTATTTTTTTTTATTTTTATTTTTTTTATTTTTATTTTTTTTTTTTTTTTTGCAGTGGCGCAACAAGGCCCTGGACCTCGTGGTATAATCACCTGGGGATGGGTTTCCCGATGTGTTTTGTAGTGTAGGTTCATCGCTCCCTATGTGTGGTGTGTGTGTATGTGTGGGTGTGTGTGTGTGACCGCGCGCGCGTGCATTTTAATTTTTTTTTTCAGTTGATCGTCTAGTAAAGACATGTTTTATGCCTTAGCAATAAAAACAACCATAAAAAGTCACTATCGTGAAACTCTAAATGTAATATATAATATAGACGGTATAAAACTGTTATAAATTCAGAAGCACTCTATGTAGTAGAAACATTAGCATTGACAAAACCAGGATTACCTAGCGCGCCAGTCTCCCACGCTAAAGTTGTGAGTTCAAATCCCAGTCCCAGACCGAATTTTTCAAGCATTGAATTTAATAGGGATTCACCCACAGCCTCTCCCCCAGGAATGTGAGATCCGTCATTCAAGTGGTTGCCAGTCACATAAATAGACGTAAGGAGTGATCAACCTACCCTACGCTAGTGTATCATCCCAGCAGAGTAAACCGCTCGGCCAAGGTCCTACACGGCCTGTCGCGCCAAAGGAATAAAAAAAAACATTGAAAATAATATAATATTGAGAAATATGCTAAAAGATTAGAATAAAATATTACAAGTAAAAAAAAACCGTTTTAATGTACTCCAAAGTGAGTGATTAAAAAAAAAAAAATACTAGTTGTATATGGGTATTCCACAATTTTTAATTGATTTTATCCACATTCGACAGTCACTCAAATCAAAAAGTAACACCAGAAGAAGGTATTTAAGTCAGAACTCAACATTTAACTTGATCATCTTTAATCAATTAGGAAGGGACTAATAACTTATTGAGGCCGTGTTTCTAAAAACAAAAATGCCCGGCCTCCTTGATTAGTTGATTTAAATGAAAAAGAAGAAAAGTGACAACTCTTGTTATGTATTCATTCGAGAAGAAGGAAGGTTTCTTCTTTATATAGCCCTCCACTTTAGCTTATGCCTCCTCCCAGCCCTCTACATAAATAAACTAAGAGTGGCACTTAGCCGTATTTTTTCCTTAACTTTCTATTCATTGTCTCAGGTCTTTTATTTTTCAAAAGTGTAATTTGCAAAGATTTAAGACAAAACCTTTCCTGTTGAAAAATTTATAAAACCTTTCCCAAACAATATTTCACTTACATGTTTGTGAAAATAGCTGTAACCACTTTGCTTGCGAAAATTTCATTTTGTGTTGATTTAAATTTCTATATCAGCATTGAGGTTTGAGGCTACACTCATCCATCTAATTCTCCTCTTCTCAAAGTCCTCAATGCTTTTTACTTTGTAACGAAACAATAATCCATAAAGACCTCAATTTATCATATGTCGCTCATCATGCCCGAACCAGTTGTTTCAATTTATGCTTCCTCTTCAATTTCTGAGAATCCTCCAAAACGTCTTAAAAGAAGATTTCCTTCAAATTTAGAATATTTTTGAAGTGCTGCCAATGGGTAGTATTATTAATACATTTGTAAATTAAAATAAATATGTTAAAAAATATTAATAATTGACAATTTAGAATAGAATAGATTTTAAACATTTAAAAAAGCACACACTGCCTTCCATTCCTCACCCAATCACTTTATTTCACAAGCCTTTTATCAGTTTTTCATACTAGTCGACGTTTCGGGTCTGTTTCCCCATTTTCAAGACATTCCTTTTCCATTATATAATTACTACATCATTTTTCACCCTTCATTCCATCTCATAGCATACTGCTACTTGTCTATATTGGTGTTCATTGACTCACTATCAGAATAGATTTTATTTGTCTTTAGGGTATTCTCCATACAAATAGAGCCTGGCTAGGCTATTCACAATACATTTTTTAGGTTATATATATATATATATACATATATGCTTTTGAAATAATAATACATCTGTTTTAAATAATAATAAATAAATAGATAAATTAAAATTAAATAATAATAAATAAAAAAATAAATAAATAATAAAAACAATTTATATTATCAACACAGTAAAAGTAATCTTATAAATAATCGCTAATGTAAAATGAATAATAAATGAAAGCTAATATAATTTAGAAAAAATAATATTTAATATTATCAATCACTGAAAGGAACTGTTTTTGAGTATACCATGGAATGAAATAAAATACGTTTATATTACTATTATTAAAAAAAAAGCAGTTTTCAAAAACATTCAAAGGAAGGTGTTTTTTAGATGATATTTGATGTCAGTTTCTAATAAAATGTAGAGACTGCAATTCAAATTTTTTAAATATTTCCTAGCTTTTTTTGGAAATCAGTGTCTCAATCGCGGACGTAACATTAAAACTATGATTTGTTCATTTCTTTTGAGAAATTTAATTTTTTGAATAACACATGTTGATCGATTGTTATCATTCTATGTCAAATTTGATGGACATTTTGGATCGAAAAAAGTTTTATAATTAATGCTAAAAACTAGGTTTAAAATAAGAATGTGTTTCATCAATAATGGATTTTGTGTATACTTAAAAAGTTGTGGATGTGGAAAAATAACGTTTTAATATTATCTCCTAAATTATGTTTTTATACTAGTGCATCATTTTTAAAAGAATATTTTCTAATATAATTTATTGCGTTCATTTTTGAGGAAGAAATAATTTTTTTTTGCATTCGTGATAAGCCAAAAACTTTTATTAAAAATCAAAAAAGTATGTTACCGTAGTCGACTTGGTGCTGCATTACTAGATGTCGTCGGTTCGAATCTCTCGGCGCATATATCTCTCGGATACTTTTTTTTTTTTTTTTCATTCTAGGTTTTTTGATTTAATTAATATTAATCCAAACAACTAGTAATATTAATAAATAAGAATTAATTGTATTTAATACATTTGCACCAGAATATCGCATTATAGCGGAAACGTAGTGCACCATAATTAAATAAAATAGAAGTGAAGTTATATATAGGTCTCCAACTTTATTTTTAGAATTTTACCTTCACCTAAAATAATCTACACCTAATTATAATTAATATCCATATATATGAGTGACTTTTGTATATATGTATATTGTATTACTAATATATAAATTGATTGTTATCACTTTTAAAAATGTCCTAAACTGGACTGATTGTAATATTACTCAATAAAGAATTGTTTCTGAATTTGAAATATTCATATAATACAGCCGTTGCTCACTCTATGCATATACCGCCTACCCCCTCTGCGCAGCCGCAACCCTTTTTGGTGACGAAACCGTAATGCACTAGTATGCATCATTTTTAGAAGAATATTTTCTTTTAAAATTGATTGAGGTAATTTTTGAGGAAGAAATACAATGTTTTTGCATTCAGTAAAAGTCAAAAACTCTAATTAAAAATTGCAATAGTATGTTTCCGTAGTCGTAGTGCAGGAATATCGCATTATAGCGGAAAGGTAGTGCATCATAATTAAATAAAATAGTGGTGAAGTTATATATAGGCCTCCAACTTTATTTTTAGCCTTTAATCTTCACCTAATTATAATTAATATCCATATAATACAGCCGTTGCTCACTCTATACATATACCGCCTGTCCTCTCTAGGCGGCCGTAACGCTTTTTCGTGACAAAAAACCGTAAGAACCCCCGTCTATATAGAAGTTTCACTTCAAAAATCCATTCT
This sequence comes from Piezodorus guildinii, assembly GCA_023052935.1. NCBI lineage: Eukaryota > Metazoa > Arthropoda > Insecta > Hemiptera > Pentatomidae > Piezodorus > Piezodorus guildinii. The sequence goes on from CM041295.1 coordinate 111,225,558, forward strand.
ATATCCATATCTTTACTCTTATTTGCAACATAAATTCAAATTTTATACATTTTTGTGTGAAACCTCCCACCTGAATAATCCTCGTATTAGACTTCAGAAATTCTCTTAAAACAAAGCCTTAATCGGGTTGAAATGATTTTTAAAAACAAATAACAGTAAGATTTGTGTCCATGAAAACTTTCACACAAAGCTCGTTATACTTCAATTTATTTGTACTAAATAATGCTAATCAGAATGAAATGATTTCGCTTTCCTGTTGTTGGAAATTTGATTGTCATATTTTTTATGTTATTCGAAAAAAAAAAAATTGTTCAAAGGTTTTAGACGCCTAGATTAGGACGAATTCTTCCAAACTCAACCTGATTTCAAATCTGAGCAGTAAGGAGGTCCTCTATTATACATTTTAGCCTCATAGGCATGCTCGTTTCTTAGATTTGGCAATGACCAGTAGAGGGACTGGATGCTAAATCTCTTTTGTAAATATAGATATATAATAAGGGCTGAAGTTGGGTTCGGAAAAGGACTACACAGTCAACAAAAGTGATCAAGCCCCACTAAAAGGCTCTCTTACAACGCTACACCAACTTTTTCGGATTCCTTCAAATCATCTAACAATATTTAATCCTATAAGGTATATATAAGGTAATCCTAAATTACCTTCGTCATCTTCTTCCTTTTGAAACCCGTAGGCTTTTGGTTAGTTCCTTAATATTCCCCCACTTTGACTACTGCTGTGCGGTGTATGGGGGTGTCTTTGGAGATCTCGAAGCAAAACTAAAACGATTATTCAACTGCTTTATCCGCTTCATCTTTGGGATATCCAGGGACACCTCTGTCACCCGATTCTACGAAGAGTTGAAGTGGCTTTACCCTTCCTACCATTGTAAGTACTTCCTGGCTTCCTTTCTCTTCCAATTTCTCCAATCCCGCCGTCCGTCTTACATAACAGATATGTTTCTTTTCAAATCCTCAGTCCACTCTCGCCACACTCGCTCACGGCCTTTGGACATGTATATGATGCCCCATCGAACTGCAGCTTTCGACAGATCTTTCCTAATTCGATCTTAATCCTTATGAGACTCTATTCCTTCTTATATCCGTGACTCCAATACTCTTCCGACATTCTAATCTCGCCTGTTCAATTATCTCTTGTCCCTCCAATTTCCGAAGAATCCTAATTAGTTTTCTAATTTCAATAAAAATTAATAACAAAACAGATAGAAGCGTTTATATACCTATTATATTTGATGTTATCTGGTGTTTTGCACTTATTATATTATTAGTATATTGTTAAAAAACAAAAAACACTGAAATGCTTTTTTAATGAAAATTGTATATAAGTACATATTTCTTATTATGTTTATTATCTAGTTTAATTTTCAATATTATTATTTAAGACTGCTTTTTAATCCATTGTTTGTAATTTCTATTGTTTCTTTGTATTCTTTTTGTATACTCTAAGACCTTAAAGTTTTTATTTTGATTTTCCTGTTATGTTATTCTAAAGGGACTAGTCCCAGAATAAATAAAGATTTATTATTATTATTATTATATAGTAGTCAAACTTAAGGACACAAAAAAAAAAATGTAAGGTGCCCTCTTTGAGTGATGCCCTCATTACATTCTTAAAGACTGTCTTTCACATATTACATAGTACGTTGTTTTCCAAAAGTAATTGGCTATTTTGATTGGAAAGTATATATATGAATTGATTTAGTTTGGAGAATGGCTAGAGTTGAGTCCATTGTGCAGTACTTTTGTCCGTGTAAAAATTTAATTATTCCTGGTTAACTCTTCCTTAGATTAAAAAATAGTAATAAAAATCGTTAGAGCCGTTTTTGAGAACATTGTAAAAAGGTCCAAAACTCATGGTATAAAGTGGCTCTTTATACCACGAATTTAGCACAGAGCCCAGCATAATCTAAATGAATAACTTCCAATATTATCTGGCTTATCCCACGACTATAAACATTTTCAAAATTTGGTACATTAAAATTTATAGATTGACTCACCGGATCTAAAGAAACTACTTGCATCATGGAAAGAATTTTATCAACAAGAGTTATTTGTGATTGGGTAAAGGCTTGTATGAAGGTTTTGAATTGTGCTGAATCCATTTTACTTTCTGTTGTAACTTTTATTGCAACTATTAAATAAATAAACTATATTGGTTAAACAAGATATATTCTTTAACACTATTTAAACACATGTAATAATTGTTTGAAAAATTTGTAACCTAACTAGGAAGGTACCGCGTCAGTGTTGCCACTGTGGTCAGTGTTGCCAGTGTTGGCAATGATTAAAACATAATCCATTAAAGAATTAATTGAATTACATTAATATAGAATTAAAATTATAAGAATTATAATTAAATTAATTAGCAAAGATATTGTTCCAATTTATAAGAAATGTATTTATGCTTATCGAGCATCGTATTCATGTTTTGCGTGTAGGTTCCCATAGGCACATGTACAATTATTATTAGTTTTTAAAAATAATTCAAATTGTTAATATTTCGTTAAAAGAAAACAACATAAAAGGGCTTATTACTGGATCTAAAAAAACACGTTTTTTTCTGGAGGAAGGTTTCACCCACAATTGAAGAAAATACGCATCTAATTTGCAAAGGAGTTATGATGATATACAACAGTTATGTTTAAAATAAAAAACGATGTTATTGAATAATTTCGTAGTGGCTACTTGGTACTGGTATGTTATTGTAACATAGAGTAAATAAAGTTGATATCTGACTTGAAATAATAATCTTTTATATATCATAAACAGAGTATCTAATTGTTATTCATCTGTATTTCTTTTGGATAACCTCATTAAACATAGTCACTATCAACATCTTTCGTAATTTGTAGCAATTTAAATTTAAATTTTGTATTTATCAAATTGAATTCGCTGAACCGCAAACAAAGATAATGAAGTGTAAGTTTTGTTATATTTTTTCAATGTGCCTCGATATTAGAAACAAGATATTTATAGTCATATTAGATTAATTATAGTAATAGGTTAAGTTGTTTTAAAATCACTTTCCTCATCAACCATGATTCTAACTTTAGTCCAATAAGTTGTCATTTTATTCTGTTAAATATACAATAGCGGTCCAGTAGAAGTAGGCATGTAGCATAACGTAATCGTGGTATATTCACGTTTGCAACATAAATGTGATTGATCCAATAAATGGGGATAATTTCACTTGAAAAAAATCTAGTGCGGGCAACACACGACTTTCACTCACCTCCATTTTTAAAATCAATGAAAGAATTTTAAAATACAGTTAGAGATAAAAATACAAGAAAACTAATAAGGAATTAATCAAGTTGAATTTATATAGAAACATGTGTTTTATTAAAAAATCTATTATATTATTATCTAAAATAATCAGTTAGTTTTATGTTCATTTCATCACTCTCTATTAACTTTTAAAAGCTTGTGTATGAGATGATATTTTTTCTAAAATCTTTAGCTTTCCAACGGTATATCATACATGTATATTACTGCTCATATGTTCAAAAACGAAAAATTGCATTAAAAAAATATTTTTTCTGTTTTATCCTTTAGTTGGGTATCGAATTTATTCAATTTATATATTTACCAGTTTTTCATCAGCGTTAACAAGATAATATAGTTATTTTTATTAATCGACAAAATTAAAGGTACTTTAGGGGAAAAAAAAAAAATATCGGCATTTAAGCCCTGTCAAACCATTTTAATCAGAATAAAACCTACATGATATTAAAGCCCATTAAATTTTACATCGATATAGCCAGTTTAATCAAAATCATTTGAGCCGTTTTTGAGAAAATCGTAAGAAGGTGGAAAATGCATTTTATAAAGTGGCTCTTATGGTTAGTTGATTTTGATGGAAAAGTGTTTGTAACATCTCGGGAGTATAGTTGTCTTAAATATGGAATTTTAGTTTCATAGGAATTTTCGTTTCCGCCCGGGAGTTACCACACACACACAGACCTTTTTGCGGGACTTGGTTATTTGACTCAGGGGACCCTAAAACGTGTATTTCCGTTGAAAACTGGAATTCGAAAATTTTCACGATCGCAATACTTCCCCTTACTGTATATAGTAAGTGAAAGTAAAAAAGGAAGGGTAAAGCCACTTCAACTCTTCGTAAAATCGGGTGATAGAGGTGACTTTGAATATCCCAAAGATGAAACGTATAAAGCAATTAAACATTCGTTTTAGTTTTGCCTCGAGATCTCCAGAGACACCTCCATAACCGTACAGCATTAGTCAAAGTGGGGAAATATTAAGGAGCTAACCAAGAGCTTACGATATATATTATATATATATATATATATATATATATAATTATATATAATTATATTTATATAGTACATATATATAATCTAAGTCAACGAATTAGTATTAGAAGGACAAAAAAACTCAGAACAAACATATGAAACATTATTAACATAAACTATAATAACAATATTTATGACGAACACTTTATAAATAGTATCTACTATGTCATTGATCGTAGAAAAGTTCTACAAGTAGTACTACAAGAGAAATAAGGAATAAAATTTTCCAACATTGTTAAACTTCATGGGGAAAAAAAGTAAAGAGCGGGAATCATAACTATTCATGAAAGGAATACTCATTCTGCTTTTTCCCTTTTCTTTTTCTATTTTTTGCAGGTCCGAGAGGAGACAGGCCCACTCTCACTCAGGTCGGGCAGAACTTCCGCTGATGGCCTTTTTTAATGTCACAATTGTTTCACACACTGGCAACAAGAATGAATGGGAAACAAATCAGGGGTGTTCAGGGGAAAACGGGACGCTACAGATGTTAAAAGCTAGTACCAGAAAAAAAACAAAAAACAATCGTTCGTTCTTTTTGGAACGGGATTTTGAGCTCTCTAGTCTGGGTTAGGATATGTTTATTTTAACACTATTCAAATGCTTAATAACAAAAAAATTACGATGATCGAAATTTAAATTATTTGTAAAATCTGCTAAGCGCGTCAGACAGGTTCCACTTGCCTCCCTATTGAAATAAAAAAATAAATTTTAAAAGTTTACTATGGACACAGCAGTAAATTTCGATTAAAATAAATTTAAAAAAATTTACAATTAGTTTGAAAGGAAAAACTCATATTTATTATAAAAAATACATTATAATCTACATTAATTATCAAAGATGAATAAAATACATTAATAAGGTGTATTACATATAACTTGCTGACCCGGCAAACGTTGTTCTCCTATATTAATTATTTATAGAGACAAATTAGATTGTTAACTAAAAAAACAATCTATTTAAAAAAAAACAAAAAAAAAAACATTCCCATTACTGTTTGGCTATATCAATATAGTTTTTTTTTAAGTAGAAAATATCGGTTTTCAATGTATAACACTCTTGCAAGCAATTTGGTTCTTGGGATCATATCGGTCGTATATAATTTCAAGAAACGGTGTGTTTTGTCTATTGGATTAATTAATTTAGATTTTATATCAGTTTGTCTTCTGGTTTCTTTATGTACAGTTCATAAATTCAGTGTTCTGTTCCATTGATCGATATTTGATATAGATGATATTATACAAAATGTAAGTAGGCCACATGTTTTAATATTATAAAAATATAAATTTTTAAAATCAGGCTTAAAAACGATTAAGCCTAGTTCGGTTGCAAGTGAGAGGGTATTTTACTATTTCGGGGAATTTTGTGAATAAACTAAGGACACAGCTAAATAGCAAATCGATAGACGTCCTCTGTTTTCTTAAATCATATTTCATTAAACAAAAAAAAAAAAAAAAAAATATTTAAATTTGTATTAAAATTGCCCTGAATAGAAAATACTCGGTCCTTTGCTTAATTGTCTTTAAAACTAAAATTGATTTTAATAAGTATGTATGCATACATTTCATTTATTCTTGTCTTTCGGCTTTGATTACAATTTACATTATATAATACACAGTTATATATTTTCTAATTGTTTTGAATAAGTATCCATCTGTATCTAATAACATTGTTTTTTAAAAAATAATATGGTTATCATGAAAATATATTGTTGTTATTTATTTGAACCCTTTGCTGAATAACTCACTATTATAAAATTATTTACATCCTTATAGTGAAAATTATGCATAAACAACGAATAATTGTTTTTAAAGTTATTTAATCCTGGTCAACTATTATTTCTTTGTTTTACTAAATTCCATGAAAAAATTTTACTGTCAATAAAATTTAACAGTAAATAATTTAAGTCAAAGCTGCTTTTATTCAGTCTAAATATCCTGTTAAATTTTTTTGTTCGAACTACAAAATATTCGAGTAAAATTTTGTCAATAAAAATTCGAAATCGGTTAAAACCGGTTTTCTGGGAAAATTACAATTCGAAAACCGGTTTTCTAAAATGTCAGTTTTTGTATAAATCCTAGTGTATACGTGTTTTAGTAGTATAGGCTGATTTTTATTAAGAATACATTACTTTTACATAATGATTATAAAATATTTTATATAATTGAGATTTTTATGATAAGATAGAGATATTATGGATTTTATGAAGACAGTGCAATCATATAAATTGTAGAGGACAATGAAGTTGAGCCTATGGAGTAGGATTGAGTTGGAAGGGGAAGTACAGCAGCTAGCGTTCAAAGGTGTACCTGGGGGGAGGGGACTGTAATTTCGGTGAGTTGTCAATCAGTGGACAAGTTCCCAATTGCCCTTTGGAGGAGTTTTCCGATCCAGGTCCCCTTAGGCCGGGCCATCCTGTCTAGGGCCAAACTAAGCTCTAGCAGGGAACTCAGCCTACAGGATTACAAGTCTTGGGAAACATTAATAATAACACGAAACATTGAAGTAACCACAAAACTTGCAGTTACATGTCATTTTTATAGTAAATAATATAATTCTTACATTTTGAGAAATTTTTGTTTTTCACAATTGGTGGCATTGCTCTAGAAAATGCTTTACACCTACAGCTATTTATATTAATAAACATTATTAATATTGATCTAGATTTATTTCTTTAGCCAGAATTAATTGTTTTGAAGTGATTTAAATATGTAACATTGACTAAATCAAAATCTGCCTATCAGCATTATTTTTGTATGTAGGTAGGTGACTAAGACAAGCCATAGGCCCCTCATATATAATGTACCTCTTGTTCAGTCACTTTTAAGTTGTTTCGATAGCTATTTCTGCATGACTCCAACTATAAAGTATGGATTGTTTTATGCATGATGTGAAGCGGGAAATGGATGCAGCGCATCAAGACATATGCTCCCGCTTACAAAAAATAAGAACTGAAACTCCATCCAGATCGGAGTGGTACTGGGCTGCCAGATCCCTTATGGCGGAAGCCGAAATGGGAAGGCATAGTTAAAGTACTATGGATTATTGATGAAGAAAAGAGGAAGAGTTCAATAACCGAATATCCTTCTAATTTTTGATCTATTCTACATTCAGACTCTTTACCAATGCCTACATTAATAGGGAAAAATTTAGATATCTCTTAAAAAATAACTAAGGAAGCATTGCACAACTCACGATCTTGATTTCGATGTAACAGATGATAGACTGCACACACTGAGCCAAAAAGAATAGAGTGATCTCCTTCAAATTTTGTCAATGTAGTGTTATGTATTGAGAATACTGAGGATGGAAATTTATTATTGGACAACAATTATATTAATTAAATATATATTGATATGCCTTTATAAGCCTAGGTCGGCAAAAGTTCAAAAGGTTATTACCTAGCCCCCTAGATTTCCCGTCGGTATGGGGCCCCCCGCTGTAACGGAGACCCCTGGTAGTTTCCCCCGGCGGCGGCTGACAAGAATATTTAAAATGGTGAACAGATAAAAATAATATCACAAATGCTTAAAACGCTGCCTTAAATAAATTAGAAATATTTCTTAAAAGTAGTTTCTACAAAGGCTGGACCGCCAACAGGGGTACTTCCCTTATCAGCCCCACCTGAGGTGACGAGGATAAGAGAGAAGATCCAAGATTCAGTCAAGTTCTATCCTCAAAATGAGGTGAGTCTTATTCTAGCCTCAAGAATGGAAGTATAGCAAGAGGAGAGTCGGGGTCCATCTACAAGAGGAAGCGATGTTCGCCGGAGTTCGTAGAGCAGCTGGAAGATGAAGCTTAAGACTGATTCCACCTTCGCCAGCCAGGTATTTAAAGGTATTTCTCTGTTTTGTAATATTGTATGGCAAAGGTAGTAGTGGAAATGTCCCTCAATACTCTCAATCACAGTGCTAATCAATGTATTAATGTAATAGAAATGTGTAAGTTAATAATTATGATAATGTATTAATTGAATCTTGTTTACTTTAATCTTACCCTGCATGCCACCTATTGGATTGGTAAACACGATACCTTTGGAAAGGAAATCCAATAGTATCATTAAATATCGTTTATATATTTATTAGAGATATCAAGTAAGCTAGTTTTTGAAGGTACCGCTGCCTTAGAAAAGCAGCCGGTCAAAAACATAGCAGGAGAGAACTTGTTGGGTCAACGAAATCTTCGTCAATGTGATTTGAGGGTGATAAAGAAAATCTAGTCACGAAACTACCTCATAATGCTCTTCAGATCCAACCTCCCCGGTATTTTAGACGATGTAACCGTCACTTGAAAATTCAATGTTGTTAACTATAAAAATAAAAAAAAATAGTATAAAAATCGTAATTTTTCCTAAATTCGTTTGCATTAAATATTTTTTATCACAAAAACAAGAGCATATAATTTTTTTTCCAGTATCGCGAAAATTCAATATGCCCTTGTCTCTGCTCTCCTTTTGTTCACTTGTAATTTTGATTGTTTTGAAGTTGTTGTAACATTTATGGATTATTGAGATACGTTAACACTTGATATAATTGGATCAAATTGAATTTTAGTTATTGCTTTATTGAAACAATATGCAATGTGATTTCCTCCCCCCCCCTATTAAATTTAATATATACTGATTAAGCTACTTTTATAACGGGAGTAATTATTAAGCAGAGAAATGATCATGTATAGGCTTATTAAAGTGCTTTTAGAGAAAAGAGGTTTGAGCATGAAGGTTTGGCACGGTAGATATTGTTGGGGGCCATCATCGCAGGGCTCATGGATTTTCCCTCAGTGCACTTGATCCACAAGCAATTGACCACCAAGATCACTCAACTGGACCACGTAGCTTCCTCAGTAGAAAACGGAATAAAAGAAAAAAAAGTAATCTAGAACTCGATGGACTTTCAAATACAACTATTTAAACATGGGAGGGAGGGGAGGAGATTGATCAGAGCAATTGTAAGGAGTAAGGAAAGAGATTGGGAGGAACTGTAAGGGAATAGCAACTGGCCCTCATTGTACTCCTGTATCGGTTCCTTTTCAATAATAGCAGTTACTCACTAAATCAGGAAACCCGATTACTCTGAATTGAGCCCGACATATCAATTCCCTAAGTGCTCTAACTATTTATAATAAAATGAGTCTGCTTCGTGCAACACACGACTTCACTTACCTCTATATCTATATCCGTTTCTTATGGCTTCAAAATTTAACAAAATCATACTAAATAAATGAAGATACACGTACATTTTTAAGTCAGTGACCTATCATTAAAAGTTCTTAAATTTAGACTTAGTCTGTTGTAATAGAACAGATTTTTAGTATATTCAGAGGTTATATTTTTGATAAATTGTCTGAAGTTTGAAGGTGATAACTGGGCTAAGGCTGGTTCATACCATGTTTAGTGGTAGGAGTAAGCTGGGCATGATGTGAAGAAATGGTAAATTTTGTTCGCTTCTTTCATATTGCAGGTGGTGCAGTTTTCTATTGGATTGAATCTACGTGTTATGGTTCCCATTGTTATTTGCTGGAATTTATTGTTAGCAGTCCGAATTAGAGCCATAAGTTTTTTATGCGTAAAGGGCAGGTCGGTTGTGAGTTATATTTGAGTTATTTTGTTTCCGTTAAACATTTCTATATAATTGGGACAGTAATTCGATATTTCCATTTTGGTTAAATCAGACATTTTAAAGAGATTTTAATGCTTTTGAATTAAAGTTTTAATTATATTTTTGCTATCTTTTGAATCCTTACGATTTTTAATGATGTCTTTTTTTTTACATATGCTGATTAGTTGTCTTAGTTGTTGTAAAAGATTATTTTCCTTAGAGACCTATCCTAAAATAGATATTCCTAGTTCAATCCCAAAATACCAGCCCATTCAACCCCGTTTTTTTATTTATTTAACGTCGCTTTATGCCACTCTGGCTGATCAGACAATGCTACGGTGGGAGTCCTAAATTAGCCTATCCACGTTTAATTAGGATATAGATCTTTGACGAGTACCTGACATCGCATAGCCACGTGGTCACCTAAATCACCTATGCCATATACTGGGTTTGAACACGCCACAATGGAATAAAAGGCTGTCATTGCATCAGATGTAACCACTAAGTTATTCTACCATAGTCGGGATCCGAACGCGGAACACTATCCAATAGACCATGCCTGTTATTCTCCTTCTATAAGAGAATACTAATTTCCACGGGACCTGCTCACTATAAAAAAATATATATTAAAGCCCAACCGAAAGTTAATTACTTCAAATAGTTTATCAAGCCCATTTCTGTAATTTTGCACATTTACTAGCTGCGTTTTGTTTTTAAACAGTTGTAAATATCAATAAAATATTTCTTTTAAATATGCAATTTCAGTTTCGCACTTAAATATTATAACAAAACTATTAGGGAGACTTAGTTATATGGGCAAGTCGATTTTAGGACTTCTACCAATAATCAATTTACATCATTACTAATGCAGGTGAACATAGTTTTCTGTTTCTGGGAGTTTCCTGACTCAGAAGCAATGGTAACAAGTGATTACAAGTCAAGACTCTCTGTCGCATCAAGAGTGATTAATCTAGACGTTGGAACAGAATAGGTGGGGCACAATATACACCTTCTCCCGTCCCTCCCTCATATATCCTAGAACTTAGTCACTCAGTTGTGGCTCGGAGCAAGGACTTCAAGTCAAAGGAACGGTTTAATTGAGTCTCGGCTAAGAGTGGGAAAGGGCTGAAGGGAGCCGACAGCCCATGCTTAGTCCTTCTGGTCATTAAGGGCGCGGCTTAGCCCTCGAGGTATATCCTATCAGAAAGCCTCTTGGGGCGTGGGGCCCATAGGGGCTTGTTACCTCTTATCTCACCGGGTCGGAACCCACTCCAAGGGACAGGGGCCCAGAAATGTGCGGATCGTAATTCGGAAAATCGCTGATAGATCTTTAAAGCTTTGCCTCATATCAGGTCCTATCAAGTCAATTCCACATATCACGGTACTAATATAATTAAGACTTTGTTTTTACTGGAAGCGATTAGATATGATGGTGGTGTGGAGCGTGTTCCTGTAGGGTTTCTTCGAAGATATAGCCTGCATTTTCAACTGTTGAAGAGGTTTAATCTCCTTCAGCTAGGTCAACTAGGAAAATACAAAAAAAAGACAAGATATTCTTTTTCTAGCTGCCGTTGATTAAGGAGCTCTGATGATGAACCACAATGTGGTCCTAAAAATGTTGACAGCACAATAACTAGTAGAGAATGGCGATTGGGACTTGAAAAAAAAAATTCAAAATTAAAACAGACCTTAAAATATTAAAATCCGGGATATCCTTCGAGTCTGTAAAATTAGTCCTTTTCACTTGTCATTAAAAAATAGTCATTGTGTTTAATCTCGCCGATTTTTATATGTAAATTAGCTCGGTTCTGAGAATAATTTACACCAGTTATCGTCTTTAAAACACTTCTATTACTAATTAATTTTGCTTTTAGTAAATTAATGATATTTTCATTAATTAAAGAGCAAGCAGAGCCATTAGCATATACCGCTTTAACTACTTTACGCTTATCTAATATTACTTTAATTCTTATCAGTGAACATGGTGTAGAATTTTCCGGGCATACTTGTTTTTTGGATTAAGATCATCCTGTCTCCTCTCAATGTCCAATTTGTCTTTCTCTTTCTCTTCATATTCTTGTTCGGTTAAATTAATTTTCCTATGTTCCGATGCCTTGATCTTATTCCAACAGACTTTTGTAGGATGATACCGATTTCTATAACCTAGTGCTTCACATATTGGACATGTTGTTTTCTCAAATTCCGCTGAGTTAACAATTTCTTTTTATCATTGTTTTTCTTTCCCTTACCGCCTTTGAATGATTTTCTCCTCAAGCTCTCAACGTCCAACCGTTCATACCCTTTATGAAGAGTTTTGTTACTATTTATACACTTCTTTGTCGATTCTCACGAGTTTAGTGAAAATTATAATTGAGAAATTTCAAGAGTTCTTTTAGATGATTGCTCAATGTAAACTATCACTGATCAGTATAGTAGCATGAATTCAACCTGAAGTAAACATAAGGAGAATATGAAAATTTAAATGAACAGGCACGTACTTTAGATGGAAAATAGTTTTCTTATAATAGCATCCTATCTCACGAAGAGCAGATGGATGACATTTGCTAAGCTTTCAGAAATACAATAATCCTTGGCGAGGACAAGCTTTTATATTTCACTTCACACTCATTTCCCCTACTGTAACACTCCAGTATTTTTATTTAATGGTTCTTTAATTGATGTTTCTTACAGCAAATTGTCGTAATACGTACTTTAGTAGACATCGGGCGGGCTAGTTGAGAAATTTTTCACATGTGTGAAACCAGAATTTAAAGCGGCTTGATGGATTCGTAATGTATCCCTTTGCAATATTTCAATTTTTTTTTTTTTTTTTTTTTTTTTTTTTGTAGAAGTCGAATTTAAGAGCTACATAGGTAAATCCAGGAAGTCAAGTTTGTTCAATGTAACCCATAGGTGAGGTAAGTTAAGCAATAGAATATAGGGGCAAGTTGAAAACTAAGAATTTCAACCGAACCATTTGTTCGATTTCGACTAGAAATAAAGAAAAAATATTTGTTTAAAAATCAGCTCTTTATTTATCGTATTTTAGTGACAGAACGACAAAATTTAAAGTAATTTTCTTTGAATAATTAACCAAAAGTAGAATCAATAAAACAATAATGTATCCTAAGATGAACTTCAACATTAGATTCATCTTGCAATTTAAAATCATACTTAAATGTTTATATTACTCATATAGCTTTTATATTAAAAAAAAATATTTAATTAGATCTTTGGAACTTAATGATCATTGTCACTGTTGCAATAGGTCCGCTCTTCCCTATTTCAAATCATTTAGTTTTGTCTAAAAACGTCATCCGACTCCATCTTAATACACCCGAGTCATGTAAAAACTCGATTTATAAACAGTTTCTCTAAGCTACTAATTAAACATTTGATTTGATGACATTTTGAATACAAACTAAAATACTTCCTGGTCTAACATAAATAAATAAAGTTATTAATTATTTTCATCAAAAATCAAATTCATAAATTTGAAAATAAATTAATAAGATATTTATGCACTTCCTTTAAATTTCCTAGCATAATTATTGTACAATTTAGAAATCATCAATTAAGATTTTTTTTATATGAATGTTTTGTGTGTTTAAATGGCCTGGCTGTATAGATGAAGAAAAACATCAAAATTTCTAATAATACTTAATGATACCTTTAGAGTCTTATCGATGATTTTTTTGTTTCACTTTTATTGCATTAAAAATTGAAGCTGTTGATTAAAACAGGAAAAATATAACTCAACCTTTAATTTGATCCTGCTTCACTTTTACTGTCGAAATTATTTATTTAACTTTAGGAAAAGGCATAGCCAGGGAAGGAGCTCCTACTCAATTTCTAAGTTTTGAACACCTCCACCTTTAATTTCCTTGACAAAGCTCCTCACCTTAACAAAAGGGGGTCTTCTGCTTAACACAGTCTGTCTTTAGGCTAAATTTTCTTTACAACGCAGAATACATCCGCCGTATACAATATTCATGTACTTGAAAACGCTATGCGGATCCTTGTACACGGAGTGCATATATATATTAATGGGTGTTATTGGTAATTGTAGACTATGTTACATTTAAAACAGTTGGAAAAATCTGAAAACAAAAATCTGCACAAGAAAAAAAAGCATTTAATAAAAAAACAAAACAATTAAAGTAACAAAAACAATAAAAGTAATAACAAAATAAATTATAGTAAAAAACAAAACCAAGGAAAAACAAAACATTACATAATAACAATATTTTAGTTATATGCTAATATATCAAACTAATAATTTTTCCTTTTTACATTTCAAAATTAATGCAGTAGTATGTGTTAGTAAAGTTTTAGTGTGTTTTTTTTCGTATTCGCCTAATTTTTAAATGGCTGGGTTGTAAGCTAATGTCACTGGACTAGCAAAAGGTGAATCTGATTCCTCAATTAGATCATTATCCATCAATTTAGAAATCTGGGCATCTATTTTTTCTTGATCTGGAACCGAGCACCCATATGGCTTTTTAGATACATATCGAGTCTTTTAGTTTGATTTGGGCTTCACAAGATTTAACTGACCCGACATCAAATTTGTTTTTAGCAAAACATGTTTGATATTCATTAAGTAAATTAAATATTTTCTTCTCCTTATCTTCTGGCAAATAATTCAGGTCTAATTCCAATTTTTCTTTCGGGTCTTCATAAAGTATATTAAACTCTGATTTACAAAATTCATTTTCAACCTTTAATTTTTTTTTCTACATCCCCAGCAAAACTTTTCCTCTTTATCATATGTTTTTTAATGTTGCTGCCTATAGGTATGTTATCACTTACTTTCTCAATGTTTATCAATTTATGATTTATTTTTTGTTTAATTTGTAAATTTTCATCTTGTAGTAATTTGAATTTTTTTAATGCATCTAAACCTAATAATAAATCATAATAAATGTTACTATTTTTGACAACAATCAGATCTAATTTGTCTTCTATCTCACCGATTTTTATATGTAAATTAGCTCGGTTCTGAGAATAATTTACATCAGTTATTGTCTTTAAAACACTTCTATAACTAATTAATTTTGCTTTTAGTAAATTAATGATAATTGCTAAGAGCAAGCAGAGCCATTAGCATATACCGCTTTAACTACTTTACGCTTATCTACTATTACTTTAATTCTTATCAGTGAACATGGTGTAGAATTTTCCGGGCATACTTGTTTTTTGGATTAAGATCATCCTGTCTCCTCTCAATGTCCAATTTGTCTTTCTCTTTCTCTTCATATTCTTGTTCGGTTAAATTAATTTTCCTATGTTCCGATGCCTTGATCTTATTCCAACAGACTTTTGTAGGATGATACCGATTTCTATAACCTAGTGCTTCACATATTGGACATGTTTTTTTCTCAAATTCCGCTGAGTTAACAATTTTCTTTTTATCATTGTTTTTCTTTCCCTTACCGCCTTTGAATGATTTTCTCCTCAAGCTCTCAACGTCCAACCGTTCATACCCTTTATGAAGAGTTTTGTTACTATTTACTAACACTTCTTTGTCGATTCTCACGAGTTTAGTGAAAATTATAATTGAGAAATTTCAAGAGTTCTTTTAGATGATTGCTCAATGTAAACTATCACTGATCAGTATAGTAGCATGAATTCAACCTGAAGTAAACATAAGGAGAATATGAAAATTTAAATCAACAGGCACGTACTTTAGATGGAAAATAGTTTTCTTATAATAGCATCCTATCTCACGAAGAGCAGATAGATGACATTTGCTAAGCTTTCAGAAATACAATAATCCTTGGCGAGGACAAGCTTTTATATTTCACTTCACACTCATTTCCCCCTACTGTAACACTCCAGTATTTTTTATTTAATGGTTCTTTAATTGATGTTCTTACAGCAAATTGTCGTAATATGTACTTTAGTAGACATTGGGCGGGGCTAGTTGAGAAATTTTTCACTGGAATTGATAAAGCTCCTCAATGATAACTTCAATGAATTTTTAAGCGGCTTGATGGATTCGTAATGTATCCCTCAAGTGTTGTCATTATTTTTATTTTATTTTTTTTTTTTTATTTTTTTTTTTTATTTTTATTTATTTTTTTTTTTTTTGTAAGAAGTCGAATTTAAGAGCTACATAGGTAAATCCAGGAAGTCAAGTTTGTTCAATGTAACCCATAGGTGAGGTAAGTTAAGCAAGAATATGGGGCAAGTTGAAAACTAAGAATTTCTAACCGAACCATTTGTTCGATTTCGACTAGAAATAAAGAAAAAATATTTGTTTAAAAATCAGCTCTTTATTTATCGTATTTTAGTGACAGAACGACAAAATTTAAAGTAATTTTCTTTGAATAATTAACCAAAAGTAGAATCAATAAAACAATAATGTATCCTAAGATGAACTTCAACATTAGATTCAATCTTGCAATTTAAAATCATACTTAAATGTTTATATTACTCATATAGTTTTATATAAAAAAAAAATACTAATTAGATCTTTGGAACTTAATGATCATTGTCACTGTTGCAATAGGTCCGCTCTTCCCTATTCAAATCATTTAGTTTTGTCTAAAAACGTCATCCGACTCCATCTTAATACACCCGAGTCATGTAAAAACTCGATTTATAAACAGTTTCTCTAAGCTACTAATTAAACATTTGATTTGATGACATTTTGAATACAAACTAAAATACTTCCTGGTCTAACATAAATAAATAAAGTTATTAATTATTTTCATCAAAAATCAAATTCATAAATTTGAAAATAAATTAATAAGATATTTATGCACTTCCTTTAAATTTCCTAGCATAATTATTGTACAATTTAGAAATCATCAATTAAGATTTTTTTTATATGAATGTTTTGTGTGTTTAAATGGCCTGGCTGTATAGATGAAGAAAAACATCAAAATTTCTAATAATACTTAATGATACCTTTAGAGTCTTATCGATGATTTTTTTGTTTCACTTTTATTGCATTAAAAATTGAAGCTGTTGATTAAAACAGGAAAAATATAACTCAACCTTTAATTTGATCCTGCTTCACTTTTACTGTCGAAATTATTTATTTAACTTTAGGAAAAGGCATAGCCAGGGAAGGAGCTCCTACTCAATTTCTAAGTTTTGAACACCTCCACCTTTAATTTCCTTGACAAAGCTCCTCACCTTAACAAAAGGGGGTCTTCTGCTTAACACAGTCTGTCTTTAGGCTAAATTTTCTTTACAACGCAGAATACATCCGCCGTATACAATATTCATGTACTTGAAAACGCTATGCGGATCCTTGTACACGGAGTGCATATATATATTAATGGGTGTTATTGGTAATTGTAGACTATGTTACATTTAAAACAGTTGGAAAAATCTGAAAACAAAAATCTGCACAAGAAAAAAAAGCATTTAATAAAAAAACAAAACAATTAAAGTAACAAAAACAATAAAAGTAATAACAAAATAAATTATAGTAAAAAACAAAACCAAGGAAAAACAAAACATTACATAATAACAATATTTTAGTTATATGCTAATATATCAAACTAATAATTTTTCCTTTTTACATTTCAAAATTAATGCAGTAGTATGTGTTAGTAAAGTTTTAGTGTGTTTTTTTTCGTATTCGCCTAATTTTTAAATGGCTGGGTTGTAAGCTAATGTCACTGGACTAGCAAAAGGTGAATCTGATTCCTCAATTAGATCATTATCCATCAATTTAGAAATCTGGGCATCTATTTTTTCTTGATCTGGAACCGAGCACCCATATGGCTTTTTAGATACATATCGAGTCTTTTAGTTTGATTTGGGCTTCACAAGATTTAACTGACCCGACATCAAATTTGTTTTTAGCAAAACATGTTTGATATTCATTAAGTAAATTAAATATTTTCTTCTCCTTATCTTCTGGCAAATAATTCAGGTCTAATTCCAATTTTTCTTTCGGGTCTTCATAAAGTATATTAAACTCTGATTTACAAAATTCATTTTCAACCTTTAATTTTTTTTTCTACATCCCCAGCAAAACTTTTCCTCTTTATCATATGTTTTTTAATGTTGCTGCCTATAGGTATGTTATCACTTACTTTCTCAATGTTTATCAATTTATGATTTATTTTTTGTTTAATTTGTAAATTTTCATCTTGTAGTAATTTGAATTTTTTTAATGCATCTAAACCTAATAATAAATCATAATAAATGTTACTATTTTTGACAACAATCAGATCTAATTTGTCTTCTATCTCACCGATTTTTATATGTAAATTAGCTCGGTTCTGAGAATAATTTACACCAGTTATTGTCTTTAAAACACTTCTATAACTAATTAATTTTGCTTTTAGTAAATTAATGATAATTGCTAAGAGCAAGCAGAGCCATTAGCATATACCGCTTTAACTACTTTACGCTTATCTACTATTACTTTAATTCTTATCAGTGAACATGGTGTAGACTTTTCCGGGCATACTTGTTTTTTGGATTAAGATCATCCTGTCTCCTCTCAAAGTCCAATTTTTCTTTCTCTTTCTCTTCATATTCTTGTTCGATTAAATTAATTTTCCTATGTTGCGATGCCTTGATCTTATTCCAACAGACTTTAGTAGGATGATACCGATTTCTATAACCTAGTGCTTCACATATTGGACATGTTTTTTTCTCGAATTCCGCTGAGTTAACAATTTCCTTTTTATCATTGTTTTTCTTCTTTACCTCCTCTTTCCTTTCATCTAATTTTCTTCTGATAACATATGGATCATCATTTTTTTTTTAACTCTCTTATTAAATCATCTACAGTTTTTATTGTGTCACTGTCTTATCTATCCTCTATGTGAATGTGTAAATGTGATGTGTTCGCTTTGTAATAGAAAAGAAGTAGAAAATACCTTCCATTTCCTCGCCACATGTCCCATTTTATCTGAAATTAGAATAAGGTGTTTCGGAAAGAATTATTTAAACACCGATGAAGTAATAAACTATCTTAATGGACAGAAATGGAAGGCTGTATATAAATATTGTAAAATAGCATGGCCCTACAGATATAAACTTATAAAAGAGTTTAACTGTGTTTAAAAATTGTAATATATATATATATATATATATATATATATATATATATATATATATATATATATATATATATATGTACTTGTTTATTATTATTGTTATTGTTTTGTTGTTTTGAGCCTGATAATGAAATAGTTGAATCAGTGAGTGAGATTATTTTACTGTTATTGTGTAGTGTATCGTATATGAATATAGTTAATGTTATATAAATTATAAAATTGAGCAGGTCGGCTACGGACTAGACGGTCTAAAAGACCATAGTTCTATTAATGTTTTTTTATATGTTATACTTTTTTTGTAATATGCTGAAATAAAAAAATAAACAATAAAAATAAAAAACAGTTATCTATCTATCTTTCTATCTATCTTATCTATCCTCTATGTGTATCTGTAGATTACAAACTATTTGATAAAGTCTAAATTTCTCTGGAATATCTTTGACTGCTTCGAGCAATAAGCGTTCAAGAATTCAGAAAGAAGTTTTGAACGGAACAAGAGCAGCAGAGTAGATCAGAAAACAATTGACCATGAGTATAAAAAAGGAGATTTGGTCTATGTAACGAATGGTAATAGTTTGAAAAGGAGGAAGCTGGACGAAGTCAGAATAGGGCCACTCAAAATTAGAAAACGTATTTCCAAATCTATATATAAAGTGGAGTCTAACAAAAAACGGAAGGAAGCGAATGTGTTCCACTCTAGTAAGTTGGTTCCTTTCTCTTTTTCCCCTGGACAAAAGAGTCTCCGACCAGCGGAGGTGTAAAATCAAGAATTTTATTATTCTTGATTTCATTATCATATTTAAATATTTCACCAAGGGAGGTTATATCTCTGTTATGTTATTTAAATGTATTAATCAAAGGATTGTTAAACTATTCATTATTTTAGGTAGGTTCATTGTAAATTATGTATGTTATCCAATTGATTATTTTATGTCATACAAATTGTAATAATTAAGTCTTAATTTTGCATCGTTTAACTCCTATTTCATTTAGAAGAAGAATTACATATATATATATATCTCATATAATATATACATATACATATACATATTACATATATATATATATATATATATATATATATATATATATATATATATATATATATATATATCTTCCATATAGTGTTATTTCAAAGCTTGTAGGCTAAACATGTCTAATTAAGACACTATTTTGTCCAAAATTGCATGATTATGAGAACAATAAATTCTCGAAACGTCGCATAGATAAAATTGTTTATTCATTGACTGAAACCTAAGAACAACACAAACTTATATATATATATATATATTCATAATTGTATATAGTAATCAATCACGTTCCTTTTGTCTGTAATCTAGACATGTTGTATATTTAAACTGTACGAACCTCTTGTTCTAAAGTACCAAAAAAAAATAATTTTCTATTATATTCAACTATTATTTTGTTTTAGTTAAAATGAGGAAACTAATTAAAACGAACTGAAATAATTCTCTTTCTTATTAAGGAACTTTTGGAATAAGTAACACCATGGATATTCAAAAGGTTGTAGTTTCTTCTTACTTCAAAGGTATTCCTTGTAATTTTAAAAGCTTGGGAATGGGTCAAAACAATTAAAAACAGAGAGTAAAATCTTGAGAAAAAAAGAAATCCTCAAACATTTTATATAAAACATAAGAAGCCAATTAGAGATCTTCTTTGAGACTACCTTGAATAAAATGAAATTGTGAATGTAAGTATTTATTTTAATTCAAAAGATTGATCGCTGATAAAACTAAAGCCATAATCATAGGTTCGAAACATCTCGTTAACTCCCTTCCTTATTATGCCTTACTATACCTTGACGAACTACTTATCCATTTCCATAACAACATTAGAAATCTTGGCGTCATCTTCGAACAAAACATTTCATGAGCTAACCATGTTTCCTATACCATTCGCAATTCAATCGCTACTCTTAAACTCTTTTCAAGATTGCGTGACACACTGCCTTTCAACGTTCGTCGGCTCTTTGTTTCTTCCCCCACTATTACTATGGCTACCTGATATTTTGTGGATTGTCTGGCAGACTTGAGATGAAATTGGTTAATTAGATTTATCTTCGGATTCCCCAGGCGCTCCAGATCCTCACCGACAGTAGTTCCTGGGAGTATTCCTATTTTGCAGTTTCAGTACCCTAAGTCCATTTTACATTCTTGACCCCTGAAACGACAAGAAACTGCCCAACGCTTTCGGTTGCTTCAACACTTACGTGACAGACGCTCTAACCTTCCACTTAACTACAAAAGGCTCATTTATATTACCATCATAAGGCCTATCAGGACGTACGGAGTTGAGCTTTGGGGCTCTACTAAACCATCAAATTCTTCCCGTATTTAATCCCTACAATCCTAAATCCTTCGAAAAATCCTCAATGCGCCTTACTTTGTCACCAACAAACTCATCCATAAAGACCTTAATGTCCCATATGTTGCTGATTTGGCCCGTGCGAGGTTTCATTCCTTCCATGAAAAACTCCACTCCCACATTAACCCACTAGTTTCAATCCTTGCTTCCTCTACCATTCCTGACAATCCTCCGAGGCGTCTGAAAAGAAGATGGCCTCGAGACCTTCTAGTGTAGATTACCTAGTTGAGTGTTGCCAATGGGCATATTCTCTTCATGTCTTTTCATGTATATTATCTATATTATGAGCCAATTTACTTGATGTATTTACTAATAAAGTTGTAAATTTCAATAAATTAATAAATAAAAAAAAATTCTTGACCTACCCATCCCTTGTTCATTGATACATCTGTTTAACCCAAGATCCCAATCCACTAATCTCTATTTTCCCGCTCATCGAACATCATCCTTTAACAAATCCTTATGTTTGGGTGCCACCTCACTTTGGAATTACCTACCTGTATACGGAAGGCATCTTCTTTAACCTCATTTAAAAAATAATTATTTCATCGTCTCCTTAGCAATAAATCTTCCGAATAATTGTATAGAAAAGTAAGAATAATAGTCATATTTAACTCTAAAATGAGGACCACTATTAATATGTAAACAAAAAACTTTTCTTTCTATGATTTTATGATATTAGTGAGAAGTACAATTATAATATCTCTACATGCACAAGTGTTATATATTATATAGACATGTGCGTATGTTCTATTGTCGTTGTTTTTTTTTGGTTCCCCTAGTTTCCCGCTGAGGGATGGGTGGAACAAGGGAGGAGTTTTTCATCTATGATTATATCCAATTATTGGACAATTATCGAAAACATTTTATCAGAAAGATGACAAAATTTTTAAATTCAATTTCTTACATACTGAAGAATTCAGAAAAAAAAAGTTTACAGTTGATCTATAAATTCCATAATATTAGATATTTACATATAGTACGCACTCGATCATTTGACATTGTAAAAACATTACCTTAATGAATGTTGAAAGGATCAAAACACTTACCTGAAAAAAAAGTAAAAGTCAATTATTAAACATCATATGGAAAAGTGAAACCAGATAAATCATAACTACACTAAACATGAGTGAGTCAATTCAATAGATTTTAAGAAGTTAATTTTTTTTTTTTGTTGCACTTTACTAATAGTAATATTCATAGTAATAATCAAGGTGATTGCACTCCCATTTCCCAGGAAAAGGCTTCTGATGGTTTGTCAGACATTTTTTACAGATTTCTGATTAAATTGCTTAGCTACTGAAGAGTGACTACAGAAAACAAAATCAGCTTTATATATATAAAATAGATTCGGAATTATTCAGAACTGTTTTTGTGTACCTTAACTATTTGAGTGCCTTAAAGGAGAAATGGTTACTACCACACCACGCATTAGCTAGAATTACGTTTGCTTTTTCATGTTCAGAGGAAATACTAGTTGAGTCTCAAACCATATATCTGAGTTAACTGTAACTCAGCTACAGTTAACCGTACCGTAACACTAATGTGTAACTTCAATTAAAATAAATAAATAAAACTCAAAAAATGTTATGTACTTAAAGACGATTAGGGATTTTAGATTTTCTTGAGCAGTAATGTACATTACATTCTAATCACAATTACATTCCAAAACATCTAGAAAATATACAATGATAATTTAAATGAATCAAACTATGGTCTTGTTGAATAATTTTGCAACACCAATCCCGTTAAAGATAATAAATGCTTTAAATATTATGGAATATCCGCTCCGTATATAAAATATAAACTGGAACTTTTAAAGAAGCACATAATACCTTCCATTCATCACGAATGAAGGATGAATGGAAGGTATTATGTGCTTTTTTAAAAGTTCCAATTAAGAAAACTTCCAAAAAAATTAAAAAAGAAAAGTAACTAAAAATATAAACGTTTTTTAATACCGAGGTGATGGTCTAGTGCAGTTCTTCCCACTTAGTGGCCGCCGGGGATGTTCAACGGGACCGCCACATTTCATTGGAATATTGTATTAAATTATATTAATAAAAACATTTGTGTTATAGTCGATGCCCCTTGTTATGTCACCAACAAAACTTTCCACCATGACCTGAATATCCCATTTGTCCTTGATCTAATCCCATCCAAATTCTAAATCTTCCATCAAAAGCTTACTCACCTTCCTAATCCCTTGGCACACTCCCTCTAGTTCCAAACATCCCTATATCCCTCCTCGTAGGTTGAAGCGGCAGTGGCCCAGAGATCTCTATGACATAAATATGTCTGGAGTGCCGGCAATGGATGGCTTCTCCACTCATGCCCTGAGTGTATGTGGCTCTAGCGCCCTCACTCAGCCTCCACTGGCTCTCAAGAATAGTGATGCGGCTGAGTTAGAGGCGCTGGGATCTCCTGGCATTGTGCCTCGACATCCACTAGCGGATCTCGGGGTTCGATTCGGTGATCCCAGGGGCAGTTTGTAAATAGGTATGAATGTGATCAAGATTATTATTATTTTCTTTATATATATTATTTATTTTATTTTAGTTATGTATATATATTTCTTCTTTGTTTAGTCTTTATTAATTATTCAATTCTTTTTCGAATTATAGATATATGTACATATGGGATAAATGATTTCTTATAATTGTAATACCAATTGCCCCAGAAGGTGGCAGATTGTATTATCTCTTAATAAAAAAAAAATATATTAAAAAATTTGTAAAACCTTGCCTAGTAACAAGAATCACTAAGACATTTCATAGACGTGTTTTGTATTGATACTGAGGATACTGAGAGAAATTAAAGAAATTATCATACATTTTCGTTGTTAATAGAATTTAAAATCAGCATTTGTCGGTAAAAGTTCAAAAAGCGTTTACTTACCCTCCTTGCCCCCTCCCCCCGTGGCAACGGGGACTCACGGTAGCTGACAAGGGTATTACCTCTGGCCAAGAGATAGGCATACTATCATAAAAGTTTACGACGCCGTCTTAAAGGTATTAGAAGCATCATGGGCAATTTCTTAAAATTAGCATTTACAAAGGCTGGTCCACCGACCCCGGGCACTACCCATATCAGCTCCGCCCCCCTTTGTCATGACTACCATTAGGAGATTGTTTTTGAAAAGAATAGGAGGTAGAGGTCGTGAGGGTGAGAATTGAGAATCGGAAGAGGTCAGTTGAAGTTCATTGAGAGAAGAGTCCTTTTCCAGGGAAAGCCAAGTCAGAGGCCATCCACAAAGAGGGTGAAGTCCGTCAAGTCCGTAAAGTCCGGGTCACAGAACAACTAGGAAGGAGTCGAGCTAGATGATGGGGGAGCTTCACCAGCCAGCCAATTGTTCTTAAGTACCTCTTTTTTGTAATATTGTTCGGAAAAGTTAACAGTAGTAAGTCCCTCGGTATTCTTAGTTCTAGGCGTTGTGTAAATATAATGGATATGTATTATAATTTTAATAATAATGTCATTTATTGAAACCTGTTTAATTTAATCTTCCTCTGCATGCCACCTATTGAGATTGGTAAACACGGCACCCTTGGAAAATAACTCTAATGGTTCCGAAAAATTCAGTTGATAAATACCTGAAATATGCTAATTGATTCTATTTTCAAAGCTACTACTACCTTAGAAAAACAGTAGGTCAAAAACATAGCTGACTCAGTAGCGTCGTGCGCTGATAGTAAATAGGTGAATAGGTAGTAAATATTGTATTTCTGAATGTTATTTATTCACTGAGAACACTGTTACACAGTTTGTGGTCGGATTTAAGGCTTGGCACTAGCTTGCAATATCTTAGGTTATTTTTAAAATTTTATTTCAATCACGATCACTAAATTGATAATTCATTATTTCAATAAGAATCGGTTTTTGTTAGTCTGATTCGCCCTAAAATTACTACAATCGTTTGAAATAGATACTTAATCATTTTAGTAAATATTCAGATGTTTTCTTTTTAAATCACTTTTATTGATTATTTTTGCATTGAAATCTAGAATTCTTTTTGCGTTATGGAAGATGTTTCGTTAAGCATTGGACTGAAATTAAATATTAACTTGTTATATTTTTTCTAAAAGAACTTCAATTTTAAATTCTGGCTCTTCCATGACTTGTGCTTTAGATAAAATTTAATATATAATATATATAATATATAATATAGGAAGGGGTCTGCGAAAAAGTATTGTTGAGAACCATTGTATATATTCTCCAAGTAGCTCTAGGTTTTGAACCAAAAAAGGTATTTATTCTGGTATTTCAGCCGTGGTGCAACCCTGGGGTAGGTAGATCTTATTATGCCTCACCCAGCCTCTTCAAAATGGGTACCCTAAAATTGGAGGGATAATCTAGTGGCTCAGTGTAATCTCTGGCTAATCACCGCCTCTCGCGGCCGTTACCCTATATAACACTAACGACTGAAAAATAATTAAATGATGAGAAGTAAGAAAAAAAAGACAACCAGTTTGTAAAAAGGGTAGAAAACAAAATGGGACAATGATTAAAATTAAGTTTCAAGGATTTGGCAATTATTACTATTGGGTCACTTAAATGAATGAAATTTTATCTACACTCTTCAACTTCTAGTTGGTGCTGCGAATACTACTCGTGTTATTTGAATCAAATGTAAAAATTAACAACTAACTACTCTGGATACAGATACAGATAGATACAATGCAAGCAAACAAATACTGAAAAGAAAAGTTGATACGCGGCTTGATCGGGAGAGCCAGTAGGCGGTCACGTCCCGTGGATCTACTAGCAAACAGAAGGGTGCTTGTGTGCCCCGTGCACAAACTACATTGCCTCCGACCCCACGCTAGATCTGTTACAGATTACATTCCAACTCTATCTCTCCAAACCATCCTCTTTACTATTCTGCTCCACCCTTCCATTCCTAACGAGTTAGGCTTAAACTCCTAAATTTCAATGTTCACGGCTCAGAAAAAAAAAAAAAAATACATTTATTGATTTTTCCCCGTTGATTAGTATTTTTTTTAAAGCATATTTTACAAATTTAGCCAAAACTTCTTCCGAATTATCCAAGCCCCTGTTGTTGTTTTTTTCCATTACTTCACGTCATTCCAAATGATTAATTATGCCTCTAGTAACTTTTTTGGTGAAAAAGTAGCATGGAAGACTTAGTAATCATTGACAAGCACAGTGATCTTTTAAATGTTCAAGTATTCTTAGGGTGATGTCATTTATTTTCAAATTTTTCAAAGAGTGGAACATCAGACTGTGAATTGACTAAAAGCATCAAGATGTGATCAAGCAACAGCTGACACTGTTCAACAGAAAATGACCAATTCTCCTTCATGATAACGCCCTAACTTATTTTTTAATACAGCAAACGAATATCCCCAGACTATCACTCTTTCCGGAGTTTAGACAACGTTTTGTGAGGAAATTGTTTAACAATGGTTAAGACATTAAAAATGCGTTTTCTGTATTTCAATGAACACGTGACCCAAACATTTTAAAAAATGGCATAAAATACTTAGTAAGCCATTGGCAGAACTTTGTAAAAATTTATATTAACACTTCGTTTTCTTCTTCTTTGGCATAACCCTGTAGTGCCTTTGAGCTTAGAGGAGCGTTTAGCCAGGATTGCCAACGTCCCCTGTTGCATGCAAGCTTTCTGGCTTGGCGAATATTTATATTTCGTTTTTTCCGTAAACGGTCGAGGTATTCCAGGTACACCATTCGCGGCCGGCCACGGGGTCTTTTACCATTGGGGATATAGTCTATGGTTTTCGATGACTCTCTATCTCCCTCCATCATGACGACATGTCCAAACAACTTAAGCTGCCGAGTTTCCAGGACATCCTTTCTCGGGGGAAATTCTCAACTCCTCTCTGATCCTTTCATTTCGAATGCAGTCACGTCTGGTTATCCCTGCGACCCTTCGAAGAAACCTCATCTCCGCAGCGTGTCTTTGCTCTGCAGTCTATTAGTTATCACCCAGCTTTCTGCACCATATAGGAGTACGGGAAGGTACACCGCTTTAAATATGTGCAATTACACCTTCCTGCTTGGTTCTCTCTTTCCGATCACTGTATTGCATATGTAGTAGTATATAGCGATAGCCTCGCTTATCCTGTTCACTATTTCTAAATCTACTTTCCCAGATCGATCCATAAAAGTGCCAAGGTAGGTGAAATCTGACACTACTTCCATCACCTATCAATTGCAGCATACCCTAACAGCTTCCTGTATTCTTCCAACCTGTAGGATCTTACTCTTACTTGTACTGATGTTTATGCCCTTCCTGTGCAGCTCTCCGTTCCACTCGTCAACTGCCTGCTGCAATTTTTTACGGAATCTGCAATCAGGACAATATCGCCCGCATACAGCAGAAGCTGTATCCAACTGGAAGCAAATTCCTTCGCCCCAGGAAAGTCCTTTATGTTTGTCTTTTGCAGATTACAGCTATTTCATCCATATATAGTAGCAATGGGCTTAAAGTATCCCCTTGCTTGCCCTCTCTAGCTATGCTAAAATAACCAGATTCCTGTCCATTCAGTCTGACTGTGCCCTTTTGATCTTGGTATATAGACTTTATGGCTTCCACCAGACTTCATGGAACAATCTTTGTTCTTAGTGTTTCCCATATTTCGTTTCTTGGGATTGAGTCAAATGCAGCTTGTTATTAATACATTGAATAAAAAATATGTTTGATTTTATCTAAATCTTTTATTC
Source organism: Piezodorus guildinii (assembly GCA_023052935.1). Lineage (NCBI taxonomy): Eukaryota > Metazoa > Arthropoda > Insecta > Hemiptera > Pentatomidae > Piezodorus > Piezodorus guildinii. The sequence continues at coordinate 111,253,603 of CM041295.1, forward strand.
CCTTTCTGATTCCAAAACGGTTATTTCATGCATTATAACCAAACATATGTAAATACTGCCACATACATAGTTATCATTACTGCTGATTTTCGTATTTGGAACAAAATAAAACACTCCACCCTCCCGACTAAACTCGCTTAAAAGCATGATGCCGTAAAAAGGGTATTTTTAAAATATCGTTTATATCATCATAATAAAGCTACTTAAAAAAAAATACCACAATTTCTGTTTTATTAATCTAAAAATCCAAGGAAGAACTTATTCGGCCGGGACCACACTTAGTGGCCAGGCTTTTTTTTAAATCTTTAGGTACCCACTTCATTGAGTCAAGAAGAGTCTCAGTAGGGTCCCCGTAATCCACTGCTGAAAGGAAATAATAAATAATTATCCCTTCAGAGCAGGGTTCTAGCACTAAAATCAGCAGTCCAGTGCTTTACTCGCTGCGTATATTAGGACTAATGGTATTTTTGAAATATGTTATATGAAATATATCCCTTACCATATGTTTCATATACAGGCGATAGAATGTAAAATATCGCCTAAATAACACATGATAATTAATTGCATAATAATTATAAGCATAATTAAGTTTCGAAAATTGTCTATCAACTATTGGCCAAGAAATATCAGATTCTGGAGTACACTTACCCGTATTTTATATACAGCCAACAGCCAGTGATTAATAGCCAGCACGTCAAGCTGCATTGGGACCTGGAAAGTATAACTGAACAAGCAATTCCGGATAACAAGCCAGATATTTTAATAATGTTAAAGGGAGACAAATATGGTAAGATCATCTAGATAGGGGTACCATCAGATGACAACCTTCACAAGGTAGTTGCAGAAAAGATCGAAAATATCAGGATTTGGGTGATGAATTGAAGCAATAGTACATGCTCGAAAAAGTAATAGTGCTGCCGTTGATCATTTCAACTAATGCCTTGATCCCAGAGATGACTGTTGACTGCGAGTATTGTTACAAAAGTAAGGAACATTAAGGATTAAATTTCACTAGAGTCACCCTTGAGTAAAGTCGGGTAGGTGATAATGACAGCGAAAGCTGAGAAAAAAGATAAATTAATAAAAATAATTATCTAATGGAATGCAAACAAAAAGTTCATCTTAAAGATGGATCTTATCTGGAAACAGAACAATATGAATTATTTTGAAACCATCATCACCGGTTTCTTATCATTTTATGGTGATAAATTATCACCTTTAACGTTTAACAAGCATATTCAAAGATTTTTTTTTTCGTTCAGTTTTAACTACAAGACAAAATTGTTATCATGCTAAATTTTTTGATCATGCTGCTGTATTATCTTTATTGTATATCTGAATTTTATCATGCTGCTAGCAATTGACGCCATGAAAACAGATTAAGATTTTCACGTCGATCTTCTAACGTGGTATTCTTTCTACCCAACCTAAAGTCATGGCCCTATGAATGGAAGTGCCAATGGGTAAACTCCAAATCGTAAAATACTTTTTTGGGAGGATTTTAGTCAAATACATGGTGATGTTTCTATAGCCAAATCCGCGGGGCTCGTAAAATTTGTGCAAGTGAGCTTTTCTTTGCAGTGTTGTAACTAAGGAAGGGGAGGGGTCTGATGGGGATATAGCCCCCCTCTCCCTCGCAGGGATCCGAATCTCTACATAACGATCTCCTCTTTCCACATTCAGGGGAGTATTCCTTTCTTCTTATGATTCCAGTCAGCACTTATACATGGAGGCTGTTACTGCTTAAAAAATCGTGAAAAAATGAGCACATTTTTTTCGGATTTGGCTTCTAAAAAATGATGTACGAGTTTATCTCTTTGGATTTACGTTGAAGAATTCTATAGCGATCTTATACAACTCTAAAACTCACCAAGGTTCTCGAGCTGAGTATAGCATCACTTCAAGAAAAATTATAATAATAATCAAATTCAAGGTTTAAATTAGCACTAGTAGCTAGTAGAGCTCGAACCTCGAATATAACTTCGAACTTTAAAAACTTCCCTGTTACATCCTAAACATGGTCGTGGTCATATAAAAGACTGACTCAGAAAGACTAGTGAGCAGCATCACTAGAACGAACTCCTAATTGTTCCCTATTCCAAAACTTTTTCCTATCCTCAGACTGCATCAAATGCAGTAAAAAAGATCTCTCATTCCTTTCCTATTTACGCATATTTCAACCCCACTCCCAAGGGGTTAAGATAAAATAAATAAAAAAAAAGCAGGGCACTCCGCTCCAAGATGATATCATGATAAAGTTGTATATTATATTATTAAGAATGTTATGTTCATATTACTAAGAATGTTAAAAGAACTAAGAAAGGAAGAGAAAAATAAAACGCCACTGAACATAATAGAAATGCAGGACTGGACTAGTTATTAAGAAAAGCTTCTGAATGAAACCATAAGTTTATTCTCAGAGGATGAAGGAAAACGGTACAGCGGCACATCCTTAAGTGTCACTCGAGAGGAAGTCAATAAGGAGTTGAAAAGGTTTAGGAATAGAAAAGCTCCTGGTCCAGGAGGAGTATGTGCAGGGTTGTTGAAGTATAGCGGAGTTGAGGTGTCTGAAATGCTAGCGAACCTTATTAATAAAATCCTAAAGGGTGGAGACATAACTCAAGAAATGAATTTGGGGTATTTGACACCAATATTTAAGAAAGGTGATAGAAAAAAATGTGAAAATTATAGAGGAATCTGTGTCACAAACCCATTTATGAAACTATTAGGAAGAATTATAAAAGCAAAACTGGAAGAGCAGTACGTTAAATCTGAGGAGCAATGCGGATTCACACCCAAGAAATCCTGTATTGACTATATATTCACTCTGAGACAGCTATTAGAGAAACAAATGGACAAGTCAAAAAGAATAGATTTAATTTTTATTGACTTAGAAAAAGCATATGACAGCCTGCCTTGGAAACTTCTGTGGGAATACCTAAATAAGGCTGGAACAGACCAAGGAATCGTGGACCTTATTAGAGACATTTACTCAAATAATAGGTGCCAGATGAAAATAGGCCAATTATTGTCCAGGGATTATTGTCAAGGATATTTTGCATGTCTTCCGCACTATTCAAAATATATCTTGACGAATGCTTAAAAGGATGGATGCAGAAATGTGGGAAAATAGGCGTCGAGTTAGGAAAAAAAAGACCTATGCCATTTATTATTTGCTGATGATCAGGTACTAATTGCACAAGATGAAGAGGACATAAGTTACCTATTCAGAAAAATAATAGACCATTATGAGCTAGGAGGACTCAAAATAAATTATGAAGAATCCAAATATATGTGCACGGAGAAGGAGGAAAGTACCGACCCAACATTGTGCAATCTATGCAAAGTGGAACAGTTTTGTTATTTGGGTTCCATAATTGAATGTAATGGCCGAGCAGAGGCAGAAATCCAAAGAAGGATCACATGCGGAATAAAAAACAGTTGGAATGCTCAACTCATTACTTTGGAGCAGCAATATAATTATAAAAACGAAGACGCTCATATATAAAGCTTTGGTAGAGAGCATAATGTTGTATGGTTCGGAGAAATTACCCCTCAGCATAACCCAGGGAAAAAAAATTCTTTCTGTTGAAATGGATTTTTGGAGAAGAGCAGCAAGGATATCGAAAATCGAAAGGGTGAAAAATGTCGCTATAAGAGAAGCACTTGAAATAAAGCACAACATTCTTGAGGTAATGGAAGAAAGAAGTGTGTAACGAAACGAATAGGAGACAAGCGCTTACCTAAAATAATTATGGATTGGGAGGCAGATGGTAGAAGGAGATGAAGACCCCTAGTTAGATGGAGGGATAGAGTTTTGGAGAGGACCGGCAGAGATGAAACGACCTGTTGGTTGAGGAAACCTTCAAATTGAAGAAATTCCTGACGAAAAAAAAAAAAAGAATGTTATGTTCCTATTTTGATTATTAATAAATTAACAACAGAACGTTCTGTGAGAATTAGTTCTTTGAACGCTGCGGGCCTAATTAAGAGTGCTTCAAAAATTTTCCCGTTCGAGATTCATTCCCTTAATATCATCAGTTGTATAGGTGGTGAAGGTGAAAAAAAAATCCCTACGAATCTATTCCTCGAGCGGCGATCAAGAAAAAATTACAAAAATGTTTAAACTTCCAGAGCGGAATGGATTTTATTTTTTGGAAAGGAAACAGTCCACGTCTAGCAGCCGTAGGGTACAGTTCAGTGGTCTAATCAGTCTCTCCTTTAGTCAGTGATTTTATTACAGTCATTCTTGTTTCTTTCGAAAAATCTTTTATTTTGTGTTTCTCATTTGTTTGTTACTCAAATTGTTCACCAATCAAACAAATACAAACAAGAGTGCCCCGGTCGGGGGCCAAGCACGAACTATGGCCGAACAGACAGCCAGCACGTCAACAAAACGTAAAAGAGGTGAGTTCAACATTGAAACCTCCAATAGTTATGATATACTTTCCGATTTAGATGAAGAAGATACCGAAATCTTAAAAAACATAATAAGTCAAAAACAGAGCAAAAGTCAATATCCCCCCATAATAGTAAATTCATCTTACAACAACATCAGTGGTGCTATTAACAATTTAAAATTAAAAGTGAAAGACTTAAATATAAAATATAATATGAACAAAACCACAATCTATGTTCAAAATAGTGAAGACTTTGAACTTGTAAAAAATTTCTTAAAAGATCTCAATCTCGGCTTTCACACGTTCACTCCAAAAAGTGAAACGAAACCTAAAATTATTTTAAAAGGTATGCCTCCTCAGTTCCCCATTGAAGAAATTTCGACTGACCTACAAAATCAAGGTTTAGCCATTCATAAAATCTACCAAATGGAGAAAAAATCTGCCAACGGTCTATAAAGCTTCCGATATTAATAGTAATTTTAGACAATAAAGAACAGCTAGCCAAATTAAATAACATTCGCTATAGTTGTAACATTGTAATAAAATGGGAAAAATATAGATCCAACAAAACTTTAACTCAATGTTACAAGTGTCAAGAATTTAACCACGTGGCACGTAATTGCTTTAAAAATCCAAAATGTCTGAAATGTGCCGAAGACCATCTTTCAAAGGACTGCCCAAATACATTAATCGACGGATTCAAACCCAAATGTTGTAATTGCTCCGATGAACATTTTTCAAATTCCACGGAATGTACGAAATATCAAAGAAATCTCGAATTACAGTTAAGCAAAAAAAATCCAGCACTTCGAGCTATCCCACGAAAAACATTTAAACAAACCGACCAAGAATTTCCAGTTCTACCAACCCCGAAATCTCCGTGGCCTCAAAACACATTCTCTCCGAAAACCGCCAACAACACCTCTAACGAACCTACCATGTCTGATTGTTTTAAAGAGATAAAAAATATATTCAATTTATTTAATGTAAGTAAATTAATTACAAACTTTAAAAAAATTTTATTACAACTAAAAAGCGCCGAAGATGGCATGTCAAAAATCTTTATTCTCGTAGAAGGATTACTTTCTATGTTGGATTAATGGTCATTCTATTATGCAAAAATATTCGTAATATTTATTTGTTCAAATCTCTTATGAGTGTTAGCGATGTAAAGTTGTTTATACACAGTGTCTTGCTAAATTCCTATTGTATAAGCTGCTGTACGAACAACTTTAGCCTTAGCTTCAATTTCACAATAATAATTATCAGCGATCTTTATATCCCGTACTCTTTTACAACATACTTTCTTGTTTACATTACAATAGGGGCTACAACTCATTCGGAAAATTCTAATGACTAGTGCCAATAGTAAAATTAAACTTATGATGTGGAACGCACAAACTATTCGCGGAAACGATGTAGAATTTAAATTATTTTTAAATCATAATCAACCCCATTTAGTCTCTGTTTGTGAAACACGTCTTTCTGAAACTGATCGTTTCTCTCTTCCGGGATATGTCATTTACAGACGTGACCGTAGTAGAGCTGGAGGGGGGGTCATGCTTTTAGTGCGGTCCGATATTCAGCATCATTTTATACACGTTCCTGACTTAATGTTTACCGAAGCCGTCGCTATTAATACAATTATTAACAACAAGTCAACCACTGTAATATCTGTATATATCCCACCAAATAAAATAAATATCCCAGATATTAGTAAACTATTTAATTTAAATAAACAAGTTATCATTTTTGGCGATCTAAACGCCAAACACACACAGTGGAACTGTAACAGAACAAATAAAAACGGTAAATTAATTCTAAATTTTATCGTAAAAAACCATATTCAATTACACAGTCCGTCTGAACCAACCCATATACCGACTCAACGTAATTACAAACCTAGCATCATCGATTTGGCTCTTACAAAAAATATTTACAACTTATCACCTCTTATTGCTTTACCATGTTTAAATTCGGACCACAATCCCGTGATTTTTCGTATACAATCTCCTTTACCAAAAATTTCCAAAATACTCAAATTTTCGCTCAAAGACGCTGACTGGCCAAAGTTCAGGAAAGAGCTAGATTCCCGAATCAATATAAACCCAACCATAAATAATTCGAAAGAAATCGATACCACACTAATCGCTTTTTATGAACATATAAAATTATCCATGTCCTTATCCATTCCACAACAATATTACCACCCGTATTGTCATAATAATTTACCATATCGACTCAGAGCATTAATATATTTAAAAAATAGATTAAAAAGATATTTCCAGCGTAACAAAATTCCAAAAACCAAATTAGTCTATAATAAACTAAACAGTTACATTAAAAAACGTCTCCATGACTGGAAAAACGAAAACTGGGCCACGGTTTTGAAATCTTGTCAGCCAGGGGACAATAACATGTGGAAAATTCACAAAAATTTAACTAAGCAGTCCCCGAAAATTCCACCTTTAAAAAATAACGACGGCTACGCATATCTGGACAGGGAAAAAGCTCAGCTATTAGTCAAGCATTTCCATACAACTCATTCAATCACCTCTCTCCTTGGTTCAAATCACCACAACCGTAAAATTCTAAAATCCGTCCGCGATTATTTAAAATCACCTTTTATTGTTAATTTCTCTTCCATCTCTCCGAAAGAAATCGCAAATATCATTAAAGAATTGAAACCAAAAAAAGCCCCAGGTGATGACAGCATCCCCTCCTTAGTTATTAAAAATCTAAGCCGAAAATCGATTTATTTTTTAACTAAAGTATTTAATTGCACATTGAGATATAGCTACTTTCCTATCATCTGGAAAACTTCCAAAACTATAGTAATAAAAAAACCGAATAAAGACCATAGTAATGTTTCGAACTACAGACCTATAAGTCTACTAAATATACTTTCTAAAATTCTGGAGAAACTAATTCTCAAAAGAATTAACAAGCACATTAGAGTAAAGAACCTTCTAATAGATGAACAATTTGGTTTTAGAAATCACCACTGCACTATTGACCAATTAGCACGACTTACTGACTTCATCACAAAAGCCTTTAACGAACGCAAACATACCGGCATGCTCCTTCTAGACCTCGAAAAAGCATTTGATACCATTTGGCACTCCGGGCTCATATACAAATTAATCTCATTCAACTTCCCACCATACCTGATTCACATCATACACTCCTATTTAACAAATAGACAGTTTTATGTTCAAGTTGGCACATCTACTTCCGACATCCTCCCCATCTCAGCGGGTCTTCCTCAAGGCTCTTGCCTATCTCCAATCCTATTTAATTTATTCATTTCTGACTTACCAGCCCATCCATTTGTGACGAGGTCATTATACGCTGATGATACAGCATTGTATACCTCATCATATCGCATTGATACAATAGTGAATCGCCTTCAACAATATTTTAAAAAAATTCACAAATATTGCATAAAATGGAAATTGAAAATTAATCCCACCAAATCCGAAGCAATTCTTTTCACTAAACGTCGCCCACAAATCAACCACCAAATCAAGATAAATTCAGCTCTCATCCCTTGGTCAAAATCCGTACAGTACCTAGGCATAACATTAGACAAATCTCTTACATTCACAGACCATATCAATAGAAAAATCGATAAAGCCAAAAAATTAATATTTAAAATGTTCCCATACTTCAACAAAAAATCCCATTTGAGCTCTCATAACAAATTAATAATATACAAATCAGTTATTCGCCCGTTAATCACATACGCCTCGCCAGTCTGGAGCTCAACCTGCTTGACTAACTACCAAAAACTTGAAAGAATTCAAAATCTCTCAATGCGGATAATTAACAACTACCCCCGCTACACTAAAATATCATCTATGCTCCAGGACTTACAGCTTCCAACAATTAAACATTTTGTCCATACTCAAACAGCTTCTTACTTCAGTAAAACACCAGTCTCCAAAAATCCTTTAATAAAGGAAATCGGTAACTATAATAAAGCATCTCTAAAACGCTACACACATAAAAGAACTAAACATGTGTTGCTAACTTAAACTAGTTTATCTTAATTTCTAATTTTATATTATCAATTGTGTTATCTGTTTTTTTTTTTGTTTTTTTTATAGGTAGGTTTTTTATTTAGTTTTTCCTACTACCATAGTTAATATCAATTTAATTTTACCACTAATTATAGATTAGATAATTAGATTATAACTACCAAATGAACCAAACATTTGATGATTGTAAGGATGTCTCATCCGAAATCATTTATAAATTTTTTGTCAATATGTAAAAATGTAAATAAAGTTTATTTTCTTTCTTCTTCTTTTGGAAAGCGGAGCTGCGAGTCGTGAGCCATTGATTTAGCCCGAGAGAGCAATTATGAAGGGCTGCTAATTGGAAGGGCAAACGCACTCTAACACCAAATTTGATGAGCATCGACCCAATCCCGCCTCCTTAGGACCACATCTATGTCTCAATTTAAATTCTATTCCGTCGTTTGAGTGCCAACGCGAATCATACATACGTGGCTTCATTTTCTAAATTCATATCTTCCTCTTCGAGTCAACACTTGTATTTGTGCATATCACACCGCGATTCTCGATTATAAGTTTTATGGTATATATCACCTACTCCCTATAATGTTTGTGTGTAGTGGATACCAGTAATTTACAGATTGCGTGCTTGAAAAAGTATCTCTCTAGTATAATCTTTGTTTCTCGGATTAGAGAACCTTTGACGAGGTAGACTAGCGTGCTAGCCACATAGCCACGGGTTCCCCTTTCTAGATGTATATGGCTAATTGAGATGTTAATTTCCAAAAGACACAAAGGAGTAAGTTTTGAAATCTTTTTTTCATCCGATTTCATGTAAATATAGTCACGTACTTTAAAAACGATATTTAGAATTGCATTTATTTCCAAAATATACTAACTAAACATTTTATTTCGTTCCATTACGTAAAAATGAGGATATAAATATAGTAAAAAGAAAATTTAAGATTTTAAGAGAACAAAATCAAATAAATTGGCTATGAGAGTAATAACATCTATATAAAAATAAATGATCCTAAGTAGGTTTTCAAAGCATGATAAAAGTTACTCGGATTAGACTACATCATGTAAAATGAGGTTTGTATACGAAAAAGAAACTGCAAAACAATTCTCCATTTTATAGCAGCCGTCCCATATAATCTTAATTTCGGAAGCTATGTTTTTCAAAAAAAAAAAAAAAAAAAAAAATATATATATATATATTTATATATAGAAATATAGATATATTTATGGGGAGCGGCGTGGTCTAGTATAGAGCCTAGTCTACTGTGCTCCGGGTCCTGGTTAGAATCCCGGTTATGACAGAATATTATTTATTCTGTGTTATTTCAGCCGGGGGACGACCCTAGGTAAGAAGACCCTCCTGGGGCAGACCCAGACTCTATAAAGTGGGTAACAAAAAATAGGGTAAAACCTGGCGGCTGAGCGTGATCTCGGCCGAATCACCTCATTACTCGGCCGTTTGCCTAGAAACAGTACGAATCTCTATATATACTGAGTCCAAGACATGGGTTGTAGAGGTACAGGTTCTTTTTTTTTTTTTTTTTTTTTTTTCAATTTATATATATTTTTATTTAACAATGTTTCTTAAATTTATTTATTTCTCGATATTTACAACTGTATTGATTAATACATCTAGTAAGTAAGCTGTGGGATAAAATACATGAAAAATCCATGAGGATAAACTGCCAATTAGCAGCACTCAAGTAGCTAATCTAATCTCAAAGGTTTGAGAACATTGCCTTTTCAGACGCTTCGGAACCACTGTGCGTGTGGAGTGAGGAGCTGGGTGGCACCTGACCATTATTGGTGGAAGCTCTGTAGTGCACAGGCAGGCTCAGAATCCAGTTGTAGCCACGGTTTGGCTAAATGCAACAAAATAAACAGCTATATATGTAGTGGACATCGGGATGACGATCAGAGAATTCAATTCTAACAGTGTCCATGTCTCAAAGTATTTATTAAAATTTTAACCAAATAAATTATATTATTATTATTTTTATTGCACATTTTCTTGGTTTTACCAGAATATTTACCTACCCGGATAAAAATCAAGGGCTAGGCAAAAAATACTACACTATATTTAAAAATTTTCTGATGATACTGGCTGTACCGAGGAGAACTGCTTTCTGTCCTTCTTCCAGAACCTTTTCGGGCAGTTTTAAGTTTTTAGTTGCTAAAATGGTGTCATCTGGAATGAGACCGTTGCATGAGATAATTATCGGACACACCTTGATTTGTTCCAGCTTATAGACTTGACGTAGTTCCTGGCACAAATCTTGATATTTTCGTATTTTCTCAGCAATAGTTTTGTCGATATTGTCATCATTCGGGAACAGCAATATCGATGACATAGCCGCATTTTCATTTGATCCATAACCACTATGTCCGGCTATTATTATTATTATATTATTTAATTATTTACATCTTACTGACTGGTTCTCAATTATTTTTCTTATTTCAAACAGCAGAGACGTCCTTGTCCTATCAAGGATAATAATGGAAAGATTAAATAAAATGTATGTAAATTACGAGGAGAAAACAATACGAGGGTTGGCTAAGTTGAAAGGTAAAGAGTTGAAAATTGTTTTGAAGAGCAGAAAACCTGCATGAAAAGTTGCTATGAGTTTTCCCTAATGCCTGAAAAAGTCGTTAAAGAGAAAATGGAAAAACTGACTATTCCCACTACTCCAGGGTTATTAACTTTCTTTGCTAAAGTTTTCTACAACTTCTATTTTACTTGAAGAATGCTCAGCGACCAGAAGGAAACTACATTCTAACTTAAAAGGCCTTTTACAATGACTTTTATTTCTTTTTAATTTACTAATTATATTCCTGTCTTGAACAGAAAAGATATTACACAACGTTTATCACGGGTTATGAAGCAACTTTAAAAATGTGAAAATTAAAAAAAAATCTGGTTTCAGTTAACTCGCTTCATGAAATCTATTTAAAAATTTTAAAATTAATTAGTTTTAGAGGAGTCGAATAAAACTGATTATATTGAGTTTAGATGGAAAAATTCATTATAGAAATTATAAATTCATCAAAAATATGACTTTATATAATTATAAAAATATGATACTGAGACCTACCCTCACATCTATCCGTAGAAATCTATACGCCGATGACACTGCTTTTACATACATCTTCATATATTATGATACAATAGTTAATAGACTACAGGCACTCCTTGGAAAATCCATCAGTTATTTTTCAAAGTGGAGATTAAATGCTATGTCCAGAAAAACAGTCAATTGTTTTCACGAAAAGAAGACCTTCAATGACTAAAGACATAGTTATGAAGGAAAACGCAACCCCTTTGAGCTCAGTATATAAACTATTTAGGACTAGAAATGGACAAATCCTTGACTTTTACAAAGCACATACAAAACAAATTCAATAGAGCCTAAAACATTATAAACCCAAATGACTCTATATTTCAACAGGCATTTAAAACATTCATCAAAAAACAAATGAATATTATACAAAACTGTCATCCGTCCTATATTGACCTATTCTGTCTCAGTCTTAAGTTACACTTGTGATTCCAATTACCGTAAAACGGAGGTTGTTCGAAACATATGTTGAGGATTATAATTATTATGCTCGATACACACGAATTTCCACTATGTTATCTGAGCTACAAAGTCCATCTCTCAAAAAATAACATACTCGTTTTATATACGAAAATCTTGTATTTTTCTTCCCACAGAGACTGTTTTTATTGGACATGAACGTATGAAATTTCGTAATAAAATTATTTTAAAAGTTGTATCCAAATAAAGTTTTCTATGCAAGTTCACTACAAACAATAATTCTGAAACTTTATCATAAAATTTTCTCACAGACAAAACATAAAAATAAATCTTTTTTGCTTTGGATTACAATTTTTAATATTTTGTAAATATATGTATTACTTTTAAAGTACAAAAACAACATTAGAAATATGAAATCAATGTTATATATTGATGCAAAACAGTATAAATATATGTATAAGAATTATAGCGATATAATGTATAATATTGTTACTCAATATAAAAATATTTAAATCCAACAATAATCATTCAATATAACAAGTGATACATTTTCCTAACCATTAATTTGTTTTATTTATATATATGATCGTAACGAATAAGAAGCAAAGTACAAAATGGACGCTCCACGCTAACATGTGTGGGTGGAGAGGCATTATATATATATATATATATATATATATATATATATATATATATATATATATGCCAATTTTGTAGAGATAAGGGGATTTTTTTCAGTCATTTCCTACGATAATATTTTTTATGATTCCTAATAATGACAAAAAAAATTGTTGTTAAACTGACTGTTTAATTTTAATTGCTTGAAACGTTTGGAGTTGTAGACCATATTTCCTCAGCTCTTGAATGCAAAGAGTATTGTTCTGGTGCGTTTCTGGACATTGCGCAAGCTTTTGACCGGGTATGGCACACTGGATTACTCTTCAAGCTGAAAACCCATTTACCCCAGTCCCTATACCTCATTCTCCGATCCTATCTCTCGAACCGTTCCTTCCGAGTTCGCTGTGGTGAAGAATTTTCTAACCTATATCCCGTTGAGGCCGGTGTTCCTCAAGGCAGCGTCTTGGGACCCATCCTCTACATCCTTTACACTGCTGATATTCCTACACATCCTGATACCTTTCTGGCAACTTTTGCAGACGACACCGCCATCCTATCATCCAGTTCCAATCCTGAAACAGCATCCTTAAACCTTCAGAGACACCTTTTCCTTATCGAACACTGGTGTAATAACTGGCGTGTAAAGGTGAACGAAGCCAAATGTAAACACATAACCTTTACTCTTAGACGAAAATCCTGTCCGCCAGTTTATTTCAACTCATTACCGATTCCTCTCTCAGATACAGTCCGGTATCTTGGCTTACTGTTAGACAAAAGATTGACTTGGAACCCACATACAAGACTTAAAAGACAAGAACTCAACCGACGATTCGGACGGTTATACCGACTACTCAACAGAAAATCTGAACTTACAGTTGACAACAAATTATTAATCTACAAGACAATACTGAAGCCCATCTGGACCTACGGACTTGAACTGTGGGGGACAGCTAAACGTTCTAACATCAAACGCATTCAATCCTTTCAATCCAAAGTCCTCCGTACAATAGTAAATGCTCCTTATTATGTCTCCAATTATACCTTGCACCACGACCTTAATGTTCCATTTATTTCAGACCTAATTCCATCCAAATTTTCCAAATTCCACCAGAACCTCATTCATCATCCTAATCCTTTAGCTCAATCCCTATCCAGTTCCACTCATCCATACAACCCACCTAGAAGGTTGAAACGGCAGTGGCCCCGCGACCTTTTGTAAATATATTGGAGTTCTAGCACTGGCTAGATTCTCCACTCAATGTGATGTATGTATGAGTGTGTGTATGTGTATATAGGTATAAGTGAATTATTGACTTTTGTATTGATTCATTATTGTGTATATATTTTATTGTAATTTTATGTTGTGTGAATATTGTATGAATGTAGTATGTTTGAGGAGAGTTCTGCGCATGCGCATGAGTATAGCGGTCATCTTTCAAATCGGCTCTTGGATTTCTTGCTTTTTCAGTTGGATATCACTTCAGAAAAGTCTTGAAAACATCACCAGGCTTCAGGATAACAACAACAGTAAATATTGGAGCAAACAACGGTAAGTTGGGTTACAATTTACACTGTAAAGTGAATGCTGAGTCACCTCTTCATATCAGCTGATTGCCAATAGCTAGGCAAGGCTGGTCTTGCTTAACTTTTCTAAGTTATTTTTTTTTCCCCACATCTGGTTATTATTTAATTATTTTCCTTACATGAAATGCGATATTATCATCAAGTAATGTCCTCCAAAGCTTCAACTAAAAGACCTAGATCTAGTGGTTCAATCCCGTCTCCTACGAAACAAAGACCTCGCCGTGATACTAATAAAAGATTACAAGCAACCCCTTCAGGTACTAATTCAGAATCTGAACCACAACCTGGCACATCGTCACAAGGGATGACTGACGAATCACCGTTTTTCACCCCAAATCCTTTTCAGATTTTACATAATGAAAAAGAAAACATGGAATCTACTCCTATACCCAGTGAAGCACGGCCTCCTCCAATATTTGTCAAAAATATTAGAAATTTCCAGTTGTTGTGTGCGCAATTGAACAAAATTACCGAATCTACCAGCTACTACTGTATGAGTAGAACCAATGATACCAAAATATCTCCTACTACTGCCGAGACATATAGAAAAATAGTGAAATACCTAACTGAAACCAAAGCAGATTTCCATACCTACCAGCTACGCCAAGAGAGAGCTTTAAGGGTTGTAATCAGAAACTTACACCCCTCGACACCAGTTGAAGATATTAAAGAAGAACTAACGGAGATGGGCTATAAAGTGCGGCAAGTCACTAACGTCCTAAAGGATAAAATTCCTCTACCTCTCTTTTTTGTGGATTTGGAACCAGCTGAAGGAGTTGAAAAAATCTATGACCTCAATAGATTGTACTATTCCAGTGTAAGAGTTGAAAAACCTTACACAAAGAGAGAGATAATTCAGTGCCATAATTGTCAAGCATATGGTCATACTAAAACTTATTGTCATCACATACCACGCTGCGTGAAATGCGGAGAACAGCACCGGTCTGTGGAATGTACGAAACCAAAATCAACACCCGCTGTATGTGCTCACTGCCTCAAGGACCACCCGGCCAACTATAAAGGATGCCAAATCTATAAGGAACTCAGGACCAGGTTTCAAAAACCTCAAGTACTGGATGAAACAACAAGACATGCAAGCACCAGAAGAGAACCCTCTAAACTTATTGATGCCAATGTATCATTTGCCCACCTACTTGGAGGTGGGAATCAAAGTACCGAAGCCGTGGCCCTGCCGGAACTAATAAATATACCTCAATCCATTCCACATATACCTCTTTCTCAAAATGTAACCAATCCTAAGAATCCTAATCCACCACAAATCTCTCATATTCCTCCTCCTTCAAACGCCACAGACCTTACCAGTTTGATGACATCCTTTATCTCCGAAATGAAATCCCTTGTAATGCCTCTAATATCACTCCTTACAAACCTTGTATCAAATCTCATTCCTGCCTTACAAAAACCATAAATGACCTCACCTAATTCCTTATCCATTCTCCTTTGGAATGCGAATGGTGTTAGAACTCACACTGACGA
Organism: Piezodorus guildinii; assembly: GCA_023052935.1. Taxonomy (NCBI): domain Eukaryota; kingdom Metazoa; phylum Arthropoda; class Insecta; order Hemiptera; family Pentatomidae; genus Piezodorus; species Piezodorus guildinii. The sequence continues at coordinate 111,269,278 of CM041295.1, forward strand.
ACTTACAGCCGTACTGCAAGACAAAAACATTGATGTTGCACTCATTACTGAAACTAGACTAACCACTAAACAGTACTTCAAAATACCAGAATACATAATATACCGGACAGACCATCCAGACGGCAAAGCCCATGCCGGTACTGCTGTCATTGTCCGCCGATCCGTTATCCATCACTTACACCCACTTCCCGCCCACGATTACCTACAAGCAACTTCCATTGTAATCAAAACCTTTTCCTTTCCGCTTATCATCGCATCAGCATACTGCCCTCCTAAACATCCTATTTCCTCTGCCCAATTTGGATCCTTCCTCAACTCCTTGGGAAATCACTTCATTTTGGGTGCCGACTTAAACGCTAAGAATCAACAGTGGGGTTCTAGAACCACCAATTCTCGTGGACGGACGTTGCAGTCTGCACTCAACTCCCGACGCTTTCATCTCCTACCTCCCGATTCTCCTACCTACTGGCCGACAGATCCTAACCGTAATCCTGACATCCTCGACTTCTTCATCCACTGCGGATTAGGCTCCCTGAACTATTCCGTAACTCGCCTTGATGAACTATCCTCTGATCATAGTCCATTAATCCTAAATGTATCCATAACTCCTATTCCGAAACCTTTCCCACCGTCATTCATTAGAGGCCCTGTCAACTGGAACCTCTTCCGCGAAATCCTTACCAATGATATTGACCTCAGAGTACCTCTCAAAACCCAAACTGACCTAGATGATGCCGTATTTTCCTTTACAACCACAATTCAACAAGCTGCCTGGACTGCCTCCTCTCCCAAACAATCCCAAAGAATTCCTAACAAAAGCCATTTACCACAACACCTGAAGGACCTCATCAACACCAAACGCCGAGCCAGATCATTATGGCAACGCACCCGCCACCCAGAAGATCGCCGCTCTTACAACTTTCTTTGTAGAAAATTAAAGCGAGAGTTGGCGATATTCCGTTCCCAATCCTACAATTCCTACCTCTCCTCTCTCTCGACTCGTGACAATTCCCTATGGAGTGTCACGAAGAGAATTCTAAAATCCCACACCATTTCCCACCCTCTTCGGCGCTGTGATAGTTCCTGGGCTGCTTCCGACAAGGATAAAGCCGAGGAATTCGCGCAGCACCTTTCCAAAGTTTTCACTCCTCATCCTGAGCTCAATCCAACCCATACTGCAACAGTTGAAGAGTTCCTTATGTCACCAATACCACTATCCTTACCACCTAAAGCAGTTTATCCATCTGAGGTTAAATATCTTCTTAAAAAGCTTCCTCTCCGTAAATCCCCAGGATACGACCTCCTTACTCCTCAGATCTTAAGACAACTTCCTCCCAAAGCCATTACATTTCTTGCATATCTCTATAACTGTATCCTACGCACTACCTATTTCCCTCTCATATGGAAACATTCAACTATCATCCTTTTCCTAAAACCAGGCAAACCTTCCCACAGCACTTCATCTTACAGACCTATTAGCCTGCTCCCGATCCTCTCCAAAATCTTCGAAAAACTCTTATTAAAACGAATCCTAGCCAAATTTCACAATTTTCCTTCACATCAGTTTGGATTTCGTCCTCAACATTCCACGGTTCACCAAGGACTCCGAGTTGTAGACCACATTTCCTCCGCCCTTGAGTGCAAGGAGTATTGTTCGGGTGCCTTTCTGGACATAGCTCAAGCTTTTGACCGGGTGTGGCACCCGGGACTGCTCTTTAAGCTCAAAACCCATTTACCTCAATCCTTATACCTAATACTCCGATCCTATTTATCAAACCGCTCCTTCCGAGTTCGCAGTGGTTCCGAATTTTCCAAACATTATACTGTTGAGGCCGGTGTTCCTCAAGGCAGCGTCTTAGGACCCGTCCTCTACATCCTCTACACCGCCGATATTCCTACCGATCCCGATACCTTTCTGGCAACATTTGCTGATGATACCGCCATTTTGTCATCCAATTCCGATCCTGAAGTAGCATCGCTAAATCTCCAAAAGCATCTTTCCCTTGTCGAAGACTGGTGCAATGCTTGGCGCATTAAGGTGAACGAAAGCAAATGCACTCACGTCACATTCACCCTTCGACGCAAATCCTGTCCAACGGTTAATTTCAATTCCATACCGCTTCCTTCCTCAGACACAGTCCGGTATCTCGGCTTTTTACTAGACAAAAGACTGACGTGGAACCCACATACAAGACTCAAAAGAAAAGAACTCAACCGCAGATTCGGCCAGTTATACAGACTACTAAACAGAAAATCTCATCTTACTCTTGACAACAAATTACTAATATACAAGACAGTACTGAAACCTATATGGACCTACGGACTTGAACTGTGGGGGACAGCTAAACTTTCTAACATCAAACGCATCCAATCCTTCCAATCCAAAGTCCTCCGAACAATAGTAAATGCTCCTTATTACGTTACCAACTGTACCCTACACCATGACCTTAATATTCCGTTTGTTTTAGACCTGGTACCATCCAAATTTTCCAAATTTCATCAGAACCTTAGTCATCATCCTAACCCTCTAGCGCAATCCCTATCCAGCACCACCCATCCCTACAATCCTCCTCGAAGATTGAAACGGCAGTGGCCACGGGACCTATTGTAAACATTTAAATTGGAGTTCTGACAATGGTCAGATCCTCCACTCATATATTGTATATTGTTATGATTGTGTGTAAGATGTTTATTTATTTGCCAACTTTTTATTTATTTCAATAATAGGTTTTTGTTTCGATTTGTTTTGTTTTTTATTTATTATTATTAATTTATTGTATATATATGAATTTATTTATGTTCTATTTTATGTAATTTGACCATTATTATTATTTTCTGTATATATAGTATGAATGTGGTCTCTTATCAATATTATTATTGTTCATTTTGTAACAAATTGTAATATATCTCAATAAAGAAATATAAAAAAAAAAAAAAAAAAAAAAAAAAAAAAAAGTATGTTTGATGTCATTCAGCACTACTATTAATGTCCAAATTGGGACAGATTGTAAAATTTTCTCAATAAAAATTGTTATTGTTCAAATTAAATATAAATAGTTTTATTTCAATAATATACTAGATTAGGGTTTTTTTTGTTGATGTAAATATATTTTGTATTTGTGAATTTGTTTTTTAATTATTTTATTTTCTCCTTTTATTAAATATACATAGTTTTATTTCTTTATTATACGGGTAATCTAATAATTTTCTCAATAAAAATTGTTATTACTGAAACGTTTGAGTGGACCTTGAAGTTTTTGAAGAAAAACTTTTATCATAAAATTTTTAGAAAACTTTAATTGAACGAACTTTTCCTTAATAAGTTTGTTGAATACTTTTAAAAGGAAACCTTTTTAAAAAATGTAATTACTTTTTCGACCCCTGGTATAAACATAACATAAAATCGTACGAGACTTAAATATAATAATTGATGTAGGTATTTGACATTGTCCCTTTCTTTCTTTCCTTTCCTTTTGGCGGTGCGACAAGACGTGTAGGTCCTGGGCCTCACGGTGCAGTATCCTGGGAGATTACACTCACGTTTCTCGATGCATTTAGTGTAGGGTCATCACTCCCTACGCCTAATTTTGTGAGTGGCCACCATTTGGCTGATGGGTCTCACATACCTGGGGGGAGGCTGTGAGCGAATCTCTATTTCATTACATCCTCATAAAAGCCCCGCCAGGACTGGGATTCGATCTCACTACCTTTAGCATGAGAGAATAAAGAGCTAGCCACTCAGCCACAGGATCCCCATTGATACTGCAACTTCTTAATGAATTTACCCCACGTGCCTTATAAAATCATTGATTTTTCCACATGTTTATCCTATTCTACAGAATGACATAAACGATGCTTATTGTGCTAAACGTGTAATTTGATGTGTTTTTATAGTATATATGTTTCATTTCTTAAAAAAAAAGGGATTTCAAATGACATATTTTTTAAATAATTTTAATTGTCTACTTTATTTTGTTATTTTATACGTTTATTTATTTTTATTTTATTTTATGTAATTTGACTTTCCTTTTCTTTACATTGTAAATATTGTATGAATGAGATCCTGTAGCACTATTATTATTGTCTATTATGACGAATTGTAATATATACGAAAAAAAAAAAAAAAAAAAAAAATTTAACTATACGAGCTTGAATGATGTCGATTTTAAATGGTTTACTTTCGATGTTTTTAGTCCTAAAAACAATTTAAGGAATCAGATGATCAGACAAAAGAATGAAAAAATAAATGTTTATTCAGGTTAATTATTTTCTCATTTCTTTGGTAAAAAAATAAAATAAAATAACACACCAACATTAAATGCCATTTTTTTCCCGCTTACTTACACTTTTACATTTTTAGCTCACATACTTTTATAAAGTGCATACAATATGTAAAACAATCACTTCAATTCAATAAAAATCTGGTTCATATAAATAATAAATGCATATTCATCACTGTACTCACTCAGTATTAATGAGTCAATAAGGATGTTTTTCTATTTAAAAAAATGTTACTGCCGCTTTAGAAATATGCATAATAAGTCAAAACGACAATAGGTTTGATAAAATAGATCTATAAGGGGATATAGCCAAGCAAGGGGCGCGACAAAAAACCCTTTCATAGCCACCTCACTCAGGATGAGGACTACCTTACAATTTGAGGCAATGCAAATAGCAAAATGGAAGGGAAAGTAAAAATGTTTGCAATCCCTTTGAGCCGAAGACCCTGGATAGCATTAGGCTGCCCACTGGAAAAGGGGCAAGGGAGCATTCATTGAATACGTGATAGGGGTCTAGGATCGGTCAGCCCGTCCCATCTTTTAGCAACAGCCCCTTTCAACCTCCTTGTTCTGCTCCTCAAATCATAATAGCAATGATATTTCATGGGCAAGAGCTCTAGCGCAACCATTACCAAACTAATGCGCGCCTTACTTATTCGAACGTTGAACTTTTTTTTTTAAATCTCCATGCAGAAAACTTTAAATACATAGGAGAAGAAACTGATTCTAGTTACATAACATTAAATAAATATCTTTCTTACAACCATAATTATATACACTATTCCCAACAGGAGACTTCCAGCCACGTTTTTCCACTTGGTAGTGGAAGGAAAAAAAAAAACTGAAGGAAATGCATGTTTTTTTTTCTTTCAATGATGTCTCCAGCACTAGGATTGTCAGCTAAATCCACTGCCGTTTTGCTTGTAAATAATTAGTATTCAATAGTCAACGAAAGCAAATAAACCAAAGTGTTTTTAAATGGTATTACTTATTGAACATTAATGTAATATGAAGCCCACTGATATGCAGCGAGCACTTTCCGATAAATGGTAATATTTCCATACAGAAGGACAAGGTCGCGTTCCCATTAAATTGGAGCCACAAACCAAACAATTTTTTAATGGATTTAAGAACAGTTATTCCGTATCTAACCCCAACTTTATAGTTCTAGACATTCATGGAAACGGTGAAGCGTCCATTTACCCCCCTCCTCTACGAAATTCAAAGAGAGATTAGATGATATGATTTGTGGTCGACCTTTATGTTTACAGATTATAATGAGCCGTAACTGATTCTCTCCCTTTTTATATAATATAATTTGACTCTAAGCGATATTTTCAATTATTCTTTTTTATGAGTCGAAATTCGGACACTTCACAGCTCATCTGGAAGAACCATTACCACGGCGATCGGGGAAGGTTCTTGTAACGGTTGGTTTGATAAACTTTTGGATGATGACAAACGTTTGAAAAACTAACCAAATGGAAGCCGGAATAATTCATCTATCCTTTTAACTCTTAGGTGAAACCGTCACATCCACATCGTACTGCAGTGGTTGTCAAGGGAACAGGGCCCATTTAGACATACAGCCCATCCTACTTCTTCTTCTTCTTCTTCTACTGGCTCAACAGGCGCATGAGGCTGCCCTTGGCCTGCTCAACAGTCGCCAACCATCCTTCTCGATCTACAGCTCCTCTCAGAGAGATCCTGAGCTGTCTAAGATCCTTCCCTACACCATCCTTCCACCGACCCTTCGGCCTGCCACGCCGGCGCAGGCCGTCCGGAACATTCCTAAACACTCTACTTGCCACCCTGTCACAGTTCATCCTCATCACGTGCCCAATCCATTTTGACCTCTGTATCTTTATAGGAGAGAAGATACTGATATCCTGGTAGAGCTGAAACAATTCCCTATTTTTCCTTCGCCGCCATCGACCATCCTAAAATACGGCTCCCAGGATTCTCCTTAGGATTACCCGTTCAAACCTATCAAGCAGGTCCACATTTTTGTTGTTGAGGATCCACGTTTCTCCACCGTACGTAACCACTGGTCTTACAAGGGTTTTGTATAGCATCAACTTAGTGGAGCGGCTTACAAGCTTGCTTCTGACTAGCTTTGATATGGAAAAATAGGCTCTATTACCAGCCGCTATACGCTTTCTTACCTCTTCTTCTTCCTTCAGGTCATCATTTATAAGAGCCTAGATACTGAAAACTCCTTACCAATTCTATCTTATAGGGCCCATTTTCATAATGACTCTGCCTCTGGTCCATTCGTGTTCCTAGTACCATTATCTTAGTTTTCAGCTCGTTGACTTGTAGGCCAATTTTTCCTGCTTCCGTGTCCATTGCTTCAAAGGCCGCTCTTATGCTCTGCAGGGATCTACTAATAATGACCACGTCATCTGCATATGCGAGAATTTGAGACATCTTCGTAAATATTGTCCCTTGCTGTTCTAATTTCGCCCTATTGATGATGACTTGCAGAGCTATAACAGAACAGGAGCTATTGGATCTCATTGTCTCAGACCACCTTCTACTTCAAACGGCTCCGATAGCCCACAGCATTTAACTTGGCAGATTATATTTGCCATTGTGCATTTTACTAAACGAATTAGTTTACATGGTATCCCAGTTCATGCACTAATTAATAATTATGATGAGGAGCCCCTGGAACGTTAATAAAGAATGGTTTTGACATAATGTATCAACACCTTGTCATAAAACAAGTTCCATTCGTTTATCGGAAGACACGTAATACCCTTACAGGACAAGGTCAGACCTCATATGGGTCAATCCATTCGAAATCGTCATACCTTACAGCTCAAAATTTTTATTTCAATAATTTTTTAACCAGTCATTCTATATCCGTATCTTACTTAACTTGGAGATACTCCTTCTTTGGAAATTTATATTAAAAAGAAGAACAATGCTTACACGATCGAAAATTCTGCAAACAAGTAGTGCAACAATAAGACTATACAAGAAGAAAAAAATAGCCGTGAGACTCCTTTCTAATCCCCCCTGTTACAGCCCGCTATGAGTTTCAGTTGATTTAAATATTCGTGAATTGTTAAACAAAATTTCTTGCCTACTTAGGTAATGTGCTATAAGGACCAAAACTATGCACACTACTCTCATCAACACTCTAGTTTTTCCTTCGTTCTGAAATATGCATAATTACGAGAGCTAATTATTTTTAAAGAAAATGTTATTTTAACTGTGAAGAGCATTTTTTAACTTGATAACCAGCTCAGTCCCAGTCACCAAAATTATGTCACTAACAAATCGCGAAGCTGACTTAAAACGGCTACAACACTAAAAGTGTTTGCCCGAAAAAAAAACTTATCCACGGATTTTAATTCATGAAAAGATAGATAATATAAAATCATTAAAATAAAAAATGTTGAGAGGTAAAATTAATGAAAATTGGACGATTTCGAATGAATCCCATATTTATTTATTTAACGTCGCTTTATGCCACTGTGGCTGACCGGACGATGATACAGTAGGAGTCCTAAACTTTAATTAGGAGAGCGATCGTTAACGAGTACCCGACATCGTACAGTCTTAAGACCACCTTTTTATGTTCCCTCGGAAAGGTGGCATAATTAAGGATTCCGTACTCCCATTAAAACATGCTAGGTCCACCTGCGGATTCGAACCCGAGGCCTTTGGCATAAAAAGCTGTTATGCTCTAGCCATTAGGCTACTGGTCACCCTGGTTCTCACCTTTGACGACAGAGAGTATAGATAAAGGTTAGGTCTTACGAAGACCTTAGACCTCCACCTCATTCACCAGCCTCATCATAGAGTAAAATTTTCTAAATTGACTCTAAGGGTTAATTAAACTTAATTTCTTCTCAAAATTCTGTATTTTTTATTGCTGGAATTAAAAAAATACATTAGATGTAGGACAGAATATATAGAAAATGAAGTTAAACATGTTTAATAAAAATGTTTAGATTTCATTTTGTTTTGAAGTATCGTTTCCTGTAAAAACAGACATTTCATTTGAAACGACCCATTCGACGATATTTTTTATTTTTTTATCATTTCAGCTTTCGCCATAAGGGATATGGCAGCCCAGTACCATTCCGGTCTGGTTGGAGTTTCAGTTTTTACTTTTTGTAAGCGGGAGTATATTTCTAGTTGCGCTGCATCACACAGAAAGCAAAGTGGAGACTCTACCACTCCGATCCCATGCTAGTTCTTCGTCAGGTAATCATGGCCGGTAATCATTCTGAATCGCGCAACAGCATCTTTTCTTTGCAAATCTAACTGTATTCGTTCTTCCTCAAGTAGGAGTTTGGACCAGCGCTTGTTGATCGAACTGAGCCTTAGGGAATGCATTAGTAAAGCATGATTTTCCCTCTTAGCTTCATTCCTAGTTTTACAATAAGGAATTTTTATTGTTCCTCTTTTCTGGAGCTGTAGCTTTTTTTGCAAGCTCCCATGGATACCAAAGTGGCCTGGTATATATTGGAAAAAAACCTGCCTACTCCTTTAAAGCATTTGTTCGATTTTTAATTGACAGTTTAGTCAGTCTAGACAAGTCGTTATCTTGAGATACATTAAGCTGTGTATCTGCCATCAGTCGATTATTGTGAACTAGTTTTTTTTAAAAAAAAGTAAAATTGTGAAATCACCTATCAATTTTTAATTATGAAAATAGGCCCAATGAAAATTAAGAGGTTCCTTAAAAACTACATACTCGAGACTCGTTACAGTGATGTATTGTATGCATGAGTCCTACTTACCAGGATGGGGTCACAGGAGGAGAGAGAATGAAGTTGGAAATGACCCGCGGCAGTGGGCTATCTCTGTGTGGGGAGCATCAAATTACAACCAACTGCTTCGGGCATTCTAGCTTTGTCCTCTTCAGCAAATGAATTAGAATATTTTAAAATAAATTTATAATTCATTTAAAATTAACCTAATAATAAAAAAATAAAAATAAAAGATAAACCAAAAGAAACAATACCATCGCCTAAATAGCCTCAGTATCATATTAGTGACGTTGAATTATTAGATAACTAGATTTTCGGGGCAATCAACAGCAAGGTTATTATGGCCCTAGTCGGTTTCATTTTTTTTTTTTTTTTTTTTTTTTTTTTTTTTTTTTTTTTTCATCTAAGTTACTTAATAGATGTGATTAATTTTCTTTTACTATTTTAACTTAATTTAATTTCTGGGGTTGTTCCTCGATGAAATTTTGACATGTATTTTGGAGAATAATTGGTTTTCTTAAGCTGTTTAATTAAGCTATCCAGAACTTTTCCTTAAATATGTTAGCGCTGCATCTATACTACGAGGAGTGTTATGATTTTCTAATTCTTTTTGTAGAGCTGTGCACCCCTCAATTAGATGTTTTACTGTTAAGTTCATCTTATAGTTGAAGCTTGTTAACTTGTACTCCTTTCTTATTAAACATTAATTAGTTAGATTGGTATGACCTATCCTCATTCTTTCATAACCACTTCTTCCCTTCAGTTTCCTCTGCCTTCTCTCAGTCCACCGTTTTTGTTGTTTGTTTAATATTTCGTAATTTATTGCTTAGAGGAATTTCCGCCCATATTGACTACCGGTTTTGTTGAACTTTGGTTTTGAAGTGTTTTCTTTGGTTCGTAAACTGGAAGAGGTGGAATAGTTATTTGAGCTGCTTCTTTGGCTACTTTAGCCGCTTTTTCATTTCCACGTTTCCCAGAATATCCTGGAGTCCAAACAAAAGTTACACTCTAGTCGATATTGTGTAATATTTTTTAATTATCTGCATAGTCGCACCGGTTTTATTATTTGTTATACTTAGAGAGCCTAGATTGAGTCTGTACATATATGAATGTTTGAACGCTTACTGTCCTTATTAATAAAAGTAGTTTTATATTATAAAATCAGAATAATTAAGATCAGTGATGCGGATGGCATTGTAAAGATCCATGTGAAAAATCGACAAAATTTTCAATTCAAGAATAAACGATTCACAGTGACGTAATATTAACTATAGTGGCTATAGTTTGCCTTATCTAACCGCCAATCTTCCTTTTCCAACCGAATGAGTCTAAATAATTGATATCATCATCAATCATTAGAACTCATTACTTTAACAAGCTCACTGCATTCATCTCTATCCTTCATTCCTCCACTTCTGTTTACAGTTAATTTATTTTTTATATTTTGTAATTTACAACTTTACTTGAGAGTAAAATAAGTAAATACGCTAAGGGATATAAGACTTGTAAAAAAAAAAATGTAGAGAAAATACCTAGTGACAGCATTCCAGTATATAGATTTTAGCCAGGAGCTCTCAAGGTCATCTTATTTTAAGTCATCTCGGAGGATTATCAGAAAATGAAGAGAAGAAAATACTGTAACTAGTGGGTTAGAATAAGATTGGTACCTATTTCAGACCAAAGCAGCAACATACCGGACATTGAGATCATTGTGGATTACTTTATGTAAGAGTCGTTGAGGATTTTACGAACGATTTTATATGGTAATGATTAGATACATAAATGATTCGATGGTTTAATAGAGCCCTAAAGCTCAACGCTCAAGTCCATATTGGTCTTATGATAATCATGTAGATGAGCCTTTCTCAGTGAAGAGGAAGGTTTGAGCCTTTGTCTGGTACAGTGATTCCCTACAAATTTTTATCGCGGACCTTTCATCCATTTACTAAAATGCAGGGGACCCAGTAAATTAAAAAATAAATATTGTTTATAATATATATATATATATATATATATATATATATATATATATATATATATATAGTATAGGGTGTATACATATAAACCCCGTCACCTGATCTCATCTATAGAACACAAATTCCTTGAAAGCGCATTAGTAATTTGCAATTCTTTACAAAATGTACTAAGTTGTTTTTTAATTTTATTCTAAAAAACATTTACTGTAATAAAATGTATTACATTTCCTTACATTACTCAAAAAAAAATATATATTGATTGAGTAAAATCAATTATAGATTTTAATGCAAAGATAATCACATGAATTGGTTCAATAAAAAAGTACTGAATAATTCTTGAAATGGATATAGCACTTAATGCAAATCATCTTAATTTTTAAGACGTATCCCAGATTAACCGTTTGTTATTGAAATAATGGACTAAGGATTTAGTGACTTCCTTTGAAATATTTAATATAATCCAAGGTAGTATATGCTAAGGCCAGGCTCTAAACCACCTTTAACTCCGCAAAACATTGTACTCAGTCAATTACTAAACTCTATTAATACAATATTTATTACCTATTACCTAATTATTATCAGTTTCTGCGTACGCACTTAATGCGTGAGTGATTCTTGTAACAAGTCTATATTCTTCATTAAGATAACTTATTGAATTGCTACCACTGGGTAGTTTCTTCTCTAGACATTTTTACATTAGCCCATTTTACTTATTGTATTTATTATAATTACAGTTGTACAATAAATATAAATAAAATGTAAAAAAAAAAAAAAGATAACCTACAATGATTTTTCTATTACATCTCAGAGTGTGCGGACCAGTATTTAAAATCCACTGAGCTAGTAAATTCTAAGTAAGTGAAGTAGCTGAAAAAGGCAAGCTCTAAATTTTAAAAAAATCTCAATTGATCGTCAGCTTAGTGTTAATTAATTAATTTAATTAACTGTTGCTTTTTTTTCCTAAACAAATTAACTTTGACATAGGAGAAATAATCACAAGATTGGACAAAATCTTGAAACATAAAGCAGGAGCCTGACATAAAAGTTTTGCTGTTAAAAAAGTAAACGGCACTTTTTCATATTACGGAAAGGAGACTTGACTCAAGTTGGTCATTCGGCTCCCAGGCACCTGTAGTTAGTAAAAGGAAGTTTTTCATAAAAAAAATAGTAAAAAAACAAAAACAATGCTTCTCAGCTAAGATTTTTACTACACTAAAAGTAAAAATGAGAGCTCGTTGTATATTCTGCAATTTAGTTAATATACGTCTTATAACAAATATATTCCCAGATTTTTTTTATAATATACACCAGGTTAAAATTAAAATACATTTGAATACTTTAAAGAAAAAACAGTGGATTTATTTGGAAACATATGTTTTGAGATTATTGAATATCACAGTATGACTTAAATACAACATTCACTAGTGCTCATGCGATTTTCATCAGTCTCCATTAACATTTTCGAATTTATAAATTAGGTATTCTTTTTATAATTATTATATTTTGAAAGGTATGTAATACACCTGCTTTATATAAAAATATTTCTTTTTTTAGAAATCGTGACAAAGACTCATGAGAGCTTTAGGTTTGATTTATCGGTGGGCAGAGGTATGTTTATCGAACTAATTTTCGAATTCATGTACTTATTATTAATAAATATATATGTATATATATATATATATATATATATATATATATATATATATATATATATATATATATATATATATATATATATTCCACATTTCCTACCACTTGGAAAAAAGCAATAGTCCACCTTATCAATAAAACCCCTAACCCCTCATCCCCTATAGACTTATCGCCCAATTTCCATCCTCTCTAACCTTTTCAAACCACTAGAAAGAATAGTCCAGTCCCAATTGCCTAACTTCCTCGAAAAGTCTGAACTTCTAGATCCTCTGCTATCTGATTTTCGACCTAGCTTTTCCACACAATCCGCCCTCCTCAAAATCACTAGCAACATACATACCACCTTGTACTAAAAGAAACTGAAAGTACTAATATTTCTAGATTTTTCCAAAGATTTAAACTCCATTGATCACCATATCCTTTTTACAACTTACAGTCTTTATTCTTTTCTAACAACACTATTCGCTGGTTTCTGAAGAATGCTGGAGTGGTGTTGTGGAGTGAAGACGTTTCAGTAATTAGATTCGGGGCAGGATCCTTCATTGAATCAGCAACTCTTTTCCAATTATTTCTTCCTCGTAGGAATAAAATTAACATTTTTATATTATCAAAAATATATTATTTCCGTTATCCTTGTTATACAGGTTGGTATAGTTATTGGTGGATATTCAACATTTAAGCAGTATTCAGTTGATTTCTACAGAAATAACAAAAATAATATATGCATTTAATACTGTAACGACAATTCTGCTTTCATAAATATCATTATTAATTTTTTTTTTCACGTTGACTTCGAAAAAGTAAAATTATAGCGGCACATATGAGAAAGCAAAGTTGACCGATTTATTGAAGAAAGAATTCATAAAAAATTAATATGCGCTGAACGGATATTATATTGTATATACTAACTATATGTAGCCTAAAATCTTTCATAGACCATTTGTGACGCCGCCATTTTACAATCTTGATTTTAACTAAAAGGAAGCTAATTCCTCTTCCAGATTCCGTCGATTAACACATACCATCTCTACTTGATAGCAATTACAAATAAATAATTTAAAAAACCAACAATTTTACAACCAACTAAAGGAGAACTATTTTTCCAGGTCATAAGAATGGCGGTATATATAATACGCACGAAAAGCACTAATTATACTATTTCGAAGGATATCGGGCATAACATATTTTTAGGACTTTTTTTATTTTAAGTTTATTTTAAGTCACTGTTTTCATTGAAAGGATTCTTTACAATTGACATATCTTGTACCTAGGATATGATTTAAAATGGAAGAGAATCACCATTTTTGACGATAGTCTCCATTTAAAAGAACGCGAATCGAAATATTTAGTACTAACGAGGATTGCCAGACTAAAAAAGTGACTTTTTTATATCGCAATTTTTTCCCGAAGCAAGAACCTGTCCGAAATATCATAGGTAGAGAACGGATTCCATGATTTTTCACGTTCTATTTGTCTTGGTGCATCAACTTCAAACCCGGACATCTTTCCGTTACATGTATTAGGAAAAAATATAATAAATTTTATATTGCAAGTTTTGCATTTTTTGCACTTTTGAGTTATATATATCCTCACAAGTATCCCTTAACAATTAATCCTTCCTTCGCCATGATAGATCTGATTGTAGGAGCGGTAGAGTGGGACACTATACTCGAATACATGACTCCCTCAAGACCAAAGCTCGTATTGAATTTCCGTTTGTGGAAATCTCAGCTGTCTCGTCTCCTCTTCTGTATGGTATTGTTACCGAGCTCCTCATGTTTCGACAGCCTTTTTGAAATCCTTAGTCTAATTTGTCTCCAGGTACTCCTATATCATAATCTCCGGAGATTCCAATATGATTTCTGCCTTATACAATAAATCCTTATTTTTGAACTGTACCTTGTTCTTTACTTTCCTACTTATCAAACTCGATTCTCCGACACCTAGTTGGAATTCACATAACCGATTTATCTCTGATGATCCTTTCATCCTCCCAGCACCCAGTCCCGTTCTTCTCATTGCACGACCTCATAGACATTTCCATACAATCTGCCTGTAAAATCATTCTTTCCTATAGTAATCTCCTATCGTGGTTTGGACCTCCTTTCTTTCGAATCCCTTCAAATCGATTTAGATTATCTCCACCGGAATACCATATACTCCTCTAATTCCACTGATCTTATGATCTCCTCTCTAACCTGAAATCTGACAACCTCACTAGTACACATGCTCCTATACAAACCCAAACCTTACGATGTCCCTCTGCTCCTTGGTTGACTCCTGAGCAAATGAATATGATAAAATAAAGCGAAGCAATACGACGTGCTAAGTCCTACCACATCCATAGCGCTCTTTCCGTTGCTCCAGATTCTAATTACAAATGGAAAATCCTCCGAAAATTATCCCTCCCAGATTCTAATAACCGCTATTCTATTCCTGTCATCCCTAATGATCTCAACCATCACTTCGTATTCCATCATGATTCATATACCACTACCCATTATTACGTATATATTGAACATCATAGTTTTGATCTAGAAAGTAATTCTTTTTTCCATTTTCCATCTGACGATTTAATAACAGCTGTTCTTAAATCCAACACAAACGATTACAGACCTGACAACATTCCAGTATAACTAATAATAAAAAGAAATGCTTCTTTAGACACCGTCTCAAGAGTAACCCTGATGAAGGCCCACAATGTAAGCCGAAACGTCGGCATACAAATATAATAGCACTTTGTTTTAATGTGTTTTTCTCTCTAATGACCGCACCATCTTTCTCATCTAATTTCTCAACGGTCAACTAAACTCCATCATTATAAAATTAACTTCAGGTCAGAGTAAAAGAGAAAACATCTGATAATAAACCACTCGTCAATTTAATATCAAAATCAAGAATCGGTAAAGGGATAGGTGATTTAATGTTGTATTTATCCCAATACAATCTTTAAATTAGTTTACAAGGAAGG
This sequence comes from Piezodorus guildinii, assembly GCA_023052935.1. Classification (NCBI taxonomy): domain Eukaryota; kingdom Metazoa; phylum Arthropoda; class Insecta; order Hemiptera; family Pentatomidae; genus Piezodorus; species Piezodorus guildinii. The sequence continues at coordinate 111,284,885 of CM041295.1, forward strand.
GAGATATAATGCGGAAGCTGATTATTTATCTCGAAATCTAGTTTTGGAAAGTTTTCATAAAGAAAATAATTGTTTAAAAGTGGTGAATAATATACAAATTGAAGAAATACAAAATAAATCAGAAAGCTCATGACGAGGAGTTAAAAATGTTGAAGAAATATATTCGAAGAGCGTGAGATATTTTTTAAGTTATTAAATAATATAAAACCGATTTACGTTAAACCTTTGGCTTGTATTTAGTCGATAAGATCCATAAATTTGTATGGTCATATTGGAAGTAAGCAAATAGCAGAAAAGTTCCGATCATTTTATAGATGTCATCATAAATAGTAATTGTAAAGAGTGTGAGGTGTGTGTTAGAAATAAATCGAGATCAAGGCGTCTGATCGGGTTATTGTCCAAGTTAGGAACACCGGAGTACCCTTCTCAAATTATGTCCATTGATAAGATAGGAGGCTTTAGTGGAAACAGGTCTGAGCACAAATACATGCATGTATTGGTGGATCACTTTACACGATATGCATGGATATCAACATTAAGAGGAAAGAGCGCTGATTATTTCATTAAATTATCGGCAACAATTTTTAAATAATATATAAAAATTGTTGGCTGATCAATACAGTGTTCTGAATTTTTCTAAATTTTGTATATCGTATATCTCATGTGACCCATTTATACAATGAGTTGAAGTGGCTCCTTCCTTCTATTCGAAGACAATATTTCCTAGGATCATATCTTTACCAAACAATCAACTCCCAGCTACCTCCATATATTTACAGACTTCTGCAATTTAAATCGTCAGTCCACTCCCTCCAAACAAGATCGCGCCGTTCCGACCTTTATATTCCTACCCATAGAACAACAACTTTTGATCATTCCTTTATTGTCCGCTCCACTACTCTCTGGAATTCCTTAGTCACTCATATCCGCCATGCTTCTTCCCTAACAACATTCAAGTCCCAGCTATTCCAGTACCTACTGTCATCCCAAACAGACGCTCGATAAGATATTTCAAATCAAAAAGAAAATCTGTTATTTATTGTTCATATTTTTATAAGGATCAATAATGAATCAAGTTCAATGTTTAGTTTTGTTTAATGCACCAGAAGTTATTATTTATTTATTTTACTCTTTTGTTTTATTATATCCTTTCTTTTCTTTATGTATCATTGTGAATAAGAAATAATTATATTCCTTTGGTCTTGTAGCCAGACACATTATATATATCTTAATTGTACATATGAATTGTTCTTAAGGGACTTTGTCCCAGAATAAATATCTTTTCTATTCTATTCTATTCTATATTAAAAAAAAAAAATAGTTGCTCAGTTAATGTTAAGGGCCGTTAACAATCCACAATACAACGGCTTAAATATACGTCTAAATCAGACGTTAGTACGTACGTCGATTGAACGAAAACTTCAGAAGATGACCCTGGACCACAAAAGCTTACTAGTGTGTTGAAGAATACAACAACAAAGTTCATGGATCTACAAACTTTCACCGGCTTATTTACTATATGGGCGTACCTCTGAAATTGTTCCAAAAGAGTTGGAAAGAGAACACAATTTACAAAGAGGTAGAGGAGAAGCGTTTAGTAACTCACAAAGAAGTTTTGAAGAAAACAAGAGTAGAGTAGATGAGAAAAGACCTAATCACGAGGTTGAAGAAGGGGATTTGTTCTACGTCAATAGTTTAAACAGGAGGAAGCTTGATGAAGCAAGAATATTACCATTTAAAATTAGGAAACGTATTTCCAAATCAATATCTCAAGTGGAGTGTAATAAAAAATGTGAAACAAAGAATGTGTTCCACTTTCGCAAGTTGGTTCCTTATTATTTTTTCCCTGGACAAAAGAGTTTCCGACCAAGGGGGGTGAAAAATTTTGAATTTCATTATTCTTTATATTATTTTCATGTTCACTTATGGGAATATTTCACTAAGAGAGGTTACTCCCAGTTAAATGTTAGTAAACGACAGTGAAACAATTCTTTATTTTAGGTATGTTTATAATTTAATTCATTATTTTAAGTCCAACCCATTGTAATGATGAAAGTTTATTTTAGCATCGTTTAACTCCTAATTAATTAAACTAAGTAGAAGAATTACACACACACACACACACACACACATATAAATATATAATATATATATATATATATATATATATATATATATATATATATATGTGGATTAAACAGGAGGAAGTTTAATAAAGTCTATAATAAATCATATAGACCCACCCACACGAGGCCCAAATGATATTAATACATTTCTCTGCCATCACTTCTTTATATCTTTGTGAAACTCACTGCCTCAAAAGACTTTTTTTTTTTTTTATCAATTCTAAAAGCACTTATATCAGCATCTCAACCGAAAATATTTTATTTCAATGTAGAGAAAATCTGAAAAAAAAAAAAAAAAAAAAAAAATGTTTCATCTCCAAACAGAAATCTTTTTCAAAAGGAGTGTTTTAGATATGATGTCCTTCCCCCTCTAGCAAACAACTCGAGCTTTTTTTTTTTTTTTTTTTTTTTTTTCCAGATGGGTTTCAACTTAATTAAAATTTTATCCTTGGCATAAATATAAATAACAATATGATAAGCAATGAAAATATAAAGATCCTGATTTTATAAGGCTTGTAACGAATATGTGAAACCTTTTGAAATATGAAAAATCGTTTTTGGGTCCGGGCATAATAAAACCTTTAAATATTACTAAATGCTTTACTGTCAAAATGCTAGGACATATATATATATATATATATATATATATATATATATATATATATATATATATATATATATATATATATATATCTAGTTTAGTCCGTTTAAAGACTAATCTGGAACCCACATACTCGACTCAAAAGACAAGAACACAACAGAAGATACGTACAGTTAAATAGACTACCGAACAGAACATCACAAGTTTCCGTTGCCAACAAACTATTAATTTACAAGACTATTCTCAAAGCTATGTGGACATACGGAGTTGAACTATGGGGAACTGCTGAATTGTCGAACATCAATGGTATCCAATCTCTTCAGTCCAAAGTCCTTAGAACAATAGTCAATACTCCATATTATGTAACAAACAAGACCTTACATCTTGAGATCAATATCCCTTGTGTCCTTGATCTCATCCCATCCAGATTCTCAATCTTCTAACAGAACTCACACTTCTTCCAAATCCCCTAGCACAATCCCTATCTAGCTCCAACCACCCCTATAACCCTCACCGTAGGTTGAGGAAGCAGTGGGTGAGAGATCTCTAATAAACATGCAATTAGAGTGCTGGTAATGGCCTGCTTCTCCACTCATGCCTGAGAATGAGTGGCTCTAGAACCCTCACTAACATCCACTGCCTTCCCAGACCGGTGAGGCGGCTGACTGAGAGGCGCTGGGATCTCCTGATTATTGTCCCTCGTCATCCACTTCTGGGTGTAGGGGTTTGATTCGGAGTTCCCAGGGGCAGTATGTAAATATTGTATATAGAGGTATGTATAAGGCCTATATTATTTTTTACTATTAATATTTTTCTTTCCATTTCGTTATTTAGGTTTAGTTAATCTTCTTTGTAATTTTCAAAATTTTAGTTTTGTTTTAGTCTGTATATATGGAATGAATGATTTCTTATAGGATTAATACTCATTGCCCACGATAGTGTATTATTTTCAAATAAAGCAATTTAAAAAGATGAAAAGTTTATTAAATATTATGTTTATATAATATAATATACTCTGAACGTGAGCAAACAATTTTTTATTACTTTAGCATCCCCATAGTACTTTTAAAAAAATATTAAATTCAATTTCCATGGAATGCGATTTCATCATTTTTCTTCTACAAACGGAAACATTTATTTTCTATTAAACAATATCAAAGTATTATCACAATTATCTGGAATCATGCATCTTTACTTGTTTTTCACCCTCACTGACGGTCTAGGTCCTAATGTATTATTAGTATTATTTTTTCCATTTTTCAACCTTTCAAGAGTGCACTGTTTATTCATATTACCGCTATTATTTTTTTGTATATAGGTAGGTATTAATGGGCCACTCAATGTATTTTCATTTCACTTTAATTAATTTTATTTATTTATCTAGTGCTATCTTTATTTGATTTTGTTCTACTTCTTTTTAGTTATGATGCTTCTTAATTGTCTTATTTGTTTGTTTTTTTTACTTATATTTAACATTTTTATTTTCCTTTTTTGTTACCTTTGTTCATAACTTAAAGAAGAAAATGACGAAGGGGAAAAAGATGCTGTCTATTGTGATCTGGAAAGAACATATAATAAAATACCCAAATATGACGAAAAAATAATCCTTGGTAATTTCAATGCTAAGATTTGAAAAGAAGAAGCCTTCACTCCAACCATAGGAAGACAAAGCAGGCATGATGAGTTTAGTGACAATGGTTTAAGATTAGCTGATTTTGCGATTACTCAAAACATGGAGATAAGCAGCACATATTTTTCCCGTAAGAATATCCATAGAGAAACATGTTTATCGCCTGATGGGAAGACTAGGAGGTTAAATAGACCATGCACTCGTTGATAAGAGACGTGCCACTAGTTTTAGAGGGGCCGACTGTGACACTGACCATTTTCTGGGGGCCAAGGAATGAAAGCAAGGAAGAGCACGCCTGAGATGGCTTCAGAACGTGAAGGCGGATCTTCACTGGGTTAATGTGAGGAGATGGAGGAGACGTGAAGCTGACAGAGACGATTAGAAGAGGATAATGTCAGAGACCAAAGTCCTACAGAGGCTGTAGAGCCAAAGTATAAATGGTTAGATTGTTGGTAGTAGCCGAGAAAATGGTTTAAAAAATCACGAGAAATTACATTAACCTATGGAGCACTATTGCACTACTTGTTTTAGAAATTTTTATCGTGTAAGCTATATCCTTTCTTTGATATAAATTTTCAAAAAGAGATTATTTTCCAGCTCAGTAATATTCATAGTAAAATATCTCCAAAAGGACTGAGTGAAAAATAATGAAACTCAAACAGATTATACTTCTATACCATAAGTACTATAGGATCTTTAGTCGCTGAGGCTCTAGTGGTTCTAGTGTCAATAAATTGGTTTGTAAGAATATCCAATAGTATTTGTAAGAATAGTTGGTTGATGGGATGATGGCCACTCTGACAAGACAAGCAATATTTGAAATTTTATGCTATCGTACTTATTATTGAGAGGTATAATCTGTATGAGTGTCAGTGTTCTTCACTCTATTATTTTTGACATATTTTACTATAAATATAAAATATATAAATATATAAATATAATTTATATTATATATATATATATATATATATATAAATATATAAGACCTAGAAAATAATCCTTCATTGAAAATTTATATTGAAAAAACGATATAGCTTACTCGATAAGATAAGAAAACGAACTGGATCTCAGCCACTAATTTTATGCTATCGTACTTATTATTGAGAGGTATAATCTGTATGAGTGTCACTGTTCTTCACTCTATTATTTTTGACATATTTTACTATAAATATAAAATATATAATTACATAAATATAATTCATATTATATATATATATATATATATATATATATATATATATATATATATATATATATATATATATAAGACCTAGAAAATAATCCTTCATTGAAAATTTATATTGAAAAAAACAATATAGCAATTTTTAGAAATCTCTAAAAAAAGTATTGAAATTATAAGGCTATGGAAAAAACATAATTAAGTTTGAAAATCACATCTAACCTACCTTGTCATAGCGCGCTAAAGGTTTCAGTTGGTGTAATTTTTCGTATTTTTTTTTTAACCATTTTCTTGGCTCCTTAAATAATGTTTTGTAAGGACCAAATTCATATAAAATACTCTGGTGATTATTCTAGGTTTTGTTTGGCTCTTAAATATACCAAATTACCAGAGTTATTTTTTTTTAAAGAAAACATTATTTTAACAGTTAAGAGAATTTTATAACTCCGAAACCAGCTTAGTCTTAAAGTCCAAATTTATACCACTTAAACACATCGTATGGATAAGTAATCTGTATTAATTCCATAATTTTTCACTCAGTCTCTTTTGAGATATTTCCGTTTAAACATTGCGAAAAAATAATTTTACCAATTTTGAAAATTCATATACAAAAAAGGACTATAATATCAAAATCCAAAAATTTACATCAAGTAAGAATATGATTAAGCTATAAAGGAAAAAAATAATCAAAGGTGAGAATATTTTCCTTCAAATACTTATATCTGGCTAAGTCTCGTTTTTTATTAATTTTCAAGAATTTTTTTAACAACTTTCTTCACAATATAGATAATGAGTCATGCGGAAAAAAAATAATAAGAATGTCCTTATCTTATTGTTGATTTTTGTTTTGATATGATATCTAAAAAATTACTGGTATTAGAAAGGTTTTCCTATTATATGCTTTTGCCCGTGAAACTGACTAGGACTAGCCGACATTTTTGTTTTATTTATGGTTTTATGTTTAAGAAAGGAAAAACAAAATAATTGGTCAAAAAATCACGAAAATCAAAAATGTTGAGCGGAAAGATCTGGATTATTTCAAATAGAATGACCCACATATGGAGTGAATAGAGTCTTGTATTACCAATACTCATTGCCATTAATTTAGGGAGATTGAATATATATATACATATATACAGTGATTTCCTTTCGCCCACCATACGCTCTGATGATGACCCATAATGGGGGTCGAAACGTTGGCAAACAATAAATAGTAGAAACTATGTAGTTGTTTCATTTACTGACCGCCATCCGGACTAATTCCTTCCAGTATATACATATAATTGGTTCAATTTATAAGAAGAAAAAAAGATGGTTTAACGATTGGACCAGGCTACAGCATACTTCTCAAACGAATGCAATTATTTTTTCCCTTTTAATTCCCTTTCCGTGCTTATTGGAGAAATCTTTTTCTAACCACTTCCAAGTCACATTTAAATGCTTGAAGGATTACATTGAGCTTCGATAGAAATATTTATTTTAGATTAAATTATCTAAAAGTATAAATTATTATCTAAAACAATCACTTACTTCTATCCCCTGTTCATTACACTCTATTCCTTAAAACTTTGTATATAAGATACAAAATTTCATGAATTCTTTGGATTTTGAATAATATTATACATCAACTCGTTAGTGTGACTTGATGTTTCGTTAAACATTTAGTTTAAAGTGGTACATCTGTTTACATGAAATGAATAAATAATTAATAACAAATTTCCATCTATTTTTACGACTTAGGTACGACTCAGTACGTAATATGTTTCCTAAAATCTTGAGTACTGCATGAATGAATATAACCTGTACGATACTGTACGGCCGCGGTGGCAACACTGAATAATCATAGCCTCACTCATCATATTACAAATAACATATGTTCATATGTTTATGTGCTTATAATAACTTTCTATTAACTCGTATGATTTATTTTATTGAATAATAACTTCTCAAAAATCTTGCTCATTCCAATGGTGTACTACACGTCTATAATGCTACTCATAATTCAGCACAGATATGAACATATGTATGTAGATAATTTAATACGTATATATATTCCGACTAATGCTTATCAATATTCATGCAAATTTAGCATGTCTATATATGCAATTAATAATTTATGGTAATCATTTATGCTTGTTATTAATATGTATATTGAAGGAAAATAGGCCTAACGGATGGTTGGATGTAGTTAAGAGCCTTATATTAAAACAAATTCAGCCAGGTTATAAAGCTAATTTTATTTTAATGCTAAAAAAAAAAAATTAAATAAATAATGTCCTAGTTTAAGGAAGAAAATTGCCTGCCATCTCACGACAGTTAAAATTAAATTTTAATCTTTCGAAAAGCTTTTTTAACCTTGTTTATATAACACTCTAAACACTCTTATAATATTTTTTTTTTTTTAAATAAGACTTAATAACAATTTTAAGTAAGAAAAAAAGCTAAGAGAGAAATGATAATAAAATTAAAAAAATGAAATATAAAAAATAAATAAATGAGAAATCCAAGATTTATTTACTCCATAATAATAAATCTAAGATGCAAATACTTTTCACTTCCACTTTCCCATATATCAAATATATATATATAAAGGTGAACAAACTCGTCGTCTGACTCCAAGTGATCAAGTGTGTTTTTGTGTAGGTAAGTTGATTTTTATCGAAGCGTATGCCTGAGATTTTACAGCACACATCAGAATCGGCCAACCAGAACCACTACGCATGCATTTTGCACATTTCTATGGCTTTCTCAAAAACGTTAGAGTTGTCGATTTCGATTAAACTCAGTTTATCTATAATTTAATTGACTTTAATCTCACTTTGGTTTCATTCTGATTAAAATAGTCTGACGGCGCTTAACTGTCCATATATTCAATTTTCTGCCTCTAAAGTATCTTTAATTTTGTATGTTGGACAAAAGTAACTATATCATATCGTTTCCTTTCATAAAAAAAACGGTTAAATATACACCCTTAGGAAATTTGAGAGCTAACTTGAGCAGAAGAGCAAACATATTTTTTTAGATAAATTAGTTTTCTTCGAATATAAAGATAGTTATATAAATGATAATACACAGTTAGAAAGCTTAAGATTTCAGAAAAACTGATATCTTATGTGCAAAATGTCGTAAGGTAGTAGATCGGTAGTAGATAGGATGAACATTATATAAAACTAAGTGAATTTAGTATACAGTACATTTTTTGTTGTTGTACTATTTAATCTAAAATCAATGTTTCCATTGAACCTCAATATAATTATTTTTAATTTATTTTTTTATTTTTCAATATTTCAACTATAATTTTCTTTTGAGTTTTCAAATTGTTTTTGTTAGAGGAGATAAGTGAAAGTCGTCTGCTGCACGCACAGATTGTTTTAATAATATAAAAAACAGGCCTTTGACTGAATCTGCCACCCAGGATTGCTTTACCAACTCCTCAATTTCCTTCCCCCTAAATACATCCTTATCATCAAGTCCTACCTCAGTGACAGATCCTTAAAAGTAAATTATAATAATTCCTATTCATCCATTTTTAGTCAGTTTGCTAGTGTTCCTCAAAGCAATATCCTAGGACCTATTCTTTTCACAGTTTATACAGTTGATATCCCATCCCATCCTAACATTTCCTTTTTACCTACGCTGATGACACTTGTGTGTTATCAGTCAATACTGATCCAACTATTGCCCCTCAAACTCTCCAATCCCACATCAGAGACCTCGAAGTATGGTGTCAGAACTAGAGAATTAAAATAAATGCCACCAAATCCAACCAAATTACCTTTACCCTTTGTCGTAAACCTATGACATCCTGCCCTACTCTCTCCTACAATAATACTACTCTTGTCCCGGTTGAACAGATCCAATATCTAGGACTGCACCATGACAAACGTCTCACTTGGAACCTTCATGCAAGACTGAAACGACAAGAAACTGCACGACGATTTTGACAATTTCAACACTTACTAGACAAACGTTCTAATCCTCCACTTAACTACAAAAGACTTCATGACAAAAGAATCTACATGACTATCATAAGAACGATACGGACTTACGGAGTAGAGCTTTACTAAACCATCGAATTCTTACTGTATTCAATTCCTACAATCCAAAATCCTTCATTAAATCCTCAATGTTCCTTACTTTGTCATGAATACACTAATCCATAAAGACCTTATTGTTCCGTATGTCGCTGATTTGGCCCGATCTAGATACCATTCCTTTCATGACAAACTCCATTCCCGCCCTAATCCTCTAGTCTCAATCCTTTCTTCCTCTTCAATTCCTGACAATCCTCCGAGACGTCTGAAAAGGAGATGGCCCTGAGACCTTCTAGTTTGGAATATTTTTAGAGTGCTTCCATTGGGAAGTTTCTCTAAATGTGTTTCATGCCTTTTTATATTTCATTCCATAATACAGTTGTAAATTCAAATAAATAATTTTTTTTCCCCAAAAATAACATTTAATCGGCCGCCATTTTAGAACTATTTGGCGGATAACAACGCCTAGGTGTTAGGATCATCGTTGGATGCGCTATTATGCTTGTGCCGAGTTTCTAAAAAAATCGGTCCTCTTGTTTTGGAGAAATTCCGAGGACGGATGTTTGTTTTGGTTTTTTCGTTATTCGTATTCTACGTATCTTGAAACGTGAGCCCTCAATTGGTATTTTATTGGTTTTTTTGTCGATTATAAACGTTCATTATTAAAAATAATAAACCAAAAAGAAAATTATTATAATTATAATTATAATTACATTTACTCTTCTATAATAATAATTGATATAAGACAATTATTATGATTTTTCTGTAATGTATGTAGAACATAATCCACAACCCGTCTCTCGTTTACTCATAAACTCAATGGGTAGAGAGAGGTAAAGTGGCGGTGGCCATCCATAGTCAACTGTTCCAGTCATCGAATCAAGTTCTTCCACTAACCTTATCCAGCTTATCCAGTTTCCAGTAACACCTCTATCTCTTTGTTTCTTTATTCATATCCAATCATCTCTAGCGCTGCTATTTCGGTACAACGCTACCTCTCGAAAATAGCCAATTTTTTCTTCTTTTTTTTTTTCATTCTCAATCAGTTCATAGATGGTCGAAATCATTCGCATATAGGATACATTATGTGTCACTCCCATAGAATGTAGGAATCCCTATGAAATACAATACTTCCCTTACCTCTTTTTTAAAATCGATTTTAGAACTTTAAAATATGTTTGTTTTTTAAAAATATTTTTATTGATATTTACAACTGTATTTTATAATACAAAAAGTAAATATGCTGGAAACGATTTTTTTTTTTCAACAACAATTTTTATTGAGTAAAATTACAATCTGTCCCAATTTGGACATCAATAGTAGTGCTGAAAGATATCATACATACTACATTCATACAATATTTACACGGCATAAAATTACAATAAAATGTATACACAATAATTAATCAATACAATAAAGTCAAGAATTCACTTATACCTATATACACATACACACACTCATACATACATCACATTGAGTGGAGAATCTAGCCAGTGCTAGAACTCCAATATATTTACAAAAAGTCGCGGGGCCACTGCCGTTTCAACCTTCTAGGTGGGTTGTATGGATCAGTGGAGCTGGATAGGGATTGAGCTAGAGGATTAGAATTTGGATGGAATTAGGTCTGAAATAAATGGAACATTAAGGTCGTGGTGCAAGGTATAGTTGGAGACATAATAAGGGGCATTTAATATTGTACGGAGGACTTTGGATTGAAATGATTGAATGCGTTTGATGTTAGTACGTTTAGCTGTCCCCCACAGTTCAGGTCCAGATGGGCTTCAGTATTGTCTTGTAGATTAATAATTTGTTGTCAACTGTAAGTTCAGATTTTCTGTTGAGTAGTCGGTATAACTGTCCGAATCGTCGGTCGAGTTCTTGTCTTTTAAGTCTTGTATGTGGGTCCTGTCCAACAGTAAGCCAAGATACCGGAATGTATCTGAGAGAGGAATTGGTAATGAGTTGAAATAAACTGGCGGACAGGATTTTCGTCTAAGAGTAAGGGTTATGTGTTTACATTTGGCTTCGTTCACCTTTGAATGAATGAATAAAGCCTTTATTGCAAGTATAACATTTAAAAAATTATAATATTAACTTTTAGTTCTAAAATAATTTCTAACATAATCAAATATAATTTCTAATATAATCTAATAAAAAGTTATCATATAATTGGAAAAGAAAAAAAATTATATATATATATAATGATATGTGAAAAATAATAATAATGCATATACTTGTTAAATGAACAAAAACAAAACTATATAATTAATGTTCCTTAGTTGCTTAATGTTATCCCTACAGGTCTCTCCTTACGGAGGTGATGGTCTAACTTCCCCGTGACCAAACCTACTGGGAAGTGGAGTTGGCCATTTCTTTCCAAAGGTTCTTCCATTTATCCTTATCTCTCGCTGTTCGCATCCAATTAGTTCCGACAACTAGCTTCAGGGTATCTCTCCATCGTCTACATTGTCGACCCCTTCTTCTCTTCAGGTTGTAAGGAATCCATTCTGTGACACTCAGCGACCATCTTCCATCTTGAATCCTGGCCAGATGACCTGCCCATTTCCATTTAATTTTCCTTATTATTTCTTTGATGTCGCCTATCCCAGATTCCTTATGCATAGTAAGGCTTTTGATTTTATCTCTTTTCCTGTAGTGCAAAATGCTTCTCAGGATAGAGTTTTGCCATACCCTTAACCTGGATTCCTCCTTCTTTGTCAATGCCCATGTTTGACATCCATATGTAATTGAAGGAAGAACGCAGCTTTCAAACATTACTTTCTTAGCTTCTAAACTAAAGTTTCCCTTCATTACTTCTTTTAGGAGCCAGTATTTTTTCCATCCCATCGTTATTCTTCTTTGCACTTCTTTTGCCATCCGGTTATGAAAAGATACGAGTTGTCCGAGGTAGACGAATTCGTCCACATACCCTAACGCTACATTATTAATTTTTATTTCCTTCTTTGTACTATTTGTCATTAGTACCGTTTTAGAATAGTTTGGGACCAGACCTGCTTCTGCGCTGTGGATTAGGAGACTTTCTAACATAGTTTTCATCTCTTCAACATTTTCCGAAATCAGTACTATATCATCTACAAATTTCAGATGATTCAGCTTCCTCCCAGTAATGTTGCAACCTTTTTCGCTCCAATCCATTTCTCTGAACACTTTCTCCAGAAGTGCTATAAACAAGGATGGTGATAGCGGGTCTCCCTGTCTTACTCCTCTACTTATATGAAAGTTCGGTCCCTTTTTCTCCATTTCAATATAACCTTTATTCCCATAGTACAACCTTCCTATGATTGATATATATTTCTCTGGAAGTCCTAATTGTTTCAATGCCTCAATAATACTACCGTGATATACACTGTCAAAGGCCTTCCTGAAATCTACAAAACAAAAATACAAAGTAAAATTATACTCTTTACTTTTTTCTATTAACTGATTTACAACTTGCAGATGATCAATCACCGAGAAATTCTTTCTATAGCCAGCTTGTTCTATTGATAGATTTGCAGTAATGTATGGAGCTATTCTTCTGCTGATAACTGAAGTAAATAGCTTGCCTATTGTGGAACAGAGGGATATTGGCCTATAATTATCAATTTTAGATTTATCACCTTTTTTGTGCAATAAAATTATTTTTGCGGTTTTCCACTCCTCTGGAATATAATTCTCTTTTAAAATCAAATTAAACACCTTACATAACTCTACAGCTAAAACCTCTCCTCCTGCTAATAAAACTTCATTTCTTATTCCATCCGGTCCTGGTGCTTTTTGAGTTTTTAAATTTGAAATAGCTGCCATAATTTCCGAGCTTAATATTTCTGGAATATTTTCTCCAGATATCTGTAGTGTTTCTCCGTAATTACATCTGCAATTATAAAGTTGCCTAAAATAATCTGTTGCTATTTCAACAATATCTTTTCTTTTGGTAACCTCTTTACCTGCCTTGTCCTGAAGTGAGTAAAACCATTGTTTGTTGGGAAATAATTCTCTCTTGATTTTCTTACTTGATCTATTGGTCTGAATGATATCCTGTATTATCTTATCATTGTATGTCTTTATGTCTATTTTAATATTTTTCCTGATTAATTTATTTATTTCAGCTAATTGATTTTTTTCCAGCTCATTTTTGATTTCCATTGCTTGTAGTGACCGTCTAATTTTCAAAAGATCTTTAGTTTCCTGCGATAGTTTGTCTTTTTTCTTATTTCCATCTGTCGAGGAAGCTACTTTTTTATAGCTTTCCTGTAGTGCTTTTATCATTTTCTCATATTTTTCCTGCACTGTATGTGGAGAAGACTCTTTTTCTATTTTTACTAAATTTCTTTTCAAAATAGCTCTGAATTCCTCAGCACTACTAATATTAAAATTAAAATTCTTCCCCTCATTTAGGATCTTAAAGGGCCTGTCTTTTTTAAATTTACCGGTATAAATCTTTGCTCTAACTAATCTATGATCGGTATTATAATTTAGATTTTGTATCACCTCGTTCACCTTTACACGCCAGTTATTACACCAGTGTTCGATAAGGAAAAGGTGTCTCTGAAGGTTTAAGGATGCTGTTTCAGGATTGGAACTGGGTGATAGGATCGTGGTGTCGTCTGCAAAAGTTGCCAGAAAGGTATCAGGATGTGTAGGAATATCAGCAGTGTAAAAGATGTAGAGGACGGGTCCCAAGACGCTGCCTTGAGGTACACCAGCCTCAACGGGATAAAGGTTAGAAAATTCTACACCACAGCGAACTCGGAAGGAACGGTTTGAGAGATAGGATCGGAGAATGAGGTATAGAGACTGGGGTAAATGGGTTTTCAGCTTGAAGAGTAATCCAGTGTGCCATACCCGTTCAAAAGCTTGCGCAATGTCCAGAAACGCACCAGAACAATACTCTTTGCATTCAAGAGCTGAGGAAATATGGTCTACAACTCGGAGCCCTGTTGAACTGTGGAATGTTGAGGACGGAATCCAAACTGATGGGAAGGAAGATTTTGAGATTCTAATATGGGTAGAGTACGTTTAAGAAGGAGCCTTTCGAAGATTTTTGAGAGGATATGGAGTAGACTAATAGGCTTGTAGGATGAAGTGTTGTTGGAAGGTTTTCCTGGTTTTAGAAAAATAATGATAGTGGAATTTTTCCATAACAGAGGAAAATAGGTGGTGCGTAGGATGCAGTTGTAAATATAAGTAAGGAACATAATAGCTTTCTGCGGAAGTTGTCGGAGGATCTGGGGAGTAAGGAGATCGTGTCCAGGAGATTTACAGAGGGTCAGTTTTTGGAGAAGATATTTGACCTCAGAGGGATTAATAGCTTTAGGAGGTAGGGGAAGTGGAATTGGTGACATAAGAAAGTCTTGCACTGTTGCGGTGTGATTGGCGTGGGATTCCGGGTGAGGAGTGAATACTTTGCAGAGGTGTGTGGCGAATTCCTCGGCTTTATCTTCATCAGACGCAGCCCAGGAGTCATCACTACGTCGGAGAGGATGGGAAACTTGATGGTATTTTAGGATCTTTTTCGTGACATTCCACAGGGAATTATCACGAGCTGATAGAGAGGAGAGGTAGAAATTAAAGGACTGGGAACGGAAGGTCGCCAACTCCCTCTTCAATTGTCTACAATAGAAGTTATAGGAGCGGCGATCTGTTGGGTGTCGGGTGCGCTACCATAATGATCTTGCTCGGCGTTTCGTGTGGATGAGGTCTATAATATGTTGTGGAAAATGATTTTTGTCTGGATTTTATTTGGAGTGTTTAGGAGAGGAAGCAGTCCAGACAGCTTGTTGGATGGTGGTGGTAAAGGAATAGACGGAATTATCTAGGTCATCTGGGGTTTTGAGGGTTACTCTGAGGTCAATATTATCGGTCAGGATTTGGCGGAATAGGTTCCAGTTGAAAGGCCACGGATGAATGATGGTGGAATGGGTTTTGGAATTGGAGTGAGAGATACATTTAGGATCACTGGACTATGGTTTGAGGATAGTTCATCAAGGCGAGTTACAGACAAGTTGAGGGATGGTTAGAGATGGTTTTATCATTATATATTAAGAGGGATGGATCCGCTGTGGATAAAGATGTCGAGGATGTCAGGATTGCGGTTAGGATCGGTTGTATACCGATATAATTATCAATGAAAACTTTTATTTTATTTATTACAATTGTTATATTGGTATACTGTATTTTTTGTTTTCAGATATTGTAATGAAAATGAGGCCAATGCCCACCTGAAAGGTTTGTTTCAGTAATAGGTCAAAGTAAACGTTATATAATAATTTTTGGAAAGTCATATTACTTCCTTTTTTTTCTAAATCTAATTCATTACTCACTAAAAATAGGAAAAATCCTTTTTTTTTTTTTTTTTAATGAAGAAATAAAAATGAACTACCTTTATCCGACCAAGCATTGATTATAGCTTTTAGAACAATTTATGAATATTTCCTTTCAGGCTAAAATGCTCATTGGGTTTCAAAATGATTCTGAAGTTTAATTAAATGATTAATGCGACCTCTATTTCCCCCGTCGTTGGAGGAAAGTTTTCACAAATGGAATTTCCCAATATAACATAACCTCCAAAATATAAACAATTAAATATATAAAAATCTTATATAAAAAAGCGAACATAACTCAACCATGGCATATGTCCCTACTAAAATATCTTAAAGCAATATGTAAGAAATGCCATATATTTTCTACATTTTTTACTTTTATGATTTTTAACCATTTGGTCTTTATTCCTTCTTTTAAAAAACGCGGATAAAACATTTGTCTGCGTAATAGGTTTACTTTTGTGGCCATTTTAAGTCAGCTTCGCTGCTAAAAAACATGTGTTAGTCTAATATTTGTCTGATAATAACTTTTTAAAAAAATAATAATATGGTAAGGATATTTTTGACTTATCGTCCCCAGATCAGCAAAAAAAAAAAAGAAATTAGCTAGGTAAATGTTAATAAAAGATGGAGACACTCCTTTAATTGTATTTCTCATATGGCTTAGCCATTTTCCTACTTGTTAAAATTTCGTCCTTGAGAAAATTTTCCGGTTTTCGAATTCATTTAACCATAGAAAACATAATCTTTACGTAATTAAAATAATAATATCTCAAAATTGGCGAAGTGAAAAATGATGGCACTAATACCGTTTAAATGTGTGGATGGTCTGTAAAATTGACGTTAATTTCGGGGCTGAGTCTCAACTGGTTCTCGTGTAGTAAACTCCTCTACGCTGCTTTCGGAAACGGTGAAAAAAAATTTCCGTCGAAAAGTATTACCTCTGATGTTTTCGAAGATTAAAAAAAAAATAAAATCTTTTAAATGAATATACACCCTAGTCCATTTTGCAATTATATTGATTATGAGGTCAAGATTATTCAATTACACATTGCTATTAGGATGCATTAGAAATGCTCCGTAGATTTCGGTGGATCGAATACTCTTATATCCTAGGCATATACTTCTATTAAATATAAAATTTTAAACATTTTCGCAACATTATTAATTGTAGTATTTACTTCAATTAGAATTATATTATTATCTTATCTTTTGTTTCATTGCTTGAAATATGACTTATGATAGGAATAATAAGTAATTTTTTGAGATAGGGATTCATAATGTTCAAAAATTTTAACATCCTATAAATAATAAACAATAAAATTTTACTCATTTCGCTGACATAATAAATATTATATAATTTTAATAAAAATATAGAAAAATAAAAAAGTGAAAAATATAATAAATAATAACATCAAAATAGAAATAAATACAGACCTCATGAATTAGATTAATGTAACAATATAAGTAATAATTTGTACTAGCTAAGTACAAAGTTTGAAATAGTAAAAACAAAATATAAAAGTGAGCCAATAGTCAACCTTATAAGTGGATGTAGCTGTCAGCTAAAGATAATAGTATGTATAAATGAAAAAAAAAAATTTGTTGTTGATTATGTATTATGAAAAAAAAAATTTAAAAATGTTAAATGTTTTAAAAACACTTTTTAGTCTTGATAATAGGGAAACAGCCGCGAAACGTTGACTACGTTTGACAAATTGTATAACAATGATAATGAAAAGATGATGGAGCAAAAAACTTTGGCTGATTTTAATATGAATAAATAAGAAAATCTTCCTCAATTCGTACTGATCTAGAAAAATAAAATTGATTGATGCTAGATGTTAGACTAAGCAACGAAACAGATTTGATGGGATAGTTTATTTTATTAATCGCAAAAAATATCAAAACTCAGTTTCGTTGTGAGTCAGGCTTAGCTCATGTGTACAGACAAATTCATGAGGCTTTCAAGGGTTTATTTCGGATTTTAAGGCACGTATTTCTATTAAATAGTAAACTAAAATATATAAATTTTCTTTAGATCGGAAAACAGCTTTTAGGAAATATTTCACAAATAGGTAAGTGAAAATGTCACGTTATGCTTTGGCGAAATCACATCAGCCCTAATTAATATTAAGCTAATAAGCATAAATTTAATTAAAATCAGTTAATTGAAGAGTAATTAATTACGAAAGGACGAGTATTCGGGCAGAGAGGCCTCATTCTATTAGCGTTAGGCACTGGGCGGCTACTTGGGCTCAAGGTTCTTCCCAAAATGAAGATTAATTGCAAGAAGGGGACGATCCCTCAGGCCTCCCTTCCCGGCTAAATAAGAAATCCTTACTCCGATAGAAAATTTCCAATCCTAGCCAAAAAGCAATTGTAATCTCGTCCATTGAGGAATAGAGTATTGCTAGCCACTAAACACCCCTGCTATCTAGCCAGCAAATCAATTTTTGAATATGATTGAATAGTAAAAACAAATGGTTTTGTCTAATTGATAAAGACCCGGCGCTACTTAGAGTCGAAATAGAAAAAATGGGTTGGATCAAAACTGGGGCTGTTGACAAATCTAGAATAGAATAGAAAGTGATTTTTATTCTGGGACTGGGTACCTTGAGAATAACATATTTGCACAGTTTATAATATACAACATGTCTGGCCAACAGACAAAATGAACATAATTAACTAATTTTTACAATTATGGATGAATATATACACCAAATATGAAAATAAAATAAAACAATAACAATCCTCAGAAAAAATTTATGTTGAACAAATCGAAAAATAAATGAGTTTAAATATATAATAAAAAGAAGAAAAATAAATATTTACATTGTTTTGATACTTGGTCTTTTAAGAATAACATAAGCTTTGAAATAATAAAGGATCTTAAACTAGCCAATAATTAATGAAAAATAAACTAATTAAGCATAACTAAAAATAATATATTTTAATAATAAGAAACGAAGTCTTCCAATCACAATATAAAAAATGAAAAAAAAAAAAAAAAAAAAAAAAACTGTAACGATTGTAACAAAGAAGTATTCCAGATAAAAGAGTAGACATATACTTGTGGAAAAAAATAAAAAATTTGAATACAATTTTACTAAAATTTTTACTTTGTCAATCAGCGTCATTTTGGAATGCTATTGGGTACTAGAAGACAAGGTGTTTGAATGTGGAGAGGGAATAAGTATGACGGATGTTTGTTGGGAAGGAATTCCACATACCATTAGAACGGGCCCGAAAGGAGCGTTCATATTTTTTTGATTTATGGCAAGGGATATAAAGGTTGGACATACGGGATCTCGTTTCTAGTGGATGAATTGAGGGTTTGAACTGCAGGAGATTATAGATATAGGAAGGATGTTGGGAGTTGATGGTTTGGTATAGGAAATATCCAAGGATGTATTGCATACGAGTATGGGGAAAAAGCCATTTTGATTCGGTATAAAGATGGGATACATGAGACCGCTTCGATGTGCCATAAACGAATCTTAAACAGTTTATGATCTGCTTCTGACTTTTCTATAGCATCATCGAGAGGCCACCATACACCGCACATCCATAATCAAATTGAGGGAACATTAAAGAGGATACAAGGAGCTTACGACTGGACTGTGGTAGAACATGACGGGGACAATAGAACTATTTGATAAATAATAATAATTTACGAGGAACCTTTTTAATAATACATAGTGGGGCATTTAAACTCTTGTGGAAGGGAAGTGCGTCAATTTGCACTTGTTCTAGCAAGCCAACTAACTGGTTTTGGAAAATCCAGTTAACAAAAGCGAAGGGTGGATCTAAGAAGAATCTCGAAAAACCGCCCTTCTGACCCTCATGATAGGGCCAACCAATAGAAGGATACAGTCTCCTTGGAATAATTTCTACCAATAAAAAATGAGGAGGGAAAAGGTGTCGGACAGAGGAGACGGAATACCCTAAAGGCGACCGGAACCACGCCGTCTGGACCTTCTAGGCGTTTCAATCAAGACGCCCGAAAAGGACTAATTTACTATTTCAAATTTTACTTGATTTTCATATTTTAAGGACGGTTTTAATTTGATTTCTTTATTCTAAGTTAAAGTATCCATTCTCGTTGAAAGGATTCTTGACAATTGACATTTATTGTAACCAGGATACGGTTCAAAATGGAAGAGAATCACCATTTTTTAATCGATTTAAAAAAAAAATATTTACCAATGTTAGTTGAAAAGTCAATTTAACTTATTTTTTTATATTTAAATAACAGTTCTAAACATGATATAAATAAGGGCGGTTACCAGTTATATAATTGATATCAAGTTTATTTACATCTCAGATATAAAATTAAAAACGCTCAAAAAAAAAAAAAAAAAAAAAAAAAAAAGATCAACTAGAGAATATAAAAAATAGTTTAGTAAGTTTATTTTTTTTAATATATAGTTAAAAATTAATAATATTTTAAGAAACATCTTTATTACTATTTATTGACTATCATAATCTTATTTTTTTATTATCATTTTGAGGTAAATATTTTCTGAAATAAAGGTAAAAGTATAAAGGGCCGCGTAAAGGAAAAAGATGAAAGGAAACGAACCAGGGCAAGGTCCTACAAGACCTGAGGGAAGAATTTCAACCTTTATTGGCGAATCTTGCGGTATGTTGGGCGAGTGTTCACTTCATAATGGTAAAACAGGGCGGTTGGACGTATTTAGCATATTTCAGGAGCCCGGTTTGTGGTACTCTTCCTCAATACATTGGTTGGAAAGCTGACTCCAAAGGAATTCCAAATTCATAAAAAGAGAATAATAATATTTCACTTATTAAAAATTAATAGCTATAGATAGAACCTTATTAAAAATTTTAAAATTCAGCTATTACTTTTACTATAGTAATTTATGTATCAAATATGAATCAACTTTATTATTATGTATGTATGTATATATATGGGATACCTCATAAATGTCAAAAAATAACAAAAAAAGTTCATATGATTCATCGTCTCACTGTTTGCTTCTCATTTATTGTCTTCACTTAACAACGAAAATCTCAAAATTTGATTTTACTTCCAAACCGCTGACAATATACAAACCTTAAATATTCTCTATATCTCCTTACATGGACGACCTATTTGAACAGCTCTAAAATCAATGACCAAATATTTTAAATATACATATTCCGAAAAAATGTTACTGCTATTTATCTAAATTAACCCCATCAGTCGACATTTTGAAAGGAAATGCCAAGCTCTTAGCGACGATGTAATTGTCCAGTTGGTAGCGGATTACACAAATCAAACAACCCTTGAAAAACTCTATCCACTAAAACAGTAATACCTAGTGATCTATCCAATAAAACAGTAATACCTAGTGCTCTATCCACTAGAACCGTAATACCTAGTGCTCTATCCACTAGAACAGTAATACCTAGTGATCTATCCAATAAAACAGTAATACCTAGTGATCAATCCACTAGAACAGTAATAACTAGTGCTCTATCCACGAGAACCGTAATACCTAGTGCTCTATCCACTAGTACAGTAATACCTAGTGATCAATCCACTAGAACAGTAATACCTAGTGCTCTATCCACTAGAACAGTAATACCTAGTGCTCTATCCACTAGAACCGTATACCTAGAGCTCTATCCACTAGAACCGTAATACCTAGTGATCAATCCACTAGAACAGTAATACCTAGTGCTCTATCCACTAGAACAGTAATACCTAGTGCTCTATCCACTAGAACTGTATACCTAGAGCTCTATCCACTAGTACAGTAATACCTAGTGATCAATCCACTAGAACAGTAATACCTAGTGCTCTATCCACTAGAACAGTAATACCTAGTGCTCTATCCACTAGAACCGTATACCTAGAGCTCTATCCACTAGAACCGTAATACCTAGTGCTCTATCCATTAGAACACGGTCCTTACAAAATATTGACATGTAAAAGAATATTTTCAACTGATGTAATAGATTTCAGAAAAATTAATATGTACTTTTCAATGTCTGGTGATTCTAGAATGAAATAATTATTTTTCTACAGTTGAAGAAATAATTGTTTATTTCCTGATACCATTAAAGTGATGAATTCACTCAACAATAAACGAACAAATGGTTTTTATATTAATTTTTGAGAAAAAAAAAGTGGCTGACTGACGACATCGGAGGCTGGACCGGCATTCAGTTAAAACAATCTAAGAGACCAAGTTGAAACAAACACCCACTCAACTTTCTCTCTTCGGCAAAAGAACACATTTTTTTCTTGAAATGTTATACGAGCATTGTTATAACACTTCTGCAACACTAGAAGTGTTCCCATTGAAAGAAATCTTTGCTTTTTTCAGAGAAAAAAAATATAATTGATATAACGAAACCCACTGTTAAGAAATTTAGTATATATATAATATATTTATTTATTCGGATATATTACAGTTAATTGTTTAGAAATAGAAAAAAATAAAATAAGAAGTTTACAAAAAACTATTTTAGATATTTCATACTGGGGTTAAAGACACACTGTTAGCAGATCATTATTAAAGGTTATATTGTTATTGTTCAATGATTCAGTTTTTTATGTTATCATTGTTCAATGTTTCAAATGTTTCCAATATTTTCTTTCAAATACCAACATTGCAGTTAGAAATGAAAAATAGATGATGAAGAACTTTTTTTATGAGAATTATTAACTCAACCATATTCCACAGTATCGTTGCTTCCATTCTCTCTCTAACTTACTAATAAATTCTTATGTTTTCCGTTCCTTATAACTCTCTGAGTCCCCTGATGACCGTGGGATCTTCTAAATCAGATTTGTAATAAGAATGCTACCATTGGGTAGTTTCAATAAATGTTTGTATCAAGTGGTGGTCATAAAAACTTCATCAGCTAACCTGGCAGGTCTTTCTAGGTTTAGTTATCCTTCCTTCGGAGGAGACGTGAAAAGATGGTCCCAAGACTTTGCCATATCACGTACTCGTTAAAGATCCCTATCCTAATTAAACCTGAAGAGGCAAAATTTTGAACTCTCACTGCAGCATCGTCCGATTTAAAGCCACAACAGCATAAAGTGACGGTAAGTGAATAAACAACTTCATCAACTATTTCTTTGAAATATAATGATGGTAAAATTGATCCTCTCTTTTTTTTTCTTTTTTTTTTAGTTATTTATTCAAATAATAAACCCAAATTTTGTTCCTTAGTTTCATTTTAACTACTGCCGGAATGAAATCTGCAATTACGTCGAATTTTGTTCTGATACTCCGGGGTAAGTAGAACCAGGGGTTCACCCATCCTCTGTAAAACAGGTACCTGAAAATGGGGGGAAATCAGGCTGCTAAGGGTGACCTCGTCCTGATCACCTCCTCACTCATGTGTACTTAACCCGTGACATATCATTGGTTGAAGAGTTACATGTCTTTATTTTTACCATTTTTTAATCGAATGAATAATTCAAAACAGTGAACGAATAAAATCCAAAACACTCTTGGGAGGTTTTCTCTATTGTAGAAATATGGAATTCATTTACATATTAACAATTAATTAACACAAATAAAACATTGTTGCTAGTATTATTTTATCATATTGTCTGCTTTACAGATATGAAAGGGAACTCGAGATGTGTCGGTTCTAAAGCCCGTATTATGCTTTTGTCTCGTACAAACACAAACAGTGGAAAGGAGCCGACAATTGAAGCGGCATACACTGGCATAGTATAAAGGGCTTCTCATTTTCTCGAATGCTGTGACTTCATTCAGGGACTGCCTCGGGTAGGCGTTAGGAGTCGGGTGGGAAGGGTTCCAAACCGGGAGGCCGGAGTTAGGGATGGGTAGATACATGTAATTAATTGTATCAGACACTAATACTTTTTTGTATCTGATGCATTTTTATTTAAGGGATATTATATTATATATTATATATAAATTAAAATTCCTGTACTATAAAAATACGAATAAATATTTACGAATTATACGAATAAATAATCCGAGGGAGTTAATATTAGAAAAATACTAAATCCCTTCAGAATAATGAAAATGCGGATATCAACTGGCTGTGTATCAACCGGGCGGTTCAGTAGTGTATCAACTACTTTTTAGTATCAGTTACAAAGTATTTGATTGATACAAATTGACCCTTCCCTAGACGGGGCCTGCATCATGTAGGCGTTGGGAGTTCATCTCGGTCGGGAAGTCGGGGCCAAATCGGGGGCAGGGGTCCCAAGAACAAAGGGGTCGCTCAGCCGTGTATGATATCCTTTTCCATTTTGTGTGATCGCTCCCGGACTTTATTTCGGGGCCCCGTTTACGCTAAAAGTGGAAGGCGTAAAATATTATAAGTAGTTTGAGGGATGACCTCAAGGCTTACCTACAACCGACTCATCAAATATTCGTGATTCTGTGGAATATTTTATGTTATGATATGAATTTGTCAAAGAAGTATAAACTATTATATAAAACGGATTTGATAGATATGAATTATACTCGTTGACGTATACGTATAACATAGGTGTTTTGTTTGATTCTGTAAGCTCTTTTTTCAAGTTTATTCAAAAATAATATTTCTATACTTTTTTTTTTTATTCCTAAATTAAAATTTCCTAAACAGGGGTAGCATCAGGTGGTCCTAAGAAGGTTACTGGGCAAACAGCTCTTGTACCTTCAATCCTACCAACCCTTACAGTTAGCCATATCCCTCTACAATCGTCTCTTTGTCATCTAAACTTTTTTTTTTTTTTTTTTGTTTATTTAGCTGTAATAAATAATGCATTAAGATTTAATAAGCTCCTTATTTCGTTACGAATAAAATCATCCATAATGATCTAAATATCCCATTTGTCGCAGAACTATCCCAAAACAGATATGCTCTTTTTAATTCCAAACTCCCGACCCACACGAATCCTCTTGTACGCAACTTATCATTCCAATCTGTTCCTGACAACCCTCTGAGGCGTTAGAAAAGACGATGGCCACGAACCTTACTAAATTAAAATGACATTGGAGTGCTACCACTGGGTAATTCTTCACAAGACAGTTTCAAGCCCATAATTGTAATTATCCCATTTAATTATTGTATTTATTTTAAGTAAAGTTGTAAATATCAATTAAATTAAAAAAATAATAATAATCATAATTCCCTGGATTGTTTTCTGGGATGCAGATGGAATTCCAGAGATCTGAGAGGAAGAGAATAAAAAACTATAATAATAATAATAATAAACATCACTGCAGGAATTACACAGACTGATAACTGAACTAGATCCAGAATGCATCACACTACTTCATCTACAGCAAGACTTTACTTGTCAAGAAAAGAAGGAGGTAGAGATCCTTAAAACATTGAAGAGGCGTGCCGAGAGCTAGAATTGATGCTCGGACAATATTTCAGACAAATTGAAGTGTCACTACATAAAATAATATGCAATCTTGACCTAAGTCACACTGCTCTTAAATTAAACTATTAAGATGCAGCGCCCACCATTGTTACACATAGCGATCGGCTGGAAGAATGGAGATCGAAATCACTACACGGAAGATTTTACCATCAACTCCAGCAAACTGAAATCGACATCTTCTACTCACTGGCTGGTCAAAGGAAGTCTCTTCCCGTAAACGAAGGATTTTTTATTGCTATTCAGGACTTACTGCCGACACGACTTGAAACAGCAAAATGAATCTGACAGATGCAGGCTCTGTGCTGGCACTTACGAGTCGATTCAGCACATCACTAGAGGGATGCGGCGCGCTGGCCGGGAAAGAATACCTGAATTATAATGTAAAATAATTTCTTTCTTTTTTTAATTCTTATATAGAAACAGAAGGGAGAGAGGGCTGTAGTTATCCTTTGTATTTACTAATCAACTCCTTTCTCTTTTAGCGGCTCTTGAGGTCCAGTCAATAAATATTTAACCATGTTTTGAATACAGTTCCATAATTTATTGTTCTCATAATCATCCCCGAATAACAGTAAAAAACAGAATATTAAAGATAAAAAATAATATATGGCATTACCAATACATAAAATAAATGTAATAAATATATACAGTGAATACAAAGTAATTAAAGTGGAAATACAGAAATAAATTATATGTTATAATTGCAAAGGATATTATATTATTGTAACCCTTTTTTTAAAGTATTAAATTTGTTTTGTTTTTTAATTTAATTAAATGAAGTTATAACTTAAAAACAATATCGCCCGAGATAGAACTAAGTGAATATTAAAATCTTGCAGGGAAGCAGGAAGACTTTAAACCTATATTTCTCTGCATCCAACACATTATGCCAATATATCAAAAATGAAACAAATATGAACACAAACAAGAGAGGTAACACACACCAATCAATTTATTTTAATATTTTCAAGACCCGCTAATGACCCGAAAGGGTACGCGCGGAAAAACAAAAAAATATATACTATTAAGTTTTATTGATTGACATATAAAATTTATGTATTGATTAACTATTGGATAACCATATATATCACGGCATCTATATCAATTTCAAAACAAGGTATGGAAATACCTCTAGATAATAACATATTCATATTTTTCTCCCATTCAATTCACACGGCGTTACCATTTGAATCATCTGCCTCTCTTCTTTGAAAGTTAGAAATTCATTCAAATCAAGAATTTAGTATAAATTTATTACGCCATTCAAAAACATCTCTCCTCATTTTTTTTTTTCTTTTAATTGGCAACTCTTAAAACTTTTCAAAGTCAGGAAAACCTTTTTGAAATCATAAACTTTTATGAACGCAAGCATAATCTGGGCTCAGTCTATAAATTACTTAGGAATAGAAATGGACAAATCCGTTCACAAAACACATACATTATAAATGCAATAGAGCCGAAAATATTATCAAGAAAATGACACAATACTTCAATAGGTACTCAAAACTATCACCAAAAAACAAACTAATTCTCTACAAAACTGTCATCCGTCCCATATTGACCTATGCTGCCCCACAGTCTGGAGTTACACATACCATTACTATTATAATATTATTATATTATAATATATTATTACAATAAACATTAACTCCAGTAAATATCACGTAAAAGTAACATGTAATTGGTGCAATTACCACAACATGTATGAAGTTTAAGGCATGTGGCCATCTGTAAAATATTGAAAAATAAACTTTTTTTATGAATAAAATTCATTTATATATTTTCTCTTTCGGTTGAATTAGGTCATCATCAACGGTTGAAGGATGACCCGAGCGCTTTGCGTCTTCCATGACAAAATTTAAAGTTCTAACCAAGCAAACCACTTACGGACGTTACATTCTCCTAAGGCGCCATCGCCATACACACTGAAAAGTTTGCAACCGACATTAGGGGATGATGGACCAGCTACAGCTACAAGTAACCTTGTGACAAAGCATCATATTAAGAATTTAAAATAACTTTCAAGCCACAAGCAACCACGCTGCCTTTGTCTTTTATTGTTAAATGCCTTTTATTTTTATTCTCATAAATTAATTAAAATTCAAATATTGTCAATCTGGCACTTATATTTTAAAAATACCTATAAAAATACGGGCCAATCTCAAATCACTAAATTTCCAAGATCCATGGGCAATTTTCATCATGAAAAAAATAAATGCATTGCCTGGATCGCGAAACAGATTCATTGTACATTATACTAAGCCTTATTTTAGTTTTAAAAATGCTGGTTCACGCTACTCACGACTTATAATCTATTAAAAACTTTTAAATTAAATTTGAGAAAAGAAAAATAATTTTCACCTAGTTTTGATGAAAGCATTAATATCAGATTAAATAAAATTACAAGAGAAATTAATATATTTAAAAAAAAATTATAAGGAGAGGATCCCAAACGTGTCACCGATTTTGATGAAATTTTAAAAATTTGAGGCAAATCTAGAAATTAAACAAAATATTAGGGGGCAACGCTCTTCAGTAGAGGCGTGAAAAAATAGGAAAGTTTGCGCGCGAAAAAACACATTATATTTAATATCTCAGGTTCTAGTGAACGTAGAAAAATAAGTTTGTTGTCAAAATTACCATGATTAAAAGCGTAATAATTGAAAAGTATACCATTAAAAAAGGGTTTTATGCTTGGTAATAAACCTGAAAATATAAATAATCTTGTCAAAACAGTACTTTTGATAAATTTTCTTTAAAACTGTATTCCTCACTCTTCTTAATGTGAGAACAGCTTTTAAGAAACCTTATTAAAAGTAGGTTTTTTTCTCTTCCCTTTTCTTTTATCTTAGTGCCTATTTACTAGATGTATTATTTGATAAAGTTGAAAATTTCAGTAAATAATAAAAAAATACAATATATATATATATATATATATATATATATATATATATATATATATATATATATATATATATATATATATACATTTTTTTTTCTTTTAATCATTTCTTCATCAAATTATTTTTATTATACAGTCGAGATCATAGAAATCGCATCACCTACAAGTATGCATTTGTATCGTTATGATTTCGATCCTATTAAATTTTACTATCAGACACAATTAACATTGTGGGACTACAATTGTCACGGAAAACCGCATTGACGCAAATCGACAGTGGTCATAGTTTTTTTTAATTAATACTATAATTCACTTTTTAAGGAAACCTAAACTTTATTTTATTTAAAGTTATATTTTACTTTCGTTGATTTGTATGAGCTTTTCTTTAATTTTCAACATATAATATTATATATTTGTGTATTCAGCATTTTTAAAAAAGCATGCGGTAATGTTTAATTTTGGAAACATTTTTCCTATTGAGTGATAAAAGCATATGAGCATTGAAGAAAAATGAACATGTGAGAGAGCTAGGAAAACCTAAAATTACCTTCTCTTGTACCTTTTTCGCGCATGGTATTTATACATAGAGAGGTGAGCTCAGTCTGATCTGCAACCATGCACAGCATATTTGGTCAACATCATTGGTCCTTATTATGTCATTTGGATAGATGTGTTGGGAGTCTTTTGTCATGAAAAAATCAATAAATAAATGAAAACTAGTCACCTTTATTGGGAGAAACAAGAAAATGATTAAAAAAAAAAAAAAAAAAAGGGGTGGATTTATCAAAATGCATGATGTAAATAAGAACTGTTAATTTGGAATTAAAAAAATATATAACAAATGTAATAGCCAAAAGCCGAATGGCAATAATTAATTCAGTTGATCATACATTACTTATTCAATTCACATACACATTATTAATATTGGGTTGATGCAAAATTAATGCAGGTTTTTAGTAGGTATTGTAAATACGCCATATCTTTACTTTAACCATATATATTTAATCAAAATAATTTCCATCTGAATCAATGCACTTTTGCCAACGTTCAACAAGCTTTCTTATTCCACCAGAAAAAAAATCCGAATCCCTGGACTCAATGAAATCACGAAAAGAATTTTCAATGTCGTCCTGGTTTTGAAAATTTTTCTCCCTCAAAAAGTTGTCCAGATGCCTGAAAAAGTGGAAGTCTGTAGGAGAGAGGTCAGGTGAATAAGGCGGCTGTTGGAGAACTTCGTAGCCCAACTCGTGCAGTCGTCGAAGCGTTGGTTGTGCAACGTGTGGTCTGGCGTTATCGTGGAGCAGGATCGGCCCCTTCCGATTCATCAATGCTGGGCAAAGACGTTGCAATTTTTGAGTTCCGAGTTCCGCCGCCATTTCTCGTGTGGTTTTGGTTGGGTCTTCTTCCACTTTTGACCTCAGCTGGTCGTTGTCCAGAGCAAGATGACGGCCCCGACCTTCCTTGTCTTCGAGGTCGAAATCTCCTCTGCGAAACTTCTGGAACCAACGCTGCACCGTGCACTCATTAATAGCCCCCTGACCCCACACTTCATTAATATTACGAGCCGTTTGCGCAGCGCTGCGCCCTAATTTAAATTCGTAAAAATAAATTTGACGAAAATCGCACTTTGACATTTTCGATTCAAGACCTTTGAACACACTGAACAAAACTATTTTACTAAACAAATTCATGGTGAAAGAGAGGGTATTAGATAAGGTTTGTTTTGGTATAATAATGATCAATGTTAGGATTAGCTTTGTTTACACAATTGGAATTAAGATATTGCAATAGAGGAAACCTGCATTAATTTTCCATCAACCCAATACATAGTTAATTATATAAGGGTATTCTATAAGTCACTTCCTCTTTACTTTTTCTTTTTTTCTGCAAAATTAATAGACAATGTCTGTGGTTGAGGTTGATTAACTTTAATAAATAAAGCCATCTGCTCAATAAACTTTTTATCTATTAGGAAGCCTTATTATAACCTCTATCCAAAACTGTTGAGGCTAACTTTCAAATTATTCTATGAGGAAATATTTATGGGGCACTCTAATATTCAAACGTGCATTCAATAGTTATAAATAAAGAAGAATTTAATATAATTATAATAATTATTATCTAATTTTACTTCTGATTTGACCACAAGAACAAAGGCGCAAAATAGGATGTATCTCCAAATAAATTGCACTTCATTCCACAGTTAAAGTAATATACAAAGTATGTACGCCTTTATGCCAACAATATAATCTAAAATATAAAAATAAAACAAAAAGTTAGAGGTGAGTGAATACAGCTTTAAGAGTCTTTAAACTAACCAAAGAATCATTTTTTTATTTTTTCAACCATACATTTTATTAAATTGTTTAAATAATTCGAAAAGTGCATAGTTTTTATTAATTATTATGCACAATCAATTAAAAACATTTACTATATTCCAACTATAACCTTACCTGTGAAATCTGCTGCTTAATAATTTATCATCCTTTTTACAAATCGCATCCGCCCAAGGTTTCAAAAACATATTTCAATTTAGCACCGTCGACGAACGCTTTAAACAATCAAATAACACATAAAACAAACAGCCAAGGACCAGTGACGTGTTTCAGGATTTCCGGCCATTGCCCTTTAAAGATCGAGCCCACCTCTCTATATGTAAACACCTTGTTTTTCGCGTACATATTGTCTATTTCTCTATTTTTATTTTTATTAAAGTTTGGCGTGATATTTACTATATCTTCCTATCTCTGTAAATATTCGTTTAACTATCTTTAACCATTGTTATCGTTATTTTTCTCCCTTGGTTTGTATAAATATTCTTTATCACTTTTGTTTACATATATTTTTTTTAAATCATAATAATTCTAATATTGTACTTCGTGATAGGATTGTATAACTTGGTAGAGGAAGGATCCCAGGAAGTACCTACAGCAGAAGGAAAGGTAAAACCACTTTAACTCTTCGCGACACCGGGTGTCTCTAGATATCCCGAAGATGAACCGTATAAACATTCGTTTTAGTTTTCCCTTGAGATCCCCAGAGACACCTCCATACACCGTACAGCAGTAGGCAAAGTGGAGAAATATTAAAGAGCTAACCAAGAGCTTAATGGTTTCGATTGGAAGAAGAGGACGTTAGTAATTCAGAAGTTTTAAGGTGGAAAATATACGTCGGGAAATTTCGGTAACATGTTTTTTTTTTCCTTTTTCAGGAAAGGCTTTGATCAAAGGTGATGCCGAGGTTTTTAATGGATTGGTGGAATTTTATAGGATTGTTATTCAGAAAAAGGGTAGGAATCGGTGGAAGGGCCTTAAAGAAGGGATTAGAACCTATTACAATTGCCTAGGTCTTTTCAGCGTTCAAATCAAGCTTGTTCTCAGCTGTCCAAATGCTGACTCGATTCAAATCCTGTTGGAGCATTTCTGTGGATATATATATTTTAAAATATAATCCTTATTCCAATATATAATAAAATACACAAAACATAAAAAATGCTGTACCAAAGTAGACCAGTCTCTTAAGAAATCACATAATAACATGTTTTAATATATATTTATTGAGATATATTATAATTTGTTTCTAAATGAACATTAATAATATTGATGCATAATAACATAAAAATGGGATATTGTCCCATTAATAAATGAAAAAATAAAATAAATATAAAAAACTTCTACAACTATTGCTAGCAATAGGTCGGAAAGAGGAAAGGATAGTTAATTTGAAAATCATCAGCATAGATATGATATTGGGAGTGATGGATGCGTAAAGGAAGATCATTAATGTAAACAGCAAAGACGATGGGGGATAGTGATGATCCCTGAGGAACACTACAGGACAGAGGCAAAGTCCTGGGACTACAACATATTGTGAGCGGTTGAAGAGGAAGGATTTAAACCAGCGTAGAGGATATTATGGTCAACTGTGTCGAATGCCTTAGAGAAGTCTAGAAGGAATAGGATGGTTAGTTTTTTGTTTTGAATGGCGTATTGGAGGTCTTGCGTTATTTTTAGGAGAGCGGATTGGGTTGAATAGCCAAGTGGGGAGCCAGATTTGTAAGGATTGATAAGGAAACGTTCTTCTAAAAAAAATATAGTTGTTTTTGTAGAAGACGTTCCAGAGGTTTTATGGTTTTCTTTCTTTTTTTTTATTATTTATTGTATTCAATTTTGTTTCCACATTTTTAAATAGAATTGCATAAAACCGTATCCGTTTTGCTGCTTTATTTCTTAGAACTCGGCCCTTTCATCTGAGTTAGCAAGAACATGTGAATTGGTCATTTTTATGGTCCAATAGAATATGTTCTTTATTTTACAAATTCAACCCTCAATAGCATTGATTTATTAAGACAATGAGCCTTTATTAAAATTATCTATTTAATCAAAACTAATTAAATTGTTGGTCATTTTTTAAATATTTAATGCCAATTAATATGTCATAATCTTCATAACACTGTTGCTAGTTCAATTTTGGTTACATAATATTGCACAGGAATCTTTAATATTTTTTTTTCCAAGCAGTTTACCGATTTTGAAATCAGAAGCACTTGATGCAAGAGCCCATTTGTAAGGGCCTAAACGATCCCGGAGCGGGGGAGGTGAGGAGGGGGGAGCTGATGACTTCTGATGAACCGCCATCATTTCATTTATACAAATTCAAAGGGACAACCCTTAATGCTTATCGTTGCTCTACTTTAGGGAGAGTGAAGGGCTCAAGGGATTTCATTAAATCGTTCAGCTCTTTCCACTCTTAATCCCTAACAACTACGCCCTACCTTGCAACTGTCTCCGGTCCCTCAGGCCGGAAATCTTCAGCACGTAAAAGTTTTATTTTTGTTTTTCTTGTCGGAAAGCATTACCTTTCCATTATCCTCAATCGGATTTAGTTCTGGCCGATAATTTACAACGTTTATTTCCAAAAGGTAGTTAAGGACATTATTTTTTTTTCGAAATTGATATTTTGACATATTTTTATTCTAATGGTTTAGTTTTATCAAAATTCGTCATCAAATTTTATCTAGAAAAGGTACAAAATCCAATAAACACGTACATAAAAATTGTATTTTATTTCAAAAGTCACTAAATCCATATTTCATTTCATTTCAAAAAGTACTAAAGACATTTCCTACAGAAACGTACTATATCCTTAGTAAACAGATAACCTTTCCTTTAATTTTCTTTCAAATATAGTACTATTTCCTATTGGACAGAAAAAGCACCTAACTCCGTTATATATTACAATTAATTATTATTCATTTTATGCCATTTAATTGATTCATTTAGTCTTGAATCACCGCTGTTATTTTGATCAATGGTTTTAAAATAATAATCAATTTTTAAGGTTCTTTTAAACTTATTTGCGTCAATTTGGTTCTTGTAGGTTCTCAATTAAATTAAGGTTTTTCATAGTATTTCTTCTTGCAGCTACATAAATTTGATTTTTCAGAAACTCACTTTTTATTAGAATAATGGTATTTGATCCTGCAAATGGTTAGAATTAAAATTCCCTTACCTTACTAAATATGAGAAGAAAAACCGTTTCTGATCTAACCTAATAGATTTTTTTTCTTAAAAAAAGGTAAATAAGCTAGAATTAAAGCTTAAAATTGATTTATTTATACGCCTCTATACTTAGAAATATTTTACACAGCATTAGTAACATAAATACGGTGGAGGACCGAGGCATTTCGATAGCAGCTAATCGTCCGTTAAGTAAAATTTGAAAACTCGTTTATATCACGCTTTCTTTGGTCACCTACTTCATTCTCAATTCATTGTTCTCATTCATTATTATCTTAGGCACTCGATATTTAATCATTTTGAAAATTTATTTGTTTATTTATATTTATAATTATCTATTCCTAGGTAATCACCTCATTTCATTAATCATAATCGTTAGCTTAAAATGTTATTTCCATGACTTCTTTTCCATCCACACAGTATCCTTTAATCGCTTTCAACTAAAGCGAACTCAGCAAAGCGAAATTAGCTGTCACAGAAGGTCTGTTTGTTCCGGGTGCGTCAACGCGGCAAGTAATCGCCCTCATAAAAGAAAAGGCTACAGAACATTGGCAAAAAGTATGTTTTTTTATGAGGGAGAATAAACTTAGAGTAGTCGAGCCTTCAGTGAAACCCAACCGAGCAGACCTACGGCTGTGCAGGAAGGAGGAAGTGGTACTGGCTCAACTGAGGATTGGCCACACAAGGCTGACCCACGGACGGCTACCTGATGGCGAGGGGATCACCGCCTCAATGTACCTCCTGTGGGGTTATACTCACAGTACTACATATACTGTTGGATTGCTTTTTCTTCGAAGCCGAGCGAAGAGGGATTGGTATGGAGACTGATATTGGGAAAATATTACAAAATTCCCAGGAGTCAGCCACCAAACTGATGAATTATCTAAAAGACACATCAATATTTTTCAAAATTAAAAAAAAAAAAAATTCCTGTTCTTGATTTTTAATATTATATATATATATATATATATATATATATATATAAAATATATTATATATTTTTTTTTTTTTATTTATTTATATATTTTTTATTTTATTCTTTCTTATATGTAGTTATCTTATATAATTGTTTGTATTTAACTTAAAATATTGTATCTGTATTATTAGTATTATGTATGTTTTAGTGTATTATGTATTTTATTTTATTCTTTATTATGTATTTTGTGATTAGTTATTTGTATGTATTATTTTCGTATTGTATGTATTATTTCGTATATTATGTATAATGTTTGTATTTTATTTTATTAGTTATCATGTATGTATTATTATTAGTATATATGTATTATTATTAGTATATATGTATGAATTATTAGTACATATATATGTATTATTACTATTATTATATTGTATCTGTATTAATAGTTTAGGGCTAACATAACCTTTATGGTTGAAAAGCCTATATGTTACAAAATAAATAAATAATCGCTCTCAACTAGTCCCTGTTGAACAGATCCGATACCTAGGACTCCATCTTGACGAACGCTTAACATGGAATCCTCATACAAGACTAAAACGACAAGAAACTGCTCGCTGTTTTCGGCTACTTCAACACTTACTGGACAAACGGTCAGAGCTTCCTCGTAACTACAAAAGGCTCATCTACGTGACTATCATAAGACCAATCTGGACTTACGGAGTAGAGCTATGGGGGTTTACTAAACCATCGAATTCCTCTCGTATCCAATCCTTACAATCCAAAATCCTCAATGCGCCATATTTTGTCACGAATAAACTTATACATAAAGACCTTAATGTTCCATATGCTACTGATTTAGGTATTATTACTGAACCAGGTATCATTCATTCCATAAAAAACTCCATTCCCACTCTAATCCACTAGTTTCTATTCTGTCTTCCTCTTCAATTCGTCTGAAATGAAGATGGCCCCGAGACATAGTTTAGGATATTTTTAGAGTGCAGCCAATGACTGGTGTCTCTACATGTATTTCATGCCAATTTACCATATGTCCATCACATTTACTTGATGTATTTTGATACAGTTGTAAATATCAATAAATATGTTTAAAATGAAAAAAAAAAATTATTTCCTTCTTTTTTTTTTTTTGTAATAAACTTTATATTGTAAGTAAAAACTATTGCAACACTTCATATTTTAATCTCTTGCTTTAGAATTTTATTATTATCAGGTAGCTTTTACTCATACAATACTATTCGTTCCTTCCTTTTCAAAATTCTTCCGATAAACTTACTTTCTCTATCCCAGTATGAATTATAATATTATATTAACATGCCACGTTAACGCTCAATCAAAAATTCCTAAATAACTTCCATCATATCTTTGCCGTTTCAGAGACCTGGCTCAAACCGACCGTCCTTTCTTCCTCTATATCTATACCTAATTATGCTCTCATTCGTCATGATCGGGGTGGAGCGAACAGGTGGGGGTGTTGGTCTATACGTTCATGAAAGTTTGAGGGCAAATCTCCATCCTCCGATATACCTCACCCTGAATATTTATTTGTGGAAATTTCTTCAAATTTATTTCCCCTTCTTTATATCATAATATATCGCCCTCCACATTTCCTATTCGATCCTACATTGGAATCCTATCTTTTCACATATGTTCTTTTATACGATAATCTAATAATAACCGATGGCCTAAATACAAACCTATCTTCTAACTTCCACGACAAATCATACCTAATAGACCTTATTCACTCTCTTTGATAAACACATTTAACAAAACGTCTGAATAATAATAATAATAATACAAGATAAAATGAAAACAAATAAACAATATGAGAAAACCCCGTACTCCTGACGTCATAAATTTTGAAAATCCTCCATACCTGAACTGTTCCTTAACATCTTTACTTCAGTGTTCTTTCAAGGTTTATAGTATACACATATGTCTATGTAAGACACTATTTTATCTCGAATTGTAAGTTCCAGAAGTTTCGCAGAGGAGATTTCGACCTCGAAGACAAGGAAGGTCGGGGCCGTCATCTTGCTCTGGACAACGACCAGCTGAGGTCAAAAGTGGAAGAAGACCCAACCAAAACCACACGAGAAATGGCGGCGGAACTCGGAACTCAAAAATTGCAACGTCTTTGCCCAGCATTGATGAATCAGAAGGGGCCGATCCTGCTCCACGATAACGCCAGACCACACGTTGCACAACCAACGCTTCGACGACTGCACGAGTTGGGCTACGAAGTTCTCCAACATCCGCCTTATTCACCTGACCTCTCTCCTACAGACTTCCACTTTTTCAGGCATCTGGACAACTTTTTGAGGGAGAAAAATTTTCAAAACCAGGACGACATTGAAAATTCTTTTCGTGATTTCATTGAGTCCAGGGATTCGGATTTTTTTTTCTGGTGGAATAAGAAAGCTTGTTGAACGTTGGCAAAAGTGCATTGATTCAGATGGAAATTATTTTGATTAAATATATATGGTTAAAGTAAAGATATGGCGTATTTACAATACCTACTAAAAACCTGCATTAATTTTGCATCAACCCAATATATATATATATATATATATATATATATATATATATATATATATATATATATATATATATATATATATATATATATAGTTTCCCATTCCTGCTCCACACGGGTACAATTTGAATGCAGTCTCATGCACGTTTGAAAAAGCAATGTTTTTCCGATTCAGAATCTTATGCTGCGGGATCATGAGTGCTTTGGAAAATAAAAGACGTAGAAAAGTTTCTAGACTTCTCACAACTTTCTAT
The DNA here is from genome assembly GCA_023052935.1 of Piezodorus guildinii. Classification (NCBI taxonomy): domain Eukaryota; kingdom Metazoa; phylum Arthropoda; class Insecta; order Hemiptera; family Pentatomidae; genus Piezodorus; species Piezodorus guildinii. The sequence goes on from CM041295.1 coordinate 111,322,306, forward strand.
TAACGTGTGCCACTTCTTTGTTTGCCTATAAATATGCCGAAATCAAGAAAAACCACTTCATTTTATAAATATTGAGATAATCTAAGTTCAATTTGTTTCCATGGGAATCAAATTTAGTTTACAATGAAAGAAATGTTTTCATTAAATAATCTTAATTTTTTTTTTTATTTTTTATTTATTATGAGAGAATACAATCTTCCGCCTACTGGGAAATGAGTAATACAGCTAGAAGAAACCATTCATCCCATATGTACATCATAAAAAAAAAAAAATAATAAAATAAATAATATATATATAAAAAAAAAGTAATTACAAAAAAATAAATAAAAGTTAAAAAAATACAAGAATAATTAATAAAGAATAAATATAATCTAAAAGATAGAAATAATTATTAACAATGTAAATTTATAGATTTATAATTCCATTTATTTTAACAACTTACGTAAGATTTGGTACATAATATTCTCTTTTTTTTATACTTGTTAGTATATTATACGTCTATGTAACTATTCATACTTTGGAATTTTTTTTTTTTTTGGATTTCTGGATTACAGAAAATTAAGTTTTCCCATCTAAATAAAAACTTAATTGCAATGTATTTTACTAATAAACCTTAAAAAAAGAATGCCCCGAATGATGGTGAAAAGTGTATAAAAATCTGTCAAGTGGTTTAGAAGGAGTTGACAGAAACCTAGAACCATGATATCATTTTATAATATAGTGGTTACGGATACAACACAAAAAACACGCAGTTTTTTGTTGCGGGTTCGTATCTGCCCTTCAAATTTAATTTGTGGTCATAAGCAATCAATGATTTCGAATTTCCACCCAGCTTGGAATATGTTGATTACCTTTAGGGGAAACTCGTTCATTTTGCCAGAAATGGAGTGGGGCATGAAACCATGAAAAAAAATGTACTTGGAATTTAGAAGTGGATTGAATTTTTTTTTTATGTTGATTTCATCATACAGTCGTGGTCTAAGAAATTTCATAACTTAATAAAAAAATGCTCCAAATAAAACTCTACCGCATGTTTTTAAAAAATTCTCATTACTCAAAAATATAACATGGATTGAAAATTTAAGAAAATCACATAAATATCAGTGGAAAAAAAAATAGACGTTTCTCTAAAAATAAATTATAATATTAATTTTCAAAACTATGACCAGTGTTGGTTTGTGTCACCGCTATTTTTCGTGAAGATTCTTCTACTTTATCTAACCTCCCAATTGTTAATTTTTTCTGGTAGCAAAATATTCAAACTCTTGCATAATTACAGATTTTATTCTGCTGCTAGTTTAAACTACTAACCAAGAACTAAGAAACATTACTTTATTTTATAGTTTTTAATTTTTTTTTTTTTTATTAAGCTGATGATGTAAATAAGTATTCAAAAACAAAAGTATTCGAATGAATCAAATTCATTACCATAAAAAATTAAAGCATAACCTATGCAGTTTCTATTTCCATGACTGTAGATAACAATAAACCAGAATTAAACAAAAGTAAAAATAAAGAATATTAAAAAATCGTAATAATGCTTAGCCAATGTGAAGTCTTATGAATGAGGGATGTGAACAATAAACAAAAATATATATCATTGGTCATTCCTAAATATTCAACAATTCAAACTGCACTGTCTTGAACGTACAAAAAGTAAGGAAATAATCTCTATGCTGATACAAATTACGAGGGAATGCCTCCATTTGAAAGGTTAAACAAGAAGGGAAGAGGGGGTGGTCTTAAACATTTTACAGCTCTTCATGAGTATTTGTTTACGACCCCTTTTACGGCCCAAGGAGTGCCAAGGTGTAATCAAACATCCGGCTACAAACTACTTTGGCGCGATAAGCTTTCCAATTTCATAACTACAAAATAATATCTCACGAGACATTGACAAAAAATTCAAAAATTGTTGCTTGATAAGCGCGGTTGAACTTGGAGATGAAGATAGCTTCAACAACTTGGAAATGAAGACAGCTTCAACAACTTGTAGATGAAGTTAGCTTCAACAACTTGGAGATGAAGACAGCTTCAACAACTTAGAGATGATAATAGCTTCAACAACTTGTAGATGAAGTTAGCTTCAACAACTTGGAGATGAAGATAGCTTTAACAACTTGTTGATGAAGTTAGCTTCAACAACTTGGAGATGAAGATAGCTTTAACAACTCGGAGATGAATATAGCTTTAACAACTTGTAGATGAAGATAGCTTTAACAACTTGGAGATGAAGACAGCTTCAACAACTTAGAGATGATAATAGCTTCAACAACTTGTAGATGAAGTTAGCTTCAACAACCCTTGGAGATGAATATAGCTTTAACAACTTGTAGATGAAGATAGCTTCAATAACTTGGAGATGAAGATATTTTCAACAACATGGAGATGAAGATAGATTCAACAACTTAGAGGTAAAGATAGCTTTAACAACTAAGGTCATCATGCTAGCGCTAAACCTTGGTTTTCCAGGGTATAAGGATTAATATAGAGGTACATTCATTAAAAAGCCCAGATCATTTGTTTAAAAATCAATTCAATGTAACCAGTGTTACATTAAAACAAAATCCGATTATGGAAATCCAACTATATATAAAAATAAAAAAATTGTTCCCGCAACACTACTTTCACACCCCTGTAAAAATCTCGAAAATTTTAAATGAAGTAAAAGTTGTAAAAAAGAATACTGGAGGATGTGATGGTTAAGACATTCGACAAAAATTATAGAAAACTAAGCTACTTATCTAACAAATGCACTGTACGGCGAACCTATGCATTTTGTGGACATAGGACCATAATATGAAACTTCGAATTTCCCCATATTGTTTTGGTTAAGCTGTTCTTAGTTTTTATTATCATTGCCCATCGTCATTTTTTTGTAATTAAAATTTTTCACCTATGATATCTTATTTAAACGACCGTCCACGGAAAACGTCTTTTTTTTTTTTTTTTTTTTTTAAATACAACTATTTTGATGAACCAAAATTAATTAATCATCTTTATTACGATAAGTTAACTTTTTTTTTATCATAATTTAAGTTTGTGCAGCTTGAAACTTAATAAATTCTCAAAGTTTTTTTTAATGAAAAAAAAATTAAAACAATCATAACGACAATCGCTCAGAAATCTACCACCACAGAAATTAACTTGAAGATTTAAAGTTTTCTTTTCATCAATAATTACCAGTGGGTTCGTGCCATTTTACGAGAAATTTTTTTTTTTTCTTTTAGCTCTTGTTTTTGCCTCTAGATGTTGTCCCTATTCCATAATTTCCAGATTTATTAGTTGACAAGAACCATATAAATTAATATTTTTAGAAAAATACTTATTAAACAAAAAGAACTACGAACTCCAAATACTTTTGACACTCAGCTTACGTAACGTTTATTTGTAGTGTACGAGTTTAATCGCCCTTTTCACTCATTCTATCATGCTTTTTTATGGATATCCGCCCAGCGCAACGTGCCTAGTTAGCATGAAAAAATACAGGATTGAGAAATCGGGTGAGTAGAAGAGTGTGAGAAATATAAGGAGAAGTTTCGGAGGGATGAGGCCATTGATCTAAGATCCGAGGAGGAGGCTCCTACATAATGCAAGATATGTAACCGCTCCATAGAATTGGTTGCCACCCATTTCCCCGGCGTTTGTCAGGCCTAAATAGCATTGAAATATTTACGAAGGCATAGCGGTAACAATGATTTATCGCCAAGCCTCAAACTAGGTACCCATCCATCCTTGCAAAATCGAAACCTGACTTTCACCAACCTTCGTTCGAAATCCCCAGAACCGATAGCGGGATTTCAAAGCATGTTTGGATGTAATAGTATAGGAGTACGTAGTCTATATTAGCAGAAAACGAATATTTATATAATATAGGTATGTAAATTTTACAAGACAGTTATTCGCCCAACAGTCACCTATGGCAGTGAGGCATGGGTTCTGACAAAGGATACAGAGAAAAGACTTATGGATCTCGGAAATAAAGACACTAATAAAAATATTATTAGTCTACTCTGAAGTAGAATGGAAAATAAGAAAAAAACGAAGAACGTTGTATCATAAGCCATAGTAAGTGTAATAAGAAAGGGAATGCTGAGGTGGATCGTGTAGCGTATGAAGAAAGTCGTCTTCAAAGGAAGCAGCTGTTTGAAGAACCGGGTGGTACCCTAAAGCGCGGACGTCCCAGAATAAGATAGCTGGAAGACGTTGAAGCGGATCTGCGCTAACTTGAAGTTAGAGGATGGAAAGCGGTTGCAGTCGATAGACAAGCCTGCCGAGTAATCTGGGATTGCGCCGAAGATCATCATTATTATCATAGGTATGTATCGTTTCTATTTTATAATTTTATCTGTAGCAACTCCATCAGCCCATCGCAACTTAGGCCTTCCTATTCTCCTGGTACCTAGGAGGGGTTCTATCAGCAGTTGTCATGGTGGATGATTACATTAGAGTATCGTACAACTCTTCCCTATTTACGTAATCGTAAGCAGCTCTAAAATCGATGAAGATATGGCGAGTTTTGATCTTGAATTCTCTTCCTCTTTCCGGGATCGCCCTGAGACAGAATATTTAGTCGTTAGTAGATTTTTCTTTTTTGAATCCGTGCTGGTATCGACCTAGAACCTTCTCTGCATGGGGTGACACAAGCCTAAAGAGGATGTTCGAGAGGACTTTGTATCCGGCAGATAGGAGCGATATTCCTCTGTTGAAGGAGCACTCAAATCGAACAGAAATTAACATACAAAAATATGATGTATATATGTTTCACTTAACTAAGATGCTGTTTTATATGTATTTTTACCAATTGTTTAACACTTAAAGGGTTTTTCATTATACAATTCCACATGTTTAAATCAAAACGAGTATTTTAATCAATTGACAAATATATCATATCGTTTTGTAAACTTAATAGTTCAACGCAATAAAAGTAAGATAGTAAGTAAACACTGGCCAGTGTGCACAAATAAAATATAAGTCAGTTTTAATTAAACTTTTGACCATTGGAAGTCGAAATCTAACTTTGACGCGAGCAGAGAGAGGGAGAGAGAGAGAGTTGGAAAGGAAAGAAATAGATGCTTTTCACGAAAGAATATTATATATTTACACATTTGCATTTATTATTTTACCCATTAATATTTATTTTATTTGAATTCAACAATTACTTGAAATTGAAAAAAAAAGATTAGGAATGAGTAAATGCGCTTTCCCCACGCCTCCAGGCTAGCCAACGTTATCGTTTCCCCACGCCTCCAGGCTAGCCAACGTTATCGTTTCCCCACGCCTCCAGGCTAGCCAACGTTATCGTTTCCCCACGCCTCCAGGCTAGCCAACGTTATCGTTTCCCCACGCCTCCAGGCTAGCCAACGTTATCGTTTCCCCACGCCTCCAGGCTAGCCAACGTTATCGTTTCCCCACGCCTCCAGGCTAGCCAACGTTATCGTTTCCCCACGCCTCCAGGCTAGCCAACGTTATCGTTTCCCCACGCCTCCAGGCTAGCCAACGTTATCGTTTCCCCACGCCTCCAGGCTAGCCAACGTTATCGTTTCCCCACGCCTCCAGGCTTGCCAACGTTATCGTTTCCCCACGCCTCCAGGCCAGCCAACGTTATCGTTTCCCCACGCCTCCAGGCTAGCCAACGTTATCGTTTCCCCACGCCTCCAGGCTAGCCAACGTTATCGTTTCCCCACGCCTCCAGGCTAGCCAACGTTATCGTTTCCCCACGCCTCCAGGCTAGCCAACGTTATCGTTTCCCCACGCCTCCAGGCTAGCCAACGTTATCGTTTCCCCACGCCTCCAGGCTAGCCAACGTTATCGTTTAATAGAATGTTATATCTTAAATAGAAATAGAAATACAATTTTTCTATAAACGCTAATCAGTTTGTGGCACAGAACCTGTTAGGGATTCATAATATACATCCCTGAAACACTTTCAAACGACCGAATTACGATCCCATGAGCCTCGACAGAAAAACTTTTTATCCTTTTAAAAAGCTTTCATGAAGCATGAAAGAACCCTTCGGATATCAAGGCCCATCTTCATTAAATTAGAGGAGGCTGAAAAGAATTTGTGGAAGGGCGTGGGAAAAAGACGGCCTGGATCCGACGACAACTTCTTGCCTAAGCATTGAGCACTAATCTCTTCCAGGGTGAAGCCCTTTGAAGTCCGAAAAGGGTTCAACTAAGATAAGCCACTCTTTGCAACTTCTTTCCCGCTTGTATGAGAACGAAACTTTCACCTTACTCAGATGCTTTTTCTGCCCAGATGTGAAGTCTTAGCAAACTTTTCCAAGTTCCCTCTGAAGTATGTTGGGCAAGTGGCACAATTTGTCGGCAAAAGGAAATGTTTGTATATAGCCTTCGTTTTAGAACTGTACGCCCGAGTTTATGTTTAGTATAGGGAATTGTTTGAGAAGAACATGTCAATTAGTGAAAATGCAAACGAAAAATATTAATTATTTTTTCAGGTTAATTGTTTTTTAATAAAAGAAAAGTAATACTCTGCATCTAGAATACTACTTGAAATTTTAAGATATAAATCTAACATGTGCTTGGAACTAACGGTAACGAATGTTTCCATCGAAACTCTTTTCTTTATAATGTAATTTACAACTGTATAAAATAATGAAAACTAAATGTGAAGAATGAATAGATCACATGAAAATAGGTTCTAAAGCATCTATTCATTGACAGCACTTCAATGTCTATTTTATGTGAGTAGGTCTAAACGTCATCTTTTCGTAACGTTATCTGGAATATAGAATAGAAAGGATACGTTACAGAAAAGTGGGTTTGTGGATAGGAAGTTTGCAATTACAATCTTCTTAGTAAGGGAAAGTGTTGCGTTCGTAAACATTATTTTTCTTCATCGATTTTATTTAAAAGTCCATCTAATTGACATTAAAAACGGAGGAAAGGGAAAATCTTTTGTTGCGACCTAGAGATTCCTTTTCTCGTAAGACTCTCTTCGTAAAGACACATGATTTAATGGCGTTCCTTTGACATTGATATGGAGGCAAGAAGAAGGCCATATAGGAGGTATTGACATCGCAGGGCCAATATTTAAAGGGCCCGCGAGTGGGAAGACTCCCCGCGGGGCTGTAACACTCTTGCTACGGGGGCATCATCCCCTATCATAGTCTATCATCATCCCCTATCATTGTCTATCACCAACTCCTATCACGGCCTGTCACATGAATGGAATCAGGTTGCCAACTGCCAGAGGGGTCAAGACTAAAAAACCCTTTTGAGATAATAATACTTTTCATTTTGACTGAGCTATTTGTGAAATATATAATAGAAGAAGAATAAAAATAAATTATATTCAGGAGCCTTCTGTCCCCTAAGAATAACAATAAACAACAAAACTGAGTATTATGTCTGGCATAAAAATAAAAATATCACAAAAACAAACTTAAGGTTATGCTTATATCATTTATAAAATTAGTAAATAGGATTGCTTGAACGGCATATGACTACTACATGCATTATTTATAGAGTAGTAAATACGACAATATTACATTCATGTATGACTATATAACACTGAACACATGTGCATGCAGAGATACTATAATTGAACCTCACACTAATATCATAAAATCATAGAAAGAAAAGTTTCTTAATACAATTATTATTCGGAAGATTGATTACTGAGGAGATGATAGAATAATTTGTTTTTAAATAAGGTTAATGAAGATGCTTTGCGTATAGAGGTAGGTATGGAATTCCAAAGTGAGGTGGCACGCAAACTAAAGGATGTTGTTCGATGAGAAGGAAAATATAGGTTAGTGGGTTGGGATAAGAGAATGTATTCCTCGGGAAATTTTATAATCAAAGTCTTTTGCAAAAGTACATAATATAGGATTCTCTAAGGCTTAGCTCAAAAAAGCCTTACGAAAAAGAAACTTTAGATAAAAGGTAGGCATTGTCCGGAACTGAAAAGTAATTATTCAATTGCAACTTACTGTGGATTTTCTTAAAACTGGTATTCAACATTTCCATTAAAATCGCTCTGTCAAAGTAAAATAATATGATCCTTAAAATCATGTAGGCTTTGTTATCCAAATAACAAAAAAAAAAAAAAAAAAAAAAAAAAAAAAAAAAAAAAAAAAAAAAAAAAAAGCCCTTTAAATTACCCTCATTCATAATGATTAAACATAAATAACCCTTTCAATTGCAAACAAGGATATATATATATATATATTATATATATATATATATATATATATATATATATACAGTGAGTGTCAAAAATATTCGGAATTCGTATTTCTTTTCATTTAATTAGTATATTTCTATGAATAACTATGAATCTATATAATTCTTTTCACTCATAAATCTCTAAAAGAGACTCCCATAAAGAAAAATCACTGACCAGATAACCGAAAAGTTTATTGTTCTTATAAATATCCGATTAATAATGTAAAATTACAAGAGCATTCAGTGTCAAAAGTATCGTAATATCCTGTTGTTTAATGGTTTCATATGTTCATATTTTCACTAATCTTCGACATAATTTTATGTTCTAAACAATTCTTCTCCCTCATGTAACATAAACCCAACCTTGGGAAGATTTTGTTCTAAATAAGGCCCTAAAAGAAAAATGTTACGATCGAACAACGGCTTCGAATAATTGTTTTAAGAGAAATAGTTAAAATGTAAAAAAAAAAATATATGAGAATATGGAAGGCTATATATATATATATATATATATATAGTGTACATAATATAATAATAAAGTATAAAAGCAAAAAAGTGAACGTCCAAAAAATATTAAATGTTAAAACTAGCAGACTGATTATTAATTAAATAAGAAAACAATACCTCAAATGAGGAAACCTTAGCTTATCTATGATTTTTTCAGAGCTTCGGAATACACAATAAGTGTTTCAACTGTTTTCCACCTTCTAAAAAAAAGTGACGGAAACGAAAATATTGGTATGAGAAGTTCGGTAAACGTCTTTCAGCAGGCAAGGCAATGAGAGAATAGGCCGAATGTTAGTCACATCTTTTAAAGAAAAGGCTGGTGAATTAAAATGTTTACAAATGACTCTCATACTAAAATACATGGTTCTCTTGAAAAGATTATGGTTTGGAGGAAACCAAATAAAGAATTTAGTATGCTATAGTAAAACCCTGGGGTTTTAATAGTTTAATAACTTTGGGTTCATGAAGAGAATTATTGATAGTTTTGTGTATTTTATTAGAATAAAACGCAAGAATTAAAAGTATAAGAAAAATGATGAATAAATTAAATTTTTAACATACGCGCAACCATGACTCTGGGCACATATACGTTATCTATCCAGCTTTAGTTGCTAGTTGATTTTCAAAAAGCTCTCGAAATCCCTCTCCAATTATTTCTTTCAAATATAATTCACTATTTGGATCCTACTAAAAAGGAAAATCAGGAAATACAATATTCAAAATGAAAATGACCTCAAGAAACAATAAGTGCTTGAGTGAGATAATATTCCACACCATACAATCAATTAATTAGTAAGATCAATTCCTAGGAGGCTAAATGTATAATTACACAAAAAGTTTTACCAACTGGATGTTTATTTGTGATTACTGCATTAATATAATTAGGAAACCACGTAATTCCGAATTCTTTTGACACCATTGAAGTACACTTTTTTTTTTTTTTTTTTTTTTCGTAAATGAACGTTCAAAAATAAAATGATTTTTATATCGTAATTTTTTTGGTTTTAGCCATTATATACATTCCTTCTAACATTATAAAGTGATTAACAACATCTTAAAAACATAATAAAATAAGTTAAAAGCAAGTAAATTACGGAATGGTAGTGGATTCCGAATACTGTTCACACTCACTGTATATACAATACAAACACACACAGAGTGTACATATATATATGAGTGCCATATATGTATATATTTTTATTTATTTATTTTTTTTTTTTATAATGGTGTAAGAAGGTAATAGAGAGTGGCGAAAAGGGCATAAACATAATTTATTGTTGTGGATGTAATTAGTTGACCGTTGAGAATTACTGGAAGGAATTAGTCCGGGTGGCGGTCATTAAATGAAACAACTAAATAGTTTCAACTATTTTATTGTTTCCAACGTTTCGACCCCCTTTGCGGGTCATCATCAGGGCGCATGGTGGGAGAATGAAAACTGCTGTTTCCATCCAAAACTGTTTCCATTCTCCCACCATGCGCCCTGATGATGACCCACAAAGGGGGTCGAAACGTTGGCAAACAATAAAATAGTTGAAACTATTTCAGTTGTTTCATTTAATGACCGCCACCCGGACTAATTCCTTCCAATAATTTATTGTTGTAGATAATAATTTCTATGGTCATATTATGTAATCTAAAATAAATCTTCATAAACTTTAATTGGGTCACACAAGTGAGAGAAATGGCTCCTAATTATGGCTGTAGGGAGGAATTTGACAATATAAACTTAGCTGGATTGTTAAAGCATAAAGATGGGATATTGGAAAAGTTGAAAAATCATACCCTATCTACACATATCCAGATCTCCAATTACAACCCCATGTATAGATTTTTTCCCAGTTTTAATATTAATAGCCCAGCGACTTATTTGACATATAGAACGGCCTAAATAGAGTAACATTGGTGAGCCAGTTGAAGGTTTCAAACCCTAAATTAATCAACCTTCATTTGAAACAGAAAACTTTCATTTTCAAAACACAAGAAAACTGCCATTTTTGTAACCATTTCATTACAAATAGCCTATTTCATATTCTTCTCCACTGTGAAAAACTTATTGAAGACAGAGAAAAATATTTAGGACCCTTATTATCCGAACATAGTGAACATCAGAACATTGAAAATATACTCCAAATCAACTGCCTAGAAATACTAAATACAATCTACATCTTTTTAGTGTCAGTGTGCAGAACTCTAGACCTCTTATATAGTGATGACCCACACACCAATTAAGTGATATGATATAATTTCGTTTATTATCTTTGTTTATAATGATTTTTTTTTGGGTATTGTTTTTGTATATTATTTATTTTTGAATGACTAATGAGATGAGAAATTCAATATTAATGTGTGTGCGGTAAAGTTGGAAATATATAACCAAATTTGTACAAGATGTATATCTTTAACAAATAATATATATATTTGTTTAAAATAAATCTTCAATAACGATTATACCATTCCTTCTCAAACCCTTCAATCTCACGTCAGATATTTTTAGGTATGGAGTCGGAGAACCAAAATGAGTTCCATAAAATCTCAATAAATAACCTTTAACCTTCGTCGTAAATCTATGGCATCTTGCCTAATAGTATTCTTTAAAAATTATCTGCTTGTCCCGGTTGAACAGATCGTATATCTAGGACTCTTTCTTGACAAACTTCATTCGCACTATAAACCACTAGTTTTAAACATTGATACCTCTTCAATTGCTGACAACCCTCCGAAGTGTCTGAAAAGAAGATGGTGTCGGAACCTCCTGGTTTAGAATATCTACAGGAGCGCTGCCAATGGTTTCTCTACATGCATTTTATCCTATAGTATATTTACTTATTGTATTATCAAATAAAATTTTTAAATATAAAAATTATCATTTTTTAATAAAAATATGCTGACAAGCTTTATGACTGAAATAAGAAGACTTCCAGTAGGTACAATGATAAGCGAATTTTAAAGGAAACTTCTGATTTAGAATATTTTTTAAGTGCTGTCATAGGGTAGTTTCTCTTCCTATGCCATTTATCTTAATGTTTATAACTAGACTTATTGGTTAATTAAGTTGTAAATTTCAATAAATAATAGACATAATGTACAAGATACATTTTTTTTTTTTTTTAAGATTTCTTCATGGTAGTGGATTTGGTAAAATATTTTGTTATTATTTTTAACCAGCTCTGGACAACGTTGATGAAATCGGTGCTATAGGGGGCTTTTATTTCAGCATTTATTCCCCGCCCTCACCCCCTGGCCCGAGAAACCCCGTGTAGCCTTCAAATGCGAGGTAGGGGAGAACAATAATATATATATATATATATATATATATATATATATATATATATATATATATATATATTATACATATATAGGTAAATGAAAGTAAAAATCTTAAATTGCTGAGAAGGTGCTACTAGGGAGAAACGTTTAATATATCAGAGGGGCTGCTAATGCTCCAAAGAACACTCACGAGGGCAGCCTTGAAGAAAATTTCAAAATTAAACACGGCTAAGGCTTATTAATTACCCCAATCAATCTTTTTCTTCAAAACTAATACCCTCTTCGGGAGAAGCTTTAATTACCAAAGCAATTTACTAGCCCCGTTAAATTTTAACAATAAAGGAGCAAGTATCAGAGCCCATCTCCCGGATAGATATAAATGAGGGAAAGAGGAAACAGATACATTAATTGGAAAAGGGGAGGGGTTCCTTTTAAAGAAATTGTATAGGATAATTGCTTCGGTCTAAAAAACAATAAGAAAATAGAATAAAATAAATGACTATAAAATAAAAAATGTGGTGGAAGCAATGCAAGACTTTCATATGCTTTCCGAAATGAATTCTTGAACATTCAAAAAGAGGTAAGTTTTTAAACTAGACACATCAATCTCCAGCACACGTAGTGAAATATTTAATAAAGTCTCAAGTAAATGTGTTAAGAGACACATGACATGAAATAAGCCTGGAGAGACATTTACAAATAGTCAGAATTGGGATTTAGAAGGTTTTGTGGCCATCTTCTTTACTGACACCACGGAGGGTTTTTAAGAATCCAAGAGGAAGCGAAAATTTAAACTACTGCCATAGAGTGTAAATTTGTCATGAAAATAATTGAAGCTAATGCGAAAGACATACTATTAAGGTAATATTAAGATCATTATGGATTAGTTTATTTGGGACAGTGTAAGTAGTATTTAAGATTTTACTAAGTATTTTGAATTTTAATAATTGGATACGAGAAAATTCGAAGGTTTAGAGTTGTACCAAAGCTCAACTCTTGATATGCTGAAAGCCCTTGTGTTGTTTCTGTGAATGAGCCTCTCGTAGTTAAGTGAAGACCGTTTGTAAGATAAGTGTTGAAGTAGCCGAAACCGGGAGCTGAATAAAGTTTAAGTAGAAACAAGTTTGAAGTTATGAAGGTTTCCATGAAAAAAATTGTATAGATTAAATATTATAACAACAGAAATAGCTTATATGATTACAGGAATGAGTGAGGTTTATGCGATTTTAGCTAGTCTTCGTTACCTTCTACTACTTTGTATTTTCACTAAAAACACCTAATTCTTATGTTTTTAGATTGCTGAATCCAAATGTGATACTTAAATAGCTGTATAACCCTCTATTTCAAACATTTTATAAACAAACTTATTAAATTGGCCGATTTAATTAAAGAATTTGAGCGCTTTATTATAGTTCTAAGTCCGTTTTATTGCACAATGGTAACACGCACGCATATACACCTGTTGGTCACTTCGCTCATGAACGAAAGCTATGAAAATCTAGATATAGTTTTGAATAAAATAGGCTATTCTGGTCATAGATGGAGAATATATCGCGATTTAAAAGTATCATGTATGCCTCTTGGTTAGATAGGTGATTTTACCAAATTTCTTACATGCTTGTATGAATAGTACAGTAGAGCAAGGGATCAACATTGGTGGAGAAAGAATTAGCCTGTGAGGAGTCTTTAAAACCTGGTGAGAAGAATATTCTGCCCAAAAACCTAGAAGATCCAAAAAAAAAAATACTCCTGCCACCTCCAGTAAGGCCTCATGAAACAGTCTGTGAAGGCTTTGCCAAAGGATGGCCCATAGTACGAGTGTCTCTTCCAATAGTTTTAGCCTGCCAACCTTTTAGTAGCTAAACTTTGTCGGACCTGACATGAGATAAATGATGTTTGACGTTAACTTTGAATCTACAATCTTATTAAATGAGAACAAAAGAAGCATAGATATCATTCAAGCAAGTTGTTAAAGAGTTCTTGGGGAATAAAAAACAGCCACAATATCTTTCCATGTAACTAAGATGTTAAACAACTTTAAAAATTTAGGATGTTTGATTAGCCTGAAAGTTTACTTTTTAAACAGCAACCTGGATTACATTCCGGAGAATATGGGAGAATTCAGAGAAGAGCAAGGTGAGCTTTTTCACCATGACATTAAAGTAATGGAAAAATGCTCCTATTCCCGCTGGAATAGCAACATGAGGGGGGACTACTGTTGGTCACTTCATTGAGAAGTTCAGCAAGCAACTCATCTCAGAAAAAATATAAACCGATTCCAGCTGACAAATGAACTCTGTATTAACACAATATATTAACATTATATAATAGTAGCTTGTAACAACATGATAATTACCAATATACTGATAAAACAAATCATTATTTGGCTTAACTCGTTGTTTTTGATTGATAATATTTTTTTCCTGGAACAGAGTATTTTATATTCCATTTCTTTTTTTTTTTTTTTTTAAAGTTTGTAAAATTCAATTATTTTAATAATCATAAATTGTAACTAATACCGAAATAATTCCTTATCACTTTGTATCCTTTTGTTTAAATCATTGATTTTAATTCGTAATATTTTTTCCTGCAGTATATAATATTATACATTGTATCTTTCCCAACAGGATATATATATTGTTAAAATATTAATCAGGTGAAATCCCATGCATTTCATTATTAAATAGTGTAGCTAGTACCATCGTACGTACTGAAGCAGAATCCATTATTTTGTTTAACTTACTGCTTTTGGTTCATATATGATTTTTCATGAACGACCATAGTTTAATGTTTTGTTAAATTCAAACATTTTTTTTAAAATATGGAGCATGTGAAATCTCGTTATATACATTATTATCTATGGTAGCTATTACCAACACAATTCCTAAAAAAAACATTGAGCTTAACTCGTTGATTTTAGTTCATAATATTTCTTTCCTGTAACATCATATTTAACATTACATTTTTCGGGCAAGATAAATATATATTTAAAAATGTATTAACCAGGTGAAATCCCATGATTTTTATAATCACATATTGTTATGTATTACCAGAATAATACTAAAAAAAATCCATTCTTTTGTTTATCTTATTGCATTTTGGTCTATATTTGTTTAATTTATTAGGTGCGCCATAAGAAAGAAAAAGAAGAAAGAAAAAAAAAAAAAAGAAAATGAAGAAAAGAAACCATCCCTGACCATGCCTATACCAATATGCATGCATATTGGTATAAAGTATTAAATAAATATATACACCACATAAAGGGATGCATATGGCCGACCGCAGGCCGCAAACCTCTGAAGGAGGTTGACCAAATTTCCAGGATGCTTCAGTTTTCATAATAATTAGGAAGTCAACAATGGTAATATGTATTATTATTGTCAGAAAATATCTGTTTATGTTTATATTCATTTTAAAATCAATGGCTGAAGTAAATGTCTCTTGAAAACATGTACATATTCATTTTTTTTTTTTTTTAATATTTTCTTATTCAAACTTAATGGAGTTTTTTTTATATCTCTTAATATGATTTTTAAAATTTCATTTACATTTTGTGAAAATCTTTTTTTTTATAATTGTCATATACTCAGTTACATAACTATACCAAGACAATGTATAACTTTGTATTACGAACAATGACCAACTGTATTTGTATGGGGGATTTCCCAAAAGACTAATAAATAAAAATAAAATAAATAAATGAATATATTTAGCTTATCAAGCTTCAAAAGAATAGCTTCTATTTCTCCTCATTTGACATTTTAATTGTTAATATTTTAGATAAATGAGTAAATATTATTGGGATTTCCTTCAGTTTAACAATAACCCTCTGACGGACGCACAATAGCTTCTATTTGCACGAAGGATCTAAACAATAGTTGGTGAGGGATTGTTTACGCACGGATCATGGTGAATTCATCCAGAAATTTTAGGATCACAGATTTTCATGAAATTTGCACGATGTATCTTTTCATATAGTTATGATTTTATACACAATTTTAGTATTTTATCATAACTAGTTTTCAAATAAGAGCCACCCAAACTTAGGTGTTTTCATAACCTCGGCGCTCCCAGAGAAGCAGGCTTACTCAAAGAAATACAATTGTACTATCGTTATTTTTCAATCAAACAGTATTCAAAATTCAGAACAGTAACAAAAAATTGCATTAAAAAAAATATGTTTGCAGTTTTTTCCTTAAGTTTGAACTCGAAATCGTTCAACATATATATTTACCTGTTTTCCATCGTCGATAACAAGATTATATTGTATTTTTTTATGTATCTATAAAATTAAAGGTACTTTAGAGGAAGACAATTTAAAATATCGGCATTTAAGCCCTGTCGTACTATTTCAATCAGAATGAAACCTACATTATATTAAAGCCCATTATATTTTACATCGATATAGGGAGTTTAATCAAAACCGTTAGAGCCGTTTTTGAGAAAATCGTAAAAAGGTGCTAAATGCATGGTATAAAGTAGATCTTCCGGTCAGCTGATTTTGATGAAAAACATTCTGTAATATTTCGGACGTATGTCTTAAATATGAAATTCCAGTTTCATAGGACATTTCGTTTTCGCCCGAGTTACACACACACACACACACAGACCTTCTTGCGGGACTTGGTCATTTGGACTCATGAGACCCTAAAACGTGTATTTCCGTCGAAAACAGGAATTCGAAAATTTTAACAACCGCAATACTTTTCATTACTACATATTTCATATATAGGTAAGTGAAAGTAAAAATAAATGTTGAAATCCGATCGGCTTGTGAAAACTGACAGACATTTCCAGTCTCGACATGATTGTAATATAGCATCCTTTTTTAGTCAGTTTTTATTCTGTATTGCTTTCTGACATTATTATTGGAGTCCTATAGACCCCGCCTCACCATTACTGTTCGGATTTATTGAAAGTGTGCTTTTCAATTTGTTGAGAGAAACATCTCGTGATCGAGTTATTTTTCGCACCTTTTTAATTTTATTAAGAAGCTCGGATCATCTTTATCATGACCAGACGGTCAGAAAATCCCAGACTACTCCGGGAGCTCCGGTTTAAAAAGCTCAATCATTATTAGAGAAAAAACCAAGAAGAATCTAACACATATATTCGGGATAAAGAAAAAGAGATATTATTTTTGTCCAAGAAACAGGGATAGGAAGTCATCTGTAGTTTGTATTAAATTTTAACAAAATATTTGTAGACAATGTTCGGTTTTCTATTGCAAAACCAGTGCCTAAATTTAGCTGTGCATATTTTCTTTACAATATAAAATTTTCATTTTTTAAATTATTTTCCGTTTTGTAAATACAATAAACTTTAAGATAAGGACTTGTTTATATATTATTTTACAAATGTTTTCATTTCTTAGAATATAACGTTAAAAAAAGGAAAAGTATTAATAAAATGTATTTAATAAATTCCGGCATTTATTCAATTCTATAAGTATCCTTTCGTATGGTACCTATTGATAATGGGTTGAATTAACGTATTTTACAAGAATACAAAATTGTAAATGTTTAAGGATTAAAAAAAAAAAAAAAAAAATTAGGTTTGGGATCTGAGAGACTCCACCACACCAATTTTGACTATAAATATCACCTCACCGGTTAAAGGTTAAAGATACCTTGGAGGAAGAAATGTGTTTGTTGAAAAAAGGTTGCTGTAACATCCCAGTTATATAAAGCCTTGGTCATAGAAATTAAACCACTCAATAAGAAAAATGTTTCCCAAATTAAACATAACCACATACACATAAAGACTTGATTAAAACTCAGAGTGCTTTAAAACGCATATTTTGTTTCAAAACTAGAATTTTAAAATTTTCATGATCGCTGTGTTTTCCCACACTGTACATTTCATACCGAGGTAAGTAAATGCAAAAATATGGATTTATCCATGAAATTCAATATAAGTAGGACAATTAGTACCTTCCAGCTTATATTGAATTTTGAGAGTAATTAGAGGCTAGGAATTTGATTAATTGGGTCCCATAAATTAATGGCTGTTTAGAAGTGTCAGAAACAGCTCACCCGTTTGTTCATCGTCTCTACTCAGAGATATCCATAAATTAATAACTTAGTAACAGATTGAAATTAAATCAACCAACACAAAAACTAGTAAAACTAAATTTATGCGAATTTCGATATTTTTCATAAAGGAAGAATATTATTGAAACTGTATTCTTAATATAGTTTATATTATTTTAACTGCAACATCCCTGGGATATGACATACTGGCCATCAAAATCAAATTTCTGTTTCGTAAGATTTGCCATGTTGAAACCATTTTGCTAGAATTGAGACGTCGATTTCCAAAAGGTACTAAAGGAAATTTTTTTTCAAAATAGATGGTTTGATATATAGCTTTTTTCAGTCAAATTCATAATTTTTTCAGTCAAATTCATAATTTTTTCAATCGAATTCATAATTTTTTCAGTCAAATTTATAATTTTTTCAGTCAAATTCATAATTTTTTCAATCAAATTCATAATTTTTTCAATCAAATTCATAATTTTTTCAGTCAATTTCATAATTTCTTGTACCTATAATATACAGTTAATTGAATGAGGTTTTGCAATCAAGAACTTAACATTTTTATTAAATCTTGTTCTTATTTATCAATTTAACGTCACTTTATGTTACTGTGCTTAATCCGACGGTGCCGCGGAAGTCTTGAGATTTGCCTATCCAGGTTTACTTAAGATAGGGATCTTTTACGAGTTACACTTTTTAAATCTTTTAAGGGTCACTTGTGGAGCACAAATATAGGGCGATCTGCTGGTTTTGGACTTGCGACCTTAAGCATAGATGGATGTTATGCTAGCCACTACTCCACAGGTGACCCTAAATGTTCCAAAAATCCACAGGTGTTTGAACATGCCGGTTTTTAACACGTGACCTTGGGCATATTGATATTTAACACCTTGCTGAATGCATCCAGGGTCACCTGTGGAGTAGTGGCTAGCATAACAGGCCCCTTTTAAAGGACGAAATAACCAAGGATATTTAATCCCTAAAAGCAAATATAGGGACATCTGCTGGTTTTGAACTTGCGACCTTAATCATAGAGAGCTATTATGGCTAGCCACTACTCCACAGGTGAACCTTCATGCATTCTAAAAGGTGTTAAGGACTAATATGTCCAAGGTCAGGGGTTCAAACCCGGCAGATTCAAACACCTTGTTGAATGCATCGAGGGTCACCTGTGGTGCAGTGGCTAGCATAACATCCTTCTATCCACTAAATAGCGAGTCCATACCTGGCAGATGGCCCTATTTTTGCGTTTGTTTAGCATCTAGGCTACTTGTTTTAAATATGAAAGTTATTCGGACGCAGGGGCCCCTAAAATATGTACTTCCATTCTGAACCCGAATTTGAAAACTTTCACGATGTTAATACTCTACTTTACTATATATCTCATGTAAAGTAAAAATAACAACGCACAAAAAGGACTAATTTCACTATTTCAAAAGATATGCCCGATTTTCATATTTTAAGGACTGTTTTAATTTGATTTTTTTAATTCTAAGTTAAAGTCACCATTCTCGTTGAAAGGATTCTTAACGATTGACATTTATTGTAACTAACAACAACGGAGCTTTGCCATTTGGTAGGGACAGGCAGTAGAGCGATCTAAAGCTGCTAATGACTTAGATCCCATACCACCGCAGCTACAGGAATTTACAGATGGATGGTTAAATGGTTTAGGATTATGTGGTGAGGGGGGAGAAGCCAACGCTACTTCCTCTCCCTTTCCCAGGTCGAGTAACGCTTGGTAAAATGCCCGCTTGCAGAAACAATATTCGATACTGTTTCTCTGGACCACGTTCCACGCTCTCCAGTCTTTCGAATGCTTTAAAAACCGTTTTAATTCCCCTGGAGTACCAGTTATTCTAATTAAATATAGATTTTTAAACAAAATCGCTGAACCACTAGATATTTTTCTCAGATTTTTTATTAGTTTCATTGAATCCTTTTTACTTTAACTTACTGTATCTAGTAATGGAAAGTATTGCGATCGTGAAAATTTTCGAATTCCAGTTTTCGACGGAAATACACGTTTTCCGATGACCAAGTCCCGAAAAAAGGTATGTGTGTCTGAGTGTGTGTGTGTGTGGTAAGTCAACCGCAAAAAACGGAAGTCCTACTTTATCCCATACCTTTAGGACCTTTTTACGATGTTCTCAAAAACAGCTCAAAACGATTTTCATTAATCTCGCTATATCGATGTAAAATTCAATGGGATGGTTTATGATTCTGACAGGACTTAAATGCCGATATTTTCTTCCTCTAAACTTCCTATCATTTTGAATATTCCAAAAGATTAACCATGTTTTCTTAATGGCACTGATGAAGGACGGCTGAATATCAAAGTTGAACGAATTTGATAAACCAATAAAGCAGAAAAGTGAAAACATATTTCTTATGCAATTTTTTTGTTTTTGAACCCAAGAATAGTAATATAGATGTATAATATACCGTTGATAGCTAAAGATTTTAGAAAAAATATTATCTGATACACGGAATTTTAACGGGTAATAGATAATATTAACAGTTTCTGGTTCTGAAAAGAGAAATTCGTGTTGACCGTGCTGCCACCTGGCAACATGTCAACGAAGCAGATCCCCTAGTTGTGATCATCTTGACATTTGAGTTGAAGGTGATTACCCTGAATACTGACTGATTTTGTTAAGATAATAAATATTAATCGATTATTATTAAATAAATGGCTACAATTTCATTTTCATATATAAAAATTCTATTTAATTAATTCTTTAACAATTTATTTTTATCTCTACATGTATTTAAAAATTCCTTAATTGATTTTAATATCGGAGGTAAGTGAAAGTCGTGTGTTGCGCGCACCAGATTTTTTTTCATTCAAAAAGGTGATTTCTGAAATATTGATCTAAATAAAGCAAAAATCTGTTGATTACTCTTTTTTAGCCAAAACCATAGAAACTACGAAGATGAGTTTGATTAACAATTTCGTAGAGAATTTCGATAGACATTTCAAGGGTAAATTGTTATCAATAAAAGTTCTTAAACGATAAATCGTCGACATTCAACTTTATTTTGACCGATAACACAAAACTATTCTTCCTACGAAGAAAAGTTTGATTAATAACTTTGTAGCGTTGATGTTAGTGGTATAAGACATCTGTAAGTTTGATGTATTTTTATAAATTGAAGTTACCATGATATTGGACCAAATAAAGCTGAAATTCGGTGATTTCTCGGTTTTGTGACGCGGATCAAAGTATTCTCAACTTCAGATGCAGATCATTCGAAAGCGGCAAGTACTAGTCAATTATTCGATGTAATACTTTATTTAGAATTGAATAATATATATTTTCGTCTCTCTTTGTTATTTTTCAACCTATGGTTTTGAGTTAAATGAGAAAAACTAACAAATGTTCCACTAGACTGTTTAAGTAAGGAAAAATCTAATATGACATAAGACGACATCTTATATAATAATTATACAGTGGTATAACCAGTTTTATCGAAATGTGTATATATTTCAAAAAGAAGATTGTCACATATATAATTGAAATTTTACCTTGGGGGGGGGGGAGAGGTTATTATATTACGGTGACATTGTTGCTGTAACATCTTAGCCACACACTTGTAATAAATATAAAATTTTAGTTTCGAGCGATTTTTCGTTTTTGTTCTAGACTTACCAAGCAGCCCAAACACAACTATCACGACCTGGTATAAGCCGGCCCTAGAACTTAATAATCCTACCGATGGGTGTAATAATATTTTATAGTCAACATCATGCAATTAAAACTACTGTCGTTTTATGAAGCAGATAAAGTTAAACTGACTAAACTTAGAACAGTTTAGAAGATCTAAACTCAAAATCAAAAAGTGTCCAATTAAACATTGTTTCATGGACCATCAAAAGCGAAAATACATGAAACGGAAGGGATCTGGAGAAGAAACTCTCGGGAAGCAATCAGGACGAAAACCGATGAAAGGGTGAAAGGCAGAAGGATATCTCTTACCATTCAAATATGACGTAAGATTTTTGAGGAGATGATAGGGAAAGGTGGCCCTATCCGTCACCCCCCCCCCCCTCCTACACCCTTTTTAGACCCGTCATTTGTAATTCAGCTCTGTCCCCTCTCAGCACTCAGCCTCTCTTAAACTGTATTCACAATGACATCCATCTTCCATCTCATAATGGATTATTTAAATCCCTTTACCCAAGTGATATATTCGCTTTGTAAATCTCACACTTCTGCCCTATTATGACAATCGTCTTCGTATGGTAAGGTCCAGGAGACTTGTAATGATCCATACTTGAGGTGTTGGCTAGCAAAAAGTAAATATAACTTTACTCAAACATGTGAAATATCATTTCTAAATTTACTGATTGTTAAAGTTTTATATATATATATATATAGTGTGTGTGTGTGTGTGTGTGTGTGTGTGTGTGTATTTATAGTCAATATATTAGTTATGTTAGGAATTCCAAAACTTCTCCCTTTCATCCACATCTAATGGCAGTAAATTACATTACTGACAAATGTTCACTGGAGGTGATTAGATGGGTAATAAAAATCAGGGGAGATGTTTTAAACGTAAATTATAAAATTTTCAAGCAAACAAATAATATAATAGAATAGAACAAAAAACTTTATTCTGGGACGATGTCCCTTAAGAATAACATTTATGAACAAAATAAAAAAATATAACTGGCCAAAAACAATATATAACTACAATTAAATAACACTATATCATCTCGTAATAATTCCCTGTGTAATGTCTCGAAGAATATTTCAAATTCCATCAAGTTTCCCATTATCTCCGGCGTGGTGAGTATTTCAAGCCTTAAAACACATTTACCCCAGTCTCTATACCTCATTCTACGATCCTATTTCTCAAACCGCTTCTTCCGAGTTCGCTCTGTGTAGAATTTTCCAGCCTTTATCCCATTGAGACCGGTGTTCCTCTGGGCAGCGTCTTGGGACCCGTCCTTTATATCCTTGACACTGCTGATATTCCTACTCATTCCGACACTTTTCTGGGAACATTTGCAGACGACACCGCCATCCTATCATCCAGTTCCTGTCCTGGAGCAGCACCCTTAATTCTGCAAAGACACCTTTGTCTTATCGAGCACTGGTGTAATAAATGGCATATAAAGGTAAATAAAGCCAAATACAAACACGGAAACTTCACTCTTTAACTAAAATCCTTTCCAGTTTACTTCAATTTCATACCTATTCCTCTTTCCGATACAGTCCGATATCTTGGCTTACTACTAGACAAAAGATTGACGTGGAACCCACATACAAGACCTTAAAGAAAATAACTTAACTGATGATACGGACAGTTATACAGACTACTAAACAGAAAATCTGAGCTTACAGTTACAGTTACAGACAATAAATTATCAATCTATAAGAAAAAAGTGAAGCCTATCTGGACCTACAGACTTAAACTGTGGGGGACATCAAAACATTCTAACATCAAACTCAATTAATCTTTTCAATCCAAAGTCAATAGTAAATGATCCTTAATATGTCACCATTATGTACCTTGCACCACGACCTTAATGTTCCATTTATTTTAGACCTGATTCCATCTAAATTTTCCAAATTCCACTAGAACCTCATTCATCATCCTAATCCTCTAGCACAATCCCTATCCAGCTTCACTCATTCATACAACCCTTCTAGGAGGTTGAAACGGCAATGGCCCCGAGACGTTTTGAAAGTACAATGGCAATAACAATGGTCAGAGTCTCCTCTCAAGTGCGGTGTATTTGTGGGTATGGCGCCCTCACTCAGATTCCGCTGGCTCTCAACAGTGACGCAGCTGAGAGGGAGGCGCTGCACAGTGGTTCCAAACGCACTTTTTCGGGACAAAAGTATGCACTGTTTAAGATATATTAGCCATTTTAACGTCAATTTCTTCCATTGTAAATTCACTTCAAATTCACTGATTGGCATATTTTTAGCTCACTTTCATATAATGAAAATATATAGATTTTGTCTAATTTCAGAGAAATGTCTCTTTAACTAATTATTATCATATACATCTTTATATATCTGTATTTTCTGGATTTAAATTTGTTTAGAATTGTTAGTAGTTAAGATTAAGAAAACTTTGGGTGTTAGTTGGTAATTTTTAAGGAATTTTCAAAAATTGTTAAAAAAATTAAAATTATTTTAAATATCTGAATATATGCACAAAATGATGAAATGCAAATTGCTTTCAAAATTATAATTTTGCTTCAAGTTTTTATGGACAAAATTTCAATACCGTGAATTGATTTCTACGCTCTTAGTATACTAACGCATTGAAATTTATATTTCTTAACTCATTGAACGCGGCTATACAAATTTCTTCAATGGAAATACCAGAAAAAAATTGACAAATAAAATTATTTTAATGTCTAACCTATTTTTTCCAAACGTGTTGGGTGTAATGGCTATATATTTGAAGCTGTTGATCGCTTATAATTGATAAACGATGTAATAATAATAATAAAAATATTCTTATGGTCTCTCAAGGTTGATCAAATCCGCCCTATTATCAAAACTAAAATTATATAAGACTCAAATTATTAGGCCCGTCCTGTGCTGTGGCGCAGAGACATGGACGCGTTAAGTAGCCAGCACTCGACATTTATATTAAGAACCACGATTTTACTTTCTTGCACAATCTTCGCTGGAATTTAGTTTAATGCCTTCCCATTTCTTCCCAGAACCACAATGTCACTTCAGGGACTAAAAAAGTTGATAACACAATTTTGAAACAATCTGTATAGCAAATTAGGGTAAATATTTCCCAAAGCAATGGAAAAATGTGTGATTTCAAATTGTTGTTTAGCTGTTGAAAGCAGACCTATAATATAAAAGGACCCAATGTAACATAAGCCTAGTCCATAGGCCCATAAATATTATGCATTAATGAGAAAAACAAATTGGCTGAATAAAAAGTCCGCAGGAGTGTTTTGGTTTTAAGTCCTTCCATTAAAAAAAGAGAGAGAGGAAAATAGATAGAGATGGAGAAAAGCCTCCCTTCCCCTTTCCCTTCCCCGGGCTAACGGAAAGAGTTTTCTCATTGAAAAACATGAGCTAGACTTCCTCGGCTTGCTCCCCCAAATTATAAAAATTAAATTATTCCCGAAACCTTACTCCCCGTGAAAGGTATTCTGAAACAATCCAAAGCAGGAAGTATCGATTCGTTTGCTTTAACTAAACTGGATCATCGGAAATGAATCCCACTTTGCGGTTTTTTTCTTCACAATAGAAGGCTATTTCATCTTGAACGGCTTTTCGTCCAACCTACATCTTTGTATAAAAATAACTTTTATTTATTTTATTTTTTTTATAACAATAGTATAAAACCAGTCGCAATAGTAGTATTAGTCGACCAGAAAACCAAGATGCTGATAGGTCTGACCCTGTCGGAGACCAAGTAGAAAGTCAAGCCCCAAGGACACGTCAGAAAACTGTTCTAGTTCAAAACGGGACTCAGACAAGGAGATGGACTATCCCCGATATTATTCAATGTAGTACTGGATAAGATAATGCGAGAGCTGTGGAAGGAAAACGACTCCAGAGCGCTCCTAGATACGAAGAAGGACCATGTAAAAGTAAAGTATCTTTCCTATGCAGGCGACCTCGCCCTCTTCGCGGAAACGGAGGAAGAGGTGGTCGTCAAGATTAATTCCCTCTCAAGGATAGCCAGGAAAACGGGCCTACAAATCTCCTCTAAAAACACAGAACTAATAACCACGAACTCAAAATACAAGAAGAAGGTGGACGACATCGTATGTGGAAAAATAAGAGTAACCCCAAATTTCAGATACCAAGGAGAAGTCATTTGCAATAACGGATCGGACCGAGAAACCTTTAAAGGAAAAGTTGCGAAATTGGAGAGCTTGTGTTTTGACAACAGGAACTTTTACAACAAAAAAAACCTATCCATCAAAACCAAAGTCCGACACTATAACACCGTAATCAAACCCTTGATACTCTATTGGACAGAGACCTCCTGCTTCCCCAGCTTAGAAAAGCTTCTGAAGGTATAAAGAAAAATACTTAGAAAAATCTATGAGCCCAACAAGACAACTGAAGGATACAGGCTAAAGCCAAACAAAGAAATATACGCTAACAACAAAAGCCTTGAGACCGACATCAGGGTAAGAAAACTGAAATTCTATGGACACATGATGAGGATGAGGCTTGTAAGGTTAAACCGGGAAATCTTCCAACGATTCCACCAGCGCAAGAACACGACTGGTTTCTTCAAGCAGATCATAATCGACATAGATTCAGCAGGACTGAAGGATTCAGACTGTTAGGATAGAGAAACCTTGAAGGTCACTAAGTAATATAAAGGTCTTCGTAGACAAAGATTGCCAAAAAGGGGTTGTCGGAGGAAAGGAAGCGCAAACACGCAGAGCGCATGAGGGAAGTATGGAAAAGAAGGAAGTTGAGGACGAAAACATGATATTCGCGCCAAAAAAAATATAATAATTTTGCAGCTTTAGCTGAAAATAAAATATTTAATCCTAGTGAACAATTCCTAGATTAAATATTGAATTTAGAAATAGACGCTCCACCCTAGACCTAGCTTAGGAAGCGGAAAGATATACCCGAAAAAAAAACAAGTATATACCCCTCCCTCTACTCCCAATTTACCATTGGTAACAATTTATCTTTTCTAGTAAGCAAGGTCATTACAACAAGCAAAGGTCGTTAAATCGAATTCCTATCGGATTTCAGATATGATAGGTTTTGCTTAGCCATTTATAGAAACCTAAAAATTCAAAACGTCTTAACACCTAATGAAAGGTCAAGCACACTTTTGAAGTTGCAATGGGGAGGGCGTATCAGGAGTTTGGTAGCATCCTTCACGTTTCGAGCATATTTCGTATCTTCATACAAGATTATAGTCTTTGCTAAAAAAAAAAAATATTTTGGGCAATGAGTTTTTGCGATTACACATTTACAATCAAATATTCTTTTAGGAGAATATTTAAATGAACAAATTAAATCGTACTTTTTAGAGTCAAACGTCTATTAAACATTTAGGCCAGGCTCGCGAATGATTGTGAAAGGGAATAATTTTGTTATGAATGGTCATTATTGAAAAAAACAAAAAACAATGGGACACTAATTCACATAATCTAAAATTAAGATAACTTATTAAAAAGTCTTTGAAACTTTTCTCATTTGCTACGTATTTGCAGATGAATAATCGACAGAAGAATTGATGATCGTAGAATGAGTTTTTGGATAATTCGTTTATTTAGCGGTCATGAAAGAAACCATAATTTATAAGTTAACTTATTATACTATGTTATCGACGTTTCGGCCTAAATTGTAGGTCTTCTACTGCATAATTATCAAAGCTAAACAAATAAAAGGCAATTTAAAAAACTAATATAAAATATAGCAGTATTACAATATGGTAAAAGAAAGTAACACGAGAAGACTATTATTAAAAATTCTTGTCAGGATTATTGTGACGAAACAATAATCCAAAAATATTAATCATGAAAATTCTAATTTCAAGCGAGAAATATATTCAGAAATAACATATTAAAAATCAATAACAACGAAATTATTTGTTTTCAATTATAATCTTAAACCAATTTTTATCAATTAATCTTTTATATTGCCTTTTATTTTCAACTTGCTCTGTAAACTGGCTGGTAGGCGTCAAAGTGTTAGCCCGGGCGAAAGTGTGAATATTGAGACAAGTCTGATCTAAGAGATTTCGGCTTATCATTAGACTAAATCCAGTGGAAAAAAAAAATAGAGGTATCTCAATTTCGGGTTTGCTTAGGTAATTGTGATTATTGACTTTTTTATTTTAGCCCAGAATAAAAACCTAAAATACAAGGTAACACGACGGCACACAATAACATAACTTTTCTAAATCAATGTTATTTCTTTGATTAGAACAGCCACGGCTAAATCTTCAAAAATGAACTATTGCCACAATGTCGATAGGTGTGTGATTCAATTGAGCCCATGATCAAACCCACTTCTAAACGGCATTCGGGCATGCACTATTATTCTTTCAATATGCGATATCGAAAAACGGTACTAGACCCTTTCCTCACGGAATATAAAAGGTCACATTTGTCAAGAACCCTCATCGCGGTCCAAAGGGAGGGATGAATAAGGTAGGACGGAAACGGTGGGTAGAATATGGCCTTGGGCCGGGCTATATCAGTCGACTCCTGGAAGCAACAGGTGATAGGGAAGGGGTCGCCCGTCCTTCTTCCATCGTCCGCCGTCCTACGTCCATCGCCGTCCTCTGGGGAACGCACAACGTGATCTGCGATACCCTTCTTCCACCTTGCAACTTCCATTAGTACCGCAGTCTTTCAACAGAAAAGTTTAAAGATGAGCGTTTTACTTACTTATTGTGATTTTCAACTGTGTTCAATAAATACATGAAATGTGAAGAAGAAATTCGTAACATGATAAGGGACAGTGAAAGAACTAGCTACCAATTTCAAATACTGATTTAAGTAATTCTTTCGAGTCGCCTCGGAGAGTTATCAGGAATGTCTAAGGAAGATAGGTTACGTACTAATGGATCAGAGTATTGTAGGAAATTTCAAATTGAAAGAGGTTTGTCTGTCTCTGGCTAGGTCTCAGATATTAAGTCAACTGTATATTAACAAACATGATATTAAACCCCTTATGGATGATTTTATTTGCAACAGTAGAAGAATCATTAAAGATTTCAGAATGTTTGAATTGGATACAGAAGGAATTACATAGCTCAGTATAGCCCCAAAACCCTATTTCATATGTCCGAATAAGCCGGATTATGGTCACATGTATAAAATTTTACTAGTCCGGAAGTTTTGAACGTATGTCAAGTAAGTTTTTGCAAGCAGTTTCATGTTTCAGTCTAGCAAGAGGATTCCATACAAGACACTTGTCAAGATGGAGTTAAAGGTACCGGATCTGTTTTACAAGAATAAGTGGGATGTTATTAAAGGGTACTTGGAGTAGTATGACATCGCTAATTGCGACGCAGGGTAGCGGTTTTGGAGGGATATAGAGATAAAGATGAAAAGAAAATGTAATGAACGTCGGCTCACATTTGAATACTTTAGTAAACCTTCATGGGAAGATATAAATTTGCACTTATAGCATTCTGGTAAATAAAGTTTGAGGGATTTGCGAACATTTCCATATTACTATTTATTTATTTATATATATATATATATATATATATATATATATATATATATATATATATATATTCCATTGAGTCTGATTAATCGCCAAAAGCTGCCTATATCCTTACATCCTAATTCAATAAAATAATCATTTGTTAAACCAAATAAACGAAAAAGCAGAACAAACAACAACAAAATGCATAGAAGTTCATAAATTCCTATCAGATAAAGATTTCTTTTATGTGTTATAGCACTATTTTATCCTGAGAAATACAATACTAATAGCCGAGAAGACAATGTGTGCCTGAGGACAAATATAAGAATCTCTTTAGTCGACACTTTTTGTCAAAGAGGAGCAATACTTAAGCTTTTTTCACCCCCGCCACCATTGCAAGCCTTTTAGAGAATCTAAAAGATAAATAAAGAGGCTCAAAGTGCTTTCCTCTTTTCCTTCCATGATAATTTCCTTTAATATTTTAATCCTACCACGTTCCATTCCTGGCTACAAAAGAAGGTATCGTCTTCTTAATACGCCCAAGTTTTTACGCGCCATGTGATGGTAATTGAATTATATAATATTCAGTTTTTCCTTCTTGGGATTTTTCTCCATTACACACTGTATCAACTGATTGAACTGATATCTTCCAAGTAATGCAGTAACGCTGTCTCTATTGAGGGATGATGTCAAAAATGGAAAACCAAAATGAAAAAAAAAGCCTGTGATGACATTTAACATTAGGCTCCAAGGGCAACAATTGAGACGTTGATTTCCAAAAAGTACTATATCCATTCTAGGAAATTTTACAGGAGGCGCGAAAATCACTAATTATTATATTATTAAATTAGCTAATTTGATTCTTTTCGCATTAAAATCCAGAATTTTTTTTTTAGTATATTAATAACATTATATTAAAGATATGAAATGAGATGTTTTGGTATAATTTGGAACGAAATTAAATGTGTAATTATTTCCTTTAGAAAATAATTATATTTCTAAATTGCGTTAATAAAGAGCTTGGGTGTTCATTATATAAAATCAAATAGGAGATTTAGATATAACTAATTGATGAGAATAAAATATGCAAAAAAATCAATTTTGTAAAAAATGTCCTTTAGTACTTTTTGGAAATCAACGTCTCAATTCCTATTACCAATACACACTTATCCCTGCCGAAGAGGTCCGCTACTTAGGACTCCATCTTGACTAGTGTCTTACTTGGAAACCTTATACAAGACTGAGAGGACAAGAAACTGCCCGAAGATACTAAGTATTACAACACTTACTTGACAAACGATCCTCACATCTAATCAACGATAAAAATCTCATATATTTTACCGTAATCTGGAATATTTGGAAGTGGCTGAAATAATGAACTATTGGCTAATATCTTGAACTTTTGTAAAATAAGAACTCCAGTTACTATAGGAGATTGAAATGATTTCTTCAATAAAATCAATTTCACAGTTATTTTTCATTGTTTAAATCAATCGGTAGATCGTATACTTGCAATCTTTGAAGTAATTTAGGATTTTTTTTTTTTTTTACTTATCAATATTACAATCTGTCCTGGAAGTGTGTGTCAGGTGAGGACCCAACCGAACATTTATCGTACATTAGTTTAGGATTAATATTTCTGATGTTGTAATATTAGTAATCAATTTCAATAATTTTAACTTCTTAAATAGAATAATTTACATAAAATAAAACTAACTATCTTGAGGAAAAAGAGGAGAAGGAATGGCGAATGGGAAAGGCATCGCAAACAAGAGAAACTTATCAACGAGTGGTTCTTTGTCTAAATGGAATGCCCGCTTTTTTTCTCTTTTTTTTACCCTTTTTTCCTCTCCCCTTACTTTATTATCAAAGGATAAATTCAAAGCATTCCCATCATTCGGAGGAGGGTAGCTGTGGGTGAGGATAGATACAGGGCTAAAACCTTCCGAAGAACCGTGCAAATGGGATCCGGAGGTATTCCAGCATCTTCTCATAATTAAAATGAGCAAATATTCGGTATTGACATTTAATGGAGATTCTAGAACTAAATGGGATTAGGTTCTCTTTTAGAACGGTTACAATTTGAAACCGCTTGTTGGAACGTTTAGCCCGGGGATCACGCTATGACAAATCCATCTTGATACTTAACATCGGCTCGCTCGCCCTGGTTTAAATTCAACCACAATCAGTCTAATGAAACATATCCCTAATGGAAGCGGCTAGTATAAATGCAAGAACCGAGTTTTGTTTGATTGGGCATCATTTGAAATTAGTTTAGAGCAGTTAGTTCTCTCACCATTCCATGCATACACCATTAATAAATCTAACATAACCCTCTTAATGTTTATAGCAGTTTTCTAGTTTATCTTGACGAGAGGATGGGCTTTGTATGCTATTTAATAATTAGTTTGTATTTTTAGCTCAGTATTTTTCAACTCACAATTTTTTCAGTAACAGCCTTCTATGACAAACGTCACGAGTTCAAAAACGTTTTCCGAGGATTTTTAATGGGATTACAAAATCCTTATTTATGCCGTCCTTAAGAGGGGTCATAAAAAAGTGGTCCCGAGACAGAGCTGTGCGATTTCAGGTACTCGTTAAATTAGACCTGAGTATAAAAGTAGTAGTAATGAAATGAAACGAAATAAAATGAAATGAAAAGAAATTTTATTCTGGGACAGCTAGTCCCCTAAGAATAATATAAATGTACAATATAAGATTTTAATTCTGGCTATGTAGAATTTATCAGATTATATGCAGCATTTTATGGATTACACATTATGATATATATGGATCTGCATATATACAAGCACACACCCACACACATATACACAAATATACAAGCACAAAGTCATATTAGAACCGTAAATAAATCCAAATAATAAAATATATTAAAACAAAACAAAAAAAAAAAAAAAAGAAAGAAAATTGAGATAAAAATAAAGAGGCCAGATAGCTAAGTTTATAAAGGCACGGCAGATTTGAGATGGGTTTGAGGAGAATGGAGGATTCAAAATGAGGATGAGTATGCGAAAGATCTTTTAGGGGGGGAGGAAGAGGTGGGGTAAACAAAATTTGTAAATATAGAGGGGTTTCTTGGTTCTGAAGGATTGGTAGAGGTAAGTTCCTAGGAAGTATTGCCGTCGGAATTTAGAGTAAAGCCACTTCAACTCGGCATACCAGGCTGAGACATGAGAGCGCCGAGGGATTCCGAAGATGAATCATAATATAAAACATAGTATATATATTTTATATATATATATAGATAACATGAAAAGAATTTTTATACTTTATTTATTTTTAGATGACATGCTGTACTATAAAGAATACAAGTAAACCGAAATGGAATGTACCTGAGAATACTGCCAGAGGGGTCCGAAAAGAAGTAGGAAACGGTTTTATATAATAAGAGGATGAGACGTGTCACTCAGTCTAGGACTCTTACTACCCCGTTTACCCACCAACCATGTATCCACGCACTAATTTTATTTCCTCTTGTGGGAAACTTTAGATTCATAGTCTAGAACAGCTAACATTAAAACAAACTCATACGAATTTTCGTAACTAATTTATTTATTAAAATAAAATAAAAGTCACGTGAGGGAAATAAAACGATGATACCCGAAAATGTTTTGAAGCCCCTCAACTAACTTAATATGAACAATATTATTTCTGTCTATAATACTGATTTAATTGTTAATTTTATATATAATACATTTAAAATATAAATATATGTTATATAATAAAACAAAAAACAAAATCTGGCTTCTTACATAAATAAAAAAACAATAATAAAAAAATGTTATTCTGGTCAATAAATTGAAATCAGAATTACATTAATTCATCATAATCGAACAAGCTGGGTTTCGTAAATAGACCAGGCATTGATTATTTACGCTGAAGCAATTAATTGAAAAGAAAAATGCCTGTAACATAGAGATACACATGGTTTTTATACGTTTGCAGAAAGTCTTTGATACGGCTTCATTTTGCAGCGTAAAGGAATCCCGAAAAAATAAAGAGATATGATATTATATAATTAATCCCTTCAAAGCTTGTATAATGATGCTAGAGCAAGGATAAAACTGAAAATTAGGCTAAAAATACACTTCCGTATCACAAAAGGCTCATACAACGGTGTTATCTATATCCACTCTTGTTCAATATTTATGTTGAAGAGGTTCTGAAAGTATGGAAGAAGAAATGCATGGGGATGGGAATAATGATAGACAATAAATGCCTATATACCCTATAATTTGCCGACGGTAAGGTAATAATAGCGAACGACAATGAAGATGCCAACTACAAGCTAAAACAACTCCTGGAGGAGTATAGAGCATGGCGTCTGTAAGTAATTAAAGAAAAAAACAAGCATATGGCATTTTAGGTTAATGTAGGAATCTTATCCTTTGAAAATTAGGAATTAAAAGGGTAAATGAGTTTAAATATGGATCAGTGAGATAGATCAGTGAGGAAAGCAGCTCTTCCAAGGACATCATAAAAAATATAAGAAGAAGGGTAGTTGGAACATTGAATTATGTGTCATGGAACAAGCAGGTGAGTCTCCGGACCAAAACAAGGCTATACCAATCTTTTAGGGTGAGCGTCAGGCTATATACAACAGAAACGTAGGTGATTACCAAAAATGAGGAAGCAAGGTGTCTATTATTGGAGACGGTCTTGTATCATATCCAGGCTGCAGCATGTTCCCAAAATCTATAAGGCGGAATGTCCAAATAGAAAAAAATATTCTAAACAAAATAGAAATGAAAAGGTTTGGACATTTACAAAGAATGACCGTGGAGCAATGACCAAAAGTGACCTTTCTCTATCAATCTATGGATAGGCGAAAAAGAGGAAGAGATGGTAACAGGATCTGGAGGAAGGCATGGCTGCTGGTCTTCGAGAGGGAGACTGGGTCGACCGAAAGAAGTGGCAAGAACATTTAGTAACGGCAAATAACAAACTTGTAAACAACTCGTAAAAAAAAAAAATAAATAAATATAACTTCTTGTGTCATGTACCAATTTCTTATTTTCCCAAAATTAAATAATGAACTCCTATATATTCCCTTTATCGGACCCCAATTTTATATATTTCATATATATATAATTCTCCAGGATGGTTTAAACCGAATTAGTTGCTGGGCAGTTAAAGTTAAATGCAGATAAAACTAAGGCGATTGTAATAGGTTCCAATCCACTCCTCAAAACCCTTTCCTTAATCCCAACATTGTTTTTAAATAATGAACCTATAAAATTCCATCAAACCGTCAAAAACCTTGGAGTAACCCTTGACCAATCTCTTTCCTGGAAAAACCACGTTTCCGAAATTTCTCGACGCACAATTTCCATCTTAAAACTCCTAAATCACCATCATCACCTTCTTCTATTAGAAACCCGCAGGCTTTTGGTTTGCTCACTAATATTCCCCCACTTTGAATACTGTTGCGCGGGTGTCTCTGGGGATCTTGAAGCTAAACTAAAACGACTATTCAACAGTCTGGTACGTTTCATCTTTGGGATATCCAGGGACACCTCTGTAACCCGATTCTACGAGGAGTTAAAGTGGCTTTACCCATCATACCGTTCCAAGTACTTCCTGGCATCCTTTCTCTTCCAAGTTCTCCGATCTCAACGTCCATCGTACATCTCTGATATAATTTCATTTAAATCCTCCATCCACTCCCGCAACACTCGTTCACGGTCTTCAGACCTGTATATAACGCCTCATCGAACCGCAGCTTTCGACAGATCTTTCCTTATCCGATCCTCGTCCATATGGAATTCTATTCCTTCTTATATCCGTCATTCCAATACTCTCCCTACCTTCAAATCCCGTTTATTCAAACACTTCCTGTCTATCCAATTTTCAAATGACCTCAAGTGATTTGCAAATTTCAATAAAAATCGGCAGAGAGAAACGATTATTTATCACATTTTATTTTGTATATTAAAGATTTATGTATTTTATTTTATGCATAATTTATTTTGCAATGTATATATGAACATATTTTTATTTTACATATTTATATATATATATATATATATATATATATATATATATATATATATATATATATATATTTTTACTCTAAGGCATTGAAGCTCTAATTTAATTTGTCTGTAACATTATTCCGAAGGGACTTGTCCCAGAATAAATAAAGAATTTATTATTATTATTATATGTAATTCATCTTCTAATTTAAATGAATCAGGAGTTAAACGATGCTAAAATAAAGTTTTAATTATTACGGAATCAGCTGATGCGCTCAATGATAACAGTCATATGTTACATCGTCTCTCAGATTTTTGCTTTTTTCAGTAGGAATTCGCTTGAATTCGGTCTGGAGAACATCACTAGAACTCAGGAATACTACGGCAGTGAATATTAGAGACATTTCGGTAAGCAAAGTTATAATTTACTTTGTACAATCACGAAAAAGTGAAAGGAGGGTCACTGATCAGCTGATTGCCGCTAGCTCGGCAAGCTCGGGCTTGCTTTTCTTTTACTTATCTTTCTTTTATCTTTAATTCTTATCTCATTATTTATTTATTATTATTATTATTTTCTTGATCAATGAGATATTTTCATCAAGTCATGTCCTCAAAGTCTGCAAGTAAAAGATCTAGATCTGCAGGTTCAAACTCGTCTCCCACAAAACAGAGACCCCGCCGTGAACAAAATAAAAAAATGATTCCACCAGCGAACACGTCAGCTACCTCATTAGGATCTGAACCACAGCCCAGCACATCATCACAAGGAATAACTGATGAATCCCCGTTTTTTACACCGAATCCATTTCAAATCCTCCAAAATGAAAAAGAAACCATGGAATCTTCTCCTATACCCAGGGAACCACTACCTCCACCAATATTTGTTAAGAATATTAAAAATTTTAAACTTATGTGTGCGCATTTAAACAAAGTGACTGATCCTAATAGTTATTATTGTATAAGTAGAACCAATGATACTAAAATATCTCCGACTACTGCTGAAACCTACAGAAAGATTGTGAAATATCTGACTGAGACCAAAGCTGACTTTCATACTTATCAGCTGCGCCAGGAGAGAGCATTAAGGGTCGTAATCAGAAACCTACATTCCTCAACACCCGTTGAAGCTATCAAAGAAGAACTGACAGAACTAGGATTCCAAGTGAGGCAAGTCACCAACGTTCTAAAAGATAAAATTCCACTACCTCTATTCTTCGTGGACTTGGAACCATCAGCAGGAGTCGAAAATATCTATGACCTCAGTAGACTCTACTATACCCGTGTAAAGGTTGAAAAACCTTACACAAAGAAAGACATTGTTCAGTGCCATAACTGTCAGGCATATGGTCATACCAGAAGTTATTGCCATCACATACCACGCTGTGTGAAATGCGGTGAACAGCATAAAACAGAAGAATGTACAAGATCAAGATCTACACCCGCTGTATGTGCTCTGTGCCTCAAGGACCACCCGGCTAACTACAAGGGATGTGAAATCTACAAGAAACTCCGAACCAGATACCAAAAACCTCAGGATACGAATGAAACAGCTGCACCAACCAGAAGCAGAAGAGAACCATCTAAACTTGTAAATTCTAACGTGTCATTTGCCCACTTGCTTGGAGGTGGAAACCAGAATCATGAAGTCGAGGCACTGCCGGAACAACGTTTTCCTCAACAATCTCAATCTATTGTACAACAATCTACTTCTCAAAGTTTACCTAATCTTCAAAAAACTCCTCAACATCAAATTCCTCATATCCCTTCACCATCAAACGTCACAGATCTTACCAGTCTAATGACATCGTTCATCTCCGAAATGAAATCTCTTGTTATGCCGCTTATATCACTCCTTACAAATCTAGTATCAAATTTAATCCCTGCCTTGAAAAATCCTTAAATGAATTCACCTAACTCCTTATCCATTCTCCTTTGGAATGCGAATGGTGTTAGAAATCATACTGACGAACTGACAGCGTTGTTGCAAGACAAAACAATCGATGTTGCACTTATAACTGAAACAAGACTAACCACTAAACAGTACTTCAAAATACCGCAGTATATGACATACCGTACTGACCACCCAGACGGCAAAGCCCATGCCGGTTCTGCTATCATTGTCCACCAATCCCTCTCTCATCATTTACTCCCACTTCCCACCTATGATTTCCTACAAGCCACAGCAATAGTAATCAAGACTTTTTCCTTTCCGGTAACCCTCACATCTGCATATTGCCCTCCTAAACATTCCATTTCCAATTCCGAATTTGTATCCATCCTGGATTCCTTAGGAAATTGCTTCATTCTGGGTGCAGACTTAAACGCCAAGCATCAGCAGTGGGGTTCCAGAACCACGAATTCTCGGGGACGAAATTTGCTGTCTGCACTCAACTCCCGAAATTTTAATATCCTGCCTCCTGACTCCCCTACCTACTGGCCAACCGATCCTAACCGCAATCCTGACATCCTCGACTTCTTTATCCACAGCGGATTAGGCTCCCTCAACTTGTCTGTAACTCGCCTTGATGAACTATCCTCAGACCATAGTCCACTGATCCTAAAAGTATCTCTCACTCCAATTCCAAAACCCATTCCACCATCATTCATCCGAGGCCCTGTCAACTGGAACCTTTTCCGCCAAATCCTAACCGATAATATTGACCTCAGAGTAACCCTCAAAACCCCAGATGACCTAGATAATTCCGTCTATTCCTTTACCACCGCCATCCAACAAGCTGTCTGGACTGCCTCCTCTCCTAAACACTCCAATATAAATCCTCACCAAAATCATTTTCCACAACATATTATAGACCTCATCCATACCAAACGCCGAGCAAGATCATTATGGCAGCGCACCCGACACCCAACAGATCGCCGCTCCTATAACTTCTATTGTAGACAATTGAAGAGGGAGTTGGCGACCTTCCGTTCCCAGTCCTTTAATTCCTACCTCTCCTCTCTATCAGCTCGTGATAATTCCCTGTGGAATATCACGAAAAAGATCCTAAAATACCATCAAGTTTCCCATCCTCTCCGACGTTGTGATGACTCCTGGGCTGCGTCTGATGAAGATAAAGCCGAGGAATTCGCCACACACCTCTCCAAAGTTTTCACTCCTCACCCGGAATCCCACGCCAATCACACCGCAACAGTGCAAGACTTTCTTATGTCACCAATTCCACTTTCCCTACCTCCTAAAGCTATTAATCCCTCTGAGGTCAAATATCTTCTCCAAAAACTTACCCTCTGTAAATCTCCTGGACACGATCTCCTTACTCCCCAGATCCTCCGACAACTTCCGCAGAAAGCTGTTATATTCCTTACTTATATTTACAACTGCATCCTACGCACCACCTATTTTCCTCTGTTATGGAAACATTCCACTATCATTCTTTTTCTAAAACCAGGCAAACCTTCCAACAACACTTCATCCTACAGGCCTATTAGTCTACTCCCCATCCTCTCAAAAATCTTCGAAAGGCTTCTTCTTAAACGTATCCTACCCATATTAGAATCTCAAAATCTTCCTTCCCATCAGTTTGGATTCCGTCCTCAGCATTCCACAGTTCAACAGGGGCTCCGAGTTGTAGACCATATTTCCTCAGCTCTTGAATGCAAAGAGTATTGTTCTGGTGCGTTTCTGGACATTGCGCAAGCTTTTGACCGGGTATGGCACACTGGATTACTCTTCAAGCTGAAAACCCATTTACCCCAGTCTCTATACCTCATTCTCCGATCCTATCTCTCAAACCGTTCCTTCCGCGTTCGCTGTGGTGTAGAATTTTCTAACCTTTATCCCGTTGAGGCCGGTGTTCCTCAAGGCAGCGTCTTGGGACCCGTCCTCTACATCCTTTACACTGCTGATATTCCTACACATCCTGATACCTTTCTGGCAACTTTTGCAGACGACACCGCCATCCTATCATCCAGTTCCAATCCTGAAACAGCATCCTTAAACCTGCAAAGACACCTTTCTCTTATCGAAGACTGGTGTAATGCTTGGCGCATTAAGGTGAACGAAGCCAAATGCAAACACGTAACCTTCACTCTTCGACGAAACTCCTGTCCGCCAGTTTACTTCAATTCCATTCCAATTCCTCCTTCAGATACAGTCCGGTATCTTGGCTTACTATTAGACAAAAGATTGACTTGGAACCCACATACAAGACTTAAAAGACAAGAACTCAACCGACGATTCGGACAGTTATACCGACTACTCAACAGAAAATCTGAACTTACAGCTGACAACAAATTATTAATCTACAAGACAATACTGAAGCCCATTTGGACCTACGGACTTGAACTGTGGGGGACAGCTAAACGTACTAACATCAAACGCATTCAATCCTTTCAATCCAAAGTCCTCCGTACAATAGTAAATGCTCCTTATTATGTCTCCAACTATACCTTGCACCACGACCTTAATGTTCCATTTATTTCAGACCTAATTCCATCCAAATTTTCCAAATTCCACCAGAACCTATTTCATCATCCTAATCCTCTAGCTCAATCCCTATCCAGCTCCACTCATCCATACAACCCACCTAGAAGGTTGAAACGGCAGTGGCCCCGCGACCTGTTG
Source organism: Piezodorus guildinii (assembly GCA_023052935.1). Classification (NCBI taxonomy): domain Eukaryota; kingdom Metazoa; phylum Arthropoda; class Insecta; order Hemiptera; family Pentatomidae; genus Piezodorus; species Piezodorus guildinii. The sequence continues at coordinate 111,362,033 of CM041295.1, forward strand.
TAAATACATTGGAGTTCTAGCACTGGCTAGATTCTCCACTCAATGTGATGTACGTATGAGTGTGTGTATGTGTATATAGGTATAAGTGAATTCTTGACTATTGTATTGATTCATTATTGTGTATATATTTTATTGTAATTTTATTCCGTGTAAATATTGTATGAATGTAGTATGTATGATATCTTTCAGCACTACTATTAATGTCCAAATTGGGACAGATTGTAATTTTACTGAATAAAAATTGTTGTGTTATTAATTATTACAATTTGTATGACATAAAATAATCAATTGGATAACATACATAATTAACAATGAACCTACCTAAAATAAAGAATTTTTTAACAGTCCTTTGATTAATACATTTAACTAGCACAACAAAGATATAACCTCCCTTGTTGAAATATTAACATATGATGAGCCATGAACTGTGTTGTTATATTCTTCAACACAGATTTTAGCAATTGTTGTCCACGGCCTTCTTTTGAAGTTTTCGTCTAATCGACACCGTATGCGGTGTGCTAATGTCTAATTTAGACGTTTATTTAAGCCATTGGGTTGCGGATTGTCAATGGCTGTAAAGATTAGCTGAGCACCTATTTTTATTATAAACGTTTTAAATTTAAAAGAATTTAGAGCACTGTATTGATCTGCCAAATTTATTTTGATATTTTCTACAGAAATTGGTTCCATTAATTTAATGAAATCATTAACGATCTCTCCTCTTGAAGTTGATATCCATGCATATCTTGTAAAGTGGTCCACCAATACATACATGTATTTGTGCCCAGGCCTGTTTCCACCGAAGCCTCCTATTGTATCAATTGACATAATTTGAAAAGGGTACTCTGGCGGTCCTAACTTTGACAATGACCTGATCGGTCGTCTTGATCTCGATTTATTTCTAGCACACACTTCACACTGTTTACAATAACTATTTATGATGACATCCATATTTTTGAAGTAATAAAAAGATCGGAGCTTTTCTGCTATTTGCTTACTTCCAATATGACCAAAAAAAATATGGATCTTATCGACTAAATACCAGCCAAAAGTTTAGGAAACGTTAATCCGTTATCTATTATTTAGTAACTTAAAATATATTTCACCATCTCGAATAGATTAATTCGACGCTTTTAACTCCTCTTCATGAGCTTTCTGGTCTTTTTTAATTTCTTCAATTTATATAATATTCACCACTTTTAAACAATCATCTTCATTATGAAAACTTTCCAAAACCGGATTTCGAGATAAAGAATCAGCTTCTATATTATCTCTCCCTTCCTTGTAAACTACTTTAAAGTTGTATTGGAATAAAATTGGGATAAATTTATATATTCCATATATATATATATATATATATATATATATATATATATATATATATATATATATATATATGAAATATATATATCGGAGTTCGAAAAATGGTCTATGTAGGAGTTCTCTATATTGGAAAAGAAAAAATTCAATTCCATTTGATTGAAACCCAGGGAAGGAGAAGGCATTTTTCTGATGGGACATTTAGGGTTGAGCTAGAATCCATTGTGTTCCATTGAATGTTTTTCATGCATTAAGGGAATCAACCTGATGAGCCCATATTGGGCATTCAAATGCGCTCAGGGAAAATTGGATCAGGGCCGGAAAAAAAAAAAAAAAAGAAAAAGCAGTATTCCTCTGATTCATTTCACCCCCTTCGCTTTTTCCTGGGATTTGAAAAATCAATCTTGATTACTTTAAACAAGACAAAGATTATCGAGTAGCACGATTATCAATATTTGCAAGTTACGGTTTGAAAGACCTATAGTCGTGGTCATAGAAATTGCATCACCTATGCCTTAGTTTGTTATGGCAATGAATTTGATCCGATCAAATATTTTTGTTTTTATCTACTTATTTTAATCATACACTCAATGAAATAAACAATTTACAAAAAAAAAAAAACATTTCCTACAGCAATATAAACTAATATCAGAATACATTTTTTAATTATGTCGAAATCCTCCGAGGCGTCTGAAAAGAAGATGGCCTGGAGACCTTCTAGTGTAAATCACCTAGTGGAGTGTTGCCAATGGGTATATTCTCTTCATGTCTTTTCATGTATATTATCTATATTATGAGCCAATTTACTTGATGTATTTACTAATACAGTTGTAAATTTCAATAAAGTAATAAATAAAATTAAAAAAATTATGTCGAAATTTAAGCATTTTGCTCACAAACGTAAAATGCTAAGCGCATTTTAAAGGGAACGGAAAAATCCTTCATCACATTAATCGAATATTCTTTGTACATTGATGTATTTTTTTTTTTTTTCTGCTATATCAATAACTTATCATCACGTTAATGACGGAAATGTTTATGGTACGATTTAGAATGAAATTTATTTTGGTAACACCTTCAATTTTTGAAATGGTTTTTAAAGGAGAGATATAAAATATGAGGAAAACTCTTCATTCATTTATCATTCAGCTAAAATGATAAGTGAATTAAATTATATAAAAAGAAAAAGAAGAAAAACTTCTAATTTATTTAATTTTTACGTTTAAGCAATAATCGTTATTCTTAATACTTGAGAAGGAATAACTGCATTTAAGTAGCTGTTAGAGAACCATTTATAGCCACGCTTCGAATCCCTTCCCAATAATTAATACCTTTAAAAGCCTAAGGAGCCATTTTATGGCTCCAATTAAAGATGGATTCGGCTTATAATAGAACTCATTAAAAATCTCGTAGTTTACATAATAACACAAAAGAGTTACTAATTAATATTCCAATATGCTCATAATCGATTAGTGGAGATTGAATAAATGATTGATATTGCGCTATTTTGGGGCCCTGTTTGTGTATTACAACCGAGATCTCTTTATTGTATTTGAATGAGAAAAAAAATCGCTAGTTCTTTTAAACTTAAATTAAATTCTATCTAAATTATCGACATGTAAAATATAAGTGAAAGAGGGTGAGGCTCTTATTTGGTTTTGCACTGACTCCGTTGCTCGTTTTCGTCCAGTTACACCATTGAAGAGTGGTGTAAGAAATGGAGAATTAAAATCAATCCCATCAAATCACGTTTACCCTTCTTCACAAATCTATGACCTCCTGTCCCACTGTATTCTTTCTTAACATCCCACTAATCTGTGTTGAACAGATCCGCTATATAGGACTTTATCTTGACAAACATCTTACTTGGAATCCTCACACTAGACTGAAAAGACAAGAAACTGCTCGCAGATACAGATTGTTACAATATTCACTTGACAAACGTTCAAAACTTCCCGTCTCCTACAAATAACTAATTTATATACCCATTTGGACATATGTTATTGAGCTATGGGAATCCACCCAGACATCAGATTCCTCCCGCATCCAATCCTATATCCTCCGAAAGATCATAAATGCTCCTTATTTTGTCACCAAAAAAACTATTCACAAAGATCGGGATATGCCTTTGGTTACAGACATAGTCAGAATTAGATATACCTTCTTTCATTCCGAACCTGCCCACTCAAACACGCTTTATCATCTCCAATTATTTCCGACAACCCTCTGAGGAAAATGAAAAAACGGTGGACACGAGACATGCTAATGAAATAAATATTAAAGTGCTACCAATGGGTAGCTTCTTCACAAGAGTTTATCAAGCCAATTGTAACTTTTTCACATTTACTAGTTGTATTTGATGTAAATATCAATTAATATCGTTGCACACATTTTTTTTTTATTTAACTTAAAATCTATATATCAATTTTAACAAGGGAGGTTAATGAAGGTTTTTTTTTTTTTTTTTGTTTAATTTTCGAAAATGGAAACTCAATGAGGGTTTTGGAAAATCGAGTTGAATATTACAAGTTTAAGTGAGGTTCATTATGTTAAAATTTTTATCTCTGCTTAGACGGGGAGGAGGGAAGCCGCTACCTAATGCGGTTTTAATGCCCTAGCATTTAGTAGGAGCCATAGTGTTTACGACCTCCCCCCTCTTCCCCTTCAAATGATGTACAAGGAATCCAAAATACTTTAATATTTAAAAGAATCTTTGAAAGAAGATAGGGTAGTATTTCATAGAAAGTCGAAATTTCATTGAGAAATTGGCAAAATACATTCTATTATCAAAATAAATATAATATAAAAGTAACTATAATACATATAAATTGGTTATGATCAATCAGTTACTGATTCAACTATTTCCCTTGTACAAGGAATCGTGACATTTCATACCAGATCTTTATTTTATATTTACCCTTACACTCAACGGAGAAGGAGGAATGATGATGATGATGATCTTTATTTTATTCGGTTATATTTACAATAAGATGACAGTACAAGTAGGCATAGCCATAATTACTCTATACGTTTTAAATTTAAACACAATTTTGAACCCGCATCCTGATATCCTTAATCCTCATCATCTGGAATGTATTAATGCTGAATTGGACATTCCTCTTCAAATGACCCTTCCTCCTAGAACGTTCCGTCCGTCTTAAATATCATAAATCATCCTGAGTTCATCATCTCGCAAAGCTCCTGGACGTGATCTTATAACTACTCATACACTAAAACTGCTTCCTTAAAAAGCTGTCACTTTTATATTTAATTCTGTGCTTCGTACCACGTTTTTTGTCCTGCTTCTTTAAATTATCCATTTTTATGAGGATACCCATGCCCATAATGCCTCTTATATATCCACCATACTTCCGTCCCATCTCTCTCATATGCATTATTGGTAAAATCCTAGAAATAATTCCTGCTTAAACAGATATATCCCATCCTTGATTCTAATCACATTATTCCAGATCATCAGTGTGAATTACGAACATTCCACTCCATTAACTAGTAATGCCATCGTGTCGTGGACGTTGTCTTATCTGCATTGAAGCGCGGATTTTAGTGACTGCACTGGGGCCTTCCTCGATGTAGAACAGGGCTTTGACAAAGTCGGGCACCCGGGATTACTTTAAAATATCCGCTAATTCCTCTCCCTATATACTTTCTCTTCATTCGGTCTTACCTCACTGACAGATCCTTCAGAGTAAATCCCAATAACTCCTTTTCATCACGTTTAATCAATTTGCTAGTGTTCTACTAGTTACGGTTTATACAATAACTGACATTTTAGAAAACGGGTTTTCGAATAGTAATTTTCTCAGAAACCGGTTTTAACCGGTTTCGAATTTTTATTTTAAAAAAATTACTCGAATATTCTGTAATTCGAACAAAAAATTTTAACAGAAAATTTAAAGTGATTAAAAGCAGTTTTTGACTGAAATTATTTACTGTTCAATTTATTAATAGTAAATTTGCTTATGCAATTTAGTAGAACAAAGAAATAATAGTCAAACAAACAAAGAAATAACGCCCGAAAAGGACTAATTTACTATTTTAAAGGATATGCATGTCCGATTTTCATATTTTAAGGACTGTTTTAATTTTTGTTTTTTTTCATTCTAAGTTAAAGTCGCCATTCTCGTTGAAAGGATTTGTAACAATTGACATTTATTGTAACCAGGATACGGTTCAAAATGGAAGAGAACCTCCATTTTTGACTCGATTCTCCTTTTAAAAGGATACGAATCGAAATAACTCACTGGTAACTAGGATTACCACACTAAATAGTTGACCAGAAATAATAGTTGACCAGGATTAAATAACTTTAAAAACAATCATACATTGTTTATGCATAATTTTCACTATAAGGATGTAAATATTTTTATAATAGTGAAACGAGTTATTCAGCAAAGGGTTCAAATAAATAAAAACAATATATTTTCATGATAACCATATTATTTTTTTTTAAAAACCATGTTATTAGATACAGATGGATACTTATTAAAAACAATTAGAAAATATATGACTGTATATTATATATTGTAAATTATAATCAAAGCCGAAAGACTAGAGTAAATAAACATTATGCATACATACATATTAAAATCAATTTTAATTTCAAAGCCAATTAAGCAAAGGACCGAGTATTTTCTATTCAGGGTAATTTTAATACAAATTTAAATATTCTATTTATTTTTTTGTATAATGAAATATGATTTCAGAAAACAGAGGACGTCTATCTATTTGCTACTTAGCTATACCCTTACTTTATTCACTAAATTCTGAAATATAAAATACCCTCTCATTTGCAAACGAACTAGACTTAGACAATATTAAAATATGTTACCTAATTACATTTTGTATAATATCATCTAAATCAAATATCGATCAATGGAACTGAACACTGAATTAATGAACTGTACATAAATAAGCCAGAAGACAAACTGATATAAAATCTAAATTGACTCATCCAATAGACAAAACACATCGTTTCTTGAAATCTTATCCGACCGATATGATTCTAAGAACCAAACCGCTTCCAACAGTGTTTTCATCAATCTGGTACATTTGCTATTTTCAAATTTTTTAAAAGTGTTATTCATGCATGGAAAACCGAAACCCGGTTTTTGTATTTCATAATTTTCTCCAAAACCGACACTACTTGTTCTGGTGTGTGTAGTATTCTTGGCTCCATTCTCGACACCTATACTCGTATAACTATTATCTGCACCTACACCTCTGTACTGCTAATATTGTAACCTATCACTTTCCCTTTCTGGATTAGAAAGATAAAAATAAATTCCGAGAAATCCCTTCAAATAACCTTTACTTTCCGCCGGAAATCTACAATATCCTTCAATACCACTCCGCGTGTCCCCCTTGAAGAGATCTTTTTTGGATATTTTATAAATTTCACATCTTGCTAATAATGCAGAATTTTGACAATTTCGCATTCATGTGTTTAGAAATTTGATTATCTTTCAAATGATTACGTGTTATTTATTTTTCAGGAGATGTATAGTATTTGATTCGAAAACTATGTTAAATGAGGAAAGGAAGATGGTTGGGGGTGCGGTCATAAATTAGAAACACATTTAAAACCAGTACTATTTTAATTATGTGCCGAAGTTTCGGCCTACAATGTGGGCCTTCATCAGGGTTGACTCTGAAACTGTGTCTAAAGAAGTCACTTCTTTAACTGTCTGTGTCACTTCTTTAACACTGTGTCTAAAGAAGAACTTCTTTAGACACAGTCTCAGAGTCAACCCTGATGAAGGCCCACATTGTAGACCGAAACGTCGGCACATAATTAAAATAGAACTTGTTTTAAATGTGTGTGTTCTTATTTATGACCGCACCCCCAACCATCTTCCTCATCTAATTTCTCAAAGGTCAACAATAACTCCATCATTCACTATGTTAAAGATTTTGAAAACAATGTTATTATCAACCACGTAGAAGCAAAATGTCCCCAAACTCAGGCTTATTCTACATCAAGACAGTTAGGTGAACATTCGTTAAAATTTCAACTTCTCAATCATTGTCATTTTTGTAATAATACAATGAACACATGAGCGAGTGAATTGGTCTTATGAATCTCTTTTTATAAATATGTATTAGGGGTGTTGGTTGAATTTTATATCAGTGGCAGTCATGAAAAACTAGATTAGAAAAACTTATATCAAAAATAAGTTAACTCCACGTATCGCTCCCTGAGACCGTCTCCCACGGCGTGTTAAATTGATTAAAGAAATTTCTTGGTGGAAGAAATTTTAGGTGGAAAGAAAGCTGTTGTTAATCACTCTATTTTGGGTATTACGTAAAGTTTAAGTCGCTCACCTGTAAAATGAAAGATTTTGACTTAACCACTCATTCACAACCGCCACAGATATCTGAAATCTTTATTAGAAAAAGATTTATTTTTAACCAAGTTATATTTGGTTAATAATTTTATGTTTTAATATTATGGAATAATTATTTTTAGAATGGTTTGGAATAAAATATATACTAAGAACGGTAGGAAATATTCTTAACGAAAAACTATTATACAATATAATGGAGAAATAAAAATGTAAAAAGAAAAAGGATCTGTTGGGGGTAGAGACCATAAGCCCCTCCAATGTCCTGCTAAGACACCCATTGGCTTCTTTGCATGGAGGAACCTTGAAGCAAGAGATTTATTCCGTGGCAATCAATTCGAGAGAATCAATAAAAGGCGGGATACTGGACGAAGTGGAGCAAATATCTCAAGAAGTGTCTGATGACAATTAACCGTGTGGATGCTTTGGTGTAATGCTTCCATTAATATGAGGTGATGCAGAAAAAAAGTAAGAAAAAACAAAACTAGATTTGTTTCTTTTTCTGGGACTAAATCAAAATTGTAGAAAAAACGAGAACATAGAACTTTTTGACTTAGGTTTTCAGTCGCCTACAAGCTTCATATCTGTCATACATAAACATATTTGTCATTAAAATTCGGGACATCCTGTGTATTAAAGGAATCATGACGTACTCGAAACATGAATGAAAAATGAACTTGATATTTTCCAAAGAAAAGGAAGAAATTTTCTATCTTCTCCACTCCAACAAGGTTAGAATTAAAGGGGAGCGTATATAATGAGGTCCAATCGGAGGTGGCATTCTGAAATCAGAAAATGCCTTGGATATTGAAAGGGGAAAGATTCAAGGTTCACATCTGAAAACCGATATAATAAATATATATCTCCTAAAATTGAATAACATCGTAAGCACTTGATTTTCGTTTTCTATATTTTTTTCTTAGCTTCATCGATCAAGACGTCAAAAACTTACAACAGGTGGTATAAATAAACTAGGTTCTTAAGTAAATTATAATAGAAATTACTACTAATATGTGCATTGAAAATAAAAATACTAATTACAATCATAATAAATAGGTTAAACAAATCTGGTGCACACAGCCCACCTTTACGTACCTCCCGCTTTAAAATCAATTCCTGAACATTTGAATAAAGTTGAATATGATGGATGAATTTTCACAAACATAATATCTATTCATTATGACTCATATGTTTTTAGAGAATGCTCAATCTCCTTTCCTCTCTGATTATACATTGCACACTCCAATATATATATATATATGTGTGTATGTATGTATGTATGTATGTATCTTTGTATGTATGGAACATGTGTGTTATCTTTGAATAATAATCGCATATCATAAATAACATGCATCTCATATACATAAATTGGTGTAAGCGTGAGGAATTTAAATAAATCCCGTGAATGCACTTCTACTCTTCTTTTCAAACCCCCAAAACTCTATCACCATCATCATTAAACCCTATCCTACAGTATCATTTAATACCGTTCCACTCCCGTTAAGTCCTTCTTCTTAACAATCGCCTGCTCGCGAAAACTGATAACTACAAAATTTCTTCACAACTCCCTAATTAATACTCAGATATAACCATTATCAGGCCCTTTTTGGATTCATGATAGTGGGCTATTGGATCCACTAAGCTATATTTTAAATTTCTACCGGATCCAATCCTTGCAATCCTAAATTTTCCTTATTTTGTTAATATTTAAATTATTCATAAAGACTTAAATATCCCATTAGTTATTGATTTAATCCGAAATAGATTCCTTTATTTCTTACCTTGATTTCAATTACTATTCCTACAATAGATTACTGCAATCATAAGCCCGCATGTCCGTAACCTTTCATGTTTATATATTTCTGACTATGCTCTCAGGCGACTGGATATGAGATGGCCAAGGGACCTTCTAACTTAAAGCTGTCACTGGTGTACTACCAATGAGTTGTTCACTCACAAGTCTTTATCATATGTTCATAACATTTACTTAGCTACTTTACTAGTTTTTTTACAATGATACAGTTGTAAATTTTATCAAATCATTAAAAACACATTCCTTGACAGGAATACTTAATAAAACTCATTTCTGATTAAATCTTACTATATATTTTTTTTATTAATAAAAGATTGTTCAATTAGTAATGCTGCTGTATTTAAGAGACAAAATTAATCTAACAAAGCAAGGAGAAAAATAAAAAATTGATGAATAATAAGGTGTTGTTCACTTGAAGGGACCCTGAGTGCATTATACTAGAATTTTAGTAACTTTTGTAAAGCAGGATTATGCTTAAGTATAAAAGACAAAATTAGCTTAGAGGTAAAGGTAAGAGTTTTAAAAAGAAAACAAGTGCGGAAGCCGGCAGCAGTGCCTCACAAATAATGCATGGTCCTCAGAAAAAGGACACGGAGGGCTGAGCTTGGAGGAGGGGTAAACAAAGGAGGGGGAAGGTAAGCAGAGGGGTTAAGCATAAGAAACAAGCAGGGGGGGGAGGCTAAGCATAAGGGCCAAGCAGGGAGAGGGGGTGGGTAGTTGAGTGCACGCCTCAGGAAAGGAAACAAAAAACTCTTTCAGAAATTAAACTTTAAAATATTTTCTTTAATTTACAAATTAGATCTAATTCTGTGGAAAAGAAAGTTCCAGAACATTGATTAAAGTCAATAGCAGATGCTATGGGAGTTTGTCAAAGTAACTTTTAAAATTGTCATTATGTAGGAGCTTCCCCTAAAATGGTTAGGTTATTTGATATCAAATTCTGTAGTTATTTAAAATTTAAATTCAATATCATTTATTTTTTTTAATGTGGGCACACGCAACAGACGACCTTCATTCACCTCCCTCAAATCAAGTTTTGAATAACGTAAAAGTTGAAAAAAGTATTTTATTGTAAGATGGAACAGAAATATCTGTTATTAAATAATATAACGATATAAATCATTATCTACAGTAATTAGTAAAGTTAATTCCATCATCGTTACTCTCCGTTGGCTTTTAGGTGTTTGTGTGCTTTTCTCTCCATTCTAGTGTAAAGGCTTTCCATAACGGTGTGTTAAACCAAATGGTTTATTATGCACCTATATTGCTATTTGTAGAAAAACAAATAAACCTAGAAAGATACTCATCATCTTTTTTCCTTGAATTAATTTGGAAATTCCTTCATATTTACCTATTATTTATCATTATCACTGCCAACTTTGAAACGTTTCAGGAATCAACCTAAGATAATGAAATGTTGATGAAAAAAAAAATGTATTTTAGCCCCTTCACACTATTTCGATGACTTTTTTTTTTTTTAGTTTGGATCTAAAATCCTTGAGTGTGATATGGTATATATATATATATATATATGTGTGTGTGTACGTATTAATAATATTTACAGCTGTAAAACAATAAATAAATAAAATACATTACGTAAATGTGATCATTAATCATATTGGCTTAATTCAGGCGAAACTACCTATTGGTACTTCAGCATTTATTTGATATAGCATTAATTTAATATACAGCATAAAACATTTCAGGGTTTGTTTGAATTATTAGGTTTTTTTCAGCCACCTCGAATTATCGTCAGGAATAAAAGGAGTGGTTTCGGACAAGTGGGTTTGAGGTATATCTACCTCGGACTAAGATTGCAATGGGATATTCAAATCTTTATGTATCAGTTTATTGGTAACAAAGTAAGGGGTATTTGCGCTTTTTAGAAGTATTTTCGATGGCCAGAATTGAATACTTTTGAGGACTTTGATGGCTTGAGGAATGGAACCCCAAAGTTCCATTTTATATGTCCAAATGGGTCTAATGATGCTAATATAAATTAGTTTATTTGTAGTAGATAGGAATTTTTGAACATTCGTCAAGTAAATTTTCGTAAAGTCGTTCCTGTCAAAGTGTAAGGATTCCAATTAAGTCGTTTGTCAAGATGCAGTCCCAGGTACTGGCTATTTTCAACTGAGGTAAGTAGCACATTGCATAGGATATAGCGGGACAGGCAGAAATAGGTTTGCGGCGAAGGGTTAAGGTTATTTGGTGGGATTTAGATGTTCATTCTGCACTTTTGTTACCATCCTTTCATGGAAACAATGTGAGGTGTAAACTGTACTTATGGTAGATAGAATTAGGCCCAAGGTACTACCTTGAAGTACACTAGCGCACTAAGAAAATGTGGATGATAAGGAACGGTTATGGTTTACCTTAAAGGCTCTATCTCTGAGGTGGGAACTTATTAATAAGAACCACGTAGAAGAGAGGAATTGACGAATTTAGTAGAGCAGTCCTGGGGGCCAAACTTGGTCAAAAGCATGTTCAAGGTCAGGAAGGTCAGGAAAGGCTCTATTGTGAAACGTCCCGTTCTCCAATGGGACTGATATAACATCCACCACACGGTGACATTGCTGTATAATATGTGGGATGGAATAAGCGAAATCCAAACTGGTGATCACGAATCACGTAATTAATAGAAAGAATCGGGTATAAACGTTTTAGGAGGAGTTTTTCTAGAATTGTCCAGGCTCGGGAAAATAGGCATATCGAAATATGGAATACATAATTCCCTGAAAAAATATTTATATATTTATTCAAATTTAATGTTTAACCTTTAAACTAAACAATATATCTTTAACACAGATCCTCCAATTCGTAGACTAAAAAGGTAGTGGCCCCGACAGCTTTTCTGCATAAACGTTCTGGTACTGGCCAACTCAGCATCTATTGAGTTTTAACACAGGTAAGAAGACATGAAGTGCCAAATTATATTGGCGCTGAAAAATCCTGGAGTGCCGCTTTTCCTTCTCCATTTGGCTAAGACTTAGTTCTAAATTTCTAGTTAGAATGAAAATATTGTTAATTTGAATAAGTAAGAGTGTTGATTTTGAATTAATTGATATTATTTATCCTGTACGTATATGATTGTATGCATGATAATATCGTATGTATGATGTGGGTGGGGTTTTCAGTAGTAATACTTATTTTTCTTGAATTTTCCAAATTATTTAAATTATAATAAATAAGATCTCCAACATTCTCCTCTTTTCTTAAAACATTTTTCTCCCCTCAGAATCATGATTAATTTGGGAACCGAAGAGTCCAAAACAAGTTTCCAGTGGCATTTTCGTAGCCTTAAGTATTCGAGATTGCAGAAGTTCAACGACAGTATGCTAATAGCTATAGGCTAAAGGCTCAGTATAAGGTTACCTTTGTTCCTCTTCATATCAGTTTACATGGGATTTCTCATTCCGAACCAAGACTTCTTGACAACTACAATTCTTCTAATTTCTACCTCAGTCTTATTATTGCTATGTTTTTTACCATCCGCTTTTATAAGACAGCGGTAGCTTCAAAAACTAGCTTCTTTGATATATTTAATGTATGTGTAGACTAATATCTAATGAAACGACTGGATTTCCTTTCCAAAGGTTTCGTGTTTACCAATCCCAGTAGGTGCATGCAGGGTAAGATTAAATTAGACAGATTTCAATAGATGACATTATTATTTAAATTAACTTAACATATATAAAATCTATTTACACAATGCCTGAGAATAGTGAGGGACATTACCGTTAACCTTTCATACAATATCACAACAAACAAATACCTTACTAAAACTTAGCTCGCTGGCGAAGGTGGAATCAATCAGTCATAGGCCCCCCTTCTCGGCATCATCATCCAGCTGCTGTCAGAACCCCGACGGCCATCTCCTCTTCTTGTAGATGGACCCCGACTCTCCTCTTGATGTACTTCCACTCTCGTGGCTGTAATAAGACTCCCGTGGTTCGAATAAGACTACACTTCGAATCTCTTTCTCATCCTCGTTGCCTCAAGCGGAGTTGATATGGGAAGTCAAACTTTTGTCCAGCCTGGATCAAGAATGTACCAGGTGTATCGCGGGAGACAGCCCAAGCCCACGGACAATCCAAGGGGGTTTGGGAAATGCCTTTTGACTTTTGCCGACAAAGATTATTAATATTCATTTTAATTAATATAATTATTATCCAATCCTTACTATCCTCAATACATTACATTATTGCAGGCCATATCGATCGTTTCATAAAGAAAATCCAGATCTTTACTTAAAATAAATAAATGAAAATCTTAAGAAAGCGGAAGACTTAATGTTTTTGAAATATTTGATACTATTCCATTCAATGACCACCATCCAAACCCAAATCCATAAGATCAACTTTGACGCCATCCCAAAAACGACCCGGCCTACTTCTTAGACGTAACGTAAGCCTAACATGCAACCGCCGTGATACTACGAACAAAATTATACTGACTTCGTAAAAGCTCCGTCATGCCGCTCTGTTCAATCTTTAAAAGTCTCAAGTGGATTGATAACTTTTCGGACAAAATATTCTACTCAGAACAATATTCTTGAAAACCGTGAGGTATTGTTATTTTTTCAATGCTGACGCCTAGATTTTCCAGCAGTGCCGAAATGTAGGAATGTTTATAGTACATTGAGTAGTCAGTTTTTTTGACAAGAGATGCGAGTTATACACTTGACTACCATATTACAGACACTATAAAATTAGCTAACAAACATATTTTTCAACCACGATTATGGGGGCTCCAATAATAGAAAAAATCACAAAACCTGGACAGCTACCAATTCAAACAAATAAACTACAATTAATCTCTAATCGGATGCAGTTATTCAGTTTTCACTTCCCAGCCTATAAAAAAATCGGAAACTTTGTCAAAAGATCGTTGCATTGTACCTGACATACAATTGTATTTTCGGGTTCCCACATAATTTCACCATGACGAGGAAGAAACTTCGGTTTAGAACAAAAAAAACCTATTATAAAACATATAGTTTTGTGAAGTAACAATCAAAACTTAATGGAGATTGGAAAATAGAGATCAATGTACAATGCCGTCGTTTTCCCAGAAACGAGCTAGAGTTATTACTATCTCAACTTTAGCATCGAAATGTTGCCGTTGTTTTGAATGCCTTTTTACCTGTACCTAAACCTCTGTCGGTATTATCTAATTGAAACCATTGACCGATGAAGATTCGGTTTAACTTACTGTGTATGTATTTCGCTCCTTTATAATTTCTATCATTGTCGATTCACAAACTAGTGGTTTCACTTGTTCGTTTTCAGTTTTCCTCATCAAGTTCAGAGGCTAAGGCACTGCACTGTGTCCACATGATCAACTGATAAACCCGAGTATTGCCAAATTATTAACATTTTTAGTAGTATTGTTTCGTGTTAAATCGTATGTTCAAAAATAACAAGTTTACAAATATGGTAGGTGATTTTGTAATAGATAGTAAAACGATTCTGAGGAATGAAAACTAGAAACTATTACTACTAACCTTTTAGGTCCTGCGAATGATATGCTTTACATCAACGACAGTCCCGATAATTTTACTACAATCTCCTTATATTATCATTTTTATCCAAACTGTGAACTAGAACTGATATAATTATTCATGTTTTTCTTTTCATTTAGTCTATTGTACTTTAGAAAGACCCATTATTTTGTTTCATATTCATAAAAGGATTCACCTACTTCCTCAATATTATTTGTTCTTTTCATAATTTAATTACATCTTATTGACGTTTCGGGATTTTGTTCCTGTTTTCGTGATATTTTATGTTATGTATGGGCTTTTGGTAACAAAAATAATTATATTAAGGATGTTGGTGAATGCTTTTTTTTTTTTTTTTTGGACCGTTAAAAATATATTTTATAACCTATTGTTTAATACCATAACTATGTATTCTGCCGAAGTAAATCCCCACTCCATATATAGGTTTTAGTTATAATCCTAAATTTACCAAGAAAAAAGAATGAATGTGGGTTGCGTTGGCTGTACTCAATATCGGCAAATAGAAAAACTTCGTGTCGGGTCTGAGGGCAAAGGTTTAATCAACAATAAACATGCTTCAGACTTTCTAGCTTGAAAAATTTATCACCTCTTTCATGAAATCGTGACGTAACCTTAACTAAGAGGAAGAATAGATGAAATGGCTGAAGGAAACCCGAAGCCTTACAAGCGCCTTTCATTTGATAAAGTTGCCGCGACGGAGTGGGAACAAGGAGGAAGGGTAGCACCTTCCACCTTCCGGGGAGAAGTTTTTCCGCTTCTAATGGCTACAAAGGCCAGATTTCCCAAAGGAGGATTTTGTCATGAAGCCCGAGGGTGCTAAAGAAGATACCGCCATAGAGACTTCTCCACTTCTTACTTAGAGTTGATTAAATTAATTAAAGTTATTAAATAATTTCCCAAGTTGAGCTTAGAACACATCACATGTTTCCTTCTAATCAACACCTACGGCCCTATAATACAACATATAATACATACGTAAATGAAAGTAATAAAATTGTATCTATATCTACAGTCGTAGTCATAGAAATTGCATCACCTACGTTGGATTTTTCATGGTAATGATTTTGATCAGACCGAATATCTTTGCTTTTCTCAACTTGTTTGCATCATACGCTTAGTGAAATAAAGAATAAAATAAAAAAATAATGTTTCTGAGGTCTTGTTTCGTATTTTAAACTACCAACAGATTAAAATTTGTAATTTATTTTTGTAAGCATTTTACTATGATAAACAATTAACATTGTGAGATTTCATGAAGTGGAATAATTTTCACGGAAAAACAGTGGTCATAGTTTTGAAAATTAATATTATAATTCATCATCCAATTCTTCCCGCATTCAATCCTTGCAATCCAAGATCCTCCGAAAGATCCTAAATGCCCCTTACTTTGTCACCAATAAAATAATTCATAAAGACCTAAATATCCCATTAGTCTCAGATCTAGCCCGAACTAGATATTCCTCCTTTTATTCCAAATTTTCTTGCCACTTCTTTCGGTCGGTCCAGTCTCCCTCTCGAAGACCTCTTGCAGCCAAGCCTTCCTCCACATCTTGTAACCATCTTTTCAACGGTCTTCCTCTTTTTCCTTTCCATTGGTTGATAGAGAAAAGTCATTTTTTTTCCATCGCTCCTCTGTCATTCTTTGTAAATGTCCAAACCATTTCAACCATTTTATTGCCATTCCGTTGGGAATATATATTTTTTTTTTGTTGGGCATTCCACCTAACAGTTTGGTTGGGAACATGCTGCAGTCTAGATATGGCAAAAGACCGTCTCCAAACGTCCATCCCTAATGATAGCAACCTTGCCTCCTCATTTTTGGTAATCACCCACGTTTCTGCTGCATATAACGTAGCGCTTTCCAAAAAGGAATGGTATAGCATTTTTTGGGTTTGGAGACTCACCTGATTGTTCGATAAAACATAATTCAATGTTTCAGTGATTTCTACGTGTTTTTCTTTGATTTTCAATACATTATATTACTATGAAGTGACAATAGTTGACTGTGTGTATATATGAGAGACGTTGGTTGAGGGTGCAGTCAATTTAACACACAATTAAGCGTAACAACAATTAAACAAGCGTACAACAAGCGTAACAACAATTAAGCGTTGGCACCAATAAATTAAGTTTACGCTTAATTGTATGTTAAATTGACTGCACCCTCTACCAACTTCTCTCATATTATATATATATATATATATATATATATATATATTTTTTTTTTTTTTTTTTGTGTGTGTGTTATCACCATATTGAAAAAACGTGCGTTTATGTTTAATTGTTTTATTGGTAAATACAATTTATTTGACCAGGACTGTATAACCTATCCTAACTAAAATGAATATTACATTTAACATCGGATTAGAATAAATTACGTAATAATAAAAATTATAACCTGGTACAAACACTTGAGTTAATAAAGTTTGGCCGTTTTCTGTCACATTTAAAAGATTTATGTTTTTCTTATAGATTTATATATTTCTTCAAAAAAAGGACAGTGATTGTGATTTCCAGTTTGTATATAAAAAAATAAAGTTTTTGGGTAATTTTCAACAAAGCCGAATGAGTTTAACACCGGAACTGAAACAATTGATAAGGATCGCATTTTTCTTTTTAAAAAAAAAAGTGATTTGATAATGGACTATTCTTCCCAAGGCCATTGATAAATTTGATAGAATGGAGCATGGTCTAAAATCAGAAGTTGATGAACGATAAGGTACATTATTCAATAGCCACACTAGAACCTTATTCCTTATAGCGAGAGGAAAATTGGATTTTTAAAGGGACAAGTCATTTATGAGAAGAAAGGCACAAAGGATGTCTTTCATATTACAGGATATCTGGATAGTCATAGTCATTGGTTCGGGATTTCAGGACGGATGCGATTAACTCATCTGGTGCAATGTGATGGAAAAAAAAATCGATCAGAATTAAGTTGCATTATAGCTGTAAAAGAGGTATTTCATTTAATGGTAATTGAAAAAAAAAACAAAAATAATCCGTCAAAGACATTGACTTCAACTAACCTTCAGAAGGAAGATTCAAGGAATCTGACGAGTCATATAAAACTAATCCATTGGTTAAAAAAAAAAAAAAAACTTTCCTTGAGCTTGTAAACACTTTATAGTTCTCATGTTTTTTTCCGAAAAAAAAAATATGTTGATATTAGGTTAAGAAGAAAAAAAAGTGTGCATAGCAAACTCGTTGGTTAACACTCATGAAAAATATTCTCAGTTCCAAGAGTAGCATAAGTAAAGAAAAGTTGTTCTCCACACGTTTCTTCTTTTTTCGTCCTAAATTGGCTTATTTGAATGATTGGTAGGAAGGGGGGAGGGGGGTGTGGGGTAGCACGTAAAAGTAATGGAATACACGCTGCACCATTCGGTGGTAGATGAAATACTTAAAAATTAAAAACATTAATTAATTAATTTATAAAATATGATAAGGTGGAAGAAAAGAGAGCTGAGTTTTAAGACCCTTCATCAAGTTGAACAGATAATATGAAAACCCCCTCAAAGAAGCTAATAAAGCACCCACTTTTTAGATTATCTCAGCCGCTAGCCAGGGCTATAATAAAGTCAACCAGATTAAAGTAATGAAAAAACCTAAGTAATTAAAAAAAGTGAAAGGTATTAATCAACGTTTTATTATTTTTTAGGGGATGTTTTCATACTTGATCATAAATGGGTAACTAAAACAAATAAATCGTATATATATATATATATATATATATATATATATATATATATATATATATATATATATATATTGTTTTGTTTTTTTCCGCTAATAAAAATAATATTATAAGTGTTTCTATGTTGAGTATACTCAATATACAATATTGAGTATAAATCTTTATTCATATAGAGGGAGGAGATACAAGACCTGAGGAGGAAAAAAATAGTTGGTCTAACACAACCGATTATATAACAACAACAATCCCTTGTCTTCATCATAAATAAGATCATATATCAAACAGATAATTGTTAAAAATATGAGATTTCCTACTTACCCATAATAAGATGTTTATTTGCTAAGTTAGCGAGGAAGAATCTAAGAGGAAGAATAGCAGTAAAGTAGAAATGTAAAATAATGTTTTTTGTGCTAAGAAGTTTTTTTAAAAAAAAGTCTTGATTATGGGCAAAGAACCCCGAAACATAGAAAAACTATGTAATAAATTGTGGAGAAAAATAAATTTTTAATAAACAGAAGTTAATGAGTGCCTTTTTCAGAGTGATTAATTAATCATACGATTTTATCATTATTAATATTGGATGTTACCATTTGATTTTTTTTGTCATTATCAATCAATTTTACGGCTGAGAACGGCATTTTCCAATGGACAATGTTCTCCGGGTTGCAATTATGTAAAATAATGATTTAGTAACTTTACAGCAGTGGGACGACCCTGGGGTAGGAAATGACCTAGCCTTCTCAAAGCCAACCCTCAAAGAGGGAAAGAAGCGGCTGAGTTTGATCTCGGCGTAATAACCAGCCGATGACCAAGATATATTCGTACAATACCTACTTGTGCTTAGCTCAAGACACTTCATTGCTTGTAAAGGGTTTTTTTTTTTTTTTAAATCATTTTATATCCCGCGTTTCAGGTATAAATAATGTTGCGATGATAAGGTTTTTACCTGAATGCATCGATATGGGTTTTTCAGCTTTTCCGAGTACATTACACAATATTTTCGTATAAGACTGGGAGCGTAGGGAATCGATAAAGTTTAATAAAGCTTACACCGATCGGGAGGTGATGCTATCAGCTTATAAAAACAAATAAACCTGGAAACCGAGGCAAAACCTAAATTGGCGGGCCTCCACCCTAGTCGGCTCGGATTAGTTCACCTCGGTCCGGCTAAGAATTTAATATCACACACTGCCCTGATTTTAAGCTGTGACATCTTTCTACATCCCATTCCAGGAACACCGCTTTAGCAGACTAATAGCCTAATTAAATTTATTAGATTTTTTACATTCTAAGATAGCTTGCTGAGCCTCTCATTAATGATGAATATGTACAATATATATACAATACTTATATACAATAATATATACTCGTGTCACGATGTATTTTTGCAATAACTTGAAATTACTGAACCGAATTTGATCAAACTTCGTAAGTATCTGTTATTTGGTCCAACTTAGAAGATAGGATGGCTTTTATTACTATTCTAAATGGTTGAAAAATACATTCTTTTAAGACGTTAACCAAAATTTGTTTAACTGTGGCAACACTGGTTCCCAGTAACCTTCCCATATATTTATATATGTAATTATTAATTCAAATATAAGTGTGTGTTGATAGTTTTTATACGTCATTATTTATAAAATATACATTCACTCCATAGTTTACAGCTATGATTACATACATATTAGTTGTCGACGAGGATCCTGGATTACTGGATCCTAAAAAAAACACCTTTTTTCTAGGGGATAACTTCACCCACAATTGAAGAAAATCCGCATCTAAGTAGAAAAGGAGTTATGATGATATACAAAGGTTATGTTTAAAAGGTAAAACGATTTTATTGTATAATTTGGATGTGGCTACTTTATGTACCATGTTATTGTAACATAGAGTAAATAAAATTGATATTTGGCATGAAATAATTATCTTTTATTTTTCATAAACAGAGTAGATCATTGCTATTCACCTGTATTTCTTTAATGTAACCCCATTCAACATTGTCACTATCAACATCTTGTGCAATTTGTAGAAATGTTTAATTTAAATTCATTTATTTATTAAATTGAATTCGCCAAACCGCAAACAAAGATAATGATCTGTAGTTTTTGTTCTATTTTTTCAAAGTATCTCGTTATTAGAAACAATATAGTTATATTAGATTAGTTATATTAATAGGTTAAGTCGTTTTAAAATCACTTGAAAACAACATTGAAAAATTTAATTGTTAAAAATATAATATTTATATTTCTTGAAAATGTATACGTCGTATAATGATGGAGTAGTTGTTGACCGTTTTGACTATATGCTAAAGAAGTTGATTGAGTTTGCAGCCACACCAGCCACACAGAGAAAACACCAATAAAAAAAACTGAAAACACCTGGAGCTCATATGAAAACAAGAAACACTGCGTTTTAGAAATGTGACTAGTTAATTAGGATCATTGAATTCCGATCTTGTTGACCAAAAAAGATTAGTTTTGTTCAACACGTTCACCCCGAGGGGAATATCTACGTTTTTTCCGCGGGACTATCATAGCTACTTACGCTTCGTGGGGCGTGGCGGCACTGTTGCAAGTTCCAACCTGTTTAATCTGATATTGTTTTAATAACAGTTTTGACATATATATATCACTTTAAGGAGTAATTATGGAAATACTTGAAAACGTTTCTTATATTATTATTTATTATTAAAAATAATTCTTATATTATTAAAAATAATTCTTATATTATTAAAAATAATTCTTATATTATTAAAAATAATTCTTATATTATTAAAAATAATTCTTATATTATTAAAAATAATTCTTATATTATTAAAAATAATTCTCATATTATTAAAAATAATTCTCATATTATTAAAAATAATTCTCATATTATTAAAAATAATTCTCATATTATTAAAAATAATTCTCATATTATTAAAAATAATTCTCATATTATTAAAAATAATTCTCATATTATTAAAAATAATTCTCATATTATTAAAAATAATTCTCATATTATTAAAAATAATTCTCATATTATTAAAAATAATGCTCATATTATTAAAAATAATTCTCATATTATTAAAAATAATTATTATATTATTAAAAATAATTATTATATTATTAAAAATAATTCTTATATTATTAAAAATAATTCTTATATTATTAAAAATAATTCTCATATTATTAAAAATAATTCTCATATTATTAAAAATAATTCTCATATTATTAAAAATAATTCTCATATTATTAAAAATAATTCTCATATTATTAAAAATAATTCTCATATTATTAAAAATAATTCTCATATTATTAAAAATAATTCTTATATTATTAAAAATAATTATTATATTATTAAAAATAATTGTTATATTATTAAAAATAATTATTATATTATTAAAAATAATTCTTATATTATTAAAAATAATTCTTATATTATTAAAAATAATTCTTATATTATTAAAAATAATTCTTATATTATTAAAAATAATTCTTAACTTATTAAAAATAATTCTTATATTATTAAAAATAATTCTTATATTATTAAAAATAATTCTTATATTATTAAAAATAATTCTCATATTATTAAAAATAATTATTATATTATTAAAAATAATTCTTATATTATTAAAAATAATTCTTATATTATTAAAAATAATTCTCATATTATTAAAAATAATTCTTATATTATTAAAAATAATTCTCATATTATTAAAAATAATTCTTATATTATTAAAAATAATTCTTATATTATTAAAAATAATTCTTATATTATTAAAAATAATTCTTATATTATTAAAAATAATTCTTATATTATTAAAAATAATTCTTATATTATTAAAAATAATTCTTATATTATTAAAAATAATTCTTATATTATTAAAAATAATTCTTATATTATTAAAAATAATTCTTATATTATTAAAAATAATTCTCATATTATTAAAAATAATTCTTATATTATTAAAAATAATTATTATATTATTAAAAATAATTATTATATTATTATTTATTATTAAAAATGATTCTTATATTATTATTTATTATTACAAATAATTCTTATATTATATTCTTATTTATGGGGATAAAAGTATGACAGCTAAATAAAATTCTTTAAGAAGAGTAATCAAATGAAATTAACCGATAAAGGTCCTTTGAGGGATCATGTTGAAAGTTATAAAATATTTAATAAATAAACCCTTAGGCTTCTTGATTCCTACGACATTTAATGTTGAGAAAAAATAAAATAATAAACGGAACAGACAAGTATGAGCCACCGGTGAGTCACTCCGACATTAACGTGTTAATGAAAATAAACGTTTATAGAAATGTCGCTTTATTTGCAAATTATTGCATAGAATGATCTTGCCTCTTGCATTATTTTTTTTATTCTGTTTTACCATGATCTTAGTGTTATTTACGCACAAGTGATAAGGAAAGCTTGGATGAAAGGATATTTAATCCATAATACGTATTCAATGAAAATTTAGTGCTCACAATGCACAATTTTCACTTAATACCCTTCTTTAAATCAAGCTTTCTTTGATATATATTTGATACAAAAATGTATATTTATTTATTATCTACAACAATCACAATCAGTTCATGCCTACATCTACATCACTTTTCTTCTTTGCGTTAAAATAATACGTCGGAAAATATTTCTGTTTTAATTAATTACATATTCACGAATTTTGTTTCAACTTCAACAAGCTGAAATACCTAATTATTTATAATTACCAAAATTAAAGATATATTAGGGAACAAACAGACACACACAGATCTTCTTTCGGAACTTAGTCATTTGGGTTTAAAGGATCCTACAACGTGTATTTTATTAGAAAACTGTAATAAGATATTTTTTTTTGTTTTAAATTATCAAGTATAAAAATAGTGTGGTATAAAATCTTTTTGAGAGAAAAGATAATTTCTTGATTTAGCAACACTGATAATTAAATATTAATCATAAAGATCAGGGCATATAAGGCTATTTAAAACTCAAAATTAGACGAGGTGGGGATGCTACCATAGCCTCAAATTCAGCAGTATGTTTTTGAATAAATCTTAAACAATTGTTTGAGAAGAACAATTTAGTTGACCATCCACCATCAATCCATTCCTGTTAATGAGAAATATAATATTTATGATTATCAAACATTAAATTATCAATAAATATTTTATGACATTGATATCGATTGAAAAAAAATAAATTATTCTGCAATAAATAGACTGCTATTAATACATTAAGTAAGGTCATTTACACAAAAACGGACTGTATTAATCCATTCGTCAATCTTCAATCCATTCGAAATCCATTCAGACCTTTCTGCTCAATATTATAGCTTTTTTTACCTTTGTTGTGTATGTTTTTAAGAATATAAAATCATATATAAAATATTTTTCTTGCAAATACTTTTAGTTTTTCCTCTTTTATGTTAACTTTTTTATTTTATTTTTTATTTTTATTTATTTATTTTTTTATAAATATGAAAGATATAAAATATAAAAGATATGAAAGAAATCTTTTTAGTATGCTTTGAAATCAAATCAAATATATGATGCTTTTGGACAGAACTGCAAATTTCAAACTCGGCTATTGAGGCTATTTTTATGCTCTTTAGACAAAATGGGATCCGAAAAGCCACCTCATCAGTTCAATTCACATTTTTTCAATCCTATTTTTTTTTTTTTTTTAAATAAAAAAATCCATTTTTTACAGCCAATCGTCGCGGAGTAGTTACCTTAATGGACATCCTGAATAATAACACTTTCAGAACAAAGTAGAGACAACAAGGAACTGGCATAGAAAGTTAGCGAAAAAGCAAGAAAGGTTGGGGATGATCCCTCGGCTCAAGTAACAGAATAAATATTAGATATGGCACAGCAGGGGTTCCAAATCGGGGCCCGAAGAACAGATGACTGCTGCCCTACTCCTGCCTCGCATTACACCCATCCCTTATACACACACACACACACACACACACACACACACACACACATATATATATATATATATATATATATATATATATACATATTAAGCCATTTTTTTTCCTTACATGGTAACCCCACATAAGGACCGTTTATTATAACATCATGTTCCATACCTTAATGGTATAATACATTAATGATAATATGATTATTTTAATTTACAAATGAAAGTAGTATTAGATTTAACAATTATTGTAAAATAATATTACAAATAAAATAAAACAGCATAAAAGAAAATAAATAAAGTAAATGATATTAAATATAATAAATTTAAAATAAAACTTTTGTCAAAACAAGAGAAATACCTACGCTGCCTATCTTTAGTCAGTGATTCGAAGTCAATTTTTCAATGAATTTAAGTAAGTCTGTCTTGAATTTAGAAAACAAATTTTGTTCCGTCTCTGGCCAGTTTCCGTTTTTAAGTTTTAAGTTTTTTATTAAATTAAATCTTTGTATGTCAAATACTTTTCAGTCATAAAGTATATGTTTAAAATTTTGAATTTGTCCGTCTTCCTCACATAAGTATGTTTGTATTATGTTAAATCGTTTGAGATAATGTTTTGTGTTATGTGATTAGTTGTGTTGGTTTATAATTATTACTGTGTTCAGATGCGTAATCGTGTAATGTTATGTATGGTATTAATCTATGTATACTTGGAGACTTGGTGGAGGGCACCAATCTGGTATCATCTTGCAACAAAATCAGATGTCATGTCCCTCCTGACATAGGATAGAGAGAGGTGCTTTATCGTAGGAAGGCAACATATTGCTGGAAGCAGCTTCTTTGGCTAGTTTATCTGCTCGTTCGTTACCCTCGAACTTTGCGTGCGCCTTTACCGTTTAAGATGTAATATGTTTTGCCTAAAAAAAATATTGACCCACATATATATATATATATATATATATATATATATATATATATATATATAACTTAAATTCAACGGAGAAAATTATAATAAAAAAAAGGAAATTAGGGAGGAGAAACAACACTTACGCTTGCTGGATAACAACTGATTTATTTGTCCTTTTAATCCTCTATTTATACTTTATCACATGTTTACATTTACAGGAAATAGGATTAAGCTCTATATTGGTAGTTATCTTATCTTAACTCCCCCCTGCCAGTTTACGAACACTCCTCGTAAACTCTACAAGGGGAAAAACAGAAAATAAAAATAAAGAAAAAATACAAAAATATCAAAACAAAAGTACATACCCGACAACACTGCGAACTTACAAACTAGAAACCTTACCAAATAGTAAACTTACAAACTAGATTAAACCGAAAACAAGAAACGAAAAACAAAAAGCTTCGAAAACCAAAACAAAACACTCACTCGAGATTCTGAAAAACTAACAGAAAAGAAAAAAAAAAAAAACACTCGGAAGAAAACTCAACAAAAGAATCCAATACTCAGAAAACAGACATCAAACTCCCTTGGGAGTGGCCACAGAAACAGAGGATACCTAGGCGCGATCGACTGCAGAAGGGTCTTCCCTCGCAGGGAGCTTCAACTGTTCGATATGAACCGTCCGCCTCTTCCGGGGATCCGCTAAACACTGAATGGTGACAACATTATGTTCGCGAATAACCACCACCCGAAACGGACCCTCATACCTAGCAACTTCCTTACTCCGATTCGAACCGATCCTTCGATACACGATAGAACCGATGCGAAGATCCTCCATCCGATCGCGAACGCGAAGGTTGTCCGTGGCCACACGGCGACTCTTCTCCGCCACCAACTTCCCGCGCACCTTCCCCAAACCTTGACGAGAGCCGCGCGGTTATTCACCAGCACGTCGGATAAAGCTCCCTCCGCCGCTGTGTCCCCGTAATCCCTGCGCCGATTCCGCAGACCAAAAAGGATTTCAAATGGCGAAAATCCCGTCGCCGCATGGACCGAGTGGTTATACGCCGCCACGGCCCGAGGCATTGCTACATGGGGTTCCAATCCTTGATCCACCTGATACACCCGAAGATGGTCTCCAAGCGTACTGTGCAGCCGCTCAATGCCGCCTCGACTCTTGGGGTGCCCCGGGGTATTAATATGCCACGCGACATCTAGGGCCTTCATTGCCTCCCTCACCTGACCGTTGTCAAACTCCCGGCCCCCGTCCGAGGATATCCGATCAGGCACTCCATAAAACTGAAACCATGTCCGGAGGGCTCCTAAAACGGCTTCTGAGGAACGGTCCGGCACGAGAGAAGCCATGGCAACCTTGCTAAAAAGGTCTAACACTGTAACCCATTTGTAGCCCCGCCACGTAAACGTATCCACCTGTAAATCGCACAACGGCGCATCAGAGGTGGGCGTAACCTCCTGTAACCCCCGCGGCGGATGGCGGTCATATTTCGTGACCTGGCAAACCTCGCAGGCCCCGACAACCTCCGCGATGGTCCGGCGCATCCCCCACCAAAAGTACCGACGCCGCAATGCCTGCAGGGTCTCGGGTTCCCCCCGATGATTGGTCTTTCCCTGGTGGTACGCCAAGGTGACCTCCCGCTGCCGTTCCGGGTTCGAAACCGTCTCGACCGACAACGTACAACGCACGAGAGTTCGATCAATCCCGATCTGCTCGCGAGTCCAGAGCCGCTTGATTTTGTCCCAAATCGTCGCGTTCCCGACATACAGGAAGTACGTCTTTCCCGGCTTAGATGCGTCCTGGAGCGCCCTACAAATTTGTTCATCACGTACGCCAGGGCTCGACCAGATTGTAGTAATGCGTGACTTGCCATATCTCGTGTATTCCAACTTTAATAGGCCTGATGTCCGAGTCTTCCACACAATCTGTCGCCTCTTGTCATTAATGATCTCCTCCCGCTCCTCCATGTCCGCCCCACGCTCATCTGACGGGCTAGCTTGCTCATCAGATACCTCTGCACTGCCATACTCCGGGGTACCGCGCCCTCCTTCGCCCTCAGGTGTCCACTCGCGAAGGAACTGTCGAACACCCCCGGACGGCCCACCCTCCTCTTCCTCGATCGCGTTAACCATCAGCGCTCGCGACAGCCAGTCCGCCACAACGTTATCGCGGCCAGGTTTATATACAACCTCCATGTTATATTGGCTGAGGAACTCCTTCCACCGGGTTACGCGCGCCGAGGATTCCTTGAGGGTACCGACCCATTGGAGGGGCCTATGGTCCGTGTGTACCTTAAACCTCCGCCCAAACACGTAAGGACGAAAATGCTCCACCGCCCATACGATCCCCAAGAGTTCCCGCTCCAACGCACTGTATCTGCTTTCTGCCTCAGTGAGACGCCTACTTGCATACGCTACGGGACGCTCCCCTTCTGGTCCGTCCTGGGAAAGTACGGCCCCCAGCGCATACTCACTTGCGTCGGTGGTCACTGAAAAAGGCCGGGTAAAGTCTGGGAATGCCAAGACAGGTTCCTCCTGCAACCGCGCCATGCACTGACGGATGTTTTCCTCCATGGCGGGTGTCACTACAACGGTCTGACCCTTCTTGAGGAGGTTATTGAGAGGAACTAGATACCGCGCCATATCCGGCACGAATCGCCTGTAATAATTAAGCGTACCTAACAGCCGTCGAATCCCCTTAACGTCCCGTGGGATCGCCATGTTCCGGATTGCCGCCACCTTCTGGACATCCGGTTTCACACCCTCCTGGGATATCGTGTGGCCTAAAAAATTTATTTCCGATCTACCCAACAGCGACTTTTCTCCCGATAGTTTGAGTCCGAATTGCCTGATACGATCAAAAACGCTGCGCAGGTGAGTGACGTGTTCTTCCTCGGACCTACTAAAGATCAAGAGATCGTCCATGTAGACCTGGCAGACCGCCTCATCGATCCCTCGAAGAAACTCGTCCATCAGCCGCTGGAATGTGATGGGCGCGTTTTTCAAACCGAACGGCATTCGCGTGAACTCATAATGCCCGCGCTCGAATGAAAAGGCCGTCTTATGCCTATCTCTTGGGTGCATTTGAATTTGATGGTATCCGGCCTTCAGATCTAAAGTGCTAAACACCGTAGCCCCACTCAGACGGTCCAGGATGTCCTCGAACCGGGGTATGGGATATTTCTCGTCTACTGTGTTTTCATTCAGTTTCCGGAAGTCCACAACCACCCTATATTTTTCCGGTCTCCCGTCGCCCGCGCTCTTTTTCTTCACCGCCCATAGAGGGCTGTTATAAGGGGACGTACTATCGACGATTATTCCCTGACGCTTAAGTTCATCTAATTCCTCCCGTTTGTGGCGACGTAACGCTTGCGGATATCGGCGTTCCTTGACGTATGTCACTCGCTCCTGTTTCAACGGGATTTCATGGGTTGTTTTCCCAGTGACTCCCAATATACCCCCCTCCTGGAAGAAAATATCTTTATATTCACGGAAAAGGGTTTTCCTCCAATCTTCTGCCTGGTTTATTGCGCCTAATTGGCCTAACCCGTCCCTCTGCGCCCATTTTCCCCTATACGACTTTTTCCCTATCCGTATCGCCCATCCGCTGCTCTTACTCCTTATCCTGGTTCCCAATTTCCCTAATAAATCGCATCCGATTATCCCTCCATATTCCCGCGGCATACTCTCAACCACGTGAACCACTAATTTATCTTTCTCCAGTCCCCAACGACTGAGTTCAATTTCTATTTCTCCTTCCACCCTACACGGGCCGCCCAGAGTAATGAGTCTACATTGGCAAACCTTCGGTATCCTCTTTTCTTTACATAGGCCCTCAATCATTTTCCCTGACATCACTGTGTGGGAGCTACCTGTGTCCACTAAACACCACGCTCCCCGCGCTACCCTTATTATAGGCAACCTACCGCACAACCCTCTAATATTATTCACCACTGCGCGGTTGCCTCTCTCCCCACACTCACCTCATTCATCATGACGTCTTCTGCTCCCAGCTGCTCCTCGATGCCCTTCGCTCCTCCTCACGCTCCCAGCTGCTCCTCGACGCCCTTCACTCCTCCTCACGCTCCTTACGTCTTCCTCTCTGCTGTCTCCTGGTTCGCTCCTGTCCTCATCCGTCTCTGATGAGTCCGAAGAACGCGCTGAATCCGATGTGGTTCTGGTATTCCTCCACACCCTTTGAGCATTGACTTCCATGGGCTCTCCTCTGCCCGTGTCTCTGTTTCTACTCATGTACGGACACTGTCGAGCGATGTGTCCCTCTGTTCCGCACTCAAAACATCGAGTACGTGGACATTGAGCTACGAGATGGCCAATCTTTCCGCATCCGTGGCACTTTCGGTCTTCCTTGCGAAAGCCCTTCCTCTCCCTTCCTTGTCTCCTGTCTCTAGGGGTACCTCTCTCTCCCCGTAAGACTCCGGCATCCTCCTCCTCCAATTTTCTGGCCTATTCCTATGGGGTTCAGTCCTCCTGTAGGGCACCTTTGTCCACTCCATTTCGACTTCCCCGTACCTGGACTCCTCCTCTCTCGCGCTCGCATCCACCATCTCCTGAGCGCATTCGACGAATGTCCTATCCCGGGGGAGGCCTTCTTTCTTTCCCGTCTCTCTGGCCAGTTGGACTTTCAAAATAGTCGAGAGAAAACCCATCCTACCTTCCACCTCTTCTGTGCAGAGCGCTTCTCTCAACTTCTCCGTTATCCGATTATATCGCGCCAGTAATATCCCAGCATACTGACCGCTCGTCTGGTGTGGTCGCTTTGTCTCGCGGAACATCTGGAATATATCCTCTTCCGGAGCCCACCTGCCTCCTCCAAATGCCTTCTTCAGCCGATCCTTAATAACGACCCACGGCGTGTCTTCATCAGCCTGTATTAGATTCAAAATCTGCCTACGGACTCGGCACACCAGGGCTGCCCGAAGCGATACGGCATCTTGTGAGTCCATCAGTCGTTCCTCTAATTTCGCTTCTATGCTAGCCATGATTCTGTCTCCTCCCTTTAGAAAATGGTTAAGATCACCAACCTCGCCGTCGAATCGTTCGAGTTCCGAGATGGCCTTTCTTATGTCTTGTGCTGTTGCCGTCCAAACTTTGACCCACTCCAGCGTGGTTGCGTGAGCCCCTGCCAGTGTTTCCGCCGGTAGAGGGGGCATCTCTGGGGGTACCACCTGCTGTGCCGCCTGAGGTAACACCACGTCTTCTGGTAGTGTGAGAACTGCCGGTCTCAAAAAACCTTCGGCCATGTTTTCCAAATTTTACAAAACGACGGAAAAAGAGAGAGAAAAAAAAAAATTAAAACAGAGAAACGCCAAAAATAATTTCGAAAAAAAAACTTTTCTTTCAGTACTCAAAATACTGCAAATAAAGTCCCGGGTTTCGGCACCACTTAAATTCAACGGAGAAAATTATAATAAAAAAAAGGAAATTAGGGAGGAGAAACAACACTTACGCTTGCTGGATAACAACTGATTTATTTGTCCTTTTAATCCTCTATTTATACTTTATCACATGTTTACATTTACAGGAAATAGGATTAAGCTCTATATTGGTAGTTATCTTATCTTAACTTATATATATATATATATATATATAAACAAGAAATTAATTCATCGACCCTTTATTTTATATTATAATTTTGTTTTAAATAATTCGGGTTTCAGGTCATTAAACTAACACTCCTTCTTAATTTTATTTATTTGGACGTTTCGATCCTCCGTCCATGTATACACACAGGATCCTTTTCAACACTGCAACAAAGAATTTCATTGAGCACCGGCAATCACCTAGGAGATCCCAGTTCCCTCTGTTAGCCTGAGTGGTGTGCCGGTGCTCAATGAAATTCTTTGTTGCAGTGTTGAAAAGGATCCTATGTGTATACATGGACGGAGGATCAAAACGTCCAAATAAATAAAATTAAGAAGGAGTGTTAGTTAAATGACCTAAAACCCGAATTATTTAAAACAAAATTATTATTATTATATATATATATATATATATATATATATATATATATATATATATATATATATTAGTCAATTTTTCAACCAGATACTCTCTATCTTTTGATGTATAAAAAAACAAAAACAACTTGGATAATATTTATTTGTGGCAAATACTTTTATTGTTGCAGCCGTTTTAAGTCAGCTGTGCGATTGAAATTGTATGTTGGGAAAATCTCTCTGATTCTACTAATTTTGCAGGTTTCGAGTGAAAACAAAAACTAACAATAAGATAAAGGTATGCTTTATATATTTTGTCATTTCAACTTATTACCTTAAAAGTGAAGAAATTGGTTTTAAAAAACTCGAAAATTAATTAAAAATGAGTCTTTTAGCGAGTCTCTCCAAGCAAATCGGTTACGATAAAAGCAATGACTCAAGGGTTGATAGCTTTAAATCTTCTGCTCTGCCTCCCTTTCTAGTACTCCTGTGGAAAACATTTCTATTCCCAGTTCCGCTGTTGTTGCACCTCACTAGGGCTCTTTTCGGTAAGGCTAGATATATTCCAGATGGGACTAGCCATTGGAAGGGATCCGGACTGCTGCTCGGAGGAAACAGGGGGAAGTAAACAAGGTTGGAGCGATGCCCTCTTGGGTTCCGTTGGAGAAGATTGGTGGCCGACATACTTAGTAGAATGAAGACCAACGTGTAAGACATGCTCTTTAAGGGCACACTATTAATGCCTCCTATAGATCATCCCCTTCGCTTTTCCGACTCTTTCTTTTACCCTTCAAGTTTTCCTTATCTGTAAATCTAAGTCGTTTTTCCACTCTACTAGATCATGCTATAAATTGAGGTGAATGATTTTTTGTTGTTGTTTTCTTTCGAAATTTATTAATTGTTCTTCAAAATTGCATTCAGAAATATATGAATATGTTTTGAAACCCTTTATCATACTTTATTTATCTACTATAAGGCTATGCTTATTTTTTTCTATTTAGATAAGCTCTAAATATTTACAATATAATTTAAAAACCCCTATCGTACTTATAGAAAAATCCTTCTGTTCGGTGTAAGGAGGTGATTATGCCAAAGTCGAGCTGAGCAGGAGGATATTTTCACCATTTATGGCATCATTTAGCTCCCCCCCCCCTCCTCCCCCCCCCTCCTCCTACCCCAGAGTCACCCTACAATCTGCTTCTTGTACTACACCACAACGCCTCCTGAATTTTTGTAATTAATGAAATGAAATGAAATGAAAAGAAATTTTATTCTGGGACAGCTAGTCCCCTAAGAATAATATAAATGTACAATAAAATATTTAAATTCTGGCTATATAAATTTTAACAACATGGTATCAAATTATATAGCATATGGTATATACATGCATGCACACACACAGACATACACACATATATACACACACAACATTCATTTATATACCTACATATTTATACATACATTCACAAACACAAACATATATATATATATATATATATACATATGCAAGGTCATATTACCTCAAAGAAATACAGATATTAAAACAAAATATAGTGAAAATTAAGGTAAAAATAAAGAGGCCAAACGATTAAGTTTATAAAGGCACGGAAGATTGATGTTCGAGGAGATGGATAAATAGGTGATGTTTGAAGGAGGCTAAGGATTGGCATGTACGAATCGACATGGGTAAGGAATTCCAAAATGAAGATGCACGTATGACAAAGGATCTCTTAAAGGAAGCAGTTCTGTGGGATGGAATGAGCAAGTTCGAGGGCTGGGATCTTGTGTTGATAGAGTGGACAGAGGATAGGGGGGTGAACATATTGTAGATATAAATGGGTTTTTTGGTTCTAAAGGATTGGTAAAGGTAAGTTCCTAAGAAGTATTGCCGTCGGAATTTTGGGTAAAGCCACTTCAACTCTGCATACCAGGTGGAGACATGAGAGCGCCTGGGAATTCCGAAGATGAATCTAATGAAACAGTTCATCAGTCTCTTCAGCCTCATCTCAAGCGTCTTAATTAATAATTTATTTATAGTTATTATTATTTTGATTATTCAATGCTTCTAAATTTTTATTCAGTTAAATTTGTTTTAATAATATATATCATTAGCTTACTAAAGTATTCGATTGATAAAAATTGTGTCGAGATAATACCGGACATTTACTGTGTCCGGATCCTGGAGTTTGTAACTCCCCTCTTCCTACTCTAACACTCCCCTGATAAGGATATTACATTAATTAATTCTCTTATCCCTTTCAAAGGGGGGTAATTTCACTTTCCTAATTATATTTTAAAATGTTTTTTACCCGGAGCAATTAGTTTTAATACTATTGTCAATATTTCAGTTATTTATATATTTAATTTTACGGAGTAAAAGGGCTCGTCCTAAATAATGTTTACATACTCATTTACACAAATTGATTTATTAAATTTGAACTGGCATTAGCCTTTATAGTGTTCACGACGTTCTACAGATCCTGCTTTATATTTCTTCTCAACTACTTTCGCAAAGTACAAGTGAGTAGCATTACTATATAATTAATTGAGTGACTGAGCTTGTGTTCAAATATTATTAAATTGTTATTTAATAAAATATTATTAAACCGAGAGGAGTGGGAAATACCAGGTGCAAATGATACCGAAACTCCCGACCCACCTACCTTTGATGATATCGAAGAGGCTGTCAAAAGACTCAATAACAATAAGGCTCCAGGTGAGGATGAGATTCCTGCTGAGCTCCTGAAGCATGGTGGAAATGAGTTTATGAGAGCCCTCTACAACGTAATCCTCACAGTCTGGACCGAAGAGAAAATGCCTCAACAGTGGAAGAAAGCCATTATTCATCCACTCCACAAGAAAGGTGATATCCTGGAATGCTCTAATTACCGTGGCATATCGCTTTTACAGTGCGCCTACAAGGTTCTCTCCAACGTCATTTATGGTAAGCTTCTACCATTTGCCGAGAGAAAAATAGGTAAATATCAGGCTGGTTTCAGGGGAGGTAAATCAACAGCGGATCAAATGTTTGGCCTGAGAATGATTCTCGAGAAGTCCCAGGAGTACAGAATGATTACCCATCATCTATTTGTGGACTTCCGGAGTGCTTATGATAGCATAAAAAGGCCGAAGTTGTACGCAGCGTTGGTAGAGCTTGGAGTTCCTCTGAAATTGGTTCGGCTGATCAGGATGACAATGGATGACACATGGTGCACCGTACGCATTCAAACGGACCTCTCTCCACAGTTCGAAACTGCAAAAGGTGTTAGGCAGGGCGATGGCCTCGCCTGTTTGTTGTTCAATTTGGCTTTGGAGAAGGTAGTGCGCGATTCAGGGATACAGACTTCGGACACCATCTTCAATCGGCTGGTCCAAATTCTCGGCTTTGCTGACGACCTGGACATTGTCGCAAGGTCATTTGAGTCCTTGGAAGATGCTTTCCTCAGGTTGGCGGAGGCAGCGAAGGATATGGGGATGCACATCAATCAGGAGAAGACAAAATACATGAGAGCTGGGCCGGGAACAGAGACTGCAGACCGACATCCTGTTATAATGGGCCCATTTGCGTTCCAGAGCGTTGACCAATTTGTGTACCTCGGATCAGTGGTAAATTGTGGAAATAGGATCTCCGGGGAAACAAGTCAGCGTCTCCTCAAAGCCAACAGGTGCTATTTTGGCCTCAGAAAGCACCTGAGAAGTGCCTACCTCACCCGTCGCACAAAGTGCCTTTTGTATAAGACCCTCATTAAGCCCTTCTTAATTTATGGATCTGAGACGTGGACCCTCACTGGTAAAGAGGAGAGGGATATCCTCATATTTGAAAGAAAAATCTTAAGAAGGATATTTGGGCCAGTTAAGATCGGGGAAAGCTGGAGGCGGAGGACAAACTTGGAGATCTACCGGATCTATGGCGAAGCTGATGTGATGAGGTTAATCAGCTTAGGAAGACTGCGATGGGCTAGCCACGTAGTACGGATGCCAGACGATGAAATTCCCAAAAAGCTGCTGGATGGGAGGCTCCACCGGACAAGGGGAAGAGGAAGACCTCGGCTTAGATGGGAGGACACCGTTGCCAGGGATGCTCTTCGCCTACTTGACGCCCGCAACTGGCGAGCGGCTGCTCAAGACCGAACCATCTGGCGAAGACTTATTGAGGAGACCAAGGACCACATCGGTCTGTAGCGCCACGGATGATGATGATGACAAGTTAATAATAAGATATAAAAATAGAGCGAGGATCTAAGTTTCGGAGACCTTTAATGCTAGAGATAAGATACAGGTGATGCCTCCACCAACGCCACACTTTTAAAAGATGAAAAAAACCTAAAAATGTGAACTTTTTTGTTAAACATATCTCGACTCCTTTTAACAAACAACATCCCAAACTATAATTCTACCAAAAGCTTTAATCAAAAATATTCTTAGAAGTTGACAATATTCATTTACTAAGGTAAATTATTTCTTTATCTTTAATAAACCAAGCATTATACCTATAATTATTAGCGCTCGATTGCCTACTTAGGGAATAGTTTTTAAATCAATCAAATGCTCAACTATTTAATATTAAATATATTTTTATCGTTTCTTTACCTCATCCTTAACTGTAATCACAGTGTCAGATATTTAGTATGTCGCCATGTTTTTATCATGTCAATTTTATATTTTTTTAAAACGTATTAGTGACCCATAATCAATACTTCTACAGTCAAATTTTTCATGAAATTGAAAGTCTATACGAGGATGAGTTATAATCTTCAGATTTCTGCAGGTCGGATGACGGTTCTGTCAGATGAATCGTGGGTCATTTACATATTTTTGAATTTTGAAAAGTCACTCTGGAAACCTGTGTAGAGGGGGGGGGCTAACCTGATTTCTGAACTGCCGTTTTAGAATAATAGTAGTAAATTGACATTTCGAATTCTTGCAAAACTCTATTCCTGAATATCAAGCCGAAGCTAGCGGGTTCTTTTCCCAGCTCCGCGACTAAGGATGGATCTCGTTACGGTTAGCCAAAGATACCTGCTCTTTTTCTCAATCTTGATATTCATTCTCAGAACAAACTACTACTATATAAAACAGTCATACGTGCCCAGATCTGTTATGCATCGCCCGTCTGGAGCTCGACTTGCAATACCAATTATACAGAAATATAAACAATACAAAATACATGTATGCGAATCATCATTAACTACCCACGATATACTAAAATTTCAAAAATGCTCTCTTTGAACTAAATCTTCCAACATTAAAACAGTATATCTACACAGTACCCAAAAACTATTTTAATAAAACCGCAGCTTCTTAAAACCCATTAATACTAGAAATTTTTAATTACAACATAGCATCACTAAAGTGCTACACGCACAGAAGAACCAAACATGTACTTCTAAATTAATATTGTAATTTATATTGTGCAGGTTTTTTTTTTCGTGTTACTTTTCCAACTGTCTACTCCTACTTTCCTACTTAAACAAAATATTGTATGATCATGAAAAAAGGTCCACTGAAATCATGAAACCAAACATATTAGTATTGAGTGTACATTGTAAATATTATGTAAATAAATACATTTTCTTCTTGATATTCATTCCGATATTGAGTTTAAATTTCAAATACGTAATCTGCAAGACCTGCATTATGTAGCTATTAAGATGTACCGCTGAATCGCTAAATTCATATTTTCGATTCCGGATCTCGCCGTTCGAGAGGTAAATAAAAAAAAAAAAAAAAAAAAAAAAAGCTTCATCGATATATTTAAAAAACTACTCTAGATTTTGAAAGGGAAAGAATTAAGTAAATTGGTTGCATAATAAAAGAGAGATTTTAGAGTTTTTTGTTCACTTAATTAGATATATTAGATATTGGAAATGATCACTGTAATTGAAACGTTAAATCGCACACCTTTATCACATCTGAAAAATTATACTATTTTTCAAGCATTTCTCAACTAAGATATTTGTTAAGAAGAGTAGGGTGGAAACTGTTTTTTTCAAGAGATAATATGATTTCTATGAAATCTTTATAATTTGTTCTCCTCCCCCTACTGTTATGTAAAAAACCGCTCCTCCTTTACCGCTTTAAAACTCAATATTCCTCAATCTCACTAACCGTACCTAAATATTTCATTTATTTTAGAGCTTTTTCCATCCGAATTCTCCCGATTCCATCAGAACCTTATTCATCATCACAATCCTCCAGCTCAATCCCTTTACAAAACCACGCACCCTTACCACTCCCCCCTCCCACTAAGAAAGTTGAAACGGCAGTGGCACCAAGACCTATTGTAAAAAAATATCCCATATCACCTCTCTTGTAAAAAATCACCTGAATGTTCAATGGAATTCTTATTGCATTACAAAACACTTAATATTTTTAGCGAAATATTATTACTAATAAAAACCTTATATCATTTATACATTAACGCAAAAGTAATGAACGTTAAGAGGTGAGAAACGCGACCAATAGCATATGGGATAAAACAAAGAAACTTGGTGCAAGTTTTGTAAAGGGCTTCTTTCCCGTTTCGGCGGATTTATATTCCGACTTTTGTCGTGAAACGAAACGACGCCATCTTCTCCGATGAGAATTTGCATTGCCTCATTCTGAAAATGTTGCTGAGAAGTTGCCTTGGTATAGAGCCATAATCAAGACTTCTTCTACCCCATTTCCTTCTTTGTATGTCTCAACAAACTTTTTGTTATGGGGATCTTATACCAGTTTTTATCTATGTCTTGAAAAAAAGAAGAATTTGTTATATTGCAGTAATTCTTGGTTTCGTTTTTCTTTCATAATAATACATTTTTTTTTTATTTAACCTTCATTGATAATGCAAAAGCTGTTTACATGTGTAGAAAGTAAAGTCCATAATAAACTAATAATAGTAACAAATTGATGAATGATTTTCGCGCTTCTTGTAAAATTACTTATAATGGATATAGTACTTTTGGGAATCGACGTCTAAATATTGACTCCTCTGACATCAATATTTTAAAAAGATTAAAAATACTTTTGGAATTTTTTTTTACGCTGAAGTGATAGTTTTTATGCTAGTATTTTATAGAATAGAATAGAAAAAAAAAAACTTTATTCTGGGACAAGGTCCCTTGAGAATAACAATTATGAACAAAATGATAAATTATAACTGGCCAAAAACAATATACAATTACAATTAAATAATACAATAATGAAAATAAGAAAAAAGGGTCAGAGTACCATCTCTATTTACAATTTAGAAATAAATAAATAAGAATAAACATAAAATGTAACTTTTACATCTCATTAAAGTAAGTGCATTAAAATCAAATTCACCTTACATAAGTTGGCATAATAAAAATTAGCTAACATCTGTCTGAATAGAAAGGAAGTATTGAAAGAGGAGGGATTTAAAAGATGATAGGGAAACAGCATGACGGATGTTTGAAGGGAGAGTATTCCATAAGGCAGTGGAACGGGCTAAAAAGGAGCAGTCATATTTTTTGGTTCTATGGAAAGGAGTGTGGAGGTCAGACAGATCTTGTTTCCTGGTGATGGGTTGAGGATTTAAATACCAGAAGGCTGTAGACATAAAATGGATGGTGGGAGCTTATGATTTGATAAAGGAATGATCCAAGGAAATATTGTCTTCGAAAGGTTTGGGTTAACCACTTTAACTCGTTGTAGAGGTTAGGTATAGTGTATAGTGTACTGAAAATACATCGGCCATTATTGTAGCTGTATATCCCATGCAGGACTTCAACACTTCGTTCGTTTCACAGCCAATGGCAGCACAAACAGGTAATTAGGCCCAAATCATGCTCAGCCGCCAGGTTTTCCTACCTTATTTTCTGGTACCCTGTTCTAAATCAGAGTTAGGCAAAACTTATCAATATAAATAAGTTAATTATCTGATATTCATAACTTAAGAATATCAAATAAATCATATTTTTTTTAATTTAAAACTATTAAACAACGAATAAATTGTATATTATTTATTTGAAACTTTCGAAAAACGAATAAATTGAATTTATTTGCCATCTTCGATGATTATTCGAATACAAAATTATTCAGCACATTTTATCATAGATCGGGACCTCCGAAGGCTTTTCACTTACAATAAAGTAGTAAGGTATGCGGAACTAAGCACAGACCACAAGTTACTCATAGCAGATACGAAATCATCAAGCCACGAAAGAGCGCTAGCAAAGCATAACAATTGGATTGATATCAGCAAGCTGAAAATGGAAACCAAACAAGAATAGTATCGGTCACTGCTTTAATAAACGGAGATAGTGAGATAGATACTCTTTGGAATGAAATTAAGAACTGCATAATCAATACGACAAGTGAAGTGTGTAGCATACAAAAAAGCCCCTCTACCAACTACACAAAATGGTGGAATGGTGAGGTCGAAAGAGCTGTAAAGCCCAAGAAGGATTCTTGGAGATCATATAACAAAACTAAACTACCTATTCACTAGAGCGAGTAAGTCAGAAATATAAATGAGGTGAAAAGAATAGTCATACTGGCGAAAACGACGGCTTGGAAGGAATTTGATCAGGAACTGGAACAAAACTATAGATAGAACATCAAGAAGTTTTAGCATATTGCTAAAGCCTTGAAGGGTAAAAGGACTAAGCCCGTTAGGAGCACCAAGGATGCACTTGAGGAGTTGGTGACCGATGAAATGAAGTCTTGGAGGTTTGGAGGCAGTTCTACTAGAAACATTTTAGTATGAACGTCGGCGTAAACACAGAGACTGCAGAAGGACAGGGAGAGTAGATGTAGGATACCCTGAAAATATGGGCGATGCAATCGGAGATTAGGTGGAGCTAGCAATCGAAAAGATCCAGCAAGGAAAGCTCCAGGGCCAGATAACATAGATCCAGAATTTATGTAATGGAATGACTAAATTCTTGCAAATGCTTTTGTGTGCTGCAAATATTTGTAACAGGTGTTAGTTTCATAATTTTTCATTCAGTCCCTTTTGAGATATATCCGAGTAAACTTTTGCAAAAAACGAGTTTTTATCTATTTTTGAAAATTCATATGAAAAAAAGGACTATGTTCTTAATATAGAAATTTTTACAGCAAGTAGGGCTATATATGAAAAAAGAATAATCAAAGCTGAGTCTCTTTTTCTTTATAGACTTTTAACTCGCTATATTTCTCATTTTTATTAATTTTCGAGAATGTTTTTAAACCACTTTCTTCACTTTTAAAGTATTAAGTCGAAAGGACAAATATATAAAGCATATCCTTTTCTTATTGATGGTTTTTATTTTGAGTCTATATCTGCAAAATTACTATAATTAGAGAGATTTTCCCATTACATGATTTCAGTCGCGATGCTGACTTAAAACAGCTGCAACACAAGTTTTTGCCAGAAAAAAAATTGTATCCACTGTTTTGTATTCATAAAACGATGGAGAACCGGTTAAAAAATCATTTAAAAAAAATTTCTTTAGCGGCAAAACTAATGAAAATTGTACGATTTCAGATGGTATATATATATATATATATATATATATATATATATATATATATATTATTATTATTATTTCTAAAGAACAAACTATGAATGCTGTACGTTTATCATGATTACTTCCCTTGAATGTGGAGAGAAAAATACTTATTTTTACTTTACAAATCAATTTTCTATAAACGTTTGATATACCTACTTTTTTTTTTTTTAAATGTACATAATTATAATTATAGCTATTCACGAAGAACTGTTTTGCTATTATTGTAAAAGAAAAGAAAATATTTAACAGAAGGTCTTAATAATTTGTATTATTGTTTGATGTGAGAAGTGAGATGTGAAAAATTGACTCACCCAGCTGAAGGTTGAGAAGTGTTGAGAGCTACTTACCTGTAAAAAAAAATAAAAGATTTAATGAGTCCTTAGCTTTTTTTTTATAATAGCAAATTTTGTTGAACGTATATGATATAAGTACACTTAATTGGTAAACTTAACAACTAAATTAAATTAATTAAAATTAAATAAAAGTTACTCGAACTACATAAGCTTACTACCTGCTAAGTAAGACATAAACATAACTCCTTTATGTAACATCTTATTAACTTTTCTCATCCCTTCATTGAAGGTAAAAAGAAAACTCAAATGTGGAAATAGGTAATATCTGACTTTCTATTAACTTAACAGTTTAAGTTGTATAAGGAACTAGTAAGGAGGAAAGCGAGCACTTAATTTTCCTCTCAAGTTAACTTTAATAGAACTATTACGACGAAAGATGTTTAAGGACTTTATCATAAAGCGGAAATATTCTTCTGACTTACACATCATCTTCTAACTTCACTTTTTAGCGCCTCTTTTATTTAATTTATATGTTTTTCTTCTATTACGAAGTGATAATTTTTATATCACTTATCATTTTCATAACCTATATAAGAATCATATAATACAGTAAGAAAAAGTAATGCGATAGTGAATTTTTTTTTAATTTTAGTAGTCAACGGAAATACTAGTTTTATGGTCCCAATGTGTCAAAACGACGAAGTCCCGCAAAACGGTCTTAGTGTGCATTTGGAAAGTTAATAAACGGAAAGTCACACGGAACAAAAATATTATATTGAAGAAAATCGTATGCTTGGGAAGTTACAGAAATCATTTAATCAAAATTGCTTTATCAAAAGCGCCACTTTATACCACGCGTTACGATTTTCTCAGGAACGGTTTGAACGATTTTCAGTAAACTCGATATATACTGCCATACTTCACATCCTCTCTCAGATTTTTGCTTTTTCCAGTAGGAATTCACTTGAGTTTAGTCTGGAGAACATCACTAGGCTTCAGGAAGACCACATCAGTGAATATTGGAGAAAACATCGGTAAGGAAAGTTGAAATTTACTTTGTACAGTCACGAAAAAGCGAAAACAAAGGCAGACCTGTGCTTGCTTTTCTTTTCTTTGTTTTTCATGAAATGCGATATTTTCATTAAGTGATATCGTCCAAGGCTCCAAGTAAAAGATCTAGATCTGCAAGTTCAAACTCGTCTTCAATAAAACAGAGACCCCGCCACGAAAATAAAAACAAATTTATTCCACCAGCGACCGTTTTAGCTACCTCTATAGGATCTGAACCACAGCGTTGAACCTCGTCACAAGGAATTGCTGATGAATTGCCGTTTTTCATCCCAAACGATTTCAGACCCTCCACAATGAAAAAGAAACAATGGAATCTTCACCTATACCCCCAGTACCACGACCTACCCCAATATTTGTCAAACATATTACAAATTTACAACTGCTCTATGCAGAAGAAGTGCAGTTAAAAAAATTTACCAAGAGCTTAAACGCAGAAATTTTATTATTTCGTCTTCTAATGTACTTTTAGTATTGTAGATTTGAAAAAATGAAACATTTCATGCTGTTAGCATTGATAAAAGCGGTTTAATACAACACATAAATTTGAGGAACGAGTAAAAGTATTTCATATTTTAAATTTTGAGATATGTATTCCCCCCCCCCCCCCCCGAAAATAAGAATATATGTAAGTTTACAAAGTTGCACAGATAAAAAGCGGATAAAACTTTTTAGTGCACGCGCATCAG
Source organism: Piezodorus guildinii (assembly GCA_023052935.1). Taxonomy (NCBI): domain Eukaryota; kingdom Metazoa; phylum Arthropoda; class Insecta; order Hemiptera; family Pentatomidae; genus Piezodorus; species Piezodorus guildinii. The sequence goes on from CM041295.1 coordinate 111,405,097, forward strand.
TGAATAAATCAATGTCAAACTTATAATCATAACAAATATAAAATTTGACAAAATGCTGAGCCAGAGTTTTCTTCAGCGGCACTGCTTTCATCAACCAAGGATAGAAAAAGTTGAAATATGGAAAGTTCACGCAAGCAGCAAACAAAAAAAAAAAAAAAGAGAAAAGAAACCAGCCCTCTTCCACCACAACCTTCTAGTACCTCTTTCCTGGTTACGAAAAATCACGACTGCCTGCAAAGAAACTTGCATAAATTTCGTTTTCTCAGCTGAGTTGTAGTGCCGCATCTTTGCTGGAAAGATTTGGATTCTAGGCAAAAATTGCTGATAAAGGTTGCCCGCCATTCCATGGCCAGGCAATTTGAATGTAATTTAAAAAAGAACATTTATTCTAAAAAAAATACTTCAGTGGTAATAGAAATTGCATCACTTATGCTTTTATTTTTTATGGTTATCAATTTGACCCATTGGAATATTTTTGTTTTTTTTCTACTTATTTGTATCATAAGATTAATGCAATAAACAAAAAACAAATAATGCTCCTTAGTTTTTGGTTAGTAGTTTTAACTACTACCAGAATAAAATCTGTAATTATGTCAAATGTTTCAAAAATGCTGTCAGAAACAATTGAAATAGTAAGGTTAAGTAAGGTAGAAGAATCTTCAGGGAGAAATATCGGTGACACAAACCAACAGGGTTCTCGGTTTTAAAAATTAATATTATAATTCACTTAATTTTTATTACAATTAAAAATTGTTTGAATGAATAATTGTATTGTTATGGGAACCATATGGGAATTGAATATTAGAACTAAAAATAAAAATAATAGCAATGGTGAAAAAATAAACAAATTAAAGACAACCCAAAAATTCCAAAGCTGCAATTATATAAAGGGACTTTCTGAGGAAATTAAAAAATCCTTCAAATTATATGATATGGAAGAATATACTTTTGCCTTCAAACCAAGAAACAAAATAAAAAATTATTATAGTGAGCTAAAAGATAAAATAGAAAAAAACTCTCAATCTGGAATGGTATATAAAATACCATGTGTGAATTGTCCTGCAGTATATATTGGTGAAACAAAGTAGTTCTTGAAAGATATAGTGTATCAGCACCAAAATGATGTAAAGAATAAAGAAAAAGATAATAAAAGACTGCTTTAGTACAGTATGTGATAAATAAAAAACATCAATTTGACTTCGAAAATACTATGGTAGTACATAAAGAAAACAATGATTTTAAAAGGAAAATTTTAGGGGCAATATATATTTCAGAACACATTGACTATAGTATAAATTACAAACCAGACACAAAGAATTTAAATGATCATTATGCTGAGATTTTGAGCAAAATTAATAAGTAATATAATTTAAGTAAATTGAATTTCTTGAATAAAGTTTAAATAACTTAATATAATAGAATAATATTTGGAATTTTGTGGTTGTGATTTATCTTGTTTTTAATTGGATATTAATATATTTGTTTATGTGTTTATGTATATGTATGTGTGTGTGTGTGTGTGTGTGTGTGTGTGTGTGTGTGTGTGTGTGTGTATATGTTTATGTATGGTAATAATTTATTAAAGAATTTTAAAAGAAACATTTTGGCTGTGAAAACAAATGTGGACTTGACTGATTAGAGGAGGAGGAAATAAAACAATATATGTGTATATATTGGTTTTGATATCAATAGTTAAGAGTGAGGGAATACATTTCTTTAATCCTGTGGATGATAACAACCAGGACAGGGCTGGTCAGCCTGTAATAGTTTTATTTTTATTTTATTAAATTATGACAAAATATATATTTATATATTATATATAGAGTGCATGATGGAATATAAAAAGGTATGTAAATTGCTTTATAAGAATGTAAAAAATAATGTTGTTTATCTTTTAGTTTTAAAATAAATGTTTTTTGGAGATCCTTTGAAAATAGCAAAAGGCCGTAGCGAGAAAAAAATAAAATGAGTTGAATGAAATGGATCATTTTAATTAAAGGAACCTAACAATTATAATTCACTTTAAGAGAAAATTAAAATTTCTATATTTTTTTATTGATTTTTGTGTGCTATTCTTTAATTTTAAATATATAATTTTTTTTTTTATCAGCATTTTTAAAAATATACGTTAATGTTCAATTTTGGAGCATTTTTTGTATTGCGAAATGACCACGACTGTAGTAATAAAACAATAGCTTAGTGATGACTAGCTTCAAAATCATCATTTTGTTCCTTTGGTCCCCTCTACTTGCCCTTCCCTGGGAACTCAACATCCCTTACCTACCCCCCCTACCTTGTACGGGATTTCAAGGTCCTTTAACAAAATTAAAAAAAGCTTATCCTACAGATTTAGTATTAGGTGCTGATAAGATGGCAACGGCATCCAAGTTTCACCTTTGTCAAACCTTCTATTATATGTATATATAAATATTATTTTATTATTATCATTTTAAACATTTTATTGATATTTACAACTGTACTTATAATAAACAGAATTATTAAATGGGCTAATTTACATTTATAAGGGTTTGGAACTAAAAGAGGTATATTTAATTTAAGACTATAAGGTATATACTGGAAGGAATTAGTCCGGGTGGCGGTCATTAAATGAAACAACTAAATAGTTTCAACTATTTTATTGTTTGCCAACGTTTCGACGCCCTTTGTGGGTCATCATCAGGGCGCATGGTGGGAGAATGGAAAGGGGATCGAAACGTTGGCAAACAATAAAATAGTTGAAACTATTTAGTTGTTTCATTTAATGACCGCCACCCGGACTAATTCCTTCCAGTAAATCTCAACGGTCAACTAATTACATCCACAACTATAAGGTATATATATTTAAGTCAAGTGGGACACTTAGGTCATTATGGATGATTTTATTTGTAACGAAATAAGGAGCATTTAGGAGTTTGCGAAGGATTATATTTTAATCCTTTATTTGTTAATTTATAAAACGTATATTTTACTAGGAAATATGGGTTACGAAAATGAGTTAAGGATTTAGAATTTTTTTTTTGGACGACTCACGTATATTGAGGTCCGATAAGGCAGAGCTTTCCCAGAGGGGATATAGAGGTGATAGGGATTCAGCGGCAGCAGATATTAAATGCTCGGTCATCATAAAAGACAAGAGATTTACGGGCTTCAGGCTTCATGGAAATTAATGGTGGCTGGAGGATTGACAACCTACAGGCTGGAAGGACTATCACTCAAGTATGTTTTGGTCCTCATGCGCTTCTGGGGTGGAGTCTATCCAGTCTACGCAACACTCACTTTATTCATCCGGAAATTTTTCTTTTAACTGACAAGCTACTTCCACCGATGGAAACAACTCCATTTTCTTCTCCTTCACTCTCTTGATATTTTCGAGGGGGTTTATATAGAAACATGTGCTATTTTAAATAATTCATTTTATTATTATCAACGACAATTAGTTGTTTTTTTTTATCGGCTTTCTTCGCTCATCATTGAATTTAACAATTTTGTGTATAAGATAATATTTTTTCTAAAACCATTAGCTTTCTAACGGTATATTATACATCTATATCGTACATTTTTCATCAATTTTATCATATAGTAGACGTTTCCGAAATATGGTTAAAACCATTTATCCCCTCCTCTCAGGTTTACCTTCTAAATTACTCTTTCCTTCGACATGACAGATTAATCGGTACCGAGATATCATTGTCTATGTAATAATACACTGTGTCCTAAATATAGGAATAGACCTCATTTTAACATTATAAAGATAAATGTTACAGAAACCACGCATTATTATTGGAACAGTTTTTAGGAGCTGATGGGATCCTATTACAATTGCTTTTGTTTTTTCAACATTTAGTTGTAACTTATTGACAACAGCCCGGTAACTTATTCGATTTAAGTCCTCTTGTAGTCTTATTGTAGCTGGTAATAGTTTGGGAGGTGGCCAAGAAAGGTATATTTAGAAATCGTTCAGCATAGAGGTAGTATTTAGAGTGGTGGTAAGGAGAGGGAGGTCATTAATGTACATAGAGAATAGGGTGGGGATCAATCACATTGAAAATCTTCTTCTTAATATACGCATTTTTCGGCTCCTGCTCTTCAACTATTCGGATCCCAACTTTATGGTGAGTTTAAGTGTCTTTACTCTTCCAAATTATTTTCTTGCGTCATTCCTTTATCAAATTGTCCAATCCCGCCGCCCATCATTCATTTTTGACCTTCTACAGTTCAAATTCACCCTCCATCCCCGTTGTACAAGCTCATGCCTTCATATTTATACAGTACGGCCCAGCGAACTGCACATTTCTAGAGATCCTCTCTTATTCGATCCTCAATCCTATGGAATTCTATCCCTCTTCCATTGGCTCCTCCAACTGTCTTTCTACCTTCAAATACCGCATATTTGATTACTTAATGAATATCCAGGCTGAATAGAATTGTAAATAAGTTTTATTTTTTTTATAAGTTGTTATTATTTTAAATTAAATGTCAGGCATCGGAAGCTCAAGTATTCGTCATGATCTTCGGATTAGACTTAATGTGCCAATCCAATTTATTTAAATAAAGTGGGCATTGTTAAACAAAATATTTGATTTTTTTTCTTATCTCAGAACACTCGTAGTTGAATAAAATATACTTTAATCTAGTTTTCAGGAGTGGAAAATACATGCTTGAAGGAATGAAGGGGATCTTTATAAGCTGCTTAAGGAAGCCGACTTGAAAATCCTCACAAATACTTGAGTCAAGCCGGTACTTGACAATATAAGAACATTTCAACAACAAACAAAAGCTGAGCTGCTAGGAAAAATTTACATGTTTTGATTTAACTGATCCAAACAATTTTTTACTCCAAGAATAAACAATTATTTCGAAATACCGGCATTAATGTTAATAAAGGATATATAATGATTATTTCTTTCTTTATTTTATGCAAATTAATCATTGTAATTAATCACCGAAATGTATTTCCTCATTTTAATATATTATATTTGATAACAAGAAATTTCCAAAATGATTTTGAATGGTAATGATTTGATTCAGTAGGAATTTGAATGTTTCGTGATGCACCAAACCCCAATTCCGTGCTTCCAAAATGGCCTGGTAATGGTAATTTATATGACCTTTTTGCTGATCATTGGTAGCTTAATAAGTTTGTGGATGCCATGCTTGTCAAGATGGATAACTGAGCTATCTCTTCCACGGGGGTGAGAGCAACAATGTCAAAGACAATGACGGAGCAGGTGTTAAAGATTTGCGGCCAAGGCTAATCGTCATATGCAATTATTGGCTTTACTTTTAATTATCCATTTTTTACATCAATCTTTAATGTGTCTTGCGATATAAAGCAATATAAACGGAGAAATATTTAGGAATATTAACGAGGAGTTTAATATTGATAGCATTAACGCATTGTATTTTTATTGAAAAAAATAAAGAAATTACTAAAATAAGGTTTTGTCTATGAGAAATCTTGGGATTGATATGTCACCCGATTTTTTGAATAATTGAAGTCCCCTTACTCTGCCTCCTGTACAATGAGTGGAGAGAGTATTCCCAGTTTCTGTTTACTTTACTTTTTTTTCTGTTTCTTTTTAGTTCTTTTTCACATTGTTTAATGTGCGCACCAGAGGTATTAATTTTAAATATAGTTGTTAGAGAGAAATAAATAAATTGTTAAAAATAAAATAATGTGAAAAATTAAAAGGGAAAAAAAATTGTACATATTAGAAATTAATATTAGAATAGGAAAAAACAATAAAATAAAATGAAAATGTGTGTGAAAAATATCCATAGGATTGATACAGTATTCAATTAAAATAATTAAAATTTAACTGATTAATATGAAACAATAACTAATTAACTTTAAAATTTTGCAATTACCTAATGTGAGTGGATGCTTACAACTAATCAGAAGCCTCATGTCTTAATAGGATTTCCATGAAAGGGGGGAGAAGGGTTAATTTTAATTGAATTTGTACAATGATGAGCATAGTATATCAACTGAGTCATTTTAAAATTTCATTTCTATTGCGGAATTATTTTCATTGTTCCTTTTTTCGTGTTTTATTTGTAAAATTTTTAAATTGTTTTGATAAAATTTTAGGAATTTAACGTTAATCTTATAGATTATTTACAATATTAACTGTATAATTTTTTTATTATATATGTTTGCATTGTTATATAATTTTCATGATAAAATTAATTGATGGATTATTTGTGATTGTGACGTTTTTTTTTTTTACTTTCAGATAAATTAGTTCCTTTGCACCTGATGATGGTATTTTAGCCGAAACGTCGTGCATTTATTTTTAATAAAAGCATTGTTGAAGTATAAATCATCCTCCAATTTGTATTCATTAAGTATTATTATTATTATCAAAAAATGGGTACAGTTTGAAATTTGTATCAGCTCTGATCTTAGTTATATTATTATCCACCTTGCGATTCATATGGTAGTCATAGGTTAAATATATTTCGATTCTTAACAAGACAAAATAAAGCATGGCCTGTCGTAAAAGATATAGGAGGAAGGGCTAGAGAAACTTGGGTACCTGATCCACCAGGTTTTTGCTGAAGCAGTTGGGGATTAGGATTTGGAGGGCTTGCGGTGGCGAGGGCTAATGTACAAGGATCCCTTTAGCCCTCCAAATATCTCAAAAGCTCTCTCCATATTGTTCAAAATATTATCTTCTCAAAGGCTATGCTAACGATCAAAGGGTCTCCACGTATAAATTTTTAGGATTTACAAAACATGCTATAAGCTTTACAATATAGGGGTTACATACTTTGAAATAATAAAAACTTAAAATAATTATCTGATAAAAATATGAACAAAAGAATGCTTGATCTAAAGAGCCAAATTATACCATTTACTTGTTTTGTGAATAATTACCAAGCCCTATTTTATACTATTGATAATATAATATAAACACTTCTAAAAAACTAAAAGTATTGATTATCATCTAACAGTACAATTATTAATGTCAGCTAGCGTCATTATGGGAAGTGAGAAGAACTGCGCTATAACTTTTATTTATCATTTTTTCTGATACTACTTCAAACAAAAATTATATTTCAAGAAAACTACATAACATATGAATCCCAAATAGAAAATTTTGCAAGATTTAGGAAATTGAGGCTAACATGTAAATGTTACGCAAAAATATTATATAATATGTTTTAAAGCTTCGATTTTAAACGACACATCATTCATTAATTTTGAACAAAAAATTGAGAAGTTATGAGCAAAAACTAAAAGACTCCCGAAAGGGATGTTCAAGGGAAGCTAGCGGAGAGAGCAGAAGGGAGAGAAATGGCAACTTTTGAGAAAATACTCTTCTAATAGGTTCCTAACAACTGACAAAAATCAGCTTGTCTCTAATTTCTTGAGACATAAAACCTTCATTACCTGGGCTATATAGCAATATTATTATTGTCCATTGAGACATATTGTAATATATCCAAAATAAATAAATTTAATTTAATAAAAAATAGTAATTGTGATAACGTAACATTGAGTCAATATGTTAATCATGTACAGCAATTTTTCTAACTCTCTGATACACCATGGATGCTACTCAATTTGCTTTATTTATGGCAGCATATAGGTCAAATCATGAAAAGATTTCTGAGAACAATTCAAGGTACATGTAGCATTGACAGCTTCACTCCTGTTTCTATTACCTCAACACCTGCTTTTATAATGATTCCGCCATTCGAAAATAATAAAAAAATTTGTAGCGGCAAACACACGACCTTCACCTACCTCTGTTGCTAAAATCGATTAAAGAATTTTCAAATACAGTTAGAGATGAAAATGAGTGAAATTAATATACAATTAATTAAAATTTAATATCTATAGAAACATGTGTTTTATTAAAAAACCTATTACGTTATTATCTGAAGCAATCAGTTTGTTTTTGTCGGCTTTTAATAACTCTTTATGAACTTTTAAAATCTTGTTTATAAGATAATATTTTTTTCTAAAATATTTATCTTTCCAACGGTATATTATACGTGTATATTACTGTTAAAAAATGAAAATTGCACCAATTTTTTTGCTGTTTTATCCTTTATTTCAAAATCGAATTCGTTCAACTTATGTATTTACCAGTTGAATTTTTTTTAATCAATGGAATCAAGATTATATGGTAATTTTTATAAAATTAAAGGTACTTAAGAGAAAAAAAATTAAAATATCAGCATTTCAGCTCTGTCACAATATTATCAATCATAATGCAACCTACATGATATTAAAGCCCATAAAATTTTACATGGTTGTAGCGAGTTTAATCGAAATCGTTAGTGTCGTTTTTGTGATAATCGCCAAAAGGTTCAAATTCATGGTATAAAGTGGCTCTTCAGATTAGCTGATTTCGGTGAAAACTTTGCTGTAATATCTCGGGCGTAAAGTTGTGTTAAATATGAAATTTCAGTTTTATAGGACTTGTCGTTTCCACACACACATAGAGCTTTTTATGGGACTTGGTCATTTGGACTCAGGGGACCCTAAAACGTGTATTTCCGTTGAAAATACAAATTCTAAAATTGTCTCGATCGTAATACTTTCCTTACTATACATACATAGGTAAGTGGAAGGTAAATTTCATACATAGATAAGTGGAAGTAAAAATGTACTTCAGCGGTTTGAAAATTATTTGACCCTGAAAGAAGTTTTTAGGAAAATAAGTTATGTAAAGATATGCTCCTCCATGAGATCGGTGCAAATCAGATTATCAGCGGACAAACGGATTCTTTAAAATTTGTATCTTGAAACGTAATTGAGACGTTGATTTCCAAAAGGTACTATATCCATTCTAGGAAATTTTACAGGAAGCGCGAAAATCTCCCATTACTATATTATTAAACCAACTAATTTGGGTCTTTTCGCATTAAAATCCAGGATTGTTTTTTTACTGTATTAATAACATCTTATTATATTGGGTTGATGCAAAATTAATGCAGATTTTTAGTAGGTATTGTAAATACGCCATATCTTTACTTTAACCATATATATTTAATCAAAATAATTTCCATCTGAATCAATGCACTTTTGCCAACGTTCAACAAGCTTTCTTATTCCACCAGAAAAAAAATCCGAATCCCTGGACTCAATGAAATCACGAAAAGAATTTTCAATGTCGTCCTGGTTTTGAAAATTTTTCTCCCTCAAAAAGTTGTCCAGATGCCTGGAAAAGTGGAAGTCTGTAGGAGAGAGGTCAGGTGAATAAGGCGGATGTTGGAGAACTTCGTAGCCCAACTCGTGCAGTCGTCGAAGCGTTGGTTGTGCAACGTGTGGTCTGGCGTTATCGTGGAGCAGGATCGACCCCTTCCGATTCATCAATGCTGGGCAAAGACGTTGCAATTTTTGAGTTCCGAGTTCCGCCGCCATTTCTCGTGTGGTTTTGGTGGGGTCTTCTTCCACTTTTGACCTCAGCTGGTCGTTGTCCAGAACAAGATGAGGGCCCCGACCTTCCTTGTCTTCGAGGTCGAAATCTCCTCTGCGAAACTTCTGGAACCAACGCTGCACCGTGCACTCATTAATAGCCCCCTGACCCCACACTTCATTAATATTACGAGCCTTTTGCGCAGCGCTGCGCCCTAATTTAAATTCGTAAAAATAAATTTGACGAAAATCGCACTTTGACATTTTCGATTCAAGACCTTTGAACACACTGAACAAAACGATTTTACTAAACAAATTCATGGTGAAAGAGAGGGTATTAGATAAGGTTTGTTTTGGTATAATAATGATCAATGTTAGGATTAGCTTTGTTTACACAATTGGAATTAAGATATTGCAATAGAGGAAACCTGCATTAATTTTGCATCAACCCAATAGTTATGAAATGAAATATTTTAGAATGATTTGGAACGAAACTAAATATGTAATTAGTACATTTAGAAAATGATCGCAACCCTAAATCGTGTTTTTAAGGCCCTTGAGAGTTCATTAGATAAAATATGATACAAGATTTGGATAAAACTAAATTATGAGAATACAAATATGTAAAAAAATCAATTTCGTAAAAAATGTCCTTTAGTACCTTTTGGAAATCAACGTCTCAATTGAGGGCTTAAGCTCTCAAATTTCGAGAGGCGGTAATTTTTTTATTTCCGTTGTTCACAGAATAATCGAAAATAATGAACCAATTTATACTAGAATTCTTTAATATTTGTTTTCCCTTCCTTTCGATTTTCATTCAAATAAAATTTCCTGATTAAAAAACATTTTTACATTGTTTCTCTAGCATTCATAATAACCGAGATATAAGGGAATTAAATCTCTTATAACTTTTGGCTTGACCATATAAGATGATTTATTATATAATTTTTCGAGCTTTTCTGGTTAAAAATCACTACTAAATTTTTTTTCTACTTTCAGTTTTTTACTCAGTGGTTAAGGAGAAAATCGGACGGCGCACAGTCACAAAATGAGACTTTCGTTGATATTGTTAAAAACGTTGCAAATTATTAAAAAATATTTTATCATTTCAAAATAACTATATTAGTGCATAATTGTTTACAAAGCTATTTATAGACAGTTAACCATTATGAAAAGCAGTAAATAATTCAAAGAAAAATGGTCAATCACCGCTCCTAACTTCATAACGCTATATATCTGCTTTGCTTTTGCATAGTTTTGCTTGAAATTTAATTCTCGATTGAATAGCACTAACATCAGAATATCAATTTCTTTTCAAATATTTTTTTATTAATTTGGTACAGGGTACGGCGGACGAACGGATTATTTTTTTTTTTTTATCTTGAAACGTAAGATCTCAAAATTTGAGAATAAGTTTTTTTTTTGTTTTTTTTTTATTTCGGTTGTTTACAAATCTTCATTATTGAAAATAATAAACCAATTTATACTAGAATTCTTTAATATTTTTTTCCCTTCCGATATTCATTTAAATAAAATTTCCTGATTAAAGAACATTGTTATATTGTTTCTCTAGCATCCATAATAATCGAGATATCAGGGAATCAAATCTCCAACAACTTATGGCTTGACCATATAAGATTATTTTTTAAATAATTATTTGCGCTCTCCTGGTTAAAAATCACTAATAAATTTTGTTTCTACTTTGAATTTTTTACTCAGTAGTTACGGAGAAAATCCGCGGACGGCGAACGGGTGACGGCGGACAAACGGAGTTTTTAAATTCGTTTTTCGGGTTCTAGGTATCTTAAACATAAGCCCTCAAATTTTTCAACATAAAAAACATTTCAACAAAATCAGATACCATAAATCAAATATTAATACTGTAACAATTTTTTAGATGAGGAAGATGGTTGAGGGTGCGGTCATAAATTAGAAACACACATTTAAAATAAGTGTTATTTTAATTATGTGCCTATTTTAAATGTGTGTTTCTAATTTATGACCGCACCCCCAACCATCTTCCTCATCTAATTTCTCAACGGTCAACAAAACTCCATCATTAGTAACAAGTTTTTAATTTTCCCGCTCGGTTTTCGTCCGCCCGGTGTCTTAAACTTGAGCCTATATAAGGAAACGTACAGTGTCGCTGCCTAGTATAAGTACCGATGAGATAGGGGGATTCCGCGATTTGAAGCCATTCCCGTAGAAAGTCTCGTCCCGAATACATGGATGGAAGTACCGAGTTAGCAGGGAAGCAACCAGGAGCAGTTTAAGGCTATTTCTATTTATTTTTTTTTCGTCATATTATTTTATACCCAGCGGTAAGCATCCTCTGTTAATTTTACTTTGAAGATTATTCGATATTATTTCCTTTTTTTTATTTTAAAACTGATTATTATTTATTAATTTTAGTTGGTGTTATGGTAGAATTTTCTACCATATTATATATATATGCCGTATGCTTGTATGCCGCTGACAAAGAAAATAGAGTATAGCATCTTCAATAATTTTATTTTATTTTCTATTGTCACAATACATATTCATGTTCTCGATCAAAATCAATGGTTAACTTCCAACGCTGTCCATACCATATGTTTGAGACGATCGTTAAACTGATGCTTGCCGCTCTGAACCTCAGTCATTGTCAGTAATAGTTTCTTAAGTGTGTCATTGGAATAAACTGTAAGGGTTTATACACCGAAATTTCTTCCTCCGAAATAACTTCATTTCTATAAATATTTTAATTAAATCAATTATTTATTTTAAATAATTAAAAAGGTACCCGCCCCTGCTTCGCACGAGTGCAATTTGATTTTGGTGTCATTTATGTTTCAAAACCTACTGTTTGAACAAGGGATTAGAAGTTCTAAGTAACGAAAAGTTCACACATAGAAAATATTATGTCTATATTTTAAGGTCAATTAATTATTATATTGATTCATTGGCAAAAAACAGAAACACATATTTGTCAATAAATCAAAATTTATTAATTGATCTATCATTTTAAAGTGAAACATGGATTTTGACAGATTTGGGTGATTTTATATTTCATTGTCAAAGTTTTTTTGTTACTGCCAGTATGTAAGTATGGTACATCATTATTGTCTGACGTAATGTTCATTGCGCACAGATGAAATTATATTATAGAATAGGAACATTTTTCTTGTCGAAGTAACACAAATAAGGAATACATAATATATAGCTGTCCATGCAAAGGCTCGCATAGGATTTTCCTTAGGGGAAAGCTCCATGATAACTTTTCTAAAATCTTGCGTTTTCCAACGATATATTATATGCTTATACTACTACTAATACTTTAGTTAAGATTTTTTAATTTCTTGTCTATGGAAATTTTTTTTTTTTTTTTTTTTTTTTTTTTTTTTCAGTGGCGCGACAGGCCGTGCAGGCCCTGGGCCTCGCGGTGTAATCTCCTGGGAGTTTACACTCGCGTTTCACGATACAATTTATAGTGTAGGGTCATCACTCCCTACGCCTAATTTTGTGAGTGGCCACCATTTGGCTGACGGGTCTCACATACCCGGGGGAGAGGCTGCGAGTGAATCCCCATTACATTACATCCTTATAAAAGCCCCGCCGGGACTGGGATTCGAACTCGCAACCTGTAGCATGAGAAATTAGTGCGCTAGCCACTCAGCCACGGGCTCCTCCCGTTATATTATATATTATGGAAAATATAATTCTCTCAAATAAAGAAAAAAACTAGGTTTCAATGTATAAACCTTCAGGAAGGAATGTCCTAAATGGTGGGAAAACTGTGGAAAAATCCGTCTAGTTGTTTAGAAATCCGCAGATTCGGCCAGTTATACAGACTACTAAACAGAAAATCGCATCTTACAGTTGACAACAAATTACTAATATACAAGACAGTACTGCAACCTATATGGACCTACGGACTTGAACTATGGGGGACAGCTAAACATTCTAACATCAAACGTATCCAATCCTTCCAATCCTAAGTCCTCCGAACAATAGTTAATGCTCCTTATTACGTTACCAACTGTACCCTAAACCATGACCTTAATATTCCGTTTGTTTTAGACCTGGTACCATCCAAATTCTCCAAATTTCATCAGAACCTTACTCATCATCCTAATTCTTTAGTTCAATCCCTATCCAGCACCACCCATCCTTACAATCCTCCACGAAGATTGAAACGGCAGTGGCCGCGAGACGTGTTGTAAACATGTAAATTGGAGTTCTGACACTGGTCAGATCCTCCACTCATGTACGGTATGTTTGTGGCTACAGCGCCCTAACTCGTCCTCCACTGGCTCAGACCAGTGACGCGGCTGAATTAGGGGCGCTGGGATCTCTTGGATTTCGCTTTTTTCTCCACAAGTGGAGGGAAAAGCGCGTGCTGGGGTCCCTTTAGCAGTTTTATATATTGTATATAATTATGATAGTTTGTATGATGTTTATTTATTTGCCAACTTTTTATTTATCTCAATTATAGGTTGTCGTTTTGTTTTTTTATTTATTGTTATTTTATTGAATATATATGAATTTATTTATTTTCTATTTTATGTAATTTGACTTTCATTATCATTTTCTGTATATATAGTATGAATGTGGTCTCATATCAATATTATTATTGTTCATTTTGTAACAAATTATAATATATCTCAATAAATAGAAAAAAATAAAAAAAGTTGTTTAGAAATAGTTGAAGGAACGGAGGAAAGAATTGTGACATCATTTCATATCAATACAGTCCTCATCATTGAAATTGTATCACCTATACTTTAATTATTTATCTTAATAAATTTGATCCAATCCAATATTTTTATATTTGTCTACTTATTTATATCACATTCTTATTGAAGTAGAGAAACTAAAACAAAAATTGCAAGGGTCCACATCTCAACTTTTGAATAATTGATCACAGTTCATATCTACTAATGCACTTTTTCGTTTCTCTTCCTTTTGTTATTCAACAAAGTACACACTGAATTTTCGAGTACGACTCAGAACAGAGAATTTTCTTCCAATGGGAATAAATAGGTTTTTTATTATTGACTACTAGAGCGAAGATATATCTTTGTGAATTGGAAATGGGCTGGAGGATCCTCCAGTTATGGAGAAGGATGGGCCTGGAGAAGGCTTTCACTAAGGATATATTAGAAATGCACTTAGACCCATGTTTCCTCTTCCTTACACCTCTCCCTCTCCTCTCTCACAAAAGACAAAGAAAACATTCCTGTAGAAGGAAATAGTAAAGAACCTTGGGTTATATCTTTCAGGCTTTTTATTTATTTTTTTTAAAGGAATAACTATTTTCATTGTGATGGAGTAATTATTGACCGTAGAGTATATATATCATTAGAGAAAATGGTTATGGGAGCGGTAAACAAAACTTACTGTATCAGTGTATCGAAATTATTATTTAAAGCAATCACTGAAGCGGATCCTTTTCATCCCACTGCATTAAAATCTACAAGTTCGTAAATTAGTTAACATTTTTCAGAAATATTTCCTTTATTAACTTTCAAGGGTGTATCCTTCATATATATTACTATTCTTCTTTACGGAAAAAAAAAAAAATATTTCTTTGGTTGGTTATAGCATTCTTCCATATTTTTGTCAATATTTACTTAGAGAAATGGTTATTTATTTCAAATCAACAAAATTAGAGATGCATAGGAGAACGAATATAAAAAATTTCGACATCTAAACCCTTTTACAATATTTCTACCAGAAGGAAACATGCACGAAATTTAACCCATTTAATTTTACATCAATGTAGTGAGTATTATCGAGATCGTAGTTTATCTCTTTATTAGAAAGACATTTGTATGTTCAATATTCTACGATATAGAGGTATAAAAAAAAATTATTTTACGGAAAGGAGATATCACCCTTTTCTCACATTATTATGGTTACTATCATGGATACCGCTCATTCTATGAGCATAATCATCTTTTACCACTCAAATGAAAGCTTATTCAATACTTTATGATTTATTTTATAACGCTTATATTCATAGGATGAGTTGTTTCCATGATAGTGACCATAATTATGTTAAAAAAGATTTATATTCCCTTTTTGAATGGCCGCCATTTTGTAATCCACCCGTTTCAAATTGGCAGACGTGTATTTTGCGCTTTACTATGATAGATGCTTTGCATAAAACATACTCAAAATTTTAGTAAAATAGGTAGCATTTTTCGTTGCTAGCTCACGGACTATATGAATGAGTAATCAACAAAGTCCCCTCTGAATTATTATTTGATTAGCAAAATGAAAGGGACGGGAGGTGATAGGGGCGAGTTAGTGGGATCTTTCTATTTTTTACATTTTTTTCGGAACCAGTGGATAACTCGGGAGCTCCAGCAATGATTTCCCCAACGGCCTAACTGCTAAATAAAATTGTCCGTGAATTTCCTATCTATCTTTCACTTTTTCTTATAAATTGGGGACATCTTATGAAATGAACATGAGTCTAAGATGGATCATGAATATTTGATTTGAAAAGTCACGGTTAGAAATATCGCTATTCCAGGTTTCTGCTTGAGTGACAGCTTGTCGAACGCATGCCTCACACTCTTTGTACTCTTATATCGAAATTATAGTCTGCTAAATTGACAAGCGAGATTTAGCCCTTTCCCGAAGTTTATTAACTATAACTCCTACAAACTGATTACGAAACATTAATTAACTAAGTTTCCCTCCCGACATGGAATAATAAAAAATTGTATTTTACTTTAACTTACCTATATATGGAATATATAGTGAGAGAGAGTATTGCGATCATGAAAATTTTCAAGCTTTCACTAGAAATACACGTTTTAGAGTCTCCTGAATCTAAATGAATATGTCGCACAAAATGGACTGTGTATGTGTGTGTGTAAATGTGTTGCAAGTCCAGTGCGAAAACGAAAAGTCCTATAAAAACTGAAATTCCATTTTTAAGACAACTTTACGCCCGAGATGTTACAGCAACTTATACGCCAAAATCAGCTAACCAGAAGAACCACTTTATGCCATGCATTTTCCACATTCTTACGATTTTCTCAAAAAAAAAGATTTTGATTAAACTCGCTATAACGATTTAAGATCATGTAGTTTTGATTTTGATTAAAATAGTCTAACAGGGCTTAAGTGCCGATATTTATTAAAATTAAAAATTAAGCATATCATCTTGTTAGCATTGATTAATAACGGCCAAATTTGATTAACTACTAAACGAGAAAAGTGCAAAAATTATTTTGTTATGCAATTTTGGTGCTTATGAACATAAGAATAGTGTTATAAATATATAATATACCGTTTGAAAGCTAAATATTTGGAAAACAATATTATCTGATACTCAGAATTATGAAAGTTAATGGAGAGTGATGAAAAGCCGACCGTTGTAGATACAAATATAATAGATTATTTAATAAAAACACCCGTTTCCATCGAAACTTTATGTAATTAATTTATTGATCTTTGTTCTTCTCGAAGTATATCAAAAAGATCTAAAATTAATTTTTAACAACGGAGGCACGTAAAAGTCGTGTGTTACAAGTACCGTATTTTTTTTTGGAATCCTTTTTTTTTTTAAACTACGATCAAATGGACAGGCTTTGACTCAAAACCTGGGTCCTAACGCCAACAAATGATAATATATTGAACAAAATTACTATATAACTTGATTTTATGCATTTTTCGCTTTCTACTGCCATCGTTTATATATTAGAAATTGAAGAGTTTATATAAGTAATGTCATTGTTGAAAATGATCACCCAAAATTATTTATTTGAATAAGTTACTTTGGTTTTGAAAAGTAGCCTGGGACTTCCAAATCCATTATTTTTATTTGTCAAAAAGAATATTTAAAAATTGACTTGCTCGTTATGTAGCACCACGACTTTCTATGTCAGGTAATGCTTTTCTAAAATCCGAAGCTAAGGGATTAATATTATATATGTGTTTTATGATTGCTATTAGAAAGACACATTTGCATAAATAATGCCTCTCCTTGAGTAGGTGATGATATTTTTTTTTAGATGATATTTAGACAGCTCTAATCACTAATTTTATAAAGAATAATTAAGTATTTTCAATAATTAGCTTCCAAAAAAAAAAAAAAAAAATTTGTATGTAGCAAAAATCGAACAATTTTATGACCGACTGAAGGACAAAAGGCAGAAACGTTTTTCAGGTCAATTTGTTTTCCTATTAATTGATAAATGAATCTAAAGAAAACCATGTAAACATAGGTAACTGTTAAAAATAAATAAATTCTCTTTTTATTCAACCTAAAATCGAAATACCCATCGAACATTGGAAGGGGAGTGAAAGGAGTAAGATGCGCTAGCCAGATTTTTTCGATAAACTCTTCTTGAAAATATACATAATGTATCTCAATTAACCGTTGTTTTTATATTAAAATTTTATCCATATCGGAAGTGGTGGCTGTCAGTGGGAGGTGCTCCGTTTTGAGATAATATCACTCATGATTTCGGGAAGTTTGTTCAATATGTATGAAGGCTCTTCATTTTTTTCTATAGTAACCCCTCCAGCAGGAGGGAGGGGGGAAGGTCTTTCTTAATCCAGTATCCTGGAGATAAATAATGCATTGAATTTTTAAACCGATTAAATGTTAAGGGATCGCCGTTTACATAATCGGCAAGCTGGCTTCTTTAGGTTGCCACAACCGATACGTAGGAGTTGACGAAGCCCGCTTTCTTCCAAAGTTATCAAAAGCAATCCCAGTATTTTAGTACATTACAAAAACATTAAATCACGCTTCAAAAATATGACAAAATAAAGAAAAAATGATTTGAAATCGACCGAAAAAGAAGAGAGGTGTATCTGGACAAACTAAGACTTGTAGAGCCGTTCCACTGCCCTGGGCCTTCCCACCTTAGAGCTCTCCTCTCAACCAAACACGAGAATACTCATTCCCCAACCTCCTACATCTCCTCAGACTTCATCGTTAAATATTGTATATCGTATTACTGTAATTTTAACGTCAGTTTATATTATAACTTATTATGTACCTACAACCTTAGGGTCATTGGGTTAGGTTTGTAGTAAAGGCCTTCTCTTTCCAAATTTGGCCAAGATCACTTTAACTACATTTCCTCTAATGTTTAACTAAAAAAATATATATATATATTTTCTGTAGTAAAAGTTTATTTTAGACTAGTAGACAAGCCTCTTGGGAGCCCGTGATTGAGTCTAGTCTCTCACGCTAAAAGTTGTGAGTTCGAATCCCAGTCCCGGTGGGGCTTTTACAAGATAAACCAGAATATGTTAAGATTACTTTTTTGGTATTTTAAAGTGAAGCACAGATAACGGCAAATTTGATTTTTCCATTTAAAGAAAATTTGACTGCTATTTATGTATTCGAAAACGGTAGAAATGACGACGTATCCTATCCTATTAGGTATATAACTATTTTATATTTCTAATAAGCTAGTTAATTTACATTTTCAAAGTTTTAAACTAAGTAAATCCCATTTAGTTTACAGTGAAACATCTGTATTCATAAAATATTTTAAAATTTTCCCCACATGTGAATCATGACATTTATATCTTGTATCTCATTTACTAGATTTATATCATTATACAGTTGTAAATAGCAATAAATCTATTTTAAAATTTTAATCAATATTAATTTCTGTGAATAACTTCCTAAAAGATCTCGGGAGTATTATTATCTTAAAAAAGAAGTTTCCAATTTCGAGTGACTTTTCGTTTTAGTACTTGATTAACTTAACACTCACAAACAAGCCTTTTAGGGCGTTATTTTGACTCAGGGAACCCTAAAACGTTTATTTCTGACAAAAAATTGAATTTGAAATTTTTTAAAAATATTTGAGCCTCTGAGCGAATAAAGTAACAGACATGCATAATAGTAGAGCAGAAAGAACATGCGAACGAATCCGACAAGTTAAGAATAATGTCGCGATTCCTTGCATCTCAATTACAAGAGGCTAGAAATCAAAGACGACAATTTGAATGGAGACAAGCGCGCCTGTTCGTAGTTAACACGAGCATAGCAAATGACGACAACGCCAACAAGTAGATGGAGTATTTACATTTGATTCGTTCCTTTTTCTCGCATTCAAGTACAAACAAGATGTTGAATATTCCCGCATATGAAAGTGCTGACTGTTTATAAGGACAAATAATGTCCCTATTGCCATGCTCTCAAATTTAAACATGAGTCTACCGAAGGGTGTTGCCAATCAGGAAAAGAGCAACTATTAGAATCAGGGACACGACCAGAAACATTCAACGGTTTGCTCACCGCTACGAATCCAGAATAAAAACAGTAATAAATTAAATAAAAAAAAGTGATAATTTTTAAACTTTTGAGATACCAAACAATAAATTTATCCGTTATTTTAATTAAATAGATAGAATTGGAAAAATGAATGGTCATAGATCCCATCACCCCACACTTACAAGACTATTACAACCAAAATATTCACTACATATAATTTATATCGCAGAACAACTTTTGCCGGGTTAACTAATTGTTTTTTTTTTTCTGATTGAAGCTCAAGATCTCAAGCAACAATGTATAAAAGAGACGCAATCGGTTATAAAGAAAAAATAAATATAAAGGCGCTAGAAAATAATACATAGCAACACCCCATATCCGGATACCACTTCAATATTCTCTTATATCTCTTTTTATGGTTGGATTTATGTTTGAAGATAATTTTTGGAGGGAGTGTTAGGACTTTGGCGTTTCTTTACTACTTGCTATACTCCAGTAATAAAGTGTAGTAATGAAAATACAAGAATTGTGAAAATTCTTGTCGGAGACTTTATGACATGCCCTTAGGAAACGCGGCCGATATGAATTTCCAAATATGTATATTGCTGTATAGGAGTTGTAGTAAATATGAAAAAAGGGTGGATTTAAACTTGCATCGGCTTATTTCGTTTTGTAAATATTTTCACAAGATATATTAATGAATTTTAAATCGATTCATCCTTTACATTTTTAATCATTGCTAAGCCTAGATTCCCTGCTGCTCTGAATTAGGCTAAAGTTTAAATTAAATTAACTTGCAATTAATATTAGATTAATTCACTTGGTTACTAAGACTATGGTAATGTGGTTGTGTGTATGTGAATGTGTTTTGCTCAACAAAAAAAATGTTAAACGTACTTCAGAGGAAGTGAATACAAAAATACGTCATTTAAGCCTTATTAGACAACTTCAATCAGAATAAAACTTATATCATGTTAAACCTCATTAAGTTTTACATCGATATTGGGCGTTAAATGAAAATCGTTTGAGCCGCTTTTGAGTATATCGTCAAAAGGTGCAAAATGCATAGAGTAAAGTACCACTTATATTTTACAGATCCGTCTCCTTCAAAAAATCCTTCGTCATTTGTGCTACCCTATTTTGGAATTCCTTACCTATACCCATTCGCAAATCATTATCTACTTTCAAACACTAACTATTTCTTTACCTCCTAAAGTATCATCAATCTTCCCAACATATTTTATATTTTTTTTTTTTAAATCATTTTATTGATACAACTGTTTTAAAAAAAATATACATCAAGTAAATGTGATGTGTTATATTATACAATGCCATGATATACATGTAGAGAAGCTTCCCATTGGAAGCACTCTAAAAATATTCTAAACTAGAAGGTCCCGGGGCATTTTCTTTTTTTGGGCGTCATGGAGGATTATCCGGCATTGAAGAGGAAGAAAGGATTGAAACAAGTGGGTTAGAGTGAGAATGGAGTTTTCCATAAAAGGATTGATACCTGGTCCGTGCCAAATCAGTAACATAGGGAATAGAACATTAAGGTCTTTATGGATAAGTTTATTCTTGTCAAAGTAAAGAGCGTTGAGGATTTTACGAAGGATTTTGGATTGTAAAGATTGGATGCGGGAAAAATTTGATTTAGTAATGCCCCAAAGCTCTACTCCGTAAGTCCAGATTGGTCTTAGAATAGCCATGTAGATGAGCCTTTTGTAGTTCAGAGGAAGGTTTGACCGTTTGTCTAGTAAGTGTTGAAGTAGCCTAAAACGGCGATTTAATATTTAAAAGCTATATATGATAACTAACTATTCATTGTCACAAAATCTGTCATACATTGTTAAACTGGAGTCTTAAACTAGACTTCTCGTCCCAGAATAAAATTACATTTTATTTCATTTCATTTTGTTTGTTGTGTAAAAAGTGCAAAATGTGGTTATTCATTAAAACTCGGATAAAAACATTTTTGATACAGGAATAACTTTCCTTCCTGCTCTATATTTCAGATACACTAAAGTCAAAATAAAAATTACATCATAACTTGAAATCGATTTTTTATAAAACTGAATATAAGCATGATTATTAATGCATCTTCAAATGTCATGCTAAAATAAGAAGGAAACGAATAAACACTAATTTTCCGTAAATAGGGAAGTAGCGGGCTCCATTAGCAGCGCACTTAAGCCAGCGATAAATTAGCGACATAGCCCGCTGGGAAGCAGGCCCACTCGCCCTTCAGGAAGGATCTAATGTTTTAGAGCATCAAGTGCTGGCGTCTGATCGAGGCTCAACTTGATGCCGTTGCTCGCCTATTGGACCAGTCTCTTGCGATTCATAAGGATCCTCCTCCAGAGACCCACGTACAATAAAATCGAGCCCAATTTGTTGGATCGAAGAGGGACAAAGAAAAGGGGTGAGAAGTTTCGTCGTGTGCGTAGCGAAGGCTAAACTACGAGGTATTGTCGTCCCAACTTTCTACCCGAAACATGTTAGGATACAAGACACCCAACAAGTCGTATGGGCACTTCTTTATACTCTGGGGGAACTTTTGAATTGACCCAGAATGAAGTCTGACTGAAGTATAAGAGAAGTAAAAGTATATATCCAATTGAGAAGTGGCTGACAGTTTAAGAAACGAGAAAAATGGCTGGATACAAATATAATTATTTGCCTTTCATTTACAATTCGATATCTTAAAGTTTCTTCCCCACTCCGCATTAGTTTAGAAAAATTGAGAACAGTTTCCTTGTTAGCATTTTAATGAAAATTTAGAGATACTATGATCAATTGTTTTTCCCAGTCAGGGATAAACTCCAAGATTTTTGAAATATGATTTAAGGATTTTCGAAATGGAGCTTCCATATTAGATTATGGTTATTATAATCACATGTTGTTTTGCATTGAAAGGTTCATTATCTAGAAAGCTGTAATTGAGAAGCATAAAGCCTGATAGCACAGCCCGCATATTAGATTCCTGTAAATGTTTCTCAGATATAAAAGTTCTTTCAAGTTCCTTTAACTTTCCACTAGGGATTCATAATTGTTTTTGGCACTGTTGAAGTTTCCTGGTAAAGAGATAGGCAACAGAGGAAAGTTATTTCTTAGAAAAAATATATAAAATACATAAAAAAGAAGTTAAAAAATATTTAATTTTAAAAAAAATATACAAAGGAATGAAGATCAAATAAATAAAAATATAATAAATATTACCCAGTTGAAGAATGCAATAATTATTCCAAGAAGGTATAGCTCTGAAGACATTACGGTTTAATAATAAGTGAGTCCCCTCCTAGAAGGGAAGCCGAGCTCAAAACAATTAGTATACTATATAATTTAATAAAGGACAAACAAAAAAGCCTGACAACGAAACAAAAACCTACAAACTAAAAGAACGTCATAAATTTGACAACTTCCTCAAATTAATTTTTTGTTAGTAAAATTACTGTTACATTCTAAAATTTCGAAATCGACTTTTTCTAACTGTACAACGGTTTATGGAGTTGGAGCGAAATCGTTTGAACTGTACGTTAGAAAATTCAGAAACAACTAAAATCCAAGTAGAACAAGTTGGACCATTGCAAATCTTGACGCAGTTCTGCACACTGATAAGTTTTCTCTTAGGTTTCGCGTACCCGGTGTGGATGGACCTAAAAATATGTAATGTAATACGACCTTTGAGTTTCGATTTGGTTCCATATACCAAAGTTCAAACATCTCTTCGCTAAAGCTGACTGGTGCCCTATGCCTGGCTAGACCCAAGCTCGGCCCTTACAGAAGAGGATTCCGTGTTCTTAAGGTTAAATGTGAACAATCTAACCTAGATCTATCTAACCAGGGGTCTTCCAATGCTCCTAAGCCCTAGCATCCACTCTCTTAAGTAAATACCCTATAAAGTAGGCCCCAGTGGGATTAGATTTCCAGATCGTTACACGAAACCAAAATTGCTCAAATTATAACAAAAATTGACTACTGTCGGCGGATCATCTATTGCTTCATTACGAAATAAACCTTATGTAATAATTCAATTTCGATTTAAAATAAATAAATAATAACACAAGTCACACCCTACAGAATTCCATTCGCTGACTCCCATCCTTGTCCAAATCTCTAAAAGCAGCTTTGACACTCCTACCTACTCCTCGGTTTGAGACATATAAACATTTTCGTGATCTATAAACAGCTTGAGAGCTAAAATTCCTGAAATATCCTCTATTGACTCTTCACATATAAAGTTCCTATTCATTGAAATTTCCTCCGGTTCTTTTTCGCTCCTATTTATCACAGTGTACCGACCCTGTGTCTTCCCTTTTCACCTATATCCCTCTCGTTGGTATTATAATTATTTCTGAAGATTTCAATATTAATTTTCTGGCCAATTCTTTTGATAAATCCTATCTTATTAAGCTGTTTTACTCCCTTAATTTGTTTACAAGTACCCCATCAACCCACCCATCATACCCAGTTTTCAGATACCTGGTTAAATCTCATCTTACTAGATTCCGCGTATAAAATTTATTATCCTATTCCCAGTATCTAGTACCTTTCCTCTCTTCAAACAATCTGATTAAGGTCTCCTATAATATGCCTACTTCAACTATCGCCGACAGGAAGATTTCATGGCGTAATCTTAATAATTTAACTAATAAAAGGTATTAGTCCTTTCCTCGAGCCACTTCACCGTTCCTTAGAACCCATCTATACCTCCTCTTCCTTGGGTGAAATGTTTGAGTGTCTATCGTCGAATCCACTAGCTTTTCTAAATAACCACACAACTTTCAAGACTGCTACATTCAGACGTCCGCCATCGCAGACGCATCCAGGGGAATGTCCACTCGACTTCCTAAATATTACAATCCTTTTAAATATTTTCGAAACCTCACCCAGACATCTATACGCTGGGCCAAGGCTAAGTTCTTCCATAACTTTTTAATCCGAGCTCCTGATTCTAGATCCATATGGAAGAAAGATCCTTAGAAAACTTTCAGTAATACATCCTAACTCCTCTAATTGCTATCATATTTCTGTCGATGAGATAAATTCGTATTTTATCAGTCTTTTTTTTCACACTTCTGTAAATAACACTCTCCCCGCTCTTATCCTCTAGAATTGAATTGAATCCTGAACATTTTTATTTTTGGGCTTCCTAATCCTTTTAAACATTTACAATTTTTCTCTCCAAAACTCCATCTTTCCTTCAGCTTGGAAAAAGGTAGTTATACGTCCTCTCAACAAAGTTTCCTCTCCATCCAACGTTTCTGATTTCCGACCTATTTCCATTATTTCAAACCTATCTAAACCGTTAGAATTATTAGTCCAAACTAAATTGAATCCTGAACATTTTTTTTTTGGCTTCCAATCTTTTAAACATTTACAATTTTCTCTCCAAAACTCCATCTTTCTTCAGCTTGGAAAAAGGTAGTTATACTCTCTCAACAAAGTTCCTCTCCATCCAACGTTTCTGATTTCCGACCTATTTCCATTATTTCAAACCTATCTAAACCGTTGAATTATTAGTCCAAACGCTTCCACATACCTATAACAAAACTCTCTTCTAAACCCCTTTCCATCAGGTTTTCGTTCTGTCTATTCCACCCAATTCGCACTTCTAAGAATCGCCCAGGACATACAGCCCTCAATAGATCAGCAAAAAATGACAATATAAATTTTATTCGATTTTTCCAAAGCGTTGATCATGATATTCTACCATCCAAACTCCGTAACCTATCCTTATTCAATTGTGCCATAAAATGGTTTCATTCCTTCTTATCCCATCGTTCGCAGACAGTAGTCATCCCAGACAAATGCCCTTCATCTCCTCTCTTCCTCTCATGTGCTACTTGTTTCCTCAAGGTCCCTCCTTTTCAAAAATTCTTTTTTTCGTTTTATATTAATGATTTAATAGAATCTATCCATAATTCTCGATGCCATCCTTACCCCGATGATCTAAACATCCACTTTTTTTTCCACCCTTCTAATCTCATAGAGGCGACCCAGAAAGTACAAAAAGATAAAAAGAAGTTGCAGCTCATGCAGGTAAAACTAAAACAGTCCTCATTGGCATCAAACCAATCCTGAATTATCTTCCATACTACTCGTACCTCTTTCTCAATAAGGTCCCGATCCCATTCCAAACAACTGTTAAAAACCTCAGAGCAACCTCTAACCAAAACTTATCCTTGAAAAACCATACATCTGAAATATCCTGAAAATCCATTTACATACTTAAACACCTTTCTATAGATTCCGCAAATACTTACGCTAAAAAAAAGTGCGTGCTCCTTATGTATATAGCTTATGAAATATAATATAAAATAAATATACAAACATTTATAGAATATTAGACTGTTCAAATATTTTATTGATAAGGAACTAGACCATAAGAATTGTTTGCGTTTCAGTGTGTTTCTAATAAGTGGTCTTGATCTCAGAATAGAATTTTTTTTTTCATTACATTTCATAAACTTTTTCGTTATCGGTTCTTCACTAAACCTGATCACCTAACAAGCCCATCACAACTATCACGATGATATTATCTCAATTTTACTGGTGGTGTGCCAGATTGCTCGTGATCAGAAAGTATATAGAATATGATCTAATTTGATTAAAATCATTAAATAAAGATTAAATGTATGATTGTTACAAAATATTTAGCGTTTAATGGATTTAAACGTGCGTCATCTTTCAGTTATAAAATTACATAGCTCGCCGTTTCAGCCAGGAAACATAAAGATTAGAATTTACAAAGCTATTATTCTCGACTTTTTCCTATGCAGCTGTGTAACGTGATCGCCAGCTTTCAAAGAAGAAAACCCCTTAAGGTATTCGAGAATGAGGTTTCGCTTAACAGATTTAGTCCGAAGAAGGATGAGACCACTGTATAATTTAGAGGGTCAAACAACGCACAATTGCGGAACCTGTATCAGTACAATAGCGAATTCGAAAAACATTAATACGCGCTGAATCGAACGGTATGATGTATGAGGAGTAGTTGTGAATGTGTAGTGTGGAATGATGGTCTTGGGCTAGGGCGGTTGTCATTACACCCGCTTGTGTAGAATGATGGCTGTTACCGTAATCCGATCTTGGTGTTGGCTAATCCTATGAAACCACTATTAAAAGAAAAAATACATTTCAGTCCTTTCACTCACCATTCAAATTAATATAATATTTCCAAGTTTTAAATGTATGCATGTTGTAGCGCAGAAAAAAAGAAATCGAAACACATTAACTTGTCAATGTAATTTATAAATTCTAATCTCGGATGTCTTATTACAAAACAGGTCTATGAAGTAATGAAAGTCAAGTTTTCTCTAAAAAGATTTTTCAAATTATGCAGCTCCACCGGAGCACCATTACCCAACAAACTTTGCCCCAGGAACAGGGCTCGCTTTAATTATTGATAAAATCTAATGAAATCCTCTTTCATCTTTGCCCCTGAGCGACTTTTAGGTCTTCTTTAAGTAGGTTCAATCTTCATCATACCCGACCAGTCAATTTCAACTTGAAATGATTCCTTGAATTGACGTAGCCCGGAAAATAGAGAGCGGAGGCGCAGCAATTCATTATCTCTACTTAAGGACGTCGCCACTCTTACTATATCACTTCCCAATGAGAACTCATCTTCTAAGCCATTAATCGCTTTATGTATTTTAAACCAAAAAGCACAAACGGATGTAAGTGGTAAATCGATTTTATCATACTAATATCATTATATTTGTTGCCAGTTTATGAGGTTAAAACAAGAAAAGCTCAGTGAATGTAGAATTTATGGTTGCTGGACAAATATATTGAAATTTGACAAATATCGTAAATAATGAGGCAGTTCAGACTGTGGTGAATGAATAGTTACAAAAAAAAGTTAGTACTATCTATTGTGAAGCCAAGGTTTCGAACCATATTGCGGGTCTTTATCAGGGCTTAACCGATAAGACCTTTGTAAGGTTTGTATAAAAAAATAAATAATGTAAAAACAATAATAAGGGATAATAAAACAACGAGTCGATGCTTCTACAGTGAAATATGTTGAATAAAAACTAAATACAATCAACTAAAGCCAAAAAGGACAAAGTGAGTAGATCAAAGTAAATATGACTAAAATCAGATGTCAAACTAAAATAAATGATATAAAAAATAATAACTGAATGTCAAGTAGATAATATATTTATAGATGATATGTCAATAAAATATTAAAAAAAAGTTGTACTTTATAATAAAAAATAAATTTATTTAAAGAAGGGGGATATATCATTATCGTAGCATTGAGGAATGATTGATCAGCTGCCTTAACCCCGGCTACGAATCTGCCTTGAGCAGCAATGAAAAAACAAAAAATAAAGATTCATTTGAAAAAAAAAGAAAGAAAATTAACGAAAATTTATATATTATAAAAAATCATTTTTCTATGTTTAATCTAACTTTAAATAACAGGTATTGCTTCCTCTTGTTTCAATTACTGCCTGGAGCCTTGTAGGCATACTTCTAATAAGGTTTGCTACATCTTGCGGGATTTACTCTCATGCTTCCACTAAAGAAGTTCCACTAGCTCCTCTAAGTTTTTTGGAGGGTTAATTCTTCTTCTCACACGTCTGCCAAGTTCACCCCAGAGATGTTCTATAGGGTTGAAATCAAGGCTACGAGCTGGCCATCACGAAGCCTGAATTTGTGTATCATTAAGCTATTGATGAACAAAGTTTGCAGTGTGTGGTCGAGCATTGTCATGCATACAAATAAGCTTATCTTCAAAAAATGGAGCAAAAGGTACACAATATTGTTCAAGGACCTCTATTATGGAGAAATCTGCATTTAGGGAAGGTCAGTTAAAGACATTGAGATCAATTGTGGCTATATATTCCTCCCACACCACTGAACCACCTCCAAACTGCATTTTCCCAGCAATGCAACTTTCAGAATAACGCTCACCTGACCTTCACTAAACTCTAGCAGGCCTGTCTGGAGAGTGAAGTGAAAAACTCTCCTCCATTCAATTTCATTCCACAATTTGTGTTCTCGTGCAAACTCTAAACGGGCTCTTCGATGATTTACAGTGAGCTTTAGACCTGTAGATACCCTCCTGGGAAGTAAGCTCATTTCAGAAACTGTTCTTCAGACAAGCAATGGGTTTCTGTTTCATAAACTTCTCCTTAATATCAAATATCAATTTTCAAAGTGCGCCACTTTTTTTTGTGGAGCAGTGTTTATATCACAATAGATGTAATCACTTGACTTCAAACATTCTTCATCACTAATTCTACTTTCCAGGGCTGTTTTAGTAACATTGTTGAAAAGATTTATAATGAAAAGAAGGATTACATAAAACACTTGAGACAAACATTCGATAAGCCAAAAGAAGAAATAGTCGTCGCTTTCTTTCTTCTTCTTTTGCGAGTTTGTTTCGAATTCACCAAGCCATACCACGGGCATCATAGTAATCGGAATCCAACCATTGTAAACGGAAATCAAAGAAAAATGTTTTTCCACCATTAAGAAAATATACGTCCTACCTGGTTTTTAGTAACCACTAGTAAGATTCAAAATCCGTTCTAAAAATAAAGTTACATTCTATTAGAAGGGAAGGGATAAAAGTTATTATATAAGAAAATTGTTTTTCTTTGACGCCGAAGGGACGGTAGGAATTGAGGATTCAAGCCTCACTGTTTTTCCCAGTTGAGTTAAGCTGGGACGGGAAAGAACCGTCGGAAACAAACTTGGAAGATAAAGTTGGACCTTGGATGAGGCGTGGTGAGACCCCTCCTTGCTCCGAAATCCTCTATCAGCCTTCTGTATTCTTCCAAATAGTCCCGAAACGTATTAAATTTTTTTACACACTATTGTCGTTAACATCAATATTAAATTGTTGACTGTGTGATTAATATGAAGGATAAGATTCTTCAGGGAAAAAAAGTATGCAAAAATATTTAATTAAGCAACGTTTCGAGCCATGTTGCGTCCCTTCTTCAGGGC
This sequence comes from Piezodorus guildinii, assembly GCA_023052935.1. Classification (NCBI taxonomy): domain Eukaryota; kingdom Metazoa; phylum Arthropoda; class Insecta; order Hemiptera; family Pentatomidae; genus Piezodorus; species Piezodorus guildinii. Next base: position 111,434,676 of record CM041295.1, read on the forward strand.
TAAAAAATAACAAGATGCAATTTAAGTGTTTGATAAATAATGGACTATGAAAAATTAAAATAATAAAAAAAAGGGAAAAAAAAATAAAGTAATAAAAGCCAACTAAGCAGATGAGTTGATAAATGAATATGAATCCATTCGAAATCCTCCGGATGTTGCCGTTCGAAACTTTTGATTTTCTTGATTTTTCTACCAGTTATTATTTATCCTATCGTGAAGATAATACCATAAATAAAAAATTAACTAATATACCTATATGTGTTAACAGGAAACTTAGTGAAATTAAAAATAAACATAGTATATTGAGGTACCTAACAAAGATACTTACTTTTATTATTTATTATCTCTATTACTATATTTGTTTGTAGTTTTATACTTGCTATCTTTATTTTACTCTAACTTTATATACTATTGTTAACTATAATCATTATAATTACACCTACTTTAAAATGTATTCATGTTTGAATTATTAGCTCATCGGTTCATTGGATTTTATTATCTTCTTTCCTGTTTTTTTTTCACTTTTTAGCTCCCTACTTCTTAATCTTTATTGCTAGTTTTTTATTCTTTTTTTTGTTATTGATTAATTACAAAAAAAAAGAATAAAAAACAACGGAGGCGAGTAAAAGTCGTGTATTGCAACATATTTTCTTAATGCAATGCATCCCAACTCCTAGCCTAAAAAACAATTTCCAAGAAGATTGAGGGAAAAAGAGATCTAATAGAAGATGGCGAAATTGCAGTATAGTTTTCCTGGGGATGGAATTGGAAAACAAGGGCAAAGCAGGGGCTAATGAAGGAACTGACATTCCGACGGGCGGATCTTTTGTCCGCTCCGATCCGACGCTTCAGATAAAAATATTTCAGCGTCACTGCCACATTTTCTTTTCTCAAGATACGCCCGGAATGAGGAGCCTATTGTTCGTCAACCCTCTGACGCGGAAACCTAAATATTATCTTAGGCTATTTTTTTTCCTCAGATGATTTAGCGGTCGAAAAGGGTTATATTTTCCCTCGAGGATCTTAGCTGTTTCTCTTCGCAGTTCAGGATCGAACGTGAAAGAGTGTGGAATAATTTTACTTTTGCAAACATATTAGACCGTCTAAGTTTTAAACTTTAAATCTTCTCAAGGTTTTATCATTACAAAATAGTCTTATTTTTTTAAATATATATTTTGAACTGTGGAGGACTGCCAAATTTTCTAACATCAAACGCATTCAATCCTTTCAATCCAAAGTCCTCCGAACTATAGTTAATTCTCCTTATTATGTCACCAATCATACCTGACACCACGACCTAAATATTACATTCATTTTAGACCTTATCCCATCATAATTCTCTAAATTCCATCAGAACATTATCCAGCTCCTTACCATCCCCCTTGAGGTTGAAACGGAAGTGGCCCCGAGAACTGTTGTACACAGGTATATTAGAGTTCTAGCATTGACCAGATTCTCCATTCAATTGAGACGTTGATTTCCAAAAGGTACTAAAGGACATTTTTTACGAAATTGATTTTTTTACATATTTGTATTCTCATCATTTAGTTCTATCTAAATATTCTATTTGATGTTTTCTAATTAATTCTCATTGTCCTTAAAAACACGATTTAGAAATGCTGTCATTTTCTAAACGTACTAATTACGCATTTATTTTCGTTCCAAATCATTCTAAAAAAATTCATTTCATAACTTTAATATGATATTATTATTATAGTAAAAAAATAATTCTAAATTTTAAGGCAAAAAGACCCAAATTAGCTAGTTTAATAATACAGTAATGAGAGATTTTCGCGCTTCCTGTAAAATTTCCTAGAATGGATATAGTACTTTTTGGAAATCAACGTCTCAATTGCTGTATGTTTGAGGATTGCACATAGGTATGAGTGACTTATAGAGTTTGTACGTATTTTTATTGATTCTTATTATGTACTTATTTATATATATTGTATCATTATTTTATAAATTTATTGTTTTGTATGTATTTATAAATAAACACTATGATAAATTTCCTAATTAGGATAGATTGTAATATCGCTCAATAATAAAATTGTTGGAAAAAAAAAAAAAAAAAAAAATATATATATATATATATATATATATATATATATATATATATATATATATATATTTTGTGTGTGTGTGTGTGTGTGTGTGTGTGTGTATGTATTGATATTTACAGCTGTATTGGTTACTACATCAAGTAAATGTAAAATCTAAACTAGGTCTCGAGGCCATCTTCTTTTAAGACTTACTTACTTGACCACGATTTTCCTTTTACCCTATAATACTAGGTGAAATGAATCCAATGCCATTGATCAGTTGTTTCATGATAGTGCCCAAAATAATGTTAGAAATGAGTGATATCTCGTTTTCCTCAAATTCGATTTTAAGAAACAGAAATTCTGACCCATGTAACTGCTGACACTGATAGTACAAAAGTACTATTAAACTGCTGAGTATAAGGCCCACACATTTATATTTATACTAAAATTAAACCTAATTTTATGCCACGTTAAGTTCATTATCAGTATATTCTTAAGAACAGCAATTTACATGATATTTATTTATTTAAAAAGATAGCCGTACCAGATGAGTTACCCAATGACAGATGATCATATATCATGAACATAACAATAAGTATTAATCAAAGCAATGTTTAAAAAACTTATGTTTATTGGTTCCCGGAAAATATAGGTTTTTTTATTAAATACATCTCGATAACTATCAGCCTTACAGATGTGTTTTACAACTCAAATTAAAGGTTATTTAATTTGCTATAATACTGTTTTCAATCATTATCCTCATAAGAGGAGGTATTTCCATCATAGTACCCAAAATAATGTTAGAAATGAGTGATATCTCGTTTTCCTTAAATTATATTTTTTTCGGGATACCTCTATATTGTTGACTGTTTGACATACAAGGTCTTTTAATACTAAAAGGAATGCTTATTAAATACTTGATAATTTACTTTCTAGTGATTATCTTCATAGAAAGAGCCATTGTCATGATATTACCCCAAATAAGGTTAGAAATGAAACGAGTGATATCACGTTTTCCGTAACATATCACGCAATTCTAATATTATTTTGTGTAATATCACAGAAACTGCCTATTTATGAAAATAATCATCATACGATATTTGATGAACTTCAAGCATATGGAACAGGATTTCAGATCCTTAAAATCGAATACTTTAATGCGTCTGCCACGGCAACCCACCCACTTATCGTTTGCAGACTAGTATCATAGTCATATTTTTGGAGTCGAAAAGTGCGAATTTTGAAAAACGTTGTCAAATGAATCGGGATTTTGCCTTTTTATCACTTTTTTGTAATCTATCCATTGTGGGTTGAGAGGCCTGCAGTTATTGCTTAGCCATGATGGATACTTTGCATAATAATTATTATTATTAAAAACGTTGGTAAAATAGGTTGCATTGTTGGCTGCTGATTCAAGGACTAATATTTATATATAATTGATATTAGGTTTTAGTCAATAACTAAACAATTTTATTTTTGCAGCTGTTCGAGAATTTATTGTTCCCATCATCATGCAATTTTAGACAAAATAGTGTCTTAATTAGACATATGTGTAAACCACAAACTTTGAAAGAACACTGTATATATATGTGTGTGTGTGTTTTTGCATGTGTGTATGAATGATTTTGTGTGTGTGTGTATGAATGCTTTTGTGTGTGTGTGTGTGTTTTCTGCTTATATTTATATAAAATAGAGCTGGATGCTAGAAATAGCATCTTGTAATATAGCGTCTGTGTATCAAAACTCTACTATCCGATGCTATGCTACTAATATAATCGGTTTCGCATTCATAATGTAAAATTTTTCGTTGTTTTTTCTTCAAATAAAAATAAAAATACGCAAATAAAACAAAATTGATAATATAATCCATTCTATCTTATTTAAATATATAATCTAAAATCCTCAAGCCTAGAGATTCGAACGTCGACCACTAGACATGCTCTGGAACATCTTTACCCATTCCAAAGAGAGGCATTAGGGTCACATCATTTCCAGAGACTGGGAGACTGGAAGGACACTGGAGAAGATCCATCAGCCCTCAAGTCCAGGAGATTGCTGGAGGGTTGATGACAGGAAGAGAATGAGGCGATCCGACTATTGCCGGCCGCCCGTTGCTTTGTCTCTCTCAGCTATGTCACCTCCTTCAAATTTAAAATTTATCAAAGGTAAAGTAGAAGGCTTAATTTCCTTGAAACGTTGTTTTTAATTGCTTTTTTTAACATTTTATTGTTTTCTATTGTATTTCTTTTGTTCATTTTATGTAAATTAAGTCCTACATCACTATTACTATTGCCTTATGTGACAAAATGTAATTTTACTGACTTATATTTATATATATATATATATATATATATATATATATATATATATATATATATATATATATATATATATGTTAAGGTCTGATAAAGTAGACTATCAGCCTTATTCCAACTCATCGGAGGTAAACAATAAGAATGTATATATAGAGGATCATACGAATCAATAAATCAGTGTTTAACTAGCCATCAAGAGGGTTGTTACTGTGCCTCTTTTTCTTATTTTTTTTTTTTAATTTAATGTTAGCCAGCTCATAAGTTGTGCCAAAACCCGTGACTTGTAGACAGTGATTTTTTTTTTATTATTATTACTCTTCACGTCTGGAAATCTTCAGTTTTATTTTTATATAATTTATTTTCTTCCTCTCTCAGTTAAACATAGTCAAAACAGTGAACATGGAGAAAACGGAGTATTAAGGCCGGCAGTTTTGAACGTACCACCAACCCCCATGAACCCCCGCCACTACCGGAAGTTTCGTTGGCGCAGGCGCACAGGACGACACTGGAATAGATAAAAGTCCAAACCGCAACCGCCCAGGATCTAAAAAAAGCTATATCCGACCTTGACAGATTTACTTGGGAGTTTGGTGAGCTAAATCGCTTTTTAAAAGGGGGTGATCGTCTGATGGATAGGATCGTCTCAAAAGTATCCGAGAACCTACTAGATGGGGAGGATGCTAAAGCATTGAAGGCTGCAGCGGTTTGCAGGATGCGGAAGAACAACCTGAATCATATCCGGGGTTATTAGTCTCCTCGTCCCCCTGGTGCATCGTGAAGGAGCGACTACAGAAGGCCTATGGAAGGGGCAGATGGGCCTCCGAAGATGTGTTGCACATGATTAGGGAAACAAAGAAGGCGCGTCAGTCTAATGGCCAGTATGCGGAAAAACTGCTTACGAAATCCAAACGGATAAGGGAAAAAAAGAGAGAGACTGCGAGTGTTGAAGAGGTCCACTTTAGAATGGATTTTTTGGCAATAATTCTAAAAGTGCAGCTGGCGAAAGAAACCGGTAAAAGTGGGGGGTTGCCGAGGGAGCGCTTATTCATCGAATGCGCCTAAGAGAATATGGACGCTAGTTCCAAAGAGGATGAATCCCGAATGGAGATATAAAAACCGGGTTACACGATAGTTGCGTACAATCAGCCAAGGGTCGCTCCGACATGGAAAATAAGAAAGAGAGAATACCGCGACGCTAGAAGAGAAAAACCCCTGCAAGGAGAGCGACGGTTAGGCCAGGTGAGGCCAAGGACAGTGGATAGTGGGAGGATCACAAGTGTCATGGGTGTAGCAAGATCGGACACCTAATAGCCCTATGTCCGCGCACTCGATGCTTCAAATGCGGAACAGAGGGACACCTAGCAATACATTGTCTCAACATCCACAAGTACCGGCGTCGAGATACAAACCAGCCAGGACATGTGGAGATAAATGTTCAAAATGTTCTTCCAAGAAGGTTCCTGAGTCGGATCAGCGAGTGAATCTTCTAGAGGATCCGAGACAGCAGAAACGGAGCATTTTGTATACATTTGTTTCTTTTGGATGTGAGTGGATAGTACCTAGTGTGAGTAGATGTCTACAACCAAAACCCTCTAAATCATAAGTCCATAAAAAGGGGAAGTAGGGTGTTAAAATAAAAATAAAAGATCATTTAACAAATATAAAAATTAAAAAAAATAAAAACATCTGATTACCAACATGATGAATGTCATTAGGAGATATCATTTATAAAACTCATATTAGATCACACAGAGATAATGATAGTGTATGCATTCCATAATGTTTGAGTATCTTGTAAGAAATTACATATGAATGATTTTCATTGCTTTTCTTTTTTTCATGTTTATGTTTAAATTTTTAAATTGTTTTCATAGTTTTTTTTAGGAATGTAACGTTAACCTCTTATATTATAAACAATTTTAACTGTATAAATTTTTTTTTTATCATATATTTTAACATTGTTTTATAGTTTTCATGATAAAATTGTTAGGTGGATTATTTGTGAAAGTGACGATATTTTGTACTTTCAGATAAATTAGTTCCTTTGCATCTAATGATGGCATTTTAGCCGAAACGTCGTGCATTTATTTTTAATAAAAGAGTGGTGAAGTATAAATCAGCCTCCAATTTTTTCACAGAATTTGACCTTCACCTTAAAGATTCTACACCTTATAATAATGATTTTCTTTAAAAAAAATCTCTGTATTTTATTTTGTTCATTATACTAATAACTTCATCGGTACGTTATAGAAAAAAAAGTTCTTGTATAATTTGGAATTGATGCAAATGTACGTTTGTAACAAAAGTTAAAGGGTTTGATGTGCTTATGGGTTTTTAGATGATCGGTTGACTGGTTTTGATAAAATCAACGTATTAAAATACAAATATGTCAAAATATCAATTTTTCAAAAACATTCGTTTAGTATCTTTTTGGAATCAACGTCTATATAGTTGCATATATAAATAATTTATCATACTTCAACTCTATGAAATAAAAAAAATAATGTCTCATCTTGAAGTCTCTCAAAAACAACAGGGTCAGGCTCAAGCGATCAATTACCATAAAGAAATAATGGAGTAAGGTGAGGAATGGAGAGGGAAGACATTTAGAAATTTACTAAGAATTTGAATCTTAATTCGAAGGCTTTCTAAGTATTTGAAAAGGGGAAGCATTTCCAATTCCAAAACATTAGAAGGATAAAGTGTACAGGAGCCTGCCTTTCCCTTAGCAATCCGTTCCTCAATGTATAGAAGATTAAAACAGCTGAATGGGTAGTGGCTGTCGGGTGCAAGCGTCAACAGTTCCGGTTCTAATCGATCAATGGCAATCCATGAATGGGAAACTATGATTGGGGGGGGAGGGGAATTCTACCTCATTCATTTTATAAATTTAGTGAGAAGTGTCATTCATTTAGACTAATCTACCGATACACTTAACATTTTGTTCAGTATATTGTTGATAGTATAACATAAACAAAATATATTAAAAAAAAAATATGATAGAGAAGTTGGTTGAGGGAGCTGTCATCAATAAATTGTACTAATATGAACAAAATATTGTATTTGTGTGTCGACGATTCATAGAGTCGACATTGTGAGCCATCATCAGTGCTTAGAAAAACAAATTAATAATCAATAAGACTGAAATAAACAATAATGAGTTAATATTACTAGAGTAAATAACAGTGTTATATATGGAAACAAACAGTACTATAAAATGATAATTTTTGAATGGAAATAATTGAATAGTAGATATAGTGAGAAAACAAGCAACAAATAAAATATATATCGATTAGGTAAATAGAAGCGATAAGTGAAGATATACAGTCGTGGTCATAGAAATCACATCACCTATACTTTAATTTTTATTTTTTTTTCCTATATATGAAATATATAGTAATTGAAAGTATCGCGACCGTGAAAATTTTCGAAATTCCAGTTTTCAACGGAATTACACGTTTTAGGGTCCCTGAGTCCAAATAACCAAGTCCCGAAAAATGGTCTGTGTATCTGTGTGTCCGTGGGTCCGTGTGTCTGTGTGTGGTAACTCTAGCGCAAAACGAAAAGTCGTACAGTACTGAAATTTCATATTTAAGACTACTATACGCCCGGGGTGTTACAGCAACTTTTTCTCTAAAATCAGCTGACCGGAAGTCCTACTTTACCCTATGCGTTCAGCATCTTTTTAGGATTTTCTCGAAAACGGCTCAAACGATTTTGATTAACCTCGCTATATTGATGTCAATTTTGATGAGCTTTTACATCTTGTAGGTTTCATTCTCATTGAAATAGTCTGATGGAGCTTAAATGCAGATCTTTTAAATTTTCTTCCTCTAAAGTACCTTTAATTTTGTAGATTCTATAAAAATAATTATATTATCTTGTTACCATTGATAATTAACAGCTAAATATGCACGTTGAGCGAATTTGATAAACAACTAAAGAGAAAACTAAACAAATATTTTTTTATACTTTTTTTGTGTTTTTGAACACAACAATAGTAATATAGATGTATAATATACCGTTGGATAGCTAAAGATTTTAGAAAAATATTATCTGATTCACGGACTAATAAAGGTTAACGGAGAGTGATGAAAAGCCGATAAAACTAACTGGTTTTTTTTTGTTTTTTTGGGTTCCCTGGCAAAACCTGGCGGCTTGTCAATGAAGCACTGCGCCCTAATTTTGTTTTTTAATATAAGAACAGTAATATAGACTATAGCTATCTTCAATAATAACTGATTTTTGGTGTAATTACATCTATTATAATCTGTTACTTGATTATACATATATTTTTTTTATTTTTTATTTATCGCACTTTTCTCGATCTTCAAAAATAACTGAGTTATAAGCGTATTTGTATAAAAAATTTTTTCTTCTTCTTTTTTCTCTTTTCTATAATTATTAGGGTTTTTTTGGTTAAAAAACATAAACAATTTTTTTTATCTTCGAAAATAACGTAGTTACAAGCATATATATATATATATATACTTTTTTTTTTTTTTTTTTATTATTATCGCCCTTTACTGATTCTAAAACTCTATACATACTAAGTAAAAAATTACGGTTTGATAGAAGACGGTTTTGTACTTTAAAAATTGTTCTAACAAACCATAATGCACCTTAAATTTAAAAATTTTCTTTTTTGTATATAAGTATGAGTATTTTCATGTTTTCTTTATTTCTTTGTTAACCGTAGTATTTATTTAATTTATAAATTTTGTTATTATATACCTTTATTTATTTTAGTTTCATTTAATGTAATTTGACTTTCCTTTTGTATATATTGTAAATATTGTATGAATGTAATCTTATAGCAATAGTATTATTGTCCATTGTGACAGATTGTAATATATCCGAATAAATAAATATTTAAAAAAAAAATTCTTAGAATTATGGAATACAAGGATTGGATGTGGAAGGAATTCGATTGTTTGGTAGATTCCATAGCTTAATCCTATACGTAATGATGGTAACATAAATCAGTTTTTTGTTGTATGAGCAAAGCATTAGTTAAACAAATTTATATAAATAAATATGAGGAAGTTGAATAATTTATCTTCAACATTTCAGAATCGTAAGTTTAATGTCGTTAAGTAATGCTGTTGAATGGTACCAACAGTCATTAAGTGTTTAACAGCCAGGAAACCCTCTGTAGAGAATAGACTAAATGTTCCCAGTTCCAAATATTGATGAATGAACCTGCTAAGTTTGGAACTAGCAATTCTAATTGTCCCCTCTTTGTCATTCATCTTTTCAGGTCATTAAGCTTGTTTCCTTCTCTGCTCACCGTCTTACCAACCATAATTGATCTTAACATTTCTACCAAAACCTTGGAATGATTTCTTATAATAACAATGGTTTCCAACACACAATAAATAACCATGGAAAAGAAAATAATAAAATGTGAGTAATACAAGGTATACTAATAAACGAGGAAAAAATATATAGTTTTTTGTATTAGTTCGAAAATTATATTCAAAACCTATCGTGGAATAACCATGTGTCCGAAATATGCCGAAAATCCATTTCCATACTCAAACAGCTCTATAGATTCCGTGATTCCTTACCTTTAAAAACCCGTCAGCTACTTGTTTCCTCTATTATCTTCCCAAACTTTGACTACGGTTGCCTTCGTACAGGGGACTAACTGATGAACTAGAAATAAAATTAAAACGACTTATGAATGACCGTGGGTCCGTGTGTCTGTGTGTGGTAACTCTAGCGCAAAATGAAAAGTCGTACAGTACTGAAACTTCATATTTAAGACTATTATACGCCCGAGATGTTACAGCAACTTTTTCTCTAAAATCAGCTGACCGGAAGTCCTACTTTACCCTATGCATTCAGCATCTTTTTAGGATTTTCTCAAATACGGTTCTAATGATTTTGATTAAATTCGCTATATTGATGTCAAATTTGATGAGCTTTTACATCATGTAGGTTTCATTCTGATTGAAACAGTCTGATGGGGCTTAAATGCAGATATGTACCTTTAATTTTGTAGATTCTATAAAAATAATTATATTATCTTGTTACCATTGATAATTAACAGCTAAATATGCACGTTGAGCGAATTTGATAAACAACTAAAGGAGAAAACTAAACAAATTTTTTTTTGTATTTATGAATTATTTTACTAGATTTATTTTCGGAGCCTGTTGACGTGACCATATTCCTTGTTATTATATTGTACCATCTTAAAATGGCTCTATCCTTCTGTTCGACGACAATATTTCCTTGGTTCCTACTTATTTCAAACTTTAAGAAATAGAAAACCTTCCTACATAATCGAGCACCTCACCCTTCGATCTGATATTCATTCGTTAAACACTAGAACCCAATCAACCATTTTTTATACCCTATTACATAAAACTGCATCCTTTCACAAATCGTTTCACGTTCGTTCCTCATCCTTCAGGAATTCGCTTTCCATCTCTATTCGTAAAGCCACCTCTCTCTCTTCCTTCAAACATCAACTCCTCCACTACCTACTCGCATCTCAATCTTCCGTTCCAATGTAAAACATAGGTATATATAATATAAATTTGCAAAGATTTACAGATATAATGAATATTTGATCCTTTATATGTATATATATTTTTTTCTTTTATATATGTATTTTTTATATATATTTTCTTTAAGTTACCAGACCATAAGGATTTATTTTTGTTCATTGTGGACTTGATCCTAGAATATATATATATATTTTTTTAAATTTCATTTCATAATATATACAAAATAATAATACTATAAAATGTACAAATATTGTTATGGATCTTAATTGAATTGGTGCAAGTCATTACATTTATATATACATTCATACCAGGTGTCTTGTAATTGAGGGAAAAAAAACATATAATTTTATTACCAATATTTTCTATTCCTATAAAGAGTGGACAAAGGAAGTAGCTGTAAACGAGCCAAATGATCCAAAACAGATAATACTCAACCGGAAAGTTTTAAATTGAGTCTTTGCACGTTGAACTCCATTATTTATATTTACGATCTTAGTAGAAATTATTTGGATAATTTTTGTTCTTTTTAGGAATGAGATATTTTACGTATTGGGTAAAAAAATTGAACTGATAAAATGACAAGCTATGTTCACGATGCTACTGCTACTTCTACTTGAAGGTTAAACGTTTAATTTTTTTGTATTTAATTAGGATTTATAAGTTTCTAATTCTTTTTCAAGACAAAACTAAACAAACAAATTGTGTTGAGGGTGTATAGTCGACTGTAGAAACTATTATAGGTGGAATAGTCAGGAATCAGTCATTTTTGAAAAGTTTTTAATTTTGCCAACGTTTCGGCTCAAGCTTGTGAGCCATCATCAGGGCATTACTGAGCCATGTCCAAGCATAAACTCAGAGTTTATGCTTGGACATGGCTCAGTAATGCCCTGATGATGGCTCACAAGCTTGAGCCGAAACGTTGGCAAAATTAAAAACTTTTCAAAAATGACTGATTCCTGACTATTCCACCTATAATAAAACAAATTGTGAACAAACCAGCGCAGTGTGATGTATTATCGACTTCATGAATTTTATGTTCAACATAATAACAAGCAGTATTTTTACACAAAAGCTATTTGTACGAATACTTTTTCATTGTTTTTGTCTAGTATACATACACATAATTTAGCATTAATAATCTAAATCTAATCCAGGATTTATTTTTGAACAGTTGGGTAAGTATTGAGATATGGATTTTATTATTTTTTCATTTCACATTTTCATTCAAGTTGTAAACCTGGGATGGTCAAAAAGCATAAAGTCAAGGGAAAAATGTGATATGCAGGTAAATTTTATTTTCAAGCATATCCTCGCATTTTCTCACAAGATGGAAGCGCTGTTTTGAATTGCAAAGGCTAAGTGTCACGATAACAGACTTTATTCAAATAGCTGTCAGACATAAAATCTTCATAGGAAACATTTCTTCCTACTTTTTCAGAAATATTCTCTAGAAAAATTTTTCAAGGGGAAATATATAAAAACATCCGATTATAACATCTATGACACAAAATGAATGGAATGTTTAGATATTTGATATCAAGCACTGTCTTTAACGAGCTAATATTTTTAAAAATAATTGATCGTCTATTTATTTTTATAATAGTTATTGATTTTTATTTTTTAGAAGGGAGAGGAGGTTATTAGGATTAACTAATGTTATTTCGGGTATTATAATTACGTTTTTCGAGCTGTATTTTTTATCGCACGCGTGCATGTTAATTCGCATTTACTTTTAATGTTTTTTATTGATATAGGGGTTGATAATTGCGTTTTCGGGTCTTATATTTACGTTTTATTTTTTATTCCTCTCGCACATTTTAATTCGAATCTACTTTTAACATTTTTATTTTCATAGGGGTTGATAATTGTCTTTCCAGGTCTTCTGATTAAGTTTTTCAACTGTATTTTTTATCGCTCACGCTTATTTTAACTAAAATTTACTTTTTATGTTTTGTACTGATATAGGGGTTGATAGTTGCGTTTTTGGATTCTATAATTATGTTTTTTAGTTTTATTTTTTATCGCTCCCTTGCATTTAAACTCGAATTTACATTTAATGATTTTTATTAATACATGGATTAATTAATGTGCTTTCGGGGGGTTTTGATGTATCTTTTATAGCTCATAAGTATTTCAATTCGCATTTACTTTTTTAATTTTTATTTTTTTAGAGGTTGATAATTGTATTCTCGGATCTTCTGATTACGTTTTTTTAGCTGTGTTTATTATCGCTCGCTCTCATTTTAACTTAAATTTATTATTTATGTTTTTTATTGATATAGGGGTTGATAATTGTGTTTTCGGGTTCTATAATTACGTTTTTCGAATTGTATTATTTATTGCTCTCGCTTATTTTAGCTAACATTTACTTTTTATGTTTTTTATTGTTATAGGGATCTATAATTGTTTTTTCGGGTATTATGATTACGTTTTTTGAGCTGTATCTTTTATCGCTCATGAGTATTTCAATTCGCATCCACATTTAATATTTTTTATTGTTTTAGATGTTGAAAATTGTATTTTCGGGTCTAGCGATTACGTTTTCATAGATGTATTATTATCGCTCGCTCGCATTTCTACTTGCATTTACTTTTAATCTTTTTATTGTTAAATGGATCTATAATTTTTTTTTTTATCACTCTTGTGGATTTCAACTCGCCTTTTTTATTTTTAATGGTTTTTACTGATGTAGGGATTGATTATTTTATTTTTGGTTCTTATTAATACGTTGCTGGATTTTTCATCGTTTAACTGTATTGTAATTTATTTTATTTTTAATTTTTTATTTATTTATTTTTTTAAATAAGGACTTGTAATCGTTCGTTTTCTAGCCTTCTGAGTACGTTTTTACAACTTTATCTTTTATAAAGGATGCACTTTTAAACTTGGTCTTACAGTTATTTGATAATTTAATTAAGGAATCGTTAATTCTATTTTCGGGTGTTCTGAGTACAATCTTTGAACCTTATTTTATCGCCTTTACGTAGTTTAAGTTACTGTTACTGTTTTATAAAAATTCGATAGAGGGATCGTTTATAGTGTTTTCGGGAACTCCAATAGCGTTTATGACATTTTATTATAGCTAGTGTTCACTTTAACATAAATAAAAATAGATCTCGAAGAATGCGCAATCTCGATGTAACGTCCTTTTCAAAAACGAATTCAAAAACCCTCAAAATAAATAAAGGACTTTTACATCAAGTTATAAAATAATATCTACTGTAATTGGAAATTCCCACTAGAAAAAGACCACTCTATAAAATAATATAATAATATTAACACGAAAGCGCTATGAAATAATCAGTCAAAAAAAAAATAGTTTTCATAACACCCCCAAACACAAGTATAGATCCCTATAGCAATAAAAAGATTAAAAAGTAAAAACAAGTTGAAATGCGAGTGAGCGATGAAAAAATACATCTAAAGTACGTAATTACAATACCCGAAAATACAACTATCAACCTCTATATCAATAAAAAATATTAAAAATAATATTGGGTTGATGCGAAATTAATGCAGGTTTCCTCTATTGCAATATCTTAATTCCAATTGTGTAAACAAAGCTAATCCTTACATTGATCATTAATATACCAAAACAAACCTTATCTAATACCCTCTCTTTCACCATGAATTTGTTTAGTAAAATCGTTTTGTTCAGTGTGTTCAAAGGTCTTGAATCGAAAATGTCAAAGTGCGATTTTCGTCAAATTTATTTTTACGAATTTAAATTAGGGCGCAGCGCTGCGCAAACGGCTCGTAATATTAATGAAGTGTGGGGTCCGGGGGCTATTAATGAGTGCACGGTGCAGCGTTGGTTCCAGAAGTTTCGCAGAGGAGATTTTGACCTCGAAGACAAGGAAGGTCGGGGCCGTCATCTTGCTCTGGACAACGACCAGCTGAGGTCAAAAGTGGAAGAAGACCCAACCAAAACCACACGAAAAATGGCGGCGGAACTCGGAACTCAAAAATTGCAACGTCTTTGCCCAGCATTGATGAATCGGAAGGGGCCGATCCTGCTCCACGATAACGCCAGACCACACGTTGCACAACCAACGCTTCGACGACTGCACGAGTTGGGCTACGAAGTTCTCCAACATCCGCCTTATTCACCTGACCTCTCTCCTACAGACTTCCACTTTTTCAGGCATCTGGACAACTTTTTGAGGGAGAAAAATTTTCAAAACCAGGACGACATTGAAAATTCTTTTCGTGATTTCATTGAGTCCAGGGATTCGGATTTTTTTTCTGGTGGAATAAGAAAGCTTGTTGAACGTTGGCAAAAGTGCATTGATTCAGATGGAAATTATTTTGATTAAATATATATGGTTAAAGTAAAGATATGGCGTATTTACAATACCTACTAAAAACCTGCATTAATTTTGCATCAACAGAATACAAATTGAAATATGTATGAGCATTAAAAATACATCTTAAAAAACGTAATCATAACAACCTGAAAACACATTAATTAATCCATATATCAAAAAAAAGTATTATAAGTAAATGCGAGTTGAAATGTGAGCGAGCGATAATAAATACAGCTCAAAAAACGTAATTACAAGACCCGAAAGTACAATTATCAACTTCTATATCAATAAAAAATAATAAAAGTAAATACGAGTTGAAATACGTATGAGCAATAAAAGATACAGCTCAAAAAAACGTAATTATAACCACCCGAAAGCACATTAATTAATTCCTTGATCAATAAAAAAAATTAAAAGTAATTCGAGATAAATGCTCGTGAGCAATAAAAAATGAAACTCAAAAAGCGTATTTATACGACCCGAAAACATAATTGAGACGTTGATTTCCAAAAGGTACTGAAGGACATTTTTTACGAAATTGATTTTTTTACATATTTGTATTCTCATCATTTAGTTCTATCTAAATATTCTATTTGATGTTATGTAATGAATTCTCAAGTCCTTAAAAAACACGATTTAGAAATGCGATCATTTTCTAAAAGTACTAATTACGCATTTATTTTCGTTCCAAATCATTCTAAAAAAATTCATTTCATAACTTTAATATGATGTTATTATTATAGTAGAAAAATAATTCTAAATTTTAAGGCAAAAAGACCCAAATTAGCTGATTTAATAATATAGGATTGAGAGATTTTGGCGCTTCCTGTAAAATTTCCTAGAATGGATATAGTACCTTTTGGAAATCAACGTCTCAATTATCAACCTCTATATCAATACATTTTTTTTTATTGAGATATATTACAATTTGTTTCTATATGAACATTAGTAATAATGATATAAGATCCCATTCACACAATATATACAGTATACAAAGATAAAGTCAAATAAATAAAATATAATAAATGTACAAAATAAGAAAACAAACAACAATCTATAATTGAGATAAATACAAATAAATGATATATATATACATATATATATATATATATATATATATATATATATATATATATATATATATATATATAGAATTAAATAATAATAAATATAGAAACAAAGCAAATCAAAACATTAACCTATAACTGAGATATATACAAATAAATGATATATATAGAATTAAATAATAATAAATATAAAAACAAAACATTAACCTATAATTGAGATAAATAAAAGTTTGCAAATAAACAAACATAACTATATATAAAATATACAAGTGCTATAGGGACCCCAGACTGGGCTTTTCCCTCTACTTGTGGAGGTAAAAGCGGAATCCAAGAGATCCTAGACCCTCGCTCTCAACCGCGTCACTGGTGTGACTCAGTGGAGGCCGAACTAGGGCGCAACAGCCACTAACATACATTACATGAGTGGAGGATCTGACCAGTGTCAGAACTCCAATTTAAACGTTTACAATACGTCTCGAGGCCACTGCCGTTTTAATCTTCGAGGAGGATTGTACGGATGGGTGGTACTGGATAGGGATTGTGCTCGAGGGTTAGGATGATGAGTAAGGTTCTGATGAAATTTGGAAAATTTGGATGGTACCAGGTCTAAAATAAACGGAATTTTATGGTCGTGGTGTAGGGTAGAGTTGGTAATATAATAAGGAGCATTAACTATTGTTCGGAGGACTTTGGATTGGAAGGATTGGATGCGTTTGATGTTAGAATGTTTAGCTGTCCTCCACAGTTCAAGTCCGTAGGTCCATATTGGTTTCAGTACTGTCTTGTATATTAGTAATTTGTTGTCAACTGTAAGATGAGATTTTCTGTTTAGTAGTCTGTATAATTGGCCGAATCTGCGGTTAAGTTCTTTTCTTTTAAGTCTTGTGTGTGGGTTCCACGTCAGTCTTTTGTCTAGTAAAAAGCCAAGATACCGGACTGTGTCAGAGGAAGGAAGCGGTAGGGAATTGAAATAAACGGTTGGACAGGATTTGCGTCGAAGAGTGAATGTGACGTGTGAGCACTTGTTTTCGTTCACCTTAATACGCCAAGCGTTACACCAGTCTTAGACAAGGGAAAGGTGCTTTTGTAAATTAAGCGATGCTGCTTCAGAATCGGAATTGGATGACAAAATGGCGGTATCATCAGCAAATGTTGCCAGAAAGGTATCGGGATCGGTAGGGATATCGGCGGTGTAGAGGATGTAGAGGACGGGTCCCAAGACGCTGCCTTGAGGAACACCAGCCTCAACAATATGTTTGGGAAATTCTGAGCCACAGCGAACTCGGAAGGAGTGGTTTTATAGATAGGATCGGAGGACTGGGTATAAGGATTATATCAATAAAAAACATAAAAAGTAAATTTTAGTTAAAATAAGCGTGAGCGATAAAAAACACAGTTAAAAAGGTTATCATAAGACCCGAGCTAAGAAAACGTAATGATAACCACCCGAAAGTACGTTAATTAATCCCTCGATCAATAAAAACATTAAAAGTAAATTCGAGATATATGCTCGTAAGCGATAAAAAAAATGAAACTCAAAAAACGTATTTATAAGACCCAAAAACACAATTATCAACCGCTATATCAATAAAAAACATAAAAAGTAAATGTTAGCTAAAATAAGCGAGAGCAATAAATAATATAATTCGAAAAAACGTAATCATAACCCCCCGAAACCACATTAATTGATCCACATATCAATAAAAAAAACATTAAAAGTAAATTCGAGTTAAAATGTAAGGGATCCGAATAAGGTATTAAGAACGCTATACAAAATTATTATTAATTCCAAAATAAGATCCAAATTCATACAGGCCTTTTAGTATCTTACCAGTGTTGAGTAAAGTGTTAGAAAAATATTGTCAAAGATGGATTGATTGACTTTTTATCAACAAATAACTTCTTACATACAAAAAATAAAATAAAAAAAGTAAAAAAACGGAAGCATTATTTTTGTGTGAATAATTTAACCGTAGAATTTTTTTTGTAAACAGTCATTTAACTTTATTCTGTTTTCGCTATTCTCAATACCTTTGAAAAGTAAGGTATTTAAAATCTTAAGCTTCCCGACGGTATATGTATATTACAACCCTTATTTATGGTTAAAAAATGTCTAGCTCACCAAAATGACAAATCGAATCTTCTTCCATTTTCTCAAAAACGACTCCAAATATTAGGATTAAACTTGCTTTAATGATGTGAAATAAAATGACATAATATTCTGTTGTTAGAAACGGAGTTTTTCTTATCATCTAATCGTATGTTTCCTTACCTGTTAACCGGGCCGTTACGGGACGTTATGTCAAACGTTAACAAAATCAAGTATATGTACATCCACACATAAATAAATGAAAAAATATATAATTCATTGCATAAAGCATATGATTAAATAAATAATAATATGAAATTACCTCCGTGAAATTATCTAATATAAAATTACGTGATTAAGAATTTCATTATGTTAAATGGCGCGTAGTTAAAAAGGGTTTTCCCTGGTTAACAGCTGAAAAGGTGCTAAAAAATATGAACTACGCTTGAACTTATCAAAATTAATTATGTGTTTTTGTTATGATTTTTTTTTTAATATACTTCGACATATTTGAAGATTACGTTGCATCAATTAATTATTTACTGAAACGCATCATTTAATCAGATCTCTGAATTTACTTTTATTTCTTCATTTACCAATTCTCGTTAAAGAGATATTCAATTAAGGTAATTAACTTGATGTTTAGGGGGCCTTCTGCAGTTTTTAATAGCGGGAGTGCGGGGCAGGGAGAGATATGAAAGGCATTCCATCCGGGCCAGAATGTCGCCTGTTGCTCCAGAGGAGGATTCATTCAGAGAGAATTTAGTAACAGCCGGCTGGGGTAGAATAAAAGGCATCCCCTTAGGGCCAGGAGTGCCAGCTACTTAAAGGGCAAGTCTAGCAGCCCTTGTCACCTTTTAAACAACATTAGGAAAAGATTTACAGCGAGAAATCGGGAGGAAAAAATCTAAAAGAAGCATAACGTGAAAACGCGCATATTGGACCTCCATTAATAGAATCGAGTGATAAATAAATGTCTATTAAAATAATATTTAATACATTTTTGTTTGTGGTATGCTTAAATTCATCATATAAATCTGATTAGGGTGATCAAAAGAAGGAGAAGCAAATTTTGATCCCCAGACTATTCTGAACAAAAAAAGTTTTTTTTATTCTTAAGTCTATTATTGAAATTTAAAATTGTTCATAATACAATAAGTAAATGAGCTATTCAGAGAAAATTGGCTTGAAAAAGTCTTTAGAAGAATTTACCCAGCTGTAGTAATTGAATTTTATTTTATCAGGCGCCGAGGATGATTATTAGGAATAGATGTAGATGAGAGGTTACGTACAAGCTGATTTTTGTGGGCTGATAGTTTGGAATGTAAGGAGGAGCATCTTTTTTGGGCTATTGGCTAGTGGGATATTCAGGTCTCTATGGATGAGTTTCGGTCTATCTCCATATGTCTATCGTCTATCGAAATAAAGCCCATCAACATTATATCGATTTTAAAAATGCTTGTGATTCCATAGACCGTCAGAAACTGTATAACATAATGATTGAACAGGGAAAACCTTGAAAGTTAGTTAACCTGGTAGAGATGTGTTTGTCAGAAACATTCCAAAAAGTTAGAATCGGTCATAATTACTCCGAGAAATTTGAGGTGCGATCGGGTTTGAAAACTTTAGAAGCTTTAGAATATGACATAGAAAAGGTGAAGTGTACTGAGAAAGGTTTAAATGTGGGTGATAAGATTCCGGTTCTGGGGTATGATGATGATTTGCTACTGCTAGGTGAAGGCACGGAGACCATACAACTAAATACAAGTGTGTTAATAAAACCGGTAAAGAAATAGGACTCGAATTAAATACCGATAAGACAAAATATACGATTAGTAGCAGAAACGGCGGCGTTCTTGATGATATTGATATATCAGGGCATACTTTTGAACACGTAGAGAAATTCAATTATTTAGGTTCAGTGATAACAAGAAAAAATGAAATCCAGGAAGAAATAAAGTCCCGGTTAAAGGGGGGAAATACGTGTTATTATTAGTTGCTAAATTACACAAGATATTGGGTAAAATATTTGGCCCGAAGAGAGATGAGGCCACTGGGGAGTTTAAAAGGTTGCACAAAGCGGAATTGCGGAGCTTGTACCCTGTGAATATAATTGAGTTGATAGCATCGCGGAGGTTCGAATGGGCGAGTAAAGTTGTTAGGCTCGGTGAGGAACGGATTCCGAGAAAGTTGGTATTCGCTGATCCGACTTGTAGGCATCCGAAAGGTAGGCCGAAGCGTCGATGGGAGGATTGCGTTAAGGCTGATCTCGGTGGCTTGGGCTTCAACGGTAAACATTGGACGAGTCTGTGCAGGCGGTGTTTGGTGGTATCGGCATCGAAACTTCGGGTTCGGTAAGCCTATTATTATTATTATATTATTATTAGTATCATAATAGTGTAGTACCAGCTTTATTTAACACGTTCACGCCAGGGCGAATATCTACGTTTTTTGCCGTGAGGCGGGACTGTCTTAGCTGCTTACCTGTTGTACTTGTTTTGATAACAGTTTTGACATACACATATGACTTGAAAGAGAAATTATGGAAATACTTTAAAAAATTTATTTTCTAAAAACAAGTGAATCACCTGTGATGCACGTCGCCCCACGGGATATTTAATCATGACCCACCGGTGGGTCACCCCGTCCCACGGCACAGACAAGTATGACCCACCGGTGGGTCACTCCGGCGTGAACGTGTTAAGTTTACTTCAAACCGCAAAACATCGATTTACTAAAATTCAAAATTAATACAAGATAGATATTTATTCAAATACCATAAAGTAATCTAATATTGTCTATTATCTCATGTCAAGTTACATCTGTCTTTTAAACTCGTTGTTTTCAAAGTGCTAAAAAATGACAAACTAATACATTGTGTAGTAATAGTCACTTCTCAGTGTTTATAAGCAATTATATCACTCAGAATGTTTTTTCTTATGCTTTTGTTATTATCATCACAAGTCAAGGCTTTACAAATATTTTACGCCAAGGTAATTTGAAGTAAATTGCCGAAGACGTCTGGCGGACCCTCAGGGTTGTGCAGCCCATGTGCTAGGCTCATTACTCCCCTTTGCCAATTCAAGTATACCCATGGCAACAATTTTTTTAAAATATTATATCAAGCACTCCTGGGGAACGTACATTATAAAATGTGTATACTTATAATAGATTGGATAAAATGTGATATTGATTTTTTTTTTTTTAATCTGTTCACTGTATTTTGTTTAACAACGTATAAACATATTTTCCTTGGTATTTATATATTTTGAAAACGGTTCATTCGATTCGGACCAAATAGTGGTAATAAAGTCAAAAAAGTGTAAAATTCGATCACTAGTGATTTCCTCAGATCACATCTTATACATGAACTATCGCAAAGGTATTGTCCTCGATAGTCCCGCATATTTCATTGATCCAGGTATCTACTACCCGGGTCAAAATATTGTTTGAAAATAGGGCAATGTGTCTGGAACTAAATTGTTCGTGCATTTCAAACACAAAGTTCAAGAGGTCAGTGAGATAGGTCACTGCAGACCCAGGAACCTATTACGTTAACTAGCGGCAAATATGTTATGGATCCATTAAAAGACACTCAATGATGACCTGATCTAGCCGCTCGCACGGGGAGGTTTTAACGTAACATTTCCATTCAAACATTTTAGGGAACATGCGGGGAGCGGGGAACACCTCATACAACGTTTGGCTCAAAAACTATCCTATTCAGTCGAGAATAAATTTGAATTGGCAATACAAATTGCTTAAATATATATTTATTTAGAAATATTATATTCTATCTAATAAGTAGCAGTAGTAATTCTATTGAGTAACAACATTCCACAAAACGCATACGCAAAAAAAAAAATTATAATAATAAACAAAAGAAATGCTATATCCGAATCGAAAAATCAACTATGTCTACAATAACTATGTTTACTTTTATAGGTGGAATAGTCAGGAATCAGTCATTTTTGAAAAGTTTTTAATTTTGCCAACGTTTCGGCTCAAGCTTGTGAGCCATCATCAGGGCATTACTGAGCCATGTCCAAGCATAAACTCAAGTTGTTTATGCTGTACATGGTTTATGCTTGGACATGGCTCAGTAATGCCCTGATGATGGCTCACAAGCTTGAGCCGAAACGTTGGCAAAATTAAAAACTTTTCAAAAATGACTGATTCCTGACTATTCCACCTATAATAGTTTCTACAGTCGACTATACACCTCAATATGTTTACTTTTATTACATTGTGTCTATATATTTTTACTTTTACTTAATCATCTATGAAATATATAGTAATTTAAATGAATTCAAAAGCATAAAAATCTCTTAAAAATGTCCGATTTAACCAAAATGGAAATGTCGAATTACTGTCCGAATTATATAGATATGTTTAATGGAACCCAAATAACTCAAGTGTACCTCACAACCAACTTGCCCTTTACGCATAATAAAACTTATGGCTCAAATCCGGACAGCTAACAATAAATTTCAGCAAATCACAATGAAAAACATAACGCATAGATTCAATCCAATAGAAAACTGTACCATCTGCAATAAGAAAGAAGCTGACAATATTCACCATTTCTTCACATCATGCCCAGCCTACTCCTCCTACCGCTCAACCATCATAACAGCCATAGCCCAGTTAACACCTTCAAACTTCAGACTATATCTCAAAAATATAACCTCCGAAAATACTAAAAAACTGTACTTTTACACCAGAGCAAGCCTAAATTTAAGAGGTTTTGTGATAGATCACTAACTCAAAAAATGTATCTTAATTTATTTATTATGATTTTGTTTTGTTTTTGAAGTCATAAGAAATGGATATATATTTTTTTGGTAATTATTATTGTCTATTTTATTTTATTTGTATTTTTTATTTTTTTTTATTTTTTTTTTTATTGTACTCATATATGACTATGTAGATATATTTATTATTATTATTATTATATATATATGTTTTCTTTAGTTTGTTACACCAAAAAGTTGAAAACAGTATATAACAAATATGATTTATGTACACACTCCTATTGTATGGGAAAATCCCCGATTGCAATAAAAGTATATTCTATATTCTATATATAGTAATTTAAAGTGTTGAAATTTTCGAATTAGGTTTTTTACCGGAAATTTCAGGGTCCCCTGTGTCCAAATGACCAATTCCCGCAAAGTCGAACTAATTTGATAAAGCGACTCTAAATGGAGAACAGAGCAAAAATATTTTTAGGTAAATTTATTGTTTTACGTTCATAATAATAAAAGTAATGAGGAAGTAATGATCTATTATAAACTGTTTGGGAGATAAATATTTCAGAATTGCATCTAATTTACAAATTTGTATATGTTGATAGAGAGTGAGGAGCGGATGTTGTGAATTACAATTTCCATTGTTAGATTATTTAATATAAAATAAAATAAAAGAGAGCTGCGAGAAAAGGAATGACGTGGACCGAAGTTAGAAGGAAGGAGCAATTGGAGAGAATTGTTGAGTGATGAATTATTAATGAATCACTCACATGTTTAAGTTACATTTGTTGAAAAGGAACATATTGTTAATGTTACAATAAAAGTTAATTGCTTAAAAAAAGCAGCATTTCACAAAGTTAATATAATAAATAACATTGAACTAAAAGTTTCATTTGGTTATGGGCCCAGCCCAGATATAAGAATTGTTGTGAAGAAGATTCTAACAAAATGGAAACAAAAGTTGTTCAAATTGGATGCCTTGAAGGAAAGTCAAATTGGCTAACATGGAGGTACAAGATTTTAATTTGCTTAAGGTCAATCCCAGGAGGTTTGGATGTAATAGAAGGGAAACTGGTGAAACCTGAGCTAGTTTCTTCATCAGAATCAGCTGAAAAGTTGAAACAGTTCAAATATGAATTAGCTGAGTTCAATAAAGCAGACAGTTCTGCGCTTTTAGTTCTCACTAATAATATGTCTGAAGATACTCTAATGAAAGTAATTAGGTTGACGACAGCAAGAGAAGTTTGGCTGGAACTCCATAGGATATTTGACTGCTCAACCGAAGACAAGGCATACAACCTTTGCATGGAATTTTTCGAATATAAGAAATTACAAAATGATGATATGGCTACCCATATTTGCAAACTTAAAAATTTATGGAAGGAACTAAATCAAGAAATTAAAGATAGGGATCATCCTGATCTAGAACTTCCTGGAATATTTTTAATTTGCAAAATATTAGGAACTTTACCAGGTTCTTTTCTTTCATTTCGCTCAAGCTGGATGCTAATGAGCAAAAGTGAGAGGTCAATTGATAACCTGACTACACAAATCTGTGCCTATGAAAGATCATTGCTTGGTTCTCAGAAAACAGAGGATAAAGAAGAAGCATTGGTAACTAAGACTTACAATAATAGAAGAATGTCAAACAATGTAAAAAGTGATATAGAATGTTTCTATTGTCATGAAAAGGGGCATATTGCAAAAAATTGCAAGAAGAGACAAGATAGCAGAGTTAAATTTATATCAAAAAATAGATTCGAGAGAGATAAGTCTCCTGAAGCCAACAATACTCAGAATGTTCTTCAGGTTGACAGAAAGGCTGAATGGGATGAAGAAGGTTGGTATGTGGACAATGGAGCTACAAGTCACATTTCCAACAGAAGGGACATATTTTCTTCATTTCAGAATTTTGATAACCCTTGCAAGGTAGTAACTGCTGATGGGAGCTTAGTTGAGGCTCGAGGAATGGGTAGTATTAACTTTCGTAGCAGAGTATTTGGGAAGGAATTGGAGCTGACCCTGTCAAATGTTAAATATGTCCCTGATATTCATAAAAATCTCTTCTCGGTGTTAGCAGCACATGATAATAACCCTTCAAATAGTTTCTTTACTTCAAATAATAGAACCTGTACATTTAAGCTAAATGGAAAACCACTCTTGAGAGGGAAACGTGAGAGAAGAGGAGGATTGTACAAGCTTGATATCTACCCAATTCTTCCAGATGCTGAGATAAATGCAATTGATTCCTTACAGTTATATCACGAACGTTTAGCTCATCAAAACAAGAAACATGTACAGAAAATAATCTCAAAGGAATTAGGTATTAATTTGAAATTAGATCAAGAGATCTGTAAAGGGTGTGCTGCTGGGAAAACTCATAGGCTAAAATTTGGTACACGACCAAGAGCAAGTAAACCCGGAGAACTAATGCACAGTGATGTTTGTGGACCATTTCCACCTTCTTTTTCTGGTTATCGTTATTTTCTTTTAATAAAAGATGACTTTTCACGTTACAGATTTGTATATTTCTTAAAGAAAAAGAGTGAAGTAGCTAATAAATTGAAATGCATGGTGGCTGAAGCAGAAGCAATAGGATATAGAATCCAGGCAATCTTGAGTGACAATTCAATAACAATGAGATAAGAGACTTCTGTAGTTCTAAGGGGATCCAGCAGAAGTTCACTATGCCCTACACGCCCGAACAAAATGGCTCAAGTGAAAGAGAAAACAGAACATTGGTTGAGGCGGTGAGGTCTATGATGTATAGTTGTGATAATTTGCCTCAACAGCTTTGGGCTGAATTGACTAACACAGCAGCTTATGTACTCAATAGGTCTGGTCCAACTAACATCAAAGATGTTTCTCCATTCGAGCTATGGTTCAAAAGAAAACCGAGTATTAAGTATTTTAAAGTAATTGGAAGTAAATGTTATTTCCACATACCGAAACAAAACCGGCATAAACTGGATCAGAAGGCACAAGAAGGTGTTTTAATTGGTTATGAGGGTGACTTCTATGGCTATAGAATATTTTCCAAAGGCAAAGTTGTGCGTTCCAGGGATGTAATTTTTGATGAGAAAATTATCAAAGAAAATAATACAGGGAAAGAAGTATTAAAACCACAGAAAGGTGTAAACAAATCCTCCTGTATTTTAATACCAATGGCCATTAGAGATGGTAAAAATGAACAATTTGAAAAAAGCGTTTGTAACCCGGCTGAAGAATGCCTGGATATTCCTCTTCTTACCAGTGATAAAGATTGTGGAGAAATTGGTTCTGAAAATGAAGAGGGTGGGGAACCTGAATTCTTTAGAGAATTGGCTAATATAGAAGCCATAAATATAAACCAAGAAAATGTTTATCAAAAAGAAAAAAGAGAAAAATGTAGTGGTATTCAAGAAGAAAGAAAAGTGGAAGGTGATGACATTCAGGAAGAGGAGGTGGTGGAAGGAGAAGCAGAGGAAATATCTGAAACCGAAGAAGGGAAGATGGAACTTCGACCAAGGTCTGCACTTCGACCTCCTGCTCGACTAGCTGATTACATCTGTGCTGCTGAAACATTGAGGTATAATGATGTCATACCTCAAACATTCCAAGAAGCGATCACAAGTGCCAATGGTGACAAGTGGCGAGAAGCTATAGACTGTGAAATTGCTTCCCTGAGGGAGAACGGCACTTGGGTACTAGAAGATTTACCTAAAGGCAGGAAGGCCCTTCCTTCGCGGTGGGTTTTTAGAGTGAAAACATTTCCAGATGGATCGGTTGATAAATACAAAGCTAGACTGGTAGTTAAGGGATACTCCCAGAAGAAAGGCGTAGATTACGACCAGACCTTTAGTCCAGTTGTTACTTTGGGTACCATAAGGACGGTATTGAGTGTCGCTGCGAGTGAAAATCTCATCCTTAGGCAATTCGATGTAACCACAGCATTTTTATATGGAGATCTGAAAGAGGATATTTTCATGAAACAGCCTGAAGGACATAATGATGGCAGTGGCCGAGTTTGTAGGTTAATAAAGAGTCTGTATGGCCTAAAGCAGGCTCCAAGGTGTTGGAATGAGAAATTTAAGGATTTCCTCACATCTAAAGGCTTCAGTGAAAGTGCAGCAGACCCCTGTCTGTTCATCCGTAAGAATGGTAGTTCTAAGCTTATAATTGCTCTGTATGTAGACGATGGCCTAATAGCAGCCAATAGTTTGGCTGATATTGATGTTTTTGAGCAAGAACTGAGAGAACGATTTAAGTTTAACATCAGTGAAGTATCCTATATGCTAGGTCTTCAAATCGAGCGAAGTAAATTAGGAATCCAACTCAGTCAGAAGGCTTATACAAAAAGAATCTTAGAAAGATTTAATATGAGTGACTGCCGACCTGTGAGATCTCCTATTTTACCTGCATGCACAAGGGAAGTGCCAAATAATAATAACAAACCTACTAATTCCCAGGAAATAGTAGATCTGAACAATTGGAGAGTGAAGGTTCCGTACAGGGAAGCTGTAGGTGCGCTTATGTACTTGATGTGTGGAACAAGACCAGACATAGCGTTTGCTGTGAGCTATGTATCACGGTTTCTGGACAACTTCACACCAACTGAATGGACTGCAGTGAAAAGTATATTTAGATACTTAAAAGGCACCATGGACTACAGCTTAAACTATGCTTATGGGTCTAAATGTCATAAGCTTCTAGGGTACAGTGACTCAGACCATGGAGGAGATAGATTATCAGGGAAGTCCACTACAGGTGTTGTCTGTCTCTTTGGAGGAGCTGCAGTCACCTGGTACAGTCAGAAACAAGCAACTGTGGCTATTTCTACCACCGAGGCTGAAGTGGTTGCTGCAAGTGAAGCGGCAAGAGAAATGGTCTGGCTGCAAATGCTGTTGAAGGATTTGGTAGGAGAAATACATACTCCAGAACTTTTTGTGGACAACGAAGCAGCAGTGAGGCTGGCTGAAAATCCAGAACTTCATCGTCGGACAAAACACATTGCAGTGAAACATTTCTTTGTCAGAGAGAAGGTGAATGGAGGGTATATAAAGATTTGTTCCATTCCAACAGAGCTCCAGCTTGCAGACATCCTCACCAAGCCATTATATGGACCACGCATGGTGAAGCTTAGCAAAGGCCTTGGGCTCAAGAGTGATTCATAAATAAAGAAAGGGGAGTGTTGAGTGATGAATTATTAATGAATCACTCACATGTTTAAGTTACATTTGTTGAAAAGGAACATATTGTTAATGTTACAATAAAAGTTAATTGCTTAAAAAAAGCAGCATTTCACAAAGTTAATATAATAAATAACATTGAACTAAAAGTTTCATTTAGAATAAGGAAAATATGGGTGGAAAGAAAGGAGGGACGGGGTGTGAGAAGAAGGAAGTAAAGCTAGATATTCGCCTCGTCTCTGTTCGGTGAAAGAAAAAAATAAACAAATAAATGGTTACATCAAAACTCCATGTAATTCTTTAAATGATTTTTTACACTAATTTCATTTATAAATTTTTAAACATTGTATTTTTATTTTATTCGTATGTATTACAGTTTGTCACAATGGACAATAATAATATTGCTAAAGGAACCCATTCATACAATAGACAGACATTAACAACGGAGGCACGTGAAAGTGGTGTCTTACCCCCAACAAATGTTTTTAGATTTTACGCCCAAAACATTTTCGTAAACCTCGTAAACCAACGTAATAATGTATTAAATTTTTAATATCTTAGCCCCGTGCAATTCCTATTATTACTATAAATACGTTCAAAATAGCTGTTTCAGCTTAGTGGTTTTCCAGACTCAGGAGTCCTTGCAATATTTGAATGCCGATATAGTCCAATGGAATGAAGCGTTGATAGAATCGTGACTGCTTCGATAAGAACTTCATTTTGGATGAAAGAGCCCTCATATATACACAAAGACAACTACTATAAAGACTGATTGGCTCAGAAAAACCACAAGGTTCCTCCCCGAAACCAGCAATCTTACTTTCACAATGCGTTCCAATTAGGGATTGCAATCCGGAAAACCGGATTCGGTAATACGGCGGATCCGGCATCATAATACGTTAACCGGATCCGGCAATAATATACCGGATCCGGCAATAATATACCGGATCCGATGATAGAAATTTTTGGCCAAAAATAGTGCAGTTTAATAAAAAAAATTACTTTAAATGCGTTACATTTGGTGTACATGTATGGTGGTGTCGTTCAACGCCGAATTACATCACGTCATCAGTTCAGTCCAGAGTCATTCGTTCGTTTTTCACGAGACAGTACATGTGCTTTTGTTTTGTCGGTGCTTCACCTAAATGTAAGTTAACAGATATTATTATCTTGGATATACGCGAGCTATAGCATCCTATAAGTTGTCTGTGTAGGAACTTCTGAAACAACTCTAACTTTTTTTTAGAGAAATTGCTCACTCAAGTACCGACTCATTCAATTGTACTGAATTATATGATAAACTGCTCACAAATCTAGGAAGACTGAGCTACGTTACTGCTCACGTCTTCCTATACTTCACTTTCTCAGATAGCTCAATTAATTTATTAAGTTATTTGATAAAATCCTATATAATTATCCTTGCTTAATTAACTCAGATGGGAATTGTGATAACAATAATTTTAAATTATTTGAGAATGCTAACAATTACAAAAAGCTCTTATATTAATGATAGGCACAATCATATTTTGATGAATATGTCTGATGAATGGCATAATTATCACAATAATGAGTTTGTATTATGAGTATAATATTTTATAATGACTATAAATCTTTAAATTATTCTACTGACAATAGTTGTTTTTTAAATAGTACGTACCCGCGACCTTTTATAAATATATTGGAGTTCTAGCACTGGCTAGATTCTCCACTCAATGTGATGTATGTATGAGTGTGTGTATGTGTATATAGGTATAAGTGAATTATTGACTTTTGTATTGATTCATTATTGGGTATATATTTTATTGTAATTTTATGTTGTGTAAATATTGTATGAATGTAGTATGTATGATATAATTCAGCACTACTATTAACGTCCAAATTGGGACAGATTGTAAAATTTTCTCAATAAAAATTGTTGTTGAAAAAAAAAAAAAAAAAAAAATAGTACGTAAGTACTAATAACTT
Source organism: Piezodorus guildinii (assembly GCA_023052935.1). Classification (NCBI taxonomy): domain Eukaryota; kingdom Metazoa; phylum Arthropoda; class Insecta; order Hemiptera; family Pentatomidae; genus Piezodorus; species Piezodorus guildinii. The sequence continues at coordinate 111,464,901 of CM041295.1, forward strand.
TAGTATATATTACCAAAAATCAATTTGATTTTGGAAAAAGGGTGGTAGAATACAAATAGTCTTTATTTTCAGCAAATTGTAATCAATAGCCGACTGTTTTAATAGCCATTTAAATTTTACTAGTTACCTGAACTACTAAACTTTAATTTTTTTGCTCCATATCTAATCCTAACATAACTTTTATTTTATAAACTTCCTATTATGAGTACAATTATCTTCCAATAACATACTAACATTTCATCTTGGACCGAAAAGTGAAAAACAACCTGATTTAGTCATGCCATCCGGATCCGGCCGGATCCGTCCGGATTGATGAAATTTGGGACCGGATCCGGCCGGTTGGAAATGACACCGGATTGCAATCCCTAGTTCCAATGACTACCATCTAAGCTCCTAAAATGGAGATCCTGAGTTTGCACTTTAAGCCAGGTACTCGTTAAAGATGCCCCATTCTAGGAAAACCTTGATAGGCGAAAATTAGGACTTCTACTATAGTATCCGGTTAGCTATTTGTCTCATTAGCTATAGTACCATAAAAATTACGTTAAATGATTAAAAATATACTTTAATATAAAACTTATACAAGATAAGTATTTATTCAAATACTCATTACAGAATCAAACAATATTCATTATCTTCTGTGATACATCGGTCTTTCAACCTCATTATTTTCGAAATGTTAAGAAACAACCTATTTCAAGGTTGTGATTATGCAGTAGCAATAAACACGGTCATTCATATTACATAGAACGTGAAATATTTCTGTGCAGAGCATGTGATTTTTGTTGAAACCCTAAACATGAAAAATATTTTACGTTAAGGTAATTTAAAATTATTGGCCAGTGAGATCTCTCTGGGATCCGTGGACATCGGCTGAGGTACTAGGTCACTTATAGGCAACCACTGTAATAAATAATCTATTATATTATTATATACAACAATCAGTTAGTTTTATCGGATTTTCATCACCCTCTGTTAACTTTGAAAATTGTGTGTATTACAAAATATTTTTTCTAAAATCATTAGCTTTCCAACGGTATATTATAGACTTATACTTAAATATTTCGGTTTTTATGTTAAAAACACAATATTACATTTAAAAAATAATTGCTCTTTTCTCCTTTAGCTGCTTATCAAATTCGTTCAACTTTTATATTTGCTATGTTTTTTTTTTGTTTTTTTTATAATTGCCAATGATTCTACTAACACAGTAGCTCTTCATCATGGTACATCAGTTAAGAACAGACTCCTTTCAACGCACAGTGGGCAAAATTACCAATTTAGGTGGACAAAAGTTTGGAATTTTCCAGTGCTTCACGTTTTTATTATTAGTTGGCGAGACCCTTGATACTAATATTTCCCGCCATACTGTGTTTCTAAATAAAAAGTAAATGAATGAATCATTCCTGTTCACACAAGTGCCTAATAACCGGCAGTGGGATTATCTTTATTTGATGGTCATTTGTTATGTTCAAGGTGTATATAGAGCAGTCATTTATTTAACATTGGACATTGCTGAGACAGGTAAGACATTTCCCAAATCGTTATTGAATATACATTGCAATCTCACTGTAGAGTTAATTTAGCAATTTGTAAGTGTATGGCCCTATTCAATAACAAAAAACTATATAACCCCCAAGTTAACCCAAGATTTTTTTGTAGGATTTGTTTTATCAATCCTTCTAGTCTATAGATATTATAAAGAATTTTTGCGATTTTTTGCGTTTTGGGTGATATATACATTTTTGACACAACACTCTGAATCAAAAGTTTTACAATCTATAATTTCAAGAATTCCCTAAATAATATAAAATACATCTATTAGCAGATTTTAGCAACTCCGAGCCATAATTAGATTTTTTGTATTATTTTTCCCGTAAAAATTACTTCAAACGTAGAATATAGGGAATTTTTAGATTATAGCAAATAAATTGGATGTTTGACCACTGTACGCTCGCCGATCGTGTAAAAATATATTATTTTTTAATTTTTTTAAATTTTTTTCGGTAATCTGGGACCCCAAAGTTTAAATATAGACAAGTTTCAGGATTTTGTCCACCTAAATCGGTCATATTGTCCACTGTGCGATGGCTGTACCTTGAGGTGTAACGGTAGATGTCTATAAAGCATTTATATTTATTTTATTTACTGTTCCCTGAACTGTCTCAATCCTAACGTATTACAGTACATTACAGCATAGTAAATTTCCTATAAAAAATACTCACTGTGTATAGAAAAAAGAATCTGAAGCCATACGTACCGTATCATCCAAATCGCCCTTTATCCTGACTTAGAAGACATTTATAAACATGATGAAAAAGTCAAATTATTCAACAGAGGTGACAGCTATTAGGTCGAAAACGGCTTTTACGAATAAATGACGTTATAAAAGTTTTCTAGGTAATATTTCATGTCACAGCTTTGATGATAAATGGTCCTTTGTTTTTTTTTATAGATTAATGTGAACATGAAAGAGGTATTAAAGAAAAATCGGTTTCTCTGACCTTTGCCCCCGGCGTAAAAGTTTAAGCGGCACTCAGCGCAAAGGTGACTTTTGACATTTTGTCAAGAACCACACCGTTAAGGCCTATAAAAACATTTCAATTTTCTAGAGTGTATTTTTTTTTCGGTTTATTGATTTAATAATGAACCTTAGTAATCGACCACAAAAAATAAAAATAAATCCTCCCCTCCCCCTCAAAATTTGAGAGCTTACGTTTAAAGATACATAGAACCCGAAAAACGAATTAAAAAGCTCCGTTTGTCTGCCCTTCGCCGTCCCTGGTATTTCTCCGAAACTACTGGACCATTTTTGTTTTTAAATTCGCAACAAACATACTAGGGCATAGAACGATGGTCCTAACACCTAGATGTTGATATTAGCTGGTTATCTAAAAATGGAGGCCGATCATATGTTATTTATCCAATAAAACGGTTATTTTTTAAGATAGAGTAAACATGTAGTAGTGTTTTTTAACCAAAATAACCGCGAATAATCATTGTAAATATAAATAAATAGAATAAAGAAAGAAAATAAAATTGAAATTTCACCTATAAAGACGCCTATATCTCAGTTATTTTTGAAGATAGAGATAAATATGTAAAAGAGAGTTAAATAGCCATAATTTATTAAAAATAAACCAATTTTCTCAATAAATTTAATAATATTACAGTTTATCTAGCTACAGACTTGACCTGTTACACCACATTTTTCAGCCTCTCTTCTGTACCGAAGGTATTCTTTGAAAAAATGACTTACAGGAAAGATAACTTTCACAGTCGACATTAAGTGGATCTTTTGTGTCTGTGTCCCATCATCAGGCCTACAGTTTCTGGAAGATGAGATGGTTAGCAGCTGACCATGTTTTTAAGCTTGTTAATTATTACCAACATATTTTTATTTGTTTGTTGTGTTTTTTAGTCCAAGACACTTGAGTTCTGTTATAATTTTCTTTATAGGAAAAATTAATATGGGATTGGCATCATCTTTTCTTTTTTTTTTTGCATAACATTTAAATCGTCGTGCAGGTCATATAAGTAGAAAAGTCCAGGGTCAAACCCCTGTGATGGTCTTTGATGAAAAGATTTATGGGACAAAGAAAGTGGGAAGACCTCGGCTGGGATGGATCCATAGCTTGGCTTCGGATGCGAGGACCATCTTGTAGGTCCGAAATTGGAGAGCAGTCGCAACCAACAGAGGTGACTAGGAGACAAGGAGGTCTTGACTCGGCAGGAGGTCTTGACTTGGCAGGAGCTGTGGCTCCATGGATGGTGATGATGATAAAATAAAGGAAATACAGGCTAAAATTGAATATCGGACTAGACTACGAACCGGTTAAGAATCGGAAAGAGATTACTTACTATTCGAAAAAGGGTCTAATTGTTTGAAAACTTGCGGGAACCAAGAACGGTATTCTCAATATGGCCCTACTACTAGAACAGGAAAACTTGCCCAATTAAAGAACTAATTAGATCCCAGAAATTATGAGAACGCATTTCTTATGAAAGAAGTTTTCTCTTATTCGGCAAGTTCAAATAGGACTTGGATCCTGGGTCATTTACATGTATAACAGATTCGTTACAATCTCTAGTAAACTTGCAAAGATACTTTCAAGAGGAAATTTAGAGAATGAGAATATTTTTTCTTTAATTATAATAATTTCCTTTTCGAAATGTTGATGTCAGAATTAAGCTCTTAAATCCTTATAGTTGGTTAGTTTTATTGTTCATGTAAACTTACTCTAAGAAACAAAAAATTAATTTTTATGCCATCTAATGTTACTCTTAATGGATTTTTCATACACCTACAGAGAAGATAAAAAAATATTGATTTTCGTAGACTTGCATAATGCACTATACGCCCCAATATCAACATTGATACATTTAGAAAGCTAATTAATATATTGAGGAAGAAAGGGAATTAAATTAATTTCCAATTGGTACCGAACCAGGTAAGAAACTTATGAAATGAAAAGGCTGATAATCTGTTGCGTATCGCCACAGCTTCCACTATGATTCTACTAAAAGAGTAACAATAGCGAACATACCTAAAATTCTAAAAGATTTATGCTCCAAAACATCAAGTTTTCCTAGAGCAAGCAATGGTGCTGGGTCCAATTTAAGAGATGATTGCAAGTGCAATCATGTCATTGCATAGAGAGCATGTGGTTGCCTGCTTGAGAATCCTGACGGGGCACTACTATCTACAGCTGCATCTACATAGAATTGTAGTCGTGGATAGTACGAGATGGGGAGGAGATGGCACCTCATCATCTCCATTATAGTCCTGCCATGGAGAACATAAGGCAGCCCGCACAAAAATAGAATCATTTTTCAAGATAGTGGAGTGTATATTGTGCTTCAAGGAAATGAATGCCGACCTTGTCAACGTGCCCATAGTGTAATAAACAAATAAAAAAATCGGGTGCGCGCAACACACGACTTTCACTTATCTCTGTTGTTAAAATCAATTTAAGAATTTTGAAATACATTTAAAGTTACAAATAAATTGTTAAAGAATTAATTATTTTGAATTACAATAGAAACATGTGTTTTATTAAAAAATCTGTTATATTTTTATATTCAACAATCAGTTAGTTTTATCAGCTTTTCATCGCTCTCCATAAACTTTTACAATTCCGTGTATTAGATAATATTTTTTCTAAAATCTTTAGCTATCCAACGGTATATTGTACATCTATTTTACTATTCTTGAGTTCAAAAACACAAAAATTGCATAACAAATTATGTTATCAAATTCGTTCAAGTTGCATATTTATCCGTTATTTTTCAATGCTAGGCAGTGGCACCCTCACTTAGTTTCCGCTGGCTCTCACCAGTGATGCGGCTGAGAGGGAGGCGCTGGGATCCTTTGGACACTGCTTGTCCTTCCACAAGTGGGGGGACAAGCCCCGTCCGGGGTTTCCGAGCTGATTGTAAATATTGTACATAGGTATGAATGTGACATGTTTTGTTTATTTATTTGTTTACTTCATTTATTTTGTCTACACATTTTGTTATTGTATACGTTTATTTATGTTGATTTTATTTAATGTAATTTGACTTTCCTTTTGTTTATTTGTATCTATTATTATTGTCTATTATGTCAAATTGTAATATATCGGCATTTAAGCCCTGTCAGGCTATTTCAGTCAGAATGAAACCTACATGATATTAAAGCCCATTCAATTTTACATCGATGCATGGAGTTGTATCAAAATCATTAGAGCAGTTTTTGAGAAAATCGTAAAAAGGTGCAAAATGCATGGTATAAAGTACATCTTCCGGTCAGCTGATTTTGATGAAAAAGATTCTGTAACATCTCGAGCGTATAGTTGTCTTAAATATAAAATTTCAGTTTCATAGGACTTGTTGTTTTTGCCCGGGAGTTACCACACACACATACACAGAGATCTTTTTTCGGGAGTTTATTTGAACTCAGGAGATCGATCCCAAAACGTGTATTTCCGTTGAAAACTGGAATTTGAAAATTTTCACGATCGCAATACTTTCCCTTACTATATATTTCACATATAGGTAAGTTAAAGTAATATTAATACATTTTGTATTGCCTCCGTTCCTTATTTTTCACCATTTACATTTAATAAACGATGAATGCATGAGAAATTATATTTTTTGAAGGAAGTGGAGGTGAGAAGAAAGTAACTTGGTAAAATGTAGAAATAACACAATTTATTTTTCCTGGGGAACGCGAATATCTCTTTCTTTCGCGAATATCAATTTGTTACTCTTTTATAATTTAAGATAGTAGACCCGCCCTTCGCGCTTCGCACGGGTACAATTCGAATGAGTTATCATTTATGTGTAAAAAAATCACTGTCAGGCCGATTCAGAGTTTATCGCTTTGGTAGTTTTAGTTCATCGTTACCAAAAGTGCAATTAGCCATAAAATGTGTTTATTTTATTTAAAGCGTCTATTCAATATTATATTTATTGATCAGCAGAAATGAAAAATATAAAAAAATTGGTTATGTTTGTTTGTTTGTTATTTTAAAGTGAAGAACGCATAACGAAAAATTGAATCATCCCTTATAAAAAAACCTGATTGCTATATATCTATTAAAAAAACTATAGAATTATAACAACTTACCATTTATGTCAACAATTTAGTTAAAATTAGTTATGTAATATTCTTTCTAAAATATTGTGTACTAAATAGAAGAATATAACTTGCACGATCCTGTAAGACGTTGGCAATATTTTAACTATTATAACCTCCCTCTTTCTCACAAAATATGTTCATAAGTTTATGGGCTTACAAAAATTTCATATTAACTTTTACGATTTATTTTATTCCATATTAACTTGTCTAAAGTATTACGTTTTCCAACGATATATTATAAATCTATGTTACTACTTATATTTCAGGAATAATGTTTTGATGATTGTTTACAGAATATTTATTTTTCCAGTTTAAAGTAAAGTTAAATTGCAATGTATTTTACCTATTAACATTCAGGAAAGAATGCCTTAAATAAGAATGAAAACCGCATCAAAATCCGTCTTGTGGTTTAGAAAGAGTTAGCGGAAACCAAAATCGCGTTATCATATTATATATAAAGAGAAGATATAGAATGGTTATTGCACTATGTAATTAACCTTATTTTTACGTTATGCAAAGAAATATTTCAATGTAGTTAGGAATGAAACTGTGGAGTTAGAACCTTTTGAAAAGAATTTTTTAAATTGTGCGTTATTGCTAAATTTGAGTGGTTTTAGGATCAAATCTGAAGAAATATAATTAGAATGTATACATCCTGAAAGTCACCTTCTCCATTCCTCGACTCAACTCCTTGAGCTAAAATTAAAATATGTTTAAATTAGATTCTTTTTTCTTCGTGTTGACCAGAAGGTTGATCGAATTCTCCATACAAAAAAAAAAGTTAAACATTGCTGATTATTGTGAGTGGATCCTGGGCTTGGTAAATAGCGAAGAACCAGAACGAGAACGGGGAAAACGGGGATATACAGCCAACGGGCGTATTTACTTTGGATGCGAGCTGGCACTGCCTAATTGATTTTCTCACCAAACAAACCAGTTGACTTTATCTTGATGACTGTCAACCAATAACTGAAACGTTGGGCTGTCCCAGTATCTGCCAGGTCTACCAAGCAAATATTTCGAAATTAGCGCTTCCGATGATGCCGAAACCTTCATTATGGTCAGTTCAGTTCTTTAAAATCAATATCGAGATATTATTAAGAGAACTTGAGATGTATCCGCATTTAATTTGTTTTATAACAGTTTTTTTTTTTCTGGAATGTGAGAGGCATTATTGAAAACTAGAAAAACCGATGAATGAAAGTACATGAAACACGTGTAATTATTCATTTGCCGAAAAAGTTATTTCGCAGCTTCTAGCAAGAAACTTGAATGATAGAATCTACAAAACTTTTATTCTTACGACGGTTGTATACGGACGGGTCGCTTACTTTTTAAAGGATGAACAACGCCTCAAGGTTATCGAGAATGAGATTCTCGATTAAAATGTTTTGTCCGAAGGGGGGGTGAGGGCACTGGATAATTTAGAAGTCTTTACAACACGGAGTTACTGAGCTTAATCCCTTAAGTATAAATGAAGTTAAAGAACCGCGGCGTTTGGGGACAGATCTCGTCAGCAGACGTTAAAACCGTAATTTTACCATCCCGATTACAAAAACTGTCACTACGAGGCTATCGATTAAATATTCGAATGCTACATCAAATAAAATTGGTGTAAGGGGTCACCTTATTTCACACCTCGGATGCATGTCGAACCTCTACATGTAATAATTACTTCTCCTATTCTAACTTCATTGTATGTTTCAGACATGCACATTGCTACAAGCTTTACTAACTTCCTTGGTATACCTTGTTCAATCAAAATGGTTTAAATCTTTTGGCGGCTATCATAGACGCGTTTTCGAAATCAATATTAAACTGACGCACAACACCCTCTTCATACGATTTCTTACAGAATATTTGACGCATAAAAATATTTCATCCCTTGTAAAAAAATTCTGCCTAAATGATCATTGATGGTCTTCGGTGATTTCCACATTGTATTCCGTTGACCGCTATTTCGGATCGACGAGGTTTCATAACAAACGGGGAGAAGAAATCTGGCCAGGGTTCTGTTATGGGAATCCTATATCGAACAAAAATAATTTTCCGGAGCTAGGCTATTGGGACGCTTCTAAGATTTTTAAATAGTATTTCTGTCGAAAATTGCTTAAATAATGTTTACGATAGCAGTAATTTACCTTATTACTTTATGAATTGCATAAACACGGAAAACAAAATAAAAACAACAATATTTCATCATAAATCTGTATTTTGCCAATTATAAATCCTATGAAATTCGTCTCCTTATTGTCCAATGTGTAGTAATTTTATATGTACATGTTGGAAAGGATCTATTTATTATTTCAGTGTTTTTATAATTCCCTCATAAAAATACGTTTTATGAAAATGGGAAGAAAAGGTGGGTATTGAAGTGGGAAAGACGGGGAAGCTGGGTGAATGGAGGGCTGACAGCTACGCATTGACCTACTTGTAGCCTTCCCTATACGCTACCTTTAATCACAAACACCATTTTCCCACTTCTCCCTTATTATTTCGAAAATAATAAAATTGTAACCTACCACAGGTTAACCATGAATAAGTTCAGGGTCGGAAAGATAATCCAACGTTTTTGCATTTTGATCATAAAAACGTAGTTTGCATAAAACGTAAATTTCACTTACTTAACTTCTTGAAATCGAGTTTAAGAAACATAAATTTGAAGAAAAACAGTTTAAGCAATTTTCGCCGTTTTCTCACCGTTACCTCCTAAAACATTCACTGTACGGCAGATAATTTGATATATTTAGTTTTCAAAAATTATGTTACAAATCTATGTGCATACTGTTGTAGTCATAGAAAATGAATCACTCAATAAAAAATATTTCCAAAATTGAACATAACCCCATGTTTTAAAAAAATGTTTATAAACAAAAAAATAATATTATATATCGTAAATTAAAGAAAAGTGCCTAAAAATCATAAAACAAATATAGAAGTCTAAGTTATATTGTAAAAGGAATTATAATTAATTTTTATTATAATTCAAAACTGTTTGAGTGAATAAATCTATTTCTAGGTTCTTTTTGAATAAAAAGATCCATTTTACACTCAACAATCCTTTATTTCTTGTTTTTTCTTCTCAAACGTTCCGGCCTTTGCCATTCTCAATCATCCTGTCAATATCATTTATTTTAAAATTAAAAGATAATCAGCATTAATTTTCACATTGTTATAAAACATTTTACATACCTTTAATTAATTATTGCACAAATAGAAATAAATTTTGTCACATTTTAAAAATTAAAAAAGGCTGAACTTGCCTTGTCAGCTTGTTACTATCTACTGGATTAAGGTAATATATCATTTTACTTTTAAAAACATTTGATATTAAAAACAATATTTTTCCTTACCTTTACTTAGATTGTATTTATTTTATAATATTTGTAATATTTTTTCATAAATTGTTTCATCATTTTCATTTCTTCCTCCTCTCATTAATTAATCCTACAATTGTTTTTACTGCCAAATCTTTTCTTTTCTTATTTTCTTTTAAACTTTTTTTTTTTTATATCATCATTCACAGAAATATATATATATATATATATATATATATATATATATATATATATATATATAATATATTATATATATATACAAACAACACTCACACACACCCACACTAATATGGATTCCTGTACATATGGGATGAATGATTTATTCTATCTGTAATACTCATTGCCCCAGAAGGTGGCAGATTGTATTATCTCTTAATAAAATAAATTAAAAAAAAAAAAATATATGGATTCCGAAAAGCAAGGTCAACGCTGGGAAACAAATTGGGGGAACAGAAGGATAGAGCACATTTGCACTAAAATGATGTTAAAAATAAAGAAAAAGATAATAAAAAGACTGATTTAGTAAAACATGTAATAAATAGACAACATGAATTTGACTTCGAAAATATAATGATAGTATTCTATAAAGGAATAAATGATTTTAAAAGAAAAATTTTAGAGGTAATCTGTATTTCAGAGCATATTTACTATAGTTTAAACTACAAAACAGACATTTTAAGCAAAATTAATTAAATGATGTAACTTAAGTAAGTTGAATTTCTTGATTGATATAATATTTTAAATAACTTAATATTATGGATTTTTTTTTTGGAATTTTGTGGTTGAATGATTTTTTTTTAATTTATTTAATTAGATATTAATATATACTCATGTATGTATGTGTGTGTGTGTGTGTTTGTTTGTGTTTTGTGTGTGTGTGTGTGTGTGTGTAATGATTTAAAAAAATATTTAAAAGAAAAGATTTGGCTGTGAAAACAATTGTGTAATTAATTTATTAGAGGAGGAGGAAAATAAAATGATGAAGCAATGTATGCAAAAATATTAATTTAATTTTTATTTGGTATATTTTTTTAAATAATTACATTCTAAGTAAATCTCAGGAAAAATTTTTAATATCAAATGTTTTTAAAAGTGAAAGGATATATTACCTTTATCCAGTAGATAATAACAAGCTGACAAGGCTAGTACAGCCTATAGTATATATTTTTAAAATGTAACAAAACATATTTTTATATGTGCAATTAATAGGACTGATTAAAGGTATGTAAAATGTTTTATAACAGTTTGAAAATTAATGTTGATAATTTTTTAATTTTAAAATAAACGATGTTGATAGGCTCCTTGAGAATGGGAAAGGCCGAAGCGTAGGAGAGTTAAAAAATGGAAATGTAAAATCGATCGTTAAAAAGAACCTAGAAATGATTATAAAATTACATTTCAAAACTATGACCACTGTTTATTTATTTATACTTAAAATACTGTCACCGCTTTTTTTTCGTAAAAGAATATTCCGCTTCATGTAATCTCACAATGTTAATGTTTCTACTAGCAAAATGCTTATTTTTCTTTATTCTGGTAGTAGTTAAAAATAGGGGAGCCCGTGGCTGATTGGCTAGAGCGCTAGTCTCTCATGCTATAGGTTGTGAGTTCGAATCCCAGTCCCGGCCGGGCTTTTATAAGGATGTAATTAAATGGGAATACACTCACAGCCTCTCTCCAGGGTACGTGAGACCCGTCAGCCAAATGGTGGCCACTCGCAAAATTAGGCATAGGGAGTGATAACCCTACCCAACAAAATGCATCTAGAAACGTGAGTGTAATCTCCCAGGAGATTATCCCACGAGGCCCAGGGCCTTCGCGGCCTTTCGCGCCACAGGAAGAAGAAGAAGTAGTTAAAAATACTAACAAAGAAGCAAGAAACGTAATTTTTTTTATTTTTTAATTCCTTCATTTTATTAAGCGTCCGATATAAAAAGTAGACAAAAACAATATTATTGGATTGGATCAAATCTATTAAGATAAAAATTTAAAGGATAGAGGATGCAATTTCTATGACCTCGACGGTATATCACTACTCTTATTAGCAAGAAAAAAAATTGGCATGGAAAGGTATTTCTGCTCTTTACTTATAAAGTTGGATATCGAATAATTTTACATTTCATGTTTACCCGTTTTTTATTAACGCTAACTACCAGAAATTGTAAATTATGCTAAATCGAAAAATTGAAAGTACTTAGGGAAATGAATGTTTGAAAATTCAGACATTAAGCCCTGACAAATCATTCCGATATCAATAAAAACTAAATTAGGGATACTCACTACGTTTGCTATAGTACATTTTTTGTGCTATTTTGCTAAACTCGCCAAGTTTCTACAGTAGCCTGCTCGGCAAGTTTAGTAGAATAGCACAAAAAATGTGCTATAACAAACGTAGTGAGTACCCCTATTATATTAAATTTCATGCTATTTTAAAGAAATGTAGAAAGTTTTGTCGAAATCAAAGTTTTTGAAAAAATCGAATCTGTTTAATTTTATTTTTATTTTATCTTTGCGGAAAAACGAAATCTGGTTTGCGCAACAACTACATTCACTTATCTCATTAGTAAAAATAAATGTAACAACTTTAATGTATAGTTAGAGTTGGAAAACGATAAAAGAATTACTACGACGACACAATTTGACATCTACAACAATCACTTAGTTTTATCTGCTTTTCATCTCACTCGTTACCTTTATCATTATTCACCTTTGTATATAACATAACATTTTTTTCTAGAATATTCGACTTCCCTACGGTATTTTATAAATCTATGTTCTTATTCTGATGTTCAGAAAATAAAAATTGAGCTGGAAAAATACATTTGATCTTTTCTCCTTGTGTTGGTTATACAAGTCCTTTAACTTGTGTATTTGCCCGTTATTCATCAACGCTCACAATATGAAACGAATTATTTTTATCGAGGACGATTAAGATACTTAAAGGAACAAACATTTAAAATATCGGCATTTAAGACCTGTCAGACTTTTTATTTTTTTACACAAATAGAGCTATTGAGGAGAAAATGGTAAATAGGTTCTTTTGTTTGTTTATTTATTTTACGTCACTTTATGCTACTATGGCTAATCGGACGATGCTACTGTGGGAGTCCTAACTTTTATCTATGCAGGTTTTATTAGGATAGGGATCTTTAACGAGTACCTGACATCGCATAGGCTCGGGACCACCTATTAACCTCCACTCCTGGAGACGGCACAACTAAGGATTTTTTACTCCCATTAAAAAAATCCTAGGACCACCTGCGGGTTTAAACCCGTGTCCTTTAGCATAGGAGGTTGTTATGCTAGCTACCCAGCTACAAGTGATCCCTAATTAGTTCTTTTTATTCTACACTAATATAGAATGTTTAATAAAAATCAAAGTTTGCAAGAAAATCGTAGATTTCCAATCTGTATTAATATTTGTTTTCTAAAAAAAAAAAAAAAAAAAAAAATATTTACATGGGAAAATATTTCTGATGTTACCCAATTATTTTATATTCCACATTTGCCCGTATGTTTATCAACCCTACTAGAAATCGTTAACATCTGTGCAATCACTGAGCCAAGAATGTTACAATACATGAGTTGGTGTAAGTACTTTTAGGATATCACACAATTGGGTGATTTTTACAATGGTTTAATTAGTATTATCTACATAATATGGTTTGAGAAGAGTAGGAAAGATTTAAAAAACTTGTCTAATAAACTTTTTTTCACAGCAGTCGGCCAAAACACTCTACTTTAATGTACTCAACTCAAGGGACTTTATTCGCTGTAGTAGCCGATAAAACTTTTAGAAAGGAATCATTGAGTAGTGATTTTTGTAAAGGTATTCTGGCGAAATATGATGTATCTTTTATTATAAAGAATTAGAACTTATTTAGGGACTAAGTCCAGAACAATGTACTGTTTCTATCTATCCGAAAAAATAAATAATAACTTTACTATTAATCTTACAATACAAATTAGTTTTCTACCCATAAAGTTGCTTCACGACTTTAAAAATAAATCTTTACCTCCCCCAAAAAAATTTATCGCTAATGAAAAATGATCCCCTATAAGGATAAACGGAGGTTGAAATGAATAAAGCTGTAAAAAATGCATGAAATGTAGGAGAAGGGGTGGGGAAAGATTCCCTGGATCCCCGGTTCAACAGGTGACCCCTCTCCTCGTCTTCCCTCTGTCCTCCCTTTTCGTATCTTTCAAAATATTACTATCACATATATAAACTATTTAAGAAATCCTACATGAAATATTAAATTTTATATGTTACTACTTATACTTTAGAAATGAATTTCTGATTACATGGTTACAGAAAATTTATTTTTACCGTTTAAAGAACAGCTAAATTGAAAACCGTATCAAAATCCGTCTAGTGGCTGTTTGCTGAAACCGAAATCACCTTATCATTATATATATATATATATATATATATATATATATTATAGTATGTATAAGGAAGGTTGGAAGATGCAGCACGCAGGTTGATCATAGTGCAAAAAAGAGGAGGTTTGAGAAGATTTGTCAACAAGCCCCCTGAGCCTGGCCTCAATCCCCAAAAGATTTTGCACTCTTTATAGTCAGATTATTGCGGCGTGCTTTTTATGGGGTTTGCTTACATGAATAATAATGATTGATTTGAACATCTACAGCAAGCAGCTGACGGAATTGGGCCATATTGCGAACAAAACGGTCGAGAAGTAGCCAATCTCAAAGGGGCTCTGCTCCACCAGACCACACTCTGCGATAACCACACATAAAAAGTTATTGCGATTTGACTTGACTGTTTTATTATAGCCATCGTATTCTCCGGACCTTACACTACTCGACTATGCTTATTGCAATCCCTCCAAAACTCCCCCCAATGAGAGATGTGAGTGTTTTGTAACTATGCGTTCTAATTTATAAATAAGAATACATAAATAAATACATTCACTCCATAGTTTTCAGTATACATTATAATAAATAAATATTACTATACATTTCCAAAAAAATTATAAGTACTTATTCGAATGACAATCAAATTTCTAACCATCTGGAAGCAAAATCATCTAATTAAATTAATTATCAAAGATACTATTTCCATTTATAAGAAATATATTTAATCATATTGAGCATCGTATCCATGTTTTGCGTGTAGGTTCCCGTAGACACGTGTTCATTATTATTAGTTTTTTTAAAATAATTCAAAGTGTTTATCTTTAGTTTAAAAAAAAAATAAAGGGCTTATTTCTGGATCCTAAAAAGACATGTTTTTTTCTGGAGGAAGGCTTCACCCATAATTGAAGAAAATACGCATCTATGTTGCAATGGAGTTATGATGATATAAAACGGTTATGTTTAAAAGATAAAACGATGATATTAAATCATTTGGATGTGGCTACTTGGTACTGGTATGTTATTGTAACATAGAGTAAATAAAATTGATATCTGACATGAAGTAATAATCTTTTATTTAAAGCGTAGTTTTTTTGTGTTTTTTTTCATTTTTCTCGATATTAGAAACAAGATATTTATAGTTATATTAGATTAAATATAGATATAGGTTAAGTTGTTTTAAATTCACTTTCATAATCAACCATAATTCTAACTTTAGTCTAATAAGTTGCCATTTTATTCTAGTAAATATACAATAGCGATCCAGTAGAAGTAGGCATACCCAAAATTACTCAATATATTTTAGCTGCAACGTAATCATGGTATATAGTCACGTTTGCAACATTAATGTATTGCGGTGCCTGAACAGAAGGTGTTTGCGAGACCTTCTGATTAAAACATTCTATTGATTACTAGCAATGGGTAGTTACTCTAGATGTGTATCATTCCTTTCTTTTATATTCTACTCACATTTACCAGACGTATATATATATATTATAATATATATAAAATTAATATTATACATGTATATAATAGATGTCAATTTCAATGAATTATTATTTAAAAATATTAATTTTTTAATGTTTTTTTCAGTAAATATTGGTCGTAATGAAGACCTTTGATCACAACACTATTGTCCACCTGTCGGGATCGAATAAAGATTACAAAAAATAATTAACTTATGCGGGCTTTCAGGTACAAAACTCTCAAATAACACTCATATCTGCTTCATTCTAAATATCAGATATACATTAATAGAAAGTATTAGAGTATGGAAAATTTGGGTTGTTAAATCTAAGCTTTTATTTAACAAAAGTTGTGGAAGGAGTTTAACTATGAGTTAAATCTGGTGAGCCTATGTTTGGTCGAGTTAAATTTATGGTGCGGCGATCTGGAAGCATAATAGCACAAAAACTTTGCCCGACCCTAGGCTTTATAAAATAACTTATCTGGGGCTTGATTATAGCACAGTCGGGGACTTTACAACTTATCTCATCAGCATCCCTACTTATAAATACTTTTTTAAAAGGTAATATGTATCTGTAGTTCACTGTGATCATTTAACTAGTTTTGTACTTTATTGAAATCGAAGAAGGTCAATTTTATTGTTTATTTATGTAGTCTAAAAACTTTTAAATACATGTAGTTAAAAAATAAAACAACAATTTAGAATAATAAATTATTTATTTTAAAGCATGATGATTTATTGCATTGATATACAATTTTATATCCACACAAATACTTATGCTTATACAGTAGTAAATAACTATAAATAAATAAAAAAATTGTGGTGCACAAAACACGACTTTTACATACCTCGATTGTTTAAATCAACTAAAGGATCTGACTTCATTATGTGGTTTAAGTAAAAAAAAAAAAAAATTAAAAGAATTACATACAATTGAGACGTTGATTCCCAAAAGGTACTATATCTACTTTAGACAATTTTACAGGAAACGCAAAAATCTGTCATTTATTTATTATTTTACCAATTTACGTGATACTTTTTTTTATTGAAATCTAAAGTTTATTTTTCCAAATTATTGCACTTTTCCGATGACTTTTAAACAGTACAATATGGATATCGTACTTTTTGGAAAGAATTAAAAGGGATATAGTACTTTTTGGAAGAATATAACGCTGGTAAGTTGGTAACAGTCACTATAACCTTCCTATTACAACATTACCGATAACTAACGTTTTTATAGTGTTAATTACTAAGTTATGTATATGTTCTTATTCTCCCTCTGAGAAACATCTTACATTGTTTGTTAATTACATTGATTATCTATTCTTCATTCAGAAAGAAAATATTCAAAGGACAATTTATCTATTTAAATAAATAAATAAGTTCTTTATTATTCTGGGACATGTCCCTTTAGAACAAATATACAAAATGTACAAAAAAAAGGGCTTTAGAGTCTTAGAGTAAATTAATTAAATATAAACAAGTTAATAATTAATGGTATAAAATATACATATTTAAATGAGATGAAAAAAAAAATATATATAAAAAAATAAATAAATAAAAAGCTTATTTAGAATTCTATTGAGCCTGGATGTGCAATAAGTGATCAAATATGCGGGTTTTGAAGGTAGAAAGAGAATTGGAGTGACGGATGGAGGAAGGGATAGAATTCCATAGGATGGAGGATCGAATGAGAAAGGATCTGTCGAAATGTGCAGTTCTGTGGGCCGTACTGTATAAATCCGAAGGCCTGGAGCGTGTAGAACGGGAATGGACAGAGGATTTGAACTGTAGGAGGTCAAAAATATATGATGGACGGCGGGATTGGATAATTTGGTAAAGGAATGACGCAAGGAAATACTTGCGACGATTGGAAGGGTTAAGCCACTTCAACTCTCCATAAAGTTGGGATACAGAGGTGTATCTAGGGACCCCGAAGATGAAGCGAACAAAGGAATTGATTAAGCGTTTTATTTTTACCTCGAGATCCCCAGACACACCACCATATACCGTACAGCAATAGTCGAAGTGGGGGAATATTAGGGAGGTAACGAGGAGTATTCGGGTTTCAAGCGGAAATAGGTGACGGAGGGAATACAGTCGCTTTAAGGTTGAAAGGGTACGTCGAGAGATTTCTGAAATATGATTTTTGAAGGATAGACATTGATCGAAGGTTACTCCCAGATTTCGGACAGTAGGGTGGAACTTTATAGGATTACTATTGAGGAACAAGGTTGGAATATGAGGAACGGTTTTCAGAAGGTGAGGGGATCCTATTACAATTGCTTTTGTTTTTTCAACATTTAATTTTAACTTATTCACTTCAGCCCAGTGGCTTATTTGATTTATGTCCTCTTGTAATTTTTTTGTAGCTAGTAATAGGTCGGAAGGTGGGAAGGAGAGGTATATTTGGAAATCATCAGCATAGAGGTGGTATTTAGAGTGATTGATATGGAGAGGGAGGTCATTAATGTAGATAGCGAATGGGGTAGGAGATAGAGACGATCCCTGAGGGACACCACAGGATAGAGGTAGGGTACTGGAAGGAGGTTGATCTGGCACTACTACATACTGAGAACGATCGGAGAGAAAGGATTGAAACCAGCGTAAAGCACTGTTGGATACTGGAAGATTTTGGAGTTTGTTAAGAAGGATACTATGGTCAACCGTGTCAAACGCCTTTGAGAAATCTAAGAGGATGAGTATAGTTAATTTTTGATGATCAATGGCATTTTGGAGGTCTTGTGTTATTTTAAGGAGAGCGGATTGGGTAGAATAACCAGGTCGAAACCCGGATTGGAGAGGACTAAGGAGAGAGTTTTCTTCAAGGAAATATGATAGTTGGGTTTGTACAAGGCGTTCGAGCGGTTTTGATAGGTTGGAGAGAATAGAGATAGGACGGAAATCTTGCGGTGAGGCAGGATTCGGAACTTTATTTAGTGGTCGGACGAGGGCGGTTTTCCAGGAAGAAGGAAAAGTGGAATTTTGCAGAGAGAAATTATAAATATGATATAATGCCGGTATGAGAGATGGGAGGCTGGATTTTATTAGTTTTACTGGAATATTGTCCGGTCCATAGTCGTTAGTACGGGATTTTAAGATTGCATTGAGTAGTTCGTCGTAGGACACGTGAGAAAAGAAGAAACTGTTGGGATTGAAGCTTCGGTAAGGAGGGTACTGGAAGGAGGTTGATCTGGCACTACTACATACTGAGAACGATCGGAGAGAAAGGATTGAAACCAGCGTAAAGCACTGTTGGATACTGGAAGATTTTGGAGTTTGTTAAGAAGGATACTATGGTCAACCGTGTCAAACGCCCTTTGAGAAATCTAAGAGGATGAGTATAGTTAATTTTTGATGATCAATGGCATTTTGGAGGTCTTGTGTTATTTTAAGGAGAGCGGATTGGGTAGAATAACCAGGTCGAAACCCGGATTGGAGAGGACTAAGGAGAGAGTTTTCTTCAAGGAAATATGATAGTTGGGTTTGTACAAGGCGTTCGAGCGGTTTTGATAGGTTGGAGAGAATAGAGATAGGACGGAAATCTTGCGGTGAGGCAGGATTCGGAACTTTATTTAGTGGTCGGACGAGGGCGGTTTTCCAGGAAGAAGGAAAAGTGGAATTTTGCAGAGAGAAATTATAAATATGATATAATGCCGGTATGAGAGATGGGAGGCTGGATTTTATTAGTTTTACTGGAATATTGTCCGGTCCATAGTCGTTAGTACGGGATTTTAAGATTGCATTGAGTAGTTCGTCGTAGGACACGTGAGAAAAGAAGAAACTGTTGGGATTGAAGCTTCGGTAAGGAGGGTACTGGAAGGAGGTTGATCTGGCACTACTACATACTGAGAACGATCGGAGAGAAAGGATTGAAACCAGCGTAAAGCACTGTTGGATACTGGAAGATTTTGGAGTTTGTTAAGAAGGATACTATGGTCAACCGTGTCAAACGCCTTTGAGAAATCTAAGAGGATGAGTATAGTTAATTTTTGATGATCAATGGCATTTTGGAGGTCTTGTGTTATTTTAAGGAGAGCGGATTGGGTAGAATAACCAGGTCGAAACCCGGATTGGTGAGGACTAAGGAGAGAGTTTTCTTCAAGGAAATATGATAGTTGGGTTTGTACAAGGCGTTCGAGCGGTTTTGATAGGTTGGAGAGAATAGAGATAGGACGGAAATCTTGCGGTGAGGCAGGATTCGGAACTTTATTTAGTGGTCGGACGAGGGCGGTTTTCCAGGAAGAAGGAAAAGTGGAATTTTGCAGAGAGAAATTATAAATATGATATAATGCCGGTATGAGAGATGGGAGGCTGGATTTTATTAGTTTTACTGGAATATTGTCCGGTCCATAGTCGTTAGTACGGGATTTTAAGATTGCATTGAGTAGTTCGTCGTAGGACACGTGAGAAAAGAAGAAACTGTTGGGATTGAAGCTTCGGTAAGTAATGTCAGGAGCTGTCGAGGAATCAGAAGCAAAGGATATGAAATGGTTATTGAGTTCGTCAGGCGTGATTTGGAAAGAACTGGGGTTATTGGGTTCGGGAAATGACAATTTTCTAAGGATTTTCCATTTGGATTTATTATCAGGAGCATCGGAAAGGACAGAATGGATATGGAGGGATTTAGCACGTCGCACTGCACATTGGGTTTCATTACGGAGCTTCTTGAAAGACACATAGTCTTCTTGCAAACGGGTGCGTCGAAATTTGCGTCTCGCCGCTTCCCTTCTCTTCATCATATCTTTTATCTCGGGGGTGAGCCAAGGCGCAGTGGGACGGCGTAAGATTCTGGTTTTCAGGGGAGCGTGGATGTCTAGTATGGATCGTAGGTTTGAGGTAAGAGTGGAGACCATAGGATCAATGGAGTTGTCGGAGTATATCGTGTCCCAGTGGATTGAGTCCAGATCAGGTTGAAGAGATTCGTAGGAAAGAAGGTCTAAATTTCGATATGATATGATTCTTGGGTTGTAGGATTTGACAGGTAGATCATAAGTAATATGGATAAGGTCGTGTGATGATAAGAAAGGAACGGGGTGCTGCGATGAGGAAATAATTTTTACAGGAGAGTCAGAAATATGTAGGTCTAACCAGGTATCAGTATACTGAGAATGATGAGTAGGATGATAAGGAACGAGGTACAGATTGAGGGAGTATATTAAATCGGTGAGGAAGGATTGGTCGCTGGACTCAGATAACATGTTAGTATTAAAATCACCAGAGATAATTATATTATTATATGCTGAGACCAGTTGGACAAGGGAGGATTGGAAGAGGTCATCAAATGGAACACGAGGAGGTCGGTAGACAACGGCGTATAACAAGTTTGAGGAGATGGTTGAAATTTCAACAAACATGTATTCTATGTGAGGAAGGGGATTAGGAGGGGACTTCAGTAGGATTTTGGCTTTCAGGCTATCGTGAATATACAGCCCGACTCCACCTCCCGTGCGATCAGGTCTGTCATGTCGTAGGAAACAGTAGTTTAGAAGGGAAACCTGAGAGGAAGGGATAAATGGTTTTAACCATGTTTCGGAGACGGCTACTATATGATAAAAGTTGTCAAGGAAATATTTTTGGAATTCATCATAGTGGGCTAAGAGGGATTGTGCGTTTATGTGACAGGAAGTTAGGATATTAGTCATAATGGGAGGATTGAGAAGAGGAAAAACTGAAAAAAGCATTAGGACTGAAGGATAGGATATAACAATTTTTCGTCCAGCACTCTATTTTGGATCGAAATAAAATACATATAAAAATAACAGAAATATGATTAAATAAATACCAAAATAAAAATAAAAACTGAAATAAAAATTCCAGATAGTAGAAAGAAGAAATAAATCACATAAAAATAATTTAAGAAACTGTTAAATGAAAAAACAAAACAATGTGGTACAGAGAAGCTGTCCTTTTTTCACTTCTATGACAATGGAATCTAATAAAATATAATAATATGTAAAAATGAGATTCGGTAAAAATAAAAATATAATATCTTTAATACAAAGTGAGTAAATAAAAAATAAAAAAAATCTTCAATGTCTTCTAGATAAAAAAAAAATATATATATATATATGATAACTAAATTGGTATTTACTAACAATATTAGAAAATGAAAATATGATAAACTATAAAATAAAAGATTAAAATATTTACTATATAAATAAATAAATAAAGTTAAAAAAATTCTTCATTATAGGTCGAAATAAAATAGATATGAAGATAACATAAATATGCTGAGGTAAATACCAGAATAAAAAATATAAAAAATCGATAATACAGAGAAAATAAATGGAACAAATACAATTTAAAGAACTAGTAAATGAAAAAACAAAACAAGATTGAATATGGTACAGATAAGACGTTTTAGTTTCATTTCTATGATAATCACAACTGATAAAATATAATAATAGATAATGAGGTTTGGTCAAAATAAAAATAGATATCTCTAATATAAAGTGAGTAAATAAAACATCTTCCATGTAAGAGAATAAAGTGTTTTCTATTTCAAAAATGAAAATAAAAATGAAGCCTCTCAAAAAATAAAATAATATGTAAATGAAAAGACATTCTTCTGTATACAAAAAATATGATACATACATAAATAATTAGGAAATAAAAAAAATAAAAAAGTGATAAAACTATTAAATAAGAAAGTAAAATATTTACAATATAAATAAAGATAGAAAAATCTTCATTATAGCTAATTAATAAGTCTATTGCATAAAAAATAAAATATCCATCATATGCAGAAGGAAATAAGAAAATAAATAAATTCTTAACTGTGTAACTAAATAAATTTTCCTCTGGTTGAAGTGAGAAAAAATGAAAATTTTGACTTAAAGTTTTGGAAAAAAATAAATGATATGCAGATAAAATACTTAGATAACCATAGTTAAAAAAAGATAATGTAAATAAAATATAACTGTAACTACATTGTAAATAAAAAATAATCCAATTTAAAAAATAAGTGGCATTTGCATTTTGTGAGGAAAAATGAAAATGTTGACTTAAAGTTTTAGAAAAAAATAAGTTACATGGAAATAAAACACTTAGATTGCGGTAGCGATAGATAAAAAAGAATAGTGTAAATAAATTATAGCTATGATAACACTGTAAATAAAAAATAATCCAAATTAAAAAATAAATGGCACTTATACCTTTTAGACAGATTAGAGCAAAATTTAAAAAAAATAAGATATCTTTTTTAAAAAAAAAAATTAAAATGAATACAATATTGTAGTGACTGGGAATCATGAATCAAATAAAAATGTCTAAGTCAGATGGTTTATTTACCATTACCGCCGGGTAACCATCGGACTTCCTACACCTGACGCGCCCGCCACTAAACCATACATATTTTATCTTGGACGACACCTTTTTCTGCCGGGCCAGCCAGTAAAGATGTCTATTAGTGGGTGTCATCGCCTCGCTGAGGTAGATAGAATGGCTATTATTTCCTTCCCAACCCAGGTGGCGCGTAGAAAGGTCCCTTTTAATTCTTCTTTGTCGAATTAAATCGTCCTTTACCGCTTGCCGGACGAATCGAGCGATGATGGTCCCCGCGGCTCCCGCTTCCTTGGGCTTGAGGCGTACAGCGTGGTCCAGATCTTCCGGGCCCAGCTTCACGCCCAAAGCTGCGCCGACGCCGACTATGGTGCCAGTCACGGTCTCACCTGGCCTCTCCGGGATCCCTCTGATCTCAATTGTATTTTTTAATTGAATTTGCTCTGAGATATTTAACCTGTCTTCTAAAACGGAGATTCTTTCTTTTAATAAATTATTTTCCAATGATAACTTCTACGCTAAGGCTTTTTGTTCTTCAAGGAGGCTTTCGATTTTTTGAAGCTTCTCCATGTTTTCGAACGAGAGTTCGGACTGTTTTTCAAGGGTTTGTTTAATGTCTTTTAAATCGTCGATCCCTTGAAGCCGAGTCTTCATCTCTCTAACCTCCTCGGTGAGCGTCATTAATAGGTTAATCATGGTAGCGGGCTCGTGGGCCGACGTTGGTCGCGAAGTCGTTTCACAGTCGAGGCAAACCCACTTTTTATAAGCCTCTGGATCAGTGGCATCTAATTTGACACACTTTATATGGAAAATATTTTGACAAACAGGGCAGATCAACTTCGCCTTCTCGTCTCTTCCGACAGATTTGGAGCAAATTTTACAGTTAGCCATTTCTTCTATTTTATATATATATATAAATATATATTTTAATGTATTTAAATTGAACTGTGAGAGAAAACGGCAACAATAATACGAAATGTTATAGCGTGTTTATTTGGAGAGAAGCAGGATTAGACTTCGTAGATAAGCTATCCCCACCGCTACCACTCAACGGCACTGACTATATGAAGTTATAATTTTCGTGTAGTTTATAAAGTTTATTAATGATGCCAACGATTTTTTATAACTATATAAGCACTATATAATTAACTGTTGAGAATTATCGATTTGAAAAGTTGAAAATTATAAGTATTCTATTGAAATATAACAAATGTTACCAGATAAGACGGAGAGCTCCTTACACCACAACAAATACTCTAAGACTGAGTATTTTATGGCACTAAAATAAGAAAGCATGTAATTATGAAGTTTAGTTTGAACTTGTATTTACTATTTGTGTAGATTCAGCAAATTTATCTATATTAGGGGTACTCACTACGTTTGCTATAGCATACTATTTGTGCTATTGTGCTAAACCCATCAATTTTATACAGGAAATAACTGTAGAAACTCGACGGGTTTAGCAAAATAGCACAAAAAGCATGCTATAGCAAACGTCGTGAGTACCCCTAATATTAACTACGTGTTAACAATATTTAACTATAGAGGCATAAATAACGGTTTCGACGATTTTGATTAAACTCGCTATATCGATGTAGAATTTAATGGGCTTTAATATCATGTTGATTTTATTTGGATAAAAATGGTCTGACAGGGCTTAAATGCCGATATTTTAAACTTTCTTCCCTTAAAGTACCTTTAATTTTGTAGATTCAATAAAAATAACTATATTATCTTGTTAAAGCTGATGAAAAATAGGTAAATATATAAAATGAATAAATTCGATACCAAACTAAAGGAGGAAACAGAAAAAATATTTTTTTAATGCAATTTTTCGTTTTTGAACATAAGAGCAGTAATATACATGTATGATATACCGTTGGAAAGCTAAAGATTTTAGAAAAAATATTATCTCATACACAAGCTTTTAAAAGTTAATAGAGAGTGATGAAATGAACATAAAACTAACTGATTATTTTAGATAATAATATAATAGATTTTCTAATAAAACACATGTTTCTATATAAATTCAATTTAATTAATTCCTTAATAGTTTCACGTATTTTTATCTCTAACGTAAGTGAAAGTCGTGTGTTGCCCGCACCAGATTTTTATTATTTTTTTGTAACGTCACTTTATGCTACTATGGCAAATCGGACGATGCTACAGTGGGGGTCCTAAGTTTTTCCTATCCAGGTTTTATTGGAGTAGGGATCTTTAACGAGTGAGTACCTGACATCGCACAGGCTCGGTACCACCTTTTAAGGTCCCCTTTGAAGGACGGCACATCTAAGGATTTTTCACTCCCATTAAAAAATCCTAGGACCACCTGCGGGTTCGAACCCGTGACCTTTGGCATGGGAGGCTGTTATGCTAACCACCCAGCTTCAAGTGATGATTAGGAAGCTGTCGTCAAATTTTCAGTTTGAGCGAGACCAACAGAGCTGGAGGGTATCATACTTGTTACATTTCTAATGTTGAAAAAAACTTTGCACGATAAAAATGAAATCCATATGAAATAGTCCTGACCATGCAAGCTAAATTTTTTCTTTGTATGATATTTTTAGCATTTTTTTCCATAATTTCAAACCGTGGATTAACGAAAAAAAAATCTGACTAGTAATTTTAGTTTAGTAGCCATTTTACATCAGCTTCTGAAAACATTTGAAATCACGACCTGATCTGAAAACTCCCTTTCACCTGTGTTATTTGATATAGCTTTAGAATATGTCATAGAAAAGGTGATTTGTACCGAGAAAGGTTTAAACATGGGTTACAAGATTCCGGTTTTGGGGTATGCCGATGATCTGGTACTGCTAGGTGAAGACACGGAAACCATACAGCTAAATACAAGTGTGTTAATAAAAACCGGTAAGGAAATAGGACTCGAATTAAATACCGATAAGACGAAATATATTATTAGTAGCAGAAACGGTGTTGATCTTGGTGATATTGATGTATCAGGG
Organism: Piezodorus guildinii; assembly: GCA_023052935.1. NCBI lineage: Eukaryota > Metazoa > Arthropoda > Insecta > Hemiptera > Pentatomidae > Piezodorus > Piezodorus guildinii. Next base: position 111,490,956 of record CM041295.1, read on the forward strand.
CATACTTTTGAACACGTTGAGAAATTCAAGTATTTAGGTTCAATGATAACAAGAAAAAATGAAATCCAGGAAGAAATAAAGTCCCGGTTAAAGGTGGGGAATGCCTGTTATTATTCAGTTGCTAAGTTACTTAGTTTGAGGCTTCTATCTAAAAACTTAAAGGTTAGAATTTATAAAACTATTATTCTTCCGACGGTTCTTTACGGATGTGAAACGTGGCCGCTTACTTTAAAGGATGAACAACGGCTTAAGGTTTTCGAAAATAAGGTACTGCGTAAAATATTTGGTCCGAAGAGAGATGAGGCCACTGGGGAGTTTAGAAGGTTGCACAACGCGGAATTGCGGGACTTGTATCCTGTGAATATAATTGATTTGATAGCATCTCGGAGACTCAAATGGGCGTGTAAAGTTGTTGGGCTCGATGAAGAGCGGATTCCGGGAAAGTTGGTATTCGCTGAACCGACTGGTAGGCGTCCGAAAGGCAGGGCCGAAGCGTCGATGGGAGGATTGCGTTATGGTTAATCTTGGGGGCTTGGGCTTGAACGGTGAACATTGGACGAGTCTGTGTAGGCGGAATTTGGTGGTATCGGCATCGAACCTTTGGGTTGGCTAAGCCTATTATTATTATTCTGAAAACATTTATCCAGAAAATCTCTCTAATTTTCGTAATTTTGATATTATCGAATTAAAACAAAAACTAAAAATATGATAAGGTTGTACTTTGAAAGCTGCTAACAAATTTGTTTTTTCTTATTTTGCTTTACATTTTTTTTTCACCCCGCAATCTGTTTTACTCGCGTATCAGAAAAGGGATATTGGAGAGGTAGGAGCTATCCCCATGATGTAGCGACAAGAGGGGTGTAGGTTTTACCATCAAAAAATTAATGACAATCATCAATCGCATCCTACATATAGTACACGTGTGTGTATATATATATATATATATATCTATATAATTTTTTTTTTTTTTTAAATGTGGTGCGCAACATACAGTTTCACTAACTTCCCTATTTAAAATACTAGAAAACTTACTTTTAATTTTGATGGAACCATTTGTTTTAGGCTAAATAATATAAAAATTATTACATGCATTAATCACTTAAATTTATCGACTTTGTATCACTGTTTTTTTCAATAAAAGGCTTTGCTTACCAGGGATCTATCTTCTAAATATTATTCTCATATTCGGGGAACTTCCTAGGAATCTAGCTTGAAATTTCTTTTTTACATGGAATCCGTAAACTAGATTGAAACGACAAGAAACTGCTCGCCGCTTTTGATTACTTTAACACTTACTAGATAGATGCTCTAAACTCCACCTATCTACAAAAGGCTCATTTATATCACTATCATAAGGCATATCTGGACTTTTTGACTCGACTAAACCATTAAATTCTTCCTGTATCTAATCCTTACAATCCAAAATCCTACGAATTTCTTAATGCTCCTTACTATGTCACGCATAACCTCATCTATAAAGACCTTAATGTTCCATATGTTTCTAATATGGCCCAAACCAGATATCACTGGAAAATTATATTATTTTACATTTCATCTTTATCCATGTTTTATAATAATTGTCGGTATAAATAAATAGTTAATCATTGCTGAATAATAAAATTAAAGATACTTTAGAGGAATTAATTGTGAAAAATAGGGATTCGAGCCTTGTCATAGTATATAATTCAATATAACCTAAACCCTGTTTAATTTTGCATCAATATAGCGAGTATAATCAAAATCTTTGGAGCCGTTTTTGATAAAATCTTGGTAAATACGTTTGAAATCTGTCCTGAATAAAAATATAAAAATTTGTTTGACATGTCTCGTTTTTGGAGCTAGATTTACGACAAATAGAGAGACTTTACTTTCTGCAGGACTTGGACTCAAGGGACTCTAAACCGTGTATTTTAGTTGATAACTCGAATCCCATCATTTTCTCGATCGCAATACTTTCCGTCTCATATATAGGCATGTGGAAGTAAAATAAATAAAAAGCTTAAAACATTGAAAATTTATACTTTACTCAACATAAAGTTGATAATGTTGTAATTTCTTTTAAATTATATATTTAAAAGGCAAAAGGGCAACCTTTGGAAAAATAGCTTCCAACGAACTACAAAAGTAATACCATAATTATAAATTCATTAGAATATTCAATTTAATTTTTTTTTGACAAACGTCTGACTTGGAATCCCCATACAAGACTGAAAAGACAAGAAACTGCCCGACGTTTTCGACTACTCCAACACTTACTGGACAAACGCTCCAATCTTCCACTTAATTACAAAAAACTTATTTATATGACCATCATAAGACCGATATGGACTTACGGAGTAGAGCTATGGGGCTCTACCAAACCATCAAATTCTTCTCGTATCCAATCCTTACAATCCAAAATCCTTCGTAAAATCCTTAACGCTCCTTACTTTGTCACGAATAAGCTCATCCATAAAGACATTAATACCCCCATATGTTCTATCCTATCATCCTCTTCGATTCCTGATAATCCTCCGTGGCGTCTGAAAAGAAGATGGCCCCGAGACATTCTAGTTTAAAATATTTTTAGAGTGCTGCCGATGGGTGGCATCTCTTCATGTATTTCATATAGATTACTATATCCATCACATTTACTTGTTGTATATAATTATGCAGTTGTAAATATCAATAAATATGTTAAATAAATAATTTTTTTTTTCTCCAACAGATAAAAATATATAAATACTATTTAAAAATATCATGGGGATATAGAAATGTAAGGAGAGGAATAAATTAGAAATTATTCCTACATTACAAATGCATGCAAACAACTTGAAACGAATAAAAAAAAGTGGACACTAAAACCACAGAAAGTATCAAACAAACATGACTAATCTCAGAATTTCCATTGCTTTTAACTTTTTTCAACTTTTACACCCCTCCAAGACTGCTATATCAAGTTTTTTACATCCCAATTACTTTTATCAAATGGCACTTTACAAAACAAAATAAAAAATGCACAGCTCTCTTTATCTGTCCGAGTTTTAAATTTATTTACGAGACATGAGACAACTTTCACCGAGATAATTACGAATTAAAACTTAGCTAACAAAGATCTTTTCCGCTCTCTGGATTTAATGTGTGTGTGTGTGTGTCCCATTAGTAAATTCTTTATCAACTTCAACTTTTTCAGATCCCAAATTAAGTTCGTTATTTATAAATTATTGAACTACACACACACAGACACAAAGAAGGATATATGAACTTGCTCGCGAATATTTTATTTGGTCTTTGTGAGTGGTAACTGTAAAACGCATATGATGGAGCAGTTGTTAGGGAATCTGGTAACAAAGAAACTACCAATAAAACACACTTATTTTATTTGTTTCTTATTGGTGTGTTTTCTTGGTGGCTGCACTCTTAACCAACTTTTTTACCATATAGTCTAAACGGTCAACAACAACTCCATTATTATAAGACGTATAAATTTTCAAAAAATATAAATATTATATTTTTTACAATTAAATTTATCAAAGTTGTTTTCAAGTGAGAATATTCCCGTTCGTTAGATCAATGTATGTCGATCACATTTATGTTGCAAACGTGACAGAATACCAAGATTACGTTACAGCTAAAATATATCGAATAATTTTGGGTATGCTTACTTCTGCTGGATCGCTATTGTATATTTAACAGAATAAAATGACAACTTATTAGACTAAAGTTAGAATTATGGTTGATGAGGAAAGTGATTTTAAAACAACTTAACCTATTACTATAATTAATCTAATATAAATATCTTGTTTCTAATATCGAGACACATAATTTAAATTAAAATTGCTACAAATTACGAAAGTCAACTAATATGTCTATATAACTAATATAAGTAGTTTTAATGAAATATATTTGTGATTTGATAAAAATATTACTTTTTTTTTTTAAATAAACACGATAATTTTAAATTCTTTAACAGTATAAATGTTTCGTTTTTTTACGTTATTTGCCGTTTTAAAGTAAACTTTTATTTGCTTTACTGGCTTCTGGCCAACATTTCATAATTCTGGTCTGAGCGGGCTGGATTTTTTTTTTTTTTTTTTTTTTTTTTTATATTTTTATTGAAATTTACAACTGTATTTTGTAATACAACTAGTAAATATGCTGGTAAAGATAAAATACATGAAAAAACATGAAGAGAGACTGCCCATTGGCAGCACTCTAGTAGTCAATCTAAACAAGAAGATCTCGAGGCCATCTTCTTTTCAGACGCCTCGGAGGGTTATCAGGGATCGAAGAGGAAGCTAGGGTAGAAACTAGTGGGTTAGAGTGGGAATGAAGTTTTGCATGGAAAGATTCATACCTGGTTCGGGCCAAAACAGTAACATAGGGAACATCAAGATCTTTGTGGATGAGCTTATTAGTGACAAAGTAAGGAGCGTTGAGGATTTTACGAAGGATTTTGGATTGTAAGGATTGGATACGAGAGGAATTGGATAGTTTGGTGGAGTCCCCATAGCTCAATTCCGTAAGTCCAATAGGTCTTATAATAGTCATGTAGATGAGTCTTTTGTAGTTAAGTGGAAGATTAGAACGTTTGTCTAGTAAGTGTTGAAGTAGTCTAAAACGTCGTGCAGTTTCTTGTCGTTTCAGTCTTGTATGAGGGTTCTAAGTAAGGCGTTTGTCAAGGTGCAGTCCTAGATATCAGATCTGTTCAACCGGGACAAGAGGAGCATTGTTGAAGGAGACAGTAGGACAGGATGTCATAGGTTTACGACAAAGGGTAAAGGTTATTTGATGGGATTTGTTGGAATTTATTTTTATTCTCCAGTTCTGACACCATACTTCTAGGTCTTTGATGTGCGCTTGAAGAGTTTGAGAGGCGATAAATGGATCATTATGAACTGATAACACGCAGGTGTCATCAGCATAGGTAGAAAGGAAAGTGTTGGGATGGGTTGGGATATCAGCTGAAAAGACTGTGTAAAGAATAGGTCCCAGGATACTGCCTTGGGGAACACCAGCAGAGGGCTGGATTTAAAAGCAAAATTGAACATTAAAAACATATATTAAAAAAAAATGTTTTCTATAACTTCATTTTAATTCGTGATACATTAGTTGTTGTAGCAGGTTAACAGAGAGCCCGGGCAAGAGTTGGAGAAATGGTGTATGGGTGGAATGAGCTTCCAGGAACCATCAAAGATTTTCCTATATGAAATTAAAAACGATCTAAATTTACATCAATATAGCAAGTTAAATAAAAATCTTTGAAGTCTTTTGGGAGGAATTTCTAAAATATGTGAAAAGCACGGAGTTAAGTCGCACTTCTGGCCACTTGATTACCGTGAAACATCCCAGCCACACCTTAATCTGGACTTCGAAATTCCACTTTCTACACTACTTATCGTTTTAAAACTGTACTCACCACAGACATATACAAATCATTTTGCGGTTCTTGTCCATTCGGATTCAGAGAATTATAAAACATGTATTTCTATTGAAAACTGGAAAAAAAAAAAAAAAAAAAAACGTTGAAAGGAGAAAAAGAAACATATATCTTAGTTATATTGGTTTTCCAGGAAAACGTTGAAATAATTAGCGTCCATTTTGGGAATTCGAATGCAACAGAACTTCAAAGGAAGGGCTATATTCGGGTGCTTTGGATCAAAATTAGTGGAACAAAGAGCTGTTTAACTGTTATGGCTAGTTGAGGGGAAATGGAGACCAGAGCACTTAATCATGGTTCCTGGAAGCTCATTCCACCGTCACCATTTCTCCAACTCTTGCCCGGGCTCTCTGTTAACCTGTTACAACAACTAATGGATCACGAATTAAAATGAAGTTATAGAAAACATTTTTTTTTTAATATATGTTTTAAATGTTTAATTTTGCTTTTAAATCCAGCCCGCTCAGACTAGAATTATGAAATGTTGGCCAGAAACCAGTAAAGGAAATAAAAGTTTACTTTAAAACGGCAAATAACGTAAAAAAACAAAACATTTATACTGTAAAAGAATTTAAAATTATCGTGTTTATTAAAAAAAAAAAAAGTAATATTTTTATCAAATCACAAATATATTTCATTAAAACTACTTATATGAAATTTATAATTAATTGATGATTACTTAATTTTTTTGTCATTGTACATAAAACTTCGAATAACTAAAGTCTCTCAAAAAAGTCTATAGACTTTGGCTTTAAAACGATTTTTTTTTTTTTTAAATAGACAATCCGTTTTATATAATTTTTGATATTTTTCTTAAAAACCGAATCCGAAAAAGATTTTGATTAAATTTTTTTCTAATATCAACTAGGTATTACCCTCTTTACTATACCATGATAATTTTCGAAATTCCTTCCTCTTACCTAAATCGCTTATGTACAAATTGAAATTATATATCATCTCTCAGAGTAATTAAAACGTTCACGAGTTACAAAAATTAGAAAATAAGCACTCACTGGACTGTTAGTAAACGTACAACTCGTATACAGGTCTCAACAGGCAATAATCGACGAAACCCAGCATAAATTCGAGCACCGCAAAGTGGGCAATATGACCGATTTAGGTGGATATAATTCCGAAACTTGTCTATATTTAACCTTTGCTGTGCCAGATTACGGAAAAAAATATTTTAAAGAAATTATAAAATCTAATTAATTATGGGCACGAACGGCGAGCGCACTGTGGTCAAACATCAAATTTATTTGTTAAAATCTAAAAATTCCTTATATTTCACGTTTGAAGTCCCAGAATACAGGAAAAATAATACGAAAATCGAATTATGGCTCGGAGTTGCTGAAACCTGCTAATAAATGTATTTTATATCATTTAGGAAATTCTTGATATTATAGATTGTAAAAGTGTTGTGTCTGAAAAAAATTATGTATCACCCAAAACACAAAAAAACCGCAAACATTCTTTGTAATATCTAAATACTAGAAGGATTGATGAAACAAATCCTACAAACAAATCCTTGGGGTAACGTGGGGGTTATATAGTTTTTCGTTATTGAATAGGGGCATACATTTACTAATTGCTAAATTAATTCTACAGGTGAGATTGCAATGTATATTCAATAACGATTTTGGAAATATGATGTCTTACCTATCTCAGCAATGTCCATTATTAAATAAAAGTAAAAAGACTTTGCTCTAAATACACCTTGAACACAATTAATAGCCATCGAATAAAGAAAATCCCACTGCCGGTTATTAGGCACTTGTGTGGACAGGAATGATTCATTCATTTACTATTTATTTGTAAACACGGTATGGCAGGAAATATTAGTACGAAGGGTTTTGCCAACTAATAATAAAAAGGTGAAGCAATGGAAAATTCCAAACTTTTGTTCACCTAAATTGGTGATTTGGCCGACTTTGCGCCGCCTCATAGAACAAACATTGAAAATCGGTGCCGCCGCACAGTGGGGCAAACATATGCATTCGGTGTACATAGGACCAATATCTGAAATTTGGAATTTCCCCATATTTTTTTGGTTAAGCTGCCTTTCTTAGTTTCTGTTATCATTGTCCATCATCATTTTTTTTAATTAAAAATTTCCACCTAAGCTTTCTTATTAAAACGACCGCCCATGAAAATTAAGGAATCTCATCTTTATTCCGATAATTTAACTTAATTATCATTATAAAAGTTTATACAGCTTAAATTTTTATAGATTCTTAAAGTTTTTATTAATGAAAAACATTTAAAAAAATTAAAACATTTATAACGAAAATCAATTAAAATCGCCCAGAAATCTACCACCACAGAAATTAACTAGAAGGTTTATAGTTTACTTTCCATTAATAATTACCTGCAGATTTTGGCCGGTTTACGTGAATTTTTTTTTTCCTTTTAGCTCTTGCTTTTTTTGAAATGTTGTCCCTGTAAATTTCAGTTTCTTTGTTTTAAATGTTTGTTTATACTTTATGAACGTATTATTGTTTTTAATTCTTATGAATAATAAAAAAAAATTAACACCTGATGTTCTAAATTTGTTAATAAATTATTTTTTTCTCCTTTTTGTTATATTTTACATAACCAACATAACATAACTAACAACATAACTATAGATAATTTAAATTAATAAAATTAAACTAAAATTAATTTAAATATTGATTTCCAAAAATTTCTTAAACAACTTTCTTTACTATTTAATGATGAAGTAATGAGGAAAAGTTTAATGCAAATCCTTATTATATTTTTAGTGTTTGTTTCAGTTTTATATCTGCTTAATTACTAGAATCAGATGTCATACAACTGCTACAACACAAAATATCATTAGCAAGAAAAAAATTGTATTCACCACCTAATTATTATAGAATAGAGAATAACTGTTAAATATATTATGGATATAAAAAATGTTAAGCGGCCAAATTAATGAAAATTTATCGATTTCGAATTGATTGATGTATGTTAAAGCTTTCTTCAATCCCCACTCCCAACCTCATATTATTTCTTTTGTTTTTTTAAATTTTTTAAATAAGATTTTTAAAAATTTTTGGCCGAATACACTCTCTAATAAAGACTTCATAAATGCACAGTTCTTTTAAAACTTAGCAAGACTAATTACAACTTATCAATGCCTACTAAACTAAAAAAAATCAATTAAAAAACTTCAACCTACAATATTATAGCCACCTTTAAAAAGTTTGTAACTAGTTCTAAACACAAAAAAATGAGACTTTAGAGAATCCAAGTTCTCGAAAAACAGTTCCTAGAAAGTTCCTTTTGTTGTAACGTAATTAAACTTCATCAACACTTACGGATAATTCAGAGCTTCATTAAAACTTAAACTTAGTTTACAGAGCAACTGAATCCCCCCTAAATTCTTTTACAAAAATTTAAGAGCGCGATAAAAAGTATATACAAGTTTTAGTTAAATAATAAAGAACTTAAAAACTATATTTTTTTGGTTGTAAAAACTTATTATTTAGTTATATTACATTCTGTCCAAAAAGAGACAATTGTAATAGTTATAAAACACTTCATTCTCACAAAATTTACTAAAAACAAAACAGATGAAATAATGTATTGGAGAAAATAATGAAAAATACAACATAGCGAAAAATATAATAAACAATTCGAAAAAAAATACTGACATGAATATTTACCGATTAAAGGGAGTTTTAATGAGGTTCAGCAATAATACAAATAATTCTATACTTAACCTTGCCTTTTTTTTTTTTTTTTCCCCCTTAAGTTTGTGATTATTTTATATAAATATTCCTTCTTAATAATATCAAATATACAGTAAGGGCAAATTATTATTGCAATCATGCAGAAAATTATGTCGTAGTCTTGAAAAATTTGGAATTTGTGTTTTAGCGTCCTCCGAGTCGAAATGAACGAAACTCGGAAAAATGTCTGTGGCTACTCCAGCTCAAAAACGTAGGAGAAAAAGATATTTAAATACTGTATTTAGCACGAATATGGGCCTGAGATGTAACAGCAACTTTATTACAAAGCTTGACAGATCAGGATACACTTACCAAGAATTGAACCACCGTTTTAAGAATATCTAGAAAACGGTAGATTTCGATTGAAATCACTAAATCAGCATGACGAGAAATAGGCTTTATTTTTATGTAGGTTGCATTTTGATTTAAATACCATGATATTGCTTAAATGCCATTAATAAGAAGTTATAATAAAAGAAATAAGAAAACAAAACATTAATATACAAGAATACAAAATATTGTTACTGTGTTTACTAATTGCGTGTTCTAGTATTAAGTTTACAAATATAATAACTGAATTCAATTAGAAGGCTTTTAATAATAATTAACACTATCACATATAATAATTTAACTGACTGAAAAAAAAGAAGGTTACAATGATGTTACAAATCTGTTGATTAATAATCGATTGCAGATTTGTAGTAATTATATGCAATTAATATACACATTTTTGTTTTATTATTAGTCCTCTACATCACTTCCCTCCAGAGACACAGTCACGATAATGTTTCGAAAACCATAAAGAAATCAGAAAGAGTCTTTCTACTTTTTTTAAATTATTAGTCCTCTACAATATGTTATTTAATGCTAAATATAATGTTAAAAAAATTTAAAAATTTTTATATTTCTTACAAAAATCAAAGAATCTGTGGAGATTTATAATATTAGATAATTTTGTAACTGCATAATCGAATATTTTGGTAGTCGCAATACTTGCTCTTCCTATATATTTTGTGTAAAAGGTACTGCCGATTTCAAGAGCTATATATCTAATTTTCAGATTACAAACCTTATATATAAGTGAAACTTAATAATACAATATTTTATATAATATTGATTACAAATGGAGAATTGGGACAGGAAAGAGGTAAGTATATATATGAAGGAATTGGCGAAGTGAATACAGGAGCCGCTCTTTAAGGGAACTGGCAACAGGTTTTTTAACTCGCTTATCTCATTTAATTTAATTAAAGTTTATTTGGCTATCCCTAGTACTTTGAGTCCAGTTCAATGTCAACAAGTTTCCCAATTTTGTTTCTGTCTTGGGTTGATAATGACTTTTACTGCCGAATCGATTAAAAATATTAAAAAAAAAAAAGAACAATAAAAGGAAAATAAAAATAATTTTAATTGGGGTAAAAGCTACTAGATTTGCAAGTTTTTAATATAAAAAAAATATATTCGCACAGGCTTCTTTTTATTCAAGCTTTCAAATGAAAACTGCAATGATACTCTAAATCGCTCCTTGAAAATTAAAAATATTGAAATTGATTTTATGATTTTTATCGAGATTTCTGGATCAAAGTTTTCATAAAACAAAAACATAAAGAACACGGGATTTTGTGTGTGCGTATGGGTCATTCTATTTGAGACCGTCCCAATGTTATTGATTTTTAAGTTATACAATATTCCTTCCAGAATTTAGAACTGTGGATAAAGCATTTATATACCTAATACGGGACACACATCTATATGACGAGAAAAAACGACATAAATATATTTTTATTTTTTTTATAATATATCTTATTGTTTTTACAACTGTATATACAAATACAATAAGTAAAATGGCTGAATGACAATAACAGGCATGAATAGACATGTAAAGAATCTACCCAGTGGTAGTACTTCAAAGTTTATTTCATGAACAGGTCTCGAGGCCACCTTCTTTTCAGGCGCCTCGGAGGATTACCGGGAATAGATGTAGATGAGAGGTTACGGACAAGCGGATTTGAGTGGGCAGGTAGTTTGGAATTAAAGGAGGTGTATCTATCGCGGGCCAAGTCTGCAACTATTGGGATATTTAGGTCTCTATGGATGAGTTTATTAGTCACAAAGTAAGGAGCATTGAGAATTTTTCGTAGGATTTTGGATTGCAAGGATTGGATGCGGGAGGAGTTTGATAGTTTAGTGGACCCCCATAGCTCAATAACATAGGTCCAAATAGGTCGGATAATCGTGATGTAAATGAGTCTTTTGTAGTAAATAGAGAGTTTTGAACGTTTGTCTAGTAAGTGTTGTAGTAAGCGGTATCTGCAGGCAGTTTTTTCTCGTTTCAGTCTAGTGTGAAGATTCCAAGTAAGGCGCTTGTCTAGATGGAGTCCAAGGTAGCGGATCTGTTCAGCGGGGATTAATGGAATGTTGCCAAAGGATACAGTAGGACAGGTATTCATAGGCTTGCGGCGAAGGGTAAAGGTAATTTGATGGGATTTATTGGGATTGATTTTAATTCTCCAGTTATGACACCATTCTTCAATGGATTGGATGTGAGACTGTAGGAATTGTGATGCAACCGTTGGGTCACTACTTACGGATAACACACATGTGTCATCAGCGTAAGTAGTGAGAACAGTGTTAGGATGAATAGGAATATCAGCTGTATAAACGGAATAAAGGATTGGGCCTAAGATGCTACCCTGAGGTACACCTACGGACTGAGAAAATATGGATGAGTATGAAAGGTTATGGTTGACTTTGAAAGTTCTATCTGAGAGGTAAGAATGAATAATTAGGAAGTATGTAGGAGAGAGGAATTTCCGGAGTTTGTATAGCAGTCCTGGGTGCCAAACTCGATCAAAAGCCTGTTCAACGTCAAGAAAGGCTCCAGTGCAATACATTCCGCGCTCCAATGTGAACATAAATATAGTGACAGACTCAGATAGTTTCCAAGTCACAAAATTCACATCTCTATTTAAAATAAAACTAATTTAACATATTTATAACAAAACAAAAACTAGAAAGCTAAATTTTTGGCCCTTACTACAGAATACTAGAGTATCGAGAAACAAAATAAAGGAATGTACAAACAATTACACCAACCGAAACGTTTTGCGCACTATAAAAATGGAGGTTTGGAAGGAGTCTCACTCTTGATTCCTTTTTTTTTCTCTTATCCATATGCAAAAATTCCAATCTTGTTTTATCATATATTTTCAAAAATAGATTATTGTCAATCTTAACAGAAAAAAAATGACGAAAATTATAGAGACTGTAATAATAACGGTCCTTTGCTTAGCTAAAGTACCAATCTTTATATGAGTCCAACACCATTCATAGCTTGTGTAGAGGTGCTATTTTTTATTTATTTATCCTTTTTTATATTATTATTTAAGAAATAATATACATACACACGCACACACATTTACATATGCTACAATGATTAACCTGTTAGTGTCGCTCATCGAGGAGACTAAGGAGATGAAGGCTAGACTTCGAGGGATCAATGAGCTTAAAAAACATCAAACAAACACTCAAAAACCAGTCCGAACTCTCATTTAAAAATTAAAGGCTTTAAAAAAAATAAAATATAAGGCTTTAAAAAATCGAAAACCTCCTTCATGAACAAAAAAAAAAAACACATTTGAAAAGTTATCTGTGGAAAATATATTTTTTTAAAGAAAACATTTCCGTTTTAGAAGATTGATTAAATAACACAGAACAGCATAAATGAAAAAATACAGTTGAAATCAGATAGATCCTAGAGAGGCCAGGTGAGACCGTGACTGACACCATAAGATCAAGTATGTATGGTTTAGTGGTTGGGCGTGTCACCTGTAGGAAGTCCGATGGTTACCCGACGGTAATTGTAAACAAAGCTTTCGTCTTAGATGTTTTTTTCTTGAGTTTTGATTCTATATTACAACAATATTGTAATATTTTTATTTTATCCGTTTAAGAAAGACCTATCATTTCTGTTTATTTTTTATTGATATATATAAAAGGCATAAATGCCATGTTTTTCTTAATTAGGATTTTTTTAAATTTTATTTACATTGTTGCTATAGCTATATTTCATTGACATCATACTTTTGTAACTGTCGTTATCTATATGTTTCATCTGCCTGCAATTTATTTTTTTCTAAAAATTTAATTCTAAATTTACATTTTCTCTCACAAATTATAAATTCCTTAGTACTATGTTTTTTTTTCACATTTTGTTCGATACTGACACAGTGTACACTTTTAATATTATGTATAATAATTTGCTCTAATATATTTCTTATAATCCTAATCTTTTACTTTCCCCAACCCTTTCATAATTATTCCGAATCGCACCACCGCAGTAATGACAAACATCCTCATTTCCTGTCACGTCAATGCTCAATCTCTTATTGCACACTATGATGAAATCCAACACTATTTTACTGATACTTTCTATCACATCATAGCTGTCTCCGAAACTTGGTTAAAACCTTTTATCCCTTCCTCACAAGTATCCATCACCAATTATTCCCTACTTCGCCAAGATAGATCTCATCGCAGGGGTGGTGGAATGGGGCTTTATATACATGTCTCTCTCAATGCCAAAATCCTACTCCAATCCCCTTCTCATGATCAACCTCATATTGAATACCTGTTTGTGGAAATCTCAACTGCCTCATCTCCTCTCATGTATGGCATTGTATACCGGAATCCGCATGTTCCTTTTGACATCCTTTTTGAAACATCCCTAGTATATTTGGTCTCCAGTAACTCCTTTAATATCATCTCCGGAGATTTCAATATTAATATGATTTCTGAATCATCCGACAAATCCTATCTCTATAATGAAACCCAAGAAGCAATGCGACGTGTTAAGTCCCATTACATTCATAGCGCCATTTCCAATGCTCCAGATTCAAAATCCAAATGGGAAATACTCCGAAAATTATTCTTGCCAGAATCCAATAACTGCCATTCCATTCCTGGTACACCATACGATCTCTATAATCACTTCGTATCACTATCTCTTATCTCATCTCCCACTACCCATATTCAACATCATAGTTTCAATCCAAAAAGTTTTTATTTTTGTTTTTTATGTTCCATATGACGAACTAACGACTGCTATTCTTAAATCCTACACAAACGATTACGGACCGGACAACATTTCAGTAAAATTAATTAAATCCTGTCTCCCAGCTCTTATACCGATCCTATATCATATTTATAACTTTTCGATGCAAAACTCCATTTTCCCTACATTATGAAAAACCGCCTTCATTCGACCACTAAATAAAATCTCTAATCCCTTCCTTACCATATGACATCCGTCCTATTTCTCTACTTTGAAAGCGATCCAAACCACTGTAACGCCTTGTTCAAAATCAATTATCGAATTTTCTCGAAGAAGGCTCCTTTATCAACCCACTCCAATCCGGCTTCCGACCAATTTTTTAAACACAATCTGCTCTCCTAAAAATAATCCACGTCCTCCTATCCGCCAATGAACACCAACAAATATCCATTCTAATCCTAGATTTTTCCAAAGTATTCAATGCAGTTGACCATACAATTCTTCCAGCTAAACTAAAAAACTCATATTATCCAACAGGGCTTTGTGCTGGTTTAAGTCCTTCCTTTCCAATCGCTCACAGTATGTAATAGTTCCAGGCTAGCCTTCTTCCAAGACTTTTCGTTTATCCTGTGGTGTTCCTCAAGGTTCTTCACTAACTCCTACCCTCCTTTCTATTTATAACAATGATCTTCCCGTTAAAATCTATAACTCCCAGTACTATATGTATGCTGATGACTTACAGATTTACCTATCCTTACATCTATTACTTGCAACTGAAAAGCTTCAAGACGACGTGAACCGAATTAGTCACTGGGCAGCAGCCAACAAGCTTAAGTGAAATGCTGAGAAGACAAAGGTGATAGTAATAGGTTCCAATTCCCTCCTTAAAACCCTTCCTTCAATCCCAACCCTGTTCCTCAAAAATAAGCCAACAAAGTTCCACCAAACCGTTAAAAACCACGGAATCACCCTCGCTCAAACTCTTTCTTGGAAAAACCATGTCGCCTAAATCACTCGACGCACCATATTCACCTTAAAACCCCTAAATAACCTCTGTCATCTCCTTCCACTTAAAACCTTAGGCTCCTGGTTTGTTCCTTAATATTTCCCCGATTTGTCTACTGTTGTACGGTGTATGGGGATCTTGAGGCAAAACTAAAACGATTATATAACTGCTTAATACGCTTCATCTTCGGGATATCCAGGAA
Organism: Piezodorus guildinii; assembly: GCA_023052935.1. Classification (NCBI taxonomy): domain Eukaryota; kingdom Metazoa; phylum Arthropoda; class Insecta; order Hemiptera; family Pentatomidae; genus Piezodorus; species Piezodorus guildinii. The sequence continues at coordinate 111,506,370 of CM041295.1, forward strand.
CACATCTGCCACCCGATTTTACGAAGATTTGAAGGGGCTTTACCCTTCCTATCATTGTAAGTACTTCCTGGCTTCCTTCCTTTCCAAGCTCTCCAATCCCGACGCTCGTCTAAATCTGAGATATGTTTTCATACAAATCCTCCGTCCACTCCCGTAACACTTGTTCGCGGCCTTCAGACCTGTATCTAACGCCCCATCGAACCGCAGCTTTCGGCAGACCTTTCCTAATTCGCTCCTCTTCAGTATGGAATTCCATTCCCTCATATATTCGTCATTGTGATACTCTCCTGACCTTCAAATGCCGTCTATTCAATCACTTCCTTTCTGTCGAATTCCCGAAGAATTTAAACAGATTTGTTAATTTCGATAAAAAAAAAAAATAGTAAAAAAAAAAAACATACAGATAATATAATTTAAATACAATATTTTACTATATGTTGACTTTGCGTATTCCATACGGTAAAGCACTTATAATCAAAATTTGTTATTAGGATTTGTACATTCATATTCGTTGTATACAATATTCATACATTTTATTTTATTTGTTGGTTTCATTTTTGTACCCTAAGACACTAAAGTTCCTTTAAGTAGTTTGCAATATTATTCTAAAGTGACTTGTCCCAGGATAAATAAAGAATTTGTTATATATATATATATAATATATATATATATATATATATATATATATATATATATATATATATATATATATTATGCACTGCCAATCAAAAATTTGAGACCACCTATGGAATAGACCAATAAATCATGACTATCCTCTATGAATACCGAAATAAAATATAATAACCTTATTATTGTTTGTAAATGAAATTGAAAGGTTTGTTGATATCGTTAATAACAAGAAATAATTTGATTAAATATTATTATTACTGATACTTCTAAGATGAAAAAAATAAATAAGAGTAAACAATGTTATTTTTGTTTCTAGAGCTTATAACAGTCTAATAATCCCCTAAGAGGAAATGAGAAGATCAGTTTTATTTTCAGTTTGACTTATTGGATTCTCGATTGCCAAAGTTGTAAGAGGTTCACTACACAGGTTATTTTTTTTCCTTAGATAACGGTTAAAAAGAATAATTTTCGATGCAAAAAATTGTAACAGATTAATCGATGTTATCTACATACAATGCTGTGAGCTCACAATAAATAGATATATAGTCGTGAAACAGACATCTTTAATGGATTTCACATTTATCTAACATAATGAATACTTAAAAAAGAAATAATTTCAACTTTACTCACATTTCAAAACAATTTAGTGTCTTATATCAAATTTTGTATACATCACAATATTTGAAACAACAATAAACAAATATGTTACGAATGGCCCAGAGGGAGGTAAAGAGTTTGCAGACAGAAATTTGATATTATAAAGAAACTAGTTTCATAGACGGTAGCGAAGTTATTTGAGCGATGAAGCTATGCTACAACACTCTTAAGAACCTAATAGCTACTGCTTTACTCAACCATTCCTAACATCTCTCTTCAGCTTTAGTATTACAAAAAAAAAAAGTAGTTATTACAAAGAAATAATATGAAAGGTAATATTTTCAAAACGTTGTCATTTAAGCTCTACCAGTATACATGGGAAGATTAATTAAAGTCGTCAAAGAGCCAGTGTCAAATAAACAGTAGGTCAAATCTATATATATATAAAATCTCGTGTAACGATGTACGTTCGCGATAAACTCTGAAATTATTGAACCGAATTTGATCAAACTTCGTAAGTATTTGTTATTTGGTCCAACTTAAAAAATCGGATAGTTTTTATCTATTATTATTACTATTCTAAATGGTTGAAAAATAATTTTTTTCTAAAACGTAAAAAAAATTTTGTTTAACTGTGGCAACCTTCCCATATATTTACATATGTAATAATTAATTCAAATATAAGTGTATGTTGATTTTTATATGTTCTTATTTATAAAATATACATTCACTCCATAGTTTACAGTTATGATTACATACATAATAATAGAGTCGTTGTTGACTGTTTTGACTATATGGTAAAGAAGTTGGTTGAGGCTGCAGCCACCAAGAAAACACACCAGTAAGAAGAAAAAATTATATAAGTGTGTTTTATTGGTAGTTTCTTTGTTGCCACATCCACAAACAACTGCTCCATAATCTGCGTTTTGTAGTTACTACTCATAAACGCATTTTGCAAATTTACATAAAGACAGATTGTGGCTCTGGCACCCTTACTCAGCTTCCGCTGGCTCTCACCAGTGATGCGGCTGAGAGGGAGGCGCTGGGATCCTTTGGACTCTGCTTGTCCTTCCACAAGTGGGGGGACAAGCCCCGTCCGGGGTTCCCAAGCTGATTGTAAATATTGTACATAGGTTTGAATGTGACATGTTTTGTTTATTTATTTGTTAACTTCAATTATTTGTATTTATTTTGTCTATAAATTTTGTTATTGTATACGTTTATTTATTTTGATTTTATTTTATGTAATTTGACTTTCTCTTTGTTTATATTGTAAATATTGTATGAATGAGCACTATTATTATTGTCTATTATGACAAATTGTTATAAATACGAAAAAAAAAACAAAAAAAAAAACATAAGACAAAATACAATTTTCGAGAGCAAAGCCGCGGGTTTTAGCTAGTAAACAGTGTAAAAAAGTCGCATTTCCGCTTTTGCTAAACTCGGTTTTGCTGAAAATGTTACCGTATCATCCCAGAAACATGAATATCTTTTCGTTTTTTACTTGCCACTTGTAGGCAAACGAAAAAAACGGTTTTGCGATGTGATTCGGACATAGGGATATATCTTTAAACGAGTATGAACGTATAATGATTATTGTAAATATCACGAAAAGATGATATTTCGTATTGAATTAATATACACAAAATATTCGATAACATTTTCACTCTATAATAATAATTTTAAACGTTACAGATATTCGGTATATAGCAAAGGGAGAGAAAGATATTTTCGTACCCGGGGAACAGTATTACACCACTTTAAAGGGTTTTCGGTCAAATTAATGGAGCGTTAACTGTTTCAAAGATACTCAACAAATAGCCAAAATTAAAGCAAAGGGCCTACCTACATTTTAGGATCCCATATCAAAAGAAAGTCTCCTTTTAAGATTTCGAATTTGTTTAAAACTGGAATATAAAATTTAAAATATGCTAAAGAAATCAAGGTTACATAAAAGGAATATATATATATATGACCAGTCACTACTTCGCCCGGATGCAATAATTTGAATGTCATCATTAAGGGCGCGTTTATATTGCAGACGTTATGGGGGCGCACTGTTTCTCCAATTTAGAGTTTATAACTTTGGAATCATTAACTCACAAAGCAATAAGAGATGTTGATAAGCCTGTAGGCTATATGCTTTTAACAACTTTTTTTAAATGTGGACGACTTCTTATTAACTTTTCTTAAGTATTGCTCCCCAACAGTATACGCCTATATTACTACTCATATCTCTTTATCTGTATTTAAAATTCTCGTTTCTAGATTACAAAAAATTTAATTTTCCTATCTAATGAAAAACTTAATTGCAATGTATTTGACCTATAAAATGTCAAGAAAGAAAGTCGTAAACAATAGAGAACATCTCAAAATCGTTCGCGTGGTTTAGAAGGAGATTGCGACAACTAAAAATAGCGACAAAATTTATAAATACTGTGAAGATGAACTATTTAAACGTAAAAATAATTATTAACGATGTTACTTTCTGGATTTATAACAAATTTCAATCAATTTAAACAACTAACGTACGATTTGGTAGTACTTTTTTTAATCTTTCGTGCTGTATGGAATAATAATAATAACCTGTACGGTTGCAACACTGAATCACCATAACCTTCCTAATCAAAATATTATAAACAGTCTGTCTTCATAAGTTTATGAACTTATATAAACTTTCTATTAACTTTCATAAAAATTTTCAATTTATAAATGCAGCGGTATATTATAATAATAATAATTCTTTATTTATTCTGGGACGAGTCCCTTTAGAATAACATAGCAGGAAATAAAAAGTTAGCTTAAGAATCTAGTCTTAGAGTATAATGATTGAAAACAATAAAATTAAACTAACAACATGTATGAATAAGCTGAACATAAAAGACAGATTCTAATAAAAATGCACAAACAAAAATATAAATGTATGTTAACATAAGAACAAAAAAAAAAAAAAAAAAGATATAATGGAAAAATATAATAAGATTTAAAAAAAAAAAAAAAAAAAAAAAAATATATATATATATATATATATATATATATATATAATTATTATACAGTTTTAAAATAAAATATTAAAAAGAATAGAAATTATAGTTCTTCAACGTATGTTAACACCACAACAACAAAATATATATATAATTTTAAAAGATATAATAAGATTTAAAAAGAAAAAAAATATATATATACATACACACAAACACACACATATATAAATATGCATATCTGCACTCAACACACACACGCACGTATATACACTTTTATATACATTTTTCAAATAAAAAAGAAATAACAATTTTTCAATATATGTTGACATAGGAACAAAAAAGATACATACAATTTTAACATAAAGTAAAGAAAAAAAATTACATTTCTTCTGAGTGTTTGCAAAATAATAAATAATTTAATCTTACATCTTGCAAAGATTAAAAGAAAAAAATAAATTAAATGATATTTGCTGTTAGTGCACCCGAGGAAATGAAAATTGAATAAACAAATAAACGAATCTAAAAGACATCTGTTGATCTTCCTTGAAATTAGCATCTATTTGGGATTATTTGGGAACTGTATTGATAGGAAATGGCTAAATAGTCGGGATTTAAATGTTGAGAGAGTTTGGGAGTTCCGGATATTAGAAGGAATGGAGTTCCATAAGGATGCGGATCGGATTGAGAATGATCTATCGAAAGCTGTGGATCGATGAGACGTTATATACAGATCAGAAGGCCGCGAGCGGGTGTTACGGGAACGCACAGAGGATTTGAATTTAAGGAGATCAAAGATGTAAGACGGACACTGGGATTGGATAACCTGGTAGAGGAAGGATGCTAGGAAATACTTGCGGCGGAAGGAAGGTAATTATACGTCTATATTACTACTCATATTCAAGGAATAATTTGTTGATTACAGAAAAACATAATTTTCCCTACTAATTTTGTCCACTTAATTATATCATACACTTAATGAAATAAAGAAATTAAAAAAAAGTAATAATAATAACATTTCTTATGTTTTGGTTAGTAGTTTTCACTACTAACAGAATACAATTTTGTACTATGTCAAAGTTTAAAGGTTTTGCTATGATAAGTAATTAGCATTGTGAGATTACACGAAGTGAATCAATTTTCACGTAAAACAGCGGTTGCTCAAACTGACAGTAGTCATAGTTTTGAAAATTTACATTATAATTAATGTTCTAATGTTCAACCTAAAATATAATAAATTCAGCAAAAATAATCGCTCATCGTTCAGCGTAAATCTGTATTCAGGAAGATAAGAAATTAGAAAGAAATAATTTTAAAGAAACAGAAAACAAAATTTCAAAAATATTATAAGAGGTATATTACTATGCTAAGAAGGTTAGCTAAGAAATAATCTTGAGGAGGGAAGAAGATATTAGCCTCGGATTATTATAGGAGAAATTATACAATATTTTTTCCAACTTCTTGGATCTTGGGGATAAGTTAAAGTGAGGGGGGAATTATAAGCACCGGCTTGGCTACTTTGCGATTACAAATCTGACGACGACCTATCTCAGATCTCTTCAATTTTTCTCTTTTATATTAAAAATGCTTTATGAAGCCACGGTCGTAATAATAATAATAATAGGCCTACTGAACCCCAAGGTTCCATGCCTATACCGCCAAATACCCCCTACACAGATTCCTCCACACGGTTCAAGTCCAAGCTTCCGAGATCAGACTTAGCACCATTTGTTGAGACTTAGATCCTTTTGTTGAGTATATATGTAACAACCTTATATACCTAACTGCAGTTTCTTTTATTTTCGCTGTTGTTACTATTAGCTTTAGAGCTACTTTATCAATGCAATCGTTATTCAAGACTATCATATTAAATTTTAAGTTTATTATATTTTAAAGTTAGTATAATTATCAATAATAATTATATTAACTTTAAAATATTTTATGTTTCAAATTACTAATATATTATATTATGAGTATATATTTCATATTGTATGTATTCAAATTAATGCATGTATCTTCAAAGAAATGCTGATCGTTAAAAAAAAATTAAATATAATTCGTTATATATTGATTACAAACAAAAGTGAATATTAAACATCATAAAGTTATTACTATTAAATATTCAAAATACACAATACTAATCCAATATAGGGTATTACTATTTGATAATGAAACAATATATTATTGTTTATCATCTCTTAAATTTGTCATTAACCCATAATGGAAATAGATACAGAGCATAATAAGCACCATACTCCATTTTCTCTGAATTAACAGGGTGTACCCAACATAACATCTTTTTTTTGCTCTTTATTTTCTTGATAAGCTCGACCGCTGCGAGTTGTTCGTGCTCCATTATTTAACTGAATATTGAAAGATAAAACAGCTGAAATAAGAAAGATAAGATAAACCCTGTAGCTGCCGTATAAAGCCGCGTAGCGACCGGATATAGCCGTGCAGTAGGTGTGAAAGAAGGGATTAACGACCGGCACGGCAGAAAAGCCTTTTTACGGCAGCCGTCTATGTGTGAAAAGGCCCTAAGTGCAATTGTCGCACGGATAAAACCTTGTCTTTTCAGCTAACGCCACCTTTTGTTCATTAAAATATTATATGAGACCCTTCTCTAGTGCATTTCAATATTTTCAAAATCTAAAGATTTACAATTTTTTTTTTTATCCTGTTTTCTAAGAACCATTATTATGTTTTAGCCGCCTCACTGAGGAAAAAATATTACAATTTAGTGGCTAAAATTCTATAATCTTGGTCTTAAGATAAATTAAAAATCCTTTTTTCATTTATGAGTATGGTATCTCCCTTATTAGGGAGAATACAAATACTACCATTACATCCCTAGATATTCAAAAGATTTTTTTTTTAAATTCCGGATTTAATAAAAGTTTTTATTAGACCATTATTTTTTCTTTTCAGGAACATTTAAATCGAAACAAATGACCTATAATATAATCCGCTTCTATAGATGTTTTTGCGATAATCATGGCCTTAATCGAGAATGTACTACTTATACAATATTTTTAAGTAGTTATTGTTTAAAGTTGAACTGTGGGGGACAGCTAAATATTCTAACATCAAACGCATCCAATCCTTCCAATCCAAAGTCCTACGAACAATAGTTAACGCTCCCTATTATGTATCCAACTGTACCTTACACCACGACCTTAATATTCCATTTATTTTCAACCTGGTACCATCCAAATTTTCCAAATTCCATCAGAACCTTCTTCATCATCCTAATTCTTTAGTTCAATCCCTCTCCCGCTCCACCCACCCCTACAGTCCTCCACGAAGATTGAAACGGCAGTGGCCCCGCGACGTTCTGTAAACATTTATACTGGAGTTCTGACACTGGTCAGATCCTCCACTCATGTACTATATGTTTGTGGCTATTGCACCCTAACTCAGCCTCTACTGGCTAAGACCAGTGATGCGGCTGAGAGATAGGCGCTGGGATCTCTTGGATTCCGCTTTTTCCCTCCACAAGTGGAGGGAAAATCCCAATCTGGGGCCCCCTTAGCAGTTGTATATATTGTATATAGTTACCATTGTTTATATAATGTCTATTTATTTGCCAACTTTTTATTTATCTCAATTATAGGTTGTTGTTTTGATTTGTTTTGTTTTTTATTGTATATATATGAATTTATTTATTTTCTATTTTATGTAATTTGACTATTATTGTTATTTTCTGTATATATTGTATGAATATGGTCTCATATCAGTATTACTAGCGTTCATCCTGAAACAGATTGTAATGATTCTCAATAAATAAAAAATAAAAAAATTGTTTAAAGGCAAAAAGTTGAAAAAATTAGCTTATCAAAATAATATATTTTCGATCATTCTCCAGTGAATATTTATTTATTTTTTATTTTATCCTCTTTCTATTAAAAATATTTCTAAGGCTGTCGATAAAGTTTTTTTTTTATATTTAAAATTCAAGAAAATTAGACTCTGAAGTGATCTTTCGATTGTTATGAAAGAAAATGATTGAGTGAATTCGAAAGGTTTTATTACATTTTTGTTTTTCATGGCAATAATTATAAACTTGTTGTGGGAGTAACTACTTAGTTGAGGGGATATGGAACGTGCTATTCCATTCCAAACAAAATGGCTTTTATTTTATAATCAAATATTAAGGAACCTTGGCAGAAAATAAAGTTTTCTTTCCGCTACGGAGTTTTTTCTTATCTCCTTTAATTTCCATTACAAATCCGGTACCTATGACTCCATCATAACAAGCGTCTTAGATGGTATCTTCATACGAGACTGAAATGGCGATAAACTAATCGTAGATACCGATCACTACAACACTTATTGACTGAAAGATCACCGTTCAAGCCCAAGCCTCCGAGATTAGACTTATGACAATCCTCCCATCGACGCTTCGGCCTTCCTTTCGGACGCCTAGGGGCGGTTCAGCGAATACCAACCACCAATTTTCGGAATTCGTTCTTTATTGAGACTTTACAAGCCCATTAGAATCTCCGCGATGCTATCAAATAAAGTATATACACAGGATATAAGCTCCGCAATTCCGCGTTGTGCAACCTCCTAAACTCCCCAGTGGCCTTATCTCTCTTCGGACCAAATATTTTACGCAGTACCTTATTTTCGAAAACCTTCATACTTCAAAGTAAGCGGCCACGTTTCACATCCGTAAAGGATCGTTGTAAGAATAATAGTTTTATAAATTCTAACCTTTAAGTTTTAAGACAGAAGCCGCGAGCTAAGTAATTTAGCAACTGAATAATAACACGCATTTCCCGCCTTTAACCGGGACTTTATTTCCTCCTGGATTTCATTTTTTCTTGTTATCATTGAACCATTGTACTTGGGTGCTTCAGACGAGATGAAATGGCCGTAGAAGAGATCCCTCGTGGTCTTGCGACCTACGCTTAGTTGCCATTTCCAAGACAGTTCCTTCTTTACTAATTTGGTTTCCTTTGCATTCCTTGCTCAGCTTATTAACCCTTCTTTTCAACCATCTTAATTGTACTATAATGATCTGAACCAGTCTCCGGAATTTCGTGTTTTATCTCAACCTTCTCCTAAATATTCTACAAGAAACCTCATTTTGACGCAATATCTGGCTCAAAGAACGACGTCGTAAGAAATCAACAGGTGCGCCCAACACAGAACTTTCACTAAGCTTACTGTCTAAAATAAATTTATGAACGTTTAAAGCTAGAATAAATAAAAGGTTTAAACAATTAGCTTGAGTTTGGATAGAAAATATTATTTGAGAATTAATAATCTAACATTAGACATTGTTATCTACATCAATCACTTAGTTTTATCCACTTTTCAAGAATTGTCATTACCTTAGATAACTATGTATATAATATATGGTAAAATGCTTAACTTTTCAGCGGTTGATCACACATCAACATTACTATTCTTATGAAAAAAAAAATGACCTGGATAAATATTTTTGGTCTTTTATCCTTTAATAGTTATCAGATTCCTATCACTTGTGTATTAAGCCGTTTTTTTTTTTGTTGTTGTTGTGTTTGTTTTTTTCAACGCTAACAAGACGATATGGTAATATTTTATTTCGAATCTACAGAATTAAAACTACTACTTTATAGAAAGTCCTGCCGCAAAATTTCAAACATAATAAAACCTACATGATATTTCAGCCCATTAAACTTTACATAAATATATGGAGTTTAAGAGTAGCCCGTAGTTGAGTCGCTAGCGCGCTAGTCTCCCATATCACATAGTGATATCCTCACTGCTAATCTTATTCATATCCTTGCACCATCCAAAACCATCACCTTTCGTCGCCGACCCTAGATGAGTCAAGTAATTAAAGACCTATCATAACCAAGACTTGAGGCTGCCCGTAGGCGCTTTAGACTTACAAGACTGACTGATGACTATCAAGGGCACTCCGTAACTTGACACAGACAACTATCAGATTTTCCATTCTACCTACCTTTCGTATGTACTTTCCTATCTGCCTACCTACTTCCTATTCCACCAAATTGTACCTAGTTTCCACTATCCTACAATACGTTACGTATCTCCACATGTTTCTTATTTCATGTAATTTTTCATACCTTTGTACATTATCTTTAGTCATCATCTGCTCTGTACAGCCCTCGCGCTATTATACCTTAGTCATTGTAATTTAATTAATCGATTTTTTTACACATTTAGTTCATTTTTATGTTTTAATATTGACATCTTTTAGCTCAATATTTTTTAAAATAGTATATTTAATCTTATTGTAAATGTATATCTTTTGTATCTTTTTAGCCCTGATGATGAACCCCATTAAATAAAACTGCATCCTTTCACAAATCGTTTTTCGTTCGTTCCTCATCCTTCTGGATTCGCTGCCCATCTCTATTCGTAAAGCCACCTCTCTCTCTTCCTTCAAACATCAACTCATCCACTACCTACTCACATCTCAATCTTTTTTTATGAATTATTTTGAATTATTATGAATCATAAATTTATGATAGTACTATGATATTAGTTGGTCTATATTGAGAAAAAGTTGTATTATTATTTAAAATAAATTACACGGCGCCGTGTGGTTCAGTGGAAATGCACCGCTGCTGTGCATGTTATGTGTGTGATTATGCGTGAAGGATTCAACTATCTTCCTACCTCAACGACCGAATACACGGCTGCTTTTTCTCTCCGGTCGCTATTAAGAGGATTATAACCGTCCTAACGGCTCCCGTGCATTTGTGAAAGCTCCAACTATGTCCCTATATCAACGACCGTTTGGCCGCCTGATAAGCCTATTATAATAAACCGTTTGGACAGCTACCGTCTATGTTTGAAATGGCGATTACTGCGTCAAAGATGAAAACCGACAACGCTCCGTGGAACTTCAGACTTAGAACACCTCATTTTTCTGCTGGTATTTTTTTATTGGACCATTCCTCAGACTGTAAATGTTTAGTCCTGTTTATATTGGACACCCTGTTTATATACTTATCCCAAATATTTCTTTCCCCCGAAAATTCCAGGGCTAAATAAAAAAAAAAGAAAAGATGAAGGCAATATATTTTTATATATATATCTTATATTAAAAAACGCCACCGACGTATAATTATCAACAAGCACCCCTCAAAATTAACTCACTCAATGTTAACATTAATTTAGTCATATATTAACTTCAATTTGAGGAATGTTTCAAAATATTAATTAAATTCTCGACTCATAGGTATACTTTTACTTTCTAGGTAGAATGAAAAGTGTCAAAGTGTTCATGTTCAGTCGAGTAATGAACAGTGTATATCCTCAGTTCCGAACTGAAGAATTACGACCATATATACAACTGAAAACAATTTTTTTTTTATAAGATACGTTTTTTAATTAAACTCAAATTTTAAGTAAAAAGAAACCTATACACAAACAACCCAGAAAGGGTCTTTGGTTCAGTAAATATATAAATAAATATTATATAATATTTATATAATATAAATATTTTTAATTTATTTATAATTTATATAATATTTATATAAATAAATAAAATATTATTGGGAGACAGGGACCGTGTAAAGGGGGGGGGGGGCTCAAACACACTGCTCCTTCCTCACTTCGTTGGATTAGGAAAGGACCTTAAAGCCCCCAAGTAAAAGAGTTTTACATCCCGAGATGTGAGAGTGTTGAGGGAATCCCTTCGGTTTTTACGGTTGCCAAAGAATGAATTTATTAAGGTATGTGGGAGACGTGCCCTTATAAATTAAAAGGGAGGTGGAGACCAGGCTGATGTAAGGGTAACATTGTAAATAAGAAATAAGGGAAGGAAGGAGGGAGGTTGATGGTTACTTCTAGTTTTATTAGCAGCCATTGATTGGATGGCCTAGAGGCCAGTGTATTAGGAAAGTGACATCCACACTCCACATTTTCATCTAATTATATCTCCCTCCCCATCAAGTCCCCGCGGATATTAGCTATCTCTCAAATCCTTCTGTTTGGTTTATGAATACTTTACCGAAAATATCTGCCAAATAAATTCTTTCTAAAACTCACGAGTTTCAGTTATCTCTCTTACTTATATCGATTTTGAAATAAAGTCAAAGCGGTTTCGATAGAAACATATGTTTTAGATTGAACAGTATAACAATGTAAATTATTTTCTTCAACAATTACTTGAATATATTCACTTTTCTTCCCTATATATTACATTATTCGAGTTTTTTATGTTGAATGACATTTTTTTTTTCGAAAATCATTAGCTTTCCATTCATATAGTATACAGTTATGGACATAGAAATTGCATCTTCTTCTTCCAGTGGCACGACAGAACGTGTAGGCCCCGGGCCTCGTGGTGAATCTCCTGGGAGATTACTCTCACGTTTCTCGATGCCACGTTTGTGAGTGGCCACCCATTTTGGCTGACGGGTCTTACATACCGGGGAAGAGGCTGTCAGTGAATCCACATTTAGTTACATCCTTATAAAAGCCCCGTCGGGACTGGAATCGAACTCACAACCTTAGCATGAGAGACTAGCGCGCTAGCCACTCAGCCACGGCTCCTCTTTGAAATTGCATCACTTATCACTTAAATTCGTTATGATAATGAATTTGATCCATTCGATTTATTTTTCTACTTATTCATATCATACGCTTAATGAAATAAAGAAAAAAAAATGTTTCTTAGTTCTTGGTTTGTAATTTTAAATACAATCATAATATAAATTTTAACTTTGCAAAATTTTAAGCATTTTACTGTCAGAAACAATTAACATTGTGAGATTACAAGTGGAATAATTTTCACAGGTAAGAACGTTCACACAAATCAACAGTGGTCAGTTTGAAAATCAATATTATATTTCATTTGACGAGAGAACTCAAACTTCCATATTTTTTCAGTAAATTGTATGTTTAATTTATGTATGTTTAATTGTATCTTTAATTTTCGATATATAATATAATTTTTTGTGTAATCAGCATTTTTTAAAAACATGCGGTTATGTTTAGTTTTGGAAACATTTTTCTATGACCACAACTGAACATCAATATTACGATTATTTTTTTGGGGGAAAAAAATCAGCTCCTTTCTTCTTCAGTTGTTTTTCAAAGTCTTTCTATTTCACTATTTTTACTACTACTAACAATCAGAAATAGTCAAAATCGAAAAAAAAAATCGCATTCCTAAAAAATATTTTTAAACTGGATGAAATATATTTATATTTGTTTTGTGCCTTTTTTATCCCTGGTGATGGTAGGAACTTTGGTAAATATATAAACTGTTTAGACTCCATTTTTTTTTTCTTTCCCTGTCCGCCACTCACACTGATTTCCTTCTGTAAGCCAAAGTAAGGCGAAAACAATTAAGAAGAAAAAAATCAGATGCGCGCAACACTTGACTCTCACTTACCACCCTTGTTAAAATCAATTTAAGAATTTTTAAATACCGTTAGAGATGAAATTAGTTTAGAAATTTAATAAAATTGATTTTCGATAGAAACATGTGTTTTATTAAATAATATATCATGTAATTATCTAAAAAAATTTGGCGCGGGCAACACACGACTTTCACTTACCTCCGTTTTTAGAATCAATTAAAGAATTTTTCAAATACAGTTAGAGATAAAAATGAGTGAAACCATTAAAGAATTAATTAAATGGAATTTCTATAGAAACATGTGTTTTATTAAAAAATCTAGTATATTATTATCTAAAATAATCACTTAGTTTTATCGGCTTTTCATAACTCTCTACTAACTATTAAAAGCTTGTGTATGAGATAATATTTTTTCTAAAATCTTAAGCTTTCCAACGGTATATCATACATGTATATTACTGTTCTTATGTTCAAAAACAAAAAATTGCATAAGAAATATATTTTTTCAGTTTTCTCCTTTAGTTGGGTATCGAATTCATTAAATTTATATATTTATCTGTTTTTCATCAGTGGTAACAAGATAATATAGTTATTTTTATAGAATCGACAAAATTAAAGGTACTTTAGAGAAAGAAAATTTAAAATATCGGCATTTAAGCCCTGTCAAACCATTTTAATCCAAATGAAACCTGAATGATATTAAAGCCCATTAACTTTTACATAGATATAGCGAGTTTAAACAAAATCGTCGGAACCGTTTTCGAGAAAATCGAAAAAAGGTGCAAAATGCATAGTGTAAAGTAGCTCTTCTGGTAAGCCGATTTTAATGAAAAAGATTTTGTAACGTCTCGGTTGTATAGTTGTCTTAATTATAAAATTTAAGTTTTATAGGATTTACAGTTTCCGTCCGGGAGTTACCACACACACACACACACAGACCTTTTTGCGGGACTTGGTTATTTGGACTCAGGGGACCCTAAAATGTGTATTTCCGTTGAAAACTGTAATTCGAAAATTTTCACGATCGCAATACTTTCCCTTACTATATATTTCATATATAGGTAAGTGAAAGTAAAAATCAGTTAGTTTTATCCGCTTTTCATCACTCTCCCTTACATTTTACAACTTTGTGTATAAAATAATACTTTTTCTATTTTTTTTTTTTTGCTTTCCAACGTTATATTATACATATATAATACGGTACTTATCTTTAAAAAAACAAAAATTGCATTAAAAAATACTTATGCACGTTTCTCTTTCAGTTTATTATCAAATTCATTCAACTTATATACTTAGCGGTTTTTCGATGCTAACAATTTTAAATGGTTAATTTTTTCGAATGTACAAAAATTTAGAGGGAGAAAATTTAAACTATCAGTATTTAAGCCCTGTCAGGCTATTTAATGAGAATGAAACCTACATCATATCAAAGCTCATTAAATTTTACATTGATATAGCAAGTTTAATCAAAATCATTCGAGCCGTTTTTGAGAAAATCGTAAAAACGTGAAAAAATCAGAGTATAAAGTGGCTTTTCTGGTTTGCTGATTTTGGTGAATAAGTTGCTGTAACATCTCGAGCGTATAGTTGTCTTAAATATGAAATTTCAGTTTCATAGGACTTCTAGTTTTTTCCCGGGAGTTACCACACACTCAGAAAACACACACACACAGACTTTTTGCGGGGTCATTTGGACTTAGGGCACCCTAAAACGTGTATTTCCGTTGAAAACTGGAATTCGAAGATTTTCACAATCCCAATACTTTCCCTTAATATATATTCCATATATAGGTAAGTGAAAGTAAAAAAGCGAGGTTCACCTGTAGCCTAGGTATTTAGCTGTCAATTGAGGCTGCGTAATTGTCTTTTAATAAGTTGATTGAATGGGTCGGCTGACACGAGAGGCAACATGAGTAAAGTACACGAAATGAGGAGATCAAATTTATTATTGAAAGAGAATTAAGCGGGGAGTTGCTAAGGCGATCCCCGACCTAGATCAACCATTAAAATCTCCAGTGGATTAATAAATATCCTCCGGAGGGCTTATCTACCCCCTCCCCCCCCCCATCAATCCTCCCTTTCCTCCAATTGACTTCCTTGCTCCACCACCTTCCAACCACCTACTTTCCCCCTCTAATGAACAGCTCCCCTCCGACGAGTAATGATCCAGCAACATTCAAAACAGGATTTTACAAGTACACGGAAAATAATGGATGGATAGGAGACTTTAATTACTTTTATTGTAGCATAAGAAATGATAAAACGGACCAAAAAAGAAAACTCTATACACCGCCTTCGGCATCATTAGAAAAATTTAAAAAAATAAATGATCTAATAACCTCGAAAATATTTAAGTTTTCCTTTCAAATCCATAACCGAAATTCCCTTAGAAATATTTGTTTGTTTGTTTGTTTATTTATTTAACATCACTTTATGCTACTATGGCTAATCGGACGATACTACAGTGGGAGTCCTAAATTTTGCCTATCTAGGTTTTATTAGGATAGGGATCTTTAACGAGTACCTGACATCGCACAGGCTTGGGACCACCTTTTAACGTCCCCTCCGAAGGACGGTATAACTAAGGATTTTACTCCCATTAAAAAATCCTGGGACCACCTGCGGGTTTCAGCCGTGACCTTTGGCATAAGCGGCTGTTATGCTAGCCACCCAGCTACAAGTGATCCAGCCCATACAGTTATATTATTTAATCTAAATCATATGATCCCAACAAAACTGAATACAATTTTATTTAAATTAACTTGAAACTGTTTTCATTAACTGTAAGTCTTGTGTTGCCCACCCTAGATTTTTTAAATTTAGTTTTTGAGTCTTTCCTTTCTACCTATGCTGATGACACGTGTGTGCTATCAATAGATAATGATCCTCTTACAGCCTCCCACATTCTTCAATCCCACATCCGAGACCTTGAAGTATGGTGCCAGAATTGGAGGATTAAAATTAATTCTAACAAATCCCACCAGATAACATTTACCCTACGTCGTAAACCAATGGCACCCTGCCCTACAGTATCCTTTAATGACACTCCACTAGCCCCTGTTGAACAGATTCGATACCTAGGACTCCACCTTGACAAACGTCTGACATGGAATCCTCATACAAGACTTAAACGACAAGAAACTGCTCGACGTTTTCGACTACTTCAACACTTACTGGACAAACGCTCCAACCTTCCACTTAATTACAAAAGACTTATTTATATGACCATCATAAGACCGATATGGACTTACGGAGTAGAGCTATGGGGCTCTACTAAACCATCGAATTCTTCTCGTATCCAATCCTTACAATCCAAAATCCTTCGTAAAATCCTTAACGCTCCTTACTTTGTCACGAATAAGCTTATCCATAAAGACCTTAATATCCCATATGTTACTCAACTAGCCCGAACCAGGTACCAATCATTCCATGAAAAACTCTAATCCACTAGTTTCTATCTTATCATCCTCTTCAATTCCTGATAATCCTCCGAGGCGTCTGAAAAGAAGATGGCCCCGAGACCTTCTAGTTTAAAATATTTTTAGAGCGCTGCCAATGGGTGGCGTCTCTTCATGTATTTCATGTCAGTTTCCTATATCCATCACATTTACTTGTTGTATATAATTATACAGTTGTAAATATCAATAAATAGTTTGAAAAAAAAAAGAAGAAGTTTTTGAGTACTCGAATACAATAAAGGTTTATCTATAAGTGAAATATAATTATAACATTTAAAATTTGGTTGATAAGAGTAAGTGTACCATAGCGCTTCATGGACTTACTTTTACCCTCACAAAATAATGGATTATTTTTATCTAATCTACAAGAATGATGAAAAAAAAATGAGTTATTCTTTAAATGTATTTGTTTTTCACTAAGTAATATAACAATATTAATTGTTATCAACGATCCCCCGATGTTTATACTTAATTATCACTCTCTATTACCCGCTAATGATGTATTCATTACTCAGCTTCTCTTTTGCTTTTCCAGATATACATTATACATTAACACCACTACTCTTATTTTTGGAAATAGCTGAGCTATAGTTTATGGAGAATACTAGATGAGAAGCAATCAGTAAACGATCCACCAATTTATTATGCAACTTTTTAAAACAGGGTTTTGGTCCTGTATGTAACCTTCAGGTAACAGTTACCTATGTCAAACTTAATACTTAATGCTATGTAATAGGGGTACTCACTACGTTTGCTATAGCATGCTATTTGTGTTATTTTGCTAAACACGTCGACTTTCTACAGTTATTTCCTGTTGGTGTTGATGGGTTTAGCACAATATCACAAATAGCATGCTATTGCAAACGTAGTGAGTACCCCTAATATATTCTTTTGATTTAATATTGATTTTTGTTTTCGATTTAAAAACATCGAGCATTACGCAACCAAAAAACTAGAACTAAATTTTATATTTAGTTTACACATTTAATTATTGTATTTATTATAAGTACAGTTGTTAATATCAATAAAATGTTTTTTAAAAAAAGTTTAGCATATATGGAGACATTTATTTTAAACTAAATACTTAAAAAAAATACAATATTAATCATTATGTACTACAATCACATGAGATGATATATTTTTGTAACTGGTCTGTTAACGTCTACGACTTCTTACGTTTTACAATATATGTATTGTGGCGTGGTCTAGTCGCGCGCTCGGATAGAGCGCTAGGCTGCTGTGCTCCGGGTCCTGGGTTCGAATCCCGGCTATGGCAGAATATTATTTAATCTGTTAATTCAGTCGGGGGGGCGACCCTAGGGTATGGAGACCCTCCTGGGGCAGACCCAGCCTCTATTAAGTGGGTGCGTCTGAACCTGGCGGCTGAGCGCGATTAAGCCCTAATCACCTCGTTGCACTGCCGTTAGCCTAGAAACAGTACGAACCTCTATATGTACTGAACCCAAGACCCTTTATGGGTTGTAGTGGTACAGGTTTTTATATATATATGTTACAGCTACCTATTTAGCAAAAGCTACGAAATACCAATATCAGATTTGATATTTGATACCTAGCATTTTGCATCTTTGTTCAGTTTCCTCGATTTCAGTTATGGCTGGTTAGGCATTTTGAATAAACTCATTAATTTATATGATAGTAAATGTCTCTAATGTCATGTAGGCATTCTCTTCGTTTAACAGCCTTATATACCTGGAATACCGAATTTTAAAACATTGTTCTTTAAATTCAATTTTGTTAAATCATTAGCGTGCTTCTATGCCTTTATATATTTTTCTCAAATTTACTTGTATTCCATTATACAGTTGTGAATTCCAATAAAAAATTTTTTAAAAAAAATTGTCAAATCGAAATAATTAACTATTGGTGGTTTTTTTTTTTTTTTTTTTTTATCGAGTGTTAATATATGAAAAGTGGATAAAACACTACAGGAGTTGTATAAACATATAGATATACAGGAAAATATTTTTCCGGTAAATTTATTTCTTCTAAATAAGATTTGTAATATATACGTATCATTCACATATTTTAGAATGTAATACAGATCCAAGAACACCTCATAAACTTGACTGGTTGTCGTAGACAATAATTTCGATTGCCCCAAAATTAATTTTAACGAGAGGGTAAATAAAAGTCGAGCGTTGCCTGTTATTTCCCTATTAAGATAACAAGTGTGTTTATTCATTTAACGCCACTTTATGCTGCTGTGGCTAATCGAACGACAGTGGGGGTCCTAAATTTTGTCAATCTAGGTTTAATTAGGATAGGGATCTTTAGCGAGGACATGGAATCGCACAGTTTCGGGACCACTATTTTTCGTCCCGTCCAAAAGAAGGTCAAAACCAAGGGTTTTTTCTCTCTTTAAACAATTAAGGGGCATCTGACGAGTTTGAACCTCGTGACCTTTGGCATAGAGGACTGTTATGGTATCCACTACAGGAGACGCGAATATAGCAAGTAAATGTGTAACATAATATTATGATAATATTTAAAGATTATTTCCTTCTAGGTCTAAATTTTAGAATACTATGTTCTTATAAACATTTATCCCTACATTTTACAAAATTTATGTTTGATAAACATTTATCAATGAATTTCACAATATTATAATTTGATGAATACCTAGGGTTGCGTTTGGGGTTGGCAATTTCTTTTTTACCCAGCTTGGAATTATAGAGGTAGATCCCAGGGCCTTCCTTCAGAGACTTTGGCCCATTTTTCAGCTTCAATGCTTTTCCTTTGCCCCTACCCTTTATCGCAGCTTTTATAACTGGAGAGGGATCGCTGGAATAACCTTCCATAATAGCACTCTCCGGTAATGACACAACTGGAAGATAATATAGGGCCAGATTGTATTTTGAGTATTAATAAAAAGGCCAACCCCGGTAGAGACGGCTGGGCGTCGTACAATTTTGGTGAAAAAATTTTTGTTGATAATTCTAGGAAACGCTAACGCCATTAGAAATTACAGTGCTAGCAATGAGATGGTTTCAAGCTTGAGAGACCTTGTTATGGTAAAACTTGGCGGCTACATGTACTATTTTAATTAATAGAAATATTGCAGTTTTATTTTTCACTTGTTTACTATATTAACAGTCATACAGCCATTTCTCACATCTGAAACTCACATTTTATCAATAATCTCCACTCATATCCAATAAAGACCACAGAGCACCGTTCTAATACAAATTTGAAATAGACTGATGACAGCAAATCATTTGAAAGTTTTTTAAGCGAAATTTACAATTCTTGGTGATAGTTTTACCTTTATTACAATAATAGAAACAATATATATTTCTTTATAATATAATAATATAAATTATTATAACGATCAATTGATCACTGAATTTTATTTTAGTTTCTTTTTTTAATCCTCTGACAAAGGAATATTAACATAATATTAATTGGCGTATAAAAAATTGTGGGATCGTAATTGAAATGATACAAAAAATACAGACAAATTATACTATTGTTAATTAACTTATTTGGGGATAGTTTGAGCTTTGGAATGAATGCAAATTATATGATATGAGTCTCATGATATTATAAGATGTATCATCATGTTATTTTTGTAAAATAACTCACAATCGAATTAGACATTGTAATCATGCTCTTATCTTTGTTAGCTGTAAATGTATTGGCATTTATCTAGGTACTCATAAAAAAAAGTATTTATTTTTTTTAAATATGGTCATTAGATATAAAACTGTGGTGCGCACAAAACACAACTTTCACTTATCTTACTCTTTGAGATCGAGATTTGAAGAAATATAAATTTGATAAAATAATTATATTTTTTGATGGAATTATTCGATTCTGATTAAATAATATAGCAATATAAATTATAATCTAGAATAATTACTTATCTTTCTACCCTTTTTGTCACACTGCGTTACATTTTACAACTTTGTATGTTAGATAACATTATTTCTGAAATCTTTGGCTTTCCAACGGTATGTTATAAATCAGAATTGCTATTCCTATGTTTCGAAACAAAATAAATTAAGCTGAAAAATATATACAAATATAAATGTAGTCAAATTATTTCAACTTTATTTATTTTTAATCAATTTTAGCATCGAGAAATAGTTACTTATTTAGAATCATGTATATTAAACATAATTATGTTAATAACTACACTCCTGACTACACTTACCTAATAATTACACCTTTCTTTAAAATATATTGCAATTACACTCTTCCTATTCCTAAGGTAGAATCATAAATAATAATATTTATTATTTTCCTCATACTTATACACATATACTTAGAATTTATATCAATAATGGGGTTCGGAGTGCCAAAACAATAAATGTAATAATAACAATAAATCCTTATTTTTTAGACACCATAGAATAAACTTAAAAATTATTCTGAAATCACAGGTTAGTGGAAAATTCATTTCAGATAAGAAAAATAGGAAACGATACTACTTTAGCAAACAAATTAAATATTTTTGATTAAAACGGTTATGCTTATATTATACCTCATTAAAAGGCTGGCGGTATAGAAATAATTAAAGCTCAAGAGAAAGAGAACAGAACAGACAAATTTTTTTTAATCGTAAATAACACTAAAAATATAGAGATTGTTAAATATAATAATTTTTATTTTAATCTAACATAAATCTTCCCATTGCAATGGTATAATTATTTTTACAATTTTTAATTCTGCAATGTGCATTTTTAATAGTTTAATATTTTGTTATTGTTATTTAAACTATTATAATAATAAGATCAGTAGGTAATAAGGCAAATAAATTTTAGAATAAACTACTTTATAATCATTAAATAGTTAAATAATAAGAATTTATTTATGTTCAAGAAATAATTCTCTAAATTTAAATAAAAAATCATAAACTTTTTACTATATATTGAGGAAATGATATATATATATATATATATATATATATATATTATATATATATATACTAAATCATACTTCTTATGCATATATAATCATACTTTTTGTATATTCATACAAGAATAAATAAAATTGCAATTTGAAATATAAAGCAGTCGAACTATTAGTCTTAATTTTCATTTATAATTTATTACATTTCAAGTAAATATAAAACAGGAATTCTATAATACATAAATGATGTATTATGTACCTGCGAATATATAATCTTGTTACAGCTAATGTTCAAATGTTAAATTAGGGAAATTAAATATTTTAACAACATAGCAATACCTCTTTCTTACCTTTATTGTTTTTTTTAATTATTGTAAAGTCTAGCATTCTTATTAATCCTTTTTTTTATGCATGTATATTCTATTATTATTTTTTAATTTATTGTTTTGTATATTTTGTGTGGATGTAGTATGAATGCTGTACTTGATCACTATTAAAAATTTCCTAATAGGACAGATTGTAATATTACTCAATAAAAATAGTTTCTGATCCGTATTATTGTAATTTTACACTATAAGTGTGTTCATGTTTCGTTTATTTCTTTGTTAACATTGTATTTATTTAATTTATAAATGTTGTTATTATATACCTTATTTATTTTAGTTTTATTTTATGTAATTTGACTTTCCTGTTGTTAAATTGTATGAATGTGATCAATATTATTATTGCCCATTGTGAAAATATTGGAAATATAAACACAAAATTACAAGATATCCAAAAAACTATAAAAAAAAAAAAAAAAAAATATATATATATATATATATATATATATATATATATATATATATATATATATATAAAACACACACACACAGAGTTTGGAAGGTATTTACTAAGTATTATTTTTAATAAAAATATCGAAGCTTTCTTGAAAATGATGAACAAGGCAGGTGAATTAGATTCACTTCAGATCATTAGAAATCCT
Source organism: Piezodorus guildinii (assembly GCA_023052935.1). Taxonomy (NCBI): domain Eukaryota; kingdom Metazoa; phylum Arthropoda; class Insecta; order Hemiptera; family Pentatomidae; genus Piezodorus; species Piezodorus guildinii. The sequence continues at coordinate 111,529,227 of CM041295.1, forward strand.
ACCCTATTCGAGATTTTACTCGCATTGATTTCATTTCACCTCAACTTCACTAATATTCACTGATCCTAATTATCTTAATTTTTTGAAATAGACAATTACACTAAAAACAAAGAAAACTTTTAATAAAAGGAATTCGGCAACAGGTTACTAGTGTCTGAAGGAATATACTAGTAATGTTACTTCATTTCGCTTGGATGATTATCATTTTTTTTCTTATTTATTTATTTTATTTTCTGAAATCTACATTGGAATTAGAGTAATCAATATTGAATACAGTACGAATACTGTACACATACAGTGATCGCATAGGATCTCTGTCCACTGTGATGAAAAATATTAAAAATCAACAATTATGAGGGGATATGGAATTTCCGTTGATGTGATAATTATTTGGAATATATATATTTACATAATTAGAGGAGGAAAAGTGAACTAGTGGATTGAGATAGCCGGGCCCTTCCGTTGGAATACTTTCCCGCCTTTTACAGCCCCGCCATTTCGAACGCCCTTCCCCTATTTACAAATGTCCTAAGTACTATATTAATAAAATCAATTTTAATTAAGACTATTAAAATAAAGGATTTCAGTTATCGGGTTGCAGGTATCGAATGCAATCCTTATGAGGGTTCGAGTGCACATTTGCTGCATAAGGTAAGTAAATTTAGTGATTTTGAGAATTCTAAGCTCTGAACTTAGATGAAAATTTTGAATTCCCAGATTTCGAACGAAACCTTTTTTTTTTTTTTTTTTTTTTTTTTTTTTTTTTTTTTTTTTTTTTTTTTTTTAATATTTAATTATTTTATTGTTTTTGACTATGGAAGTACTTAATTTAGAAAAAAATGATCAGAAAAACAAATGAAAGTCGATTCAAAAATAATTTAAACGAATTTTATAAAGTTCCTTTGGAAAACTTTAAATTATTATGTTCACAATGCATGAGGCTTGAGTGTAAACACGCGTGGAACTCACGCTTCCAATTGCTAAAACTCTGATATAGATCGGTATCATTATTTTTATATTTTTTTTTATTTTATTTTTTTTCGTTTGAATAAAATAAAATAAATATTTTTTAAAACAAAATAAATAAAAAATAAAATACGTTATAATACATTTTTTTCGTCATACTAAAAATTATAAATAATATATAATGGATTTAGAGGTACTCACTGTGACATAATATAGTGAGTAGTAGTATGGTGAGTAGAGGAGCCATGGCAGTAAGAGTGAGCTCGCTATGTTGCAGGCATCGCCTTCCCCTGCCGACTGGGGCCGGGGCCAGGGGCTTCAAGGCGCACGCCCGCCCGCTTCTCTCCCCCTTCTCTCTTCCCTAATTTCATAACAATTTCTTATTGACAAGGACCCCGCGCTATCTAACTGCCTTCCGCTCCTGGCACCTATGCCTGGGCCCCGCCACCTCCTCCCTAGCACCGGGAAGGCCCACGGCCAAAAAGAACTGAATTTCTAGGCCGAGTTTTGAGGGAAACTCGAATTACCGAAAATATCACGAATAACGCTACGTTTCCATAAGTGCTAGCCGTCAGCTAGCACCCACTTCATCTTCTTGCCCGATTTTAACTTTCACTTAACTATATATGAACTAAATAGTAAGGGGAAGTATTGTAAATTTTCCAATTCCGTTTTTCAAACGAAATACACGTTTTAGGGTTCCCTGAGTCCAAATAACCAAGTCACGCAAAAAGGTCTGTGTGTGTGGAAAGTCTAACACGAAAACGAAAATAATAATAACAATGGAATCGTTTAGCAAGAGTCCTGTTTACGTCAGAAAGAAAACGACATCCCAAATCATCAATAGAAAGAATGTACTTACCACGTAAGCAAGGTGGAAGGGGACTAGTTTTTCTGTTGAAGAGCTGCAGAGAGCAAGAAAATAATTTAAAACGTAGTTACCAAGATAATGATTCTCCAGTATGGTCTGCAATAAAAGCGTTAGACATTGGATACACAGCTATAAACCTCAATTCAGAAGAGCATGAAGAGGAACCTACCGAAGAAACTATGATTGAAAATTGGAAAAATTAGTCACTACATGGTCGATTTTACAACTCTATGTCCCAATCAGGAGTTGGGAAGCTTGGGAAAGCTTGGAAGGAAATTGGGAAGCTTCTACCTTCTAGCTTCTGACCTTCCTAGGTCACTTGTTTCCCGAAACGGAAGGATTTATTTTGGCCATACATGGTAGGTAAATATTCTGACAAAGTCAAGAAAATTTGAAATAAAAGAAAATCAATATCAAGTGATTTCAACCAATGCGTATAGGAAATACATTTGTGGAGAGAATATAAGTGAACGATGTCGTCTTTGTAAAACGGCTATAGAGTCTATCCAACATACATCATCTGGGTGTCAGGCATTGGCAGGGAGAGAATACCTTATGAGGCATAATAACTTGGCAAACATTATTCACCAATCACTGGCATTATTTTATGCTGATAGCAGATGAGGTTCCTTACAGCTGATATGAACCAAAACATGTACTCTCAGGTGAAAAAAGAACAATATATTAGGATTGTTACACCATTACTGATCACTTGATAGTAAACAACAAGAAAGATGTAGTGGTTATTAATAAAAATGTAAAATGCGGATATGTCATCGATATTGCTGTCCCGAACGATGACAATATTGAGAAAACTATAGCAGAGAAATACGAAAATATCAAGATCTGTGCCAGGAAGGAACTACGTCATCTCTATAGGCTGGAGCATATCAAGGTATATCCGATAATTATTTTATGCAACGGTCTCATTCCAGACGACAACATTTTAGCAATTAAAAACTTAAAGCTGCCCGAAAAGGTTCTGGAAGAAGGACATAAAGCAGTTCTCCTCGGTACAGCCAGTATCATCAGGAAATTCTTAAATATAGTTTAGTATTTTTTTGCCTAGCCCTTGACTTTGGTCCGGGTAGGTAAATATTCTGGCAAAGCCAAGAAAATTTGCAATAAAAGGAAATATTAATAATAAAAATAACTTTATTCTGGGACTATGTCCCTTAAGAATAACAATGCCAGACAGTTAATATACACTTCAATATATACATGCCTGGCCGAGAGACCAAAAAAATAAATTTTTATTAACAAATAATTATTAACAAATAAAATAATTAATTGTATTAACAAATAAAAAAAAAATAATAAAAAAACCTATTTATATAGATCTATACACAATATACGGGATAAAAGAACGAAAAAAATCTGCTATAAAATCATAGATCTGAACAATTTCCAAATAAGTGAATTAATCCATAACGTTAGAAGTAGGATAATGGATTAAAATTTTTACATTTAATGTGCGTCTCTTTGGGATCCTAGAAAATGTTGGAAAAGATGGGATTTAAATGAGAGAAGGGAAGAATATGATAAGGTGGGGAATTCCAAAGAGCTGCAGAGCGAATATAAAAGGAATTATCAAAAGATTTGGTTCTATGGGTAGGAATGTAAAGGTCAGAATGGTGTGATGTGGTTTCAGGTAAGTGAATTGAGGATTTAAATTAAGGATATTGTGAATATATGGAGGATGTTGAGATTTAATGACTTGGTAGAGGTATATTCTGAGGAAATATTGTCTACTATGGAAGGTAGGAGCCACTTCAATTCGCTGTATAATTGGGTTACTGGCGACCTCTTGAAAGTACCGAAGATAAATCTTATAAACATAATCATAATCCATTTGAGTCTGTCATCAAGAACAGTCTAGAGACCTCCATATACAACGCAGCAAAAATCTAAGTGGGGGAAAATATGTGAGGACACCAGCATCCTACGGGTGGAAAGTGGGAGGAGATGACGGGAGCGATGGAAGTACTTAAGAGTACTAATAGTTCGTCCGGAAATTTAAGCAATGTGGGGTTTCCTGGAAAGGGTTTGATATATGGTAATACCTAGGTTTTTGACAGTGGGACTGAAATACTTGGGTGATCATTTAGGATTAGACTTGGAAATGTAGTATTTGCTCTGAAGAGGGAATTGGAACCTATGAGGATGGCCCGAGTTTTCATAGCAATACGTACAAAATTGAAATTTCATATTTAAGACACCTACACGCCCGACATGTTACAGCAAAATTTTCACTGAAATCAGCTGACCGGAAGAGCTACTTTGTACCATGCAGTTTTTTCGATTTTCTCAAAAACGGCTCTAATGATTTTGACAAAACTCGCTTTTTCAATGGGCTTTACTAAGATATAAGTTACATAGTGATTGAAATAGTCCGACAGGGCCGTAATTCGGATAGCTTAAATTTTCTTCCTCTGAAGTACCTTTAATTTTTTTTTCAAATATCTATTGAGATATATTACAATTTGTTTCAAAATGAACAGTGTAATAGTTATATGAGACCACATCAATACAATTTTAACATTAAATATAGATGTATAGTATACCATCGGAAAACCAAAAAAATATTATCTTATAAACAAAATAGTAACAAATATATGTTAACGGAGAGTGATGAAAAGCCGATAAAACTAACTGATTCTTGTAAATGATAACATAATAGATTATTTAATAAAGCACATGCTTCAATTGAAACCCTAGGTAACTAGTTCTTTAACAATTTATTTTCATCTCTAATTGTATTTAACAATAGTTAAATTGAGTTTAACAAAGAAGGTAAGTAAAAGCCGTGTGTTGCGCGAACCAGATTTTTTGTGTATGAATCAATATGAATTTTCAAAATTTTGTAGGATTTAAGACGAGAGTAATGAGGGTCGTACGAATCGCTTCCTAGAGAAGAGCGGAAGATAGCAAAGAAAAATTAGAGTACTTCCTTTCTCTATTGCGGATAGCCCTACCTTGAGGACAGGCTAGGCTCGATACTCATGAGGGAGACACAGAAGGCCACAGACAGACAGAGTTCCCAGATTTAACAGCCAACCGAGAAAAGCCACCTAAACCACTCAATCAAGCCCCATAAGCTGCGTTTTCGAATACAAATTTCAATGAAATAGTACTCTCATAAGAATAGAAGAAAGAGAGAGAAAGAAAGTAAAGTAAATTTTATTCTGGGACTTTCAGTTCCCTAAGAATAACTATAAAGTAAAAAAAATGAGTCTTGTGTCTGGCAAAGAAACAAAAACATTAAAAAACAAATTTAAAGATATAATTATATTATTTATAAGCAGACGACATCGATATAATTGGACGCTGAAAGAATCCAGTCGAAGAGGCATTCCTCTCTTTCTCACGGAATCAGCCAAAAATTTGGTATTGTGGTCAACCATAATAAGACCAAGAAATCCCAAGGAAAAGGTAGAATTCGGAAATTGTCTCTTTGAATGGGTTTCTGAATTTACATATCTTGGCTCACAGGACACATTCAACAATGTCATCGAAGCAGAGACCAATAGAAGGTTGTTGGCCGCAAACAGATGTTACTTTAGATTAAGGCAGCATCTCTCAAGCAGGTCAATGATCAGAAAAACAAACGGCGCTCTGTACAAAACATTGATTCGCCCAGTTCTTAGATATGGAGCGGAGACACGGATCATGGCCAAGGAGATGTATCAGAGGCTGGCCACGTTTGAGCAAAGTATACTCAGAAAGATTTTTGACCGGTGGTGTTAGTTGGAGGAGAGTGGAGAAGAAGGAAAAATGAAGAGGTTCACAACCTCTTTGACGAGCATGACGTTGTATATATAATATATATATATATATATATATATATATATATATATATATATATATATATATATATATATATATATATATATATATATATACGCGTCTATAATAAGAGATCAATTCCTTGAAATGCTGAGCTTAGACACCATAAAACCATTGTTCGACCAGGAGCATTGTATGCAGCAGAGTGCCTTGTGATGAAAAAGAAAGGAATGATGGAAGGTCTAGAAATAAGATAAAGAAGGATTTTAAGGAAGTAGAACTGCTATAGGTGGAATAGTCAGGAATCAGAATAACGGGTTTATGCTTGGACATGGATCAGTAATGCCCTGATGATGGCTCACAAGCTTGAGCCGAAACGTCGGCTCAATTTTAAAAAATTTCATAAAATGACTGATTTCTGACTATTCCACCTATAATATATAAGATTTTAGGCCTAGTAAAGGAAAATGGTGAATATAGAAAAAGAAAAGGAAAAAATAACGGACGTTATGCGGAAGAGAAGGATCGAATTTTATGGTAACATGGCACGCATGAACCAAAGAAAGGTTGACTAGAAAAGAATTTTCACCCACTTTCTAGGAAAGAATGATTTGTTTCTATATATAATATATATATATAATGTATATATATATATATATATATATATATATATTTATATATATATATATATATATATATATATATATATATATATATAATATATTATATATATATATTATATATATATAAGGTGCGGGAAACACACGATTTTACTTACCTCTGCAGTTGAAATCTATTTAGGAACTAGTAAATAAACCTAAAGTTTAAAAATCTAGTTACTAAGAAAAATGCTTCATCGGCACCGCACATTGTTCCTTTTTCATTTTCTCTTCACGACCTAGAAAAAAAAAACACCGTTATGAATAAGAAATGTTCTCATTCTGACTTGATCTCCATTTATATATTTAATGGTAATTTCCTTCCCTATGACCAATGTTCAGTACATATCTTCACGATTGAGGTATTCATTTCCATAATGTAGTATATATATTCGAGGAAATTTACGCGCTACAATTAGTACCTTTTCAAAATAATTGAAGTTTTAAAGGAAATAAGTTATCTTTTGGTAAAATTGAATGAAGGGTTTCGTTAAAACTAAACGATTAGACTGCAAAGATGTCAAATATAAATTTTGTAAAAAAATATCCTTTAATACCTTTCGTATACCAGCATCTATATTGAACCAATGATTTCCAAATGCTACAGTAAATATTTTAAAGCCCAGATAATAGGTAATAATAGTATGGAAAATAATAGGTAAAGCTCGAAACGATCAAATTAATTAAACCATGCGATATAAAAAGCACACATTAAAAAATGTATCGATAAATCCACACACACACACAGATATATATATATATATATATATATATATATATATATATATATATATTATATATAATATATAAAATAATATTAATCAGGTGCGGGAAACACGCGATTTTGCTTACCTCTGCAGTTAGAATCTATTTAGGAACTAGTAAATGAACCTCTTTTTTTTTTTTATATTTTTATTGAAATTTACAACTGTCTTTTGTAATACAACAAGTAAATATGCTGGTAATGATAAAATACATGAAAAAAAAATGTGAAGAGAAAATGTCCATTGGCATCACTCACTAGGTAACTAAACTAGAAGGTCTCGAGGCCATCTTCTATTCAGACACCTTGGAGGATTGTCAGGAATTAAAGAGAAAGCAAGGATTGAAACTAGTGGATTAGAGTGGGAGTGGAGTTTCGTGTAAGGATTGATACCTATTTCGGGCCAAATCAGCAACATATGGGATGTTAAGGTCAAATAAACCAAAAGTTAAAAAATCTGGTGCGGCCAACACACGAATTTCATTCACCTCGACTGTTAACATACATTTAAAAATTATTAAATATACTTTAATTTAAAAAATATTTTTAATTTATTTTAATAAAAGGTGTATTCATTTTTATTGGAAACATATGATTTAGATTAAATAATATAACTATATTAAATTGTTATCAGTACTAAGTTTATTCCCTAAGAAATTTATTACTGATAGTCCTTCGTCAATGTCATTAGGATGATATGGTTAATCTTTTAGAATGTACAAAGTTAAAGGTAGTTTAGAGGATGAAAATTTAAAATATCGATATTTAAGCCCTGTCAGACTATTTCAATCAGAGTAATACCTATATGATATTAAGACCCATTAAATTTTGCACCTATATAGCGAGTTTAATCAAAATCGTTAGAGCCGTTTTTGAGAAAATCGTAAACAAGTGCAAAATGGATCCTCTGGCTAGCCGGTTTTGACAAAAAATTGCCGTAACTTCTCGGACGTATAGTTGTCTTAAATTTGAAATTTCAGTTTCAGAAGACTTTTCGTTTTTACGCTAGACTTACCACACAGAGGCCCGCAGACCTTTTTTCGGGACCTGGTCATTTGGACCCTAAAATGTGCATTTCCGTCGAAAACTGGAATTCGAAAATTTTCACAATCGCAATACTTTCCCTTTTTATATACTTCATATATAGGTAGGAAAAAGTAAAAAAATATATACTAATTTTACTAAACAAAGTATTAGCAAGATTAACCGGAGATGCCGAATATATAAAATTTTCATATAAATTTAAAATAGGTTGTGAGATCGAATCCCAGTCCCGGCGGGACTTTTATAAGGATATAATTAATTGGGGATTCACTCAAAGCCTCTCCCTCGGGTATGTGAGACCCGTCAGCCAAATGGTGGCCACTCACAAAATTAGACATAGGGAGGGATGACCCTACACTACAACATACATCGAGAAACATAAGTGCAATCTCCCAGGAGATAACACCACGAGGCCCAGGACCTACCTACACGGCCTGTCGCGCCACTGGAAGAAGAAGAATACCTTCTGATAACACCGCCCCCCAAACTTTGCAAGCGAAAACCTTTAATTCACAACCGAATCACCAACCATTAAATAAAACAGAATAATATGAGCCGCCTACTCATGAAAACTTTGTCGAATTAAGATTAAGACAGTTAGAAAAACAAATTGAGGAGTGCAGAATTTGAGGCCTGAAAATTAAAATTAAATAGTAAATTAGATATTTTAGCTAAAGGTGTAAATTTTAATTCAGAAAATTATAAAATACTTGACGATTTAAATTATGTTTTAAATGACCAAGTTGAAATAAAAACGATGACAGAAGAACCCGTCTAAAACTTATTATAACCGGCTCCTAAAAACGAAATATTATTTTTGGATGAATCCAGTAATTTAAAACAGCTTTTAAATGGAAATTAAATGAAAAATATGGGGTCCATTGAATCTTTTTAACAACATAGTACAAGAATCACAACGGAAAATTATTGAATTCCAAATAAAGACTGACTTGATAGTTCATGAAAAATCCATTCTAAATGAAAAATTATTAGAAATTCCAAAGTTTAAAGAAAACTTTTAAAATTCGTCTGTGAATGATAACAAAGCCTGAAAAGAAAAATCATTATATCTGAAGTGGTCGAGTAAAATACCGAAGTTAAAATTAATAGCCGTACGGTAGTAAAATAAAATATTTATCTTCTTATAGACCGAATTCTATTAAAAGGTAATAAAAATTAAACGGGAACGGTTCGTAAAATATCCAAACAGATAAGAAAAGTACCTCTGGAGATATTGACAAAATTTAAAAAATTGGGACAAAAGATGAAATCCAAAATATTTCTAGATGGCCTAAGGGATGAAATATGCCTCTGAATGCTAAAGCCATATGAAAATCCTACTATCTGGCGAGTTGAGGTGTAAAAAGAAAAGAAAAACCATAAATAAATAAGAAGGCAGTTAAGCGTGGTCCCAAGTTTCCCGTAACGAAAAAAAATAAAAATAATAATAAAAATGAATAAAATAAACAAATAAAAAAGGGGCTAGAGAAATAAAGAAACGATATTAGTATATCCTTATGAAATATTGATTAAATTAAAATGGGTATGGGTTAATTGAAATCGTCCAATGTTCATTAATTTTAATACTCAACATTTTGGATTCTAATGATTATATCTTTTGTCCTTAAAACTCATTAATTTTAAAGTGAAAAAAATTATTTAAAAAATTCTCGAAAATTAATAAAAACTGAGACTTTTTGCGAATTAAAAGTTTATGAAGGAAAAGAGACTCACCTTTGATTACTTTTCTATGCATAGCTTAGTCACGGTCCCAAGCTTTAAGCTACTTGCTGTAAAAACTTCGATCTTCAGAACATAGACCTTTTTTGTACATGAATTTTCAAAAATGGCAAGTATTTTTTTTCTTGTATTGTCTTATCGTTGCACTACTCGTTAAAGAAATTTTGATCGTGTAAGCATTGTTCTTCTTTTTAATATACATTTTCAAAGAAGGGCCAAGTTTAATAATAATTATAGTGAAATATCACTAATTAAAAAATGATGGAGCTCGTACAGATTATACCTCTGTATAATAAGTACTAAAGGATAAAATTTGATAGCTGAGACTCAACAGGTTTAAGTGTTATTAATTTGATTTGGCCTCAAGTATTTTGATAAGATGGCGGCAGCACTTGCAAGGCTGTATAATGTATTATATTTCGAAAACAAACTGAGTCTCAACCACAAAATTTTATCCTACATTACTAATTGTATAGAGGTATAATCTGTATAAGGTATAATCATAATTTTTTGATTTGTCCCTTTTACGAAATACCTCTATTAATATTGCTGACCTTGTCGATAGCCCTTCTTTGATAATTTATATTATCAAAGGAGAAAGATGCTTAAACGATCGAAATTTCTATAACAAGTACTACAACGATAAAAGTCAACAAGAGAAAAAAAATAAGCGTGAGACTCTTTACTGAAATTGACCGGACAGAAAGTAATGGTAAAGACAATATTTGAAAGTCGGAAGGGTATTATTAGCATTACGGATATCAGAAGGAATAGAGCTCCATATGGAAGAGGAACGGATTATGAAAGACCTGTCGAAAGCTGCTGTTTGGTGGGACGTAATATACAAATCAGAAGGCCGCATACAAGTTTGCGGAAATGGTACTTGATTAATAAGAGATCAGAGGTGTATGACAGATGGCAGGATCGGATAACTTGGTAAAGGAAGAAAGGCGGAAAGTACTTGCGACGGTAGGAAGGATAAAGCCACTTGAACTCTTTGTAAAATCGAGTGACAGAAATATCCCTGGAGATCCCAAGGATGAATCGAATTTGCAATTAGCTAATAGTTTTAGTTTTTCTTCAAGATCTCCAGAGACACCCCTATGCACCACACAGCAATAGCCAAAGTGGAGAAATATCAGGTAGGAGACCAAAAGCTTACCGGTTTCTAGAGGAAAGAGGGGACGAAGTCCATTTAATCGCTTTGAAGTGGTGAAGGAGCGGCGGAAGATGTCAGAAATATTCCAGGTGAGGATTTGGTCGAATTTTATAGGATTATTACTTAAAAATAGGGTCGGGATTGGAGGGAGAGTTTGAAGAAGGGAACTGGAACCTATTACAATTGCCTTGGTTTTCTCGAAATATAACTTAAGCTTATTATTTATTGTCCAATGACTAATTCGGTTTAGGTCATTTTGGAGGTTTTCGGGTGCTAGTAATAGGTACGGAGGAGGGAATGTTAGGTAAATTTGGAAATCGTTGGCATACCATAGATATTGGGAGTGATCAATTTAGAGGGGAAGGTCATTGATATAGACAGCAAATAGGGCGGGAACAGTGAAGAGCCCTGTGGGGCAACACAAGATAGAGGCTGGGTCATGGAAGGAGGTTGAATTGGAACCACTACGTACTGTGAACGATCAGGAAGGACTTGATGACTGACAATGGCTTGGAGAGATAAGACAGAAGAAAAATAGGTCAGAAGTCAAGCGGAGATGGGTTAGGAATTTAAGACTTAGGAAATATGGAATATTGTGAGGAAAAATTATAAAAATGATAAAGTACGGGTATAAGAACCGGAAGACAGGATTTTATTAATTTTATAGGAATTTCGCCAAGTCCATAAACATGGGTGTGGGATTTTAGGATAGTGAATAATAATTCCTTGTGTAAAATATGAGACAATAAAAAACGTTTAGGGTTAAAGCTGTAACGTTCAACATCACTAATGGGTAAAGAGTAAGGAGCAGAGGATATGAAATGGTTGTTGAGATCGTCTGGTGTGACTGGGATTAAAGTGAGGTTATTGAATTGTAGGAGAGATAATTTATGCCGTATATTCCATTTATATTTGGAGTCAGTGACATTGAAAAGGTTGGTATGAATATGGAAGAAGTAAGTACGCCTAATCAAGTAATGCACATAGTCAGCTGGCAGGCGAGTACGACGAAATTTGCGTCTAGCTGCTTCCTGGCTTTTCATCATTGCCATCATTGAGTCAGCAAAGGCGCAGTTGGTTAGCGTAAGGTTCGGGTTATCAGAGGAGCATGTAAGTCTAATAATGATTTTAGATTTGAGGTAAAGGCGGAAACCATAGGATCTATGGCATTATAGAAATATATTGTTATGTATTAAGGATGCTGAGGGTAGTAAGTTCATTATTAAATAATTAAAATATTAATAAGCCTTTGTCGGCAAAAGTTCAAAGACGTTTCCTATCCCCCCCGGGGTTTCCCCATTGGTCTGGCTTCTACCCTCGATACTCCCGGAACTTCCTAGACCAAAGCTATTAGCAGATAAGAGATTTAGCTTTAGAGACTTCCAATATCAGGCCCACTTTCTTTGTCTAACATCATAAAGTCTCCAGAGATTATGATGTTAGAAAAGCTGAAAACCAATTGATAAGACAGAATTCAAAGAGGTCGTCGAATGGTATATCAGGCGATCGGTAGGTAAGGATAAATAAGGAAGAGGAGATAAGAATGTTGAAATCTCCACAAATATTCATTTGAGATGAGGATAGTCAGAAGAAGGGAATCGGAGATGGATTTCGGCTTCGAGGCTGTGCGATCAGTTCAATCGATGCGAAGGAAGGAATAATTGGTGTGGAATACTTTAGAGGATAGAATGAGAGATTTAAACCAGGTTTCGGATACAGCTATTATTTGATAGAAATTAACAAGAAAATAAATTTGGAACTCATCGAAGTGGGCCGTAAGGGATGGTGCATTAACGTGACAGGATATGAAGAGATTAGCCATTACTGAGAATATGCAAAATGACAGAGCAGAAAAAACGTTTTAGATTAAGGAACATGTTACCATACATTCTTAAGAGAATGATTTTTATGAGATAAAAATCGGACGAAAAGAATTCCCGTATATGAAATGGAAGATAATATATATATATATATATATATATATATATATATATATATATATATATATATAAAATAGAATAGAATGGAATAGAAAACTATTTTTTATCTGGGACAAGGTCCCTTAAGAAAAATTGTTATGTACAATTAAGAGATATATAATGTGTCTAGCTACAAGACCAAAAGAATTATAATTAATTCTTATTCACAATGATATAAAAAGGAAAGAAAGGATACAATAAAACAAATGAGTAAAATAAATAAATAAAAACTTCTGATGTGTTACACCAAATTAAACATTGTAACTGATTTATAATAATTGATCCATATAAAAATATGAACAATAAATAATAAAGTTTCTTTTTAAATTGATATTTGATTTGAAATATCTTGTTGAGCGTCTGTTTGGGATGACAGTAGGTACTGGAATAGCTGGGACTTGAATGATGGTAGGGAAGAAACATGGCGGATATGAGTAGGTAAGGAATTCCAGAGAGTAGCGGAGCGGACAATAAAGGAATGATCAAAAGTTGTTCTATGGGTAGGAATATAAAGGTCGGAATGGCGTGATCTTGTTTGGAGGGAGTGGACTGACGATTTAAATTGCAGAAGTCTGTGAATATTGCGAGGTAGCTAGGATTGAATTGTTTGGTAAAGATATGATCCTAGGAAATATTGTCTGCGGATAGAGGGAAGGAGCCACTTCAACTCATTGCATAAATGGGTCACATGAGATCTCTTCGGTGTACCAAGGACAAATCTTAAAAATATGTTCATAATTCGCTTTAGCCTGTCCTCGAGCACAACCGAGAAGCCACCATATGCTATACAGCATTAGTCAAAGTGGGGGAAAATAAATGCGGATACAAGGAGCTTATCGGTAGACAGTGGAAATACTTATTGTTCTTCGGAAGATTTGGGCAATATGGGGTTTCCAGGAAAGGGTTTGGTCGATGGTAATACCTAGGTTTTTTTGACAGAGGAAGTGAAGGTGATTGGGTGATCATTTAGGGTTAGACTCGCAAATGTAGTATGGGATCTGAGGAGGGGATTGGAACCTATACCAATCGCCTGAGTTTTCGTAGCATTTAGACTTAGTTTATTAAAAGTTACCCAGGCACAGATTCTACCCAGGTCTTCCCGAACATTGGCAAATGCTATTAGACTCACCGAATATATATATATATATATATATATATATATATATATATATATATATATATATATATATATATATATATATATATAGATAGATAGATAGATAGATAGATAGATAGATAGATAGATAGATAGATAGATAGATAGATATATTTATATATTAACGATGTTGATATGTACATATGCATGATTCTATATCAAATAAAAATGTCCAGAAGAAATACAAATTATTGCTACTAGTAAGTTTAAAAAAAAAAAATAAATAAACGTAACTAACACTTCTGTAGATAAAAATAATAATTTTACAATATTATAGAGGCTTAAAGTGGTATCTCAGCAAAAAACATCTAAGTCGGTAGGCTTTCTAACTATTATGTCCGGGCAAACATCCAATTTCCGACACCTAACTCTACCTCCACTAAACCAGACATTCTTTATGTTGGCGGTTACTTTTTTCTGCCTGTCTAACCTGTCTAGGTTTCGGTGGGTGGGTGTCATCGCTTCGTTCAGGTATATACTATACGAATCATTTTCTCCCCAGCCTAGGTTCCGGGTAGAAAAGTCTCATTTCACCCTCCTCAGCCACACTAACTATTCCCCCAAGGCTTGGCGTACGAACCGGGCAGTAATAGGTCCCGGAGTTCCTTCCTGTTTCGGCCTGAACCGCGCAGCGTGGTCCAGGCCGGCCGGAGTTAGCTCACAACCTAGGCGCCGACACACATCATGTCACCACAGTCTCTCCTGGCATCTCTAGGTAGGGGTAGGGATGGTGTTTTAGGGCGATAAATGACGAGATTATTACGCATCTCTAGGATACCTCTTAACTCCAAAGTATTCGACAGCTGGATTTGTTTGACGTAAATCAAACAGCTCTCCATTTGGTTTTTTTATTTTATTTTTTATTTCTTTTTTTACATAATAAATGAGGAATAATTTATTTTAGTTACTGTATGGAATCATTCTTACACTTTCCTTCCTTTATATTCTACATTTTGTTTGTACATATTTATATTTTAAATTTGTTTGAATTCGTACAAAACAGCAATTCTTAGGGTTTCTTAGATTTAACAAGATGAATGACACTTGAATATCAAAGGAAATAAAAACACTTATCTGAAAATTAATAATCATCAAGATAATAATTAAGCTGTTTCAGATCTTTGTCTTTATAACTTCATATTTTTTACTATTATTGTAAGCTTAGGAGAAAAAATTAACTTTTCCTATCCCTGCTTTGCGCCTTCCTATCTAGAATTTCCAATAGCGCTTCTAATACATATTAAAATAATTTTAACTAACATACTTCAACATTACACTCATGGGGATTAGTGCTTAAAGGGGATAGTAGTTATGGAATTAGATTGACTCATCCGTATTTATATGTAGTTATTGTTAATAATTAATGTTAATATTTCCTCTATTATAAGGAATGCCGCTACCTCCGATAGTGTCATAAGGAACTTTCGTCCAAGAAACCTGGGCACTTACCTGGGCCCAGCTTACCTAAAAGAAGTGCTTGGGCATTATGGATACTAAGTGATCAATATGTCAGTCAATACCTATTCCTTCTTTTGGTCTCTGCCGACTTTCCTCCATCCCCATCGTTTAAGTACCCTGCTAATTCTAGAGCCAGAGCACTCCGGTCCAAGATCTTCTTTCTTCTTCTCTACTGGCTCAACAGGCGCATGAGGCCGCCCTTGGCCTGCTCAACAGTCGCCAACCATTCTTCTCGATCCTCAGCTCCTCTCAGAGAGATCCCGAGCTGTCTAAGATCCTTCCCTACACCATCCTTCCATCGACCCTTCGGCCTGCCACGCCGGCGCCGGCCATCCGGAACATTTCTGAACACTCTACTTGCAACCCTGTCACAGTTCATCCTCATCACGTGCCCAATCCATTTTAACCTCTGTATCTTAATATGAGAGGAGATACTGATATCCTGGTAGAGCTGAAACAATTCCTTATTTTTCCTCCGCCGCCATTGACCATCCTCAAATACGGCTCCCAGGATTCTCCTTAGGATTACCCGTTCAAACCTATCAAGCAGGTCCACATTTTTGTTGTTGAGGATCCACGTTTCTCCACCGTACGTAACCACTGGTCTTACAAGGGTTTTGTATAGCATCAACTTGGTGGAGCGGCTCAAAAGCTTGCTTCTAAATAGCTTTGATAAGGAAAAATAGGCTCTATTACCAGCCGCTATACGCTTCCTTACCTCTTCTTCTTCCTTCAGGTCATCATTTATAATAGAGCCTAGATACTGAAAACTTCTTACTAGTTCTTTTTTATAGGGTCCCAGTTCATAATGACTCCAAGAAGGTCCAAGATCTTATTATGATAAAGTTATAATATATTTACAATATTGAAAATAATTGTATAATTCCTATATATATATATCATTAATAATTTTACAAACAGTTTAATAAAATGTGTTATTCATTAACTCATGAAAACAAATTATAAGATCTTTATCGAGCACTTCGCCATCCTGGGGTCACTCAAATGTACCAATCGGTCTAGTCCAAAACTCTACCTTACGTTATTGACGAAGTGAGATGAGTATCTTCTGCCTGTTCGATATGTGCTAAAACAAGATTTCATCGCTCTTAAAATCAGCTTATCACAGTCACTTTTTCAATGGAACTGATTAGTGTAGATTTCAAAGGACCTTTGTCTTCTAAAAACTAAATCGTTATCTTCTTGTCGTAATTAATGAATATTCTAGTTTCCCGTTCGCTTTTCCGTGTAGAGATACTTCATCAGTTATTCAGTGCCTTTCACAGTTGCTATAATGCATTTAGATTACCCATATGCGATCATTCTGATAGGGGTCGTCATTTCTTTCTCGGGAGTTAACTACGTTCTTGCATTCTTGTGGAGTAGCTACGAGTCGACCAACCCCGTACAACCCACAAGGTATTGCTCAAGTGGAGAGACTCTACGGGGCGTTTTGGAGGAATTGTTTTCAGTACTAGGAACCATATCCCTGAAAAAAATTAATCAAGAAGTAACAAAGTGAGAGGATGTAGTTAAAAAATCTCTCCACGCAATTAGGTCTTTCTTGTTTACGTGGAGAACTGCACACCACACGAGAAGTTCTCAAGCACCTAGACTATCAATGTAGATACCTTCCTCCTTGGTTGCAAAACCCTGGATCTGTTTTATTATCCAAACTGGTACGTGTCAGTAAAAGCGATTACTTAGTTGAGGAAGTAAAACTGATTGAAGCTAATCATTATAATAAAGCACCGAGACGATAGAGAGTCCAGGGTATCTTTAAGACCACTTTCATCCCGGGGAGATGGGTTGAAACTTAATACAAACAAAGAAGCCTCTGAGGGGATGTCGAATGATGCATTGAATATATTTAAAGAAGAGTATCAACTCGAGGAATGTTCGAACGATGAATCGATTCCCGATTGAAAGAGATAGCCCAACTTCTTTCATTGAAAACCCTTACGAAGATAAAAAACTAATCTGGAAACCGTCAGACAAAAACGGGTATAAAGAAGCCATCATACTTTCGATATTATGTTTTTCTGTATAAAATTAAATAAGTTTGAGTAAAAGAGTGGGGAGAATGAAATTTATAGTGATCACGTGTTTTAATTACCTACGTTTTATAACCTTCGTTACTTATGTATTTTTATGTTTAATTATTATGTAACCTATGTTTTTACTGAATAAAAGCTCCAAGAGTGATATTTAGTTTCTATTACAAAAGATTAATCTCTTTTGGTTTTTAAACTTTTAACTCGCTAATTCCGTTTTTTTTTTGTTAATTTTTTTAAACCACTTTCTTCACTATTAAGGTAATGATTTTTAAAAAGAAAATATAAAAATCATTCTTATTAGTTTTTTAGCTTTTGTTTTGGTTTTAAATGTATAAAATTATCATAATTAGAGACACTTTTCCAAAACATGTTTTCAGTCGCGAAGTTGACTTGAAACGGCTACATCACCAAAACTATTAGCCAGAATTTATATCCAGGAAAATATACAGAATACCAGGTGAAAAAATGGACGATTTAAATTGGCCCATATATGATGTTATACATTAATTTATATTTTAACTATTCATAATAACACTATTACTATTAAGTATAGGGTTCTTGCCTAAAAGAAAAATTTTTTAATTCGTATTCCGATTCAATTTGTAATTTAAAAAAAAAAATCAATGCGTTTCATTCTTTAAACTATCTAGTCGTTAATTTTTTGCAAGGAGCTCATATTCAAAATTCAAAAAAGTAACAATCCCACTTAATCATCTTCTATCCCAATCCTTTTTTTAATTTTTATAATAAAACCGAATAATATTTGGATTGTTACACTTTTGATGCGATGTGAAGTGCTCAAACTGACATAATAGAAGTAATTGTGAAGCACAAATATTAATTGAAAAAGGGTATCTACGTTTCTCTTTGTAATTTAAACAATTCTGCGGAAACTCTGTAAAATGCTTTTGTTTATTCAAGACTTTTATTTTTAAATACATCTCTTCTCATATGACGCTTCTTTCTCCAACTTTCATTATATTTACAAACACTTCGTGTTTACACCAACGAGAATGGATATGAGATGCCGTTTTATAATTAAATACTTCATTTACCTTCTTCTTTTCCCTCCTTGTGCCATTCCGTGTGGAGGTGCCTCAGTTTTTTTTTGTTTTTTTCCGAGGCAACTTTGTGTACTTTGAATCGATAGTTCTCTCCTGCAAGTGATTACCCCAGCAGAAGAGGTCCCATTCCCAGGAACAACGGGGTCCCACCGTTTATCAGTAAGGGTTTCTAGGTAGATTACCTTCTCCACGACTAAGAGCTCTACCTAACCTTTGCAGTACATCGGCCTTTGATGCTTCCTGGCCGTAGACCCAGCTAGCTTCTACAGTCTTCGGTTCCATTGCCTGTACTGGGCTACTGCTGCCTCACACTCCTGTGTTTAGTCGAATATAGGGCCACCTAGAGCAGGATGCGGTTCTTCACTGCGCACGGACGGTCCTGGGCTTCCTCCTCCTAAGTATCCTCAAAGTCTCCACCTGGCTTCATGTACCCCTCTACTACACCCCTGAAGTTTTGTGAGGACCATTTTCCAGGTCTACCCTAGAAGAGGTACTACCCCACAAAACCCCTTGACCCCCTTCATTTATCAACACTATTAAATACTCGAATTCTTTCTAATCTAATCTCTATGTATTGTTAAACACGGCATTTTCCATGTTGTTTATATTACTTTTTTCCTGAAATTTTGCGATAGATTATAAAAAACTCTTTAGATTAATAAAATAAAATTCTCCGAAATAGAAAACTCATCAAACAATCACTGAATTTGGAGAAATCAAAATAAAAGTTATTTTTTATAACTTAACATTTTATTTTAAGCTATTGTTAATGCGGCAATGTCGTGAAAATTTGTTAGCCTGCTTGAAACTAATATTAGTACGTCACGACTCTAATCAAAGTTTACATTCTGCATTTACTCCCAATCATAAACGGATACGCAGTAGGAGGATAAGAAATGCTAAAATACATTATATAAATTAAGTGTGCACTAGTTAAAGTAAAAAGTCTAATAATTAGTCTCCCCTCCCCCCAGGAGTTCTAACATTCATCTATTTGAGTTTTTTTCGTAAAGTGGATAGGAAGTAAGTTATAAGTTGCAAGTTGTGTGAAACTAGCCACCCCACAACTTTCGCCGTCATTTTGAGTGGTTTAAACTATAGAAATATTTCTAAAAATGGTTGAAAACTCTATAACTTTTTAGGGGGCTCCCGAAACTCTAACAAATATTCAATTTCTTTGACTTTAGAGGGCCCAACTTCATAGATCTGTAAGAGAGCTACAGACTTTTGCAGACAAACTTTTAGGTAATGCAGAGTGACAAAAAAGGCATAAACTTCGATAGTAGAAAATAATGATGTATTTTAAATCAATTTATAATAAATGCTTCAATTTATTTATGAGACAATTGATTTATTTTTTATTTAAAAATTAAGTTTATATAAAACCTGAATTCAAGATGTAAGTGAAAATAGTGAGTTGCGAGCACCAGATTTTTGTCAAACTTCGACGGTAAAGGGATTCCAAGGGATTTCGTATTGTATCTCAATGAAACTGAAACTGGTGTACTTGCACATACCTATGTATGTGTATCTAAGAACCAAGTTCTTGAACTCAAGATACCTTAAAACGAGTATTCCCGTTTAAAACTTGGTTTAGTAAATTTTCAGGATCGCAATAATTCCCTTTACTTATATTTTTCATTTGTAGGTAGAAGAAATTAATTACTATTTACTTTACTAAATACTAAAAATTACTATTGTAGTATTACCTTTACAAATTTTGTTTAATATTTTCATATTTTAAATATAGCTGAGGAAGTAGAAGTTTTTATATCTTATTACCTAACCCTTTTTATTCTCTTTTATAGAGGAGTTTTGAAGTGGGTTAGGGAAAGTATAAACTTTAATAGGTCTAGCTGCAAATGAAAAAGCAGAGGCTTGCTAGGATCCTCTAACTAATAAGAACATATCTTCTCATAATTAAAGGTTTCCATACGCTACGGATACATGATGAAGGTTACGGCAAATACATAGAATATATTTTTCTCAATGTTTCAGCATGCAATTATTTTTGTATTTATTATTTTTATTATTTTATTTTTTTTTATCTTTTAACATTAGCAAGTAGTGACTGCTCCAGAAGTTTTTTACTTTCATTTACCTAAATATGAAATGTTATGGTAATGCTACTATTGTTATATTAAGAGAAATCACAACTAGATGTGCACAAACCATCTGATTTTATGGCCGAAGGTTCTTTTTATTTGAAAGGATGAAAGAATTTGTGTATCCTGGTTAAGGAGTAAAAGTTGCTATCACCATTCCTAATCATCCTTTTTCTTCCTTCCTAGTTCTCCCGGCAGGTGTGGTCCAGGGCTCCAACATTTCTCCTCTCCTTCTTAATTGCTATATCAATGACCTTTCCAACTTTAACCATAACTGTTCTCACCACTAATACGCCCATGATTTCAAGATCTATTTATCCTACTCTCCCGCTGAGTCATTTGTAGCATTTTTTAACATCAGTGACTGGATGAACCTCAGTAAACTGAAGCGCAAGGCTACGAAAACTCAAGCGATTGTCATAGGATCCAATTCCCTCATCAGGTCTAATTTGTTTTTTCTCTGGCACAACAGGCCGTGTAGGCCCATGGCCGCGTGGTGTAATCTCCTGAGAAAATATACTCACCACGTTTCTCGATGAAATTGTTTGTAAGGCAGGGTTCATCACTCCCTACGCCTATTTTTGTGAATGGCCACAAGTAGGTGGACGGGTCTCACATACCCGGGGGAGGGGCTGTGGGTGAATCCCTATTGATTATATGCTTATAAAAGTCCCGCTGGGACTGGGATTCGAACTCACAACCTTTGGCGTACGAGACTATCACGCTAGCCACTCAGCCACGGGCTAAAATAATGATTTTTAATTGTACGAAAGGGAGAAGGCTCAGAGAGTAAAATATGAATATGTATTATCATAAGGGGGTGGAAATTGAGTAAGCTAGGGAGAATAAATATCAGAAATTAGCAATTTCACAAAAAGGTCCATCAATGAATTTGTACAGCGATGAGATAGCTTTTTGAGTAATGTTATGTAAGAAAAAAAAATAATAATGCCACCTGCGAAGAGAGCTCAGTATCATTAATGGTATTAAAAATCTCCACAAACCCTAATTTATTAAATGGATCAAAACAGTATTTATGAATTAACGACAAGTTTTCAATATTCGATTGTCTCGGGTTTCTGTCGCAATACTTGATCGAAATTCGACAGCTGTGTGCTATATATGTGCGATTAAACCGTTTTTCCTTGTGGAAGCAATTCATCAAACACCACGCCACGATAATCCCACCATATGGAAAGCAAAATCTTTTCCAGATGTAAACCGTCCTTCGGGGAACTATGAGGCTTTTCGGTTGTTGTCCACGATCAACGAACTACATTATCGTAGATGATCCGCTTTTCATCACCCATCAGTTTGTTTGAGATTTACTCTAATGAGCCCGTTTCCTGCCGGTTCGGAAGAGAGCTGCAAATCGATATTCGGTTGCCCCTTTGTAGCAACCGGTATTGTTGGATTAGAGCGTAGATATCGCTTGAAAGAAACCAGGCCGTCCGCTGCGGGCGCATCTTCGAGACTCGTATCTCCTCAACGAGACATGGCAAACCATTTTTGATTAGTTACCTTCTATTAAGATGAGTACGCTGTACATCTTTAAAGTAAAAATATAAACTGTAAATTTTTAAAAAGAGTTTCTTTAAAACACGTATTTAGATTATATAGGTTAAATTATCTAACGGTTCCAATGCAGAATCTTGTTATTGCTCAGAAAGTGTGTTATGTAATATCATTAAAATTGAAAATGTGCTATCTAGAAACAAACGTTTTTTAACCGAAACACGACCCCACGAGCGCTTAGTTCCAGGAACCGACTTTGCAACAGAGGAAGCTTAAGACTAACTGAAGCACGTGTAAAGCAAGGATGCTGGAACTTTGAAGTGGTAATTGTATCAATTTATAAAAACTATCAGTGAGAAGCAGAGAGGAGGGGGCTTAATTAAAGGCAACATTGAGAAGTTCCTTTGCTGTCAGCTCCTCTATTGACTTCGAAAATAATTCATTCAACCTTAAGACTTGTACCAATGCCTTTACTGCAACGTCTCAACGCTGGACTCAATAAAAATTGTTGAATTAAAAAAAAATAATTATAATTAATTGATTATATACATTTTGCACATCAATAACAAGATATAAGTCCGATCAAACACTAATTATCAAATAAAACTGGCTCTAGGCAACTAAGTTGCCATTAAGCAGATGCAACGCAAACATTAAAAATAGAACCTATATGGTGGATCTCATCAATAAAAGCTAATGAATGTGTATAAATTATTATCAAACCACTTTAGCTCTTAAATCATTATACTTTTAAGATTTATTTTGAATTGCCTAAGGAAGTTTTATAAAACATTTTTTTTTTTCAATTTTAAAATTTTTAAAATATCAGGACGTTTTTTATTTTGTATAAAATAAAGTAATAGTTATTAAGGTAAGGATCAGCTTTATAAAGAAGCTGCTGGAAGACCCACTGGACGTTGTCAATAGGGGTCTCAATACTTCCTGAAGCTCCTTTTAACCGAGGAGCTCGTTTTAACCCCACCTAGATGCATCGGATCTGGTCATATAAATAATGATATTATAGGACCACCAGAGAAGGAAGAGGTTGCCGAAGTTCTTGCATCGCTAAAAACTTACAAGACCCCAAGAGAGGAGAAGATTCCGGCAGAGCTGTAGAATCATAGGTGAGGCACATTGTTTCGGGCATCATACCACCTGATTTTTGACATTTGAGACAAAAGACTGGTCCACTGCATTAATATTCCAAGCTAATAACAAGAGAGACAAGACGGAATGTGAAAACTACAGAGGCATTGCCTTGCTAAACACAGCATACACACTTTAACCCATTTTTTTAAGAGCAGGATATTCCTATACTCTGAGAGTGAAGTTAGGGAATAACAGTAGGAAAAAATGAATTTGTGCCATTTATGAAAATTCTTAGACTAAAAAGGTTTATTTTTTCATAACCAAACTTTTTACACAAATGGAACTATGAATAGGATATATAAGAAAAAATAATAAAGGTAAGTCTCTTTTCCTTCATCAACTTTCAAGTCGCGAAAAGTCTCTTTTTTTATTAATTATTCTGAGAATTTTTTAACCCACTTTGTTTACTATTTAGGAACAAGTTGTGATGACAAAAACTATTAAGCATATCCTTGTTTATTTTTTTTTATTTAGTTTTTGTATTGATTTGACATCTACAAAATTACCAGTACTAGAAATATTTTTCAAAAACATAAATTCAGTCCCAAAGCTGACTTAAAACGGCTGCAAAATTACAAACATTAGTCAGAAAAATATTTTACAAACTGTTTTGTTTCCAGGTAAAGATATAGAATAACTCGTAAAAAATCATATAAATCGAAAATGTTGTGTGGCAAAATTAATGAAAATTGTACTATTTCAAATGGATTGATTGACCTATATGTACTCTATGTATTTGGAAACATAGACATTTTTTTTTTTTGCATTTATTTTAATACTTTATCTAAAGGATTGGGATGGGTTTGTTTTACTAGAGTCTAGGGTAGCAATTCCTTCCTATTGATTGTTTAGCTCTCTAGTTCACTAGGCGTATTAGCTCCTCCAACTCCTCTTTAGCCTCTTCATTCTATGTCTACGGCTTCTCTTTTTGCTCAAACTAGCCTTCATAATATTTAATAACAAAGAGATGTGCTTTTCTTTATTGATACAGATGAAGATTCATTAGTTTAACCTGTTTCTCAAGGAGAGCACTTCGGAGGAATAAAGAGTAACCCGATGTTATTCATTATTTTCCTCCATTCCTCCATTCATTTATTACCTTGAATAAAATACATAGCAAGAGAAAGTATGGATCGTGAATTTTTGTTTATATTCAAACATTCTACGGAAATAGATGTTTTGTGATCTCAATAACCAAATACCGCAAAATGTGTGTAATATCAAAACTAGTTTTTTTATGAAACCAAAATTTTATATTTAAGACTAGCAAGTTTTATATAGGTACTATTTTCAACTCAAGACTTTTTAAGAGGTCTTTATATATATATATATATATATATATATATATATATATATATATATATATATATATATATATATATATATAATATATATATATATATATATATATAAATATATATATATATATATATATATATATTTTTTTTTTTTTTTTTTTTTTTTTTTTTTTTTTTTTTCATTTTTTTTTTTTTTTTTTTTTTTTACGAAAAGTTCTCCTTTTCCTTTAAAGATGATAATTCATGCATGAGCAATGATTCAGAGCCTATGAATGGCATAAAAGGCACTACATGATCTGTGAAGAATCATTTCTACATACATCAAAGCATTCAAAGCCCCTCCGATCGGCGCATCACAAGATAGTCAGATCCACAGTCCAAGATTGGCGTCACCTTGCAAATCTTAATCTTTTTACTCGGTGTTCTGTAGTGAGAAGAGGACTTTCACTGGCCTTCTAGACCTGAGGTTAGACCCTCAGTCTTCTAATGACCGTTGACTCCGAGATTCATAACCCTCGAACACGATTAAGTTTATAATGGAAGACGCAGTAGAATTACGTTTCTGAAGTGCTTGTATTTTAATGAAGCGATCATCTAAGGGATTATTAACCCTGGGAAGCCCTGACATCGGTCTTCTTGAATGACTACCAGTCTCCCTGTACCTTTTTATGGTCCTTGAAACGGTAAAATAATGAAACCCTAGGCGATTCGCAATGATTTACCTTCTTCATAGAAAGTGATGATTATGACCGAATCATCGTGACTTAAACGAATCATTGTGAATATAATTAATTGTTTTAACTAGACTTAAGAGAAAATATAGAACATACTTGAGGCAAGTGGGAAATAAATATGGACTGAACAGGAAATTTGAAATGAATGAAACAAAATTCCATCGTTTGTTGGTAAGCAGTGAATAAAAATGATATGCCTAATCCCTAATATCTCTAATTTAATAAATAATATTACTATAAATATAAACAAAGTCTGGATTAAGGTCAAAACCAAGGTCACGAGAATTAGGGGCAATACTTTTGACGGAAGGTATATACTAATGGAAAGTATTGTGATCGTGAAAATTTTGGATTTTAAGTTTTCAAAGAAAATACACATTTAGGTTCCCCTGCGCCCAAATAATAAGTCTCTCAAAATGTATGTGTTTGTGTGTGTGTGTGTGAGTGTGATAAGTCCAGCACAAAAACGAAAAGGTGTACGATACTGAAATTTCAAATTCTAGGCGAATCCGAGATGTTACAGCAACTTCGTCAACAAAATCAGCTCACTAAAAGAGCAACTTTATACCATGCATTTTGCACCTTTTTACGATTTACTCAAAAGCGGCATTAAAGATTTTTATCATACTCTTTATATGGATGTAAACTAATAATATAATATGGATGTAAGGTTTAATATGATAAAATTTTCATTCTAATTGAAATAGTCTGATCAGGCTTAAGTGAAGAATTTTTGTATTTTCTTCGTTCTAAACTTCCTTTAATTTTGTACATTCAGAAATATTCACCATACCATCTTATCTGCATTGCTAAATAACAGCTAAATACACATATTCAACGAACTAACAAAAGTAGAAAAGAGCAATAATTTATTTTGTAATTTTTGTTTGTTTTTTTTATAATAAGAACATTGGTATAGAAGAATAATATACCGTTGGAAAGAGAACGATTTTAGAAAAAACTATGACCGTGTACACATAGTTGTATTTACCATTTAACCACGAAACCATTTAATATTTTTAATCTAATCATCTGTTTCCAACAAAACTGAATTAACTTTTTATTTAAATTAACTTAAAATGTTTTTCAAATTTAAGTTTATTTAATAGTTCTTAAATTTATTTCAATTGCCGGAGTAAGTGAAAGTCGTGTGTTGCCCGCACCGAATTTTTACTTTGACTTACCAATATATGAAATATATAGTAAGGGAAAGTATTGCGATATTAAAAATTTTCGAATTCTAGTTTTCAACGGAAATACACGTTTTAGGGTCTCCTGCGTCCTTAAGTCTTGCAAAAGGGTCTGTGTGGCTGGTTAGTCTAGCACGAAAAGAAAAAGATATTTAAGGCAACTATATGCCTGGAATGTTTCAACAACGAAAGACAACGAGCATGAAGAAATTTCATTTACTAAGTATAATGATTATAAACAAGTTATTTACTTTCACTTACCTATATGAGAAATCAATAGTAAGGGAAATTATTGCAATCATGAAAATTTTTGAATTCCAGTTTTCGACGGAAATACACGTTTTACGATCCCCTGAGTCCAAATAACCAAAGTTCTGTTCGTTTCTTTTTGTCCGTGTGTTTGTGGTAAGTCTAGCGCAAAAAAGGAAAAGTCGAAAGAAACTGGAATTTCATATTTTAGACAACTATACGCCCGAGATGTTACATCATCATTTTCATCTGAAACGGCGTGCCAGAAGAGCCACTTTATACTATGCATTTTAATCCTTTCCATGATTTTCCTTCAAAACGGCCCTAAAGATTTTGATTAAACTTGTCATATCGTTGCAAAACTCAATGAGCCTTATTATGATATAGTTTTTATTCTGATTGAAGTAATATGATATAGCTTAAATACCGATAGTTTAAATTTTCTGCCTCTGAAGTACCTTTAATTTTGTATATTTGAATGAATTAACCATATCATCTTGTTGGTCATTGATAAAACGGATAAATATTTAAGTTGAACGAATTCGATATCCAACAAAAGGAAAAAAGAGCAAAAATATGTTTTCAGGCAACATTAGTGTTTTTGAACATAAAAAGAGTAATATAGATGCATAATACACCGTTGGAAAGCTAAAGATATTAGAAAAAAAATATTATTTTATATACATAATTGTAAACATTGATGGAGAGTGATAAAAAACCGATAAAACTAACTGATTGCCGTAGATAATAATATAGTAGATATATATTAAGACAGATGTTTGCTATTAAAACCCAATGTAATTTTTTCTTTAACAATTTTATTTCCATTTCTAAATGTATTTAAAAATACTTAAATCGATTATAACAACGGAGGTGAGCGAATATCGTATCTTACGTGCACGAGATTTTTTGAAATTAAAAATGTCGCAATAGAGAGAAACAAAACATGAGAAAGGCAAAATACGGCAGGTAGTAGTTAACCCAAAAAGGGATTCAGCACAAAAGGGACTTTTCGTTTTGTAGAATTGAAGGCGAGAAATAAATTACAATTTATGCCGCATGGGCAATGAATTATTCAGCGGATGTAGTTGGTGTCGCTTACCTCGGATTTATTTTCCTATCTGTCTTAGGGCTCCCTATTTTGTCATCTTTATCATATATATTATATAGCTTTCAATCAGCCCAAAAAAATTATATATATTTCTAGCAAAATTATAATTTAAGCCTAATTTGTTTTTTTTTTTTTTTAATTTAATTAAAAAATATATATATAATCGTATAATAATGTTGGAGTTTAGTCGACCGTTGATAATACCAGGTAAGGGAGATGGTTAGAGGTGTGGTCATCATGGAAATGCGCACTGATAAGTAATACTTATTACAATTGAGACGTTGATTTCCAAAAGGCACTTTATCCACTTTAGACAATTTTACAGGAAGCGCAAAAATCTGTCATTTATTTATTATTGGACCAATTCTTTTTTTCATTAATATCTAAAGTTGATTGTTAAGCATGTTACCAACTCATTTTTCCAAATTATTGCACTTTTCCCATGAATATTTAACAATATAATATGGGTATAATAATTTTTGGAATGAAACGAAAATATAGTACTTTTTGGAACGAATTAAAAGGGATATAGTACTATTTGGAAGAAAATAACGCAAGATAACAGTCACCATAACCTTCCTAATACATTACTCACAACTAACGTCTTTATAATGTTAATTACTAAGTTATGTATATTTCCCTATTCGCACTCATCTTTCCTTGTTGGTTAACTAGATTTTATTGTCTATTCTTCATAAAGAAAGCGAATATTCAAAGGACCTTTTATTTATTTTTGGCACTATAATAAGAAAGTATGTAATTGTGAAATTTGTTTTGAACTTTTAATTATTCTTTCTGTGAATTTTACAAATGTATTTATATCATTAACTATGAGTAAACAATATTTAACTATAAAGACTGATAAATAAATAACTTTAATTTAACTTTTAAAAAAAAAAAAAAAAAAAAAATCTATTAGGTTAAATCAGACACTGATTTTCTTCTCGTATTTAGCAAGGTCAGGGAATTCTAATTCCAACCATTTTCTGAATAAAATACCATTATTCCATTAAAATGTAAGTTTCTTAAGATTTTTATATCAAATTTATATGGCTGCAAGAAGAAATACTATGAAAAAACTCAATATAATTGGGAACCTACGAGAACCGAAGCTACGCAATTAAGTTGTTTAAAACAGCCTAAAAATTGATTATTAAGTTAAAACTATTGTTCAAAATAATATCAGTGATTCAAAACGTAATAAATGAGCCAATAAAAATGCACAAAATGAAGAAAACAATAAATTAATGGTGATATATTACGGGGTTAGGTGCTTCTGCCGTATAGTAGGAAATATAGTACATTTTGGAATGAAATGAAAGGAAAGGTTAAATCTGCTTACAGAGAATATAGTTCGTTTTGGACGGAAATGTTTTTAGTACTTTTTGTATTGAAATGGAATTTTATAATACGTATTTTAAGGATTTCTATAATTTTTAGATAAAATCTGATGACGGATTTAAATAATACTGAACCATTAGTATACAAATATGTCAAAATATCAATTTTGGAAAAAATGTCCTTTAGTACCTTTTGGAAATCAACGTCTCAATTGTTATTAATTCTGTATTTTTTAATCTTAATCCGCTATTAAGATAATGATTATATGATTAATCATTGTTTCAAAAAGGTTTAACTTTAAACAATTTGTTTCCAATAAATATTCGATACAGTAAACATTTTCGAGAAATACTTCTGTTTTTGCCAGCAACTTTTTTTCCCGTAGCACGCACAGACCGTTTTGACCAACAAATATTATCATTCTTGAATCACCTTCTCTGAGTCAGTATGTATTCTCTTTCTTATACATTATTTTCTCTTTTCACCAGTTATTTCTTTCTCTCTCTTTCCCTATTCATATATTTTTCTGTTATATATCCTCACATATAATTGTTAGTTTAATATTATATTACTTGAGAATTTTTATTCTTATTGGTTCTCGTTTCTAATGATTGTATTCTTTTTATATACTTCCTTCAAATATCACTTCAAAATTGTTCGTATTTAAAAGTTTAATTATTCACATATTGTTCTTCTTTTGACTTTTAATTATTTACTTAGTTTCTCTTTATAGTTTTCAAATATTCTCATTGCAATACTATCATCTTGATTTTATGTTTGCTTTTATATTGTATTACTGCCATCTTATTTTGATTTTAATTTAATTTTTATATTGTAAGAACCAAAACTATACACAACATTATCCCAATTTTCGTTTCGCTTTGAAATATGCAAAATTATAGGGGTTAATAATTTCCAAAGAAAACTTTAATTTAACAGCGAAGAAAATTTTATAACTCAGGAATCTGCTGAGTCTCAGATACCACTTTTAGTGCGCTATTAAAAAGAGGTTTGAGAGGATCTTTAAGTTTTTGTTCTTGTACAAACTTATTATTGCACTATTTTCAGAAATTCTAAAAGGGTGCTGTTCAAACCCCTGGGCTTTATCTTCGTCAGAAGCAGCCCAGAAACTTTCACTACGCCAGAGAGGATGGGATATCGGGTGAGATTTTACAATTATCTTCGTGACATTCCACACGGAAATGTGGAGAGAGAAATGTCCCACGTGGAGAGAGAGGAGGGATTGTAGGATTAGGAACAAAAGGTCGCAAACTTACGCTTTAATTGTCTACAATATTGAAGAGGGAGTTGGCGACCTTCCGTTCCCAGTCCTTTAATTCCTACCTCTCCTCTCTATCAGCTCGTGATAATTCCCTGTGGAATATCACGAAAAAGATCCTAAAATACCATCAAGTTTCCCATCCTCTCCGACGTTGTGATGACTCCTGGGCTGCGTCTGATGAAGATAAAGCCGAGGAATTCGCCACACACCTCTCCAAAGTTTTCACTCCTCACCCAGAATCCCACGCCAATCACACCGCAACAGTGCAAGACTTTCTTATGTCACCAATTCCACTTTCCCTACCTCCTAAAGCTATTAATCCCTCTGAGGTCAAATATCTTCTCCAAAAACTGACCCTCCGTAAATCTCCTGGACACGATCTCCTTACTCCCCAGATCCTCCGACAACTTCCGCAGAAAGCTGTTATATTCCTTACTTATATTTACAACTGCATCCTACGCACCACCTATTTTCCTCTGTTATGGAAACATTCCACTATCATTCTTTTTCTAAAACCAGGCAAACCTTCCAACAACACTTCATCCTACAGGCCTATTAGTCTACTCCCCATCCTCTCAAAAATCTTCGAAAGGCTTCTTCTTAAACGTATCCTACCCATATTAGAATCTCAAAATCTTCCTCCCATCAGTTTGGATTCCGTCCTCAGCATTCCACAGTTCAACAGGGGCTCCGAGTTGTAGACCATATTTCCTCAGCTCTTGAATGCAAAGAGTATTGTTCTGGTGCGTTTCTGGACATTGCGCAAGCTTTTGACCGGGTATGGCACACTGGATTACTCTTCAAGCTGAAAACCCATTTACCCCAGTCTCTATACCTCATTCTCCGATCCTATCTCTCAAACCGTTCCTTCCGCGTTCGCTGTGGTGTAGAATTTTCTAACCTTTATCCCGTTGAGGCCGGTGTTCCTCAAGGCAGCGTCTTGGGACCCGTCCTCTACATCCTTTACACTGCTGATATTCCTACACATCCTGATACCTTTCTGGCAACTTTTGCAGACGACACCGCCATCCTATCATCCAGTTCCAATCCTGAAACAGCATCCTTAAACCTGCAAAGACACCTTTCTCTTATCGAAGACTGGTGTAATGCTTGGCGCATTAAGGTGAACGAAGCCAAATGCAAACACGTAACCTTCACTCTTCGACGAAACTCCTGTCCGCCAGTTTACTTCAATTCCATTCCAATTCCTCCTTCAGATACAGTCCGGTATCTTGGCTTACTATTAGACAAAAGATTGACTTGGAACCCACATACAAGACTTAAAAGACAAGAACTCAACCGACGATTCGGACAGTTATACCGACTACTCAACAGAAAATCTGAACTTACAGCTGACAACAAATTATTAATCTACAAGACAATACTGAAGCCCATTTGGACCTACGGACTTGAACTGTGGGGGACAGCTAAACGTACTAACATCAAACGCATTCAATCCTTTCAATCCAAAGTCCTCCGTACAATAGTAAATGCTCCTTATTATGTCTCCAACTATACCTTGCACCACGACCTTAATGTTCCATTTATTTCAGACCTAATTCCATCCAAATTTTCCAAATTCCACCAGAACCTATTTCATCATCCTAATCCTCTAGCTCAATCCCTATCCAGCTCCACTCATCCATACAACCCACCTAGAAGGTTGAAACGGCAGTGGCCCCGCGACCTGTTGTAAATACATTGGAGTTCTAGCACTGGCTAGATTCTCCACTCAATGTGATGTACGTATGAGTGTGTGTATGTGTATATAGGTATAAGTGAATTCTTGACTATTGTATTGATTCATTATTGTGTATATATTTTATTGTAATTTTATTCCGTGTAAATATTGTATGAATGTAGTATGTATGATATCTTTCAGCACTACTATTAATGTCCAAATTGGGACAGATTGTAATTTTACTGAATAAAAATTGTTGTTGTAAAAAAAAAAATTGTCTACAATAAAAGTTATAAGAGCGGCGATCTGCTGGGTGACGGGTGCGTTTCCATAATTTTCTGGCTTGGTGTTTGGTGTGGATTAGGTCTAGGAGGTGCTGTGATAAATGGTTTTTGTAAGGACTTATTTAGGAGTGTTTGGGAGAGGAGACAGTCCAGGCAGCTTGTTGAATCGAGGTTGTAAAGAAATAGACGGCATTGTCAAGGTCAGTTGGGGTTTTGAGAGTCACGCTGAGGCCAATATCACTGGTGAGGATTTCGCGGTAGAGGTTCCAGTTGACCTAATCTTGGTCAGGAGGAAATTCACAAAAATTAAATAATTCGGCCACCAACCTCTATCTTAATCTCTCCCTCAGAACCCCTCAAGGCGTTTTGTGAACCTATTTCTCCTTTAAAAATCTCCATTCCTCGTCAACTTCCACCGCCCCATCATTTTCTCCCTTACCAGCTTCTACCAATAGCTCTTCCGTTACAGCCTACATTACAAACCAGATTCCGGAACCTCAAGGGTTTTTCGATCCTGACCCCTCTCCTATATTGGTTACTATAGGAGGTTACTATTGGAATTATAGGATCCTATAATTTATGTCGTTCGGTGAAAAAATTTCCAATCTAATCTGACAGCAAAAGATTTAATGTTGTTTAAGGTTAAGTGACATAGAAAAAAAATACAACAAAGAAAGAGCACTACAAGAAACTCATTAGCTATTTGAACTCGAACAACTATAATTTTCATTGTTTTTAATTGAAACAAGAAAAAATCATACTGGGTGGTTTTAAGACGACTCCAATCCACCACAACGACTGAAGCCATCAAAATTGGCTTGGTAGAAACTTCTCTTCTACATCCCACACAAAGATAAGCATTGCTATTATTTTTCATAGACTTTGAACCAGCTAGAAATAACGCGGAAATATTTCAGTTTAGAAGACTGGTATACTCATCTGTACGTTTTGAAGAGCCTCGACAAAAAAGTATAGTTTTCCAATTCACGACATGCCAAAACCAAAAAACCTTTCTCCGAGGTCACTACCATCAAGAAACAACAGCCTATTTACCAGGGTCCTCTTAACTCCAAGCCTCTGTCCTCCTATCCTAACCCACAAGTTCCCGTCTACCTATCCCTCCCTATAATCTACATCTACTGCCAACATATCTCCAGAGCACCCTAATAAAATTCCACAACGTCCTTCTGTTCAGATAAATCAGCCAAATCCCCAACCTTCAGTATCACAGCTGACTGAGCACCTTCGAATCCTGAGCCAAGTTCAGCTCCCAGCCAACATTCCTAACCACATAAGTTTTCCATCCCAAGCCTCCTTATCCATATCCGTTTCTATACCAAGATCTACCCAATATATAGTCTATTCTTATACACACTTAAATTAACCCATAAATGTAATTAGTAGAACTTATGTTCCTTCGGTCTGTTGGCCAGACATGCTGTATACTTAAACTGTACAAAGCTGTTATTCTTAGGGGACCCAGTCCCAGAATAAAAATTATTTTCTATTTCTATTCTTAATCCCTTTTTCTCTTATCTAAAAGAACCCGCTTATCACCTTCCCACTAGAGTCCTTACCCAAATCCCTTTTAATCTCCCAAGACGAGTTCCCCCTCCTAACTATCTATAATGAACTACTAAACCACCCTGACGAACTGAACTTATTTCTTCATGAGAACCATATTGATATATTAATCTTGAATGAAACTAAATATACACAACTAGTACGTTTTTATATGCATGACTTCAACACTTATAGATCAGACCATCCAGACAAGACTTCCATGCTGGGTCATGTATGCACCCTTATTCCTTTATTTCCTCTACTACGAATGACGTTTTACAATCCACTGTGATAAATTTCACAAACCCTCTTTCCATAAAACATTTTTAGCTTTATGCTGCCTTCCTAGTAACTACCTTTCATATAACCAACTCCATTCCCTGTTTCGATCACTCTCCCCTCGGACCGCGCTATATTGCTGAAGGAGGCTGTTCTATACTGTTCTCTCACTCATGAACCCCACATATTCGCGTACATCCCTCAAAAAAAGACCTGATATCCTGGATATAGTTAAAACCTCTCATAATTCCTCCTCCGAAACGATATTCAGATCCCCAAAGCCCGATTCCACTATTCTTGCATTTCAGTTTTGTTACTAAACCCTCCCTTTCTTAATTGACTACAGGACCAGTAATTTATGGCAAATCTCTACTCGGCTTGGAATGCAAATTGGACTTAAACATTCCACTTAAAACAAATCTTGTTATAATTGAAAAAAAAAAAAACTTGCTAACTCCATAAGTAGCAGTATAATTGACAACAAAAATACCACCAACATTATTGACACTCCACATCCTGATCTGCCACAGCACATTCGAATCTTATAAAAAAAAAAATGCAGAGCAAGATCGAAGATTAGACTAGATTCCCAGCTGATAAAACTTATTATAACAAACTAAAGTCAGAAATAAGAATATTCAAAATTTACTCAACTTTACTGAAAATCTTAGTAAAACGGACAAATGATTATGAACGGCCAGAAAGCTTCTTAAGTTTAAAGACCATAATCACTCACTCCGAAATAAGAACCGAACCTGGAGAAGATCTGACGAAGAGAAGCCCTGATGTTCGGTCAACATCTTTTTGAAACGTTTACTCCACACCCTGATATCCTTAATCCTGTACACCTTGAAAGGATAGAAGAAGACCTGACTATTCAATTATTGCCTCCCACACTCCTCGATATCAGAGAGTTTAAAGTATGGAAAATAAAAATTAATTCCAATAAATCACATCAAATAACGTTTACCCTTCGACGTAAAGCTACAACTTTCTGCCCTACAGTATCCATCAATAACACTCTGCTAGTGTCTATTTAATAGATCTTATACCTAGGTCTCCACCTTGACAAACGTCTCACTTGGAATCCTCCCTCATACAATACAATACAAGACTGCTACGACAATGAACTGCTCGGCTTTTTCGACCACTTCAACACTTACTAGACAAAATCTTAAATCTTCCTCTACAAAACAAAAGGCTCATTTACATGACAATTATGGAAAATTAACTAATTGGAACAGTGAAACATCTCGGCACGGTGGACCAAAAAAATTTTGAAACATCTGGTCACGGAGGAACAAATTGTATTGTAAAATGAATAGAAAAAAAAAAAACAATGACATGAAATATTGATATAATTTCTTTTAAACAACGGAAAAGATTACGAGTATAATTTCGGATTTAGATGGGCTTTATACATTTAC
Organism: Piezodorus guildinii; assembly: GCA_023052935.1. NCBI lineage: Eukaryota > Metazoa > Arthropoda > Insecta > Hemiptera > Pentatomidae > Piezodorus > Piezodorus guildinii. Next base: position 111,565,137 of record CM041295.1, read on the forward strand.
TTATATTTCCATATGCTTGGGATTTTGTTCTTCTCTTTTCTTCCTCCTTGCCTAGCTTGGAACGTTTCCTCTTCCATTCTATTTTTATTTTTTGACATAATACAGCACTCGGTTCTAAGGCCAACATTGAACTTTACCAAAAACGGCCGCTCGGGCCACTTTAATTAAACTAAGCGTACTTATCACGCCAACAAAACCCTTTACTAACAGAATAACAATAGAGGTTTTATTCAATAATATAAATGAGAAATACTATTTATTCCTCCTTGCATCATAATAATGGTAATAACTTTATTAATAAAAACTTTTAAAAGTGAACATTGTAAAATTAAAAAGCATTCCATATTGATGAAATAAGTATAGGAAATATTTTTTCTATGCAGCCTTTTTTTTACTCTGAAAAAAAGTTTATTTTGTACGCTTTGTTATTTTACTCATAATTGCACCCTTGAATTTTTGAAAATCACACAATAGTATCGATAAGTAATTTGTTTAGATGAAATAATCATAAAATAATACAGGGAATAAAGTTGCGTTGGGCACTACTACAGTTAACCAAGTCAGGATGGCTCAATTTCAAGTCCCTAAGAAGTTTCAAGACCGTTGAGTTTTAAAGTAGGGCGATTCACTTTTCCGATTTGATTTAATCAACTTCTGAAATGCATAATTGACAAGATAATCAGTACAGGATAAAGTTTGACTTTGCTGGTAAGGAGCTTTTTCTGAGTGTCCATTTTTTTTTTTTTTTTAATTTTTAAATTTAAATCAGAACAGATAATGATGAATCTATTCAATACAATAAAATAGCATGGACAGATAGTGGTATTGAAGTTGTCTTCAAATAAACGCGAGTAAGATAAAATATAATCGGAAACCATAGAAACTGATCTCATTTCGGTGGTGGCCACATTTCGACTCACGTAGCATTCGTTAGGTTCAATAGGTTATTAAAAATAAAAAAATTAAATCAAGGCATGAGTTGGAAAATGCAATTTTTAATTCCATGGCAGAAGAATAATTTGTAGTATTTACTTTATATATTAGGAGGGAAATACTTATTTTCTTGGAAACATTCAAATGTGCTTTTAGTCCCTCTTTATTATCTTGTACAAACTTTTTATGTTTTTTTTTTTTTTTTTTTTTTTTTTTGCCGGCTAATCCAATGCACTGCAGCCAATTTAGGCTTATTGTGCGCCGTCCAATATACTGTTAATACAGGGCTAACGCCTTGGTGAATCTGACTAACCTGTGGGGGTTAATCAGTTCACGCAACTTGGGATCAGGGATATGGTCGACACCAAAATGGTAAAACCGTGTCCTAGCAATCTCTGGGGCAACTGCATATCAAATGGAATGCAGTTTCATCCTCCTTCTTGCAGAATCTGCAAGTCGGTGAGGCCACCAAACCCATATTGTGGAGATGCTTATTAAGTTGACAGTGTCCAGTATATAGTCCTGTTACCCTCCTTAGGGTTGTCCTGTCCATAGAGAGTAGAATATGACTTCTCTCTTTGCAGGGTCCATCCAGAAACATCTTGGAGTGATGCTGCTTGTCGGTATCCCTCCAGTATTGCCTGGATCTATTATCAGCAGCAGCCTTAATCAGTCCTTTGGCTTTGCTGAGGCTAATTCCACACACAGGTTCAGGTGTGGGGGGTAGCTGGGCAGAACCCCTCCTCGCGAGGCTATCAGCCCTCTCATTCCCTAAGATGCCTGAGTGACCAGGCACCCAATATACCCGGACTTTATTTAGCAGGGAAAGCATATTTAGATTGTTTTTGCATTCCTCTACTAGTTTGGACCGTGTTATATAACTACCCAAAGCTCCAATAGCAGCTTGACTATCGGTATGGATAGTTATCTGTCTGTCTCTCATCCCTTCTGAAATTAAGGTTTGAGCACAGATATTGATAGCCATTACTTCAGCCTGGAAGACTGAGGTATGCTTACCAAGAGAAATGGACAACCCTTCCTCAGGTTTATCCATTCTCCATATTCCAGCACCTGAGCCTAGCTCTGTCATGGATCCATCTGTATAACAGTTGACTCCATTGCACGGTTTGTGCGAGTCAGTCCTGTTAATCATTGCACAGTAAAGTGTGTCCTTGTGTTTCTTTACTTGAAGATCGGAATGCATGGCAAGCACCGAATCTTCATCAATCCTTCTGAACAAGTTGCCATGGCCCCGGTAAACCAAAGAGCTGGATCTTGTTCCTAACTTAGAGAGCCTATAGGCTGTGTTAAGTGCTTGAGTTTCTACTGCTATGTGTAATGGTGTTAGGTTGAGTAAAACTTCCATTGCAGCAGTCGGGGTTGTACTCATAGCTCCGGTTGTCATAAGGCATGCCAGTCTTTGCAGCTTCCCAAGCTGCAGCAAGGATTTACATGTATTTGCCTTATGCCACCACACAACAGCTGCATAAGGACCATCGGTCTTATAACTGTTTTATATATCCAGAGGACCACATTCGGTTTGAGGCCCCATGTTTTTCCAACAGCCCCTTTACATGCAAAGAGGCACTTAAGTGCCCTTGTACAGGTTTTATCAATGTGACTGTTCCATTTTAATTTACTATCAAGAGTAATTCCTAGATGTTTAACTTCACTACAGATATTGACCTCAGCCTCACCAAGGTGGGGTGGTCTGATGGTTATATTTCTTTTGTTAGTGAAGATACAGAGATTGACCTTCTGAGGGTTGATGCTTAGACCATTCGTCTGACACCATTCCCTAAGAAGTTTCATGGTTGTTTTGAGCAGATCCGATATGGTTTCCGGAAACTTGCCTTCAATTAGCACAGCGATATCATCAGCGTATCCCTGTGCATAGAAACCTTTCATTACTCAGGATTGTCAGCAACGAGTCGACGACCAGACACCACAGTGGAGATAGCACGCCCCCTTGCGGACATCCTCCTCTCGGTCTAATCCACAATCTGGAGTGTCCCAGTTCGGATGTGAGCATCCTTCCCTCCAGCATGGCATTAATCCATCCGGAGATTAATCCTCCCACTCCTCTCCTTTCTAAGGCTAATGCCATAGTGTCATAAGGAGTTCGGTCAAAGGCACCCTCTATGTCAACAAAGATGCCTGCCACAATATCTTTGTTAATCAGAGTTTTCTCAATCCTGGAGACCAAGAAGTGTAAGGCAGTCTCACAGGATTTGCCAGGCTGATAAGCATATTGAGCACTATGTAGTGGTTTATCAGCCAGTATATTGTCTCTAATATGTCTGTCAATAATCTTTTCCAGTGTCTTCAATAGGAAAGATGTCAGACATATAGGCCTATACGCCTTGGGATGGTCATAGGAGGCCTTCCCAGGTTTAGGTATATATCGTACTTTAGCCACATTCCACCTATCAGGTATGTGGTTAAGTGCTAAGCTACCTCTCAGTAAAACAAGGAGGTGGGGTCGCAGCACCTCAAAGCCCTTTTGAAGTAGAGCTGGAAAAATTCCATCAGTGCTGGCTGATTTGAATGGGGCAAATGATTTAACTGCCCATTCTAGTCTCCCAGAATTGACTATTCTGTTAGCTTCTGCCCACCTATCTGAGTTAATAGTATTTTTTTCCGAGGTGGGATTGTTTGGCTCCTCATCCATCAGCTCGCAGCCAGGGAAGTGTGCTCTAGCAAGTGCCTTCAGGGTGCCAATGTCTGAATCGGTATGGCCCCCTTCCGCACTGATGGCACCCATAGCTCCCTGGCCCGGCCTCTTGGATAGGATTCTATTTACTCTAAAAGTAGAGGATGTGTCATTGATGTCGTTGCAAAAATTCCTCCATGCCCCTCTCTTAGCTTTCCTAATGGCTTTATTGTAGTCGGTCAGTGCTTGCTTATAGGCATTCCAACTACCTGTACTTTTGGCTTTATTGAAGAGTTTCCTAGTAGAAGCTCTCAGCTTGCCAAGTTCACTATTCCACCAGGTAACGTTCCTGTTGGACTTGACAGTACACACTCTATTATTATCAGTGTAGGATTTCATTATTGCCTCTGTAAGTGATGCATTAAGGCAGTCCAGTTGCCATTTGTCTCTAATTGATTTAGGACAATGTCTTATTTCTTGTTCGAGTTGGGTGCAGTAGGAACCCCAGTCAGTGAGTTTGGGGTTCCTGTACTCCGTCTCAAATATGTCGTTGACATCTATGTCAAATCTGATATATTTGTGATCTGAACATGACTCCTCAAGAGAGACATGCCAGTCCTTAATGAAATCATTCGCACAATTAGTGCTTAGTGTTATGTCAATGACCTCTGATCTATTTTTGTTGACAAATGTGGCAGTATTGCCCTTGTTGTGGATTTCAAGATCATTGCTTAAGATAAACTCTAATAGAGACTCACCTCTCTGGTTGTTATTTGTACTGCCCCAGAGTCTGTGGTGAGCGTTGGCGTCCAATGATGCTATCAGGGCGCCTTCGCCTTCCATCCCGGCAACTAGCCTTCTGAGAGCCTCAGTGGGGATGTCCTCTTCATAAGGAAGGTACACGGCGCAAACTGTGATCTCCCTTCTGTTATTACCCTCAAGGAGGGTCACTTTTGCTGCTGTCAGATCCCTGCAACAGAATTGCCACAAGGGTAATATCTTTAGGTTGTTTTTGTACAGTATACAGGTCCTGGAGCGCATGGGTACAGCTATTACACTGTAACCCCGCATCTCCAGCCCCTTTACACTGTCTTTGAAAAGGTAAGGTTCTTGTATTAGAATAATATCAATATTCTTACCTCTTACATACTGCTGTAGGGAACTTTTTATGTTAAATACTCTCTTGTTTTCAGATTTTCAACGGAGTGTTATATATGCTGTTAACTGAGTGTTATATATATATGCAATACTGAGTGTTATATATGTGCATTACTGAGTGTCATATATGTGCATTACTGAGAGTTATATATGTGCAATACTGAGTGTTATATATGTGCATTACTGAAAGTTCTATATATGCAGTACTGATTTTTATATATGTGCAATACTGATTGTTATATATGTGAATTGCTGATTGCTATATATGTCCATTACTGTTCTTCCTAACCGTAATCCAGACATCCTCGACTTCTTCATCCACAGCGGATTAGGCTCCTAGAACTTGTCCGTAACTCGCCTTGATAAACTATCCTCTGACCATAGCCCACTGATTTTAAATGTATCCCTAACACCAATTCCGAAACCTGATCCACCGTCATTCATCAGAGGCCCTATCAACTGAAACCTCTTCCGCGAAATCCTCACTGATGATATTGACCTCAAAGTGACTAACGAAATCCCAACTGATTTTTATGATGCCGTCCATTCCTTTACAACCTTGATTCAACAAGCTGCCTGGACTGCCTCCTATCCCAAACAATCACAAATAATTCCTTACAAAAGCCATTTACCTGACAGACCTCATCAACACCAAACGCCGAGCCAGAGCATTATGGCATCGCACCCGCCACCCATAAGATTGCCGGTCTTTTAACTTTTATTGTAGAAAATTAAAGCGGGAGTTGGCGATCTTTCGTTCCCAATCCTACAATTCCCACCTCTCCTCTCTCTCGACTCGTGACAATTCCCTGTGGAATGACACGATCTAAATTTCCACACGTTTTCCCATCCTGTCTTGCGCGGTGACAGTTCCTGGGCTGCTTCTGACCAGGAAAAAGCCCAGGAATTTGCACAGCACCTTTTCAAAGTATTCACTCCTCATTCTCAGTTCAATCCAACCCATACTGCAACAGTTGAAGAGTTCCTTACTTCACCAACACCACTTCCCTTACCTCCTAAAGCAGTTAATCCGTTTGAGGTCAAATATCTTGTCAAGCTGTTCATAATTTTCGATTCATAATTTTACTATTAACAGTTTGTGTTTCTTTAAATTACATAAATAGATAATTGAGAGTAAAAATAAAAGGATGGATATACATCGTAGACTCCATGCTCAATTTTACGAACAACTTTTAAATTATTAACATCCACTGCGTTGGGTTAAGGCATAACAGAAAATGCATTGAGCAAAACAATACACTATAACCACGGCGATAATTTAACAGACCTATACCGCAGAACGTTTGAATACAAATATCAGTATTATGGTAAACTACGCATGATTGCTTGAGGACCATTGGGTATTCAAGTGACTTGAAGCGAACAAAAACTTCCTAATAGTATGTCGGTTTTTGTTACACTACAAAAAAAATACTATAGGTCATAATTAAAGTTATTACATTATTAAAACATTTATTCTACATTAAGTTGATGCGCTTTTTGTCTCTTTTCATCACCTTATACAGCTTTGTACTATTGATAATACATTTTTTTTAAATATGTATCTCTCTGAAGTTTTGTTATACATCTATATTATCATTCTTGTAAATAATAAAAAAAATAAAAAAAGTTTTTGTTCCTTTCTGACATATGCGAAATTACCGGAGTTAATGATTTTTAAAGAAAACATTATTTCACCTGCAAAGAGAATTTAATAACTCTGGAACCAGCCCAGTCTCAGTCATTAAATTTATGCCACTTATACTCATTATATAACTGTGTGATATGTACAAGTTTTATCATTTTTTTCACTGAGTTACTTTTGAGATATTTTCTAGCTTAATTATAATAAATTAATTTATAAAATATAAAAGTTACTGATAAAAACATAATCTATGATTAGAAATTATGAATTATAATCATGAATCATAATTATGAAATTATGAATGTCGTAATGGGAGAGGATGATAAAATTAAAAAGGAGAAGCATAGAATCATTTTCGATATATAAAATATGAATTTATAAACATATAAAATGTGCATTCAAAAGTTTTTTTTTTATTACGATCTGTTATATAATTACTGTTATATTATGAATTTTGAAATGATGTTATTATAACTGTTGCGTGAAATGTAGGTATCTTATTGGAGTCGCAAACCTCTTGCATGTTTTTGGTAATGTACATATATTCCTTCTAATATCTTTTCTTTTATAACTATGATTGTCTATGGCTAATATTGTCGGGTTATTAAATTCAAACTGGTGTTTATGGTCCGTGCTGTGAGTTGATGAACCTGTTGATTTATTGTATTTTTAATTGTTATATACATTACATCTCTAATATTTAATTTTTTACAGTCGGGACACATTATATTGTAAATTACATGAGTTTTATTTACTTTGTCAATTTTATCTTTTTTATTTGTGTTAAGCCAGTTTATTGGCGGGTTTTTTAACAAATTTAAAAATCTAATACATCATATTTTCTGAAATTGAGCACTATATGAATAAATTCAAGAAAAAACCAGATTCTTCAAGTTGGTAAAGCTCAAGAAGATATACGGATCTCCTGTGGTGGAGAATTGATGGAGGTGGTGACAGATTTCACGTATCTAGGCACGGTGATCTGTAGATCTGGGAAATTGGATTCAGAAATCTCAAGTAGAATTTCCAAGGCTAATTTCGTCTATTACCAGATCTGCAACACCGTTATCGGAACAAGAGAAGTAGAACGGAACGTGAAGTTACACCTATTCAAGTCGATCTTTCTACCGGTACTTATCTATGGAGCAGATAGCTGGATTATGAATGAAGGCTACAAAGTCGCATCACTGTCTCGGAAATGAAGTTTCTTAGAAGAATTGTGGGGAAGACAGAGAGAGAGACTGTGTCCGGAATGAAAGGGTCAGGGATGAGCTTAATGTATGCTCTGTTCTGGAAGTCCTAGACAAGAGGCAATTGGGATGGTACGGGCTTGTCTGCCGAATGGACCACCACCGGAACCCAGTTAAAATAATGGAGGTAAGGCCCTTAGGAAGAAGACCTAGAGGACGCCCAAGGACCTCCGATATCTTCCACATGGAGCGAATAGGGATGCGTAGAGGTAAAATTCTGGGCGAGATAAGAAACCTTGTTAGGAACAGAGACGGTTGGTATCAATGGCTGGGAGCTCGCCCACGCTGAAAGGCTAATGGGTCGAAGAGAAAGAAGAAGAGTACTATATGGTAGTACAGTACTGTAGAAGCAAGTCCCTAGGAGATTGGGAATTGTACATAGAGCAAAAGAGCGATTCTAAGAGAATAGCTAAGGAAGCTAGGAGAAAATTATAAGGGGAATTCTGGCTAAAACTAGCTAAAACCTATAAAGAAAATATACGGATCTTCTGGTGCACTACAAAAGCACTGAGGAACAAAAAAGCAAAGACTGTGAGACGTTTAAAATATGAACATGGCATCTGTCACCAGATAAGGACACACTAGAGCTTTGGAGGAAATACTCGTACTTTCAAGAAAAATATAGAATGGAAGAAAGGCGGCGGAATGCCATTAGAGATTGCCGAGATCCTTAGGCATTGACAAACGTCTCACTTAGAATCCTACCTAATACAAGACTGAAACTACAAGAAACTGTCCGGCGTTTTCGACTCCTTCAACACTTACTGGAAAAACGCTAAAACCACTACAAAACTTGCTTTTCATCGCAAACTTCACTCCTACTCTAACCCACTAGTTTCAATCCTTGTTTCCTCTTCCATTCCTGACAATCCTCCAAGACGTCTAACAGAAGAAAGCCTCGAGACCTTCTAGTTTAGTTTGCATACTGGAGTACTCCCAGTGGGTAGTGTCCAAACATGTATTTCATATCATTGTATATTTTTTCAATCACATTTACTTGATATTTTTCTTAATATAGTTGTAAATATCAATAAATTTGTTTTGTTTTTTATCAATATTATTACGTTTACTTTACTATAATTTAAAAATCATGGAACAATATCTAAGATAGTTCGGATAATTATTGTCAACGATCGAAGAGTATCGACCTATCTCTAATAAAGGCACCTCACCTAAGTGGTAGACGAGGATGGACTATGATGATGATGATAAGGGAAATATGTCATTTCAGGGTGCATAAAGGAGATGGGAGGTTGTAAACGTAACGGCTGCCAGTTGATAGAAATGTCACATCCTTATCAACCTTCAATAAGTAAATAAATATCAAATCATGGGCTACTTAGAAATGATGTTTTTTCGCGATCTTAGCTCTCGTACTATATGTCATTTCATAGCGGAAAATCTGCTATGGATATTCTTTTGAGGTGGGTGTTTATTATCGGAAGGCCTGGGGCGTTCCTGGGGACTTCTAATAATATTAAAATAAAATAATGGATGGGCTGGGTTTTGAATAATGCGGACTGTATAAATGAATGATTCTATATTTGTTACTATTGATACATGTTGTAATGAGAGTTAGTTAATTCTTAGTCTATTGTACATATCTGGGGTTTGTTTCTTCCTTTTCCCCTTTGTCCTCATCTTTCTCGGCCCATGGGTAGGAGGGCTCCAATGGTCCAACTCCTCGATCACGAAGTAAGTATTTCTAGTGATGAAAAAATGTCTCTTGTACTGTTGGGCACATGTGCTCACTTCATTAAATTCTTTTACTCTCTTCAGTTCTAACCATTACATGAGTCCCTTGCCTCTGGCTGCCAACATATGACGTTCTGCCATTGATAATAACAGTGTCTGCTAGATGGCAGCACTCAAAGTGTTAAGGCCCCTGTTTCCTTAACTGTGCGTAATATTCATTTCGATGTGACTAAAGTTGACAGACCGTCAGTGGTAAATAGGTAAGAGTAGTAGCTTTGCTCAAGCGCTAGCTGGAACAGTTGGGTAATGAATTCCCTTCCATCAGGCGCAAATTAAGAAAAACGTCGGAAAAATAAGGAAAGTTGCGATGGAAGCGATTAGTAAGGCCCAAAGAGTTCCTCGCCAAATATACAACCTGCCGAAGGGAGCAGTTTTAAGGATAATTTGTTTTTTCAAGAAAAAGTTTTAAGTGAGCTATTTGCTTGATTGCTTAGAAACTTGGCTCTGCTCTGATTTAATATGGAATCAATAGGTACCGCGGATTCACGCTGTTCTCCAAATTTTGTATATTATTTAGATACAGAACTGTATATTTATCTAATGAAAAATAATTGTATTGTTAACATTCTTGAAGAATAATACCATAATTAATGGATATTCGGTAATAAAGTTAACATTCTTGAAGTAAGTAATGAATTTTGAATTTCCCCTTTCATCTACCTAGATATGAAATATATAGTGAGAAGAAGTTTTGTAATCAAGAAAAATTTCAAATCCGAGTATGGAAACGCAACGCTTTATCTTATTTTTAAAAGATCAATTCAATTAGGAATAAATAAATTAAATAAAACTGATTTGTGAGTAGAAAAAATGACCGTTTTAAGTATTATTTTTTTTTAATTTACTTCAAATGAGTTGTAAGCATCAAAGTACAGTCAATTATGCTCAATGGTTTGTTGCCATCTAGATGTCTGTTCAATCCCCTGCCGATACCAAGCCTTAAGCATTGAATTGAAAAAGGTTTCTTCTGCAAATTTTGACTTGTATATAAGTATGAAACGTTTTCTTCTTAAGGAAGCGAGCCATAGCTTTGAACAGGTTGTTTTCTGGTAGTGCACGATCAGGACTATATTTTGCCAGCGGCAGAAGTTCGATGGCATCCATCTCAGCAAGATTCTGATTCGTATATAGATATGTGTGTCGCCGGGCGTTGTCTTGCTGAAACAAAACTTTCTTCCGATTCACCAAAGTCGGGTATCGTGAAACTTCGTACATCCGTTGCAGTTGTACTGAATTAACAGAGCGCCCATCTGCCAAAATCATCGTGAACTAAAACTCTAAATTCCTTCAAAATTAAAAAAAAATACAGAAACATTTTCATGGTCTTTTTTTAAATTAACTTTCCTTAGCGAACGATTCTCAAATAACACCAATTAATTCGCAAATTTGAATAAAAATCAGAAAATAGAGACGAGAGAAATCATTATTATTACTTTTCACGAGGATTGTAAATTTATTTTAATTAGCACTGTATATATGAATATATAAATATTTTATTTTATTTGTGTCTAGTTCGTATTTCTAAATTATTATATGAACCTACCAGTCAATTTATTACTATTATTCATTATCTTGGTTATTTCTGTTGTTTTTTTTATTGTGGTCTTATACTAAGATACTGAAGTTCTTATTTAATTTTTCTGTAATATTATTTTGAAGAGACTTTTTCCAGAATAAATAAAGGATTTAATATTATTATTATTAAGTAAAAGTAAAAATCGTAAATGAAGGTTAAAAATAAATGAATAAAACATGAACTTACTCACAAATATATATATATATATATATATATATATATATATATATATATATATATATATATATATATATATATATACATATATAAACTGACCCACTATGTACAGTGGACAACAGTATATTTCTACCAAAATTATATAATTATATAAACTATTATATATAATAGTTTATATTACGAAATTAATATGTATGCTGTATGATATGTGCTGCTTTTAAACGCCATAATAAATTTTTTTACAATTTTGATTGGATATTCCTGGTAAAGCATAATTTTTTTGCCAGGGAACTCTACCTATATCACTAAGATAGTTTAGCAACGTTTCTGGTTGCTATTGCACATTTTTGGAAAATATTGTGGGAAACACTAATATTTGAAGATACATTATCAGTACTAAAACCTGAAATTATAGTTGCTTTTTTTTGTTTGATTTTTCTTGTTCTAAAATATAATTTTACTATAGAAACTGCAGTTTTCATATTTGTTTCTATGGGCTTTAGCAAAAACTCGCCATTTGTGAATGCCAAAGCTGCATTCAACATTGCGCCTGGCTCTTGCTCATCTATAATTATAGATTCTCTTTTCCTTATTCAGATGCCTTTAAGGAAAAAACCTCATGAGGTATGAAACAAGAGGGTATCTCTCATCTCCTATTATTACATGAGGGACTGAAATTAAAATTCCTTGATAGAGCTGCCGGAGGTGAAATAATATATTTTCTTCAAAAAGTTTGTATAAATTTGATGTCCGAAAAAGTCCAGCATCACTATGTCTGCCTACTCCACCAATGTCAACCACTATAAAATATTTAGTTATAATTAAAGCTTTTTTGAAGGCCTATTTACACATATACTTGATCATTTTTATTTTTAGCCTTTTTTTAAATTTTATTATTAATACCTTTTCATTGAATAAAATGATAATGTCAGTATTTTTTTTTAAAACTGTTACAGAGAAACAGGTTGAGAAAAAGAGGCGAAACCAAAGGGGCTTCATCTTTGAGGAAACGGGACTAACTGAGGAGCCGTAAAAGGAAGAGGATGAGACCTCGATTAGAATTTCTCATTGTATTTAGTACTAATTGTATTATAATAATTAGACCCTTATGAACATGGTAGAGAGAAATATTGAATTATTAACAGAAGATAATTTTAGTTTATATTTCGAAATAAACATGTGTGTTGTATGATTGATGTTGTTTGTTAACGTCAGAATAAAGTTGTCTTACATTTTACAATTTTGATCGGACATTTTCTGGTAAAGCATAATTTTATTGCCAAGGAACTCTAACTATATCATTAAAATAGTTTAGAAACACGTTTCTGGTTGGTATTGCTCATTTTTTACCTAACACAATACATTACACTTTCGAAAAATTATAGCTCGAGCTCCATGAAGTAGAAACAGAAGCGCTGATTTATAAAAGTTCTTGTTAAATTTAATTCACTGAAAGGTTTCCTTCCACTTTTTACAATGATTCTTTGAAGATATGACAAGGAGCGATGCAAATAAGCTGAAACAAGGGAAGCATATGCGTCCCCACGGCCCAAGGGTTTTTATTTGTTGTTGCTAGCCATTGTTTACTTTGGAAGAGCCCTCGGATTAAACTGTTGCTCGTGGAATAAATTATTCATTGAGCCGCGACCCTGCTCCAAGATAATTATTGAAGGAGGGGGGCTCGGGAGGGATTGGATAATATGGAAACAGCTCTAATGGCGCCAGGCTACTAATGTAGCGAATTACCGGCGTCAACTTGGGGGAGCAACTCCACGTGACTGCAACTTGTTAGCGACCCTCAGGCTAATTACAGGGATAGTTTATTGCCTTTGCCAAGTATAGTCGAGTTTGCTTTGTATCATCGAAATGCTAAGGAGCAGCCTTGCGGTTGCTATATAATTCAGCCTTGTCTACCGTCCTACCTTCTCGTCTCTAATCCAAGTTAGGCAAACCTGATTCCAAATACGCAAGAGTTTAGATTTGATTTTTAAGGACAGGGCCGATAGGAAAGTAAGGTGATAATGACTTTCATAGCACGTCGTAAGGGCACCGTCATGGAAAAATCATTTTAGTATAGCTGTTTTTTACTTTCACTTATCTATATATGCAATATATATTATGGAGAAGTATTGCGGTCATGAAAATTTGTATTCGAGTTTTCAGCGGAAATACACGTTTTACAGGCCCTTGAGCCCAAATGGTCAAGTCCGCAAAATTTGTGTGTGTGTATGTCTGTGTGTGTGGTAGGTCTCGCACAAAAACGAAAAGTCACAAGATACTTAAATTTCACATTTAAGACAAAAATATTCCTGGAACAGTACAGCAACATTTATAGATAAATCAAGAAACCAGAAATGTCTCTTTATACCTAACTTGCGTATTGCACCTTTTTACAACATTCTCAACAGCAGCTTTGATAAAATCCCTATATAAATATAAACAACTAAATTTTCTTCCTCAAAATTACCTTTAATATTGTTGATTAGGAAAATATTACCTTTTATATTTTAGAGCTTTGGTAAAAAACGGGTAAATGTACAATTTAAGAGAATTTTATAAACAAATAAAGGGAAAATAATTTTTTTAGTTATTTAAATGTTTTCGAATGTAAGAGTAATAATATATCTTTAACTATTATATACCGTTGGAAAGCTAAAGTTTTTAGAAGTATATTTCTAATCTTAAGACACGAAAACACAAATATTAACCACTATATCTATAAAAGATCTGGTGCGGGCAACACACGACTTTCACTTACCTCAATTTTTAAAATCAATGAAAGAATTTCCAAAAACCGTTAGAGATAAAAATACGTGAAACTATTAAGGAATTAAGTAAATTGAATTTATATAGAAACATGTGTTTTATTAGAAAATCTATTATATTATTATCTAAAATAATCAGTTAGTTTTATGTTCATTTCATCACTCTCTATTAACTTTTAAAAGCTTGTGTATGAGATAATATTTTTTCTAAAATCTTTAGCTTTAGTATATCATACATATACATATCATACATGTATATTACTGCTCTTATGTTCAAAAACAAAAAATTGCATTAAAAAAATATTTTTTCTGTTTCTCCTTTAGTTTGGTATCGAATTTATTCAATTTATATATTTACCTGTTTTTCGTCAGCGTTAACAAGATAATATAGTTATTTTTATTGAATCTACAAAATTAAAGGTACATTAGGGGAAGAAAATTTAAAATATCGGCATTTAAGCCCTGTCAAACCATTTTAATCAGAATAAAACCTACATGATGTTAAAGCCCATGAAATTTTACATCGATATAGCGGGTTTAATCAAAATCGTCAAAACCGTTTTCGAGAAAATCGGAAAAAGGTGCAAAATGCATGATATAAAGTGCCTATTCTGGTAAGCTCATTTTGATGAAAAAAGTTTTGTCACGTCTCGGGCGTATAGTTGTTTTTAATATGAAATTTCAGTTTCATAGGACTAACCGTTTCCGCCCGGGAGTTACCACACACACAGACCTTTTTGCGGGACTTGGTTATTTGGACTCAGGGGACCCTAAAACGTGTATTTCCGTTGAAAATGGGAATTCGAAAATTTTCACGATCGCAATACTTCCCCTTACTACTTATATATAGTAAGTGAAAGTAAAAACATTAAAAGTAAATGCGAGGTAAAATCCGCGTGAGCAATAAAAAATACAGCTTAAAAACGGTACCATAAATTCCCCCTCCCAAAAAAAAAATTATCATTCCCTATATTATTGAAAAATATTAAAAGTAAATGTGAGTGTAAATGCGCGCGAGCGATAAAAACAACAGCTCAAAAAACGTAATCATAAGATACGAAAAAACAATTATCAAACCCTATATCAATAAAAAACATTAAAAGTAAATTCGCGTTAAAATGCGCGTAAGCGATAAAAAAAAAAAAAAAAGCTCAAAAAAGGTAATCATGAGACACGAAAACACAAATATGAACCTCTATATAAATTAAAAGTAGATGTGAGTTAAAAACCCGCGTGAGTAATGAAAAATACAGCTTTAAACGGTATCATAGCCTACCAAAAACAAAGTAATCAATCCCTATAACATTAAAACATATTTAAAGTAAATGTGAGTGTAAATGCACGCGAGTGATAAAAACATCAGCTCAAAAAATGTAATCATAAGACACGAAAACACAAATATTAAGCCCTATATCAATAAATAAATTAAAAGTGTATGCGCGTTAATATCCGCGTGATATATATATATATATATATATATTCCAACTGTTAGAATTTGTCTCATCTATCGGTCGATTAGGAATAGCAAGGAACTGACAGATTTGTGTGCGGTAAGTTCCAGTATGATTTGTGATAGGAGTTCCCTTCGTTGGAACAGATGCTATCCTTCCTCTATAAATTATCTAAATAAAAAATTATATTTCAAATGGTCAAACAATTTTCAGTGACTTGTCAGCACCAATGAGTTTAAAGTGATGATTCATAGGTCCCAAACTATAAGTTACTGTTGATGAATTCGATATAAAAATATAACTATATTTTCTGAAATATTTCCAGGAATAATATTTTACTACTTTCTCAATATATCCATGATTAGATTAAGTAAAAAAAAAAAAATTCATAAACAATAAAGTAACCGGAAGACTCACGTACACAGAAATTGGGTTGTAAAATAAAGCCGTAGTGTATTTTACTGAATATTTCAATAAAAACTTCAGATTCTTGTAAATATTTTAAATTTCTCGATTCTGAGATATCCCGTGTCGTGGATTAAGTAAGAGCTAAATAATTGTATGTGACCAATGGTTTAATTTTGTCATCGTCGACAGTTGAACGACTACCCGAGCGCTCGGCGTCTTCCAAGTCAAAATCTCCGGTTCTGGACCGAGCAAACAACATGCTTTCTCATGCACACTGAAAATTTTTTTAACTGAGTGTGCACTATATTTTCATTTTCGGAAATAAAAAATCATTAAATGATGAAAATGATTTGTTTTCGCTTTTTATCTTTACCACTTAAAGATATGGGATCTCTGTTGAAACTGATGCATAAAAGCATCTTACCTAATACTTTTTCTAGATTTTTTAAACATTATTGACCAAGCAAACATCATTTTACATACACAGAGAGGATAATATTGAAGTAGTGAAAAACACTTTTCAAGGTATCAGAGGCCACTAATCGTATATTTCCGTTTGTAACGGAGTTCGACAATTTTCACGATCTCAATCGTTTCATCTACAATATATTTCATATATAGCTAAATAAAAGTAAAAAAAAATCTGGTGCGCGCAACACACGACTTTCACTTACCTCTGTTATTAATATAAATTTAAGAATTTTTAAACAAATTTAGAAACGAAAATAAACTGTTAAAGAATTATTTACATTGCATCTTTATAGAAAGATGTGTTTTATTAAATAATATATTATAATATTATCTACGAAATTCAGTAAGATTTTTTTTCCTCACTCCGTGTTATAACTACTTGGAGCGTCAAGCGATGACAGCGCCATCCAGTGGCCAAGCCATGGAACATTTCCATTGAAAACATATTTTTTCAGTTTTCTCCTTTAGTTGGATATAGAATTCGTTCAATTTATATATTTATCTGTTTTTTATCAATGGTAATAAGATGATATGGTTATTATTATATAATATACATAATTAAAGGTACTTTAGAAGAAGAACATTTAAAATAACTGCATGTAAGCCCCATCAGTCCATTTCTATCAGAATGAAACCTACATGGTATTAAAGCCCATTAAATTTTACATCGATGTAGCCAGTTTAATCAAAATCGTTAGAGCCGTTTTTGAGAAAATCGTAAAAGAATGACAAATGCATGGGATAAAGTAGGACTTCCGGTCAACCGATTTTAGTGAAAAAGTTACTGTAACATGTAGGGCGTATAGTAGTCTTAAATATGAAATTTCATTTCCGCGCGACTTTTCGTTTTTGCGCTAATGTTACCACATACACATGGACACCCAGACTCACAGAACTTTTTGCGGGACTTGGTTATTTGGACTCAGGGGACTCTAAAATGTGTATTTATGTTGAAAACTGGAATTAGAAAATTTTCACGATCGCAATACTTTCCTTTGCTATATATTTCATATATAGGTAAGTGAAATTAAAATATTTTATGGTATACAAAGTCATACAAGATAGTGATGAATATCCATGAACCGAAGTGATATTTTATATAATAATTCATTTTGCCAATATTATTTTATGGAAACTGAATGGACTTTAGTAGAAGATTTAATTTTAACTTTATTTAAAATAAGATGGTAACTCATTTGCGCATTCTGCTATTAGAAGTATATAAAAATATTATTAGAATTAAGAAGAGTGTTCAAGTTGAAGATACCAAACTGTTTACACTAAAACCTGTACCAATAAAACCTAGTGAGTATCTTGGGTTCATTGCATATGGGGGGATCAGTACTTTTTTTTGGCCAAGCGGTCGTCCATGAAGGTTATTAGACCAAAATCACTATAACCCGCCAGTTTTTCTCTCCAATTTTTAAGTACTAATTTTAACGTACTAGGTGGGCTCTAAATAACAAATAATTAAGTATCTGGTTAGAGCCGGGTTCTGAAGCGGTACCCGGAGCTCATTAGTCTATTGTCATATCCACTGGACCGCATAAAAAAATATCACTGATATTTTTAGTTCAAAATAAAATCCTTTAAGAAACAATGCCGTGTTTAAAGCCGCCATACAATTATATCGTTAAATATTTGTTTTAAAATTATTTCACTACTGGGGAAGCCTTCGAAGAAGATAAAAAAGTATTAGGGAGTATTAAATTAAAGAGGATAGGAACTTGGGTTGGAAGTTGAGGAGAGCGGAGGAGAGAAAGGGCCCAGCTGTGTAGTCCACCGATATTTAGGTTAATGCACTTCACTTTCCTTCATAACATTTAGCTGCAAATATTTAATGTCCCAATTTGGCTCTTGGGAAAAAAGGAGAAAAAAATACCTATAAGCTGCGTGAAAACCCCATTCTTTCCAATCACAAAAGCACCTTGGCCAAACAACCCCACTTTAATACATCTACTCCTTAAGATCGACTAAAAATACATAGGGTTCTCGTAAGAATTGAATTAACCGGAATATTATTAATTTTTAATTGATTTGCAATAATAATCCCACTTACTCCTTGGCCCTACAGACCTCGGCTTATTCAAAAAGCCTTCGTCAGATTTCTCTATTTTGTGCTGCTTCTCGTCAGTTCCGGCTGTTGAGCCGGTCCCGGGCATCACGGATCACAGTATCCATGGTCGGCCTCTTCCTCTTCTTCCATGGGGTCATCCATTTAACTATTTTTTGGAATTGAATCTTCTGACATTTTGGCCACATTTCCAGCCCAACGAAGTCTCCTTAATCTGATTGATTCCATCACATCCATCTTCCAATAAAGAACATAGATTTCCCTGTTCCCTCTGCTCCAGTCCACGCCAAGTTTGACTGGTCTAAACATACTAAGGATAATCTTATGATCGAATACCAGACCCTCCTTCTCTTACACGCTTCAGTAGGCTAAATATTTGAACAACTGTTGTGGATCTACCTCCTCTGATAGCAACATTTTACTATTTTGTTTTTCTTTCTCAGCAACTGGAGGAAACTTGTGGTGAAGAATGTTTGAAAAAAAAATTTGTGAGCACATTCAAAGTAAATGATTCCTTTTTTCCAGGTCTTCAACTCAAATAGTTAGAATTATATTGTAAGGAGCCCTGTAACCTATCACTACGGTGCTTAATAAGCTTAGGCGGATACCCCTGGAGCTTTGTTGTTGTTTCATCTTTGAAAGGAAACAGCAATATCTTCACATGTTAGTGGTTCTAAAGGTTCAAAAACTTCTTTGAAACCGGAGATCTTAGGCTCGCCTTGATTACCTACGTCTTCATTCAAGATTTTCTTCGAGCGAAAATCTATTCCATCAGATCTGGGACCACGGAGCCGTTTATTTTTTACTCATCGTCTTTCTGCTCACATTTACTCTCCTGTAGAATGCTCTGGTTTCATACCGTCTCCGGCGTTCCTATATTTCTTTCAGATGCTTCCTTTTCCATTTTGTTTTTTACCTTACTGTGTAATCGCTTCTCATATCTTTTTTCATTCAAAATGTTGTGACGAGGGAGATTATGGTGATTAAGTGTTACCGCCGTACAGTATCGTACACGTTATATTCTTCCATACAGTATTAAAGATTTTAGACAAAATATTAGTACCAAATCAGTCTGGCTTGAGCCTTTGTGCAGTCAACATCTTCTAATACCCACGTTATTTTGTTCTACGGTCTACAATTCTTAGTTGTTATATTCTGTGACTGTGAGTATTATTTTCATTTGATATTAAAGTGCATAATAACCACTTTGGTGATTGAATAAACAGATTGCTCTACTTTAAAGAATATTTAAAGAGGACTGAGTAGATAATAGTCAAGGAGTATAAACTCGGCAGTTGTTTACGCGGCGAGAGTATTATAGTAATACTGTCGCACTCATCCCCACCACACCTTCTCCCACTACTACTCATTGGCAGTGTTACCACCCCACTCGTTATGGCAGTGTGTCCCACCTGTAAAATAAATATCTCCCGAGAGGACAAGACGACGCTCTCGTGCTTTATGTGCAAAATTATTTACCACATTAAATGCACAAATATTCAAGAACCAGATCTCGCGCAAGCGAAAAAGAAATGGTTATGTGGTAACTGCGAGCTATCGGGAAAGTCCCAAGTAACAAAAACACACACTGTTACAGCAAGTAAAAATATGGAGGAAAATATTTTAGCCATATTAGGGGAGGTGAGTAGATTAAATGATGATATGAAGGAGATAAAAGAAAATATGAGTAAACAAGCTGATATGAGCTTTGAAAACCACGATAGACTAAAAAAGATGGAGGAAAGAACCATAAAACAAGACGAACTAATTGAAAAATTATTAAACGAAAATAATTGCCTAAAAAATCAATTAAAAATCATGGAGGTCAGACTTAACCATGCTGAGCAATCCCAACTCTCCCACTCTATAGAAATCAGAGGGATCCCAGTAAAATCTGGAGAGTCTCCCGAGGGAGTCGTTTGCTCTATCGGAGCCGCTCTGGGCGTACGAATCTCGGCCGAGGACCTGGATAAGGTGGAGAGAAAAAGGACGAGAGGAGAGGATCCCCGACCACCGGCGATAGTCGCGCGCTTCGTTCGCCAGACAGTCCGGGACGAGGTGATTCGCCTTCGAAAAGTTAAAAGGGACTTCACCACTAGGCATCTTGGCTGGGACAACGACGACCGGATCTACATCGCGGAGGAGATGTCTGCTTCGAATCGGCACCTATACTGGTTGGCGATGCAGAAGAAGGCCGCTGCCAGGATAAAATACGTGTGGTTTGCCGGAGGACGTGTGCGTTGTAGACGAGATGACGGACAGCCAGCAATCATCATCAACAAAGCCGAGGACTTGGACATATTTCAATGAAATAAACTCACCGTTCCCATTAATACTGTATTTTTTTTTTTCTTCTTATTTTTTAAAATAATGTTTTTTTTCTTTTTTCTTATTAAAAAAAACTTTTCTTTTCTTTTTCATATTAAGATAAATTCTTTTTTTTAGAGGCCTTTTTTTTCTTTCATTTTTCAAGACAATTTTATTTTATAGCTACTCCGATAGTGAATATTTTATTTTTTTCTGAATTTATTTTTATTATTGTATTCATAATTTCTGAATATCCAGAAATAAGCATATTATTACCTATTTTATATTATTATTGTTACTATTGTTCCTTTTCTTCCCAAACCTTAAATAATACAAACCCTTTTCTTTCCATAAATGTCTAATATACTATTATCCTGCCATGTTAACTCCCAATCCCTTCAGGCGCACTATGACGAATTTCTCGACTATTTCCTTCACAATTTCTACCATATTATTGCTGTTTCTGAAACTTGGTTAAAACCTTTTATCCCTACGTCCTCTGTATCCATTCCTAATTATACCCTCATTCGTCATGATCGAGAGGGCAGAACTGGAGGAGGGGTCTGTGCTTTCGTTCATGATAGTTTGAGAGTCAAAACCCTCCTAAAATCTCCCTCTCCTAACACTCCTCATATCGAATATCTATTCCTAGAAATTTTTCAAGATACCTTTACTCTCCTATTCATCGTCATATATCGTCCTCCTCAAATCCGATATGATTCCACCTTCGAATCCTCCCTATTTACCTATATACCAATGTACAACCATGTTATAATAACCGGTGATCTCAATACCAATCTTATCTCCGATTCACCAGATAAATCATATCTGACAAACCTCTTTCATTCCCTAAACCTTTTTATTGTTCCTTTTCAACCCACTCATCACACGCAATTTTCCAGCACATGGCTTGATCTCTTTATCATTGATTCCTCTCATAAATTAGCATCCTCATCTCAGCTTCCTTTGCCTTTTCTTTCGCATCACGATCTCATCAATATCTCCTATAATATTCCAACTCCACAAATAATCCCTAAGAAAGCCACTTGGCGCGATCTAGACTCCTTAACAGCAGAAAAGATAAATCCATACCTTGATCCTTTATCCCAATCCTTGGAACCTATTTATTCCTTAACATCCATTGATGAAATGGTGGAATGCCTATCCTCAAATCTATTTACTTTCCTTGACAATCATGCTCCGCTCAAGACTTCCACCATCAAGCGCCTCCCAGCACCGTGGATTAATCAAGAGATAAGAGATTTGATGAGGCAAAGAGATGCTGCCAGAAGAAAGTTTAAACGCACAAAAATTAGTAATGATTACTCCACCTTCAAATCCCTCAGAAACCTCACCCAATCTTCCATACGCCGTGCTAAAGCTATGTTTTTCCATGATTCCCTTTCACAAGCTCCTGATTCCAAATCCAAATGGAAAATCCTTAAAAAATTATCCGTGATAAATTCAAAATCCAATTCCATCC
Source organism: Piezodorus guildinii (assembly GCA_023052935.1). Classification (NCBI taxonomy): domain Eukaryota; kingdom Metazoa; phylum Arthropoda; class Insecta; order Hemiptera; family Pentatomidae; genus Piezodorus; species Piezodorus guildinii. Next base: position 111,587,243 of record CM041295.1, read on the forward strand.
ATCCCGTAACTCCCGACGAACTGAATAAGCATTTTGCTGATCCTCTTCTTATGCCTTACCCGACCCAAATCTGCTTTCCTCAACGCACCTTTGATTCAGAAAACTTCTATTTCCAGAACATCTCACCCGACGACCTCCTATACTCTATCCTTAAATCCAAAACCAATGATTACGGCCCTGATCAAATCCCAGTGAAAATTATAAAACTGTGCCTCCCAGCCATCTTTTCCGCTCTCCTACATATCTATAACTTCTCTCTCCAACGCTCCGTGTTTCCAATAGCCTGGAAAAAGGTTATAGTTCGTCCTTTGAATAAAGTTCCTAACCCTTCCTCAGCATCGGACTTCAGACCTATATCGATCCTATCCAACCTCTCAAAACCGCTTGAAAGAATAGTCCACTCCCAATTCTATAACTTCCTTGAACAAAAATCTCTACTTGTTCCCTTCCAGTCTGGCTTTAGATCCCAATATTCCACACAATCAGCTCTCCTAAAAATTACCCAAGACCTTCAATCCTCCATAGACAAAAAGAAAATATCAATCCTAGTTCTCTTTGACTTCTCCAAAGCCTTTGATATGGTAAATCATGAAATCCTTCTTTCCAAACTCCGAAACCTCTCAGTATCTGATAGTGTCTTAAACTGGTTCCTCTCCTTTCTATCTGCCCGAACTCAAACTGTGATAATCCCAAATAAACCTCCTTCCTCACCGAATCCAGTTAACACATGGAGTTCCTCAGGGATCATCACTTTCACCTATCCTTTTCTCGATCTATGTTAATGACCTACCCAATTCCATACATCACTCTAAATACCACCTATATGCCGATGATCTCCAAATCTACCTTTCCTTCCATCCCACCGAAATGCCTGAGATGGTCCAAAAATTACAAGAAGACATCGACAGCATCAATTTATGGGCCATCAATAATGGTTTAAAGCTTAATATCGATAAAACCAAACCATCCTCATTGGTTCCAAACATCTCCTCAACTCCCTCACCTGTCACCCTTTACTCTACCTCAACCATAGACCCATTATCTTCCACACGTCCGTTAGAAACCTAGGTGTATTCCTCGACCAAAACCTTTCCTGGAATAATCACATTTCCCAAATTTCTAGAAAATCCATAGCCATCCTTAAACAGTTCCTCCGATTACGCAAACTTATACCCCTCAAAACCCGCCAACTCCTAGTATCCTCTCTTATCTTCCCCCACTTCGATTATGGCTGCCTAGTGTTTGGAGGACTGTCTGAGACGCTTGAGATGAGGCTGAAGAGACTGATGAACTGTTTCATTAGATTCATCTTCGGAATTCCCAGGCGCTCTCATGTCTCCACCTGGTATGCAGAGTTGAAGTGGCTTTACCCAAAATTCCGACGGCAATACTTCTTAGGAACTTACCTTTACCAATCCTTTAGAACCAAAAAACCCATTTATATCTACAATATGTTCACCCCCCTATCCTCTGTCCACTCTATCAACACAAGATCCCAGCCCTCGAACTTGCTCATTCCATCCCACAGAACTGCTTCCTTTAAGAGATCCTTTGTCATGACGTGCATCTTCATTTTGGAATTCCTTACCCATGTCGATTCGTACATGCCAATCCTTAGCCTCCTTCAAACATCACCTATTTATCCATCTCCTCGAACATCAATCTTCCGTGCCTTTATAAACTTAATCGTTTGGCCTCTTTATTTTTATCTTAATTTTCACTATATTTTGTTTTAATATCTGTATTTCTTTTAAGTAATATGACCTTGTATATGTATATATATATGTGTTTGTGTTTGTGAATGTATGTATAAATATGTAGGTATATAAATGAATGTTGTGTGTGTATATATGTGTGTATGTCTGTGTGTGTGCATGCATGTATATACCATATGCTATGTAATTTGATACCTTGTTGTTAAAATTTATATAGCCAGAATTTAAATATTTTATTGTACATTTATATTATTCTTAGGGGACTAGATGTCCCAGAATAAAATTTCTTTTCATTTCATTTCATTTCATTTCAAATCGTACGTAAGTTGTTATGATAAATGGAAAGTCGTTATAAATCCATAAACTAACTTGATTACTGATTTTAATCCAATATACAAAAATTTAGATTGCATATTCTTACATTTTAGACCTTATGATATGCAATATAGGGCTAAACGTTGGTTTCTGAGGGAAACGTTTTCACTTTTTTTTATTTTTAATCATCGACTGTCCTCCACACGGACCATCTCATCCTTATGTACTCACGGTCAAATATTCAATATTAGATAAGAATATATTTCTGTTTTATGATTATTTTTTATGAAAACGTAATGAATACACGCGAGTAGGAAGATAAAGTAGGCGAGCAATTGAATAACCTGTGCACGGAAATTGAAAGAAATTGTAGTAATATCGAAAGTAAATTTACTAACAGACAAAATTATGTTAAAATGGCTGATATATCTTAAATAGAACGACCAGTGAAGGCTTTTGTCCCGAAAAATTACGTTTAGAACATCTGTGCAACATTATAACTAACATTTGTTTATAAGATTATACACTTACAACTTTTTATTAATTTGTACGACTTAATTTATTGTATAATTACTTTTTTTAAATCTGGCGCTTTCCAACTCATAATTTAGGAATACTTTTTTATGACTTGATTGCAGAAAATGTCAGTTTCCCTTTCAAATGTGAACTAAATTTTAATAAATGTTAACTATTAACCTTTAGGAAAGGATGCCCAAGATGACAGAGAAAACCGTATAAAAATCCGTCCCGTGGTTTAGAGCAGTTCGCGGAAACCAAGAATCACGATATCATTTTATGTATACATAAAGATAAAGAAAATATTTTGAATAAGTTGTCTTGATGCACATTAATATCAAATCGATGCATCTTATAAAAAATAAAATAAATAACGGTCGTTAAAAAAAGTAAAAAAAACATGATAATAGGTATTCATTTACAACTGTATTATTCTAAAAAATAAGTGAATAAAGATTCCTTAAATATTACATTGGGTTGTAATGTTGAGAAATGAGACAAGAGACAGGGTCCGATGCGGCAATTTCCAGCTTAAGTAGCAGTCTAATTACGACTCGTATCTTAATTATTCAAAACTTTTCTAATTTGAAATAGTCGAGGAAATCCCCTGTTGCATGCTTCCACTAACATTTGTAATTTTATTACGTTCTATAAGGCAATATTTTCTTCTTCCTTGCAGAGGGGACTCATTTTAATTTTATTGTCATCGTCTATTTTTAAATTTTACAATAAAAATCCCATATAAAATTATTGTATTACTTACACATATTTTGATTTTAATTGTGTACGTATCTATTTTATTTTTAATTTCACTTTCATTGTGACAACTGAAGTTACACCTTAATATCGCTCCCTATTTGCTCTGTGTTGTGTTTTGTTCTCAATACTTGTAAACACTGAGTGAATGTGGTTGATAACACGTTATAGTTACATATGTTGGGTGAGTGCATTATGTAGACTAAATAAGTGTGATAAACAGTGCACGCACGCTAGTTGCTGGATAAGTCGTTTTAGGTCGTTCTCTAGAGTCTTCAATCTTTCTGTAGTCACCTTATGTTTTTTTCGTTTTAAATCTACCATAAAGTAGCTGGACAGCAGTAGTTTACATTGGTGGTAATCCCACAGTGAGTACTTCTTTTATTTACAGTGTATAATAGAGAACAGTTTAGCCGTGTATAGGTGGCCTTATCACACGCATACCGCCATAGTTGAAGTCCTCCCCACTCCCAATTTAAGTCCCACAGACGTAAACAATTTTTTTAAAAGTAATTTTTTTACGGCTCCTTTCTTTCTTCTACACAGACTTATGATAAAATGAGGTAGTTTCATCAAGTTATGTCCAGTAAAGTCTCCAAAAGCTCTCGATCCGCTGGCTTTACATGGGTCTCTACTCCTCAAAATTCAGCTCTCTCCACACTTCATTCGCCACCAGCCAAGATCCGCAATAATAATAATATAATCAGTCCTCAGTATCCATAAAATGCATCAGACGAACCACAACCAGGCACTTCCCCTCAGGGGTTGTCCGAAGAATCGCCCTTCTTCACGCCGAACCCATACCAAGTTCCTCAATCTGATAAAGAGGATATGGAGTCAACACCAACGCCAAGAGAACTTCGGCATCCCCCCACATTCGTAAAAAATATGAAAAGTTTTCAATTGTTATGCTCACAATGCGTACCTTTGTAGGAGCAACGATACAAAGATTTCTCTGGAAAAATCAGAAGTGTGCCGAAAAATCGTTAAATACTTGTCGGAAACTAAACCAGACTTTCAATCCTACCAGCTTCGGCAAGAGCGAAAAAAGAATTGTTCAATGCCACAACTACCACGTGTGTGTCCACACTAAGCGATATTATTATCTCTTGCCACGTTGCGTAAAATGCGGAGACCCTTACAGAACTGAAGAGTGTATAAAATCATGGTAAACTACCGCAGTGTGTGGTCTATGCCTGAAAGGGCATCCGGCTAACTATAAAGGATGCCAGGTTTATAAAATCCTAAAACTAAAATATCAGAAGCCTCAACCTCCAGAAAATCCTTCTAATCAAAGAAGAATAACTTCAAGACTTATAAATTTAAATGTGCCCTTTGTCTAACTTCTAGAATGTGCAAAAAACAAAAAGTAATGTAAGGCCCTGCCGCAGCAGCAACCAAAAACCTTAACACCCGCAACCCCAATCTCAATATTCACTTCCTCTAATCCAATCCGACCCTCAACAATTTCATCAGCATCAAATTCCGCTTATTCCTCCAACAAATGTAACAGATATTATCAGTCTCCTGATATCCTTCATCGCAGAATTCAAATCAGTCGTGAATCCTCTTCTCACTAACCTCGTATCCCATCTCATCACGTCTGCAAGAAATCCTGAAATGACCTCTACCGAACCTATATCCATACTCCTTTGGAATGCGGATGGTATTCGAAATCACACTAACGAAAAAACAGTCTTCTTACATGAAAAGCACATAGACATAGCACTAGTAACAGAAACCCGACTAACCAACTCTCGACTGCTCAACATCCCCAATTACAATATTTACCGAAGGGACCACCCAGATGGAACCGCACATGCTGGCTCCGCTGTCATCATCCATCACTCTCTCTCCCACTACCCATACCAATTACCGGTCCATAATTACCCTCAAACTACAGCTGTCACAGTTCAAACCAAGCCTTTCAATTCCTAATTTAAGGAAAAATTCATTTTCCGAATCCCAATGCAATTCATTCCTAAACTTCTCAGGGAACCACTTCCTTGATGTAGATTTGAATGCAAAGCATCAACTATGGGGGGCCAGAACCAAAACTTCTCGCGGACGAACCCTGTTCTCTACACTTAAGTCTGATCGTAGCAATATACTTCCTCCCGATTCTCCTACTTATTGGCCAACAGATCCCAACCGCAATCCTAATCTCCTATACTTTTTCTTTCACAAAGGTCTAAGCACACTAAATTATTCCATCTCTTGCCTAGATGACCTATCCTCAGACCACAGCCTAATACTCCTTACCATTTCTATATCGCCCGTTCCTAAATCGCCTCCACCCTCATCCATCAGGGGTCTAGTTAACTGGACCTCTTCCGTCAAAAATTAACCGATAAAATTGATCTCAGAGTGCCCCTCAAATCCCCTGATGCACTGGACGAAGCTATAAATATGTTTACGGCCCTAATCCAACAAGTAGCCTGAACTTCACCTCGCCCTTCCTCAAAGTACCGATGTAAAAATCCTTTACCTCTAGAACTCCTGCACCTGATCCAATACAAGCGACGTTCTAGCACAATTTGGCAGAGGACCAGGCATCCTGATGATAGGAAATCTTACAATTATTATTGTGAACTAGTCAAAATTATATTGACAACCTACAGATCCGTATCATATGATTCCTTCCTTTCCTCATTATGCACTTGTGACCATTTCCTCGAGAAAGTAACAAAAAAAATCCTTAATTACCATTATAACTCTCATCCTCTTAAAAATAACGATAGTTCCTGGGCTTTGTCAGATTACAATCAATAGTGAAGTCAGGAGTTAGGCAGGGTGACCACCTTTCCCCACTTCTGTTTAACTTCGCCCTTCAAGTGGTGGTCAATAGAGCAGAGCTTAGTCAGTCGGGCACCATTTTTAATAGAACAACGCAAGTTGTTATCAAGTGCTTGGATATGCTGATGATATGGCACTAATTGGATTATCCCTCAAGGTTATCAAGCAAGCCTGTAAGGGCTGCAAAGAGAATCAGGAAGAATGGGGCTATCCATAAATGAGGATAAAACAAAAATTATGGTGCTCAGGAAGAAAACACCTATAAATCCGCCAAAGTATTGTGTGGTGGGACAATATACGTTCCAGTGCGTGTCCAGTTTTAAGTACCTCGGCTCCATCGTTAATGATCAGGACGACGAAGAAGAAGAAATTCACAATCGAGTAATGGGGGCTAACAAAGCATCTTTCGCCCTAAGAAGTTTTCTCCAAAGTTAGCTTCTATGTACGGGTATAAAATGATCATTTACAAAACAATCATCCGATCTGTACTGACCTATGCCAGTGCAACCTGGACCTTACGCAAAAGGTTGGCTGAAAAGATCGGCAGGTTTGAAAGAAAAGTGTTGAGGCGTATTATAGGGCCAGTTAGAGAGAATGGTACCTATTGCTTAAGGAAGAACAAAGAGATCTACGACCTATTCGACGATCTCCGAGTTTCTCATTTTGTGCGAATTCAGCGCTTAAAATGGCTGGGACACGTTATCAGGATGGGTGAAGTAGAGCCGCAAGGAAATTATATTATGGACCCCGGAATCAGTCAGACCACGTGGAAGACCGAAGGGAAGGTGGAAGGACTCCGTGGCTGGGGAATTCAGGATGGTAGGAGTATCCAGCAGACATGCTGCTGATCGAAACAAGGGCAGTTGAGAGGGCCAAGGGCAGCTTCAGGCGTCTGTCGAGCCGATAAATAAATAAAATTATATCTAGTCTGGTGGCACGTAGAAATATCCTCCAAAAATCCATCTCTACCATCTGTATCTTTGAGTATAAACGGGGGTTCATGGTCCACGTTTCCGAAGCGTATGTCAGAATTGATTCCTCAGTGGCTGCAATGATTTAGCGTTAGTTTTCCTTGGAAATCGCATTATTCCAGAGGACTGGATGTAGCATTTGGGTAGCCTTACGGGCCTGCTCCCCCTTCCTTCTGACGTCATGGTCAGACGACCCTGTAGCATCCAAATAAAAACCTAGATACTTGAATATAGAATATAGAAAGACGAAGAATTGCGTAGCGTATCGTCAATATTCTCGAATTCGAGTTTTCAACATAAATTCATGTTTTTGTATCCTCTGAGTCCAAATGACGCAGTCCCGCAAAAAGACGCTTATGTGTTTGTGTGTATTAAGCCTAGCTCATTAAAAAAACTGAAAATTCATATTTAAGAAAAGAATAGGACTGAGGTATTAGAGCAAGGTTTTCTGGACCGGGAGCGACAAAGCAAAAACGAATGTTCGGAGAGTTTCTAGTTTTTTGAGGAAATTGAATATTTGTGGTGGGTGTGGTGGTCTTTGAGGAGGTTTCTTGTTTTACCTATGTAGAATGAGTTGCAATCAGGGTTTACACAAGTTTTGTTATGTAAGTGGTTGGGTTTTCTGTATACAATTTTCGAACGATGGTCAATTGGTGTTTCGTCTATAAATATTTGAAAGTTTGTAGTGGGATTTGAAAGCAGCTCTAAGGTTTGAATTGAATGAATTCAATGATTTTTTCTAAAAGGGAGGGGGTATATGGTAGTTAAGGAGGGTAGACTGGGTAGTGATGGAGTAGAAAGAGAATGCTGATGATTCCTCTTGTTATGAATTGATTAATGATATTAGGTGGGGAGTTATTGTTCAGGAGAATTCTGTTGATACGGTTAGTGTTGGTTTCGTGGAAACTGGGATCAGAAAGGGAAAAAAATATAGACCTAAGATATAAATATTTTAATTATATTTAATTATAATAATCCATACCAGGCAGATGATCGCTAAAATGAAAATAAACTTTTATCTCTGCAGGAAAGTATCAAATCTAAAGGGTTAAAATGAAAAGATAATAAAAAATAAAATAAAAATAATAATGCATGTTCACAGATGTGAATGAAGTCAGCTACCAGTTATTGCAAAGCTGGTTCAAGTGGAACGTTTTTCCAATACTGAAGGTCTACAAACTTCAAGGCAAATAGAAAAATCAGCAATGGGAAATAGGTTATTGGCAAGTAAAATTTTCTAAAGTATCGAGCCTTAGATATCCGATTTTTAAACACTGAAGATATAATAAGAAAAATAAAATATTACCAGGGAGAATTCCCACAGTTTCAAGGATTTAAGGTACAATGGAATCAGGAAAATGCTTACATCATGGCCTCTACCGAAACCGATTATGTATTTCCTGCTTAAAGATTAAAAAAAATTAACTAACCAAAAATGATTGCTTTCCAATGGTGAGGCATATTTTAAAAAGGGGAATTTCAATGTACAGGTAAAATTAAAGAAATGAAGACGCAAAAAACAAAATAAAAACGGTTATTTTATTATATTTTATTCCTTCTTTGAATAAATAATTACAGTCTAGTCTCGGTAATCCAGACTAATTATTGCAGGTGGTTTTATTTTTAGTTAAAACTTATTTAAGTTTTTAAAAATAATTTTTATCTGCCGATGGCCAACTTTGAAGGGTGTCTTTGCCCTGCCTACTCCCGCGACATGAGAATGCAAAACCTCTTGATTTTTGGAAATGGGTTTTAAAAATGTTTATTAGGCTAAATTGAACTTGCATCTTCTAGTTTACTTGCAATTACCTACATAAGAAATATACATTAAGGAAAAGTATTCCCAACGAGGGATTTTCCTTTCCATTTCCAGATTTCTGAGTCCAAATAACACGCAAATAATATAGATATATGACCTAGTATAAACTTCAATAAACCAAAAAATCTTGGAAACAATGGAATAATAAAATGTGTAGATGGAAGGATGGTCGCTTATGCATTGGCTAAAAGAAGTATAAAAAGACGCCTAAGAAAGAATTAAAGGGCAACTACATAGTGAAGTTATATCAAACAAAATAAAAATAAAATAATAATTCATTGTATTCATTTTTCCGGCAAAATGAGGATAATGAGAGCTTAATCGGATTTTCTTGGGCCTTTTGAATATTACTCTGAAAAGATTTTTTTTTAATTTCCAATTTTCCTTAAAATACCCGAGAGAGTTTTTATTCCTTCCTTTAATGCTATGAAGGTTCTTTCTTGTTTCTGTTTTTTTTTTTTTCTTTTCAATTCCACTTATTTCTGAAATGGAACCTTATCAGGAAAATTGTATGTAACGTCAAAAATACTTTCCTTTATGTATATTTCATATATATGTGAAAGTAAAATAAACGTAATAGAGATAAACTGATTATTTTTTATTTTCTGATAGCTAGATTGTTTGTTTTTTTCTCTCAAATACCTACATATGACCGACATATGTAGTAAGGTCAAGTATTGCTCTTGTCAAAATTTTCGAATTTCAGTTTTCACGAGAAATATACGTTTTACGGTTCCCTGAGTCCAAATGACCAAGTCTTGCAAAATGGTTTGTGTGTGTGGTGCCAATATCGTCATATCGCTAAGCACATGATAGATTATATGTATAATCAATTAGACATGAGAGATTAAATGTTATTGTTATATTGAGGTTACAATCATTGTTATTAAATTGTTCTTCATTGTTCATTAAGTTGAAATAACATAATAATAAGTATAGCACAAATACGAAAAGTACGAAACTGAAAGTTAACATTTAAGACAACTATATGTCTGTGATGTTACTCCAACTGTTTTACTAAAATCAAAAATGTTTACAAAAATAGCCATGTTCTTTAACGCATTTTGCTTTTCTTCGATGTTCTCAAAAAGAGCTCTAACAATTTTGATTAATATATGAAATCGTCTTTATTTTCATGTAGGTTGTATTCAGATTGAAATAGGGTTAAATGGCCAATCTTCAAAATTTCTTTCTCTAAAATACCATTAATTTCGTTAGTGAGAAATTACCAATCATTTGGTTATTTTTTTCTTTCCGCAAAGAAGAATAGAAATATAGATGCACAATTTACCGTTAGAATGCTAAAGATTAGGAAAAAACACAAAAAAAGGTAGCTAACATACGAAGTTGTTTCAGGTAAATAAATTCTTTATTATCTTGGGACAAGTCTATTTAGAATAACATTTATACAATAGAATACATGAAATGGGCTTCAGAGTTGGAGTAAATAATATTAATATAAACAAGTTAACAAATACAAATAGAAATCAGACATATGTACAATAAATGAGAAGAGAAAAAAAAAAAACATGTACCACTACAACCCATGAAAATAAAATGTGTAGATGGAAGGATGGTCGCTTATGCATTGCAACCCATGAAGGGTCTTGGGCTTAGTACATATAGAGATTCGTACTGTTTCTAGGCCAACGGCCGTGCAATGAGTTGATTAGGCCTTGATCACGCTCAGCCGCCAGGTTTTTTCCCCAATTAGGGTACTCAAGAGACTGGATCTCCCCAAGAGGGTCTCCATATCCTAGGGTCACCCCCCGACTGAATTAACAGAATGAATAACATTCCGTCAATAATAATACAGCCGGGATTCGAACCCAGGACCCGGAAAACCGTAGTCAAGTGTTCTATCCACAAGTCTACGCCGCTCCCTCATGTAAATAAGAAGAACAAATAAATAAATAAAATGGAACCCTACTTACCCTTCTACTGCGTCTGGATGGTCATGAGATGATTAAATATGCCGGATGTAAAGGTAGGATGAGAGTTAGAGTGACGGATAGAAAGATTAATTTTTTATTTTATTTATTGATTTTTACCACTGTATTTGTAAATATATCTAGTAAATGAGCTGTGAGATAAAAATTCATGAAGAGAAACTGCTCATTGGCAGTACTTCAGTAAGTAATCTAAACTAGAATGTCTCGAGGCCATCTTCTTTTCATACACTTCGGAGGATTAAGAAACGGAGACCTCTTTCGGTAAGGAAAACGATTTTTTATTTTTCCCAGATTCAAATATGTTTATAGTAATCACCTACAACTAAATGTTAAGATGATCACTCCTTTTAGTATAGCAGTGGCCTGTATGAAAATTTAAACTAAATGGAAAAAGGCTTTACCTAGATAAAAGAAACACAGAATGGGAAAAAAAACTGAATAATATTACAAAGAAAATTGGTACATTAAAACTTTTATTACCAGTGTTCATTGGGTAAGAGGTTGGTAAGTTGTAATATTGCAAAAGGTGTGACAACTTATGTGGTGGAAATCTGATGGTGAAGATGCTCTGGAAGGTGAACCTGTTCTTCTCTCCTCCTCTCCTCCTCCCCTATGGCCAGGGGATCTGCTAAAATCCTTCTACTCCATGTTAGAAAGGGACCAGAACTTGAGAACAAAAAACTAGAGCAAACTGTCTGGCACAACCAGCCAGGACCTGCAACTTCTGTTTCTTCCTTTGGCCACTAAGGGCGCTCTGTTCCTCCAGCGATTCCACACAAGTGTGATCTCGGCCTCTATCATTTTCCATCTGGACATAAGAGGAGGCATCGGGCCGACGCGGATGGTGCACTGAAGTAGCGATGTGATAGGACCTCCAATCAGAAAATGGCCTGGCGTCAAAAAATCAAAATTCGTTGCGGTGAGAGGGCACAGAGGACGGGAATTCAGTAGGGCCAGCACTCCATACGTGTATGGTTGACTTCCAACAGAACTCGTCAATAATCTCTTCACCGACTCGACACCGGCTTCCCAGAGACCGCCGCCGAAGTGAGGAGCTCGAGGAGGTATGAATTTCCAGCCTATCCCTCTTAGAGCTAAATTGTCGCATACCAGCCCTTGAATTTCTCTTTTAAATTTGAACATTTGATTCAGGAACTTGGAGGCACCGACAAAATTGGTCCCGCTGTCTGACCAAATAGTATTAGGTGCTCCACGTCACGAGATAAATCGCTCCAGACTAGCTATGAAGGCAGATGTATGTATCTTGGGATGAAATTTATGAAAAAATGAATAAACCTTATTAGTCTAAAATAAAAATAGTAAAATCGTCGAATGAAGAACTGAATTATGACGTTACCAAAATTATTGAAGATATGTGAAAATGAAGGTGGTGAAACGTCGAAAGCCAAACTAAATTATGACGTCGCCGAAACTATAGCCAAATTTGAAAATTGTATATAGCGATGCCCGAAAGAGAACTGAAATATGGCAACAACAAAATATTTAAGACATCTGAAAATGAAGAGGGTGAAACGCCGAAGGCCAAACTAAATTATGACGTCACCGAAACTATAGCAAAATTTGAAAATTAAATAAAGTGAAGCGCCAAAGGAAAACTAAAATGGCGGCAACAAAATATTTAACATAAGCCAATAATGATAATGCTTTGAAATCACGTCCATACGATATTTATTGAATGAAAGGTAAACAAGAATATAAAATAATATAAATAATAACAAAAAAATAGCATATAGTAACACAAAATTTACACTAAAAGAATATCTTAAACACTATCACATTACTATTGCAAACTTTGTTTTTTTATCATAAATGGCCTTGCTATTAGACATTCATTCAAAAAAGCTGTCTTTTTGGACTTGCAAAAAGCAGAAAGACAAAATAATTCAGTAATTTCATCATTCTTGTTTCCAAGGAACATGTTGATTGTTGCCAAATTAGACGCAATAAAAAACATCTCTCAACAAATTACTGTAGTTCCTTAGTTGCCGTATTGAACCAAAAAAAAAAATAAATAACTCCGCTTAATGCGATTTAATATTTAACTTTTTCAATCATTGAATATTACATTTTAAGATTGTTCATAGCCATTTTACAAGTATCATTTAAAAATAAATTATAATCTCTTAATTTTTAGAAATTTCCCCATAATCAAAGTTTCAATATAACTGTTTGAGGAGCAATGGGTGAACAAATTAACTCGCTAGTTTCATGACTTGAATAACAATGAGAGGGGAATGCCATGTTTCATTTAGTGTCTATCTATCTCTCATTAGTAAATAATTCAAAAGGTCGGATTGACTTCCCAATATGCTTACTAAACGAAATTAATGTTATATCTAAAATATAGAAGGAAATAAATTTCTAGTTTTGGCGTGGATTTTTTTATTTTGCCCCAGTGAGAGTCGTTCCTAACCGCCGTACAGTGGAAAATATGACCGATTTAGATGGAAAAAATTCTGAAACTTGTCCATATTTAACCTTTGGGGTCCCAGATTACGGGAAAAATATGAAAAAAAATATAGGAAAAAATTATAAAAACTAATTAATTTTTGACACGATTGGCGTGCGCACAGTGGTCTAACATCAAATTAATTTGCTAAAATCTAAAACGTCCCTACATTTTACGTTTGAAGTCCCAGAATACGGGAAAAATAATACAAACAATCTAATTATCTCGGAGTTGCTGAAACCTGCTAATTAATGTATTTTATATAATTTAGAAAACTCTTCAAATCATATATTGTAAAACTTATGGTTCGGAGTGTTGTGTCTTAAAAATGTATGTATCACCCAAAACGCAAAAAATCGCAAAAATTCTTTGTAATATCTAAAGACTAGAAGGATTGATAAAACAAATCCTACAAAAAAATCCTTGGGTTAATTTGGGGGTTATATAGTTTTTCGTTATTGAATAGGGCCATACACTTACAAATTGCTAAATTAACTCTATAGGTAGATTGCAATGTATATTCAATAACGAGTTTGGAAATAAAATGTCTTACCTGTCTCAGCAATGTCCATTATTAAATAAAAGCAAAAAGACTTTGCTTTAAATACACCTTGAACACAATAAATAGCCATCGAATAAAGAAAATGCCACTGCCGGTTATTAGGAACTTGTGCGAACAAGAATGATTCACTCATTTACTAATTATTTGTAAACACGGTAAGGTGGGAAATATTAGTATTAAGGGTCTTGCCAACTAATAGTAAAAAGGTGAACCACTAGAAAATTCTAAACTTTTGTCCCACCTAAATTGGTGATTTTGCCCACTGTGCGTCGCTTAAGAACACCCGTGAAAGTGAGTGGAGGCTGTGGAGTGTTCTCTCCGCAGCTGAAGGATTCCACCCTGCACCGCGTTCTGTCCTCATTAGAACTGGTCCTCCTCATGTTGAGTGTAGGCGGGTTACTTCTTGCTAGCAGGGTAACTGCCGCTTGCTTCGACCCTAGTGTGCCACAGCTGGCACTACCCCCTTATAGTCTCTCATCCTTATACTCTGAATGAATATGCTTTGTCGCGGCCTCACTTAATGCCTAACCCACTGGTTATGACCAAATTGTAGAGGCCTTTATCGAATAAGGTTTCACCATTCCATTAAACTTTCTTTTCCACAGGCTATGTCAGCATATAAGTTTAATATCTTAGAGGAAAGCTAATTTCTAAAGCAGATTTAATAAAATTCTTGTTATTCATTTGAAATAAAAAAAAATCTGGTGCTGGCAACACACGATTTTCACTTACCTCGGCTGTTCAAATCAATTTAAAAACTATTTAATACGCCTAAAGTTGAAAAATGTTTTAAGTTAATTTTAATAAAACGTGTATTCAGTTTCGTTAAGTTATGGAATGAGATTTACTCCTCAATATATTATTAATTGTTAGAATTAATATTCATATTATCTCCTATTACAAAGGATGCCGCCCTCTACCTCTGAAGGAACTTTTGCCTAAGACACTTTTGCACATACCTGAACCCCTACTTGAAAAAGCTTACCTACAGGAAGTAATTGTACATTATGGGTACTAAGTGATCCATATGTCCCTTCATTTAATCTCCGCCGCCTTTCCTCCATCCCCTCTACTATTCATCATATATGTACCGACCAAATCCTAGGGCCAGAGCACTCCGGTCAAGATGTTCTTAATGTAATGTTGTAATATATTATATTAGTAAGAAGTTGATGTGTCTCTTTTCACTGTGAATAAATATACAAAGTTTAAATAAAAGTGTAATTCGTTAACTGTTAGAAACATATGATTTAAATTATATAATATAACTATAGTTTTTGCCCTATTCCTCACTTTATATTTCCTTTTACAACTGTGTGTATAAGAAATATTTTTCTAAAATCTTTTTCTTTCCAATGGAATATTATAGGACTATAATACTGTTCGTTAGAGCCGTTTTTGCGTAAATCGTAAAAAGGTGCAAAATACATGGTATAAAGTGGCTCTTCTGGTATGCTGATTTTCATGAAAAAGTTTCTGTAACATCTCTGGTGTATAGTCTCAAGTATGAAATTTCAGTTTCATAGGACTTTTCGTTTTTGCGCTGGACCAGACACACACACTTGGACTCGGCGTTTAAAGGATAGTGTCCTCTTAGACCCAAGAGAAGCAAAAAGAAACGCAATACAGGCATAGGACAGGACTGCCTTGCCCGAAATATTTGGCCAAGGATAGTTATATGCATCTGTCACACCAATATAGAAAAATACGATATATATGTGTATGGTTATTCTTATTACATACAGTTAACCATATATACATGGTTAGCAGTACGTAATAAGAATAAATTACGTATATTATTATTATTCCAAATAAAACCAACTGTAAACGGATCCTTTTCGGTGGAGGTCGTTGCCCAACCATACTTCAAATCGATAACCCCTAAATCAGTCCCATTTCAATTCTTACTTGGGAACTTTACCTATATTCTTATATTTCCCCGACTAATTGAAATGAAAAGATAAATCAACTTGTGTGCTGTAAAACACATAGACAATGTGAATAGTAAAGTATTTTCTGCTAGATACCGCTTCCTTTGCGGTCTGCTCATAAATTCGTACCAACCTTTGGTTTTCTAGGAAGGATACCTGATTCCAGTGTGATTTTCTATGTTCACTTTATTTCAGAAGATGCGTAGGGTGTATTCCTTGAGTGGAGTGCGTTGAAATAATTTATTAGAAGCTCCCGCGGCTGTCCCCGAGTAGCCGAGGCAGGGGCTCCTGAAAGATGTAGGCTTGGCAACCTTTAGCCTCCACCATCCACCTTCCTCCTACGACGCACACTGGGGCAAAACGAAAAAATCCTCGCTAATACAAGAAATTTATTTCGTTATATATTTTACGTATAACATTTATTTCGTTCATTAAACATATTGAGGACTCAATATCAAATTATCCGACCTTTGGAATTGTTTACTAATGAGATAGGCACTTGACGAAACACGGAGTTCCCCTCTTACTGTTATTTAAGTAACGAGACAAACCAGTTAATTTTTTCAGTCAGTGCTAGTCAAAGAATCGTATTGAAACTGTGGTAACACGAATCGATTATGGACACACTTCTAAAAGATAAAATATTATAATTAATACTTTTACTTCAGAATTGATTCATTAAATGATACTAGGAACAAAGCTTAAAATATAACATCCAATAAAGAAAAAAAGTTAACTATTAAATAAAGTATAATAGAATAGAAAACATTGGTTATTCTGGAACAGGGTACCTTAAGAACAATTGATATGTAAAATTAAGATATACGATGTGTCTGGACAAAAGACCAAAGGATTATAATTAATTTGTATTTACAATGATTTCAGAAGAAAAAAATGAATTAAAGTATGCAATAAAATAAAAGAGTAAAATAAATAACTTATGATAGATTTAAGTATTAAACAAAACAAAACATTGAAACTGACTCATTAACTAAGTTTCATATAAACAATAAATAATAAATTTTCTTTATGAATTGATATTTGATTTCAAATATCAGGCTTGTTAAGCGTCATTTTGGGATGACAGTGGGTACTGGAACAGCTGGGACATAAATGATGGTAGGGAAAAAGCATGACGGAGATGAGTAGGTAGGGAATTCCAGAGAGTAGTAGAGCGGACAAGAAAGGAATGATCAAAAGTTTTTGTTCTATGGATAGGAATGTAAGGGTCAGAATGGCGCGATCTTATTTCGAGGGAGTGGATTGACGATTTAAATTGCAGAAGTCTGTGGATATAAAATGAAATGAAAAAAAAAATTATTCTGGGATCAAGTCCCCTTAGAATAATGAGCAATGAACAGAAAGAAATCCTTATGTCTGGTAACTTTAAGAAAATATGTATAAAATTTATATATACATATATAAAATATGAAAATAAAAGAAACAATATGTATACATATAAAGGATCAAATATTCATTATATCTGTAAATCTTTGCAAATTTATACTATATATATGTATGTTTTACATTGCAACGGAAGATTGTGATGTGAGTAGGTAGTGGAAGAGTTGATGTTTAAAGGAAGAGAGAGAGGTAGCTTTACGAATGGAGATGGGCAGCGAATTCCAGAAGGATGACAAACGAACGAGAGACAATTTGTGAAAGGATGCAGTTTTATGTAATGGGATATAAAAATTTATTGATTGGGTTCTAGTATTTAACGAATGGATATCAGATCGGAGGGTGAGGAGCTCTATTTGTATGAAGGTTTTCTATTTTTAAGAGTTTGGAATAAGTATAAATATTGTTGTCGAACAGAAGGATAGAGCCATTTTAAGATGATAGAATAACCAGAAATATGATCGCGTCTACGGGCTCCGAAAATGAATATGATAAAACAATTCATAAGTCGTTTTAATTTTATTTCTAGTTCATCAATTAGTCCCCCGTACACCAGGCAGCCGTAGTCAAAGTTCGGGAAGATAATAGAGGAAACAAGCAGCTGACGGGTTTTTAAACGTAAGAATTCACGAAACCTATAGAGCTGTTTGAGTATGGAAATGGATTTTCGGGATATTTCGGATACATGATTATTCCAGGATAGGTTTTGGTTAAAGGTAACTCCAAGATTTTTAACAGTTTTCTGGAAAGGAATAGGGATTTTATTAAGAAAGAGCAACCCCGGGAGCAAAGTATGGAAGGGAGTTCAGGTTTGGAGCCGATGAGTATTGCTTTAGTTTTACCTGCATTGAGCTGCAGCTTGTTATTATTTGCCCATAGACAGATTTGATCTATATCATACTGTACTTTATGTGTTGCTTCTATAAGATTAGAAGGGTGGACAGAAAAGTATATTTGCAGATCATCGGCGTAAAGATGGTATCTGGAGGGATGAATGGAATCTGGTAAATCATTTACATAAATCAAGAAAATAGTAGGTGAAAGGGATGAACCTTGAGGGACACCACGTGAGAGGATGAGAGGAGATGAATGACATTTGCCAGGGATGACCACTGTCTGTGAACGATGGGATAAGAAGGAATGAAACCATTTGATGGTACCATTGGATAAGGACAGGTTACGAAGTTTGGATAGAAGAATCTCATGATCAACACAATCAAAAGCTTTGGTAAAATCGAATAGGATTACGATTGTTATTTTTTGTTCCTCAATGGAGAACTGTATGTCCTGTGTGATTCTTAATAAGCCGGATTGGGTGAAATATCCAGAGCGAAAACCTGATTGAAAAGGGTCTAGGAGAGAGTTGTGTTCTAGGTAGAAAGCTGATTTTGGACTAATCTTTCTAACGGTTCAGATAAGTTTGAAAGAATGGAAATGGGTCTGAAATCCGAAACATTGGATGGAAAAGAAAGTTGTTAAGAGGACGTACAACTACATTTTTCATGCAGTAGGAAAGATGGAGTTTTGTAGGGAAAAATTGTAAATGTGTAAAAGGATTGGAAGAATGGCTGGAAGGCAAAGTTTAATCAGTTTTACAGGTATGAGATCTGATCCGTGGTCATTGGTTTTAGATTTGAGGACAGAGGAGAGTAGATCATCGGGAGTAATATAGAGAAAATAAAAAATTTCAGGATTAATTAATTAATTATAGAAGGTGGAGCAGGAAGAGTGTGGTTTACAGAGGTATGAGAAGAAAGACTTGTAAAATAGGAATTTAGTTCGTCGGCGGAAAAAGGATAATAATTAGAGGATTTAGAGTTTATGACAGAGAGGTTTCTTAGAATCCTCCACTTAGACCTAGGATCAGTAGCTTGGATTAAAGATTCATGAAAGAGCCTTGGCGCTGCGTTTAGTTAACTGGGTGAGGTTTCGGAGATATTTAAAGGTATTATAATTATTGGGAAGTCTAGTGCGGCGAAACCTCCTTCTGGCTGCATCTCTTCGTTTCATCAAGTCTCGTTTCTCTGGAGTAATCCAAGGTGCTGATGGACGTCGGAACGTAGCGGTCTTGCTATAAATAAATTGAGGGAGTAGAAAAGATCAATAAGGTAAGATTTATCGGACGAATCGGACAAAACATTTTTATTGAAGTCTCCTGAGACAATTATATTATCGTGTAGAGGAATATAGATAAAAATGGAAGATTAAAATCGAACATGAGGAGGTCGGTACACTTTGACAAACAGAAGGGAAAAAGAGCCAGAGGAAATTTCAGTGAAAAGGTTTTCTATGTGTGGAGAGTCAGTAACGGGTGATTTGATAATGATTTTAGCTCTCAGACTGTCGTGGACGAACAAGCATACCCCTGCACCAGTCCGATCGGTCCTATCATGACGAAAAAGAGAGTAATTGGGGATTGATACAGAAGAGGAAAGAATATGGGGTTTGAGCCAGGATATAAGGAGGGAGCTGGGAGTGGATGGTTTGGTAAAGGTATGATCCTGGAAAATATTGTCTGCGAATAGAGCGAAGGGGCCGGTTTAACTCAATGTATAAATGGGTCACATGAGACTTTTTCGGTGTACCGAGGACAAACCTTAAAAATACATTAATAATTCGCCTAAGCATGACTAATATCCTTACATCCTGTCACGTCAATGCGCAATCCCTTATTGCCCACTATGATGAATTCCAACAGTATTTTCTTGACAATTTTTATCAAATCATTGCAGTACTCCAAACCTGGGTTAAACCCTACAATCCTTCCTCCCAAATATCCCTCTTCAAGTATTCCTTCCTCCGCCAAAATAGATCTGATCGGAGGGGTGGTGGTGTGGGGCTGTATGTACACGATAGTCTCAAGGCCAAAGTCCTCCAATCCCCTACTTTTGACTATCTCCACGTTGAATACTTTTTCGTGAAAATAAAAAAGTCAACGAATCAGATTTTGATATTACATACATTTATTTATGAGTTTTTGCGTGCATGTGTTATTTTTTTAAACATGAAGATTTACATCATTATGTTAATTAAAAAAAAATCAATTCAAGAAATTTTGAATGAAGTTGAAATTGAAAAATATAAAAGAATAACATTATACATTGATGGAAACGTTTATTTTAGAATCTTTTATATCGCAAAACTTTCCCATAAAAATGCTAATATGCCGAGTCTATATGTATTCTCGATAATCCTCCGATGCAACTGAAAAGTGGATGGCAAAGCTACAGTGAAGTGCCACCAACGAGAGGCTCCTCAACAAGCAGTGATCAATTGTTAAAACTGTAATACACATTTACAAACCGTATTATAAAAGCAGTAAAATAAAATTATATATATATATATATATATATATATATATATATATATATATATGTTGTGTGTGTGTGTGTGTGTGTGTGTGTGTGTGCAAATAAAATGTTATAAAAGTCTGGCATTGATTCGTCATTCTATTTAACTGCGTAATTAGAGGGTCTTATTCTCTGTGGAATACCTTGGGAGCATTAAACCTCCTATTCATTAATAATGATATTTATTATTCCACTCTAGTTTCAATTAGTATTAGTTTTGATGACCTGCAATTAAACTGGACGGTCCGTAAGAGGGAAATGTCACATCCCTCGGAAGATGATATCAGTGAGACCATAAATAGGTGTATTGAAGAAGTGGCATTTCGGTCGGAGCTACTCAAATATGGACAAGGGTTGTGGATGTTACATCTCTTTAGGGGATGTTAAGGGTGCCTTTTGAGATCCCTCGCTGAGGAAGGTCTGACAGCTAGGGGATAATCCTGCTGGAACTGAGGCCGGCCAATTGCCAATCTAGTCCTGGAAAATTCCGGCTTCAAACTTTACCTTCCGCTTGGATCTGTTTAATCAAGTGGAAATGCTATGGGAACTTTATTTGCAATACTCGGTCTATAACCTTCATTGTTTTATTCTATTCATAATCCACTAAATGCAATGGCGGATAAACGGGACAGAAAAGGTGTGGTGCACACATCAAAAAACAAAACCAAAAAAAAAAAAAAAGAAAACCTGCACAACACACGTCTTTCACTTATCACCCTTCTGAAAATCTAAATTAAAAATTCTTTAATAATGGTAAAGTTTAAAATAAAATTCAATTGAATGCTGATAAAAACATTTTTTAAACATAATAATAATTCTTTATTATTCTGGGACATGTCTCTTCATAATAATATAACAGGAAATAAAAAGTGGACTTTATAGTACTAGATCTAATGATTGTAAACAATAGAATTAAACTAATAACATGAACGAATAAAATAATTCAAAAGATAAATTATAATAACGATGTACGACAAAGAAAATATAACATACATGGAAACAAATAGATAACATTTAAAAAAAAGATAATATAAAAAAAATTGTAAAAATATATAGTTCTGAAAAAAAAAAAATCTGGTGCGCGCAACACAAAACTTTCACTTACCTCTGATATTTATATCAATTTAAGAATTTTTAAACAAATTTAGAAACGAAAATAAGTTGTTAAGGAATGATATACATTGGATTTTAATAGAAACATGTGTTATCAAACATATCAAATAATCTATTACATTATTATCTACGGCAATCAGTTTGTTTTATCGGCTGCTCATCACTTTCCGTTAACTTTTACAATGGTATGTATAATATTTTATAAATTTTTAAATCTTTAGCATTCCAACGGTATATTATACATGTATATTACTGTTCTTAAGTTTAAAAAAAAAAAAAAAAACGCATTAAAAAATATGTTTGCATTATTCTCTTTTAGTTTTTTATCAAATTCGCTCAACTTGCATATTTAGCCGTTATTTATCAATGCTAATAAGATGATGATTCAATTTGTTTTAAATCTAAAAAATTAAAGGTACTTTAAAATAAGAAAATAAAAAATATCGCCATTTAAGACCTGTCATACTATTTCAATCAGAATGAAACTTACATTGCATATAAAATTATTCATATTGAAAGTAAATTGAGTATGTTTCAAAAAATAGTCATTAAGATATTTAACAGTCATTTATGAAATATAGTAAATTATGTTGAAGGAAATACCTTAAAAAAAATAAAAACAATTATCATGCATAATTTTAAATTCTTAACTTTATCTCGAATGATCTCAATATGGCCTCCTATCCTCACGTTTAAGACTGCCTTTTTTCTTTAAAACATACTTCGAAACGAAATAAATAATAAAATGAGAGAGCCATTAAGAAACTTAAATAAACCACTGTTTTAACATTTATGATACATTTTGCACACGTTTTAAATAAATTTGGTTAAATTTAAAACATATATAAAATAAATTAAAAGCAAGTTAATTACGGAACGGTTGTGGATTCCGAATACTTTTTACACTCACTGTATATTTTGTAAAGAGAAATAAGGAAAAATATTTATACCTGAGCTGAATTCAACATGGCGTTTATCACCCTAATTTATTAACTAAGTAAAAAAGAAACTTTATAACTAAAATATTTAAATCAAGCGAATATTATTAACCTGATAAAATAATTATTTAAAATCAACATATTAAAATAAATACATAGTCGGCTTTAAGATGCTAGTTAAAAAGTTCAACATTTGACGGATTCTTAATTCGCTAGTTTTGAAATACTTAAAATTATCTGGCACTGAATTTTAAATGTTTTATTGCACGATTTTATATACTTTAATCAATGAATCATTCAGATCGAACACTTTTATTAATAAAATGCTAGAAAAACTATTTAAAATAAATATATAATAAGGTTTGAGATAAATGTAATAAGTTAAATGTGCTGGCTTTGGTGGCTTTTAATTTAGCTATTAGCAATGTTGGCAGTTCCACCACTTCTATCGAGACAGTTAGTTAAACTAAGTTTTAAATTAATATATTTTCTCCTAAATATGTTAATATTTTATATAAAATGTATAATTTTTATATTTATATTTATTAACTTATATAGGTTTTAAGATTCTAGTACAGTATTTAGTTCTGGCTTTGTTGGTTCTTAATTTCGCTATTAGCAATGTTGCCAAATCTGCAGCTAAAAATGGAAGCTGATAGAGGAGGCCAAGATTCAACACCACTTTTATTAAAAAAATATGATAAAATTTTTTTGAAATCTATATATTGAAACAATAATGTATATATTTTTAAATATATAAAATAATATACAGTTATAACAGGGTTTGATATGAGAATTAATATATAGCATTTCCAAGTCAATTGTAACCTTTTCCAAGTCAAATGTAACTTTTTCCAAGTCAAATGTAACCCTTTCCATTTCAAATGTCACCTTTTCCAAGTCAATTCCGTGTCATTTTATTGTTTATTTTCGTTTCGAAATATGTTTTAAAGAAAAGACAGGCAGTGGTAAACTTGAAGATAGAAGGCCATATTGAAATATTTCAACATAAAGGTAAGAATTTAAAATTATGCATGATAATAATTTTGTTTTTTAGGAATGTTCTTTAACATAATTTATGATATTATTCCCTAAATGACTGTTGACAATGTTAATGACTTATTTGAAATATAATCAATTAAATCAAATATATTTAAATTATAATAATTGTGATTATTCCAGGGTTTTTTGTGTCTAATTCTGCACTTATAATTTCCTTTTAGTTATATCTAGAAAAATGCTGTTTTAAAAAACATAATAATGTATTTAATAAAATTATAGACCATGACATTTAAACTGTATCATTATCATCAATATTTTTCTTTACATTATAATAAAATTTATTAATTTATTGAATATAAATAGATGATTTGAATTTGGTTTATAAAATTAGGGTATGTATTTAAATTTACATTTGAAAATGAAATTTTGACGTTCCAAGTAGAGAATATTCTGATAAAGAAAATTAAAAACAAATTAGCGCATGTGCACTGTATATGCATTTCAAGTCTTGTAACCTTTTCCAAGTCAAATGTACTTTTTCCAAGTCAAATGACTTTTCAAGTCAATGTAATCCCTTTCCATTTCAAAATGTCACTTTCCAAACAAATTAACCATTCATTAAAATGTCACCTTTATCCATTCAAATGTTACCTTTCAAGTCAAACTGTCACCTTTTTTTCACTTCTATACATTAAATTCGTTTTAAAATTATTTATTTATTGAAAAATAATTAGTTTAAATTAAAATTATGACTTTTTATTAATTTGGCATATATATCACTGTTTTTTTTGTATTTTTTTAATATTGATATTAAGTTCTGTTTTACGACAATATTTAAAAAATATTTATTGTTAAAATAGTTGTTGATTTGAATTTTTAAGGGGGGGATGTTTTTGGATTAATAATGTGTCTTTGGTATTATAATTAAGTTTTTCGAGCTGATATTTTTAATCGCTCGCGTGTAAATTAACTGCATTTAACTTTTAATGTTTTTTATTGATATAGTGGATTAAGTTATGTGTTTTCTGTTTATAATTACGTATTTCGAGCTGTATTTTATATCGCTCGCTTTGCATTTAACTCGATTTACTTTTAATGTTTTTATTGTATAGAAATTATTAAGTGTTTTGGTATTATAATACGTTTTTCGAGCTGTATTTTTAATCGATCGGTGTATATTAACTCGCATTTACTTTATGTTTTTTATGATTAGGATAATTAATGTGCTTTCGGGGTTAGATACGTTTTTGACATCTAATCTTTTATAGCTCATGGGTATTTCAACTCGCATTACATTTATGTTTTATTGATATGGACATTAATTGTTGTGCTTTGGTGGTTTTGATTACTTTTTTGAGCTTATCTTTTACGCTCATGCTATTTCAAACTTGCATTTACTTTAATGTTTTTATTGATATGACATTAATTGTTTGCTTCGGTGGTCTATTACTTTTCGAATTGTATATTTTATTGCTCATGTATTCAATCGCATTAACTTTTTATGATTTTTATTTCTATAGATTATTAATGTGTTTTAGATTATAATTACGTTTTGCGAGATGTTTTTTTATCGCCGCGTTCATATTACATCCATAATTCGCATTTACTTTATGTTTTTTATTGATTAGGGATGAATTATCATGCATTCGGGGGGTTATGATAGTTTTGTGAGCCACTTATTGCTTTAAGTATTCACTTGCATTTAAATGTTAATCTTTATATGATAAATTTTTTTGAAATCTATATATTGAAACAATAATGTATATATTTTTAAATATATAAAATAATATACAGTTATAACAGGGTTTGATATGAGAATTAATATATAGCATTTCCAAGTCAATTGTAACCTTTTCCAAGTCAAATGTAACTTTTTCCAAGTCTAATGTTAACCCTTTCCATTTTCAAATGTACACCTTTCAATCAATTTCGTGCTTTATTGTTTATTTTCGTTATAGTTTTAAAGAAAAAGACAGGTGGTTAACTTGAGATAGGCCATATTGAAATCATTTCAACATAAAGGTTTTAAGAATTTAAATTAGGATTATAATATTGTTTTGGTTTTATAGAATTCTTTTAGCATATTTATTGATATTATTCCCCTAAATATTACAATTTATTTATTTGAAATATAATCAATTAATCAATTATATTTAAATTTAATAATTGTGAATATATACCACGGTTCTTTGTTCTAATGCATTAATTTCCTTTTAGTGTATTACTAGGAAAAGCTGATTAAAAATAATAATGTATATAATATAATTTTATAACCATGACATTTTAACTGTATTAACATTATTATTTTTTTATTATATTAATAAACATATTTATTATTTAGTTATTTTTAAATAGATGATTTTGGAATTTGGTTTATAATCTTCGGTTTATTAAAAACTTTTACATTTGAAAATTAAATTATTTGTAACAGTTCAATAAGATGAATTAGTTTCTGATAATGATAAGTTTTAACAACAAACTTTTAGCAAGCTTGCAACTTATATAGCATTTCAAGTCAATTGTAACCTTTTTCAAGTAATTTTTTTAATTTCAATAATTGTAACCTATTACCAGTAAATTTAAACCCTTTACAATATTCAAATCAACTTTACCAAGTCAAATGTAACCAATTTCCATTTCAAATTGCACCTTTCCATTTCAAATGTACCTTTTCCTAAGTCAAATGTACCTTTTTCTTCATCTACCTAAATATTCCTTTTATTTTATTTATCTTAAAATAATTCGTTTTAATTAAATTTAATTTTTTTAATTAATTTTGCATATAAATATGTTTTTTTTTTTGTTTATTTAGATAATTTTATTATTTTTTTTTTACGAATAATATTTTAAACAAGTATTTGTTTTAATAGTTGTTATTTTGTAATTTTAAAAAAGTGGGGATGGTTTTTGATAATTAATGTGTTTTGGTATTATAATTACGTTTTCGAGCTGTATTTTTACGCTCGGGTTATTAACTCGCAGGTGACTTTTAATGTTTTTATGATTAGGGATTAATTAATGGGTTTTCGGGTATTATAATTACGTTTTTCGAGCTGTATTTTTTATCGCTCGCGTGTATATTAACTCGCATTTACTTTTAATGTTTTTTATTGATATAGGGATTAATTAATGTGTTTTCGGGTATTATAATTACGTTTTTCGAGCTGTATTTTTTATCGCTCGCGTGCATATTAACTCGCATTTACTTTTAATGTTTTTTATTGATATGGACATTAATTTTTGTGCTTTCGGGTGGTTATGATTACGTTTTTTGAGCTCTATCTTTTATCGCTCATGCGTATTTCAACTTGCATTTACTTTTAATGTTTTTTATTGATATGGACATTAATTGTTGTGCTTTCGGGTGGTTATGATTACGTTTTTCGAACTGTATTTTTTATTGCTCATGGGTATTTCAACTCGCATTTACTTTTTATGTTTTTTATTGATATAGGGATTAATTAATGTGTTTTCGGGTATTATAATTACGTTTTTCGAGATGTATTTTTTATCGCTCGCGTGCATATTAATTCTCATTTATTTTTAATGATTTTTATTGATATAGGGATTAATTAATGTGTTTTCGGGTATTATAATTACGTTTTTCGAGCTGTATTTTTTATCGCTCGCGTGTATATTAACTCGCATTTACTTTTAATGTTTTTTATTGATATAGGGATTAATTAATGTGTTTTCGGGTATTATAATTACGTTTTTCGAGCTGTATTTTTTATCGCTCGCGTGCATATTAACTCGCATTTACTTTTAATGTTTTTTATTGATATGGACATTAATTTTTGTGCTTTCGGGTGGTTATGATTACGTTTTTTGAGCTCTATCTTTTATCGCTCATGCGTATTTCAACTTGCATTTACTTTTAATGTTTTTTATTGATATGGACATTAATTGTTGTGCTTTCGGGTGGTTATGATTACGTTTTTCGAACTGTATTTTTTATTGCTCATGGGTATTTCAACTCGCATTTACTTTTTATGTTTTTTATTGATATAGGGATTAATTAATGTGTTTTCGGGTATTATAATTACGTTTTTCGAGATGTATTTTTTATCGCTCGCGTGCATATTAATTCTCATTTATTTTTAATGATTTTTATTGATATAGGGATTAATTAATGTGCTTTCGGGTGGTTATGATTACGTTTTTCGAGCTGTATTTTTTATCACTCATGGATATTTCAACTCGTATTAACTTTTTATGTTTTTTATTGATATAGGGATTAATTATTGTGCTTTCGGGTGGTTATGATTACGTTTTTCGAACTGTATTTTTTATTGCTCATGGGTATTTCAACTCGCATTTACTTTTTATGTTTTTTATTGATATAGGAATTAATTAATGTTTTTTCGGGTATTATAATTACGTTTTTCGAGATGTATTTTTTATCGCTCGCGTGCATATTAATTCTCATTTATTTTTAATGATTTTTATTGATATAGGGATTAATTAATGTGCTTTCGGGTGGTTATGATTACGTTTTTCGAGATGTATTTTTTATCACTCATGGAATATTTCAACTCGTATTAACTTTTTATGTTTTTTATTGATATAGGGATTAATTATTGTGCTTTCGGGTGGTCATGATTATGTTTTTGATTGATATTGGGATTGATTTTTTTGTTTTTAGTTCTCATTATAACGTTGCTGGAATATATATTATTAAGTTTTTTTATTTATTTTTATTTAAAATTTTTATTATTTTTTTTTTTATTAAAGAATCAGTAATAGTTCCTTTTTTAGCTTCCTGAGTAAGTTTTTTCAACTAAATATTTTATAATGGACTCACTTCCTCACTTGTTCTTACAATTATTTGATAATTTAATTGAGGAATCGTTTATTCTATTTTCGGGTGTTATTATAACATTATTTGAACCTTATTTGTTATCGCTTTTACTCATTTTAAGTTACTGTTTCTATTTTTATAAATATTTGATAGATGGATCGTTTATAGTGTTTTGGGGAATACTAATAGAGTTTATGACATTTTTTTATAGCTAGCGCACATTTTAACTTAAATAAAAAATGATCTAGAACAATGCGCAATTGCGATGTAACATCCAGTTAAAAAAAGTAATCAGAACGAGCAAAAACACAACAAATAATTTTTACTTCAAATTATAACATAATATCTACGGTACGTAGAAATTCCCAAGCGCATAAAAGAATAATATTCAAAACACGTAATCAGAATCACCTAAAACAAAAACAAAGAAAGTCAACGGTATCAAAATATAAAATGATATTAGCACTAAGTTTAAAGGCGCGCGCGCTATAGAATAAGCAATCCAAAAAACACCCAAAAACACAAGTATAGATCCCTATAACAATAAAAAGATTAGAAGTAAATGCAAGTTGAAATGCGAACAAGCGACAATAAATACAGCTCAAAAAACGTAATTACAAAGACAATTAATAACCTATATATCAAAAAAAACATTAAAAGTAAATGCGAGTTAAAATACGTATGTGCGATAAAATATATAGATCGAAAAATGTAATCATAACCACCCAAAAGCACAATAATTAATCACTATATCAATAAAAAACATTAACAGTAAATGCAAGTTGAAATACGCATGAGCGATAAAAGATAGAGCTCAAAAAACGTAATCATAACCACCCGAATGCACAATAATTCATCCCTATATCAATAAAAAACATTAAAAGTAAATGCGAGTTGAAATACGCATGAGCGATAAAAAATAAAGCTTGAAAAACGTAATTACAAGACCCGCAAAGACAATTAATAACCTATATATCAATAAAAAACATTAACAGTAAATGCAAGTTGAATTACTTAAAGCAATAAAAGATAGAGCTCACAAAACCTTATCATAACCACCCGAATGCATGATAATTCATCCCTATATCAATAAAAAACATAAAAAGTAAATGCGAATTAATGTGATGTTAATATGAACGCGAGCGATAAAAAATACATCTCGCAAAACGTAATTATAATACCCGAAAACACATTAATTAATCCCTATATGAATAAAAAACATAAAAAGTAAATGCGAGTTGAAATACCCATGAGCAATAAAAAATACAATTCGAAAAACGTAATCATGACCACCCGAAAGCACAACAATTAATGTCCATATAAAAAAAAAACATTAAAAGTAAATGCAAGTTGAAATACGCATGAGCGATAAAAGTAGAGCTCAAAAAACGTAATCATAACCACCCGAAAGCACAACAATTAATGTCCATATCAATAAAAAACATAAAATGTAAATACGAGTTGAAATACCCATGAGCTATAAAAGATAGAGCTCAAAAAACGTAATCATAACCACCCGAAAGCACATTAATTAATCCCTATATCAATAAAAAACATTAAAAGTAAATGCGAGTTAATATGCACGCGAGCGATAAAAAATACAGCTCGAAAAACGTAATTATAATACCCGAAAACACATTAATTAATCCCTATATCAATAAAAAACATTAAAAGTAAATGCGAGTTAATATACACGCGAGCGATAAAAAATACAGCTCGAAAAACGTAATTATAATACCCGAAAACACATTAATTAATCCCTATATCAATAAAAAACATTAAAAGTAAATGCGAGTTAATATGCACGCGAGCGATAAGAAAGAAATCTCGAAAACCTTAAGTATAATATCCGAAAACACATTAATTATTCCCAAAAACCAACCCCCCCCCCTCTAAAAATTCAAAATCAACAACTATTTTAAAACTAAATATTTTTTAAAATATTAGTTCGTAAAAAACAGAACTTGATATCAAATATCTAAAAAAAAAACAAAAAAATAGTGATATGATATGCCAAAATTATTAAAAAAAGTCATAATTTTAATTAAACTAATTATTTTTCAATAAATAAATAAATAAAACGGGATATTTAAGGCTAGAAGTGAAGAAAAAGGTGTCATTTGACTTGGAAAAGGTAACATTTGAAATGGAAAAGGTGACATTTGAAATGGAAATGGTTACATTTGACTTGGAAAAGGTGACATTTGAAATGGAAAGGGTTACATTTGACTTGGAAAAAAGTTACATTTGACTTGGAAAAGGTTACAATTGACTTGGAAATGCTATATATTAATTCTCATATCAAACCCTGTTATAACTGTATATTATTTTATATATTTAAAAATATATACATTATTGTTTCAATATATAGATTTCAAAAAATATATCAATAAAAAACATTAACAGTAAATGCAAGTTGAATTACTTAAAGCAATAAAAGATAGAGCTCACAAAACCTTATCATAACCACCCGAATGCATGATAATTCATCTCTATATCAATAAAAAACATAAAAAGTAAATGCGAATTAATGTGATGTTAATATGAACGCGAGCGATAAAAAATACATCTCGCAAAACGTAATTATAATACCCGAAAGCACAATAATTAATCCCTATATCAATAAAAAACATAAAAAGTTAATACGAGTTGAAATATCCATGAGTGATAAAAAATACATCTCGAAAAACATAATCATAACCACCCGAAAGCACATTAATTAATCCCTATATCAATAAAAAATCATTAAAAATAAATGAGAATTAATATGCACGCGAGCGATAAAAAATACATCTCGCAAAACGTAATTATAATACCCGAAAACACATTAATTAATCCCTATATGAATAAAAAACATAAAAAGTAAATGCGAGTTGAAATACCCATGAGCAATAAAAAATACAATTCGAAAAACGTAATCATGACCACCCGAAAGCACAACAATTAATGTCCATATCAATAAAAAACATTAAAAGTAAATGCAAGTTGAAATACGCATGAGCGATAAAAGATAGAGCTCAAAAAACGTAATCATAACCACCCGAATGCACAATAATTCATCCCTATATCAATAAAAAACATTAAAAGTAAATGCGAGTTGAAATACGCATGAGCGATAAAAAATAAAGCTTGAAAAACGTAATTACAAGACCCGCAAAGACAATTAATAACCTATATATCAATAAAAAACATTAACAGTAAATGCAAGTTGAATTACTTAAAGCAATAAAAGATAGAGCTCACAAAACCTTATCATAAACCACCCGAATGCATGATAATTCATCCCTATATCAATAAAAAACATAAAAAGTAAATGCGAATTAATGTGATGTTAATATGAACGCGAGCGATAAAAAATACATCTCGCAAAACGTAATTATAATACCCGAAAACACATTAATTAATCCCTATATGAATAAAAAACATAAAAAGTAAATGCAGTTGAAATACCATGAGCCAATAAAAATAACCAATAAAACGTAATCATGAAACCACCCGAAAGCACAACAATTAATGTCCATATAAAAAAAAACATTAAAAGTAAATGCAAGTTGAAATACGCATGAGCGATAAAAGATAGAGCTCAAAAAACGTAATCATAAACCACCCGAAAGCACAACAATTAATGTCCATATCAATAAAAAAACATAAAATGTAAATACGAGTTGAAATACCCATGAGCTATAAAAGATAGAGCTCAAAAAACGTAATCATAACCACCGAAAGCACATTAATTAATCCCTATATCAATAAAAAACATTAAAAGTAAATGCGAGTTAATATGCACGCGAGCGATAAAAAATACAGCTCGAAAAACGTAATTATAATACCCGAAAACACATTAATTAATCCCTATATCAATAAAAAACATTAAAAGTAAATGCGAGTTAATATACACGCGAGCGATAAAAAATACAGCTCGAAAAACGTAATTATAATACCCGAAAACACATTAATTAATCCCTATATCAATAAAAAACATTAAAAGTAAATGCGAGTTAATATGCACGCGAGCGATAAGAAAGAAATCTCGAAAACCTTAAGTATAATATCCGAAAACACATTAATTATTCCCAAAAACCAACCCCCCCCCCTCTAAAAATTCAAATCAACAACTATTTTAAAACTAAATATTTTTAAAATATTAGTTCGTAAAAAACAGAACTTGATATCAAATATCTAAAAAAAAACAAAAAAATAGTGATATGATATGCCAAAATTATTAAAAAAAGTCATAATTTTAATTAAACTAATTATTTTTCAATAAATAAATAATAAAACGGGATATTTAAGGCTAGAAGTGAAGAAAAAGGTGTCATTTGACTTGGAAAAGGTAACATTTGAAATGGAAAAGGTGACATTTGAAATGGAAATGGTTACATTTGACTTGGAAAAGGTGACATTTGAAATGGAAAGGTTACATTTGACTTGGAAAAAAGTTACATTTGACTTGGAAAAGGTTACAATTGACTTGGAAATGCTATATATTAATTCTCATATCAAACCCTGTTATAACTGTATATTATTTTATATATTTAAAAATATATACATTATTGTTTCAATATATAGATTTCAAAAAAATATATCAATAAAAAACATTAACAGTAAATGCAAGTTGAATTACTTAAAGCAATAAAAGATAGAGCTCACAAAACCTTATCATAACCACCCGAATGCATGATAATTCATCTCTATATCAATAAAAAACATAAAAAGTAAATGCGAATTAATGTGATGTTAATATGAACGCGAGCGATAAAAAATACATCTCGCAAAACGTAATTATAATACCCGAAAGCACAATAATTAATCCCTATATCAATAAAAAACATAAAAAGTTAATACGAGTTGAAATATCCATGAGTGATAAAAAATACATCTCGAAAAACATAATCATAACCACCCGAAAGCACATTAATTAATCCCTATATCAATAAAAATCATTAAAAATAAATGAGAATTAATATGCACGCGAGCGATAAAAAATACATCTCGCAAAACGTAATTATAATACCCGAAGCACAACAATAATGTCCATATCAATAAAACATTAAAAGTAATGCAAGTGAAATAGCATGAGCGATAAAGATAGAGCTCAAAAGTAATCAAAACCACCGAAAGCACAACAATTAATGTCCATAAATAAAACATAAAATGTAAATGCGAGTTGAAATACCAGAGCTATAAAAGATAGAGCTCAAAAAACGTAATCATAACCACCGAAAGCACATTAATAATCCTATATCATAAAAAACATTAAAAGTAAATGCGAGTTAAATGCACGCGAGCGATAAAAATACAGCTCGAAAAAGTAATTATAATACCCGAAAACACATTAATAATCCCTATATCAATAAAAAACATTAAAAGTAAATGCGAGTTAATATACACGCGAGCGATAAAAAATACAGCTCGAAAACGTAATTATAATACCCGAAAACACATTAATTAATCCTATATCAATAAAAAACATAAAGTAAATGCGAGTTAATATGCACGCGAGCGATAGAAAGAAATCTCGAAAACCTTAAGTATAATATCCGAAAACACATTAATTATTCCCAAAAACCAACCCCCCCCCCTCTAAAAATTCAAATCAACAACTATTTTAAAACTAAATATTTTTTAAAATATTAGTTCGTAAAAAACAGAACTTGATATCAAATATCTAAAAAAAAAAAAAAATAGTGATATGATATGCCAAATTATAAAAAAAGTCATAATTTAATTAAATAATTATTTTTCAATAAATAAATAAAACGGGATATTTAAGGCTAGAAGTGAAGAAAAAGGTGTCATTTGACTTGGAAAAGGTAACATTTGAAATGGAAAAGGTGACATTTGAAATGGAAATGGTTACATTTGACTTGGAAAAGGTGACATTTGAAATGAAAGGGTTACATTTGACTTGGAAAAGTTACATTTGACTTGAAAAGGTTACAATTGACTTGGAAATGCTATATATTAATTCTCATATCAAACCCTGTTATAACTGTATATTATTTTATATATTAAAAATATATACATTATTGTTTCAATATATAGATTTCAAAAAAATATATCAATAAAAAACATTAACAGTAATGCAAGTTGAATTACTTAAAGCAATAAAAGATAGAGCTCACAAACCTTATCATAACCACCCGAATGCATGATAATTCATCTCTATATCAATAAAAAACATAAAAAGTAAATGCGAATTAATGTGATGTTAATATGAACGCGAGCGATAAAAAATACATCTCGCAAACGTAATTATAATACCGAAAGCACAATATTAATCCCTATATCAATAAAAAAACATAAAAGTTAATACGAGTTGAAATATCCATGAGTGATAAAAATACATCTCGAAAAACATAATCATAACCACCGAAAGCACATTAATTAATCCTATATCAATAAAATCATTAAAATAAATGAGAATTAATATGCACGCGAGCGATAAAAATACATCTCGCAAAACGTAATTATAATACCCGAAAACATTAATTAATCCTATATGAATAAAAAACATAAAAAGTAAATGCGAGTTGAAATACCATGAGCAATAAAAAATACAATTCGAAAAACGTATCATGACCACCGAAAGCACAACAATTAATGTCCATATCAATAAAAAACATTAAAAGTAAATGCAAGTTGAAATACGCATGAGCGATAAAAGATAGAGCTCAAAAAACGTAATCATAACCACCGAATGCACAATAATTCATCCCTATATCAATAAAAAACATTAAAAGTAAATGCGAGTTGAAATACGCATGAGCGATAAAAAATAAAGCTTGAAAAACGTAATTACAAACCGCAAAGACAATTAATAACTATATATCAATAAAAACATTACAGTAAATGCAAGTTGAATTACTTAAGCAATAAAAGATAGAGCTCACAAAACTATCATAACACCCGAATGCATGATAATTCATCCCTATATCAATAAAAAACATAAAAAGTAAATGCGAATTAATGTGATGTTAATATGAACGCGAGCGATAAAAAATACATCTCGCAAAACGTAATTATAATACCAAAAACAATAATTAATCCCTATATGAATAAAAAACATAAAAAGTAAATGCGAGTTGAAATACCCATGAGCAATAAAAAATACAATTCGAAAAAACGTAATCATGAACACCCGAAAGCACAACAATTAATGTCCATATAAAAAAAAAACATTAAAAATTAAATGCAAGTTGAAATACGCATGAGCGATAAAAGATAGAGCTCAAAAAACGTAATCAAAACCACCGAAAGCACAACAATTAATGTCCATATCAATAAAAAACATAAAATGTAAATACGAGTTGAAAATACCATGAGCTATAAAAGATAGAGCTCAAAAAACGTAATCATAACCACCCGAAAGCACATTAATTAATCCCTATATCAATAAAAAACATTAAAAGTAAATGCGAGTTAATATAGCACGCGAGCGATAAAAAAATACAGCTCGAAAAAGTAATTATAATACCCGAAAACACATTAATTAATCCCTATATCAATAAAAAACATTAAAAGTAAATGCGAGTTAATATACACGCGAGCGATAAAAAATACAGCTCGAAAAACGTAATTATAATACCCGAAAACACATTAATTAATCCCTATATCAATAAAAAACATTAAAAGTAAATGCGAGTTAATATGCACGCGAGCGATAAGAAACTAATCTCGAAAACCTTAAGTATAATATCCGAAAACACATTAATTATTCCCAAAAACCAAACCCCCCTCTAAAAATTCAAAATCAACAACTATTTTAAAACTAAATATTTTTTAAAATATTAGACGTAAAAAAACAGAAATTGATATCAATATCTAAAAAAAAAACAAAAAAATAGTGATATGATATGCCAAAATTATTAAAAAAAGTCATAATTTTAATTAAACTAATTATTTTCAATAAATAAATAAATAAAACGGGATATTTAAGACTAGAAGTGAAGAAAAAGGTGTCATTTGACTTGGAAAAAGGTAACATTTGAAATGGAAAAAGGTGACATTTGAAATGGAAATGGTTACATTTGACTTGGAAAAGGTGACATTTGAAATGGAAAGGGTTACATTTGACTTGGAAAAAAAGTTACATTTGACTTGGAAAAGGTTACAATTGACTTGGAAATGCTATAATTAAATTTCTCATATCAAACCCTGTTATAACTGTATATTATTTTATATATTTAAAAAATAATACATTATTGTTTAAATATAGATTTCAAAATAAATTATATCAATAAAAAACATTAACAGTAAATGCAAGTTGAATTTACTTAAAGCAATAAAAGATAGAGCTCAAAAACCTTATCATAAACACCGAATGCATGATAATTCATCTCTATATCAATAAAAAAACATAAAAAGTAAATGCGAATTAATGTGATGTTAATATGAACGCGAGCGATAAAAAATACATCTCGCAAAACGTAATTATAATACCGAAAGCACAATAATTAATCCCTAATACAATAAAAAACATAAAAAGTTAATACGAGTTGAATATATCATGAGTAGAAAAAAAATACATCTCGAAAAACATATCATAAACACCGAAAGAACAATTAATTAATCCCTATATCAATAAAAATCATTAAAAATAAATGAGAATTAATATGCACGCGAGCGATAAAAAATACATCTCGCAAAACGTAATTATAATACCCGAAAACACATTAATTAATCCCTATATGAATAAAAAACATAAAAAGTAAATGCGAGTTGAAATACCCATGAGCAATAAAAAATACAATTCGAAAAACGTAATCATGACCACCCGAAAGCACAACAATTAATGTCCATATCAATAAAAAACATTAAAAGTAAATGCAAGTTGAAATACGCATGAGCGATAAAAGATAGAGCTCAAAAAACGTAATCATAACCACCCAATGCACAATAATTCATCCCTATATCAATAAAAAACATTAAAAGTAAATGCGAGTTGAAATACGCATGAGCGATAAAAAATAAAGCTTGAAAAAACGTAATTACAAGACCCGCAAAGACAATTAATAACCTATATATCAATAAAAACATTAACAGTAAATGCAAGTTGAATTACTTAAAGCAATAAAAGATAGAGCTCACAAAACCTTATCATAACCACCCGAATGCATGATAATTATATCCCTATATCAATAAAAAACATAAAAAGTAAATGCGAATTAATGTGATGTTAATATGAACGCGAGCGATAAAAAATACATCTCGCAAAACGTAATTATAATACCCGAAAACACATTAATTAATCCCTATATGATAAAAAACAAAAAAAGTAAATGCGAGTTGACATACCATGAGCAATAAAAATACAATTTGAAAAACGTAATCATGACACCGAAAGCACAACAATTAATGTCCATATCAATAAAAAACATTAAAAAGTAAATGCAAGTTGAAATACGCATGAGCGATAAAAGATAGAGCTCAAAAAACGTAATCATAACACCGAAAGCACAACAATTAATGTCCATATCAATAAAAAACATAAAATGTAAATGCGAGTTGAAATACCCATGAGCTATAAAAGATAGAGCTCAAAAAACGTAATCATAACACCCGAAAAGCACATTAATTAATCCCTATATCAATAAAAAACATTAAAAGTAAATGCGAGTTAATATGCACGCGAGCGATAAAAATACACTCGAAAAAACGTAATTATAATACCCGAAAACACATTAATTAATCCCTATATCAATAAAAAACATTAAAAGTAAATGCGAGTTGAAATACCATGAGCAATAAAAAATACAGTTCGAAAAACGTAATCATAACTACCCGAAAGCACAACATTAATGTCCATATCAATAAAAAACATTAAAAGTAAATGCAAGTTGAAATACGCATGAGCGATAAAAGATAGAGCTCAAAAAACGTAATCATAACCACCGAAAGCACAAAAATTAATGTCCTTATCAATAAAAAACATTAAAAGTAAATGCGAGTTAATATGCACGCGAGCGATAAAAATACAGCTCGAAAAACGTAATTATAATACCCGAAAACACATTAATTAATCCCTATATCAATAAAAAACATTAAAAGTAAATGCGAGTTAATATACAGCGAGCGATAAAAAATACAGCTCGAAAAAACGTAATTATAATACCCGAAAACACATTAATTAATCCTATATCAATAAAAAACATTAAAAGTAAATGCGAGTTAATATGCACGCGAGCGATAAGAAAGAAATCTCGAAAACCTTAAGTATAATATCCGAAAACACATTAATTATTCCCAAAAACCAACCCCCCCCCTCTAAAAATTCAAAATCAACAACTATTTTAAAACTAAATATTTTTTAATATATTAGTTCGTAAAAAACAGAACTTGATATCAAATATCTAAAAAAAACAAAAAAATAGTGATATGATATGCCAAAATTATTAAAAAAAGTCATAATTTTAATTAAACTAATTATTTTTCAATAAATAAATAAATAAAACGGAATATTTAAGGCTAGAAGTGAAGAAAAAGGTGACATTTGACTTGGAAAAGGTAACATTTGAAATGGAAAAGGTGACATTTGAAATGGAAATGGTTACATTTGACTTGGAAAAGGTGACATTTGAAATGGAAAGGGTTACATTTGACTTGGAAAAAGTTACATTTGACTTGGAAAAGGTTACAATTGACTTGGAAATGCTATATATTAATTCTCATATCAAACCCTGTTATAACTGTATATTATTTTATATATTTAAAAATATATACATTATTGTTTCAATATATAGATTTCAAAAAAATATATCAATAAAAAACATTAACAGTAAATGCAAGTTGAATTACTTAAAGCAATAAAAGATAGAGCTCACAAAACCTTATCATAACCACCCGAATGCATGATAATTCATCCCTATATCAATAAAAAACATAAAAAGTAAATGCGAATTAATGTGATGTTAATATGAACGCGAGCGATAAAAAATACATCTCGCAAAACGTAATTATAATACCCGAAAGCACAATAATTAATCCCTATATCAAATAAAAACATAAAAAGTTAATACGAGTTGAAATATCCATGAGTGATAAAAATACATCTCGAAAAACGTAATCATAACCACCCGAAAGCACATTAATTAATCCCTATATCAATAAAAATCATTAAAAATAAATGAGAATTAATATGCACGCGAGCGATAAAAAATACATCTCGCAAAACGTAATTATAATACCCGAAAACACATTAATTAATCCCTATATGAATAAAAAACATAAAAAGTAAATGCGAGTTGAAATACCCATGAGCAATAAAAAATACAATTCGAAAAATGTAATCATGACCACCCGAAAGCACAACAATTAATGTCCATATCAATAAAAAACATTAAAAGTAAATGCAAGTTGAAATACGCATGAGCGATAAAAGATAGAGCTCAAAAAACGTAATCAAAACCACCCGAAAGCACAACAATTAATGTCCATATCAATAAAAAACATAAAATGTAAATGCGAGTTGAAATACCCATGAGCTATAAAAGATAGAGCTCAAAAAACGTAATCATAACCACCCGAAAGCACATTAATTAATCCCTATATCAATAAAAAACATTAAAAGTAAATGCGAGTTAATATACACGCGAGCGATAAAAAATACAGCTCGAAAAACGTAATTATAATACCCGAAAACACATTAATTAATCCCTATAATAATAATAATAATAATAATAATAGGCTTAGCGAACCCGAAGGTTCGATGCCGATACCACCAAATTCCGCCTACACAGAATCGTCCAATGTTCACTATTCAAGCCCAAGCTCCCGAGATCAGCCTTAACGCAATCCTCCCATCTCCGCTTCGGCCTACCTTTCGGACGCCTACCAGTCGGATCAGCAAATACCAACTTTCTCGGAATCCGCTCGTCATCGAGCCCAACAACTTTACTCGCCCATTTGAGTCTCCGCGATGCAATCAGCTCAATTATATTCACAGGATGCAAGTTCCGCAATTCCGCATTATGCAACCTTCTAAACTCCCCAGTGGCCTCATCTCTCTTTGGACCAAATATTTTACGCAATACCTTATTTTCGAAAACCTTAAGCCGTTGTTCATCCTTTAAAGTAAGCGGCCACGTTTCACATCCGTAAAGAACCGTTGGAAGAATAATAGTTTTATAAATTCTAATCTTTAAGTTTTTAGATAGAAGCCGCGAACTAAGTAACTTAGAAACTGAATAATAACACGCATTTCCCACCTTTAACCGAGACTTTATTAAATTAGCGATAATAATGTGGCTTATTTTCGGTTAGTAAAGAATGAAACTTCAAAACTTTTAAAAAATAAGAAAAGAGAGTATCTTAAAGGCAAAATAATAGAAATAGAAAAACACAGAAACGAAAATAACGTAAGAGAGATGTACAAAGGTATAAACAAATCGCGTAAAAGATTTGAACCTCTATTGAATGCGGTTAAAGATGCAAATAACAATGTAATTGCGGATCCTTCTGAGATATTAAATAAATTTAAACAACACTTTGACGGCATCTTAAATACGGAAAATAATAATCAATCTCCTCTCTCTGAATATCAGAGCGCTGAACCATGGATAGACGCACCGAGTAAAGAGGAAGTCGAGATGGCGATAGGAAAATTAAAACGTTATAAGGCCGCAGGAAATGATAATATCACGAGTGAATTAATCAAGGCGTGTGGAGAAGCGGGCGTTTCCAAAATACATTTTTTAGTTAAACAAATCTGGGAAACTGAAAAAATGCCCGATTCACAAAAAAGGACCGAGGTCGGATTGTAACAACTATCGTGGGATCTCTCTTCTCCCAGTATGCTATAAAATATTCTCGTCAATTCTAACTAGTCGAATCACGGAATACGCTGAAGAAATTATCGGAGATTACCAATGTGGTTTTAGGCGGAATCGCTCGACTATTGACCAAATATTTTCCTTACGTCAAATATTAGAGAAAAAATTGGAATACAACGGTGTAGTCCATCAACTTTATATAGATTTTAAAAAGGCTTATGATTCAATAGACCGTCAGAAGCTATATAACATCATGATTGAACAGGGAATACCTAGAAAGTTAGTAAACCTAGTAGAAATGTGTTTGTCGGAAACATTCCATAAAGTTAGAATCGGTCATAATTACTCCGAGAGATTTGAGGTGCGATCGGGTTTAAAACAGGGTGACTCCCTTTCACCTGTGTTATTTAATATAGCTTTAGAATATGTCATAGAAAAGGTGATGTGTACCGAGAAAGGCTTAAATATGGGTGACAAGATGCCGGTTTTGGGGTATGCCGATGATCTGGTACTGCTAGGTGAAGACACGGAAACCATACAACTAAATACAAGTGTGTTAATAAAAACCGGTAAAGAAATAGGACTCGAATTAAATACCGATAAAACGAAGTATATGATTAGTAGCAGAAACGGTGTCGATCTTGGTGATATTGATGTATCAGGTCATACTTTTGAACACGTAGAGAAATTCAAGTATTTAGGTTCAATTATAACTAGAAATTAATCCCTATATCAATAAAAAACATTAAAAGTAAATGCGAGTTAATATGCACGCGAGCGATAAAAAATACATCTCGAAAAACGTAATTATAATACCCGAAAACACATTAATTAATCCCTATATCAATAAAAAACATTAAAAGTAAATGCGAGTTAATATGCACGCGAGCGATAAGAAAGAAATCTCGAAAACCGTAAGTATAATATCCGAAAACACATTAATTATTCCCAAAAACCATCCCTCCCCCTCTAAAAATTCAAAATCAACAACTATTTTAAAACTAAATATTTTTTAAAATATTAGTTCGTAAAAAAACAGAACTTAATATCAAATATCTAAAAAAAACAAAAAAACAGTGATATGATATGCCAAAATTATTAAAAAAAGTCATAATTTTAATTAAACTAATTATTTTTCAATAAATAAAACGGAATATTTAAGGCTAGAAGTGAAGAAAAAGGTGACATTTGACTTGGAAAAGGTAACATTTGAAATGGAAAAGGTGACATTTGAAATGGAAATGGTTACATTTGACTTGGAAAAGGTGACATTTGAAATGGAAAGGGTTACATTTGACTTGGAAAAGGTTACATTTGACTTGGAAAAAGTTACATTTGACTTGGAAAAGGTTACAATTGACTTGGAAATGCTATATACAGTGCACAGCTCTGGCTAAGGTTTTTGTTTGTTAATTTTCCTATTATCAGAAATATTCTCTTACTTGGAACTGTTCAAATATTTCATTTTCAAATGTAAAATTTTTAATACATACCCGAATATTTATATAACCAAATTTCCAAATCATCTATTTAATATTCAATAAATCTAATAAATATGTTTATTAATATGATAAAGAAAAATATAATGATAATGATACAGTTAAAATGTCATGGTCTATAAATTATATTAATATACATTATTATGTTTTTAATCAGCTTTTTCCTAGTAATAACTAAAA
Source organism: Piezodorus guildinii (assembly GCA_023052935.1). Lineage (NCBI taxonomy): Eukaryota > Metazoa > Arthropoda > Insecta > Hemiptera > Pentatomidae > Piezodorus > Piezodorus guildinii. Next base: position 111,630,100 of record CM041295.1, read on the forward strand.
GGAAATTAATAATGCAGATTAGACACAAAAGAACCGTGGTATATAATTCACAATTATTCATAATTTAAATATAATTGATTTAATTGATTATATTTCAAATAAGTCATTAACATTGTCAACAGTCATTTAGGGAATAATATCATAAATTATGTTAAAGAACATTCCTAAAAAACAAAATTATTATCATGCATAATTTTAAATTCTTACCTTTATGTTGAAATATTTCAATATGGCCTTCTATCTTCAAGTTTACCACTGCCTGTCTTTTTCTTTAAAACATATTTCGAAACGAAAATAAACAATAAAATGACACGGAATTGACTTGGAAAAGGTGACATTTGAAATGGAAAGGGTTACATTTGACTTGGAAAAAGTTACATTTGACTTGGAAAAGGTTACAATTGACTTGGAAATGCTATATATTAATTCTCATATCAAACCCTGTTATAACTGTATATTATTTTATATATTTAAAAATATATACATTATTGTTTCAATATATAGATTTCAAAAAAATATATCAATAAAAAACATTAACAGTAAATGCAAGTTGAATTACTTAAAGCAATAAAAGATAGAGCTCACAAAACCTTATCATAACCACCCGAATGCATGATAATTCATCCCTATATCAATAAAAAACATAAAAAGTAAATGCGAATTAATGTGATGTTAATATGAACGCGAGCGATAAAAAATACATCTCGCAAAACGTAATTTTATAATACCCGAAAACACATTAATTAATCCCTATATGAATAAAAAACATAAAAAGTAAATGCGAGTTGAAATACCCATGAGCAATAAAAAATACAATTCGAAAAACGTAATCATGACCACCCGAAAGCACAACAATTAATGTCCATATCAATAAAAAACATTAAAAGTAAATGCAAGTTGAAATACGCATGAGCGATAAAAGATAGAGCTCAAAAAACGTAATCATAACCACCCGAAAGCACAACAATTAATGTCCATATCAATAAAAAACATAAAATGTAAATGCGAGTTGAAATACCCATGAGCTATAAAAGATAGAGCTCAAAAAACGTAATCATAACCACCCGAAAGCACATTAATTAATCCCTATATCAATAAAAAACATTAAAAGTAAATGCGAGTTAATATACACGCGAGCGATAAAAAATACAGCTCGAAAAACGTAATTATAATACCCGAAAACACATTAATTAATCCCTATATCAATAAAAAAACATTAAAAGTAAATGCGAGTTAATATGCACGCGAGCGATAAAAAATACAGCTCGAAAAACGTAATTATAATACCCGAAAACACATTAATTAATCCCTATATCAATAAAAAACATTAAAAGTAAATGCGAGTTAATATACACGCGAGCGATAAAAAATACAGCTCGAAAAACGTAATTATAATACCCGAAAACACATTAATTAATCCCAAAAACCATCCCCCCCCCCTCTAAAAATTCAAAATCAACAACTATTTTAAAACTAAATATTTTTTAAAATATTAGTTCGTAAAAAACAGAACTTAATATCAAATATCTAAAAAAAACAAAAAAAACAGTGATATGATATGCCAAAATTAATAAAAAAAGTCATAATTTTAATTAAACTAATTATTTTTCAATAAATAAATAAATAAAACGGAATATTTAAGGCTAGAAGTGAAGAAAAAGGTGACATTTTGACTTGGAAAAGGTAACATTTGAAATGGAAAAGGTGACATTTGAAATGGAAATGGTTACATTTGACTTGGAAAAGGTGACATTTGAAATGGAAAGGGTTACATTTGACTTGGAAAAGGTTACATTTGACTTGGAAAAAGTTACATTTGACTTGGAAAAGGTTACAATTGACTTGGAAATGCTATATACAGTGCACAGCTCTGGCTAAGGTTTTTGTTTGTTAATTTTCCTATTATCATTGGAATATTCTTTACTGCAACTGTAAAATTTTTTCAATGTAAATTTTATACCATATCCGAAATATTCTATTATAACAATTTCAAATCATTATTTTAATTAATATTAATAAAATACTGAAATATTAATTAAAATTCATTCTATTAATATTTAATAATAATAAATTATGTATTAAAAAAAAAAATGTCATGGTCTATAAATTATATTAATATACATTATTATGTTTTTAATCAACTTTTTCCTAGTAATAACTAAAAGGAAATTAATAATGCAGATTAGACACAAAAGAACCGTGGTATATAATTCACAATTATTCATAATTTAAATATAATTGATTTAATTGATTATATTTCAAATAAGTCATTAACATTGTCAACAGTCATTTAGGGAATAATATCATAAATTATGTTAAAGAACATTCCTAAAAAACAAAATTATTATCATGCATAATTTTAAATTCTTACCTTTATGTTGAAATATTTCAATATGGCCTTCTATCTTCAAGTTTACCACTGCCTGTCTTTTTCTTTAAAACATATTTCGAAACGAAAATAAACAATAAAATGACACGGAATTAAGAATCTTAAATAAATCATTATTTTCACATTTATAACACATTTTTCACACAATCTAAATAAAGTTAACCACTCGACACGGACCCGAACCGAACAAGATTGAAAAAGAAGACAAAGATGCAGTTGAGAGAACGGTGGCCTCTGATTGGTTGAGCTACCGCCGAGCCCAAAACAGTGATTGAAATTATATTCAGCCTAATTTATCTCAACTAGAGTGATATCTATTTTCGTTTCTCAGGTATTTATAAAACATATTATTAATTAATGCAATTTATGTCTATACGGTTGAAAGGGTATTTTTAATTTATTATTCTTAGGGGTAAATGCATATTCATGCCTTATTAATATATTAAAATTTATAATAGTTTTCAATTATTATTTCCTTTTTCATATTACTTAAATTTTGACACAATAATATATGTATATTTTTAGTTTATACACACATATATATATATATATATATATATATATTATAATATAAACATAAACTAATGATATATTTATGAAAGGTAATATATACATACATATGTTTGATTAAAAAAAAAAAAAAGTTAAATAATTTAGTATGGAGGTGATACCCGAATAGTTTCATATAGCAACGGAATCATAAACTAACCACTGTAAGATAACTTTTATTATAAAATATTATTTTAAAATAAAAGTAAACTGAATAATGTAAAATTAATTAAAAATAACTAACACTGTAACAATTTATTTATAAAATAACGGACAGAGAGTAGACCTAACCGCACAGAGACCAGTTCATAACTAAATGATGTTAAGGTAAAAAGAAGGAGACAGCCATATTGCAAAATGTAAACATTCTATAATTTGATTAGGAAGTTATTGGTGACAAGGATATTAAGTTAGCAGGTGTGGACATCCTTATTAGGTCCAAGCTTCACTTTAATAATATTGGTTTCAACAGTTTGAATTCTTATTATATAACCCAGCATATTTATTTTTTATTTTATTTTTTCCAATTACTGCAAACTTGGACCACACTACTACTGATTTCTTTTGACCCAGTATTGTCTCATCTTATCTATTAGTAAATAATAATTAAATTTTAAAAAATCCCAGTACGTGTAAACGATTGTCCCTTTCTCTTCCTCGCTTAAATAAATAAATGCCTTGTCTATAATACGTAAATATTTATATAACTAAATAAATACCAATGGCTTACTCTATACTACCGTCTAAAATCTTTGAGAATTTCATCCTCAAATCGGGAGCCGAACTTCTAGATACCGCTCTAGAAGTTCGGCTCCCGATTTTTTTTTTTTTTTTTTTTTTTTTTTTTTTTTTTTTTTTTTTTTTTTTTTTTTTTTTTTTTTTTTTAAGGCTACACAGTTGAAGAAGAGATAGGTTAAAATTTGTGAGAGCAAGTTATTGTGAGAGTTCACGAAAGTAGCGGTAGAGGATGAATGCATATATATATATATATATATATATATATATATATATATATATATATATATATATTGTTTGATCAGTTCTCGACTGTTGATAATTTAAGTTTGTGTTGTTCTCAGGTTTCAGTCAATGAATAAACAATTTTATCTATGCGACGTTTCAAGAATTTATTGTTCTCATCATCATGCCTTAACAGTGGAAAAACAAAAAAACAGAACATTAATATTATTATACAATAATTAATATATGATGTTATTGTTAGAGATATAAAGAAGATTTTCGAAAATTTCATTGTTCATTCGAAGATTCATTGTTCAATGTACTCTTCTTTATATCTCTAACAATAACATCATATATTAATTATTGTATAATAATATTAATGTTCTGTTTTTTTGTTTTTCCACTGTTAATGCATGATTATGAGAACAATAAATTCTCGAAACGTCGCATAGATAAAATTGTTTATTCATTGACTGAAACCTGAGAACAACACAAACTTATATTATATATATATATATATATATATATATATATATATATATTTTTTTTTTTTTTTTAATTTAGATTATAACATCAAATATTAATTTTTTTTAAATCCTATAATATCATGAAATATTATTTTTTTTAAATCTAGTGCGGGCAACACACGACTTTCACTTACCTCTATTATTGTCTCTTCATACAGTTTTACGAATAAAATACATAATAGTATGGAAATGAAAAAAAAAAATATTCTGTGACAAGATCTATCATAAATAAAATGAACAGCAATAAAATGCTCCATAAAAAAACATCTGGTGCGGGCAACACACGACTTTCACAAACCTCCATTTTTAAAATCAATGAAAGAATTTTCAAATGCAGTTAGAGATAAAATACGTGAAACTATTAAAGAATTAATTAAATCAAATTTATATAGAAACATGTGTTTCATTAAAAAATCTATTATATTATTATCTAAAATAATCAGTTAGTTTTATCTTCTTTTCATCAACCTCTATTAACTTTTAAAAGCTTGAGTATGAGATAATATTTTTTCTAAAATCTTTAGCTTTCCAACGGTATATCATACATATATATTACTGTTCTTATGTTCAAAAACAAAAAATTGCATTAAAAAAATATTTTTTCTGTTTTCTCCTTTAATTGGGTATCGAATTCATTCAATTTATATATTTCCGTGTTTTTCATCTGTGGTAACAAGATAATATAGTTATTTTTATAGAATCAACAAAATTAAAGGTACTTTAGAGAAAGAAAATTTAAAATATCGGCATTTAAGCCCTGTCAAACCATTGTAATCCAAATTAAACCTAAATGATATTAGGGCCCATTAAATTTTACATCGATACAGCGAGTTTAATTAAAATCGTCGGAACCGTTTTCGAGAAAATCGAAAAAAGCTGCAAAATGCATGGTATAAAGTGGCTCTTCTGGTAAGCTAATTTTGATGAAAAAGGTTTTGTAACGTCTCGGGCGTATATTTGTCTTAAATATGAAATTTCAGAGTCATAGGACTTACCGTTTCCGTCCGGGAGTTACCACACACACACACACACATTTTTGCGGGACTTGGTTATTTGGACTCAGGGGACCCTAAACTGGAATTTGAAAATTTTTACGATCGCAATACTTTCCCTTACTATATATAGTTAGTGAAAGTAAAAAGGTAATCACAATTCTTCGGAATGTTTGTAAAAAAATATATACACTTTACCACAAAAAAAGTGGCACAATTTTAAAAATCTTTTTTTTTTCTGTGAAATTAATGAGCATTAAATAAACATTTTTAAAAAATAGTAATGTTTTGGTGTGATTTAGAGGTAAAATTAATATTAAGTAACAAAAAATAAAGATTTATTTGGAAATAAATTGCAAATTTGAGAGAATTAACGAAAATTTATATTGCAAAAAAAAATTTTTTTCTTTGTTGAATTCAACTTTCAATAACGGAAATGCTTCCTCTTGCTTGAATTATTAATAACCGTAATAACCGCCGAACAAGTTGCCATTGCCGTTGCTTTTGTCAAAAATGGCCATACAGAAACAGCTCGGGTATTAGGATTACCGGAAACCACTAGAGCGAGCCGTTTCCGTGACACTGGCCAGGTTCGGGTCGCCAAGAACGAGATAGCCAAGAGATGATCGGTTTATTTTAATACATACTATTAGAAATTGCTTTTCTACTGTGTCTGGAACTGCTCAGTGTGGAAGCATGGGAGGAAATCAAGGAAGATGTTGTAGCAAACCTCATTAGAAGTATGTTACTCCAGCCAGTAATTCAAGCAAGAGGAAGGTATACCCGTTATTGAAAGTCGGATTCAAAAGAGAAAAACAATTGTTTTTTTAAATATACATTTTCTCTTTTTTCCATTTTTTGTTACTTAATATTAACTTTACCTCTAAATCATCCCAAAAGTATTAGAATCAATTTTATAAAAATTTTGATATGATGCACATTAATTTCACAGGAAAAGAATAAAATGATTTACAAAGTGGGCCATATTTTTTGTGGAGCAGTATATATATATATATATATTATATATAATATATATATATATATATATATATATATATATATTATATATATATATATATATATATATAAAATATACATATATAAAATCTAAAAACAGTAAATGAAAAATTATTAGCATAAATATATACAATAAATTAAAACTAACATTTTAGGAAAAAACATAGTACCAACCAACATAACAACCCTAACATAGTAACACCACTTTCTTAGCTTGCTATTGAAACTAAATGCTCTCACCTCAGTGTTGTGTAGTGTTAGAATGACATACTTCTTTTTACGAAGTCTTCCAGGTTATTACGGATTAGAATAGTTACAGAGCTACAAGCGTGAGCCGATAAGAATAGAGAACTATCCTTTTGGCCATGACGCTTGAAACTCGTAATTAAATTAGTTATGTTGATACTTTTATTTATAATTGGCTCAGATCTGAGTCAAACTTCATTCACATTATTTTTTTAAAATCATTTAGTAACGTAACCTTAACTCGTGGAGACAGCGTTGATATGATTCTTCATATAGGAAGGAAAGGCTTACTTGAATTTTAGTTTTTACTGGACTGAAAAAGAAGAGGGAGGAAGCTCAACTTGGTTTTTGTTTAAACAAGAAACCCCATTGGAAAAGACTTAAGGCATCGAGAATGGTTTCAACCATATTTTTTACGCTGGTGATTTTAGCAAGTTTTGAAGATCGAAGACAATTGTTGACTTTGCGAATAATGTGACAATATTTATTTTTAAATAACAAATGTTGAGTCAAAGCTCGTAGGTTCACTTCATCTGAATAAAAGTACACTCTGGGTTAGACTGTATATAGGATCACTTTAAAAAAGGCTGGCAATTGTAGAGGAAAATAATTAGAAAGAATCTAAACCAAATAAAATAAAATTTACTTACCAAAGTTGAGATCGGGAAATTGTGCGTAAAGCCCCCAGACCCTCCAAATGCCTTTGTGAGTCCAGAAAAAGCTTTAGGAGGCCTTGAAGATGTTGAACCGATCGGTTGAGAAATCTTCTGGCTGAATTCACACTTATTTGCAAGTAAAAGGCATAAAAAAAGGTCATTTGAAATGAAAGTCATAAGGAGTAAAATCAAAACGCTTGAATGAAGAATAACAAACTAGAAGACAATCAGTCTTAAACAAAATGTGGAAGGTACGAAGGCCTTGGACATGAAAAAAAAGTAAGTTGTCTCGTGTGAGACGGAAACTTAACAGAAAAAAAATATGTGGAAGACAGGAGGGGAAGAGGATTAACTAATAGAGTGCACTGTATTTTAAAAAGGACGCCTAATGGCGTGAACAAAAAATAAACAAATCTTCCCCCCCCCCTTCCTGGCTTTTCCCCCTTGCAGTGCAGCCTCAAGTAGGCTTATTGTTCACCGTTCATTATCCTGTTAGTACAGGCCTATTGCCTTAGCAAATCTGACCCAAACTGTGAAGCTGTGTGCTTAGGATCTGAAATGCGGTCATTGCTAAAATTGTAAAACCTAATACTAGCTATCTCTTCACAATTACATATCACATGATAGGCAGTTTCATATTCCTTCTTGCAGAATCTGCAAGTCATTGAGGCTATCAACTCCACATTGTAGAGGTGTTTATTAAGCTGACAGTGTCCTGTCCTTATTCCTTTTACCCTCCTCACAATTAGTCATAACTTAAAATCCTTTTATTTATAAAGTTATTCTAATATATATTGTAACCACGCCTGGCTTTAAAGCCTAAATATAAACAATGGAGAGTAGGAAAAAGCCTAAAAATTGCCTCCAGGTTGTATCTTGTACTTGTAAAATCTTGTTGTATGTTTCTCTCTTGTCCATGTGCATGCCTTTTATTCTTAAAATGGACACTTTCTTTGTGGCATGTTACTTAGTAGACTTTCCTTGTACATAATTGCTTAGCAGGCTATATTATTACTAATATTGTCTTGTCAACATTGTTCATATGTTCTAGAGTATTGTTTTTGTAAATAGTTGTAGGGTTTCCTTTCTTATACATTATTATGTTTTGTTTATAACTTTTCATAAATATAAGGAATTTTTATATATGTAAATAGATCTGCATGAAACGATCTGTGTGCTTTAATAAATATTGCTAAAACCCAGCCCTCTCACGTGAGCTGGTAAGGGACGCCGATGCTAATTGATATGGCCAAAAGGGGTATTTATCCTTAATTTTTAAATCTCAATGGAATTGGGGAAGACCTAATTTTCATTAAGAAATGTGGCTGGACAAGGCCAGGCGCTCAACAAAACAAATTTTAGTTTTAACATTTGAGTGTGGTGTGATCAGAATTTATTCTAGGATTGAGTCCTTTATGAATAACAGGTTTGTACAGTTGAAAGATAAATACAAGACATAGCCAACAGACGAAATGAACATAATTAACAACTATTTAAAATTATGGATGAATATATATACCACACAATAAATAAATGAAACAAAAACAATCTTCAATAGTGGATGAATTGAGGGTTCGAACTGAAGAAGATTGTAGATATAGGGAGTTGATGGTTTGGTATAGGGAGGATCCAAGGAGCTATTGCCTACGCGTATGGGGAGTGAACCATTATGATTCGGTATGAAAATGGGATACATGATTCCACCTCGATGTACCAAAGACGAATCTTAAAAAACAGTTCATGATCAACTTTAATCGTTTTTCTAGCATCAGCGAGAAGCCATATACCATACATACATAATCAAAATGAGGGAAAATTAGAGAGGATACAAGGAGCTTAAGAGTCGAGTGTGGGAGAAAATTGTGGGAAATTTGGGTCACATGTGGTTTCCAGGATAAGGTTTGGTCGATATGGATGCCTAATTTTTTTACAGAGGAACTGAAAACGATGGGATGGATATTTATTAATAAGGTAGTAAGAGAGGGGATAGTTGTAAGGAGGGAATTGTATCCAATAATCAATGCCTGAGTTTAGACAGCGTTTAACCTTAATTTGTTCTGATTTGCCCAATAACAGATCTTGGACAGGTCATTGTAGTATTATGGCCAGACTGTTGGCCATACGAAAAAAAAATGTGTTCACATTTTAATTTTTATGAACAGGGTGTCCCAGAAGACAAATTTTTTTTTTTAAATTTAATTGGAACTCTATGATTTGAAGTCGTAAATTGATTCCACGACCTATTCCCAGCAGCTTTTACTTAAGACATTTTTTTTTTTATACCGTATAAAAGGATTACGAAGTTTTTCGGCAAACCTAAACCCCCCTTTTCCATATAAGAGGAGCAGGTACCATTTAATTGACAATAAAAAAACATGAACGAAATCCATACAAATGTGTGCTCAAAATATTATAATTAGTTACTTTTACTAATTATGTTTTAACAATTACACAAAAAATTAATTACCTATAGGTATGTTGATTTAGTAAAATATTTAAAAAAAAAAGTAGAAAAAAATTATAAAGAGCATCAGGTGATAATTTATTTTTTGGAATTTATAGAAACTGGAATTTATAGGGACAACATTTGAAAAAAAGCAAGAACTAAAAGGAAAAACAAATAAACAAATAATTTTCTCGTAAACCGGTACCAACCTGCAGGTAATTATTAATGGAAAGTAAACTATAAGCCTTCTAGTTAATTTCTGTGGTGGTAAATTTCTGGGCGATTATAAACGATTTTCGTTATGAATCTTTAACATTTTTCAATATTTTTCATTAATAAAAACTTTTAAAATCTATAAAAGTTCAAGCTGCATAAACTTAAATTATGATAATAAAGCTAAAAATTATCGGAATAAAGATGATTCATTAATTTTGGTTCATCAAAATAGTTGTGGTATTTTTTTTTTTTAAAAAGGACATTTTCCATGGACAGTCGTTTTAATAAGATATCTTAGATGGAAATATTTAATTAAAAAAAGAAAAACTGATGATGAACAATGATAATAGAAACTAAGAAGAACAGCTTAACCAAAAAAATATGGGGAAATCCGAAATTTCAGATAGTGGTCCTATGTCCACCAAATACACAGGCTCGCCCCACTATGCGCCGCGGCGAATATCTACGTTTTTTCGCTTGAGGCAGGGCAACACTGTTGCAAGTTCGAACGTGTTGAACACTTCCAGGCCTCGAATGCACTCCACCCCACGGAACAGTCAAGTGTGACCCACCTGTTTAAGCAGGATTTCATAACTGACGTAATTATGTCAGTAGGTAAGATGTCAGAGAAATATAATTTTCAATGCTGGGAAGATGGTGATGACGAATGTTAAGAGGACGCTGATAGAGAGAAGGAGTTCAATTCTTCAGGTATACTAGAATGTCTGAAGAGGTGATTAGAAAAGCACCTTGGTACGTTAATAATATAACTTTACATACTGATCTCAACATGCAAACTATCAATGAACACAAACAAGGCTACTACAAACGTTTCCACGACAAACTACAAGATCACCCTAACACACTGATCAATGATATGGGCACAACACTCACGTCAGGAAATACATACAGAAGGCTGAAGGAGTTGGATGAGAGACCTCCTTTAGTAATGCCATGGAGTATTTACCGCTGGTTGCTGCTCTCTCTCATGCCTATCACGCCATGGTTCTTAAATACTCGCACATTCGCTGATTATTTATTGTGTTATTGGCAGGTGTGAATAAAGAATTAAAGTTAAAAAAAAAAGAAATGAGATTTTTAACACTTCAAAACCTTTGGGTATCAGCCATAAGTTAGTATAACGCACTATAAATGGATATAATGAGACCCTATGTATATATATATATATATATATATATATATATATATATATATATATATATTATATATATATATATATATATATATATATATATAATGTGACAGACCTCGACCGGTTTGTCCCCGCACTGTAAGAAAGGCAAATCCAGTGAGAGAAGAGACTGCTCGAATCAGTAGAAATGCGATTCGTAAACAACAAATCATGTCTCGGGAAATGGGAATCTTCGTCATATCACTGTCTCGCATAATGAAAGTGACCTTAGGATGTGTGCATTTCGATGCAAAGCGCTGTTTGGCCGGTACTCCAATGGTCTTCATAGAAAAAATTTGTTTAGTGATAAGGAAATTTTTACAATCCAAGAAAAAAATTAATCGCCAAAATGATCGTGCGTACGCAAAAAGCTCTAAAGAAGCCCAGGAAGTCATTAGAAGAGTCAAAAGATATCTTAACCTTTCTCAGTGATCGGTTAGTAAGGAGTTTCCTTTAATGTCACCAAAAATCTTAATTTTAGTGAAAAATGGTCAAAACTGACAGCATAATATTTTGGAACATATTGTCTACCCTCTAAATGATACTCTGTTTACTGGAGGTCAGTCGGTTTTCCAGCAGTAATCCGCTCCAGCTCGCAAGGCCAGGTCAACCCAGCAGTGGTTGCATAAGAAGATTCCAGCGTTCATCTCTAGCTCGGAATTGCCCTCCGAAACCCTGATCTCAACCCACTAGATTACTAGCTTTGGTCCGAACTGAAGAGAATAACATTATTTGGAGCACACCATAACTTGGAAAGCTTCAAAGAATCTCTGGTCCGAGCAGTTGAGCGCTTTCCTCAAGAAGTGCTAACTGCTGCTATTCATGACTGGCCATGTAAATATTTCCTTCTAACAATATTTATGGCAGAACTAGGTATACTTTAACTTTGAATTAAAACTTTCGTCTTGGGTATATTATAAACTATTTTGCTAATTTAACTATCACCAACACTGAAAACCACAAAATCACAGTGGCTTTCGGAGCTAAGGAAAGTGAGATTAGTGACTTATGTCCTTCCTTATCGAACTCTTCCACTGCTGCAGTATGATTCAGACAGAGCCCAGAGAGAATGGGAAATTGGATGAGATATTAGAATTTTCTTGGTGACATTCCTCAGGGAATAGTAATGAGCCGAGAGAGAAGAGGTAGGAATTAAAGGACTGGGAATGGAAGGTCACTATCTCTCGCTTTAATTGTCTTCAATAAAAGTTATAGGAGCGGTGATCTGTGAGTGTCAGGTGCGATGCCATAATGGTCTTGCTTTGCATTAAGTATAGATGACATCTGTGAGGTGTTGTTATGAATAATTTATTCAGCGGAGGAGGCAGTCCAGACAGATTATTGAAAAGTGATGCTAAAGAAATAGACGGAATCGTCAAGGTCATCTAGGGTTTTGAGGGTCGCTCTGAGATCAGTATCATTGGTCAGAGTTTAGCAAAAGAGGTTCTAGTTGACTGAGCCTCTAATTAATGATGGTGGGTGGATTTTGGGATAGGAGTCGGAGATACTTGTAGAATTAATGGACTATGGTCAGGCGATAGTGAATCAAGCCAGTCACGAAGAAATTATGGGAGCCTAATCCACTGTGGATGAAGAAGTCAAGGATGTCAGGATTACTGTTAGGATCTGTTTGCCAGGAAGTAAGGTAATCAAGGGGTAGGAGGTTAAAATGTTGGGAGTTGAATCCAGACTGCCTATTCCATCCACGAGAATTCATGGTTCTGGGAACCCACTATTGGTTTATTAGCATTTAAGTTTGCATTCAGAACGAAGTTATTTTTTAAAGAATTTAGGAAGGATGCAAATTGGGTTTTGGAAATAAAATTATCACGAGAGCAATATACTGATGAGAGGGTGACGGGAATGGAAAAAATCTTGACTAATATTGTGAGATTGTGAGGGACCCACAATCTCATAATATTAGTAGGGCTATAGGAGCTTCTTCCATGTCTTCCTTTTTATGATAGAGGACCTCAACAACATCTCACAGGCTTGCCGAACTACCAGCAATCAGCTTATAAGAAAAATGACCGTACACAGTAAATTATAACGCTGCTTACCGTTTTTTTTTTTTTTTTTTTTGAGATTTTATTCTAATATTGACGGCTGTTGTTTTCCTGAAGTCTGGTGCTGTTTTCAATACTGAACTCGAGTGTATTCCTTCCAAAAAAGCAAAAAATCTCAGAGGTGATGTGAAATGTTACTGTTACATTTAAATGCATGAGCAGAACTGAAGTAAAAAATCTGGTGTGGGCAATACACGCCTTTCCCTTACCTTGGTTGTTAAAATAAATTTAAGATCTATTACATAAAGTTATAGTTGGAAAAAGTAAACCACACATGACAGTACACAATACACAAACACAAAGTCATATACAGTTCACACCTCAGGAGCACCTTTCCTGAGAGAACCCTATGGATGAGGTATAAATCATCCCCTGTTGTCCCTGGGTAAAAAGGGCCTCTATTGTTGGGCTGATCCCCCACAATGGATTTAATTTGATTCAGAGATCAACAAACAGCCCCAAAATTGGGCAGTATTTATGGAAACGATGCTGCATTGGTAAGGAATTACACATGGCAATCTGGATCATAGGAACCATCAATGGAAAGGAGACTTCTCGGTTTTTATCCTCTAACGAAGGAAGAAATTATCAAATGCAAAATTGACATCTTTAGTGGGAGTGAAGCTAAAAAGAAGGGAGCACGTGAGATGCAGTTAGACAACAGATACATTCTGATTTACTGAAGGGTAGTTATGACAAGGAAGGTGTAGGTATTGGCTTCTCTAAAGGGGTTATGACTAGACTTGAAGACTGACAACCAATATCCCCTTGTATCATTTTGCCCAATCTACAGCTTAAAATGGGAAGGACCTCCTTCATACAGGTATATACTCTAACTGAGGATGCAGTAGTTTCGGACAAAGAACTCTTCTACATGGATCTAAAAATAGTAGTCTCTCAGTCCACAGATAATAACAGGAGATCTCAATGCTAGTACAGGATGGAAACGGTGTGATTGGACAACATGGGGAAGAGAGGAAAATCAATTCAAATGGAAACCACCTTATAGGCTTTTGTGGAGATGAGCATCTCGTAATAAGAAATCCCTTTTATCCCTACAAAAAAGTCCATAAAATTACCTTTTCCTCTGGACAATGAAATAGCATCATTGCTTACTTTTTCTATGGCAGAGATGTCATATTCTACTCAAGCTAAGTTTACTAAAGGGGCTGAATTAGGATCACTTGCTGTAGGTATGAGATAATTACTTATTATATAAATGAATTATGTTTTATTTTACAAATTATAATTATAAAGGAAAGAAGGAAGGAATCCAAAAAAATGTTTGATAGAATCAATGTACAGACAGACCCTGGTGTATAAACAAAGGAGGGAGGAGTATATTAAGGCCAGTCAAGAGAGGCTAAAGCAGCTTCACATGGGTGGTCCTGAGAGCAAAAAACACAGCTGGCCCATTAATTTAACTAGTAAAATCCATTTATCATAACCCAAAAAATATTGTAAGAATAAATGGTTTGAGTTTGAAACCCTTACCAATGGCATGTGGAGTAAAGCAAGGAGACAGTCTCAGCCTTCTTCTTTTCATCATATCTATCAATAAAATACACAAGATATGTAAGATAAGGCAGAGAGGATTGTAATAAGGAAAAGGAATTTAAGAACAATATCTGAACAGGCATATTTATTTTTGGACGATAATTGAAACGTTTATTTCCAAAAGATACTATATTCAATCCAGGAAATTTTACAGGAAGCGCAAAAATCTCTAATCATCATAATAAACCACCTTATTTGATTATTTTCGCATTAAAATCTAGAATTTATTTTCATATAATAGCAATAACACTATATTTCAGTTATGAAATGAAATATTTTAGTATGATTTTAAACAAAATTAAATGTGTAATTAGTACCTTTAAAAAATAATTGCATTCCTAACCGCGTTTTTGAAGGACTTAAGTTTTCATTAGATAAAATGAAATAGATTTAGATGAAACTAAATGACTAGAATACAAATATGTCAAAAAATCAATGTAAAAAATGTCCTTAAGCACCTTTTGGAAATCAACGTCACAATAGTTCTTGCCTGTAATTACAAAGAAAAACTACAGCGATCTGCTTGAATGGTAATAAGAGTAATTGAGAAAAAAGAATGGCTATCAACTTCTGTCCATTTCTATGAAATTGATCCCACATATAGCAGGAAAGTGAGAGGAAAGATGAAACACATCTATATAAATTTTTTATGTACAATAATCACTTAAATTTATGTCCTATTGGTAACTTTAAATTAACTTCCACAACTTGGTGTATAAGATAAAATTTTTTTTCAAATCTTTGGCTTTTCAATGGTATATTATACATCTATATACTATCCTTATGTTTGGGAATTTTTTTTTACCAAAATAAATATTTTTGCTCTTTTCTCCTTAAGTTGTTTATCAAAAATTATTCAACTTATATATTTAGCCATTTTTTATCAATATTAATACGATGATATGGTTAATTTTTTGGAATCTACAAAAATAAAGATACTTCGGAGGAAAGAAAATTTTGAAAAAAATTGTCATTTAAGTCCAGTCAGAATATTTCAATCAGAATGAAACCTACCAGATATTAAAGCACATTTTAATTTTACATTGATATAGCGAGTTCAATTGAAATCATTAAAGCCATTTTAGAGAAAATCGTAAAAAGATGGAAAATGCATGCTATAAACTGGCTCACCGATTTGACTTTTCACAATTGTAATACTTTTCCTAACTATATTTTTCATACACAGGTAAGTGAAAGAAAAAAATATAATATTTACATTTCATAATCAATTTATTTTTAAATAATTACAAAAATATATCATGATAATTACATTTTTATTTATACAACTAAGGTTGTCATCACATATTTCTTCAAGGTACAAAGTGAATTCGTAGAAAAAATAAAATAAAAACGTATAATCACAGCCATTAAGTGATACTTTTATATTAGTTATTTAAAAATATAAAATAGCCATTGCTAAAAAAAGATCTGTCAAATTTTTTCTTTTCACAAATCATTAAAAGAATTGATAAATAACTATGATTTAATCACAGCGCATAATAGACATATTATCAGCTATGTTAAGTCTGGACTTCACAAATATGCTGCCCATCCATGAAACATTTGGCATAAGTTACGGATATCAGTAGCTTCAGAAACAAGTGATCTTACTTGTCCTTCAACTGATAAGCCTTTTGTCTTCTTTTCCAGAGTGATAACAGCTCCAGCTAATTTCTTCTGAACAACACCGATCTCATATTTCGTCTAAAAAAAATATATAATAAAATGATACGAATACATGTTTGTTCATGTGTGTATTTGTAACTGAAAAATATAATAAGTTAAGAAAATATTGGATCACATATTGAAATAAAGAAATATAAATAAAAACAACCAAAAAATAAAAACAAACTTGATAAAATAAGGAAAGAAATACAATCAGGAGAAAAAAAAAACTTCACAAAGAATTGATAATTTATTTATTTTTTTAGATCATTTAATATTGTTAGGTTTTAAGAAAACAAAAGGAAATTGTCTAATCTAACAAACTATGTACACTACTGTGATTCCATTGTGAAAATTAAATAAAGAACACTGTTACATAATTTTGGTGTTCGTACTCGTTATTATAAAAAAAATATTTTATTTATTCAAAAGTTACAAAATATCGATAATAACACTTTAAAAGACAATAATGACAATATGGCTATACTAGATCTGACATAAATTTCGTACCGTAATTACTGCGAGGACTTGAAGAAGAAGTGATCCCTGGGAGAAGGGACAGGGTATATAAAGGTTAATAGGACTGCTGAATAAGATTCAAGGAATATGGTGTGATCTGCAGGTGCACTATGGCCTCATGGTGGCGTGACTCCTCCGTCCTTATGAGAGTGAAGCCCACTGAACTCTAAATTTAAGGATTTGGGACGGTTTGTCTATTCTGTAAATATTGAAACCAAGCTCTGGCTCTGCCATCAAAACATTCAGGTGGTTGAGGATGGGTACTTGGATTATCATTTGAAGGATTAGAACACAGTAATTCCAGTTTACAATACTGACGATAAAGATTATAGCATAAAAGATATAAACATATTACATAAAATATATAAGAAATAAATTGGGATACAGTTATATCATAAGGTTCTAATTCTTCTATTTCTATATTACTTAAGTCTATTTGTTGTAATTCCTCAAAAGTAAAATTTGTTGATACAATAGTTTTATTATTAACAGAATGATAGGAAATAAAAGGAATATTTACATTGTCAACATAAGAAAGTGGTACATTTATATTTACAAATTTCTCTTTTTCATTAAGATTAAGGAGGCTAGTAGATGGTAGATGATACATTTGTGTGTTTGTTACACTAGTTGTTACATTGCTAATATTAAAGGTTAAATATTGGTGTAATGTGGGTATAAGTTTGATTATAGGGTTTGTTCTTATTTCTACAGCTTTACAATCATTTAATTCTATATTCTTACATAATTCTAAAATACATTTGTCCTTAATCTCTATCATGTCTTTACAGTAATGATGATTATTGAATTTAATACAATTTCCATTGTAAAACGAATTTTTAAATCTAATGATTAGTTGTTCTTTAATCTTTAGAGTAATGACTTTATTATTCCTTGTAACTGGATATGACATAGCATAATAAGTTGTTTTTGGCAATGATTTCAAAGGGATTTTAATAAAATAATAAATTAATCCTGTATCTGATAGGGAACAAAATGTGGAGCTAAGTAACCAGTTTAATTCTACATTTTCTGTGATTGGTTCTCCGAACGGTATGTTTAATTGTTCTAGTTCTCTAGTCGTTAATATGCTTGGATGGGTAATTCCTAATTTACATTGTTCTAAGGAAAATTCTATATAATTTAATTGATTTTCTACTAAATCTAATACGGCTAATAAATCATGATACATTAACTTAGTAAGAGCTAAATCTGTAAAATTATTTATTTTTTCTATACTATCCTTATATTTATTTAAAACAATTATTTCTTTATTAAGTTTAGATGTTAATTCTTTATTTAATCCTAATCTAACATTTTCATTATGCTCTATGTGATACATATTTCTCTCGATTTTATTTAAAATATTATCATACTTTTCTTTGTCATCGGCGTCCATATTGCCGGTGAGCCAACTAATAGCATTGCCTAGTCCGTTAATTAAACCTCTTTTGATCGGTTATTCCGATTTATATTTACAATATGATTAATTTTTTCTAATATCTTGTTATATTTTTGTTCAATAATATTATGCAAAGTTTTATATTCATTACTAATTGTTAATACGTCAATGCTAATCTTAAGGGTTTGAATTTCTCTTGTTAAATTTGTAAGATTCTTATAATGTAAAAATGTGTACCAATCTTCAATTATAAAAGATGGATTAATTTGTACGATGGATGCTCCTGGTCCGTCAGATAAATCTTGTATTAGCAGGGTCTGTATCTGAACCGTAAGCGCTGCGATCAGAAGATACTTGAAACAATTCGTCGTCGAACTCAAAGTCATCTTGGCTGACTCCTGTAACATTAGACGTTTCTATTTCTTTTATGACATTCTCAATATCTTCATCAGTTATTTCTGGGTTTTTTTGACTTGTACTAGGTTTATTATTATTATTATTTGATTTCTTTTTCTTAGTGACCTTTTTCGGTCGTTTGACTTGATCAGGGTGGAGTTTTTTCTTTCTACCTTTATTTCTATTTTGAAATCTTTTATCAACATACTTTCCTTTTTCGTATTTAGGATCTATTTTCTTTTTCTGTTGTCTCTTTATATACACATCTTCCGGGATTTCTATGTCTTCTCTATTTTCATTTAACTTGCCTATTTTTCTCTCTTTATTTTGTTCTATACCTTTCTTAGTTATTTCGAAAAGCTGCTTCATTTTCCGATGGTACTCATGAACAAGATATTCTTTTATTTCCGGGGATTCATTATAAGTTTCATTAGTGATACCGAAAGTTATTTCGTTAGGGGTCATTTTAAGATCTTGATTAAGGGAATTATTATATGCTGTCGTTGCTTGCTCTAACTTATCTTCCTCTTTATCATCTTTGTTTTCTATGTTTATAAGTCTTAAAATTTCTAATAACGAAGAGCTTGCTCGATTAAGCAATCCAAGAGAGTTAGGGTGATTGGGGGTAGTATAATGTAATTCAATATTTAAGTAGTTTAGAAAATCTTTAAACAAGTTATTGTCGAATTCTCTTCCGTTGTCACATGATATTTTTTGGGGTTTTGGAAAATATGCTAAATATTTTTTCAATACTTTCATGCTTTCTATGGCATTATAACTCGTTGCGTAATAAGAAAATATTCTTTTGGAAAAAGTATCTACTATTAAATAAATGTAATAATTACTCATGTGTAAGGTATCAATCATTAAATCTGTAAAGGGTTTCTCAGGTGTGGGAGTAATTTTAAATTTTTGTTTTATAGGTCTTCTATCGTATTTGCCTTTTCCACATGTGTCACATTTGTTTATAATTTCTGTGATATGATCTTTCATATTGGGCCAATAAAATTTGGTTTTCAAAACTAAATATGTTTCATTTATACCTCTGTGGCATGTCTTGGCGATATGATAATCAAGGATAAGTAATTTCTGGTCTTCCGTGTTCTTTACATCTGGCAATAGTTTATAATATCTTTTAATTCTATTTGTGGGAAATTTTTCTCTAATGAGTGATGCAACTTTATTAAATAATGCATTATACCAATTATTTTCACTTTCTATAGAATCTGATATGGGTGAGCAGTATATGCCGTAAGTTATATTTGGTCTTAAGATTTCTAAAAGTTTTTCTTCTATTTCAAAATCTTTTTCATGATAAGGCCAAGTAAATTCAATTGTTGTTCTTTGCTTATTATTGAATATTGTTTCGCGTTGAATTTTCGCGTGTCCCTTTTTTATTATTATTTGATTTTTCTCAACATTTACTGGTCTAGATTTATCATCAACTATTAAGATTCTGTTATCGGAGGATTCTGTGGAGTGCTGCGTTGCTAAAGAAGATATATCATCTTGAATTATTTCTTGGTGTTCACCATTATTATTTTCTTCTATGTTTTCATCATTATTAATTCCTTCTAAGTTTTCATTGTTAGCTTCTTCTTGGGTTTCTTCTATTCCCATTTCTTGTAATAAATCTACGATTTCTTGTGAATAGTTATTAGGAGAATTTTCTGTATGAAAAATATCAAATTCTGGTTCTTTTAATTTCCTTTCTTCTAATAGGGTAACGGGATAAATGATCGGCGACTTTATTAGCCTTTCCTTCAATGTATTTTATGTCATATTCGAAATCTTCTAACAATAATTTCCATCTAATTAATCTGGCGTTCTGTGTTTTACACGTTCTTAAATATTCTAAAGGTTTGTGATCTGAATATATGAAAAATTTTCTACCGTATAAGTAGGGTCGAAAATGATTGCAAGCCCAAATAATGGCTAAACATTCCTTTTCCGTTGTTGAGTAATTTTGTTCTGCTTTATTAAGTGTTCTGGATGCAAAACATACAGGGAGTTCTTTTCCATCTTTCTTCTGTGCTAATACTGCACCAATGGCGAAATTACTTGCGTCAGTTGTTAAGAAAAAGTCCTGATTGAAATCTGGAATTTGCAAAATGGGGCTACTACATACAAGTTGTTTCAATTTCTCAAAAGCGTTTTCATATAACTCTGGTTTGATTTCTTTTTGATCTTTTCGAAGACATCTCGTTAATGGGGAAGCTATCTTTGCGTAATTTGGTATCATTTTCCTATAGAAACCAGTTAATCCTAAAAAGCTTTTAATTTCTTTTTCATTTTTAGGGAGTTTAAAATCTTTTACTGCTTTTATCTTTTCTGGATTAGGTTCTATGCCGCGTTCGCTGATAATATGTCCGAGGAATAACAATTCTTTCTTGCAAAATTCTGTCTTATCGAGCTGAATCTTTAAGTTATGTTTTTCTAACTTTTTAAGAGTTTCTTCTAAATGTTTCCAATGATCTTTGTAATTTTCAGAAAAAATTATAATATCGTCCATATAGACTAAAACGTTAATAGAATCTGAAAAAATGATATTCATGGCTCTTTGAAACGTTGCTGGGGCATTACTGAGTCCAAATGGCATGCGAAGGAATTCAAAGTGGCCTTGATCTGTAGAAAATGCTGTTTTTTGGGATAGAACTTTCTTCGACTTTTATTTGATGGAAGCCTGAGCAAAGGTCCATTGCTGTAAATATCGTCGCTTTTCCTAATTTGCCTAAAAGGTCTTCAATATTAGGAATGGGGAATTTATCCGGGGTTGTTTCTCGATTTAATTTCCTGTAATCAATCACCATTCGTATTTTTCTTTTTCCTGATGCGTCTGGCTTTTTCGGGACAATCCAAACGGGAGAATTGTAAGGGGAATTGCTGGGTCTTATTATTTTGGATTCTAACATCTTTTTAATTTCTTCCTTAATATTTTCTTTGAATTGGTGGGGATATCTGTAATTTTTCGAATATATCGGGTCTTCGGTTTTTGTTTTAATCTTATGCTCCAATAAATCAGTGGCTGAAAGGGGATCATTTTCGGTCTTAAATACTGATGGATATTTCGATAATAATTTAATTAAATTTGATTTTTCTTGAGGAGGTATATGGTCGGTTCTGATTAGTTGGGGGATTTGTTTTATTATTTCATGGTTTCCTTTTTTATTAGAATCTGTTAATTCTACTTCTTCTTTTTGCAAATAGTATAAAGGTAAATATATGGTTTCGTTAACTTTACTGTCGATTATTATATTTTGATCATAGATGCCAGGTTTAATTTTAATCTTATCATCTTCATAGTCAATAAAATATAGATTTTTATTTTGTTCTACTTTTATCTGATTTTCGCCTTCTTTCAAAACTAATTTTAAAACTTCGTCTTCCATAATAAAATCAAACTCTGTATAGCGAGTTTTTATTTTGTTGGTTTCGAAATCGATATTAAATTTCATTTCCCTCATTGTCTCATTTCCTAGTAGTATTTCGTAATTGGGACTGAAATTAAATAGATAAAATTTTATTTTTTCGGGGTTTTTAAGAAAATTATTTCTGCAATAAACTGAAATAGATTCCGTGCCAAGTTCTTCTCCGGTTGCTGTTTTTATTGTAAAATTTTCTTTTTCTCTTTCAACATCTGGTGGTACAATGTCTGGTCTTATATAATTCTTCCAAGATCCGGTATCAATAAGCCATTTACGATTCGCGTGGTCTTTAACATAAGGCAGTTGGCTTTTATTCTCTTCTTTTATGTGTTTTGATTGTCTGGCGGGCCTTTCTCTAAAAAAGAATTATTTGGATCTAATTTTTCTAATTTCTCTCTTAATTCTCTGATTTCTTGGTCTTTCGGGTCTTCTTGCTGAATTTGGAAATTAGGCTGTTTCGGTTTATTCCCGAATGCGCTAACTGTTCTCATGGATACAGTTGGATTTTCATCTTTCTTATTATTATTATAATTTTGATTCCGGTATCGACCTGAACCGTTGAAATACCTTTGTTGTTCTTGACGGGGCCATTGTTGGTAATAATTATTATTATTATTATTCTGCCGGTAGTCTTGTGGAGGTTCTTGTTGTCGATATTGATGCTCTTGTCTTTGATTATGTGGGTTATACGGGTTATTGGGATTTTGCCAATTATTAAATCGTTTGTGATGTTTTTTATCGAACTTTTTCTTATGGTCGAAGCCTCTTTTGTAATCATGTTCTCCGGGTCTTCTCATATTTCCCGAATTTATGAGGTCATCGAAGAGTAGATGGTTCTCATTCTGAATTAAATTTCTCAAATCATCTAATGTTCTTAACTTTTCTGCTTTAGTCATAAGATATGTTCTTATGTGAAGGGGCATGTTAGTGTAAAAAAAATAAAGAATACTTTTCTCTAATGCGCTAATAATTGTTTCTCTATTTGGTGTGTTTTCTATCCGATGTTTAGAAATTATTAAAGTGCGGATCTTATCAATTCTTTGAAGGAAATCAAGAGGGTGTTCCTTATGATGTATTTTGTTATTAAATAATTCATGCGATAATTGTTCAATTGAGCGGCTGTCTCTGAAGGTTCTTTCGAGATAATTTAGTAATTCTTCAACACGACTAAATTCGCACGTTGTATTTATATAATCAGCTTCATCCGTAAGTTTTGCTAAAAGTTTACTTAATAATCTTTGTTCGTTTAGTTCCTTAAACGAGTTGTCCGGTTTACACACGATTTGGTAAACTTGTCTACAAACTGTCACGAATTTTAACAGATTGTGTGGATTTCCATTAAAATTAGGGATATGATCGTAGTCTGCCGATTTAATTTGAAAGCTTGCCATATTTGTAGTTAATGTTAAATTATTTACTCGCAGGATTAAAGAATTTAAATAATCATCAGACATAAAATTACAATAGTAAAGGAAATTAACTTACAAAAATTGAGTACGCTGTCAAAATAATCTTCGACGGGGTGTGAAGATCTGTCCTTGAGCTGGATACCTGACGACAGTGAAGTCCGGCCAAGGTTGAGTGCAGATAAGAGACTTTGCCTGCGTTGCGAGATGCTCGGGGTGAGTGAACTCGTCCAGAATCTGAAGATCTCGTAGTTGGTAGACCTCGGTAGGTAAGCCAAAATCTTGAGTCTTCACAGGTGAGGAATCCTAGGCGGTAGTCCTAATTCTGGATTTGCGGAAAAAGTTCGGATCTGCGGAAACTCGGTTCTTAAAACTGCGATAAAAATATGCAGTCCCGATTTTGGGCGCCAATTTTGGTGTTCGTACTCGTTATTATAAAAAAAATATTTTATTTATTCAAAAGTTACAAAATATCGATAATAACACTTTAAAAGACAATAATGACAATATGGCTATACTAGATCTGACATAAATTTCGTACCGTAATTACTGCGAGGACTTGAAGAAGAAGTGATCCCTGGGAGAAGGGACAGGGTATATAAAGGTTAATAGGACTGCTGAATAAGATTCAAGGAATATGGTGTGATCTGCAGGTGCACTATGGCCTCATGGTGGCGTGACTCATTCTTAAAATAAAAAAAAAATGTAGAGCACATATTTAAAAAAAATTAAAAACTGCTAAGAAAACTGAGAGGTTATCTTATACAGACAGGAAACTAATGACAAAACAAAACAAAGAAAAAACACAAATTGACTATAGCTTAAGAAAAAGAAGTAATAAATGGTGTTTTATGATTTTTAGGTAGATATTCAAGATATTTAACATAGAATGAAATATGAACAAATTTTTTGGTCCAGCACTTTAATTATTAAACTATATAATTAATTAAATAATTAAACTTGAATACAACAAATAATAATAGATCATAATGTTACTAAAATTCACATTTAATCATAATTATTATCCTCAAAATTGTAAAAAGGAGCAACTTGACAGATCACGCAAATATCATTTTCCCCTGACTTTGTCTACACATTCCACTCTTTTTCTCTCTTCCCACCTTTCCTTCTTCATTCTCTCAGACTGGACTCTTCTCTGTTCCTCGCTCCATACTCTCCCCTTTCTCACCTCTTTGGCACCCACAAGGACCTTTATCTTCCTCGATTTTTCCCTATATTCATCTCTATTGACACAATCCTGTGTTGAGATTCCCAACCTCACTATCTCATTCCTCATCTGCTGAATGTATCCTCAGGCCCCTTTATATCCCCACATTTTTTCAAAGATTTCTTTATTTATTCTGTTCGGGCACATCCTTACCATATGCCTGTAGAAACGCAGCCTCCTTAACCTAATGTTCATTTCCAGGTCATCCATTTCTTTGTAAAGTTCTCTGGTAGGCCTCAGCCTATATCCCTCTGGTAACTTTACTGGCCCATAAATCTTCCTTAAGATCTTCCTCTCAATTCCCAAAAGTTTCCTTAAGCTAGGAAGAGAAGCTGTCTCCATTCCATACATAATAACCGGTTTGAGAACGGTGTTATTGTGCCTTATTTTGGCTCTTATTGAAAGAGCCTTTGTATATTATATAAATATAATGTATAATATATAAATATAATGTATAATATATAAATATAATGTATAATATATAAATATAATGTATAATATATAAATATAATGTATATTATATAAATTGATTTTGTATAGTATACAAATAAAGCATTTATTCATTCATTCAAAAATTAACAGTATTATCAATTTCTTCCATTAAAAAATGTACTTCACGCCAAGGTTGTACATTTCGATTTTTGATGTCAATCCAAAACCCAAAACTTAAAAAAAAGTGACAGATTGATAGGTTGATATTGTGAAATACTTCTTTTTTAAAATACTAAAATTTAACGTTTTGAAAGCACTTTGTTAAGAGGAAAATGAAAATTCAAATGGTGCTTCCAATTTTAGGTCCAATACAAATATCTAAAATGCATCAGAAATTGACAATAATAAAGTCATCTTGGGTCAATCGGAAGGAGCCCATTCTATTGCATGACAACACTTAGCCACATGCCTTACCTGTGACGTTACTAAAATTGTTGGAGCTTGGCTATGAGACTCTGCCACACCTGGCCTACATTCGGGACTTCTCAACAACCAATTACAGTTTAATTAAACACCTAAATCACATTTTACAAAATAAACAAATATTGACCAATGAGCCTTGGAAGATGGGTTTTTTGAATTTATAAATTCTAGGAATTTAAAATTCTATTCACATGGTTTAAAAAAACTGTCAATACTTTTAGCAAAAGTATAATAAAAGTAATAGTATTTTTTTATGAATAAAAACAGGTAATAATAATATATTTCTTTTCAAACGTGATCCTTCATAATTTTTCAAACAACCCAATAATATATAACTGATAAAAATAATTACCTTTTCACGTTCAGTTGTTTTTTTCTGAAGTCTCGGATCATACAGAAATGGTTTTAGTACACACATCAATTGATCAGAATTTATTCTCATTACCCAATTTGTAATTTCACAAGACTTCACAAAATGACCTTCTATGCCGGTTGATCCCATAGCTTTTATCATATTTTGAGTCAATCGGAAAGGCACTTTCTCAGGACAAGTAAATGTTTGAGCCTGAACAGTAGAAATTCATGGAAAAATTATATAAATATATTTGTGTGCAACAATAGATTATTAAAATTGATAAATTACATAAAATACAATATTATAGAATCAAAACTTTCTTACTTTGTTAAACAAACAGTTAAAATCAACATGGACAAGGTCTCCATTTGTTGTATCAATCAGTATATTTTCACCATGTCTATCACCAAGACCAATTGCATATCCAACAATAGACATTACAGCAGCAGTTCTTATAAAAGCCAATCTGGCAACATACCTTGAAGTTGACATAAAACAAGAAAAAACAACAATTACAGGAAACAATTATCACTTTACCAAAAATTATATCATTTTTAAAATATTTTAAAAGGGACAGTTTCATTTCACATTATTTCATTTCACAATTGTATCAGATATTTAGATATATTCTGTTGTTAAAGTTTTTTTTATTTCACAAGGTGATTTATTATATATCTCTGAGTCATTCCATTGACTAAAAAACATAGCAAATTTCAATATAAAAACAGTTCTTCTATCTTTAGAACATAGTCCTTTTTTGTATATGATTTTTCAAAAATGGCAAAAACTTGTTTTTCGCAAAGTTTACAAAGAAATATCTCAAAAGGAACTAAGTGAAAAACTATGAAACTAATATGGGATACACATCTATATAATGTTTATAAGTGACATTAAGTTGGCTGAGCTCATTCTCGAGTTATAAAATTCTCTTTGCTGCAATTTTGCATATTTAAGAACAAAACAAAAACTAGAGGTTGATGAGAGTACTGTATACAGTTTACAACAACAAGGGAGGTTAGGAAGGAGTCTCATGCTTTTTTTTTCCTTATTGTATAGTCTTATTGTTGCAGTACTTGTAGAAGAAGAAAGAGTAGAAATTTCGATCTTGTAACCATTGTCCTTCTTTTTAAAATAAATTTTCAAAGAAGGACTATCTCAGTAATGTTAATAAAAGCTCAGTAATATTTATAGTGAAATACCTCAAAAGGTACTGAGTGAAAAATGATGGAACTCGTACAGGTTTTCTTGTCCTTATCTAATTGTTATTTTTTGTTTTGACTCAATATCTGCAAAATTACCAGAATCAGAGAGATTTTCCCAACAAATGTTTTCAGTCGTGAAGCTGACTTAAAATCAGTTGCAACACTAAAAGTATCTCCCAGAAAAAAGATGTATCCACGGTTTTTTATTCATGAAAGGATAGAGAATAACTGGTTAAAAATTATTAAAATCAAAAATGCGATAAGGTCTGGACGATTTCAAATGGATTGACCCCTATCTATTTTTTCCTTTTTTTAAATGTATTTTATTTGCGTTCTTAATTAAAACTTTATTGATCATATTCATATTTCACTCACTGAACTAATAATAAAAAAAAATAATTTGAAGGAATATGTTTAGATATTTGAATTTTTCCTTTCTAAGGGATTTCTATTACGGGTTTTCTTTCACTTTTCGGCAAGTGGTAAGAGAAAATAGCATCCCAATAAAAAACAAAAATGTTGAATATTGAGAGAAGAAATCATTTCCCTAATAATACTTGGTGGCAAACAAATATTTAAAGTTCAAAGTATCCTTAATCAGATTTAATCATTTATTTAGATATGATGCCTTATACAGGTATTATGTCTAAAATAATAATTTAATGTTTGATAATTATTTTCATAATTTTCCTTGTGATAATACCATGCAGTTATAGTGAATTGCTGACATGTAATTTTTGGAAATCAAAAACCTTACTCTATATCATATAAGGGTTCTGTGGTATCTGGATTTTTCTAATTAATACATTAAACAGATCATTAGAAACATTTTACAAACAGTACTGACTTGTTTTCCACTACTGCTCAAGAGTATTTTGAGCCACAATTATGCTACCATCCATAACATGTCAAATCTAATCATGGTCTGGACCTTGGTGTCCCAGATACCAAAGATTTTTTTTTTTTAATAATAAAAATAACTTTATTCTGGGACCATGTCCCTTAAGAATAACAATGTTGTACAGTAAATATACACTTCAATATATACATGTCTGGCCAAGAGACCAATAAAATAAATTTTTATTTACAAATGTTCAAAAATAAAAATAAAAAACCTATTTATACAGATAAATACAAAATATATGGAATATAAACAAATGAACAAAAAAAAAATTGCTATAAAATAATAGAGCTGAACAATTTCCAAGTATATAAAATAAATGAATTAATCCATAACTCTAGGATTTTGATAAAATAAAAAATTCTGTCCTACGCTGAAAGAAGGATAGTGGATTAGCAATTTTACCTTTAGTGTGCGTCTCTTTGGGATCCTAGAAGTTGTTGGAAAAGATGGGATTTGAATGAGAGAAGGGAAGAGGCATGGCGAATATGAATAGGTACTGAATTCCAGAAAGATGCAGAGCAGATATAAAAGGGATTATCAAAAGATTTGGTTCTATGGGTACGAATGTAAAGGTCAGAATGGCGTGATCTAGTTTCAAGGCAAAAATTTTTGCCAATGAAAGGCTTAAAATGCATCACATATTCCTCTAGAACGTCCGTTATGTACAAAATTGCATTGAGGGGTGGTCTGTTGAAGACGTGGAGGTCCTTTGCTTGTGATGTGATGATTTTATTATTATTATTATTTAACTAATAATTCAACATTTATGTTTTATTTGTATCAGAACGATTAATTTGTACTGTATTAAAATCTTGGGTATTAATTTCAAGTAATTTCATTTTTTTTTCTTTTGTATTAATAATATTAATTAAAGAGGTATTTTTTTCCATATGTATAGTTTCATTTTTATCTATTTTATCAATATTCCTAACGCACATAACCCAACATACAAACAATGACTAACTTAAAAATACAATAGTAGAATAGAAAAATAAACTTTATTCTGGGACAATGTCCCTTCAGAATAACATTAATGGTCAAAATAATAATTTATATCTGGCCTAAAACAATATATAACTACATTTAAATAACAAAAGAAAGAAGAAAAAAAATAAATAAAAGGTTATTGTGACATCTCTATGTACATATTCAAAAATAAATAAATAAGAATCAACCTAAAATATATCTTTTACATCTCATTAAAGTATATAAACAAATCACCTCAGATAAATAGGCATAATACAAATTAAAATTAGCTTACATCGGACTGGAGAAAAAGTAAATATTGAAAGAGGAGGGATTTGAATGATGGTAGGGAAGGAGCATGTCGGATGTTTGAAGGGAGAGTATTCCATAAGGCAGTGGAACGGGCTAAAAAGGAGCAATCGTATTTTTTGGTTCTGTGGAAAGGAATTTGGAGGTCGGACAGACGGGTTCTTGTTTCCTGGTGATGGGTTGAGGATTTAAATACCAGAAGGCTGTAGACGTAAAATGGGTGGTGGGAGTTAATGATTTGATAAAGGAATGATCCAAGGAAATATTGTCTTCGAAAGGTTGGGGATAACCACTTTAACTCGTCGTAGAGGTGGGATACATGAGGCCATCTCGAGGTGCCGAACACAAATCTTAAAAAGAAATTCATAATTCTTCTCAATCTGTCCTCGAGCACCTTCGAGAGGCCGCCATATGCCATACAATTATATTCAAAGTGGGGAAAATGAGTGATGAGACTAGGAGTTTACGGGTAGATAGTGGTAGGAGGTGGCGGGATCGGTGGAATAATTTTAAGGTACTAATCGAACGACGGGAAATTTGGGCAATTTGGGGTTTCCAGGACAGGTTTTGGTCGATGATGATGCCAAGACTTTTAACAGAGGAACTAAAAACAATAGGGTGATCATTTAGCAAAAGCGGAGGAAGGGTGGTGATAGATCGGAGGAGGTATTTGGAACCAATAAGGACGGCCTGAGTTTTTGTAGGATTAAGCCTTAAGTTATTCAGGTTTGTCCAGGCACTGATTCCATCTAGGTATTCCTGAATACTGGCAAATGCTACAGATAACTCGGAAGGAGGGAAGGATAAATAGATTTGTAGGTCATCAGCATATAGGTGGTAGGAAGAGTAATGGATTGAAAATAGTTGGACTTCGCTCGCCTAACTGTTGTTTGTGTCAAGTTCCGGAGGATCCTAAACGCTTCGTAGTCATCTGCTTGTCTTGTGCGCCTAAAGCGCCTACGGGCAGCCTCACACTTTCTTTGTAGTTCTCTTATTTCTTGACACATCCAAAAGGATAGTAGGATTAACATTCTGTGTGGAATGAAATCATTCATCCTTCTGAAGTGTTTCATTACTTTAACTTATAATACTATCACCTCTTTAAATATTTCCCATGAAATACGAGATAATGCATAAATATATACATTTAAAATATGCAATACTATAATATTAAGTTGTTTTAACATCTTTGATACTCGTTTTATAATAATGGAGTAATATAAAGATTTATGAAACATTTTTTAACAATTATACAATATTTAATATAAATGAAATATATACCAAACAATCAATTAAATGAAATAAATGAATTCAAATAATGAAATGAAATAAATGCATTTGAATACACTAAATCTAAAAAAGAACTGCTAAAATTAGTTACCAGGAGTCTGGACTGGAAAACTGCAAGAAAAACCACTTATCCAATACCGGTGGATGTGCTGGAAATAACTCCTTGTTAAAAAGCTCTATCCTGGATTCTACAGATTTGCATTCATCTGAAAAATAAATTTAAAAAACATTTTCAATTTCATTATTTACCTCTAATTAAGCATAATACATAATATATTTTTGTGGATATAATTAGTTGACCGTTGAGAATTACTGAAGGAATTAGTCCGGGTGGCGGTCATTAAATGAAACAACTGAATAGTTTCAACTAGTAGTTTCCACTCGCCTACCAGACGCCCTGATGATGACCCACAATGGGGGTCGAAACGTTGGCAAACAATAAAATAGTTGAAACTATTCAGTTGTTTCATTTAATGACCGCCACCCGGACTAATTCCTTCAATAATATATTTTTGATCAATTGCATTGCTTCAAAACATTCTGCTATATATTTTTAAAGTTTTTTTCTTTTTGTTGCAGAATGTGCAAGATTTTAAATCATTTATACATTTATTAAACAAATTTTATAGCATTTGTAAAAGTATTTGTGATAATATGCAATATGCACACTAGGTGTTTCATTTCTTGAAGTTTGAGGCAGTTGGCTAAGTTTATTTTACTAAAATATAATAATAACTAAAATATAATAACTAAAATATTACTAAAAGTCAAATTGGCTATTTCCCTCTATTCGAAGGCAATATTTCCTTGGTTCCTTTCTCTATCAAGTCATCCGCTCCCATCGCCCCTCTTACGTTTATAGTCTCCTGCAATTTAAATCCACAATCCATACTCAGGAAACCAGATCCCATCCTTCTGACCTCTATACGCCTTCCCATCGAACCAAAAAATATGAATTTTCCTTTTTAGCCTGGTCCACTTTTTCCTGGAATACTCTACAGAAAATATCAAACATCCGTCATGCTCCTTCCCAATCTTTATTCAAATCGCTCCTTTTTAAGCATTTTCTTGCTTCCCAACCAGATGGCAACTAATTTCAGTATACAAATCAGAGCGAGGTGAGAAATGTCCACACTTCATGACATAAATGTTAATAAAGTTTTCATTATTATTTTTAATTATTCTAAAGTTTTTTTCTTTGGTTTGTTAGCCCTATATTACTTTTAGATAGTATTGTAATCTTTTTAATTTTTATTTTTCATTTCTTTCTGTTTTTACCATTTAAAATACTTGTATATATTTATTGTAATCATTAATGTTATAAGTCTTTTTTGTTTATCTTTTTATGTGTTCTTTGGTCAGTCATAATACTTATTTGTTTTGTACCTGTATGTTATTCTTAAGGGACCTAGTCCCAGAATAAAGTTCTTTTTTCATTCATTCAAAAGTATATCTAATCAATAATAAATAGTCTATTTAATAGTAAACAAAATTTTAACTAGAAGATAATATGTCAAAACCCATTCAAGCTTGTATTTAACCCATAGTTTGTATAAGGTTGCATGTAATATAATAATGCTGCATGTAAGTTATGAGTAATTTGGAGGATACGGCTTAAAGTGACTAGGACTAATCAGAACCATAGATGACATAGACACTCTCCTTGATGAATTCCCTGATAATTTGTTCTGTTCAATGGGCTCAACTCACTACTATCTTCATGATCCATAAATCCTCAGGAAATTTACTAGGCTTGAGTGGACTATGAATATATCTAATACTTTAATGAACCAGCTAGAGGGTGCTTCTTAGAATCCAATTCAAGTCGATATACTATGTTCTTTTTTAACATCTGATTGAATATAAATGAATTTATCACGTTCATGCTAAGTTCCACACAATCTATTATAATAATCACATTTGTACACCTGAACCAATACAATCCATTAAGGGTCTAGATTAAGTATTTAGTAAGGAATGTACTGTTTCTAGGCCAATGGTTGAGCGAGGTGGTGATTCGGCAAGGATCACGTTTCAACTTTATGTTTTCTCCAATAAAGAGCAGCCACATTATAGATATCGGTAAGGCTCGTGAGTCTCCTAACCAAAAACTTAACCTGTAGTTGATGTAACTGAATTAATAATAGTTTGCCACATTGTACTCTAACTAGTCGACCACCGGAGTCTGCGAATTAGTAGCACAGTGTCTTAATCACAAAGCTATCCTGCTCCAAACACACAAACATACTTTGATAAACCACACTCCATTCACTCTAACACAAAACAAAAACTGATAAGATCTACATTATACACAACATTAAAACCTAAAAAAAAATCAGAATAGACTAATTTGAAATTACTCTGTAATTTATATAATATAAATTGTAAAGTGAAAATATATTTTTAACTATGACACAATGATGTTAATAATAAAAACTTCATCTCTTGGAGTGTTCGTAAAGCTATTATTCTATTAATATACCTAGCTTAGTTTTTATTTCAGCATGAGACATTTTGTATCCTCTTTTCTTGTATGTGACCATCAAAATAGTTCTATATCCACAAAGGTTTGGTAACCACTCAATGAGTCCACATTCATGAGTAATTGGTACTACACTCTAAAAAAAATAAAAATAAATGACAATAACCACTTTTCTTCCCAAGAAATTAAAAACAATAACAAATACATTATAGTGTAGCAATAATAACAATGATAATTTCTAGCAATAAATTACTTCTTTGGATTTGTTAACCAAACAGAGATAAATAACAGTTTGCTTAAAGCATAAAAGCCTAATACTGTAATGTATAATGTGAACTATAAGAATATTAAAAAATAAAATTAATGCTAAATCATTTAAGCCATACTTGCGATTAAAATAAACCTAATAAAATTTATTAATTTTCAGTAAATCCACAAAAATCTGTGATCATTAGAATATTTTTCACTTAATTGAATAATTATATGTGTGTATGTACATGTATATGTATGTATGTATGTATGCATATATATATATTATATATATATATATATATATATATTATATATATATATACTATATATATATATATATATATATATATATATATATATATATATATTATATATATATATATATATATATATATATATATATATATATATATATATATAATATATATATATATATATATATATATATATATATATATATATATATATATATTTACTTTTATTTATTTTTTTTTTATTTCGTCTTTTCCTCCTATGGTAACCCCAAAGAAGGAGAGTTTATTTAATTAATAGTTACATGTTCCATGCCTATTACGTAGGCACACTACACGTAATACTATGCCATATTTATAAATATTATTAAGTTTGTAGGATTTTATCTTTTAAACAATAAATGTAAAAAAAAAAAAAGAGAAGAGAAATAACACATTGAAAATATCATAACTGAAGTGAAATACCTAAAATATGTTACTTATGTAAATAAATCAAGATTTAAACAAAAACAAAATAAAATAATAAATACAAATAAAATAAAATTAAGCACAACAAGATTACAAAACCTCAACTGCCTTCCTACAATCGATGTTGATTGAAGTCTATTGATTTTATGAAATTTATAAAATATTTTTTAAATTTTGTCATCAGTCTCTGTTTTTTTTCTGGCCAAGTCCCGTGTTCTAGTATAATGTTCTGTATTAGTTTTGCTCGTATGTGGTCTAATTGTTTGCATTCATATATTAAATGTCGAAAATTGTGTATGTCTCCATAGTATGGGCATTTGTTGTCTTGTAGTATGTTAAAGCGTTTTTAAGTATTGTTTTGTTTGTCCGTGTTCAGTCAGGAATTGTGTCAGCTAGTAGTTATTACTTAATATGTTTTTGTATCAGTGGTGTATGATAAGGGGAACAAATCTGTGAAGGCTTGGTGACTTCGGTGAAGTACCCCAGGAACGGTTCCAATTTACTATTGTTTCCTTCCTCATCTCCCCTTTGATATAACATATGGGCACCTTATTGTACGATATCAGAAGGTCACTCCGTGCTGCTTTCATCGCTAGGGTGTCCGCTCGTTTGTTTCCTTCTACTCCTGAGTGCCCCTTTATCCACATTATGCTAATGTTTTTATTTTCGGTATGTAGCTTAATCAAGTTGATTCGGATTTCCTCAGTTAGTCCGTCATGAATTTTGGTATTTTGAATGGAATGTATGATGTTCATGCTGTCAGTGTAGATAGTTATGTCTGTCAATACATCTGTCATATTGTCAAGGAGATATTCTCTCGTTCTGAGAACAGCTAGTTTCTCCGCCTGGTTGTTCAAGCATTCCGATCCTAGCTTGCATTGAGCTTCAATAATTTTTTTATGTGTTTCAGTATTTTATTTTTGTTGAATTTAGACTAATGTTCAAATTTGGTATATTCCGTTTTCGTAAAAAAAATAATGAATTCGGTTTTTTGAGGATTAAAGAAAGTCGGGATATTGCCAGGTTTGTAACTACTTCTAGCTCCTCAATGTTTCACCGTTTGACCAGAAGTAGTACGTCCTCGGCGTAGGCTATTAGTGTCATCTATATCTATCTATCTATATATATATATATATATATATATATATATATATATTTTTTTTTTTTTTTTTATTTTTTTTTTTTTTATTGTTATTATTATATTTGAAATCAGAAGGGCTCATGGCCATCTTCGTTTCAAAGGCCTCAGGGGATTATCAGGAATTGAAAAGGAAGGAGGAAAAGGATGGGTTAGAGTAGGAATAGAGTTTGTCATGGAAAGATTATTAGTATCTGGTTTGGCCAAGTTAGCAACATTAAGGCCATTATGGATTAGTTAATACATGACTTAGTAAGGAGTGCTTAGGATTTTATGAAGTATTGGATTAAAAATAATTTGATGGTTACGTGAAGCTGGAGTCTTATATATTATTTGTTCAACCTGCAAAAGTGAAATATGATTAAATGATACTATAGAGAAGGAAATAGGTTTATGACACAATGATTGGTTGGAATTTATTTTAATCCTCTAATTCTAACCATATACTTTAAGGTCCCTGATGTGGGATTGAAGGGTTTGAGGGGATATATTTGGATTGTAATTGACTTATAACACACAAGTGCCATCAGAATACTAAGAAAGGGAAGGTGTTAGGATAGGTTGGGATATCATCTGTATAGACTGGGATAAGAATGTTTCCTAGGACAATGCCTTGAGGAACACCAGCCGACTGGAAAACTGAGATGAGTTGGAACTATAGTGATTTATTTGGAAGGCTCTGTTAGTGAAGTAGGGCTGGATGATAAGGGAGTATTACTAAAGGGAAGGCAGAGCTGGATGGTGGTCTGATGAGAAGTCAATCAAGAACTTCAATATTGTTGGAGAGGAAGAAAGCTGAGGGGTGAAAAATATATCCAGAATATCAGGATGTTTTTTAGGGATATAGGCCAGTATGTGAGATTCATGGGCGGGAGGAAAGAATAGCTATTTTAGGTTGAGGCACTAGAGCGGATATTACAATGGGTATTAGATGTCTGACAACCCCATCATTGGTACTTATTATTGTAATCTCGTCCAGCAATAAACCATGGTTCAAGGGATAGGAATAAGGAGTTAGGAAGATTATAAGAAATGGAGTTGCCAGGGGAATACTATACAGTATGTAACTAATGTTACATATGTAGAAGTGTGATCATTGTATGAAGTAAGTTTCAGTCAGCAATGAAATATCTCTGTGGTTGTCAAGGAGAAACATGTCTAGCTCATCATGGGATATTAAACGGGATTTAAGTAAGAACTCAAGTGAAAATGATGATAAGAGGTTTGATGGTTTCTTGAAGGTCTAAAAGGTAGAAATTCAAGATAAAATATACCACAGATGCATTTGGATTAGGAAAGGGATGTATAATAAAGGCTTGAGGAGGAAAACTGTCATGGCATAAGATCATTTTTGAATTAAATCTGAATATTAAGACTATAATTATTAAGTTATATCTTACATATGTTCTGATATGAAGATTTCGATCACATGAAGGAGGAAGTCTCTTTAAATACATATTAATAACAGAACTAAACTCCATCATTCTTGCGTCAAGATGTAAATCATCCTGAAAAAAATATTAAATGTTTTCAATTAGTTTTATTTTTTCAGAAACTATAAAAACGGACATTTCATGTGAAACAACCCGATATATATATCACCAACAAATAAAGTTTAAAATACTCTTACTTAATATTGCTTATGAAGGATATATTAAAAAGAGCCTACTTTTGTCATTCTAGCCAAATGTTGCTATACATTTTAATTAAATTATTAATAACAAGAAATTCCTTAATTAAATATATTATATACCATTGGTTTACACATAAATGGGTACTTTAATCCATCAGATCCAATAAATGTCAATTTTTTTGGCCTTTGAAGTGAATTCAACAACTGAACAGAGTTGTCAACATCAGCAAAGTAAACAAGGTCTCTGAAAAAGAAAACAGCTATGGATTGATATATGTATATACACACACATATTTATTAATTAAGTAATATTACATTCGGTCCCATATGGGACAATGGTAACAATGATGAGAGATTTCCAAAGATTTAAAAAGTGAAAAAAAACAAAAAAAAACATGAAGAGAAACTGCCCATTGGCAGCACTCTAGTAGTGAATCTACACAAGAAGGTCTCGAGGCCATCTTCTTTTCAGACGCCTTGGCGGATTGTCAGGAATTGAAGTGGAAGCAAGGATTGAAACTAGTGGATTAGAGTGGGAGTGGAGTTTTTCATGGAAGGAGTGATACCTGGTACAGGCCAAA
Source organism: Piezodorus guildinii (assembly GCA_023052935.1). Lineage (NCBI taxonomy): Eukaryota > Metazoa > Arthropoda > Insecta > Hemiptera > Pentatomidae > Piezodorus > Piezodorus guildinii. The sequence continues at coordinate 111,667,700 of CM041295.1, forward strand.
TCAGCAACATATGGAACATTAAGGTCTATGTTAATTCTCCAATTCTGACACCATACCTCAAGGTCTCTGATGTGGGATTGGAGGTTTTGAGAGGCAATACTAGGATCTTTATTAACTGATAGCATGCAAGTGTCATCGGCATAGGTAGAAAGGAATGTGTTAGGATGGGTTGGGATATCAGCTGTATAGACTGTGAAGAGAATGGGTCCTAGGATACTGCCTTGAGGAACACCAGCAGACTGAGTAAAAGTAGATGAATAGGAACTATTGTGGTTGATTTTTAAAGGTTCTATCAGAGAGGTAGGACTGGAGGATGAGGAAGTATGTTGGATGGAGGAATTTTTACGGAGTTTGTACAGCAGTCCCGGGTGCCAGACTCGGTCAAAGGCCTGATTTAAAAAGTAAATTTTCTTTCTCAAAATGGAAAAAAATAAAGTATGTCAACTTATAATAGAACAGTATACATTTTACAAATATAAAACATATATTATGAAATAAATTGAGGCTAAACAAAATAAAACTTACAAAGGGAAAGCATTATGTGTGATTACTTCAACATTGCTTTCAAAATGTTTACTATTAGGAAGGCATATGGTTCTGAATTTTTGAGAAGGAATCATTATGCTATTCTTTCCAATAATTATTTTTATCTTCTGAGAAATAGATTTTAATGGCAGGAAAGATCTCTGAAAAAATTCCTTAATAATAACAGGATGAAAAAAAAGCTTTCATGATAAAAAACATACTTAACGCATATTCTTACCTCAGCAGGAACTTTTTTGTTACAAATATTGATAATAACATCAATTAGTTCAATAAAATTTGCATGGAATGTCAGAAGATCTGGTTTTTCAGTCTTGATTAATTTGATCAAATCTTCTTTGCATTTTTTATGGTCTGCATCAGACATCTACAAAAAAATATAAGAAACTCAAGAGGTGAACTATATTTAGGGTACTGTAACTTATTCAATATTCCATTCATAACTTTTTAATAAAAATAAAATGTCTAATGAGACAAGACACCTAAAAGCTCTAGATTGTTAAATCATATTTCATTAAATCACAAAAGGTTAGAAGGAGCTGTTAATGCCATAATTATTTTGGCAAACAACCATAGGAACTTCCAATTCAATTTGCGAATCCTACAAGAAGAGTTGGAAATGATCAACATTAAAATAAATATGAGGAAAACTAAGATCATGAGGATAGAAAGAATAACTGAGTAGGGGATTTTAAATATCTCGGTGCTCATCTTAACGAACAAGGCTGGATAGAACACAAAGTAAATGGAAGAATAAAATCTGCCAGCAGATGTTATAGTTCCCTCAAGAAAGGATTTCTCGGTAAAAAAGAAGTATAAAAAAATAAAATAAAAAGGTAGTTTACAAAACACTTTCTTACAGATTCTCACTTATTCAAGTGAATTTTTGACTCTTACAAGCAATGGAGATGCGATATCAAGACAAAAACAGACCGAGAGTGAAATGAAACAATACTGTCATATGTGGGACTTCGGCCACCTTTAGATACTACAGAACACCATCTGAGATGGCTCGGTAATGTTTCCAGGATGGCAGAAAACAGAGTTACGAAGGCAGTTTATCAAACAAGGGTGGAAGGTCTGAGACTGAGAGGAAGACTTCGGAAGGTGCAATCCAGGAGGCCTATGACAGAAGAGGTCTGTAACGGAGTAGAAGAAAGTTGGTGCAGGGCAGGGATCTATCGATCAGTCTTAACAAAATGGATCCTCACTTAGAGGATTAAGTGGCCAGCCTACAGGATTGAATTAAGGACCTCAAAACAGGGAAAATAAATTTCTCTAGACATGTATCAGGAAACGTGCAGTTAAGAGGTAGAGTCGAAAATCCAATGCTATGAATCGTAAATGTTTTTGAGGCGTTATCAGCTTCTAGCTACTCAGGAATCGATTTTTTTGCCAAAATCTCTGGAGTAAATTTGTAGGCCATCAAATTCTACAATAATTGTACTGTTTGGTCAAAGGAAAACATCCTGATATTTAAGGCCTCCACTTTGTTATCTCCAAGTCAAAGGATATTAGGCTCAAATGGGACCAATTCTGGTGTCATCACATCACATTACCAAAATAGTGAAGAAAGTGATTATAAAAACAAGATTTTTTAGCGAGTTAACAGTTTATAAAGGAAAAAAAACTCACCTTTGATTATTTTTTTTATATAGCTTAGTCATTGTCCAACTAGCTATAAAAATTTTAATCTTAAGAACGTACTATGTTTTTTGTTTTTTTTTATTATGCCTTCCCATTTTGGCTTCCGCCATAAGGGATCTGGCAGCCCAATACCAATCTGATCTTGATGGAGTTTCAGCTCTTATATTTTGTAACCGAGGGCATACTTCTAGATTTTATTGCATCCATTTCACTATTATCAGAACAAAGGCTCTACCACTCTGATCTGATGCAAGTGCTTCACGAGGTAGTAATCATTCTGAACCGTGCAACAGCATCTCTTCTCTTCAAATCTACCGGTATCCGTTCTTCCTCCAGAAGGAGTTTGCCCCAGCGCTTGTTCATCAAACTTTCTCTTAGGGAATCTATTAGTAAAGCATGTTTTGCTCTGTTAACTTCCTCCTTAGCTCTATGATAGGAAATTTGATTGTTCAACAGTTCTGAAGCTGCACCTTCTTTTGCAAGCTTGTCAGCTACTTCATTCCTATGAATACCACAGTGGAGCGGAATCCATTGGAAAACTACTTGCATACCCTGTTGAAGCAGTTGTTCAATTTTTGTTTGGCAGTTCACAACGTCATTATCCTGATACACATTTGGCTGCATAGCTGCAATGATGGCCGCCTGTGAATCCACAAACAAGACAATGCTCTTTGCATCTATATTTGAGAGAGCTTGCAAAGCTAGTTGTTGCACAAATTTCGCTGTTGAAATTTGTAGACAATTTCCCTACCGGCTTAGAGATTTGAAATAGATGCTAGTACACGCCTGCTCCTCTATTGTAACTTGCAGGTTCAGCTGAACCATCGGTGTAGAAATTTTTAAACTTTTGTATTCTTAAACTTTACAAAAATTCAGTTTTCACGATATTCACACATAAATATCTATAAATACATAAGGGACTAAGTGAAAAAATATAAAACTAATACAAATTACACATCTACATAATGAGTGTAAAAGACTTGGTTAACAAGACTCAGCTGGTTCCAAGGTTATGAAATTCTCTTCACTGTTAAAAAAATGTTTTCTTTAAAAATTATTTACCCCAGTAATTTTGCATATTTCAGAACAAAAAAAAAAAACTAGAATGATGATGAGAGTACTATCAACATTTGTTGTCTTAAAAACAGAAGACCTAAGTAGCCGAGTAAATTGTCTAAAAAATTCATGAAATATACATCAACTGAAACTTTTAACACATTATAACAAGGAAGGTTAAAAAGGAGTTTCACGCTTAATTATTTTTTTATAGTCCCATCATTGAACTACTCATGGATATTTCAATCATATAAGCATCCTTGTATGTTTAACATAAATTTTCAAACATGCGTTATTGCCAACAGGACAATATTTATAGCGGAATATCTCAAAAGAGACTGAGTAATAAATTATGAAACTTATACAGATTATACCTCCATATAATAAGTACTGTAGGGTAAGATTTAAAGGCTGAGACTCGACTGGCTCTATTGTTATTAATTTGATTTGGCTTTAAATAAGTTAATAAGATGAGAGCAACTCCTACATGGCAGTAACGTTTACTGTAAAATGATTCTAAAACAAAATGAGTCTCAGCCACTATATTTTACCCTACATATTTGTTAACTCTTATTGGATCTGGCTTAGTATTATGTTTGCTATTGCACTGTGAATATGGAAGAAAATATATTTATATAAAGTAGGACAATGACTAAGTCATATTAAAAAAAAATAATCAAAAGAGAGTCTCTTTTCCTTTATAAACTTTTAACCCACTAAAAGTATTGTTTTTTATCAATTTTTGTAACACCTTCCTTCACTATTTAGGTAATGTATTGAGATGACAATATGATGTAAAGCACATCCTTATCAAAATGTTAGTTTTTGTTTTATTCTATAACTGTAAAAGTATGAGAATTAAGAGATTTTCCCAACACATGTTTTCAGCCACGAAGCTGACTTGAAATGGCTTCAAAACTAAAAGTATGAACCAGAAAAATGTTATATCTACTATTTTATATTCAAGAAAAGATAGAGAATAATTGGTGAAAAAAATCATGAAAATCAAAAATGTTGAGTGGTAATGTCTGGATGATTTTAAATGGAGTGACCCACATGAGTATAGATATATTATTCTTTAACACGCACACGCATGCATGTACAAAAACCTACAGTATCCACAACATTTATTCAAAGATAATACAGTAATTATCAAGACTACTTAATTTAATAAATTATGTTTAATTAATGATATTCTGATTGAAAGGTAAAACACCAATTTCAATTTTATGTCTTTCATTTAACAAAATTGATACTCTCTAACACCTATAGTTATTTATATGAAAATTTACCTTCCAAAAAGAAGCCATCATCCAAAATGCTTGCTGAGGAAATGCTATAGCTAGATTAGAAACCATTTTGTGAAGTAATGCTTTTCCTTTATGTTCAGGATGGCTTATTCGAGATATAAGTTGAGAAAAAACAGCCATAAATACATACTTAGGAAGCATATAAAAATTTTTTTCTAAAAAAATAACAATGAATATAAATTTAAATTACTAAAATATAATCCCATAAATGGCTTTAATTTTAGTATCAACTAATTTTTATAGGTCATCATCTAATTCAACAACATGCATTATTACATAAGACTGGATTTATTTTGTTAAGAAGTAGACAAGTGGATTAAGAAATAATTATTATAAAGCTTTTTTTTATAGGCAAGACTGTGGATCACTGCATAAATATAAGTGAATCAAAACAAAACAAATAGGATAATAACTAAATAATTAGTTTGTGGTAATCAGTTAGCAAATTTCTTTCAATGTTTGGATCTAATTATTGAAATTTGATTCTTACATGCTTGAAACCTATCAATCCACTATTATTTTAATTCAATTTTAAGGATACCTATGAACTATATAAAAATAATTTTTGTATATTGGAAATAACATACCCATTACTTCATTGAATTTATCCATGGTAGATTCAAGGGCATTCACAAAGTCTTTTGGCCCAGTTTTCATTATTTGTTTTTGTTCATGTAAGCGCATACCAAAATCCAGCCACAGGCTGATCATGCAAAACATGCTTTTATAAATATACTTGCAACCATACTTTAATGATAGACCAAAATATAAAACAGCATTTACTTGATTATCTCTGAAAATATTAATAAGAATTTTAAACAGAACTTTTAAAGTAAAAAAAAAAAAAAAATTAAATAAGTAATATTAGGTTGGCAAATAAGTTCTTTCCATTTTTCGGTATGAAATAAAACTCAATGTATTATAGAATAAAATTTATTTTAATGTACAATTTATTGACCATTATATAATAAACACTTTCTTACAGATTCTCACCAGATAATATTTAAAATTTATCAATATTGATTTGCCAGTTTTGTGGTTTTTGTTACAATAATCTAAACCAATAAGGCCCACTATTCAGGTTCTGTAATATTACAAAGTCAACAAAAAAGACAAATTGGGATCACTCGTAGCTGACTGGGTGGCTAGCATAACAGCCTCCTATGTCAAAGGTCATGGGTTCAAAACCGCAGGTGGTCCTAGGATTTTTTAATGGGACTGAAAAATCCTTAGTTATGCCGTAATTCGGAGGGAACGTTAAAAGGTGGTCCGAGCCTGTGTGATGTCAGGTACTCGTTGAATCCCAATCTAATAATCTCTATAAAATCCTTAAGATCCCTATCCTATTAAAACCTGGATAGGCAAAATTTAGGACTCCTACTGTAGCATCATCCAATTAGCAATAGTAGCATAAAGTGACATTAAATAAATAAACAAAATTACAAAGTCAGAACAAACATAACTGTCAATGGATCAAAACATTAATAAAATGCATACAATTTTAATATCTATAAAAGTTAAAAAAAATATTATGTATCAAATATAAATATTAAAGTTAAATACCTTTTAGCTGATTTAGAATCAGGTTGAGTTTCTGAAATATGAACATTGTACAAACATTGAGCTAAGTAGAAATAATTTTTTTCAGAAGGAAAAGTGTTAGCTGCATCTATATAATTTTCATATACTTCATTAAAATCAACATGTACACTTTCTTCATTATATCGAGCAATCAAATTCTTGGCCTATAAAATAAATTAATAAAACCTAATAAATGTGCTACAAAACTTAGAAAATATATAGTTAATTCACAAATAATTGATAAACAATTTATTTTCCAATTTGTATTCAAATTAAGAGGTTAAAATCTATAGAATTTTGAGGAAGGTATGATAAAAGGACTAGGCTATTCTGGCTTGCCTTATAAGTCACAATTTTGCAACAAAGTGTATGTGGTGGGACTTATACAGGAACCTCAAGGAAGAATCATTTAAAAAAACAAGCATAAAGCCAGTTCAGTTTATTTTAAACCACTATTCAAGGTAGTTTGGTCTAATTCAGACTGGTTAATCTTTATTTTAATTTCTGTAAGTTAAATTATTTGTTTTAATCAGGGATTTCAACTAAATTTATTAAAAACTTCAAAACCACAGTATTCAATATTCATTCCTATTGTAATTTTTGGAAAATGTTAAGGACGAAACCTCGCGTGAATCTCATTACCGTGTATATGGAGCGTCCCATGGGTGGGGATGGTCGGTGGAATTTCCTCGGAAGCTCCTCCCGGCTAAGTCTGATGGACTCGCTGACCAACAATGAGAGCGGCCCCCCAGGCTTGCTGGAGGGTGTGACGTAGGTTGGAACGCCCTACTAACATATTTTAGTTCACAAAATACCACCAAAATTCATGGATTCCTCTGAGGTAAAACGCTCATTATCCGGAGGTAAACTAGTCCCCCGTTCGGGTCTCCGGGTGGGGACTGCTTCAGGGGAATCATGGCGCAAGATGAAAATTAGAGATCTAACAATAGGGACGTGGAACGTTAGAAGTTTAAATACGGCAGGTGGGTTAAAGTCGGTCGCGAATGAAGTTAAGGGGTACCATTTAGATATTGTTGCATTACAAGAGGTTCGCTGGCCAGGGGAGAGTTCGTTAACAGAAGGAAAGTATACTATTTGGTATGGGGGGGGAGCGTTTATTATTGTTTAGGTACCGGGTTTCTGATTAGGAATAGATTTCTTTCCGCATTACGGGACGTACAGTTCTTTAGTGAAAGAATATCGGTTGCTATATTTCAAGGGCGTTGGTTAAAATCGCGTTTATAGACATTCATTCTCCCACCGAAGACAGTGATGGGGAAGTAAAATGCGAATTTTATGATAAACTAGAGTCGGTTTACGATAAGTTACCGCGAAATTACATTAAGATAATACTAGGCGAGGGAAGGCAAAGGTGGGAAGGGAAGAAGTATATCGTTCGACAATCGCTAAAGAAAGTTTGCACGAATATAGTAATGATAATGGGACCCGACTGATAAACTTTGCCATTTCGAAAAACCTAGTAATCAAAAGTACTACGTTTAAACATAAGGATATTCATAAGTATACATGGACATCACCGGATGGACAAACACGGAATCAAATCGATCATGTTTTAATACAAAACAGATGGCAAAGTAGCATAATTAACGTGAGATCGTAACGTGGTGCAGAATGCGGTTCTGATCATAAATTAGCAATCGCGAAACTTCGACAAAAACTAAATACAAAAAAGAGAACACCGAACTATATTCGTCCCGAGAATTTTGATTTAGTTAAATTGAACAACCTCGAAATTAGAAAACAATTCGCGATAGAAGTAAAAAATAGGTTCGAAGCTTTGGAATCTTCAGACGAGGAACACAAAGATGTAAACAAATTATGGGAAGGGATCAGGGATAATATTAAAGAGGTCGGTAATTTATGTCTTGGAAAAATCGAAAATAAAAAGAACAAACCTTGGTTCGACAGGGAGTGTCAAAATATGTGCGAAAAAAGAAAAACCGCTAAACTGAATTCCTTAAATAATCCAAGCGATAATAACGTGACAGTCAGGTAGTAAAAAAATAGACTTCAAAATTCTTAAAAAATAAGAAAAGAGAGTATCTTAAAGGCAAAATAATAGAAATAGAAAAACACAGAAACAAAAATAACGTAAGAGAGATGTACAAAGGTATAAACAAATCGCGTAAAAGATTTGAACCGCTATTGAATGCGGTTAAAGATGCAAATAACAATATAATTGCGGATCCTTCTGAATATTAAATAAATTTAAACAACACTTTGACGGCATATTAAATACGGAAAATAATAATCAATCTCCTCTCTCTGAATATCAGAGCGCTGAACCATGGATAGACGCACCGAGTAAAGAGGAAGTCGAAATGGCGATAGGAAAATTAAAACGTTATAAGGTTGCAGGAAATGATAATATCAGGAGTGAATTAATCAAGGCATGTGGAGAAGCGGACGTTTCCAAAATACATTTTTTAGTTAAAAAGATCTGGGAAAATGAAAAAATGCCCGATGAATGGAAAGAATCAATACTTATTCCGATTCACAAAAAAGGACCGAGGTCGGATTGTAACAACTATCGTGGGATCTCTCTTCTCCCAGTATGCTATAAAATATTCTCGTCAATTCTAACTAGTCGAATAACGGAATACGCTGAGGAAATTATAGGAGATTACAAATGTGGTTTTAGGCGGAATCGCTCGACTATTGACCAAATATTTTCCTAACGTCAAATATTAGAGAAAAAATTGGAATACAACGGTGTAGTCCATAAACTTTATATCAATTTTAAAAAGGCTTATGATTCAATAGATCATCAGAAGCTATATAACATCATGATTGAACAGGGAATACCTAGAAAGTTAGTAAACCTAGTAGAGATGTGTTTGTCGGAAACGTTTCATAAAGTTAGAATCGGTCATAATTACTCCGAGAGATTTGAGGTGCGATCGGGTTTGAAACAGGGCGACTCCCTTTCACCTGTGTTATTTAATATAGCTTTAGAATATGTCATAGAAAAGGTGATGTGTACCGAGATAGGCTTAAATATGGCTGACAAGATTCCGGTCTTGGGATATGCCGATGATCTGGTACTGCTAGGTGAAGACACGGAAACCATACAACTAAATACAAGTGTGTTAATAAAAGCCGGTAAAGAAATAGGACTCGAATTAAATACCGATAAGACGAAATATATGATTAGTAGCAGAAACGGTGTCGATCTTGGTGATATTGATGTATCAGGACAAAGATTTGAACACGTAGAGAAATTCAAGTATTTAGGTTCAATTATAACTAGAAAAAAGAAATCCAGGAAGAAATAAAGTCCCGGTTAAAGGTGGGAAATGCGTGTTATTATTCAGTTGCTAAGTTACTTGGGTCGCGGCTTCTATCTAAAAACTTAAAGGTTAGAATTTATAAAACTATTATTCTTCCAACGGTTCTTTACGGATGTGAAATGTGGCCACTTACTTTGAGGGATGAACAACGGCTTAAGGTTTTCGAAAATAAGGTATTGCGTAAAATATTTGGTCCGAAGAGAGATGAGGCCACTGGGGAGTTCAGAAGGTTGCACAACGCGGAATTGCGGAACTTGTATCCTGTGAATATGGGCGAGTAAAGTTGTTGGGCTCGATGACGAGCGGATTCGGATTAGCTGATCCGACTGGTAGGCGTCCGAAAGGTAGGTCGAAACGGAGATGGGAGGATTGCGTTAAGGCTGATCTCGGGAGCTTGGGCTTGAATGGTGAACATTGGACGAGTCTGTGTAGGCGAAATTTGGTGGTATCGGCATCAAACCTTTGGGTTCGCAAGCCTATTATTATTATTAAGGACGAAATCAATCTCAAGAATACTGATAAAAATATTCAAATAAATCTTTAAACACAATGTAAAAAAATAAATGTAAGCAAGCCATAAATCTATTAAGTAACTCCATAACTAATTTTGTAGTTATTAATGAATCTAATATAATTTAAATTTTATAGGATAATAAATATATTTAAAAAAATTTTAGACTAAGAAAAGAGACAATAACAAACAAATTATTTAGAATAAAACTAAAAATAATAAGTTTAAGTGGATACAAATTATTAAATATTGACACCATTAAGAAGAGGAATTTTTATCTGATTTCATTAATCTGATAAAATTAAAATTATGGAGTTCATTATCTAATTAATATAAATAATTCAATACCTACCTTTGCACATAAGATCCGACTTTTCAATTCTAAATTTACAAGAGTATTATTATCAGGAAAACATTCCTTAATTCCTTCCATTAAAATTAACACAGCAGTGTTAGTTTCCATCTTGGCTCTGTGCAACTTGGCATTTTCTATAAATAAGCCTGGGGTAACAAATTTTTCAGCTAAAGCCATATATGAGTTGGCAATTTGTAAATTTCCACTTCTAAAAAATCAAATTATTTTTGTAAACATCATTTTTATAGAAGAATAGACATGGTACTAAGAATTATGATTTGAATATACTGATCTAATGTGGTTAAGCTTAAAGAGAAAGAAAAAGATAACAATGAAATGATCAAAGAGCTAATTGGCTTTAGCAACACAACTTTAAATAAAATTTATCAATAAAAAAAAATAGTTTAATTCGAATATTTCATTTACCCAATTAAAATATTTTACAATTTGAAAAAAAAAAAAGAAGATTAAAATAAAAAACATCGTTTTGGGGAAAGGGTTAATTTTTTAAATGTAATAACTAATCAGCCATTTTTAAGTTTATTTTTTTAAATTTTTAAACTAATTTACAATTCTAATCTGTCTTTATTTTAAATATTCATCATTATATTGCTCTACTTACATACATCATCCTACCTTCAAATCCCACATATTTAATCACTTAATGAATATCCAGGCTCAATAAAATTGTAAATAAGCTTTTTTATTTTTGTTGTTGTTTTCTTCTCTGTCTATTTTATATAAGTAATTATTAACTTGTTTATATGTATTTAATATATTCTAAGACTGCAAAGCACATTTTGTACATTCTGTATATTTTATTCTGAAGGGACATGTCCCAGGATAATAAAGGATTTATTTATTTATTTACCTATATATAATATAATCAAAGATTTAATTTATTTATGTAAAAAGTGCCCAGCAACAGAATAATATCGATGGTATTCATGTGAATATCTAATAATATATACAAACAAAATTAAATAATTCTGTACATAAAAGGAGAATCAAAGAAAATATGAACAATATATGCAAAAGAAAAATTAAACAAAATATACTAATATAATAAAATATAATTTTATTCCTTATTTTTATTTTTCCTATTCCAGATTTTTTTTTGCAGAAAAATATTTTTTAAATAGGATTTTATTTACTTTTGATCTTTAAAAACACTTAAACCAGATTAAAAAAATTAATGAAACTGAGGCATCATTCAACATAATTCAATAAAAGTATATATTTTTAAATAAAATAAAATAATGGTTACAGTAAAAGCAATACATACTTTCTAGCAATTTTCACAGCCTTTAAGTATATTTTTCCAAGCTGATTTTTAATTATTTCATCAAACTCAGGAGGTAAAGGTTTAACAAAACGTTGTATGGCTAATAATATATGTTGCCATCGATTCAATGCACTTTCTGTATGATATCCATGAACTGGTAATAAATCAAGCGTCAAATCTGTGTCAATACTATCAAAAAAATTGTTTATGTCACTTATAGAAACATCTGGCTGATGAAGAATTTTAAATAGCCGTGCAAACTTTTCAAGCTCATCTAATTCTTGAAGTCTGTAAATAAATAAAAAAAAAAATACATAAATTTCTCTCCCTCTCTCCATCCTACCCCCCCTCTCTAACTCTCTCGCTCCCCCCTCCTACCCCCTCTCTCTCCTCCTCTTAGCCCCTTCTCACTCCCTCTCGCCCTCCTAGCCCCTTCTCACTCTCTCTCGCCCTCCTAGCCCCCTCTCCCTCTCAGCAAACTCCTAAAAGATCATATAAAAGAATTGATGTCGCACAGTTCCAGGATTCACCAATAAGAGAAAGGTATGCAGCAGGACTTGGAACAAAGCTACAAGAAATAAACCTTGAAGCACCATTGGAAGAAATTTGGATTAAGATGAGAGATACAATTCAGCAGAATGGAACAGCAATATGTGGAATTAAGAATTACTCCTTCAATGGAAAAAGAACAGAGTGGTGGAACAAAAGGGTTAAAGCAGCAGTACAAAGGAAGAAAATTGCTTGAAAGGCATATCTGAACTCCAAAAATGACCAAACCTAGAAAAATGTGCAGTGGAGAAATGAAGCTAAGATTATAGTATGAACTGTAAAAATAAATAGTTGGAAAGGATTTGGTAGGATTCTACAGAAAGATTACAATGAAAATATAAGACTTTTCTGGAGAAAGATAAAATCTCTGAAAGGAAAGCAATGCAAACCCATACAAAATGTTAAAGATGTCTCAGGTTGTTTCCTAACAAAGGAGAAAGATATTCTGGACAGATAGAGACAGCACTATGTGCTAATGTTTGAATATCTTGAAAGGCAAGGGAATAATGAATCAGAAATAAGGTCAGAAAAAATCACAGACTACGATGTCACGACATGGGAAGAAGAAATAGAAACGGCAATAGAGAGGCTCAAAGACAGGCAAAGCAGCCGGGACAGAGGGTATATACCCAGAACTTATTAAATATAGAAGGCAGGCATTGATTAGAATGCTTCAATGTTTCTTTTAAAAAGTATACAATGAGAAAAGGATATCCAGAGATTGGGAGTACGTCATCATACCAATCCATAAAAAAGATAGTCAATGTGAATGAAGCTACTACAGACTGAAGTGGCTGTCTCAGGTTGTACACAAACTGTGCTCTGCTATTCTGGAAAAGTGACTACGAGTCATAGTAGAGGAGGACCTGGAAGAAGAGCAAGCTGCCTTCAGGCCCAGCAGACAGACTCAGCATCTGATTTTCTCTTTAAGGACAATAATAGAGAAGGCCTGGGAACGAGAAAAAAATGTATACATAGCCTTTTTAGACCTGCAAGCTGCTTTCGTCTCAGTACTATGTACAGTATAATGAAATATGGAATGCACTGGAGGCCAAGAATGTCCATGGAGAACTTCATCCACCTCCATCAGATTCTCCTATAAAGACTCAAAGGGAACGGTAAGAATCAATGGAAAGAAGTCAGAAACCTGCGGTATGAAGAGAGGTGTCAAACATGGAGACAGTTACTTCCCTCTCCTCTTTATCATCCTGATGGAGTGACTGTAACTGAGCAGTGGTGAGAAAATGGAATCTGAGGACAATTCTTACACAAGCACTTCTCTTTGCAGATGACAGCAGATTCTGTCCAGAATCTCCAATAAGTTGTAGGCGAATGGGAAGCTGAGCTAGAGAAGAAGGGGATGATAATAAATGCTAAAAAGAGCAAAACTATGCAAATTGGGCATGGACATGAAAATGCAGACTAGAACATGGGTATGGTCATCAACAGAAATAGAAGAATATAAGAAGAAATATTAAATAGAATTAAAAAAGCAAATAGTGAATATTACCAAATCTGCAATACTGTCAAAGAGAAACATGAGGTTGAGAAAAAAATAAAACTGCACATCTTCAAAGCAATCTACCTTCCTATCCTATTGTATGGGAGTGAGAGTTGGGTTCCTCTAGACAAACATTTAAACAGTCTCCACAGCAGAAGAGACAACTAAAGCGGTTCTGGCATGTGTGTAGAATTGGACAAGATCACAAACCACATAAGTTTCTCGAAGCCAAACCAACAGGCAGGAGACCAAAAAGCAGGCTAAGAATGTCTTGGATGAATAGAATGGCTCGATTGGGAGAAGAAAGAGGAATAAGTCTTGATGCCATGAAAGCGTTAGCAAGTGACTTGGAATGTTGGCAGGCTTGGGTTGAGTAGAATACTTTTACAAGTACTAATTTACACAAAACTAGCAGATACTTAAGAAGAATTATGATTATTAAAACATTTCTTCCAAAAAAAAAAAAAAAAAAAAAAAAAATTAAAAAAAAGAAAGGCAATCCCTGTATTTTAAATAAATGTAGAACACATATGGGTCAATCCATTTGAATTTGTCCAATTTTCATTAATTTTGCTGCTCAACATTTTTGATTTTAATGATTTATTAACCAGTCATTCTCTATCCTTTAATGAATAAACAATGTATGCCACTTACAAACATCGTATAGATGTGAAACCTGTGTTAGTTTAATAATTTTTCACTCAGTCCCTTATGAGATAGTTCAGTGTAAACTTCGCAAAAATCAAGTTTTTTCCATTTTTGAAAATCCATATACAAAAAAAGGATTATGTTCTCAAGATCAAAATTTTTACAGCAAGTAGGGCTGTGACTAAGCTATGTCTGAAAAAATAATCAAAGGGGATTCTCTTTTCCTATATAGACTTTTAACTCACTAAGTCTCATTTTGTATTAATTTTTTTTAAACCACTTTCTTCACTTTTAAGGTAATAAGTTGTAAGGTCAAATGATATAAGTTATATCCTTATCTTATAGTAAGTTTTTGTTTTAACTTGATATCTGCAAAATTACCAGAATTAGAGAGATTTTCCCAACACATTTTATCAGTCGCGAAGATGACTTGAAACGACTGCAACACTAAAAATATTAGCCAGAAAAAAATTTACCCACAGGTTTTTATTTATGAAAGGATAAAGAATAACTGGTTAAAAAATCATTAAAATCATAAATGTTGAGCAGCAAGGTCTGGACGATTTCAAATGGATTGACCCATATACATAAATCTATCCATTTTTTACAGCACAGCAATAATCAATATTAAGAAATTAATAAGTAGGAACAAATAATTATAATTATTGTAAAAAAGTTATTATTTTGTGAAACTTACTTTAGTATGTGGTTGAATCCTTGTCTATAGGCACCCAGAGTAGTGTTACTTATAGCTGATAAATTCTCAACAATGTGTTGCCGAACACAATGGACTTTTTCTTCCATTTTTTGAGCCCTCCATGAAAATAAATCTCCTTGCATAATGGCTAAGTCTACACCCCAACACCAATTATTTTTTATATCGTCATTAAACATTTTTAATAAATCATTCATTTCATCAAACTGAAAATTCCTAAGCAGAACTTCAGCTTGTTCATTGCATAATGTTGGCAGCACGTAACGGCTATGAAAAAATAAAATAAAATAATATTATCAATAAATAATTAAGCTTTGTCAATGCTATTTAAATATATTATAGTTTTATATAGAAAGCTTGTACAAGTTAAATGTAACAAAATCTATTCCAAATTTAACTTTTTCCATTTAAATTGTAACCTTAGTCATTTCTTTACTTAAATGTTCTATTTTATGTATTGAAAAATAAATAGTTCAATTTTAAATTATGCCTTTTAAAATAATTTTAGCTAATGCTTTCAAAATTTTTTTTTTTTTTTTGTTCTTTAGATAATTTATGTTAAGTGCTTAAGGGGAGTTACATTAGACTAGGAAAATGTAACAATTGACTTAGAAATAATATATAATAATATATATATATATATATATATATATATATATATATATATATATGGTTACTAATATAAGTTTTAAAAAACTAAAGACAGGCCTTGGTAAAACATTTAATAAATATACTTGAAACTTAAAATAAAGTTATTTAAAATTTATACTTCTGTTGAAGAACACCATAGCACAGATCTTTTGCAATTTGGGGCTTATTCATACTTAGGTATGCCTGGATCAAAGCACGTGAGCATTCAGTACTATTAAGAGTAGCAGACAGTTTTTCATAACTAGAAACTGCATCCTGTAAAACATTTTAATAATTAGATCAAATTAAATTTATTTTGAAGGAAATACCATACAGGTTGTCTATTCTAAAATTTACCTTATGATCTATATCAACTTTTACAAATTTTTTTTATCAATCATGATAGTTTGCGTATCTTTATGTTGTATAGTACAAAGGTTAATTGGTTTCTTTGTCAGAACTGGTTTAGAAATTAATGATAGAAAAATTATTTTATTCTGGGACTAAGTCCCTTTAGAACAACAAATATACTACAAATAAAGATAAAATATTTGGCAAAAATAATTAAATAGTGCGTAATTATATACAAAGCTGTATAAAAAAGTACGAATCTCAATACGTGCTGAGCCAAAGACCCTTAATGGGTCGTAGAGGCACATGTTTTTAAAAAAAAAATATATGTTACAAATCATGTACAATGAAACGTCATTATATATATATATATAAGTTATGGATAGGAGCCGGGTAGTATTAGCCCTAATACCATCTTGGGATGTAAACAACATCCCAAACATATATAAGCAGGATTATTTCCACCAATAAAGTAGTATTGTTTCTGGAACTGTGAGTGTCGTTTCTTCTCAACCTTTCCCTTTTTTTTTATTTATTCGTCTTGACCAAGCATAACTGGTGCCGAAACCCGGGAACTCAGACGGGCAAGTTACCAAAGTAAGTGACACGTTTTTTTTTATCACGCCGTGCATTTTGAATTTTATATTTCTCTTTCTTTCTCTGAAAATTAAGAAGAATGGATGGATTAATAAGACCACCAGTCCTTAATCTACCGGAAAACCCGCAAGTACCGGAAGTTCAGCAACCGCCTGTGCCGGTAATCCCTCCGTTACCCAGGAATACGCTAGCAGAAGCACATGCTAATGCCATGGCATGGATGCGAATCAAAACAGCGACATGTCAGGACCTGAGGAAAGCGATTTCGGACTTGGAACGTTTTGGTGGCGAGGTAGGTGACCTAAACCACTTCCTCAAGGGCGGAGATCGCCTCATGGCAAGGATCGAGGCGAAGGTAGAAGAAGACCTACTACCCCAGGGGGACGCCGAAGCTTTGAGGGCGGCCTTAGTTTGTCGCGTGAGGCGGAACATATTGAACCAAATCCAGGCGGACGAGGAAACACCATGGGCGATGGTCAAAGAGAGGCTAAAGAAAGCCTTCGGTGGAGGCCGTTGGACCCCGGAAGAAGATATATTCCAGATGTTCCGGGAAAGATGCTCACCTCGCCAGACAGCCGGACAATATGCAGGAATCCTACTTGCAAGATATAATAGGATAACTGAGAAGATGCGAGAGACAATGAGCGCTCCCGAGGTAGAAGGCAGGATGAATTTCCTATCAACAATTCTCAAGGTGCAGTTGGCCAAGGAAACTAGGAAGAAAGACTTGCTACCGCGGGACCGGACTTTCGTTGAGTGTGCCCAGGACATGGTAGATGCGAGCGCTAGAGAAGAAGAGTCCAGGATGGAGGTAGAGGAACCAGGATGGAGCACAGTACCCGACAGACGCCCTCGACACACACTGACAACCTGGAGAAGGAAAGAGCAGGCGTACGGAACCAGGGACAGACCTACGGCTGGAGGTGAGAGGAGGTCAGGACCACCCCGAGCGAGGAATGGGTTCAGAAGAGATGACAGGAAGTGCCACGGTTGCGGAAAGCAGGGGCACCTGGTAGCTCAGTGTCCCCGCACTAAATGTTTTGAGTGTGGGACCGAGGGGCACATAGCGAGACAATGCCCATATATGGCTCGAAGGCGAGACGCTGCGCGGGATGAGCCGATGGAGGTAAACATGCAAAGGATAAAGAGAACTCACCTCCCATCTCGAAGAAGCGGGCCTTCAGTAGAGGTCACCGAGGGTTCGGATACTTCGGAGACGGAGGGAGAAGAAGCAGGGAGCAGTGGCAGCGGAGGAGAGGGATGCAGCAGATGGAGCCAACCGCGACGAGCAGCAGCCGGAAGGAGGCAGAGAGCGGGGATCTGAGGTGTGTGCTCGCAGAGAGGCGACCGCACAGCAATATGTCATAATATACGAGGTAAGCAATGCTGGTTGCCAATAATCCAAGTGTCTAGGGGAGTGAAGTGCCTAGTGGATACAGGGAGCTCTAGCACTATTATGACCCGGGAGGCGTTGGAAACGCTGTGTGATAGAGAGAGAGCAAGTCCAATTCGAAAATGTGATTGCCAATTACTTACCTTGGGGGGACCGTGTAAAGTCGAGGGGGAAGCTGAGATCGGGCTAGACCATTGGGTTGAGAAGGGGGGTACCCTAAAGGTACATATAGTGGGGAACATGACCCGGGAATACCAGGTGATAGTGGGGTGCGATCTGTTAGGACAGGTGGGAGCGCGGGTCCGAAACAGCCAAGGGTTTTGGAGCATTCGGCTGGGCCAACGGACATACAGATGTCGGGAAATTGCAAGGGGGAAAAGGGCGCGGATAGGCGCAGTCACCGAAGTCAACGACTGGAGAGACACAATACGGGCCGACTTCAGGGACATTTTTTTTCGGGAGGGCGAAATCTTGGGCGTGACGGGGAGGACGGTCCATGAGATACCCCTGAAACAGGACAGAGTCACCTACGTCAAGGAAAGACGCTATCCGCAGGCGCTCCGCAGGCATATCCGGGAGGAATTGGATAGTCTACTCGCGCAGGGCATCATAGTTCACAGCACGTCCCCGTACAATAGCCCTTTGTGGGCGGTGAAGAAGAAGCCGGCCCCTGGAGATCGTACGGAAAAGTATCGTGTGGTGATCGATTATCGGCAGCTTAACGATAATACCGTAGAAGAGCGGTACCCGATTCCCCGATTTGAGGACATATTGGACAGGCTGAGCGGGGCCGTGGTCTTTAGCACCTTGGATCTCAAAGCCGGGTACCATCAGATCCAACTGCACCCCCGGGATCAACATAAAACGGCGTTTACCTTTGAACGGGGGCACTACGAATTTACTCGTATGCCGTTTGGGCTCAAGAACGCCCCCATCACCTTCCAACGTCTGATGGATGAATTTCTGAGGGGCCTCGACGAATCTGTGTGTCAGGTCTACATGGATGACCTCCTTGTGTTCAGTAAGACGGACGCCGAGCATGTGGAGCACTTACGTCGCGTTTTCCAGAGGGTGCGGCAGTTCGGACTGAAACTATCCGGGGAAAAATCGATACTCGGGCAGGCGCAGATCAATTTCTTGGGACATACGATCTCCCGGGAAGGGGTCAAGCCGGACACCGCGAAGGTTGACGCTATCCGCCGCATGGCAATCCCTCGGGATGTAAAGGGGATCCGTCGCCTCCTAGGCACGCTCAACTACTATCGCCGATTCGTCCCCGACATGGCGGAGTACTTGGTCCCTATTAATAATTTACTGAAGAAGGGTGCTAAGTTGACTGTGACCCCGGTGATGGAGCAGAACATCCGTAAATGTATGGATCGTCTACAGGCGGAACCGGTACTGGCGTTTCCGGACTTTAATAAGATGTTCACTATTACTACCGATGCCAGCGATTACGCGGTGGGGGCAGTTTTATCGCAGGACAGCGAGGGGGGTGATCGTCCTGTGGCGTATGCGAGCAGGCGGCTAACGGACGCGGAGACCAGATATAGCGCCTTGGAACGGGAGCTGCTGGGGATTGTATGGGCGATAGACCACTTTAGGCCTTACGTTTTCGGGAGGAAGTTCCGTGTCCATACCGACCATCGCCCGTTGCAATGGGTCGGGAAGTTGAAAGAATCCTCTGCCAGGGTCGCGAGATGGAAGGAATTCCTCCATCAATATAATATTGAGATCGCCTACAAGCCCGGAAAGGACAATGTTGTGGCGGACTGGCTGTCGAGAGCCATTATGATCAATGCCGTTGAGGAGGGAGAGCCGTCCCGCGACGTGCGTCAGTTTCTGAGGGAGTGGACACCGGACGGTGAGGGTGAGGCTGGTCCTGCAGTTCCGGATGGTGATGAGGACTCGCCGGAGGACGGGAGCTCGGCGGAGGAGAGGCCGGTTGAAATGGAAGAAGTCGATGAGATCGTAAATGATAAACGTCGGCAGGTAATTTGGAAGACGCGGACTGAGGGGACGATTAAAATCGAATATCGGGCTTACGGTAAGAGCAAAATCAACATCATCTGGTCTCAACCGGGGGTCCGTGACGACCAGATTTGCAGGGCGTTACTAGATGCGTCAGAACCGGGGAAAGTCCATCACCTCTACGTCGGGAACGCCACTATCTGGGATAAGATTCGGCGCATATGGCGCTCCGAGAGGATCGGCGTCGATCGGACGTTTATACGATGCCAGTACTCCGTGGAAACACTTCAGGATGAGGAGCTGCAGAAGGAGGTTACTCTTGCTTACCATCAGGGTAAAACGAACCACCGCGGAGTTAACGAGACGTTACAAGCGTTGCGTAGGCGATATTTCTGGTGGGGGATGAAGAAGACCATCCAGGACACGATCGGTGCGTGCGAAGTGTGTCTGCGCACGAAATATGACCGGCACCCCCCGCGCGGTATGCAGGAAGAGACATCTACAGGGGACTCGCCTCTCCACGACCTCCAAATCGACACTTTCACCTGGAGGGGTTACAAGTGGGTCACCATTATTGACCTCTTCAGTAAGGTGGCCATGGGGTACCAGGTGCTCGACAAGTCGGCAGAAGCGGTATTGGAGGCTCTTCACGTATGGATGCAGTTTTATGGGGTACCGGAGAGAATTTCGTCGGATGCGGGTCGGGAATTTGATAACGTCGCGATCCGGGAGGAAGCGAAACGCCTAGAAATTACATGGCATTTCACTACGCCGGGCCATCCGAAAAGTAGGGGTAGCATCGAGAGGCTCCACAGCACCCTGAGTGACCACCTCCGCGTGTATCAGGGCGAGAAGGGCTTGGAGCCGGATGTGGCCATGAGGAAGGCGATTGTGGCCTACAACCACTCCATCCACTCCGTCACGGGGTTCTCCCCAATGGAAGTTTTATTCGGATTCCGAGGGCTGCGTCGCGACTGGTCGGACACCACCACGAACGATCGATGCGTGGGAGACATCGTTGCCAATAGGGCGGAAATAAGCAAGGCGTGGGGTAAGGTGCGGAACAAATTAAGGAGGGAGAAGAGTAAGCGTGTGGAGCGGGAAAACCTTAAACTACGGGATCAGATGGGCGACATCAAGATCGGTACTGTTGTCTATCGCAAACTGGCCACTAATAGGGGGAAGGAGTTACTGCGGTACGAAGGCCCGTTCAAAGTGACCGCGATCAGGGAACACAATCTCGTTACGATCGACAGTCTTCGGGAACCTAAAAAGCGGCGCACTGTTCACATTGAACAACTCAAGCTTCCGATGGTAGATCCGCGCTAGCCACCGCGACCTGTCTTGCTCTCGCCTCTGCACGCCTCTTTTCTCGTTGTGCAGGCTCATGCATTTTATGTAAAGGTTTTTTGTTTTTAGTGTTAGTGCGGCTATCAGTGCACAGTGTCTTCTTTTGTTCTGGTTTTTACAGAAGCTTTGTTATGTTGTATCTTTCGATTTAGGTTAGTATGTACATCTTCCGAGGTGTATTTATGTTTCGTTTTCAATTTCTTTTAATTTGGTTTTCCGTTTTTGTTTAAGTGGTATGACCATGCAGGTATTTTTTTTTTTAGTTTTCTTGCCATATTCTTTTTTTTTTTTTTAGCTTGTAAGAACCATTGTGAGGTATCAAGGCTAAGGACTGCCCTCTCCGTTGTTTGCTTTAGTGTGAGTTTCCAAAATTGAGAGTATCTTTGAAAACTGGCGGGGGGGAGTTATGGATAGGAGCCGGGTAGTATTAGCCCTAATACCATCTTGGGATGTAAACAACATCCCAAACATATATAAGCAGGATTATTTCCACCAATAAAGTAGTATTGTTTCTGGAACTGTGAGTGTCGTTTCTTCTCAACCTTTCCCTTTTTTTTTATTTATTCGTCTTGACCAAGCATAACTTATATATATATATATATATATATATATATATATATATATATATATATATATATATATATATATATATATTGTAATATACCGATTTTTTATATAAATTATACAATTATTTATTTATTTATTATTTAAATATTATCTTAGGCAGGCTAACAATTAGATTCAAAATAGAATTAAAATAAAAATTAACAGCTCCAATTTGAATGTTTGTTTGTAAACATAACTTCCATTTTGGATGCAAGGGACAAGCCAGGTAAAAACCCAGGTAGAAGTAAGATACCTGGGCATAGTCAGTTTTGACTGGAAACTTGGAGAGTGTGGAGCAGAATATGAAGAGGGATCTTGGTTAGCCTGTATATTGTTTGTGTTACTTTGTAAGTTATTATTATGATTAAAAAAGTTATATAAAAGATTGTGTGCCTGATTGTCAAGAACCCATACCATACCCTGAGAGTAAAATGAGTTTTTAATGAAGTAAATATTTATGTGTATTGATTTTTTATTAAAAGAATATTATTTTAAAAATAAGCATATTATATAATTTGGCTCCCAACTAGGTGTGGCTAATTTGTTAAATATTAAGACCACGACAATCACGGCACAATTTATAGTTTATTAAGTTTTTTAAGTGTTATTTGTGAGCAAACAATATGGAGGACCAAGGAAAAAATAGTTATTTAGATAAGGTAGATTTGTTCAAACAAATGATGATGATGATGGAAAAATTGGAACAAAAGATAGATAAATTTGGAACAGAAGTATTAGAAACCGTCACAAGTATTACATCAGAAATGAAAATTGATTCCCAGAAAAGAACATTCACTGAAGATGAAGAAAACAATAATATAGAGTCTACAGACCAAGAGAGTGAAGAGTTTACAACAGAAAAAGTAACTCCTATTTGTAAAGAAGAAGCTCTATCAAACACTACAGACCAAGAGAATGAAAAGTTTACAACAGAAACAGTAACTCCTATTTGTAAAGAAGAAGCTCTATCAAACACTACACATTCAAATGGTATTGAAGAGATCCAGGACAAGGCTGTTATAACTAGTTCTATTGATGTGAAGGAAAGTGTAAACATCAAAGAAGATGAAATTTGTGATGTGAAACCCAGTGACAGCAAGTGCTTAACTTTCAGAACTTTAATAAGTGCCTTAAGTCCCCAAAATAAACCTCAGGTGTTATTTTATAGGTTAAAAGTTTTAAATAATCTGAAAATAGGTTTGTCCATCTCCTATAATTGTTTGTTACCAAATGTAAATTTATTTAATGAAAACAGAGATGTGCCACCTGAGCATATCATTACCAAAATTTTAAAATATGAATTTTATAATGGTTACATGGTCTTAGACCATGTTAGGAAAAATCAGACACCATATTATTTTTGGACACGGCAATCTTTATCCTTTTCCAGGGAATAAAAAGGGATGATTAGCGCTCCCTCCGTTAGATGAGCTAAAAAATGGGCAGTCTGAACAATGTTCAGATTGAACCATACTGGAATTATTTATAAATAATTTGTAAAAAATGCAATTTTTTGAATTACTCAAGTGTTGGAAATCTTTTGCTCGTTTTTTCATATTTAAATTTAGATTAGTTCACAACTAAATTAGCTAACAATTATTTTCAATTGTCTTATTGGTGTCTTGGCAAAAGTTATATTTTTCAAATTTGTTACCCTGTTATTTTGTTGATATTTTCTTTCTAAATTACTTTTTCTATATGTACTAGACCTTTTTGTAAGTAAAATTTATTTATATAGTTTATTTTGAAGATGTGATTAGTTATATGTTCTTAATTGTATAGAGTGCTTGTATAATTTTTATACGTATATAGTTATAGTATATTATGTCCCTAGTTAGTTTTTAAATTTAGCCTTCAATGTAAACAATTGTATATAAACTTAATTTATAAAGTAATGAAAATATTTTAAATTGTAACAAAGAATTGAAAGAAAAGATGTATATATTTTGAAATAGTTGAATTTAAAAAAAAAAAAAAAAAATATTTCCTTTCAAAATATTTTTTTTTTTACCTAGGATTGGGGAGAAATGTAATATACCCATTTTTTATATAAATTATACAATTATTTATTTATTTATTATTTAAATATTATCTTAGGCAGGCTAACAATTAGATTCAAAATAGAATTAAAATAAAAATTAACAGCTCCAATTTGAATGTTTGTTTGTAAACATAACTTCCATTTTGGATGCAAGGGACAAGCCAGGTAAAAACCCAGGTAGAAGTAAGATACCTGGGCATAGTCAGTTTTGACTGGAAACTTGGAGAGTGTGGAGCAGAATATGAAGAGGGATCTTGGTTAGCCTGTATATTGTTTGTGTTACTTTGTAAGTTATTATTATGATTAAAAAAGTTATATAAAAGATTGTGTGCCTGATTGTCAAGAACCCATACCATACCCTGAGAGTAAAATGAGTTTTTAATGAAGTAAATATTTATGTGTATTGATTTTTTATTAAAAGAATATTATTTTAAAAATAAGCATATTATATAATTTGGCTCCCAACTAGGTGTGGCTAATTTGTTAAATATTAAGACCACGACAATCACGGCACAATTTATAGTTTATTAAGTTTTTTAAGTGTTATTTGTGAGCAAACAATATGGAGGACCAAGGAAAAAATAGTTATTTAGATAAGGTAGATTTGTTCAAACAAATGATGATGATGATGGAAAAATTGGAACAAAAGATAGATAAATTTGGAACAGAAGTATTAGAAACCGTCACAAGTATTACATCAGAAATGAAAATTGATTCCCAGAAAAGAACATTCACTGAAGATGAAGAAAACAATAATATAGAGTCTACAGACCAAGAGAGTGAAGAGTTTTACAACAGAAACAGTAACTCCTATTTGTAAAGAAGAAGCTCTATCAAACACTACAGACCAAGAGAATGAAAAGTTTACAACAGAAACAGTAACTCCTATTTGTAAAGAAGAAGCTCTATCAAACACTACACATTCAAATGGTATTGAAGAGATCCAGGACAAGGCTGTTATAACTAGTTCTATTGATGTGAAGGAAAGTGTAAACATCAAAGAAGATGAAATTTGTGATGTGAAACCCAGTGACAGCAAGTGCTTAACTTTCAGAACTTTAATAAGTGCCTTAAGTCCCCAAAATAAACCTCAGGTGTTATTTTATAGGTTAAAAGTTTTAAATAATCTGAAAATAGGTTTGTCCATCTCCTATAATTGTTTGTTACCAAATGTAAATTTATTTAATGAAAACAGAGATGTGCCACCTGAGCATATCATTACCAAAATTTTAAAATATGAATTTTATAATGGTTACATGGTCTTAGACCATGTTAGGAAAAATCAGACACCATATTATTTTTGGACACGGCAATCTTTATCCTTTTCCAGGGAATAAAAAGGGATGATTAGCGCTCCCTCCGTTAGATGAGCTAAAAAATGGGCAGTCTGAACAATGTTCAGATTGAACCATACTGGAATTATTTATAAATAATTTGTAAAAAATGCAATTTTTTGAATTACTCAAGTGTTGGAAATCTTTTGCTCGTTTTTTCATATTTAAATTTAGATTAGTTCACAACTAAATTAGCTAACAATTATTTTCAATTGTCTTATTGGTGTCTTGGCAAAAGTTATATTTTTCAAATTTGTTACCCTGTTATTTTGTTGATATTTTCTTTCTAAATTACTTTTTCTATATGTACTAGACCTTTTTGTAAGTAAAATTTATTTATATAGTTTATTTTGAAGATGTGATTAGTTATATGTTCTTAATTGTATAGAGTGCTTGTATAATTTTTATACGTATATAGTTATAGTATATTATGTCCCTAGTTAGTTTTTAAATTTAGCCTTCAATGTAAACAATTGTATATAAACTTAATTTATAAAGTAATGAAAATATTTTAAATTGTAACAAAGAATTGAAAGAAAAGATGTATATATTTTGAAATAGTTGAATTTAAAAAAAAAAAAAAAAAATATTTCCTTTCAAAATATTTTTTTTTTTACCTAGGATTGGGGAGAAATGTAATATACCCATTTTTTATATAAATTATACAATTATTTATTTATTTATTATTTAAATATTATCTTAGGCAGGCTAACAATTAGATTCAAAATAGAATTAAAATAAAAATTAACAGCTCCAATTTGAATGTTTGTTTGTAAACATAACTTCCATTTTGGATGCAAGGGACAAGCCAGGTAAAAACCCAGGTAGAAGTAAGATACCTGGGCATAGTCAGTTTTGACTGGAAACTTGGAGAGTGTGGAGCAGAATATGAAGAGGGATCTTGGTTAGCCTGTATATTGTTTGTGTTACTTTGTAAGTTATTATTATGATTAAAAAAGTTATATAAAAGATTGTGTGCCTGATTGTCAAGAACCCATACCATACCCTGAGAGTAAAATGAGTTTTTAATGAAGTAAATATTTATGTGTATTGATTTTTTATTAAAAGAATATTATTTTAAAAATAAGCATATTATATAATTTGGCTCCCAACTAGGTGTGGCTAATTTGTTAAATATTAAGACCACGACAATCACGGCACAATTTATAGTTTATTAAGTTTTTTAAGTGTTATTTGTGAGCAAACAATATGGAGGACCAAGGAAAAAATAGTTATTTAGATAAGGTAGATTTGTTCAAACAAATGATGATGATGATGGAAAAATTGGAACAAAAGATAGATAAATTTGGAACAGAAGTATTAGAAACCGTCACAAGTATTACATCAGAAATGAAAATTGATTCCCAGAAAAGAACATTCACTGAAGATGAAGAAAACAATAATATAGAGTCTACAGACCAAGAGAGTGAAGAGTTTACAACAGAAACAGTAACTCCTATTTGTAAAGAAGAAGCTCTATCAAACACTACAGACCAAGAGAATGAAAAGTTTACAACAGAAACAGTAACTCCTATTTGTAAAGAAGAAGCTCTATCAAACACTACACATTCAAATGGTATTGAAGAGATCCAGGACAAGGCTGTTATAACTAGTTCTATTGATGTGAAGGAAAGTGTAAACATCAAAGAAGATGAAATTTGTGATGTGAAACCCAGTGACAGCAAGTGCTTAACTTTCAGAACTTTAATAAGTGCCTTAAGTCCCCAAAATAAACCTCAGGTGTTATTTTATAGGTTAAAAGTTTTAAATAATCTGAAAATAGGTTTGTCCATCTCCTATAATTGTTTGTTACCAAATGTAAATTTATTTAATGAAAACAGAGATGTGCCACCTGAGCATATCATTACCAAAATTTTAAAATATGAATTTTATAATGGTTACATGGTCTTAGACCATGTTAGGAAAAATCAGACACCATATTATTTTTGGACACGGCAGTCTTTATCCTTTTCCAGGGAATAAAAAGGGATGATTAGCGCTCCCTCCGTTAGATGAGCTAAAAAATGGGCAGTCTGAACAATGTTCAGATTGAACCATACTGGAATTATTTATAAATAATTTGTAAAAAATGCAATTTTTTGAATTACTCAAGTGTTGGAAATCTTTTGCTCGTTTTTTCATATTTAAATTTAGATTAGTTCACAACTAAATTAGCTAACAATTATTTTCAATTGTCTTATTGGTGTCTTGGCAAAAGTTATATTTTTCAAATTTGTTACCCTGTTATTTTGTTGATATTTTCTTTCTAAATTACTTTTTCTATATGTACTAGACCTTTTTGTAAGTAAAATTTATTTATATAGTTTATTTTGAAGATGTGATTAGTTATATGTTCTTAATTGTATAGAGTGCTTGTATAATTTTTATACATATATAGTTATAGTATATTATGTCCCTAGTTAGTTTTTAAATTTAGCCTTCAATGTAAACAATTGTATATAAACTTAATTTATAAAGTAATGAAAATATTTTAAATTGTAACAAAGAATTGAAAGAAAAGATGTATATATTTTGAAATAGTTGAATTTAAAAAAAAAAAAAAAAAATATTTCCTTTCAAAATATTTTTTTTTTTACCTAGGATTGGGGAGAAATGTAATATACCCATTTTTTATATAAATTATACAATTATTTATTTATTTATTATTTAAATATTATCTTAGGCAGGCTAACAATTAGATTCAAAATAGAATTAAAATAAAAATTAACAGCTCCAATTTGAATGTTTGTTTGTAAACATAACTTCCATTTTGGATGCAAGGGACAAGCCAGGTAAAAACCCAGGTAGAAGCAAGATACCTGGGCATAGTCAGTTTTGACTGGAAACTTGGAGAGTGTGGAGCAGAATATGAAGAGGGATCTTGGTTAGCCTGCATATTGTTTGTGTTACTTTGTAAGTTATTATTATGATTAAAAAAGTTATATAAAAGATTGTGTGCCTGATTGTCAAGAACCCATACCATACCCTGAGAGTAAAATGAGTTTTTAATGAAGTAAATATTTATGGGTATTGATTTTTTATTAAAAGAATATTATTTTAAAAATAAGCATATTATAATATATATATTTATTATTAAAATATTATGTTAGGCAGGCTAACAATCACATTAAAATTGAAATTAATAACTTCAATTTGGATGTTTGTTTCCAAAAATAGCATCCATTTTGGATGCAAGGGGAAAATCCTAGCAGGTACAAAAACAGTTAGTTGGGGTTTGGGCTTGAAAGGGGGAGGATCTACCGCAGCCTGAAGAATGTCAAGATTGTTAGCATCCATGTTCTTTTATTATTTAAAGGGCCTAGCGGAAAAAGCCTGTGAAATCTGCCCCCGTGTATATCAGAACCAAATTTATACTATTGATTTATACTTCTGAGCACCTATTGGCTTACCCGGAAAGTTCGTAGAAAAATTCAGACAAAAATTATAATGGATGAACAGCTTAAAATGTATTTATTTAATCTACATAATAGTTACCACCGTTAGTGATTACCCTTTTCCAACAGCTTGGAAGGTCCATTATCTCTTTTTTCCAAAAATCACTGTCCTTACTCCTGAATAACAAAAAAAAGGTCTGTTTTGAAGTCATTTTCTGAAGAGTAGGATTTCCCTTGTAGGAAATTTTTGAGGGAAAGGAAAAGATGGAAATCCAAAGGAGCAATGTCAGGAGAGTATGGCGGGTGAGGTAAAACCTCCCATCTGAAGCTTAATAACTTTTGCTGAGTCCTTAAAGACACATGGGGCCTAGTGTTGTCTTGGTGGAATAGCACTCCTTCCAATTTGCCAACTCTAGCTGTTCCTCTTCAACTGCTGCCTTCAATCGATCTAACTGGGAGCAGTAAAAGTCCGTATTTATAGTTTGGTTTTGTGGAAGAAGCTCAAAATGTATGGGTCCCTTCCAATACTGAGCATCATGTTGTAAGCAGCGTCGTTCCTGGCAACCCCAAGATTTTTTTCGGCTGGTGTTGATGTAGAGAATCCATTTTTCGTCACCAGTAACAACTCGTTTCAAAAATGGATCCTCCACATTTTTTTTCAGCAGCAAATCACAACATGAAATCCTTTCAATAAGGTTCCTTTCACTGAGCTCATTGGGGAACCCAAACGTCATAACAACAGACGTACACGGCCTTCTTTAGATGATCAAAAATGGTCGATTTGCTGGCTCTTAACTCTGCTATCTCACAGACAGTAATTCGTGGATTGTTTGTGATGACCATCATAATATCCTCGATGTCAAGAGTTGAACTCTGGCCAGCCCGGGGTTGGTCTTCCAAATTGAAATCTCCTGATCTAAACCGCAAAAACCACTTCTGAACCATGCTCTCAGCAATTGAATTGATATACGGCACATATCTTTCTTGCAGTTTGGGCTGCGTTTTTCTTTGTTTTAAAAAAGAACAGCATAATATGTCGAAAATGAACTGAATCATCACTCATTTTGGTTTGCAATAAAGTACACTACTGAGTCTTAATAAAGACGAATTCAGTGTGTAAACATGGTTAATTCCATAAGTATTAAAGGCATATAAATAAACATAAACTTTGTGATTCATTTTTAGTAGAAAAACTAAAAGTTAAATTTTATTTTAAAAATCTCTACAAACTTTTCGGACAAATAATTTAAAAAATAAAAAAAAACAAATAACTTTATCCCCTTCAAAAATTCAGAATTACATTACTTATAAAATATTTTCTATCATTTTACTACAAAATAGGCGCTCTATAACGCCGTCTATTAAGCCACTATCAATCATTTCTGCTAAGGTCTCGCTTGTTCAGGTATATTCTCTATAAATTTCTCTGCGAAGGATGGTTGTAGTAAAGTTTTAGTTGTAGTGTTTACCTCAATCGCCCTCGACAACCAATCCGCTCCAGTGACCTCCACATTGTCCTGTCTTAGAAATTCTTCCCAGCCGTTAATACAAGCCGATGACTCTTTCAATTTGCCTACCCACAACAACGGTCGATAGTCAGAATGGATCTTGAACTTCAGCCCAAACACATATGGTCTGAAGTGCTCTATTGCCCATACAATGCCCAATAACTCGCATTCTAAACCACTATATTCCGTGTCGGTAAGACGCCTACTGGCGTATGCCACTGGTCGTTCTCAGTCTATACCGTCTTGGAAGCACTGCTCCTATCGTGTATTCACTGGCATCCGTGGTGATATGGAAATGCTTTGTGAAATCGGGGAACGCCAGGACAGGCGCTGCCAGTAATGTCATTCTCAATGAATGGTGTTATCACTATTTTCCGACCCTTTTCCAATAGATCACTAAGGGGCACTAAACATTCTGCCACACTGGGAACAAAACGCCTATAATAGTTTAGGGTTTCCAGGAACCGACGTATCCCTTTAACATCTCTAGGAATAGTCATTTTTCGGATCGCCTCTACTTTTTGAATAACCGGTTTAACCCCATCCTTAGAAATAGTGTGTCCCGAAAAATTAATACGACAGGACAGTGTCCCTACCCTAAAGTAGATTTTTTTCCTGACAGCTTCAGTCTAAATTGGCGCAGGCGATCAAAAACACTTTTGAGATGTTCAACGTGTTGAACCTCTTTTGAGCTAAAAAAAAGGAGGTAGGTCATCCATATAAATTTGAGAGAATGACTCATCTCATCCATGAGTTTTTGGAAGATAATGGGTGCGTTTTTTAAAGCAAAGGGCATCCTTGTAAACTCGAAGTGATCCCTTTCAAAAGTAAATGCTGATTTGGACTGATCCTTTGGATGGATTCTGATTTGATGCTACCCGGCTTTTAAATCTAGCTTACTAAACACTGTAGCTCTGCCTAAGCGATCTAGGATATCCTCAAACCTAGGTAGTGGATATTTCTTGTCCAAAGTGTTTTCATTTAATTATCTATAATCCACTGCTACTCGGTATTTTCCCTAATGATCTCCATCCTCACTTTTTTTCTTAACTGCCCATAGGAGACTGTTGTATGGAGATGTGCTATCCACATGATCTATCCATGCCATCAATCTGTCGCCGCCCTTAAGGAAGTGATTTAATTCTCCCACTTCTCCGTCAAATCTTTCCAGATCTGAAATAGCCTTCCTTAGATCTTGGGATGTTACTGTCTTCAACTTCATCCATTCTAATGTATTTACGGTGTCAGTCTGGATTCATTCTTCTGTTTCTGATGACTCTGATTAATCTAATAATGCAAGGCCTCCCAGGTTCCAGCACCACTTTGTTCGCACGGACGAACAAAAGATTAAAAAATACTTAATAATAAAATAAACAACACAAAATAGATGTTTTTAAAAATCTATTTTTATTTAACAAGTGATCTATATAATAAATGTTTCGAATTTCTATTCAACGGGTATTGAATATTAATATTGTTCTGGTACTTTAACTTATTAGCTATATATATATATATATATATATATATATATATATATATATATAAAAGTTTCTTTTAAACTGATTTTATTAATCTGAAAAGATTAATTAAATTACACGTTATTCTATAACAGTCAATAATACAATAAGTCACCAGCTGGAAATTACACACACACACACACACACACACACACATACATATATATAATATATATATATATATATATATATATATATATATATATATATATATTTCTTTATTATTTAAATATTTTGTTAGGCAGGCTAACAATCAGATTAAAATTAAAATTGAAATTAACAGCTCCAATTTAGATGACTTTTTATAGATATTTCTAAATATAACATCCATTTTAGATGATGGGGGATAATCCTAGCAAGTACAAAAAATAAATAAAATAAATGATAAAAAAAAGGCAAGTTAGCCTCCATGTTCTTTTATTATTTAATTTTGTAAGTTATAGCATTAATTAAAAATCAAATAAAAATTGTGCCTGATTGTCAAGAACCCACAGCCTGAGAGTAAATAAATTTTAATTTAGCAAATCCGAGGCGTCTGAAAAGGAGATGGCCCCGAGACCTTGTAGTTTAAAATAGTTACAGGAGTGCTACCATTGGGTAGTTCTTCTACAAGTCTCTTCCATGTCATTTTTCTAATATCATATTTACTTGATGTATTTTTTTGAGTACAGTTGTAAATTTCAATAAATTATGTTTAAAAAAAAAAAAAAAAAAAAAAAAAAAAATAGCAAATAGTGTTTCAATTATTTTTTTTCCATAAGGAACAATTTAAAAAAAATAAGTTTATTACAATATATATTTAAAAAAAAAAAATTCTTTTAAACATTAAAAGATTCCTTAAACCTTAAAATTTAAATTTTTTCTGCAATTCAAACATACAGAAGTTTGACAGAAGTTCAACAAAATGTCTATTTGTATTTAATAAAAATGAATTACCAGAAATTTAGTTATATGTTAGTAAATCAATTTTAATATTCACCTGCAAATTCCCACGAACAACATAGCTTAATAAACTTTTTTCAACAGTAGGAATACTTTTAGACGTCCTTATTACGCCAAAAAGACCATCTGAGTCATTTAACTTTGCATAGATATACTATAAAAAATAAAAATAAATAGTAATCATAAGTAATTATCATAAAGCTAAAAATATAATTAAATATAAACTTACTCTCAAGGGAGCTATATCACTATGACTGGAATCAGAGAACCCCCTTTCAAAATAAAATAGCGACCGGCAATAATCTTGCAAAATATAAGATTTTAGAGATAAAGACAGTGGAGAAAATCTATGTAAGAAACCTGAAAAAAACATTCTTGTAAACAAAAAAAAAAAAAAAACATGATTTTTATACTATTTAATGAAATCATATTTAGTAAACTTACTTTTAAGGCGCAAAATATTTGAAGAAAAGTCTTTATCAATCATGCTATCTTCCAGCACACTACGAGCTATGTAAAGAAAGTCAATAAGGTCAAGAATGATAGCTACACATCTTCCCTCTCTTATATTTGAACTTGAAACACCGCCATAATTCTTGGATTGGCCTTTAGTAATGTTTTTCTGAGATGGTAAATAAAAATCTGGAGCATCTGAGTTAAGAATATATTTGATTTCCATCTCAATGAAAATTAGGTCAGTTATTTTTGATAGTTGTATAGAATGGACTAAAAAATAAATAAAAATAACATCATTTTTGGGTAAAATGTATCAATATTTTCATATATAATATAATTAACCAATAAATGTATGGGATAAAAAAAGTAATGCTCAATAAGAATTTTAAACAATCTAGTGCGGGCAACACATGAATTTCGCTTACCTCTGTTGTTAAAATAAATTTAAGAACTATTAAATAAAGTTAAAGTTAAAAAAAGTTAGAATTACATTATTAAAAAAAAAAAAAATTATTATCATTATTAATCATAAAAAGTGCAAAATATATAATTTAAAGTAGCATTTGTGGTTAGCCGATTTTAGTGAAAAAGTTGGAGTAACATATCGGGTGTATAGTTGCCTTAAATATGAAATTACAGTTTCAGACAACTTTTTTGTTTTCATGCTAGACATACCGTACACACAGACACAAATCTTTTCGTACAACTTATTTATTATTTATTTGGACTCAGGGGACCCTAAAACGTTTATTTCTGTTGAAAACAGGAATTCAAAAATTTTCATGTTTGCAATATTTTCCTTTACTATATATTTCATAAATATGTAAGTGAAAGTAAAAATAGTGTAAAACATTTACTATGACACCAAATAATATTCATAAAAACTATAAATAGTTCAAATTACTTTGTGAATATTTACTTGATCTATTAATAAATATCTGCAATAATATCATGTGTTACAATAAACTGCTCATTATCATTATTATAACCTTATATTAATATTATAAGGTTGTATTAATATTATTAACCTGTTCATTAGTATAAAAATGTATTACAATAACTTGCTTAAATGTGAAAAGTGTTTCTGTTCATGTTAATTATAATTAAGATGAATAAAGTCTCATTTTATAATTTAAAGGTCTTTTTCATGACAATACCCCGCTGTAAATTTCAATAAATAAATAAATAATAATAGTTTAGACTTCATTTAAAAATATTAAAAAAAATTATTCACAGCCATCTAAACTATCACATCCTTCATTTTATTAATGTTTTCAGTTAACTTATTGAATATATATCAGGATATTATACAATTATCTGAGTATAGATAAAAAAAAAAAATTAAGAGTAAGTTATAATAAATTGGGCGCAACTTACACAAAATATGAGGTAATAACGCTTCAAGAGTTTGGAAATCCAATTGAATACTAGGAAAACAGATTCTGAAAACTTTTGCACAAAAATTATCTGTGGGAATAAAAGTTATAAGCTCAGATGTCCAAGAACAAGCCCATTCAAATGTTGTTTTACAATTACTGGAGCTAAAAGAAAAATTTACAGGTAAACAGAAAGATACGTAATCTAACATATATTAGATTAAATAATTTTAAGGAATTAATAATGGTTTTAAAGAAGAGGGTTGAGGTCAAGGAAAAAAAAAACACTTATAAGCATGAGCATATTCCAATGTGTGCAGATGTTTAATATAAACTGCAGGCTTTCATAAGAATTAAGAAACACACTATTCCCAATATCAGATAAGTGACCAGATGGTATAAAAATTATTACAACATAAAAAATTAAATCCAAAACAAAAATTATGAGAAAAGAAACAAAGAATAAGATAAATAGAACATTTAAATTTTCAAAGTTTTAACATCTTCTGTAGTTTATTTAGTTATTTATATGTATCCTATTACATAATCCGCACCTTATCTTTTCATTTTCTATATCTATTAAAACTATTTTTTATATATAACAAAAATATTAATATTTCTACTTGATCAAATGTTTTTTAGTTTCCTCACCATAAAGGTAAGGAACTTATTTTTATCAGGTCAAATTTTCTATATTTAGGAAATGTTGAGAAAAATAAAAATACCTCAAACAATACAAAACCAATTTCAAAAAAATCAAACACTTAATGATAAACTATAATATTATATGAAAGATATGCAGTTTATACAAGATATAAAGTTTGGTCAGATTTACAAAGGCAATTGGTCTATATTAACAGGATGAGGGACAGTGCACAATAAGCCTACTTAAGGCTGCAGTGCAGGATAAAAGCTGGAAGGAGGGTGGGAGAGGGAAGATATGATTAAAAAAAAATTAAATAATAATAATACAATGTATATACAAACAAAATGTTACCCAATTTTAGAAACATCTCTTTTGATTAATACTGGCTCTATAAAAATATATCTTGTACTCAACAATGACTTGAGAATGTCACATTCATTTGGTGGAAATCTCTTAAAGAATTCGTCTACTCTTTCTATATTTTTATTGGGAAAATAGAGTTTCAAGAGCTCCTACAAAGATTCACAAATAGAAAAAATAAGCTTCAAGCAATTCTGTAAAAATATATGACACAACCTTATCTTATCTTTTTTTACAAACTTTATATCAACATAAAATTTATTGTTATTAAAAAGAATAAAGGGATATTATAAACCTGAATAGAACTAGCAATGATATTGAATGCATATGAATTTTCAGATTTCTGCAAACTGTTGATTAGTTTGAGAATGACAAAATAAGCAAAATCCTCTGTTTCAACAATATAGCATTTCCTTTGGGAACCTAAAAAGATAAATATTGAATATTGAACACAATACATATAGATACAGATGTACATTTTAAATGTACATTAATAAAGTACAATTTAACAAATAGACATAAAACTTCAAATCAAAACTGAAATTTTCAATTAAAGTGTATTGATTTCAGAAAAAAATAAAAAGATACAAGAATGTAGTTCAATTAAATTATTTACAAAGGAAAAAATATATTGACTTTAAAAATGTAAGAAGTCACTAACACCTTAATGATAGGCTAAAGTTCAGATGCAGAGAAAAATATTTATGTTCAGAATAATAAAAACAATGCCAACTTACAGTGGTTATAATCATAACCAATTCTAGCTGGATTTATAGCACCCATCACACCAAGGCAATTTCCACAGGTTAATTTAACTTCTGAATTTCCATACTGAATATTAATCATTAAGCAGTCAATGATCTGATAGCAAAAAAAGCACAAATACAAATTAATATAAACTCGCATAGCAAAGATGGCATTCAATTAAATTAAAATTAAAAGATTTTAAAAGATAAAATTATAATTCAGTTTATTTAAAGAGTGTGTTTTATAGAAATATATATATTTCTAGTCCTATTTCTATTCCCTCAAACCTTTCCAAACCGCTTGAAAGAATAGTCCAATCACAATTGTCCAATTTCCTTGAAAAGTCTTGACTGCTCGATCCTCT
The DNA here is from genome assembly GCA_023052935.1 of Piezodorus guildinii. NCBI lineage: Eukaryota > Metazoa > Arthropoda > Insecta > Hemiptera > Pentatomidae > Piezodorus > Piezodorus guildinii. The sequence goes on from CM041295.1 coordinate 111,704,296, forward strand.
TCTGGTTTTCGATCAGGCTTTCCACACAATCTGCCTTCTCAAAATCATTCATTCAAGTGACATTCATACTGCTATGGACGAAAAAAAAAATTGACATGCTGATACTTCTGGATTTTTTTTTTTTTTTTTTTTTTTTTTTTTTTTTTTTTGACTCTCTTGACCATTCTATCCTTCTTTCCAAACTAGTCTTTATCCTTTTCCAATAGCACTATTCATTGGTTAAAATCATTTCTCTTTAATAGGGCTCAAGCTGTCACCATTCCTAATCATCCTATATCTTTCTTCCTTGCTTTTTCAGCAGGTGTGGCCCAGGGCTCAAGCATCTCCCCTCTCCTTTTTAATTCCTATATCAATGATCTTCCACGTTCAATACATCACTGCTCCCATCATTTGTATGAAGACAACTTTCAGATCTACCTGTCCATTTCTCCTTCTCAGTTATTCATAGCATTTGCCAATATTCAGGAAGATCTGAATAAAATCTGTGCCTGGGCAACCCTGAATAAAAAAAGTAATGTTTAATTGTATGAAAACACAGACCATTGAAATAGTTTCCAATTCCTTCCTCAGATCCAGTACTTCCTTTCCGAGGCTAATCCTAAATGATCACCCAATCACCTTCTGTTCCTCTATCAAAAACCTGGGTATTACCTTTGATCAAATCCTTTCCAATTGCCCATATTTCAGATGAACTATAAACACTAAAGTTTTTTCATCGCTACTGGCATTTTCTCTCTCTTCCCACCGGTAAGCTTCTTGTCTCCCCACTAATATTCCCTCACTTCGATACAATAATATTAACTCACTAACAGTCTCATTTTTTAATAATTTTCGAGAGATTTTTTTAACCACTTTCTTCAACATTTAGGGAATGTGTTGTAATGGAAAAAAAAAAAAAAAAAAAAAAAAAAAGTAAAGCAGATCCTTATAATATTGTTTTGATTTGATAACTATAAAAGCACAAGAATCTTAGAGATCATACCAACAGATGTTTTCAGCCATGAAGCTGACTTAAAATGGCTGTAACACTGAAAGTATTACCCAGAAAATATTTAATCCACGGTTTCATATCCAAGAAAGAAGAGAGAATAACTGGTAAAAAAAAAGATTATGAGAATTAAAAATATTGAGTAGTAAAATCAATGAAAATTGGACAATTTCAAATGGATTGATTGACCCTCGTATAAGGTTGAATTAAAAAAAAAACAAATCATATTAAAATGCTTGTTGAATTAACAAACTATACAAAAAATGTATAAAATCACATACATCACGGATAACTGGTGTGAGACGGTCTGCTCGATGAATTATTTTGAGTAGTTCATACCGATTATCTCTCACTTGTTCATGAAGGAATTTCAAATAGTGAATTCTTGAATCAACGCCCTCATTTTTAACATGCTTCAATGTATTTTGAATCAAATCAATCATTTCATTTCTGAAAATAATGGACAAATAAAAATATGATATGTTAGTGCTGAAATATTTTAATGGTGGAAATTTTAGCCCTTTTACTAGTTGTATATATTGTATATACAGTTGTAAAAATCAATATAAATATATTTTTAAAAACAAAAAAAATAGTGACCATAGAATAATACACAGGAAAACTTGTTTAAAGGGTGTAGTCATTGAAATATTCCAAGAAGTTAAATTAAACAAGTCTTCTTATTTAGAATGTTTCAATGATTACTTTGTAACAGAACCAGATTTTTTTTTTAATGCAAAAATAAACTTTAAATGGTTAGTTCTTTCAATAATCTACAAGCTACCAATTAGATTTTGTTGCAAATTTGCTTATGTGACAAAAATTTTAATTTTTAGACTCACAATACAATTTTTTTTAAATATATAATTATATTTAGCAATACAGAAACAAATAAAATAGATATTTATAAAATTTTCAAACATAAGTAGTATTTTTAATTTCACCATTCACATCAATCAAAAAAGGAAGCTAATACATTTGATTGTTAAAAAATAATAATTAAAGGCTTAGGTAATACTGACAATATTTGGAGTTAAAGCGAATGCTCAAAACACTTCCCTAACTTAAATATAGGGTTTAAGTGTTAGTCACAACTCAGAAAACCAATTCCTAAGATTGGTCATATAAGAAAATACTATTGATTTATATTTTTAAAAATTAAAATTAAAAAAAAATGTTTTATTGCCTCTACCCCTTTTTGCTAGTTAAAAAGAATACTTATGCAAAAAGAAATTCATTATTTGAATTAATGGTAACTTACGATTTTATTGCAGATTGAATAGCTAACCAAACTTCATGCATTTTAGGAACAGAAGAATCTTGGATAAAATATAATCCTGGGATATATTCATTGTACAGATGTCCTTTTTTAACAATGAGATAGTATAATAAACTACTAACATCTGTAGGGAATTTTGTAAATAATGGAGAAAGCAATGAAACAACTGTAGGTAAATGGGGACCCAAAAACACTGGATTAATACTAAAAACAAAATAAATCATTAATGAACATTATTAATAATGGATAAGGAAAAAGGAAGATTAATAATGAAAAATAAATTTATATGACACAAGACAAGGTAGCATGTATTGGGTTGTTTCACATGAAATGTCCGTTTTTATAGTTTCTGAAATACATAAAGGATTTTGCAGGTCTCTGTTGTTTTCTTCCAAATGTTTACAGTAAACAGATACTAATCCTCTACCTTTGTATTATAAACATTAGCTTCCCAATCAATTACCCACTTTTTAGTGTATCTCCAAATATGAACATGGAAACACACGATTTTCGAGTAATATTTTTGTGCGAGTTTAAACTCGGGCATTCAGCAGCTGAGGCCGCTAGAAATATTTGCAAGGCATTTAGGGAAGGGAGTGTTAATGAACAGACCATTCGCTGTTGGTTTGCTAAGTTTTCAGCTGGGGATACTGACTTGGAAAACTTGCCCCGAGGAAGACCTCCGTCCGTAATAGACAAGGATGTCCTCAAACATACAGTAGAAGGAAACTCCTACCAAACAGTTAAAGAACTCTCAGCACAACTAAATGCAAGTGCATCTACCGTTTCCAGACATTTAAAGTGTATTGGGAGAGTAAAAAAGCTCGATACATGGGTACCTCATGATCACACTGAGCGGCAGCAAGACCCCATGTTTCAAAACATACCGTGCAAAAATTGAAATATTCTCCCGACTTGTCTCCAACAGATTACCACCTGTTCAGGAATTTAGACAACTTCGTCAAAGGAAAACTTTTTGACAATGATGATCAAGTGAAAAGTGCGTTTTCAGATTTTGTTTCACTTCAAAGCTCAGAGTTTTTTAGTTCCGGGATAAAAAAGTTGGTGTCACATTGGGAAAAATGTGTAGAAAAAGAAGGTAAATACTTTGAATAAAATTATCTTGTTTTCATATCGTATTTTTAATAAAAATCCTTCACCTTGAAAACGGACATTTCATGTGACAGAACCCAATATAACATTCATGAGCCTAGAATGATTATACTTTTCAACCCTAAAAGGATCACATGGAATTTAAAGTTATCAGCATAAATGATTCATCAGTAAATTAAATTTAATAAATCAGCAAACCAAATAAAATTTAATAGATATAAAAGATAAAATATTCAACCAACTTATTTTACAATGGTAGACCAGGTATTTTGTACATAGGATTAGTATTATATACTGTTATATTAGAATTATATACACAAGTAGTATACTGTTGACAAATTGGAGACTTACCAGTATAAGAAATACATCCATGCTTCTAAGCATAACTTTGGATATAAATGGTAATGACGAGGAAGCCCTGTCCTCAATGTGGTTAAAAGTTTAAAACTTATATTAGCAACATTCTCATCACCAAGAAGCTGAATTAAATGAGGTATAGCTCTTAAGCATGACTTAATTATGAAAGAAGATGTGTTGGAGGAAAGAAGTTGTACATCCACAAATGTTAAAAAACCTACAATGTGGTCTAATAATGTATCAGCCTAAAAAAATTAATAAATTTAAAAAAAATATATAATTAAAATTTACAAAAATTCTTAAAATGAAGGATGAGATGGTTTGAATGATGGTCAATGAATGATCACAAAAAATTATTCATTCTATTCATATTGTAAATTATTCAATATTCAATAAATAATTATAGATATATTAATAGTACAATGAAGTATCAATTCTATTATTTTAATTAAAGCTAATATCTATCTTTATGAATGCAACAAGATATATCATTATCATTCATAATTCACGATGAGCTGAAAAAAAGCAAACATACTTTATTTTATATCTTGTATTATTGTGTTCTTGGATAGTTCTAATTAAATCGTTAATAACATAAAAATAAAATAAAAAACTAAGAAACAGTTGTTTAATAACATTCACAAGATAAAATATATTACAAATAATTATTCAATATGATAGAGGAATTAAGTGCATTTATCATATAAGCATTAAAGTAAGTAATTTTCTATCAGTTAATGTGGCTTACAGCACATATTCTTTATTTATTTCTATCTTAGTCACTTTAATTAAAAAAATATCTTAATATTTATAAATATAATAAGTATAAATAAACAGACTCCAATCAAGGAAATTCGTTTCTGAAAATTAAATATATGATAAATTGATAAGTGGATTCTAACATATTCATGGAATCTATTGAGTTGTTAAGTATGGAAATGGATTATCAGGTTATTTCAGGACAGGTTTTGATTAAAAGTGACTCCTAGGTTTTTAACAGTTTTTTGGAAATGTATAGGAACTTTATAGAGAAAGAGTAAAGGGTGGTATGGAAGCGAATTCAAGGTTGGTTTAGAACCAATGAGGATTGCTTTACTTTTAACTGCATTGAGTTGTAACTTGTTTTTATTTGCCCATTGACAAAGATCTATACCATTTTGAACTTTGTGGAATGCCTCGATGAGATCAGAAGGGCGGAAAGAGAAATAAATTTGTAGATCATTGGCGTAAAGATGGCATCGGGAATGATGGATGGAATCTGGTAGATCATTAATATAAATGCAGAAAAGAGTTGGTAAAAGGGAGGAGTCTTGAGGAACACCATGTGAGAGGAAGAGAGGAGATTAAGGGCATTTGTCTGGGATTACTACTGTCTGAGAATGATGAGATAGGAAGGAATGAAATTGTACAGGACAGTAGATTTAACAATAGGCATTCAACCATATTAAATTAAAGAGGAGGTATAGACGGGTTCTAAGGAAAGGTGAAGTGGCTGAAGGAAAGGATTGATATTTTCATTTGTTAATGAATCGAGATTATGCCATGAAATCTTAGTGGTAATGGTTGAAGTAGGTATATCATAGGAGACCTAAGATCGTGTGAAGAGAGGAAAGGTACTGGATGCTAAGAGGACGATAATAAATTTTGCACGGAATCTAGTAAGATGAGATCTAACCATTTATCTGAAAACTGGGTTTGATGAGTGGGTTGATAGGGAACTATAAATAAATTGGGGGACTAAAAAAGGTCAATAAGATAAGATTTATCAGAAGAATCGGAAGGTAAATTTGTATTGAAATCTCTGGAGACAATTATATTATCATATAGAGGGATATAGGTGAGGAATGAAGATTAAAATGGAACATGTGGAGGTTGATACACTGTAATAAACAGAAGTGAGAAAGATCCAGAGGAAACTTCAGTAAATAGAAACTCTATAAGTGGAGAGTCAGTGGAGGGTGATTGGTGAAGGATTTTAGCTCTCAAACTGTTGTGGGCGAACAAGCATATGCCTCCACCCATCCAATTAGTCCGATAATGACAAAACAGAATAATTAGGGATCGATACAGACAAATAATGATATAAATGAATAAAATAAAAATGAATTTTTAGAAAAGTTGGAAATTTCAATTGCACATCAAAATTTTTAGAAACATACAAATAAAAAAAACAAGATCTATGAAAATCATATTAAAAACAAAATTAACTTACACCAGATTTCTTTGAAGCAGGATCTCGTTTAATATGATAATGAAAGAAACGCAGTACTTTGAGAGGTTTGTGTGCATTCATCATTATCAGACATATTAAATCCTAGAAATAAATAAAAATTAAATCAGATTGGTATAATTCAAAGAATGAGAAAGGAGAAAAAAATTTATTTAAAAAAGGAAACTGCAAGATGATAGTTATGGGAAGGGAATCGTAAACAAAATTATTTTATATATGCTGATGTTTTGGCTTTTGTAGTAGTTATAGATAAGATTCTTAAGCTTAGCCACCTTTCATTTCAAACTTTTTTTATTATAGCTTTTGTCATTTAACCAACCTTCTTACTTTGTCATTTAAGTTACATCTATCAATAATTTAATCTATAATTTTAACCTTACTTTTAATTCAATTGTTAAACCTTAAAATCAAGTTTAACACTTAAAAGTTATAAGATTTTAATATTAACCAACAAATTTTAAATAAATTTAATTTATCATTAACTAATAAATTGTCAAATTCGCATTCCGTGCAGTTTACTTTGAATATATTTTTCTAGTTTCTGAGTCTGGCAGACTGTTTAACTGTATATAGATATTCTGCAGCATTCTATTTGTTTTTCATATAGTAAAGTATTTTTCTCCTTTTTCCTATCACCCACTTTTTATTTTTCCTTATATTTCAATCCGTGTTCCTTCCTCCCCTCTATGCATATAATATTAATTTATGATTGTCTTACTTGAATTTGTTAGCTTTTATAACTTTTATCTTACTCTTTAATATTATTGCTCCTTTATTATACAAACATATTTTTCATGTCTTTTAATATGTCTTACATAAGCACATGTGAAAAACAAACCTAAAACAAAAAATCTTAAGCACTACAACCCATGAAGGGTCACAGGTTCAATAAATATGAAGGATCTCTACTGTATTTAGGCCCCTATAATATTTTTTACTTGCTGGTACATAATTTTTCCAAGCCCTAAGAAAAGCCAAAAAACCAGACTGTTAGCACAAATTAAAATAACTTTTCCTATTCATGTATTTTTTTCCATTTACCACAACTTCAATCAAATTTTCTTATTATTACTTCATTGGTCAAATACAGTTGCAACATAATTAAATATACCTTATAGTTCAGATAAATCAGTGTTTCTACATCACACTCGCAATACTCTTCCAAGATTAAAATGGACTGTGTAAGCAACGATTCTTCCTCAATAAAATAAATATTAGAAAAGATTACCTACAAAATAAAAAACTAAATATAAAATAGACCATCAAAACAAATTAAACAATTTGATCATAAGATAAAATTAACACCAGATTTATTATAGGGAGTTACTGTTGCTTATATAATACTATAATATGTACTTATATATACTATTATATATATATATATATATATATATATATATATATATATATATATATATATAATATAATTGTCCAGAAAATAATGCAAGATTTTGAATTTACTTTAAAATACTCTACTATATAACACACTATTTATGATCACTGGATTATTCTATTTCTATAAATGTCAACAATTATTAATTCTCTTTCAAAGGATGTATTTTTACCTCTGTAGCATTTACATTTAGAAATAATTCTGTCTTTACTAAGATGTAAACGCCTGATATTCGTTTAAATTTAACTCACCCAGAACAGAACCAGACAGCCAAAAACATCATTTGAATATGGAGAAAGGATTAATGAGCAACGAATCGACCGCCAATGACCACCTGACAAGGTGATTAGAAATATAAAAAACCTTGAAAGTAGGGTTCCACACAAATTAAACGACCACCGAAAAAATCAGCTTTATGAAGTTTGTGCTACACTTCTTTACCAAAACAAAAATGATACTTATCTGTACGGAAGTTTTACTTGTGATGAAAGTGGATATTTTACAATATCTTACATGTGATGTCACAAAAACTGTTGGAGCTTAGATAGGATACTGTCACACCTGCCCTCCTATCTGGACCTCTCATCTACAGATTATAATTGTTTTAGACACCTGGACCATTAATTATATGAAAAAATAAAAATGGACATTGAGAATTAGAATATGGGTTTTGGGAGTTGATCGATTCTAAAGATGGGAAATTCTATTCTGAGGTAACGGGAAAGTTTCCAACACATTGACAGGCATGTATTGATGGCAGTGGAGAATACTTTGATTAAATAAATCATTTATAAATCTTTCTTTTTAAACCAAAATTCTGCATTATTTTCCGGATTACCTGATATATATAAATAAAAATAAAAAGACATCAATAAATGTAAATTGAACAATATACTGGTTTAATGCATTTTCTTTAAATGGATCCAGTAGATTAATACAGGGTATTTAAGGTAGCCCACCAATTAAAAAAAGACATTAACCATCAAAATATATAAAAGATAATATTTATAAACTAACAAATATGATACTTACAGAAAAATTATTCATAAACAAATCTTTTAGAGTAATCTTCAGTATCCCACTCAATTGATTTAACAGAGGTAAAATCTGATGCCTTTGAAAACTCAATAATATATAGCTTACTACATGAGCAGTACATCGAAATTCAAGAAGCTGCATGGGCCTCATATCAAAAATTGAAGAAAAATGAGTTATTGAACCCTCAGTATCAGAGGTTTTATTTTGGATATTATGAATAATAAGGTCAACCAATAACTGGAATAAATGTAAGCATTATAAGGACAAACAATGAATCAGTAACACTGTAATAATAATCAGATCAGTAAAGAAAGGATTAATTTTTAAGTTAGTAATCATTAAAAATACAACATAAAGTATTATAGTATATAAAAATAGTCAATCAAATCATATAAATTATACAGATAAATGTTTAACAATCCTGAAAATAAAATAAGAGGAACAGACCTAGCATTGAAAATGAAGAATATTAATAATTCCGTCATCATAAACTTCAAATCCTGTCTATCCAATTTCTAAAGTTATGCACTAAATTTAATCAAATTTGTAAAAATATTGAAATGTTTATTTATCATTATTATTTATTCATTATAATTGTTTATCATTATTATAGATTTAAAAGAAATCTAGCACGATACATTATTTGGAAATAGTAAACTATTTTCAGATGATGAAGCTTTGTTGCTTATTCCAGGTGATGGAGTAATTTATTTATTATTTTGTTTAAAAAAACATCAGCATTCTAATGGAGTAATTGTTGACCATAGAGAATATATGATGGAGCAGTTGGTTTTGGTTGGTTAACAAGTGAATCAATAAAAAAATAACAATGATCAGTATTGTAAATCTTTCTCTTGTTCAATGTTTTACATATGTAAATACTTATTATTATATTTTAAATAAATCATTAATATTTCTTTTTTCAATTATTTAAAAAAATATTACTTTTAGAAGCTAACTCTAAAGTTATTTACTATTATTGGTTCCTTAAATTGTTTGCTAATTACTCTAAGACAATAAAGCTTCATTTTTATGTTCAGTAACATTAAACTAAAGGCACTTGTTCCAGAATAAATGAAGAATTTACTATTATTATTATAAAAGTCTAAAGATACTTTGAGATGTATAAAGTATTTTGTACTTGAAGTTTTATTGTAGAATAAATATTGAGATTAATATCTGAACTTGTATCTTACAGTAAATGTCTGCTGGAAAGATATTAATAATGCTAAAAATATTAGTTGTAACAAGCTTTAAAATGCAAAAATCTCCATAACAGGGAAGAAGTCTATTTCAGGGAAAATTAGATTTGAAGTTTCAACGAATATGTCAAATATTCACAAATGGAATTTTTGTAAACATTATGGACATAAAATGACACAAGTACTTTTAATAATTCCAGATTTTTGAAGTAAAGTGTAATATTTAATACTGAGATGCTTAGAGGTTCAAGCTAATTTTTATTGTTCATGAATCTTATGGTTTAAAATCAGAAAAAAATGATTAAATTATATAAAATCAAATAAATGTACTAGATAAAACATTGTTATATTGGAAACCATCAATATATTAGGTAATGAATGATAAGTTAGTACATAAACACATATAATTTTTAAGTTCTATCTTAAGTACAAGTGCAATGGCTGCAACAGTAGTTAAACACTTTTTTCAATCTTAGTAAACTACTTTCAATCCTTAGAGGTGTTAGCCTACAGATTACATCCAAATTTTATAAACATTACCTTTAAAATCGGCCTGATAATTATCGAACAAAAATTACCTTTAAGTGTTTATATACATTTTCTATTATTCCTGATTTGGGTGAGCGCCTTAATTAAAACTATTAATAGTGAAACGGTGTGGACCTAGCCTAGAGTGTCTGCCACATGGTGACATCCCATTACATGCCCGCTGCCGTACTGAGGCTATTACTTACTAGAACTCTCTCTAATCAGATCGTTGGTAGCTCAGCTTGCAGGAGCACTGCATTCTCTACTCAGTATCTGACTGTGCACGAGTTCGTATCAAGAAGTTTGATACATTTTTTTTAATTTTTAGAAATGTTTTATTATTATTTATTTTTCTATATTGTATATAATTGTACATATTCAGACAGCTAATTTTATTTATTTTCACAATTTATTTAATTTCTTAAAAATAAGTTACAGAAGAAGCTAATAAATATACAAAGCTTTGGCAGAGAGCATAATGTAGTAAGATTCATCGACATGGCCCCTCAGCATAGCCCAGGAAAAACAATTTCTTTTTGTAAAGAGGGATTTTTGGAGGAGAAAGGCAAAAATATCGAGAATAAAAAGGGTGAAAAACATCGCTATAAGAGAGAAGCACTAAATAAAGCACAATATTCTTGAGGTGATGGAAGAAATGAGGCTAAGACGGTATGGCCAAGTTCACTTAGCTCAAGTTTCAACAAATAGGGGACCATCGATTACCAAAACCAAATAAGGAATAGGAGGCAGATGGCAGGGAGGAAGACCCCCAGTTAGATGGAAGGATAGGGTGGTGGAGAGTATGGCTGGTAAGGGGCTATCAGAGGAGGACGAGACGGATCGGCAGAGATGGAAAGACCTGCTGGGGCAGGAGTTTGGTTGATCCTTCATATTGAAGAAATTCCTGACGAAAAAATAAAATAAGTTACATAATACATAATGTCTTCTGGAAACATTTTGTACATGGACACTGATGATGGTACCGCATTCTCTGAGGTGAGTGAGACAGACTCACAATACCTCAAAAGATGCACTCTACAAAAAGGCAAAGGAACATGACTCCTGGTTCTCCTAGCAAATTGCCTAACAAAAAAAAAAAAAAAAAAAAAAAAAAAATCTAAATCGAAACAACAGCCCGAAAATTGAAGTCAACCTTCAACCAGCAGCAATCCACCACACACAGCTATAAATATCAGCAATATATTTGAAGCCCTTAATGATCTACCTACCGGAACTTCACCGAACTGGAACCACCACCAATATTTGTCAGCAATATCCTTGACTTCATGAAATTCGGAAAGGACATTGCCAATTTAATTGGACAAACAAATTTTCGATGTTTCTGAATGAAGAGTTAAAGACATCAAAATTTGCACTAGTGGCAAAGACAATAATAAAAAAGTAGTTAGTCACTTGACTTCTAAAAATTACGATTTTCATTGCTTTTAACTCAGAGAAGAAAAGCCCTAAGAGGACTCCACAGCACAACCCTTATGGCTGCTATCAAGCAAGACCTCGAGGAGTTGGGACACAATGTGAAGAACATCTCCTGTGTGCTTCATCCGCAAGAAAAGTACCCACTTCCTTTATTTTTTGTCAGTCTTGAGCCAGCACCTAACAATACGGATATATTTGAAATAAATCAATTGGTATTTTCAGTTATCCAATTAGAGGAGCCTAGAGGGAGAAACAAAATAGTGCAATGTACTAACTGCCAACATTTGGGACACACAAGAGCTTATTGTCATCACCAGTCTCGATGTGTCAAATGTGCAGGTGTGCACGCATCAGACACCTGCCAGAAGCTTCGCGACACACCAGCAAAATGTGTTTTATGCAGCCAAGAACATCCTGCAAATTATAAAGGCTGCATAGTATATAAAACTATGACCAGGCAAAAAGCTCAAAACATATCCTCCTAAATTGCAAAGCCAGAAAAATTCCGCTCCTGAAGAAGAGATACCCGGCCCTTCACTGAGAACTGATCCAATTACTCAGAGGACTGCAAACATCAACCCAAGACCAGCGACCTCCAATAACTCTGCAAAAACACACTCAAGGATACTGCTACCTCGCTCTCAGCTGCCTCAACACTCAACATCCCAACCTCAGACCTCCTACCATCCTCAACAACAGAATCCAAACACAGCCCCAGACTCTCATTTACTTCCCCACACCTCCCATTCTCAGCCGAAATCTCCAAAAACTGAGCCCACCTCTAAAATTTTTTCCTGCAAGTTAAGTTACCTCCAATCATTCCTTCTCCTAAAGTTTCAGTCTGCTCCCTTCTTTTCTTAAAATTTGCACCCTCTTCAGTTGTACCTTTAAATACAGAACCTATTTAACGGCCACAAAGGAAATTTCAACCCCGACCTTCCCAAGTTAACCCTCCATCCCATGACATCACCTACTATTCCTAACCCAGCCAACATCCATCGGACATAACGTCTTTCCTATCCTCATTCTTTCTCGATTTACCAAGCCCAATAAGACCACTCATCACTCTCCTTACAAGAATCCTTTCAGAATTCCCATTTAGTTTCCTACAATGAACAATAAGACCCTAGTTCTTCTAATTTGGAACGTCAATGGTCTGAATAATCACCAAGACGAACTTGACATATTTCTTCATGACAATTACATAGACATAGCCCTGATTACTGAAAACCATTTCACTACTCATTCTCACTTTTACATATGTGACTACATTACCTACAGATCAGATCACCCAGGCAACACATTCCACACTGGTTTAATGTATCCTTATTCACAAATCCTTACTTCACTCCCTGGTTCCCTCCACTCCAACTGACACCATTCAGTCCACCTCTATTACCTTATCCTACCTAATATTTAACATAACCTTCTCAGCTGTATGTTGCCCTTCTGCTTCTTCTCTCACCTATAACAACCTTGAATCCTTATTTCAATCTTTTGGTCCATACTTCATTGCTGGGGGCGATTATAAGAACAAACACCAACGGTGAGGATGCCAAACATCCAACACTCGTGGCAGGCTTCTTTCTAGCATCACAATCTCCAATAGCTATTCCATCTTGTCACCCCAGAATCCCACATACAGGACAACTTTGCTTAAAAACGTCCAGATATCCCTGACATCTTTATTAGTTTCTAAAGTCCCTCCGCTCAAACTACAATCAAATTCCTAGATGACCTCTCCTCAGATCATAGACCAGTTTTCTACTTCTCATGCATTCACAACCTGTTCTTAAACCCTCTTATCTTTCCCTGATTAAAGGACGCGTTGACTGGGACAGTTTTCGCAATTGATTTAGAGAACAAACCTAACTTAAAATTTGTGTTGAAAACTAAACATGACATAGACGCCGCGATAGAAACTATCATAGATACCAACACATTGCTTCGCAAAATGGGACATTTTCATAAACAATCTTACCAAATCATATTCAAATCCTACTAAATTACTAACGTAGAGCAAGAAAAAAATGGTACAGCACAAGATATCCATCGGACAAAAAGCATTTCAATCACCTGACAAACAAACTAAAAACTGAAATAAGAAATTTCAAAATACAAAACTTTCAAAACTTTACAGAGAACTTGACCACATCAGACAAATCCTTATGGATAGCAAATGCTAAAATTTAAAACCTTTAATCATTCACTTCTCACTAAATCCCAGGCATGATCAAGATCCGATGAAGACAAATCCCAAATCTTTAGAGAACAGCTTTCCAACATGTTTAATCCACATACTGATATCCTTAATCCCAGCCATATTGAACATGTTGAAGCAGAACTAACTGTTTTTTTTTTAAAACTGGCATAAACTTGCACCGCGACCAAATAGGTCTATTGTGCACCATCGAATCAATTTGTGTGGTTAAAATAAGAGTTTAGTTGCAATAGCAAACTTCAAGAGGCTATTGGGATCTACCAGCTTGTTATTCACCGGGTGTTCCAAGCGGAAATCACCAAAGAATGTGAACCTTAACCTTGAAAGCCTGTCAAAGCAGCAGATTATAAGGAAAGATGTTTCATCTTCCTGTCTACAAAGTAGGTTACTTGAGATACCAAGTTTAAACACGTGATGCTTGAGTTTACAGTGTCCTGTATAAATAGCAGTAATGGTTTTTAAGGAAGGCCTACTCATATTGAGTAGACACTTCCTTATATTAATACTGGGACCATCTAGGAATTTAATTGAGTGTTTTAGTCCCTTGTTTAGGCAGAGTTTATTAAATTTGGTTAAATAGGACTGTCTATAGCCCTATAAGCAGAACTTCAGCTGATACCACATAAGGTTCCGGTGAACTAACTGTTACTCTCCAATTGTCCCTTCCTCTTAAGGCCTTTGACCCATCCGAAATTATTAATATCATTCAAAGATTACCTTCCAAAAAAGCTCCTGGCCACGAGCTCATCACATCCCATATCCTGAAACAGCTTCCCAAAAAAGCCATACTCTTACTCACCTACATATATAATGCCACTCTTCGTTCTGCCTATTTTCTCGATCCTTGGAGATTGTCCATTATCAAAATGATTCCTATACCTAAAAAGTGTCTAGAAAACTCATCCTCCTACCGTCCTATCTCTCTTTACTGGAAAAATTCCTTCTACAACGTCTATACCCAATCCTTGGCATTAATCACGTTATTTCTGATCACCAGTTTAGATTTCTCTCATCCCATTCCACTATTGCATTGTCACCATGTGGTGGATGTGATACCTTCCACATTGCAGCGCGGGATGTATTGGACTGGAGCCTTTCTCGACGTGGAACAGGCTTTTGACCGAGTTTGGCACCCAGGATTGCTCTACAAACTTCATCACTTCCTTTCTCCTACCTTACCTACTTCCTCATCCATTCCTACCTCACAGATAGAACCTTTAAAGTAAATCATAACCTTTCCTTCTCCTCAATATTTTCTCAGTCTGCAGGTGTACCACAAGCTAGCATCTTGGGTCCAATCCTTTATATCATATATCAGCTGATATTTTAATTCATTCTAGCACTGTCCTCACTATATACCCTGATGACACATGTGTGTTATCCGTGAACAATGACCCAACTATTGCTTTCCAAACCCTTCAGTCTCACATTGCTTCCATAAAAGAATGGTGTCAAAAGTGGAGGACCAAAATCAAGCCTACTAAATCCCACCAAATTACCTTTACCCTTCACCACAAACCTATGTCTGCCTGTCCCACTATATCCTTTGGCAATATTCAACTCACCTCAGTTGAACAGATCCGGTACCTAGGACTGCATCTTGACAGTAGTCTTAGTCTTACTTGGAATCCACACACAAGACTGAAATGACAAGAAAAAGCTTGCAGATATTGTTTATTACAACATTTACTTGACAAACGTTCAAAACTTCCCAACTACTACAAAAAACTAATTTATATTACCATACTTAGGCCTATTTGGACATGTGGAATTGAACTATGGAGATCCACCAAGCCATCTACTTCCTCTCGCATCCAATCCTTGCAATCCAAAATCCTCCAAAAGATCCTAAATGCCCTTTACTTTGTCACCAATAAAATAATCCATAAAGACCTGAATATCCCATGAGTTGCAGACTTAGCCCAAAATAGATATACTTCCTTTCACTCCAAATTACCAGTCTACCAAACCCACTTGTCTGCAACCTCTCATCTCCTTCTATTCCTGATCATCCTCTGAGGCGGCCTTGAGACCTACTTATCTAAATAAACTCTGAAGTGCTACCACTGGGTAGTTTCTTCTCACGCCTATCATGCCCATATCTTAATGTTCACATTTACTTGATGAATTTGTTTGTTAATACAGTTGTAAATATCACTATAATAAATAAATTAAAAAAAAAAAAAGTTCTATCTCAAGAAATTATACTTTTGACCAGCATCTTACTTTGCTCAGCTCCACTTCATAGGTAATCAATAGCTGCTTCATTGTAAACCCATGAGATTCAGCAATATCAACAAGTTTTTCTTTCAAATATACTGTTTCAATATTAGAAAAAGTGAAAAATACAAAAAATGTTTTTATAGCAGAAAGAATAAAACATTTAAATAACCTGGAAAAAAATTAAAAGAATGAAATTTATAATATAATGGATATTTAAAGAATATAATCTTTAAAAAAAAACAAAACATATTCAACCTCACGTGGATCTCATAACCGCGGAGGGTAGAGCTAATTAAGTAGTTAATGAATTAGTAATAATAATAATTTGACATTAAGTTAAACAAAAATGAGAACACAGAACTGAACTAGACCCAAAAATTTTGATCTAGTTAAATTGAACAACCCTACAATCAGAAATCAATTTGAGATAAACGTAAAAAATAAGTTCAAAGCTTCGGTATCTTTTGATAAGGAACACAAAGGTGCTAAGAAACTGTGGTAAGAGATCAGAGATAAAATTAAAGAGGTTGGTAATTTTTGTCTTGGGAAAATCAAAAAGAAAAAGAAAAGCCGCTAAACTAAATTCCTTAAAAAACATTAGCGATAATAATGGCTTAGTCCTGAGTCATAAAAAATGAGACATCATAATTAAGAAAAAAAAAAAGTATCTTAAAAGCAAAATAATAGAAATAGAAAAGCACAGAAGCGAAACCTGTTTTATTTAATTTAGCATAAGAATATGTCGTAGAAAAGGTGACACATATCGAGAAAGGTTTAAATCTGGTTGGTAAAATTCCAGTTGTGGGATATGCCCATGATTTGGAACTGCTGGTTGAAGATGTAGGAACTATACAAGTACATTATTGAAAGACGGTAAAGAGATTGGGCTTGAAATAAATACAAATAAGACAAAATATATGATTAATAGTAGAAGTTCCAAAAAGTTCAGTATGTGAGGAACCGATTGGTAGGAGTCTAGAGGTAGGACGAAAAGCCGATGGGAGTATTGTGTTAAGTCTGATCTCAGGGGCTTGGGCTTAAAAGGTGATCATTGGATGAATCTTTACAAGCAGCAATTGGCGGTATCGAACCTTAAGGTTAACTAAGCAACTTAATATTAAATTTATTCAATAGAAAAGGTATCTATAGCCAAAAATGAGAACAAACTGATTCAATGATGCATGACATGTTTTACATCACATAAACCAAAAAAATTATGTATATCTTGAAAAACAACATGGCATGGCATCATTTTATAAACTTTTTTTTTTTTTTTTTTTTTTTGTAAAACCTAAAAAATCATGCTAGAGAAAAGTACTAAGCCAAACCCATTATTTACACAAGACACACACATACATACATAATTCTAGTTCTAAATACATAATTTGTTAAACTTGAAACCACGGACCTGTAATACTTACTGTGCAACATCCAAGATAAATGTGTATATGGTTTTCTTCCAATTATCTCCTTCATGCTTGATATTTTTAAATGAAAAACTTAACACCCTTTGAACTACAAACTTTACATGGTGAAAATCCAAATTATTTTCTTGATTATAAAGCAAGAATTTAAATATTCCTGCAGGAAATTCCAGATCTAAAGTTAGTTTGCAAAGAGTATCAACGAGTATACCTAACTCTTTACCAGACTTCAGATTAGGTATGTGAAACAGATATCTACTAAAATGATTCAACAATTCTTTCTTCTCTAAAACAGGAGTTTGGTCAGATATTAAAAACTGAAGATACTTAGAACCATATAAATCCAGATATTTATTAAGGTTTAGTTCCTGGAATTTGACTTGCGATTCTTCTCTCACAATATCACAATTCGTACACTTTAGTGACCAATTAAATTCCCTAAAAAGTGATAAAATTTAAACATTGAATAAATTAATGATAATCAAGATTTAAAACTTTTAATGAAACTGAATCAGATATAAACAAAAATTCAGAGTAGACAAAACTGAAACATAATTAGATCGTTGTGCTTTACCTGACAACAAATTCTCTCCTTCAGCACGAATATATATTAGGATGAGTTATAAAAAATGACTGATTCACAATCTAATTTAAAAATAATTCATTTTAACATTCTCATCTTTCCATGAAGATAGTGAATCATTGACCAGAACAGATGGAAGTAGGAAAGTGATAAGACTAAAAGCAGCGAGAGGAGAGAGCTCAAATCTACTGATTTATTATAATAAAGAGAAGAAGTGGGTAATTAGTTGGTATGTCATTGAAACAAAACTAAATTTGTGTTAAATAAATCCTGGCTAACGCTGGAACATACATTCTTCTGAAACTGAACACTATAAACTTTAAAATCAGTGGTTCAACATTTTAGAATGAAGTCATATTGAATCATGCCTTGTTATCCCAAAATAGATAGCATTAATTTTTTGAACTGCTCTTGCTTAGTGACTAACACAGCACACTTATTGCAGTCTAACCATTGTTTCTTGGTTTAAGGTTTCTCCAGTACATTCATTTTTCATAACAAATAACAGTTTTTTAATTAAATGATGGTCATTGGGATTCAAAAGCTGCTGGATTTCTACATAACACTACTACCTGCTAAGTAGTCAACTCATGGAGAATCCCCCAAAATAAGTGATTCACTCTTTTCCTTTACAGATCTATTCAATATAGTCTAGGTTTTTAATATCTAACACTTTAAGTGTTATCAACCTCAATAGGATTTTTTCAAAAATAAAGATCAATAGATCAAAATTTCCAAGCAAATGAAATCAGTAATTTTTTATGACTCAAACATGTAATTATATATATATTTAAAAAAAATTAAATTAAAACCCACCTCTTTAATAAAAAAAACATTTTTTTTTTATTCCTTACTTTTAAAATTTATTTATAACTATAGAAACAATGTTTTCTAAATGTATGTATTTACCTTGCTAAGACACAGGAACCAGAAAGGAAGCATGGCAAAATGCTCTTTAAGGAATTATTTTTAAAAACGTTATCAACTTCTTTTTGTAATAAGAGGTTTAAAGAACTTAATAAGAAACTATTTGAGGTAGCTTTAAACAGTGTATGATAGAAAATAAGAGAAATCTTATCTCCATGATCTTGTGTTTTTTTAACAGTTTCTTTTATAGAAGGTATCACTTTTGAAATAGGAAAATTAATACTTTTTCGGAAGATAAAAATCAAATGAACAACACCATGAAAACATTGTGCTCTGATACCTGTAAAAGAAAAGCAAAAAATTGATACAACACAAGCATTTAACATTTATAAACAAATATTACTTATTTATCCTATAATTATAATTATATATAATATATAATTATATATAATTATAATAATATATAATATAATTATAATCAGAAATAGATATTGTTAGACGAAAAAAGTAAAAAACAAAAAGTAGGAAGGGAAGAAGAGTTCCAGAAAGTAGTGGAACAAGCAATGAAGAATTGTTTAAATGATTCAGATCTATGATAAACGTCATAACGCTGAGTTCTAATAGGCAGTAGGTAGATAGAGAACTTCAATTAGAGCAGATTATAGATAAAGGAAAAAGGCTAAAGTAATTGATTACAAGGTATAGGAATGTGTCAAGAAAATACTGCCAACAGATAGCAATGAAGAGCCACCATAAGTGTAAACAAGAAAGAGAAACACAGAAATATCCTGGAATATAACTGAAAAAAAAAAAAAAAGAAGAGCTTTATATGATTCAGTTGGCCCCCAGAGGCTATAGTGGCTGAAGGAGTTAGTATAGTCATTTTAGTAACCTCAATTCAAAGCGCACCAATTTAAATATGACCAGATATTTATTTTTAGGATGCTTCATTCATGGTTTGGAACCCATCTTACTCATTTAAATTATTTAATGTTACCTATATTCTACAGTAAATTTAGGTTTCCTAGAATCTTGATGAAAACTACAATTAACTGAGATGGGAAAAGGGATGAATAGATTTAGTAGACAGCATAAAAGTGATAAAAACCATTATTGAGTATATTAAATTCTGGAGAGAGGAATTACAGATGAGATGAAAGATGAGGATGATTTCAGTAAATGGGGGAGATGTAGGAAAAACATAAAAGTTGGTCCAAAAGGAAAGATAGGAGAAGCGTATCTGAGAGCTGACTGCAGAGGCAGATACAAAGAGTAATTTTAATTCATTAGGTGAAACTGGAAAGAACAATAAGGTATAAGATTTAGAGGGATTCTCATACAAAATATTTTGTGAGAGTGCAACCATTTTAATCGGAAATTGGGAGCTACTACACCAATACTATGGCAATATACTTCAAAGAAATGTGAAGTGGTTTCCGAGTTACAAAATATTCCACAACAGTGCTTAAACGAGCACGTGAATAGCTATGTATTATGGGAGAGCAACCAATGGGATATTTGTGTAACTCTATATGTGTAACATGTAATATAATTGTAGTTTTTACGTTTACTGGATGTATTTCTTATAATATAGTCGTAAATTTGAATACATATATTTAATAAAAAATAAATAAAAATAGATACTTCCAAAAGTGGAGATAATCTTGATTTTATTTATTGCATACTAATACAGTAAATGAAAAAATATATGAAAAAAAAAAACTTACTTGGACCCATATTTGCAATAAAAGGAGACAATAAAATTTTATATAATTTTAGGCTAAAGCATCTTTTTTCCTCCAACACATAAACCAGAGAAACAGCTAGTTCAACTAAACTAGGTACTAATTCATTTTTTAATGGATCATTTATGTCCTGATAAATATGGCCGATAATGGCATCATGGTCAGTAATTATATCAAAAAATTTAAATTTTAAAAGATATTTATCTTGCAAAGTCCTGACACGTTTTATCAAAGATAATATTTGCAACGCATCTTCTAACTCAGTTCCAAGTTCACTTAAAGTAAAGTTAGCCCATTCTAGACAGAATGTTTTAAAATTACTTAAAAAGTGGCTCCATAATTCACTTTCTTCTCGAATATTTAAAACATTTCTGAAAAAAAAATTGAACAAAGAAAAATGAGGATTTATTATTATTTATTAAAATTAATTTGTAAAAGAAAACTTTAAAAAGAAGAAAAAAAAATGGGAATAAACAAAGGATTGTGATTAATAAAATATATTAACGCAATAATATAAGTAACCTTTGCAAGGTGTCTACTCCAGTGCTGATAATATGATCTTCGATGACCTTATATAAATAGGCTTCAAATAGATTATAGAGAAACTGAAACAGAATGATTCTGTTATTAGTAACCAATTACTTACCTATAAAATGTCTTGATAGTAGGTATAGTAAATTAATATCTATCATATTAAATGAAATTTAGCTGAGTAATAACACTTAAGATGGCAAAGCATATGCAAATACATATATTTATATTAAATTCTTTTGGTGCAAAAAAGTCCCAACAAATTTATATATAAGCTGCAATTAAGTGACTAGCAGTCTTATGAGGATAACCAGTATCAACTTAAATTAAAGAGGGGATGAGGAAGGAGTCCAACCGCTAAAACTAAAATATGGGTCTTCTAGAATATTTTTTAGGTTAATAACAAATTACTTCCACAATCTTAGAAGTTTTGGGTAAAATATTGTGTTGTACAGAAAATAATGCAGGACACTTCTTCAGGTTTTAAAAGAAAAGAAAGATTGACAATTGTAAATAAAACAGTCTTCAAACAATCAAAATAGTCTTCACTAATATCAATACATTTCAGTTGTGTTGGAAACTTTTGCATTACTTCGGAATAGAACTTAACATTTTTAGAATTGATAAACTCCAAGAACCCATTTTCTGATTCCTTATGTCCATTAAAATTTTTGACACATAAGTAATAATCCAAGTGTCTAAAAAAATGAAAATCTGTAGGGGAGAGGTTCCGGAGACTAGGACGGATGGGGCAGAGTTTCATATCGAAGCTCCAACAGTTTTCTTGATGTCACATGTGACTGGGCATTGTCTTGCAACAAAATGGAGCCCTTCCAATTGATCAAAGATAAAGCCATCTTTGATCAATTGGAAGGGCTGATGCTTGAGCCAGGTTTCTGAAACAGCAATATGATGGAAGTTATGGAGTAAATAATCGAGGAATTCATCAAAATAAGCTGGAATGGATTGAGCGTTAAGGTGGCAAGTTAAAAGAATATTAGTCATACCATTATCAGGAGTTTGAAAAGGAAGTTTTTAAGGACCCAGAAATAAGCCCTTTTATGTTTTTGTTTTTTTAACGAAGGACTAAAACTTTGAATTACAATTAAAAACTAATAATAATTGAACGAGGGTCTACGGGAACCTACACACAAAACATGGTTACAATACTCAATATGCTTAAATATATTTCTTATAAATTGGAATAATATTTTTACTAATTAATTTAATTAAGATGATTTTGGTTCCAGATGGTTGGAAATTTGATTCTCATTCAAATGAGTACTTATAATTTATCTGAAAACATGCGGGAAAAAAATACCTATTTTATTTTAACTGGAAACTATGGAGTGAATGTATATTTTATCCTATCCTTGTCGCCTACTAATATGTATTTTATTTTAACTGAAAACTATTGAGTGTATATTTTATAAATAAGAACGCATATAAACTATCAACACACACTTATATTTGAATTAATAATTACATATATAAATATATGGGAAGGTTACTGGGGACCAGTGTTGCCACAGTTAAACAAATTTTGTTTTACGTTTTAGAAAAATATATTTTTCAACCATTTAGAATAGTAATAATAATAGATAAAAACTATCCTATCTTTTAAGTTGGACCAAATAACAGATACTTACGAAGATTGATTAAAGTCGGTTCAGTAATTTCAGAGTTTATCACGAACATACATCATGACACGAGATTTGTATATATATATAGATGAATAAAAGCTATCTGATAATAATACAATTCTAAAGTAAGAGATTAAAACATTTATGGTTAATTCTTTTTTCATTTCTTCAATCTAGGCCCAACTTCAAACATAATTTGAAAAATAAACCATCCAAGTTAAACTTTAAGAAATAAAAGGTTTTTTTTTTCAATCAAGGGTATCACTTAAAATTAAGCAATGTATATTGTCTGAGTACACCACTGCAGCTTAGAACTGCGAATAAACGCGATATTATCAAAAATACTACTAAATATCCTTATATTCTTCAGTCTGGCTCGAGCCTTCGCCCAGTCAACATCGTTAATACCCTCGTCATTTGTGCTCTCCAGAGTAATTCATTTAATTTGTTTACTGAAATACAGCGGTTAGCTCGCCCAATAATCCCTAACCTTGTAGGTATTAAGGACGTCAACACCTGTTACTGTTTACCTTATTATCTCTGCTATGAGTACTATTTGTTTTTATAACTTTATTTTTTCAATTTAATTTAAAAATGGTTCAGTGTTCATTGTGCGAATCTGCCATCACCCGTGACGACAAAAACAATGTAAATTGCAGTAAATGCCGTGTTGTTTATCACGGCAGATGCTGTAATTTGAAAGACAAAGAAATTGAAACTCTAAGAGTTAATAAAAAAGCATGGCTGTGCCCTAAATGTGAACCAGAAAAAAAAACAAGTGATAAACCCTCTTCACCTTCCAAGATCAGTGAGCAGAAATCAGGTATGCCAACCTTGGCCGATCTAATGGCAGCAGTGACCAGTCAAGGATCCCAGGTCAACGATGAAATAAAAAATATGCGCGGTTCCCTAGAAAAATATGGAGAACTTAGTTTTGAATTAAATGAGAGACTCTCCAAAATTGAAAGTCATCTAGAAGGCCAGGCAAAATACATCGAAGAGCTCTCTCTAGAAAATAAGACTTTAAAAAATAAAGTAGGTGAACTCGAGGTCCGTCTTAATAAGGCCGAGCAGGGCCTACTTCGTAGGTTTCTGGAAATTCGGGTATCCCGGTCCGCTGGGGCGAAACCCCTGCGGCCCTGGTGACCAGTGTAGCGGCAGGCCTAGGTACGAATATTTCTCCCGAGGACCTAGACACGGTGGTACAACGTAGATCGAAGCCGGGTGACGATAGAACACCTCCCGTCGTTGTCCGTTTCGTCAGGCAAATCACGAGGGACGAGCTGGTGAAGCAAAGGAAGGTCAAAAGGGATTTCACTACACTGGATATCGGGTGGGAATCCAATGATTGCCACCGTATATACCTAAGTGAGGAAATGTCTCCAGGAAACAGACACCTTTACTGGCTCGCCCGACAGAAGAGATCGACAGGAAAACTAAAATATGTTTGGTTTTCAGCCGGCAGAGTTCGCTGTCGTAAGGACAAAGGACATCCTGTGGTCTTCATCGACCGAGCGCAGGACCTAGAGGTCTTCGGCTGACGTCCTGGCTACCGTCTACCCTCTGGCTATGAACGGACTTACACCACGGGCTCCATATGTAATTTACTGAGTTTAATGTTTAGTGTCACGGTATATATTTTTATTTTTATACAATTTTTATTTTCTTCACTAGTCATTATTTATTTCGTTTTTCAAGTATTCTTCACTCAACAGTTTTGATTGTTTTATTTTGTATTTATTTTCTTCTAATCTTTAAATTTAACCAAAATTTAGCTATGTCGTCTTCCTACCATCAGTGTTTTTCTCCATCTCATTCCTATGACTAGTATCCTAAATATCTGCCACGTCAACTCCCAATCCTTACCCGCTCATTATGATGAATTTCTTCAATACTCTACCCAGAACTTTTACCATATAATTGCAGTATCAGAAACTTGGCTAAAACCCTACATTCCCTCCTCTTCTATTTCTTTACCCGACCACTCCTTCTTACGTCATGACCGTTTAGGCCGCACTGGAGGAGGGTCGGTCTCTATGTACATAATAGCCTAAAATCCCGTATCCTAGATGTCTCAACCCCATCCGATCATCCTCATATTGAATTTATTATCCTTGAAATTATTTGTAACAATCATCCTCTCTATTTGCAGTAGTGTATCACCCTCCTTTAGTTCCGTTTGACGCTGCCTTTGAAACCACCCTCTACAATTACGTTCCTCTCTATAACAATATTATAATCTCCGGCGACCTCAACACCAATTTCCTTTCCAACTCCAATGACAAACTGTACCTCGAAAATCTCTTCTTTTCCCTTAATCTTTTCATTGTACCTTTCTCTTCCACCCATCATACTCGTTGTTCAGATAAGTGGCTCAACCTTCATGTAATTGATTCAGCACATAGCCTTCTCTCTTCATCTCAATTACCAATCCCATTCTTATCATGTCATGACCTAATTCACATATCATACAATATCAAAACTCCAGTAATCCTTCCTAAAACAACAACTTTCCGTAATATCAACTCCCTTACCCGTGAAATTATCCAATCCGATCTTGAAGTCCTAAAGTGGGACGATATATATTCATGTACCTCTATAGATTCAATGGTCGATATCCTCACCTCTAACCTTATCAGTATCCTTGACAAACATGCTCCCCTCAAAACCTGCACCTTCCGCCACCGCCCTGCTCCTTGGATGAGTCCAGAAATAAAAGACTTACAAAAGAGGCGTGATGCTGCCCGTAGACGCTTTAGACGTACTAGACTGACAGAAGACTATCAAGCATTCAGGGCACTCCGCAATCTGACTCAGGCAACCATCAGACAAGCAAAATCTAACTACTTTCACGAAACTCTCTCCTCTGCTCCCGATTCAAAATCAAAATGGCAACTCCTTCGCCAACTATCTCTTTGCAAATCATCTTCCTCACCATCATATCAAGCCACACCAGATGAATTAAATATATATTTTTCATCTTCCTCCTCTGATAATCATTCTCCACATTCTTCCGACTTTTCTTTAGTTACCTCATTTAATCCAGATAATTTTTATTTTTCCGATATCACACCAACTGACCTTATCTCCTCTGTAATGAAATCCCATACCAACTCTATTGGATTTGATGGAATACCGTTAAATTATTAAAATTATGCCTTCCCGAAATCCTACCAGTGCTTCTATTCATATATAATTTTTCCCTCCAAAATTCTATATTTACATCTACTTGGAAAAAAGCAATAGTCCATCCTATCAATAAAACCTCTAATCCTACATCCCCTAAAGACTATCGCCCAATTTCCATTCTATCTAACCTTTCTAAGCCCTTAGAAAGAATAGTTCAATCTCAATTATCTAATTTCCTTGAAAAGTCTAATCTTCTTGATCCTCTCCAATCCGGTTTTCGACCTGGCTTTTCCACACAATCCGCTCTCCTCAAAATCATCAGCGACATACATACTGCTATGGATGAAAAGAAACTGACTGTACTAATACTTCTAGACTTTTCAAAAGCTTTTGACTCCGTGGACCACTCCATCCTTTTCTCCAAACTACAATCCCTATCCTTTTCCAACAACACCATTCGTTGGTTTCACTCTTTTCTCTCTGATAGAACCCAAGCCGTCAATATTCCTAATCAACCTCTATCTTCCTTTCTTACCCTTTCGGCAGATGTGGCCCAGGGTTCAAGTATATCTCCTCTCCTTTTTAATTCCTACATTAATGACCTTCCCAACTCTATCCATCATTGGTCCCACCATCTGTACGCTGATGATTTCCAGATCTACCTATCCTTCTCCCCCTCTGAGACACAAGTAACATTTTCGAAGATTCAGGTGGACCTGGATAGAATCAGCGCCTGGGGAAATCTGAATAAACTCAAGCTAAATGCCATGAAGACGCAAGCAATAGTAATAGGTTCCAATTCCCTTATCAAATCTAATTCCAAATTTCCAAATCTAATCCTTAATAATTACCCAATTACGTTCAGTTCCAGTGTAAAAAGCCTAGGTATCACCATCGACCAATCCCTCTCCTGGAAACCCCATATTGCCCAAATCTCCCGAAAAACAATAAGTACTCTTAAATTTTTCCATCGCTCCCGCCATCTCCTTCCCCTATCCACTCGTAAGCTCCTCGTATCCTCACTCATTTTCCCCCACTTTGACTATTGTTGTGCGGTGTATGACGGCCTCCCTGCTGTGCTTGAGGACAGACTAAAGCGCATTATGAACATTTCCTTAAGATTTGTCTTCGGTACTTCAGGGAGGTCCCATGTTACCCACTTATACGGTGAATTAAAGTGGCTCCTCTCCTCAACCCGCAGACAATATTTCCTGGGATCATACCTCTACCAAACTATTAACTCCCAGCATCCTTACTACATCCACAGTCTCCTTCAATTTAAATCCTCAATCCACTGTCTTGAAACTAGATCGCGACATTCTGACCTTTACCTTCCTACCCACAGAACCAAAACTTTTGACCGTTCCTTCATTGTTCACTCTACCACAATCTGGAATTCTCTACCAATCAATATCCGCCATGCTGCCTCTTTATCCTCATTCAAATCCCAACTTTTCCTATACCTTCTGTCATCCCAAATAGACGATCAGCAAACGTGATATGTCAATTCTATCTAGAAATCTACATTGAATGAATGAAGATTACTGTCTACCGATCAAATTTTAATTGGCTTATGTTTAACTAGAATTTTATTTTCTCAGAAGATAAAGTTTAGAAGATATATATATTTTTTTTATTAGTTTCTTTTTTTTTTTTTTTTTTTTTTATTTCTTATGTATAGTATTTTTCCTCATTGTAAATAATTGTAATTTTAATATAATCATTGTAAATAATAATTAATCATGTTTTTTTTTGTATGTTGCCAGACATAGTATATATTCAAATTGTACATACTGTTATTCTTAGGGGACCTAGTCCCAGAATAAAATTTTTTTTTCTATTCTATTCTATAATTCACCATCACAATGAATACTTTTTAAAACCAAAATTACAGCCATCAGAGGGGAAAAAATCTTACCCTGTGCGATGGTACAAACTTTATGTACCGGTTAAAATCAAACTTCCTCATGAATTTCATTGGCGCAGAACTAACTAAGTGCGAAGCAATATTCACCCATACAGCTAAACCTAAAACATAAACACAATATCAATATCAAATACATATCCTAGGCAAATTGGATATTCTGAACTAATCATGAAAAGAAGCTAGCGCATCTATTTTCTGTTAGCTTCCTTATCTGAATCAAAATAGTGGCCATGTACATGAACTTCCCTTAAATTATGCAGGTTAATAGCACTGTAATGGTTATAATTTAGGCAGGATTACTTAGAAAATAAAACCTTTGCAATGGACAACCGTCCCCACT
Organism: Piezodorus guildinii; assembly: GCA_023052935.1. Lineage (NCBI taxonomy): Eukaryota > Metazoa > Arthropoda > Insecta > Hemiptera > Pentatomidae > Piezodorus > Piezodorus guildinii. The sequence continues at coordinate 111,732,494 of CM041295.1, forward strand.
TGCAAAAAATCTTTCCTAGGATCATACCTTTAACAAACCATAAGCTCCCAGCATCCTCCCAAACATCAACAGTCTTCTTCAATTTAAATCCTCAGTTTACTCACTTGAAACTAGATCACGCCATTCTGACCTTATCATTCCAACCCACAGAACTAAAACCTTTGATCATTGCTTTCTTGTCCCCTCTACTACCCTCTGGAATTCTCTACCGATTTATATTTGCCATACTTCTTCCCTTTCCTCATTCAAAACCCACCTTAATCCTCATCAAAACTGCAAATAGACCCACAACAAATGGGAAATTACAATTTATACAAGAGTTTGGGTAGAGGTAGTACCTTTGCTAGGGTTGAGCTAGAAGCTGGTCTCCCCTTAATGTCAGAGGTCCTAGCCAAGAGATCTGCGAAGCTAGTTCCCAAGACTTTTCGTGCGTAGTAAAGAACTACACCCTTCCTGAAGTGAGCCTGCTTTCGACAAAACACAACAGATATATACCGTGAGGTCTATAAATATCCCTGGTGTGAGGATATAGGAGCACCAGTACTAGTATGGAACTGAAGGATTTTGAGTCAGCTGGGTCCATGATTAGACATAATCAGGTGGAGCTGGAGAACGGCAGAACGGCTGATGTACAGCAAAGGAGCAGATGGAGCTCCAGGCTGGTGTGAAGGAATCTACCTACAGTTTCCTGTTCCCGATATGAAGTGGAACTTTTGTACCACCAGGTATCACCATACACCATATTAGCCATCACCCGACTTGCTATTGGTAGAACATCAATAACTTAGGTTTAAGACCCTACAGAAGACTTATCAGTTGCTGACAAGGACCAGTTTTATGAAGACCTGCAGAGACCAGTTGGAAAAGGCAGCATTGAGAACTGAATGGTTGATATCTGTGAAGATTTGAATGCCAGTTCAGTGCTAACTCCTATGGATAATAGGTAATAGGTCGATGGATGGTGAAGATGCTGAATATGATACTGGACAGATACTTATAGAATTTTTCATAGAGAATGATATGCTCATTGGCAATTCCCTCTTTAGATATAAGATGATTCATAAAATTACTTTTTATGAGGCCAAAAGCAAAGACAGAGGAATGCATAGATATTTCACAGATGTAAAAACAATCACAGGGACAGAGTTGGGCACTGATTATAGCCTAGTTGTAGCTGATACCAAAATTACTAAGCTGTGGAAGAGGAACTTCAAAATGTATAAATGAATCGCAGTCAAAAAGTTTAGCGATACAGGAGTGATACAAAGATATAGAGAGATGCTGCTGAACAATATACAAGAAATCAATTATGACATGGCTCCATATAAAGATAATTATCCTTTATAGTGCAATGGAGGCATGTGATATTAAAAAATATTAGGCATCAGACCAAAAGTACTATATGGCGGAATGATTAAGTACAACAAGCAGTGAAAGATAAGAAAGATGCATGGAGTCTTTACAGGCAGAATAAATCCCAAGCTTGTTGGAATGATTACATCAGATTGAGAAACATACCCAAGCAAACAGTCGGGAAGCCAAAGCAAGATCTTAGGAGGAATTTGGAAGCATATTTAATAATTCCCTAAGCTGCCTCAGCAGCTGTGAATTTTTTTTTTTTATTTTTTTTTTTAGCAATACCTTAAAATTACAAGAATTTTATAGGACATACGCGTTTCTTCTTTAAAACACATAACTAAACTGACGCTTTTTTTTTTTTTTTTTTTTTTTTTTTTTTTTTTTTTTTTTTTTTTTTTTTTTTTTTTTTTTTTTTTTTTTTTTTTTTTTTTTTGAGGAAGTTGAATGGGATTAAACAAGCTTGGAGAATGCTCTAAAGGGATTATTAAGTATTGGTAAGTATTAAATAGGTTTAAAATATTTACAGTCCTTTAAAATCTTATATTATAATATAATGCATCCATTCCTACTTCACTATTACATAAAGTCTTGATATTTCAGTTAACTTTATATAAGCCACACGGGGTCCAAAGGAAATGGACAGAGCAATATAATTACAGTCTCCCTCAGCACACATTAAAGCAATTTTAACAAAGATGAGCTGAAGTATACTAAAAAAGGAAGCCAAGCAAAGAGATTCAGATAGCCATCAATACAATTAGTCCGTGAGTGAGCAACGAAAAGTGCAACCCATTTTATGCAAATTGTCTATCATGATGAAGCAAAAAATACACGTCTGCCAATTCAAAACAGGTGGGTTACAAAATGGCGGTCATCCAAAAAGACGAAAATCTGACTCATTAGAAAACAATTTTCTTTTTCATCCCATAATACTAGGTGAAAATACGAATCAAACGACGCTAGTCTGCCATTCTTAGGTGGGTGGGTTGCCGAGGCAGACGCTTTTCAAAATTCGCACTTTCGGAAGCAAATCCTGACTCATTTGCATCTTGACAAGCAGGCGGGCGCATGCCCTTGAACTCACCAGTTACCGTCGTGACGATGTCTGAGCAGGATGTATCCCCCTCGATTGCTCAACGTATTATCATCAAATTTCTTGCTGCTGAAGGTGTAAAACCGGCTGAAATCTTGAGAAGGTTGACTGTACAGTTCGGGGAAGAGACACTTTCTCGTGGCAGAGTGTTTGCATGGCATAAACAGTTTTTGGAGGTACATGATCGTGTTCAGAATGAAAGCCATGACCGCAGATTCCGCTCCAGCATCACAGCAGACATCAGCCGTGTTCGACAGCTTATTGAAGGTGACAGACGTCTAACCACCAGTGCCATTGCAAGTGTGGTTGGGATAAACTATGGAAGCACTTTTTCCATACTCACAGAGGAGCTAGGGTTTCGTAAGGTGTGTGGCAGGTGGGTTCCTCGACTTCTCACAGCTGAGCAGAAGATACTACAACTGTTTGCAGGTCTGTGAAGGTCTTCTTTCAAGATTTCTGGCTGAGGGAGCCTCATTTCTCACTCACATTATCACCTGTGATGAAACATGGGTGCACCATTACACTCCTGAATCAAAACAAGCGAGTATGGAGTGGAGACTGAAAGGGGAACCTGGACCAGTGAGTCCAAGTCACAGCTGTCAGCTCGGAAGGTTTTGGCTTCCGTGTTTTTTGACCAGCGTGGCTTGCTGCATCTTGATTTTTTGCATGAACGCAGGACTATCAATGCCGCATACTACTGCGACATTTTGAATGAAGTCAGACTTGCATATCACCGCAAAAGAAGGGATCTACCGATGAGAGAAGTGATTCTTCTTCAGGACAATGCTCGCCCGCATAATGCGGCCCTGGCGAGAGAAAAATTGGAGCAACTGGGCTGGGAGACGCTGGAACACCCTCCCTACAGTCCAGACTTATCACCATGTGACTTTCACCTGTTTGGCCCACTCAAGGAAGCTTTGGGAGGTCAGAGATTCGTCAGTGACGATGAGATTGAAGCCTACGTGCTCAATTAGCTGAACACACAACCTACTTCATTCTATGAGAACGGGATTGGAAAATTACCTATGCGCTGGGAAAAATGTATTTCCAAATCAGGAGACTATGTAGAAAAATGAGGTGTACTTTTCTTTGTGTTCAAAGTAAAATTAAAAAATAAGTCTCGTTTATATTTGATTCACCCACGTACATAGATTATTCTCATAGAATCAGAAGTTTTCATGATAGTAACCATAATAATGTTAGAAATGAGTGATATCTCATTTGCTGCAAGATTATTTTTTTTGGAATAACTCAACAACGTTGACTATTAGACATACAAATATCCTTTACCACTCAAATGAAAGTTTATTAAATATTTGATAATTTACTTAATAACCATTATCCTCATAGGATCAGCTGTTTTCATAATGTCAGTGGAATTGTTACATGGATCAGCATTTCTGTCCCTAAATATTTAATTTCGAAACGCGTTAGCTGCGGCTTCCCACCCTCTTTTGGGTGGCAGACTAGTGTAAATTTATTCCTAATTTTACTTAGTATTATGATCAATGAAAATCGTGGCCAAAAGTGCAAATTTTGGAAAGTGTCAGACACGGCAATCCACCCAACTATGAGTGGCAGACTAATGCCATTCAATTAATGTTTCAAACTAGTATTTTAGAGTTGAAAGGAAAATCATGGTCAAATGAGTCGGAATTTGTGTCCGAAAATGTGAATTTTGAAAAGCGTCTGCCTCGACAACCCATCCACCTAAGAATAGCAGACTTGTGTCGATCGATTCGGATTTTCACCTTGTATTTGAGGTCCGAAAGTGCGAATTTTGAAAAGCGTCTGCCGCGGCAAACTCACCCATCTATGAGTGGCAAACTAGCATCGTTCGATTCATATTTTCACCTAGTATTATGAGATGAAAAAGAAAATTGTGGTCAAATGAGTCAATTTTCGTCTTTTTGGCCCAATTTTGGATAACCACCCTTTTGTAATCCACCCATTTTGAGTTTGCAGATGTGTATTTTTTGCTTTGCCATGATAGATGCTTTGCATAAAACATACTAAAAATGTTTGTAAAAAGGGTTGCATTTTTCGTTGCAGGCTCAGGGTCTAAATAGGGAAGTCTTACTGACTTCAGCTGATAAAATATAAAAAATGACCACATTCTCTTAAATTCAATAATACTTAAAAACAAAATATAATAATGAAGAGATATACACTAAATGACAAAAGAAAGTTCTATTAAATAGTAAGACGAAGGATATTCTAAAGCACACAAAACATGCTAAATTAAGTTAATATGAAAAAATTTAACAAATCTATAAGTTCAAGAAAGCTTATAATAGTCAATAGAAATATCCAAAGGCAATTGCCTAAACTTATATATTACATACTTAATTTAACTTAAATATAATTATTTGGTTAAAAAAAACCTAATTAGTTCAGTCGTTATCAGCTCCAATCATACAACAATAATAAAAGACAGTTTTGGAAATGCAGACAAAGAATAAACTAATTGATTTCAAATGAAAATCATGAGCCTGTTTACATAAATTTTAAAGACCACGTTGGTTAATGAACATTAATATATCAGTCTCATGTTAAAAAAAAAAAAAATGACTTATTTGATTTATAAGTACAATTTCTCTATTTTATTTGAAATTGATAAAGCAATCCTAAATATTACCACTCAAGATATCAAGTTTCGAAACTTTCAAAGGAATTCCAATTTGAAGAAAGCATGTTATAATGGCTCATACGAAATACAACTGGTTCAGATTCCCGAAGAGTAATTTTTTGGGAATTTATTCCTCATCCATCCTTGCAAAGTGGCTTGGCCATCTTAGCCCACCGTACTTTATAAAATGAACAATGTTCACTTCCCCAAATAATTCATACACATCCCGGTAATAGTGCCTCCTCCACTGGTCCCATTCCTTAATAGGTCCAAAAATAGGGCGCAAAATCTTTCTTTCAAAGATAAGCAACTCCTTTTATTTCGAATTAGTCCATATCTCCAAAGCATACATCAAAACTGGTTGTATAGCTGCTTTATAAAGAAGGCACTAAGGTCTGATGAGACAATGCCTTACTGCTAAGGTACTTTCTAAGGCCAAAACAGCAGTTTGAGCAAATTGACCTTTTGTTTTTGTTTGCTGGTCTCAAGAAATATCTCATTCTAATTACCAACTATTGAGCTGAAATACTTAAAAGGCTGGTGTCACCTGTTTTTCATTTCTACTGAAGGGGAAAACATTTACTTCAATATCATATTGCCAAAAATTGGCTGAATGTAATGAAATTTAATTAAACATCAGCCCTCATTGATAAACAGGAAAATGCCTATCCTGCTGCTGATTAAAAACACCTTACCTAACGATTTGATATACTAAGCAGATAATAATTTTTTTTTTTAAATGGTGATAAAGGGTATAAAATAATAGGTTTTCTAGAGATATAATAAAAACAAATATGGAATGATAATAGTACAGCACATTAATAACCACATTATTCCCTGTTATGTTTTTTTTTTTTTTTTTTTTTTTTTTTTTTTTTTTTTTTTTTTTAATAGCATGAAAATAAATCACCAATAACTTTCTTAACAGTAAATAATGAAGTGGAATGCCAAGATAAAAAAAAAAACAAAAAAAAAACTAGCACATCTAAGAACACAGTTGTCAAAATGGTACTGCATGGAAAGAGAGCTGCTAATGCTAAGAGAACTAGGAATAAAGACTATTGTAGCCTAGTTAGAATAATACCTTATAAAATATGGAATCACATTCCCTAGAAGGATCTCAAAAAAATAAATCTCATTAAAAATAGCCAGGAACTAAAATAATTTGAGCAGGATGTTGAGGGGGTAAAAACTGCTTCACAGCTATGTCAAACTATTAAGAAGGACGACTTATAGCATATGTATTAGTCAATAAATTTAAATATTCATTTATTTGTATGTTATTTAAGATTTAAAGTAAAAAAAATATTTCAAAAATACTTAAGATTCATGCATAAATGTGAAGGAAACCTTTTAAAAAATAGATAAGGAAAACATAATTACAAATACAATTTACAATTCTTTTATATTACTATGAGAAGGGTCCCCAGTATTTATGATTAGTTTCATAAAAAAAAAAAATAATTTTCTAACTTATACAGCATATTTCTCAACCACACTAGAAAAGTTTAAATCAGAGAGTAAAAAGCCTTAAGTGACAAACTAGTAAGTAAATCTAGTCATAAGAGAGCACAGAGTGAACATTTAAATAACATCTCATTAATATAAAATAATATGGTAATCAAACAGCAAGCTCAAGATTACATGCAATGCTTACAAACACCAATTAATTATTGAGGCCCATTACCAAGTTTAGTGTCAACAGAAACCTTTGTTTAGTTAGTCATTTTACCTTGACAATAATTGTTGGAAGTCCCAGAGATAGGTACAATTAAATAATCAGAATTCATTCTCAGCTTACTAGACTTAGTAATGTCTCCCATAAGCCCCAAAAAATCTGTAATTGATAACATATTATAACGTGAACCAACATCACACACCATAATGTTTATTCGATTATTCTGCTTTTGCCTATGATGCATTTTTAAAATGATTATATTTATGGAAATTAGAATCCAAGGTAAACATATTTTTCCATATTTTAAAGAACCTTAAAAATTTAGTTTTACTGTTTTTGTACAGTAATTTCAGTTTTTTTTAAGTTTAGAAAAAATGAAATTGCTTGATAGTTGAATAAAAGCATACCTTCAATAGTTACCATCATGTTTTTTTTAAATACTTAGCTGTCTTAACATTTCCTTTACAATCATAGTTCCATTAACTCATACTTACCTATATTAAACAAATATAAGGTATATATGTATATGTATATATATATGTATATATTATATATATATATATATATATATATATATATATATATATATATATAATATTAATATGTGTGTTGTGTGTGTGTGTGTGTGTGTATGTGTGTATATATATATGTGTGTGTGTGTATATATATATATTGTGTGTGTGTGTGTGTGTGTGTGTGTATGTGTGTATATATATATGTGTGTGTGTGTATATATATATATATGTGTGTGTGTGTGTGTGTATAGTATTCCCAAGTAAAATTCAACCTTTTCCATTTCAAATTCAGTGATGAGCATGAGAATGATGCTAGAAAAATGCTGGGAATGGAATGTGGAACAGCCTCATTTGTTTATGGATTATAAGCATAAACTGAAGTGGACTGTATGAAATATCTTGAATGTAATTTACAACTAACCAGACTTATCAAGACGACCCTACAGGAAAGCAAAGTAGTCGTCAAAATTCAAGGCGAATTGTCAAATGAATTAGATATTCAAAAAGGTGTAAAACAGAGAGATCCTCTTTCCCCAGTTTTATTCAATATGATATTAGAGGTGGAGATGAGCTTGATACGGACAAGGCCTAGATGATGTATCTGACACAGCATTTACCGCTAGCAGATGATGTTGTGGTAAGTGGAAGAACAGTCAGTGCATCACTTGGAGTATTTGAGGATTGCGAAGTAGCTGCTAGTAGAGGAGGACTGGTTATTAATACAGCAAAAACTAAATATATGTGGACCAGCAGAGTAGGAGGAAACAGGCATATCGAAGAGGCTGAATATCATTTTTGAGAGAGTACTGCAGTTTAAGTAATTGGGCACTGGTATCAGTGAGGATAATATGATTAGAGGGGAAATTAAGGCAAAGATAACAGCTGGCAATCAAGGCTATTGGTCTCTAATGAAAATATTTCGAAATCAGAATATATCCACAACACTCAAAATAAGAGTCGATCGTACTGTCCTTCAGGGCATTTACACAGAATGAAAAATGGTAGACTTCCAAAAATGATGATAGAGGGACACTTAGGTGGAAGAAAGCGCAAAGGGACACCTAGACTTTGTTGGCTGAAGGATGTAGAAGGGGACCTTCAGTCTTGGGTGTCGGCAGGTGGAGAAAGGCAGCCAACGACAGGTCAGAGTGAAGGAGGATCGCTAAGGAGGCCATGGTCCTACAAAGACCATAGCACTAGATAAATAGTTATTTTAATAATACATTATGTTTTTCACCAATGTGGCTTGTTAACTGTTCCCAAAGGCCCTTCACATAAAGTTACTCATGATTTTAAGACTAAGTATTGATTTATTTTAGCTTTTAAGAAATTATGAATACTAGGGCTGGTATTTGGGTTTGAGGGAGTTCGTTTAATTTTGATTTTACGATTGCACACTCAAATATCGATTTATTTTAATTTTTTTCCTATTATTCAATATTGGACTCAGTAGTTGGGTTTCCGGGGGCTCGCATACTGATTGTACGATTAATTTTAAGTTCTCCCCATCAAGTAAAAATTTTCAGATTTATTTGAAACCAGGCTCAGCAGTTTGGTTTCCAGGGGTTCGCATACCGATTTTACTATTAATTTTAAGTGCGTCCGCTTAGAGATTTATTTTAATTTTTTTTTTTTGGTTAGTAGGCTCAGCAGCTGAGTTACCGAGGATTCACATACTGATTATACCATTAATATTAAGATCGGTGACTCTAGTATTGATTTATTTTAGTTTCTTTGGACTTGTTGAATAGTAGGCTTAGTAGCTGCCTATTGTGCCTATTCAATACTGATAATACAATTAATTTTAAGTTTGTTTGCACAATCAGAGATTTATTTCAAATTTTTCAGATTTTTTTTAATACCGGGTTCTGTTACAATAGATAGGCTTTTGGCGATTCTTTTCATGAATATATAAGTAATTTTAAGATCAGCCACTGAAGTATAGATTTATTTTAAACTTTTTGTAAAAAAGTTGAAATAAACAGATATTTGATTTGATCTCAAAATCAAAATTAAATAAACCCCTGTATAACTGAAATATCAATCCTAGTATCCTAAATTTCATATAAGCTAAAATTAATCGATAATTAGTCTTAAAATCATGAGTAATTTTATGTTAAAGATCCCGAGGGAACAATTAATAAGCCACATTGGTTAAAAACATAATAGATAATTAAAATAACGATTAAAACATAAAATTATGTTAAAATGATTTTTATAGAAATCAAAAAAGGTTGAACTTATTCTTCAACTTAGGTTGTAAGTTGAACTTAGGTATATATATATATATATATATATATATAATATATATATATATATATATATATATATATATACATATATATATATATATATATATATACACACACCCCAATCTATGTACAACACAATAATTTTTCTCTCAGTTTTTTATGATATAGTAAATATAGATACAAGTGGCTATTCTCAATGTAAAACAAAAATAATGTTATTAATTTATTTTTAACAATTAATAATAGCAATATATCTATTAAATAATGTACAAAACAGTCATCTGAGACCTTTCCTATGAATTACTCTAATATACTTGAACAAAAAAACTTAAAAAAAAATATATATATATAAAAATACAGAAACAAACAAATTAACCTAAAAAAAATGTAATATTAAAAAATCAACAAAATAATTTATAAAAATATTCGAATATAAAGAAAATACATAAATTAAAAATAATTAATTATTTTTATGATAAATGTGAAAACAATCAAGGCAGTAATGGGGCTCATCAATACAATCTTTACAATATGTAACAAATTTTTTCACTTCATTTTTGTACTATTTCCTTCCTAAAACTTTAAATAGCACCCCTTACAGTATTATATAACTTTATTAAAGAGCCCTAGTTTTTTATCAAATCTGTGCGACAGAAGAGATCCTCGACTTACAGAAGGTGAAGGAGCGGAATCACTCAGAGGATCTTCTTCAAGAACCTTTTACAACCTCTGTTTTAAAATTTGTTACGGACATTTTTTTTTTTTTTCCATAGCTCTTATAAATAATTGTTGCATTTAGTAGAGAGGCCCCAAAAATAAGATCAATTGCAATTTTGAGATACCACTTAAGGGTTCGCCACTTAAGCTAGTGGAATGGGAAGACATTAAGTCTGACGTATCGATGACGATTTTCCACTATTGTAATTGACAATCATCCTTGTTTAGTAATGGTTCTTCCAATTCGAGTCACAACTTAAATCATTTCATCCGTGGGTTCAGTAGAGAGTATAAGGACATCGATTTTATCCTACAGAGGGCATAAATGCCCTCTAGTAACTTCCTCATGGGACCTCAGCGGATGAAGTCTTAATTAAAAGACTATTCTTTAAATAAATTAAAAAATTAATATATTAAATAATTTTTTTTAACTAAAAGTAACTTTTCTCACATTTTTTATGTGTTTTTTTGGATCAAATGTAACACAAATAGTTGATAATAATGTTTTGAACTGGTTAAACCGGAAATAAACAAGTTTTATTAAAATAAATTACAATATTTCTTCCAATAAACAAAAAAATTAGAAAACTTACTTTTTAAAATTTTCTTTTTTTGTAATTTTAACTTTTAAATTACAATTTTAATTTTTAATTTACATTTAATAAGACGTATTGCCCCCTCTGGTTTGAAAGACTGCTTCCACCCACCCGTCTTGGCATACTTGTAAAAAGATTTTGAAGAAAATCTTGGGGTATTTGTACCACTCCTCCAATACAGCTATCTTTAGCATTTCAAGGGTTGGAGGAGGTGAATTTCGTGACCGAAACTTTCTTTTGAGATAATCCCAAATGTGCTCGATTGGGTTAAGGTCAGGACTTCTTGCAAGCCAATCAATGGTGTGAATATCTGTGGTGTTTGGGTATTTAGAAACACATCTTGCCTTGTGAGGACGAGCATTATCATGCATGAGCAATGATTAAGAGCCTATGAATGGCATAAAAGGCACTACATGATCTTAAAGAATCATTTCTACATACCTCAAAGCATTCAAAGCGGCTCCTTGGATTGGCACTAACTTGGTGCAAGCTTCCCAAGACATGCCACCCCAGAACATGATAGAACCCCCTCTAATTGGCTCAGTTTCTAACGTGCAGCACTGACTATACCATTCTCCAGGCCTTCTCTAAACTCTTTCAAAGCCATCTGGGCTGTTAAGAGCCACTCTTGTCTCATCAATAAATAAAACTTTTTTCCATTCCTCCACAGTCCAAGATTGGTGTTCCCTTGCAGATCTTAATCTTTTTACACAGTGTTCTGTAGTGAAAAGAGGAGCTTTCACTGGTCTTCTAATGACCGTTGACTCCCAGATTGATAACTCTCGAACACCACCGATCAAGTTTTTAATGGAAGAGGCAGTAGAATTACGCTTCCGAAGAGCTTGTATTTTAATTAAGGACATCTATGGGGTTAGTAACTCTGGGACGCTCTGACGTTGTTCTTCTCGAATGACTACCAGTCTCCCTGTACCTTTTTATGATCCTTGAAACAATAGAATAGTGAATCCCAAGGTGATTCGCAATGTAACGCAATGATTTGCCTTCTTCATAGAGAGTGATGATTCTGACCAAATCATCGTGACTTAAAACTCATTGTGAATAAAATTAATTGTTTTAACCAGACTTAAGAGAAAAGAGAGAACAGACTTGAGGCAAACGAAAGATGAACATGGACTGAAAGGAAATTAGAAATGAATGAAACAAAATTCCATTGTTTGTTGGTAAACAGTGAATAAAAATGATATGTCTAATCCCTAATATCTCTCATTTAATAAATAATATTACTATAAATACAAACAAAGTCTGGATTAATTTTAATTAAGGACATCTATGGGGTTAGTAACTCTGGGACGCTCTGACGTTGTTCTTCTCGAATGACTACCAGTCTCCCTGTACCTTTTTATGATCCTTGAAACAATAGAATAGTGAATCCCAAGGTGATTCGCAATGTAACGCAATGATTTGCCTTCTTCATAGAGAGTGATGATTCTGACCGAATCATCGTGACTTAAAACTCATTGTGAATAAAATTAATTGTTTTAACCAGACTTAAGAGAAAAGAGAGAACAGACTTGAGGCAAACGAAAGATGAACATGGACTGAAAGGAAATTAGAAATGAATGAAACAAAATTCCATTGTTTGTTGGTAAACAGTGAATAAAAATGATATGTCTAATCCCTAATATCTCTCATTTAATAAATAATATTACTATAAATACAAACAAAGTCTGGATTAAGGTCAAAACCAAGAAAATCTCGAGAATTATGGGTGTTCCAATACTTTTGACAAGGAGTGTATATTGTTGTGAAATAAAAACTGCTTAAGATATAGATACAGGACGCGGTCCGAGTGGTCGACCAATCCAGGCAAAGGGCGCAGTTGTAAGCGGTTATAACCTGGACTTCACGGCTGGGAACCGCGTAGTTCTGAGAGAGAGATCGTTGTTGGACATCTTGGGAGAAGAAGCACGCTTAGGTGATCACCAAAAAGTCAATTAGTGAATTCAGGGAAGAATTGGGAAGAGTTGTTGCCTAATGAGGGAATGAACCTAAGGAGAAAAGGTAAAAACCCCTTCGGACCAATTCAAGTTTTACATTTTATTTTAATAATGTTGTTAATTTAGAATTTTGGTATTTTTTATTATTTAAAGAAGATTAAATGAACCTTAGCCAAAATTTTCTTAAATTAATTAATAAACCCTTACCCTAAATTTTATATAATAATGCTTGTATTAATAAAATGAATGTTTAATTACTTTTTATTTTTAAAGATTTTTTTATAAATATTATATTATATATATATGTAATACAATATATTACATATATTATATATATATATATATATATATATATATATATATATATATATATATATATATATATATATATATATATATATATATATATATATATAAGCACAAGATGGTATATGCACGTATTTAGTTATCTTTACAAATGTTATATTATCTATACAGATCAAGAACTACTAATGGAATATTAATCAATTCAAAAAATATATAGCAATGTTGATAGGAATATACCTGAGTTATTTTGCTGACATAACATAAATAAAATCTCAAGGACAGACTCCAAAAATAAACAATTGATTTTAGGACAATTTCTTCTCTGAGAAAATATAATATGATTCAGAACTTCAGCATATGAATAAAGTAATTCAGCACATTCTGACCGTACAACATCAAAATTCAGTTCCTCAAATACTTTGAAACAAAGACAAATCTTTCTCCATTCCTAAAAAATAATATTCATAAATAAACAAAAATAGAGTTTATGATTATTATTATTTTCCAATACAGTCTAACAAATTCATACTTTTAATGGACAAATATAAATCATTTTTAATAAGGAGAAAGATGTAGAATCCCATCAAATATACAGCAAAATAAGACTGAATACAATCATTGTAATTCATATGTAAAGTTAACAGGAAACTGATGAGTATAACAAAAAATGTTAATAAGCCAGAATTTAGAATACCAAATGGGTTATTAGCTAAATAAAATCATATTTTCAATAGATAGAACCAAATCTTTATTAATTCTCATATGATTTGGATTATAAAAATAATTTAGCTTAAATTTTATCTAGTTCCGCAAACTACTGTCGATTAGGAATGTTAGGTTGATATTTGATTCACAATTTTTTATTGTGCATGAGAATTTTGTGAATTCAGTGCATTTTTAAAAGTTTTCTTCAATATAGATATTTTTTAAAAATGATTTTTGATTGTGCATTGAATATATATCTTTTTGACAAAATTTTCCAGACATATGGAAATAAACCATAAAAAAAAAAATTATTACTATTTTTTTTTTTTTCTTTTTTTACTTTTCATTATGCACTCCATTAGAATAGTGAAGGCACTAACCTGGCTAATGCTTTGATCCAGGTTAATACTGTTTATGTGTTAGATCCTATTCGACACAAAATAACAATAGAAAGTTGGAGGGCTGAGGAACAAAATGCTTGATACATAGGTTAGTTCACAATTTAAATGATAATTTTAAAGGACAAATAAAACAGAATTTGAGGGAAAGGTGTTGTTGAATTTAAGAAAATAAAACTTGTTAAAGGTGGATAAAATATATATTTAAAAAATGAACTTGAAACTAATGTTCCTCTATCCACAAGTGGGAGGGACAAGTCTGGTCCAGGGTTTCCCTGGCTTGTCGTAAATATAAATATAATATTCTATAAATGTATTCGTATATTGAAGATATTCATTTATTCGTAAGTTTGGATTAAGGTTTACAGATTATTATTATTATGTTTTCCTATAATTTTACTTCAATTTTGTTTAATGGTAAATATTAAGAAGTAGTCACAATAATCGTCATTATAGCAGTCACTATAATTATGTAATCACTATTACCATTGTCATTATTAAGACAGATTGTAATATCACTGTATAAAAAAAAAAGTATTAGTATTATTTAAACTTGTTAGTGATGACATAGGTAAATACAATATAGACCCCTAATGGTTCTTTAAATAGAAGCCAAAACTGAACCAAACAACCAAAAACTTTTTAGCTACTATAGGCAGTTAAAATAAATAATAATCATACAAACATAATGATGCAAGTAAGTTTACTTAATTGCTTAAAAATTAAAATTAATAGACTGATAACCTACCAATAGTGTGAATGCTGGTGATGACTGAATCATTACTGAACATAATAATTTTAACAAAACAAATTGTTTTTCCTTATCACATATCTGAATAAGAACAATTAGAAGTAATATTATACGATTATGGAATCCCTTGGAATATCTAGAAATTCCTTCAAAATTTTCATTGCATACCTGAAAATACTATTAGATTAAAGAAAAGACATTTAGGAAAAAAAAACAATTATTTACGAAATGGTGTACACCTAATGATAAATAGTGTATTACACCATATCTAAGGGGAAAAAAATGACCTGAATGAAAAGAAGTTAATTAACAAAAAGTCAAGCAAAGCTTTTCATTGCCCCATATCAACTCATATTGAAATAAAATAGCTTAATATAAATAACAATAAGTGATCACTAGGGCTAGGATTTTCATGTCATTAAAAATGCCAAATACGCAAATATATATGTATTAATTTTGATAGAAATATGGAAATAATTATGTAAAATTATTGAAATATGTAAACAGTAAATAGCTTCCTAAAACAATCTATACTCTCATTTTTTTTTTTATGACAATAAAAAAACCATTTAATTTTAAACATAAAAAATACAAAAACAAAAATCTTTTTAATCACTGTAAGGAAAACAGTTTGAAACTTAATGCATTTTAAAATTTTCAAACTTATAACTACTTCAATTGGGCCTTAGAATCGACTTTAATTAGCTGAATGGCCGCTCAATGTCAACTGATGTAATTGGAGCGTTTCATAAAGCGGCTATTTCAGAAGGGTTCCATTCAACTGAAATTTTTGCTGTCACCTCCTTTCACTGATGATATCTGCAATCAGCGGCATATCTTTCCTTCTCCATACTCCATCTGATAAAAACAAGCAGACTCATTCGTGTAGTACACCGTTCGGCCAAAGAAGACTCATAGAGTCATTGAAAAACCGTGCGATTGTTGTGTGATTGCATTTTTCCAACTCCTGACAATTTAAAAATGGTTTTTAAAGAGAATCTGGGAAGAGACTTGCAACAATAATATTAACAATGTACCGGCCTTCAACAATAGTTGTCTTGTCAACTGAGACCCAAATTGGCCCCTCCTTGATATTTTCTCATATTCTTGCAAGAGTTTCTTGATATTTATCTTGCAGGAAGTTTTTTCTTAAGGTGGATTCATAAGGCATTTTTTTTCCATGTACTTTTCCAAAAATAATTTAAGAGACGGATTATTAATTTTGCTAAACGGAATGTTAGCCAGGCTAACACTCGACATAAATCTGCAGAAAAGAAGGACTAACTGTCTCCGCTTGAGGTAGACATTGTGATGAAACTATGCTTTAGTTCAGACTTTTTCTCTTTGTTCGATTTGTGAGATCCTATGCCAATGTGTTGGGTCTCTTGGAATCATTGCGTAGTGGATACAGCCTTGTGACAGGAAGAACAAAATAAAATGTCTCCGTCACGACTAAATGTTTCATTTGGAGACTTGCGAAGATATTTTAAAACTCGTTTTTTTATTTGTTTTTTTTTTTTTTTGCCACTTTCTCCATTCCGACAAAAATGAAAATAGAATAAATCACAAAATATAATTTTCAAATCGTGTTTGGCAAGAGTGGCACACACTTTATGACACACAGATAAACACTAAATAAGAAATAGGTTTTGTTCTGTTTATTCAGAGCCAAAATCAAGGGAGATGGAATATCAGAATTGTTTTGTAGGGTTAGGTTCTAAGAAGCAATTAACAGCTGCAATAGAAGGGCCAATTCTAGTGAAACAAATTCCTTCATGCACTCATAATTCAGATTTGTTGCAAAGAAATAAAAACATTTAAAAATGAACAAATATGGAGTAAAATATGTAATAATTCGCAGTGTGTAAAAAATATGTAAATTTAGTCAAATATGTAAATTTAAATTAGCTTAATTTGATCCCAATTGCGTTAAAACATAGACTATGAGTTGTCACAAGGTGATATAGAAGTCAGGAACCAATATATATTTACATAGGAATCCTATCCCCAGTGATCACTATACACATCAGTACATATTTGTATGTCAACCATCATTAGAGTGCAGACTTATTTAGAAGGATCTTACTGTTCTAAATGATATACAATATAATATCAATTTTTTACATTTTACCATTTAGAGGATTTTAAGAAAGATGTTTGTCATAGATTTCCTTCATAGAGTTGTAATGAACAAAAATTGAAGATTTCCTACAAGATACAAGTCACACTGCTTACTGTAACATAACTTTCTTAAGTTTAGCAGAACTATCCCAGATTCATAGTGGTTTATCTCTCACTACAGTTAAAAAGCTAACTTTTAGTTTTAATTTTGAGCACCTTTTGCTTGGAAGCTAGTTCTTTCCTTTCTAATGACAGAGTAGGATCAGACAACTTCTCCTGGCTGCTAGTTGTCCTCTATGTTTTATAATCTCTGTCGGAGAACATTTCTCTTGGCTAATAACTTTCTTGGTTGCCTCATATCTGTCCCAGGATTCCTTGAACTGTTTACCGTGATCAGCAAATTTCACTCTTGTCTGTCCTGCATTGCTAATATCCATAAATAAGTCAAGGAATTCTAGGACAAATAATTTTAAAGGATGCATAATTTCATCAAAATATCAAATGATTCACAGAAGAAGCCATTTATTTTTGAGCCGGTTTTCTTGGATTACTACCACTTGTTTAGTTGATTCTTTCATGTTATTCTCTAACTCCTTAAATAGTTGTCCACATGGACATCTTCTAGATTAAGGGATTAAAAGTGGTTTTTATGCAAAATTTCATAAATCGGGTTATGCGGCCTTAACAACCAATGTATTTAGTTATACTCTTATAATAAAAGATTGTTTCAAAATTAGCTTCAATTAATTCCTTTCAGCTATCTACTATTGAATTGATTGCAGTACTGAGCACTCATAATAAATAAATTAGAATTAAAAAACAATTATAATGAAACAATATCATTAGAACTTACTTTTATAAAACAATTAATTATTGAAACCCAACAAGTATATTTAGTGACATCAATGTCAAATTGCCATTTACCAATACCTTTAGGAACTGTCAAATTGTACTCGGTAATATGTAATCGTGCATTTTTTCCGGTTTTAACCAACTTCATAGTGGAAAAAATACCTGAAATATAATTTTCAGTCAATAATAAAAGATATTTGTATTACACATAAATAATTGGTCTTTTTAAGAAAGGAAAACAACAACAGCAACATGAAACATGAAGAAAATGATATTTAATCATAACAATAAAAAACTAAAAAAAACTGTACCTCTACAACCCATGAAGGGTCTCGGGTACAGTACTTATCCCTCTTAGATTATTTGTAGTGGTGTAAGGTGCTCTCCTGTTTATCTGGTAACATTTGGTTTTTTTCAATAGAACATTTATGTTTTTCAAATTTTCAAATCGACTATACTCAGAAGGTAACTATATAGAGTTTATATAGTTATATAGAAAATAGTTAATCTTATTATCAAACTCCTAAAAACTATACAACAATTTTAACTTAATTTATTCAGTGGCGTTAAGTGGTAGTGGAGGGGATAGTTTGTTTATGAAGTATAATCCTACAATTCTTCAAATAAACACGCTTTAATATTTCGTATTATTGTTTCCGTTTTCTTTCACTGTATAATTTAAATAATTAAAAGAAAAAAAAATGGCTAACTGTAAATTTTGCTCCTAATCTGTCAGAAGAGATGAAAAGGGCAAATTGATCTGCACACTTTGTAAAAATATTTTCCGTACAAAGTGAGTCAAACTAGAATCGACCGATCCAGAGGCTTATAAAAAGTGGGTTTGCATCGATTGTGCACCGACTTCACGATCATCGCTAGCCAAGGAGCCTGCTACAATGATTAACCTGTCAGGGTCGTTCACCCAGGAGGTTAAGGAGATGAAGGCCAGGCTTCGAGAATTCGATGAGTTAAAAGACATCCAAAAAACACACGAAAAACAGTCCGAATTCTCATTTGAAAATTTGGAGAGGCTTCAAAAATCGAAAACCTCCTTGATGAACAAAAAAACATAGTCAAAAAGTTATCTCTGGAAAATAATTTATTAAAGAAAAAAATTCCGTTTTAGAAGACCGATTATATCAATGAAAATTTACTATTGAAATCAGAGGGATCCCGGAGAGGACAGGTGAGACCGTGACTAGCACCATAGTAGGCGTCGGTGCAGCCCTGGGAATGAAGCTGGGCCTGGAAGATCTGGACCACGCCATTCACCTCAGACCAAAGGAATGCAGGAGCTTTGGGGACCATCATCGCTCACTCAGTTTGTCCGACAAGCGGTGAAGGATTATCTGGTGCGGCAGAGAAGGGTTAAAAGGGACCTTTCATCTGGGCTGGGAAGGAAATAACAGCCATATTAACAACCTCAGCGAGGCGATGACACCCACACACCTTTACTGGCTGGCCAGGCAGAAAAAGGTGTCATCCAAGATCAAATATGTATGGTTTAGAGGCAGGCATGTCATGTGTAGGAAGTCCGATGGTTACATGGCGATAATTGTAAACAAACCATCCTGTTTAGATGTTTTTTTATTGATTTTTGATTCTATGTTACTACAATATTGTAATATTTTTATTTTATCCATTTAAAAAATACCTATCATTTCTGTTTATTTTTTATTGTTATCTAAAAGGCATAAATGCCATTTTTTTCTTAATTTGGATTATTTTTTATTTTATACAGTGTTGTTATAGCCATTTTTATTTACATCATATTTATCTATATGTTTCATCTGCCTGCAATTTATTTTTTTCTAAAAATTTAATTCTAAATTCACATTTTCACTTACAAATTATAAATTCCTTAGTAATATGTGTAATATTTGTCACATTCTGTTTGATACCAACACTGTGTACACTTTTAATATTATGTACATCATAATAATTTGCTATAATCTATTCCTTAATCCCCAATCCTTTCATAATTATTCCAATTCCCTCCACCATAGTAATGACTAACATCCTCATTTCCTGTCACATCAATGCTCAATCCCTCATTGCCCACTATGATGAATTACAACAGTATTTTACTGATAATTTCTATCACATTGTAGCTGTCTCCGAAACTTGGTTAAAACCTTTCATTCCTTCCTCACAAGTATCCCTTCCTTTGCCATGATAGATCTCATTGCAGGGGTGGCGGCGTGGGGCTATATGCACATGATTCTATCAAGCCAAAATCTTTCTGCCATCTCCTTCTCATAATCAACCTCATATTAAATATCTGTACATGGAAATCTCAACTGCCTCATCTCCTCTCCTGTATGGTATTGTATACCAAGCTCCTTATGTTCTTTTCAACAGCCTTTTCAAAACATCCCTAGTCCAATCGATCTCCAGTAACTCCATTACTATCATATCCGGAGATTTCAATATTAATATGATAGGGCCCTTTCTGATGCACCGGGTTCTAAATCCATATGGAAAATACTTTGAAAATTATCCCTTCCAGAATCCAATAACTGCTATTCCATTCCTGTCACACCAGAAGATCTCAATAATCACTTTGTATCCCTATCTCCTGGCTCATCTTCTACTACCAATATTTAACATCATAGTTTCAAATCAGAAAGTTTTTTCTTTTCCCATGTTCCATATGACGAACTAATAACTGCTATTCTTAAATCCCACATGAACAATTATAGACCGGACAACATTCCAGTAAAATTAATTAAATCTTGTCTCCCAGCTCTTATTCCGATCCTATATCATATTTATAACTTTTCCTTGCAAAACTACATTTTCTCTGCATCTTGGAAAACTGCCTTAGTTGGACCACTAAATAAAATTTCTAATACTTCCTTACCATCCGACTTCTGTCCTATTTCTCTACTTTCAAATCATTCCAAACCACTGGAGCGTCTTGTTCAAAATCAATTATCGAATTTTCTGGAAGAACGTTCCCTTATCAACCCACTCTAACCTGCCTTCTGACCAGATTTCAGAACACAATCTGCTCTCTAAAAATAATCCATGACCTCCAATCCGCCATCCAACACTAAAAAATAACTATTCCAATCCTTCTATATTTTTCCAAAGCATTCGATACAGTTCACTATACAATTCTTTCTAACTAAACTACAAAAAATCCCATTATCCAACAGTGCTTTGTGCTGGTTCAAGTCCTTCCTTTCCGTTCGCTCACAGTATGTGGTAGTTCCTGGAAAAACCATGTCTACGAATTCTCCCGACGCAACATATCCACCTTAAGCTCCTAAATCACCTCTGTCACCTCCTACCACTTGAAATGTAGGCTCCTGGTTTGTTCCTTAATATTCCAACACTTATACTACTGCTGTACGGGGTGGCTCTGGGGATCTTGAAACAAAACTAAAACGAATATTTAACTGCTTAATATGCTTCATCTTCAGGATATCCAGGGACACTTCTATTATCCGATTCTACAGAGTTGAAGCGGCTTTACTCTTCCTACCATTTTACCTCCTGGCTTCCTTCCTCTTCCAAGCTCCTTCCTAATTCACTCCTCATCAGTATGGAATTCCATTCCCTTTTATTTTTGTCATTCCAATACTCTCCCGACATTCAAATCCCATTTATTCAATCACTTCCTTTCTGTCCAGTTCACGAGAACTAAAAATCCAAAATCTCAACAATACTGTAAAGCTCTTATAATCAAAATTTGTTATTAAGATTTGTACTTTCATATTTACTGTATACAATATTCATATATTTTATTTCTGTCTAGTTTTGTAATCAACTATTAGAATTATTATTAGAAGATTCCTTTTAATTTATTACTATTGTTCATTTTTGTTTTTTATTATTATATTTTATTTTTTGGTTTCATTTTTGTACTCTAAGACACTAAAGTTCCTTTTATGTAGTTTGTAATGTTATTCTAAGGGGAATTATTCCAGGATAAATTAAGAATTTATAATTATTATTATTATTTATTTTATCACAGCTTCCGCTGTCATTACAACCTGCCCGGACCTAAGTCAAGGGTGAGGCTAGAGATAGTTATTCCTTTATGTTAATGATTGAGTACCAAGTAACACTGTTTTCTGCATCCCATCCAAAGTGTTGAGGGGAAGATCTAGCTCCTTTATTGAACTAACGGTCATCTCTGGGTTTAAGCCGTTAGTTGAGATGATCAACAGCAGCACTCTCACTTTTTCGAGCTTGTACAACTGCTTCAGCTCTTCACTCAGATCCTGATATTTTCGAACATTTTCTGCTACTACATTATGAAGATTGTCATTTGATGGCACCCCTATCTCGATGATCTTCGCAGATTTTTCGCCCTTTAGCATTAGTAAAATATCAGGCTTGTTATGCGGAATTGTGTGATCAGATTGCCAGGGCCCAATACAGCTTGACGTGCTGGCTATCAATCAATGGCTGATTGTATTTATAATATGGGCAAGTGTCCTTCAGAATCTGAAATTTTTGGCTAGTGCTTGGTGAACAATTTTAGCTACATTATTATGCCTCAGCAAGTATTCCTTCCCAGCCAGCACTTGACAGTCAGACTTAATGTGTAATATGTTGAATTAATTCCGTCACTGTGCTACACATTCGACACAATTCAGAGATGGCTTCTCCACATATACAGCGCCTGTAGGTATTTGTGGAAATTACTTGGTCCTGGATGGCTAAAATAAATCCTTCAGTTTCAGGAAACAAATCACTATTATGCAGCCATGCTAGAGATGCACCTTTATCTATGCTCGTTGCTGCCAGATTATGGTAATATCTTCCGTGAAGTTCTTTAGACTTCCACATTTCAATCATTTGTTCCTGGTTTAGAGGTGAGTGGATGTGATCGTTCCGAAGATTTAATGCGGTAAGACCAATGTCTAAAGCTATGATAGTTGAGATGATTCATAATGTCCCAGTTGCTCTAAAATAGTTTCTGAGATTATTTTCTTCTTGGCGGCAAGCCTTCGCTAGACTTGTGAGGCCTAGCCCTCCCACAATC
Organism: Piezodorus guildinii; assembly: GCA_023052935.1. Lineage (NCBI taxonomy): Eukaryota > Metazoa > Arthropoda > Insecta > Hemiptera > Pentatomidae > Piezodorus > Piezodorus guildinii. The sequence goes on from CM041295.1 coordinate 111,755,423, forward strand.
TTGATTTTGTTGTGCGTCCAGTTATATTTTTCTGTATGTCGGCTATCATTTCATATACACCGCTTACATTAAGGGTAAACTGTTTAATTGTATTAATAGGGTTATTTTCTGTCCTTGTCATATCCAGCAACAGGCAAAAGGCTTCAAAGTTTATTGGATATTTATCAGTGTTATCTTCAATGAACGTTTTGACCGATGAGAATTGCTCTTGGGTATTATTTGTTTCTTTTTTGTTTGTTTTCGTTTGCGGTTTATTATTTATCGTTTCTGGTTCCGAGTCGGTAGGTGATTCAAATCTGGTTTCCGGTAATACTGAAAATAAATCAGCTTTGCTATTTTCTTCCGTTGGTGGATTATCTGTAAGGTATTCGTTTCCATTTTTTTGTAAGACTTCTGATTTTGTTTCAATGAGATTATTGATCGAATTTATATTATTTTGGATATTTTCACTTTTTGGTTGTTCATTTAGAGGAGTGTCCAGAGAAGGATTTTCTAGTTTTTTCTGTGTGTTTAATTTTTCGAGTTTTTCTTGAGGTTCTGTTGTTAAGGTTTTTAAGTCAGGATTTAGTTTGCATTTGGTGCTAATATGTCCTGTTTCAGAGCATATATAGCATCGGATTTCGTCTTCTCCTATATATAGTCTGTAATTATCGCCCTCAAATTCCACTAAAAAGCTTTCGGGTAATTCGCTTGACTCGTCGGGCTGGATAAAAACATGTCTTCTGAATGAATGGACGTGTTCATATCCGGGTAATTTTATTACAGCTTTGAGATAATTGATATTCGACAAAAGCTTTATGTTCAGCTCTGTTAGTTTTGCCTCGATTTTGCCATGTGGTAAATATGGGGGTGCGTTAGTAATTATTATTCTCTTAGATGGGTTGACAAGTTTTTTAATTGGTATTTTGTTCCCGTCTATTACAATTTCTTTGTGGTTAGTTGTCAGTTTTTCAACGGAATTTTTACTGTCTAGGAAGATAGCAACCCGGTTGTTTGAAATTCTGTTAGCAAAACTGATATTTTTGGGGCCTATAATTTCACCAATAGCTATTATGTATTTGATAATAGGAATGCCACTCACTGAAGGCAGTAAGATTCCCTGTTCTTTTTTGGGTATATTTTGGGTTGTTTGTTGGTTCTGAGATCTGGTGACATTAGCAAAGGATTTTTGGTTTCCAGTGGTATTATTGTTCTCTATTGTTGACATTTTGAGCTTTGTAAGGGACTCTCTTGTTAAAGATAGTTTCTTTATGGGTAAAACTGAGGTCTCAAAAGAGATCTTATTTTGGTAGTATAAATTTTTTGTTATAGTAGTAAATATGCACTTACGTGTAAATTCCTGTCACTTTTAAATGTTCACTATTATAAACTGTTCACTATTTATCACTGATATTATTTGTCAAATTGTTTGTAAACAAAATTATATTTCACTGATTTGAAGAGTCAAAAATCAAAAAGGGCTCGCATACCTGTTAAAATTTCTGTTTTTCCCCTTTTGGTATTAAGTTCGTATGACCAGTACAAAACTCTTCAGGAATTTTGACATTGTTTACTAAAAAAAATTGAAAGCATGAAGCGAGCAGTGGATGGACACATGTAAAGTTTTTCAGCCAATAATTATGCAGCTTGTCTGGGCCAGTTTCCTTCCAATTATGCATCTTCTTTAGAGCTATGACATCATTTTCATGAATTGTGACCGCTTGCATCATCAGTACATCAGCCACACTCTCTCTCAACCGTTTTAAACAATATGCATCCTTCTTATACGACTTTACAGTACCCCAAATAGTTTTCCAGTAATTGGCCAGGAGCTCACTGTTTGGAAAATTGTCGCTTGTCCTTAATCTTCTGGTTGAAAACCGCCAATAGAAAAGCTTCTCTGTATTGGCAAAACTTTTATTTTGCTTCCTCCTTCCTTTCAGTGTATCTACTTTTTCTATTCGCATATACTGTGTCTTTGTTTCATATTTTCCATAATTGTAGTTAAAAGGTTCATTTCCGAAACTTGAACCCCTCCAATGTGTGAGACAATTATTTCATCTAACTTTGTCTTTAGTTTTATTGAAGCGTGGACTGGGTTTCTTAAAACACTGGTAAGAATTCCAATTTTACGGTGCAGAGATTCAATCTTTGTTAAGTTTTTCTTCTATGGAGGGTTCGCGTCCTTATCCTGTGTAGTGCGGTTCTCTTAATCTGTTGGTTCTCTAACTAAACCTAGTTTTAAGGATACTGTACTGGCAGTGATATATATCCAATGACAGATATCTGTAACCATCATTGTATTTGTCATATTATCTGACAAAACTTGGTTAACGGTCTTGACAATTTTTAATGTAGTTTTACCATAAGGCAATCAAGGCAATGGAGGTATGTTTTGAAGAGGAATACCTTCATATATAATGTGTTCACCCATCATAATTTCCTTCAATTCTAGCTTTAACTGGTCATCATGCTCACTCTGCATATCTGGTTGCTCCTGTGTAAATGCTGCCACAGTAGACTCCCGAGCATGCTCAGTCAAAGTACTAATTGCCCTATGATTGGTAAAAGTATTGAGTGTTTTTGAAATTTCCACTCTGATTTCATTTATTTCCGCTTCAGACAGAAACTTTCGTTTCATGATTTATTTAACTTGGTCAGCAAGCCGTTGAGATGTGACTTTAATCTCTGGGAACTGTGCACTCCAGTATTCAGTTATCGGGCTGTGATATCCTGTTGTTTTTTTTTTGTCTCCGCTTTTGTAGCCAAGAAATACACTTGGATTACTGCAAGGTTCATCTTACGGGTCTACTTCATCCGGGGTTACAAATTCCTTTGTGGATTTGTTCCTCTTCTTCACACTGGATGCTCAATGAGAGTTTCCAAGCTTGATTCAGAGTTAAAGGTGGAAAAACCTGTTACTGCCGGTCTTACTGTTCCACACGGCAATTGGGCAACACTCACAGTGCATGCCGATATCGGGGCTGTGAATCCATTCCCTCCAGAGCAGCCCTCACTCTGGATTCGTTCGAGGCTATTTGGCTTCTAGTTCACACCATTGTTATTTGGGTAAATGCATTTTATACCTGCTGCCAGGTCTTTCTAGGGAAGGTAACCCCAGCGTGTGTACTGTGAATGTGCTTCATATCAGTGTAGATGTGTTGGTAAGCTGTTCTGTGTGTACTTTGGGTGGTGTACTGTACTGAGGAACCCGGGGGATCATAAAACCCCGGCAATTGCATCCATTATCATGCAGATTTATTATTATTATTATTAGTCTGCTCAATAGAGATTAAAAACTTGCTTGTTCATTATGCTTGATGCATCAAGTTTTGTTATAAAGAGTGCAACAAATCATTTTTTATTGAGCTTATAGGACATAAATTTCTCTTGACATGTTAAAATCAACGTTTCTTCATCAAATATGATATTTAACTTGCACCTTCTTGCTGTTTCTGCTAGCTTGGTGCTCATTTTAAGATTGTCTGGGTACCTGTCAAAGATGACCACCACCCCTGTACAAAAATTGGATATAATTGATGTAATCTACAATGATGGGAGCTCGAAATCAATGGACAGGGGTCTGAATGCATTATGATGAAACATACTGGAAGGGTGCAAGCTTATAAGAAAGGTATTCCTTAAGACCTTTTTAAGTTGTTGTTCCTTATGTTGTGATAGAGAGTGAGATATTCCACAGCTATCATCTTCCCCGAAACTTCAATATGTTCTTGTCCACTTCTTCCTTCTTTTTCAAAGAAACTTCCCAAAAGGTTGGTCCCACTATTCATCAGAGTCCAGCCATAACAACCTGCTGAGCCTTGTAGCAAACACCTGCTCACTTCCAACTAAACCAGAGTTTATACTCCTAATTTCAGCTACAGGTAAAAAAATAAGGGGTCTTCTGAAACCAATCGAGCAATTTTGGACATCATGATAATGGCGCATAAATTTGGGTGGTTAAATCATATATGAGGCATTTTTATAATATACATTCCTTTTTTTTTTATTAAAAAAAAATGCTTGGAATATCACTAAAAAATGAAAAACTTTCACCAAACGGCATTCTAGGGCAGAATCACAAAACACGCATTTTTCTTAAAATTACCCCTATCCCTACTATTGCTAGTAAAAACAGTTTTTAAAAAGCAGACAAGGGTTTTAAAGGTAATTAAATTCTGTAAAACATTTATCGCAGAGACTCAAATGGGCGTGTAAAGTGGTTAGGCTCAATGAGGAACGGATTCCAAGAAAGTTAGTACTCGCTGAAACGACTAGTAGGCATCCAAAAGGCAGGCCAAAGCGTCGATGGGAGGATTGCGTTAAGGCTGATCTCGGTGGCTTGGGCTTGAACGGTGAACATTGGACGAGTCTGTGTAGGCAGACTTTGGTGGTATCAGCATCGAACCTTTGTGTTCGGTAAGCCTATTATTATTGTTATAATTAAAACATTTATTGAATTAACTTTTTGTGAAGATCAAGTCTTTTCCACATTTCAGCTGTCAGAAGTAGAATGAAAGTGAAAAGTTTGCCAAATCGACCTAATAATCAAAAAAGGTTTATTATTAAATAAAACAGTTATAAATCATTCTTTTTTTTTATTTTAAAACCAAAATCCTGCATTATTTTATAGACAACCCAATACTTAATTTAATTAAGATTAGCAGATGATAACCTTTGTTATTCAGGCAAAATATATGAAAACATCCTATCAAAATCAAAACGAGATAAAACTCCTAAGGTCAACAACCAAAGTATATTGCCTTGAATCAGAAAATTGCTTACTTGAAAATTCAATTGTTCTTTAAGTGAATTGGTGAATTCAACTTCCCATAAATGAAAATTAATACAAAAGTTATGTGTAATGAATACAATAAAGTTATAGTTTCAATAAAAAAATAATTTAAAAAACAACTTACTTTCAGCTATGCTTAGTAATGTTCCAAATGCTTTATTGAAGAGAATCCAGTTACCAATAGAAACACAATTCAATAGTGAACTAAAGCTGCATATTATTTCTTCATGATAACACTTCATATTATTATCAATTAAAACTTTTACAAAGTGTTGTACCAACCATATATAGAAATCTATACAGAAAATAACAATTGGTTAAAAAACAAATGATTAATTTTGTTCTTCAACTTGACGAAGTTCTATTCTTGTTAGAGTTTTATTAAAGCATTTGATTCTTCCAGTCACTTTTTATTATATTAACACCTTCTTACATTATATACTCGAAGTTTCAGATTTGTATGTAATATTTATTTTTAATATTGTAGCAAAATGCTATGTGCCATCTAGATGGAATCTATTGGCTCACTCAGTGAAAGGGAGATACACTTTATTCATAAATAAACAAACAAAATGATGCTGCCCAACTTAATTGGGTTGCTATAACACAGCATACCGATTCTTTCCTACAGGAATATTCTTAACATTTTATTTAATTATAAATACAATATTTTTTTTCCTACTTTTTTTTTTTTTTTTTTTCTCTTTTCCTTCTCTACCGTTTCACATTTTCTTTCAAATACTTAGATATATCTATACATATACACCAAAGATTAAATTAAAAAAAAAAACAACAAATTATATATACATTAAACAACTACATACTAAAAAATCACACCATCATAAATAAAAACAATACCAATACACTCAGCACCTAAAATCAATATCTCTATATATAAAAAAAATTGTTATAATTAAAATTAAAATATAAGTAAACACAGATGCACATGCATGCCCCTTCAATTATACCTGTTACGAGTAGATGTGATAGTGTATAATTCCCAGGGAGTCGAGAATCACACTTTCTCTATCATAGCTACGTCCTTTATATTGACATCTATGTCCTCCATGAAGCTCCTTGTTGAACCTGGCACAGCTCAGTGGGCTCCGAACCAAAGGCCTTTTACGTAGAAGTCTCTCTCGCCATAGCTCTCGCGGAACTTTTCCTTGAGGAAAGGGATACATTTTTCGTAGATTCCTCTCTTTTCCCTTTCCACTTTACTTGCCTGTTCAAGGTCGTTAGATTCATATCTCATGGTGGGATCCAGAATGACAGCCGAATTTCCGGTCTTAGGAAATGCCACGATATCAGCATATCGCGTGGATCCATCCATATCCACACAGTAAACTTCCTCGAAGCAGGCAAAATCTCGTTTTTTAAGGAGCCTCATCAACTCATGCTTTACTCTATGGTGACAGCGTGTTATCAGGAGGGAGTTGTTGGGACATTTTCCCAGCACATGAGCTGGTGTTTCTGGCTCTCTGTTGCATTTATAATAAAAAGTTACAGGAAGAATCAAATGTTTTAATAAAACTTATAAAAAAAAAATTATTTGACTTAAATGTTAAATATAATCTATATTGTTCATAACCTTTCTATTTTAATATTAATTATCTTGAAACAAGCTAATAATGGTCCTCATGGAAATTTTAGCGTAAACCATCAAGGAAAGTAAAAGACAGTACTACGATAGGATGCCATTTTGGCTTTTTTTTTTTTTTTTCTTTCTAGGTTTAACATCTTTTCCTAATACAATAATGACAAATGTAATAGATTATCCAAGAAGTAATCAAACAATTTTAACTATAGAGGAAAGGTCAAGATTCATTTCATGAGACCATTAAGAATAATATTACAACCTACCCAGGGCAAGTTCAAACTAGTGCTGTTTGACTCAAGGATGATAAGACAATGCCACAACCCCCTTGTCTACCACAGCCTCTGAGCCACTAATAATAATAATAATAATAATAATGTGTTTTATTGTTTAATTTACATACATAAATTTACTATACATTTATATATTGCACACTATGCATAGACTTTAGTCCATCTGCAGAATAGCGCACCTTAACAAAATATTCTTTACAAATATTCTATAAATAATAATTATAGTATAAAACTAACTGAACATTTTTTTTTCACATTTTTCCCCCTTTATTTAAATATTGAATTCTGATATAAGTAAATATCTATATTTCCAGGCCCTTAAATGATAGTTATGCAATGCTACCCAATTTTCACCATTTAGATAATTTATGTATTCCTGTCTGGACAATACTGCCCAGCCAAGCCAATGCATCCTTATTTCTGATAGCACAGAGCAGACCGCTACATAATGGTACATATCCTCTATGTCTTTATTATTACATAAACTACAATAATGTAGTTCTTCCGCCCTTGTAACATTACAATTAAGGTACAGAAGCTGTCTTCTTATTTTAATTATTGATTTGATGAGTCCCAGGCTGTATCTATCAGAGATATAACTGTTCTCCCCTAAATCACAATTTAATTCTTTATACAGTTGATGGTGAATAGATTTGTTGACTTTAACCAGTAAACCATTTCTAAAGTCTCCTCTTATATATTCTATTAACCCTTTTAAACATTGCTTCTTTCCATCTACTAAATAATCACTATTTTGCCAGTTATATCTCCGACACAAAGATCGGAAATCATCAAACCACCATAAATTTCTTTTATTAATTTCCTCTGCCAAAATCTTAGTCAGTCTATGGCTGGGTAACATCAATACTTTTTAATATATTGAATATTTAGGTGCAAAGTAAACAAAAATATAGGGTCAATATTAGTTTCCAAATATATAATATAGTGTGGTGTACTCTGCGGAAGTGAAAACAATTTTCTAAAAAAATAGGCAGATAATTTCTCTATTCTATCAAAACGCCTAAAACCCCAAACCTGGGCTGCATAATATAAAATAGCTCGGGAGACAGCCATTAAAGACTAACAGTTAAACTAAGTCATTAAGAGATAACAACGAAAAGCTCATTGCTCTGACCACTTAAAAACTATGCAAGTTAGCCTTATTATTAACAGGTAACTTTGCAGTTCCGAGATGAATCGATCCATGAGGCTAAACAATTAAATATAAATGAAACTGACATATTAAGAGTCCTTAGTCCTTAAAGAACCCGAATAGGTAATATACAATTTTTAAAAGGAATTAAGTAGTACTTTAATAAATAAGGAGCTATAAAATTTAAAATTGTTAATAATATTATATTGAAATTAAGCTTAAATGACAATGTGTGAACTTATATATATTTCTATAGATACCTCCACAAACATTATGAGTTAGGTCCTTGCATTGTGTTGCAGCCGTAAACATAGATGTGATTCCTCCAACCACTTTTTCCTTATGTTCAACTTCATCTGACGAGTACAATGCATTAAACGCCTTGTCAAACAACACCCAAAATTCATCTCGTTTTGCTTTCTCAACACTTACACTACAAAAACGTCCATAAATAAAACAAGAATATGATAATATTAAAAAATAATGACAAAAAAAAAATTAGAAGAATATAGTAATTAGATTTCAGATAACTTAATGGTTCTAACTATTCACTCTAAACAATTTACTGCTATAATACTCTTCATTTATAAACAACAGCTTAGCTCATAGTAACTAATTTCAGAAAAATCATGCTAGTGCCATGCTATGGACACCCTATCAAAACTACCATAACAAAACTTAAGTAGAGTAACAGAAAGCTGTCAGCTATCTAAGAATTATTTTAGTCAAGGTTTTAGTACTCTGGTTCCAAAAAACAGAATAATTAAATTGTATGGCAACATTACTAATGACTTTTAATATACAGTATTGTAGTAACAATGTTCATCTTAGGCATATTATTAGTTAGAATTAAATAACAACCTCATATGATTTACATTATTAAGAATAAAGAGGCTTTCTTTTAATCTTAAACTGATGTTACTTTTTCCAGTATTATTCTGAGGAAAAATAAAATAATTTGATGATGACAGAAACATATGGAAAAATCAAAAGCCTCACCACAATTAATAGTTAAAAATCAAATACGTTCAATAATCCTTTCCTTATCCATTATTAAATAAATCAAAATACTATATCAGTTACAGAGGGAGCTATTTGAAGTAACATATATCTAAAAACCATTACTGGACTAAAATAGAAAAAAAAAACAACAACACTTATGTGACTACCATTATGTATGTGTGAGAATACATAATTCCTAGCTAAAAAGTGGAATCCTGTATCATATATAATTTAATAATCCTATGGGATCTTCAAACAAAGAAGAGGAACTATTTCAAAAGGTCTATATCCTTCATTTCGAAGAGGTGTTTCCCCTCTTGATAAAATAATAATTGTAATTCTTAACAAACATACTTCAAGAAAGTGTATTCCAAGTATGAATGTGGTAGTCTCAAAAATTAAAATAACATAATATACAATGAAGGGAATATTTCACAATATACAATTAATTAACATACATTTAATACAGAATATAAAAAGGAGGAATTATTAATGAAAATGTAACATTAATTTTAATACAGTATAACGGTAACAAATGAAAAAAAAAATCCTTTATTACATTTGAAAAACAAAAACTTTTATTTGATAATCGATTTTCCGAAACAAACATTAAATGTGAGACTTTACCTCATTTTATGACATTTCCTCTTAATACGGCTATTAATACAAATAATACTAAGCTTAAAAGTACATCCATATAACTACTAGTTCAATTATTATAAAGCTGAGCTCACTGATTCCAAACATCGTTCAGAAACGAACATTAACTGTCAAAGTACAAGGAGATACCATAACGTTAAGCGGTTTATTCTTTAATAACTTTAAAACATTTAGTTGGAAATCTAATGAAAAAGTTTATTGACAGCTTGAAATTTTTAGCATAGAATATAACCATTCAAAACTTTATAACAACTTTACATAATAATCATTAAATAATGTAAATATATCACCTTGAAATTTTCACCATTTGAGGAACATTACATTAGGCAATGAGATGTATTTTAATACAAATAATTAAATATCGTATTAACACTACTACACATGTAATTAGAACTTACAATATACTATCTTTTCATTAGGGGCCTTAGCACATGTTGTGTTCTTAAAATTTGTTGAGTTCTTATTATTATAATAATTATTTTATTTTGATTTATTAGTGTCATATGAGCACTGTTGTGTGTTTTGAGAGAGACAATATGCCAACAATGCAATCAAACCGATTATATATAATAGCACACATAGGCGGTTGCTGGCCAACCGGTCGTTGATATACGGACGTAGTTCAAACTTGCACACACAACTAGGTGCCGACTAGCAGGTTTATAATCCCCACTACAGTCGGGTAACAGCCGGTTGGCCGGTCGTTGATATAGAGTTAGAGCTAGCACACATACCCGGGTGCCGTTTGGCCGGTATTGTAGCTGGGCTGTGCCACTGAACAAGCCTGCGCCGGACAATATATTTTAAACTATAATAAAAATGTGTTCCAATATATACCAACCAATATCATTGAGCAAGCATAAATTAATTAATTGCGTAAATAAACATTGAATTATTTAACTATTCATTTACAAAAAAAGTTTTTTTTGCTATTCATATCTATTATTTAAATAATTATTTTGTCTCCAGTCTATAATTACGAAATATTATCTAATAAATAACTTAATAGCTGAAATGGTGGCTTTTAATTTTAAATCGTTTTAACCACTTAATCGATTTAGTTGTGATTATAACAACAGGCCCCAGTTGTGTGTTAAAGACTATTACTCTGAATGGAAGGCCTATGCAAGAAGAGTAAACAGTTTATTTATAAATTATAATATTGTAGAAAATTTGTTTTATTTTATTTTTTTGTTTTTCTTTATAATTTTAAGATTTAAAGAAAATGTAATATTTATGCATAAATAAAGGCTATTTTCATTTCATAACAATAGGTAGTTATCCTTTTGGAATTCTAAAAATTGTTTTTTTAATTATTATTTATTACCTCGCGCGGATCTCATTACCGCGCATGGGGAGCGTCCCACGGGTGGCGGATGTGGGGATGGTTGGTGGAATTTCCTCGGATGCTCCTCCCGACTAAGTCCGATAGACTCGCTGACCAACAATGAGAGCGGCCCTCCAGGCTTGCAGGGGGGTGTGACGTAGGTTCGAACGCCCTACTCACACATTTTAGTTCACAAAATACCACCAACAGTAATGGATTCCTCTGAGGTAAAACGCTCATTATCCGGAGGTAAACAAGTCCCCCGTTCGGGTCTCCGGGTGGGGGCTGCTTCAGAGGAATCATGGCGTATGATGACAATTAGAGATCTAACAATAGGGACGTGGAACGTTAGAAGTTTAAATACGGCAGGTGGGTCTCGTTAACAGAAGGAAAGTATACTATTTGGTACTGGGGGAGCGTTAATTATTAGTTAGGTACCGGGTTTCTGACTAGGATTAGATTTCTTTCCGCATTACGGGACGTACAGTTCTTTAGTGAAAGAATATCGGTTGCTCTATTTCAAGGTCGGTGGTTTAAAATCGCTTTTCTAAACATTCATTATCCCACCAAAGACAGTGATGATGAAGTAAAATGCGAATTTTAAGATAAACTGGAGTCGGTTTACGATAAGTTAGCACGAAATTACATTAAGATAAAATTAGGCGACGAAAATGCAAAGGTTGGAAGGGAAGAAGTATGTCGTCCTACAATCAGTAAAGAAAGTTTGCACGAACATAGTAATGATAATGGGACCCGACTAATAAACTTTGCCATTTCGAAAAACCTAGTAATCAAAAGTACTACGTTTAAACATAAGGATATTCATAAGTATGCGTGGACATCACCGGATAGACAAACGCGAAATCAAATCGATCATGTTTCAGTACAAAACAGATGGCAAAGTAGCATAATTAACGTGAGATCGTACCGTGGTGCAGAATGCGGTTCTGATCATGAATTAGTAATCGCGAAACTTCGACAAAAACTAAATACAAAAAAGAGAACACCGAACTATATTCATACCGAGAATTTTGATTTAGTTAAGTTGAACAATCCCAAAATTAAATAACAATTCGCGATAGAAGGAAAAAATAGGTTCGAAGCTTTGGAATCTTTAAATGATGAACACGAAGATACAAACAAACTATGGAAAGGGATCAGGGATAATATTAAAGAGGTCGGTAACTTTTGTCTCAGGAAAATCGAAAATAAAAAGAACAAACCCTGGTTTGACGAGGATTGTCAAAATATGTGTGAAAAAAGAAAAACCGAACAGAAAAAAACTGAATTCCCTTAAATAATCCAAGCAATAATAACGTGACAGTCAGGTAGTAAAAAAATAGACTTCAAAATTCTTAAAAAATAAGAAAAGAGAGTATCTTAAAGGCAAAATAATAGAAATAGAAAAACACAGAAGCGAAAATAACGTAAGAGATATGTACAAAGGTATAAACAAATCACGTAAAAGATTTGAACCCCTATTGAATGCAGTTAAAGATGCCAATAACAATATAATTGCGGATCCGACTGAGATATTAAATAAATTTAAACAGCACTTTGACGGCATTCGAAAATAATAATCAATTTCCTCTCTCTGAATATCAGAGCGCTGAACCATGGATAGACGCACTAAGTAAAGAGGAAGTCGAAATGGCGATAGGAAAATTAAAACGTTATAAAGCTGCAGGAAATGATAATATCACGAGTGAATTAATCAAGGCGTGTGGAGAAGCTGTAATTCCAAATTACATGTTTTAGTTAAAAATATCTGGGAAAATGAAAAAATGCCCGAAAAATGGAAAGAATCAATACTTATTCCGATTCACAAAAAAGGACCGAGGAAGGATCGTAACAACTATCGTGGGATCTCTCTTCTCCCAGTATGCTATAAAATATTCTCGTCAATGCTAACAAGCCGAATCACGGAATACGCTGAGGAAATTATCGGAGACTACTAATGTGGTTTTAGGCGGAATCGCTCGACTGTTCATCAAATATTTTCCTTACGTCAAATATTAGAGAAAAAGTTGGAGTTGATTTCCTTTCCCACTTCTATTTTTTTTCTAGCATAAACTAATTTTTTGAATTTGTTTTATCAAAGTTGGAAAAATTTGCCTACTTTTGACGAACGATTGCGGCAATATCGTTGGCCTTATTTCAATGGCTACGGTGATTTTAAGAAATTAAATTTAACGTTCTTTAATTTTGGAAGGGAGGTATTTTCTGTTGGAGACACCGTTTTATAAGCACCGGTTATAAAGTAAAAAATCCAAGTTTTCGGGCTGCCAAAAGTTAAGCTCCCTATCTGCGATAGTTCAAGCTCTGATTAATTGTATTTAGGACTATTAAAAGGTATTTAAACGACGTCCAGCTTTATCTAAATCAATTCTCTCAAATTTCCTAATTTCACTGGGCTAATATATAAATTGGGTTGGGCCTGGTTTTGCTACCATTACTGCTACTAATGCTACCAAAATAACGCACACGTTAATAGGGCAGTAAGCGATAACTGGAGATGATGTGAGCATTGACGCTCGTGTCTTTAAACGTGTCAATGAGTTCACGTATCTTTACTGTAATGTAAACGCCTCAAATGATATTTACGCTGAAATCAAGCCAAGAATGAAGAAATCCAATCGCTGCTTCTTCGAACTAAGGAGCCAAGGTCAAAATAAATTATTATTTATAAAACACTTATTAGGCCAGTTTGAACATATGGTTCAGAGACTTAGACTATCTCCAAATCAGATGAGCAGGCTCTCTTGACTCAAAAGAGAAAAAAATTGTGATCCATTTTGGGGGGAGTCTGCATAGGCCAGTTATCGAGTCGTAGATCGAACAAAGAACTGTATGAGGTATTCAAAGGACTGAATGTTGCCTATTTTACCCGTGTGAGAAGGCTGAGATAAGAAGTTCATGGGAATGGGAGAAGACGAGGTTGACTAAAACTCCGTTGGAATAGGAAGGTTACTGTACTGGATTGGAAGACTGTCTGAGGCTGATCCAGGAGGCTCTGAACTAGAAATGGGTTGTGCGCCGAGGAAGTAAAATACTCTATAAATTTATATCGCGATTCTTGGTTTCAGCTAATTGCTTCTAATACACGTGATGGATTTTTAGAAGGTTTTCTCTTTCATTTAGGGCATTCTTTCCTGAAGGTTTATAATTACAATAAACTATGCAATTAATTTGTATGACGCTTGCAGCTATTCTGGAAGAGGTTGAAAAGGATATAACGATTGGGTGTATAGTACCTAGTATGAAAGTTGAACGGGTTCAAAGGCACCTTCTTTTGAATTTTTAGTTTCCTTTGTATTAAATGTGATACATTTGTGTTTTACTTCTGTTCGTCGGAGCTGGTTTATGTGTATCTTGAAGGAGTTTCCATTATCTAACGTATTAGTGTAATGATGGAGCCATACTGATAGTCAAGCTGCTATTGAAGCTTTGTTTTGGGTAGCTACATGACTCGGTTCAAATTAGTAGAATAGAGTAAAAGAAATCTCAACATCCATTTCCTGCATAATAAGGTCCGAGTACATTTGGTGCTCGGTCACTCAGACATTTTAAGTACTGAGAGAGCCTGTTTATACTAAAGTTCTGATTAATCAAGTCGCCTGCTGAAAATAAAATCAGGCTCTACGGGAGGGGGGAGGAGAGGGGGAAGGAGGCAATGAAAAGCAGCACCATTATGAAATGTTTTCGTGGGACCCTACAAAGAGAGAAGCTGTATTCTTCTTCCGATGGACAGGACAACACTGAGGAGGGTGACCACGCTAAATACAGGACACTGTCAGCGTAACAAGCACCTCCACAATATGTAGTTGGTAGTATCACCGAATTGCAAATTCTGCAAGAATGAAGATGAATTTGCATATTTTGTGAAGCGATAGCTAGGATCAGGTTTCATCATTTTAGAAATGACCGTATTTCAGATAATAAGCTGTGTAGTATTGGTAATAGGCCTGTATTAACAGGATAATCGATGGCGCACAATAAGCCTGCTTGAGACTGGAGAGGAATAAGCCGAAAAAAAATGTAGTGAAGGCTTTTTGCCAACAATACCAGGTCGGCACTGTCTGTTGTTTGTTTTTCGCATAGTATCGAGTTTGTACTCGCCCCCCTCCCCCCATAAAGTTGTCTTACTGGTCCCTTTATTTGTGAAAGTTGTTCATCGATGGTAGCCAAGGGCGTCCAATTGGATTCTAATCTGACGATTGAGGAATATCCCGCTTGGCGTTTTTTCATCGGTGAGGCGTATTGCCCTTTGACTAAAAAGGATCTCAACCTTTTTTATAGAAAAAGGTTCATTTTCCATAGCAGCCAGCCTGTGTTTTAATGCCTGAACATTCCTTAATGGGTCAGGGTCGATGTTCAATGTGATGGATTAATGCTTCGAAAATTTGCTTCACTTTATTGTTAATGACTGAGTCCGTCCGATCATGTTTCGGATTGCTTAAGGCCCAATATAGACGGTCGAGTCGTTGATATTGTTACTGAGACCATCGCATTTGAAGCATCTAAAATCAACTCTCGAACGATCGCTCCGAAACAACTTCGATATCAATAAGATCACACACGAGAAGAAGCCTTCTGGCTTTAAATCAAAAGGACAACGTTCATGTCCATGGGTAGATCTTAATAAAAATCTCGGTTATCTAAAATCGATTTAGCTTCTCCTGAAATTGATGCCTGGTGTTTGCGTTGTGGCAAATATAACCATATATCAAAGGACTGTCGTCCGATAAATCAAAGCTAAGATGCCAGTAATGCAAGAAATCCAAACATGTCACGAACGTATGAATTCGATTGTTTCCGGATAAAAAAGAGAACTGTGAGTCAGCCATTCAAATCCAAATATTTTCATCGTCCTCAAATCTCTCAAAGCTCCGAATCTGATTTATTTCAGTAATATGGTGTTAGTCACTTAGCAGATATCTATAAAAACGTGGACTATTCTCAAAACATTAATCGCTACTATGCTACTGTAGATGTCAATGTGAAAATCGTCAGGGTTGAAGTTGACTTAGGTTCAGTATACACATTTACTCGAAACACGTTGAATGAGCTTCCATTGCAACCTGATACTATTAGATTTTAGTCATACCCCCTAACTGTTTTCGTTTCAGACGAAAAACCCAAGGTCACAGCAAAATAAATGGGCATGAGATCGAAGGCCAAATACACCTAGTTGCTATCGAATATGGTGCGATCCTTGGTCGTGCATGAGTCAGAAAACCCAACATCATCCTGCAGTCAGTCGATAACCTCTCCTGCTCCCCATCATCAGCCATCAGCTACGTCCACAAAATCGATGAAATCAGTTCCCGCTACCCAGAAATTTTCGAAGAGAAGTAGAGTGCGTTCCAGGATATGAAGTGTCCCTCAAGCTTCGTGGAAAAGCAAAACCAGTTTACCATAGAGAACGAGAAGTTCACTACGTTCACAGAGAGCGTGTAAAAAAGGAACTTCATTCCTTGGAAGAGGCTGAAATAATAACGAAAGTTGCCAGTATTGACTGGGGATCACCTTTGGTCATTATTCCGAAGGCCATCAGAGTTTGCTTGTGCGGTGGTCAATTTTATAATTTTCAAGATAAGATTCAACGAACAGCTCATAAACAAACACTATCCTGTTAAGAAAATCAACCATGTATTGAACAACCTATGCAATCAAAATATTTTAGGTCAGTACAAGGCGTACCTACACATTAAATTCAAAGAGCCATTAGCCGAAATTCATACAATGACAGTGCACAAACGTTCCTACAGCACGAACCATCTGTTTTTCGGAATCAAAACAGAGCCTGCAGAATTCAACCATCAAATCGATCAAATACTTCGAGACATTCTAAAATGCGAGTACTACTTCGATGATATAGTTGTCCATGGAGAATCAAAAGATGAATGTGCTGACAATCCGGACGTCTACATTAAAAAACTACCAAAATTCAATCTATACCTCAACCGACAATAATGTATTCGGTTTCAGGAAGAAATAGACTTCCTGGGCCATGTAGTTAAGCACAACACAATATCAGAAGCACCATCGAAAATTGTTATGATCTCAGACATGCCTTAAACAACAAATCTTTAAGCTCTTTGACGATTTATAAACATGCTAACATATTATTCCCGCTTTATTAAACACGATTCAACTCTCACAGCACCGCTACGTGTCATCATACAAACCAAAAACAGTTTCAAATGGCTGGCAAAAAATGAAACTGCCTTTCTTCGTTTGAAGCAAGAAGTTTCGAGCCATCCAGTGTTAACACCGTTTGATCCACAACTACCATTTCAATTAGCAAGTCCACATGGAGTAGCGGGTTCCTTTTTCACATCATGGGGGAGTGGAACATCCCATTCTCGTCGCCAACATCCCAGTATGGTAAGTAAGCTGAATAGAGTCTAGAGAGTGTGGGTATATAGGTTGAAAATATATGAATGCCAATTTTAAACTAACTCCTCGACAAATATATCATCGAAGTAGTACTCGCATTTCAATAATTGCTCGGTGACGCATTGTATAATATGGAGAAATACCATATGTCAGTATACAGGGTCTTAAACTAACTTTTCCTTATGTTCACTTTGTGATATTGACTTTAAGAAAGCCTTCCTTTAAGTAGGGTCTACATAAAGAGGGTAGGTAGCGTACCTTTCATCAGATTAGGGAGGGGAAATGCTTAAGGCCAACTGCCCTTCCAAGTAAGCTTCAGAACCGATCTAGTTGAATATTCATGGCATTTTATGTCCTTCCATCCCAGTTTTATTTTTTAACTGTTACTTGGAAAAATAAAAATACTATTCAAACAGATTGGAAAGCGATATGCCATGAATGTTTGTTTCTATTTCATCTCTTTACCCTTTCTCTCTGTACTGGGCAAAGGACATCCAAATCCATTAAACGGTTCGAATCAATGTGGAATATTCTCAAAAGCTTTTAGTGAAACTTTTATCTTTAAAAGTGGTCGTTGTTTGCTCGCAAGGTTCGCGTCCATTCTTTAAGTACAAACGAACTCTCCATCATTTCCTTTTCTGGTATATGGATTGATTAACTCGAAGTAAAGAGTAATAAAAGTAAGATGTAGTAATATAATTGACATGGGAACGGGAATGTTTTAAACGACTTCATCGCTTATTTTTCCCCACCTAGATTATTGCTGAGTGGTATATGGTGGCCTATTTGCTGTACTTAATACCTCGAGGAGGTCTCCAGTGACCCACTTATACAGTGAATTGAAGTGGCTCCTACCTTCCATACGTAGACAATATTTTCTTGGAACTTGCCCCTACCAGGTCAATAACTCCCAACATCCTCTATACATTCGCAGTACTCTTCAATTCCAACTCTCAAATCACTTACTTGAAACCAGATCACGCCATTCAGACCTTTACATTACTACCCATAGAACTAAATCTTTTGATAATTCCTTTTATATCCGCACCGCAGCCCTTTTGAATTTCCTACCTAATCATATTCGCCTTGCTTCTTCCCTTCTCTCATTCAAATCCCATCTTTTCCAACACCTTCTAGCATCCCAATGAGACGCAAAATAAATGTAAAATTGTAAATCCACTATCCTACTTTCAACGTAAGACATTTACAATAATTTATTTTACCAAAATCCTAGAGTTATGGAATCGTTCATTTATTTGAAAATTGTTTAGCTCTATCATTTTATAAGAGATATTTTTCGTTTGTTTATATTACATATATTTTCTATATATTTATATAAATAGGTTTTGTATTTTTTTATAATTTGTTTGTACTAATTTATGAATAAAAATGTATTTCATTGGTCTCTCGGCCAGACATGAATATTGAAGTGTATATTTACTGTACGAAATTGTTATTCTTAAGGGACGTAGTCCCAGTGTATTGTTATTGGGGAGAAGGAATAATTAAATAATTGAAATCGAAAGAAATACAAAATGATAATTTTCAAAAGATACTTGTTTATTCGAGCAATTCAACTTAACTGTAACAATCTAATTAGAACACATGTTCTATTGTTTACAATATCACTAAAATAATTAATACACCTTTAAAATACATAACACACTCCCACCTTGAGAAATGTACGGAGAATATTTCTCAAAAAATATCTGAACTTCAAAAAATAGAACAGAAGTTCTTACTGGAAAAGAATGGGTAAACGCACATTCCGCCCACAGTGGTTCCGCGTTTCCCAATCTTTCTTCTCTGGTTCTTGACTGGTGTTCGGTGGTAGACTATCTTTTGCTTCAGGTTTATCGATCTTCATCTCTTCGCCTAGATTACTGAATACTTCTAATGGATAAATGCGCTGGATTGGCCTGGTTAGTCTTCCTTATGGTGATTTTAGCTATTCCGGACCCTTCCACCATTTCTACTGTAATAAAGTCCTTGGACTACATCCTCTACTTAGCAGGTCAGCAGGATTCTTCGTTCCAGGAATAGGATTCCAGGTTTCTCTTGCAGTCAATTTTCATATTTCTGATACGCGAGTGAATACGAAGACACCCCAAAGTTCTTCTCTCTTGATTCAGGACCGTGTTGTGGAAGAGTCACTCCAATAAAATACAGGTATATCATGTATCTCTTCGGGTATTCGATGCCCCATCCGCTCACCTATTGTTCGAGCTAGTAGCTCCAATCTTGGTATAGTAACTCTATGAATTGGCGATACTCTCGACTTCGCCTCTACTAGGTTAATATACACTTCGTCTTTTATTTCAAATCTCAAAAACACAACTTAAGCGTAAGCTAATTGAGAGGCATCACAAAAAACGTGAAGTGTAAGGTTAGCTTCATTATTACCTACTCCATAGAACCAACTGTCAATTTCATTTTTCTTCAAACAATGTACTTCTTCCATCCATTTATGAAACTTGTTCTTAGTTTCTTCACCGACTTCTTCATCCCAATTTCCACCTTTCACCCAGGTTTCTTGTATAAATAATTTAGGTAATAAAGTTGCAGGTGTGCCGAAACCTATTGGGTCAAACAATTTTTGAGCTGTGGAGAGTAAACTACTCCGAGTCACACGTTCTGGAAGTTTTATCAAATTAGGATTCAATCTTGAATTGTCCCTCTTTCGATCCCAGGTTAATCCAAGTACTGCTGTGGTGTCATCAATCTGAGATAATGGTTCTGTCCACTCCCACCCTCTTAACACAAATTTAGCTTCATCGAGAATAGATGTGGATTGTTCTACGAATTCTCGCAACTCCTCTTCAGCAACAACAGCTGACTCCATAACTCCTCTTTGCTTCTTTTTTGCACTGTATCAGCTCTACCAATTGCATCTAAACTCCATAATTGTGTGATTGACTCATTAGTGCAGAATAAATTCGTAGTAACATTGAAACACCTATTGTTGATAAATTCACGGTCACATTCTGAGGTTTTACCCATAATAGTCCATCCTAATTTTGTTTCAAGAGCAACTAAACCCTTATCTAAATAAACTTTTCGCCCGGTCATAATTTTACCCGCGACATCGGCTCCAATTAAAAGATCTATTGGCCCTTCGGACATATCAGATAACATTATTCCATTATATTTTAATTCTTGAGCCCAGGGACCCCTATGTACAGGAACAGAGTGACAAATTATTTCTGAATCAAATACATCAAAATTACAGCCAAACTTCTTATCAATACTCTGAACTCTAACTTTGTAGCATGAGTGCTTTTTGCTTTCGGAATTAACGCCACCGATTAATGCGTGCACAAGAGTTTCTTGACCAATTTCTGGGTAACCTAATTTAAAAGCCATTTTTGAAATATATGACCGTTGTGAATCGGTATCTATTAGGACCCTAACCTTTTCTTCGACATTGCCTTTTAATGTTACCTGAAGAGTTTCCATTAAAATACTAGTAAAGTTAGTGTTAGCTAAATTTTTCTCCACATACTCAATTTGTTGTACGTCTTCACTATTTCCTATGTTATTTACCGTTTTCTTTCGAATTGGACATAATATTGGCAAATGTTTTCTTCGAAAAATAATACACTTAAGCGCAGCTTTGCATTTCCCGGCTAAATGCCCTTTCCTTAGGCATTTAAAACAGTGACCCTTAGCTTTAATCACATCTTTTAATTCTGACAAATTGAGATCATATGCTTTAAAGCACTCCTCACTTTTATGTCTTCCTTCACAGAATATGCAACACTTTTTTGGCTGAGTCTTCACTTTTATTAAATCAGTCGCTGTCGCTGTATTTGATTCATTTTATTTGATCGGATTTTTCTTTTTTTCAGCAGAAGGAGATTTACTTACGTTGGTAACACTATTTTTTGCCAGAATTATTCTTTTTTCGCTTTCTACCTCTTTTCGTATAAATTCTAACAACTCGTTCATTGGTTCTTCAGTATTTTTCCTCACTCTCTTTCTCTCCCATTCTCTCAAAATATCTTCTGGATGTGAGGATTCAACCAGAGGAAGTAAGAGACATGCGTGCTTTTCTGTAGTCCCGCCTAGAGTAGAAAGAGCTCTCAATTGTGTCTGTAATCGATCGTAAAGTGAAACTAAAGAACAATTCTTGTGCGTTTTGCAAAACCAAAGATAAAAGCTCCCTGACGTACATCTCGATTAATAGATCGTCTCTGCCAAACCTCTGTTTCAAGAGTTCAATTGCGTTATGATAATGCTCCCCGCACGGTGGAAAACTAGATAATAACGCCCTAGCAGGTGAGCCTTCGACAGTAGCTTGCACTAAATAATGAAATTTTAAATCTAAATCCATCTGAGGATTTTCATGGATCTTTTTAAATTGGCTCCAGAAATTAATCCACTGTTTTATGTCACCGTTAAAAGCATCGAACTTTAATTTCGGATACTTGTAAAATTTATAGCCTGACCCGGACTCAAAAAAAAAAGGTATTATTAATTTTCACACCTTTGGTTTTTATTTTATCATTTTTATTTACTAGGATAGACCACCTGTCTCTATAAGTTTCGATTAGGTCGCGTTCTTGGTTAATTTCTTCTTCACTTAACTCAATAGAAAAAATAAAATCTCTTACCTTTTGGTCAAGTTGGAACAAACGTTCAGCCTTGTCAGCTAATTTAGAGAATTATTTGTCCAACGTTTCATAATCTCCAGACCGTATAATTTCCTCCACTTTATTAGCCTGGGTTGTGAAGAATCTTCTTATTGGCGTTCTTTCGGTTTTCAATTTATTTAATTGTCTTTCAGACATTTTCTTCTTAAATATTTCCCCATAAGGGATGCCAAATGTTTTGTTATTTGGGAAAAGGAATAATTAAATAATTGAAATCGATAGAAATACAAAATGATCAATTTTCACAGATACTTATTTATTCGAGCAATTCAACTCAACTGTAACAATCTAATTAGAACACATGTTCTATTGCTCACAATATCACTGATATAATTAATACACCTTTAAAATACATAACACCCTGAATAAAGTTATTTTTATTGTTATTATTATTAAAAATACAAAACCAATAATTATCCTCCCACAGCCTGGAATGAAACGGGACAAGTAGATCGGTCGGAGAAAGAGCTCTCTTCCATGTCAGACTTTTCCGCCTCGCTCCTCATAAAATTTTTGTATCTGGCAGTAACATGTTCCTCATTCTACAATTATTCTTCATATATTTAACTAGAATCAGATTTGAGTAGAAATTATACAACTGTTTTGATCTTAACTTGTGTGATATTCTATTTGGAATCTTTAGAAAATACTCTAATGATTAGAATTTTCGTTGATACTCGTATATGATTACAACTTACAATTCACATGTATATCTGTAATAGATATTACGTTTCTTCTTCCTTAAAACGATATAAATTTGTCTTTTTTTTTTTGTTTATTTCACACACACAAAACATCACACATGCACTTCATAGTTTTGAAATAAATTCATAGTTTAAATATATAAATTGATTATTAATGACAAGAGCGAGGCATTACGGGTAGTAACATAAAAAAGGCAACTGAGAGAAATGAAATCATGACTGAAATTCTTAACATAGCATACCGCAGTAGAAATATAGGGGAAACGGCCTGGTGTAATTGCTCATAAATATTTGAAGCGAAGCTCTCACCCTCACCCCCCTCCTAATGGCTGTATGAAAATTCGCCATATCAGCGAAACCATGGAGTTGGTGTCGCATAAATATGAGGAGGACAATTGGTAGCGTTGCGGTTGTCGGTTCTATTGAATGGGCCTGCATTCTGGTGGGAGGCGGAATCCAGGTGGGTCGGCCCCCCCCCCTCTCATTAGCTCCTTCTGAAGGCCCAGTCACCAACTTTTCAGTTTTATATGACAGACCGTTATTCAAAATACGGGCTATTACGACAATACTTCATAA
The DNA here is from genome assembly GCA_023052935.1 of Piezodorus guildinii. Classification (NCBI taxonomy): domain Eukaryota; kingdom Metazoa; phylum Arthropoda; class Insecta; order Hemiptera; family Pentatomidae; genus Piezodorus; species Piezodorus guildinii. Next base: position 111,778,563 of record CM041295.1, read on the forward strand.
ATTTCCATATTTCCACATATTGGGCGATTTGTCATTAAAAAACAAAAATTATATCAATGGAGTTGCGCGATTTTTGTAATCAGAAGAATTTTTGTAGTAGTGGAAGCTAAAACTAAATAGGTAGAAATTACTATGTGCCCTAACCTCCAACATATGGTTCTACAATAAATTCGTTAGAAGAAATATTTTCAAGAAATGGAATACTTACTGTTATAGTTTCAGGCAATGCTGCTTTTTTCAAATCAGATGAATTTTTAAATTTTTGTAAAAGTAATGGTATTTCCTAACGATTCTATGAACCGAATTATCCTACTACGAAACGGTTAAAAATTTAAATAAAAGGCTCAAATTTATGGTAGACGATCCAGGAACCATAAAACAAAAATAAAATGCATTATTTTTCAAATAGCGATCAACTCCTCTCGCTAATGGTAAGTCATTAGCTGGACTTCATCTGAACAACCGACTGCCAACACGTTTACATCTAATAAAACTAGCCAAAACGTATAAGCCATCAACTTCAGACAGTCAAGATCGAGTTTTTCAATCTGGCGATAGAGTTCAAGTAAGAAATTACTCAGGTTCTAATCTATGGTATTTCGGAACTGTGATCGAACGCCTAGGGAAACTATCGTACATTACCTGATCGAGTTGGATCATGCATATGTCATCAAAAGACACATTAAACAGCTGAGATCAACGGAAAATGCCAAAATTACATCAATTTTACTATGGTAAGATTGATATAATTTCAATTTTTGTTGAGTTGCATTTCAATTTTATTTGAACATTTAAATTTGGCTTACTGGTTAAGGTCATGATAGCTAGATAAAGGCAGACATAACTATATACTACATCAATAAAACAAAAATTTAAAACTTACGAAACAAAAATTTAAAACTACAAAAACAAAATCTTAAAAATAGCTTCATTCACTGTTATTGAGACAATTATCTTCAAGAACTTAATTTAAAATTAACAATAATGAAAGTAAATTTTAGAAAAAGCTATAGAGTGAGATATCAAATTACTTTAAGAAACTAACTGACTTATGGTATATTTTAGCCTCATGCGTGCTTACCTGTAAAATAGTATTGGATTATTTACTTTAGATACACTAAGAAGAATAGACACACTGATCACTCAATATTTACAAGAACTATTTTATTAACAATTTTAAATTAGTACCTATAAAACCTTAACATTATATACCTTAGCATTAATACTAAAGAATTAGAGTTAGGGAAACATCAACCCTAATATATCAAACATTATACAAAACAAGAATTATAGTCAACCGAACTATGTTTCGGAACCGAACTATACAACTAACTTGCTAACCTGACCAGGCATGAATATATTGAAAGATCAGAAGAAATATTGTTGCTAAACTCTCTTGTTGCAAGCGTCCCACACCACGTAGTTACCTTCCCGTCAACTTCCCGTTGTAGGACACAGATTGGATGATGTTATCGACACCGTTATTAACATCGGTTACTTCGGCTACTATGTCATCATAATATGTGAAACAATGAAATCCTTCCTTAGCTCTCTAAAACTAATTCTTCACCAATAGTTTTAAGGAAATAATCACTAATGGTAATTAGTATTTTATAAAATGAAAACAGAAATTATTTTACAAAATATATTGGGTTAGCATTTCCAGGCCCATAATCTATCGATTATTTAAGGAACTATTTTATGACCAGGATATTCCACTTAAATTGTTTTCTATTACATCGTCATTTATTAGCTTGAGTTCATCATTTAAAAAGGCTGCGAGTGGCTCAACTTCTTTTGGAATGAATTTTACATTAAATTCATTTCTAAAAATCTTGGGAAGTGAGTGATAGTTTTTTTTTTGTTTAGAGTGGAACCACTTTTGGTATTTGCTAAAAGTTCAAAATGTAGGAAATCTATTACATACACATGTGAGGAAATTGGTTTAACTAAAATATTTGTTTTATTTATTTATTGGAATTTACAACTGTATAATGGAATAATAATAATAATAGGCTTACCGAACCCGAAGGTTCGATGCCGATACCACCAAACTTCGGCTGCACAGACTAGTCCAATCTTCGCCGGTCAAGCCTGAGGCCCCGAGATCAGCCTTAACGCAATCCTCCCATCGACGCTTCGGCCTACCTTTCGGTCGTTTCCCTACCTACCTTCGGACGTTTCCCTGCCTATCTTTCCTACATTAGTATGTAGAAGATAATATTTTGTTCTAAATTCTTTAGCTATCCAACAGTATATCATACATCCATACTACTATTCTTGTGCTCAAAAACACAAAAATTGCATTACAAATTTCTGCCTATTTACTTGTTTGTATTTATTTAATACAGTTGTAAATTTCATTAAAAAATTTTTTGCACTTTTATCCTTCAGTTGTTTATCAAATTTGCTCAACTATCATATTTATCCGTTATTTATCAATACTGACAAGTTGATGTGCCCAATTTTTTGAAGTCTATAAAATTAAAAGTACTTCAATATATGTGGTCAATTATTAGCTCGAGTTCATCATTTAAAAAGGCTACGAGTGGCTCAACTTCTTTTGGAATGAATTTTACATTAAATTCAATTCTAAAAATCTTGAGAAGTGAGTGATTGTTTTTTTTTTTTTTGGTTTTGTTTAGAGCGGAACCACTTTCAGTATTCGCTAAAAGTACAAAATGCAGAAAATCTATTATTTTTTTTAATTGATTGATTTGGAAAAATGCAAAGCACTACCGAAATCACTGTTTGTTCATTCTCATATATGCATTCTGTGATGGGCTATCAATATATTTCATAGATAATTAGAAATATGAGATTTACGGCAGCTGACGCTAATCCCTATTTTTGAGCAAATTAAAATGATTGTAGGGGATAGAATCTTTTGGTGAGGCCTTAAATTTTATGTATGGAGTCGATTGATGAGGTGACCAAGTGCTCTTTTCTCTCGTCTGCTCACTAAAATCGACAACGGTGAAAAATTGGAACCCGACGAGCAGAGATTAATCGAGTCTACCTATATATGAAATATACAGTAAGGGAAATTATTGCGATCGTGAAAATTTTCGAATTCCAGTTTTTAACGGAAATACACGTTTTAGGGGCTCCTAAGTCCAAATGACCAAGTCCCGCAAAATGTTCTGTGTGTGTGTGTTCAGTGTGAGATTCCTAGTCACTAAAAAACACCTCCCAATTCGTCTTTACCACCCCACGGAACCGCTGTCAAGCATTACTTCGCGAGGGCAGAAGGGCTAAATGCCTACTTATTTCCTGGACATAATATTTGGGCTAGGCCAATGCCCTGCCTCTCCTTTCGTGCTCCTGTTCTCTGAGTCTTTTGCCAATTTGTGCTGCATAATCAGCTACAGCGCTCCAACTCTCCTGGCTGGTCATCATCGACGCGACTACATTTTCTTGCGACAATTTCGTTCCTAATTTAGTGTCTAGCTCGGACTTTTCTCGAATGAATCCTGAAAAAGAGAAAAATGTATGTTCCACAGTTTGTTCCAGAGGATCACAGGATGGGCACGATGAGCTATCCTCTATTTTGAATCGGGCTAAGTAGGCTCTGAAGCAACCATGTCCAGTAAGTAGTTGAGTGAGATAATAATCTACAGCTCCGTGTTTTTGGGATATCCATGTCGATGTATCGGGAATGAGGCGGTAGGGCATCTTCCAGAAGATGAGGCGTTCCAGCGCCTCTGCCATCTTTCAAGAGTATGTGTTCTCTCTTGTTTCTCTAAAGTAGCCCAGTGAGCATCTATCTCTTCTCGTTTTCTTTGGTAGATCCTTCTGCGCTCACCTGCCAAAAGATCAATCGGAGGGATGTCTGCTATCACGCATACAGCATCGTAGGAGACAGTGCGAAAAGCTCGAGCGACACGCAGGGCACTTCTTCGATGCACGCTGTTAACTTTGCGGACATAAGACTGTACTTGACAGGAGCATCCCGCATCCTATCGATCAATATGTCTCCTAGACACTGCCGGCAAGGTACTGGAGAGGATCATTTATGGCAGGCTAAGCGACTTTAGTGAAGGATTCAGAGGATTATCTGATAACCAGTATGGTTTTCGGAAGGGCAGATCGACGATAGATGCCAACGGTTTTGCTATCAAAACTGCTCAGGAAGCCACTGCGGGAAAGAAGTGGCACCTTTGTTTGTGCTGCTCCCCTCATTAAAAACCCAAGTTTTCACCTATTTCACTCTTTCCGCCATCTTGAAAAACCCTCTAAAAAAGTACTTTTTTTCAATTTTTTCTTCTTGACATTTTGGAGCAAACTTTGTCGTTAGAAATTTTAAAGACAAATAAATTGTCTACATGTTTGGTATGTAACATGTTGGAAAATTCGAAATACCTACTGAGATACGTGGTTGTCAATATTGGCCAAATTGTCAAAAAAAAAAATACATAATGTCAGAAAAGTCGGTGGTTTCGATTCAATTACTATTTCGGTGTGCAAAAAATACATAAGAAACAAAATTTTGAGCCTTCAATTTCTAACAAGTTTGGTGTATACGGTTTTTAATTAACCCTAATTATTCGATCAAGACATGTTGAAATAACTTTTTTACTGAACGTGCTCTGTTAATAAAAAAAAAATACTCTGTTTTAATTAGATCTTCCAAACATAATATTATCTCGAAACCATTATTATATATATTCTAGGAAAATAAAAGCGTTTTTGCAACTAATAACAACAAATTTCCAATATATTACTTTTGTTTTCATTGATTAAAAAAAAAACATTTTAATGATACACCAACAACTTTAAATAAAATATAAAGCATTTTTGTTAGTTGTTTTTTCTTTTTTTTTTTTAGTCTTATATGTATTTGATGTGTATAATGTATTATTTTGAGCGATACATACATATACATAATGTAAGTGTATAGATAGATACAGGTATGTATAAATTTATTATATACCGACATTCAACCAGAGATTTGCGGATTTACATATGTTCGAATTGTTAGTTAAAGAAGTAACAATGCTCAAATACAAGGAATTCTAATACCTTCATAAATAATTCACTTTAACCGGAAGGCAAATGTTAGCGCAGGTGGGAAAGTAGATGAAATGTAAATCTATCCCGGGAGTTGGTAACTGTTTCGGGAGTTTGTAACTGCTCCCGGTTTTGATAGCAGGTGTCATGTAGCCATTAGTCCCCGCCTACTGTTTTCCGTCTCAATCCAAACCGATAAATTTCCAAATCTATTTTACTAAATATTTAGTTTCTAAAAAATTATTTATGGAAATTTGCCACCGCATTTCAGTAATATTGGGTCGTCGCACATGGCAATTAAACGGTAATCATTGTAGAAGCAGGAGATAAAGTATACAAAAAAAAAAAAAAATCAGAAACTCTCGTCTGAATCCTTTGTAAACTATTTTCCTCGCTCAAAGTTCACCGATTTTATCTCTCCATTTTGACAGGCAGCAACAGAACCCTAAATCAAAGCCCTTAATCACTTTCTAATGGATTTTTTTCTTTTCGAATAGGTGAATCCTCAGTTTCTGGTGGTGTAAAATCGAAATTTAAAGGGAAATTCTTGATTTAACCCATTTATGGAAACCCTTTTCATTTTCAACAAACTTTTTAAATATTTCATTAAAATTCTATATAAAGATACAATAAATACCGAATACGTAGTAAAAATAAACAGTTTTAGCTCAAAAGGGTTAAACAAAAATATTGCATTATGCTCCTGACAATCCAATTATATTCACAGTATTACTTACTTTGATGGTAAGGTCGATAATACACGTGGCAGCTCAAAGCTTTCAGTATTCCTTCTTTAGATCCGTGATAACATTTCGATCCATCAAAGGAATGAGAGTGTGGAAGAATGACTATCAAAACTCAACATAAGCCAAAAATGTCTTCATTGGAGTATTTTGGTAAATATATTGATAATTAGAGGGTACGAGTATTTAAGTAAAAAAATAACCTTTTGAAATGTACTCCTACTATGTAATATGGGGATAATTTGGGTATATCAATATGTTTTTTTTAATGCTATCGAGAATGCAGTAATTGAAACATTTCTGCTTTGATAGTAATGATGAATTCTGGTAGAGGTTAGCCGAGCAGTCTCGTCGACCTCCTGCCTCCTAGCTCCAACTTGACTAATAATAATATGGAAACTACTTAACGATAGCACTAAAATAATCACTAGATCGCTTTTCTGTGCCGAGGGGTGGGGCCTTTAACTCTGCCAATAATCCTGCCCTCATCCATGCCCGAGAAAAGGTACAGCCTAAAAAGTTGAGGTGAGGGAGAACAAAAAAAAAAAAATTCAAGTTCAATCCAATATACATATTCGATGAAAGAATAAATTTATCGCCTGTTGACATGTATTATTAATTAATGTATTCATTCGGTAATTAAAGGATTATTACCAAGTAAAATACAATAAAACAAGCGGCAAGGTGTAAGGTTTCCTACGGTTCCAGGAGCCTGGGCATACATCAAAAGGGCGAAACAGTGAAAACAGGGGGTTTGAGGGGCTAAAATCATAAAGCAAAAAAGAGATGTGGTCTTCCAAGACTTGATTAAGTAAAAAATAATGAGTTTAAAATGCGAGTCAAAAAACTTCTCACGACGTATTTGTCAGCTGGAAATCTTGTAAAAGCAATAAATGCATGGGCTATTCCAGTATTGATTTTTGTATACACTTTTGGAGTTCTAATGTGGTCTAATACGGAACTTGAAGAACTGAATCGTCTAGTTAGAGTCATGTTTACATCATAATGAAAACGACATCCCAAATCATCTATGGAATGAAAGTACTTACCAAGTAACAAAGGAGGAAGTTGACTCGTTTGTCTGTCGAGAAGCTGCAGAGAGCAAGAAAATAATTTAAGACGTACCTTTCTGTTGAGTAATTCTCCTGTTAGGTCTGCAATGAAGTCGTTAGACAATGGATACACGGCTTTAAACCTCAATTCACCAGAGCATAAAGATAGCCCTAATGAAGAAACTATGATAGGAACCTGGAAAAATAAATCACTACAGGGTCTTTTTTATAATGTTATGTCCCAATCAAGAATGAGATGGAAAGCCTCTTCTTATAAAAAGTATATATGTGGAGAAAATATTAGTGAACGATGTTGTCTTTGTAAAACGGCTATAGAGTCAGTTCAGGTTATATCCTATGGGTGTCAGGCATTGGCAGGGAATGAATACCTTATGAGCCATAATTTTTTTTTTTTTTTTTTTTTTTATTTATTAAGATGTGACATGGTTAACGGTTAAGGTCCAGGTTCTTAGAAAATAAAATTATTAACGATCTTCTACTTTATTTCCTTTGTGGCATACAAGCATACGGCAAAACATATTCTTCGTAACACCAACGCTGGGTATATTTTAAATATATATATGACGGAAGAAAATTAAATAAAAATATCCTTATACTGCTCCCTGCTAACTCGGTACTTCCATACATGGATACGTTACGAGACTTTCTACCGGAATGGCCTAAGATCGCGGAATTCCGGTACCTCCACGGTACTTCCTAGGCGGCGACACTGTACTTTCCATATGTAGGCTCAAGTTTAAAACACCGGGCGGACGAAACCGAGCGGGAAAATTAAAACTTGTTACACACTCCCCTCCAGCGGGTAAGTCCGTCAGGTGGTTTGGAATAACTTAAGCTTCGATGGATGCCATAAACCTACGAACTTTCCATTCTGATCCCTTAACTTAAACGACCCGCCGCCCGTAACTGAGACAACTGTATAAGGGCCTTCATACTTGGGGTTAAGTTTAGCTGCGAGTTTATCTGCTGCTGAAGATAACTGAAAAGTCATTTTTAAAACCTGATCTCCCGGATGGAAACGATCTTTCCGGCGTCTCAAATTATAACGACTACTCTGATTTATGCTTGCTTTAAGAGAATTTTCCTCAGCGACATGATGAACTTCAGGCAATTTGGCCACTTTTGCCGCCCAACGAGTCTGTTCTTCTTCGCGAGCTGCTAGAATATCTCCCTCGAGAACTTGGTGTAAAGGCCTTAGCTCTCTACCGAAATTTAAGAAAGCAGGGCTGAACTTGGTCGAGTCCTGAACTGCGGAATTCAATGCAAATTGGATCTCTCCTAACTTCTCGTCCCAGCGTTGGTGTTTTTTCCCAAGATACGTGACGATAAGTTGCTTTATATTACGGTTAGACCGTTCTGTGGGATTTGCCTGTGAGTGATAAAGAGGAGTAGTCTCCCTCTTGATTCCGAACTCCTTAGCTACTTCATCAACAAGATTACTCACAAAGTTCTTTGCATTGTCGGAAATTAGTTTCCTAGGTGCACCATACCTATATAATATTCGGGACTTTAATTTCGACACTATAACCGAAGAGGTAGCTTTCCTAATGGGACACAATTCCACCCATCGGCTAAATAAATCGACGAAAACTAGGAGATAAACGTTGCCTTTAGTGCTTCTAGGATAGGGACCCATAATGTCGACAGAAACGATTTCCCACGGCTGCTTGTTATAGCGAGGGTACATCAATCCACGAGGTGGTGTATTTCTGGGTTTTACCTTTTGACACAACTCACACTGTCTCACATATTGGCTTATATCCGAATAAAGACCCGGCCAATAATATAGTCTGCTAACCCGCGAGAACGTCTTATCAATCCCTAAGTGGCCAGACTGAGGAAGATCATGATTATCATATATTATAGATCTCCGCAGGTGTCTTGGAACAACCACTTTCCACTCCTCACTGGGGTCCTCCAACTCTCCTTTCAAAGAGTTCTTCCGATGATACAGTAACTGCCCGTCCTTTATCAACCAGCCAGGGTGAAATTCTGGGAACTTTTGGACTCTGTAAAATTTCTGATCGTACCATTCATCAGACGATATAGGGGTTCCCGAAGACGAAATATCATTGGAAGAGGAGCCATGATCGATACCTGTAGATAAAACAGTTATTGCGGCAATTCTGGATAATGCATCGGCCACTGTATTCAGTTTGCCCTTACGGTATTCCACTTTGTAATTATACGGTTGTAACCGAAGAGACCATCTAGCCAAACGACCCGAAGGGTTCTTCAAATTTAGAAGCCACTTAAGACTGGCATGGTCCGTTATAACGGTAAAGGAATATCCCTCCAAGTAATGCCGATTCTTTTCGATACCAAACAGGACTGCCTGGCATTCCTTTTCGGTGACGGTATAATTTCTTTCAGCTGGACTGAGGGTACGTGAGCAAAAAGCGATAACCCTTTCTTCGCCATCTTGTATCTGTGTTAAGACAGCTCCAAGACCTGTATCACTGGCATCGGTCTGTAGTTGAAAAGGCTGCTCGAAATCGGGCCTTGCTAATATTGGTGCTTCAGTCAGTGCTGACTTGAGAGCATTGAAAGAGGCTTCTTGCTCTCCTGACCATATCCATTTAGCTTTGCGTTTGAGCAAGGATGAAAGGGGAGAGACAACCGCGGAAAAATCTTTTATAAAACGGCGATACCACCCTGCCATTCCAAGGAACCTTCTAAGTTGCCCAACATTGGTGGGTGGAGGGATCGAAGTAATGGAACTTACTTTGTCTGGATCAACGCTCAGGCCTTCACTATTAACTAAATACCCTAAGTATCTAACTTCTTTACAACCAAATTTGCATTTATCGGGATTAATACGCAACCCTGAAGCTTTAAGTCGACGAAATACTTTCTGAAGCATGTCTAAATGCAATTTAAAAGTTGGCGTGCAAACCAAAATATCGTCTAGGAAAACTACAACGTACGGGTATAGTTCGGGTCCAAATATGGCATCGGCTAACCTCTGAAAGGTAGCAGGTGAATTGGTTAGCCCAAAAGGCATAACTTTAAACCTAAATAACCCTCTGCCCGGAACTGTAAACGCTGTAATCTCTTTACTAGATTCGTCAGCTAGTGGTACTTGCAGAAATGCCTGCTTAAGGTCAAATTTGGACAGATATCTCGCTTGTCTAAGTCCGTCTAAAAGAGAAGTCATATTTGGCATGGGATATGAATCTTTACAAGTAACTTCGTTTACCTTGCGAAAATCGATACAGAACCGGTAACCCGATCCCTTGCGAACCATGACTACCGGAGATGACCATGGAGATTGGCAAGGCTCAACTAAGCCTTCTTCTAACATCCGATCAAGTTCCTGGTACATTGCCTCAAGAACTTTAGGCGAGTAGTGGTAGGAGCGTTGCTTAATAGGTTGAGCACCCATAACATCTATCTTATGTCTTATACGGGTTGTTAATCCCGGAGAATCTTGGAGAGTTAGCAAACCTTCACTAACTATCTTATCCAGATCTAACTTTTCTGAGGAACTGAGTGAATTAATACCACAAATTGATGTTTCCCTTCCCTCTATTGGAACATCCTGACGAAACGAAAACTTATGGCTAGGATCGTCTTGAAACCACCAGGTTGCTTCACGAAAATTCATGCACATATTAGAATTAACTATAAAATCTAATCCAAACAAAAACATAAATGGAAGTGATGTTAAAGCATACAGTATTATGTTGTACGACCTACCTCCAACTGTAATTGGAATAGAGAATATTTTATCCACAATACTGGTACTTCCATTAGCGACACAAATATTAAACTCGGGAATTTCCTCAACGACATAACCCAGTTGAAGGAGAATTTTGATCCCTTCTGGTCCAACGAATGAGGTGGTTGAACCAGGGTCAAATAGGGCCAAGTAATTCAACTCTCTTCGGCACTGTTTTCCTATTTGGAAAACCATGTAAAGCTGTTTAGGGAACGATACGGGATAAAGAGGTACGGTAAAATTTTCTAAAGAATTCGAGGCGACATTTGAGGAAACGAGATCAGATTTAGCGGTACAAAAAGGTATACGATACGGAACGGTATTTAGTGGGTCAGCTAAAACTGTAGGAATAGGAATGACCCTCACTTCCGATTCCCTCGCCCATTTCCCGGAGTACATTTAGGGCAGGCGTGAATGGAAACTCCTGGGTTACCACAACGATAGCAGAACAACTTACGAGGTAGCGAACATCTGGAATATACATGTGGTCCACCACAATTCCAGCAATTTAATTTCTTAGCTGTTAGAGCTGGCTGTAAGTCTTTTGAGATGTTTTTATTGTCAACGATTGATTCAGAACTATTTCTGGATCGTACTTTGGTCGATGGGGATAACCTTTCCATACAACCAACTGACTCGGTTTTCATTCGTTCGAATTCGGGATTACAATTTGATTTGTCGGCAGAAGCGTCAGAATCTGTTGGCACCGAGGAACCGAAGGTAAAATACTATATATTCCCGAGGATTCTTTCTTATACTGCCTATTTGTAGTGGGATTCGTAAATCGGGATTTCTCTTTTCCATTCGGTTTTTCCGCTCGGCCTTCTTGAGCCATCATCTCGGAGATTCTAGATCGTTCCGTGACGAAATTTATTAAGTCCCTATAAGAGGGAATCTCAGTCGACTTTATCCGCTCTTCGAACGATCTTCTGGTCCCTGGGTCTAAATTGGTGAGGGCTAAATGAAGTTTAATGAAGTCCCCCATATCTTCGATGCCTAAAGCCGATAGGGCGGAAAAATTATTTTCATGTTCGGATAAAAATCTTTGCAAATTATTTGCGGACGAATTGTTTAGAGGGGTGAAATCCAACACTCTTTTAATGTAAAATCGGGCTAGCCGTCTTTTATTTTGATAACGAGCAACTACCGCATCATAGGCTAGGGAATAATTACTTTCCTCTAATGCGAACCCCGAGATAAGGGACAAAGCTTCCCCGCGTAAACTACTTCTTAGATAATGGAATTTTCTTATGGTCGATAAAGATTTCTCTCTATGAACCATAGAATCAAAAAGAGAATAGAACTCATTCCAGTCTTCCAATTTCCCCGAGAATGTCGGTAAATCAATTCTTGGTAGCTCCTGAGGAACAGAGTAAGTAGGGGTAGAAAAAACATCAGGTTTCTTTTCCGTGGGAGTACACGTTTTAATTAATTTATAATAATTCGCTTTAGTGGTGTCGACTAAATCGAAAAATGAATTTTGTACAGCTGAGGTTTCGACCTTGTCCTTAGTACCCGTCACGGTTGAGTTGTATTCACGGATTTTGGACTGGATCTTTTCAAAACGCGACTCGTAATTGACCAGCCTATCATAAACTGGTTTAAAATCAACTACTGTATCAACACTCAAGGAGTTTGATTTAGTAAAAATGTTCTGAACTGCAGCAAATATATCCTCCCGTTCCGATATCAAGACGTCGGGATTACCCATTATGGCAAAGCAAACAAAACGTAAAAAAATTTAAAAAACAGAAATAAACTAGCACTCTGGAAACCGATAATAGAACCAGGAGAAAATTTTCCTTTAAGATAAAATAAAATAAATTCCTACTTTAAGGCAATTAAAATAAAAACCTGTAAAAAAGATTAAACAAAATATAATTTAAATTAAATTAAACTCGGTAAGCGTCCTTTACAAATTCAAGGTACAAGTTGAATAACAGGAAAACAAAGTCTTAAAACTTATATGAACCTATCAAAACAAAAGTTTAAGAAATAAATTAATGAGACAAATAACAATTATTCTCAAACTCTAATTAATCTAAATTTTGATTAATAAGATACCTTATAAAAAAACAAAAAATTATTTTGTACAAAAAATTATTTTCTCTGTTATCTAAAGTTATTTACAAAAAAAAATAAAATATTGTTATTATAATAATAATTCTTATCAACCACAAAATTCATAATTATTAAATCTTAATTAAATACAAGTAAATAAAATCCTAATTTGAAACCTTTTAGTTTGAGATTTTAATTAAAATAAAACAGTCTAAATTTACTAAAACAGTTTAATAAACGTTACTTTTAAATAAAAAATTTTAATCAATATAGAAATATTTTGTATTAAATAACACAAGAAACTTTTACGGAAGATATATTACCATAAAAAATTAAATGTTTTCCTTCCTAATTAGAACTATATAGAAATATTTTGTCGATACCATAAAGTTTTACGGAATATATTACAATTTTTAAAATAAAAATAAAAATAAAATGTTTACTTCTTAATTAGAACAATATAGAAATATTTTGTCGATACAATAAAGTTTTACGGAATATATTACAATTTTTAAAATAAAAATAAAAATAAAATGTTTTCTTCTTAATTAGAACAATATAGAAATATTTTGTCGATACAATAAAGTTTTACGGAATATATTACAATTTTTAAAATAAAAAAAAATAAAATGTTTTCCTTCGATACGATAATCATAAAAGTCTTAACTTTGTTGATGCAATTGACTATACCTAATACCATGCTTGCGAATTACTGCAATGCAAATAGTGTCACTTAATTCTTCCAATGTATTATTCATTTCCTTTTAACAAAAAAAAAATAACCATTAAAGTCAGCACTTAACTTAAAAAATTGTCCTTGTCCCTGTTCGGGCGCCATAGATTTGTGACATGGTTAACGGTTAAGGTCCAGGTTCTTAGAAAATAAAATTATTAACGATCTTCTACTTTATTTCCTTTGTGGCATACAAGCATACGGCAAAACATATTCTTCGTAACACCAACGCTGGGTATATTTTAAATATATATATGACGGAAGAAAATTAAATAAAAATATCCTTATACTGCTCCCTGCTAACTCGGTACTTCCATACATGGATACGTTACGAGACTTTCTACCGGAATGGCCTAAGATCGCGGAATTCCGGTACCTCCACGGTACTTCCTAGGCGGCGACACTGTACTTTCCATATGTAGGCTCAAGTTTAAAACACCGGGCGGACGAAACCGAGCGGGAAAATTAAAACTTGTTACAAAGAAATATTACAATTTGTTACATAATGAACAGTAGTAATAGTGATGTAGTACACATTCATACAATATATATAGAAAATAATGATAAAGTCAAATTACATAAAATCGGAAATAAATAAATTCAAATATATACAAGAAAATAACAATTAATAAAAACAAAAAACAACAACAAACAAATGAAAACAACAACCTGTAGTAGAGATAAATACAAGTTGGGAAATAAGCCGAATCCAAGAGATCCCAGCGCCTCTATGAGCCATAATAACCTGGCCAAAATAATTCACCAATCGCTAGCATTATTATACCATATGATTGCAGAACAGATTAATTATTATCGTTATGAGCTAAATCAGGTACTCTCGCAGAACAATATATTGTGACCATTCTATCATTACTGACCATCTAATTGTAAACCATAATCCAGACATTGTAGTTATAGATCGAAACATTAAATATCGATATGACATCGATATTGGTGTTCCGAATGATGACAATATCGATAAAAGGGTTGCGGAAAAAACCCGGAAGTATGAAGAACTATGCCAGGAACTTCCACAACTCTACAGGCTGGAGCAAATATTGGTCTGTCCAATTATAGTATCATCCAATTGTCTCTCATCCCATAAAATACTATTCGCTCAATTAACAACCTAAAGTTGCCAGAAAAAGTTTTGGAAGGACAGAAAGCAGTTCTTCTCGGTATAGAAAAATTTTAAATATAGTTTAAAATTTCTGCCTGACCCTAGTCTTAGTCCGGGTAGGTGAATAATCTGGCAAATCCACGAAAATCTGTAAAAAATAATAATAATAATTCTTTATTTATTCTGGGACAAATCCCTTCAGAATAACACAGCAGGAAATAAAATTTAGACTTAAGACTGGAGTCTTAGAGGAAAATAATTGAAAACAATAGAAATAAACTAATAACATGGACAAGTAAAATAACTCCAAAGATAAATTATAATAAAAATTCACAAAAAATAAAAATAAATGTATGTTAACATGAGAAAAAAAAAGAGATAATAAGATGTAAAAAAGAAAATTACGATTCTTCTGAGTGTTTGTAAAAAAAATTGTAATTTAACTATGAAGATTTAATGGATGCAAAAGGATAAAAAATCCTCTGATCACTTGCCTACCTAACTCTTCAAATATGGAAATGAGGAACTGTTAAAGAGGTTTTAGAGTCTTATATTAACTTTTTTGGAGGAAGAGATGTTGCCTTATGGTTTGAAAAAGTCGATAATAAGTCATATTTTCAAGAATGGAGGCATACTCCAATGTGAGATCTACAAAACTACTCTCTTCTCTCCTGTGTATACTTGATATAATAAAGCATCCTGTTCCAGTGTCTCGTAACAATTGCAGATCAGAAGCTTGATCCTTACCTAGCTGGATTGAGACGGGAAGGATTCTCAACTAATCAAATATTCTGCCAAGAACAATGCTTGTGAGAAGGAATAAATATCAAATTAAAACCCACCATCTCTTTTTTTATTTCAAGGCAGCTTATGGCAGCATTAACAGTGAAAAACTGTACAAGCCTCTGGAAGAGTTCCATATCTGTGCGGCTTACCGTGCAGGTTGGTGGGCAGCGAACGGAAAAGTTCTTAGGTAATAGGATCCGCCAAGGCGATGGCTACGTTCCATTTTTTTACTTTGGGTCTCTTGAGTTCATCTCAATGGAAATTGAAGAAGACGGACTAATAACGTAATTTATTCGTGTTTTAAGAATAATAATGTCGTTATGACCTCGAATCTTGGCAGATTACGGTGGACTGGTCATGAGGCTAGAATGGACGATAAGGCTATCTCTATGGTGGTCTTAATTGAACCTCTCTACGGTATTAGAAGAAGAAGAAGACCGAAACTAAGATGCTCGGATGGTGTGGCGGCAGATTCATTATGGTGATTTAATCAATTCGTTTTTTATACATTCCTTATAATTTATTGAAATTTCGTATCAATGATTCTATTGGGTGGTAGTTTTTTTTTAATTATCTAGTATTGTTCTTTTATTTTATGGGGAGGGGAAGGGGCGGCTACTTTATTTCGAAAAATATTAAAGCGTTTCTTCCTTTAAAGTAAGCGGCCACGTTTAGACCCTAAACAACGGTAGCCGAGCTGAATTGTAACTTTCAGGCTTGTGGAATGTAGGCTCAAATTGACTAATTTTACGCTTGAGAAATACTTGCCGCGTTTAACTTTTTTTATTATTTTCTCTTTGATTCCTTTTTTTTTTATATATTTATTTATTGGAATTTACAACTGTATAACAAGTAATACAACAAGTAAATTGATTACCTTTAATTAAGAATAGAATCCATTTTTAAAGGTCATTGCTTTTTCAAACGTGTTGTTGGATATTTCTATATTATAGATATTTCTATATTATAGAAATAATAGCCGTTTCTGTGAATAACTATATATAATATTATATGTAGGATTTTTGTAAAATTTTTCCTACAACTGTTCATAATTTTAGTTTCAAATTATTACATATAGGTCATTTAGGCTAATGAATTATACTTAATTAAAAAAAAAAATACATTCTGTTGATTGTAAGAATGTCTTATCCGAAATCATTTGTAAATATCTTGTCATTTTGTAAATATGTAAATAAAGTTTATTTTCTTCTTGTATATGGATCAATCCATTTGAAATCGTCCAATTTTCATTAATTTTGTCGCTCGACATTTTTGATTTTCGTGATTTTTTGTCCAGTTATTCTCTATCCTTTCGTGAATATAAAACCAATCTAAATTTTCAAAGTAGGGAAGCGCGTGGCTGAGTGGCTAGCGCGCTAGTCTCTCATGCTAAAGTTGTGAGATTACACCGCGAGGCCCAGGGCCTACACGGCCTGTCGCGCCACGGAAAAAAAAAAAAATTCAAAGAAGGATTATTTTCCAGCTCAGTACTATTTATAGTAAAATATCTCAAAAAGGACTGAGAGAAAAATAATGAAACTCACACAGATTATAACTCTATATAATAAGTAGGATAGAATAAAATTTATTGGCTGAGACCCAGTTTGTTTTTTGAAAATAAAGGGGCCCCTCTAATAAGATAAGTAATATTTGATGTATTATATTTTTCACCTAGTCCCTTTTGAGATATTTACGTGTGAACATCGCGAAAAATGAATTTTCGCCAATTTTGAAAATGTATATACAAAAAAGGAATATGTTCTAAAGATCGAAATTTTTACACCAAGTATGACTATGACTAAGCTATAAAGGAAAAAATGATCAAATGTGAGCCTCTTTTCCTTTATATACTTTTATCTCATTAAAAATCTCGTTTTTTATTCATTTTCGAAAAAATTTTAAACACCTATCTTCACTATTTAGGAAATTAGTCATAAGGACAAAACATATCGTTATCTTATTGTTAATTTTTGTTTTGATTTGATATCTAAACAATAGCAGGAATTAGGAAGATTTTCCCATCATATGTTTTTTCCCGTGAAGCTGACTTAAAACGGCTGCAATGCTAAAAGTATTGGCTAGAAAAAAAATTGTATTAATGGTTTTATATTCACGAAAGGATAGAGAATAACTAGTCAAAAAATCGCGAAAATAAAAAATGTCGAGCGGCAAGATCTGGACGATTTCGAATGGATTGACCCATATATAATAATAATGACAATTCTTTATTTATTCTGGAACAAGTCCCTTTAAAATAATATTTCAGCAAATAAAAGTAGACTTTCGAGCATTAAAGTAAAAATGACAATAAATAAAACAATTAAACGATAAAAATAAACAAAAATTTAAAATACCTCTGAAGTTTTTAAAAATAAAATACATTAATGAAAAAATAAAAACATAAAGTTTGGGTTTAAAAAAGTAATAATAAAAAAATAAAGAAAGGACAACACCTCTGGACTTAAAAGAAAAATTCAATACGAGTAAATCCATTAGAAATTGTCCAGGTCTTGCCGCTCAACATTTTTGATTTTAATGATTTTGTAATCAGTTATTTCCAAAAAGGTTTTTCTTTCAAATACTTTTAGTGTTGCAGCCGGTTTAAGTCATCTTTCCGATTTAAGACGTGTTGGAGAAATCTCTCTAATTTTAGATGAGGAAGATGGTTGGGGGTGCGGTCATAAATTAAAACCACACAATTAAAAATAAGAGTTATTTTTATTATGTGCCGACGTTTCGGCCTACAATGTGGGCCTTCATCAGGGCTAAAAGAAACAAGATAACAACCAATGTAATTAGACTTAATAATGCGTTAGGTATATAATAATAATATGACAGTAATAAATTATGGGAACATAAATAATATTAAATGTAAAGTGATAATAAGATGACAATTATAAAGTATGGAAATAAGGTGACAGTTATAAAGTATGGAAATAAACAAAATTAAGATGATAGTTATAAAGTATGGAAGTAGACATAATTGAGATGATAATATTGTAATGAGAATATATAAATAGAGACTCAGTAAATGAAAAAAATGATAAAGGAAAAATATGTGAACAATTAAAATTTTAAATATTAACAATTATGAGTTGATATATGACGGTAATATATTAAAAACATAGTTAAGAGTATAGGTAATATATAAAAAAAATTATAGTCATTACAAAAGAGAAACAGTATGAATAAAAAATAATAATTTAAATTTTAAAATAATGTAATATTAAACTAATAATTATATGTCAGGATATGTAATGGAGAAATATATGGGTATGGAAAGGGGGAGAAAGAAATGGGCGATGAAAAAAGACCCTTATAAATAAGAAAAAAATATACATACATGACGTGCAAGCTTTGCCTACGAAGTGATGTTTCTCAGTTTAAAAAACGCTCATTGCGTGGAACGGAAAATAGGAGAACTAGAATGTCCGTTAGGAAAATTCCAAGAAGCTAAGTTATGTTTACTGATTCGATTGTTAAAAAATAGCCATGTAATGTAAAGATCTTTACCTCGTCACTATTTCTTACAATTTTATCAAATACTCATAAGTAATAACTCAAGTACTCTCAAGTAATGACTTTTGGCTATTTTTTAACAATCGAATCAGTAAACATAACTTAGCTTCTTGGAATTTTCCTAACGGACATTCTAGTTCTCCTATTTTCCGTTCCACGCAATGAGCGTTTTTTAAACTGAGAAACATCACTTCGTAGGCAAAGCTTGCACGTCATGTATGTATATTTTTTTCTTATTTATAAGGGTCTTTTTTCATCGCCCATTTCTTTCTCCCCCTTTCCATACCCATATATTTCTCCATTACATATCCTGGCATATAATTATTAGTTTAATATTACATTATTTTAAAATTTAAATTATTATTTTTTATTCATACTGTTTCTCTTTTGTAATGA
The DNA here is from genome assembly GCA_023052935.1 of Piezodorus guildinii. Taxonomy (NCBI): domain Eukaryota; kingdom Metazoa; phylum Arthropoda; class Insecta; order Hemiptera; family Pentatomidae; genus Piezodorus; species Piezodorus guildinii. The sequence continues at coordinate 111,797,725 of CM041295.1, forward strand.
CTATAATTTTTTTTATATATTACCTATACTCTTAACTATGTTTTTAATATATTACCGTCATATATCAACTCATAATTGTTAATATTTAAAATTTTAATTGTTCACATATTTTTCCTTTATCATTTTTTTCATTTACTGAGTCTCTATTTATATATTCTCATTACAATATTATCATCTCAATTATGTCTACTTCCATACTTTATAACTATCATCTTAATTTTGTTTATTTCCATACTTTATAACTGTCACCTTATTTCCATACTTTATAATTGTCATCTTATTATCATTTTACATTTAATATTATTTATGTTCCCATAATTTATTACTGTCATATTATTATTATATACCTAACGCATTATTAAGTCTAATTACATTGGTTGTTATCTTGTTTCTTTTAGCCCTGATGAAGGCCCACATTGTAGGCCGAAACGTCGGCACATAATAAAAATAACTCTTATTTTTAATTGTGTGGTTTTAATTTATGACCGCACCCCCAACCATCTTCCTCATCTAATTTCTCTACGGTCAACAAAACTCCATCATTATGAATCCTCTCTAATTTTAGTAATTTTGCAGATATCGAGTCAAAACAAAAACTAACAATAAGATTAGACTATGCTTTATATTTTATGTCCGTACAGCTTATTACCTTAAAAGTGAAGAAATTGGTTAAAAAAATTCTTGAAAACTAATTAAAAATAAGACATTTTATACCTTAGAAAGTTTATAAAGGAAAAGAGATTCACCTCTGATCATTTTTCATACGCAGTCACGGCCCTACTTTCTGTAAAAATTTCGATCTTGAGAACATTGTCCTTTTTTTTATATGAATTTTCAAATATGGCAAAAACTCGATGTTTGCTAAGTTTACACGAAAATATCTCAAAAGGGACTGAGTGAAAAAATATGAAACTAACAAAGGTTACACATCTTTATGGTGTTTATAAGTGACATAAATTTGGTGACTAAGACTAAGTTAGTTCTTGTGTTGTAAAATTCTCTTCTCTGTTAAAATAACGTTTTCTTTAAAAATAATTAACTCCTACAATTTCCTATATTTTAGAATGAAAAGAAAACTAGAATGATGATGAGAATACTGCATACAGTTGTGGTCCTTACAACATACTACCTTAGTAGCCAATAAAATTGTTAATTCACGAAAATTTAAATTAGCTGAAACTTACAGTGGGCTATAACAAGGGATGTTAAAAAGGAGCTCACTCTTATTTATTTATTTTTTTCTTGTATACAACTAATTGTTGTAGAAATTCGATCCTGTAAGCATTGTTCTTCTTTTTAATATAAATTTTTAAATTATAGCAATTGCTAAGTTCAGTAGTATCTACAGTGAAATATCTCAAAAGGGTCTGAGTGAAAAATGATGGAACTCGTTCAGAAGATACCTCTATATAAGTACTGAAGGATAAACTTTTATGGCTGAGACTCAACTGGTTCAAGCGTTATTAATTTGCTTTGGCATCAAGTAGGTTGATAAGAAGGGTGCAAAACTTGCAAGGCAGTAAAGTTTAATGTATTAGATTTCGGAAAAGAACTAAATCACAACCACATAATTTTATCTTACAGTACTTATTTTAAAATGGTATTATCTGTACAAGTTTCATAATTCTTTATTTAGTCGCTTTAGAGATAATTTACTATAGATATGGCTATACTAGGCGATGGACCTTCTTTGAAAATTTATATTGAAAAGAAGGATAATGCTTACACGATCGAAATTTCTAAAATAAGAAGTGCAACTATAAGACTATAAAAAAAGAAAAAAGCATGACGCTCCTTTCTACCTTTCCTTGTTAAAGCCCACAATAATTTTCAGTTGATTTAAATATTCGTGAATTCTTTAAACAATTTTATTGGCTAATATATACTCCTTCTAAAACGTATATATCTTATCCATGATTCCAATTATATTATCCTTGACCATCAGTTTGGCTTCCGAACTATCCATTCCACTATCCAGCAATGTTTTCGTGTGGTGGATGTAATCTCCTCTGCTTTAGAGCGCGGATTGTACTGCACGGGAGCCTTTCTCGACGTAGAGCAAGCATTTGACAGAGTCTGGCATCCATTACTGCTGTACAAATTTCAAAAATTCCTCCCTCCTACGTACTTCCTCATCCTCTTTTTACTCAGTCCGTTGGTGTTCCTCAAGGCAGTATTCTAGGACCCATTCTCTACACAGTCTATAGAGCTGATACCCCAACAAATCCTAATACTTTCCTTTCTACTTATGATGATGACACTTGTGTGCTGTTTCTCAAACCCTTCAATCCCACATCAGAGACCTAGAGATATAGTGCCAGAATTGGAGAATCCCACCAAATAACCTTTACCCTTCACCGTAAGCCAATGACACCCTGTCCTACAGTATCCTCCTATAATATTCCACTTGTCCCTGTTGAACAGATCCGCTACCTAGGAATTCTACCTGACAAACGTCTGACATGAGTTCGCCACACAAGACTGAAACGATAAAAAACTGAACCGACGTTTTCAGCTACAAGTCTGTTTATATTAGCATATTTACTTATTGTATTATGTATGTATTTTTTTAATAGTAAAATTCTAAATCAATTAATGATGATTTTTTCCTGGTTCTTAGGAGTCAAAAACATAAAAAAATTATATGATCTTGGCTCTTAAACAAAAAGCCGCTTTTTAGCGAAAGAAATAAAATCAAAAAATATATATTATTTTAATCTTTTCGAAAGTGTCAATCACGGTTTTTTTTTTTTTTTAATAACTTTTATACTCCCCTATACACAGACATTTTTGAAGTGGTGGAACAATATGAAAAAAAAATAATAACTCATTTTTTTCTGAGAGCTTGCATTTTAAGAAACTTATTGTTTTTAGATTGTTGAAAAAGTGTAGAAAATTAGTTTTTAACTCAAAATACATCCTCGCGAACCACGAGGGAGGAAACCACGGAGAATACCTGAACAAGCTAGATCTTAAAAAAAAATATTAATAGTGGCTAAATAGACGGCGTTATAGAGCGATGCTGGCGTTAGCCAGTTAAGTTTTTTATTTTTTTCATATTTTTCCACCACTTCAAAAAATTCGAAAAAGTTCCTGTGTATAGAGTATGAAAGACATTTTCATGAAAGACTGTGTAGAGGAGTATGAAAGACATTTTCAGAAATAAATCCATGATTGACACTTTTCAGAAAGGTTAAAAAAATATATATTTATATTTTATTTCTTCCGCTGAAAATAGGTTTTTTGTTTAAGAGTCAAGATCATATAATTTTTTTATGTTTTTGACTCCTAAGAACCAGAGAAAAATCATCATTAATTGATTTCAAATTTTACTATTAAAATGAATAATAAAATCGAAAAAAGAGGATTTTTTAAAAATCTCGAAAACCTATTTTTATTTGACACCAAACTGATCCCTCAAGTTAAGTACAAAAAGCCACGGGTGCAGATTTACCATACTTACCCGGCTGGGTATACCCTTTTCGAATATCAAGCGTATCCAATCCTTCCAGTCCAAAGTCCTTAGAACAATAATCAATGCTCCCTATTATGTTACAAACAAGACCTTACACAATGATCTGAATATCCCATTTGTCCTTGATATAATTCCATCTAAATTCCTGAACTTCTACCAGGGGCTTACTCACCTTCCTAATCCCTTATTCCTATTCATATCTAGAAAAACTAAAGAATTACCTATTATCTGAAGATATCGAACTTGCGCTTAAATCAAATAATAAATCATATTATAAATATGTCTGTAACTATACAAACCCCAATCCAGAGAAATACCTAAATTTCTGAAGATGAGATCGATTAGTCAAATTAGAGTGAAGAATATTGAATATTTAATTATCCTACAAAAAAATGAATATCAAATAATTAAAGCTGGAGACTCATGTAAATGGTGTCATATAACTAACTATAAGTGATTGTATACACATTTGTTTTGGAATTGCCGTGCACTTAGACATCTCAGGCAACAGTATCTGCATGACTTCATTGTCGATAATGACTCTTTACTTTCAATTGAAAATACCTGATATGTAAAAAGCACTGGCCTATTGCAAAAGCTATTTTTCTATCTTACATCCCTTGTTAAAATAAACCTAGAATAGTTCAAAATTACATCATTAAAATGTCAGACTCTTATTGTATCTTATTATTTCTATGAAGTCAAAAACTTATTATTTTGATTATATAAAGCCACATTATCACTGTGCATCATAACTTAAAAAAAAAAAAAAAATCTGGTGCGGGCAACACACAACTTTCACTTACCTCCATTTTTAAAATCAATGAAAGAATTTTCAAATACAGGTAGAGATAAAAATACGTGAAATTATTAAGGAATTAATCAAATTGAATTTATATAGAAACATGTGTTTTATTAAAAAATCTATTATATTATTATCTAAAATAATCAGTTAGTTTTATCTTCTTTTCATCACTCTCTATTAACTTTTAAAAGCTTGTGTATGAGATGATATTTTTTCTAAAATCTTTAGCTTTCCAACGGTATATCATACATGTATATTACTGCTCTTATGTTCAAAAACGAAAAATTGCATTAAAAAAATATTTTTTCTGTTTTCTCCTTTAGTTGGGTATCGAATTTATTCATTTTATATATTTACCTGTTTTTCATCAGCGTTAACAAGATAATCTAGTTATTATTATTGAATCTACAAAATTAAAGGTACTTTAGGGGAAGAAAATCTAAAATATCGGCATTTAAGCCCTGTCAGACCATTTTTATCCAAATAAAACCTACATGATATTAAAGCCCATTAAATTCTACATCGATATAGCGAGTTTAATTAAAATCGTCGGAACCGTTTTCGAGAAAATAGAAAAAAGGTGCAAAATGCATAGTATAAAATGCCTCTTCTGGTAAGCTTATTTTGATGAAAAAAGTTTTGTCACGTTTCGGGCATATAGTTGTCTTAAATATGAAATTTCAGTTTTATAGGACTTACCGTTTCCACCCGGGAGTTACCACATACACACACACACACACACAGACCTTTTTGCGGGACTTGGTTATTTGGACTCAGGGGACCCTAAACGTGTATTTCCGTTGAAAACTGGCATTCGAAAATTTTCACGATCGCAATACTTCCCCTTACTATATATAATAAGTGAAAGTAAAAAAAGGAAAATAAAGAAGGATATTACTTTATATCCTTAAGGATATAGGTAAATATATTTGTTTATATTTTTATTATTAGCAAAGACGAAATAGGAAAAACAATGTTACCCTTAACTTATTTTTAAGAACCCATCATTTTTATTTATTTTAATTAAAGGTTAAAATTATTATAATCAAGAATGTAGTCCTAAAAATAGCTACTATTTCTCTAGGAGCTATCGTATTGTCAAAAATAACATTATTAAATTAATAATTGGGAGATTTTTTTTGTTCCATTGATTATCATTAAATATCTATAGCAAAAGAGATGGGTAATGAATGAGTTAGCCATTTTAAAAAGGAGGGTGTGCAAGGGGTTGCAAGTGATGCAAAGGGAATTGGTGAAAAGACATTATTAAGTTTTCTTGTTTAATTAACACCTCCCTTTAGGGATTCGTGAGGAGGCGAGGGGAGGGGAACGAGGGGGAACCCGGGGAGAGGGAGTCGGAGGAGGCAATCTTAAAACACAAGTTACAGAGCTTTAACTAACAAATTGGAAAGACAATTACCATCCCACTTCCAAATTAGCCCTTCTTAACTAACATATTTAAATGTATTATGCATAAAGCTGTTACGGACTTGGGAGAGAATCTCAGGAAGGCTTTTAAGATACTGAATTAAGTTTAGCCGAAATCTTTGGGAATCTGATTTCATCTTGCAATTAAATAATACTCAGATTCCTTACAATCACTTAATAAATACTTTTACCTAAGAAAACCCTTCCAAGTCAGACATATATATATATATATATATATAGATATATATATATATATATATATATATATATATATATATATATATATATTTTAATATATAAATATTAAAGATCTGTTTGTTTAACATGATGTTGTTAAGAGTGACCATATAAAATTTGATAGAGAGAATTCTTAGTACGAGCAAGCTGGTTGAGGTGGTGTATTTTTGCACCAGTAAATGAAAAGGCTTATCCAGTATTTTGTTTAGCACAGTAGTTTATAGTTGAATATTTTACCCTACATATTGTGGATACAAAAATTTTAAGACAAAAGTAAACTTATAGTAAATCTTTTTTTTATTCTGTATTTATTTTGTTTTTGAGTAATAAAGAAAGAAGAAATGAAAAGGTTATTTTGAAATAGAGACAATACATACAGTGCTCTATGTATACTATGTAACCAAGATTAATGTGGTTTAATATGCAAATGTGGTTTACATTACTTTGTTTACCTTCCCTCATGATGAGGAACGTATCTAGGGTTTCACCTAAACTCACTTAGTATCTCAACCCTCCAGGCTACCATCCTAGATTCAGAAAGGTTCCTATATAAATTTTATCTGTTTTAAAAAAGGTACATTTCTCCGTCAGATACCCCTTTTCGGATTAGTTCTCTTTATTTTTTATGTTATTATATAACATAATCTTCGGTCATAATTTATTTGTCCTTTTTATTTTCACTTACATTTATATGAAATATATAATGGCGGAAAGTATGCTATCGTGAATATTTTCGAATTAGATTTTTCATCGGAAATAAACGTTTTAGGGTCCCCTTACTCTATATGACCAAGTCTCGCAAAAAGTTCTGTGTGTGGTAGTAGAATACAGTAATGGAACTGAAATTTTCTTATTTAAGGGTCAAAACCGATAACTGTATTTTCTTAAGAACCTCACACCATCTTTTGGACACTCACATTTCCGTCGAAGAAATTTAGACCGCCCTAAAAAAACCCCGTACTTAAGCCGCAACCGACGGGATAACATATTTTTTATTTATTTTTTTTAACTTGCTTTCGCATTGGAAACTCTACCTTCTTACTGATATGGAACATTTTTTGAGGTTAGAGGGATTAGAAGGAGTTCAAATAACTCCGACCTATGTCATAGCATTGTTGTTCGCCGACGATCTTGTCTGAATGGATACTTCCTATATTGACGTAAAACGTAAACTGCAAGTATTAGCTACATGCTGTGAAATAAAAAACTTAATAACTAAACCAAAGTTTTGAATTGTCACTGAGGAAGATGTAAAAATATTACTCATATTGTATGTGATGACTTCAAAATCGAAAAAGTAATCACTTATACATATCCTGATGTACCAATATCGAGTTGTGGCCTCTTCCTAAATGCAGTTCTACACGCCGAATCTAAAACTAGAACAGTCGTCAACTCAGCTCTGAATATTTGTCGCAGAGCAAAAATAATTAACTGGTACCAACGAGTTAAAATTAATAGATCGATAGCGTTAAGTACTTTATTTTATTCGATTCAGATATGGGGATTGCGATATTCTGATCGAATCAAAAAAGCCAATAGTTTCTTCTTTGCAAGTGTCATCTTGGGCGATAAAATTGGAGTTCAATGTCATACATAGTCGATACGAAATTTTAAAAATGGCTCTAAAATGGGTCAACAAAATTTTACCATCTATGATTTAATTTTTTATGGCTATCCAGCAATGTCATCGTGTGGTGGACGTTGTATCGTCTACATTGGAGCGCGGCTTGTATTGTACGGGAGCCTTCCTCGACGTGGAACAGGCCTTTGACCGAGTCTGGCACCCAGGATTGCTTTACAAGCTCCGCAAATTCCTCCCCCCAACATACTTCCTTATTATCCAGTCCTACCTCACTGACCGATCCTTCAAAATAAATCACAATAATTCCTATTCATCCATTTTTAGTCAGTTTGCTGGTGTTCCTCAAGGCAGTATCCTAGGACCCATTCTGTACACAGTTTATACAGCTGATATCCCATCCCATCCTAACACTTTCCTTTCTACCTATGCTGATGACACTTGTGTGTTATCAGTCAAAACTGATCCAACTATTGCCTCTCAAACTCTCCAACCCCACCTCAGAGACCATGAGGTATGGTGTCAGAACTGGAGAATTAAAATTAATGCCAACAAATCCAACCAAATTACCTTTACCCTTCGTCGTAAACCTATGACATCCTGCCCTACTGTCTCCTTCAATAATACTCCTCTTGTCCCGGTTGAACAGATCCGATATCTAGGACTGCATCTTGACAAACGCCTTACTTGGAACCCTCACACAAGACTGAAACGACAAGAAACTGCACGACGTTTTAGACTTCTTCAACACTTACTAGACAAACGTTCTAATTCTCCACTTAACTAAAAAGATTCATCTACATGACTATCATAAGGCCGAGATGGACTTACGGAGTGGAGCTTTGGGGCTCTACTAAACCATCGAATTCTTCCCGTATCCAATCCCTACAATCCAAAATCCTTCGTAAAATCCTCAATGCTCCTTCCTTTGTCACGAACAAACTTATCCATAAAGACCTCAATGTTCCGTATGTTGCTGATTTGGCCCGATCTAGATAACATTCTGTTCATGACAAACTCCATTTACACCCTAATCCTCTTGTTTCAATACTTTCTTCCTCTTCAATTCCTGACAATCCTCCGAGGCGTCTGAAAAGAAGGTGGCCTCGAGACCTTCTAGTTTAGAAAAGTTACAGGATTTCTGCCATTGGGTAGTTCTTCTTCAAGTTTGTTTCACGCCATTTATCTTTTGTCACATTTACTTGTTGTAACTTGAAGTACAGTTGTAAATTTCAATAAAGTATGTTAAAAAAAAAAAAAAATTATGGTAATGAATTCGATCCAATCAAACATTTTGGTTTATTTTTACTTATTTATATAATACGCTTAATGCAATAAAGGAAAAAACAAAACAAAGTGTCTTATTTCTTGTTGTCTTTTTTTTATCTACTACCAGAATAAATATTTTAATTTGCGAATTTAGCTAACAGAAACAATTCACATTGTGAGATTATATAAAAATGGAACAATTTTCAAGGAAAACTTCCACTTCAAATTTTTTTTTATTGATTTCTATGCTCTTTTCTTAGATTTTTAATATGTGATATATTTTTTTTTTTACTCGTTTACATTTATTTGTTGAATGGTTTAATGAAGTAAATGTCAATGAACAATAAAAAAAAAATAGAAAAGATTTGAGAGTTTATGACGTGAAGCATCGAAACTATTATGTAAGTAGCAAAGTCCTCAATATTTCACTGTAGAATGGATTTGAAAAATATTTATTCATCATCCACCTTTTAAATAGCACACATGGATGTATGTGGTTATCTAATGTATACATTTTCTTGTTTTTTTCGAAGAGGTCTTGATTCAATAAATATTTTTCAAGCTAAGGTGCAGTGTTGAAAATGTCTTTGGAAAAGATGCAACAAGTCTTAGATTTGGCTAATAGAATGTTGGCCTCAAGGGGAGCGGCACTCGACCCCTCCAGCTCACACTCATGTCAGATAGTAGCCTTCTCCATTACCTATAATTTTATCTCTTATCTCCTTTACAGCTTCCCCTAGAGCCTTTATATTATTATTGTAATTTCCGTCATGTGCCTTCTTTTTAAAGTATTTTATCCAATGTTATGATTTCTTAAAACGAGAAACTATTCGTGATAATATAAATTGATTCCTAATGTAAACCCCATATCGACATGGAACAGTATGAATGAAAGTGTAGACAATTGATAAAAATATATATATATATATATATATATATATATATATATTATATATATATATATATATTATATGATTGTGAACTATATAATGTATTGCATGTTAATAGTAATGATTATGATAGTTTAAGCTAAACCTGATAAAAGATCAGCTTATATAAAATATTATATACATTATAAACAACTATTCCAAAAATTTGGAGAAAAAATCTGAGCACTGGGGTGATCTTAGCTTAAACACATCCTTTCTCACTCGTTGGCCATGATAGTACAAATCTCTAAATATATGCAACACATGACCCTTTATAGCTTGTATAAATACATGTTTTTTTGGGCAAATATACATTCGAAAATTCAATATGTCCTGTAATTTACCGAAATAAAATTTTCTAATGTTATATATAAATCATATGCTTACGGTATATCAGGGGTTTAGAAAGGTTATCCTGTACTTTTCACTGTCTTTCTTCTCCCTTTTTCATCTATACTGGACGAATGTTGCTTGGAAACATATCTTGAGTATTTTCTCCTCTTCCCAGATCTGTAAGATTAGGATTTTGCTAACTAAGGGACCACAGCCTTCATTCGAAGGTTTAGTTTACATGCCGTCTGGAACTGCAGATATTTTATTTTTCATAATTTAATGAATTTCTTCTGTATGAGGTGGGACGTCTTTGTCTACAACAGTTTCCTCTGTTTTATAAACAGTTTCTGCAACATTCTTGATCATTTGGTGCAGTAGTGCTTCAAAATGATTTCTCTAGCGTTCTTGTACTTCACCCTCTGCAATGAGGAGGCGTCCCTTTGTCGCTTCCAATGCATTTAACCTCTAAATGTTAATTGTTTATAATGGCAAAATGTTTAAAATTCTACATAATTATAGATTTTTTTGCTGGTAGTAGTTAAAACTACTAAACAAGATCTAAGACACCTTTTTTTGTTTTTAATTGCTTTATTTTAGTAAGGTAATGAGAAAACAAAAAAAAATATTTGTGGATATAATTAGTTGACCGTTGAGAATTACTGAAGGAATTAGTCCGGGTGGCGGTCATTAAATGAAACAACTGAATAGTTTCAACTATTTTATTGTTTGCCAACGTTTCGACCCCCATTGTGGGTCATCATCAGGGCTAAAAAGATACAAAAAGGATACATTTAAAATAAGATTAAAAATACTATTTTTAAAAAAATAACTATTGCGCTAGAGAATGTCAATATTATAACATAAAAGGAACTAGATGTGTAAAGAAATCAATTAATTAAATTACAATGATAAAGGTATACTAATGAGAGCTATACAGATCAGATAATGACTAAAGATAATGTACAAATATATAAGAAAAAATTACATGAAATAAAAAACATTAAAAAAATGGAGTACAGTGGAGATACGTACCGTCTGGTAGGCTAGTGGAAACTAGGTACAATTTGGTAATAAGGAATATAGGTAGGTAGATAGGAAAGTACGTACAAAAGGTTGGGTAAAATGGAAAATACGTACCATTTTCTAGACGGGATCTGACAACAATGAGTAAAATTGTAATATTAACATAAAAGGAAGTGTTCAGATTAAACCTACAATATTAATAACATCATAACGGTATTAGAAGATGTTTTAACAAGATTGTTTAAGTAAAAACAATATAATACAATAGTAAGAATAATAATGTATAAACTATATGTAGGTAAAACTGACTACCTCCCAACCAACGTTTTTATAATTATTGTACATATATTAAGACAGTAAAATTAACCAAGTGAAAATATTATGAGAAAAAATAATAATTATTAACAATCATTGACAGATCATATAGTTGATACAAAATAGTAAAATAATTACAAATAGGAATAAATTGAATTGTAAAGCCATTAAGAATTTATTAAGTGCAGAAACAAATGAAATAGATACATATATAAAATAAATGTATACATAAATAAGTAAAAAATAAACCAATAAATAAACAAAATGTATACAGTGGGATGGACATGGGAAGCTGTATTACTTAAGAGAATTTAATATATGGCTGTAGGTGGAGGAGATGCATTGTTTATCAGTTTTATGATTGACAGGATTAGATTGGAGATGGATGTGGACGGATTCAGCGATGAGTCTTTTTTTATGGTTGGGAACAGAATCTAAAATGCAGACAATCTTGAAAGTAAAATGAATGATTAAAAGTTATGGAGTGTTCGGAGAGTTTTGAGGCTAGAAGGTTTCGAGAGGATACGGAGGATTTATGTTGAGATATGCGGGTTTTTAAGTAGTTTTTGGTTTCACCCACATAGGACACATCGCAATCTAAACAAGGTATTTTATAAACAATATTTGAGCGGTATAGAGGATTTATGGGTCTTTAGTATTAGTGAAAAGGTGGGAAAGTTGTTCTGGGTCTTCAATCCTAGCTTTAGGGAGGGTAAAGAAGATTTAAAGGATTTTTTAATATTTTCAGACAGGTGTGGAATATACGGTAGGAATCTATATTGAAATATTGTGGATGAATTTTGGTCTTGTATTGTAGGGAGAGTAATGGTCGTTTTTACGTTATTGTATGAGTTTATGAGTTTTTTAATGATATTAAGTGGGAAGCTGTTTAAGGTAAGGATCTTTTTAATGCGCTGGATATTGGTAGGATGGTACTGTGGATCAGATAAGGAAAGGCAACGGTGGACGAGATTTTGGGCAACATTAATTTTTTGATGGTATGGTGCTGGGAGAAGAAACTAACGGACTAATTCCTTCAGTAAAAAAATATTTGATTGGATAATTCATTGGTACAAAAAAATAAAGCATATGTAATGCATTTTCAATGACCATGACTGCAAATCGCTGAAAATTTACACTGCATAGTGGAAAAAAAATTGGTGATTCATAGAATAAGTATATAAATCATTGAAAGTTATATTTTAAAACGTTGTTCATAACAGTTAAGAGTCAAATGCACAGAATATCTTTAAATTAATAAATTTAATTGAAATAATGAATAAAACCATCAATTATAAACATTGAATTTCTAACATTTTTATTTATGTAATTTACAGGATGTTTCAATTTTAGAAATGGGGGGGGGGAGTATTGAATTGAACTCATTGTTGCCTGGAGCCATGTTAGCTCTCCGACTTCCCAACAGATGTCACTACTTTCTTACTATGTGTATTTTCACATTTTTTTTTAACCGCCCTGATTGTTTAAATTATTCGTCCAGCCCTCTAAACATTTGATTGCGTTTATTTTAATATAACTGGATACATTTTAAAGCATCGTTTTTAATGAAAATAAACTTCAAGATCTCGTTAAAAATGAAAACTTTCGAATTATAGTTTTAACCGCAAATACATGTTTTAGAGCTTCAAGTGTCTCGATGACCAAGTTTCGATAAGAGTTTTGTGTGTATGTGGTAGGTCTCTCTCAAAAACGAAAATTGTACGAAACTGTCATTTCACATTTCATAATAATGAGATACTTGAGATTACAGCAACATTTTCACCAAAATCGGCATAAAAATCCACTTTATAGTATGCATTTTGCTCCTTATTACTGTCTTAAAAACGGCTCCAATTTAACTCGCTATATCTATGTCAAACAAAAGCTCTTTAATGTACATTTTATTCTGATATAAATTGGTTGGGCTGGAAAAAGTTGAAAAACGTCGGAGAAATCTATTCGAGAGGGTGAAATATATTTTAAGTTATTAAATAATAGAAAACGGATTTACGTTTCCAAAACTTTTGGCTGGTATTTAGTCGATAAGATCCATCATTTTTATGGTCATATTGGAAGTAAGAAAATGGCAGAAAAGCTCCGATATTTTTATTACTTCAAAAATATGGATGTCATCATAAATATATATTGTAAAGAGTGTGAAGTGTGTGCTAGAAATAAATCAAAATTAATGTGACCGATTGGGTTATTGTCAAAGTTAGGACCACCTGAGTACCCTTTTCAAATTATGTCAATTGATACAATAGGAGGCTTCGGCGGAAACAGGCCTGGGCACAAATACATGCATGTATTGGTGGACCACTTTACAAGATATGCATGGATATCAACTTCAAAAGGAGAGATCGTTAATGATTTCATTAAATTATTGGAACCAATTTCTGAAGAAAATATCAAAATAATTTTGGCAGATCAATACAGTGCTCTAAATTCTTCTAAATTTAAAACGTTTATAAAAAAAATTAGGTGCTCAGCTAATCTTTACAGCCATTGACAATCCACAATCTAATGGCTTAAATGAACGTCTAAATCAGACATTAGTAAATCGCATACGATGTCGATTGAACGAAAACTTCAAAAGAAGACACTGGACAAGCATTGCTAAAATCTGTGTCGAAGAATATAACGACACAGTTCATGGCTCCAAAAAGTTTTCACCGACTTATTTACTATATGATCGTGCCTCTAAAATTGTTCTAAAAGAGTTGGAAAGGGAACATAATTTACAAGCTAATCTTTACTTTAGCATCGTTTAACTCCTAATTCTAACTAAAATAGAAGAAGAATTACATATATATAGGTGTATAAGATATCCTTGGAAAGCTAAATATTTCAGAAAAAATATTATCTTGAACATATTGTTGTAAAAAGTAATTTAGATCGATGAAAAGCGAATAAAACTGATTGTCGCAGGTAATAATATAATAGATTATTTAATTAAACACTTCGAAACTTCACTGTGTGATTAATTTATTAACCTTTTTTTCATGTATAAAAAAAAAAATAAATAAATGACTTTAGCAATGGAGGTATGTGAAATTCGTGTGTTGTGGGTACCATATTTGTTTTGCAACAAATAGTACTGCTATATATATATATATATATATATATATATATATATATATATTATATATATATATATATATTCTATTCTATATATATCCAGTATTTAACTGTACTGTAAGTCAATGGATATATTAACCTTTTTTTCATGTATTTAAAAAAAAAAAAAATTATTGACTTCAGGAATGGAGGTATGTGAAATTCGTGTGTTGCGGGCACCTTATTTTTTTTGCAACAATTAGTATTGCTATAATATATATATATATATATATATATTATATTATATATATATATATAATATATGTTTTCAATATACCAGTATTTAACTATACTGTAAGTCAATGGATATATTCTATTTGTCTGTATTTTTTTCCTAAAACGCTACAAGAATAAACTTTTTGAAAACGAAACTAACAATAACTTGATTAAAAAAAATTAACGGAATATAATTTCTATAAAAACTAATAATTGAACTAAATATATCTGTAAATACTTTAATTTTGCTTTGGTTAACATCTTAACCATAATTGTCCGCTACTGATTTATTCATTTACATTCCAGCTCATCGAGTATGTTAACTTTTGAATCTTATTCTTGACCTATTTTTCAAGAATGATTGTTTTTAAAATTAACTTTCTTCCTCTCCAAGGAGCGTTTTTCAATTAATAAAAAAAACAAAAAAAAAAACGAAAATGTTGACTAGAAGAAGAAAGATTAAAATGTGAGTAATAGGGTCCTAAGCTTCTACTGTAGCCACATTAACGGAGCCTATGCTAAACTTTGCAAGGGCAAGACAAACTTAGTTATACATCTAAAATAGAAAACTTGGTTAAGGTAACACCTAATTTAAAATAATTATTAAAATGTTTATAATATATTTTAATAGACATTTCAATAAATGATAAAATAATTGACTTTATTATTTACAACACTTATTTAAGCTTTCCTGTTTTTCGTCATTCGTTACCTTTGAAAATTGTTTATATGTATTTTTCCGATATGTGCTTTTGTTTTGTTGGAACCTGTAAAATCTCAGCCGTAACTTACCTTATGAATGTGTTTTTGTTTTGTACAACTGTTGGTTTTTTTAGTGCCAAACTTACAACGAAATTGAGAAAGGAGTTTTTGCTAGAACTGGTTATTTAAACTAAATGGACCTTAGAACATTTAGTTCCCTGAAAATTCGAATTCCAACATTTTCACGAATTTTCTCCTAGATATATATTTCACAGATAGGTAACTGAGAGTCATTTATTTTTAATTTAAGTTACCTACATATTTAAATATGTTAACGAATGTACGTAATGCTTGTAGATACTATTGTCATAGTCAGTATATTTATAAATTTTATATTTGAATGTTAGAAGGAATGTAAGTGTTAAAAGTTCAATAAGCTTTTTCTGCAAGTTTCCTTAGGAATTTATATTATCTATTATTATCAAAGTTTAAGTAATGAATATGAAAAATCGCGTTTTCGGAATCACCTAGCCTTTATTAATCTATCACAAGTAGATATATTTGGAAATCTACATTTTACAAAGACAAAGTCTATAGCTAATAGAAGTAATAAATTGTAGAGATGAAAAAGAAATCCGGAATGGGTAAGGAAAAATTAAAATGTTTTTTTATTCTCTTAAAAATTTAATATTTTTAAATTTGTTACTCAATCCTGTTACAGGCGATATAATCTTTAAGTAATAAATCAAATCACCATTCCCTCCTTTATTATTTCCACTCACAAAAGGACGAGGGAGACAAACAGAAAAATCAACAGGGGTATAGGTTTCATCAAACAGCCGAACCTTATCTCAGCACAATCCACACTTGACAGAATGTCAATATTTCTAATCATCTAAGGAAAATGCCATTAAAAAAACAAAACAAACATCTCAATATTTCTTTCTCATTTTCAGAGCTATGCAATCTTTCATAAATTGTTACAAACGAAAAGACAGAATTCATTCTCCATAAGAAATTTAAAAAATATATAATTACTTATACAAATCAAATTTCATATATTGTGTTGTTTTAAAGATTTATTGAATCATCCGTCGCATAAAGGTGACAAAAGCCCTTCTAAGAAACCTTCTAGCTTGTAGCTCGTGAATGAAACTGTCCTATTTTCAATGATTCAAAATTATCTCTTTTCCTCTCAATATTCTCGATACATAGCAATACTATCCACAGACGGGGCTAAACTCTTTGTCTCCATAACGGTGCAAGACTCTGTGGCATGTTACCTTGTTCCGCAACTAATGCCCTAAATCTCTGTATATTCCTACCATGTCCTTTCTAGTGTTTTCTCAATTATATTTAATTTTATTGGCCATACATTTTGATTCGATTCTAAAAATGATAATTAGTTATTATAACGTCATTCTTTTTTGTTCACCCCTACCTCGTTTTTGAATGATATGGTTTGAATATTTCTTGGGCTAGAGGGTAAGATCGGAGGATAAATACTGAGATAGAAGCCCCCCCAGGACCGAGAATCCATAATTATTTGGTTTTAAATGTTTTTCCTCAGTGGTTGTTCGGCAACGCGCCCTAACCCACTCAGCCACCCCGCCACCATTTTTATAGCGTCATCGTTATTATTTTTATTCCACCGTTGATAGCGTGCGGTATGTGATACCCGTATTCTTTCTTATATCCTGGAACGAGCTGTTGTGTTCCCCCGGGCCTCTCCTGTGGACCGTAGCCTGCTAAGCCGTCCTCGTAACCTGTCCTAACCATCTTAGGAATTTTTTATTATAACATTCTCAATTGGTTTGAACACATGCTACGGTGGTATGGAAGGAAACTATTGAATCATTCATAATTGGTTAACCCTTTTTAATAGGCTGATAGCTTATGAAATTTTTGAAATCACTTTTTGAAACCGATAAATATAATTGAACTAAGAAACGCACGACTTACCTTCGCCATTAAAATTTATTTGAGAATTTTTATATAAAGTCAAAGTTGAAAATTTTTAAAGAATTAAATAGAGTTTCGATGGAAACATTTATTTTCGAATAAATAATTCATCAACAGAAATGGTTTTCAGAGCTTTCTATTACCTCATACAACTTTGCATATAAAAACAATTTTTTTCTTAAATTGTTTGCTTTACAACAGAATTTTATATATCTATTTTACCATTGTTATGTCCTGTGAAAAAAAACCTTATCAATTATGTATGCTCTTTTCTGCTTTAGATAGTTATCCAGTTCGTTCCAATTGTATTTTTACCTGTTTTTTATCAATGAAAACTCTGCAAAATGGTTAATTATTTCGAATCTACAAAATTAAAGATATTTTAGAAAGAAATTTTAATATGTATTGACATTTAATCACTGTCAGACTATTTGAATACGGGTAAAACCTATATGATATTAAACTCCATTAAATCGATAATCGATGGTGAACTTAATAGAGCCATTTTTGAGACAGAAGTGTCTTTTTCGGTTTGCCGATTTCGGTGAAAACGTTGATGTTACATATGAGGCATTTTTATGTCAAAGAAAAAGACAAATTGAATTGAGCAGAAGAAGAAGCGGTTGGAGAGGAGGAATCAACAAGAGATACAGGTGAAATTTGATAAGAAGAAAACGAAGTGTGAACTGAAGAATGTTGAGATACCAAGTTAGAGTCATGAAGAGATCTTCTGTTAGCAAATCGGTTGCTACGGCGAATATGTAGGTTACTATGGCGTAGAGGTTGGTGGATATCTGTTTGCGGGCCCTGGGTGAGAGGATTCATAATGAGTTTTGTTGACCGTTGAAAATGTTAGGTATAGAGGTTGAGCGGTAAGATGATGTCGTAAAACTGGTATATTATCGTCTGAGACGGTGTCTGTAGAAGTCATCAAAGAACTTCTACAGACACCGTCTCAGAGTCATGGATTAAAATGTAGGTCGAAACATGGGCACACAAGTACTACTTTTAATGTGTGTTTCTTTCTAATGACCACTCCCAACCATCTTCCTCATCTATCAGAATGTTATCTGGTTATACAGATTACGAGCAAGTGTGATTGTACGGTGCAGGGAGTTTGGATGTTGTGATGTGTTTTGTCAGAAAATATCTATTTCGATCTTAGTCAGCTACTAATGAATAATTATGGTTTCAATAGATGATTTTTTTTGTGACGAAATAAGGGAGATTAATGATATTCTAAAGTATCTTGGATACTTTGCACTTGCAACTATCATGTAGACTAAATTAGCATTTATTTAATTCCTTTCTTGTACTATTCAATGTTTTCAAATTAATCTCTAATCTAGATAAAAATTATGTTGTGGATATTTGAAAACCTTGAATAGTACAAGAAAGGAATTAGATAAATGCTAATTTAGTCTACATGATAGTTGGAAGTGTATAGCAGCAAAATGTTGAAAGATTTAATATGTGACAATGAAAAGATAAATTATTTCAACAGAATTATTCATATATAGGAACTTAATATGAATAATACTACAATAGTAATTGACCTATATTAGGATATAATATGGAAATAAATGTAAGTAGAACTTTAATAATAAACAGATTGTAAATATTTTAAGTTATAAATTGATTCTAATTTGTTTATAATGTGTTGTTAATGTATGTATAGTTGCTTATAATATTTATTCAATTATATTTTAGATGATATTTGAAAATCTGAAGATAAGGCATAAGGTACCTCGAAACGTAATGTTTTAATAATCATGTTTTATATGTTATGATAAATAAATATATAAATAAAATAGAAGAGACTGTTCCGAATAATATATTCATCTGATAAGCCGTAAATTGTCTTTATCTATTGATTCCAGGCTCGACTAAAAAATATCTTGTAATAAAATAAGAAGTAAAACAGATATGTGTACTCGAAAAGGTTTTATGCACTACAGGAGGCCGCTAGGAGCTTATCCGTATAATATTTGTAAGTTGTGTTGTGTAAAGAGAAAACTCCTCAGGATTTCCCTCTTCTATTGCCACTGAATTTTCCGATACTATTTTCATCCTTTTCCGCTAGCCCTTCCTCATGGCTGGCTGGATATATGCCCACATTACTTTCCATACTTTGGTCAAAAAGGCTTTACACCCTCCGTTGGCTAGCTCAAAGGCTTCTGGCCTTATCACTAAAAAATAAACACATAAAAATATTCTAAATATTCGAACTATACATTGTTTTCATCTTCATAATTTTTAAATCAAACAGTTCTTTCTGTTTTAAAATTTTATTTCCGGAAAAAACTCTACATGATGTGATGAACTGGTAACGACCAATGAAGATCGGTTTTTATAATATCGAACAAAAAGAAGTTATATTTTCTTGAATATTTTTTCGAATCGATTTTTTTTAAGTCGATTTCATTTAGGCGCTTGAGTACTTATGTATCAAATTTGTGGTCGTTTTAAAATAAGAGCGACCAATCATATTTTTGTTTTGAAAAATACTATGTAAATGAGACTCGTGCATAAAAAATATTCCAAGTTCATTTCGATAATTTTTGGCTTATTGAAATTAAGACGTTTCAATGTTCAGATTATTAGTCCTAAATATGTTTTGGCTTGAATGTATGGACATTTCAGTATTGCTCTACAAACCTCATTAATTACAAAGTTCATCTATATTTAGAAAAGGAAGTTACCATTCACTCACTTATGTGTTCATCGCATTAGCTCAACTAACTAACTAAAAATCTATTTTAAGTAATTATTTGAAAGATAATCAAATTTTTAAACTCATGAAAACAAATATAAGTGTTTTTATAATGTTAATATTAGACTTGGTATCCATATTTTGTCTTCAGATTCTCATGTAAACAAGCTCAATCCTCATTGAATTTTTTTTATTTTTTTGTTGAAAGCTTCAGTCCAAACTGGAATTTGTTCCTATTTTCGTTGCAAACGAGTTGTGACGATATATGATTAAAAGCTGAAACGTATAGAATTATCATGGACATGTCTACCTCTTCCGGTGTGCTTCTGTAAATTTGTACCAACAAAATTACCAACTTGAATTCAACAATAAATAATTGTTTTACATGAAAATAGATAAAAGACTTATTGGACCGATAGCAAAGTAGTAGACCGATTAACGTTATATTTAACGTATTATATTTACTCTTGGTTTATATGTAATTCTTGAAGGAAGTAGACTTTAGACGATTCTAAAATATTAGTTTATTATTGATAAGAATATATACAGAATTTGATACATACGGACACAATTGAAAAATAAACAACCTTACCTAAAATAGTAGAATAAATTAAAAGTCCCTTTCTACTCTATCAAGAAGCTAACTGTCAGAGATCACATGAAACCTACCCAATGTTTAAAAACATAGGTGTTCTACTTTGTCACTATGATAAATAGTGACACTATCTACAACTAAATTATGGTTATAATTTACATATAGATACTTGCCAGCCGCTTTGAATGTGTAAGTAGACGGAAAATCAAAATGTAACATTTCCATTTTTTTTTTATTTCTTATTTCTTGAATCCATGGAAAAACAGAAATTGACAACTGAATGTTTATCCAATATTTTTACTCTTTGTCAATCCTAGTACATCCTGACGACATACAAACCCCAAGCCTTCATATTTCGAGAATAGTCTCAAAGAAGACATTTTTCCGTTCTTATTACCACTTTTAGAAATATTTCTGTTAGTTAGTACGTAGGTTCCGTTCTCTCTGCCATGTAGAATTTATCACCCACATCTCGATGTTGTGGGTTCAGGATAAATGTGGATTATGTTGCAGCATTCATTTCCTTTTGATGAATGTTAGAAATGTTTATTTGGAGCACCGTAGAGACGATGTATTGTCAACCTTCATTGAATAATAAAGAAACCATCGGATAGCTTCTACACTATTCGAATCATACATATGTACAATTTATATACCTTAGGAAAAAAAATTATGTGTGTGTATACGTATAAGCATTAATAGCGAGAGTAAATAAAATATGTTAAATATAGCTTTACTATCGGTCAATTATTAACAACTATTTTCTTGTGCAATGAATTAATATATTATTTAGTTTCAGTCTGTAATTTTATTCTGTCAAACTTACTGAAGCACACCGGAAGAGGTAGGGATGTCTATAATTACAAAATGTTCCATGAACGGATTTGATGTCCGCTTTGAAGGTGCAAGCAACTCGACCGGAGGAAAACCAGGCGAATATAATTAAAATTTATTTCAAAATTTTCAATCGTTATTCCACATAATACTGATCAGGCCCGAACCAGGTGCCGTTTCTTCCATGTTTGTTCACACTTCTGTTTTAAATATTGCTCATTTGTTGTATTAGTCAATACAGTTTAAAATTCAATGTATATATTTTTTTTTAAATACAGGGATAGAAAACTTGGGATTGTTTTAATTCTTCCTAAAAGAATTATAATAAATTTGATTATCAACGTTTATCCTGATTATCATCTTAAGGTTTTCCTTCAAACTTCCATAGGTACTCATCTATTTATGCCAATTTCGTCATTTAATATAAAATTAAATTAAAAAGTCTAATAATTTAATTTTCTAAAGTATGCCCCTTAGCAGAATCCTAAAACATTGATCATCACGTTTTATAATAAATTTTTTTTAGCCCCCAAAATTACTATCCCATATTTTCCACTCCTTTAATTACTACAATTCTTCTGTTTTAAAATAATAGTAAAAAAAAAAATATATATATATTATATATATATATATATATATATATATATATATATATATATATAGGTTAGATAGGTCGAATGACTTTAAAAACAAAACAGTTTTTGTGTATGTCAGTGTAAATATTCAAAACAGCATTCAAAATAACACAATAAAAATATTCTGCCAGAAAAAACGTAAGAAGAGGGTAACATACAGTCGTGGTCATAGAAATTGCACCACGCAATAAAAAAAAAGTTTCTAAAATTGAACATAACCGCATGTTTAAAATAAATGCTGACTACACAATATATATATATATATATATATAACTTTTTATTGTGATATTAATATTAATATTATTATTTTATCTTATTTTATTATATTTATTGTATATGCTGGAGATTAATATTGAAGCGGAGTTTCATATGGTTGCCATAGGCATTATTGTGATCATTATTTATATATAATTTTTTTTGTTATATACATATTTTGAATAAATTTGAGGGATAAACAAGAAAAGAAAAAAAAAAAGAATAAAATGAGAAAAATAATTTTAGAGGAAAAAATTGAAAGGGAAAAAAATGTTAAAAGAAAAAAAAATTATATCAATATATTCTAAACCACGGAAGATCTCATTTAATTATTAAGGTTGATTTAGGGAGTATTTATGGAAGAATTTATTCAGCCCAAAATCAACGTTAATAAAAAAATTAATCTATTTTTATGTATATTGCATGCTAAGATTTTTAAGATGTATATTTAAATAAAAAATTGTCCATTAAGGAAAAAACAAAGTAAGCTGTGTTATTAGCAACCCAATTAAGTTGGGCAACACCACTTGTTGAATAAAGTGTATCTCTCCTATATATATATATATATTATATAATTTGAATAATTATAATAAATATGAAAATTAGAAAGCACATAAAAATCAATGAAAAAATATAGAAGTTAAATTTCTCTCGTAAAATTATAATATTAATTTTCAAAGCTATGACCACTGTTAATTTGTGTCACCGCTGTTTTCCTTGAAAATGTCCCCTTTCATATAATCTCACAATGTTAAAAGCTAAATGATAGCAAAATGATTAAAATTCGACATAATTAAATATTTTATTCTGATAGTAGTTAAAAATACTAACCAGGAACTAAGAAGCGTTATTTTATTTTATTTTTTAATTTCTTTATTTCATTAAGCGTATGATATGAATAAGTAGAAAAAAAAAAAAAAAAAATGTTCGAATGGATCAAATTCATTGCCATAAAAAATTAAAGCATAGGTGTTAAGATTTCTATGGCCATGACTGTATAAACTAGAAAAACATGTTTGTGAAAAAAACGGCAAAATTGATAATTGAAGGAAATCCAATGTCAAGAACGAGAAAGAGGTCGGTGGGCGAAGATGAAACTGTTTAAGAATATTATTATAATCAACATTGCCCAATCAAGGGCCTCTTTCGGATTCCATAATATTATCAAATATCGGCAATTTTAAAACAAAACAGTCATATAAAACAACATGCAATTTCTATGCAGTACAATTCATCTATTCTCTATATACATATGTATAGATCAAATAACACAATTTACACCTTACTAAATTCGATGTCAAGATCATGTAAGTGTATATTCGATAATAGGCATATCGAAAAGTTTAATTAAATGTAATATCAAGAACAATGACTGGCAAAATAGTGATTATTTAGTTGTTGAAAAGAAGCAATGTTTCAAAGGATTAATGAAGTATAAAAGAAAATAATTATAAACGGTTTACAGGTTAAGGTCAACAAATCTATTATGCATCACCTGTATAAAGAATTAAATTATGATTTAGAGGAGAACAGTATCAAATCAGTTATAAAAACCAAAGCAGAATTGTAATTTTTCAAGGGCGGCAGAGTTACATTATTGTAGTATATATAATAATAAAGACATAAAGGATAACTTGGCTTGGCGGGGCAGTATTGTCATACCAGAAATACAGAAATTATCTTAAGGGTAAAAACTGGTTAGTATTAAACAGCAATAAAGTAAGGGCCTTATTTCAGTATTTAATATTAAAAGAAAAAAAAGGAAAAAGAAAAATGTTCAATTAGTTTAATGTTATAATTATTCGTTAAATCGCGCTATTCTGCAGATGGACTAAAGTCTGTACATAATGTACAATATATATATGTATGTGTAAATTTATATATGCAAATTGAATTAATAAAATACATTATTATTAATATCAAGGATCTGGAGAAGAAACAGATTACAAATATCAGAAATGACAGTGGTCCCTTGAGCAACACCTGCAGATTTCTTAAAATAATTATATCACGTAGTTATTTAAAAACCTCATGCGTTTGTTTTATACGACGCATAACATATGAGATGGTTGGACCCTAAGCTTTCATCGCCCAGATTCGGCAAATAACGATTCAAATAAGTTTGATTCGGAGGATATCAAGACCAATGACCGTTAGAGGAACTCCTTGGGCGTTTATCAACTCCTTTGCCTCTGTGACGAATGGCTTTTATTAAAAGCCGACAGCCCTCCCCCCAATGGCTGGGGTGAGAGGGGGAAGATTGAATGAATTCATTGGTAGGTGAATGTAGGCGGCGAAAAATATTTAGGAGCTTGGGAGTGGGGGTAGGTTGTAGGAAGTGGGGGGTAGGAAGTGGGGGGAGGGGAGGGGATGGGGCGGGCACAGTGAGAGCAGGGCCTTGGTCATGACTCCTTCGTAGCCTTCGCCCCACCATGGCACCTTACACACTTATCATCGTTCTTGCATTCGCTTTACTCCCACAAGGTCAGTCAAAAACAACTTTTTTCAAACATTTAACACTTGAGAGACATGAAAAAAATATTTTAGATTTTTTTCCGAAAAAAAAATTGTCGAAAAAAATTGCCTCGTCATTATGACAGGCTATAAAAGTCATACCATACGATCAAAAAAAAAAATTAGTCATGTTAGTGAAGTTTTTTTTTATTTGTGTATATTCTGACTCGTTAAAAAAACGGTTCGAAAGTCGAAAAATATGTTTTTTTTGTCTAGAATATTTTTAGAATTTCGTTTTGACTTAGATATGCTATTTTCGAATTTATTAATAATTCTTAAAAGGTACTTGACACTATATTCGCTTTGTTGGAATTGTTTGAAATTCTGAATCAGCGTGAGGTAAAGAATAATAGTTTAAAATATTGATGTCGGATGAGAAAATTGTTTGAATAGTGAAAATAGTGATATTTGAGATAGATAAGGACATGTGGGCCCCGGGTAGATGGAAGTAAACACGCTAGTAGCTTACCGCCGAAGCGATGCCCTTCAACAAAATTTCACTTCTCAATCAGCATTCAGTTCTAGTCCTAGATTGAGTCCCAACTTCTCTCTAATCTTGCTCATATTCAATTTTATTCGTAATTATGTGTTTGAGTCGACAAAAGTATTGACTACTGCATAAGTTAGATTGATATGATTTTGATATTTGTAAAAGAGCTAAATGACTGAGTTTGTTATTTTTTAAATACAGATTTGAAAAAGGAAAAGAAAATACTAGCTCAGGTACTGAGAGAAGTGATATTATGTACAAAAGAGCATAGGACATAAAAAAAAAACCTCTCTGTGCCTGATAATTTGGTTACAAAAAGATTTTCTTTTCAATAGAGTGACATTGTGAAAATTTATGAGACTTTGATATTATTCGGGTAGTGTGAATTTTGATTGAAATTGAGATTGATTTCTTAGGCTTGTTGGTGAGTTTTTTAGTTTTGTGATGGTTCTAGTGAGATTGTATTTGTGCTGAGGCGGAGGTGGCCTCTTAGTAAACCCTCGCTTCCTATTCTTTTACTCAGCCTTTCAGCTCAAGTCCTAGTCACTCTCCGTCATTGACAATTTATTCAATTGAAACGTGATTTTTCTTTTATATAACAGTACATTAGTGAATTTTTCTTTAAAGAATCGGAGAACAAGACGGTATATTTGAATATATCCACCGTACTTTAAAAAACAATGTCTAAATTTGAAATTTTATACAGTCCTATTGAAATCAAAATAATTAAGAATAACATGTATTATATGTTTTTATTTTTACTCTTGGAAAACCTGGCGATAAACGAGTTGATAAACATATGAGTTTCAGTTTGAACTGTTTTTATTTTTATAATTACCTGTAAACTGTTTATAAATAAATCATAAAAATGTGACATTAAAAATTAAAAAAATACAGAGTTATTTTTATGACAGGGGTAATTAATTGAAAGATTTTCATTCCCGGCAACGATTTATATTCTCATTCCGTTCTCAACCATGTAAAATTATCTATCTAATTATTCTGAAATGATCTATAAATTGATTAAAACTTATAATAAGCGAATATTTAAGAAATCTTTATTCATACCGTTTGTATTAAATCTATTTATATATTATATATATATATATATATATATATATATATATATATATATATATATATATATATATATATTATATATATATAAGTATAATTTATTTATGTTACCAGAAATTTAAAGAGCATAAGGCGTGGAAATGTGCTGCAACTGTTTTCTTTTTGAACCAACTTCTTTCCGGATTTACTTACTTATGCCAGGTCTTAAAAAATGACTTATCAGAGCGTATTAGATGAGAAGCGGAACTTTTTTTGCCTTATTTTAGAATGTTGAGGAAACGGAAAAAAACTTAACCGGGCTTAAAATATACCCGATGGCGAGGTCTTCAAATACCTATCAACTTAACTTTCTTTTATTTTCGTTCCTTTTTTCATTTTTATTTTTCACTTTCTGATTCCATTTCAGTGGAGACCCTTCAATTATTGTAAAGATAATATATTTTGATGTGATTCATGATTAAAAAGTCCCTCTTTAAACATAACTTATTAATTAAAAGAACCAAAAGAAATTGAAATATTCTGTTACTAAAAATAGAATGACTGATAACAAAATCTATATATTCTAGCTAATATTATTAAATAAAACAACATAATTATACGAAAAAAATCCTCACTATGACTGAAATAGATTACACTGTTTTCTTAACTGTTTTATAATACGCCAAATTTAGATATTTCGAATAACACTATGAAACCTTTAAGAAAAATTGTTTGAATAAAAGAGAGGTGTTTGATGTGAGTAGATTCGTGTAACTATAAAGATGGAATAAAATAAAGATTTGAGCTCAAAGAAGCCCACTTTATGGCCCATAAACTTCTTAATGTCTTCAATAACAAGATCTTGTAATATCTCCTTAGCGAATGGCTTAATTTTTTTATAAATACCACTTTGTATTTGCGTTGAAAAAAAAGAAAATATAAGATTAATTTTCCATTAAAAAATAATTTGACATAATGATTGCTTTTTTTCAGGTAAGTTAGTCTGAATTTTTTTAAAAATCTATTTTTTTTTTTTAAAGCTCATAAATACAAGAATATTTTTATACATTTTCCATATGTAGCGATATATCATAAAAAATATTTCGTTTTCGATTGTTAAAAAAATTGCCTATGAACGAAAATAATGACTGTATTAAAGTTCTAAAAAGGTTTTTATAAAGTAAAAGCGACACCATATGCAATTAGATAACTGTTTTTCAAAATATAATAAATCATTGTTAAATTTAATTATTATTAAGACAACAATGACAATTATAACTATTTTTTTTTAAATGAGCTCAATATTTGTTCTTTGATTGATTATTAATTATTCCGTGTGTTCTTTTAAAAACGATCTTTCGTCTAAAAAGAACCATTTTCAGTTTAACATACAAGTTTGTTTTATTTATTTATTTTATAAATATATCGAAGGAAAACAATACAATGCTAATTTTCTCGAAATGCGCCCGCATTACTCGTGAATATCTGTTCACACTTTAATGCCAAAAAGATCTATCAATCTAAGGAAATTTAAAAAAATAATGAACATGTGTAAATAAATAAAAACTACTCGTATTTATCAGAATATAGCTAAAAAAATGTTTTTGAATAAAAATGAAATAGCCTTATATCTAGTGCGTCAATGTCTGTTGAAACATATTTTTTTGTTTATTATAAACAAATAGCTTATGAACGAAATTAATTATTGTAATCCGAAAACTTTTTTTATTCAGTAAAAGCAACACCATTTGCAATAAGATTCAAATATACGAAATCATTGTTAAATTTAATTTTTTGTGATGAGAATAACAATAAACCAATTTATCTTATCTAATCAGGTGATTATACTGTGTTCCTCAATTTGTTTAAAAATGACTTGATTTCTTAATATAAAAAAGTTTTAATAGTTAAGTTGTGGGTACAATCACAGAAACAATGGTTGCAAAGTTTTTTCAAGAATTAGTTTGATAGTATTCGTCTTTTTTTTTTTTTTTTTTTTTTTTTAAATTCTTTATTTAAATCAAAATACAGACATTTTACAGTGCAAGTAGAAGTCACTATCCCACTAATAGTCGCGTCAATGAAGCTTTATCATCGAAAGTCCTCAGAAACAGCTCCGATTTTGATCCTTTGTTTTTTTTAATATTTGTTCTTTTAAAATAATCAAAATCAGAAACCTTTCAAAGTAGGGAAATAATTTTTTATATTGTTTAAACAATATGTACGTTATTTATATGAAGAAATCAGTTTCTGCGCGGTTTTTGTTTGAAAAAAATTATTCGTGTATTAATTATGGTGTTAAGAATAGTTGTTAAAAGTACAATTGTACATGTATTTAAAAAAAAATTGAACTGATCAAAGAATAGAGCAAACTCTCATGAAGTCCATAAAAGTAGAGGGTGGTCCTTTCAGACGTGGAGCAACACTATGTGTTGTCTTCACAACAGGCGTAGTGGACGGAATGGAAGAATTTTGTCGAGTTTCTTTTAAATCATCCTGCCAGCACACTGCTAGTGATAGTAGAATAAATGAAGATTCTTCAGTAGTAAATAAAAATGTAGAATTTTTTAATATTCACAACTCCTATCTAGATATACCGGAACTGATAGCAATGTCCACAGGAATTGTAGGTAAGTAAACTATTGATTCATTGAAAAAATGAAAGGTTTAAACTTTAAACATATAAAAATGACAATAAAAGATACAATTAATCCTTATTGAGCATGAACAGTAAAATTAAAGTTAATAATACTGAAGTAGCTGTAGATCCAAATCTAATTTTCCAACGCTTATGAGAAAGAGTAATGATTGATTTCGTCAATATTTTAACTATGAGCTGGCTTCCTATCCTATTTCACTTTTTGTAACACTGGAATGAGAAAAACAACGAAATCAACGCTATACGATATTTTTTAACAACATGTGAAACGGATGTTAATGATGTTACAGAATGTTTTTACATTATCGATGGTGGTTTGTTACTTTATAGATCAAAAATGGAAAAAAAAAAAAACCAAAAGTTTATGGGTATATTTCAACAGTATATCAGATATTTAAGTAATAATTATGGTACCAACATCAAAGTTGTTTTTGATTAATACAATTATGATCGAAACAAAGCTCCGAGAGAATCGCAGAAATATTAGTAATACTTTAATCGATAATTTGTTTAAAGAAGATATGCCTCTGAATACAAGTAAAGAAATGTTTTATGAAACAGCAAGAATAAAAATAGATTTATAAATTTTTTATACAAACATTGGCTGAAAATAATATTGAATGGAGTCAAGCAGAAAGTGATGCAGATCATTTAATTGTACAATCAGCTCTTGATAGTTCCTTCCATGATGTCTTCGTTGTTGCAGAGGACATTGATGTTTTCATGATATTGATGGCTTTAGCACGTGATGATATAGAAATATTTTTCTTAAAACCAGACAAAATAATGTGTTGCAACGAGTTTATTCACCATATTAGTAAAATATCCAAATATTACCAAAAATCATCTCTCATTCATTCATGCATTCAATGGATGTGCTACTGCATCTGCTTTTATAATAAGGTAAAAAATTATTTAATTAAAATGTTCAATAATAATTAGAAATTACGTGCAGCAGCTGAAATGTTTATGATTCAAGAACAATGTGAGGAAATAATTTTTAATGAGGTATTTATAGTATTCTCACCATGTACGAGTGGTGCTAAAACTGCCAAAAACCTGAATGAACTACGTTATAAGCGTTTTATACCATTAGCTTCAAAAGAATTCCCAACGGTCAACTAATAACATTTACTATGATGAAAAATTGAAAAAGTTACTTGTTTTATATTTTTGTTTAGTTTTAATAAAAAATCTGGTGCGGGCAACACACGACTTTCACTTACCTCCATTTTTAAAATCAATGAAAGAATTTTCAAATAGAGTTAGAGATAAAAATACGTGAGATTATTAAGGAATTAATCAAATTGAATTTATATAGAAACATGTGTTTTATTAAAAAATCTATTATATTATTATCTTAAATAATCAGTTAGATTTATCTTCTTTTCATCACTCTCCATTAACTTCTAAAAGCTTGTGTATGAGATGATATTATATTATTATAATATAATAATATAATTATATATATAATTATATTATAGCTAAAATCTTTAGCTTTCCAACGGTATATCATTCATGTATATTACTGCTCTTATGTTTAAAAACGAAAAATTGCATTAAAAAATATTTTTTCTGTTTTCTCCTTTAGTTGGGTATCGAATTTATTCAATTTATATATTTACCTGTTTTTCATCAGCGCTAACAAGATAATCTAGTTATTATTATTGAATCTAAAAAATTAAAGGTACTTTAGGGGAAGCAAATTTAAAATATCGGCATTTAAGCCCTGTCAGACCATTTTTATCCAAATAAAACCTACATGATATTAAAGCCCATTTAATTTTACATCGATATAGCGAGTTTAATCAAAATCGTCGGAACCGTTTTTGAGAAAATCGAAAAAAGGTGCAAAATGCATGGTATAAAGTGCCTCTTCTGGTAAGCTCATTTTGATGAAAAAAGTTTTGTCACGTCTCGGGCGTATAGTTGTCTTAAATATGAAATTTCAGTTTCATAGGACTTACCGTTTCCGCCCGGGAGTTACCACAGACACACACACACACAGACCTTTTTGCGGGACTTGGTTATTTGGACTCAGGGGACCCTAAAACGTGTATTTCCGTTGAAAACTGGAATTCGAAAATTTTCACGATTGCAATACTTTCCTTACTATATATAGTAAGTGAAAGTAAAAATAATTATGCGAAACATTTTTCCTATTTAATAAAGATACATTTTGTTTAAACAATATAAATAATTATTTCCCCCTTTGAAAGGTTTCTGATTTTGATTAATATAAAAAAACAAAAAAAAAAAGATCAAAATTCGGAGCTGTTTCTGAGGCCTTTCTAAGATTGCCTGTTTTATTATGGCTTCATTGACGCGACTATAAGGCGAGCCCGTGTGTGGGAAAGGAGAAGAAGTATTGCTTTGGAATAATCTGCTTTAAAAAATTATATATTTCAGAGCAAACAAAATTCACTGAAAACGCTGATTTTAAAAGATTTTCGAACCAACTATTAATATTACATTATCTTTATTTATCATTATTTGTTTTTACATATGCCTTCCCATTTCGGCTTCCGCCATAATTCCGCCGATTGGAATCTGGCAGCTCTATATCCTTCCGATCTTGATGGAGTTTCAGCTCTTATATTTTGTAACGGTTGCATAGCGCTGCATCCATTTCACTATTATGAGAGCAAAGGCAGCAAAGTGAAGACTCAACCACTCGGATCCGATGCAAGTGCTTCGCGAGGTAGTCATGGCCAGTAATCATTCTGTACCGGGCAACAGCATCTCTTCTCTTCAAATCTACCGGTATCCGTTCTTTCTCCAGAAGGAGTTTGCCCTAGCGCTTGTTCATTAAACTTTCTCTTAGGAAATCCATAAGTAAAGTGTGTTTCCCTCTCTTAACTACGTACTTAGCTCTGTGATCCGAAATTTGATTGTTCAACTGTTCTTAAACTGCACCTTCTTTTGTAAGCTTGTCAGCTATTTCATTCTCATGAATACCGCAGTGGCCCAGAATCCGTTACATTATTGCGAAAAGCTCTGATAGATTAAGAGGATCACACACCAAAAAGATGAGGAAGAATTTTTTTTTTTTTAAATATTTAAGACAGGTAAATTTCAAGTAATACCTTAATTTATTTTTTATTCACAAATTTCCTTTTACTGACAGGTAAGAAAAATTTTAGCATCAGGTCATAAGGTCGATTTTCACTTAACATTATTTCGCATTATGGGTCTATTTACAATTATTAACTATTCCACATTTTCGGTACTGCAGATAACCAGATGAAAGTTAATGAAATGAAACAATCATTTAACAAATATTTATTATAAATTATCACGCTTATTTTTCTTTATATTTCATTCTCTACAGTACTTTTCATTTTAAATAATTAACCATTGCTCACTGTTAGTGATAAAACAGTATAGATATAAACTTTGAAATAATTCAATAATGGACTATAAAATAAATATTTGAAAAAACCAATACTAAGTAGTGACATTTAAGTATGCTTTATAACATATAGTTACAAGACATGCCAATTGTTAAGAATCCTCTCAACGTTAATAGCGACTTTAACTTAAAATAAATAAAACAGTCCTTAAAATATTAAAATTAGGCATATCTTTGGAAATAGTTAAATTAGTCGTTTTTGTGCGTATTAACAAAACGTATGTATAACATAAGATAGGCAAATATTTTATTTTAAACAATTCACATAAAATGAGTAGTTTGGAAACAATAACGCACAAACTCAAGTGAATAATAAGTCGATAATAATTTAGATTTTTATGTAAAATAAGTTTCAATGATAACAAGAAAAAATGAAATCCAGGAAGAAATAGAGGTCCGGTTAAAGGTGGAAAATGCGTGTTATTATTCAGTTGCTAAATTACTTAGCTCGCGGCTTCTGTCTAAAAACTTAAACGTTCGAATATATAAAACTATTAACCTTCCGACGGTTCATTACGGATGTGAAACGTGACCGCTTACGTTAAAGGATTAACAACGGCTTAAAGTTTTCGAAAATAAGGTACTGCGTAAAATATTTGGTCCGAAGAGAGATGAGGCCACTGGGGAGTTTAGAAGGTTGCACAGCACGGAATTGCGGAGCTTGTACCACGTGAATATAATTGAGTTGATAGCATCGCGGAGACTCAAATGGGCGCGTAAAGTTGTTGAGTTCGGTGAGGAACGGATTCCGAGAAAGTACGTATTCGCTGGACCGACTGGTAGACGTCCGAAAGGTAGGCCGAAGCGTCGATGGGAGGATGGGAATTATAATAAAACTTGATCATCAACGCTTTAGGGTTCTACCCTCATCTTCACGATTCCTTCAAACTTCCTGAGGTACTCATCTATTTATGCCAATTTCGTCATTTAATATAAAATCAAATTAAAAAGTTTGATAATTTAATTTTCTAAAGTAGGCCCCTTAGCAGAATCCCGAAACATTGTTCATCAAGTTTTATAATAAATTTTTTTTTCAGCTCCAAAAACAACTATCCCATGTTTTATAATCCTGTAATTACTACAATTCTTCCGTTTTAAAATAAAATTATTTACAAAAGAATAAAGGGAGGTAGATAAAATTTGTGGAATAAGTGTACCAGCATTTTCAATTACACTCAAGTCAATTCTCAGTAAATGTTTCCAAAATTTAAATTAAAAAAAGTGCGTATTACACACACAAAAAAAAAAAAAAAAAATATAAATTTGACATAATTTAATATTTTTCTGTTACTAGCTCAAAATACTAACAGGAACTAACAAACGTTAATATATATTATATATATATATATATATATATATATATATATATATATATATATATATATATATATATATATATATATATATATATATATATATATATATATAATTTTTCTGTATTTCATTGAGCGTATGATATAAATAAGTAGATTAAAAAATATTTAGAATTGGATGATATTCATTAGCATACAAAATCAAAGTATAGGTGATGCAATTTCTATGACCACGACTGTATATACTATATCAACATTACGGCTTCGCTTTTATCCTCTATGTAGTTTCCTCGTTTGATGTTAGGGATTAATAGTTTCTTTGAAAATTGTAATGTTATACTACTAATACGAATCTTTAATAGCTGTATACGTTTCTTCTTTGGGATATCCAGAGACTCCTCTATTACCCGATTTTACGAAGAGTTAAAGCCTTTACCCTTTTTTCCGCCGTAAGTACTTCCTGGCATCCTTCCTCTACCAAGTTATTTAATCTCGGTGTCGGTTTTACATCTCGGATCTCCTTAAATTCAAGTACTCCAATCGTCCTCGTAACACCCGCTCGCGGCCTTCTTATCTCTATATAACGTCCCATCGATCCACAGCTTTCGATAGATCATTTTTAATCCGATCCGCATCCCTATGGAACTCCTTTAATATTCCTTCCAATATCCGGGACTCCCAAACTCTTTCAACATTTACATTTGGTCTATATAGCCATTTCCTGTCAATTTAATTCCTATATAATTCCAATTAGATGCTAATTTCAAGGAAAATCAACAAATAAAGCAAACAAATACGTTTATTTATTTATTAAAGTTTCATTTTCATGAATACATTCAGCAGCAAATATTATTCGAAATGATTATCTTTTCAAATATCTAAGATTAAATCATATATAACTTTACATACATATAAAAGCATTGTAATTTCTTTTAAATTCTGTTGCTGTTAATTATTTTACTCTAAGGATCCAGTCATAGGGCCATATTTTATTTCCTGTAATATTATTCTTAAGGGGCTCGTCCCAGAATAAATAAAGAATTATTATTGTTATTATTATTATTATTAAATGGGCGGACTCCCAACTAATGGATTCACATTATCCTAAACGAATTTTGTGGTTATCGATCAGCCTTTGTGATATCCCCTAACCACCCCTAACCATCCCAAACCACCCCCAACCACCCCTGACCAAAGCTCGGAGGTGAAAGCTATCACTTTAATAGATAATGGAATCGTAGACCCCCCTCGGATGTTGGTAGAGGAAGCCAGGGCTGCTGCCTCCATGCTTCATCTTCAACGGCTCTTTCATTAGTCACTCACTATTTTATGTGATCTGTTTCATCGACTGTTCAATGATTTATTTCGATTACTAAATTATAATTGAAAAAAAAAAATTGATACTGATGCTATTTTCTATCTGATACTTGTATATCCGATACATTTTATTTGAGGGACATATATATATATATATATATATATTATATATATATATATATATATATATATATATATATATATATATATATACTAGCTAACCCGGCAAACGTTGTTTTGTCATATAAATTATTTTTAGGAAATTTCTAGTGTAGAAAAAAAAATAACTAACATATATTTCATTAATTAATTACGACAAAAACACTAACAAACAATATCAATCTCTTAATGCTATAGCGAGAAAATTATTTTTTGTTAGCCCATCTTTAGCTAATACAAACAAACTGGATGGTATACCCACTAAATTTAATAATCAACATAAGAATCAATAAAAGTAGTAATTAAAAAGAAGTAGAAAAATTATGAAACATAAAATACATATATAAAACATAAAATCCTTGACACCTGGTTGAACAGTATGGTAACATCTCGGACGTATAGTTGTCTTAAATATGAAATTTCAGTTTCATAGGATTTTCGCCCGGCAGTTACCATACACACATACAGAACTTTTTTCGGGAATAGGTTATTTGGACTCAGGGGACCCTAAAACGTGAATTTCCGTCGAAAACAGGAAAATTATTAAATATTCCAAATTATTACACTTTTCCGATTACTTTAAAACAATATAATATGGATATAGTACTTTTTGGAAAGAATTAAAAGGGGTATAATACTTTTTGGAAAGAATTAAAAGGGATACAGTACTTTTTAGAAGAATATCACGCCGGTAAGTTGGCAACAGTCACTATAACCATCCTCATACAACATTATCAATAACTAACGTCTTTATATTGTTAATTTTTAAGAAAGTATGTAATTGTGAAGTTTGTTTTGAACTTCAATTTACTATTTGTGTGAATTTAGCAAACTTATCTATAATATTAACTACTTGTAGACAATATTTAATTATAGAGACTGATAAATATATAACTTTTGAGCTTTTATTTTACATAAAAAAATCTACTATTAGGTTTGATCAGGCACGTTTTTTTTTCTCATGTTTAGCAAGTTCGTGGAGTGCTTATTCCAACTATTTGGTGGATCAAATACCATTATTCTAATAAAATGTGAGTTTCTAAAATTTGTTTAACTAAATTTATGTTACTGAAAGAAGAAATACTGTAAAAAAAAAAACTTTTATTAATTGACAACCTACAAGAATCAAAGCGACGCTACTAAGTTGTTTAAAACAGCCTAAAAACTGATTATTAGTTCAAAACTATTGATCAAAATAATAGTAGTGATTCAAGATGTACTAGATGAACCAATAAAAATACACAAAATGAAGAAAACAATAAATTAATGGTAATATATTATAGGGTTAAGTGTTTTTGCTGTCTAATAGAAAATATAGTACCTTTTGGATTGAAATGAAAGGAAAGGTTATATCTGTTTGCAGAGGATATAGTACCTTTTGGAATGAAATGAAATGTGGATTTAGTACCTTTTGGAATGAAATGAAATGTGGATTTAGTACCTTTTGGAATGAAATGAAATGTGGATTTAGTACCTTTTGGGAAATGAAATGGAAATGTGTGAATTGATTTAGTACCTTTTGAAATGAAATGCAATTTTTAAATATGGTTTCAAAGGATTTTTATGTTTTTAGATAAAATCTTATGACGGATCTAGATAATTTAACTAAACCATTAGAGTACAAATATGTCAAAATATCAATTTCTAAAAAAATGGCCTTTAGTACCTTTTGGAAATCAACATCTCAATTGTTTTACCTTCATCTCAAATCACTAAATCGAGTATTAACCTTTTTGCCTTCTCCGAGCCCTTGGCCGCCAGTATAGGGAATTGGTTATATTTAATATCCCCCAGAAAATATTTGAAGAAGATTGTAAAAAGAGCTTAAGACGAACCCTCGAGAAGAGGAAGTTGACATCCCGAAACCTTAAGTGCCGCTTCTCGCACTTGAGCACGCTTCGAGGGGAGGGAAGGGGGGGGGGTTGAGGGCATCTTGTGCCATGTTTCAACAGCACGGATGATGTATTCAAATATAATCCCACTCCAACTCTGAACTTGAAATTCTTCATAAGAACCTGAACCTTTTCGGGTTGAGAATGATCCGTTCATTGCTGTCAAAATCTTCGTCACAATTTTCGAATACCAATTGACGGAAATAAACAATCTACTAACTCTAAATGGCCAATTCACGCAAAATTCCAATATTTGTGTGTATGGGTGCTGCAATTCTTCTATAAAACGAAAAGTCGTACAAAAATGGTATTTCATATTTAACACGTTCAAGCCGGGGCGAACATCTACGTTTTTTCCCGTGTTAGCTGATTCCCTTCGTGGGGCGGGGCGACACTGTTGTAAGTTCCAACGTGGTTAATGCGATATTGTTTTG
Organism: Piezodorus guildinii; assembly: GCA_023052935.1. NCBI lineage: Eukaryota > Metazoa > Arthropoda > Insecta > Hemiptera > Pentatomidae > Piezodorus > Piezodorus guildinii. The sequence goes on from CM041295.1 coordinate 111,835,396, forward strand.
ATAACAGGTTTGACATACACGTATGACCTGAAGGAGTAATTATGGAAATAATTAAAAAAAATTCTTATATTAGGGGTACTCACTACGTTTGCTATAGCATGCTATTTGTGTTATTTTGCTAAACCCGTCGAGTTTCTACAGTTATTTCCTATATAAAATTTATGTGTTTAGCACAATAGCACAAATAGCATGCTATAGCAAACGTAGTGAGTACCCCTATTAATATTTATTATTAAAATAAATCGTATATAATTATTTATTATTAAAAATAATTATTTATTATTATAAATAATTCTTATATTATTAAAAATAATTCTTATATTATTAAAAATTCATTCTTATATTATTAAAAATTATTCTTATATTATTAAAAATTATTCTTATATTATTAAAAATAATTCTCATATTATATATTATATTCTTATTTTTAGGGATAAAAGTATGAAATGAAATCACACACAGCTAAATACAATTCTTTAAGAAGAATAATCAAATGAAATAAACCGATAAGAGTCCTTTGAGGGATGTTCATGTTCATGTTCTTCAAAGTTATAAAATATTTAATAAATAAACCGTTATGCTTGTTAATTCCTACATTTAATGTTGAGAAAAAATAAAGTAAACCAATTTTCTAAAAACAAGTGACTCACCTGTGATGCACGTCGCCCCAAGGGATAGTTAGGCATGAGTCAGCCGCCCCACGGAACAGACAAGTATGACCCACCGGTGGGTAACCCCGGCTCGAAAGTGTTAAGACAATTACAGTCGTGATCATAAAAATTGCATCACTAAATAAAAAAGTTTCAATAATTAAACATGATCGCATGCTTAAAAAAAATGCTGATTGGAAAAAAAAGTATTGAAAATTACAGAAAACACAAAAATTAATGAAAAAAATATAGAAGATGAAATAAATAATATTAAGTTCTCTCGCAAAATGAGTTATATTATTAATTTTCTGAACGATCACCTCTGTTTTCGGTGAACATTGTTTCACTTCATGTAATCTCACACTGCTATTAAAATTGTTATTCTGCTCGTAGTTAAACTACTAAGCAAGATTTTTTTCTCTAATTTTATTAAGCATATGATATAAATAAGTGGACAAAAATGGTATGAATGTGGCCAAGATTATAATTATTTTATTTTATTTTATTTACTTTATTTTATTTTTTATAATTTATTTTTTTATTTATTTATTATTTTTTCATTTGTTATTTAGGTTAACTTATTTTATTTTATTATTTGTTTGTTTTACTTTGTACATATGGAATGAATGAATTCTTTTAGCCCTAATAATTATTGCCCAAGATAGTGGCAGATTGTATTATATCTAAATAAAGGAATATATAAACAATTAAAAAAAAAAAATCTTTTTTTTCCTCCTAGCTTTTCATAAACTTGAGAAAATCGGAATAGCCGATCTCGAAATATACGACTCTTAAACAGTAGCGAAATCAGTTGAAGGAATTGGATGAAATTGATACCGTCTATGTACCGACCCATAGATTTTTTTCCTTTAAACTTGAAGTTTATTTTAAAAAAAATTAAAATGGATTTCATAAAAGGAGTGGAGTGAAAGTCGTGTGTCACTAGTTTTTTTTGTTTTTCAATTCAGTGACACTATTGTATTATTATATACATATAAAGGCATTATGCAGGATACAGGGTCGTTACTGAAGCCTGTTAATTCATCATGGAGAGTATTGAGCTACTAACCGCCATGTACACTTTGTCATTGCTCGCAAAGAGAAATACCGAGTGCGGAGATACATTATGCATTAATAAGCATTACAAGGGCGATAATATTAATTAACATAGATTTGCACCGAGATGAGGAGTAATGTAACAATTGGTTGACCCCCCCCCCCTTCCCTCCTCACCCTCACAACATTAGCATAGGAAGAGAAGGGTGCCTAATGTTACTCCACCCCACCCATCATCTTCTATTACCATCTTCTAGCATTTGCTATCTATTCTCAGCTGTAAGGATAGGAAGAAATAGTTTCATTCCCAGATGATTCAATATAAATCAAAACACCATCAATGTAATATTTAAAGACTAGAAGGATTGATTAAACAAATCATACAAACAAATCCTTGGTTTAACCTAGGGGTTATGTAGTTTTTCTTTATTGACTAGGGGCTTACATTTACAAATTGCTAAATTAACTCTACAGGTAAATTGCAATGTATATTCAATAAGGAGTTTGGAAATATAATGTCTTACCTGTCTCAGCAATTTCCATTGTTAAATAAAAGCAAATGGTTTTGAGCTAAACACACCTTGAACACAATAAATGACCATCGAATAAAGATAATCCCATTGCCGGTTATTAGGCACTGTGCGAACAGGAATGATTCACTCATTTACTATTTATTTGTAAACACGGTATGGTGGGAAATATTAATATTAAGGGCCTTGCCAGCTAATAATAAAAAATTGAAGTCCTAGAAAATTCCAAACTTTTGACTTTGATTTTGCCAACTGTGCCCCGCCAAGATACGTTCTAGGCTAGGCTCACCCCTCCTTACTCCTATTAGACAATTGAATGTATAGTTATGCGTAGCATTCATTCAAATTTACGATATCAATAAAAGATTCATCAGATTCCATAGAACGGGAATCCTTAAACTGTAAAGTCTGATTGTCATTCCATCAACCTATATATTTTTATGCTTCGATCGTCGAAATAAAAAAATGAATCTAAAGAGTACTTTTTAATATTTTAAAGTAGGACGAAATCATTTCCCTCTTTGTATGTTTTATAAAACTTAGTGTGCAACTACATTTTCATTCAATAAGGAAAATATGGATAGATTTGATTAATACTAATCAGATAAACTCTTCATAATACGGATGTCAAAGTAGTTAAATGATGACCTCAATCCGATTTTCGATATTATGCAGAGTGTAGGTAGGCTAGGCAGAAGCTAATAAAGGCTCCCTTTTGAAGCTATTTCTGGCTGGTATATAGCGCGGTGTTCAAACATAGGATCCTGGTTGAAGGGCTATTGCAAATTGGTCTAGATCAATTGATCTATGAACTTTAGCATGTTCATGTTCCCAGGAGGCATAATCCTCATTACTTCCTGGCGCGATTAACTGTCAAACAAAACATGACAGTAATTACCAATGGTACAATTACCAATCACATACTATGTGACTAATCACCATGACCTTAATATCGTATTTGTTATAGAAGCTAATTAATAACATTCACAATAGAATGTATTGCCGAAGCCTGGGTTTGAGACTGAGATGTAGCCTGAGTCCTTATGCTGTGTGCGACTGCACCTCTTAGTGCATATTATTTAATATTACTTTACTTAATTTGGGTTTCCTTACTCTTATCTTTTTTTTTATGTTTTTTTATTTACTTGTTTTTTTCGATAGGGTATTTCGGTAACTCCGAAACGTTTTTGAATTTTCAGTTTTTTTGTCCTCGTTGCTTAGCTTAGCTTCCTTGAAGTACTACTTTACCTTCTCCTTAAGATGCCTTTCCCCCATCTCATCGGATTATTTGGAGCCTCTAGTCCTTTTTTTTTTCTTTAGAATCCTTTTATTCCGATCACTTTTATCATAAAGACCTCTCTGTCACTTTCTGTAGCATTTATTTTCACTTTTTATTATTTATTCTTTACATTTTTCCTTTTTAAATCCTTCATAATTTTCTGAATCCAGGTTTTATTAACCATTCTATCAGCTATAAATGCACTAAGTGGCAATCGCAGCTTCTTATTTATTTCTGTTTTTAACATGGCTTTATTTCATTGTCGCCTATTATGCAATTATCAGCAGGCTAAGTGTGATTCTTCTTTCTAGTATTTATATTTTATAATTGACTACCAGCCATTAGCTTGCGTAGTTTGTTTTCATGATTATTTTTTATTTTTTTAGATATATTACAATTTGTTACAAAATGAACAATAATAATATTGATAAGAGACCACATTCATACTATATATACAGAAAATAATAATAATAGTCAAATTACATAAAATAGAAAATGAATAAATTCATATATATACAATAAAACAATAATAAATAAAAAAAAACAACAACAACCTATTATTGAGATAAATAAAAAGTTGGCAAATAAATAAACATATTACACACAATCATAACTGTATACAATTGCTAAAGGGACCCCAGCACGCGCTTTTCTCTCCACTTGTGAGAGAAAAGCGGAATCCAAGAGATCCCAGCGCCTCTAACTCAGCCGCATCATTGGTCTGAGCCAGTTGAGGCTGAATTAGGGTTTTCATGATTATAGATAAACACTTCTAGCTCTAAATGTTTATGGTTATACCATAAACTCATTCCATCTTTATGTTTTATTTTTCAAATTCTTCTCGTATCCAATCCTTACAATCCAAAATCCTTCGTAAAATCCTTAACGCTGCTTACTTTGTCACGAATAAGCTCATCCATGAAGACCTTAATATCCCATTTGTTACTGAATTAGCCCGAACCAGATATCAATCATTCCACGAAAAACTCCATTTCCACTCTAATCCACTAGTTCCTATCCTATCATCCTCTTCGATTCCTGATAATCCTTCGAGGAGTCTGAAAAGAAGATGGCCCCGAGACCTTCTAGTTTAAATTTTTTTTAGAGTGCTGCCGATGTGTGGCATCTCTTGATGTATTTCATGTCAGATTACTGTATCCATCACATTTACTTGTTGTATATAATTATACAGTTGTAAAATCAATAAATATGTTAAAAAAAAAAAAAAAGTTTTGTTTTGGATCTCTTTATTTATTTCACTATTTTATTATTATGCTTTCAATTTGTAAATAAGGTCAATCAGAAATATTGCTTACATAAAATAATACAGGAATTGCATCACCTATGCTTAATTTGTTTATGGCAATGGATTTGAACCATTCGAATATTTTTGTTTTTTTCTACTTATTTGTATTACAAGCCTAATGACATACAGAAATTTTTGTTGGAAACAATGTTTCTTTGTTCTTGGTTAGTAGTTTCAACTACTAACAGCATAAAATTTGTAATTATGTAGAATTTTAAACATTTTGCCATCATAACATTGTGAGGTTACATGCAGTGGAAGAATCTTAACTAAAAATAGCGGTGACACAAATCAACATTAGTCACCGTTTTGAAAATTAATATCATAATTCATTTTACGAGAGAACTTAAACTTCAATGATATTTATGTGCTTTTCTTTAATTTTTAGGATATAATATTTTATATTTGCGTAATCGCATTTAATTTTTAGAAAAAAATAGTAATGTTTAATTTTGCATCATTTTTCTTATTAAGTTATGCAATTTCTATGACCACGACTATACTAAACTAAAAAAAGTCTTAAGACAGGTAAAAACTACGCCTTATTGTAGTATAATTAAGATTCCTACGCCTATTTTTATGAGTGATCACCAGTAGGCAACGGGTCTCACATGCCCGGGGGAGAGGCTGTGAGTGAATCTGCATTAAGCATATCCATATAAACGTCCCGCCGGGAATGGGATTCGAACTCACAATCTTTGGCGTGCGAGACTAGTGTGCTAGCCACTCATCCACGGGCTCCTCTGTTGTTAAAACTTATTTAATTTATTCTCAACTCCATTCCATTTATCCCTCAGTCACGAATAACAAAAGGACATCAAGATTACTGATGTCATCTCATATAAATTACAGTAATGCATGATGATATAGGTGCTAATTAGGAGAGGTATAATTAAATTACAGAAATAATAAAATTCGCAAATTTGTTTTAATTTTAATTTTATATTGTTTGTGTAATATATTTCAAACAGTATTGTTTATGATATTAATATATTCATGATCATCAGATTTTTTTTTTCATTTTCTTTTCACTATGAAAAGAAAAAAAACTTTTAAGTTGTGAAGCCAATAAAGTTGGATGAGAAAAGTCTTATAACATTCATGTCATTATAACAACATCCTTTCAAAAATCATTTAGTTTGCGTGCCACATCGTTCTGGAATTCCTTACCTACCTCTGTACGCAAAGCACCTTCTTTAACCTCATTTAAATGCAAACTGTTCCTTCATCTCCTCAACCATCCATCTTCAGATTGATTGTTAACAAAACGCTAGAATAGAGGTCATGTCACATTTTAAAATGAGGACCACAACAAATATGAAAACAATGTTTTAGATATATATTCATCTTTCTCTTTCTTTCTTCTGTTTGTATCGGTGACCTTATTATACCATAAGAAGCACAATAGTAATATATCTTCAGATACACATTTATGATTATATAATTATAAACATATATGCATACTAAGTAATCGTAGTTATTTATTTATTTTTATTTTTAAATAATATTATATCTTAAGTTTGTATTTCTTTTATGTTTTTGTTTCTTCAAGTCAAAGTTTTGTACTTTTCTGTTATTCTTAGGGGACTGAAGGTCCCAGAATAAAATTTACTTTATTTCTTTCTTTTTTTCATGCTTCAATAATTTCCAAATAGAATATGTAATTATTGAATAATACATCAGTAACAAATTGTCTAGTTGAACAGAAATACCAACATATCATCTTCAAGGTAAACTTGAAATGCAATGAAGCTATGATTTTTGTTTCTGAAATATTTTTCAAAATCTTTAGGCACGGCTACGGGGTAAGTGAATGCTTTGGATGACATTAATGCAGCGAAAACGCTAGAAAAAGTCCTATTTCCGATTATATATTTTTTTCCAATAAAAATTGTCAATTATTATTACGATATTTTAAATTTAGATATTCGTCATGAACGGATATACATGAAGCCATCTCCTTCATTGTTATATGATAGGTGGGATTTTATATGATTTTGAGAAACACGGAACTTACGCCAAACTTGAACATACGCCATGGACTTTATTGTGAAGTTGAAGAAGCCTAAGTGCGGAGGCTATTTGGAACTGGGCGCTAACTTCAATTCTGCTCAGTTTCTCACCTTCCTTATTGCACCTATAACTTTCTTAAGTGATGGGCTAACTCAAGTGCACTTATTCTCCACTTGGCCACTTCCGATAAAACTTTAAAGATGACCAAGTGATATTTGTAGTAAACAGGTTATAATCAGTCTCGATAAGATACATTCCGAAATATTATTATTATTACTTTATTTATTTGTCTTCTGGAAAATCGTCCTATACAAATATAGTAGGTCATTATTCATAACACAAAGTTATACATCATCTTAATAAATTATAAATTATAATACGTTTTGAACAAATGTACATATAAGAAAAAAAAAATATAATTTTTGGGGAGCGGGGTGGTCTAGTGGGTAGAGCGCTAGTCTACTGTGCTCCGGTTCCTGGGTTCGAATCCCGGCTGTGGCGGAATATTATTTATTCTGTTATTTCAGCCGGGGACCGATCCTGGGGTATAGAGACCCTCCTAGGGCACACCCAGCCTCTTTAAAGTGGGTACCCGAAGATGAAGAAAAACCTGGCGGCTGAGCGTGATCTCGGCCGAATCACCTCATTACACGGCCGTTGGCCTAGAAACAGTACGAATCTCTACTTGTACTGAGCCCTAAACTCTTCATGGGTTGTAGTGGTACAGGTTTTTTTTTTTTTTTGAAAAAGAAAGGATAAATAAATCGTTTTCAAAATACATATGCTTGTGCTATTGATTTTAAAATAAAAATAAGCATAAACAGGTATATTTTAAAACTACAATAAGACACATACACACACTTTTTAGCACCAAGAAAAAGAAAAAAAAACAAGAGTTGAAAAATAGTTATGTTACGATCAAAGGTCAGTAATAAAGAGAGGGAAAAAAAGTAATTTAAATCCAAATAATTTATACGGGTAAGGTCCACTTATGTGGTATATGATGTGAACTATAACTGAGAGAGTTGTGATTATTAATTGATGTTTTTAATGTCGGGTAGGTAATGTTGATACATCGGGCATTGAACTAGTAAATAAAAGATAATAAAACTAGATAATAAAAGATGATAAAACTTACTAACGTTATATTCTTCCAAAAAGTACTATATCCCTTTTAATTCTTTCCAAAAAGTAATATATCCAAGTTTCATTCTAAAAAGTACTCTATCCATATTATATTGTTTAAAAGTCATCGTAAAATTGCAATTGTTTGAAAAAATTAGTTGGTAACACGCTTAAAAATAAAAATAAACTTTAGATTTTAATTAAAAAAAAAAAATCAAGTCAAATGGTCCAGTAATAAATAAATGAAAGGTTTTTGCATTTGCTGTATAATTGTCTAAAGTGGATATAGTACCTTTTGGAAATCAACGTCTCAAGGTGTAGTACCCTATGATCTCAATAGTTTTCCTCGCTATATGTTTTGTATATATGTAATTGAGAGTACAAAGTGTTTAAAAAAAAAAAATTGAGGAGAGCTATCTCAAGGCTGCTTGTTATCAACAAACATATAACTTAATTTCATTATGGGATCCCTTCTAATCGGTTCACAATCCCTCCTCGTAGCAAACACCTGGATTTTCATGTGAGAAAGTGCGACCGCCAATCGGAGGCAATTGAATTTCCAAACTGAGTTAGGGATAGCCTGGTTTGGAAGGGCCTCTCACCTAGGCGTGAGTCGTTGGGGGGAGGGGGGAGCAGTATTTCTTTGGGGCAAGTTTGGACGAGGGCTCCTTACTGCCACTTCAACAACTTCCCACTTCTTCTCTTAATGGACATAAATGTCCGCTCCATACTCCTCCATAAATCCACGAGGTATTTAGGCAGCCTGAGTATTTATGACAGTATTATATAACTTTCCGGGAGGGGAGGGGAGGAAATGTGCCCGCGTGATAAATCTTCATTTTGAAGAAATAGATTGGTAGGTATATAGAAAAAAGAATTTTTTTTTCAATTTTCAATATGCACTTGATTTGTGATGGAATGAAGAGTACCTTGGAAAAACTACTGATATAAGCTGCTTCGGATTCTTCAAAAGAAGTTTTTTTTTTTTATTCATAAATGCCATAAAAACTTTTATTGTTTACAGATGCTTGAAAATGGCCTTAGAGGCTGAAATGATGTGATCTCTAAAAATTAAATAAATTAAAAAATGTATCAAAGGCTTCTTATGTAGAGCGGCCAAATATATATCGCACATAATATTTATCATTGTAATATCAATATAGAACAACCGAGCAGTAGACACCGATATTAAAAAATGTCAATAATCAATAATAATGCTCATTGAAATTGACAACGTAGCCACAAGAGAGACTAATAAAAGAGAGTTGCTTTTATTGTTAGAAAAAAAAATTATCCGTATTAGGTGATTTTTTTTGTCTGATAAAAAACAAAAACCCTCAATTGGAAGACGGTATATTATGAGTGCCCTACACCTTTCGGATTTCTAATAACTGCGAAACCCTTTCTCATTTTAGAATGGCGGGAAAGTAATAACCCTTTCATATCTGTCATTGTCCTCGGAGGGAACTGTCATCAAATGTCCGTGAAGCCTTCACTCCACACCAATTTTTTTTTTCTTTTTCTTTCTCCTGAATTGTTTTCTGAACAAGTGGAATAAAGTAGGGGTTGGAAAGAGATGAGACCCTTGGATATTTCAATAAATTTTTATCTCTTTAGAATCTTTCTACTATTTGGAACCTGAGATAAGTTACCATTTTCAATATTCTAATAGAAAAATGAGAAACATGAAATATCTGAAAATGATTGATTTAGAAAATAAATATAGACTGAAATTAAGGTGAAAATAGTCTTCTATCATAATTACCAAGGTGAAATATGCTTCGTACCGGAAATCCACAAGTTGTATAAAATGGAAATTTCGTATATTAGAAAGGTTCCTGAGATGTTACTGCAACCTTTTCGCAGTAATTTACCTACTAGTTTTTGTTTTTTTTAAAGTGAAGCACAGATCACGGAAAATTTAATTTTCCTATATAAAGAGAACTTGACTTTCATATATGTATCCCTTCTAGAGCCCGATATCGATTTCATCCGAAGAGATTAAAATAATCGATACGTGAGCGCGCGATCTCAAAATCGATAGAATTTTGTGATTCCAAAAGTAAAAGAAACATAATTATAGACCCCTATATCGATTTCATTCGAAGAATTTACAATAATCCATAAGCTCGCCATCTTAATAATAATAATTCATCTTTAACGATTTTTTATGAAAAGAAAAGATGGCCTAAACAATTTATTAATAGACCTCAATATGGATGAAACCCGTACTTAATATATGTAGGTAATATTCCCTACTCTGGCGACCTCATATAAAAGTAATCAAGTACTCAAAAGTACAAAAATGTTGATTACAGAGGAAAATAGAAAGTACTGAGGAGGAGAGCTTCGTAGATTTTGTACTCAGTACTTTTTTTTTTTTTTTACATCATTCGCGATCGTCCTTTTCGTTCAAGATCTACTCTTACTCATCTTATAGATAGTCTTATTTAAGGTTAATATTTAGTTTACTTTAAAATATAAACAAAGGAACTTTTTTGCAAGGATAACATTTAAATTATAATATTTACTTTTAGTTCTGATATAAGTGGAAACAAAAAAAATAATGCTAAGTGAAAAATAATAATAATATATATACTTGATAAATGAAAAAAAATTATAAGTATATATTACTAAATAAATAATATACATTAATCCTTAATAGTAGATAAGAATTAATGGGAACTGGCGCACCGGTTCCTCCATCCTCTCCACCACTACTCTTAACCACCTATGACGTCATCATGGTGGGAGATTTTAAATTCAAATCTCGAACTAACCTTAGTACATAAGAAACGAGCTGGAACAATTTTTTGAGGAGCCAATCAGATGCTTTCATTTAGTCACGTGACCTATAACGTCATCACAACTGGAGATTTAAATTAGAATTTCGAGCAAGATCTAACTGCTACAGATTAAAAAAGGTAGAAAATAGTGGTGAATAAAGAAAAGGGCAAGTCATTGATAATAATTACAACATAAGTTATAAATAATAATTTATATTAATTAATAATTTTACATAAAATAAAATAAATGGTTCTTTCGAAACTCAATAAAATTTAATATTTCTAAAATTGATCTCTACATCACAAAATTGAACTATGAAAAATCAATTGCTAAAGTATCAATTTTTCGAATGATATAATTATTGTTTGTGTTAAATTAATAAACCATTTTATAACAGTTTGCATTTTTTTTTGTGAGGATTTTTTATAAATACACAATTGTTTTCAGCGTTTATGCGTAGGGAACGGAAACGATTCCAATAACTTGAAAATAATGTTGAAACTGCGCTTAATAGTTAATTGATTTTATCGAAGCGTCATTTGGATTGCATTATGCAAATTGAAAGACTTAAAATTGAAAGAAAAGAAAATTCAAATCAGAGGAATATCAATTAAGGAAATAGGCAATTTAATTATTATTAAATGGCTTGAGTCGGAGGCTTTAATTGGTGTTAAGGAGGCAAAGTTTTTGAGTAAAGCAAAGTAACATTTATTAGCCTCCAAGTTTCCTTAACTGATGACTAATTGGCTTGGCCGATGGTGAAAGGTATAGTAGCCCTTCTTCGACAGTTTAGTAGCTTAGAACCCTAAATTATTTTATTTTTCCATATTCTCATAAGCATCCACTTACTTCCATAATATAATTATTATTCTTTTCAAATTCAATTACATTTTTTGTTAAGTTTTGTGGCTTTGGCCTCATTTTCAAGACTGTTGTGCTTATTCTATACATTATTATATAAATTTTTTTTCCATTATATGGCTTACTGCTACCTCTCCATTGGATGCCTATTTTATTTCTTAAAATACTAGATATAGAATCGCTTTCTTAAATGGTACACAGATTATCATTAAAGTGGTTTCTGTTTAAATAAATGAAAAAAAAAATTGATGAAAAAACAATTTTATTTCCTTAACTTACAGTAAAAATATTTAGTTCAAGATAATTCAAAAATTACATTGCAATTCGATTTTTAAACATTTATATAAACTTCATAATCTAAAAGTATATATTATTTATATCAACAGAAATGATTTATAGCAATAGAAATTATTATCAACAATGATTTAAGTTAATACAAATTTATATACTAACAATTGACATATTCAGCTTTGTATGTTTGATAAAGTGTTTTCTAAAATACTTAGCTTTTTAATGGTATGTAATTATTCCTATTTCTGAAAAAAAACTTTAAAATATTTATCCATATCACATATATTTGCTATTAATAAACCAAAGAATTTTTTAAAGAAAATAAATAAGCTAAGTATAATTTGAAAATATAGTAGTTGACCGAAATCTAAAATCAAACATTTTTATTAATTAAAAATTATGAATGAGATGATAAAATGGCCATAAAATATTGTAAAATCGAAAAAATAAAATAAAGGTATTTATTAATATAGTTGAATAGTTGTTTACAATTTTCCTAATATTACTAATTTTTTATAATCACTACTTAAATCATCTCACCCTTCATAAATAAACTAAAAAATATTATAAAGGTATGTTTTAATTTAAAAAAGTACTTGATTAAAAATAAACGATTCTAGTAAATAATCCAATTCTGAGAGGATGGAATAATACGTAGTATCTGGTAAGCAATAGAGGAAACTGTAAGGAACTAGAGTTGTCATAGAATTAGTACTTTCACATTCAGTAACCTATTTGTCAAATATCTAATAAAAGAAAGTATAGGAAAATTTTAAAAGTTTCTAATTCCAGTTTTCACCGGAAATCCATAAGTTATATGAATTAGAAATTTCATATATTAGAAAGGTTCCTGAGATGTTACTGCAACCTTTTCGCCGCAATAGACCTACCAGATCCATGCATTTTTAACCTTTTTACCCAGGCCTTTGACCGAGTCTGACACCCGGTCCTACCTTGCTGATAGATCATTCAAAATAAATCACCATATTCCTATTCCTTTCTTTTTTCTCAATCTGCTGGTGTTCCTCAAGGCAGCATCCTTGACCTGTTCTTTATACAGTCTATACAGCTGATATCCCAACCCATCCTAACACTCCTTTCTACCTATGCTGATGACACGTGCGTGCTATCAGTAGATAATGATCCAGTTACTGCCCCCCACAGTCTTCAATCCCACAACCGAGACCTTGAAGTATAATGCCAGAATTGGAGGATTATAATAAATTCTAACAAATCCTACCGAATAACCTTTACCCTTCGTCGGTAACCAATGACTTCCTGCCCTACATTATCCTTTAATGACAATCCACTATCCCCTGTTGAACAGTTTCGATACCTAGAAATTCACCTTGATAAACGTCTAACTTAGAATCCCCATACAAGACTGAAACGACACGAAACTGCCCCGACGTTTTCTACTACTTCAACACTTACTGGACAAACGCTCCAACCTTCCATTTAATTACAAAAGACTTATTTATATGTCCAGCATAACACCAATATGGACTTAGGAATAGAGCTATGTGGCTCTACTAAACCATCGAATTCTTCTCGTATCCAGTCCTTACAATCCAAAATCCTTAACGCTCTTTACTTTGTCATGAATAAGCTCATCCATTAATGTCCCATATTTTACTAAATTAGCCCGACCCAGGTATTAATTATTCCATGAAAAACTCCATTTCCACTCTAATTCACTAGTTTCTATCCCGTCATCCTCTTCGATTCCAGATAATCCTCCGAGGCGTCTGAAAAGAAGATGGCCCCGAGACCTTCTAGTTTAGAATATTTTAGAGTGCTGCCAATGGGTAACGTCTCTACATGTATTTTATGTCAGTTTACTATGTTCATCATATTTACTTGTTGTATATAATAATACAGTTATAAATATCACTAAATATGTATAAATAAAAAACAAAAAACCTTTTTACCATTTTTTCATAAACGGCTTTAGTGATTTTGAATAAACTCTCTATACTGATGTAAAATTTAAAAGGCTTTAATATCATGTAGTCATCGTTCTGATTCTAGTAGTCTGACTGACAGGGCTTTAATGCCGATATTTCCTTCCACTATAGCATCTCAACTTTTTTGTTACGAAAAAACATTGATATAAAAACTGGTATATATACAATATAATCAGACATATTTTTTAGGTAAACTTTTTTTCTCCGAACAAAATCTTAAATGGTATTAATGATGTATAATATATTGTTGGAAAGCAAAAAATCAAGTGCGGGTAACACCCGACTTTCACTTACCCCCTTTTTAAAATTGACTAAAGAATTTTCAAGAATTTCTATAGAAACATGTGTTTTATTAAAAAATCTATCATAAGATTATCTAAAATAATCAATTAGTTTTATCGGCTTTTCACCACTCTCTATTAACTTTTAATAGCTTGTGTATAAGATGATATTTTTTCTAAAATCTTTATCTTTCAAACGGTATATCATACATGTATATTACTGTTCTTATGTTCAAAAACAAAAAATGCATTAAAACATTTTTTTCAGTTTTCTCCTTTAGTTGTTTTTCAAATTCGCACAACATACATATTTAGCTGTATTTTGTATCAATGCTAACAAAATGATATGATTATTTTAATAGAATCTACAAAATTAAAGTATCGGCATTTAAGCCCTGTCAGATTATTTAAATCAGGACGAAATCTACATCATGTTAAAGCCTATTAAATTTTACATCTATATAGCGAGTTTAATCAAAATCGTCGGAACTGTTTTCGAGAAAATCGAAAAAAGGTGCGAAATGCATAGTATTAAGTGGCTCTTCTGGTAAGCTCTTTTTGATGAAAAATATTTTGTTACGTTTCGGGCGTATATTTGTCTTAAATATGAAATTTCAGTTTCATAGGACTTTTCGTTTCCGCCCGGGAGTTACCACACACAGACCTTTTTTTGCGGGACTTGGTTATTTGGACTCAGAGGACTCTAAAACGTGTATTACTTACATTAAGAAGATCAAAAATCTAGCTTGATTAATTGCTTTATGGATTTCCTCTAAATCACAAATAAAAATATCATACTCATGTCCGTCAAATGTTTGATTTTCATTTCTCCAAAAATGTATTAATACTTCTAGATTTTTTATCTTCTTAATGTAAGTAATTAATAGTTTTTTGTATTAATTATATTACTTATGACTTGAAGTTAATATGTAAACCAGCCAAAATTATTGGAAATCGGTTTTCTTCTGTATTTTCCATTTTTCAACCTCGGCTATACTTTATACGACAACAGAAAAAAATAAGGTAACAATGAAAAACCTTTGCTATTTTTATAAAATCAATATCTTTCTCAAAGCATCATGTTTCACCCAGACATCATTCATTAAATTATTAATTAAAACTTGCCTCATAATTTAATATTTTGCCTTAGGTAAGGTTGCCCATACAATAGCTATCTATTTTGACTAGAAGATATAAGATATTTTTCCTAGCTAATTATTAATCATAAAATATCTGGTGCACGCAACACACGACTTTCACTTACCTCGTGGTTATAATCTATTTAAGAATTTTTTAAACACTTAGAGATGAAAATAAATTGTTATTTTATATTAGGAATTATTTTAATTGGATTATAATAGAAACATGTGTTTTATTAATTATCTATTATATTATTATCTACAATAATCAGTTAGTTTCATCGGCTTTTTATCACTCTCATTAACTTTTACAATTCCGTGTATTAGATAATATTATTTCTAAAATCTTTAGCTATTCAACAGTATAATAGGGGTACTCATGACGTTTGCTATAGCAAGCTTTTTGTGCTATTTTGCTAAACCCGTCGAGTTTCTACAAAAGCATGCAATGGGCTGTGCTATAGTGCTATTGGCCGCCATTTTATCTATGGCTTTGATTTATAAAAACCTAAACCTCGCAACACGTATCTGTGTTTTTAATGATTTTCTCATTTCCTCAAATTCACCAAGATGTTAACAAAGCAGAATAAGGACTAAACATAAGATAAATAGTTCAAATGAAGACATTCAACTTTTGTTGCAAGAAAATGATAGAAAACGGAGACAAAATTGAGGTTAGTAACTTTTTACTTGAAGTCAATAAGCATTTTATATGAAAATTAATTGATTATCTTGCACTACATGAGTTATTTTAAACTAAATTAGGATAGTAAACTCTGATAATGTGAGATAAGGAGACATTTTTTTTCTTATTTCGTTATACCTTGTGTATTTGTCGTTTTTATAATTAGTATACCAACATCCCTTTTTTACTTATGAGTTTATGAGAAAAACTGACGTATCGATGATAATATTTCCTCTTTAGAATAGGAATACAAAAATTATTAATATGTAATTTAAAAACTTTATTAATTAATTCAATCTATCCAGATAAATTAATCTGTAGTGCAAGGTAAACTCAAATTACAATTTCTGTCAGTAATCGAACTAATTTTATGTTTTTTATAGTTCTAGAAACCTTCAGAGCAAATTTTTTGTAGAAAACTGGTAGAAGAGAAACCCATCCTCATGGAATTGTAACTTAAAAAGGTTTAAACTAGAAAAACGAAATAAAAAATATAAATTGTCTATAAAATACAACCTTAATAATTGAGCAATATTTTTATTTTGTATTCTTGTAATATTTACGTATTTATTTACTATCAAGGTTTGATTACCTTTCTGTATTTTTATTTCATAATACTATTTCTTAGTTTTTAGTAAATACAATGATAATTATTAAGTTAGAAAAGAAATTCTCTCAACTACTGAAAGTTTCTTTTAAAATAAATAGTTTTTTCTTCTTTAAGAGGCTGATAGAGAACAATGATGTATTATTTTGTGAATTTTATCGACATCTTCATAGGGAGGGATGGTTTATAATTATTTCAACGAGAATAACATCTTTTAAACGAGAATGATTAAAAAAAAAAAAAAAGAGTCTAATATGTGAAAATAACGATTGCATAAGTTAGAAATGTGGTGGCCAATAGCACAATAGCACTCTTCTGTAGCATAGGCTGAGGTCTGCTACTCAGAATTGCTATTGCTATTGTTGTGCCAGTGCCCCATCAAACTAAAATTCTTTCATTTAACTGGAAACTCCTCTAGATGGAAAATTCCAGCGGTGTGCTGCTGACGTGTCAATTAAGTGAACTAAGCTACCTACAAAACCTCCAACTTTTAAGGAAGGTTTTGCTAGGTTGCGATCCTATTTAGATATTAGTTTCTTTAAGTTAAGTTGTTTATGAGTGTCTGGTGTTTTAAACAATTTAAAAACAAGTGAAATCAAGGTAGGTAAGATTTATGATTCGATATTTATCATAAAGATGAAGATTTTTAATAAGTGAGTCACAATTACCAGAGCAAATAGTTAAGTCCTTTTCAAATTATTGTACACCTTAAGTTATAGTGGTTCTGTTTGCTACAATCTTCTGACAAGAATAATAGACAGGATATTAACTTTAATGTCCCTTTTCTGGATATACATTTATCAATAGTTAAGGGTTAATTTTCATTTTAAAAAAGCAACTCTATTAATAGTCGACATAATCATACTCCACTCTTTCATATTTATCCTTTCAGAGATAAACATAAACAATAATTATCAAAGCTTTAATTTTTCCTATTTTAATTTCTGGTAAAGGAAGAGACACATTAAGTTATAAAATTATATGCCTTATCACTTTTGTCTATTCTTTCCTTGGTCACAAGAAAAGATGCATATTTCTCATAATATAAGATACAAAACAACAAAGAGATGAACATAAACTTCGGTGTAAGCTGCAAAGATTGATATACCAGAAGTATAAGGATGAACTAGTACTCCAATGGGACAGGGGAAAAAAGGATTTGTTTTTTAAAGAGCATTTAACGAGGAAGGAACAATCCCTTTGTTAAGTGAATAAAACAAAATTAATATTAATAACTTATTATAACCAGTTTGGCCTAAACCCATCACAGTTCTTTATTTCAATAGTTCTGTTGTTTATGATTATAAAATTAATATGAATTTACTTATTTTATATCATATATGTATTGACCTAAATATTTAGTAGTAACTGGTAACTCAAAAATATATACTCTGACTGTCCATAAGAAACAATTGCAGTAAATTTATTTATTATTTATTAAAAACAAGAAATTTGACTTAAAATTTAATTTGCCATCTGCATTTCCTTTGCAATAAGGAAATTTGTGGACTGCTGAAGCAGCGGCTTAGCATTCAGTAAATTTAAAATTAATAATTGAACAGAATTTGCAAGTCCTTTTTCATTTTACATTTCATCTTGTATAGTGATTCACTTATTTAAAACCAACTACTTTATGTTAAATGTAAAATGATAAGTCTTACCTTATTTAGAATATATTCAATAAAACACAAGTTCGGACTCCGTTACTACTCTATGTGTTCAACATGATGTAATATTAGTATACAATAGTGTGAAGTTATCTTTAATACTGTTTAAATTATTATTTTATATAAATAAAGAAGTTTTAATCCTGTGTTTGTGTTTAATTTCCTAGTTCTATCAATTTACCTTATATTAATAATTATAAAACTAGTTTGGTAAAAATTAAAAAAAAAAAACATATGAGGCTATCACTTCGTTATCATTGTCTTGTATTAAGATTTACACATGAATACAGCAAATCTCTCTTGAAGTTATTTATTTGTGTCACAAATGTAAATAACTTAAACATCATCAAATATATGTCTTATGCTGGATAAATTAGGTCAAGAACCGATTCAATTAAAAAAAAAAAAGAAGGTATTTATTTATTATTACAGAACTTTATTAAGAGTTTGCAATTGCATCTAAAATAATTATAGTTATTGCCAGTATTAACAGGTCTAAGATTTCATAAACTTCCAATCTGTACAAGGTTTTAAGTATTCTTCATTATTTAACTGTGTGAATTCTGCACTGAATCACTTGTATAATATAAAATAATAACAATATAATTGCAACTTTTTTCATTTTAACTACATTTTGTTCTAAATTATAATTTCCTATCAAAACTTAATTATAAAATTTATAACAAACCTACATGTTATAGTAAATTATAGAATTTAAATAGTGCCTAGAATTAAACTCTAATTTAACTTTTTTTTTTTATGGAGCATTGGCATACGATAGTAAATAAAGGAAATGCTTTAAAAAAAAAAGTTTATTAACAAAAATAAATAAAATTAATTAAATATATTATATCAAAAGTACATGTATAATCTGTATAAGGAAGTGTTGCTGATCTAACTTTGCGTTATATATCTATACACACAGAACAGAAATGAAAATGCAAGTAACAATAATTTACTTTTATTAATTATAAATTGAATGTTTAAAGAGTAATAAATATTTATTTGTTAAATTAAAATTTATATTTTAATGGGTATTAAAAGTTGTAATTACAGGGCCAATTTAATCTGTTGGTTTGGAAAGATAACAAAAACAAAAAGGGTCTCCTATTTCTTCATTTTTACATTCACTTTCACTAAGCCAAAAAGGATATTTACTTTTTTTTCTTTCATAATTGCTTAAAATACACGTCTAGTGTCTTTACTAATTTTGTCTCCATCAATAACATCAAACAATTGGCAATTTTAGAATGAACACTTGGTCGTCTTCAATATATTATTAAATGGTGAATGAAATTCACTTGTAAGAGTGCTTTAAACAAAATGTCATCTAAATTTGGTAAAACTGAATTTTACATATCTTTAAATTTTAATATAGAGCCAATTCGAAAGGTAAAGAAGACCTAAAGCATAATATTCTCTACACAGTCTTCTATAATCTCATTCTTTACTTCCAAATCACAATCTAAAAGTTCTACTGAGCAATCATATGCCAAAAGTTCAATAATCTTTTTTCTTGACAACTTTTAGACATAATAAGTGAAATAAACTATTGAAAAATAGCAAATAGAAGGTTAACACTACTTTATAAGTTATCAACCAACAGGTTACAAACAAACGAGGTTACAAAAATAAAATGTCTTCCGACTGCGCATGCCCAGCAGTAGAAACATACTAGGTATATTTCTTGTACAATTAAATTACTAGGTATATTTGTATATACTTTATACAAACGTATAAAGTTGCCAAAACCACCTGTAGGTAACGGGCTTGTCTCTTTAGCAATATACAATAGTCTTATAATAGGGTTATCGTGAACGATGGAACTTGGCTTTCATGCTACAAAAAATCGCAATAGCAAACGTAGTGAGTACCCCTAGAAAAGAAGTTGTAGAAACTCGACGGGTTTAGCAAAATAGCACAAAAAGCTTGCTATAGCAAACGTCATGAGTACCCCTATTATACATCTATACTACTATTCCTGTGTTCAAAAACAATAAAAAATTGCCTTAATAATATGTTTGCAGTTTTCTCCTTTAGTTGTTAATTCAAATTCTCGCTCAACTTGCATATTTAGCTGTTATTTATAAATGCTAACAATTTTATGATGTCCATAACTTATTGAAAGCTACAAAATTTAAGGTACTTTAGAAGAAGAGAATTTAAAATATCGGTATTTAAGCCCTGTCAGACGATTTCAATCAGAATGAAATCTACATTATATTAAAGCACATTAATTTTTCATCGATATAGCGAGTTTAATCAAAATAGTTGTAGCCTTTTTTTGAGGAAA
The DNA here is from genome assembly GCA_023052935.1 of Piezodorus guildinii. Taxonomy (NCBI): domain Eukaryota; kingdom Metazoa; phylum Arthropoda; class Insecta; order Hemiptera; family Pentatomidae; genus Piezodorus; species Piezodorus guildinii. The sequence continues at coordinate 111,855,933 of CM041295.1, forward strand.
TTGTAAAAGGGTGCAAAATGCATGGTATAAAGTGGCTCTTTTGGTTAGCTTATTTTGATGAAAAAGTTTTTGTAACATCTCGGGCGTATAGTTGTCTTAAATATGAAATTTCAGTTACATAGGACTTTTAGTTTTTTTACGGGAGCTACCACACACAGACCTTTTTTGCGGGACCGTTTAGATTTAAAAAAGTAGAAAAAAAAAATGGTTTTGATATGCTACAAGATAAGTAAAAATGTAAGAAGGTTTTTATTTTATTTTTAATAGTTTTTGTGTTTAATATTCATTTATTAGTATTTACAACAATATAAAAAGGATGCGTCCAGTAAATTTGATTTGTGTATTAAAAACTTGACATTTCCATGTGGCGGAGCTACTTCTTGGTATAAATTCAATAATATTCTATGTCAGGAGGTCTCACAGCCATTTCCTTTTCACTGGCTTTGGAGGATTATGGGGACTACTAGGTTACGAAAATGTGGGTTTGAAATTGATCATACTACATCTATTGCTGGCCAGATCTGTTACTAATGGGATATTGTGGTATTTATACGACATTCATATTGGTACGATTATCGGTCAACTAACAGGCAGTATTAAGGATTTCGGATTGGATTCGTGAGTTATTTGGTGTAAGTTTTTTAAAGGCACTTATGTCCGAGGGTTCACCCATAGCGTAGTTGCTAGCATAACAGCTTTCTATGACAAAGGTCGCGATTTCAAACCTGCGGGTGGCCCTAGGATTTTTTAATGGGAGTAAAAAATCCTTAGTTATGCCGTCCCTCGGAGGGGACGTTAAAAGGTGGTCCCGAGCCTGTGTGATGTCAGGTACTCGTTAAAGATCCCTATCCTAATAAAACCTGGATAGGCAAACTTAAGGACTCCCACTGTAGCATCGTCCGATTAGCCATAGTAGCATAAAGTGACGTTAAACGAATAAACAACAAACAACAACTTATGTCCGAATGCGCTTGATAATATTAATGTATACGATTTTTTTTTTTTTTTTAATCGAAATTAATATTTTTAAGTCGAATGTGTTTTTGTATCTTTTTATTTTCTGCGGTCGCTTAATCGTTAATCAATTATTTCAACAACATATGCTTTCTGCTAGTTGGATACGCCTTAAAATTATTACGATGAATTTGTAAAGGTACTATACTTATTAATTTTTGAAAATATTTAGGTTTTTAACCAATTTACATGTTTATTTTTCAATTGAAATGTAGCATTGTTTTTGACGTTATAGAATGAGATTTGTTTGAGAAATATCCTTTGGATTGAAATTAAATATTAACTGAGTAACTTTCAAAAAGAACTGCGATTTTTTTATTTTAAGGGGTTCTTGCCGTAGTACTGATTGGAAAAAGTGCTCAGCCAAATACTTTTGTTAGGATCCACTGCACTAGACCATATATATATAAAGAAGAGGGAGAGAGGGAGTTGTTCGGACCTATATTACCCCCACAATCAATTACTTTATCTTTGTCAATATTGACAAAATTCATTATTTTTATAAATAAAATCATAAATGGGGAAGAAGGAGGATAAAACTACCTTTCCTCGCCAATGCAAAGAATGAAGTAGGATGTTTGTTTTATTTGGTTTTAGGGCGTACAACAGCATACTTACACTGATCTGAAAAGAAATCCTCCTTTAAATAAAAATATGATAAATATGAAGAACTTAATATGCTAAATCGATGTTTGCTTTCCATTTTTTTCTATCACATATATAACTTTTTTAAGGAATTTTATTTAATTTCTCATAATTTCGTGTTTTTCGTCTGACGCCAATACATATCCTTATATTTCTCATGCACATGCAATAAACATAAAAGAAAGTTATGGGAATATGAAGTTGTTATTGGAAAAAATTAAATATTTCCAGTATACGCGGAACATTTGTGCTGATCTAAAAGTTGTTTCAATGTTAACTGCTAAGAGGATATAAAAAATGTTGTTGCTTTTTGTGCGAATGGGACAGTCGCGCTAGGGAATGGCATTACATAGTAAAAAATTGGTCACAAAGAATGAGTTTCATCCCTGGAGTCAAGAATGTTAAAGAAGAACCTTTAGTTTCAAATTATAACATTTTTCTACCACCCCTCCATATAAAGTTGGGCCTTATAAACATTTTGTTAAGGACATGAGCAAGGAAATGAAAGGAGGTTTTCAATATCTCAAAACTAAATTTCCTCGAATCAGTGACGTGAAATTGAAAGATGGATCTCCAAATACGAGAGCTCAAGGACTCAAATTTTGGAAGTACATTGAATAAAGCTGAAAATAGAGCATGGACCGCTTTTGTAGATGTATATCATAATTTTCTTGGAAAAAAAAAAAAAAAAAAAACTACCATGAAATCTTTCTTTATAGACAGCCCTAAAATGTAATATGTGCCTAATAATTCATTCCTTGGATTTTCATTCGGACTTTTTTCCCGCTAATCTTGGAGCAGTATCAGATGAACACGGCGAAAGGTTTCATCAAGACATATTGCACATAGAAAAAAGCTATAATGTAAAATGGTCAGAAGCGATTCTTGCTGATTTCTGTTAGCCGCTTCGTCGCGAAACACCTATAGAAAATATTTTTTTTTAAACAGATATTTTAATAAGATGTGCTAGGTGGAAATTTTTATAAAAAAAACTGATGATGTACAATGATAATAAACACTAAGAAGAACAGCTTAATCAAAACAATATTGGGAAATTCGAAATGTCAGATATTGGTCCTATGTCCACCAAAAGCATTGGCTCGCCCCACTGTGCGCCGAGGAGCATCCCCCTTCTAGTAGCCTCTATACATTATAACACTCTTTATTAAATTTATATACATATCTATTTAAATTGTTTGTGACTTAGTTTGCTAGAAAAGTGCCTCCATCTATGTATTAGGTCTTCTGAAATTGAGGCTGGCTGGTTCATGTAAATCTTTAATCGTATCAAAGTAATTACGGCAATGGTTTCATAGTTATTGGAAAGTGGTCCAGTACGATGGAAGTGATGATAATACAGTGGTGCCTATTTCGTCCGTATATTTAATTATCAATGTGTAATTATAATCAGTAGGGAGCCGGTGGCTTAGTGGCTAGTGCGCTAGGCTCCCACGCCAGAATTGTGAGTTCGAGTCCCAGTCCCAGCGGGACTTTTATAAGAATATAATTAAATAGGGACTCACTCACAGCCTCTCCTCCGGGTAGTGGGACCCGTCAGCCTACTGGTGGCAACTCGCAAAAATAGGCGTAAGGAGTGGTGACCCTACCCTAAAAATTTCATCGAGAAACGTGATTATATTCTCCCAGGAGTCTTGATAAGGAATATGCGCTTTTTAAGTCGATAGTGCTATGTACGATTGCCAGACGGGAAGGAGACAACAGTTAATCGGCGGCACCTCGCTCCCGCTGGAAGTTCGGAATCCTATGAATGAAGAAGACTTATTGGAACCAGACGATCGTCCCGAGATATATGACGATCCTCGACCAGCACAAGCTGTCAGTGAAGAGGCTGCCCCGACCGAAGCACATCCTCAGCCAGATGATCACCTAGACCAAACAGCAGAGAGCTCTGGAGAGAACCAGCCACTCCGCAGGTCTACTCGCATCTCAAGACCTCCCTCCTACTTGAAGGACTATGTTTTTAAATAAAGCGGGGGAGAGTGACAAGGAATTTACTAACCTTACCAATTATTTATATCATTATCATTTAAAACATATGTTAAGTATTAATGTCGAATAAAGCCTTTAGAAATCAAGGTTATTCTCATTTACACAAGTCTATACCACGCGGCCAAGGGCCTACACGGCCTGTCGCGCCAGAGAAAAAAAAATAATCAGAAGAAAATAAAATAAATTTTATTTACATATTTACAAAATGACAAGATATTTACAAATGATTTCGGATAAGAATCATAATTCATTAGCTTTAATTATTATTATATATAATAATTTGAAAATGAAATTATAATACAGTTGTAGGAAACATTATACAAAAAACCTACACATAAAAACGAATAAAATAATTGAAAATGTAAAATTTATAAATTAAAACAAACTAACGTGATTCGACAACACATGTTTTATTCTATTACGAGTGTAACGCTGAAGAAAATATTTATTATAATTATCTATTTCTTTTATTAATGGGTTTTCGGAGGCTGGAGTTTAGCTAAAATAAGTAAAGGTTTGAGAATGGACAAATTCTTTAACTGTAAGAAGCTACAAGTCTTGGAGCATAGAGGATATTTATGTGTAGCGGTGAAAATTATTAAGTATCCGCATTGATATGTTTTAGATTCTTTTGAGTTTCTGATAATAATTGAGCAGCTAACTGATTATTTACCATTAATTTGTTACGAGGACTCAAATGGGATTTTCTGTTGAAGTAAGGAAACATTTTGAATATTGTTTTTTTCGCTTTATCAATTTTTATGTTGATATGATTAGTGAATGTAAGGGATTAGACTAAAGTGAGCACTAGGTACTGCACAGATTTTGACCCAGGGATGGGAGCTAAATTCATCTTGATTAGGTGCTTTATTTGTGGGCGACGATTTAGTCAACAGAATTGCTTCAGGTTTAGTAGGATTAATTTTCAACTTTCATTTTATGCAATATTTTTTAAACTTTTTAAAATATTATTGTAGGCGATTTACTGTTGCATCAATGCGATTAGAATAAGTATACAATTTCGTTTCAATGGCGTATAAGAACATCGTTACAGGGTCGGTAGGTCGGAAATGAACAAATTAAATAGTATTGGAGATAGGCGAGAGCCTTGGGAAAGACTTGCTGAGATAGGGAGTATATTTGCCAAATTGAATATAAAACTGTCTATTTGATAAACCGAGTGAGTTATGTGAATCAGGTATGGTCAGAAGATATATGAGATTAATTTGCATATGAGTCCGGTGCCAAATGCTTTAGTAAAAATAATTATTATGCATGCGTTACTTGAGTTACCTTCAAACTTTAATAGGGACATAGTTTGAGTGTTTACTAATACTTCTTGGTTACTAATTACATAAGCAGCATCTAGATTATTACTAGTAGTATGATTTTTTTACCAGTTATTCTCTTACCTTTTTTGGATATAATATTGTGGATAAAACATTTTTCCGGCTAAGAATTTTAGTTTTGTAGCTAATTTGCCAGCGTTGCGATTGACAAAATGTATTGGAAAAATCTCTTACTGTTTTTCTTTGGCGCATATCAAATGTGGTCCCTTAGCGTACTATGCATTCTCTCGATTCTCCCTCGAGTCAATGATGCCCTGGTCTATTGAGATACCAAGCAAAATCTAGCGCCTTTGTCGCCGACATAACATAACGATCTTCATCCGACGAAATGAGATCGAGCTCTTCTAAGAACTAAAACTAGAACGGAGTGCCCTTAAAATCGACGTCAACGATCGGTCCAGCATGAGACATGCCATTGTCACTTTACAGAAAAGGTCCAACATCCCAAAGTATCGACTTGTAAATTGCTTAACGTAGCATCTGACGTAGGCTTATCCCTTCGTAAACCCCTCGGCGGCTGGCGATCGTACTTATTAGTCCAACAAATCTCCTACAACATTCGCCATGTTCCACCACATGCTCCTCCAGACGTACCAGTGCCTCAATGCTTGTAGCGTTTCAGATTCCCTGTGATGGTCCGTCTTCCCTATGTGGTACCCTCGCATCACCTATTGCCTTTCCGAACCTGTAGTTGTGACCATACGCTGGTGATGCGGGGCTTGCCATATCGTGTATACTCCAACTTCAGTAAGTTCGAAGTTATAGTCATTCAAACGATCTTCTGGCGCTTGTCGTTTATGATTTCCTCCCTCTCATCTATGCTTAAACGACCCCTAGCTGCTCTAACGCACAGCGCCTTGTCTCCACGACCATAAGACACCGACTCGCATATTGCACGAGGCGCTTCCCCTCCTGGACATTCTGAAAGAGAACTGCCTCAAGTGTACGAGTATACTAACTCGTGTCCGTACAGGACAGGCCTCTGCTGTAACCGTTCCATTCACTGTTGAATGTTCTCCTCCATAACCACCACGGTCCGACCCTTCTTAATCAGGTTATTCAGATGGGCTAGATACATCGCTATATCCAGAACTTACTGCTGATGATAGTTGAGTGTCCCCAATAAACACAGATTCCTTTTAATATCCTGCGGCATAGCCTATTCAGTTTAGTCGCCAACTTCTGCTCATCCTTTTTCACACCATTCCGGGAAATTGTGTGGCCTAAAAATTAGTTTCCGGTTGAACCAACAGCGATTTCTCCCCTTCTACATGTATGTATATATATCTGGATTTTTAAAAATTATGTTAAACAGGAACTCGTTTAAATGATTTGGTTTTATCGACTATTCTGACATCAATGGTAGTATATGGTATTTTTCTTCTAGTTCTAACAGAATAGTTTTCGGGACGGGCGAAATGTAGTCGAATACGTGACTAGCGAATCAGGCAGAAGCCCCAAATTCCCAATGAATCTGTACGAATCTGAAAATATCGTGGCCCAAAGGCACAATGGAAAATTTACCGCACGGCGCCTGCAAATAATATTTCTTCTGTAAAGTTCTTTACCCTCAGCGGACGCATCTGCTCTTCCGACAACCCTGATATTAATTCGCTTTAATGGCGACTTGGGTCGAGGCTCCAACCGCAACAACGGGTTATATAGCATTTCCAAGTCAATTGTAACCTTTTCCAAGTCAAATGTAACTTTTTCCATTTCAAATGTAACCTTTTCCAAGTCAAATGTAACCCTTTCCATTTCAAATGTCACCTTTTCCAAGTCAAATGTCACCTTTTCCATTTCAAATGTTACCTTTTCCAAGTCAAATTTCACCTTTTTCTTCACTTCTAGCCTTAAATATTCCGTTTTATTTATTTATTTATTGAAAAATAGTTAGTTTAATTAACATTATGACTTTTTTAATCATTTTGGCATATGATAATTGATATTTTTTTTGGGTCTCTTAGATATTTGATATCAAGTTCTGTTTTTTACTAGCTAATATTTAAAAAAAATTAATTATCGTCTATTTAGTTTTAAAATAGTTGTTGATTTTGATTTTTTAGAGAGGAGGGGTAGTATTTTGGAATGATTAATGTGTTCTCGGGTATTATAGTTCAATTTTTCGAGCTGTATTTTTTATCGCTCACGTGCATTTTAACTCGCATTAAATTTTAATGTTTTTTATTGATGTAGAGATTAATTAATTAATGTGCTTTCGGGTGGTTATGATTACGTTTTTTGAGCTGTATCTTTTATCGGTCATGCGTATTTCAACTCACATTTAATTTTAATGTTTTTGATTGATGTAGGGATTAATTATTTTGCTTTCGGGTGGTTATGATTACGTTTTTCGAGCTGTATTTTTTATCGCTCACGTGCATGTTAACTCGCATTTAATTTTAATGTTTTTTATTGATATAGGGATTAATTAATGTGCTTTCGGGTGGTTATGATTACGTTTTTTGAGCTGTATCTTTTATCGGTCATGCGTATTTCAACTCACATTTACTTTTTATGTGTTTTATTGATATAGGGATTAATTAATGTGCTTTCGGGTGGTTATGATTACGTTTTTCGAGCTGTATGTTTTATCGCTTATACGTATTTCAACTTCTATTTACTTTTAATCTTTTTATTTTTATAGAGATCTATCCTTGTGTTTTCGCGGGGTTATGAAAATGTTTAAAAGCTTTTTTATTATCACTCGTGCGGATTTCAACTCGCCTTTATTTTTGATATTTTTTTATTGATATTGGGATTGATTGTTTTGTTTTTGGTTCTCATTATAACGTTGCTGGAATATACATCGTATAGCTTTTTCTTTTCTTTTTTATTATTATTATTATTATTTTATGAAAGGATTAGTTGTAGGTCCTTTTCTAGCGTCCTGAGTAAATGTTTTCAACTAAATCTTTTGTGAAGGATCCGCTTCCTAACTTGGTCTTACAATTATTTGATAATTTAATTGAGGAATCGTTTATTCTATTTTCGGGTGTTCTGATAACATTATTTGAACCAAATTTGTTATCGCTTTTACTCATTTTAAGTTACTGTTCCTATTTCATAAATATTCGATAGAGGGATCGTTTATAGTGTTTTCGGGAATACTAATAGAGTTTATGACATTTATTTATAGCTAGTGCAAATTTTAACTTAAATGAAAAGTGATATAGAAGAATGCGCAATCGCGATGTAACGTCCAAATAAAAAATGTAATCAGATCCTGCAAAAACACAATAAATAATTTTTACATAATATTATAACATAATACCTACGGTTTGTAGAAATTCCCAAGCGCATAAAAGAATAAAGTTCAAAACACGTTATGAGAATCCCCTAAATCAAAAACAAAGAAAGACCACTGCAAATGCAAGTTGAAATGAGAGCAAGCGACAATAAAAACAGCTTAAAAAACGTAATCACAAGACCCGAAAAGATAATTACAAACGTCTATAACAATAAAAAATATCAAAAGTAAATCCGAATTGAAATACGCATAAGCGATAAAAGATACAGCTCAAAAACGTAATCATAACCACCAAAAAGCACATTAATTATCTCTATATAAATAAAAAACATTAAAAGTAAATTCGAGTTAAAATGCGCGGGAGCGATAAATAAATAAAACTACAAAAACATAATTATAGGACCCGAAAACACAATTATCAACACCTATATCAATATGAAACACAAAAAGTAAATTTTAGTTAAAATAATCGAGAGCGATAAAAAATACAGCTCGAAAAACGTAATTATAGCCACCCGAAAGAAAAATAATTAATCCCTATATCAATAAAAAATATTAAAAGTAAATGCGAGTTGAAATACGCATATGCGATAAAAGATACAGCTCAAAAACGTTATCATAACCACCCGAAAGCAGATTAATTAATCCCTATATCAATAAAAAACATTAAAATTTAATGCGAGTTAAAATGCACGCGAGCGATAAAAAACACAGCTCGAAAAATTTAATTATAATACCCGAAAGCAAAATAATTAATCCCTACATCAATAAAAAACATTAAAATTAAATGTGAGTTGAAATACGTATGACCGATAAAAGATACAGCTCAAAAAACGTTATCATAACCACCCGAAAGCACATTAATTAATCTGTCATATATATGGAGGTTTTCTTCCATTTTGAAGCGTATCCTGGTTACAATAAATGTCAATTGTTAAGAATCCTTTCAACGAGAATGGCGACATTAACTTAGAATGAAAAAAAAACAAAGATTAAAACAGTCCTTAAAATATGAAAATCGGGCATATCCTTTGAAATAGTAAATTAGTCCTTTTCGGGCGTAACCCACCTCGCCCACCCTAATATAGACAGTTAGACTTAAGTTATTTCGGACTGCTTCTTGCATCGGGAAGAGAGTTGCGATATTAAAAAGTGTCCTTTTTAGTATGGTAATCCTAGTTACCATTGATTTATTTCGATTCGTATCCTTTTAAAAGGAGAATCGAGTCAAAAATGGAGGTTTTCTTCCATTTTGAAGCGTATCCTGGTTACAATAAATGTCAATTGTTAAGAATCCTTTCAACGAGAATGGCGACTTTAACTTAGAATGAAAAAAAAAAAAAGATTAAAACAGTCCTTAAAGTATGAAAATCGGGCATATCCTTTGAAATAGTAAATTAGTCCTTTTCGGGCGTTTTAATAAATGTCAATTGTTAAGAATCCTTTCAACGAGAATGGCGACTTTAACTTAGAATGAAAAAAAAACAAAGATTAAAACAGTCCTTAAAATATGAAAATCGGGCATATCCTTTGAAATAGTAAATTAGTCCTTTTCGGGCGTTTTAATAAATGTCAATTGTTAAGAATCCTTTCAACGAGAATGGCGACTTTAACTTAGAATGAAAAAAAAGAGACGCCCGAAAAGGACTAATTTACTATTTCAAAGGATATGCCCGATTTTCATATTTTAAGGACTGTTTTAATTTTTGTTTTTTTTTCATTTTAAGTTAAAGTCGCCATTCTCGTTGAAAGGGTTCGTAACAATTGACATTTATTGTAACCAGGATACGGTTCAAAATGGAAGACAACCTCCATTTTTGACTCGATTCTCCTTTTAAAAGGATACGAATCGAAATAAATCAATGGTAACTAGGATTACCATACTAAAAAGGACTCTTTTTAATATAGAAACTCTCTTCCCGATGCAAGAAGCTGTCCGAAATAACTTAAGTCTAACTGTCTATATTAGGGTGGGTGAGGTGGGTTACGCCCGAAAAGGACTAATTTACTATTTCAAAGGATATGCCCGATTTTCATATTTTAAGGACTGTTTTAATTTTTTTTTTTTTTTTTTCATTTTAAGTTAAAGTCGCCATTCTCGTTGAAAGGATTCTTAACAATTGACATTTATTGTAACCAGGATACGGTTCAAAATGGAAGACAACCTCCATTTTTGACTCGATTCTCCTTAACACATTAATTATTCCAAAAAACTACCCCTACTCTCTAAAAAATCAAAATCAACAACTATCTTAAAACTAAATAGACGATAATTAATTTTTTTAAATATTAGCTAGTCAAAAACAGAACTTGATATCAAATATCAATTATCATATGCAAAAATTATTAAAAAAGTCATAATGTTAATTAAACTAATTATTTTTCAATAAATAAATAAATAAAACGGAATATTTAAGGCTAGAAGTGAAGAAAAAGGTGACATTTGACTTGGAAAAGGTAACATTTGAAATGGAAAAGGTGACATTTGACTTGGAAAAGGTGACATTTGAAATGGAAAGGGTTACATTTGACTTGGAAAAGGTTACATTTGAAATGGAAAAAGTTACATTTGACTTGGAAAAGGTTACAATTGACTTGGAAATGCTATATAACGTCGCGTTGAGAACAAATGAAACAAGCGTTGAAAACAAACGATTGGATAGCCTCTTTGATTAGCAGGCAGCGCAGTATTCCTAATTTATGGAGTGAAAATCATTCCGGGTTTCCATCGCTTAATTGGAAATTCCCAACTCGTTCTAGGTCGTTTAGAAACGCTCTCATTGACATAGCTATCCTATTTTTTTTCTCCGAGAATAGGGTAAACTCGGATACGATTAAATGTTGCGCGAATGAATTTATTATTTTTTTTATCTTTATAGATATTTAATTTTAATATCTATGAAAATAAAATAAGGTAAAAATTCTTGAAACAAAGGATAATCGTTCCATAAATTTGTAATAACGGTGTAATATACGAGTTTATTTAAATATATTCTCGTATTTAAAATGATAAAGTAAGTTTTTAAATAAGTTGACTAAAACGAAAATTTAGGTTTTCGTGGCATAATATGAGTATACTGACCATAAAATATTTCTTATTTCGACCTAATTTATATATAAAAAAAAACTGAAAAAGTCGATTAAATCAAATATGAATTGAGGAAGGAGGGAGAGAAATGGAGAAATAATTTCTTGTAGCGAAAAGTGTGCCCTTAATTGAGTGGAGCATAGAAATTATTCTCCGAGCCGGAACTTTCAATTTTTTAAGGAGATCTTTATTTTTAAAAATAGTTCCGAGGAAAATTGTTCTTTAATTTTCGTCTAGGAAATTCTAATTTACATTTATAGCTCAATGAGATAGTGACAGTAATTAAAGTACTGGCAGCTTATGCGTATTATGCAATATTTTTTAATATAGTACGGGATTGAAAAGTTATGAATTAGAAAAAAAATGTGTATGTTAAATTAAACATTCGATCCGTTAATTATTAAAATATATTTGTTCTTATATGCACAGCCTGTGAAGTATGTTTTAATATGCAGTTCTATCGAAAATATTCAATTGTTCAAATGAAAAGCTGGGCTTAAAAGTTGTTTTTAATAAAATCGAATTAACACTTAATAACTTTATAATAAGGAAAGTAATATTTTCCACCAGTCCACTAGGGAGACAATTATTTAATGCTTCGTCAACTTACAAAGAAGTAAGAAGGCGTTTTTGTGACTGTTTGTTTTCGACTTTTTTCGATTAATAATATAATAATTTGATTTTTTTTAAATATCACATAACACATATTGTCACTGTTTTTAAATAATATTTAATTTCATAAGTTAATAAACTTATATTAAACTGTGTAAGTTACAAGAAGTCTGGTTTGTTCTCACCTTCTCTTCTTTATGAAGTCGTAATTAAAAATCAAAGTTATGTTTTAAGTATTTCCTGTGATTGTCGACAGCCTAATGCAATGGATTTGATTTTCCGAGTATTAAATGTTCCTAGAATACCAGCGCCGTCTAGAAACTCTCTAATTTCAGTAGGAAATTGAAAAATCGTAAATTATAGTATAATACGAGGAATTGGGGGGTGAGCAGAATTCAACAAACAGATCGATGCCCCGGGCGGTTCGCTGTCGAGGGGCCAAGACCACTTCATCGTCTTCGCCTCCCAGTTCAGCCACATCAAGTCCACTCTCATAAATAAACCCTTTTGGTCTTAAACATACAATAAAAAAATGTGGTGCGCACAACACTCGATGTTCACATGCGTCCGTTGTTAAAATCATTCCTAAAACTTTAAAATGAAATTAAGGTTGAAACTATTATATTGAGTTTTGAGTATCACTTTTCTTTCAAACACTAGCAGCTTAGTTTTATCAGTTTTGGAGAAGCTCCACGTTTCCGCGCAGTATGTGAGGACAGGAAGAATCAGCGTCTTGCACACTTGATTTTGTTAGCCTGGAGATGAAGTGATTACTTAAGTACCAACGCATGCTAAAATAACATTCATTTGTTGCCAGGATCCTCCCAGCTATTAACTATGACACACTGTTGTCGGCATTTAACCTAGATTGAAAAATCGTTGGACCGTTTCAACCTTTTAGTCACCTATCAAGATCTGTGGACGTGGTGCATTTATACCAGCAACCATATACTTGGTTTTACTCTCATTTATTGACAGTCTCATCTCCCGCGTAGACTGTTCGAGAGCCAGGAAAGCATCTTTTACGCCGCTAAGTGATCTCCCGATGATGTCTATATCATCTGCGTATGCCAGGATTTGTATTGAATTACTCAAGATGGTCCCATCCAGCTGTATTTGCGCGTCTCTGACAACTTTTTCATGAGCAGCATTGAACAGGAGGCAGGCCAATGAGTCTTCCTGCCTTATCCCCTTTTTTTTTTACTGAGTTCCTCTAACACCCCAACCTGGATTCTCACTTTACATTCCATCGTGTTCATATTAAATAGAACTAGACGGATTACTTTCTTATGGAACTTCAGTTCATCCACCGCATTATAGAGTTACTCCCTGTTAATGCTGTCGTGGGTCGCCTTAAAATCGATGAATAGGTGATGTGTTGGCAGTAAATACTCTCTCCCTTTATCGAGAATCATTCTGAGGGAGAAGATCTTGTCGGTCGTAGATCTACTTTGACGGAAACCAGTGTGGTAGTCACCAATTACCGTCTCAGCGAAAGGGAGAAGACGCCGCACAGTGGTTCCAAACGCACTTTTTCTGGACAAAAGTCTACACTTATCGTTCTATATAAGAAATAGGTTCAGTGTAAAAAACGTTTCATGACGATTCATCAGTTATTCCTTGTGATAATGTGCTGGGCTGTGGTTCAGATCCTAAAGAGGTAGCTTAAGTGATCGCTCGTGGAATCATTGTTTTATTATTTTCATGGCGAGGTCTCTGTTTTGTGGGAGACGAGTTTGAACCTGCAGATCTAGATCTTTTACTTGTAGCTTTATATATCCTTATTTATATCTTTATCCTTATTTATTCTCGATAACCAACTAATTTAATTGAGTCTAAGGCCGACCACTATAGTGGAGCAGCGATGCAGCAAAGAAGGCGCCAAGCAAGGAGCAGAGCAGCGGTAATCAGATTACCTCTTATTTTTATTCCATCACTTGCCTTAAGAGATTTTTTCCCCCTAACAGAATCAATTTCCAGTTTATTAGAGGAGCAGTTGATATTTTTCCTCTTAAACTGTATTACGTTAATCTATATAATATTAACTTGTTTATAATTAAAAATAATGTATTCTCACTAATTATATATGATACATTTTGTACGTTATACGACAGTGTTTCTGGGAATCTCGGGGTTAAAAATAAAACACTTAATTAATTGCTCTATTCGATACATCTTCGGGGTCCCTAGATACACCTCCGTATTTCATTTTTATGGCCAGTTAAAGTGGCTTTACCCTTCCAATCGTCGCAAGTATTTTCTCGCATCATACCTTTACCACGTTATCCGATCCCGAGTGTGGAACCATGGAACTATGTGTGAACCCTAAGACAGAATGTAATATTCCTCAGTAAAGAAATATATAATAAAATCAAAAACCTTACTTCCTACCTACCTCAAAAAATTGATTAAATCACCATCGAACCGAAAATGACTTTTGGGATGTATAAAAAATACAGGAATGATTAATCATAAAGAGAAGCTGTGTTCCTTAAAACCTGGTATTTCTAAAGAGAAGGGCGTTCGGAAGTAAGAGGTGGTTCATGCACAGCTAATATGAGTTGGAACAAGAGGTGTGGCCCTTGGTAAGCCCAGGTAGGAGGCGACAGAATAATGGGGTTGTGTATCGTATGAAAACATTAATTAGCCCTCAAGTCATTAATTGATTATGATATAGGATACGCCTGAGGGGCCATCAAATGGCCCCACCCTCGCTCCACCCTTTACCGTAACTGGATATTCAACGGAAGGCCACAAATCATTTTGTCATTTTTGCCTCTAGCACAGGGGAGGAAGCAGAAGCACCAATAATGATGGGCTTGAAAATAAAATTTCCGTTACAAATAATATATCATTTTTATTTACATTCATAATGAATTGAGGGTTTAGAAAAATTCTCTCTTTTATTTATTGCTAGTAGGCCTGCCCCTGCTTCGATTTGAAGTAGCTGTCAATCTCTGTCTCACCGATTTAGAGATTATCGCTTTGGGAGTTGTAGTTTATCGTAACGAAAAGTGCTTTTACATTACTATTTAATATTTTAAATCTACTACTTAAATCACATTTCAAAAGTTAAATTAAGTTTTCATAGGAATTCCATTTAGTTTACAATGAAACATCCTATTTCATGAAATAGTATTAAAATAGAAATTATTGATAAAGATGTTAGTTTATATATTTATAACAACTTAGTTACAATTCATCCAGGAAGAAATAAAGTCCTGGTTAAAGGTGGGAAATGCGTGTTATTATTCAGTTGCTAAGTTACTTAGTTCGCGGCTTCTATCTAAAAACTTAGAGACTATAATTTATAAAACTATTATTCTTCCAACGGTTCTTTACGGATGTAAAACGTGGCCGCTTACTTTGAAGGATGAACAACGGCTTAAGGCTATCGAAAATAAGGTATTGCGTAAAATATTTGGTCCGAAGAGAGATGAGGCCACTGGGGAGTTTAGAAGGTTGCACAACGCGGAATTGCGGAACTTGCATCCTGTGAATATAATTGAGCTGATTGCATCGCGGAGACTCAAATGGGCGAGTAAAGTTGTTGGGCTCGATGACGTGCGGATTCCGAGAAAGTGTGTATTTGCTGATCCGACTGGTAGGCGTCCGAAAGGTAGGCCGAAGCGGAGATGGGAGGATTGCGTTAAGGCTGATCTCGGGAGCTTGGGCTTGAATGGTGAACATTGGACGAGTCTGTGTAGGCGGAATTTGGTGGTATCGGTATCGAACCTTCGGGTTCGCTAAGCCTATTATTATTATTATTATCAGTTACAATTCGGTACGTAATATTGTTGCTAAAATTTTGCGTACAAAATGGAAGAATATGTTTGAACGAGCTTGTACATTAAACTATTTTTTGGTTTTTCTTTGACAAACGACGTCTTAGTGATTTTGCCATTTCGGAGTTGTACTTATTATAAGTGAAATACCTTTTTTTTTTTCGTGAGTACTTGTTATATCATTTTCTTTGACCAGAGAACCAAGCTACACTTCGGAAGTATCAATAAAAAATTATATCCTTTATGTATTTTGACTCATCAAGCATACGATATATTTGAGCAAAGATTTCTTTTGAATTAAAAACCCCTCGTGGTTTAGATAGGATCTTAATTTGATGGCATAAGGGTGAAGGGTTTTAGGCAAATCCCTATTGTCCTTGGCTTATCGTAGAAGGTGCAACAGGTACGGCTCCGAAACAATCCAGATTAAGATCACCCTTTCTCTCTCATACAGCTTTAGCAATTTACATTTTAAGGGATCTATAATTACCCCAAGGCGATGTCTTAAAAATGAATATAAGCACAGTTTTTATCTAATTTATTTATTCCGATTTATTGCTGTATTATGAAAATGCAACATGTTAACGAGTAGTAAGAATGCATGACATGAAAAT
Source organism: Piezodorus guildinii (assembly GCA_023052935.1). Lineage (NCBI taxonomy): Eukaryota > Metazoa > Arthropoda > Insecta > Hemiptera > Pentatomidae > Piezodorus > Piezodorus guildinii. Next base: position 111,872,300 of record CM041295.1, read on the forward strand.
GGGCTTACGTAAGAACTACCGTTAATAGCACTTTAATAACTATTTTAAGTGAGTTGATTAGAAATATTTCAGGAAGAAGCTAACGGACATGAGGGTTTGTGTGGGCAGGTATTTTAGGATTAAAAGAGGTATGCCTATATCATGCTAGTTCTGCGACAAACGGGATGTTAAGCTTATTATGGGTTATTTGATTTTTGACCAATAACAGGAATTCACGATTTTACGAAGGATCTTGGATTGTAAGAATTGAATACGGGAAGCATTAGAACCATCTAATAATTAGCCTATAATTAATCTAATAATTAGTAGACCCCCAAAGCTCAATATCATATGTCTAATGCTTAAAAAAGTTTCCATACACCCAATATTAAATTTATAGTTTTGAAAGTTTTGAATGTTGGTTGATTTCCTCCACACTTTTGACCTTCCATCTGGCCCAAAAATATTAAATTTGGATTCCTAAGAGAATATGACCCTCTCCCAGAAATCGTTGGGTTTATTTACAAACTCCCTAGCAAATTACAGCAGCTTCTTGTGGTTTAACTTACTGAAGAAGGGCTTTCTTCTTGTGACTCGACCACTATATCCTTCCCTTCTTATAATATTTTTTACTGTTTCTGGGTGAACTTGAATCCTATAGTAACTATTTATTATGATGGCCATTGAAGTGTGAGGATTCCCATACACTTCAGCAAGTATGGCTCGCCCCTGGCGATTCTCCAGCCTCTTGTCTATCCGTCAAAGATTTTAACTCTCTATGTTTTTTTAGTACATACTGTACTGTAGCATGTGACTTATTCAACAGATATGCAATTTTTCGCAGAGATAAGCCCTGCATACCACGAGAAACGCGCATATTCAAAAGAAATCAGTTTACCAGGCCCTAGTAACGTTAATACTGAACTAAGATTTGATTATAGAGATAAGATTTATACAGATAACATTAGAAAGGTGCATTTATTGAAATTTACTGTGTGCTTACTACCTTTTGAAAAAAAAAAAAACCCAACATTTTTAAAGTCGTATTTAAATGATATATATGTATTTTAGATGAAATCGGATGAAACGTATCGATTTAACAGTTATGATACAAATATCTCAAAATCTTGATTTCTTGAAAAATTTCTTTTAGGGACGTTTGGAAATCAGCTTATTTTTTAAAGAATGGGCTCTAGAACTACCTATTTACTACAAAAATCTCATTTACATAACCATTGTCCAACCTATTTGGACCTATAGCGTTGAGCTATGGGGGTATACTAAACTATTAAACTCCTCCCGCATCCAATCCTTGCAATCCAAAAGCCTACGAAAAATCCTCAATGCTCCTTACTTTATAAATAATAAACTCTTCCATAGAGACCTAAATATCCCACTAGTTGCAGGTTTAGCCCGCGATAGATACATTTGCTTTTATTCCAAACTACCTGCCCACTCAAACCTGCTTGTCAGTAACCTCTCAATTACATCTATTCCCAATAATCCACCGAGACGCCTGAAAAGACGGTGGCCTCGAGATCTGCTTATGAAAGATATGCTAAAGTTTGAAGATAGCTTCTTCACATGTCTATTCATGCCTATTATTGTAATTCATCCATTTTACTTATTGTGTTTGTATATGCAGTTGTAAAAATTAATAAAATATGTTGAAAAAATAGAATAAGCCCTGTTAAATAATGACCTAATACTAAGTTATCTAACGAAAAATGTGATACACGTAACATTTAACTTTTACTCACGCCCCTTATTGAAATAAATATTATTGAGCTCTAATAATAATAAAAAATAATTAATATTTGCTACTGTCACTTAAGTTTTGCATATTTTTATTCATATCTATTACAATATACAAATTTGAGTAATAAATAAAAAGGTTAGATTTTTCAAAACGAAAAAAAAAAATCCTAATACACTTATCATGTTTTTTCCTTTAGTTGTGTATCAAATTCATTTACCAAACTGAATGAAATTAAATCATTCTTTACCATAAGAGATAGATAATTATTTGAAATAAACTGAATATGAGATACTTTAGAGAGAGAAATGTTGAAAAATTTGTATTTTATTGATCAGGCTACTTTAATGAGAACAAAACTTTTAAGATCAAACCCAATGAAATTCAATTATTCATTATTAGTATAAGTTTAATAGTTAATAGTAAATACAATTTTTACACAAGACTGAAACGACAAGAAACTCTTGAAAGACCCAGTTGAAGAAGACAGCACATGTAGAGAATCGCACTGTTTCTAGCCGTGCAAGGAGGTGATTAAGCAAATATCATGCACATCCCCAAAATGTTCTCCACTTTTCCGATACCCACTTTATAGAGGCTGGGTATACCACTGGAGAGATTTTCCTCCCTTAGGTTGTTACTTCTCATATATCTTCTCTGATAATTCTACAAATAAATAAAAGATTTACAAAAGAGGCGTGAGGCAACCCGTAGACTTGTTTGACGTACAAGACTGACAGATGACGTCAATGATCAAGCGTTCAGGGCACTCCGCAATCTGACTCAGACAACAATTTGACAAGTAAAATCTATCTTCTTTCGTGAAGCCTTCTCCTCTGCTGCCGATCCCAAGTCAAAATGGCACTCTCAACTACCTTCTTCTGATAATTCTTTACCATCTCCTTCCGAGTTTTCTACAGTTCCATCATTTAACCCTTATCATTTTTATTATCTGATATCGCATCTCCTGATCTTATCTCATCTGTTATGAAAGCTTATAGCAACTCCATAGAGATAGATGGATTACGTGTCTAATTACTAAAATTATGCCTTCCCGACATCCTTCCAGTTCTTCTCTTCATATGCTGTGCTTCTCTCCAGTATTTCCTACTACTTGGAAAAAAGCAAAAGTTCATTCTATAAAGAAAATCTCTAATCCTACATTACCTAAAGACTATCGTCTAATTTGAATTCTATCTAACCTTTCCAAACATTTAGAAAGAATAGTCCAGTCACAATTGTCGAACTTCTTTGAAAAGTCTTGATGCTCTCCAATCTGGTTTTCGACCTGGCTATTCCACTCAATCCGCCCTCCTCCGCTCGAATTTTCGGAGGGGGGAGGGTGCTAAGCTAGTGACATCTGTATTTAAGTACTCTAATCCTTTGTTTGCATATTATGTTTTTTATTACCAAATTTGCATAAAAATTTTAGTATAATTTTAATCCTGCCCATGGAAAGATGTAATTTCCGAATGATTTTTAATTATGGATACAGCTCTGGCTCGGCCTCCACTGGCTTACACCAGTGAAGCGCCGAGTGAGAGGCGCTGGGATCTCTTGGATTCCGCTTCTCCCCTCACCGAGTCTAGAGTTCCTTTGGCTGATTGTATATATTGTATATAGTTAAGTTTGCTTGTATGATTTTTATTTATTTCCCAACTTGTATTTATCTCTACTACAGGTTGTTGTTTTGATTTGTTTCTTGTTGTTTTTTTTTGTATATATTTGAATTTATTTATTTGCGATTTTATGTAATTTGACTTTATCATTATTGGCTGTATATATTGTATGAATGTGTACTACATCTCTATTACTACTGTTCATTATGCAACAAATTGTAATATTTCTCAATAAAAAAAAAAAAAAAAAATTACGGATACAAATTGTATTGGTGGTTCCGCAGTCCAGGAAGGAAGGGATATTAACCATACCTTTGGTGGTTTGAGAAATGTTTTTGTGAGAGATACGAAGGTGTAATAATAATAAACGATACCATATAAATAATAAAAATCATGGCATTTAACCTGGATAACATTTTTGAAAATATTTATATACATTTGGTTGTGAAAAATGTATCATTTTTATATTGCGTATGTTAGCTAATATAATGTTAGTGGATGTAAAATGCCGATTCTGGCCCAGGCTTCGGTGCAAGATGGCGGCGCCCATGGTTTCCCGCCAAAACTGGCTTTTATTGAACGATCGTAAAAATACGTATTATAAAATTTTCGTTCAACGTTGCGCCTTTGGTTAATAATTATTTTTTATTTGATTCGCTTAATATTTTTTTAAATATTATTGATGCATCATAGATTAGTTATTTATTTATTTCGGACATAACCACAGTTTTTTTTTTCACACAATCAGAATTTTTTATACTGTTTAATGAAATAATAACAAAAGTAAAATCGAATTCTCTTACTCAGCTAGTTTTTTGTAAGTGTAGAAATCATAAAAATGCCTAAGTTATTGTGTCAACAAATTAAAAACTAAGATGAAATAATAAAATTTTGCATATCATCATTCTGACTAACAAACAATACATCGCGCTGAATTCCATGAATATCTGAGATCAATTTCAGGATGATTTTGCATGTAATGGTTTAGATGCCGATGGTTTCTGCCTTGCCAAAGCAGAATCCCCATTTGAAAAGGTTAATAGTTACTCAATGGTTGTATATGGGTCTGGTCAAATTTCTTCTGTTTTACCAAAGGAAAAAAATTATTTATTCAACGTCATACTGCCAAGAAATGGACTAAAAGTATCAAAATTCGATCAGACAACATCCGGTACTAGTAAACCGAAAATTGGTTTGCAAAAACTGTGGTTTGCACAGACTCCTTATCGGCCCTGCTCAGCTTGAAGCGCCTTTTCTCTACCGACTCTCTTATTCAAAATATTTTATTATCATTGCAGTCCACAATAGTTTCCAATAATTCAGTTTTTTTCGTCTGGGTACCGAGCCACTGCGGTATAGTTGGCAATGAACTCGCAGATCGTGCAGCCAAAGAAGCAATAACAGATGGCATTCCCTTTACTGGGGTGCCTGATGGCGACTATGTTTCTATCATCAAGCAGCGGATTCGGTCGAAGTGAGGACAGATTTGGCATGACACTACTGACAACAAATTAAGAGAAATAAGAAGGGACATCTCCCATTGGCATTCGTCCCTACGACAAAAGCGAAGGGAAGAGGTTATCCTGGCGCGCTTGCGTATTGGACACACCCGACTAACTCACGGACATCTCATGGCACGGGAACCTCCTACGGACTGCCCAACATGCGGTTGCCCAATCTCTGTTAAACACATTTTGACAGAGTGTAGGGCTTATGATACTCACAGAGCACATATTGCAATTGACACTGACTTACCAACCGTTTTACAAGACAACATACAGACAACTGCAAAACTTTTTGACTTCCTACGACAGACCGACTTGTACAATAGACTATAATATTTAATCCGTTTATAAAAAGTGATTTAAGGCGAAAATGACCCAAGTGGTTTACGCCTACAAAAAAAAAAAACAACCGAAAATTGTGTAATCAATCCTTTGCAGTGTTTTTTAAATCTGGAATAGAAAAATGGATAAGCTTTTGGCAGAAGTTTACAGAAAAGACTTAAAAATTAAATATTTTATCTCAATTTCTTATATTCTTCCTGATCCTAAAAACGGTGTATTCATGAGTTACTGCCAAATAAAATAAAGTTTTCCATTGAAATTCGTGTATTTCTCATTTTAACATGTGGTGGACAAGTTAATGTGGTGTTTTCCCTCTTTTTTAGGCACTATCTATCCATTGATAGTTTATTTTTCAATATAATATCTGGGACAGGAGACCAAAAATGGTAATCCTTTGGGGGATGACTATTGAGCGAGAAGGTGGCTAAAGATAGATAGCCTAAACTGCCGCTGGTTCTGACATCCCTTCTTAACCCTTATCCCCTCCGATTCCCCCTACGTTTCCCCTCCTTTCAACAATATTCCTTTACCCTCTCCCCTTTTCACAACTACTCTCGCATACGGAAGCATGAGTAAACTAAATGAGAGATACGGAACCGTAATAAATAAGAATTATTTAGACTTTCGCTTGCCTCCGTTGTTAAAATTATTATAATAATTTTGAAATAAACATAAAGATGAAAAAATATCAAAGAATTAATTACAAAAAGTTTCGATAGAAACTTGTGTTTTATCAAATGAAATTATAAACTATTATATTTTTATCTACAACAATCAGTTAGTTTTATCTTGTTTTCATTACTCTCATTAACTTTTACGATTCCGTGTATTAGATAATACATATACATATTTTTTTAAATCTTCCAACGGTATATTATATTATCTATATCACTCTAAATAAAATGAAATGTCAGTTTCGAACGACTTTTCGTTTTGTGCTAGACGTTCCGCTCACGAACAGGGACACACACACACAGACCTTTTTGTGGGACTTAATAATTTGGATTCAGGAGACCCTAAAACGTGTATTTAGTTGAAAACGCGAATTCGAAAATGTTCACGATCGCAATACTGTCCGTTACTATATATTCCGTATATAGGTAAGTGAAAGAGAAAATAAATTAATTGGACCCAAGAAACATATACATAATTACATGTAATAATTACTTCAGAATATGTTCACTGTATGTTACATAACTTTTTTCTAAATTCTTTAACGAAGTTATTATTAAGTATAATTTTTATTGTACTTTCTGTATTAATTTTCTCATTTACATAAAAAGATTTCTCATTTCTTCTTTAACTGTATCAAATTATTTTATATTTCATATTTACATTTTTATTTATTTTTTTTCCAATGGTGAATTTTTGTATTATGAAAAAAAAAAAATAAAGGCGCCTTAGAGAAAATGTTGTTGATAATATGGATTTAAGCCTTGTCAGTCTATTTCAATTAGCACACAATCTATATGATATAATACCACATTTCATTTTATTTCAACATTCTAATTTTATCAATATTTTAATTAAAAAAACTTATCGCACTTTAGTTTTTTTTTTTGGTCTGTAGGAAAGAAATAAGATATGAAGTAGTTATTTAATTTAATTAAAAGTACAGGAAATGTTTTTGCCCTACAAAAATAACACCGGTATAACATTTATGTTCATACAACAGTTACTTTCGCCTATTCTTACTCAATGGAAAAAAAACTACTCACAATGATGTACTGGTTGGTTCAATCATTATATACTCCTGAGTACCTGAGAAATCCTAAAACCTCATTAGGCTGGTATTGATATATGATAAATTCTGCGTTTACCATACGGTTCATTTGAGAATATTGAATATTTCTATTTATTTGAATCCCCATCCAGATCGGAGTGGTACTGGGCTGCCAGATCTCTTATGGCGGAAGTCGCAATGGGAAGGCATAATTAAAAAAAAAAAAAAAAAAAAATTGAATATTTTAAACTTGTTTGGAGAATAACGGGTGTAGCCATGTAAATCGCAAACTCACAAGGGCTCGGAAGGCGTTATGCTAAACCTGGCAAGGTAGGCAGTATTGCGGCTATAGTAGCCTGTAAGCCCCGTGATAACACGAGCCACTGTTTCATTTTACGGTTACTAATTGTACAAATGTTTAGTATTTAATTATTTTAAATCGTATAACTCTTTTTTTCAACAGTACATGGAATAAGGCATTGCTGACCTTCGTGAGCGTAGGTTCAAAAGTAGGTTTCTATGTGACTTATAGTTGTGGATCAAACGGTAACAAACAAAATTATCAATCATAAACTGAACTAAACAACTGTAGACTGATATAAATTATAAATAATCATCTTAAATAATAGTTTTTTGTTATTTATTTATTTAAAGAAATTTACAACTCTATTAAATCAATACAAGAAAGTAAATAGGACTGATATATGGTAAGAGAACATGGTAGTCCTGTGAATAAACTACTCATTGATAGCACTCCAATGTCTAATTTATGGTAGGAGGTCTCTTGGCCATCTTCTTTTAAGGCGCCTCGGTGGGTTGTCGGGAACAGATACGGAGGAGAGGTCACGACTAAGCGGGTTGAGTGTGCTGGGAGTTTGGAATGATGGGAGGGATATCTATATCGGGCCAAGTCTTCAACAAAAGGAATATTTAGGTCTCTATGGCTGATTTCATTGGAAACGAAGTAAGGAGCATTGAGGATTTTTCGAAGGCTTTTGGATTGCAAGGATTGGATGCGAGAGGAATTTGATGGTTTAGTAAACCCCATAGCTCAATGCCGTAGCTCCAAATAGGCCTGATGATAATTGTTTTATGAATGAGTTTCTTTTGTAACAAATATGAAGTTTTGAGCGCTTATCGAGTGTGTTGCAGTAATCTGTATCTACGTGCAGTTTCCTGTAGTTTCAGTGTAAGGCGTTTGTCAAGGTGGAATCCTAAGTACCGCATCCATTAAACAGGAGTAAGTTCCTACTTATAACAATATCCTTCTTGTCAAAGGATATGGTTGGGCAGAAGGTCATAGGTTTACGACGTAGAATGAAGGTAATTTAATGAGATTTGTTTAAATTCTTCAGTTTTGACTCCATTATTCCATGGCTGATACATGGTTCTGTAGGATTTGGGTTGCAGCAACAGGATCATTCTTCACAGATAACACACGTGTTACTGTCTTTTACTCATTTAACCGCAGTAAATTACATTACTGACAAATGTTCAGTAGAGGTGATTACAATTAGAAGTGATGTTTTGAAATCAAATTATAAACATTTCAAAGAAACTAATAATATTTGTAGTTTGTGTAACGCTAAGAAAGTAGACGATCTCTATCACTCCCTGGCTGCCTTTCCGATACTGTCACAATAAAGATAAAATGATACTTGGTATCTAAATATCTGACATGGGATCAAATAGTAGATTTGATATATATATTTTATTGCATTGGTTAATTACCCTAGATCTGCTTTCTTCTATAGAATAGAGCTCACAGGAAAATTTGACAATTAGTAAATAAGTGTATGTGATTGAAATATACAAGTAACTTTCGCATTGTAATATACTTTTCCCTATGTTGTTATTCATTAATTATAAGAGTATTGATAGAATAAAGAATAATTTTTTCATCGAACGCAAACTCCACGGACGTTTAATAGACCATGGAGTGCGTCTGATTTTAAGTTAAAATGTATGTTTATATGTTTTGTAATTTGTAATTTTTTTTTTTATTTCCTGTAATTTTGAAAAAAATAAAAGACTTTTGTATCGATTTATCTCCTAGCTTTAAACGTTTTCGCTGAGATCAACACCCCGTCCGATGCGTTCAAATATTTTACAAATATAGACGGTTTTATAAAATTGGTAGAAATATCCACACGATATTTTATACGGAGCGTATATTTGTTCATTATCAGGACGGAGTCGAGTTAATGGTGACTATAATTGGGGAGCCCGTGGCTGAGTGGCTAGCGCGCTAGTCTCTCGTGCTAGAGGTTCCGAGTTCGAATCCCAGTCCCGGCGGGGCTTTTATAAGGATATAAATAAGTAAGGATTCACTCACAGCCTCTCCCCCGGGTATGTGAGACCCGTCAGCCAAATGGTGGCAACTCACAAAAAAATAGGCGTAAGGAGTGATGACCCTACCCTGTTATATCACGAAGTGAATCGTGAGTATATTCTCCCAGGAGATTGTACCACGAGGCCAAGGGCCTACACGGCCTGTCGCTCCAGAGAAAAAAAAAATTGCGATCAAATAACGTGGCCAGCAACTCGTGTCCAATAATGAATTTCAGAATGAGAGTGACATAGCACAATATGTCTCGCCTTTATGTTCGTAGTGTGCCTTGGGATGATGGAAAATCTAAACTAATCGAAATCGAAGAATAATCGAAATGAGTTTCATATTTCCTATATACCTATCTCTCCAGCCTCAGGTTTGACCAATATCCTCATTACGTGAGCTTTAGCTATAAACGATGGTATCATATTGACTCCAAAAATTCTTCGTGAAATTCCGCTGAAGGTTTTATTTCAAATATTTTTCCGATAACCGGTCATCTCTTCTTCATGTGAGGGTAATATTTTTATTTCTCGAAATCCATACGATTTATTATATATGCGATATAATGGTATAGTTTTCACTTGACCAATGTTGAGGAATAGATAGATACGAAAAATTCTTATTCCGAGTTCTAACTAGATTCCGAAGGAATAACACATACAAACGAAATAGAGAAGAGGTCAGGCTATTAGGCATCAAAATCCATCATTCGAGCAGTATTTACATATTTGTTTTATTTCTGAGAAACTATTCTTTATTGAGCAATATTACAATCTGTCCAATTCAGGACATTTTAATAGTGATAACGTACAACATTCATACTACATTCACACGATATATACAAAACAATAAATATTTACATATTAAATAACACAAAAATATCCTCTATGCTTCCCTAAATAATATACATTTATAAAATAATAAATATACTTGTAGCTTCCCACAGTTATACCATTTGTCCATACTCAAACTCCTTCTTATTTCAGCAAAATTCCAGCCTCCAAAAACCCATCAATAAAAGAAATAGGTAATTATAATAAATTTTCTCTTCAACCCAATATTCATAACATAACAAAACATGTGGTGTCAAATTAAGTTTGTTTTAATTTATAAATGGTATATTTTCAATTATTTTATTCGTTTTTATATGTAGGTATTTCTTATAATATTTCCTACAGCTCCACTTTAATTTTAGTTTCAATTTATCACGCATTAGTCATTTAGAACAATGAATTATAATTACCAAAAAACAAAAAATGTTGCTGATTTCGGCGAACTGCCTTATTATAACTGTGATCTATAGAAAGCACAAAAGCTGGAGGATATTCAGAAAAATCCTTACTTTTTTTTTAATGATCTAACAAAGATAGAAAAATACCACGAAAACGTGAAAACATTATAAAATAATAGAAAATTATCGTTTTCGTATCCACAACGGAATATATGTTGCCTTACATGAATATCAACTGATATAAAAAAAATAAAATAATTATATGAATCCTTATTTGAAATTGGTTCACTTTAAATGTTTCCTAAAGAAATGGCTTTCTAGTAATCTTCAATCCCATGTGATTATGTAATGGCGGAAAGAGTTAGATTCCCAAGAGTTTTTTAGAATTTCCCAAGTAATTATAAGTTTCGTCACATTAGGTTAAGTAAAGTGGATATTTTCCATTGTCCCTTGGGACTGGGGAATGTGGTTGGGGCTCGACATTAAACCTAGCCAGTGGATTCATTAGACCTTTCTCCATACTATATCACATCCTTTCATTCCTTAAATGGATTATTAATTAAATTTGAAATTCGCTAACACATTTTTCTTTGTTTACTTATATTTTTCATTTCCCTAATCTAAATATAAAATAGTAAGAGATACGGAAAATACGGTTATATATATGTATATATATTGTCCTATTATTGTATAATAGAATAGAAAAAAACATTTATTCTGGGACTTGGTAAAGTAAAGATAGTCCTAGCCTCGACTATAAACGTTTAAAAGTCCGTTGATTCAAAACGTCCAAGTCTTCTTAAAAGGTTTATGAGTATATGTGGATAAAACGAAAAGGCATATGATTCATATATCACATAGTTAGGATAGTTGTATGCTTGGAAATCTTTACTAATCTTTTTTATAAAATATATATTTTTTTTTTACAAGTTCGTTTTCTCGAAAACGGCTTTAACTATTCTAGTTAAATTTATGATTGTATTATTAAATTAGGTTTAGGTTCATCTAGATTTAATCTTCTATTAATTAGCTAAAATCTATTTTAATAAGTGGTTAAACGCTACTTTATCGTTCCTCCCTCCTCTAATAATTGGCTAGGGCATAAACCCTTCATTAGAGTTATCCTACGTAGCAAACAATAAAAATAAAAAAATCTTTACTTCTACAACCCATGAACGCTCTCGTGCTCAGTACTTGGTGAGATTCGTATTGTTTTACGACAAATGACCGTGCAAGGAGGTGATATATTTAAATCACTCTCGACCACCAGGTATTTTCCCCAATTTTCTGTAACTACTTTACAGAGGCTGGGTGTGCACCAGGATGGTTTTTATACCCTAGGTTCGCTCCACGGCTGAAACAACAGAATAAATAGTCATGCTCCTTTAATTGTGATTTTTTTTTCTCTCCAAATATCTCCCTTGCGTCAAGTAAAATGCTTATATAAATAAACGTATGCATTTGTTTGCAATTTATAAATTGCGTAAATCAATATTTCTTGCTGTGGCAAGTGGTTAAATTTTGTGTTTCTAGTTAGGTAATCCTGTAGTGTAGTAATATTTATAACTTTTAAACTTTCCATATCGTTAGTGCTGCCGAGTAATAAGAATGGGAGCAGTGTGTTTAAAAGAGTAAAAAGAGAATAATCCCACTAGTCTCGCCGTAAACACGCGGAGTTTTATTTTCGTTTTCTTTATTTACCCTTCAGTTAAATTACTATTTTTTTTTCAGTAATGGCGAATTAATTTTTTTTTTCAGTGGCGCGACAGGCTGTGTAATCTTCTGAGAGATTACATTCGTGTTTCTCGATGTAATTTGTAGGGTAGGGTCATCACTCCCTACGCCTAATTTTGTGAGTGGCCACCATTTGGCTCACGGGTCTCACATACCCTGGGGAGAGGCTGTGAGTGAATCCCCATTGCATTACATCCTTATAAAAACCCCACCGGGACTGGGATTCGAACTCACAACCTGTAGCATGAGAGCTAGCCACTCAGCCACGGGCTCCCCGAATTTTAAATGCTGTAATAAAATCGTCGGAAGAGACGATAAGACGAAAATATTATGCAATATTTAGAAATACATGATCTGATCCTCTTTCATATGGAACTCCGTTCCTTCTGATATTCGTTATTCTAATAATACCCTTCCGACTTCCATTTAATTTCCAAACAATCCTGAGTGATCAAGTTTCCATGACAATATGTAAACAGAAAAAAGTTATAGAAGTGTTTCTTAATTTTTTTTTTTTTTTTAATATGTAGGAATCGTATTTTATTTTTTAGTCTAGGTATGTATGGGAACATTTATTAGGGAATTATTTATTCCTTATATTCTTTAATCATCACGTATATTTTTTACAAATATTATCACAGCCATTAGTTTTCGAAGATATATATTGGTTTACTATATTTTTATTTTTGTCATTTGTCTCATTGTTTTCTTTTTTACTTATTATTATTCACTGTTTATTTCTTTTTATGTCTTATTCTTTTCTTTCTTTTTTTAATCTTACTCTAAGACAGTAAATATCACATTATTGTATATTGTATTATTTTAAAGGGACTTGTCCTAGAATAAATAAAGAAATTACTATTATTCTTTTTTTTCTTTTGGCAATTTTTTTATAATGGTAATTGGTAATATTTTAGTCCTTATTTAGTGGAAGGCATTAGGTAATTTGAACCTTTTAAAATAGTACTAAGTATAATATATGATCGAATAAAATTTTTTTATTCATATTTTATTGAATTTTACAACTGTATTAACATAAATAAAATAAGTGAAACTGCCAAATAAAATTACATTGAAAAAAAATGTTACATAGTTTATTCATTTTTATACTACTTTAGTGTCTCTTTATGTCGACTCTTCAGGTGTATCCCAGTTTTATAAAGTCTAAAAAAAAAAATAAAATGAAAAGCTTTTTAATAAATTGTTTAATATTTCTAATATGGAAATAGACCCATCTGCCTCTGACATTGGAGGTGTTTTTTTTTTTGTTTTTTTAATTTCCAAAGTGCCCACGCCAACCAGGAAATTCCATGTCTCCATTTATATTTTTTTTTCCCATACTCATGAACATTTGGTAATACTGATTCTAAAAATGGGTCCGTGGTCCAATATCTGACATACCTTTATTAAATATTTCATGTAACAATCTAGCAGGAGAATATTTTCTAAACGCTACAGGTGTATATTACTCAAAATACTTTCCGTCTACCAAATGATCCTAAAAAATAAAATACATCGAATGGTAGTTAAGTATTTCATATAAATATATATAAAATATAATAGTAAACAAAAATTTATTCTGGGAAGAATAGCATGAAATTTACAAGTAAAGGCAGCATATCTGGCCAGAAAACATTAGATAGATAAAATTATGTATATAGGTAAAATAGGTAGAGAAAGAAATTTATAAAAATATATGTATATACACACATCTATGTATATATATATATATATATATATATATATATATATATATATATATATATATATATAATTATTTATAGGTTTTATCTAGTAATCTGTCTTAAGATTCTGCCAATAAATAAAAAGAAATATTTATGCTACGTTTTGAAAATATATTGTTCCCAAAATCGTGCTAACAGTGGAAAAAACAAAAAAAAACAGAATTTTTAAATTTGTATACACTGATTAATAGATGATGTTACTGTCAGAGAGAACAGAAAACATTTTTGAACAAATTTAAGAAAGCATTGTACAATTAATGGATATACAGTAACTAAACAGATATTTCAATTAGAGTTTCCTTTTTTTTTTTTGTAAACAATAAATGTACTTACAATAAAGTTCTCGAAATGTAATCTAAATGAGATTTTGTATTGATTGACTAAACCTTAAGACCAGTAGATAATTTATGCATACAATTTTTAATTTAATACACTAAAATACATAACATCATTATAACATGTTTTTTCTTATTTTTTTACAAACCATCAGTAAGTGACTGTTTAAGTGCAGGATGGTTCCGTTAAAAGCTCAATAACAGACGAATAATGAAGATAATACAATTATTCACTTATAGTAAATACACATTTAAGCCAAAAAAACACGAGATATTTTAACATTTCCTATAAACTTTTCTAAAATGGATGAGAGAGCTATCGGGGAGGATAGAAATGACTTGCCCTTTTAAGTCTCTGGGATATCATCATTAATCTCGTGATTATACTTGATAGAAATAATTTTAATGTAAAGTTTGCTCATCAAACATGTTAAAATTCCACAAAATGAATGGAGTAGTCTTGTAGATACCATAAATAATGAATGAAAATGTAGAAAAGGGAAGAAGGCGCTAAATATTAATAGAATCTCAATGGGGGTTAATGACTGGGGAGAGGGGGAGGGGGTGATTGGTCGAGGTTTAAGGAGGAAAACTCAATTATCCACTTGTCCTGGTAAATTTCCCAATGACAACCCCTCTTCTGCACCCCATCTCCGCTCATTTTCCTAGAATTCCCGTGACAGCTTGACGTGTTTGCAGCCAGTAGAAAGTTTATAACTGACTTTAACATTAACCATATTAACACTTATTTTTCCAAATGATGAAATATTCGTGAAACAATGATTTATGTCGGTCCTTTGGATAGATAGATAGGTAAACGTGTTTTATTAATAAATTTTACATGTTCCTTTACAGTAGCTAGAGAACACAAAACACTGGCATGGAATTCCGTCTGCCAGGAAGTTGGTTTATTTATACTCAAAAAACAAAACAAAAAACTTACAATGAACAAAACAAAAAAGATAAATAAAAATTATACACTATCGTCAAAAGATAGTGGGATAATCTACTTTTTTCTCATGTAGAATTAACAAAATAAAAATACAACCTATCTGTAACAACTTCTTTTCTGTTTATTTATTTATTATAGTTGAATTCATTAATTAAAAAATCTCTATAGTTTACAGTACATTTCATGAATCTATATAATGAGTTCCAATTATTTCCATTTAAAATTTCTATTATTTTGTTTTCAGTACTAATTTTTAATTACTAATTTTTCCTAAAATTATTAAATGTCGTACACTTAGCGAAAAATGAGTTAAATTTTCATCATCGTTATTATTACAAATTGAGCATGTGTAAACTATTTCCCTCATTCATGGTTTAAAATTTAAGGATATAATTTCTTTCCTTGTTTTAAAAACAATTCTTATTAAATCTATATTGTTTTTATCGTTTATGTTGTTTACACTATTGTTTAGCTTCTTATAGATAAGATAAAGTTCGGCACCCGTAGCGGCGATTATTAGCTCGTTTTTAAACTTTTCCTTGGCTGCACCTATTAAATTAACTACCTGACTCTTCCACATTGCCACCGATTCGAACTCCCTATCAAATGGACAGCCTAAATCATACGCTAGTTTTACCCACTCCTTTAGCCAATTACAATTTTTTTTTTCATGCCTTCAAGAGCTATAATTTTAAGTAAGCGTACATTACTATAATTTAAAATTTTTATATTATAATTTAAATGTAAAATTATTGTACTAAAAACAACAGGTTCCGGCCCGTTTCCAGGTACAACGTGTAGTTAGGTGTGGTCTTTGGTAGGTTAACAATTTTCTTCAAAAATAATCTATGAATATTGTTGGTAACAATTCTAATTGCTGGTAATTATGGTATCCCCCGAATTGCGCTCCATAGTACATTACAGATTCCACTACCCACTGAAATTCTTTATACTTGGCCGATATCGAAAAATGTTTATTAATGAATACGATACTCCAGATACTATTTATACTTAACTTGGCAGTCTGTACTTTTTCTTTAAAATGCTCATGAAGTGATAAAGTATCAGATATTGTCAGACCCAAACATTTATACTTCCTCACTACGTATATCTCCTCTCCCTTATTTCACCATTTATATTTTATTTTGGGTCTTCTTCCTTTCGCTTCATCAAAAATCATCATTTTAGATTTCGAAACATTCAGAGCTTGCTTCCATTTATCTAAGTACATTTCTAATCTGGATATTATTTCTCTTAGTTTTAACGGCGAGTCTGAGAAACCTACAATATCATCGGCAAAAAGCAATAAGTTAACTTTAGCTGTTCAAACTTTGATTCCTTCTCCTAATTTTGCGTTATGTCATTTATAAAGAGGGAAAATAGTATTGGACTCAAAGAACATCCCTGCATCAACCCTCTTTCTATACTAAATTTGCCAGAAATACCTTTTTGTGTCCATACCACAGCTTTCGTTTCCGAGTATAAAGTTTTAACAAATTTTGGCAAAATTCCTAACGAGCAAAGTTTATAAAATAGCAGGATGTGATCCACAGTATCGAATGCGGACTTGAGATCTATAAAAAGACCATTGGTCTGTTTACCTTTAACCTGTGAATGCTGCTCGCTTAAGTTATACAGAACAAAAACGTTGTCAACAGTACTATAACCTCACCTAAATCCTGATTTTCTTTCATCAAGTATATGATTCACATCCACCCAGTTTGTAATTGTTTCAGATAGCAACCCAGTGTAGAGTTTTTCTACAGCTTTAATAAAGGATATCTCGCAATAATTATTGGGGTCAGTAATGCATCCTTTTTTGAGCAGTGGATATAAAATTATATTTCAAAAACCTGGAGGTAGTTCCTCTGAATTAAAGTTATCATTGAAAACTTTGAGTAACAATTTTATAAAGTTTTGCGGTGCTTCTCTGAAAAATTCACTGGGGACCCTTGTTGCTCTTTGCTCTCTTAATAACTGCGTTTAGTTCGGATCAGCTAAATAAAGGATTTCATCGGTAATACACTGTGCCTTATAAAGGGTTATCGGTGACGGGTTGGAAATATACAAAATCTGAAAATGACACTTTTTCATTTGTATATTTGGACCGAATATAATTTTTTTTAACTTTAAATTATTTACTATAGACCAAAATTGTTTAGAGTCTTAAGCTTCCTCGAATTTTTTTGTCAAACTTGGGGAATATTTTACTTTTTTCTTCGCGCAAACACTCTTATACATTTTTGATATTGAAAGAAATTTTTCTTTTATTACTTTTGCATTTGTCTTTCTAAATAAATTCCAAAGGACAAACACCATTTTTATAATTCTAACACAACCATGATCAAATCTTGGATGCTTTATATTTATTATATCATTATTACGGTTATTATTAAAGTTACGTACTTTTTTGCACTGTTAACTATTAAATCAATTAGTTCTTTAACATCGGTATTAATCTTTTGTTCTAAAATTTTATTTGTGTAGCTCTCTATTATCGTTTCATACTCTATTTTCCTAGATTCCTTCATATTCTATTTCCACATAATTTTGGGTAGCACTGGCAGAATGTTTTCTTGATTTGAGTAGTTTTGTGTTTAACAGAATATTTTTCACATCATTCGTGGTTTTGAATTCTACCATACGTGGGCTTTTTTTGTTATTGATATTACCTACATGGTATGTTTCATTTATTGATACTTTTTTTACACCTAGAACGTTTGTACAAGAAATCCTGAACCACATTATTCGGATCACATTCCTGAGGTATAGTGAGCCCCTTAAAAATTAGAGTTTTTTGACGAATTCTATTTTCTACGGTTTCCAACTTTTTTTGTAATTCGTGTTTTTCCTTTTTTATATGCGAGATTTATTCTCTTAAGTTTTCATTTTCTTTAATATATTTTGTTAATTTAGTATGAAATTCTTCAAAATCAGTTTTAGTAACAACATTAGACAGTTTTTCTTCCAGTTTTTGGTCCAGCCTTTTTGAAAAATCCGAAAGTAATTGATGGTTACTCATTTTAAGAGACATTATTTCAGTTTCTATTGGAGCCCTCGATTTCTTCTAAGAGTTAGTTTAGCTAAGTTTGAGCTCTGGGGAAGATTTGCTTCTCTGTCTCTTTGTCCCGGATGAAAAACATTTGGTGATACTATTGTTGTCGTTTGACATCAAGCACAGCTGTTCAATGAGTTTATTCACTGTGATGTCCATCTCGTCTTCTTGTGACGTAACTACCTTGCAGGTTCAGGGATAAATACTAAAGGCCGACTTAAACTTAACATTTATTAGTAGAATAGCAACTTTAGTACTCTTATTTTATTATTGCAACACCATCCTCACAATGACAGGTACCTAACGCATATTACTTCAGTTTTCAGCACAAAATTATAACTTTTACCCACTTAAAATCAACTCAATCAAGGAGCCGATGTGAACTTTATAATGGCTAACGACCAACTCGGTACCTTTGTTAAGGCATATGTTTTTTATTCTCTTCTACAGAAGGCATAAACTTCAACAGGTTCCGAATCGACAAATGGTTTAGAGAAGGCTGGACTCATAGCTGGTAGAATGGAGATCACATCAAGGACATGAGCGTGCATATTTTTATTTATATTTTAATTTTCTTACATTATTATATATGCTAGAGATTTCATATTGAAGCAGAGTGTTTTATAGTTATTATAGATTGTCATGTTATATTTATTATAATTATTACTATTTTTTTTTAATATATAAATATATATAATTGTTTGGATTGATATGAGAGCCAAGCTAGAAAAAGAGAGGATAAAAAGAAGAAAAAATATCATCATTAAAAATAAAAAGAAATCATTTTTATTTTCAATGTAAAATAAAATATTAATTTATTTTCTTTTTGTATTGCATATTGATATTTGTTGTATTAAAAAATAGTCCTTCAAGGAAAAATAAGTAAGCTGTGTAAAAGCAAGCCGATTAAGTTGGGCAGAATCACTTATTCAATAAAGTGATGTTCTCTCTCTCTCTCTCTCTTCTCTCTCTCTCTCTCTCTCTCTCTCTCTCAATAATTATACTATAAAAATAAGGCTTTACATGGTAGAGATTGGGGTTTCTGCACATGCCATATTTACTTTTTTTTTTTTTTCGAATATTGTTATGGGTATTTTATGGGGTTATTTTAGTTATACGATTTATGAGTTGTTCACCTTCACTAAAAATATTACAAATATCAACATTAAAATTCAATTAGTTCGTTGATAAAATATTGAGCAACAAAGTCGAATTCAATGTTGATCTTTGGCAACACTTTTATAACAGCACTTTTATTGGAAGTAAGATTTCTATAAAATCCTCGTACAAATATTTCAAAGTGAAATTATGCATGGAATCATTATTATTGGAACAGTTATAGTACTTTGACTATGAATATTACAATTTCGAGATATGAAATAAAACAAATTTAAAAAAAGTCCCTCTCATTACTATCAGTCACGAGCCATATTTTTCAAGCTATGATTTCGCTTAAAATTCTACACAATTACTCCCCATCATCATACTCCCCATCCTCTCAAAAATCTTCGAAAAGCTCCTTCTAAAACGAATCCTGCCTATATTAGAATCTCACAACCTTCCTTCCCACCAGTTTGGTTTCCGTTCTCATCATTCCATAGTTCAACAAGGACTCCGAGTTGTAGACCATATTTCCTCAGCCCTCGAATGCAAAGAGTATTGTTCTGGTGCGTTTCTGGACATAGCGCAAGCTTTTGACCGGGTATGGCACGCTGGATTACTCTTCAAGCTTAAAACGCATTTACCCCAGTCTCTCTACCTCATTCTAAGATCCTATCTCTCAAACCGCTCCTTTCAAGTACGCTGTGGTGTAGAATTTTCCAACTTTTATCCCGTTGAGGCCGGTGTTCCTCAGGGCAGCGTCCTGGGACCCGTTCTCTACATCCTTTACACCGCTGATATTCCTAATCATCCTGACACCTTTCTGGCAACATTTGCAGACGACACCGCCATCCTATCATCCAGTTCCGATCCCGAAACAGCATCCTTAATCCTGCAAAGACACCTTTGTCTTATCGAAGACTAGTGTGGTGCTTGGCGCATAAAGGTGAACGAGGCCAAATGCAAACACGTAACCTTCACTCTTCGACGAAACTCCTGTCCGCCAGTTTACTTCAATTCCATTCCTATTCCTCCTTCAGATACAGTCCGCTATCTTGGCTTACTACTAGACAAAAGACTGACGTGGAACCCACATACAAGACTTAAAAGAAAAGAACTCAATCGACGATTCGGACAGTTATACAGACTATTAAACAGAAAATCTGAACTTACAGTTGACAACAAATTATTAATTTATAAGACAATACTGAAGCCCATCTGGACCTACGGACTTGAACTGTGGGGGACAGCTAAACGTTCTAACATCAAACGCATTCAATCCTTTCAATCCAAAGTCCTCCGAATAATAGTAAATGCTCCTTATTATGTATCCAACTATACCTTGCACCACGACCTTAATGTTCCATTTATTTCAGACCTAATTCCATCTAAATTTTCCAAATTCCATCAGAACCTCATTCATCATCCTAATCCTTTAGCACGATCCCTATCCAGCTCCACTCATCCATACAACCCACCTAGAAGGTTGAAACGGCAGTGGCCCCGAGATATATTGTAAATACATATGCTGGAGTTCTGACACTGGTCAGATTCTCCTCTCAAGTGAAGTGTGATTGTGGCTATGGCGCCCTCACTTAGCTTCCGCTGGCGCTCACCAGTGATGCGGCTGAGAGGGAGGCGCTGGGATCCTTTGGCTCTGCTTGTCCTTCCACAAGTGGGGGGACAAGCCCCGTCCGGGGTTCCCGAGCTGATTGTAAATATTGTACATAGGTATGAATGTGACATGTTTTGTTTATTTATTTGTTAACTTCATTTATTTGTATTTATTTTGTCTACTTAATTTTGTTATTGTATACGTTTACTTATTTTGATTTTATTTTATGCAATTTGACTTTCCTTTTGTTTATATTGTAAATATTGTATGAATGAGATCCTGTAGCATTATTATTATTGTTTATTATGACAAATTGTAATATATACGAATAAAAAATTAAACAATTCATTATGGTAGTTGTTAAACATACTAACCAAGAACTAAAAAACTTTTTTTACAATTTTTGATTTCGTTATTTCATTAAAAAAACAGACAAAAACTAAAATAATCTATAGGATCATATTCTTTCTACGACCACGACTGTAAATTGTAATTTTTTTTTTTTTAGGCAAGTGAAAGTTGTGTGTAGAACGCCCCAGATTTCTTAATTTATGTAATTAGTGCTAGTATCCCAACACTCGGCTCTTCTATCTTGTAGCTGGATCTCATAATAAATTTGGATGAACCCTTACTGGAATAGGACCTTTTCCGAAACATTAGCAGTGGCAATCTACACCCAAGGAGCCTAATCGTAGGGAATAATTAATACCATTTTTAGCAGAGGCAGATATGCGATTCCAGAACGGGAGGGAGGGTAGTAACCCCCAGCCTGAGGACCCTTTAATGTTACTTCCTTCATTAGAAGATCTTTTCTGCTACATTTCCTCTTTCCCTCCTTCGGGAAATTAGCAAAGCAGTCCTCCCCCTTCAACAACCACCAAATATTTAGATCTCACGCAAAAATATTTAACTTATAAATAATGTTTTTTTTTTGTGTTTTTTTTTTTATGATGACAAATTCAGTTTAATCTAGACTTCTTTTTTTTTAAACATACATTGAACATCCAGTCTTTTCAGACAAATAAAGTTAAAGAATAAGGAAGACACTATAATGATGATTATTCTTAAATGATTCGGCCGGAATTTCAAATCGCATTTATATAATCAAAAGGACGAAAATAAGAATGTGATTTTTTCAATTATTCAATTTTTTGAAAATTACTATCTTACCCAGCTAATTCCATTTTCGTTGTTATAGCTTTTTTTTTTTTTTTTTTTGAAAATATGCTATTTAATATGAACCATCACTTTGCGAACTTCCTCTCAGTTCTTGTTTGGCATCATTTCAATCCAAATGCCAGCGAGAAACCTAACCTTTATCTTTGTTCTTTGAATAGCAAGTTCACGAAATTTAATACCAGAGATACAAGCTTGTAATTTTTCTAATTTACTAAATTCACCATTGAAAAGTGGGATGTTATTGCAATATTCTTTTTCCGATATAAATTATTTCATAATGATAGTATAATTAAAATAAATTTAATGGAAATGATATAAATACATAAATATAAAATAAAATCTAATTTTAAGCTTAATAAGGTTGTTCGATGTGTTCCTTGCTCAGTATCTGGTGGCACAGTGGGCCAAGAAGGTAGAATCCAGCTCAGAATACCTCGGATGAGTGACTTCTAAAACTGGTTACTCAAGACCTTTGGTAGTCTTGGATGAGTATGCCAAATCGAAGACAAGCAAATAACTCGAATGAGTGAGTTTGCCAGTCTAAGTTCTTCGGTGTCGTTCGGTTCAAAACAGCGAAGATAAGAGGATACCTACGAATAGTTAGTCGTCTATGCTTGTTGTTCCTGTTTCGAGCGCCAATTAACGAACACACAACAGTAGATGCTTTAAATAGAATAAATTCTTCAGTACATATTACATACGTGAAGTCTAACTTGAGTCTCACTAAGAGAAAATGAGAGAATGTCCATTGGATAGGTATAGGTTAAGAATGAGTGGGAAGGTGAGCTCCTAGTTTTTAGAAAGGGTTTCTCGGCTTGGACCCAAGCTACAGGGGGTAACAATCATCATGTGGGATAAACGTGGCAAAAATAACAGGGCGATAAATATCGATGCCCTTGCACTTCTATGACTTGTATAGTAGCTTTTATGTGACGGAAAGAGGCATCTGAACTTTTTTAAGGTTCAGAGGACAATAAATTGGAAAGCGTGGAAAGGGCCAAAAAGAAGGTTACATCTAAATAGAAACGAGCAATATTTATAAATAATTATAATTGTCTGTTAATTTGAAGCATTGTCGTACTTTGATATAGCAGACTGTAACATTGTAACTCTGATGTTGCGCCTAAGAACAATAGCTCACTTCCTTAAGAGAGAAACATTACAAATTTTCAAACGAGAGAAAGTGAAAATTGGAAAAGAAAAGTGTTTTTAGTCGAATAAGGAAGAATGGTCAAGGCAGTGAATAAAACTGCAGTTGGAACTTTCGAAGTAGAGCGAAAGTTCGAGGAAATCGGTCGCAAAATAGATTTGATTTAACGCTTGGAACGGACATTATATCGCTTACCAAATTATTAATCTTCAGTCATGCTCATAGAAATTGCATCTCCTCTGCTTTAATTTTTTATGGTCATAAATTTGATCCAAATTGGTCTACAAATTATACCAAACGCTTAATGAAACAAAGAAAAAAAAGTTTCTTTGTTCTTGGTTAGTATTTTAACTACTGCTAGAATACAATTTTTAATGATGTAGATTTTAGGGCATTTTGCTATCAGAAAAAATTAACATTGTGAGATTACGTGAAGTTACACACAACTTTTATTCGTCTAAAAAAATGTTCATTAGATACAGTCGGAGTCATAAAAAATTGCATCACCTACTTTTCAATGTAAAGTATTATTTTTTTGTTTAATCAGTGTTTAAAAAAAAAAAAAATTGTTTATTATGTTTTATTTTGGAATATTTTTTTTTTTATATAAAGTGTTGCAATTTCTATGACCACGACTGTATGATTAATGAGACATATTTACATCTTGCATAAGTTGTAATTGAGAATAATGAGGCTAATAACTATTATTGTTGTCAGATTGTGTAAGATAAAGAGGTATCAGGTATTGGGAAAGTTAGCTGGCTGCTGCGTATCGGCCAAGATGGAATTGGCTTCTAGGCTCCAATCCCGGGGATCATTGTGCCGGGCTCCTCGCTCATAGTCCTCCGACTCCCTACCGATTTCTCTGTTTCTCGAATTGAGACGTTGATTTTCAAATATCCAAATATACAATATCCACTTTAGGAAATTTTACAGGAAATGCTAAAATCTGAATTCTATTTATTATTGGACCAATTTACGTGATTTTTTTTAAATTAAAATATAAAGTTGATTTTTAAGCTTGTTACCACTCATTTTTTGCAAATTATTGCACTTTTCCAATGACTAAAAGAAAATAGTATGGATATAGTACTTTTTAGATTGAAACGTGGATGTAGTACTTTTCGGAAATAAATAAAAGGGATATAGTATTTTTTTGAAGAATATAAAGCAAGACAAGTTGGTAACAGTCACTGTTACCTTCCTGATACAACATTGCCGATAACTAATCTCATTATATTGTTAATTACTAAGTTATGCATATTTCCTTATTCTCCCTCTGAGAAATATCTTTCTTTGTTGGTTAACTACATTAATTATCTATTCTTCATACAGAAAGTAAATATTCAAATGACATTTTATCTATTTATGGCACTATAACAAGAAAGTATGTAATTATGAAGTTTTTTTTTAACTTGTATTTACTATTTGTGTTTAGTAAATTTATCTATATCATTATTTATCACCTAGGTGTGAACAATATTTAACTATAGAGACAGATAAATAAATAACTTTTGAGATTTTATTTTATATTAAAAAAAAAAAATCTACTATTAAGTTAAATCAGGCACAGTCCTTCCATATTTAGCAAGTTCGTGAAATGCTAATTCCAACTATTTTATGGATCAAATACGATTAATCTATTAGAACGTGAGTTTCTTAAAATTTCAAACTAATTTTATGTTGCTGCAAGAAAAAATACTATAAAATAACATAATTTTATTGACAACCAACAAGAACCAAAGCGACGCAACTAAGTTGTTTAAAACAGTCTAAAATCGGATTATTTGGTTAAAACCATTGATCAAAATAATAGGAGTGATTCAAGACTTCCTTAATGAACCAATAAAAAAGCACAAAATGAAGAAAAAGATAAATTTTTGGTAATATATTACGGGGTTAGGTGCTTCTGCCGTATGATAGGAAATATAGTACCTTTTGGAATGAAATGAAAGGAGAGCTTACATCTGTTTAAAGAGGATATTGCACGTTTTGGAATGAAATGTTTTAGTACCTTTTAGAATGAAAAGCAATTTTGAAATACGGTTTTAAAGTATTTTTATGTTTTTTAGATAAAATCTGATGACGGATCTAGATAAAACTAAACCATTAGAATACAAATATGTCAAAATATCAATTTCGTAAAAAATGTCCTTTAGTATCTTTTGGAAATCAACGTCTCAATTCTCACCCTCATCCTCTCTACCCCTTGTTCTTAAAAATACTATTTTTTGGGAAATTACTCATTTATAATATGTTATTAGCAATGGTGACAAAGGGTTGTACGATAAGTCTTTTACTTGTGACTGCCCCTTTGAAGATGAAAAAGTATTATGGGGTTTTTAAGGATATTCCTAATAGCCTAAAGGCGTGATTATAAACCTTAAGAGGTCCCCAAGACCAATCCCTCTTCAGGTACGGGCGTCAAGATAATATCAGTGTATATAGTTCTGCACCTTCTTCTTTGCCGCTAGATGATTAATATTATTATTCTTTTGTATTTAAATTATTAAAAAATATATATTACTTACTCCCTGTATTCTAATTACATAACAAATAATATACCTTTCATAACTTTGTACATAGGATAACATTGTTTTCTGAAATCTTTAGCTTTCCGGTGATATATTATATGTCTATATTTTTATGTTTATGTTCGGAAAATAAATTGGTCTAAAAAAATATTTTTATTCTTTTCTCCTTTAGTTGCTTATCAAATTCGTTCAACTTGCACATATAGCCGTGTTTGATCAATGATAGCTTGGAAAATTTTTTTTTCGAATCTACAAAATTAAAAATACTATTGAAGAAGATAATTTAAAATATCAGCATTTAAACCGTGTCAGACCATTTCATTGAGACTGAAATATATATGATATTGAAACCCTTGAAAAGTTTTTTGTTATATAGCTAGTTTACTTGAAATCTTTTGTGAAAAATGCATGTTATAAAGTAGCTCCTCTGGTTCGCCGCCTATATTGGAAATACTCGTATGCTATAACATCATACGCTTCTACGGGCATATACGCTTCTAAAATGAAAATTTTTAGTTTTATAAAGCTTATCGTTTTTTGCCTGACCTACCACAGACGCAGACACATTCACACACATTGAGACATTGGTCATTTCGACTAGGGACCCTATTTCCAGCGAAAACTCGAATTCGTAAATTTTTACGATCGAAATACTTCCCCTTACTAAGGTTAGGGTTAGGGTATTGGAGTAGGTGCTCAACCTCTTGGTTATTAGCACAGAATAAATTTGTAGTAACAGATTTGTTTTACTCTTTTTTCTTCTTTTTATTTATTTATTTTCCCTTCTATTTTTTTTAATTTATTTATTTTTATTTTATTTTTTTATTGTTTATTTACTTATTTTTTATTATTATTTTGTTGACACATTCTGAATTAGTGAATTTATTCCAATTTTTTTTTCTTTATTTTTTTTATTACTATTATTTTTTTTTTCTTTCTTTCTTTCTTTTTTTTTTCTTATAGTTCCGGGAGCAGAGAACATTCTTTGACGAACCTAATCAGTGAACTAACTGTTTCACTAGAGTCCTTCAAGCTCTCACTCAACGATCTAGCTAGGTTAAGTTTATCCATTTGTACATGGAATTTGGGGCAGTTCTCAATTATGTGTTTTATTGAGAGAGGCACTCTACACAAACCGCAATAATCTAACCCACGAAATTCAGGAACGTTTACTTCCACTGTAGCCTATTATTATCTCAATTTTCGTTTTACTTATCTATTCTTCATTAATCAATTTTGTTTGACTTAAAGTGTTTTGTCAAATATATTTGAAATGCCATACGAACTCCATAGGATTTGATAAAGTATCTGTCAAAATGTCAAAAATTATGCCCTCCTAAAATCTTACCAGTTATTCTATTCATATATAATTGTTCTCTCCGAAATTCCGTATTTCCTACTACTTGAAAATAATCAATAGTCCATCCTATCAATAAAACCTCTAGTACTACATTACCTAAAGAGTCTCGCCAATGTCTTTTCTATCCAACCTTTCCAAACCTTTAGGAAGAATAGTTTAATTTGAATTATCTAATTTCCATTAAAAAAAATTTTCAACTTATTGAACCTCTTAAACGCGGCTTCCGAACTGGCTTTTCCACGCAATCCCCTCTTCTCAAAATTACCAGGGACATACATACCGCCATCGATGAAAAGAAACTGACCATACTAATACTTCTGGGCTCTTAAAAGCTTTTTACGCTGTGGAACACCTTAACATTTTATCCAAACGTCGACTGGATGAAGTCTGAGAAGGAGATTAAGAAGTGGAGCTACCAGAACACAAATAATTAGAAGAAATAATTGGAAAAATAAAGGACGAGACACATTATTGATAGAGGATATGAGTAAAACATTGACCTCCACATTTTATTTATTGATTCTAAGCAAGTGGTGATAAGGAGGAACTACTGAAGATAATGCTAGAATTTGGAATTCCCAGGAAGCTCACCGGACTTGCAAAAATGATTACGCATGATAGCAGGATGAATATATAAATACATGGAATGATATTAGAAGAATTTGTAGTAAATAGTGGAATGAAAGAGGGAGACCTGCTATCACCTGTTTTATTCAATTTAGCATTGGAAAATACTATCAGGGCATTACGAATCAAAACTAATGGAACTATTTATTATCGCCTTACACAGCACAATGTATATGCGAATGATATGCTCATAATAGCTAAGAGCACGACTGCGCTTGGAGGAGCTTTTGAGGAGTTAGAAAGGAAGTGGCAGAAGTGGTCTTTCAGGTTAATGAAGGAAAAACAAAATATATAAAATGTTCCAGGAATCGACTACTGTAACACTACTGTCTGCACCCCAGCGAACGCTGTTTTAAAAGTACAGACACTTTCAAGTACATAGGTTCTGTACAAAGGACAGCATTATGAAAGGAAAAGTGAATGCACCGCTGTCTGCAGGTAACAAGAGCCTTTTTTCCTACAAAAGACATAAAAGTTTTCAGTCCACGTCTAGCAGCCGTAGGGTACAGTTCAGTGGTCTAATCAGTCTCTCCTTTAGTCAGTGATTTTATTTACAGTCATTCTTTTTTCTTTCGAAAAATCTTTTATTTTGTGTTTATCAGTTGTTTGTTACTCAAATTGTTCACCAATCAAACAAATACAAGCAAGAGTGCCCCGGTCGGGGGCCAAGCACGAACTATGGCCGAACAGACAGCCAGCACGTCAACAAAACGTAAAAGAGGTGAGTTCAACATCGAAACCTCCAATAGTTATGACATACTTTCCGATTTAGATGAAGAAGATACCGAAATCTTAAAAAACATAGTAAGTCAGAAACAGAACACAAGTCAATATCCTCCCATAATAGTAAACTCATCTTACAACAACATCAGTGGTGCTATTAACAATTTAAAATCAAAAGTGAAAGACTTAAATATAAAATATAATATGAATAAAACTACAATATATGTCCATAACAGTGAAGACTTTGAACTCGTAAAAAATTTCTTAAAAGATATCAATCTCGGCTTTCACACGTTCACTCCAAAAAGTGAAACGAAACCTAAAATTATTTTAAAAGGTATGCCTCCTCAGTTCCCCATTGAAGAAATTTCGACTGACCTACAAAATCAAGGTTTAGCCATTCATAAAATCTACCAAATGGAGAAAAAATCTGCCAGCGGGTCTATAAAGCTTCCGATACTAATAGTAATTTTAGATAATAAAGAACAGCTAGCCAAATTAAATAACATTCGCTATAGTTGTAACATTGTAATAAAATGGGAAAAATACAGATCTAACAAAACTTTTGAGTTCTGCGCATGCGCGTGTGTATAGCGGTCATCTTTCAAGTCGGCTCTTGGATTTCTTGCTTTTTCAGTTGGATATCACTTCAGAACAGTCTTGAAAACATCACCAGGCTTCAGGATAACAACAACAGTAAATATTGGAGCAAACAACGGTAAGTTGGGTTACAATTTACACTGTAAAGTGAATGCTGAGTCACCTCTTCATATCAGCTGATTGCCAATAGCTAGGCAAGGCTGGTCTTGCTTAAGTTTTCTTAAGTTATTTTTTTTCCCCCCACATCTGGTTATTATTTAATTATTTTCCTTACATGAAATGCGATATTATCATCAAGTAATGTCCTCCAAAGCTTCAACTAAAAGATCTAGATCTAGTGGTTCAATCACGTCTCCTACAAAACAAAGACCTCGCCGTGATACTAATAAAAAATTAAATCTACAAGCAACCCCTTCGGGTACTAATTCAGAATCTGAACCACAACCTGGCACATCGTCACAAGGGATGACTGACGAATCGCCGTTTTTCACCCGAATCCTTTTCAGATTTTGCATAATGAAAAAGAAAACATGGAATCTACTCCTATACCCAGTGAACCACGGCCTCCTCCCATATTTGTCAAAAATATTAGAAATTTCCAGTTGTTGTGTGCGCAATTGAACAAAATTACCGAATCTACCAGCTACTACTGTATGAGTAGAATCAATGATACCAAAATATCTCCTACTACTGCCGAGACATATAGAAAAATAGTGAAATACCTAACTGAAACCAAAGCAGATTTCCATACCTATCAGCTTCGCCAAGAGAGAGCTTTAAGGGTTGTAATCAGAAACTTACACCCCTCGACACCAGTTGAAGCAATTAAAGAAGAACTAACGGAGATGGGCTATAAAGTGCGGCAAGTCACTAATGTCCTAAAGGATAAAATTCCTCTACCTCTCTTTTTTGTGGATTTGGAACCAGCAGAAGGAGTTGAAAAAATCTATGACCTCAATAGATTATACTATACCAGCGTAAGAGTTGAAAAACCTTACATAAAGAAGGAGATAGTTCAGTGCCATAACTGTCAAGCATATGGTCATACTAAAAGTTATTGTCATCACATACCTCGATGCGTGAAATGCGGTGAACAGCACAAGTCTGTGGAGTGTACAAAACCAAAATCAACACCAGCTGTATGTGCTCATTGCCTCAAGGACCACCCAGCCAACTATAAAGGATGCCAAATCTATAAGGAACTGAGGACCAGGTTTCAAAAACCTCAAGTACTGGATGAAACAGCAAGACAAGTAAGAAACAGAAGAGAACCCTCAAAACTTATTGATGCCAATGTATCATTTGCCCACCTACTTGGAGGTGGAAATCAAAGTACTGAAGCCGTGGCCCTGCCGGAACTACAGAATGTACCTCAATCCATTCCACATATACCTCTTCCTCAAAATGTAACCAATCCTAAAAATCCTAATCAACCACAAATCTCTCATATCCCTCCTCCTTCAAATGCCACAGACCTTACCAGTTTGATGACATCCTTTATCTCCGAAATTAAATCCCTTGTTATGCCCCTAATATCACTCCTTACGAATCTCGTATCAAATCTCATTCCTGCCTTAAAAAAACCATAAATGACTACACCTAATTCCTTATCCATTCTCCTTTGGAATGCGAATGGTGTTAGAACTCACACTGACGAACTTACAGCCGTACTGCAAGACAAAAACATTGATGTTGCACTCATTACTGAAACTAGACTAACCACTAAACAGTGCTTTAAAATACCAGGATACACGACATACCGGACAGACCATCCAGACGGCAAAGCCCATGCCGGTACTGCTGTCATAGTCCGCCGATCCCTCTCCCATCACTTACACCCACTTCCCGCCCACGATTACCTACAAGCAACTTCCATTGTTATCAAAACATTTTCATTTCCGCTTATCATCGCATCAGCATACTGCCCTCCTAAACATCCCATTTCCTCTGCCCAATTTGAATCGTTTCTCAACTACTTGGGTAATCACTTCATTTTGGGTGCAGACTTAAATGCCAAGAATCAACAGTGGGGTTCTAGAACCACCAATTCTCGTGGACGGACATTGCAATCTGCACTCAACTCCCGACGCTTTCATCTCCTACCTCCCGATTCTCCTACCTACTGGCCAACAGATCCTAACCGTAATCCTGACATCCTCGACTTCTTCATCCACAGCGGATTAGGCTCTCTTAATTTTTCCATAGCTCGCCTTGATGAACTATCCTCTGATCATAGTCCATTGATTCTAAATGTATCCATAACACCTATTCCTAAACCTATCCCACCGTCATTCATTAGAGGCCCTGTCAACTGGAACCTCTTCCGCGAAATCCTCACTAATGATATTGACCTCAGAGTGATTCTCAAAACCCCAAATGACCTTGACGACGCCGTATATTCCTTTACAACCGCTATTCAACAAGCTGCCTGGACTGCCTCCTCTCCCAAGTACTCCCAAATAACTCCTTATAAAAGCCATTTACCACAACACCTGACAGACCTCATCAACAGCAAACGCCGAGCCAGAACATTATGGCAACGCACCCGCCACCCAGAGGATCGCCGCTCCTATAACTTTTTTTGTAGAAAATTAAAGCGGGAGTTGGCGATCTTCCGTTCCCAATCCTACAATACCTACCTCTCCTCTCTCTCGACTCGTGACAATTCCCTTTGGAATGTCACGAAGAGAATCCTAAAATCCCACACCATTTCCCATCCTCTTCGGCGCTGTGATAGTTCCTGGGCTGCTTCTGACAAGGATAAGGCCGAGGAATTCGCACAGCACCTTTCCAAAGTTTTTACTCCTCATCCAGAGCTTAATCCTACCCATACGGCGGCAGTTGAAGAGTTCCTTATATCACCAATACCGCTTTCCTTACCACCTAAAGCAGTTAATCCCTCTGAGGTCAGATATCTTCTTAAAAAGCTTCCTCTCCGTAAATCCCCTGGATACGATCTCCTTACTCCTCAAATCTTAAGACAACTTCCACCTAAAGCCATTACATTCCTTACATATCTCTATAACTGTATCCTACGCACTACCTATTTTCCTCTCTTATGGAAACATTCAACTATCATCCTTTTCCTAAAACCAGGCAAACCTTCTAACAACACGTCATCTTACAGACCTATCAGCCTACTTCCGATCCTCTCAAAAATTTTCGAAAAGCTCCTACTAAAACGAATCCTAGCCAAATTTCAAAATTTTCCTTCACATCAGTTCGGATTTCGTCCTCAACATTCCACGGTTCAGCAAGGACTCCGAGTTGTGGACCACATTTCCTCTGCCCTTGAGTGCAAGGAGTATTGTTCGGGTGCCTTTCTGGACATATCTCAAGCTTTCGACCGGGTGTGGCACCCGGGATTGCTCTTTAAGCTCAAAACCCATTTACCCCAATCCTTATACCTAGTCCTCCGATCCTATCTATCAAACCGCTCCTTCCGAGTTCGCTGTGGCTCAGAATTTTCCAAACATTATATTGTTGAGGCTGGTGTTCCTCAAGGCAGCGTCTTGGGACCCGTCCTCTACATCCTCTACACCGCCGATATCCCTACCGATCCCGATACCTTTCTGGCAACATTTGCTGATGATACCGCCATTTTGTCATCCAATTCCGATCCTGAAGTAGCATCGATTAATTTACAAAATCACCTTTCCCTTGTCGAAGACTGGTGTAACGCTTGGCGTATTAAGGTGAACGAAAACAAGTGCTCACACGTCACATTCACTCTTCGACGCAAATCCTGTCCAACGGTTTATTTAAATTCCCTACCGCTTCCTTCCTCTGACACAGTCCGGTATCTTGGCTTTTTACTAGACAAAAGACTGACGTGGAACCCACACACAAGACTTAAAAGAAAAGAACTTAACCGCAGATTCGGCCAGTTATACAGACTACTAAATAGAAAATCTCATCTTACAGTTGACAACAAATTACTAATATACAAGACAGTACTGAAACCAATATGGACCTACGGACTTGAACTGTGGGGGACAGCTAAACATTCTAACATCAAACGCATCCAATCCTTCCAATCCAAAGTTCTCCGAACAATAGTTAATGCTCCTTATTACGTTACCAACTCTACCCTACACCACGACCTTAAAATTCCATTTATTTTAGACCTGGTACCATCCAAATTTTCCAAATTTCATCAGAACCTTAGTCATCATCCTAACCCTCTAGCACAATCCCTATCCAGTACCACCCATCCCTATAATCCTCCTCGAAGATTGAAACGGCAGTGGCCGCGAGACGTATTGTAAACGTTTAAATTGGAGTTCTGACACTGGTCAGATCCTCCACTCATGTAATGTATGTTTGTGGCTATTACGCCCTAGTTCGGCCTCCACTGATTCACACCAGTGACGCGGCTGAGAGCGAGGGTCTAGGATCTTTTGGATTCCGCTTTTTTCCTCCACAAGTGGGGGGAAAAGCCCAGTCTGGGGTCCCTCTATAGCACTTGTATATTTTGTATATAGTTATGTTTGTTTGAATGATGTTTGTTTATCTGCAAACTTTTATTTATCTCAATTGTAGGTTAATGTTTTGTTTTGTTTTGTTTTTATATTTATTATTATTTAATTCTATATATATCATTTATTTGTATTTATCTCAGTTATAGGTTGTTGTTTGTTTTCTTATTTTGTATATATATTATATTTTATTTGTTTGACTTTATCATTGTATATATTGTGTGAATGGGATCATATATCACTATTACTAATGTTCATATAGAAACAAATTGTAATATATCTCAATAAAATAAAAAATAAAAAAAAAATAAAAAAAAAAAAAAAAAAAACTTTAACTCAATGTTACAAATGTCAAGAATTTAACCACGTGGCACGTAATTGCTTTAAAAATCCAAAATGTCTGAAATTGACCATCTTTCAAAGGACTGCCCAAACACATTAATCGACGGGTTCAAATCCAAATGCTGTAATTGCTCCGATGAACATTTTTCAAATTCCACGGAATGTACGAAATATCAAAGAAATCTCGAATTACAGTTAAGCAAAAAAAAACCAGCACTTCGAGCGATTCCACGAAAAACATTTGAACAAACTGACCAAGAATTTCCAGTTCTACCAACCCCGAAATCTCCGTGGCCTCAAAATACATTCTCTCCGAAAACCGCCAACAGCAACTCTAACGAACCGACCATGTCTGATTGTTTTAAAGAGATAAAAAATATATTCAATTTATTTAATGTAAGTAAATTAATTACAAACTTTAAAAAAATTTTATTACAACTAAAAAGCGCCGAAGATGGCATGTCAAAAATCTTTATTCTCGTAGAAGGATTACTTTCTATGTTGGATTAATGGTCATTCCATTGTGCAAAAATACTCGTAATATTTATTTATTCAAATCTCTTATGAGTGTTAGCGATGTAAAATTGTTTATACACAGTGTCTTGCTAAATTCCTATTGTATAAGCTGCTGTATAAACAACTTTAGCCTTAGCTTCAATTTCACAATAATAATTATCAGCGATCTTTATATCCCGTACTCTTTTACAACATACTTTCTCGTATACATTACAATAGGTGCTACAACTCATTCGGAAAATTCTAATGACTAGTGACAATAGTAAAATTAAACTTATGATGTGGAACGCACAAACTATTCGCGGAAACGGTGTAGAATTTAAATTATTTTTAAATCATAATCAACCCCATTTAGTCTCTGTTTGTAAAACTCGTCTTTCTGAAACTGATCGTTTCTCTCTTCCAGGATATGTCATTTACAGACGTGACCGTAGTAGAGCTGGAGGGGGGGTCATGCTTTTAGTGCGGTCCGATATTCAGCATCATTTTATACACGTTCCTGACTTAATGTTTACCGAAGCCGTGGCGATCAATACAATTATTAACAATAAATCGACCACTGTAATATCTGTATATATCCCACCAAATAAAATAAATATTCCAGATATTAGTAAACTATTTAATTTAAATAAACAAGTTATCGTTTTTGGCGATCTAAACGCGAAACACACACAGTGGAACTGTAACAGAACAAATAAAAACGGTAAATTAATTCTAAATTTTATCGTAAAAAACCATATTCAATTACACAGTCCGTCTGAACCAACCCATATACCGACTCAACGTAATTACAAACCTAGCATCATCGATTTGGCTCTTACAAAAAATATTTACAACTTATCACCTCTTATCGCTTTACCATGTTTAAATTCGGACCACAATCCCGTGATTTTTCGTATACAATCTCCTTTACCAAAAATTTCCAAAATACTCAAATTTTCGCTCAAAGACGCTGACTGGCCAAAGTTCAGGAAAGAGCTAGATTCCCGAATCAATATAAACCCAACCATAAATAATTCGAAAGAAATCGATACCACACTAATCGATTTTTATGAACATATAAAATTATCCATGTCCTTATCCATTCCTCAACAATACTACCACCCGTATTATCATAATAATTTACCATATCGACTCAGAGCATTAATATATTTAAAAAATAGATTAAAAAGATCTTTCCAGCGTAACAAAATTCCAAAAACCAAATTAGTCTATAATAAACTAAACAGTTACATTAAAAAACGTCTCCATGACTGGAAAAACGAAAACTGGGCTACGGTTTTGAAATCTTGTCAGCCAGGGGACAATAACATGTGGAAAATTCACAAAAATTTAACTAAGCAGTCTCCGAAAATTCCACCTTTAAAAAATAACGACGGCTACGCATATCTGGACAGGGAAAAAGCTCAGCTATTAGTCAAGCATTTCCAGTCAACTCACTCAATCACCTCTCTCCTAGGTTCAAATCACCACAACCGTAAAATTCTAAAATCCGTCCGCGATTATTTAAAATCACCTTTTATTGTTAATTTCTCTTCCATTTCTCCAAAAGAAGTCGCAAATATCATTAAAGAACTGAAGCCAAAAAAAGCCCCAGGTGATGACAGCATCCCCTCCTTAGTTATTAAAAATCTAAGCCGAAAATCGATTTATTTTTTAACTAAAGTATTTAATTGCACATTGAGATATAGCTACTTCCCTATCATCTGGAAAACTTCCAAAACTATAGTAATAAAAAAACCGAATAAAGACCATAGTAATGTTTCGAACTACAGACCTATAAGTCTACTTAATATACTCTCTAAAATTCTAGAAAAACTAATTCTCAAAAGAATTAACAAGCATATTAGACGAAAGAACCTCCTAATAGATGAACAATTTGGTTTTAGGAATCACCACTGCACTATTGACCAA
Source organism: Piezodorus guildinii (assembly GCA_023052935.1). Lineage (NCBI taxonomy): Eukaryota > Metazoa > Arthropoda > Insecta > Hemiptera > Pentatomidae > Piezodorus > Piezodorus guildinii. The sequence goes on from CM041295.1 coordinate 111,908,750, forward strand.
TTAGCACGACTTACTGACTTCATCACAAAAGCCTTTAACGAACGCAAACATACCGGCATGCTCCTTCTAGACCTCGAAAAAGCATTTGATACCATTTGGCACTCCGGGCTCATATACAAATTAATCGCATTCAACTTCCCACCATACCTGATTCACATCATTCACTCCTATTTAACAAATAGATAGTTCTATATTCAAGTTGGGACATCTACTTCCGACATACTCCCCATCTTAGCGGGTCTTCCTCAAGGCTCTTGCCTATCTCCAATCCTATTTAATTTGTTCATTTCTGATTTACCAGCCCATCCATTTGTGACGAGGTCATTATACGCTGATGATACAGCATTGTATACATCATCATATCGCATAGATACAATAGTGAATCGCCTTCAACTATATTTTAAAAAATTTCACAAATATTGCATAAAATGGAAATTGAAAATTAATCCCACCAAATCTGAAGCAATTCTTTTCACTAAACGTCGCCCACAAATAAACCACCAAATCAAGATAAATTCAGCTCTCATCCCTTGGTCAAAATCCGTACAGTACCTAGGCATAAGATTAGACAAATCTCTTACGTTCACAGATCATATCAATAGAAAAACTGATAAAGCCAAAAAATTAATATTTAAAATGTTTCCATACTTCAACAGAAAATCCCATTTGAGCTCTCATAACAAATTAATAATATACAAATCAGTTATTCGCCCGTTAATTACATACGCCTCGCCAGTCTGGAGCTCAACCTGCTTGACTAACTACCAAAAACTTGAAAGGATTCAAAATCTATCAATGCGGATAATTAATAATTACCCCCGCTACACTAAAATATCATCCATGCTCCAGGACTTACAGCTTCCAACAATTAAACATTTTGTCCATAATCAAACAGCTTCTTACTTCAGTAAAACACCATCTCCAAAAATCCATTAATAAAGGAAATCGGTAACTATAATAAAGCATCTCTAAAACGCTACATTCATAAAAGAACTAAACATGTGTTACTAACTTAAGCTAGTTTATTTTAATTTCTAATTTTATATTATCAACTGTGTTATCTGTTTTTATTAGTAGGTTTTTGTATAATTTTTCCTACAACATTATATAATCACAATTTAATTTTACCACTAATTATAGATTAGATGATTAGATTAAAACTACCAAATGAACCAAACATTTGATGATTGTAAGGATGTCTCATCCGTAATCATTTATAAATATTTTGTCAATATGTAAAAATGTAAATAAAGTTTATTTTATTTTTTTTTTTTTTCATAAAAGTTTAAAACTCTTAAAAGATGCAAAGGACTTGGAGGACCTCAAGTTACTTCGAGTAAGAAACGATGAAAAATATTTCAATTTTTTTTTCTATTCTAAATATATAATATTAAGCTAGCCATTCCTACAGCTTAATATAAAAGCTTGAATGAATTCTAATAGCACTAATACTCATTGCCCAAGATTGTGGCAGATTGTATTATTTCTAAATAAAAAAACAAAAAAACAAAATATATATAAAAGCAAAACTTGCCACTATTAGTTTATGGTGAAAACTGCCCTTATGAGACTCTCTTTAGGTTTCTCATACTTATAAAGGTCCGAGGAATAAGAGAAGATAAAGGAGAGGAAGGGGGTGACATTAGGAGGAGCATGTGCTTCATCTCAGGATTGTGTCATCTATATTTCATCCCACACTTTCCCCTAATAGCTTTTTACTATTTTGCTAACACCAGGTGGAAAAAAATAAAATAAAAAGCTTTGTCCCTTTTCACCAGATTTGTGTTTAACAAAGCGATTCCAAACTACATGCAGCATTCGGATGAAACGAAAATAAAAAAGAATAAGGGTGGTTTCAGATTCCACTTCTTAAAGAGACAAGTCATAATACGAGTAGATTGGCTAGTATGTTATGTATGTAACTCAAACTCTTGATAAACAAAAAATATACAGTGTTTTCTCATAAGAAAGGTTCCTGTACTATAACAGAACAGATCTTTAAATTAAAATAGTTGACTTATTCGAATCTTTATAACGGAATTTGCCTGATTTGGTCTTGTCAGATTTATTTAAATTCTATACAGTTACTGTAATGTTACAGTAACAGTTAATGTAATGGGGTGTATACATAATAAAATAAAATAATACTATTTTATCAAAGTCAATAATTCAAACGACTATTATTATTTTGATAATATTTAATATTTAATAATAACTTAGGAGCACTCTCTAGGCTTGTTTAATCCCATCCTCGTTCTCATCTCTGGAGCGACTGGTCGTGTAGGCCTTTGGCCGCGTGGTTTAATCTCCACGTTTCTCGATGAAATTTTATAGGGTAGGATCATCACTCTCTATGCATATTTTCGTAAGTGGCCACCAGTAGGCTGACGTGTCTCTCATGCCCGGGGGAGAGGCTGTGAGCGAATACCTTTTTAATTATATCCTCATAAAAGACTGGACTATAAAGGACTGGGATTAGAACTCACAACCTTTAGCGTGCGAGATTAACGCGCTAGCACTTAGCCACGGGCTCCCCTTATTTATCTCTTTCAAAAAAGAAACATGACGATGTCCTACGAAATTCTCGCGAGTTTCAGGCATTCCTGGAAAAAATTAATTCACTGCCGGTGATGCAACTCGTGAAATTAAAGGAAGGTGTCCTTGACCAGCGCATTCCGCGATATTGGTTTGAAAAAAAAAAAAAAGCAGTGAAGACAAGACATTGGAAATGGAGAAGAACTCCGGGCGAACTTGAATATATATTGATGAAATTCCGCTGGGAGTTGTTGAGTCAAATCCGTCAAAATACTCGTTAACTTGGCAGGGAGTGAGGTCCCTCAAAATATACCCTTATTCACCATCTAACCTCCCCTCTATGGGGAACGTAAAAAAGCAGTAGGCTGGTCTCTCGCAAACTTACTTCTCAGCAATCAGTAACTTGTGATACTTCATTGAAAAACCTTTTAGATTTGATTGCCACCTTTGATAAAAAGTGGGTTTAATAGCAAATTCTGGATACCTGTGAGCAATGACAAACTCCATGCGTTAATGCCTGCGTTTTTTATTTTTGTTATTTTAAAGTTGTTATTCATCACTAATTTGTTCCAGACGACCGGTCTTGAATTTTTAACTATATTGCGAACAACTAGAAACAGTATTGCACGTAAAGTTGTCATAGCGTTATGCTCCTTTAATCTCCCGAAAAAGAGTTTCAGTCCAATAAGATAATGCTGGTTCCTGGAATAGTCTTGAATTCAGTCTCGGGCAGGCTTTCTAGAAATCTCTTCATCGTTTCATTGCAGTATAAAGGCGCCCTGCTGGAGCTGAAAGTTAACTCCTTGTTGGATGCTTTTTGCAACATCCACCGAAATGATATGTAAACCTGATATAATCTGTTTAAGTATAAATACAAAAGAAGGCTTACCACAGTTTTATACCACCATTACCACCCTGGACTCAATGAAATCACGAAAAGAATTTTCAATGTCGTCCTGGTTTTGAAAATTTTTCTCCCTCAAAAAGTTGTCCAGATGCCTGAAAAAGTGGAAGTCTGTAGGAGAGTGGTCAGGTGAATAAGGCGGATGTTGGAGAACTTCGTAGCCCAACTCGTGCAGTCGTCGAAGCGTTGGTTGTGCAACGTGTGGTCTGGCGTTATCGTGGAGCAGGATCGGCCCCTTCCGATTCATCAATGCTGGGCAAAGACGTTGCAATTTTTGAGTTCCGAGTTCCGCCGCCATTTCTCGTGTGGTTTTGGTTGGGTCTTCTTCCACTTTTGACCTCAGCTGGTCGTTGTCCAGAGCAAGATGACGGCCCCGACCTTCCTTGTCTTCGAGGTCGAAATCTCCTCTGCGAAACTTCTGGAACCAACGCTGCACCGTGCACTGATTAATAGCCCCCTGACCCCACACTTCATTAATATTACGAGCCGTTTGCGCAGCGCTGCGCCCTAATTTAAATTCGTAAAAATAAATTTGACGAAAATCGCACTTTGACATTTTCGATTCAAGACCTTTGAACACACTGAACAAAACGATTTTACTAAACAAATTCATGGTGAAAGAGAGGGTATTAGATAAGGTTTGTTTTGGTATAATAATGATCAATGTTAGGATCAGCTTTGTTTACACAATTGGAATTAAGATATTGCAATAGAGGAAACCTGCATTAATTTTGCATCAACCCAATATTAATAAATTCAGCTGTAAATTCCAATAAATATTAATTAAAACAAACAAATATTTAGCTAGGACCTTATGTCCGTTCTACTTAAGACAATCTAAAGACAAAAAAACGGTTTATTATTTTGTGCTCATATTCCTGATTCGCTATTTATTTTTAGTTTAATCACGTTTTTAAAATTTCTTAAAGTCCATTTTTTTTATTAGAGATAATTTTGTTTCCCCCCTACTTGTTCGATGGAAGCTGCTATACCGTCACGAAAAAGAAGTATTAAAAAATCGTGAGGGGCTAATCGGCTCTGGCAAGAAGGAAACCTTTAGAGGAGCTAACTCGAGATGGAATATTAATGTAGGAAGGGGGGCCGGCATAAACGGCTCTAGTACCCATCTCACCACTCTCTAATACTTTATGGAGCATCATTTTTTCTCCAGTCATTTTTCCAGTAAAAGTGTAAGCAGTCATCAACGAAATTAGTTATCCTTTTTTTATGAATAATAATTTTTACCTTCACTTACTTACATATAAATTTTATGTAAAGCCAATTATTGCGATAGTAAATATTTTGGAATCCATGTTTTTAACGGAAATACACGTTTTAAGTTCCTCGGTGGTCCAAATAAAGTCTCGCAAATAGGTAAGTGTACGTATATAGTAAATCTAGTAAAAGTTGAACTAGGCTGAAATTTCATTTTTTAATCAAATAAAAGCATCTGATATTATAGCTATCAAGTGGGTATCAAGGGAGGTTATCATGTTATGGATTGACCCTAACATCGGGAGGTATTGTCAGATTCTTTACCATTATTTGACATTTGGTTTTGGAACTGGATTTCCGAAAAACCACTAAATTGGTTCGATAGCGTTGCAACAAATTGACGCACCTCTCTTCTACAAGGGTTTAAACACCCAACCGGGTATCGTTTAAAAGGCTCTTTGTAGTCCGTTTGGGGGAAAAGTTTTCCTGCAGCGCCGAGTAGTTCAACCCATTATTTTAATTCCTGGGACCATCTACATAAATGAACGCTCAAAACGTTCACAATAAAATGATTGTTGTCGTAATTTTTGGTTTTAAAATTGAATACCTTCCTTCTAACATTATAAAGGGTTAACAACTCCTTAAAAACAAAAACAAAAAAAAAAGTTAAAATCACGGAATGGTAGTGAATTCCTAATACTTTTGACACTCACTGTTTTTTCAGGCCTAACTCGAATATTCAATTGAATTCTTAGATGTGCGACACATGGCATAACTAACCTATATAGATACGAGCTTCCATTAGGATAGTTATAATTTATGTTGTAAATATCGCCATTCCCAGTACTACATCATTCAATTCAAAAAGTTTTAAATAGGACTTATTGAGCAATTATTTTTCGCGTTTAGAGAAAACGTGACAAAAAAAAAAAAAAAAAAAAAAAAAAAAAAAAAAAAAAACTTTTCCTGAAGGTTCGTACCAACCGAATGCGAAATTTACAGCGACTTTCGACTTGACATCTGATGCGCTACAACTTTCATACTTTGATTTTTTTTTTTTTTCGATATGAATATTTGCACCTCTCTTCTACAAGGGTTTAAACACCCAACCGGGTATCGTTTAAAAGGCTCTTTGTAGTCCGTTTGAGGGAAAAGTTTTCTGCAGCGCAGAGTAGTTCAACCCATTATTTTAATTCCGTGGGACCATCTACATAAATGAACGTTCAAAACGTTAACAATAAAATGATTGTTGTCGTAATCTTTGGTTTTATAATTGAATACCTTCCTTCTAACATTATAAAGTGGTTAACAACTCCTTAAAAACAAAAACAAAAAAAAAGTTAAAATCACGGAATGGTAGTGAATTCCGAATACTTTTGACACTAACTGTTTTTTGAGGCCTAACTCCAATATTCAATTGAATTCTTAGATGTGCGATACATGGCATAACTAACCTATATAAATGCGAGCTTCCATTAGGATAGTTATAATTTATGTTGTAAATATTGCCATTCCCAGTACTACATCATTCAATTCAAAAAGTTTTAAATGGGACTTATTGAGCAATTATTTTTCGCGTTTAGAGAAAAAGTGATAAAAAAAAAAATAAATAAAAAACTTTTCCTGAAGGATCGTACCAACCGAATTCGAAATTTAGAGCGACTTTTCGACTTGACATTTGATGCGCTACAACTTTCATACTTTGATTTTTTTTTTCGATATGAATATTTGCTTTAAAGTTACAGCTGTCTCATAGTGACCAGATTGGGTTTTTTAACGAAAATGGGAATATTTGCTTATTTCCGATGATCGATTGGGGCAATATCACTGAAGAAAATTCAATGACTGAATTTGAAAAGGAAAGGTGAATTGTGTATAGGAAATACAATATATCTTTTTTTTTTTGGAAAGATTTTTTTCGGTGGGAGGTATCGTTTGGGTGTGTCGAGCTATAGGTAAAAAAAATTCTAAATTTTAAGGTTCAAAAAGGATAGGCTGCAGTCTCACCATCCTCGTCATCATTATTTTTTTTAATAAACATCCTTTCTAAAATAGAATGAATATTATTTTTAGAAATAATGATGACCTTTTAAAAGGCAGTTGAAAGGAAAGTTCCTTTGGAAGAAAGCACAACTTTTCAAAGAATTAATTAAATAAGGGATTCCCTCACTTCTTTTTAGAAGAACAATTGGCTATTTCTCGAGGCCCAATTAATCATTTATTAATCAATTTTTATTTGTTACAATGATTTTTATTCACTGTAGCAATTGTTGCTTTTTCACGGATACGAGTTTTTGTTTCTTTAATATACAGACATGGTCTTAAAAATTGCATCTCCTGATAAAAAAAAAAATCCAAAAATAATATAAGATCAACTGATTACACAATCAAATAATATTAAAAAAAATAAAGAAAATCGCATAAAAATCAATGGAAAAAATTAGAAGTTTAAGGTTTTTCGTAATATGAATTATAATACTAATTTTCAAAACTATGACCAATGTTAATTTTTCTCACCGCTGTTTTCCGTGAAAATTGTTCTACTTAATGTAATCTCATAATGTTATTGTTTCCGATAGCAAAATGCTTAAAATTTGACATAATTAAAAAAATTATTATGCTAGTAATTAAAACAACGAAGCAAGAACTAAGAAACGTTATTTATTTATTTGAATTTTAATTTTGATGTCCACGACTGTACACACAAATTAATAAAGAAAGGTAATAAATAATATGTATAGCTCGTTAAAGAATCAGGTAGGGGGAAAGTATTTTAAATATATGTTTAAAATAAGAATATTATTTGTTGAACAAGGTGCATACTTTGAAATTTATTTAATTACTAAAAAAAAAGGAAAACACGTACAGTAACAACGTTAAACCCGTAACATATAACATAACAAAAAAAAAAAAATCCGATGAATATTCTGCGGGTTTATTAAAGGCTCTAATATTCATTTATCAAAATGAAAAAAAGTATTTTTAAAGTGTATAATTTAACTCAATTTTATATTAAAAAAAAAATATATTAAAAGAGAATTTAGAAAAAAATGTATTCCGAGTTGAGTGGAGAGGGCATTGGAAGAGGAGGGAAAATAAGTAAATCAATTAATTAAAAAAATAAATCATTTCCCGTCAGATGAGGCTATTTAGCTTTTAATATCGGCTCCCTCAAGGGAAAGCGCTGACTCATACACTCTCAGCCAACCTTTAATTTTCCTGGAATAATTGATGCTTTAAATTAAATTTTCTGTACGCGATTGATTATTATTTGTTCTAAATCAATTATTTATTCAGTTGAAGATAATTGTTTTAACACCTTGTTTCAAGAATGGAAAACATTAATATTGATGTATTTATTGTTTTGTATATATTGTGTGAATGTTTTACTTGATCACTATTAAAAATTCCTAAGTAAGACAGATTGTAATATTACTCAATAAAAACTGTTTCTTGTCAATAACAATTGTTATAAATAATTTTTTTTTTTTTATTTACTGAGAAATATTACAGTTTGTTACATAATGAACAGTAGTAATAGAGATGTAGTACACATTCATACAATATATACCGAATAATTATAAATAATAATTTATATTTTGATACTTTTCAATCTAAAATAAAGTTTACCTCAAAACTCGATAAAATTTTATTTTACAATTAATCACTTTTAATCGATCGATTTTTCGAAAGGAAATGAGTAAAAGGTTATCATTTCCGTAATCAATGATGAAACATAAGGAAGTAATAGATACTGGATTTCATGAGCCGCTTTTTGAGCCTTCTACGGCGTCTTACCCGAGCTCCAACATCTGTCTCCATGCGCTACTCCAATTTAGGCCTCTAATACAGCTATATTAGGGGTACTCACTACGTTTGCTATAGCATGCTATTTGTGTTATTTTGCTAAACCCTTCGAGTTTCTACAGTTATTTCCTGCAGAAAATTGATGGGTTTAGCACAATTAGCATGCTATAGCAAACGTAGTGAGTACCCATATGGTATCTTATTATTGCTATTTAATAATTACGCAGGTTAGGAAACATATATTATCATTCTTCATTATTCTTGTTCGGTACCTAGTTGTGTATGATCGTAGTTTGTTAAAATAAGTTAATGATGTTAAAGATACTGAATATGACGTCCCAGGTTGCGTTCATATTAAAAATTGTTCCTATTCAATGCTTGTTTTTGTCTTGATTTTGTTTTCAGCACATATTTTATTGGTAGTAGTAATCGTCTTAGGAAAGATATCCTAGTTCTGGGTTTTAGAATCTTCTGTGCGAAATTGAAATAGGTTTTGCCTGATTATATTACTTGCAGTTTTGTTGAGGAATTGGACCACAGCGACCAGGTTTGGCTCCTGGTCCCCCTTCACTAGAATCTACAATTATTTTCCCTTCCCTAAAATCATTTCCCTTTTGTATTACAGTTGCATTTCCTTTTTCCAGCTGTCGAATGTCGATTTTCCTTTTCAGACGATTGGTCTCTTCTTTAAACTTAATTTAATTATCAAACTTTCTCTCTTAGAAATTTACAACAGTATCGCTTTAATGACTAGTTGACCATATAGTCCAGGAGCCAGATGGTTGACTACCATATCGAAAATAGATCTAGAATTTTTGTTTAAAATTTATTTCTACTATACTTATTACAAAATGCATTTTATGCGGTCCTAAAACTCTCTCTGAAAAAACGAATTTTTCATAAATAATCTTGGCCGCATTCTTAGTTCCTGAGAATCAGTTGAACTCTCTTGATTTCAAATCCCATTCGCAGAAATTTGTTCGATTGCTGATTCCTATAAAAACTTGGTTATTTCCCAACTTTATTTATTTATTTATTTTTTTAACTGAGATACCTCTCAATCTATAATCTGATTACATAGCTGTCGGATTGTGGATTTCATATCAAATTTACATGAGGTCTCAGTTTGTTAGGGGAATTCGAATAATTCACAAACACTACAAGCTAACATAGCTGATTTTGACAAAAAATTAAAAAAAGCATCGGCTTTAGAAGCTTTGCGAATCCAAAGTAAAGCAATGAGTAGCAGTAGCTCCACTCTGAATCTACTACCGGGAACTACGTCAAGTTCCAGTGACGTTAACGAATTTTCACGTCGTTTAAGAACAGGAAGCTCGAGTTGGCGTCCTAATCAGCCTTGTGATGTCACTTCAGGTGCTCTAAGTTTTGGTTGGAATGATCCTCTATCATGTCTCCGGGATTATTTTTCGTCTTTGGGAATTGAGAATTAATGTTTTATTCTCGTTAGTCAAATGAATGCAATGTAAACCGAGAAAGACTAAGACGCACTTTATGTTTCGCAAAGAGCCATGTTTCCAGAGTATGTAACTTAACCTTGTCTAAAACATCCGATGATTTTAAGCAATTGAGTATGACTCTGTCGGAAGGGGCTCTAAACACTCAACCCAGTTTGACGGATGTTATGTTATTACACATGTCTCCTCTTACGTGGTTGACTTATATGACTCAATACCTGCTCAGGAAATTATTTTATAATTGTAACACTGAAATGTAAGTCTTTTAAAATGGAGGTGGATTCGGGTGCGAAGATATGTTAGAAGACAAATTACATCACTTCAAGCTCAAAAATAAAAGAGCTCCTACCTCCGAATTTGATTCCGGGCTATTTCAAAATTATATCGTTCCCTAAAACGTTAATATGGAAATATTTCTAAATTCTTATTTTAAAATTTTCGGGTACAGTTGGATTGGAGCAACTCTAAGAGAGCTAGAGCGAGCAAACGTATTATATTTTCGAGGGTGAAGACAAGGTTAGGGCTAAATATGATTGTTTTTATAACATCATACCGATATGACTCCTTAAAGGTAGGTCCAAGCAAACAATGTTTTTAAAAAATATATTATGCATAAAAGTTCTCATTGGAAAACTTTCGTCAAATTTAGATCTGAGTAAAAATAGAGTAAAAATATCTCACCACTTCAGCGACTGATTTTAAGCGAAACGAGACTTTTCCTATTCAAACCACTTTAACTCCTAAATAGTAGGCCCAAGCGAAGAATGCTATAAAAAATTGTCAATTACAGTTCCAATTTGGCAACACTTTGAAAATTTGTAACCTGTTGGACACAAAAAGAACTATAGCGTGTCAAATTGTTTACGTTTTTGAGGCTGAGCAAAGGATCAGTTGACCGCATTGATAGGTTCTAAAGAAAGATTCTTAGACGTATTTACGGCCTGTAGAGGAGAATGGTGTGTATCGACTTCGAAAAAACAGAGAGCTGTACACATGAGCTGAGTGTTTCCCGTTTGTAAGGGTGCAGCGGATTAGGTAGTTGGGCCACATAATCAGAATGGGTGAAGAAAGGACAGTGAGAAAACTGTATTATGAAAAGCCAAACGGAAGACCGAAGGGTTCTATTGAAAATGTATTGCATTTTTTTTACTGAAAGGCAGTTAGCCATTTATAGATTTTTATTTGCTGGATAGCTTAATATTACTAGAAAATTACAAATTTAAAATTACTTCCCGCAGGAGGAGTTTGGTGGACCCCCATAGCTCATTGGTCCAAATAGGTCTGTTAATGGTTACATAAATGAGTTTATGTAGTAAATATGGAGTTTTGATTGTTTGTCTAGAAAGTGTTGTAGTAAGCAGTATCTGCTGGCAGTTTCTTGACGTAATACATTTTTAAAATATGTATATATATATATATATATATATATATATATATATATATATATATATATATATATATATGTGTGTGTGTGTGTGTGTGTGTGTATTCTATTTGAATGATTACCTAACTATGAAAGTCTCTTCAAGGGATTATAATTTTGTTGTGTGTGGGGAGAGACCATCGATGCGCCAATAGTAAAGATTTAAAGACAAAGTTGTTAATCTATATTTATAAAAGAAAGTCCCATTTCACTCGATTTTCTGGTCATCACAGTTTCTCAAAAACTATTATGGTTGTGAAGTTGAAATTTCTCCTGGAGGTACGTCTTACCGTCTAGATGTGCAATGAGGCTCGGTTTGGAAAAATTCGTCTTCTAAGTGATTTAAAAAATACTTTTCTTAAATGTAAAACAAAATTGTTTTTCGAATAACTCAAAAACTATGCGCATCCTCAAAAACTATAAGTACTCCTTTGAATAACTATCAAATTTTTAACTATATAGAAGCAATATCGTCTTAATCTAATAGCATTTAATCTAATAGGCGTCTTAATTTAATAGCATAGATACAAAATACTTATGACAAATATATTTATGTATATTTCGTGTCATAGCCATGTTTCGTGTGTTGATTTCTATCAAATTCATATGTTTTATTGTTGTTTTTTTTAAATGATCGATAGGCTGAAAAACGTTTAAGTTTTGAAATATAATAGAACATAGTTCTGAATCCTAAAAAAAAAAAAAAAAAAATGCGAGCTTATTCAGTTTGAATGGTACACCCCCGATTGGAAAAAATAAGCATTTATATTACATAGAAGTTACGATGGTATAGAATGATAATGTTTTAAAGCAAAAATGTCAGTATAAGATAATCACTGGTATGGCTACTTGCTACTGCTATGTTATTGTAGTTAAACTGAATAAGATTAGTATCTGACAATCAGCAATAATCATTTATTTATCATAAATAGACATAGTTAAAAGTTTAACTCTCTGCTGTCTCAGGTATATTTATATTGTATAACCTCGCCTAACACAGTTATTATGATCATCTTTCTTGATTCGCAACAATTAAAAAAAAATTCATTAGTCGCGTGCAAAGCCGCGAGATACAGCTAGTTTTAATATAAATATTGAGATGTGAGAGGCGATGAATAAGAAAAAGGAATATATTTTTTATGGGGCTGGGCATATCCTGAAATGTCTAGTTGAGTCAGTAGCCCCAAAGCTCATTACGATTCTCCCATTTCAACATTTTCTCCGGCTTGACAGGCTTTTCAGAACGATCAATAACATTTTTAAATCAAGCTGCCAGGGATTGACGGATGGCGTGACAAATTAAGCGATAGGCGTTGAGAAGAGAAGCTGTTCGCTATTACTTGCAACGCTCCCCCCGCTCCTACATTTCTACCCCCACCCTATCGAGTTTCTTGACAAGCCCTCCTTTTAAGTCTTAAATGAAAAAGAATCATTCAATATTTTACAGCCAGGCTTAATTTGCTCCCCCTTTTAATTAATTTTGTAATTAATGGTTAGATTTTTAAAACAAAAGCAGTTATCTACTTGTACATATCGATGGAGGTATTGTCGGTCGTAAGATAAATCTGGTTAGGGGCAGGAGCTTTCATTAAATTGATTATATTCCTATGCCGACGTTCCAGCTTAAATTTTAAGCCGTCGTCAGGAAGACTACAAAAGATGATCTCACGGCAGTCATAATTATGGCTCTATTAAGAGACACATTTCTGAACGTTGCTATGAGATATTTCTTTTACAAAAAACGATATTTTTATTTTATTTTATTTTAATGCATTTAAAAACAAAAACCCTGTTCATTCAGAACCCTTTAAGGTTCTCTAAGGTTAGGTACATTTAGAGATTATTACTATTTAACGGCCAAAGGCAATTAGGTGGTTAGGCTAAGATCATGTTCAGCATCCGGGTTCTCCCCAATTCTTGGGTACCCACTTTATAAAGGCTGGATGAGCCCCATGAGGGTCTCTATATCTCAGGGTCGCTCTAAGGCTTAAATAAAAAGAATAAATGCTCCTTAATGTATTCAAATAGCTTAGTTTTATCGCTATCCGTCATCTGATTTTGTCTTGAAAACACACGATCCCTTTATTAATTCCACTCGAATATGTTATATCGACCTTCCAAAAGATACAAATACATATTTGATTCGATTTATCGTTTGGTAATACATTATAGTAGTTAAATTTTATTTTAAAAAAACATGTTTTTGTTTGATCAAGCTCGATGATTTGTATAACTAACAATACTACAGTACTACTCCTACTAGTTCTAATACTACTACTACTACTACTAATACTGCAGTACTACTACTGCTACATTACATATTTTAAATGATGGTCTCAATTCTTGGCCGTAGAATGGATTATTGTAGTATGTTTCGGGTGCGGTTATCAATGAAATGTTATTAATTCGGTAGTCCCCTTGATGAAGGCCTAAAATTTGACAGAAACTTCCTGCCATGACTACAATAATTAAATGGAATTTTTTATCCTAAACCGACTTCTTAAATAATGCTGCATTTTACAAGTGCGTTTCGCAATCAAAGAAGACATTTTTTTAATGTTTGATATTCGATGGTTCGCAGTTGCAAAAATAATTAAGATAATAATCTTCCTCTTTTTCGAAAGGTGCGAAAGACCGTGTAGTCCCTTCGCCGCGCGATGTAAATTCCATATAGATAGTGATTCTCTATGAAAAGTTATAGGGTAGGCTCAACTCTCCCTCTACCAATTTTGTGAGTGGTCACAAGTTGGATGACGGGCCTCAAATCAGACAGAGGCTGTGAGTGAATTCCAATTTAATTATGTTACATGTTTGATGAAGTTCCTCCGGGACTGGGATCCGAACTGCAAACCTTTGACGTGGTAGACCAGCGCCTTAGCCACGAACTCACCAAAGATGTTACTATTAAGACAAACTCCTTCAAAAAATATTTCTACTTGCGCTCACATCACATACTATTCTCCTTCGGGTAGAAATTAGTTACTGGTCCATTTGGGACGGTAAAACCTTATAAGATTCCTTTAAATAATAGAAAAGTAGAGAGAATTGACATAAACAATCTTTTTAACATTTTTTGTAAGACTATGTTTTTTGAAGTCATAAGCTTTCGTAGAGCTGTAAAATCATGGATATGAACTAGAAAACAAACTTAAATTGAATATTCCGTTAAGAACTAAATATGACATAGACTCTGCTATCAAACTCAATAGAAACTGCCATAATTTCCACGTCACCTTATTATAAAAATAAGAAGGCTAAGGCAGCCAACTTGCCAAATCATATTCGGCTCTGACTAACTGAAATGTTCCTTACTTTATTATCATTAAAATAATCCATTTATACTTGAATATATCGTTAGTTGCGTACTTGGCCCGAAACAGATATACCTCATTTGATTCCAAACTACTTCTCCACTCAAACCAACTTGTTCAAAAATTCTCATCCCCATTTCTTCCTGATGATCTTCCCAGGCAACTGAGTAGGCCTCGAGACCTACTGATCTAAATGAACAAGAAGTGCTCTACCCATGGGTGGTTTCTCCACACGCCTGTATCAAGTTAATATTATCAATGATCACATTTACTTGATGTATTAAGTATACAGTTGTAAATATCATCAATATGAAAATTCGACTTCAGTCAGAGCATGACGCAGGTTTCAATCGACACTGAAATTTGTATATTAATGGATGCTTCTTGAAATGGTCTATAATAGGAGATATTATTGATTA
This sequence comes from Piezodorus guildinii, assembly GCA_023052935.1. Lineage (NCBI taxonomy): Eukaryota > Metazoa > Arthropoda > Insecta > Hemiptera > Pentatomidae > Piezodorus > Piezodorus guildinii. Next base: position 111,923,839 of record CM041295.1, read on the forward strand.
GGATAATCAATTAGATTTGAGCGTTTCTCATCACTATCGGTAAAGTTTAATGACTTTATATGTTATATATGTTTTTTTTTTTAAATGTATGGCTTCCTAATGATATATTTTATAATATTTAAAAAAAAAAACTGACCACTACATCTCATGAAGGGCTACAACCAAGGCAAGAAGGTGATTTAACTGAGGTCATGATTAACCGACAGGTTTCTCTCCAATTTTTTTGAGAGATCTTATAAAGGTATGGCGTACTGATAAAACCTCCGTAAAATCTTAATTGAAAATTAAATGATAATGTTTTCGTCCAGTTTGGAATGCTCTCCAATGATGCGTAGTCAGCAGCAGTTTTTATTCTTGTCGTGCCTCAAAAAAATTTTTTTTTTTTTTTTTCGAAGCTCGTCTCATAGCTCAAATAACATGAAGCAATTTATCGTTGGAGGAAGAATACTAAGAGGACTATGAGAACAACTCCAAAGATCTTTTAGAAGATTCTCCATCTTGGAAGAATGTAGGAAACTTTGTTTTCACCCTACCTATATTTCACTGTCTGCTTCTTTTTCCCTGGAAAAAGTTTATTTGAAAAATGATGCGAAATTTTTCTCCATTTATCTTCTCATATTATTTCCTATATTGCTCTACATCAGATACAAAATATTATTTAAGTTAGAGATTTAATCCTTCTTCTGTTACGGAATTTTATTTAAGCTCGATAATCGAGTTTATATATTGGTTTTCATTTTTGTATTTACATCTTATGGTTTTATGATTGATCTTGGGTATAAAATTAAAAAAAAATTGGATTCACTGGATTAGCTAAAGCATTCTAAATATTTAGTAAGCCCTACGGAAGACTATTTTAAAAATGTAACTTTTGATTTTAAGACAAGGAAGTAAGGGTTAAAACGTTAGGGGGCAAACGAAAAGGAGATGCATACGTAGCGAAATAGTCAACACTTTTTTTATTTAATTTTTCTATTTATTTATTGAAATTTATAACCGTATTAGTTAATGCATAAAGTAAATTAGCTGAAATATATATATATATATATATATATATATATATATATATATATATATATATATAAATATGTGTGTGTGTGTGTTTTGTGTGTGTACATAAAAAGACCCAATATGCCCATTAGCAGCACCCACTAGTTAATCTAAATTAGAAGGTCTTGAGGCCGTCTTATTTTCAGACGCCTCGGAGGATTGTCAGGAATGGAAGAGGAAGCAAGTATTGAAACTATTGAGAGTGGAGTTTGTCATGGAAGGATTAGTACCTCGTATGGGCCAAATCAGCATCATATGGGACATTAAGGTCTATATGGATGAGTTTGTTGGGGACAAAGTAAGGAGAATTGAGGATTTTTCGAAGAATTTGGATTGTAAGGATTGAATATAAGGAAGAATTTGATGGTTTAGTAGAGCCCCAAAGCTCAACTCCGCACTTCCAGATAGGCGTTATGAGGGTCATGTAGATAAGCCTTTTGTAGATTAGTGGAAAGTTAGAGCGTCTGTCCAGTAAGTGTTGAAATAAGCGAAACCGGCTGGCAGTTTCTTGTCGTTTCAGTCTTGTGTGCGGATTGTAAGTTAAACATTTGTCAAGTAGGTGTCCTAGATAGCGAATCTGTTCAACAGAGTCAAGCGGAATATTATTAAAGGACACTGTGGGGCAGAATGTCATAGGTTACGACGAAGGGACTAAAATATGCGCCGTACAGTAGGAGTTATACTAAACCTGCACGCTTTAAAAGTCTTGCAGGAGACTGGATAAGTAGAACATAATCTACGGCGCAAAGTGAGAGAAGAATCAGGATTTATGACCAAAATTCTGTAACTCTTCATCTAATAAAGATCAATTAAAAATTCTATTTTCATTTATGAGTATAGGATGTCCTTTATTGATTGTGGTAAAATTACTCTCGTTAAAAATTTTTAAATGAATAAATAATGTTATAAAAGTAGAGAATGATTTTTAAATACTAATAAATATTTATTTATAATAACATTTACAGTACCCACTTCCTGCTTATAAAGATTTTGTAATGATTTGTCTTTTTTTTTTTTTTGTTATTAAAGATTTAATAAAGTGAAAAGATAAAAAATAAAATATAAATCCGTCTTCTTGTCCTTAAATCTAGTATGTTTAAGGCAGGTTTGTTTGTTTTCCAAAGCGTAAAACCAAACAAAAATTAGTAATAAATTTGATCCATTCGAAATTTTTATTTTTGCCCAGTTATTTATATCATACGCTTAATGAAATAAAGAATTTGATAAAGAAATATAACGTTCCTTAGTTATTGGTCAGTATTTTTAACAACTATCAGAATAAAATATCTAATTATGTCTAATTTCAAGCATTTTTCTATCAGAAACTATTTTTTTTTTAAATTATTTATTGAGAAATATTACAATTTGTTACATAATGAACAGTAGTAATAGTGATGTAGTACACATTCATACAATATATACAGAAAATAATGTTAAAGTCAATTACATAAAATCGGAAATAAATAAATTTAAATATATACAAGAAAATAACAATTAATAAAAAAAACAACAACAAACAAATGAATACAACAACCTGTAGTAGAGATAAATACAAGTTGGGAAATAAATAAAAATCATACAAGCAAACTTAACTATATACAATATATACGCAATCTGCTAAAGGGACCCCAGACTCGGCTGCTCCCTCCACAAGTGGGGGAGAAGCCGAATCCAAGAGATCCCAGCGCTTCAATGGTGTAAGCCAGTGGAGGCCGAGCTAGGGCGGAATAATCAGAAACTATTAACATTGTGGGATAAGATGGAGTGAAAGAATTTTCAAGGAAAACAGCAGTGAAACAAATCAACAGTGAGTGGTCATAGTTTTGGAAATTGTAATCATAAATCATTAATGTGCTTTTCTTTAATTTTCAATAGATTATATTATTTTATTTTGTGTAATCAGCATTTCGAAAACATTAATTTTGGTTGTTTAATTTTGGAAAAAAGTTTTGTATTGAGTGATACAATTTCTATGAACACGGCTGTAACTTATAGTTTTCGAGCTAGACTTTTGTGCAGTGCGTATATAGCTTATAGCTCTAAACCTCATGAAATTTATCGATTTATTGAGGTCTTCAACTGTGTGAAAATGTTTAGACCTTGAAAGCTTAGAGCTAAGATCTCCTCTTGAGGAAAAGGTGAGGTACCTACTTTAGTGTTAATTGAACCCTCAACCAACAGCGGTAATAGATTCCGGAGGATTGTGACACGGTGGGGCTCAAAGGTGGAAGCATTCCGGTGGCCTCCGTGGTCCAAATTTCTGCGGTATCCTTTTCAATAGCTCATTCTTGGAGGTGGATGGGAGAATGTCGGCCCCGCCCCTTCGTCATCTCCGATTCCACCGCCAGTCAGAACTTCCTCCAATACGTAATTAAAATGTCAAACATAAATAAATATTGTACATTAATTACAAATAATGTATGGAGAAATTTATTAGCCGTAGTAGATCCACGTAAAGAACATACTATTCCATTTTCCGTACCAACCGAATTTAGTATTTTCAGTTCTGAACTTTTTGCAATCTTGAAAGCCACTGATTACTGTCGAAATACAAGCTCAAATACTAACATAGTTATTCTCACAGACTCTGTCTCCTCTTGTAAGCAAATATAAAACAATCCATAGCAGAAAAGATACGTAATATATAACATTTGAAATAATCTACTACATAGCATCCAACCACAATAAATTTCAATGGATCCCAAGCCACGTAGGATTATCTGGAATTGAGGCTGCTTACAGAGAGCTGCAGGGAAAACACTAACAGTAAAAGAGAACGCTATGGCACAAATGATGGATCTCCTAAGACTCTTAAAGAAAGGAGAAATAATAGTGGATAGAGTACTAGTATACAGTTCTCCGGGTCCTGGGTTCGAATCCTGGCTGTGGCAGAATATTCTGTTAGTTCAGTCGGGGGTGGGGGCGACCCTTCCATAGGAGACCCTCCTGGGGCAAACCCAGCCTCTATAAAAATGGCAACGAAAAAAATTGGGGGGAAACTTGGCGGACGAACGTACAAATCTCTACATGTACTGAGCTCAAGACCCTCCATGGGTTGTAGTGGTACAGGTTTATGTATATATATATACATGTGTGTGTGTTTTAATACCCCCATTGTACTTCTTATTAACTCTAGTGAAAACCTACAATGCAACTCTTAACATTGACAAAGCACAAATAGTCATATGTATGCATTTTTTTTCCCTTACTCCTACCCGGAGTACCTTCCATCTCAATTCTCAATGGTTGACTATCGCTTCATCATGTAGAAAATATTCAATAGTTAATAAATCATACATTAGGAATATAACTTTCTTAATAATAATATATATTATAAATTTATCAGAATAAAATCTTAGAACGGAGTGTTCTGGATCTAGAATTCGTGGGATACTCAGGGGATAGGGGAGAGAGTGATGGAGGGCGGGAGAGATCAAACAAAGGATAGGTATTGTGGGACATATGCTATTACTTAATACGATAATGCCCAAGTACTCCTAGTAGGTAAGCTGTTTGATCCTGGACCCAGGTAAGGGTCCTGGTATCTTGGGCAAAAACCTCTCAAGGCTATCGGAGCTAGGCAAAGTTAAAGAGCATCTCTTCTAATAGGATAAATATTAATATTAATTATTTACTATTATAATTATACTACTCTGATGAGCCAATCTCATTCCATAATTAATATATATAAGGAATCTTGAGGTAAATGCTGGACAAAATCACCAACATAGGAGTATCAGTTAGCTTGTGTTCTATTCGAATAAAGTAACTTTTAGAATATTATTCCGAATATTTTAGAAAACGATTGAGACGTTGGTTTCCAAAAGGTATTATATCCACTTTAGACAATTTTACAGGAAACGCAAAAATCTGTCATTTATTTATTATTGTACCAATTTACATGATTCTTTTTTTAACCAAGTTGATTTTTAAGCGTGTTACCAACTTATTTTTCTAAATTATTGCACTTCCCCAATGTATCTTAAACAATATAATATGGATATAGTACTTTTTTCGGAATGAACGTGGATATAGTACTTATATAAGAATATAACATGCGATAAGTTGGTAACAGTCACTATAACCTTCCTCATATAATATTACCGATAACTAACGTGTTTATATTGTTAATTACTAAGGTGTGTATATTTCCTTATTCTGCCTTATAGAATATCATATTTGGTTAATTACAGTGATTATCTATTCTACATAAAGAAAGCGAATATTCCAAGGACCTTTTATATATTTTTGGCTCTATAATAAGAAAGTATGTAATTATGAAAAAAATTTTGAGCTTTTTCTTATTCATTCTGTGAATTTAACAAATGTAGTTATACTATTTACTACGTATAAGCAATATTTAACTATCAAGTCTAATAAATAAATAACTTTTAAAAATTATATTTTGGTCTTTTAACTTAAAAAAAAAAAAAAATTCCATTGTCAGATCAGGCACGATTTTTTCTTCTTATATTTAGAAAGATCAGGGGATTCTCATTCCAACCATTTCCTGGATAAAATACCACTATTCTATTAAAATGTGAGTTTCTGAATATTTTTATATCTAGTTTATGTGGCTGCAAGAAAAAATACTATGAAAAAACTTAATTTTATTGGGAGCAAACGAGAACCAAGCGAGGCAATTAACTTGTTTAAAACAGCCTAAAAACTGATTATCAGGTTATAACTATTGATCAAAATAATAGCGATGATTCAATACGAGCTAAATGAACTAATAAAAATGCTCATAATGAAGAAAACTATAAATTAATGGTGATATATTACGGGGTTAGGTGCTCTGCGGTATGATAGGAAATATAGTACCTTTTGGGAGGAAATAAAATGAAAGGTTATATCTGTTTACAGAGAATATAGTACGTTTCGGAATGAAATGAAATGTGGATTTAGTACCTTTTGGAATGAAATGCAATTTTCAAATATGGTTTTTTAAGGATTTTTAGATAAAATCTGATGACGGATTTAGATAAAACTGCACCATTAGTTTACAAATACATCAAAATATCAATTTAAAAAAAAAAAAAATGTCTTTTAGTACCTTTTAGAAATCAACGTCTCAATTGCTGGTGGTAATATTTACAATAACCACTTGGACAGGGGAGGAATGGCGGACTACTTTTGGCCCAATATCTACCTCAGCTTAGCCCTGCCCTGATAAATACACAGCTAAATCCTTGCTAAAACCCTGAGGAGGCAATAACACTCCCCCTACCTGTCACCTTCCTATACCCCCTCTCCTTTTTAATATCCTCTCCCAACATTTTGGAATTTATAAAATCCAACTGCCCCATATTCCGAAATATTTGAATAATGACTAGGCGCACAGAGAAAACCTCATTTTTTTTTTTTTTTTTTTACCATATTAATCAAAATAAAAATTTCCTTAACATGCATAATGCAAAAAGTTATTATCATGAATGTAATGGGCAGATTTTTTTTTTCTTATTCGAAAAGAGAAATCATTCTTAATGTTTATTAACCTATATTGTAATTTTCTGGTCCAAGGTATTTGAATATCGCAAGATCTATCATATCCTGCATCTGAATATGATGCTTTATTAATGGTTCTAAACTTAAAGTATCTTTGAAATGTATTTCTTTTTTAAATTACGTATGTATTATCAAGTATGTATCAAGTACCAAGGATGTAAAATCAAGTTGAGATGAACTAAAGATTTATTGATATAACTATTCATATTGAGTACGTATCCCCGCTAATTCGAATAATAAATGCACTTGCAAATAACATTTCTATTTTCTAAATATGTCCATAGAATTCGGTAAAAAATGTATTTGTATATACATGTTATTTGGCAGTACTGTTGAATTTATGAACATTTTTGAAATACTTAAATTTTAGATTTAGTCTAGATGCTGGAGGCGCACTTCAGAAACGTTGAAACTGATGTTGGAGAAATTGGATTAAACGAAAAAGAATATTCCTATGACGACAATATAAAACTTTTATAGAATATCAAATTTGCTGGATGGCTGATTATAAATAAGAGCTTCTATCTAAAGTGATTGAACATTTCTATACAGTATCATCTTGGCAATAATGCTTATTAAGAATTAAATCGTTATTTAGGTTTGACTGGTTCAGCTCTGAAGAAGCTGTCAAAAAATTTAATGATTATTCCAAGTTACAAAAGAAATTTGTGTATAAAAACCCATTCAGAAGCAGCTAATTTTTCAAAGATATTACAAAAAAGGTTTTGTATTTTTTTTATTATTTTGTTAGCATAATCTAATACTTTTTGATTAACATAAAATTAAGATGATGTAGTATGCGTGCAAACGTTGGAAAATTTTGGCTTGATGGTACCAACCTATATGTGATAAAAGTAAAAAGATGACACTAGAAGAAAAAGCGTCATTAGAACCCGCATAAACATAACAATCCCTACATGCAATACAAAAGAAAAGATGACACCAAAAGGCCAAGAGACCAAACTATGGCAGATTGTAATATTACTCAATGAAAAATGTTAACAATGAGTTGAAATGTATGTATTTTTTAATATTTAGTTTTTCAACGATATATTTTACGTATATATATATATATATATATATATATATATATATATATATATAATATATATATATTATATGTAATTTTATCTGAATTTATTCGGGTTTTAGGTCTTCAACTATTACTCCTTCTTAATTTTCTTTATTTGACGTTTCGATCCTTCGTCACACACATAAGATCCTTTTCAAAACAAAGAATTTTATTGAGCACCGGCACACCACTCTAACTAGAATGAAACAGTCATCTGCTGGCCAAGTCGTTCTGGGGTAGGAGTGGGCATAATCGGATGATCGTCATAATCGAATGATCGGACTTCGATGATTTCAATAATCGAATGATCGAATGATTAATAGGTACAAATATCCAAAAAATGTATGTGATGAGCAAAAAAAAAAGTCCTTCGATTACCCCAACCCCTTGCAATCCCTCGCAGTTCGAATTAAAGATTCGTTGATCCGAACCGATTAATCCGATAATCGATTAATTCGAATGATTGAAATAATCGAATGATCTCATAATTATGCCCACCCCTATTCTGGGGCCCCCTGATCCAAGCCTCCTAGTTAGGGAGGTGTGTTCAACGTCGGCCAAACCCTACAGGACCTAAGGTCCTGTGCTTAGTGGAAGAGTGGGAGGCCATACACCAGGAACGGGTAGCTAGTCAATTTTTATGATATTTCGTTTTTTTACTATTAATTTTTTTTCTTCTTTATTATGTCGTCTTTTCTTAATTATTTTCCTTGTGTCTTTTAGAAGCATATAGTATGTACTACGGTAAGAAAACTATTGGGAGGTTAATTTTGGTTTTAAAAAAAAGTTATTTGCGAAAATCTCGGTGCCGCGTTTTGATCCTGATCGCTATTGGATATATATATATATATTTTTAATATTTTACCCGTTTTTCATCGACGTAAACAACATGATATGGATGTCTTTTTCGAATTTACAAAATTAAAGGTACTTGAAATGAAGAAAATATAAAATATAGGCTTTAAGCTCTGTTTTAAAATTTTAATTAGAATCAAACCTAGATTATATTGAAGCAAATTAATTTTTTAATCGATATAACGAGTTTAATCAAAATTGTTCAAAATCGAAGCCGTTTTTGAGAAAATCATAAAAAGGCATCAGCTTTGATTAAAACTGTATAGTTGTTTTAAATGTGGAATTTGAGTATCATTGGACTTTTCGTTTTTGCTAGACTTTGACAAGTACACAGAGAGACCTTTTTGCAGGACTTGGTTATTTCGACTCAGTGGACCTCTCCTTCTTTTTCTCCGGCTCAACAGTCCAAGGTCAACTTTGCCCTCTGCATTGCTTCGCGATTCTTTTCTGTCCGTGGCCCGCCTCCTCCAGTTGGTCCCTCCAATTTTAGATATGTCCTCTTCTACGTCCTTTATTATTTATTTATATGACCCAGGCAACAACCAATTTTCCTTTCGAAGATTCTAAGGGCTCGCTGGTCGGCTACTTTAAGCGTCCACGTCTCTGCGCCATAGCACACAACGGGCCTAATTTGGTTCATATATAATTTAGGTTTTGTGCGTTTGTGCGATAGTAGGGCCAATTTTATTAACCTTGAGAGACCATAATACGCTTTGTAGCCATACATTATTTTTATCATTATCTCGTCACTCACCCTAACCACATTGTTTATCTCAGTACCAAGGTACGATCAACAGCTTCAAATGTATAGCCATCACATCTGAAATCTTGTTTTCTTCTTCTTGCATCAGAGCTTGATGCTACCATGTCTTTGGTTTTACATTAATTTATCTCATGAACCACGCTTTTACTATCTTGAACAATCTTTGCCACAATTTCCTTTAATGCCTTCTCACTTATTCCCAGAACCACAATGTCATCTGCATACCCAAGTATTTGACATAAGCGAGTTTTAGAGACGTTGTTTTGTAGCGCTTTGTGTAGGACCAGATTAAACAAAACTACATAGAGGGAGTGTCCTTGCCTTACCCCAGAGTCAAAAAGAATTTTTCTACTAATCCTACTGCCAATGATTACGCTAACCTGTGTCCGGAACATTATCATTTATATTACATTTATTAAAATAAACGGAGCTTTAAATTCTTTTAGGGCATCATACAGTTGACAGCTATCTACACGATCAAAAGCCTGCTTAAAATCAATCAATAGCATAAGTACATCCGTATTAAGGTCATCAAATTTTTCTAGCACAAACAAAGATTTCATCAGTAGTACCCCTGTTAGGCCTGAAACCGGATTACTAATCTGCGAGAATCTCTTCCGAGTAAATTTTTAGTCTTGTAGTTAAAATATTTACTAGAATTTTATAAATAACATTTAACAGGGTTATGCCTCTACAGCTTTAACATTTGTCTTGTCTCTTTTCTTAAAGGTTGGCAGAGTTAATCCCGAACACCATTCCTCTGGCATAGATTCATTGTTCCATATTTTAAGTATAAGATGGTAACTTCTTTGACATAGGTACTCGTCTCCATATTTAAATAGTTCCGCTGGTAAATTGTTCTCTCCGAGAGCTCTATTAGACTTTAAATATTCCACGGCATCCATAAGATCTTCGTATGAAGGAGGTTCTGCATCCGGTGAGACCCTACTGTCCAAATAATCAACTGCAGTGACTTTCGTCTGAGTTACAACCATGGCCAGTTCCGAGTACATCCTCAATATGTTCCGCCCATCTATCCAAGATCTGTTTCTCTTCTCCAAGGAAAAGACCCTCTTTAGGTTTACTTTAGGTCGGAGCGCAGTTCACAGTTTCTTGACGGCGTGATAAAATCGTCCGCTTTCATTTCTCTCGTCCAGTCCTTCCATAAGCTCTATATTCCTTCTATACCACGCTCTCTTTTCATTTCTACACAGATTAGTGGCCCTCTTTCTGCTATTGCAATACTTTTCTCTATTTCCTCTTGTGTATCTTTGTAACATTACGTGCCTGCCAGCGTTCTTTTGTTCAATGACTTGGGCACACTCTTCATCAAATCATTCACTATTCTTTTGGAACCTATTTTCCTCTAGGACTTAATCAACCGTCTCCTCCATTATTTAAAAAAAATTAAATTGAAGAAGAATCGATTAAATTGATTTTCAATAGAAACATATCTTTCATTAAATAATCTGTTATATTTTTATCTAAAACAATCAGTTACTTTTATCGGCATTTCATCACTCTCTATTTCAATTTTACATGTTTGTTTGTGTAATAATATTAAAAAAAAAAATTTACTTTTATAAATATATATATATGGAGAGAGAGAGACAGAGAGATAGATAGATAGATAGATAGATAGGGAGAGGTAGATAGATAGAGAGAGAAAGAGAGAGAGAGAGTTGGACACCAGCCGTGATAGTGTGCACATCAATCTTATGTTTATCTATTTCAGTGGTACAAATTGCTTAAATTGACCAAATGTTTGTATTAATTGTGTGTGTTTTAAGTGTACAGTGAAATAATATTGCCAAAAAAATACTATAAATCCAACCTCTTAATAACCAAATTTTAAATCACTAAAACAGCTAAAAGGAGAAAGACTTTAAATAGGAAAGTTACCCGCACGAACAGGATATATATGTCAGCGGTGAGTCAATTAAATTTCTAATAAGTTTACTTCAATCATGATCTTCAAATTTTATAAATCCATAGAAAACGTAACAACTATTTCACAAAATGCCCTTTGAATCGGAATTTGATAAACTTCAAACAATCCTAATGGAAATACGTAATAACAATAACGAAACCAAAACAAAATCAAAGAATCAGCAGAAAAAATGTTCTTTCTATATGAAAATCTTACAACAGAATTGCTTGAAAACACAATCTGCAATCAAAAGACCGAATAAACTATCTTGATAAAAAAGACAGGAAAAACAATATAATAATATTCAATATTTTATAAACAGATAACCCCGATTTAGAAAATGTATTAGATGTGGTACATACATTATTTTAAAACATGCAAATTAATTTGTCAGAAAATGCGATAAATAATTGTTATTGACTTTAAAATAAAATAACAATAAAGTAAGACCTATATTAATTACATCAAATAGTTACTTATTAAAACAAAATATAATGGAAAAAAAAGAAATATTAAGGAAAAATAAAATTTGGATTGAACATTCTAAAAAATTCTACCTAAATAAACTGCACAGCTTTGATAATACTGTCACATATAAAAATAAGTTTTTCGAAATATATGAAAATAAATGCCACTTATCGGAGATAGAGGAATTATTGTTAACTATTGGCGAGGGTAGAGTATCCCCCTTATCCCCTGCACAAGCAAACAAAACGGAAAAAAAATTGTGAAAAGTTTTATCAATATCGATTTCGTGACAGAACACCTTCAAAATATGACTAGTATTTCCAAAAAATAACGATTAGAACAAATGATAAAAAAACGGATTTTGATCGGCTATCTAGAAATTTATATTTGCGCGGAGATAAAAATAATATGAACCAAGCAACAATCTGCCTTAAACCTCACGTTATAACTGAAATACAACGAGAAGATAACTGTATTCCCAATGTCAAGTCGTATAAACAAAAGAGACCCTGGGGTGGTACGGATTACGTTACTTACCATAGAAGTCATTCATCGGAGGATACGAGGACCTCGCCCCCACCAACCTCCGCAACATATCAATTTCAACATTAACAATCGCAAGCATTAAGACCTCCGTTCGCTACTTCCGTTTGTCAACAGCATTCCTTAAAAATACTGTATTGGGATATAGAAGCTTATATATTTTTTTTTTATTTTTTTTTTTTATTTAAGTAATGAAAATACTTCTTTGATATTGAATTACCAAATAGTATGTCTTCAAGAAACCTTCATAATTAATGATAATATTGTTCTTCCTGCACACTTTAGCGATTATTTGATATTCAATACGGGTGATTAAACCTAAATCAAAAGGAAGAGGTTTAAACACTAAAATTGAGGTCTATGTCATCGATGGTTGTAATTTATGGCTTTTAGTAGAAATAGAAATGGATGACACAAAACTAATCATAGGCAATATTTATTTTAATCAAACTTATAATATCGATGAATTTATCGACCTCTTCGACCAAGCATTAAGAGAAATAAAATACGATATTTCCCGAAAATACATCGTGCTGGGAGGAGGCTGGAACGGGAGGTTTCAGCGAGATGAATCAATCAACTGAGAACTGTTCGTTTGAAGGCACGATGTTGAATGAGGTTAGACTATTTTCTTAGGACACTGTTACCATTTCGAGGGGGAAAAATATTAAACCTCTTAGAAGATCATGAATTTGTAATGGCTAATATTAGAAGTTACAGTGACGTGATAGGACATTTCACCTGTCACACTTACTGGGGCAGCTCGGTGATAGACACAATCTGGGTTAACCTCAATATGATGCCGCTCGTTAATGATATGGCTGCAGCCCAAATACTGGAAGTGTCATCTCACTTGCCACTCTTACTACGGCTAGACCTTCCATTCTACAAGTCTCGTCCTCAGACTTAAAAAAATATCTCCACTAAAATAAATAAATTTAAATGAGAAAATAAAAATATTGAGATTTTTAATTATGAATTAAAACGTTCACCCAATATGTATTACAATTCCGATAATGTGTCTAATATTTATGAAAATATTAATAATACTGTTACCAATATCACAATGTATTCAGATATTCTGAAAATCAAAAGTGTCAATTCCAGGATGAAAAATAATCATAAACCCTGGTTTGATAAAAATTGCAATAAGGAAAAAAAGGAATTCCGTAAAAAGTATAAAATACTCAGAATATATCCACTTTCAACAGAAAATTTAGTTTCATATTTAAATGAAAAAAAAAATTACAAACGGTTGTCAAAGAAATCTAAATCGAAATATTGCCAATATATTACTGACCGAATTCCGGAAACAAAGAATTAGTGCAAACAATAAAACGATCCAGAAAAGGTAAAAAAAACTAGAACTGGAAATATTCGAAAACTTTTACAAACAGTTTTATTATCCCTCTAAAAATGGAACTATAGACGCCGAATTAAAAGTAGTTAATCCATTCCTCGACGGTATGACGTATGACGGTCACAATATAGCGAGTTTAATCAAAATCGTTCGAGCTGTTTTATTAAAATATACAAAATAAAATATATAAGAGCATTGAAGTAAAGAAAAAGCTTACAATTGAAATAGAAAAGATCATATTTTAAATGGAAGAGGTTACACTTGACTACTATATATAACGTAGAAAAAATATCAATATCAACATAAAATAAGAAACATTAATGTTGAAATATAGTTGATAAATATGTGCTCTTATCTAAGAGTGGAGAGGGAAAATGGCGAGAGAGTTAAATCAGATATGTACTGATCGTTAGGAGGGAGCTCACAACAATGACTAATTTAGGGATGGGGCGCTCGATGTGAGGAAAATATACACTAAACTTGGCGGCAACCGTGGCAGCCAAGTAAAAAAATATATTTAAATTTCAAATACTTATTAAGATATCGGGCTGGGTAAACTATGAATGTAGTTAATACGGAGTCGGAAAATACTTTTTTTTTTTTTTTAATTCTTTTATTGAAATTTACAACTGTAAAATTTACATAAGGGGTACTCACTACGTTTGTTATAGCATGCTATTTGTGTTATTTCGCTAAACCCGTCGAGTTTCTACAGTTATTTCCTGTAGAAAATTGATGAGTTTAGCACAATAGCACAAATAGCATGCTATAGCAAACATAGTGAGTACCCCTATAGTACAATAAGTAAATGTGCTATTTACAGACAATTGGCTTGAAAAGTCATGAGAAGAATCTACCAAGCGGTAGTACTTCAATGTTTATTTGTTCAGCAGGTCTCGCGGCCACCGCCTTTTCAGACGTCTCTGAGGATTGTCGGGAATAGAAGTAGATGAGAGGATACGGAAAAGCGGGTTTGAATGAGCGGGTGATTTGGAGTGAAATGAGGTGTATCTTTTTTGGGCAATTTCTGCAACTAGTGGGATATTCAGGTCTCTATGGATGAGTCGAAAATACTTAATATGCGTTATATTTATTGATGAGTGAAAAATTGACATATATAGAGAAAAAGAATCCTTAGTAGATGATGTGTAACTAAGGAACTTATAACTAGAGGATTTATAGAGGAACTTATAACTTTACCCAATCCCTGAACCTCTTCATCCCCTCCTACAGAACTACTTTCTTCAAGAGATCTTTCGTTATTCGTGCTACTTCATTTTGGAATTCCTTACCCATGCCTATTCGTACATCCCAATCCTTAACTTCCTTGAAGCATAAACTATTCATCCATCTCCTTGAATATCAGTCTACCGCGCCTTTATAAGTTTTGACTATTCACACTGTTTATTTATTTTATTTTTTTATTATTCAATGTTTCAGTTCATTTTATTTTTTTTATCAATTATAAGGTTGCAATATTACCTTGTACACATATATGCGTGTGTTTAAGTGTATGTATGCTTTTATTTTATTTTTTTTAATTCATAATATGCCGTATAATTTGTTGTATGATGTATATTTTGTAGACGTAATAGCCAGAAGATTAATACTTTAATGTACATTTATATTATTCTTAGGGGACTAGCTGTCCCAGAATAAAATTATTTTTTTCATTTCATTTCAAGTGTGCAGTAGAAAACAAGATTAAATCAAATTTATTTGATTGCTGGATTGCTCTACAATCCGTAAAGGGTCTGTCCGTCCAGTTTCCCACATTCAAGTAGTTTCGTGCGTCATTGTCCACTTTGGCCTCTCAACTTTGTGACGAATGTTAAAGATAAAGTGAGAGACTATAATTTTGATGTATGTAGTAAGTACAAAGATATTATAAGTTATTTATTTTTGTTTATATTGAATGAGGTCGTGAAAAGACCTAACATTGGGAAGTGGGTAAAAAAAGTTACTAGCTCTTACTTGTTGAACTCCTTTGATAAAGACGTCCAGCTTAAGTAGGTAATCTCTGCCCAGTTCGTACACTCTGGGAACCCTTATATCATTACCAATTTATTTTCGTTTCTAAATGTGTTTAAATATTCTTAAATTTATATAAATGACAGAGGTAAGTGAATGTAGTGAGTTGCGCGCACCAGATTTTAACTTTTCTTTCTTTTAACTTCATTGGGACAGATTGTAATTTTTCTCAATAAAAATTGTTGTTGTTGAAAAAAAAAAAAAAAAAAAAGCTCTTACTTGAATATTGGCGCCAAGTTAAACCAGAGCCAAAATAAGTAAATATTTAATTTAATAGATAAAATGGATAATAAGATATAAAAAATACGAATCCAAATAGGATAGAGCAAGTCATGGGTTAAAAAACATAAGTGGATTAATTGGAAAGATAAGTGGGTGAAAAGTGTTACATAAACAAAAAAAAAAAAAAACGCAAACACCCATGTCCCAAGACATTTTATGAAGAGTAGTTTTTTTTTTTGTTTTTTTTTATTGAGATATATTACAATTTGTTACAAAATGAACAATAATAATATTGATATGAGACCACATTCATACTATATATACAGAAAATGATAATAATAGTCAAATTACATAAAATAGAAAATAAATACATTTATATGTATACAATAAAATAATTATAAATAAAAAAACAAAACAACAACATATAATATAAAGAGTAGTTAGGAATGCTTTAATAGGTAGGGTATTTGGAAATAGGACAAGGATAAGGTGTATACGTTCGTTTTTTGATTGACAGTCTCGTCGATTGATTGACGACACTGGTTTCTTTTTACATTTAGTTATGAGTCGTTTGCTTCGGTTTGGAACGGTGGTAAGGGTGAATGAAAGTTTATTTCAAAATCAAAAGAATCGCTTAATGACAATGACGGGTGATTTATATGGTTGTTGAAAAGTCTGTTGATGATATGAGGTTTTGTTTGATTCGATTTATGTAAGTACTATGAAACTTGAAATCAAAGAGAGAAAGAAATCGGTAAAGAAAATTTGATTTTCTTATGATACGGGTGCTGAAAATGTTTGTTTATGAGTTTGCTTGATTAATTAGGTTAGGTATACCAGTCTGTGGATGAAGTTTTATCTATGTTTCTTTTGTAAGGAGGTCAAGAAATGGATTTATAGTTTCTGTATTTCAGATTCTATGGTTAAGAGGAGGCGTGGATGGTAATGGTTTAAGGCTAATATGATGTCTGGAATTTATCAAGAATGAGGCGTCTTCATATTTTTAATAAAGATGATGTCATTTTTGAAAAGGGGTGTAATGGAATTTAGTAAGTCATTTATGACGATCAGGTCATGAACAAGTGGATTATCCATGGCGAGTCCAAACATTTGATAAATGTCTTTGGAAAATAACTTAACCTGATTTACAGCAAAAATCTAAGGATCCTGGGTACGTGGAACGGTTGAGAGTGATGTGGGGTTCAACAGAAGACGAAACAAAGCCGAAACGTTAGCACAATAAATCAAGTGTACTTAATTGACGTGTTTTGATGAGTACACTCTACCAACTTCACCTTAAAATCAAGTTGTTTTATATATATATATATTTTTTTTTTACTTTTAATTTTTATTATATATTTTTTAAATATTTAAGGATATTTTATTGATTTTTGTGTACTCTTACTAGTTGGTTTAATGTATATTATTGAATATTGGTAATTATAATTGTGCACATTTATTTGATCAATTTTATACTATTTAAAGAAAAAAAATTAAATTGATTCATTTACAATATCTTGTCCATGAATATGTTACTATATAAAAAATGTCAAAATATCAAATCAAATAAGGAAATAAGTTATGGACCAACTATCAACAACTTGTTGACTTGACTTGTTTTAGGGATTGGGCTACTGACAGCATTCCGGGAAAGACGAAATATCCGAGGGTGTGAGGCTCTTGAGATTACATTAATAGTTTATTTGATGAAGGCTGGACTCCTACTCCACCCCATCTGCCATCCGAAATATTAACAACTAAAGCTCTCACCGCTGCCACGCCCTGCTTAACACATCCCGTATTATCAGAGAAGGGATTTCTCAGGCTTAGAATAATCCTCATTATGATAATCTTTCAAACAACCTTTTCAACGGATTTATCATTTTCCCGTGGACCAAATAGAGTAGTCTACCTAGTTTTGGGTTTGTTTTTCAATTCGGTACATTACCGTAAAAAATAGTATAAAACAAGGGGAATATTTAAAATGATGAGTTATCTTCGTTTCACCCAGTTCTGCCATTTATATTATCAGTAAAAGAGAGAGAGTAAGGCTTTTCAGGGCTGAATGTAGCCAGGTCAGAGGCTATCCACGGCTGAGGGATTAGTTAGGGATGTTTTTTTAACAATTTTTCCACTATGTATGTTCAAACACGGGTTATTATAATTATCATTACACAGGTTACAGGCCTTCTATCAGACCAAGCGAAACTATTATGACTATTTGTTCTTCCTGTTTCACCAGTACTCCTTCATTCGCTCACTGAAGGCTCACTTCCTTTCTTCAGTCCATTTTTTCATTTGGTCTTTAGGTGCTGTTTTCTCTGACATCACTTCCACTTGTGCACTTTGTGTCTATAGACGCCTTTGTCTACTACGTTCGATTGGACACTGTTTGATTGCTGTGGTTTCGTTATCTGTGAGAAGTGCCAGATCGTCTGCGAAGGCTAGACAGCCGACTACCTTGTTCTTGGGTTGTCCAAGTCACACTGATTTCCAGTGGCCTTGTGTTTGCAGATTTTTCTCCCATTCCCTGATGACTTTTGTCCAGCACTAGGTTCGAAGAGGAGTGGTGAGAGTCTGTCACCCTGGCGAACGCCTGTCTTTATCTTAAAGGGTTCGGAGATCTCACCCTTGAACATTACCTTAGGTGTCGTGTCTGTCTGATCAGTTGCAGTATCTTGTTATCTGACAAACAAGGGAACGTTGAAAGTGTAGCAATCAATTAAGATGTTAGATTAAATTAGATTTTTATTATCTTTGGGCCTTATAATAACAATTTTTACACTCATGAATGTGCCAATAACGACTATTAAACAATAAATATACAACACTTTTTTACAATGAAACGTAAAACGGAAAATATTTTAAATTATACAAAAAAGAAATCGATAATATACATATTTAAAAATAAAATAAAAACACTGAAGGAAAAGATTAAGGAAAATAAATAAATAAAGTAAAAGGAACAACGCGATATTGGGAAGGGAAAGAAAACATCTACAAGTTTGCTCAGAGCTTCAAGGCGCACTATACGATTCTGCATCCAAGAATGTAGTCGACGGCAAGCCTTACGGAAAGTGGAAGAAAACCGGACTTCCACCGGTAGCTGGTTGAGCTTACTTGCTGCCGCGGCGTGGAAAGCATCCCTCAAGGCCTCGATTCAGGAAGCAGGCAGTTGGAATACGCCCTGAACCTCTCGATCCATGCCTCGACAAATTCACGTCTTACATTAGTCACATTAGATTGAGGTGGAGATATTCTTCTGCTCGAAGCCAACCTAATTGCCTTATAAGCGGACTATTTTAGTACCAAAGATAAATCGGATCGTTACGTTGAGAGCACTGGATTATGCAGTCCTCAGTTTCCGATATGTCTATATATACGGAATGGTAGTATCTCCTGAGTGGGCATACTAGTGCTGAAATTATCTTCCCCCTGACCTCGGCTGGCAATAGACGTTCCATCGTGAGAGGGAATGGATGGCTCCGTACACTCGGCTCACCACCAGACCAACATGATCGAGCTATGACAAGGAGTTGTTGATCATTACACCAAGGAGTTTCATTTTGTCACAACCTGGGACAACCTGATCATGTATCACCAGTGGAGGCAGCACAACTTCCTTTTCAGCCTTCACCACCAGTTTAGGGCTGACAATCAGCATCTAGCGAGATTTCCTGTCGTTGAGGCAAAGTCTGTCAGTGCAGGCCCAAAGCTGAACTACGTTTAAATCATTATTAACCCGTTTTAAAGTAGAGACCATATATTCTGGCAACGCCGAAGCCCAAATACATATGTCATCCCACGGTAACTAGAACAATACGGTAGCACTCACGAGGTGGATGCGCAGTAGATTGCCAACCATATGACGTCATGTGAACCGACCCGTCTTACAGGCACTGACTGCACTGTAATTGTAGTTAGATATGTGTATTTCGCTCTCTCGCCGTGGTGTGTCTTCGGAAAGTTTTTATTGATTTTATCGATAGGCTAAGTAACTATCTCGCTTTAAAATGCCATTTTCTGCCGTTGCCGGTTGTACAAACAATTCAGATAACGCTAAAAAACTGAACTTGTCATTTCGCGTTTTACCATAAAAAAAAAACTCTTCATAAACAACGAAAGCATTTCTGCAAACGGAAAGACGAGTTTAACACAAAGACAGTCCGAATTCGCCAGAAAATTTCTTACTGAGCAATTATGAAAGAGATTCAAAAACGGAATTATTAGGCTCACCATCCATACGTAAATTAAAAGAATCCTCCGTACCAACACAAAAAATACCAACTATTTCATCTTCAACAGACACTTTGGGCTCTACTCAAAGAGAAATTCGTGTAGATAAAAGTAATTGTATGAAAACTGTTAATTCGTTAGTACAAATTTCGGCAGAAGAAAGAAACAGCAAAAGTATAGAAACCTCAGACCAACTCTATTCCAATAAAGATCAAAATTTATTTTATCATGACGTACAGAACATTTAATTAACAAACGAAAATAAAGAACTAAAAGAAAAATCATTTCATTAACGAATGAACTATAGTGTGCCCAACAGGTAATAACTAAATTAAAATACGATTTGATTAAATATGAACTGGTATTTTCTAAACGTCAATAAAAACAACTATTAAAAGCAAAATGCTCTAGTACAATATATTTTAGAACTCGATCCTTTATATTAATGAAAGAACTGAACAGGAAGAAACAACTTGAAAGAGCGTTGAAGAAAGATGAAAATTTTGACTCTGCACGAAAAAAATCAAAGAAGATGAACAAAATAAAGTATTAATGTGGCTAAACCGCCAACATATGGTATTACTTATTAAACGTTTTAGTATCGTACCATTTTTAATGCATATTATGTTGACTTGTAAGTAGTAAGGATTATTTTCAGTATCTATTTAAATTGACTTAAACAACTGTTTTGACATTTTTATTATATACTGTATTTTTATAAAAGAAGTGTTTTTCCAATAAAATTATAAACCATTTTAAAATAATGCTTTTATATATAATTTGAGTTTTATACTACTTGTACAGTTGCTTTAAGATATTAAAATCCTGCTAGTAGCAGTAGAGCGGCTTGGTGCAGATGACGTCACGGCCAAACATGTGAACTCTGTAGTACCCTAGGATGTTAGCTGTATCATTGACGTAAGAGAGGGTGAATGTTATCGAAAGGGATCTCATTTTTGGCATTCGATCAAAGCTACGTCTCTCTTACTTCCTTAAGGTTTTATCAATCACTCCAAGTGTAACTATACCTAGTTCTGTCAGCCAACATCCATTCCCATCATCTCCTTCGCAAACGCAAGGTACTCCTATTGTATTCTAATAATAATTGTTATGCATTATTTATTATTGCTTAAGAAGCGTCGTGGCCTAGTGGATCCAGCATCAGCATACTCTTGCCCGGGTTCCACGTTCGAACCTTGGCTGTTGCCGAATGATTATTTATCCCAGCCGTGTGGCCATCATGGGGTAGGGGTGCCCTCTTTGGTCACACCTATCTTCTATAAAGCCAAAAATTAGCGGCTGAGCGTTATCTCGGCCTATTTACCCTCTTATATGGCCGAAAAAAAAAGAAGTCCGTTGATATTCTAAACTATTCAGGTGCGGAAGGGAGTGTATGCATTTTCTAGACCTATGACATTATTTGATTGAAACTCATTTATGATTAATAGAAATTTAATTTGCATGTTTTTTATTGAGCGCGGAGAAAAATCATTCATAAGACTATGGAAGTAACATTTTACCTGCCATACAATGTCGCAGAAGGGTAAATAATAGTGCATCAACTTGAAACATTGTCGTAATAATAATTTCTATTCTTAAATTGTGCAATATGAAATACAAGTAAAAAAAAAAAAAAAAAACATGGATTCTCAATATATATCATGTATGAAAAAAACTATGTTTAAAAATAAGACTGAGAGAGAGGCCAGGTCCGTTTTTCCGATCGACCAAAAGCTGATATAAGAGAATAAATAGGTGCCTGTCACAGACGGACTCGAACCCGCGACATGGAAATCAATCACCCGGGCCCTACCTATAGAGCTTCACTAGCCATATTTAATATTCGGCCAAATAAATGTTTTAAGAACATATAAATTGATAAAATGATTTTTTTTAATTCTTTATTTCCAGATCGGCTGCGTGAGCCATACATGTTTTTTTATTGGTATTGGTATTTATGGTGAGTGGTATTTTCTGAAACGGTTTTTGATAAAATCTTCGATGTATTCAATATGTAGCTCGCTGTATAGTAGGCTATTTCTAATGAACCATGGGGCATCTACAGCTATTCTTAATATTTTGTTTTGGAATACTTGTATTTTTTCTGTTTTCGTTGAGGAAGCAGCTCCCACACTTACCCCATACATAAGTAGTGGGCTTAATATAGTTTGATAAAGAAGAATTGTTGTTTCGGGTTTGAGAGTTGATTTTCTATTCAGGATCGGGTACAGCATTGCCAGTCTTGCATAGGTCTGGGTTAGTTTGATGTTAATGTGGTGGTTCCAAGTAAGGCGGCAATCGAGGTGAACCCCAAGGTATGATAAAATGATTTAACTCAACAAATAAGGCTCAGATCGTAGTATATTACCTGTTGGTATGAATGCGTTGGATATGAGTTATTTTGTTATAATTATCTTGGCTTTTATTAATATTTATTCCAATTGTTGGGTATACATTTTTTTTTAATAATTTAATTTATTACAATCATTATTTAAAATTGTATTATCATTTTCATTCCTATTTGTTTTTATATATAATACTAATGGACTCTTTGTGCCCTTTTGGTTGTTCTTCTACGGTTGATATTTTATGAACACTAATACATAATCTGCTTGTAAAAGTTTTCTTAAAGATAAATACCAGTTAATAATAAACATAAGGTAAAAAAAAAAAATGATGCGCAACAAATCAAAAACAAAACAACTAAAATTCAAATAGTAAAAGCTGCTATTTGGAGAAGTATTTTTAAATAGAAACCCCTCCCTAAAGAGGGAAGTGGTTATACCTCGATGAAGGTTAATGTAACAATTTCCCATAAACGCTACTATAAATCTGCCCTTATCTTGCCAATATTCCATTTTACGCATCGCCAAATATTTTATGGTTGGAATTAACGAAATAAGCAAGTGCGGCAGTTTACATAAAAGTAAAGGTGGAAGGAAGGGGTGGCTCGCTCCCTATCTCCCTTCCCCATTGAATCCCTTCCCTTCTAGCCCATAAAACCAGCTCTTAATTTTTACTAAGGGTCCGTCTAAATAGATAATTTTAAAGAAAAAGATAATTTGATCCCTTTAGGAAAGATTACCTCTCCCCCTAATAAACTAGGTCCTTTACTCTCCACACCTTGAGCTCTCTCAGGGTTCTCTCCCCATGAAAACTCATCATATGTATAAGATTTTTTTTTGTTTGTAAATTTACTTTGAATGCAGTATTGTATCACTAAGATACAAAATGCAATATATATATATATATATATATATATATAATAATATTAAAACTTTATTCTGGGACTATGTCCCTTAAGAATAACAAAAATGAACAATAGTATAATAGTACAATATTAATATTTATGTCTGGTGAAGAAAACAATAAAATTAATTTTTATTTACAAACGTGGAAAAAATAAAAATAAATATTAAACACTACCTAGACTTATACACTTTCATGTACAAAAAGTATGGATAATAAACACACAAGAATAAAAAAAAAACGGAAAGAAAGATGAGATATCTCCTAAAGGTTACTGATAGGGTTGAGGAAATTATAAAAAAAAAGAACTAATTATTCCACACCGCTAGGGTTTGGGTAAAATAGATAATTATAACTTGCATTGAAATTAAAATAGGTCAGTTGCAGAATCACATTAGTTGTGCATCTGTTTGGGATGCCAAAAGATGTTGGAAAAGTTGAGATTTGAATGAGAGAAAGGAAGGAGAATGGCGAATATTAGTAGGAAAGGAATTCCAGAGGTTCGCAAAACGGATATAAAAGGAGTGATCAAAAGATTTAGTTCCATGAATGGGAATGTAACGGTCGGAATGTCGGGATCTAGTTCCAAGAGAGTGGACTGAGGATTTAAATTTCAGGATACTGTGAATGTATGATATACGTGTATAAATGAATAGGGGAAAAATGAATTCTTGAACGCTGGCTGTATGGGGATTGTGGTCGGGTTGGGGATTAAATATGTTAGATACCTATTTGCCAATTCTTCTTCTCTAGTCTCCTCAAACGAAGGCCAGAAACCATCATAACCTAGGAAAGGAAGGCTGATAGAATGCTATTTTAGTACTTCTTTGCTCATTCATTAGAGGGAATTTGCGCTAACGGATAATAAGGGAAGGTAAGAATTGTAGAATTAGGATCTATATGTATTTTATTTCTAGTTAGCTCATTTGGTGTAATAGTTGTAGGTTAATTTCCTGGTTCTTTGCCCTAGGGTTCTAGAGCATCGTTTAGTATAAATTAGATTTAGGAGGTCTTGGTTTACAGCATTCTTTTGTAGCACTTTAGGTAAGGAGAAGGTGAAGATGCATTCCATGCTAATTCCTGGAATAGGGTTGTGAAGGAATTAACAGTATCCTCTAGATCTTTCGGAGATTTAAAGGAAAATCAGAGCTCTATTGTATTTATTATTATTTCTCGGAAGAGGTTCCAGTTTACTGAATAGGTTATAATGAAAGAGTAAAGATAAGAGGTCTGTGATCAAGGCGGATGACGGAATAATTTTGTGGTCCTAGGCCTTTTTGAATAAAAAAGTCTTCGAGGTCAGGATTACGGTTTGGGTCAGTAGTTCAGTAGGTAGAAGAATCAAGATAGAGGATGTTACTATGTCTAGAATAATGTGCAGAAAATAATGTTTACCCTAGAGAAGTTGTAGTTCTGGCACCCAATTGCAGATGTTTTGCATTGAGGAACTATAACTATAACTATAACTATGAGGAAATGATGGTATTGGACAGTAGCTACTAACTAGTGGTCCACGGACACCTGGGGATCCGCAGGCGATATCTAGTGCTTTTTATTTATTAAAGTTATTTCAAGGACATCATAATAATAATTATGACTTGTAATATCAAACAACAAAAGTATGGGTAGTGTCTCATCTGACATGTCTCAGTCAAACTTTTAGCTTAGAGAAAAATACCGTAGAATCGGAATGGTGTAGCCCCAGCATCAAGTATACTTCAAAGAGCAAAATACTAAATTACTAAAATTTAAAGCTAATAAAAGATATATATTATTCAAATGCTTTTAAATAAATTAAATATTGTCTATTTCTTATGAACAAGGTTACATTTGTCCATTAAGCTCATTATTTTAATAATGTTTGAAAATGACCAATTTAACTATTGAAATTGTAAGGGAGTTTTCCTCTGTCACTGATCACCAGCAATTATTTCGATTAGAATATTAAATCTGTCGGCATAGCTTTAATATACATGTATAGGCCGTGGGGTTCTTGCCATTAAAGTAATTGAATGAAGGGGTCTCCGTAAAATAATTATTGGGAACTGATCTGGGGTATTAAGTAAAGAATAGGATTGCGGAAATCGCTTTTTAAGGCAGGAAATATGCTACTACCACTGTTATAGGAAAAAACACGTTTGTATTTTTATAGCAGTGGCTTAAATAAAATCAAGGACTGGGAAGGAGAATAAGTGGTGGGAGACGGAGCGAAGGATGATGACCGCAGTGCCGGGATAAAATCTCCCTTCTGTATTTGATACTCAGGGATGTTGAATAATCATTTAATCGTTATCCGGGTAGCGGTTATTAGAACTAAGTCTAAGGTTAGTTTGGTAACGGGATTTTAAACACCATTCGCATACGATAGGATAAAGGAAAACCACTTAATCGACGTAAAAGATATTAAAATTTGAGTTTTCAACAAAAATTCGCATTTTAGGGTCTGTTGGGTCCAAATCACCTAGTCATACAAAATGCGTGCGTATGTTTTCATTGAGTGTAGGGAAAAAATAATTTATAACATTTTGTGTGAATATCAGCCCACAACAGTATGATATTTTTGCTCATTAAAAGAAAATAAATATTCTCTTTCATCATCTCCACGAAACAGCAGTTCACTTCGCGAGAAATCTTAGAAACAATTTAAACTACCAAAGTAAGTTGCATAACGTAATGATAGAGTAAAAA
Organism: Piezodorus guildinii; assembly: GCA_023052935.1. Taxonomy (NCBI): domain Eukaryota; kingdom Metazoa; phylum Arthropoda; class Insecta; order Hemiptera; family Pentatomidae; genus Piezodorus; species Piezodorus guildinii. Next base: position 111,949,814 of record CM041295.1, read on the forward strand.
ATTGCGCATCATCTTAAATGCTTGTTGTGGAAAATAATTTATATTTTCCTATTATGTTATATTAAGAAAAAGTAATAAAACTATATAGAAACTATTAATGTAAATACTATTCCAACTACAACTTTACTTGATGTTCTGAATTCAATGTAACATAGTAGTTTCATTGTAAGTGAAAATCTACTCCTGCAAGCACCAGATTTTTACTTTCACTTACCTATGAAATATAAAGTAATAGGAAGTATTGCGACCGTAAAACTTTTCTAATTCCAGTTTTCAATAAAAATACACATTTCAGGGTTCTCTGAGTCCATATGACGAAGTCTCTCAAAAAAGGTTGTGTTTGTGGTAAATCTAGGGCGAAAACGAAAATTCGTACTAAAATGAAATTTCATATTCAAGACAACTATACGCCCGAGATATTTCAGCAACTTTTTCATTAAAATCTGCTAACCTAAAAAGCCACGATTTTCTCAAAAACGGCTCCTAAGATTTTGATTAAACTCTCTATATGAATGCAAAATTTAATGGGCTTTAATTTGATGTAGTTTGAATTTTGATTGAAATAGTCTGACAGGGTGAAAATGGTGATATTTTGAGATTTCTCTCTCTAGAGTACTTTTAATTCTGTAAATTAGATATATCTTCTTGTTAGCATTCATAAATAACGGCTAAATATGCAAGTTAAACAAATTTGATAAGCAACTAAAGGAAAAAAGTCCAAATATATTTTTTCATGCAATTTATGTCTTTTTGAATAGAAGAATAATAACATAGAAGTATAATATATTGTTGATTTTAGAAAAAAATATTATTAATTACACGGAATTGTAATATTTTATGGAGAATAATGAAAATCCGATAAAACAAGCTGATTGTCGCTAATAAAAATACTATAGATTATTTTAAAAAAACATATGTTTCTACAGAAACTTTATGTAATTAATTATTTGATATTAATTGTATTGTATCTCTAAGTGTATTCAAAAATTAATTTTAACAACGGAGGCAAGTGAAAGTCGTGTGTTGCTCGCACCAGATTTTTTATATAATAAATGTGTTTACTTTTTCCTTTTCTTGAAGGTTAAAAAAACGATGTATTTAGTGCAGATCCTTTTCAAACTGCGGCGAACTAACAATAGTAAAAGAACACAACAAAAATATCCTTTTTGTAAGCCTAGGTGATTTTCGGAACCCTTTTTTTGGGGAGGGGGAGTGAGGGGACACCTGAACGGTAAAGCAGCGTTCTTGAACGACAATAGATTACAAAACCATTTTAATTTATGTTTCGATGACATGTTTTGGAGGGGAAAAGGGTGTACCGCTTTGTGTCGAAAACGAGTCTTTAAGGTATCCGAACGTCCTTAGCTAAATTTGTATCTAATCATTATAATTTGAAAATACCGATGGCAAATGGATTGGGTAGGTAGGATTGCGGGCTTGGGTTTGGCAACGTGGCCCCCCCTCCTTTGCCACTGCTACTCCCCCTCCTTTTCCCCTCCTCCCCTCTACATCTCCCACCGCAACCATAGCAACCGATCCCTCACGCTCTCTCTTACTATTCATCTCACTTATCAAGAGAAAAGGCCTCGACTATCCCTTGTCACAATTAATTCTCCTCATTTAAAAAAAAAAAAGATCTAGTTACAGAAACTATTAAGAAATATTAGCATTACAAATAATTAATAACAAATAAAATGCTTCCAAAATATTTTTAATCTGATAAAATCGCATAGATTAAATTATAATTTAAATTTATCTAACTGCCATGATATTAAGCTATTGATAAATAATTTAGCAACACTAAGGGTTCAAATTCAAAAATATATTTGTCGTCAATATATTATTAATGTTAGGAATTCCAAAACTTCTCCCTTTTATCCAAATCTAACCGCAGTAAATTACAATACTAACAAATGTTCAATGGAGGTGATTAGATGGGTAATTAAAATCAGGAGTGATGTTTTAAACTTAAATTATAAAAAATTCAAGCCAACAAATAATATATGTAGTTTGTTTATTACAAATGAAGTAGTTCTCTTCCACTTTCTGGCTGCCTGTCCAACACTATCAGGGTTTAGAAAAAATACTTGAATTCTAAAAACGAATGAAAAAGATTGGCTGGCATTGGTTAATGGATCTGCTTTTTCCTATAGTATGGTGCTCACAAAAGAATTTAACTATTTGTGAATTTAATTATAATATATCAACAACTTGCGAAGTGTAAAAATATTGATTCTTATTTTTTTATTAATTGATCATATAGATAGATTAGAAAATAATTTCGTCAATAAAAAAAGACTCCCCGGACTGTCAATAAACAATGTTGTGCTAGTGATTTTAGTTGTTTTTTTTTTATTCTGTAGTTATAGTTATTTTATTCTGTAATTTGTAAATTGTTTATTTTTATTAACTGTTATTTTTAAAAATAACAAGATTTTTTAATTTTCCATCTATCTATCTATCTAGTTACAGAAACAAACTACTTTATATTTATAAATGAAATATTTGAAATACATAAAACCGGAAAATCTGATTCAGTTTCTCATTACTTACGCTGAAAACACATGCGAGTGCCCGATGTCGTGGAATCAAATTTGGCAGGTGGCACCAGGGTTTTTAATGAGACCTAAGAAATCCTGAGTCATGCCGTCCTTCGGGGAGAACATAAAATGTGTGGTCCTGAGTCTGTGCCATGTCTGGTACTCGTCAAAGATCCCTATCCTAAATAAACGTGGATAGGACAAACTTTTGACTCCTACTGTAGCATCGTCCGATTAGCAGCAACTCCATGAAGTGATGTTAACTGAATAAACAAACAGTCACATGCGTAAGAATTGTAAATGAATTACCTATTGCCTAACACCGTCATATTTATATAACAATCATGAGACTTATTGATACTAAAGGGATTGAGCTCAAGTTGTTTAGCATGCAATTCTTGCCGTGTCGCTAGATATACATAGAAAAAGAGTAATGTCCCTTACACAAACCCGATTGTAGTTAACTTATCATTCTCATGTATTGCCAATAATCATAAACAGACTAAAAAGGAGATGACCCAGGAACCTTTTTAATTCGAATTCGACTTTGAATTGTTACCAATCGGTCATTCCTTCACAAGAATTCATCACTTGTTATAACTGTAGATTTCATTTACTTATTGTTTAGTGTACGAACAGTTCATTTTAATTAATAAACAATTGAGACGTTGATTTCCAAAAGGTACTCAAGGACATTTTTTACGAAATTGATTTTTTTACATATTTATATTCTCCTCATTTAGTTTTATCTCAATCTTAAATTTGATTGTATCTAATGAACACTCATTTCCTTTAATAACGTGATTTAGAAATACTATTAATTTCTTAAGATACTTATTACACATTTAGTTTCATTCTAAATCATTACAGAACATTTCATTTCATAACTTTAATATGGTTTAATTAATATAGTAAAGAAATAAGTCTAGATTTTAATGCGAAAAAAATCAAATTAGCTAGTTTAATAATATAGTAATGAGAGATTTTCGCGCTTCCTGTAAAATTCCCTAGAATGGATATAGTACCTTTTGGAAATCAACGTCTCAATTGTGTGCGCGCAACGCACGACTTCGTATCGTGTAGGTGATGAATGTGAATATTTTGTTTCTTTTAATGAGCAAAAATATCATACTGTAGTGGAGTAACATTCACACAAAGTGCTATAAGTGATACACTTATAAATGATAACTTAGAGGCGAAAAAAGGTGGAAGGATTAATTGTATAAAGTTTCGATTAAAACTTGTGTTTTATTAAATAATCTATAATGTTTTTATCTACAACAATCCGTTAGTTTTATCGACATTTTATCACTCCCCATTAACTTGTTCAAATCCGTGTATTCGATAATATTTTTCTAAAATCTTTAGTTTTCCAAAGGTATATTATGCATCTATGTTACTATTCTTATATTAAAAAACACAAAAATTGTATAAAAAGTATGTTTGCACTTTTTTCCTGTAGTCGCTTATCAAATTCGCTCAACTTGCTTATTCAGCCGTTATTTATCAATGCTAACAAGATGGATATGTTTAATTTTCTGAAATCTACAAGATTAATGGTACTTTAGAGGAAGAAAATTTAAAATATTGGTGTTTAAGCCCTGTCAGACGATTTAAGTCAGAATAAAACCTACATCAAATTAATGCCCACTGAATTTCACATCCTTATAGCTATTTCAATCAAAATCGTTGGATCTATTTCTTTAGAAAGTAGTAAAAAGGTGTAAAATGCATGTTTTAAACTAGCACTGGACTGCCCATTTAAGTCGAAAAGTTGCACTGAAATCTCGGGCGTAAGTAGTCTTAAACATGAAATTTTATTTCGTACGACTTTTCGTTTTTATCATCATACCACACACCTTTTTGCGGGACTTGGTCATTCGGATTTAGGAGACAATTATGGAAACCATCCAGAGGAGGAGAATCCCTAAGCTCAGCACTTTCTCCTGACAATGTATAAATACCCCACCCTTTTCCTTCCCAGAGGCAGTCTGCATCCAGTCATGAATTAGTTCACACCTAGTTATTATTCATTAATTATTCAGTTAGTAGTACTATTTTTTTTTTTTTACTAGATGATATATATATTTTTTTAAGTCAAAGTGAGTGCCGTGAGAATTTCTTGACCCTAAAACGTGTAATTCCTTAATACTGAAATTCGAAAATATTCACTATCGAAATACTTTCCCTTACTGTATATTCCATGTATAAGTAACTAAAAGTAACAATACTTTCCCTTACTATATATTCCATATATAGGCTAGTAAAAGTGAAAAAATATAATTTATGTTGAACTCAAGATGATAAAGAGCATGAATATATAAAAAAAAAAATACTGGAAGATATTCCCTCATTTAAGGAGCTGACGTGAAAGGGTCACTCGTTTAAATTTTCTTTTAGCAAAGGGAAGAGACTGGCTCTAGAATAAATGGTCGGATCCTACGCTGGACTGAACTCATTCCTTCCATTCGCTTGGAGGACTTGCTATTCCCCCGCTGGTTATACAATTTCCTCCTTCTAGCTCTTTCCTCTTACTCCAACAACTAATTGTTTTCCTTTCAACTACCTTAGAGACAATAATGATGTAGATAATTATCAGCACACCTTTCCTTACAAGTTTTTCCTCAAGTCCTGTCGAATCGTTATGTACCGTTCCTTTGTTTCTATATTTTCTTGTTGTATCTGTATTACTACATCATTCAAGGAAAACCCTAAAATCCATGTGAAATTATGAAAAATGATTAACGGATAAAAAATAGTCATAATTCAGTATATAGTAAGGCTCAATGTTTTTTCTCGCTAGAAAAGGGTAAGGACCTTATCACTTATGGCCCTAAGAATAGAAAACACACCATTCGAATGCAAATTATGTATTTTGTTACCAAATGTACATTATTCAACAGGTGCCACCGAAGAAAATCTTCTAAATATTTTTTTCATTCTTTCGCTCTTTCGTTATTCAAACACATATACCCTACGCACATGGTTCAAATCTCATTAAAAGTGGAAGAATTGGATTTACGAAAGTGTATTGTAGCCATAAAGATCACTAAGAAATCTGTTAATAGGTAATAATGTTGTATGTTATTTATAAACTGATTCAAAAGCCATCTATCTAATTATAACTTCGTGATTACAGCATATATGCAATGTTTATACATTTTAAATTTATATCGACTAAGGAGACACAAATTTGAGTTTTGAATTTCATGTTGATACGACGAGTTTGTTCAAAATCGTTAGAGCCTTTTCATGAAAATTACTTTGGATAAGGAGTGCCGTTTCCAATAAGTGTTTTTATTGAAATCTGCAATGGGTGTAAACAAAAAATAAAAATTCGTAGACACCTTTATAAGTCTTTAATGAATATATATAACTTTTTTATATCAATATATTCTAAACAAGAAAGAGCTCATTTAATTATTAAGGTTGATCTTGGGCTGAATAATTCTTCCATTAATACTCATTCTTTTATTTCATGACGTTTCGGGATATTCTCCCATCTTCAGAAGTCTACAAAAAATTATATTAAGCAATTTACCATCACATTAAAAATCACTATAATGAAGTGAATGGTTTCAAAAATTTTTAAATTAGGTGTCAATTGATAACAAAAATTTTTTAAAACAATTAAATAACAAATTTTAAAATCATAAGGAGGCATTAAAAACAAAAATTTAACAATGTTACATAGTACTTAGTTAAATAAATAAATAAATATTATAAAGTTACCTCGTTATATATTCTGTAATCCTAAACATTTTCACTAATCACACATTGACAGGTAAAAAAGTAAAAACGAAGTCAATATCTAAATACATCAGATCTGAGCAAGAGTATCGCTCAGATCTTTGTCCTCAACTGGATTAAGGATTAGACCAATTTTTAACTTGTATATATTTATTATTATTTCATAATGTGAAATTCTTTAAAACATTTATTATTAATTATTTATATTATATTTTTAATTTTTTAATTAAATCAGAGTAGTGGTAACTTAAATGTCTTGAGTCAGTTTTAAAATTCACGGTTTTATCTATATTTTTATTGATATATATAGCCTCTATGGTTTTTCTATGTTGTTTATTTTTGACTATTTCCAAAATTTGTGGTCTATTGAGATCAAACTTATGTATCAACTGTATGCTATGTTGTGATAAAGCAGTTGTATTTATATTTTTACTGTTGTTACAATTACTTTTGTGCTGTTGAGTTCTAGTACTAACTTTTTTGGACGTTTATACATTTTAAATTTATATCGACTAAGGAGATACAAATTTGAGTTTTGAATTTCATGCTGATATGACGAGTTTGTTCAAAATCGTTAGAGCCCTTTTCATGAAAATTACTTTAAGTAAGGAGTGCCGTTTCCAACTAAGTGTTTTTACTGAAATCTGCGATGGGTGTAAAAAGAAATGAAAATTCGTAGACACTTTTATAATTCTCTAATGGATATATATAACTTTTTTAATGAAAATCAATCGGGTGATATGTCTATACACATTTCTCTCCTTCTTCTTATCAATCTTTATTGGCGATATCGATATTAATATACATATGTGTTTAAGGCAATCAATTCTAACTGAATGTCTAGATGATCACTCCTTTTTGGAAAGTGGACTGTAGAAGATAAAAACTAAGTAAATGAAGGCTGGACCTAGATAAAATAAAACACTGAATAATGGTAAAATTACTTATATTAAAAGGAAATATAATATAATACTTCTGGTTTGACTACGGTATTATAATGTCTACGTTTTGCTTTCCGAGATATTGATTTTTTAGTATACCTATTCCAAATGATTCTGTAAGCCTTTTGTAATTTAGAAATTCTTCCTTTATTTGTATTGAGGATGTATAGTCGACTGTATAAACTATTATAGGTGGAATAGTCAGGAATCAGTCATATTTGAAATTTTTTTAAATTTTGCCAACGTTTCGGCTCAAGCTTGTGAGCCATCATCAGAGCATTACTGAGCCATGCCCAAGCATAAACTGAGGGTAGCATAAAAAGGTGTTTATGCTTGGACATGGCTCAGTAATGCCCTGATGATGGCTCACAAGCTTGAGCCGAAACGTTGGCAAAATTAAAAAAAATTTCAAAAAATGACTGATTCCTGACTATTCCTTTCTTTATTTGCTTCTCGGTTTAAACTATGGATCTGAATGATTTCTCCTAAATATTTAAATTGGTTCACTTGAAAGATTTTGCCAAATTTAGTTATCATAGGTCGTCCGTCTAAGTATCGTGAGGCTCCTTCCATGTACTGAGTTTTCTCATACGAAATTTGAAGTCCCGTTTTGATTTAAATTTCATGTAATTTTCTAATAGAATTAATTGCTTCTTGTCTATTATCAGAAAGGATTGCTATGTCATCATCAAAGGCTAAACACCGCCCGTGAATTCAATCTTTAAGTAGTTGAGGGTTATTTCCTTAGTTTATTTTTCCCAGGTCCTGATAATTTTCTCCAATACGAGGCTGAACAGCAAAGGAGATAATCCGTCTCCTTGGCAGATCCCAGTGTTAAATACAAAAGGCTCAGATATTTCTCCGAGAAATTTAACTTTTTATGTAGTGCCAGTTAATGTTTGTCTGATTAATTCTCTTGTTTTTCTATCTACTTGGAATTCTTCCAGAGTATTGAACAGCGTATATATTTATATATGTACATAACTGTTATTCTTAGGGACCTAGTCCCAGAATAAAATTTTTTTTCTATTCTATTCTATTCTATTCTATTACAGTGCCCTCCATAAGTTAGTTAAAATATTCAGGTAAAAAGTTAATTTGCCAAATATAATAAATACACTTAATTCTTTATAAACATATTTATTGTATTTGAAAGAACAATATTCAAATTATTATGTAACATGAACATTACAATTATATTAAACTGTATTTTTAGATACAAAAATAGTGTAGTTATTCCTGAAAACTTTTATCGCCAAAAGTCAGTTCAAATGTGTGTATTTCTATTTTTTTTTTTTTTACATTTAAGAAAAATTTTAATTAAAGAACTGTTATTGTTTTAGTGATTCGTGTGTCCGCCGTTATTCTGGATTACTGCCCTAAGTCTTCGCGGCATCGATTTTACCAGTTTTTGCAAAATATGTTTAGGCATATTCGACCATACATTCAAGATCTCATTTCCGAGCATAGCGACGTTGCGTCTTGAAGTTGAAGGAATCCTACGCTTCATTTCATCCCACAAATGCTCTTATAGAATTAAGATCTGGTGACATAGACGGCCAATAATAGTTTCATCTTATTACTTTCACTTACCTATATATGAAACATATAGTAAGGGAAAGTATTGCGATCGTAAGCATTTTCGAATCCCAGTTTTCGACGGAAATACACGTTTTAGGGTCCCTGAGTCGAAATGACCAAGTCCCTCAAAAAGGTCTGTGTGTGTGTGTGTGGTAGCTCCCGGGCGAAAACGTAAAGTCCTATTAAACTGAAATTTTATATTTGAGACAACTATTCGTCTGAAATGTTACAGAATCTTTTTCATCAAAATCAGCTGACTGGAAGATCTACTTTATACCATGATTTTAGCATCTTTTTACGATTTTCTCAAAAACGGCTTCAACGAATTTAATCAAACTCCCTTTATCGATGTAAAGTTTGATGAGCTTTAATATCATGTAGGTTTCATTCTAATTGAAATAGTAAGACAGGGCTTAAATGCAGATATCTTAAATTTTCTTCCTCTAAAGTACCTTTAATTCTGTATCTTCTATACAAATAGCTATATTATCTTGTTAGCATTGATAATTAACAGCTAAATATGCAAGTTGAGCGAATTTAATGAACAACCAAAGGAGAAAACTGAAAAAATATTTGTTAAATGCAATTATTTGTTTTTGAACATAAGAACAGTATTACGGATGTATAATACACCGTTGGAAAGCTAACGATTTTAGAAAAAATATTATCTTATACATACTGTTATAAAATTTAACGGTGGATGATGAAAAGCCGATAAAACAAACTGATTATCGTAGATAATAACAAATAGATTATTTAATAAAACACATGTTTCTATTAAAATACAATTTAAATAATTGTTTAACAATTTATTTTCGTTTATAATTTTTTTTTTAATTCTTGAATTGATATAAATAATGGAGGTAAGTGAAAGTCGTGTGTTGTGCGCACCAGAATTTAAAAAAAAAATATTTCCTAGTTACTTTAGCTGTGTTCTTATGATCATTATCTTGTTGGAATATGAAATCCTGATTTAATCCCATAGTACTAGCAGAATTTAGTCAATTTAGGAAAATGCTACTCATGATTCAGAAGGGGGAAAAGTTATCTGCATAAAGGTGGTGGGAGTAGTTATGGATTGATTCTGGAAGGTCATTTATAAAGGAGTTAAAAAGTATAGGAGAAATGCTCGAGCCTTGGGCCCCACCTGAGGAAAGAGTAAGGAAAGAAGACAAAGGTTTGTTGGGTACATAAATTGCTTGACTACGCTCAGGAAGAAAAGATTAGCGCCACAGAAGCGAGCCAACAGAGGTGCCTGTTAGCCGGGGTCATCTCATCGCTGAGTCACTCTCATGCCAACCTATATCCCACGTAGGGAATCTCTCTTAATCTTCCTGCTCTTGATCAGCTCATCTCGCATGGTCTGCCTGATATATCAAAAGGAAATTCGATATTTAAAAAAAAATCTCTCATTATTTAACCTATTTATTAAGTAAATAAATATCGGCACCAGAGATCTAAATTTCAAATATAGTGGAAGAGAGAAATAAAATAATGTAAATAAATAAGAAAAAAAATTGTAAATATTATAAATTTGTATTAAGATAGGAAAAAAAAAATTGAAAATATAACTGGATATGTCCAAGGGATTGATACAGTATGCTGTGTTATGTAAGCGACCCGATGTATTTGAGTAGCATAGCCAAATAAATAAAGCATTTCTCTCTTCTTGTTAACGCCTGTAATTTAAAAACAAAAATTTAAATTACTAGTGAGTTTTTTAAATATGAGTCCGTCTTTAGATAAAAATGAAGGATTAGAATATAATCATATCAAAATATCGATTTGAAAAAAAATGGATCAGTAGGTTAGAGAAATCCGCGTTTCGATTGTGTCCAGTTAAGAGCACGGGTATGACTTGTGTTTTTTTTTTTTTTTTTTTTTTTTATTTTATTATTTTTGTTTTTTATTCGTATATATTACACATTTGTCATAATAGACAATAATAATAGTGCTACAGGATCTAATTTATACAATATTTACAATATAAACAAAAGGAAAGTCAAATTACATAAAATAAAATCAAAATAAATTAACGTATACAATAACTAAATTTATAGACAAAATAAATACAAATAATTAAAGTTTACAAATAAATAAACAAAATATGTCACATTCATACCTATGTACAATATTTACAATCAGCTCGGGAACCCCGGGCGGGGCTTGTCCTTCCACAAGTGGGTCCAAAGTCCAAGGAATCCAAGGAATCCCAGCGCCTCCCTCTCAGCCGCATCACTGGTGTGTTTTTAAAGCTGTACGAAGCTCCTACGAAAATGAGCATATAAATCATTTTAAGGCTTGGATAATAATAATAATCATTTATTATATGTTTTTATTTATTTCTTTATTGTGAGACAGATGTAGGCTTTTATTGATTTTAAATATTTCCCCAAAGTTATTGGAGCGATCAGTGGAGCAGAAGGGCTGTTGTTGACAAACACGAAGGGTATAATAAAATACGAGGCTGTTTGTGGGTTGTGGGGGCTGGCTCCCTTCCTGTCCCTCTAGCCTTTAGTTTATTTACACTGCATTCACTTTCCCAGCTCCGCCTTAAATCTACAATTTGTACAGACTCAACCCTTTGCTTTAGACCACTCTTCTCTAAAATATTTCCCATCCTAAACATGTTCTTAGTAATTCGGAGTATCTATTTTAGTTTTGTTCTCATGAAATTCCACTTAATCCTGATAAACCACACTAGGACACTTCTTATATTAGTATATCTTAATTTAATCCTACAAAGTCAATTTAAAATTAAAAAGTCTCAATACTTTGGATATAGCGAAACTAATCATTTAGTTGTAGATTTTATTTAATACAATCTCTTTTGTAATAATTATATTAGTGACTATAATAAGTAAGCAAAATTAGTGTTTGTTAATACGTAATTTAAATGCATTAAAAAATGAAATGTTATTAATGTGAAAAATTCCATTAATATTAGGATCCTTTCTTTATGCTTTAAAAAGTCATGTTCGCTTTAATATCTATCTAATTAATACAAATCGTGGTGCACTACATTCCATTCGTCAAAAAGAAACAGGTGACTAAAGCTTATAATTCAAATATCTTTAGATAAACTTACCTCATTCGTATCAAAATTAAGTCATTCGACAGAACCAGTCTCGATAAAATTACTGGTGGTTGGAATTAGTAATAAATAAGACAAAAATGTTATGAAAACCGATGTGTCATTTATTTATGTACACGCGCGCGCGCACACACACACACACACACACAGATTCTATCCTCATTAATAAAGTTTGACGGGTATAAATGGAAATTTTTAAAATATCCTTCTATAAAGTACCTTCTATAAATCTATTTATCCTTCCCACCCTCCGAGTTATCTGTAACATTTGCCAGTATTCAGAAAGACCTAGATGGCATTAGTGCCTGGGCAAACCTGAATAACTTGAGGCTTAATCCTACAAAAACTCAGGCCATCCTTATTGGTTCATTATCCCTCCTCCGATCTATCACCACCCTTCCTCTGCTTTTGCTTAATGATCATCCTGTTGTTTTTAGTTCCTCTATTAAAAATCTTGGTATCATCATCGACCAAAACCTATCCTGGAAACCCCAAATTGCCCAAATTTCCCGTCGATCGATTATTACTTTGAAATTTTTCCACCGATCCCGCCATCTCCTACCACAATCTACCCGTAAACTCCTAGTTTCATCACTCATTTTTCCCCACTTTGACTATGGTTGTGTGGCATGTGGCGGCCTCTCGAAGGTGCTCGAGGGCAGATTGAGAAGGATTATGAATTACTTCTTAAGATTTGTGTTCGGTACCTCGAGACGGTCCCATGTATCCCACCTCTACGACGAGTTAAAATGGTTAACCCCAACCTTTCGAAGACAATATTTCTTTGGATCATTCCTTTATCAAATCATAAGCTCCCACCATCCATTTTATGTCTACAGCCTTCTGGTATTTAAATCCTCAGCCCATCACCAGGAAACAAGATCCCGTCTGTCTGACCTCCACACTCCTTTCCATAGAACCAAAAAATATGGCTGCTCCTTTTTAGCCCGTTCCACTGCCTTATGGAATACTCTCCCTTCAAACATCCATCATGCTCCTTCCCTATCATCTTTTATATCCCTCCTCTTTCAATACTTCCTTTCTCTTCAGACAGATGTTAGCTAATTTTTATTATGCCAACTTATGTAAGGTGAATTTTATTTTAATGAGATGTAAAAGTTACATCTTATGTTTATTCTTATTTATTTATTTCTTGAAATTGTAAATAGAGATGTTACTCTGACTCTTTTATTCATTATTGTATTATTTAATTGTAGTTATATATTGTTTTTGGCCAGTTATAATTTATTATTTTGTTCATAATTGTTATTCTCAAGGGACCTTGTCCCAGAATTAAGTTTTTTTTCTATTTCTATTTCTATTTCTACCTTTGATTTTTTCGAATTCAAAACAAAAGAAATTCACGTTATTAACAATCTTATTAAATGGGAAATTATATTATATAAAACAATTTTATAACTAACTGAAAAGCATGGTTGGATTCCGAAAATCGATCAAACCCTTTTCAGAGGTTTACCGAATAAAAACAATTATACAATATTTATGAACTTGGCTGTAATGAGAATAGCGCCGTCATTTGCAAGTGCCTAAGTGGAAACCCCGAACCGGTGTTTTTAGCCGAAATGTTTTAATCAAGGCATTAACGCTATCAAATGTCGATATCAGGCTTGGAAACTGTAAATGATAATTAACTATACTTATACTACTTTTTACGTTATTTTTAAACTATAATTAATATATATATATATATATATATATAAATGATACCGACGTTCTTGGTTTCCTTGAACTCATCCTAAACCACTGGACGGATTTCGATATGGTTATTACTGTAATTTAGGGCATCCTTCCCTGGAAGTTAATTAGTAAAATACGTTGAAACTCAGCTTTTCATTAGAAATAAATTGTCTGTAATTATGTCATCAAAATATTATTCCTGAAATATGAGTAGTAATACAACTAGTGTAATTATAAAATGTCAAAATCATAATTTTTTGTATACTAAACTTTATAATAAAAATATCTGTATTGAATTTGTATTGGAAGTTAGTGATGATGGGAGACTTATTTTTGTATTTCAATTATGTTTTTATAAACAATTAAAAATATTTAGGTCGCGGTGTAAGGTATGGTTGGATACATTATAAGGAGCATTAACTATGGTTTGGAGGACTTTGGATTGGAAGGATTGAATGTGTTTGATGTTAAAAAATTTGGCTGTTCCCCACAGTTTAAGTCCGTAGGTCCAGATATTTTCCACAGGTTTCAGTACTGTCTTGTATATTAGCAGTTTGTTTTCGATAGATAGTATATAATATTATATTTTGTTGAAAATCCGAATTCTAAAATGTATAAGATGGTATGAATGGTCTTTTGATTCAGTTTGAGTTTATTTTAAATTTTGGAAGATGGATTATAGAATTTCCCCGCGATTAATATTGTTTGGTGATGACATATCTAGATAATGGTACGCTGAAGCGGGCTCTGGCCTGAGTAAATTCCTAAATGAATTATAATCAAAGAGATAAGGTAAGAAAGGACTGAAGGGCAGCCCTTGTGGTATATTAGCCCATTAGTTTATCTCTGAGATAGCTCCAGCTTCCCTCCCCATCCACAAGGGATTAAGCTCATTCTATTCCTCAACAGTGGTGATTGGGAGGGAAGGAGGCAAGGATTCACTATCACTTCCATATCATTTGTTTCAATTACAAATATAACATCTTATACAAATTACAATCGTATAAAGTTGCTCTTTTTTAGAGGTTTCGGAGGCCTGAAAATCCGACGACGTTTTGGCTCCATCAGGTAAGAAATCCATTATCAGGTAAAAATCGGTTAATTTTGGAGCTACAAGAGGATCGGATCCAAATTCTAAGAATGGATAAGGATCACAGAGCCTAAATACACCTCCTGTATCAAGAACGTATATTATGTCGTAAGAGAGTATAAGCATCTCTAAATATCTAATACAAATGTGATAATTGCTACCGTGGACTCTCGGCTGTCAGAAGAAAGCAAAGGCAATTCCTTCAATTACATATCTATAGAAAGTTTGGAATAAGGAAACCTTAACGTCGCTGCTCAAAGTAATTTGACACTTTAGTTTAATTTAATTGATTTTCACTGTCAGTTTTGGTATTGTTTCTCGATTATCCTGTATCATTACGTAGAGAATTTCGAAATATTTTTCTTTCCAACAGTATATTTCCTAGGTACACATCCGTATCCCAATTTTATGGCGAGTTGAAGTGGCTTTACCCTCCCAATCCCGCCGCCCATCATACATTTTTGACCTCCTACAATTCTAATCCTCTGTCCATCTTCGTTGTACATGCTCCAGGCCTTCAGATTTATACAGCACGGTCCACCGAACTGCACATTTCGACAGATTCTTTCTCATTCGATCCTGAATCCTATGGAATTCCATTCCTCATTTCATCCATCATTCCAATTCTCTTTCTACCTTCAAAACCCGCACATATAATCACTTAATGAATACCCAGGGTCAAAAAAGTTGTAAATAAGCTTTTTAATATTTGTTGTTGTTTTCTTCTCATTAAAAAATGTCTATTTTATATAAGTTGTTATTAACTTGTTTATATATGTTAGACTTCTTTTGTACATTCTGTATATTTTGTTCTAAAGGGAAATGTACCAAGATAATAAAGAATTTATTTATTTATCAATATAATATTATACTACTCATTTAGAATCGGACTATGGGTCATATGATTTTTTTTTCTCTTAAGGTTTATTATATCAACCCACAATATCTCTAGACATTTATGAGATACATATTGAGCACGCGTTTTTTTTTTTTTTTTTTTTTTTTTTTTTTTTCAAATAAATGCAAACACGTCAGAAGCTATAATCTTTACTAAGCGCAGACCGAATATAAACCATCACCTTTTATTAAACTCAGTCCACATTAACTGGTCTAAATCAGTTAAATACTTAGGCATAACATTAGACAAATCGTTAACTTATACCGAACATATAAATAGAAAATCCGAAAAAACAAAAAAATGTATTTATAAAATGTTCCCATATTTTAATAAAAAATCCAGTTTAAGCACTCAGAACAAACTACTACTATATAAAACAGTCATACGTGCCCAGATCTGTTATGCGTCGCCGTCTGGAGCTCGACTTGCAATACCAATTATAAAAAAAATAGAAACAATACAAAATACATGTATGCGAATCATCAACAACTACCCACGATATACTAAAATTTCAAAAATGCTCTTTGAACTAAATCTCCCAACATTAAAACAGTATATTTACACAGTAACCAAAAACTATTTTGATAAAACCACAGCTTCTGAAAACCCATTAAAACTAGAAATTGGTAATTACAACAAAACATCACTAAAGCACTACACGCACAAAAGAACCAAACATGAACTTTTAAACTAATATTGTATTTTATATTGTGTAGGTTTTTTTTTTCGTGTTACTTTTCCTACTGTCTTAAACAAAATATTATATAATCATTAGTAAATTCAAAGGACGATTGGAACTCTGTTATCATGAAAAAAGGTCTACTGAAATCATGAAACCAAACATGTTTGTATTGAGTGTACATTGTAAATATTATGTAAATAAATAAATCTTCTTCTTTTTTTTTTTTTGTATTTATTTTACTTTTTACCTTCCCGCATCCTTGATTATCCAATGAAAGTGTTTTGCACCATTTTATAATTAATTACATGAAGCTTTGACAGAAACATGTGTTTTATTCAATAACCTATTATATTTTCATCTAAAAAATCAGATTGTTTATCGGCTTTATATAACTCTCCATTAGCTTTTACGCTTCCGTGTGTTAAATAATATTCTTCCTAAAATAATTAGCCTTCAAACGGCATATTATACATCTATATTACTATTCTTATTTTCATAAACAAACATATTGAAAAAAAAAGTTTACACATTTCTCCTTTAGTTGTTTATATTAACTTTTATATTTAGTCGTTATTTATCAATTCTAAGAAGATGATAAAATACATATACAATAATGAATCAATCAAGTGTATACAAAGTCTTGAAACCACTCATTTTTAAAATAGTGAATGAATATGAGAACAATGAGTTCTCGAAACATAGCTTGTAGAAACATTGTTTGAAACTAAAGATCCGTGGTTTTATGTATATAAATATATATATATATATATATATATATATATATATATATATATATAAATATATATACACGTATACATACATAGGGATGATATTATTCCCC
This sequence comes from Piezodorus guildinii, assembly GCA_023052935.1. NCBI lineage: Eukaryota > Metazoa > Arthropoda > Insecta > Hemiptera > Pentatomidae > Piezodorus > Piezodorus guildinii. The sequence continues at coordinate 111,966,929 of CM041295.1, forward strand.
TATACGTCGAAACAAGCTTGCTTATCGTCAAGTAAATAAATTGTATGCAAAATTTTGGAGATTAAACTATTTGTATATCTAGTACGATGTACTATTTATTTTAAATTTATAAAGAACATACATTGATAACATTAACTTGTAGCCGCAAAGCTTAGAGGGAAATTTAAAATATTATTTTCCACGGACTCCGGCCCTTTGAGTAAAAATACATAGCCCTTGTAAGTTGAAAGCCCTTGAAATAAGTAGCTGCTTTATTGGTGCCGGGAGATGAAAGTAATGCTCCGGTCGAGCGAGCAATGCTTCGCTGGGATGGGCATTGGGCTCTAGAGACTCACCTTCACTATTGTTATTTTACAATAAATCCTTCGTGTCATGTAGAAGGGCCATCCCTCAGTTCAAAACAGTTTTTATCCATAAAATATTGTATGGGAATAAAAAAAAAGACGTTTGTCAAGATGGAGTCGGACGGATCAACGGATTTGTTTTAAAGGGATGAGTAAGGTATGGAGGAACGATATAGAGTTTGAGCAGAAAGTCAGTGGTTTGTGACGAAGGTAATTTGGTGGGATTAGTTAAGATTTATTTTAATCCTTTAGGTCTGACACTATTTCCTAATGGCTGCGATGTGGGAATGAAGGGTTCGGGATGGAGGAGTTGGATTAATATCACTCATGGATCATCGCCCTAAGTAGTTAGGACAGTGCTAAGATGGAGTGGAATATCAGCTGTATAAACCTATAGATGATTGAACTTTATATAATACTTTGGGATAAACCGGGGGGCTAAGAAAATTTAGAAGATTAGGAAAGTATCTGGAACACTTACGTAGCTTGTTTGGACTCAGAGAAACTAAATTATAGTAAACTTTAAATAAAAGTATTGCTACTTACATGATTGTGTTGTAAATGGCTATTAAATCAAAATTTATTGAATACAAACTATTGAAAAATACATTAATTCCGTTGATACAATACTTGATTGACCACGATCTAATAAATAACAGCGATACACTTTTTTCAACACTGAGATACACTTTATTGTGCTGCAATAAAACATACAATACAATTTTTATGCTGCCCAACTTAATTGGGTTACTTATACACATTACACCATATGTTAGCCAATTTTAATTTAATACAACTAATCTACAACTCATCTTAATACATAATACAAAACAAAATTAAAAGGTTAATATTTTTTTTTTTTAATTTAACAATTGTTTCCCAATTTATTATTTCTCGCTTGTCTCTCATAATAATTCAAATATATATATATATATATATATATATATATATATATATATATATATATTTTATATATAATATGAATAATAATTATAATAAATATCACAACATTACACTCTAAAACAACTACTAGCGACTATATGACACTGTACTTTAATAATTGATAATATTTGTTTTGCCTATAGGCCAGACATGTGAAATATTTCAATTGTACATAAATGTTATTCTTATTGGACCCAGTCCCAAAATAATTTTTATTAAATATTCTATTCTATTCTATATAACTAATAATAATATTATTACTTAAAGGAACTGGCTCACTTTTGACAAAGAGTTAAGAGTCCTAGCGTTAACCTTCCTAGGCGATGATATTAGATGGAGCGTGGTGGGGGAGTGAAAGTCCTAGAATGTCCGGAGATAAAATGAAAAATGATTTTATATATTCTTGGACTGAATCCCTTAAGTATAACATAAGAGTTACAAATATAGGTATTAGAGAATGGTACGAGACCTAAAGAATTAAAATAAATCCTAATTAATCACACCAAATAACCTTTTTTTTTTTTTTTTTTTTTTTTTGTAGTCGTAAACCACTTGGGTCATTTTCGCCTTAAATCACTTTTTATAAACGGATTAAATATTATAGTCTATTGTACAAGTCGGTCTGTCGTAGGAAGTCAAAAAGTTTTGCAGTTGTTTGTATGTTGTCTTGTAAAATGGTTGGTAAGTCAGTGTCAATTGCAATATGTGCTCTGTGAGTATCATAAGCCCTACACTCTGTCAAAATGTGTTTAACAGAGATTGGGCAACCGCATGTTGGGCAGTCCGTAGGAGGTTCCCGTGCCATGAGATGTCCGTGAGTTAGTCGGGTGTGTCCAATACGCAGGCGCGCCAGGATAACCTCTTCCCTTCGCTTTTGTCGTAGAGACGAATGCCAATGGGAGATGTCCCTTCTTATTTCCCTTAATTTGTTGTCAGTAGTGTCATGCCAAATCTGTCCCCACTTCGACCGAATCCGCTGCTTGATGATAGAGACATAGTCGCCAACAGGCACCCCAGTAAAGGGAATGCCATCTGTTATTGCTTCTTTGGCTGCACGATCTGCGAGTTCATTGCCAACTATACCGCAGTGGCTCGGTACCCAGACGAAAAAAACTGAATTATTGGAAACTATTGTGGACTGCAATGATAATAAAATATTTTTAATAAGAGAGTCGGTAGAGAAAAGGCGCTTCAAGCTGAGCAGGGGCCGATGAGGAGTCTGTGCAAATAATCCTGATTGTCTTAGTAGGGTAAATTACATTTAAACTTTTATAAATTCCAACTAGTTCTGCGGTATAGTTGCTACAGAGTGGAGAAAGGGAAAATAGATGTTGTCTGCCCTCACACACGACCGATGCTCCCACACCCAAGGAACTCTTAGAGCCATCAGTATATACGTAATCAGCAACACCGAGTCTATCTTGTAGTTTTTTAAATTCCTGCTTATATATCACCGGTTCTCGTCCAAATAACCTTTAAACTGAGCCACAACCGACGACTTCCTACACCAACTACAAATCAATATAATACATGCATCGATAGAATGATAGGATAAAAAAAATTATTTTTATTTAAAAAAAAAAAAAAAGATTCGGTAGAGCACTTCCGAATAAAAAACCTTATTTAAATTTTCATAATCAAGAAGCGTCTGTTTGAGATAATAGGTGTCGGAAAAGGATGGATTTGAATGTGACTAAGGATGCATTATGGTGTTAGAAGGAATGGAATTCCATAGTGCAGTGGAACAGCCAAGAAAACATGGGTCGAAGGCTTTAGTGTTGTGAGATGGTATATGAAGATCGCAGTTTCGCAATGTTGTTTCCAGCTAGTGGGCTAAGGATCAAAGTGAAGGAGACTGAGAATAAAGAACATTTTTTTTTTCGTTATATCATACTTTCGGGAAATCTTATTCATTTACTCATAGGTGTCACGTTTCAAATTCGATACATAGAGATATTGGATTCCCTCAGCAATAAAAAATAATATATTTGTAACCACTTTATTTTATTTTACCTGATATATTAGTTTTTACCTAACGTTTATTAGCTTTTGAAAAACTAATAAATAAACAAGACTGAAATAGTAGTAATTAAGCAAGTTTATTAAGCACGTCATCACCCTAAAGTTTTATATTGCTTCGACATTAAAACTGGCAATGCCTTTATGGCCAGCGAGTTTATTATCTCTAATTGTAACAGATCATAAATAACTAATCTACTCTAGTTGCTCGAGAGACAAGAGTAGGAGTTCTAAAAGTTGTTAATTTTAAAATTATTTTGAAGATATAGAGTGCTACTAATGGGCAGCTTCTCTTCATGTATTTTAACTCATCGCTCATTTACATAATGTATTATCCAATACAGTTGAAAATGTCAATAAATAAAAAATGAAAATTTTCATGATATACTGACTAATTCTAAAAATGTTAACATACACCAGACTTAGCTTAAAAAGTTTACGGTATATATAAAATACTTTTTATAAAAACATACCTAATTAATAGTGAAATTTTATTATTATGTATGAGATTTAAATAAATAAATAAATAAATAAATATATATACATATATATAAACCTGAACCTCTACAACCCATAAGGGTCTTGGGCTGAGTGCATATAGAGATTCGTACTGTTTCTTTGTTATTTTTTTTATTGAGAAAATTTTACAATCTGTCCCAATTTGGACATTAATAGTATTGCTGAATGATATCAAACATACTACATTCATACAATATTTACACAACATAAAATTACAATAAAATATATACACAATAATGAATCAATACAAATGTCAATAATTCACTTATACCTATATACACATACACACACTCATACATACATCACATTGAGTGGAGAATCTAGCCAGTGCTAGAACTCCAATATATTTACAAAAGGTCGCGGGGCCACTGCCGTTTCAACCTTCTAGGTGGGTTGTATGGATGAGTGGAGCTGGATAGGGATTGAGCTAAAGGATTAGGATGATGAATGAGGTTCTGGTGGAATTTGGAAAATTTGGATGGAATTAGGTCTGAAATAAATGGAACATTAAGGTCGTGGTGCAAGGTATAATTGGAGACATAATAAGGAGCATTTACTATTGTACGGAGGACTTTGGATTGAAAGGATTGAATGCGTTTGATGTTAGAACGTTTAGCTGTCCCCCACAGTTCAAGTCCGTAGGTCCAGATGGGCTTCAGTATTGTCTTGTAGATTAATAATTTGTTTTCAACTGTAAGTTCAGATTTTCTGTTGAGTAGTCGGTATAACTGTCCGAATCGTCGGTTGAGTTCTTGTCTTTTAAGACAAGTATGTGGGTTCCAAGTCAATCTTTTGTCTAACAGTAAGCCAAGATACCGGACTGTATCTGAGAGAGGAATCGGTAATGAGTTGAAATAAACTGGCGGACAGGATTTTCGTCTAAGAGTAAAGGTTATGTGCTTACATTTGGCTTCGTTCACCTTTACACGCCAGTTATTACACCAGTGTTCGATAAGGAAAAGGTGTCTCTGAAGGTTTAAGGATGCTGTTTCAGGATTGGAACTGGATGATAGGATGGCGGTGTCGTCTGCAAAAGTTGCCAGAAAGGTATCAGGATGTGTAGGAATATCAGCAGTGTAAAGGATGTAGAGGATGGGTCCCAAGACGCTGCCTTGAGGAACACCGGCCTCAACGGGATAAAGGTTAGAAAATTCTTCACCACAGCGAACTCGGAAGGAACGGTTCGAGAGATAGGATCGGAGAATGAGGTATAGGGACTGGGGTAAATGGGTTTTCAGCTTGAAGAGTAATCCAGTGTGCCATACCCGGTCAAAAGCTTGCGCAATGTCCAGAAACGCACCAGAACAATACTCTTTGCATTCAAGAGCTGAGGAAATATGGTCTACAACTCGGAGCCCCTGTTGAACTGTGGAATGCTGAGGACGGAATCCAAACTGATGGGAAGGAAGATTTTGAGATTCTAATATGGGTAGGATACGTTTAAGAAGAAGCCTTTCGAAGATTTTTGAGAGGATGGGGAGTAGACTAATAGGCCTGTAGGATGAAGTGTTGTTGGAAGGTTTACCTGGTTTTAGAAAAAGGATGATGGTGGAATGTTTCCATAACAGAGGAAAATAGGTGGTGCGGAGGATGCAGTTATAAATATAAGTAAGGAATATAATAGCTTTCTGCGGAAGTTGTCGGAGGATCTGGGGAGTAAGGAGATCGTGTCCAGGAGATTTACGGAGAGTCAGTTTTTGGAGAAGATATTTGACCTCAGAGGGATTAATAGCTTTAGGAGGTAGGGAAAGTGGAATCGGTGACATAAGAAAGTCTTGCACTTTTGCGGTGTGATTGATGTGGGATTCCGGGTGAGGAGTAAATACTTTGGAGAGGTGTGTGGCGAATTCCTCGGCTTTATCTTCATCAGACGCAGCCCAGGAGTCATCACCACGTCGGAGAGGATGGGAAACATGATGGTATTTTAGGATCTTTTTCGTGACATTCCACAGGGAATTATCACGAGCTGATAGAGAGGAGAGGTAGGAATTAAAGGACTGGGAACGGAAGTTCGCCAACTCCCTCTTCAATTGTCTACAATAGAAGTTATAGGAGCGGCGATCTGTTGGGTGTCGGGTGCGCTGCCATAATGATCTTGCTCGGCGTTTGGTGTGGATAAGGTCTATAATAGGTTGTGGAAAATGATTTTGGTCTGGATTTATATTGGAGTGTTTAGGAGAGGAAGCAGTCCAGACAGCTTGTTGGATTGCGGTGGTAAAGGAATAGACGGAATTATCTAGGTCATCTTGGGTTTTGAGGGTTACTCTGAGGTCAATATTATCGGTCAGGATTTGGCGGAAAAGGTCCCAGTTGACAGGGCCTCGGATGAATGATGGTGGAATGGGTTTTGGAATTGGAGTGAGAGATACTTTTAGGATCAGTGGACTATGGTCTGAGGATAGTTCATCAAGGCGAGTTAAAGACAAGTTGAGAGAGCCTAATCCGCTGTGGATAAAGAAGTCGAGGATGTCAGGATTGCGGTTAGGATCGGTTGGCCAGTAGGTAGGGGAGTCAGGAGGCAGGATATTAAAATTTCGGGAGTTGAGTGCAGACAGCAAATTTCGTCCCCGAGAATTCGTGGTTCTGGAACCCCACTGCTGATGCTTGGCGTTTAAGTCTGCACCCAGAATAAAACGATTTCCTAAGGAATCCAGGAAGGATACAAATTCAGAATTGGAAATGGAATGTTTAGGAGGGCAATATGCAGATGTGAGGGTTACCGGAAAGGAAAAAGTCTTGATTACTATGGATGTGGCTTGTAGGAAATCATAGGTGGGAAGTGGGAGTAAATGATGAGAGAGGGATTGGTGGACAATGATAGCAGAACCGGCATGGGCTTTACCGTCTGGGTGGTCAGTACGGTATGTCATGTATTGCGGTATTTTGAAGTACTGTTTAGTCGTTAGTCTTGTTTCAGTTATAAGTGCAACATCGATTGTTTTGTCTTGCAACAACGCTGTCAGTTCGTCAGTATGATTTCTAACACCATTCGCATTCCAAAGGAGAATGGATAAGGAGTTAGGTGAAGTCATTTAAGGATTTTTCAAGGCAGGGATTAGATTCGATACTAGATTTGTAAGGAGTGATATAAGCGGCATAACAAGAGATTTGATTTCGGAGATGAACGATGTCATTAGACTGGTAAGATCTGTGACGTTTGATGGTGGAGGGATATGCGAAATTTGATGTTGAGGAGTTTTTTGAAGATTAGGTAAACTTTGAGGGATAGATTCTTGTACAATAGATTGAGAATGTTGAGGAAAATGTTGTTCCGGCAGTGCCTCGACTTCATGATTCTGGTTACCACCTCCAAGCAAGTGGGCAAATGACACGTTAGAATTTACAAGTTTTGATGGTTCTCTTCTGCTTCTGGTTGGTACAGCTGTTTCATTCGGATCCTGAGGTTTTTGGTATCTGGTTCTGAGTTTCTTGTAGATTTCACATCCCTTGTAGTTAGCCGGGTGGTCCTTGAGGCACAGAGCACATACAGCGGGTGCTGATCTTGATCTTGTACATTCTTCTGTTTTATGCTGTTCACCGCATTTCACACAGCGTGGTATGTGATGGCAATAACTTTTGGTATGACCATATGCCTGACAGTTATGGCACTGGACTATTTCTTTCTTTGTGTAAGGTTTTTCAACTTTTACACGGGTATAGTACAGTCTGCTGAGGTCATAGATTTTTTCGACTCCTGCTGATGGTTCCAAGTCCACGAAGAATAGAGGCAGTGGACTTTTATCTTTTAGAACGTTGCGTACTGTTTCTAGACCAACAGCCATGCAATGAGGTAATTAGGCCTTGATTACGCTCAGCCGCCAGGTTTTTTCTCCAGATTCGGGTACCCACTCTAAAAAGACTGGGTCTGCCACAAGAGGGTCTCCATAACCTAGGGTCTTCCCACCGCTGAATTACCAGAATAAATAATATTCTGTCATAGCCGGGATTCTACCGCAGGACTCCGGGTCCACTACACTATTACCCTATCCGCTAGACCACGCCGCTCCGTTTTTTTTTTATATATATATATATATATATATATATATATATATATATATATATTGATGACAATTTCGAAATATTTTTGTAATCAATCAAGTGTTTGAGTAAATATTATTCTTGTTATTTATGTATAATAAAACTATTAAAAAAAAATCAACAATCTTTACTTACCTCCGTTCTTGAAATCAATTAAGGAATTTTTAAATAGTTAGGCTGGGCAGTGACGGTACTGATGCAACATAAAGCGCTCCCACAGTTTTTTTTTTCGTATCTGTAATAATTATTATTTTCCCTCATTCTTTAGAGATTTTAAAGTGTACATTCATTTAAGTGTCACTAAATTTCACTTTAATACCACAAAAATCACACGTTTCGATATTTACTGACATACCAATAGATGAAAAGTAACACAAACGTTTTCATGTGAATTTTATTTGTGGACTCATGGAAACCTAATACGTATATTTCCGTTGAAAAACTGTAATTCGAAATTTTTTATGTTTTCATTATTTAGCTGTGAATGTATATAGGTAAGAAAAAACAAAAATCTTCGACAACAAAAATGTATTGGTGTTTTGTGTTTTATACGAGCAAAATATGTTACACATATTAAAAAAAACGCCCATACTCTTAAAGTTCTAAAAATAAACTGAAAAAATGCACTTAAATCAAAACTTCTTCAAGTTTCCTTCTTGAGAAATAATATTATACATTATTTTTTAATTTTAAAAACGATATTAGGTGTCATATCTTCAAATTGCCTGTAATGATATTTTAATATTTCCCATAGTTTAAAATATTTAATGCGTTGCTAGAAGTTTATAAAAAACGAATAATTAAGTATAAAATCTTAAATTACAACACAACATTAATCTATTTTACTATTAAATATTGATTAAAATTAATAAACTTGCGTATTTAATATTAGCAATACAATTTATGGCCTGGTTTGAGGAAAGGATAGGGGGCTGTGCGCTACCATACTAGCAATACTGTTGGGCGTTGCAGGTTCAGTATACAATTACTCTTAAGGGGTTAGCGGTTTCAAGTTTGCTATTTTTCCATCTTCGATTCGCTAAGAATCCATCTCTTCTTTATACTAAATATTTGATTAATTACAAAACGAAACTATTTTAACTGGACTATCGTAAAAGTACGTCGATAATAATTGTATAATTTTAGTTAAAATATTTTATATTTTTAAAATATCCAGTATATATCGATTAGTACGATGTATTTAATGCAATCCGATACATTTGGGCAGTATTGTTTGTATGGTGTGTATTTAAGTATGTAATATAGCTGAAAATGTATTGAACTGCAGAAACAATTGTGAAAGTGAAAGAAATATTGAGGAAAGCTTTAAATCATTTTCCTACACTTGACCTTTGAAAACCGACTTTCTTTGCTAATTTATTTCTTCAGAACAAAAACGAAGTTGTAATTAATACTAAACAACTGTTTTTAGAGACGTTTAACTAATTTTTGGTAGTATGGCATCTCGAACACGCACCATGGAGTAATGATTGTAATTATATTTAAAAGTTTCTGTGATTAATTTACCTTTGAATATTTGAGATCAGAAGGAGTTGGCTTACATAAATGCTCGAATTGCATGCGGAACTCGATTCTAATAATCTCTCTCTCCCCTCTCTCTGAATTTTTTGAGGTACGGAGTGAGAGATTGCAGGGTGTATTCTAATTACCTGCTTGCAGAACCGAATCCTCTTTCCGTAAGGCTTGTCTTCGAATATTCTTAGATGCAGACCCCTCTAAGGCGCCTTGGAGCTCTGAGCAAACCTGGAGATGTTTCCTTTCCTTTTATAATACCCCTTTATTCCTGTTACTTTATCTCTTTATTTTCCTTAATCTTTTCCTTCAGTGTTTATTTTCTCCCAATTATATAATTTATAATTGTTTTCCTTTATGTTTACTTATAAAAAAAAAGAAGTTATTTATGTATACAATAATAATCGTAATTGGCACAACTATAAGTGTAAAAATGATTATTTTCTCTGTAAGAAAGGGCTTTATGCCCTAAGAAAATAAAAATCTAATCTAATTTAATCTCTCTCTCTCTCTCTCTCTTTCTCTCTCTCTATCTCTCTCTCTCTCTCTCTCTCTCTCTCTCAATATATATATATATATATATATATATATATATATATATATATATATATATATATATATATATATATATATATATATATATATATATATGTGTTTTACGGTACTTAATATTCATAGTTATGTGGAAACTTCTCATTCGTGTATATTACCCCATAAAAAAGCTGACTCACTGCTGCAGATATAGGAGAAAATTCATAAAATTTTCTTGAATCAGACTTATCCCTGCTGAATATTATGTAAGTCACTTCGATAGTCAACTGGTGGCGCCACCTATGTGCTATGGTTTCCATATTTACTTGTAATTATTTCTTTCTGAGTTATCAACAGCGTTTGCCACTAGTCAGGAAAAAATAAAAAGAATTAGTGCCTGGGCAAACCTGAATAAGCTGAGAAAAACTCTGCCTATTGTGATTTGTTTCATCCCCCTCCTGAGATTCAAAGTCACGTTCTTTCTCGCGTTGTCACTTATTTTACCGCACTTCGACTACGGCTTTGTAGTTCACGATAGCCTCTCTATGGTACTTGAGAAAAAAGTAAAGTGATTCATATTTTTTTCTTTAAATTTATTTTTGATCTCTCGAGACCCACCTCTACTCTAAGTTAATGTGGCTTCTCCCTTCCACACGTATACAGTACTTTATTAGTTCATTTTTCTACCAAACAATAAAATCAAAGCATCCTTCCTATACCCACAGTCTCCTTCAATTTAAATCTTCTGCCCGATTTCTTGCAACATGATCGCGACACTCTAAAGATCCTATCCCAAAGAACTTGGGCCTTCGATCCAGTCTTTCTTGACCGTTCTACTGCATTCTGGAATTCCATTCCTTCCAATAAGCGTCATGCCTCTCTCTTATTCACATTCAAATTTCTTCTTATCCAATACCTATTATCCTAAACATACGCTTGTTGATTGTATTTTAAATTCGATTTTTGAGTAAAATAAATCATTTATTATAATGCCTTAATATCTTTATTCAAAATTAGTTGTTTTTAACTCTTCGTTCTATTCTTTTATTTTATTAAATATTTGTGTGTGTGTATATATATATATATATATATATATATATATATATTTATATATATATATATAATTTTGTATATACCTCCTTCACATATGTTATTAATAAAATTTGTAATTAAGTTAGTCTATTAAATTATAGAATTTTTTTTTATTCTAGTTTATTTTATGTGATACGAATTCGAAAACTTTAAAGAAAAATGGATGGAAAGTGATCGGCTATAAGTTTAGTAAAATCTTATTAAAAGTCCACTCATGAATGAAAAAATTCATTGAGGAAATGAATTGTGTTATGCCGTTTTCGTATAGGTATGTTTGAATAGTGTTATACTATAAACTAAGTTCGTATAACACCTTTTACAAAAATCAGGGTAACCAGAGGCACTGCCTAGTAAATGAGGATGCATTCAATACAAAATCCATACTCGTATCAGTCCAGTTCGATTGGAAATCTCAAAGACCTCCTGCAAGATAATGAATTAAATTTAGAAAAAAGTCATAAACTGATAAAAAAAAAATTGTGTACATCACATTTAAACATCTCGATGAATAAAAAAAAACGACGCTATTAATTAATTAATAAAAAAACTGTTCAATTTGTATTTCACTTTGAAAAACATACAATATCAAGCACTCTCCAATCAGTCTCAATTGGTACTTGGTACCAATTCTTGCTGTTTTTTGAATAGATAGAGATCGGTCGAACAAAGCAGGGGATTAACCGAAACAGGACCCTAAATTAGCGGTAACTAATAAGTGGGGAGGTGAGGATAGGGTTCGGAAATACGGAATTACAGGAACTAGATCCTGGCCCGAGCTACCGCCGCAGTTTGTCGATTGCTTTGCCCTAAGTCCTTCCTGTCTTCTTCAACTTTTACAAACCCAGTTTTTGGAGCATAAATATCAACTTATCATTAAAAAAAAATATATATATATATTCTTAAAAGTTATACCTTATGAAATTCATCAGAACAAATAAATCAATTAATTATTTGGTTTCTATATCTTCCAAAAAACAGTTAATTTCAATAGACTTTAACGATTCAACGTTTGGGGAGCCTTCCCCATTATCAGGACTCACTAAAATATATCATTAATTAATAACTAACATCAAAAGATAACATTTTTATATACTAATTAAAAACATTATCAAACATTCACATAACAATTTTACATAAATTTATATTTACTTGAGTTGTTTAAAATTTAAAATATCTATTTTTTTATTACAAATGTTATCAATAATTTAAGTTAAAATTGTAAAAAAATAAAAAAATAAAACATAACCAACAGGGAACAACTACCATCTAAACTTACATATTCTTTTGCTCCTTATGGATTAGGGTCATCCTATTTACTGTAGAAGGTACAAGTGAATTATTATTAAAAATAGGTCAACAATGAAAGTCTTACAATTTTAATAATAATTCAATTTTACCTTCTACAGTAAATAGGATGGCCCTAATCCATAAGGGGCCAAATAATATGTTAGTTTAGATGGTTGTTGTTCCCTGTTGGTTATTTTTTATTTTTTAAAAACAACTGTAACTTAAATTATTGACAACATTATTAATAAAAAATTAACATTATCTTTTGATGTTAGTTATTAATTAATGATGTATTTTAGTGAGTCCTGATGATGGGGAAGACTCTCGAAACGTTAGCTCTTTAATGTTTATTGAAATAAACTGTTTTTTGGAGGACATAGAAACCAAATAATTATTTGATATCATATTTCAATCTTCCTTTTGACCTGTTTTTAAAATAGATCCATTGTAATTGGTTAAATAGTAAACCTATTTTCCAGTCCAAAAACATTTTTTTTTTTTCAACAACAATTTTCATTGAGTAAGATTACAATCTGTCTCAATTTGGACATCAATAGTAGTGGTGAAAGATATCATACATACTACATTCATACAATATTTACACAGCATAAAATTACAATAAAATATATACACAATACTGAATCAATACAATAAAGTCAAGAAATCACTTATACCTATATACACATACACACCCTCATACATACATCACATTGAGTGGAGAATCTAGCCAGTGCTAGAACTCCTATATATTTACAAAAGGTCGCGGGGCCACTGCCGTTTTAACCTTCTAGGTGGGTTGGATGAGTGGAGCTGGATAGGGATTGAGCTAGAGGATTAGGATGATGAATGAGGTTCTGGTGGAATTTGAAAAATTTAGATAGAATTAGGTCTGAAATAAATGGAACATTAAGGTCGTGGTGCAAGGTATAGTTGGAGACATAATAAGGGGCATTTACTATTGTACGGAGGACTTTGGATTGAATGCGTTTGATGTTCGAATGTTTAGCTGTCCCCCACAGTTGAAGTCCGTAGGTCCAGATAGGCTTCAGTATTGTCTTGTAAATTAATAATTTGCTGTCAACTGTAAGTTTAGATTTTCTCTTGAGTAGTCGGTATAACTGTCCGAATCGTCGGTTGAGTTCTTGTCTTTTAAGTCTTGTATGTGGGTTCCAAGTCAATCTTTTGTCTAACAGTAAGCCAAGATACCGGACTGTATCTTAGAGAGGAATCGGTAATGAGTTGAAATACATTGGCGGACAGGATTTTCGTCTAAGAGTAAAGACACGCCAGTTATTACACCAGTGTTCGATAAGGAAAAGGTGTCTCTGAAGGTTTAAGGATGCTGTTTCAGGATTGGAACTGGATGATAGGGTGGCGGTGTCGTCTGCAAAAGTTGCCAGAAACGTATCAGGAAGTCCAAAAATAAAAAATAAAAAAATCGACTCAACGATTTGTTTTCTTTTAGCCATTCTCTTCATTGCTCAAATGCACAAGGATGCTTAAGGTATGCGCCTTGAAACAGATCTCGATGATATAGTCCCATTAAAGTTACCGCAATCTAGTAAGAATACGTAAAAGTACTCATTCATTATGATGTAGAATCGTAATTCGATAACCGATTAACTTTTTAAAGGTATCAGGGCCATTGCCGTTTCGACTCTCGAGGAAGTGAGTAGATATTGATGGATCTGAAAGTGCAAAATTGAATAAAGTATTTCTTTTTACATAATTATCTACTATTTTCGAGACATATTCAAGCGATTCAGAATGTCAAGGTCGGTTTTTCATCGGTTTTCTCAAGGAGGGTAGGTGAAATTCAATATCTAATATGACAGGAGGAGAAAAGGAAAGAATAAGGAGGGTATATTGAATATATTGAAAGAATAACCCAAGGAGGAGGCCCTTAGTATAAAGGCAACATAGTGATGGAGAAGGATCCAACTAGGAGCCGGAGAGCTCAATGAATACCAAGGTCTCCCTTTTCATATTCTCAAAGCACTGAGCAGAAAATTTCACCAGTCGACTCTGGAATACACAATGGCAACGGCATGCTAACCTATACTTCATTTGTATAATTCCTGAATTCGGTGACTTTTTAGGAGTGAATAAATTTTATGAATGACAGCAATTTTGACGCTTTTTGAAGATTCCCAATGTATCTCTTAAAGGAATGTACCTTATGTGAGTGCCCTTGTCAAACACTCTGTATGGCTTATATACGACATTTTTAATAATATACTTTACATTTTTTTTATGTGAATTTCATTTTTTTTTTTAAAGTATGGATAGACTAATTGATTTTGTTTTGTGTTTTCTAGGTATGTACTCATTGTGAATATCATTCACTGGCAGAAAAACGACTGCATCACGCAATCAGGTAGCAAATCATCATATTTTCATTTTAAAACAATCATAAAACTTATCTTTTTAAGAATAAATTGGTTGGAGGTGGAGCTTGGCTGATTGAAGGCTTTCTATCTCTGTTTCCCCTACCAACATCTTATTATATTATATTTACACTCAACTATAGCCATTATGCAACTTTTCGCTGCATGCACGTTTTAAATGTCGCTGAGTAGAAAAAAAATCTTATTCGCAAAATGATTTAATAATAATTCTTTATTAATTCTGGGACGAATCCCTTTAGAATAATACAGCAGGAAATGAAAAGTGGACTTAATACTGTAGTCTTAGAGTATAATAATTGAAAACAATAAAGTCAAACTAACAATAACTAACATTAGAGACAACTGCAACATGTTTCGATTCTATACTGAAAAAAAAACTTGAATGATTCTTGTAAAATAATTATCAACTTTTCGAAACATTTCTTTAAAAAAAGGCATTTGTTCTTTCTTTTTTTTCTCTTTTTTATTTCAAACTTTTATTATTAAAATAATGTAGTATTATGTTATCTTTCACCACTACTATTGATGTCCAAATTGGGACAGACTGTAATTTTACTCAATAAAAACGGTTGTTGAAAAAACAAAATTATTAAAATATTATTCGTTGAACATACTTATTTATTGAAATAAAGTAAAAAATAATATTCTTATTATGTAAATAATTCTGGATTTATTGAGAGTTCACTAATTATCCTCGTTTGTTAATATCATTCGAACACAATCAAGACTGGCTTCTTAGAAGAGGATCGGAAACAAAATAAAAATGAAAAAGAGAGAAGTAAGAAAAAGAAAGCTGTAGTGGTGCCCTCGAGTTTTTTTTTTTTTTTTTTTTTTTTCCAGCTGGTGGATGATGAGCCGGAGCCACTCACTCTCTCTTGAGTACACTCAGTCCTCTTCTACATTTCTCAAGGCGACTCCCCGATTCCATGTAAACACCCCCTTTAATCTGAGCCGATGAAGGAGGAAATCCGTCTCCCCTAGTGAAAAGGGAACTTCAGAAAATTTCGATACCATGGGTTGACGAGTTTTAGACCATGACCAATTCCCTGCTATTATATATGCTAAAATATATATTTATTTAAGAATAACGTTTATAGATTTATAACATGGATGTATACAAACAACCATGGTGTATAAACATTATTAGGGCTTGGTCTATTGGCCGTTATCCCGCTCTTTTGCCAGATATTTTGAAGAAAAAAATTAAAACCGAGTACTGTATAAACCTGTAACATCACATTTGCTCCTTATTTATTATAACTAGTGACCGGATTTGCTTGCAGTAAAAAGCCGAAAAATGTGCAAAATAAATCTAGAAGTATCGAAAATAGTCCAACAAATCCCCAACATATAAAATTCACTGAAGGAGTCCATTTAAGGGTTTACCTGAGGCGTAGAGGCAAGCAAAACAGCCTTGTGTGCTCAAGATTACAAGTTCAAACCTGGCAGGTGGCCTTGGATTTTTTCATGCGAGTAAAAACTCCTTGGCTGTGCCGTCCTTCGAAGGTGACGTCTGGTACTCGCTATGATCTCTGTCCTAATAAAACATGGATTATACAAAAGGACTTCCACTCTGCTCTCGTCCGATTATCCACAGCAGCGTAAAGTGACGGAAGTATAATAATATGAATCGAGACCAGGTTCATATTGATAATAATAAGTAGTACTTGAAAGAGATCTTAACGAGTACCAGACGTCCAGAGCTTCGCTATACACCTCTTCCTACCTAGATCTATACTTCAATAATTAACGCTAGCCACAAATCTAACAATACCTTTCAATCCAATCTCTTTTTTTTTATTTCTTGCCTTCTTATCCTTTACTATCCAAGAATGTTTGTGATCAGAAATATAAAAAAAAAAAAAAAATGAAACTTTCAAGAGTTTAGTTTTCTGAAAGATTAAAGAGTTTAAGATTCAGATTCCTCTAAATATTTTAATACCTATCAGATACAATTTTTATAATAGAATAAGGTTATTAAATTATATGACTAATGGTCGATTTTTTACGCCCGAACAGATTGATGCAATAGATCACACAGACACTTCTAAATAAAACATGAGCCATGAACGTTGTATGTAAGGCTGTTCTTTTATTGAAGATCTCAAAAGCTATATTTATTGGGCTAAGTCGACCGGAGAACTCTTCGGATTCTGGGGGTAAAAGGAAGGTGTCGTATAATTGGATATCTCTCCCTTAGGGCCCTAAGGATCGGCCAAGGGTTTTCGTCCTATCACATCAGTTTAGCCGAGCCAGCTACCTCTGTTCTTCTCCACCTTACCAACTATTGTACGTATAACCGAATATTATGAATGATTATAATTTCAAATTATAGAACTAATTTTTTGGAGGAAACGAGTAATACAATTTTGAAAAATCAAAATTAGAAGATGACATTAGTGACGTATTTAACGATAATTGAGACCTTGATTTCCCAATGGTACTTAGGGAAATTTTTTTCTAAATTGATATTTTTACATATTTGTTTACTAATAGTTTAGTTTTATAT
The DNA here is from genome assembly GCA_023052935.1 of Piezodorus guildinii. NCBI lineage: Eukaryota > Metazoa > Arthropoda > Insecta > Hemiptera > Pentatomidae > Piezodorus > Piezodorus guildinii. The sequence continues at coordinate 111,984,151 of CM041295.1, forward strand.
AAATCCGTCATCTAATTTTATCTAAAAAACATAGAAATCCTTTATAAACGTACTTGAAAATTTCATTTCATTCCAAAAGGTACTAAAAACATTTCCTTCCAAAACGTACTATATCCGATGTAAACAGATATAATCTATACTTTCATTTCATTCCAAAAGGTACTATATTTACTACTATACGGCAGAAGCACATAATCCCGTAATATATCACCATTAATTTATTGTTATCTTTATTTTGTGTATTGCTATTGGTTCATTTGGTACGTCTTGAATCAATGATATTATTATGATAGTTTTAACCTAATAATCTGTTTTTAGGCTGTTTTAAACAACTTAACTGCGTCGCTTCGGTTCTCGTAGGTTGTCAATTACATGATTTTTTTTTTTTTTTTGGATTTCTTCTTGCAGAAACATAAATTTAATTTAAACAATTTTAGAAGCTTACATTTTAATAGAATAGCGGTATTTGATCCAGGAAATAGATGGATTTAGCATTCCACAAACTCGCTAAATATAAGAGGAACAACCGTGCCTGATCTAACTTAATAGTAGATTTATTTGATTTTTTTATGTAAAATAAAAACTCAAAGTTATTTACTTAACAGTCTCTATAGCAAAATATTGTTTACACGTAGGTTATAATACAAATATATTTGCTACTTTTACATAAATAGTAAATTCAAGTTCAAAACACACTTCATAATTACATACTTTCTTGTTATAGTGCCATAAATATATAATTATCCTTTGAATATTTACCTTCTTTATGAAGAATAGATAATCAAAGTAATTAACCGACAAAGAAAGATATTTCTCAGTGGGAGAATAAGGAAATATACAAACTTAGTAATTTACTATAAGACGTCTGTTATCAGTAATGTATCATGAAGGTTATAGTGACTGTTACCAACTTATCTCGCTTTATATTTTTCCGAAAATTACTATATCCCTTTTAATTCTTTCTAAAAAGTACTTTATTCACGTTTCATTCCAAAAAGTACTATATCCATATTATATTATTTTAAAGTCATCGGAAAAGTTCAATATTAGGAAAAATGAGTTAGTTACACGATTAAAAATCAACTTTAGATTTTATTAAAAAAATAATCAGGTAAATTGGTCTAATAATAAATAAATAACATATTTTTGCGTTTCTTGTAAAATTTTCTAAAATGGATATAGTACCTTTTGGAAATCAACGTCTCAATTGTTTTTATTAATAATATTGAATTTGATCGATAATTTTTCTGGACTAGGGCCCAGCTGGAATTAAGGCCAATCAATTTTATCACTGTCCTCCAAAAACTCCACCACTACCTAATCGTCGTTCATATCCTGTGCAGATGTTCATCGGTGCAGATTTTCCACTGCTCATGAAAGGCTGAAAAAAAAAATCAAATATCAGACGGAGTATGAGACGAAGAATAATGGTGTAAAATAGTTTTATTTTATAATTCAGAGACAGGTCATCTCAATACTAATCTGAGTTCCTATTCAGAATATTCAGCACAACTTCGAGAATCGATAATGGAGGCAGGGGACATCTGCACATCTGTTGCGGAGCAGGGACGTGGTGAGATTTATTATGGTTCGTCGACTCTACTGGCCTGGCCATGCGTCTAGGATTCTTGATGATGAAATTCCTAAGACAGCTTCTTAGAAGGAGAAAAAACGGAAGCCCCACCTGCCCAAGGGTGATGGTGTGCCGGTTTTGAGGAAGCACCATCATTTGCGTTCGAAGTTCGAAAATGGATGTCCATAACAGAACATGACTGGCGGCTGACGCTTTTGCATTCATCCCACGCGATTAACTTATTAAATTGAATTAAAACTGTGAAATTAGGACACCAATTACGTTTTAATATTTCAATTGAATTATACAATAGAAACATCAAATTCGAAAACGGTTTTAACAACTTATTTGTAGAAGAAAAGGAAGGTAGAAAAAAAAACCCATCTACAAGAGAGTTGTGGTTTGATAGATGGCACCTAAATCAAGTCAGCAAAGAGTTTGAAATGATAGAGATAAAGATTGACAGCTAACAAAATGTGACTGACAACCCTAGCCAGAAAAAGGTGACTCAAACGCCGAAAAAATGAAATTAAAAAGCACATCCTTGTTGTTTTTCTTGTCTTATTATTCAAATGCTTAACTTTATTTTATTGCTTCCTAGTGTTTGCATGACCTTTACTTTTTGTTTTTTAAATTACAAGGAGACGGCAAGGGTGTGGGGTCCTTAAATCTAATGAAGGTGCCGCGTGTAGTTAGCACTCAGTGAGTGTATGCATATACTCAAACCCTAGAACGCACTACTTAGCCATCACCAAAAAAAAAAAAAAAATCCTGAAGTTAAAAAATAAACAAAAAAATTGTATTAAAATTTAATAAATCGTTATAAACAATTTCTTTTCAACTTTTATACATTTTTAGATCGTGAATTTCATGAATTATAACTTCATATACTATTCTAACATATAATTTGACTTTTTCATTCTGTTTGATTGAAAAATAACGCTAGTACAATTTTATTTCTTTAAGTAATCAGCTTCTCTGGGAGCGCTGAGGTTATGAAAATGCCAAAGTTTGGGTAGCTCTAAAATGAAAACTAGTTAAGATAGATTACTGAATTTTGTATACATCTTAACTACATGGAACTCTGAGATCCTAAAATTTCTAGATGAATTCGCATGGAATGAACCAAGGGTCTTTTACGCACCAAAATGAGGAGTATTAATTTTTTAAGGACTCTTTAAATTTTTCGTGAAAAGGAAATTTAAGTTCGGTGAAATTTCTCGTGTTTGAACTTGACGTTCTATATCCACAACCACCGACCACTTGGTTCCCTTCAACATGTAGTTCATTTTAAACCTGGAATCAAAAAACGTTCACATGTACATCGCACTACTTTCTCTAACTATACATTGCAATTATAGGTAAGGTATTTAGAATATCAGTTACCACAAGTCACTGATGAGCCGAGTAGAGTTTAATAATTTTGATTTATATTTGAAAATCATTACTATTAATCCATCTTCAGGATGCCAAATCCAAATTATTACGAATTATTCAAGACTACAGTTGAGACCGAAACATAATATGGCAACTAATGCATTTACCTTAAGCAATTGATTCTTCGGGTTAAGCGCAATGATTGCTGTAACATCCCACTCATGTTCCTATCCTAAAATCTAATCCAGTTTACACGACTTCTCATTTTTAGCTAGTCTTATCACATATACACAAATTTGAAGGGAAAAATAAAAAAAAAATTGGACTCAGAGAAATATAAAACGTGTATTTTTTTTCGTCCATTTAGGTTGCAAAGAATTGACAAACACTGTACCCCATCTAAAATTTTGTAAACTTTAGCTTTTTGAATTATGGCCTTAAGATTAAACCGCTGGTACTACTTTCGCTCACGACATATTCTGGATTCTCAACAGTGCACTCATTAGCAATTAAGTTTTTGAAACTCTACGCTAATTTTAAAAGAAACGTGCTAAACATAGTTTCTTCGCTCATCTCCCCTTATTTCAGTACAAACGCTCGTTCTTTAAGGACTTCAAGTTAATAATCAAACTTGATAACAGTAATAAATATAATAATAATAAATAATAAATCTCTTTATTTGTTTTCGGGCTAGCCCATACAAATGGAGTTGAGTTGTACAAAACAGTTAAACATAAATCAAAGAAATCTATTACAACTGTAATAAACAAAATACGCTTCAAAAACAAATACATAATAAAAGGCAAAATAAATTGTAACTGTACAAATATTAAACAAATAAATTAATCATAAATAGTTTAACAAATTCAATTAATGTTATTTTAGTAATGTGCTTAAATTATTCTTGAATAGACAGATACAAATTTCTTAGCTTTAAACACTCTGTTACATAATAAAATAAATTTTCAAATTGCTTTTTATTTTCTATTTGCAACAAAAGTTGTACTATGAGGTCATTGTCAGACATATTTCCAATATATGTCCTCAAGTACTTATTTCTGGACGGGGAGTAAACAGGGCATTGCTACAAAAAATGATTTAAATCTTCTGGTTCGCCTGAATTACAAATAGGACATTCAACGCTACTATCTGAATAACCATTTTGGAATCCGTAACTGGTAACTTTCAGTTTATTGGGTTGACATAGTCTTAGTTGACTGATCAATCTATGTTTCTTCATAGGTCCCTTTAATTTCAAATAATATTCCCCCATATTTAAGCTACCAATTTTCCTAAAATTAGGATTAAACTTTGAGTGCAAAATAGCCTGAATATCTAGGGAAAGATTATGATTATTGAATTTTTCAACAGCGTTATTTAATTCTCTTTCAAATAAGGCTTTACTTTTGATATTTAATATGTCAGCCGCGTCTTTAATTAACAATTTATTAGTAAGTTGCCTATACCAATTGTACCTCACATCGACCCTCTGGTTCAAGGAATATTTTTTTAAAATGTTTTAAACATATTTTCGGTAACCGATCCTCTTTCATTAAGTCTACATTTCGGTACCAGCGAATCATTCTTTTTAGAACATCTTTTTCTATTGATTTCAGACCAGTTTCTATACGAACATATTGGTTAGGTGATAACAGTAATCAAGCTCAAAAAGCCTGCGTTCGATTATTTTTTTGACGTTCCGCGACACGAACATATTACGCCTCTATTTACTTACGACTATTTAACATGATGTTTAATGTAAAAAATTCTGAATAGTTAATTCAGTATGTGTCGGATAAACCAAGTGAGACCTCTACGTGAGAATAAACCATCAACTTTTATTAAATTCAGTCCTCATTAACTGGTCTAAATCAGTTAAATACTTAGGCAGAACATTAGACAAATCGTTAACTTATACTGAACCTATCAATAGAAAATCCGAAAAAAAACAACAAAAAAATGTTTATATACAATGTTCCCATATTTTAGCAAAAAAAATCCGGTTTAAGCACTCAGAAAAAAACTACTACTATATAAACAGTGATACGTGCCCAGATTTGTTATGCATCGCCCGTCTGGAGCTCGACTTGCAATACCAATTATAAAAAAATAAAACAATACAAAATAAATGTATGCGAATCATCAATAACTACCCACGATATACTAAAATTTCAAAAATGCTCTTTGAACTAAATCTTCCAACATTAAAACAGTATATCTACACAGTAACCAAAAACTATTTTGATAAAACCACAGCTTCTGAAAACCCATTAAAACTAGAAATTGGTAATTAAAACAAAACATACACGCACAAAAGAACCAAACATGTGCTTTTAAATTAATATTGTAATTTATATTGTGTAGGTTTTTTTTTCGTGTTACTTTTCCTTCTGTCTTAAACATAATATTGTATGATCATTAGTAAATTCAAAGGACGATTGAAACTCTGTTATCATGAAAAAAGGTCCACTAAAATTATGAAACCAAACATATTTTTATTGAGTGTAAATTGTAAATATTATGTAAATAAATAAATTTTCTTCTTTCTTTTACGTGAGACAAACAGTATATTTGAAACTCCGGCTCATCGGACGACTTCGTATTATAACTACTTCCTAGTGCTGTACTTTCGTTTGTGGAACATCTCGCATGAAATTTTGGAAAACAAAATTGAATGTAAATTACCTTAAAACGAAAAGTTTTCGGAATACCTAATTTCAAAATTTCTCCACAATGATTACATCAAGTTGCCTTCTGAAAATGTGTTATTAAGATCTTAAAACAAGGGACAAAATTTACTATTATGAAATGAATAATTTTTTTTTTCAACAATAATTTTTATTGAGCTATATTACATTCCGTCCTAATTTCGACATTAATAATAGTGGTATACATTCATACAATGATTACATAGCAATACAGGAATGAATACTAACGCATTTATCAATATACGCATTAACGAGTAAGGATATTCATCGGTATGAGTTATTTAGGATATGGTTTATCAATTAATAACTTTTAAAATTCTTTATTGGTCAATAAATCAGTTTATTTATTAATAATCTTGAATGGAAATGTTCTGAAAACATGCTGCACTAATCTCTGAATATTTTGTATTTATTTGGAGATCCTTAATTCATATTTGAGCTCTGCAGTCTTATTTCCTAACACCCCCTCAGCGCATAATAGTGTTTCTTAACACTCTCAACTCTCATCATAAATATATTTCCCCAATGCTTACTTTTACTTGGATCATAGGAAAAAAAAAAAAAAAAAAAAAAAAAAAAAAAAAAAAACGCTTACAATAATTACATAATGGTTTCTTATTTCAAAATAACTATGATAGGGTATAACTGTTTATAGCTGCTAATCTTTTCAATTTTTCATAATGTTCAGTAATAACCGAGTGTTGGTGGAATTATATCTATTATAATTTGTGACTTAAATATATAGATAATTTTTTTTTCCTGTTTATCGCACTTTTCTGTACCTAAAACTCTTTACATATTTTTCTCTAACTTCAAATTTATCTGATTTAAGGGCGTATTTATAAGTAAAATTTAAATTTTTTTTTTTTTTTTTATAATTATTCGCGGTTTTTTGGATAATAAAATCTAATATTTCCTATATTTTCGAAAATAACGGAGCTAAAAGCGTGTATATATATATATATATATATATATATATATATATATATATATATATATATATATATATATATAATTTCCACATATATGTATATATAGAGGCAAAATTTCTTTTTTTTCCTTTAATCGCGCTTTACTAATTCTAAAACTGTTTACATGTTTTTCTCTACGTTAAAAATAACTTATTGAGTTAAGAGTTATGGGCGTGTTTGTGTATAACATTTAAATCTTTCTTCTATTATTTTATAATTATTCGCATTTTTTTAAATTAAAAAAACACTAATAAATTTTTTTATCTTAAAAAATAACTGAGTTATTTAATTAAAAAACGATTAATCAGCCACCATTATAAAGATAACCATATGATATCAATGTGTAAGAGTATCTATTTTTTGTTTGTTCTATTGCACATTTTATAAATCAAAAAGATATTTAGGACTTCACCGAGTTATTACCGCGCCTAATGGTACTAGGTTCGATTGGTTGAAATAAATGTTTATCGAATGACCTAAAACTTTTATTTAAGAGATTTGCTAAAAAATCGATTCCTCAGAAGTAATAAGCTTGATGAACCTGAAAAACGTGGATTTTCGACTCTAGCTCCTTAACTACACATTTCTGTATATATTTATATTTATCCATAGGACTTTTCTTGTTTTGAGGTCCTTAGTTGAATCCTGAAGTCTGGGTACTTAACCCTGAAACATAATATTATATATATATATATATATATTCATTTTTATTATTAATAATTAATTAAGAAATAATTGAAGCCTGAAAAAAAAAATTAATTATTATTAGTCTGGGTCCTTAACCCTGAAACATAATATATGTATATATATATATATATATATATATATATATATATTCATTTTTATTATTAATAATTAATTAAGAAATAATTGAAGCCTGAAAAAAAAGATTAATTATTAAGGGGTTGAAGGGTGTGGATCCATTGGGTAAGAGAAGCTGGAAGCGGGGGTTTATTTTGCTAAGATTGCCAGAGACTGTCACAACTAGCTCGCTCCAAATCAACAACTCCAGCAATCTTCCTTCCTCCCGAGCATTATTTCTCTCCTTCCTTATCATACTTCGATTTCCTAATACCAGCAAGCATATTCCTCTATTCGAGGGGAAAAATTGAGAATGTCGAAATAAAATACTTATCTTATCGATCACAGAATTGGAGTTGAAATTATACAGCCAACCTATGTGAGCCCTTCGGATATCTTACGGAAACTGAATAGAAACTCAGATTGAGTACTGTATGATAATATATCATGTCAAATCCTTAGAAATAATTATCATCATCAATCAAGTGATTATGCTTTTATTTAGCATCCTTAGTGTTTAATTTGGATCCAAAAACTCTTATTGGGAAACATATTTCTGTATTGGGTTATTATTTTCAATGATGAACTTTTTCAAGATATGTAGAACCCGAATAACGAATAAAATAAAAATCCGTTTTTTCCGCCGTTCGCAATAATTCTCCGAAACTAGTGGACCAATTTTTGGAAATTCGCCACATAAATACTAGGGCTTCAACGATGGTTCTGTAGTGGTATCACCACATAAACAAAATCGGTAATGGGCTATATCTTTATTTGAACACATTAACATATAACATTGTTTGCAAAAAACAAATGGTATCTGTAATACATAAACATGGATGTTATATCCCCTTAGCAACCACATGTCTTGACGCCACGGTGTTGTTTCTGTGCTGTTGAAGTGTTTACCTTAGATCCTTGATAAACGACGATTTTCCGTGACTAATTTCATTGGTGGATTCTAGAAATTCTTCAGGAAGGTGGATGTTCTCCCATAGAGAAGCTCAGCTGCACCATATCCGTTTTCAGGAACAACAGTCTTTAAGCCTAACAACACAATCGGTAACGTAGCTACCCAATTAACAGAATTGTGACATATGAGCGCTGTCTTTAAGGAACAGTGCCACCTCTCGATTTTGTCTTTCGATTGCGGGTGATAAGCTATGGTTCTGAAGTGCTTTGTGCCCAGCAGGCGATTGAGTTCTCGTAATAGGTCCGATTCGAACTGACGTCTGTTGTAACGCTGGTTGGTACACCATATCGTGCAATCCAGTCCTGAAAAAAAAAAAAACTTTAGCAATGGTTTCAGTGGTGATAACTTCAATAGGTATAGCTTCTGGCCATGAACTAAAGGGGTCGATTAATGTGAGGCAATATCGTTGACTTATTAAAACAGGAAATGGTCCGATGATGGAGTTAATTTGATCATATCTCTTATCTGTGTGAGGAAATTGACCAAGTGGATTACAACTTTGCCTTTTAGAAAGTTGACATCTGGTACATTCGTTGGCGCACTGACGAATGTCTTTATCGACTAAAGGCCAAATAAAACGATCCTTGATCATTTGTGCAGTTATCTTAGGTGACGGGTGTGATAGACTGTAAATGAGATTAAAACCCGCTCGACGACTAGGTACAGGAACAAATGGGCGATTTATGTCATATAGTAAAGCGTAATTGCAAGTCCAGGAAAAGGTTCTGTACAAGTTTAAAGGAATAATTATTTGGATTTTTCAGAATTCCTTATTATTCTTCATCCGTAGTTTGCTGTCAGTTAAATCAAAAGTTGAAATTTCCTCGAGTCGGGATAAATACAGTCCAATCAATAAAGGAAGTTAACCCTACAAAACGTGCGTTATTTTATTTATTTTTAATATTGTTTAGGACCACTAGGTAGTGCTTAATCCAAGTTTTCGTCATCCCTGATCAAACTGATTATGTTCTTTAAAGTTTGTACTAAATTAATCGAAGGCTCGCTCCTTAAGTTAGAAATTAAACTATCTTACATACAATTATGTCTTTACAATGTAACAATAATTTTATCATTGACATTCAATAGTAAAATTAATGATCCTTTATGGTTTTTTTGACCTATAAATAACAAGGGACCTTAGAATACTGTCTATAATATCTGAGTCCTGTGTTCGAATCCCTGGCGCAATTTTTTATTTTGGACAAACTATTTTTATTTAAAAATATTACAATTAGTCTCTATTTGGACAACTCTATTTGGTCTTTACAATGTAAACAATAATTTTATCATTGACATTACAATAGTAAAATTAATGATCCTGTATGGCTTTTTTTACCTATAAATAACAAGGGACCTTAGAATACGTTAGGTGCTTTATCCAAGTTTTCGTCATCCCCACCTCTTTTCTTCGTCCGCCATCTTAACAAAAAATTGGTCTTTTTTTTTTAGTTGTTGTCCTTAAGCTCATTCCCAGTGAAGTTTTCCACTTTTAAATTTATTTATAAGAATGTAGACGACAAAATTTCAAGGCGAAAATGGAAGAAATTGGTGAGTTTGCAAAAGTTACACTTTCTTTCCTCTTCCCTTTTATAAAAGCAAAGTGGTAGAGAATTTAATAACCCTTGTCTTATTTTATTTTTTTTAGTGATGGTTGGAGTAGGGGTAAATTTAAGAAAACCAGACAAAATGCGTATTTTGTGAATCTGCCCTAAAACGCCATTTGATTAAAGTTTTTCTTTTATCAATGATATTCGAAGCATTATTTAATCTAAAAAATAAAATGCATGTAAATCATATATGCATCGTTTACATAGGTAAAGCAGAGAAAAAAAATCATTACACATATAGTGATAAAAAGGATTGATGTATTTGAAAAAGATTAAAACAATGCACTGATAAACAATTCTAATTAAAATAAGATCTTCAAAATATAAAGGATGGGAAGAGGGGCTATTTCAAAATTGGAAACGCTTTGCACGATATTCTGGAAGGCCTGACCCTTCGGCGCGGTTATCCTCTTCCTCATCGGCAACGATCAACAGGACTGTCCGCGGCAGAACTTGCGAAGTATAGAATCCTGCAGACCCGATTATCGAAAGCTTTAGAAAAATGTAGAAGAATGAGGATTGTTAGTTGTTGTGTTCCGTCGCGGTTTGGAGGTCCTGAGTTGAGCCGGATTGTAGAGGATTCAAGAGGGAATTTTCTACTAGGAAATTTTAAAGCTGGGTTTGTACAAGGCGTTCCAGTGGTTTTGAGAGATTAGACAGGAGTGAAATAGGCCGAAGGTCAAGCAGAGAGAAAGGGTTAGGAATTTTATTCAATGGTCTAACTAGAGCGGTTTTCCAAAGGTAGGAAATATGGAATATTATAAGGAAAAATTGTAGACATGATAGAAAATAGGTAAAAGGACTGAAGACAGGATTTTATTAATTATACAGGGATGTTGTCAGATCCATAATCATTGGTGTGGGATTTTAGGAAGGTGGAAATAAATTCCTCGTTTTAGAAGTGAGAGAAAAAAAATGGTCAAATCTATGATGTTCGAAATCGGTAGAGGATGAAGAGTTAGGAGAAAAGAAAACGGAATGATTATTGAGATCGTTTGTTGTGACTGGGATTGAATTGAGGTATATGAATCTGGAAGAGATAATTTACGAAGTATTTTCCATTTTGATTTGGAATCAATAAAGGCCTGTGTCAATGTCCTTTAATACTATAAGCTTAGGGATTAACCTGAGTACAGCCAGCCTATTCAGAATAAAACACCGAACTGTTTCACTAGTTGTTTCTTGAACTCGGTGTGAACCAATCCACAGTTGTACGCCACTTGGAAGCAATTGGTAAGGTAAAAAAGTTGGCCAAGTGGGTGCCACACCAATTAAACGACCACCAAAAAAATCGCCGCTTTGAAATCTGATCCATGCTTGTGACACGCAATAAAAATGATCCATTTCTCGATTGCATTGTGACGTGCGATGAAAAATGGATCTTATACGACAACAGAAGGCGTTCTAGCCAATGGCTGGGCAAAGATGAACAACCAAAACCTTTCCCGAAGCCCAACCTGCACCCAAAAAAGGTTATGGTCACAGTTTGGTGGTATAATGCTGGTGTTATTCACTACAGCTTTCTCAATCGAGGTGAGACTATAACTGCTGACAAGTACTGTCAAGAAATTGACAGCATGAATCAAAAATTGCAACGTCTTTGCCCAGCATTGATGAATCGGAAGGGGCCGATCCTGCTCCACGATAACGCCAGACCACACGTTGCACAACCAACGCTTCGACGACTGCACGAGTTGGGCTACGAAGTTCTCCAACATCCGCCTTATTCACCTGACCTCTCTCCTACAGACTTCCACTTTTTCAGGCATCTGGACAACTTTTTGAGGGAGAAAAATTTTCAAAACCAGGACGACATTGAAAATTCTTTTCGTGATTTCATTGAGTCCAGGGATTCGGATTTTTTTTCTGGTGGAATAAGAAAGCTTGTTGAACGTTGGCAAAAGTGCATTGATTCAGATGGAAATTATTTTGATTAAATATATATGGTTAAAGTAAAGATATGGCGTATTTACAATACCTACTAAAAACCTGCATTAATTTTGCATCAACCCAATAGATTAATCACGACTGGAGTAATAGAAACGGGAAAATGTTGTAGGATTGGAATCAGGTTACAATACATTTTTAAGAATTGTCAATATAATAAAAAAAGAAAGAAAACAACGTCAAAATATTCGATAAAAAATAAGATAATAAGATAAGATACGTAGAACCGATTAACAAATTTTAAAAAAATTCCTAATTCATAAATTAATAAATAACAAATTTTGCACTTAGTGCTATCTCACAGAGATTTAAATTTCGTAAAAAAAATAAAAAAATCCTTAGAATTATTTAATGCTTTTCATATTAGATAATTGCTTATAAACAGCTATATAAAAGGTATACAATAATATAGTCATTTGGGAATAATAAACCATTGTGTAATAATTTGCAGCGGTTTTTTACTCGTAACAACAGTCATAAAATATTACCAAACTGCAATTACACATTTCAGTCAGATGGGGATGTTTTAGTTACTTTTTTTTTAACATTTTGATCTTACATGTATATCCGAGTGTGAGGAAATGGTCTAAATATCACTTATGATTTGACTCATTAAAAAATTACGAAATGGCTAAAATATCGAATTTTAAGAATAAATCGTCTGAAGTACCATTAATTTTGTCAACTTGATAAAATTGACCTTATCAGTGATAAAACCTGGTTTAATATAAGCGATCAAAGAATTAGATGATTTACTGAAAAAGAAATACGTTTTCTGATTGAAAACTAAATACTAAAAAATTAAGAGCAGTTTATAAATTTGTATTTCTATGCTATTATAAAGCTATAAAAAAATAAACAATATTATTTTACACAGCTTGTAACTTATTCGGTGAAGAAAAACGTGAAAAAAAAATCTACTTAAGGCATTGTTTTAGATAATAATAATAATATCAATTGTCGCAGTATTTTATATTTTTTTAAAACTTAGTTCATATTTGGTTATCTTTTCCCTTTCCATGGAGACCTGCTACGCCTTTTTTTAATAACTAGCTGATACTGCTTTACTTGCTATTTTTTAGCGTCCTGGTGGCTTTCTCGAGTTTCCATCTCCGTCTCACTTAAATATTACGTCTTACAAAACATTTTTTTAGGATTTGCTGGAATTTAAAAGAGATCCAAAATAATCAGCTAAAAGGGGGATTTTGCTTAAGAGAAGTGGATCCCTAGCATTTCTGAGATTTTCTCGAGTAGAGAGGGAAGATCAAAGTAGCTACGCTAGGAGTGGGTGCTATGTGCTAGGGGAGTAAGTTAGGTAAGCGAGGCTTTGGCTAGCTCCGCTTAAGGGGCCCCATACCTTAGGGAATCATTTCGGAAGGGAACCTAATGGAGGGCCCAAATCTAACGGCTTAAATTATAGACTTTAATAGTCCGTGAAGCAGCAACAAAGAATGCAACCCATTTTATCAAAATTTTTAGTATGTTTTATACAAAGCATCTATCATGGTAAAGTAAAAAATACGTCTATCAACTTAAAACGGGTCGATTAAAAAATAGCGGACTCTCAAAAAGGAACAAAAAGACGAAATTCTGACTTATTTAACACACTTTTCCCTTTGAACTCATAATACTAGGTGATAATACCTATCAAAAAACGCTAGTCTGCCATTGACAGGTGGGTGGATGGATTGCCGCGGCAAACCCATTTTAAAATTCGCAGTTTTGTACCCCAAAATATGGCTCATTTGACCACGGTTTTCCTTTTTACCTCAAAATACTAGATGAAAATATGAATCGATTGACTCTAGGCTGCCACGGTGAGTTGCCGCGGCAGACACTTTCCAGTATTGTAACTTCCGAATCCCAAAATCTCACTCATTTTACTACGATTTTCATTTCAACCCCACACTACTAGGGAAAACATGAATTGAATGACACTAGTCTGCTACTCATAGGTGGGTGGGTTGTCGCGGCAGACGCAGAAATTCGTTTTTTAGTTACTATTATGATAGTAAGCATAATAATGTTAGAAAAGTTTGATTTCTTGTTTTCCGTAAGATTAATTTTTTGTTGGACATTACAATAGAATATTAGACATAAAAATGGCCATTACCACGGTAAGGACAGCCTAGCGTTGATCTAAAACCGTGGTCAAACGTGTCATATTTTGGAGTACGAAACTGTGAATTTTGAAATGGGTTTGCCGTGGCAATCCACCCACCTGTGAATGCCAGAATAGCGCTGTTTGATTGGTATTGTCACCTAGTATTATGAGTTCAAAAGGATAATCGTAGTCAAATGAGTCAGATTTCGTCTTTTGGTCCTTTTTTGAATGTCCGCTATTTTTTAATTGACTCGTTTTGAGTTGACAGATATATATTTTTTACTTTACCATGATAGATGCTTTGCATAAAACTTTTGATAGAATGGGTTGCATTTTTCATCTACCACTGTATTTTTAAAAAAATACATCAATGATGTATTTCCAAGCGGTCACTTGTCTATAACTGTTATTTATATAACAAAACAGCACTCACCTCTCTTTGTGTGTTCGGTAAAGTGTTTAATAGTGTAACAACTCACGATTCACAAAGTTTTAAGGGTATTCATTCGGTAACACAGTGATGAGAAGGAAGAAACATAGAGCTATACGTTTAGTGAACTGTAATCACAGCTATGACACTCGAAACTTAATGATAAACTAAAATAAAGATTTTACCTCGTCGGAAATGTTTAAAGCTTGGTGCTAGGTCTCTTATACTGACCTGTAATTATTCTAACAAGTGCCACTCTTAGTACTCCATCGGCTCCCGGATTTTTTATTGTTTGTTCATTTATTTAACGTCCCTTTATGCTGCTGTGGCTATTCGGACGATGCTACAGCGGGGGTCCTGAATTTTGCCTATCTAGCTTTAATTATTATAGGGATCTTTAACGAGTACCTGACATCGCACAGGCTCGTGACCACCTTTTAACGCCCCCTCCAAGGGACGGCATAACTCAGGATTTTTTACTCCCATTAAAAAATCCTAGGGCTACCTGCGGGTTTGAACCCGGGACCTTTGGCATAGGAGGCTGTTATGCTAACCACCATGCTAAAGGTAACCCCTCGGCTCCCGGAGCCATCCCTTCAAACACTCCAGTCGGCCATTTTTAAGGTGGCTGATCCACGATTACGAAGGTTTCTACAGTGAGAGGAACTGAGGACATGGACAACTCATGTCGAGTTTGGAGCTCGTAAAGGTACTCCTTTCGCCACCGGATCTTAAAACTTGGTCGGCTAGCTGATATCACGCTAGTCGATTAAGTCTGATATCATCTCGTGCTAAGAGTGACAATGTAAAAAATAAGCAGGAGTTGATGCAAGAATTCAGTAGAGCCTCAATTTGAACTAAAACGGTATTCAACTCTTTGTACATTATTATTATGTTTTCAAAAAACCTCAATATGAGCACCATCGATCAAAATAACCGTATGTAGTTTGAGAGCATAAATGGAGTTTTCCTCTATATTTTCTGATCGTATCACTTTAACAATTTTGCTAATTTTATTTTTCTGGGTGCTTTTATCTTTAAGTCCAATTCGTCGTGGTCTAGTGGATAAAGTGGTCTTCTGTGCTCCGGGTCCTGGGTTTGAACCCCGGCTGTGGCAGAATATTATTTATTCTGTCATTTCAGCCTGGGGGCGATTCTGGTGTATGGAGACCCTCCTGGGGCAGACCCAGCCTCTATAAAGTGGGTACCCAAAAATGGGGAAAAATCTGGCGGATGAGCGTGATCTCGGCCGAATAATCTTATTGCACGGCCTCATTGAAACAGCACGAATCTCTATATGTACTAAGCCTAAGATTCTTCATGGGTTGTAATGGCACAGGTTTTTTTTTTTTTTTCTAATTCCAATTCAACGGGAGGGCTACTCTCTACTACATATGTGATGAATGAATTATTTTAGCTCTAATATTTATTGCCCAAGATAGTGACAGATCGTATTATTTCTCAATAAAGCACTATTAACAGCTATCTACTGAATTCAGTCCAGTCCACCATAGGTTTTAAACAACAAGCTTGCCTAGGGTTAAGCCTCTGGGAAGGCTATTCGCTGGATTGTCTGTTCCTGATACATGCATCTAACTAATAATGCCCTAATCTTTTGTTTTGGACACTTGACGAATTTAGCCATCTGAATGGTGAAGCCTTTATTTATTGCAAACTTCCATTTCAATCAGGCAGGGCAACAATACGCTCGACATTATAGCGTGTGCGCAGAGTTGATGCTGGTGCTGGCGAAATATTATCCAACATCACAGTGGCACAAAGCTCTAAGCTGGGAATGTTCAGGGCCTTCGAAGGAGCTACCTTCCAATAATATCTCGTGATATAATGCTCGGATTTCCGACTAGTGGTCTAAGCGCTTTTCTAGAGTTATAAATCTTTGTTGCGGGTCTTAAATGAAACCCCCAATCGGGATGCTCCTGGAATAGGAATGACACAACAAACCGCCCTGATTTCAAATGGCGTACCAAGAAAATTCGCGGACATTGTTATCAACTGAAACTTTTAGTGCGCTATATCAAGGGAGGTTAGAAAGCAGTCTCAGGCTTCATTTTTTTGTTCTTGTGTAGTATTATCATTCTACTAATTGTAGTAGACATCAAGAACCTGTGATCATAGTTTTTATTTTAATATTAATTTTCAAAAGAAGGTTATTCCCAAGCTTTCCAACTATAGTGGAATATCTCAGAAGGCACTGCGTCAAAAATGATGGAAACATCCAGATTATAACTCCAATAATTACTGAATGATAACATTTAGTAAAATAAATCTTGCGGAGGTTAGAAATAACATTTTTTAAAAAATACATATTAATAAAAGGACTATGCTCACACGATTTCCACAAGTGGTGCAATGATAAAACTATTCAAGAAAAAAAATGAATCCTGAGACTCATTTCTAACATTCTTGTTATAGCGCGATAAAATTTTCAGTTCATTTTTGTAAAGAACAGTAGACAGTACTCTCATCATCATTATAGGTTTTTTTTTCCGCTCTGAAATATGCAAAATTACTGAAGTAAATCATTTTTAAAGAAAAATAAATTTAACAGTAAGAAGAATTTTTCAATTCGACAACCAGTTGAGTCTCATCCACCAAATTTATGTCACTTATACTCATTATCTAGATGTTTAATACTTTTTTACTCAGTCCCTTTTCCGATATTTCCGTATAAACTTCGCGGAAAATAATTTCTTGTTTTTTCTAAAAACTCCTTAACAATAAAGGACTCTGTTCTCACGATCAATTTTTTTAAGTAGGACTATGACTATCCTATATATG
Organism: Piezodorus guildinii; assembly: GCA_023052935.1. Lineage (NCBI taxonomy): Eukaryota > Metazoa > Arthropoda > Insecta > Hemiptera > Pentatomidae > Piezodorus > Piezodorus guildinii. The sequence continues at coordinate 112,001,441 of CM041295.1, forward strand.
AAAAATAATCAAAGGCGATTCTCTTTTCCTTAATAAAATGTTTACTCGCTAAAAAAACTTAATAAAAAAGATATTTATTGATATCTACCACTGTAAAAAAAAAAATAAACCAAGGAAATGTGATGGTAATATAGAAAACTTTCATGAAATACATGTAGAGACACTACCCAGAGGCAGCACTCTAAAAATATTCTAAACTAGAAGGTCTCGTGGCCATCTTCTTTTCAGACGCCTCGGAGGATTATCAGGGATCGATGAGGAAGCAAGGATTGAAACTAATGGATTGTATGGGGAATGGAGTTTGTCATTGAAGGAATAGTACCTGGTTCGGTCTAAGTCAGCAACCTATGGAATATTAAGGTCTTTATGGATGAATTTATTTATGAAAAAATAAAGAGCATTGAGGATTTTCCGAAGTATTTTGGATTGTAAGGATTGGATAAGAAAGAAATTCGATAGGTTAGTAGAGGCCCATAGCTCTACTCCGTAAGTCTATATTGGTCTTATGATGGTCGTATAAATAAGTCTATTGTAATTAAGTGGAAGGTTGGAGCGTTTACCCAGTAAGTGTTGAAGTAGTTGGGCTGTTTCTTGTCGTTACAATCTTGTTTAGGGATTCCAAGTTAAACCTTTGTCAAGGTGGACTCCTAGGTATCAAATCTGTTCAACAGGGGCTAGTAGAGTGTCATTAAAGGATACTGTAGGGCGGGAAGTCATTGGTTTACGACGAAGGGTAATGGTTATCTGGTGGGATTTGTTAGAATTAATTTTAATCCTCTAATTTTGGCACCATACTTCAAGGTCTCGGAGGCGGGATTGAAGAGTGTGGGAGGCAGTAACAGAATCAACCGCGCTTATTCGCTGGTTCGAGGGATCGAAACAGGTTTTCAAGTTGGTTATAGGAGAGGGAAATACCAGGAGGACAGTATACAGCTGAGAGGGTGAGATAGAAATGACAAGTTTAAATGGTCACTGAGGTTGATTGTATGGCGTCAGTTGGAGTAAAAGGAATAAGGGAACGGGGTAAGGAATTGTGGATAAGGATGCATGACCCTGCATGGGAAGTGTTGTCTGGGTGGTCCGATCTCTATGTGATGTAGTCACGTATGTAGAAACGTGTTCGTTGTGTAAAGTGAGTTTCAGTCAAAAGTGGTATGTCAATGTAGTTTTGATGGAGAAAATGTTCAGTTCGTCACGGTTTATTTATTTTAAAAAAAATTAACCAATTTTTTCACTATTTAGATTATTGATATTTTTTTTTCGATTATATATTTTAAAAATTCCTGGGGTTAGAGAGGTTTTTCCAACCCATCTTTTCAGCCGCGAACTCGACTTAAAATGGGAACCACACCTAACGTATTAGCCAGTGCTTGTTTTAATTACAGGAAATGATAGAGAATAATTGGTAAAAATAGAATGTAAAACAAAAAATATTGAGCGGTAAGGTCCGGATTATTTCAAATTTATTCACCCATATATTTTTTTATTATCATATTACTTGTGAATTTTTATTGATGGGTAAGTATGGTATAAAGTTTTCTGGGGATTTTTCTACTCAAACCTTGGGGATCAATTTGGTGTGCAATTAAAATAATTCAGCTAAATTTTTAACTTCTTAATTTAAATTTTTCAAATCAAGTTTTTCGATGATCTTTTTTTAAAAACCTTGATTTTCCTTCGTCTGCTCAAAATCGGCTATTTGTTTAAAAATCATCATCATATCATTTTTAATGTCTTCGATTCCTAAGAATCGGGTAAAAATCATAATTAATTGATTTATAATTTTACTATTAAAAAATAATAATAAAATCGAAATAGGTTTTTTAGAAAAATCTCGAAAACCTTTTGAATTAAAAAGCCTAAAATTTAGCTAAATTATTTCTATTTGACAACAAAATGATCTCCCACGTTTGAATAAAAAAAGCCGCGGTAGCTGTTTTAGCATACTTACCCATATGGTATAGCCGCATATGATAGTATGCCCATCGGCAGAAGCATTGTAATAACCAAAAAGTGTGACCTTCTGCGTTATTTTATGTTGCTTTGAATACAAAATAACATCTCAGACCTGGACATTATTGACAATCTCAGAACCTTTATTTCAATTATATAAAAATATATTGTGCCAGCTACTTCATAGAGTACTTTCGAATTTGTCAAAGGTTGAGAGATTTCGATTTGAATTCACCTTATGGAAAGGTAAAAGTAGCATAGACTCCTATACTTGATCCAAACTCATATACCGTCGCGGTCATAGAAATATAGGTGATGGAATTTGGACCGGAAGTCCTACTTTATCCCATGCATTTAGCACATTTATACGATTTTCTCAAAAACCGCTCAAACGATTTTGATTAAACTCGCTACATTGTTGTAAAATTTAATGGGCTTTAATATAATGTAGGTTTTATTCTGATTGAAATAGGGTGATAGGGCTTAAATGCAGATATTTTAAATTTGCTTCCTCTACAGTACCTTTAATTTTGTATATTCTATAAAAATAACCATATCGTCTAATTACCATTGATTAAAAACAGGTAAATATATAAGTTGAACGAATTCGATATCCAACTAAGGGAGAAAACTTAAAAAATATGTTTTTAATGCAATTGTTTTAAGTCCTGGCCACTGGGTAGCGCTGTCATCGCCTGACGCTTCAAGTAGTTCTAGCACGGAGTGATAAAAAAAAACTTACTGGATTTCCTAGATAATTTTATAACATATTATTTAGTTAAACACATCTTTAACAATTATTTTCGTTTCAAAATTGTTTAAAAGTTCTTAAATTGATATTAATAACAGAGGTAACTGAAAGTCGTGTGTTGCGCGCACCAGATTTTTTATTGAGTGATGCAAATTCTATGACCAAAACTGTATATTATAATAAGGATATTCACTAGGTATGTTTATGATTGTGCTAAATATAGCAGTCAAAGTTATTGGCGAATGGAGGTGAGGTTTCGCCGGAAGGGAATTGCTCACTTACTCAGCCAAATCCGCTTAGAAGTCGGTATTGTTTCCGACTCAAGCCAGTTCAATAACCTCACCCTGAGTATTCTGTCCAGCACCGCATGTCGCTAATCGATATCTGAAATTTAATAATAAGCTATACGTATATTGTTAAAATAATGAGTTCAAATCACATTTAGGCAATGAAAATTATTTAATAATGAAATATTAAAACATACTTCAAATGCACTTTTTGTAATAATTTTACCTAGTTGGAAATAACTAAATAGTAGAGTCGTGGTCATCAAATATTTATCACGTATGCTTTAATTTTTTACTTTCACTTACTATATATAGTAAGGGGAAGTATTGCGATCGTGAAAATTTTTTAATTCCAGTTTTCAACGGACATACACGTTTTAGGGTCCACTGAGTCCCAATAACCAAGTCCCGCAAAAAGGTCTGTGTGTGTGTGTGTGGGGTGTGTGGTAACTCCCGGGCGGAAACAGTAAGTCCTATGAAACTGAAATTTCATATTTAAGACAACTATACGCCCGAGACGTGACAAAACTTTTTTCATCAAAATGAGCTTACAGAAGAGGCACTTCATACCATGCATTTTGCACCTTTTTTCGATTTTCTCAAGAACGGTTCCGACGATTTTGATTAAGCTCGCTATATCGATGTAAAATTTAATGGGCTTTATCATGTATATCATGTAGGTTTTACTGGGACAAAAATGGTTTGACAGGGCTTAAATGCCGATATTTTAAATTTTCTTCCCCTAAAGTACCTTTAATTTTGTAAATTCAATAAAAATAACTAGATTATCTTGTTAACGCTGATGAAAAACAGGTAAATATATAAATTGAATAAATTCGATACCCAACTAAAGGAGAAACAGAAAAAATATTTTTTTAATGCAATTTTTCGTTTTTGAACATAAGAGCAGTAATATACATATATGATATACCGTTGGAAAGCTAAAGATTTTAGAAAAAATATTATCTCATACACAAGATTTTAAAAGTTAATAGAGAGTGATGAAATGAACATAAAACTAACTGATTATTTTAAATAATAATATAATAGATTTTTCAATAAAACACATGTTTCTATATAAATTCATTTTAATTAATTCCTTAATAGTTTCACGTATTTTTATCTCTAACTGTTTTGAAAATTCTTTCATTGATTTTAAAAATGTTTTCTTTTAAAAAGTGAAAGTCGTGTGTTGCCCGCACCAGATTTTTATGGTAATGGATTTGATCCAATCGAATATTTTTGTTTTTGTCTACTTATTTATATCACTCGCTTAAAGGAAAAGTTGTTGGTTAGTAATTTTAACTATTATCAGAATCAAAAGTTCAATTAAAACGAAAGTTGAAATTTTCAAGGTTAGTGAAGTGGAAAATTAAGTTAAGAGTAATGTGTTAAGTAATGTTTAAGTAAGTCCAAATTAAGTTATAATAAATAATTGTGTGAGTTGTTGATTACGAAAATTTATGTCTAACACCGGTTATTGCAACTTCAGTTATATAAAATTAATAAATAGGCAAATCAAATATGAAGAGGTTGAAAGATATTGCTACCTGAACCGCAGAAAAGCAGACCAGTAGAGTAGTGCGCCTTTACAATTCAGATCAAATTATTCCAATTTTGTCTTTTTTTGTAGCTGATAACAATAACATACTGTTAGTTGTTTAGAATAAACAAAACAAAGCCCTTTTAGATTATTTCAATAAGGCTTATACATACCTAATATGAATAATAATTTAACTCTATATTGAAAACTCGAGTGAGATGAAAATCGTTTTCAAGAAAATCTTTTCTATCAACGATTTAAATTGACCTTTCTGTAATCCAATTTAGAAAAAAAGCTGCTGTACCACAACAGGCATATAAATAAATTGAATGAGTATTCTTGTTTTCGCTAAGGTGCTAGACTGTTCACATTACCAGGGACTAAAATTTGTAAAGTAGTGATAAGCTCATATTTCATGATTTATGTATATCAATGTCTGCTGGTGTTCCTCAATGCATGATACCACCCTTTCTTTTACACAATCATAACAGATTATTTCCCAACCCATCCTAACACCTTTCTTTCTACGTATGCATTTAAAAGTTGTGTATTATCTATTAATAATGATCTAATTAATGCCTCCAAAACTCTTCGAACCTACGTCAATGACCTTAAAGTATGGGTGTTGGAACCGGATAACAAATAACGTTTACCCTTCCTCGTAAACCTATGATTTCCTTTAATAACATTCTACTCTTCTAAATTGAGCAAATTCATTACCTAAGACTGCTTCTTGAAAATTGTGTTACTTGCTACCCTCATACAAAACTGCAACGACAAGGAACGTATTCATGGAGACTTTAATGTTCCATAAGTTGCAAATTTGCCCCGAACGATGTATTATTCTTTTTATGACATACTCCATTCCCTAACTGAATAACTTGAATTCTTGCTTGTTCTTCGGTTCTTGATACTACTACGAGGCGCCTGCAAAGGAGATAACCAAGAACCGAGACCTATTTTAGGAAAGTTTAAGGTTCTAGCAACGAGTAGTTACTCGACATGTGTGCATGCCTTTCATAGTTATACTTACATTTTTATTATTTAGCGAAACAGCCCTTAAGGACTACGCGAATATGAAACTGGTTTCCCATCCAATCTCCTTTTCACTGCTCATCTCTGTTTGAGGATATTACTCAACTGTTTCTCCTCTCCTCCGTCCACGTCCTCCTGGACGGAAGTTTCCTACTGCCCACCACAAGCACCGCACTTTTCAGGAATTTCTTGAATTGTCCTATCCTCACACAATTCTCGTGTAATCCCAAGCCTCAGTGTTCCCTGTTTTATTTTTACTGTGCATCCATGACTAAAAATGTATTTAATAACCTTTCAGAAAATCTTCTTGTTTGATCTCTCCTCGGTCATCTTCTGTATTTTCCATAAAACGTATTCTTTATATTACGTATTCTTTCTGGTTCCTTCTTACTCTCATTTATTTTCCAAATCAGAGGTGTAAATCTTCATGTTAGATTTCAGTCTATATCTCTTTATAATTTTTTTGTTTTTTGTTTAATCTTCAAACAATTAATGTTTTTAAACTGAATATTCGTATTTACAGTAATATAAATATATTTAAAATAAATCGTTTCAGAATCAGAGTTGATTAAGAATAAATCCATTATCAGACTAAAATCGGAAAAATTCAGTAACATAATTTCAAAGTAGTTAATTGATTTTGATCATTTAATTTAAAAAAGTTCGTCTTTCGCGTTATTTATTAATTCAATTGTGGTAAGACACATTTATTTATTAAGCATCATGATAGGACATGGGCATCCATCAATTTATATCTGATTCGATTTAGTACTTATGCGGTTTGACCATTTAATGGATCTCTGGGGCCCTTTTCCAGGTTCAATCAATAAATACGCCATATTATACCAGCCTGTATTTTCATGATAAAATATAACAATTGCTAAGGGAACTTGTTCCCCAGCTATAGAGGATCCTCCCGACTTGGAAGATGGCATCTAATATTCAGTCATATCCTAGCTGGCATATGTCTCAGATTACAAACATTAACTAGAAAAGACCACCTCAAAGAATTTTCTGAGGAATCTGTAAATGCTCATTAATAGTTGAAGTTCGGTTTGTAACAAGTATTCGCAGAAATAAATAATTACGTAAGTTTTGAGTTAGAGCAGCTGATATTGTGGAAGCGGAAGAGAGGTCCATACAAGATGATCAAAGCGTCGAAAGCATTGATTATTCGTCTCGATGTTTAAGGTTTAAGGGAACAAGCACAGCCCGAGATCTGTTAACACTGAGCATGCGAAGGTAGGATGGTTAGTAGCCTTCACTTTGTACGTGTAGTAGATAGAAGTTCAGCCGGGAGGTTTTCAACCTGTGATCCGAATTTAGGAATACTAAAGATTAGGTTAGATGCAAACTATGAAATGAGAAACTAGGAACAGAGTTAAATAGAAGATCGAAAATTCTGATCTATTACTAGGCTTAATTGGAGAGGTTGAAAAGAGAGCTTGATTTGACGATACAAACCTGAAACATTTTTTTATTCATTGTAACAAACCATAGTGTCAATTTTAGGCATCAAACATGTTTTATTTTGGCTCACGTTAGTACTATTGTTCACGCCATATGTTACGGCCTGATAAGGTTTTTATAGTTTTTCAATCGAAAAATGATAAGTTCATAATTTTTATGATATTTATAATAAGATCATTTTTCTCGTTTAAAAACTTTTAATTATATTTAAAATAACTATTTTAAAAAGAAATTAAAAAATAAAGATTTAAAGCAGTAGAAGAGAAAGACAGAAGACGATCGTACTTCAATTGTTTTTTGACTGCTCTCGTTTAAAAACTTTTAATTATATTTAAAATAACTATTTTAAAAAGAAATTAAAAAATAAAGATTTAAACAAAAAAAAATGATCTTATTATAAATATCATAAAAATTATGAACTTATCATTTTTCGATTGAAAAACTATAAAAACCTTATCAGGCCATAACATATGGCGTGAACAACTATATTATACGTTAGTACTATATTATACCGATTAATTATTGATGATTTTTCCTTTGATTCTTAGAAGTCAAAGGTATGAAAAAATGATATAACCATTATTCATAAACGAAAAGGGAATTTTTAGCGGGAAAAAAAAAATATATGTACTTTTTTAACTTTTTTGAAAAGTGTCAACCACCAATTTTTAGTCTTTCATACTCCTTTATACACATCCTTTTTTATTGTTACAGGGATCTTAGCTGTATTTATTATCGCTTGCACGCATTTTAACTTGCATTTTCTTTTAATCTTATCATTTTAACTAAAATTTACTTTTTATATTTTTTATTTATATAGGGGTTGCTAATTGTGTTTTCGGGTCTTATAATTGCGTTTTTTTAGTTTAATTTTTTTATCGCTCCTGCGCAATTCAACTCGAATTTATTATTTATTTAAATCGAAATGTCAGTTGATGATAGTAAGGAAACTATTGACGCTAACACTCTGTACTTGACTGGAAAATCTGTTCATTGCTAGAACTCCAATACAAATATTTACAAATGTTCTTTGGGTCTCTGTAATTTCAACTTTGAGGAAGGCTAAAAGGGTAGATTAAGCTGAAAATAACTTCTTTAGGAAGCGCTGTAGGAGCAGGGTTATTTATAAGCTTCTGATGAAAGTTAGATAATTTGGAGAGTACAAGTCTAAATTTATTTTGAGGTCACAAATTTAGGATATTGTTAGTGATATTATGATGAGTATCAACTATTATTTATAAGCTTTAGGGATTGTATGCATTCGATGTTGGAAAATTTAGCTGTTGTACATAGTTCATGGCCTTAGGTATATTAGTGATTTGCATCAAACTCTATGCTGTAATTTTCTGTATATATGTCTCTGTTACTGGTGTTTGTGCCTGCAAAGCCGCTCAAGTTCTTGGCTTTTAACACTAGTAGCTGTGTTTCAATTCATATTTTTTCCTAGACCAATAAACGTTACTACTTACATGAATTAAATTGAAAAATAATGAAAAAGATTAATTTCCAACCTGGAAAAGGGTTTTATTTGAGGTACTGATCTAATATCTAGAGATAAATATATATAACTTTTAGGTCTGTTTTTTTTCCGTTTTTCTATCGTCAAATATGCGACCTTCATCGCCTCCTACATCGGGAAAGAATGAGCAATAATAGGTTTTTATGTCTGGGCATATTTGTAGGAGTGAGATAGGACGGATTTATGCCGACTGGTAGGAAATTGAGCAGCCATCTGCAGCTGGCCCAGTTTAGAAAGTGGGTACCGACTCCGGATATTGATGCTGAGATTAATGAAACGCTCATGACACAATTCCACGAGTAGCTTTGACCCGAAAAGGCAGCCATTTCCAGGTCCAATAGCATAGCTGAAATATTATTTTTCAAACTCTGCGACCGCTTTATCGGATTCCGGAAATTTGGTTTAAAATTGTGTTTAAATGAATAGAATAACATTGGGCTAACAATCCAGTCTTGCCAATAGCGAGTGTTAAGAATGAAAATATTAAAAAAAGTTCAAGGAATAATAATATTTCTTTATCTAACAAACCGAGATGTAAGAAGAAACTGATTTTTCAGTTCGACTGGAATTTAATAAAAGGGTCCTACCTTCTTCATTTCTTACATGTCAGCTATATCATCATGTCTAACGCATCTATATATTGTAGCGATAGCTGACATATGTACTAAAAAATTAAGAAAACATAAATACAGAAATTAAGGCCGCATTAACGTATGACAATTTTATGATTTATGATTTATATTTATGATTGCCATGACTAAATGAATTTCTAAAATAGTATAAGTTATATATTGTTAAGTGTAAGACATTGCAATCTTTTATAAAATTAAAAATAAGTGAAATTATAGGTAAAATAAAATTAAAGTTAGAGTGTTTTAAACGGGGGGAGCCCGTGGGCTGAGTGGCTAGCGCGCTAGTTTCTCATGCTACCCCGGCGGGGCTTTTATAATGATGTAATTAAATGGGGATTTAATTAAGCCTCTCCCCCGGGTATGTGAGACCCGTCAGCCAAATGGTGGCTTCTCACAAAATTAGGCGTAGGGAGTGATGATCCTACACTACGAATTTCATCGTGAAACGCGAGTGTAATCTCTCAGATCACACCGCGAGGCCTAGTGCCTGCACGGCCTGTCGCGCCACTGAAAAAAAAATAGGTAAAAACAAAATTAAAATTAGAGTGTTTTAAACTAACTGTTATCAAGAGATAAAATTTGGGGGTAGGAAACATCCCGATTTATCTTCCTTAAGTCATTAGTAGACTATATTAATGTATAGTTTTAATTATTGATATATGATTTAGCTCAATACTTATTCTGCTCCACCACTCTCATAGAGGATTAAATAGACAGAGGCCTTAAAGCTTTAGATAAATATTTATTCTAGTGTTCTGACACTGGCGAAATTGCGTTCTCAAGTACAGTATGTTTATAGCTATGGTGTCCTCTCTCAGTTACTCCTAGCTCCCTCTAACGCGGCTGATAGAGAGGCAGTGGGATCGCTAAGGTTTTATTTTTTCTCTTCCAGAAGTGATGGGACAAGCCCTACTTGGGAGCTATTTGGGGTGGTGTTACTTAAAAATACTGCAAAAGAGGAGGCAGTTTAGGATTGAACTGGGGTGGTAAATTGATCCTTGGAACGCTTTTAGTAGGTAAACTATTTCTAGATGCATTTTGGAGGTGATGGGATGTCTGAGGGGCTCGCGGCTATTCTGAAGCTGACGGTAGAATGGTTGAGGCCAAACATGGTGTCAAGGGATGCTGAAAAATGACTTCATCTCCTTGTTGGAACAATCATTTAGTTTTATCACTGTTCATTACCTTATACTGCTTTGTATATATGAAAAAAAAAATCGTTTGCTCTTTTCTCTTTTAATTAGTTATCAAACTTTTAAAAATGTTTATTTAGTAGTTGTTTTAATGGTAGTAATATATGTTTAATTGTTATCAATAAAAAAAAGTGGTACTTTAGATGAAAAACAATAAAAATATCTGCATTTCAAGCTAAAATACCGATATTTTTAATTTAAAATTTTTATTATGTCAGGCTGTTTCAATCTGAATGAAAGATACAAAAAGCATAGATAACATGACATAGAGCCCATTAAAGTTTACATCATAACAGCTATTTTAATTAAAATCGTTATAGCTGTTTTAATGAAAATCGTTATGGCTGTTTTAATGAAAATCGTAAAAATTTGCAAAATGCATAGTATAAAGGAGCATGTTTGGTTGATCAATTTCGTTCAAATAGTTGATGTAACATCTCAGGCATATATTTCAGTTGTACATAAATGTTATTCTCAAGGAACCCAGTCCCAGAATAATTGTTTTTCTCTATTCTATACAATAGAGAATAGAAGAAAATATTTTTTTTTTAATTTCATTTTTATACAAATTATAGTTTTCATGCTTGACCTACTTCACACACACGCGTGCGCAAATTTCGGACTTAGGGAACCTAATAAGCGTATTTTAGATGAAATTTGTGATATAGGTAAGTGAAAGTAAATAACTGAAAAAATTCATTGAGTATCTGGGGACGGATTAGTATATTTTTCTTTTCAGGAAAATTTAACAAGAAAAGTTCCTGTTGTTGAGATGAATAGGAGATAGGATTTTTCTGGGCATATTCCAGTAAAAAAGAAGGATCTTATGCAGAGCTGGACGTAAAAACTTGATTTTCATTAGAGAATTGTGTGCAAATAAGGAAAAATGACAGGGGAAAGCAAAAGTTTTCCTAAAGTAGAGTGCTTTCAGCGAAAGTTTTTTCCAGAAGATGCGGGCAGTTATACCCCCTCTGTCAAGACACACTTGTAATTCCGTCAACTTTTTGAACAGCGTTTTGAAAAACTTTGTTTTCCTTTTCTGTTCCTTAATCTTTCGGAGATTCAAAGACTAATATAAATTTTAAGTAAGGTTTATATCCAACACCGCACCTCTAGTCCCCAGATCACTATTTATTGTCTTTAGAAACTGTTTAGAATCAAAGCTTTTCTCACAGTGACGTTTTTTAGCATCCATTTTTTTTTAATCACTAAACCATTGCAAGATACCGATTTATATTGATTTCGAGGTTGATAATGTTTCATAAAAAATATTTTTAAGAATAAACCACTATTTGTCGAATTAAAAATTAATGCATTTAACAACTCACTTTAGATTTGAATATATCCTTACAACTAACCGAGTTCGTTCTTCATTAATTAGAAGGAATTAGTCCGGGCGGTGGTGAGCTAATGAAACAACTAAATAGTTTCAAATATTCATTGCTTGCCAACGTTTCGACCACCCTTGTGGGTCATCATCAGGGCTAAAAAGATACAAAAGAAATACAATGTCAGTAACATTAAATACAGTATTATATACATTATTGAGCCAGAGAACGTCGGTATTAAAATCTATTAAAAAAAAAAAAAAAAAGAAATATATATGTAAAAATAAATAATTAAATTACAATGTATTTAGTATAATAATGAATGTGCTATACAGAAAATAATTATGACTAAAGAAAATGTACAAAAGTATCAATATTTACATGAAATATGAAACCTAAAAATATAGAGTAGAGTAGAGCTAATACCGTAGGATCTACTTATCTCCTCAACCAGAAGTTCAACAGGAGGCATTCCAGCTATTAAACAGGCCGATACTCTAAGACCATCTGTTTCCTGTATGATACCATGAGCATTGCCTCTTTCCAAATCGGAGCTCCGTACAAAAGAATTGACTGTATGATACTCGCAACAAGCCTTCTACGGCCTCTCTTGGGCCTCTTGTATTCGGCATAAGACGTGCCAGCAAGGACATGACTCGTGATGCTTTGGCACTGGCAAACTCTGTGTGAGCATTGAAACGAAAGCGGGAATCGATGAGAACACCAAGGTATTTTATATATGGCTGAGATTAAACCACGTGATTTACCTACTGCCACTGTGATAGTATCCATTTGTTTCCTGCATGTGACAAGCAGTGCCTTTTTTTTCGATCTGCAAGATCAGTGTAGACCTACAGAGCATAACCAGCGTCGAATCGCAGCTACAGCCTGGTTTGCAATCAATGTTAGTTCCTCAATATACTTAGGCGCTACCACCACAGCAACATCGTCAGCGAAACCTAAAACAGTAGCTCCCACAGGCAGAGGTAATCTGAAAATTCCGTCATACATGACGTTACACAGAAGAGGATCTAAGAAGGAACCCTGAGGCACATCTCCTGTGACCTTATACCTCCTTATTCCAACATCTGTAGCATAAAATAAAACCCTTTCCCTGAAATAATCCCTGATAGTCCTCATGAGATAGAAAGGCACATCCATACACCGTAGAACATCCAGGATGCAGCTCCATCTCGCCATGTTCAAGGCATTTTTGACATCAAGAGTGATTACAAGTGCATAACAGTTCGCACCCCTCTTCCATCTAACTCCTGCAACTGCTTTACGGGCAATCTCGGGCTGTGGGATCTCCGAAATCGCCTTTACCTTTTGGAATCTGACTAAAGTCTTTTCTAAGGTATTTTATATTCTAAAATATTCTACAAAAGATATGGAGAGCATTGGACGCGGTTTAAAAAAAAGACTTAATATTTAACTAAAAGAATGACACAGTAGCTACTTCAATGTAATCTTCCAAGGATTTAAGAAATAAAGTGCATTGTGGAGCCAAGTATAGAGGCTGTACTTTATACTTATTTATATGCTCTGGCACTTTTAATAGTTTTGATAATTGATAGCTGAGCAAGGAAGAGCTTTAAGGATATTTACACTCAAATATTTTTAGGATCCTTTCCTATTTTAGTTCCCTATATCATTCTCTTATTTTTCTCTTTAATGCATTTTTTTTTGTTATATGCCATAGCTCGGACAAAGGTTCAAATAAAAACACTTTAGAACCTCAGTTAATTCCAACATCAAGTCCCTTCTATTGAAAATTTTAATCGCAGTAGACGATCAGTTCCCTTCTTGGCTTATATTTTTTTTCAAAAAAAGGTTTAAATCGAGAAATATTTAAATTTTTAATTTACATGTTTTTTAAAATAATTTTTCACAAAATTACAATTAAATAGTTTTTTAACAATTTATATGACAAATCTCTTAACTAAATATATATGATTCATTAAGGTGAAAATATATATATTTTTTTTTTGATGAAGCTGAAGCATTTGATTCCGATTAAATAATATTAATAAAGAAAAACTTAAAATAAAAACCACGTTTCCGACTACTTGAAAATTTACCGGATAAACGCTTAAACAATGCACTTAGTCACAAAAGGCTCGCCTACATGACCATAATAACAGGCCGATATGGACTGAGCTATGGGGCTCTACTACTCTTCTAAACCATCAAATTTTTCCCACCTCCAATCGAAAATCCTCAATGCTCTTTCTTTTTTCATGAACAAAGTTATCGATAAATAACTTAATGTTCCCTATGTTGATGACGGTCCAAACCAGGTACTACTCCTTTCGATACAAGCTCCATTCCTACTCTAACCCACTCGTTACAATACTAGGGTAAGATCAGGGCAGGTCCCTCTTCGACCTCCTCTTACCTTCTCCGAGTTCTTAGGCTCAGCTACCAATTTTTCAGCATTCAGAGATCGACATAATAATTTATTTATAAACAATGGTTTTCAGATTTCAGAATATTTATATTACGGTATAACATATAGCTGTGTAGGCATTTTACTTATAAGTATAGCAATAAATTAATCCAAGAGCTTAAAAACCAGCAAAAATGTCATATATATTCAAATAAAATTTTTAAGTGCCTATGCTAAACTTGGAACTATTTTCTTCTCTTTTTGTTTAGAAGAGAGTTTGATTCTCTACTAATTAAGGCTATTAATGTAAATCTTTTGGAGCTCATAAGTATTCATGAGGCGGGCAGTTATTTATTTTTTGGTCGAATTCATAAGTTTAAAAAATACTGGGTAGTTTTTTAGTGGTGATTTCAATAAAAAAAAACAAAAGAAACAACAGATTTTTGTAAATGATCCATGTGTAGATTAAAGGTTGTCTGTGACCAATGCTCGAATTCGGTGGTCATCAGCAGTTGATGGACCTAGGGTCGTCCAATATGGCTTTGCATCTATAACGCTAAATAAAGTTAAATTGTTTTTTAAAATTGTTAAAAATACAGTATATATATATATATCTCACAACAAGGTGAAATCTTTAAAAACATTTGGTCTCATTTTTTCTAGTTTTTCCCTCTTACATTAGTCATGAACAATAGTTGTGTATTTTATATATGCACATGCAAAAAGCATAATAGATGATTAAATTTTTAAAATATTTCGTGATTTCTATATTTATTTTTTCCCTATAAAAAGTTTTATATACTATTCATTTACAAGTTATCATTCGGCCAGAAAGGAAATTTGTTCCTTTTTAATAAAAAATGTCTCGACGTTTCTATTGTTTGAATGCTATTGTTCACTTTCTAGATTTTTTCGAGGACAATTTTTATTGAGATATATTTCAATTTCTTTTAACAAGAATAGTATTAATAATGCTATGAAACCACATTTATACAATATTACAATACAACGAAGAATATTAAATTAAAACCCATCAAGTTTCCCATCCTCTCCGGCGTGGTGATGACTCCTGGGCTACGTCTGATTAAAAGAAAGCCGAGGAATTCGCCACACACCTTTCCAAAGTATTCACTCCTCACCCGGAATCCCACAGCAATCATACCACGAAGTAAAAGACTTTCTTTTGTACCAAATACCTCTTTTCCTACCTCCTAATGCCATTAATCCCACAATCATTCTCTTTCTAAAACCAGGTAAACTTTCCAGTAACACTTCATCCTACAGACCTATTAGTCTACTCCCAATCATCTCAAAAATCTTCGAAAAGCTCTTTCTAAAACGAATCCTGCCTACATTAGAATCTCCTTAGAAGAGATTCATATTAGTTGAGCAATAAAGATACAGCTGAATACACGTAATTATAATATCCGAAAACACAATTATAGATCCCTATAACAATAAGGAACATAAAAAGTAAATGTTAGTTAAAATAAGCGAGAGCGATAAATAATACAGCTCGACAAACGTAATTATAATACCCCAAAACACAGTAATTAATCCCAATAACCACCCCTACCCTCTAAAAAATTAAAATAGATAACTTTCTTAAAAATAAATAGACAATAATTAATTTTTAAAAATATTAGCTCGTAAAAAACAGTACTTGATATAAAATATATATAAAACAAATAAAATGTCAATAGAATATGGCAAAATTGTTATAAAAGTACTAATTTTAATTAAACTAATCACTTTTCAATTAATAAATATATAAAACGGAATATTTAACGCTAGAAGTGAAGAAATAGGTTACAATGACTTTGGAAAAGGTTATATTTGAAATGGAAAAGGTGATATTTGTCATGGAAATGGTTACATTTGAAATGAAAAAAGTTACATTTGACATGGAAAAGGTTAGAATTGTCTTGGAAATGCTATGTATATAGATATATGTAGGGGAAGGGGCGGTGTCCAAATATTAACCACTATCCTTCTTTTATAGAATAAATGCTGATTCATAAGTATTAATGATTTCTAATGAAGTATAATTATTAATTTATGAATAATTATAATAATATTAATGAAATAAATCAAAAAGTATTGATATACACTTTAAAAAAAAATATACATAACATAAATACATAAAAATTAAAAAATATTACTATAAAAATATATATATTAAAATATATAAAAAAATTAAAGAACCCTTAAATAAATGATATTGAATTAAAGAAAAACATTAACAATTTAGAACAACTAAAAATAACAAAATGAGGAACAAAGAAATAAAATTAAATAAGAAAAAATAAAAGTCACGTCTATGGTCTGTGGTGAAGGCAGGTGGTAATCTTGGTTGATGGTCGCTCGTTGCACTTCAAAAGGTCGTTGTGGCGATGTATAGGCCGAGCCCGGCTGGGTTGGCTTTATTCTTGATATTAATTAAACACTGCACTTTGTACTAATAAAATACTGAAAGCAGATGAGGTCTTGCTGGGACGAGGAGGAGTGAGTCGAGTGTAGAGACGACGCTATTGACCATATATTTTTTTTTTTTTTTAAACAATTGAATCACTACTATTTTATAGCTACATTTAATGTTAAAAATTATATATTATATTCTTTTGATTACAGTTTTAAACAAACTTAAAATAAAAAATTAAATGAATTACTATTAACTTTTGTTAATAATAATAACTATTGTTATTAAATTTACTAATAACAATAGTACATTTAAATCTGGTTGTGCTTGAACAATATATAAATCTATAATTAAAGAAATGCAAAGTTAACCAATAAATAAAACCTTAAACACACTCATCTCCCACTTGTGGAATGGAAAAGCAGAACCCCAGGGTCTTAGAGCCTCTGATTCAGCCTTGTCGCTGCTGTAATCCAGTGGAAGCTGAGTAAGGATAAATATGAAACTAAAAAAAAAGAAAAATCTCATAAATTTCAAGGATATCGCCAAAATATTGAGGAAAAGGAAATTTTGTATAGGAATAAATAATAACGGAAATCTATAAGAGAATGTAAATTTTAAATATTGAGAATCCCTAGTCGTATTGTTTATGTTAAGTTTATTTACAAAAGGAGATATGACCTAAGGTTATGAGTTGGGCTGCCTGAGGGATATTAAAGGTAGGGCTTTACCTTCATTTTTTGTCTTGAGTGAGTATCTTTAATATCTCCTTGTACTCCAAGCTTATGAGGATTTTACAATAAGCCAAGCACATAGTATTTCATATATTCAACATTATTTATTATTACCTTATATTCATAACTTTTATTCTCTCCTGATTCGCACAGGAGCAATTTCAACCTGGCGTTATTTATGTTTAAACAAGCACTGTTTGAACGATTAAGATTTTATCACTTTATATATCGTTGATCGTAATACAAATTGTACTTAGCAAGAAAACATATCTTTACTTAATTAGTTCTAAATAGGGTGAAATGATTAACGTTGACTGTCTATAAACCCATATCGGTTTAGTTTATTCTTTTGTTAATTTAAAGTGAAACATCGGTGAAATTTGTCAACGACTTAGTTTGACTGAACAGCTATGGGTGATTTTATATATCATAGTCAAAGTTTTGTCTTTATTGCCAGTGATTATAGAATGATTGTACGCATCATGTTCATAAGTTATATTACATGATAAGAACATAATTTGTTTTAAAGTAACGCCCGAAATGACTACATAAACTATCGATGTGGTATATTTCTGTCTATACTAAAATAACGACAGAATATATAGTAGATTAGATTTTTATTGTCTTAGAGCCAAAGGCATTGGCAGCTCATAGAGTTTTGATTTAAAAGGATTTATCCATATATAGACACAAGATATTTTATCATAATATATACTGTGGTACGAGAAGGGTCATAGGCTGTTTTATTTGGTGTTTTATAGTGTCGAGCAAGCATGGTTTCACTATTGTTGTAGTTAAAGAAGAGAAGAGATTACGACTGATGATAATATGGAATGATGTGTCTATTTAAGGTTATTTATTTAAGTTTTTTATTGATGAATAAGTAGTTTCGTGATTTAAAATTAATTTAATTAATTAAAGTATTTTCAAGTTTACATTTCATCACTACATATAGTCGAGTCTCTTTTGTTTTTGGTTTCCCGTTTTTTTTTTTTTATTTCTTTTTAAAGAATTCTCTCTTGGTTGTGGCGGAGCTTTAAATATTTCGGGGTTTTCCACCCTACCTTGAGGCTGTGGGGAGCTTGCCTCCGAATCTGATTGGGTTTTATTCATGATTGTTTGGGAGGGAACTTTGAGGCCGTGACTGCTGAGAGACAACTGTCACTGCCCTTTACTGATGGGAGGAGAGGGAGGAAGGGAGAAGGGAAGAGAGGATAGGAGGTGTTGGGAAGCAATGAGACCTCATTGTCCACTGAGGTCTCCCCTGAATTAAAGGCAATGTCAATTGCTTTGATAGAATTTTTAAATATAGACGTTTGCTCTGTCTGGATTCCTACATCTACACCTACCTTCTTTTTTTCTTTTCTTACTTCAGCATAATTTAAATTATTATTATTATTACAACCTTGTCTGTACCTCATTTTGGGTGCGTTGTAAGTTATTTTTTCTTTGGATTGTACCGTTTTAATTTCTCGTTCTTCGAATAGTCTTGGACATTTTGGGTCTAAACTTGTGTGTTGGTTTCCGCAATTCATACATTTTGTGACTATCGAGTCACGGCAACCGTCGTGGTCGGATTTTGCACAGAAAAAACATATGCGATTTTTAGCCCTTTTTTTAGGCAAAGTGTCGAATTCGAAACAATTGTTACATTTGATTGGACTCAGCACGAACATTTTTATACTGATTTTTCAGAATCCTACACGAATACTAGCAGGTAGAGTAGGTAATAAAAAGGTTATAACATATAAATGCGTTTTCCTCTTCTCTCTTACTTTTAGTCACTATTCTCTTAATTTCTTTTACATTTTGTTTGTCCATTTCCTCTTCATCTACTCCATCTAGGTCGGGGCAGTATACCACTCCCTTACTAATATTTATCTTTTCATGTGGGCTAACCTTAATGTTTATTATAGAACTGAAATTACTTAGTTTTTCGGACTGTTCTTTATAAATAGTTTCTATTAAAATTGTGCTATTTACTATTTTGTATGTAAACTATTTGTAGTAAGATAAGTTTAAATTATTTACAATTCAAAATATTTGGAACACTTAACTAAAATGATGTATTTAAGAGAGACACGGAGTTAAGAAAAATAAATAAAAATCAATGAAAAAGTCGACCCGTACTAATCTTCAGGAGCAGTTATATCCTTACTCTACCACTTCACAACACAAACTAATAATATATATTTATTTATTGAGAAATATTACAATCTGTTTCAGAATGAAGAATAGTAATAGAGATATAGGACCACATTCATACAATATATATAGAATATAACGATAAAGTCAAATTACATAAAATAGAAAAAAAAATCATTTATATGTACAATAAAATATAACAAAATAAAAAAAAAAAAACAAAAAAAAAACAAAACAACAACAACCTATAATTGAAATAAATACAAAGTTGGCAAATAAATAAAAATCATATAGACAAACATAACTATATACAATATTTACAACTGCTAAGGGGACCCCAGACTGGGCTTTTCCCTCCACTTGTGGAGGAAAAAAGCGGAATCCAAGAGATCCCAGCGCCTCTCTCTCAGCCGCATCACTGGTCTTAGCCAGTAGAGGCTGAGTTAGGGCGCAATAGCCACAAACATAAAGTACATGAGTGGAGGATCTGACCAGTGTCAGAACTCCAGTATAAATGTTATAGAACGTCGCGGGGCCACTGCCGTTTCAATCTTCGTGGAGGATTGTAGGGGTGGGTGGAGCTGGAGAGGGATTGAGCTAAAGGATTAGGATGATGAAGGAGGTTCTGATGGAAATTAGAAAATTTGGATGGTACCAGATCTAAAATGAATGGAATATTGAGGTCGTGATGTAAGGTACAGTTGGAAACATAATAGGGAGCATTAACTATTGTTCGTAGGACTTTGGATTGGAAGGATTGGATGCGTTTGATGTTAGAGTATTTAGCTGTCCCCCACAGTTCAAGTCCGTAGGTCCATATAGGTTTCAGTACTGTCTTGTATATTAGTAATTTGTTGTCAACTGTAAGATGAGATTTTCTGTTTAATAGTCTGTATAACTGGCCGAATCTGCGGTTGAGTTCTTTTCTTTTAAGTCTTGTATGTGGGTTCCACGTTAGTCTTTTGTCTAGTAAAAAGCCCAGATACCGGACTGTGTCTGAGGAAGGAAGCGGTATGGAATTGAGTTTAACTGTTGGGCAGGATTTGCGTCGAAGGGTGAAGGTGACGTGTGTGCATTTTCTTTCGTTCACCTTAATACGCCAAGCATTACACCAGTCTTCGACAAGGGAAAGGTGCCTTTGGAGATTTAGCGATGCTGCTTCAGGATCGGAATCGGATGATAAAATGGCTGTGTCATCAGCAAATGTTGCCAGAAAGGTATCGGGATCGGTAGGGATATCGGCGGTATAGAGGATGTAGAGGACGGGTGCTAAGACGCTGCCTTGAGGAACACCGGCCTCAACAGTATAATGTTTGGAAAACTCTAAACCACAGCGAACTCGGAAGGAGCGGTTTGATAAATAGGACCGGAGGACTAGGTATAAGGATTGGGGTAAATGGGTTTTGAGCTTAAAGAGCAATCCCGGGTGCCACACCCGGTCAAAAGATTGTGCTATGTCCAGAAAGGCACCCGAACAATACTCCTTGCACTCAAGGGCGGAGGAAATGTGGTCTACAACTCGGAGTCCTTGCTGAACCGTGGAATGTTGAGGACGGAATCCAAACTGGTGTGAAGGAAAATTGTGAAATTTGGCTAGGATTCGTTTTAATAGGAGTTTTTCGAAGATTTTGGAGAGGATCGGAAGAAGGCTAATAGGTCTGTAGGATGACGTACAGTTGGAGGGTTTACCTGGTTTTAGGAAAAGGATGATAGTCGAGTGTTTCCACAACAGAGGGAAATAGGTAGTGCGTAGGATACAGTTATAGATATATGTAAGGAATGTAATGGCTTTAGGTGGAAGTTGTCTTAGAATTTGAGGAGTAAGGAGATCGTATCCAGGGGATTTACGGAAAGGAAGCTTTTTAAGAAGATATTTGACCTCAGAGGGATTGATTGCTTTAGGTGGTAAGGAAATTGGTATCGGTGACGTAAGGAACTCTTCAACTATTGCGGTATGGGTTGGATTGAGATCAGAATGAGGAGTGAATACCTTGGAAAGGTGTAGTGCAAATTCCTGGGCCCTATCTTTGTCAGAAGCAGCCCAAGAATTATCACTACGCCGGAGAGGATGGGATATCAGGGGAAATTTTAGGATTCTCTTCGTGACATTCCACAAGGAATTGTCACGAGTCGAGAGAGAGGAGAGGTAGGAATTGTAAGATTGAGAACGGAAGATCGCCAACTCCCGCTTTAATTGTCTACAATAAAAGTTATAGGAGTGGCGATCTGCTGGGTGGCGGGTGCGTTGCCATAATGTTCTGGCTCGGCGTTTGGTGTGGATTAGGTCTAGGAGGTGTTGTGGTAAATGGTTTTTGTAAGGATTTATTTGGGAGTGCTTGGGAACGGAGGCAGTCCAGGCGGCTTGTTGAATAGAGGTTGTAAAGGAATAGACGGCATTGTCAAGGTCAGTTTGGGTTTTGAGAGTCACTCTGAGGTCAATATCATTGGTGAGGATTTCGCGGAAGAGGTTCCAGTTGATAGGGCCTCTGATGAATGACGGTGGGACAGGTTTAGGCATAGGTGTTAAGGATACATTTAGGATCAGTGGGCTATGGTCAGAGGATAGTTTATCAAGGCGAGTTACGGACAAGTTCAAGGAGCCTAATCCGCTGTGGATGAAGAAGTCGAGGATGTCTGGATTACGGTTAGGAAGAACTACTTTTTTATAGGAAAACGTAAAACAGACAGCACATTTATACAAACAGCATGCAAAATTCCTAACCTGGCCAGTCTCACAAATAATGGAGGTTAAAAGAGTACTCAGAACATTCCAATTCTTTTCTCTCAACCACCTACTTGCACTTGATTAGGCCAATGAAATTGATAATAGAAAAAAAAAAGAAGAAAGAAAGAAAGAAATTTTATTCTGACACTTTGTCCCTTAAGAATAACATGAAATTTACAAGTAAAGGTAGCACATCTGGCTAGAAAACATTAAATAGATATAATTATGTTCATAGGTAAAAGAGGTAGAAAAAGAAATTTATATAAATGTATGTAAACACATACCTCTATGTACCAAAGAAAAGAAAAACCATAAACAAGTAAAGTAAACAAATAGTAAAGGGAAAGTAAAAAACAACTAATTTTGAACACGCTAACAAAAATAATAATAATAATATATATTATATATATATATATATATATATATATATATATATATATATATATATATATATATATATATATTATATATATATTATATATGAAATAAAATAAGAAAAGGTAAACATAGAATATTCATTCATTATAATGATTATAATGAAAAATCTAATTTAAAATTAAAGATCAACAAGCGTCAGTTTGGGATAATAGGTGTTGGAAAAGGCGATATTTGAATGTGGATAAGGAAGAAGCATGACGTATATTGGAAGGAATGGAATTCCAGAATGTAACGGAACGGGCAAGAAAGGATCGATCGATGGCTTTAGTTCTGTGGGATGGCATATAAAGGTCGGAATGCCGCGATCTTGTTTCAAGCAAGTGGACTGAGGATTTAAATTGAAGGAGACTGTAGATATAGGAAGGATGATGGGATTTTATAGTTTGGTAGAGAAATGGCCCAAGGAATTTGGGTATGGCATAATCGAATGACCATTATCGGATCATTCGATTATTACAATCATTCGGATTATTCGAACTGAACTGTTTAACGATAATCGAGGGATTATGAGGAGCTCGGATAATCGAACAACCTTCTTTTTTTTCAATGCATACCGATCATTCGATTATGAAATCATTCGATTATTTAAATCATCGAAGTCCCATCATCCGATTATGACGATCATTTGATTATGCTCACCCCTACAAGGAAGTACTGTCTGCGTATGGAGGGAAAATAATAAGACAATGACCACAATTTAGGCTATTATTGATGAATAGAAGACCTAGGACGTTCTAGGGTGCTTTAAACAAAATCCATAAATTATAGGGCTGCTTGATTAAAAAATGAAAGTATACTGTAATTAAATTAATGGTTCTATTTTTTTATTAAACTGAATCTATTGCCGAAAATAAATTAAATTAAAATACTGACAAACAAGAATTCTAGTGAAGAAGACCCGTCTATTAAATGACTTAATTGTTCAGTAGTGTATGTTGAATTGGTTTTGACATTTCCGGAATCAAAGTAGCTCAGGCATTTTTAGATCAAACAATCCAAAATGTGTACTAAAAAAATAACACAGCTAAACTCCCTATATTTAATTTAAATAACTAAGCAATGGTCTAAAATTTAATTATTTTCCCATTTTCTCGTATTTGTTAAAAATTATTTGTACGAGGTGCAACCCGGACTAAAAGAGGTGCTCGTAGTGGATCTAATTTCCTAGCTTTTTTTTTTTTTTTACTGTTCTTTTCGAAAGCTATAAAGTATCATAACCATTGAAGAGGCGAGGAGTTGGAGAAATATGAATAGAATCGGGGAAAGGGGAAGAGGGTAGGGATAAAATAATATTTGTTTAGAGGAAGTTGGCAACATTGGGGGATGAACAGCCATCGTTAGTGTGTTCATTAAATCGCTTCTCTAACCTCCCCCCTCCCCCCACGTTCAACCCTCCCCCTTCCCTCACTATGCCTCCTCCCCAACGGGTCTCGAGGGATTCGTTTGTTGGCGAATTAAAGAGAAAAAAAAATCAAATTGAAATGGTGGACCGTTTTACATCATCAAAGATTCGTTCTTTTTAATCACGCGCATAATCTTTTAAGGGTTTTGTATCGATGTTCCCCCTCCCTTCTCCTGTTTTGTATTGTGAAAAATATCCTCCTTTTGTTTGATTCACTTTTTAGTAAGGAAATGGTTTCCTGAACTACAGGTTCTGTAGAATTGAAATTATTTAAAAAGAGTTAAGTTATATCTAAAAACAACTTTGAATTTAAAAACGACATTTTATTCATTTTTAACAACTTCCTGACAGATGTAAGATAGAGAGAGAAAAAGCCGGACTCGAGTAGCTGTTCAAGTTCGCTGAGTATATACGAACTCGCAGCATCTTGATCAATCAATTTTATTTTGTTAGGAAGTGTATAAATGCATATATAATATTTGCATAACTGCTTATATCTATCGGATTTTAGAATAAATGTCTTTGATAATAATAAAATGAAAATACAAAAGGATAACTTGATATGTAAAAAAAAATAGTTATTTTTTTTCTGATAAGTGTTTACTTTATCAGACTAATAGGGCCATAACATTCATAATGTCTCATTTTTTATCCTCTACGAACAAGAAAGGTTTAAAAATTACAAAAAGCTTTTAATTATTCAATGTACTTTCAAAATGTGAGTCCTTCATGAGCTCTCGTATTTGTAGACCTACAAAGATTTCTTCTTTCGATTTCCCGTCGCTGATTCGAGGGAATTTAGTTTTAAGATATGAAAACCTCCACCGTCCTTGTCCATGGCTTTAACAAAATTTTTCATGAGGCCCAACTTTACATGGAGAGATGGTAGAAACATTTTATCGCTTGAGACTAAAGGTTCTTCTTTTATGTTATTGGCTCCCGGGATCAAACTCATTCTTAGTGACCAATTTTTACTTTCACTTACTATATATAGTAAGGAAAGTATTGCGATCGTGAAAATTTTCGAATTCCAGTTTTCAACGGAAATACACGTTTTAGGGTCCCCTGAGTCCAAATAACCAAGTCCCGCAAAAAGGTCTGTGTGTGTGTGTGTGTGTCTGTGTGTGTGTGTGTCTGTGGTAACTCCCGGGCGGAAACGGTAAGTCCTATGAAACTGAAATTTCATATTTAAGACAACTATACGCCCGAGACGTGACAAAACTTTTTTCATCAAAATGAGCTTACCAGAAGAGGCACTTTATACCATGCATTTTGCACCTTTTTTCGATTTTCTCAAAAACGGTTCCGACGATTTTGATTAAACTCGCCATATCGATGTAAAATTAAATGGGCTTTAATACCATGTAGGTTTTATTTGGATAAAAATGGTCTGACAGGGCTTAAATGCCGATATTTTAAATTTTCTTCTTCTAAAGTACCTTTAATTTTTTAGATTCAATAATAATAACTAGATTATCTTGTTAGCGCTGATGAAAAACAGGTAAATATATAAATTGAATAAATTCGATACCCAACTAAAGGAGAAAACAGAAAAAATATATTTTTAATGAAATTTTTCGTTTTTGAACATAAGAGCAGTAATATACATGTATGATATACCGTTGGAAAGCTAAAGATTTTAGAAAAAATATCATCTCATACACAAGCTTTTAGAAGTTAATAGAGAGTGATGAGAAGAAGATAAAACTAACTGATTATTTTAGATAATAATATAATAGATTTTTTAAAAAACACATGTTTATATATAAATTCAATTTGATTAATTCCTTAATAGTTTCACGTATTTTTATCTCTAACTGTATTTGAAAATTCTTTCATTGATTTTAAAAATCGAGGTAAGTGAAAGTCGTGTGTTGCCCGCACCAGATTTTTTACTATGTAATGCTTTTCTTTAGCGCGACTATCTCATTCGTATAAAAAGAAACAAATTTTAGTTTTTCCTATTTGCAGTCCGGTTAACATTGTAACAACTTTTAGGTCAGCACAAATGAGACGTTGATTTTCAAAAGGTACTACATCCATTCTAGGAAATTTTACAGGAAGCGCCCAAAATCTCTCGTTATTATATTATTAAACCAGCTAATTTGATTCTTTTCACATTAAAATATAGATTTTTTTTTTACTATATTAATAAAACCATATTAAAGTTATGAAATGTAATGTTTTAGTATGATTTAGAACGAAACTAAATGTGTAATTAGTACCTTAAGAAATTAATATAATTTCTAAATCGCTTTATTAAAGGACTTAAATGTTCATTAGATAAAATCAAATTTAAGATTCAGATAAAACTAAATGAGGAGAATATAAATATGTAAACATATCAATTTCGTAAAAAATGTCCTTTAGTACCTTTTGGAAATCAACGTCTCAAATGTTCCACGTATACTGTGAATATTTAATTTTTTCTAATTACAATAACCATTTTTTCCAATAACTTCATATTTTCATAATGTTCTTCCATGTTTGTTGCGTGTGCAAGAGGGATAGAAGGATATTTATTCCCGTCAGACAAAAAAAAAAAACGGTAATTATTAGAAATAAAGAAAAAATACTTTAAAAAATTTCTATATGTGATGGAAAAAAATGGAAAGCAAACATCGATTTAGCATATTTAGCTCTGAATACTTATCATATTTTTATTTAAAGGATGATTTTGTTGCTGACCAGTGTTATGCATTTTTTTTTTTTTTTTTTTTTTTTTTTTTTTGGCTACGTTTCGAGAAATTATTGGAGAAAATGAGAGTGTACAACACAAATACAGCTGTGCTTCCCTTTCTGAAAATTGATTGATCCAATACACTGAGTGATCAGCTAATAGAACTTGGAAAGACACTCGATTCAGAATGTTTCTCTCTCTACTGTCTTTTATCTACCAGAAAGTTGTTAAAAATGAATAAAATGTCGTTTGAAAGTTTGATGTTGTTTTTTAAATATAGCTTGTAAACTTAAAGTATTACTGTGGATATAATTAGTTGACCGTTAAAAATTACTGGAAGGAATCAGTCCGGGTGTTTCATTCACTGACCGCCACCCGGACTAATTCCTTCCATTAAAGTATTACTCCTAAATAAAGCAATATTTTATAAAATACATTGCGAAAATACCCCATACTAACCCACTTACATATTTGAATGAAGCGAATAGAATATAGCGGTACTCGGCTTCTAAGGAGACTGTATCCCATTAATAAAGCGACCAACTAATTAAAACCCGCGGCTCATTAAACGAAATGCGCAAGATTATGTGGAGGATACACCAATTCCAATTTTCGGGATTAATTGTTTAAGATATTAGGGTTTCTTAGTTTCTTAATACCGGTTTTACCGAGGTTCAAAGGATTTCATCAGAGAACGGCCGTTATAAATGGGCAATGACTGCGGCAACCAAGTATTCTAAACTGGGATTAACGTCTAAGCCGTTCCAAGCAGATTTCATATAAGTAAAGAAAAAATAAAGCTATTCGTTGTGGAAGGATTCTTCAGCCGTATTGCTATAATTGCCCTTATCTGTAACATGTTTTATTCTATAATCAATAAAAAATAATATATTATCTATCATGCAATTCTCGTATCATGGTTGGTCGAACTGTCCCCGCTCCTTTTTTGATATCGACCAATGAAGAGCCTCCATCGTTCATCTCCACCATACCATGAATAAAAGAAATATAAACATTTTAAAAAAAAAGCACACTCTGCCTTCCATTCCTCACCCAATCACTTTATTTCATGAGCTTTTTATCAGATTTTTTCATGTTAGTCGATATTTCGGGGCTGTTTCCCCATTTTCAAGACTGAAACAATTTTTTTTATATAAACTTTCATTAGTGAAAATATTATATTATTTGAATGTTTGTCTTTGAAATTAACTTTAGCAATTTGTCATAATTATTTTAAAACTAACTAACATTAATTACCTTATTTCTTTTCCATTATATAATTACTACATCACATTTCACCCTTCATTCCATCTTATAGCACAAAAAAAAAAAAAAAAATTAAGAAAGAAAAGAAAAGAAATATGTTTAAAAATACCATTTCTTATTATCTTCCGACTCTTATTTTCTTCATGTTGCATTTCAAAAATCCGTCTAATTAAAAATCTGGTTTATAAAATATATTCTAAAAGTTTTGAACAAAGTAGAAGTTGAAAAAAGGATTTCTGTAGTGTTATTGTCATGGATTAAATGACTGAGTATGTGATTTAGTGTTTTTTTTTTAATTATTTGTATATTCGCCATTATTAGTTAGTATCATTTGTAAAATCATTTCACTTTTAATTTTGTTAACCCATTAATACGGTCAGCTCCACTAACAAGAGTAGTATATGCCTTCCATGATTCTAATTTCGATTTCTTTAATTTACGTTTGTATTTTCGTTTCATTTCATGTCATAATTCTTATTCCTTAATTCTCTAAGTTGAGCATCATTAACTGTCCGCTGGTATAGCTTTCTGAGTTGATTCGTTTGTTTTTGTAAATTTTTTAGATCGTCATTCCACCATGGAATTGAATTTTTTTTTTTGTTTTCCTATCTTTTTTTTTTTTTTTATTTCATATTACTTGCTTCAATTAAAACCATGGTTATTTTCTTAGCGATAGTCTGTTTTCATTTCCTAAAAATTTAAAATTATTTGCTGTTCTAGCTCTGTTGACTCAATGATGTTATTACCCGAATTAAAAAATTGTTTTTCCAAATTGAATAGAAATTAATTTTAAATAGTTCCCAACCAGCCTTACCAGTGCTCTAAAGAGAGTAAATTGAACTTGCACTAAGCAAATTGCCTTCATTATTTATTAAAATTTCGAATATTTTGCTAATATCATCCGAAAAATTTGTTTCTTTAGATATTTTCCAATTGTTTACACTAAAATCTCTCATAAATGCTGTGTTAAGTCAAAGCTCGTAGGGTCACTTCGTCTGAATAAAAGTACGATCTAGGTTGGACTGTATTTAGGATCACTTAAAAAAAGGCTGGCAATTGTAGAGAAAAAATTATTAAAAGAAATATAAAACCAAATAGAATAAAATAGACTTCCCAAGTGGAGGTCATGGAATTGTGCGTAAAGCCCATAGATCATCCAAATGCATTTGTGAGTCCAGAAGAAGCTTTAAACGTTTTTTTGAGATGTTGAACCTATCGGTTGAGTCATCTTCAGGCTGAATTCACGTTTTTTTTTCAAAATAAAATGAAAAAGAAATAAGATCGTTTGAAATAAAAAATAAAAAACTAGAAGACGATCGTCTTGAACATACAATAAGTATGATAAAGGCTCACTACGTACAGCAGGACATGCTAATGAACATATACCAATACATACATACATATTTGGCGCAAAAACCTTAACAGGCCAAGGCTTACTCTAAAAGTTTCCGCCAGTCTGCTCAGTCTATTGTTGCAGCTCTCCAGTTCCTGACGCCTATTGGAGAATTTGCATCCGCCCACCTCAAATTTGGCTGCCCACTCTTCGCTTGCCATGAAGTTCCTTGACCAATGCCACGTTACCCGCCCACCAGAGTCTCCCAATCTTGATCCACTTAATTTTATCAGGATCGCCATACAGCTTTGATAGTTCCTGATTCTTACTCCTTCTCCAGGTATCTCCCTCTCGAACCTGGACAAAAATTCTTCTTAATATTTTCCTCTCAAACATGTTCTCACTTGCTTAAGTTAAGGCCCAGGTTTCTGATTTTTAAGTAAGAACCGTACGAGCCAGAGTCCTATATAAGGCAACCTTGTTGGTTTTTTTTTTAGAGGTGCCTGTTTTTGAATTACTTTGCAAGCTCATAATAGTTCCGATTAGCTGCGGCAATTCTTCGGTTGATCTCCTGGGACAAGTCGTTCTGAGCGTTTATTCAGAAATAGCTCAGAAGCCCAGGAAAACGAAACCTTAAACTCTCTCGAATCTGTACGGCAAAATTTGAAAAATCTCTGTTGGTCCTATTCTTAAGTAATTTGTCTTAGCTTCATTGATGACCAAACCAAGACTTTTCGCTTCTTGTTCCGGACCAAATAACGTTTCTTTTAGGACACGCTCAGATCTGGAAGCTATGACAAGTTCTTCTGCGTATCCCAATGTCTGGACCGTACTGTTGAATAAGGTGGCCAGTGTTTGAATTTTGTGTGGCTAAGTGATTAACTGTGCACCGACCTTTGCGGAATCCAGATTGAATTGGTTAAAGCAAATTGTTCTTTTCTATGAATCACATTAGTCTTTTGCTTACCATACGCTCCATAATTTTGCTCAAACAACTAGTTAGGTATATGGGGCGATAGCTGCTGAGTAAACTACGGGATGACAAGTGATTGACGTCAGAAATTCGAAAAATGTCCCGTGGACCAAACATGATTATAATAATCAAGCAGCCATGTAATAATTTTGCCAGGTATATTGGACATGTCATATTGGACCAGATCAGGGCCAGGTATAGATCCTTTGACGGAGGACAAAGTATTTTTTAGTTCCCACGTTGAGAACGGGATATTATAATATATGGAATCATCATGCATATCTTTATTCTTAATCTATGACTTCATGATTGTTAGTGCTTGAGCCTGAGTTGTTGATTCCAGAAAACAAATTGCCAAACGCATCTGCGACGGTTTTAGGGTCATCGGAGAGTTCCCGCTAATCTTGGAGCAGTATCAGAACACGGAGAAAGGTTTGATCAAGTCATATTGCACATAGAAAAACGCTGTAATGGAAAATGGACAGAAGCGATGCTTGCCAATTTCTGTTGGTCGCTCCTTCACGAAACACCTATAGAAATTATGAAAAGGAAGAAAACTAAAGAGTGAAATATTTATTAACAACCAGCAAGGAGAGTATCTAGTTATTTGTAGGTTTTGTGACACATTTATTCAACATTTGTATCAGTTTTAAAATTATAATATTTGTTTTAGCAAAAACGTTAGTTTCATTTGAAATCACCATTGAAAAAAATTATATGTGATACGGAAGATTTAATGCTATATTTCTATTCAGAATTATCATTCATTATGCATGTAATAGAAAGGAGGGAAAAAAATATTTTTCAGACCAGTGTAATTATTGACCGAACTATAAGACCCGTGGATAACTATATATATAATATATAATACGATATAACATATTTCAAATAAACAATAAGTACATTGTAATACAGATTTAATCAATTACCAACATACGCACTTCACCAAAGGACGGTTTTTTATTTTCTTTAGCAATTCAAATTCCAAATAACTCTCAATAAAAAAAAAACAATATATTAAAACTTGTATTTGTCGAATTTCTAGGGAATCTCGATAAGCTTTATCAGAAGTATTTTATTCCCCATTATCTTACTGGAATGCTTTTCAAATACTTCGGTATCTTAACCCTGCTAAGAAAGATGGGATATAACGTTCTAAATTACCCAGTTTCAAAATGTTTAGGACGGCGCTAAGGCCTGTATGTTTTATGACGAAATATAACGAGCTGCCACGAAATGTCAAAAACATTAGCTTCGTAAACAATAAACAATTGTGAGATCCTTGATGAGAATACATCTGTACTGGAGAAGGTTCCATCCACCGAAGGTTCTTGATGTCCTTTGTGGGGGTGAGGATTGCGGGGGAGGGGGCTTGGCTTTGAAGCCCACTAAGAAGGGGAGGTACACAGAGTCTTAGGGCGTACATATTTGCCCTTAGGTATTCAACATCACACATAGCATTACCAGGGCCCTTGATAGGAATTCTTAGCCTGTTCAAACGCTATGACTGATTTGACAAGGCAAAGGAAAGTTAGTAGGCAAGTTTTGGTTAAATTTGAAGATTGTCCCCTTTGGGAAATGACATCAATTATAAAAAGTAACTTTTTAAAGCAATACCCTAAGATGCTAGGATATATTAGACATATATCCTAGGAAATTTTACAGGAAGCTCAAATAAATAAATTATTAATTATTTTCCTATTAAATTATAGATTTTTTTTTTTCACTATGTATGACCGAAATTTAATTTAACTGCTTTTTAAGAATATGAGAGAAAGGTGCAACACACTGAAGGTAATTTGTAGGTTTTTTTCCAATTCTTTATTGTTAATATTTTAACACTATAGCCAACCTTGGTTACAAATGTTAATAATATTATTTTTATATTCATAAAAGAACTATTATACGGACATATAACTATATACAAAGTCATGGAAAAAAACTCAATTTATGAGCTCATATCGGGTTGTACAATTTTTTTTATTTTACATGCATACACGCAATGAAGTTTTGGGGGAACTAGGTTATTTGGTGCTTTTTCAAAAATACTAATTCGAATCGCAATAATATGTGTTTCATGAAAAGATAATGAAAGTAAGAATAATTATAATCATAGGTTTAATAATTTTGATCCTTTTTTTTCACTCAAAAATTTAATTTTCTTTATCGAAAATTTAGACTGCTCCCCCCCCCAAAAAAAAAAATTAATAATAATGAAACCGAAGGGTAGGTAGGTAGAAATTTTTAGAGATTTATTCTAGCCTTATAATTATTATTGGATTCATAAGATATATTTATCTTAAAAGTGAGACTTGGAAATTTTGAAAATTTAATTTCATTTCATATTTATCCTAGAAGAAGAAAGGGAATATATAATTGGAAAGGACTAGTTATTAGAGGAGGTGTTGAAGGTGGTAGGGCCTCACTTCCTTCCAAGTGGAAACTTTTGACGGCGGCACATGTTTCACTTCAAATAAGAGTTTATAGCCAACTCAACGGAGTAATTAAATTTAATTAATACTAAGTAATTGCTGGCCCTTGAAGGGAGGTACGGAATCAAATAGCATTTATACGAGCCCAGGCTCTTAGGGGATTATTACGACTCCGGAATCCTATTTCCAGCCTCTTAGAAGATATGGACTGGAACGGTATAAAAAAAGAAAAAAAACGTGGTCTTCTATTTCAAGATATTCCTCAAGTTTTATTCTATTGAGTCGTATTTTCTACGAAAACAATTATTTTTAACTATTATGTCCGTTTTACGACTTGTCCACTTAATTTCCGTTTTATAGCCCTTATAACAAGTTTTATACATCTAATCTTTGAAATAAGAGGCAATCCATTACTCAAAACAAATGTTTAAACATAGTGTTAGTGGATTCTAATTGTCAAACAGTCAATTCCATACACATTTTTTATTGTAGGATTTGTTGAAGTGTTGACCTAATAAGATAAGGAAGTAGAAAAATAAGGATAAAATGGAATGAAGGAGAGCGAAATACTTTGTTTTAATAACCACACAAAAGAAAAGAGTATTGGCCTTGCTCCTTTACACAGCCTACTAATCAATCAAAATTATATATTCTATTATTTCAGATAAATGTTGTCAATTTTCTTATTTATTTTCTCGATTAATTTTTAGAGATAGATAAATAAAAAAGTCTGTTTATTTTTCAAATTACAGCCAATAGAAAATAAACAAATAAAAAATAAACGATTTACAAATTACAAAATACAATAATAAAAATCAGACACATTACATGGTGTATTGACCGTCCGTGGGGATGTGTTTATTGACAAAATTAATCTTTAATCTATACAATAATAAAATAACTTTATTTTGGGACTATGTCCCTTAAGAATAACAATATATTACAGTAAATATACACTTCAATATATACATGTCTGGCCAAGATGACCAATAAAATAAACTTTTATTTACAAATGTGTAAAAAAATAAAAATAAAACCTAGTTATATAGATATTTATAAAATGTATGGAATATAATAAAAAGGAAAAAATCTGCTATAAAATAATAAAGATGAACAATTTCTAAATAAATAAAATTAATTAATTAATCCATAACTCTAGGATTTTTATAAAATAAAATAAAAAATTGTCTTACGTTGAAAGCAGGATAGTAGATTAACAATTTTACATTTAGTGTGCGTCCCTTTGGGATCTTAGAAGGTTTTCGAAAAGAATGTGATTTGAATGAGAAAAGGGAAGGAGCATGACGGATATGATTAGGTAGGGAATTCAAGAGAGATGCAGAGCGGATATAAAAGGAATTATCAAAAGATTTGGTCCAATGGGTAGGAATGTAAAGGTCAGAATGGCGAGATCTCGTTTCAAGTGAGTGAATTGAGGATTTGAATTGAAGGATAGTGTGAATGTATGGAGGATGTTGAGATTTAATGACTTGGTAGAGGTATGTCCCTAGGAAATATTGTCTACGTATGGAAGGTAGGAGGCACTTCAATTCGCTGTATAAATTGGTTACTGGCGACCTCTTGAAGGTACCGAAGATAAATCTTATAAACATATTCATAATCCGCTTGAGTCTTACATCAAGTACAGTCAAGAGGCCTCCATATACCCCGCATTAATAATCTAAGTGGGGGAAAATGAGCGAGGAAACCAACATCCTATGGGTGGGAAGTGTGAGGAGGTGAAGGAAGCGATGGAAGTACTTAAGAGTACTTAAAGTTCGTCTGGAAATTTGAGCAATATAATCAATATAAATAATTAATAACAAAATAAGAAACAAACACTTCGGATGTTATTTATGTACTAAAATTAATTCACAAACAGCTAAATTCACAAATAGTCAAATTCACATTATGTTAAATTCAATTCAACAAATTTACTAATAGTTATATTATTTCGTTAGCAACATTCTATAAGAGAAAGCCGATCTGGAGAAATTAACTAACGCCAGTCAATCTTTTCCATTTACAAACTCTAAAATTTGATCCCAACTTAAATTTTTAGAGTTAAAGTATTTTTTTCTAAACTCTGAAAGTATTGGACAGGCAGCCAAAAAGTGAAAAAAGATCTTCTATTTCATTTGTATTGCACAAACCAAATATATTATTTGTTTTCATGCAATTTTTATAATTTAGGTTTAAAACATCACCCCTGATTTTAATTACCCATCTAATCATCCCCAGAGAACATTTTTCAGTAATGTAATTTACTGTAGCTAGATGTGGATAATAGGGAGAGGTTTTGGAATTTCTAACTATAATAATATTTTTACTACAAATATCTTTTTGTTTTTGAACCCTTAATGTTGGTAGACTATTTTTCCATAACTTAAAATCATCACAGTTAGATAGACTTAAATTACAATTTAATCCATGCGATTCTTTCAGATAAAGTATGTTTTTGAACCATGCTATTTTTTTCTTGATAATATGTAATGATACTATCTTTGGATATTTATGTGGTCGTATATTCAAAATTCCAATAATATAATCGAAATGCATCTCTAGGATGAACATAAATAATGAATCTATTGTTGTTTCAAAGTGGAGAAAATGAGTTGGAGTATATTTAGGCATTTTAAATAGTTTTTTTAAAGAAAAAATCTTGTTAGTTTTTATAGGTATTGTATTATACAGTGAAATTTAAACCTTTCACTATTATGAATTATAGTTATTTCTTATTTTAGGCTCAAACTCACTACTGTCGCTTACCTTCGTCGTATTCAATATCAAATAAATTCAAAAATTTTTAAACATATTTACAAATAAAATTAAATTGTTAAAGAATGAATTACATTGAGTACATTGATATTGACCCTATATTTTTGTTTACCTTGCACCTAAATATTCAATATATTCAAAAAGTATTGATGTTACCTAGATATAGACTGACTAAGATTTTGGCAGAGGAAATTATTAAAAGAAATATATGGTGGTGTGATGATTTCCGATCTTTGTGTCGGAGATATAACTGGCAAAATAGTGATTATTTAGTAGACGGAAAGAAGCCATGTTTTAAAGGGTTAATGGAATATATAAGAGATGACTTTAGAAATGATTTACTTGTTAAAGTCAACAAATCTATTCAACATCAACTGTATAAAGAATTAAATATGATTTAGGGGAGAACAGTTATATCACTGATAGATACGGCCTGGGACTCGTAAAATCAATAATCAAAATAAGAGGACAACTTCTGTACCTAAATTGTAATGTTACAAGGGCGGAAGAACTGCATTATTGTAATTTATGAAATAGTAAAGACTTTGAGGATATGTACCAATATGTAGGGGCTGCTCTGTGTTATCAGGAATAAGGATGCGTTGGCTTGGCGGGGCAGTATGGTCCAAACAGGAATACATAAATTATCTAAACGGTGAAAATTGGGTAACATTGTACAATTATCATGTACAGTCAGTATGAAAAATGTTCAGTCAGTTTTATGTCATAATTATTATCTATATAAAATTTGTAAAGAATATTTTGTTAAGGCGCGCTAATCTGCAGATGGACTAAAGTCTATACATAGTGTGCAATATATATATATATATATATATATATATATATATATATATATATATATATAAAAGGAAACGAACTAGCTGATACCAAAGCGAAATTAGCTGTAACAGAAGGTATGTTTGTTCTGGGTGCGTCAACGCGGGAAGTAATCGCCCTCATAAAAGAAAAGGCCACAGAACATTGGCAAAAAGTATGGTTTTTTATGAGGGAGAATAAACTTAGAGTAGTCGAGCCTTCAGTGAAACCCTACCGAGCAGACCTACGGCTGTGCAGGAAGGAGGAAGTGGTACTGGCTCGACTGAGGATTGGCCACACAAGGCTGACCCACGGCTACCTGATGGCGAGGGGATCACCGCCTCAATGCACCTCCTGTGGGGTTCTCCTCACAGTACCCCATATACTGTTGGATTGCTTTTCCTTCGAAGCCGAGCGAAGAGGGATTGGTATGGAGAATGATATTGGGACAATATTACAAAATACCCTGGAGTCAGCCACCAAACTGATGAATTATCTAAAAGACACATCAATACTTTCCAAAATTTCAAGAAAAATAGTAATAACAATTTTTATTGAGAAAATTTTACAATCTGTCCCAATTTGGACATTAATAGTATTGCTGAATGATATCAAACATACTACATTCATACAATATTTACACAACATAAAATTACAATAAAATATATACACAATAATGAATCAATACAAAAGTCAATAATTCACTTATACCTATATACACATACACACACTCATACATACATCACATTGAGTGGAGAATCTAGCCAGTGCTAGAACTCCAATATATTTACAAAAGGTCGCGGGGCCACTGCCGTTTCAACCTTCTAGGTGGGTTGTATGGATGAGTGGAGCTGGATAGGGATTGAGCTAAAGGATTAGGATGATGAATGAGGTTCTGGTGGAATTTCGAAAATTTGGATGGGATTAGGTCTGAAATAAATGGAACATTAAGGTCGTGGTGCAAGGTATAATTGGAGACATAATAAGGAGCATTTACTATTGTACGGAGGACTTTGGATTGAAAGGATTGAATGCGTTTGATGTTAGAACGTTTAGCTGTCCCCCACAGTTCAAGTCCGTAGGTCCAGATGGGCTTCAGTATTGTCTTGTAGATTAATAATTTGTTTTCAACTGTAAGTTCAGATTTTCTGTTGAGTAGTCGGTATAACTGTCCGAATCGTCGGTTAAGTTCTTGTCTTTTAAGTCTTGTATGTGGGTTCCAAGTCAATCTTTTGTCTAACAGTAAGCCAAGATACCGGACTGTATCTGAGAGAGGAATCGGTAATGAGTTGAAATAAACTGGCGGACAGGATTTGCGTCGAAGGGTGAAGGTGACGTGGGTGCATTTGCTTTCATTAACCTTAATACGCCA
The DNA here is from genome assembly GCA_023052935.1 of Piezodorus guildinii. Classification (NCBI taxonomy): domain Eukaryota; kingdom Metazoa; phylum Arthropoda; class Insecta; order Hemiptera; family Pentatomidae; genus Piezodorus; species Piezodorus guildinii. Next base: position 112,039,054 of record CM041295.1, read on the forward strand.
AGCATTACACCAGTCCTCGATAAGACAAAGGTGTCTTTGCAGGATTAAGGATGCTATTTCAGGATCGGAATTGGATGATAGGATGGCGGTGTCATCTGCAAATGTTGCCAGAAAGGTGTCAGGATGAATAGGAATATCAGCAGTGTAAAGGATGTAGAGGATGGGTCCCAAGACGCTGCCTTGAGGAACACCGGCCTCAACGGGATAAAGGTTAGAAAATTCTTCACCACAGCGAACTCGGAAGGAACGGTTCGAGAGATAGGATCGGAGAATGAGGTATAGGGACTGGGGTAAATGGGTTTTCAGCTTGAAGAGTAATCCAGTGTGCCATACCCGGTCAAAAGCTTGCGCAATGTCCAGAAACGCACCAGAACAATACTCTTTGCATTCAAGAGCTGAGGAAATATGGTCTACAACTCGGAGCCCCTGTTGAACTGTGGAATGCTGAGGACGGAATCCAAACTGATGGGAAGGAAGATTTTGAGATTCTAATATGGGTAGGATACGTTTTAGAAGAAGCCTTTCGAAGATTTTTGAGAGGATGGGGAGTAGACTAATAGGCCTGTAGGATGAAGTGTTGTTGGAAGGTTTACCTGGTTTTAAAAAAAGGATGATGGTGGAATGTTTCCATAACAGTGGAAAATAGGTGGTGCGGAGGATGCAGTTGTAAATATAAGTAAGGAATATAATAGCTTTCTGCGGAAGTTGTCGGAGGATCGGGGGAGTAAGGAGATCGTGTCCAGGAGATTTACGGAGAGTCAGTTTTTGGAGAAGATATTTGACCTCAGAGGGATTAATAGCTTTAGGAGGTAGGGAAAGTGGAATCGGTGACATAAGAAAGTCTTGCACTTTTGCGGTGTGATTGATGTGGGATTCCGGGTGAGGAGTGAATACTTTGGAGAGGTGTGTGGCGAATTCCTCGGCTTTATCTTCATCAGACGCAGCCCAGGAGTCATCACCACGTCGGAGAGGATGGGAAACATGATGGTATTTTAGGATCTTTTTCGTGACATTCCACAGGGAATTATCACGAGCTGATAGAGAGGAGAGGTAGGAATTAAAGGACTGGGAACGGAAGTTCGCCAACTCCCTCTTCAATTGTCTACAATAGAAGTTATAGGAGCGGCGATCTTTTGGGTGTCGGGTGCGCTGCCATAATGATCTTGCTCGGCGTTTGGTGTGGATAAGGTCTATAATAGGTTGTGGAAAATGATTTTGGTCTGGATTTATATTGGAGTGTTTAGGAGAGGAAGCAGTCCAGACAGCTTGTTGGATGGCGGTGGTAAAGGAATAGACGGAATTATCTAGGTCATCTTGGGTTTTGAGGGTTACTCTGAGGTCAATATTATCAGTCAGGATTTGGCGGAAAAGGTTCCAGTTGACAGGGCCTCGGATGAATGATGGTGGAATGGGTTTTGGAATTGGAGTGAGAGATACTTTTAGGATCAGTGGACTATGGTCTGAGGATAGTTCATCAAGGCGAGTTAAAGACAAGTTGAGAGAGCCTAATCCGCTGTGGATAAAGAAGTCGAGGATGTCAGGATTGCGGTTAGGATCGGTTGGCCAGTAGGTAGGGGAGTCAGGAGGCAGGATATTAAAATTTCGGGAGTTGAGTGCAGACAGCAAATTTCGTCCCCGAGAATTCGTGGTTCTGGAACCCCACTGCTGATGCTTGGCGTTTAAGTCTGCACCCAGAATGAAACGATTTCCTAAGGAATCCAGGAAGGATATAAATTCAGAATTGGAAATGGAATGTTTAGGAGGGCAATATGCAGATGTGAGGGTTACCGGAAAGGAAAAAGTCTTGATTACTATGGCTGTGGCTTGTAGGAAATCATAGGTGGGAAGTGGGAGTAAATGATGAGAGAGGGATTGGTGGACAATGATAGCAGAACCGGCATGGGCTTTACCGTCTGGGTGGTCAGTACGGTATGTCATGTATTGCGGTATTTTGAAGTACTGTTTAGTCGTTAGTCTTGTTTCAGTTATAAGTGCAACATCGATTGTTTTGTCTTGAAACAACGCTGTCAGTTCGTCAGTATGATTTCTAACACCATTCGCATTCCAAAGGAGAATGGATAAGGAGTTAGGTGAAGTCATTTAAGGATTTTTCAAGGCAGGGATTAGATTCGATACTAGATTTGTAAGGAGTGATATAAGCGGCATAACAAGAGATTTGATTTCGGAGATGAACGATGTCATTAGACTGGTAAGATCTGTGACGTTTGATGGTGGAGGGATATGAGAAATTTGATGTTGAGGAGTTTTTTGAAGATTAGGTAAACTTTGAGGGATAGATTCTTGTACAATAGATTGAGAATGTTGAGGAAAATGTTGTTCCGGCAGTGCCTCGACTTCATGATTCTGGTTACCACCTCCAAGCAAGTGGGCAAATGACACGTTAGAATTTACAACTTTAGATGGTTCTCTTCTGCTTCTGGTTGGTACAGCTGTTTCATTCGGATCCTGAGGTTTTTGGTATCTGGTTCTGAGTTTCTTGTAGATTTCACATCCCTCGTAGTTAGCCGGGTGGTCCTTGAGGCACAGAGCACATACAGCGGGTGCTGATCTTGATCTTGTACATTCTTCTGTTTTATGCTGTTCACCGCATTTCACACAGCGTGGTATGTGATGGCAATAACTTTTGGTATGACCATATGCCTGACAGTTATGGCACTGGACTATTTCTTTCTTTGTGTAAGGTTTTTCAACTTTTACACGGGTATAGTACAGTCTGCTGAGGTCATAGATTTTTTCGACTCCTGCTGATGGTTCCAAGTCCACGAAGAATAGAGGCAGTGGACTTTTATCTTTTAGAACGTTGGTGACTTGCCTCACTTGGAATCCTAATTCTGTCAGTTCTTCTTTGATTGCTTCAACGGGTGTTGAGGAATGTAGGTTTCTGATTACGACCCTTAATGCTCTCTCTTGGCGCAGCTGATAAGTATGAAAGTCAGCTTTGGTCTCAGTCAGATATTTTACAATCTTTCTGTAGGTTTCAGCAGTAGTCGGAGATATTTTAGTATCATTGGTTCTACTTATACAATAATAACTATTAGGATCTGTTACTTTGTTTAAATGCGCACACATCAGTTTAAAATTTTTAATATTTTTAACAAATATTGGTGGAGGTAGTGGTTCTCTGGGTATAGGAGAAGATTCCATGGTTTCTTTTTCATTTTGGAGGATCTGAAATGGATTCGGTGTAAAAAACGGAGATTCATCAGTTATTCCTTGTGATGATGTGCTGGGCTGTGGTACAGATCCTAATGAGGTAGCTGACGCGGTCGCTGGTGGAATCATTTTTTTATTTTGTTCACGGCAGGGTCTCTGTTTTGTGGGAGACGAGTTAGAACCTGCAGATCTAGATCTTTTACTTACAGACTTTGAGGACATGACTTGATGAAAATATCTCATTGATTAAGAAAATAATAATAATAAATAAATTATGAGATAAGAATTAAAGATAAAAGAAAGATAATTAAAAGAAAAGCAAGCCCGAGCTTGCCGAGCTAGCGGCAATCAGCTGATCAGTGACCCTTCTTTCACTTTTTCGTGATTGTACAAAGTAAATTATAACTTTGCTTACCGAAACTTCTCCAATATTCACTGCCGTAATATTCCTGAGGTCTAGTGATGTTCTCCAGACTGAATTCTAGCGAATTCCTAGTGAAAAAAGCAAAAATCTGAGAGACGATGTAACGTATGACTGTTATCATCGAGCGCATCAGCTGATCTCTTTCCAAAATTAAAAAAAAAAAAAAAAAAAAAAAAAAAAAAAAGTTCCTGTTTTTTATTTTTAATATTATATATATATATATATATATATATATTATTATTATTATTATTATTTATTTTTATTTTATTCTTTCTTATATGTAGTTATCTTATATAATTGTTTGTATTTATGTATTTTTAGTGTATTATGTATTTTATTTTATTATGTATTATATATTTTGTGATTAGTATATTTGTATGTATTACTTTCGTATTGTATGTATTATTTCGTATATTATGTATAATATTTGTATGGTATTTTATTATTTATCATGTTTGTATTATTATTAGTATATATGTATGTATTATTAGTATATATGTATGTATTATTAGTATATATGTATGTATTATTAGTATATATGTATGTATTATTAGTATATATGTATGTATTATTACTTTTATTATATTGTATCTGCATTATTAGTTTAGGGCTAAAATAACCTCTATGGTTGAAAAGCCTTTATGTTACAAATAAATAAATATATATATAGTAAATTTATGTATGTAAATTTAATCAATAAAACACATTATTATTATTATTATTGTAAACCATACCAAGAAACTTATAAACAAAACTGTAAGAAACTTTAATTAACTGGGGTTGAAATGAAAAAAAAAATTAATAATTTTTTTGCTTGAGTGTCATTTGATAGAGAATTAAACTTTGGACCTAATGAAAAAAGAATCATTGAATTTGGTTAACAACTAGCTTAGATATTGCTTTTTGAAATCAGTGGTAGTGTTGTGATATGATGCTTTGAATTAGTGCTTTTCATATTACTTAACTGCATATCAATAGCTATTTAAACAGTTATACCCCAATATTGTTATTTGGAAATATTAAACCATTGTGTAATAATTTGCAGCGTTTTTTACTCAAGAGCTCATCTACAATTTCCCATCCAGGGCACGTTCTCTTTCTTCTCGATTTTTCCCCTCATAGAAATTTCCTCTCTTCGTCGAACAAGCGTCAGATTATTAGATGAAAGAGCCTTCTTAAGGGAATAAGAGTTAAAAAGGTGGGTCCAAGGCTATTATCAAATGAGAAGGAGAGGCCGGCCTGAATATTTATGGAAAATTCCAGCAAGTTCCCCGGGAGAGAGGCCTCCATCTATCTTAACTATTACCATCTATTATAGGATGAGGGAATTACACCGGGCGAAGAAAGGCACTCTAACAAGAAACACACACTAATTTATTGATTTTGAACTCTTACAACCCTAATTTGTGAGGTTTACTTATAACCTTGGGTTAAGTAGCTTTCCGTATGTAAGGATGCTTAGTAATTCATCCATTCTTAGCAGTATTTAACTAAGGTATTTCTTGGCATTATAGGACAAAAAGAGAAGAAAATGTGTGAAAATATTACTGAAGACCCTTACCGCAATGGTTCCTTAACTATTCACTCGTGATCTCATATCACTTTCATTGAAATTTGTTATCCTCAGGTCTTTTAAACTAGAGCAGCAAGTCATAACAAGTAAATATTTTTTTTTTTTTTTTTTGTTAGATTATTAATTACAATAAAAATTTCTCCATTGAAACTTAGGGTACTTTTTTTTTTTTTTTTCTTCAACTTTATCTTTATTTAAAAGTTCATAAATTTATCTCGACAACGAAAGTTACTGAAATTCGTGTGTTCAGCGCACCAGATTTTTTATTAATATGAAATATTTTCTTTTATGACTCTCCGAATGTTACTTAACATTTTTTCACTTACAACACCACATTATTTTTCATTCATATTCTTAGTTATCTGTTCCTGATTTGTCATTTGAGTTTCCTATTTCAATCATATCTTCATTTGGAGTCTTTCAGGTGTTAGTGATTTTTTTTTTTTTTTATATACTAAAAATGCCAAATTAGCCTTTTGATAATGATAGCAGTTCCCAAAGTAAGGAAGAAATACCTCAGGGCGACCTGATTCTATGGCCAAGTAGTTGAGGATTCCACTTCAATATTGGATGATGCTGGTTCGAAACTTGGCATGCATGCCTAAAATACCGAGTATCCCGAATCCTCGTGTTTGAAGGGGAAACCACCTTGAAGAGTCCGAGCTGGCTTTGACAAATTCATGGAGAAGAAGACGGTACACAAGTCCAGTTGGGTACAACCTTTCTCCGGCATGAACAAAGTTTTCGAAATCGCCCACGATCCGACAACTACCCCTGGAACTAGCCCACCATTTGAAATTCCCTTTCACGTGAATTATGAATGTCATTTTTTGTTTCATGCAACATCGATAAGATAATAATAATATTTGGCAAAGCGGAGCCTAAGGATCTATGTCCATATCACTAAATTTTGCCTACACATTTCAATTCAATGTCTAGCCTTATAAAGTTTCCAGTGGCCTCATCCGAAAATTGTACGTAAAACCTAGTAATTGAAAACATTGAGGGCTTGTTAATCCTTTAATGCAAGCGAAAACATTTCAGAACTGTATAGAACCGTCGAAGAATAATATTTTTTTTAGATTTTTAACTTTTGTTTATTTATTTATCGTCACTTTATGCTACGATGGCTAATCAGACAATGCTACAGTGGGAGTTCTAAATTTTGCTTTTCCAGGTTTTATTAGGATAGGGATCTCTAACGAGTACCAGACATCGCACAGGCTCGGGACAACCTTTTAGCGTCCCCTCCGAAGGATTTAACTAATACCTAAGGATTTTTTACTCCCATTAAAAAATCCTAGGACCAGTAGTTTGAACCCATGACCTTTGGTAAAGGAGGCTGTTATGCTAACCACCCAGCTACAAGTGATCCCGAAACCTAACCTTTAAGTAACGTGATAGTATCTGCAACCCTAGTAGTTTGGTTAATGAATAATAACACAGGTTTCTCGCTTTTAACCGCTACTTCATTAATATCGACAAGATTGCATAAGAATATTCAGTAGTAAATGCGAATTTCGAATAATATGATCATAAATGATCTGATAAATAATTATAATATTATACAGAATGTAAAATATCGATGAGAGCCCTTAACACTCTCAAAAACCCTTAACAGACCCTTGACATACCCACCAATCTAAATATAAAACACAACTAAAATATTTCACGAACTTATTTCTATTTTTTCATTTATTTCTAAATTAGTTCTTTATCTCTCTTTTTACTCTTTTACCGGCGGTAGGGGGGAGATCGAGTATCTCATTTGATATAAATTAACAACAACAAAAAAATATTAATTTGTGAGGAAATATAAAATAAACATAACAAAGTACCTTCCAATATAAAAAAGAAATATTAACTTTAAAGAGAAAAGAAAAAGTTAGTATATAAATTGTGAAACAAATAGAACTTATCAGTTGTTGGTGATCTTCAGGACGGCTGGACCGTTCTCTAGGAAAAATAGGCTCCTTACCACTTTACCCTACTATTATATCATGACTTGGATTCGTGTAAAGTAATATTTTAAAATTTGAGCACCGTCTTTGCCGTCCTACTTCGTTCTTAAAAATTATTAATATATTATAAAAGTTCGTAATGGTCTAAAATTTTCAATTTTATTTTTTGAAATATTTTTATAAGGTTTTATAAATAATAAGATTTCATATGTACGATCTAAAACTTCACGCAAGAAGTGAAGAAGAAATTAGGATTTTTCTAAATACAGTAAAGGGATTCAGCGATGACATAAACATGCAACTAGGATGTGAAAAATGTGGAGTACTTACTGTGAAAAAAGGAAAAATTACAGCAGGAACAATATGGACTTGTCTAATGAAATAATTATTAATCAACTCAGAGACACCGACTGCTACAAATATCCAGGTATGCACCAACTGCTGAAGCTCAAAGCCGACTCAAAGAAACTCTTAGAAGACGAATTTAGATGCCGGATCAAGTTGATAATCTCATTTGAATGGAATAAATTTAATAATGGCAACTAACACGTGGGTGGTACCAGCTTTAGCCTATTTGTTTGGAGCAAAAAAGTGGTTAAAGACAGACTTGGAAGGATTAGATAGGATTGGTAGGAGTACAGATGGTGCTTGATCAGAAAAGACACCCAAAATCTTCAGTGGCAAGGTTGTAATTTCCTAGGAAATCTTGTGGGCGTAGTGTGATCAGTCTCCTCAAGCTACGCCGATACGATGAAAATAATTCACGATATGGTTAATAGTGTCTATTAGTGATATTTACAACTGTATTGAAAAACACATCTAGTAAATCGGCTAAAGGAAAATAGGCATGGACAAGACATGTAGAGAAGCTACACAGCGAAAGCACTCTAAACATATTTTAAACTAGAAGGTCTCGAGGCCATTACTTTTCTGACGTCTCGGAGGATTATCAGGAATGGAAGTGGAAGAAAGGATTGAAACTAAAGGATTAGAGTGGTATTGAACTTTGTCATGAAAGGAATGATATCTGGTTCGGGCCAATTCAGCAACATACGGAATATTAAGGTCTTTATAGATCAGTTTATTAGCTACAAAGTAAGGAGCATTGAGGATTTTGGGTTGAGGGGTTGGATACGGGAAGAATTTGATGGTTTAGTAGAGACCCAAAGCTCTACTCTGTTAATCCATATAGGCCGTATGATCATTTAAATGAGCCTTTTGTAGTTAAGTGGAAGATTAGAACGTTGTAAGTGTTGGAGTAGCCGAAAACGTCGAGCAGTTTCTTGTCGTTTCAGTCTTGTATGAGGGTTCCAAGTAAGACGTTTGTCAAGGTGGAGTCCTGGATATTGGATCTGTTCAGGAACTAGCGGAATGTTATTAAAGGACACTATGAAAATGTCATAGGTTTACGACGAAGAGTAAAGGTAATTTAGTGAGATTTGTTGGAATTTATTTTAATTCTCCAATTCTGACTCCATACCTCAAGATATTTGTCTTAAATATGAATTTTCAGTTTCATGTAACTTTTAATTTTCGGGCTAGAATTACCACACACACATACAAAAACACACTCACAACAATACATACAAACACACTTAAACGTATTCGCGCGATTTAGTTGTTTGGACCCTGGGGACCCCAAAACTTATATTTTAGTTAAAAACTGGAAAACGAAAATTTTCACGATCGCAGTACTTTCACTTACTATATATTTCATATATATGGTAAGTGAAAGTAAAATATGGTTTTCCGCAATAAATTCCCTCAATGGAAGAACCCGTGTATCTTTACCTAGAACGCTAGACTACAGAGCACAAGGTTTCGAGTTCGTCTTAAATTTCATCGTCAGGCTGTTCAGGAGAAAACTACAACCTAGGACGAGCTAAGAGTGTCGCGCTAGCTGAAAATAAAACTGTCTCTATTTCTAAAATCAAATTATTTAATTGATAGAAGTTTTCTTTTGAAATCTAAATAATAAACATTTTATAGAGGTCTCAGCTAGATTTAAAAAAATATTCGTGTGTGACAATTTCGACCCGCCTCGCCTCCCTCTTTATTCTACTACTATCCCGAGACATTACACATTCTATGGGAAATTTATAGATATGAAATGATTTATGTTATTTATAAAAGCAAAAAAACTGATAATGGATTTCAACAATTTATTTTCTCGCAGATAAGTATAGTAATATTGTTGGAAAGATAAAGATTTTAGAAAAATATTTATCTTACATATAAAGCTGGATAGGGTGATGCAGAACTCAAGCTTTCGTCATTGTTCTGTAAAATTCGCATACTGTGAGCATAAGATTTTATTTTCCGATTTCACAAAGCTTATTGTTTCGTAAAATTTTCGATGAAAGCTGAGAATGCGCGAAAACGACCGTTTGAGGCTTATATCGCAGACTGTCATCCAAAAATACAAAAGGATCTGTCAGTTCTATCTGAATAACAGGGCAGGCCCCCATTGAAAGGGTAGTCCAAAGGGGGGAGGGGTATACTGCCCCCTCGCTCCACTCATCCCAATATCCACATTCGGGCTCCGCTGTTAAAATAAATTAAAATGTGACGTATGAGAAGAAAAATCTGGTGTACACATATGTGAAAATGATTGTATTGAGTTTCGACGGAATCATCAATTTTTAATTGAATAATGTATTTGTTAACATTGAATTTATTTTCACTACTGCTAATTTCAAAACACAATATCTCAGTTTGTTGCTAACCGATTTCAATGAATCTTTTTTTTATTTTGTCGAAAATTTAATTCCCTATCAAATGTCGCTAAAATCATGTTTTGGTATTTATTTATTAATATACTAGGAAAAACAGATTATTTTTATTCGTTGTTGTTGTTTTTTTGGTTTTAAGGCCAATAAACTGCGAGTGGTTATTATTTCCCAAAACATCTTCAGAAGAAAATTAACTTACTTATGAAAAAAAAAAAAAAAATATTAAAAATCGATTCTCAATAAAAATAAAATAGAACAATAGGGACAATAAACATTATGCCCTAATCGGAGCTGCACACATAATGATTAGCAACACAAAGTTTTTTTTCAACAACAATTTTTATTGAGTAAAATTACAATCTGTCCCAATTTGGACATCAATAGTAGTGCTGAAAGATATCATACATACTACATTCATACAATATTTACACAGCATAAAATTACAATAAAATATATATACAATACTGAATAAATACAATAAAGTCAAGAATTCACTTATATACACATACACACACTCATACATACATCACATTGAGGTGAGAATCTAGCCAGTGCTAGAACTCCAATATATTTACAAAAGGTCGCGGGGCCACTGCCGTTTCAACCTTCTAGGTGGGTTGTATGGATGAGTGGAGCTGGATAGGGATTGAGCTAGAGGATTAGGATGATGAATGAGGTTCTGGTGGAATTTGGAAAATTTGGATGGAATTAGGTCTGAAATAAATGGAACATTAAGGTCGTGGTGCAAGATATAGTTGGAGACATAATAAGGAGCATTTACTATTGTACGGAGGACTTTGGATTGAAAGGATTGAATGCGTTTGATGTTAGTACGTTTAGCTGTCCCCCACAGTTCAAGTCCGTAGGTCCAGATGGGCTTTAGTATTGTCTTGTAGATTAATAATTTGTTGTCAACTGTAAGTTCAGATTTTCTGTTGAGTAGTCGGTATAACTATCCGAATCGTCGGTTGAGTTCTTGTCTTTTAAGTCTTGTATGTGGGTTCCTAGTCAAACTTTTGTCTAACAGTAAGCCAAGATACCGCATTGTATCTGAGAGAGGAATTGGTAATAAGTTGAAATAAACTGGCGGACAGGATTTTCGTCTAGGAGTAAAGGTTATGTGTTTTCATTTGGCTTCGTTCACCTTTACACGCCAGTTATTACACCAGTGTTCGATAAGGAAAAGGTGTCTCTGAAGGTTTAAGGATGCTGTTTCAGGATTGGAACTGGATGATAGGATGGCGGTGTCGAGCAACACAAAGTAAAACAGAAAAATGTGAGTGATTTAAAAAAGTGCGAAAAATAACCCGAATGTGTTTGATGAGTTGGTATAAATGAATGTTCTTCAACAATTGAATGACACAATCGACAGATCCATCATTATGGCTTAATGCCTCTGAGACATTACGTGGTAAGCTACATTTTACAAATTCCATACTGTAACGAGGACAATCCTCAAAAATATGACTTATTGTGAGAGTCAATTTAGAGAGTTGAGATTGAGGTGAATCCCTTCGTGCCATGAGATGCTTATGAGTGATACGGCAGTGTCCTATCCTCAGGCGGGCGATAACTACCTCCTCACGCCTGCAATTCCTTGATGATGAGACCCAGCAGCTAATGGTCGGTTAAAAATTTTAATATTTATTGTTTTCCAGTGCAGTCAAAAACTGTTTTTTATTCGTTATTCGGATTCTACGCATCTTAAAACGTAAGCTCTCGAATTTTGAGTAGGGGTACTTTTTTATTTCTTTTTTTTGTCTTTTACCAAGGTTCATTATTGAAAATAATTAACCAGAAGCATTTATACAGGTCTGCGTTACTATTTCCTTTTATTTTCTCTCGATATTCATATAAAATTTCCTGATTCCAGAACACCTTACATTTTATCTTTACCATCAATAATAACCAAATTATCAGGGGATAAGTTGTGGCTTGACCATATAAAATGAATTTTTAATTTTTTTAATGAGTGGGGCTAACTTTTTTTGGTCGATTACAAAGGTTCATTATTGAAAAAAATAATAAACCAAAAGCGTTTATACAGGACTGCGTTACTATTTCCTTTTCTTTTCTTTCAATTTTCATTAAAATATCATATAAAACCGAAATATAACTTCCCGATTCCAGAACACCTTACATTTCATCTTTATCATCAAAAATAACCGAGTAATTAGGAAATCACATCTCTTATAAGTTGTGGTTTGACCATATAAGATGATTTTTGTTTGCTCTTTGTTAATCGCGTTGTCTTTTTGATTTTTCTCTATCTTAAATAATAACCGATTTTTAATGGAATTACATCTAAACTCCTCCTTGAAAGTATTACAACACTTAAAAATATTTGACTCTCACAAAAAGGTTATTATTTTTTATAATAAAGAAAGGTTCTGAAGTCAATAATAAACATTTTTAAACTGGAAATCACAAAGGTTTCAATCTTCCAATAAACAAATATTTGCAAAACTTACTTTTTGAAATTTTCCTTTTTCCAATTTTAACTTTTAAATAACAACTTCAATTCTTAATTTACATTTTAAAAGTCGTATTGCCCCCCCCCCCCCATCCTGAATTGGATGACTGCTTCCACCCATCCGTCTTGGAATACTTGTAAAAAAATTTTGAAGAATATCTTGGGGTTTATTCTTCAAATATTTTGGGCGGTCCTAATCCTCCCATGCAGTTGTCTTTAGCATTTCAAGGGTAGTAGGAGGTAAATCTCGTGACCAAACCTTTCTTTTGAGATAATTCCAAAGGTGCTCGATTGGGTTAAGGTAACGACTTTTGCTGGCCAATCAATGGTGTGAATATTTCTGGTGTTCATGTATTCAGAAACACATCTTGCCTTGTGAGGACGAGCATTATTATGCACAAGCAATGATTCAGAGCCTATGGATAGAATAAAAAGCACTACATGATCCTTAAGAATCATTTCTGCATACCTTAAAGCATTCATAGCCTCTCCTTGGATTAGCACTAACTCGGTGCGCGCCTTCCAAGATATACCACCCAAGAACATGCTAGAACCTCTTCTAAGTGGCTCAGTTTTTAACGTGCAGCACTGACTATACCGGTCTCCAGGCCTTCTCTAAACGCATTCACGGCCATCTCAGCTGTTAAGGGCCACTCTCGTCTAATCAGTGAATCAAACTTTTTTTCATTCCTCCATAGTTCAAGATTGGTGTTCACTTGAAAATCTTAATCATTTTACACGGTGTTCTGCGGAAAGAAAAGGACCTTTCACTGGCCTTCTTGACCTGAGGTTTGAATCTCTTAGTCTTCTAATGAGCGTTGACTCCGTGATTAATAACTCTCGAACACCGGCGATCAAGTTTTTAATGGAAGACGCAGTAGAATTGCGCTTCCGAAGTGCTTGTATTTTAATAAAGCTGTCATCTATGGGATTAGTAATCCTGAGACTCCCTTACGTTAGTTGTCCTAAATGAGTACCATTCTTCGTGTCCCTTTTTTGTCCTTGAAACGGTATAATAGTAAATCCCAAGGTGATTAACAATGTAACGCAATGATTTGCCTTCTTCACAAAGAATGATGATTTTGACCGAATCATCGTGACTTATACGATTCATTGTGTGTAAAATTAATTGTTTTAACTAGATTTAGGAGAAAAGAGAGAACAGGCTTGAGGCAAACGAAAGATAAACATGGACTGAAAGGAAATTTTTTTTTTTTTATTTATTGAAATTTACAACTGTAATTTATATTACAACAAGTAAATATGCTAAAAGAAAAATCACATGAGACAGACTTGTAGAGGAACAACCCAACGGTAGCACTCCAGTAACTATTTTAAACTAGAAGGTCTCGAGGCCATCTTCTTTTCAGACGCCTCGGAGGATTATCAGGAATCGAACAGGAAGCCAGGGTTGAAACTAATTGCTTGGGGTGGGAAAGGAGTTTGTCATGGAAGGATTGATATCTGGTTCGGGCCAAAGAAAGTAAATTTGAAATGAATAAAAGAAAATTCCATCGTTTTTGGGTGTTGCAGTACTTTTTATTGAATTATACTTTGTAACTTGAATATACGTGTACATATGAATTTTTTTTTTCGATACTGATTCTAAAAATCGATACATATTTTTCTCCATCTCCAAAAATAACTGAGTTATGGTCATATTTATATGTGAAATTTCAATTGTTTTCTTTTCTTTTTTCTCTTTTATGTAATTATTTGGTATTTTTGGTATGAGAGGAAAAATCGTGCCTGCTCTAACGTAATAAAAATAATTATAAGGGTAAACAGATCAAATTAAGAGCTTAAAAAATATATATTTATCAGTCTCTATAGTTAAATATTGCTTACACGTAGGTAATAATATATATATATATATATATATATAAATACAATTCACAGAAATAATAAATAGAAGTTCAAAACAAATATCATAATTATTTACATACTTTCTTGGTGCCATCAATAAATAAAAGGTACTTAGAATATTCGCTTTCTTTATTAAAAATAGACCATAAAATGTAGTCAACCAACAAGGAATGCTAATTTTCAGAGGGAGAATAATGAAATATACTTGTACATAACTTAGTACACTTAATTAACATAATAAAGACGTTAGTCTTCGGTAATGTTGTATGAGGAAGATTATGGTGACTTTTACCAACTATCGTGTGTTTTATTATTCAGAAAAGTAGTTTTTTTAGAGTTCCGTTAGCCCAACATAGAGTTCTATAGTTCTTGAACGTTTTTATAAATAGTTCTGTAGTTTAAGGTACTCAAAATGACGACCAAAGTTGCGGGGAGCTACTAACTTCACACTTCTTGCAACTTAGCGGCTAAAAGCATAGCAAATAGAAAATTTGTATCACTCTTGGAGCAGCCAACAGAAAGAACTCTTACTAAACCAATACTATTCTCGAAAAATATAAATTTTATAAAACTTTTGACCCAAAAAAAAAGGTACAAATAGAGACAAAAATTAAATTTTAACTAGTGTTCCGGCATCCCCCTTCCCCTGAATAGATCTTAATATAATTATACGGACAGCTCTGAGATGCGAAATAAAAAAGTTCTGGCTCCTTACATTTAAAAAAAAATGTTTTTGCGAATTTGCGGCCTTGTAAATCCCATTTTATCAACTTCAGAAAAAAAAATATAAAAACCTTTGTTAGGGGAGGGGAGGGGGAACAGAACTCCGACAAATACAACGATTTCCAAAAAAAAAAACACTATCACGAAAATTTTGACAAGTCCGAATGTGTTACAAGATTTAACGAAAAAGAATTATTTTTTTTTAATTCCGGAGCTCCAGTAGCCCTCCGGCTAGAGCTAAATATAATTATCAGGACATTTCTCTTCGATATGCGAAGTAAAAACGTTCTGGTCCCTAAGGTTTTTAAAAAAGGTTTTTCCGTCCTTCCTGGGAACATTAGGGAAAACATTTCTTTCCCGGAAAATTTTATTAAAAAATTACTTATTTAAAAATGTATACTCTCAGGAAAGATCAGAAATTAATCTGGATTTATTTAATTAATATGGAAAACATACAAAAAAGAAGATAATAAAATTTATTAGGTCGTCAGCTGCAAATCCAAGAATTATTTGTATATTGCTGCGTTTTTTTTATACATGAGCCATAAAGTATCAACTACAGAACTTTATTACTTTCTCCTTGATGTAGCAATTTACCCATGGTGATTTTACAGTGTCAATTTTCGCTCTTTTTGTATTTTTTTTGTTAACTATTATATTTTTTTTTATTTTAACAAAATCACAAAAAATGAGTATAAGTCTATAGTATTGATGTCTATTGGAGTTCAGAGCACGACTAATGTCTAGTTATAGGGTGTGATTTATCATTTTTCTGTTACGTCATACTTTTGTCTTTTTATTTCAATCGGAGAAAAGCATATAAAATCCTGTGTACAACCCAAAGGTGCGAATAGTAGCTTTACTAGGGATACCCAGTTGTATTTATCATCCGCTTTCATTGAATCAAGACAAATCTGCCTATTAAAACACTGTTTAGGCAACCTATCTTCAGACATTAGCAACAATTTCGTCCAATCGTTAATATCTTTCTTAATGATGATTATCTTGACAGGATGCTGTTTCAAGGCGGACAACGTAGCTAGCTGTATTCCTTGACCAATGAAGATGCTTGAAGAATGCCAGTTGGGCCGACTCGATTGCTTCCCAGTATCTTAGACCCCAAACTTCTGTATATTGCTGCGTTTTTTTTTATACATGAGCCATAAAGTATCAACTACAGAACTTTATTACTTTCTCCTTGATGTAGCAATGTACCCATGGTGATTTTACAGTCTCAATTTTCGCTCTTTTTGTATTTTTTTTTTTTGTTAAATATTATCTTTTTTTTTATTTTAACAAAATCACAAAAAATGAGTAAGAAGTATCCTCTATGAACAATAAATATGTTGCGTCTGTAAAGATTAAAAATTAAAATATGGTGCGCGCAACACACAACTTTCACTTACCTCCCTTGTTAAAATTTATTTTATATAAGTTAAAAGATAAAAAACTAATTGTTAAAGACTTAATTACATTGATTTTCAATAAAAACATATGTTTTATTAAACTATCTATTATATTATATTATATAAGATAATCAGTTATTTCTATCGGCATTTTATTACTCTTCGTTACATTTTACAATATTATAGATAAGATATTATTTTTTCTAAAATTTTTAGCTTTCAAACGGTATATTATATATCTACATTACTCTTTCATGTCCAAAAATACAAAAATTGTAAAAAAAAATTCTTATTTTCAATGCTAAACAGATGATATGGTTATTTTTATATAATATACAAGATTAAAGGTATTTTAGATTAAAAAAATTAAAAATATGCATTTGAGTGCTGTCACATTTTTTCAATCAGAATGAACCCTAAGCCCATTAAATTTTATATCGGTATGGCGAGAGTAATTTTTTGATTTTTTTTTAAGAGCCGTTTTTCATAAACTCGTAAAAAGGTGCAAAATGCATAGTACAAATTGACTCCTATGGTTAGCGGATTTTGACAAAAAAGCTGCTGTAACATAACGACTAATCGTTTTAGCGCTGGACTTACGACACACACACACCTCTTTGTCATTTACACTCAGGGGACGCGAAAACGTGAATTTGCGGTGAAAACTTGAATTTTCATTACCGCAATACTTTCTGTTCTCATATATTTGATATAGGTAGATAGGTAATGAATTTATTTGTCATTTTCTTGTATAAATACAAAATCAATAATAAATAAACTTCATAAAATTCTTTAAGAGTCTGGCACAGCTAATGAAATATTAATTATATAATCAAAGAAATAACAAATCAATAAAAAATTATGATAAATGATATTAATAATAACAATAATTGTGACAAAAGTGAACAAAATAATATGATAATACAAATAAAATAAAAATTAACTACTTCTTTTATAATTTACAAAGAATTATATATACATTGAGATATATAATAATATATTTAGTTTAGTTTATCAACATTATCAATATTAAAAATTGTTTTTATGTTTCGTTGTTTACAAGCACTTGTTATATACTAGGGGTACTCACTACGTTTGCTATAGCATGCTATTTGTGTTATTTTGCTAAACCCGTAGAGTTTCTACAGTTATTTCCTGTATAAAATTGATGGGTTTAGCACAATAGCACAAATAGCATGCTATAGAAAACGTAGTGAGTACCCCTACTGTCTCAGATATTTCTCTCTATATTGATTAAATTTTGTACAGTGGAGAAGTATATGATACAAACTGTTATATATAAATTGGTCACAGTAATTGCACAGTTGATTTGCTGTAAGTAATTATATTTTATTTTCCAAATAATGTTTAATGTTCTCTTCGCTGATGTTTCTTAACGGACTGACATATCTTACTTTTTTGATGCTGACCCTGTAAGACAAATAGCTTTCTGGAGTATTAATAATAAAATTTGATATAAGTCTATAGTATTGATGTCTATTGGAGTTCAGAGCATGACTAATGTCTAGTTATAGGGTGTGATTTATCATTTTTCTGTTACGTCATACTTTCGTCTTTTTATTTTAATCAGAGAAAAGCATATAAAATCCTGTGTACAACCCAAAGGTATAGCGAATAGTAGCTTTCCTTGGGATACTCAGTTGTATTTATCATCCGCTTTCATTGAATCAAGATAAATCAGCCGATTAAAACACTGTTTAGGCAACCTATCTTCAGACATCAGCAACGATTTCGTCCAATCGTTAATATCTTTCTTGATGATGATTTTCTTGACAGGATGCTGTTTCAAGGCGGACAACGTAGCTAGCTGTATTCCTTGACCAATGAAGAAGATGCTTGAAGAATGCCAGTTGGGCCGACTCGATTGCTTCCCAGTATCTGAGACCCCAAACTTCTGAAGCATATGAAAATGTTGACTCACCCATCGAATTAAAAAGAGTTGTTTTCGTTTCCCAGTTATCACTTCTTCCTTTCCTGAGAAGTTCTAGCACTTTGGCACTTGCGACAAAATCTTTTTTAATAAATGCTTTGGAAGCGATATAAAAATTTCTAGAAGAACTAAATGGAACTTTTAAGTATGTATACGTCTTAGCGTATTCTAATTTTACATTATGCCAATATAATGGTTTATGCTTCTTGATTCTGGGAGATTTGTGAAATACAACTACTTTAGACTTCTCAGCATTTAAAGTTAGACAATGATTTTTACAATAATCCCGTAAACTCTCTGAGCTTGCGCTGGGCACCAAGCCAAGTTCTGCTAAGGAGGACAATGTAGTCTGCTAAAAGCAGCATCGAGACTTCGTGTTTACCATCAATGCTAACACCGTATGCGCCTCTGGATTAAAAAAAAATAACGATGTCTGATATAAACAATATGAAGAGTGTTGGACTGAGGCTTTCTTCAATTCATCCTCCTATGCCAAATGAAAACAGCTTTTCCCAGAGCAGGTCTTGATTAATTGCACCAAATGTCTTCTTTAGGTCAATAAATACTGCAAATAAGTAGCTACCTTCCGAACTGTAACTTATATCAACTAACGATTTCAAAGTAAATATTTGATCCCCTATCCCCTACCACTCCTAAATTCAGCCTGTTCTTCAAGTATAAGGCCCTCCGGCTCAGCCCACAACATGATTCTTCGAGCTAAGACACTGGTAAACAGCTTTGTCATGGTATTAGCGAAATGCCTCTGTAGTTATCTTTGTTTTTCTATCACCCTTCTTGGATAAGGGTGAAGTACAGATTTGGACCACAGAAGAGAAGGGTATTTGTTATTCATAACAACATTAAAAATGATCAAAAGGTAATGTTCCCATTGTGTAGTAAGATTTTTATATATTTTATAACCAATATTGTCTAAGCCAGGTGGTTTGTAGTTTTTGATTGCTTAATGGAAAGTTGTAGTTCTTCTAGAGTTGTATTTTTGTCAAGAAATAGAAGAGTAACCGAAAATAACTGGGTCTCTTTAATGAGTTTCAAATCACCATTTGTATAAAGAGCTCCATTCTTCTATTTCTATTTCATATACAAGCAAGTGCAAGTCAAGAATTTAGTGAGGGAAATTCAAAATTCATCATTATATGAAAAATAACATTTTATTTCTAAAATTCCATAAAAAAAACATAAATAAGGGCTAAATGCAAAACGACAAAACATGAATTAATTCCAAATTCTACAGATAAAACAAAACGAATTCACTCTTCTCTGGCTCAATTAAAAATCACTAATTTTAAGTTGATTTTTATAAAACATGTAATCATTTTCGTTGGAATCATAATTTAGATTAAATAATGTAACTATATGAACTTGTTAATCAGTGATAAGTTTATTTCCTATTCGTCACTTTATATTACCTTTTACAACTTTTTGTATCAGATAATATTTTTTTCTAAAATCTTTCTCTTTCCAACGGTATATTATACATCTATATTACTGTTCTTATTATAAAAAAAACAAAAATGACATAAGATAATAGTTTTGCTCTTATATTTTCGTTGGTCATCATATTGTTCTAACTTGTATATTTAGTCGTCATTAAGATGATATGATTAATCTTTTTGAATATACAAAATTAAAGGTAGTTTAGAGTAAGAAAATTTTAAAATATCAGCATTTAACCCTTGTCAGACTATTTTAATCAGAATGAAATATACATCATATTAAACCCATTAAATTTCACAATTATATAGCGAGTTTAATCAAAATCTCTAACGTTCACATTTTTGAGAAAATCGTAAAAAGGTACAAAATGCATGGTATGAATTGGCCCTTTTGGTCAGCCGATTTTGATGTAAAAGTTGCTGTAACATCTCAGGTGTATAGTTGCCTCAAATATGAAATTTCAATTTCGTAAACGTTTTCGTTTTCGTGCTGGACTTACCACAATCACACGGACACACAGACCCACACACACACACACACACAGACCTTTTTGCGGGACCTGGTTATTTGGACTCAGGGGACCTAAAACGTGTATACTTTCCCTTACTACATATTTCATATATAGGTAAGTGAAAGTTAAAAAATCTATATAAATAAAAAAAAAAGGTTAAGCTATAGATGTTCAAGAAAAAAGTATGTTTGAACATAAAAAAAAGAAGTTAAGCGAAAGAATGGATTTTTTTTCAGTATTTATTATGTAAGTAAGAAGTTTCATATGTAAACATGTAGCTAGTACCAACATAATTATTTTAAAAAAAACATTATTTGGCTTACATTGTTGCTTTTGATTCTAATATTTCTCTTGTTAACTTTTTTAAATATTAAGCTGGTGAAATCCAATTATTTTTATTATCATTTATGGTAGCTAATACCAACATAATTCCTTAAAAAACTTTGACTTATTGGTTTTAATTCAACAATTATTTTTCCTGTATTATATCATATTTTACGTTACATATTTCAACAAGGTATTATATATATATATATATATATATTTATAAATAAAATGATTAGAAATGTTAAACAGGTGAAATTCCATGAGTATTTTTATTACAGAGTGTAGCTAGTGTACCATCATTAGTACTGTAGAAAATTCATTATTTTGTTTAACTTATTGCTTTTAGTTCATATTTGTTTTTTTTATAAACAACAATAAAAAAGAACATACAAATAAAAAAGAGAATAATTACCACCACGAGGGACATAAAAGCTACCCTCTACAAGACCCTCATAAGACCCATACTGACATAAGGTTGTGAATGCTGCTAACTTATAAATGGCTGCTAACTAATGGCGATGAACAGAAGATTGCAGTTTTCGAAAGGAGAATTCTCAGAAGAATTTATGGGCCCATCAAAGAAAATGGCACCTAGAGAATAGGGCACAACCGGGAACTGTACGAAAAGTATAAGGATGTCCCAGCAGTTAAATTTATCCAGATCAGCAGGCTTCGTTGGGCTGGTCATGTGCAAAGGATGACTGAAGATAGTATTCCCAAGAGGATAAGGAATCATTGGAACTTTAAAACAGGTAAGACCCCTCACAAGATGGTTGGACCACGTTGCGGCAGTGAGCGTCGAGCTGGTGGACGGTGACCAGGGCCCACACTGTGCTGTAGAGCAGAATATATCTGTATGCATGTAAATTTACAATTTTTTTTTTAATTTTGGAGACAAGTTTTTTTTTTTTTAATTCTTGTTTTTAGTCGGAGTTCTGTTGGCCCTATAAGCGTTGTAACGATTATCCAAATGAATGTTTTCTGTAAAGTTGATAGAATGGGAGTTACAAGGACGCAATTTTGCAAAAACTTTATTAAAAATCTAAGACGCCAGATTTTTTTTTATTTCGCGTCTCAGAGCAAAATGTCTTAATAATTATATTTTAATCTATTCGAGGGGTTACTAGAACTCTAGTAAAAATTTAATTTCCTTTAATATTTTTACGTTATCGGTCAAAATGTTTATAATTTTTTTTTTTTCCAAAACCGATTTTTTTTATTTGGTGTTCTGTTGGCTGGTTCTAGTGTTCATTTTTCCCCCTCGCAATTCAGCATTATAATGGAAAAATAACATATCGTTGAAAAGCCAATGATCCCTAGAAAAATGTTTTCTAACAAAGTCGTAGAAGTTAATGGAGAATAAATCAAATTATAGTTGTGAATAACTACGTCAGCTTCACGCTTCGACGCTAATCCTGTCCAACGGTTCATTTCAATTCCATACCGCTTCCTTCCTCAGACACAGTCCGGTATCTTGGCTTACTACTAGATTGACATGGAACCCACATACAAGACTTGAAAGACAAGAACTCAAGCGACGACTCGGACAGTTATACCGACTACTCAACCGAAAATCTAAGCTTACAGTTGAAAACAAATTATTATTTTACAAGACAATACTGAAGCCTATCTGGGCCTACGGATTTGAACTGTGGGGGACAGCTAAACATCCGAACATCAAACGCATTCAATCCTTTCAATCCAAAGTCCTCCGAATAATAGTAAATGCTCCTTATTATGTCACCAACTATACCTTGCACCACGACCTTAATGTTCCATTTATTTTAGACCTGATTCCATCCAAATTTTCCAAATCCCATCACAACCTCATTGATCATCCTAATCCTCTTAGCACGGTCCCTCTCCAGCTCCACTAATCCATACAACCCACCTAGAAGGTTGAAACGGCAGTAGCCCCGCTATCTTTTGTAAATATCTATTCTGGAGTTCTGACACTGTTCAGATTCTCCTATCTCATGTGCGGTGTGTTTGTGGCTATGACGCCCTCACTCAGCTTCCGCTGGCTCTGACCAGTGATGCGGCTGAGAGGGAGGCGCTGGGATCCCTCGGATTCTGCTTGTCCTTCTACAAGTGGGGGGGGGGGGGTAGGCCGACTCCTTCCGGGGTTCCCCAGCAAATCGTAAATTGTTTATATAGGTATGTGTGTGTTCATGTTTTGTTTATTTCTTCGTTAACCGTAATATTTATTTAATTTATAAATTTAGTTTCATTTTATGTAATTTGACTTTCCTTTTGTATGTATATATTGTATGAATGTAATTTTTATAGCAATATTATTATTGTCCATAGTGACAGACTGTAATATATCCGAATAAATAAATATTTAAAATTAGAAAGTTGTGAATAACATTTATATTGTTTTATCCTTTGATCTGAAACAAATGTTTCTATCTGTAATCAAAACAGATCTTTTATTCAACATTAACTATTCTATAGATCTAAAATAGTATAGGGAGTTAAGTGGAAGTCGTGTGTGGCGGGGATCGAATATTCAAAGAAACTCAAGAACTGCCTGACCTCGACTAGAATTTTCGGATTAAAAACTACTAAGGTTGTGGAAAGTATCCTTGGCAGAGAGGACAATATAGGGTGGCTTTGAGGATACTAAGCCTTTAATGTCCCGGTTCACTAGCCACCGACCCGACCAGATCCCTTCTCCTACCGCCCGTAAAAAATACAAGGTACCCTCAACCTCCACTCTACATCCACTTAACCTTTAACTGAAATATTTACAGGAGTATACCATTTCATACGCATTGGTGAGAACCATGTAAATAAAATGGTTTATGAGAAAAATCTAAAAACAAAAAATATGCGTTAAAAACAAATGTTGCACAAGTGGAAAATAAATGTTTGTTTGTTTTTTTAATTTGCTAGGAGTAATATTCTAAAGGGACTAGCCCAGGATAAATAAAGTATTTATTATTATTATTACATCCATATATAAATAATGAAATATATATATATATATATATATATATATATATATATATATATATATATATATATATATATATATATATTATATATTCTTGGTTATTTGGACTCAGGAGACCCTAAAACGTGTATTCCGTTGAAAACTTGAATTCGACAATTTTCACGATCGCAATACTTTCCCTTACTTTATATTCATATATAATGAAAGTAAAAATGAGTCAATTACTTAAGGAAAAAAATACGACTTTAACTGCTACCAGCTTAAGGGAGATTAGTGGTTTAGAGTAGAAACAAAAGCTATCTCTTTCCATAATACTAAACAACGTTTACATTTTTACTTTCATATATATCAAATGTAGAGAAAGTTTTGTGATCTTGTAAATATCGAATTATGACAAGTATACTGGCTTGAATATTAAAAATTATATATTATATAATTATATTATACAACTCTTTTTGAAGAAACAGTACAAATTGGAGTGTTAAAAGAATTGATAACCGATAACAATTAAATCATACTACTTAATTAAAGAAATGGCTGCTCAAACTTGGTTACCTTTTCCAGATTCCAGATTCGAATCCAGTTATGGCGTATAACTTTCTAAGGTGTTGTATCAACCGTGGATCGAGCCCTGGGGTCTGGCGACCGACCTTTCAATTTTAGTATTCTTATTCAGAGGAAAAACCCGGCGTTTGAGTATGATTGATCGGTCAGATTACTTCCTTTACAACCGTTTGGGTTAAAAAGTAGGCTACTTACTAAAGTATTAAACCTATGAGCTTTCATGTGATTTTCTTCAGAGTTTATACTATTTCTATTTATTTAATAAGTAGAGATATACCTTTAATTATCTTTTTTTTTCGGTCATCATTATCCATTGATGATTTTTCAGTGGAACCAAACTAACTAAGGTTTATGTAGCAATGACGAGGAGAAATTTCGATTGTAAGCTACACAATTTTCCTCGTATCATTTAATTACGGGATAGATATGGATTTATAGATAGAGCTTATTTCCAAGGCGTTTGAAAGGAGACTATTCGAGACATGATGGATGTTTGCTTGGAACTAGGAAGTTATACCGTTAAAGGGTATGCTAAGACGTCTACTGCAAGATTTATATCAATCTCCCTTCCCTGTACTTCCCACTTAGCATCCGCCATTCCAACTTTCACCAAAAACTCAAAATCCTCTCTATCTTAGTTAATTTTCACAAATGAATTCTTTTAATAGTTTTTATTTTATTTATTTATTTTTTTTTTATTGTTCTCATTTCGAAAAAGAATACTGCCGGTCACAAGCGGAATAAGTAGTGTGTCTGATTTTTATTATTGTAATTTGTAAATTGTTTATTTGCTATTTGATGTTATTTTGAAAAATAAAAATAGACTTTTCTATCTATCTATCTATATGGCTGTAGGATAACATTCATCATCAGATAAGAAATCTAGGGCGCACAACACACCACTTTCACTTACCTCCCTAATTGAAATCGAGTTTTTATTAGGTTCAAAATGAAACAAGAATAAAGGGTTAATGGAATATATAAGAGAAGACTTTAGAAATAGTTTACTGGTTAAAGTCAACAAATCTATTCACCATCAACTGTATAAAGAATTAAATTGTGATTTAGGGGAGAACAGTTATATCTCTGATAGATACGGCCTGGGACTCATCAAATCAATAATTAAAATAAGAGGACAACTTCTGTACCTTAATTGTAATGTTACAAGGGCGGAAGAACTACATTATTGTAGTTTATGTAATAATAAAGACATAGAGGATATATTACATAATACCATTATGTAGGGGTCGTCTCTGTGCTATCAGAAATAAGGGTGCGTTGGCTTGGTGGGGCAGTATTGTCCATACAGGAATACATAAATTATCTAAACGGTGACAATTGGGTAGCATTGTATAACTATCATTTAATGGCCTGGAAATATAGATATATACTTATATCAGAATTCAATATTTGAATAAAGGGGCGAAAATGTGGAAAAAAAATGTTCAGTTAGTTTTATGTTATAATTATTATTTATATAATATTTGTAAAGAATATTTTGTTAAATGGACTAAAGTCTATGCATAGTGTGCAATATATATATATGTATAGTAAATTTATGTATTACGTGTTATTATTCAGTTGCTAAATTACTTAGCTCACGGCTTCTGTCTAAAAACTTAAAGGTTAGAATTTATAAAACTATTATTCTTCCAACGGTTCTTTACGGATGCGAAACGTGGCCGCTTACTTTGAAGGATGAAGAACGGCTTAAGGTTTTCGAGAATAAGGTACTGCGTAAAATATTTGGTCCGAAGAGAGATGAGGCCACTGGGGAGTTTAGAAGGTTGCACAACGCGGAATTGCGGAGTTTGTACCCTGCGAATATAATTGAGTTGATAGCATCGCGGAGACTCAAATGGGCGCGTAAAGTCGTTGGGCTTAGTGAGGAACGGATTCCGAGAAAGTTGGTATTCGCTGAACCGACTGGTAGGCGTCCGAAAGGTAGGCCGAAGCGTCGATGGGAGGATTGCATTAAGGCTGATCTCGGGGGCTTGGGCTTGACCGGTGAACATTGGACGAGTCTGTGCAGGCGAAGTTTGGTGGTATCGGCATCGAACCTTCGGGTTTTTTTTGTGATTCGATGGAAACATTTTTTTAATTTTTACTTAGATCAAATAAAGGAAAAATAAAAACTATTATGTTATTGTTCATATAGAAACAAATTGTAATATATCTCAATAAAAAAAAAAAATAAATAAATAAAATTATGTTATTATGTTCATTTATGAGTAAAGTTTAAGACATATTCGTCTCATTGCATTACCTTAAAGTTTATTTAATAGACAATGTTATTCCTAAGACCTTCAGATTTCCAAAGGTATTTCCTATTCCTGTAAAAAATTATTTAACCTGAAAAAACAAAAAATGCCTAATGTTTTCTTCTTCAGTTGAATATTTATTGCTTACATATTTTATATTCTCTTATTTATTATCAATTCTAACAATGACATTAAAGTTACCTCAGAGCAAGAAATTTGGAGAAATCATCATTTAAGTCCTGTCAGAGTATTTTGATCAGAATAAAAACTACATGATATTAAAGCCCATTAATTTTACAATGTTTTAAAATGTATCGAGTTTGATCAAAATCGTTAGATCCTTTTCTTAGAATGTAAAGAGATGCTAAATGCATGATCTCGGATTTATTGTAAGATAGTTTGCCGATTCAATGAAACAATTTTTTTAATATCCAAGCCATATACTTGTCATAATTCCAACATTTTCAAGATTTCAATACTTTCTCTATATTTGATATGACAGGTAAGTAAAGATTTAAACATTGTTTAATATTATGGAAACAAATAGCTTTTGTTTCTACTCTATACGACATAACTTCCTTAAGCAGGTTGCAGTTAAAGTCTTATTTTTTTTTTCGTTAAGTAATTGACGTATTTTTTATAATGTTCGTATTTTTTTTTAGTGTATTTTAATCGGGAAAAGCATTTGAAACAGCTTTTTCCTATTAATTTCGACATTATATGAAAAAAATATGTATAACTTTTAAGATTCAAAAAATCTGTTCCGGGAAGGCTTCATTAGAGATGAACACGCACCTTAGGTGCTCTATTATTAAAGGAAGTCATCATTGGATTGAAATTTAAGCGGTAAATCGGTAAACAAAGAAATCGTTTACGAATTTTACTAACCTTCGTTCTTAATTTTTAATTTTTTAAATTTATATTTTATTTAATTTTACAAATGTATATTAACATACAATTGATATAAGTAAAAGTGTTGAAATTTAATAAAGGGCGTTAAATGCTTGTAAAGGAACTACTCAGTCGTAGTACTTTGATTTTGATTTAAGTAAGTAGATTCCGGGGCCATTTTCTTTTCAATCGTTGCGGAGGGTTGTCAGGAATATGTGAGGTTGATAGGTTGCGGACAAGAGGGTTTATATGGGTTGGGAGTTTGGAATTAAAAGTGTTATATCTGGTACGTGAAATATCTCCAACAAATGGGATATTATGGTGGTTATAGATGATTTTATTTGTGACGAAATTTAGGATTTTGCGAAGAATTTTGTATTGTAAGGATTGGATGCGTGAGGAATTAGATGGCATAGTAAAGCCCCAAAGCTCGATTCCATATGTCCAGATAGGTCTGATAACAGTAACATAAATGAGCTTTTTGTAGTGAATTGGAAGTTTTGAACGTTTGTCGAGTAAGTGTTGTAGTAATCGGTATCTACGGGCAGTATCTTGTCGTTTCAGTCTCGTGTGAGGATTCCTCCGTTGTTAAAATCAATTTTTATAATTTTTAAATACATTGAGAGATAATATATATTAGTAAGTACAAGTAAAAAAGGTTAAATAATGAGGTAAATAGAGTGTCGTTAAAAACACGTGTTTTATTAAGTAATCTATTTTATTATTATTATTTGCAGGGATCAGTTAGTTTTATCGGCTTTTTGTAACCCTCTATAACTCTTTTTAAATAGTGTGCATAAGATAACATTTTTTCCAACATCTTTAGCTTTCCAACAGTATATTATATGTCTGTATTAATTTTCTTATGTTCAAAAACACAAATTTCCATATGTTACAAACGTTTTGCTGTTTTCTCCCTTTGTTGGATAACAAATTCGTTCAACTTACACGTTTACCGTTTTTTTTTTTTTTTAATGCTAATAAATTGATATGGTTAATTTTTTTAATCTAAAACATTGAAGGTACTTAAAAAAAAGGAAATTTAAAGTATCGGCATTTAAGCTCTCTCAGACTATTGATGAGAATGAAACCTATATGATAATAAAGCCCATTTAATTATGAATCGATACAATAAATCAAAATCGTAACCTTTTTTTGAAAAAAAATTTAAAAAGGTGCAGAATGCATGTTTCTTCTGGTTAAACGATTTAGATGTTTTATAAATCAGTAACATCTAGGGCTTATAGTTGTTTTAAATATGTAATTTAAATTTCGTACGACTTTTCGTTTTCGTGCAATACTTACCACTCTCTCTCTCTCTCACATACACATCTTTTCGGGCGACTTGGTTATTGAGACTCAAGAGACCCTAAAACGTGTACTTCCGATGAAAACTGATTAGAAGGGATTAGAAACTGAATTTTTGGTCGGTAAGGTGTAGACAAAAAAAAAAAAAAAAAATATCTTTTCTTTCTTTTAAATATTTTTAATTAGATTTATTTAATCCTCAAATATGTCTATCGACGTTGACTCAATTGATGTATTGTAGTTACCAAACCATTATTCGAATTGTACTCATGCGTTCCATTTTTTTTTTGGTCAAAAGTTCATAAAGAATTTCAACTTCTAAACGGAAGATTCATCAGTAGTCATAGGTAAACACTGAATTTCCGAAGATGAGTAATTTACTTATAAATTTGTTTTATATGTATATTTGTACTCCAAAATGGAACTAGAAACGCTCACAACATTAGAGACTGAAAGAGGAAGTGAAATATGTAAGGGGAAAGTGGTTAGAGGTTTGGTTGAAGCTGTTACGAGGCTCTGGGAGCGGAAGCTACCTTTTGGGATACGATAGCGTTATCAGAGGAACCTTTATCTGAAGGAAACGTCCGGAGATTTGAGTACTCGTTCTCATTCACGCTCCTGTCTCGTTAACGCTGAAACGTCCTCTTGTCTAACCAGATTAGTTACCATCAACTGCCTTATGCTTCTAAAGATCGGTCTAATACGATGCCGAATGATTTATGTTCGTGGTTGTGGAGAGAATAATATCACAGTACTTCATTACTGCTAATGGAATCACTATTGATGCAACCACTATCGATTACCGACCCACAGTACTGTTCTGCGGGAAAATTCTAACTTGTTTCTCAACATTTGTAATAAAATATTGTAGTATACTTTTCAAAATGCCTTTTGAAATCAAAAGACACGATAATTGCTACCTGGATACATGGCAAATCAAATATCCTAGTTATTCTCAATAGTGCTGCTTGATTGTTATTTAGAACGGAAACCCTCGATTGATATTCATAGAAAATATTTTTACATTTTAGACAGTCAACTGTTTGGCCATGTACTTCACGTTCCAGAACTTAAGAGAACGATCACAATTTCGCAATAGCTCTATAACGTTCCGAGAGACGGAAAAAATTTACGACTGTAGTGAAAAATCTAAAATACTTAAAAGAATAGCAACTATCTGTAGTAAGTATAATTTAAGGAATCATGGGTCAATCCATTCGAAATCGTCCAGACCTTGCAACTCGACATTTGTGATTTTCATAATTTTTTGACCGGCTATTCTCTATTCTTTCCTGAAAATAAAATCGTAAAAAAAATATTTTTTCTGGTTAATGCTTTTAGAGTTCCACTCGTTTTAAGTCAACTTTGCGGCTTAAAACTTGAGTTGGGGAAATATTTCTAATTCTATCAATTTTGTTAATATCAAATCAAAACAAAATCTAACAATAAGGTAAGGACGCGTCTTGTAGTTTTCGTCACCACTACATATTGGCTAAATAGGGAAGAATGTGGTTTAAAAAGTTCTCGAGAATGAATAAAAAACCAGACTTTTAGCAAGATAAAAATATATAAAAGAAAAGAGACTCATCCTCGGTTATTTTTTCCTGTGTAGTTTAGTAAATTTTTGTATATGAATTTTCAAATTTAGTTATGGCCTTCGAACGAGTCTGGCACCTAGGACTGCTGTATAAACTCCGTAGATTCCTTCCTCCAACATACTTTCTAATCATCCAGTCCTACCTCTCCGACAGATCCTTCAAAATAAACCGAAATCGCTCCTATTCATCTCTTTTTACCCAGTCAGCTGGTGTTCCTCAGGGCAGCATTCTGGGACCCATCATTTACACAGTTTATACAGCTGATATCCCAACCCACCAAACACATTCCTTTCTACCTATGCCGATAACACTTGCGTGCTATCAGTTCATAATGATCCTAGTATTGCCTCTCAAACTCTCCAATCACATATCAGAGACCTTGAGGTATGGTGTCAGAATTGGAGAATTAAAATCAATTCCAATAAATCCCATCCAATTACTTTACCCTTCGTCGAAAGCCTATGAAATCCTGCCCTACAATTTCCTTTAATGATATTCCGTTTGTCCCGGTTGAACAGATCCACTATTTAGGACTCCTGCTTGACAAACGACTTACATGGAATCCGCATACAAGACTGAAAAGCCAAGAAACTGCTCGACGTTTTCGGCTACTCCAACACTTACTAGACAGACGCTCTAATCTTTCACTTAACTACAAAAGACTCATTTACATGACAATCATAAGGCCTATCTGGACCTACGGAGTTGAGCTATGGGGCTCTACTAAACCATCCAATTCTTCCCGTATCCAATCCTTACAATCCAAAATCCTTCGTAAAATCCTCAACGCTCCTTACTTTGTCACAAACAAAATCATTCATAAAGACCTCCAAGTTCGTATGTAGTCGATTTGGCCCGTACCAGGTATCATTCCTTCCATGACAAACTCCATTCCCACTCTAATCCACTAGTTTCAATCCTTGGTTCCTCTACAATCCCTGATAATCCACCGAGGCGTCTGAAGAGAAGATGGCCTCGAGACCTTCTTTATTAGATTGATTACTAGAGTGCTGCCAATGGGCAGTTTCTCTTCACGTTTTTCATGTACATATTCTTTATCAGCATATTTACTTGATGTATTGTAGTATACAGTTGTAAATTTCACTAAAATATAATTAAAAAAAAAAAAATTAGTTATGATCCTTTTTTAGCTAATTTTACACGGAAATAATAAGGGACTCCGTCAAATACTATAAAACTTATACAGATTAACCATGTACACGATGAGTTTACCACAAGTGATATAAATCTGATTCTTGAGACTAAGTTGGTTTCGGAGTTATAATATTCGCTTTACTGTTAAAATAACGTTTTCTTCAAAAAGTATCAACTCCGGTAATTTTGCATATTTAAGAGCGAAACAAAAACTAGAATGATGAACAATACTACATTGAATTTTTGAATTGGTACAGGAAAAGAGAAAAACTTAAGAAAACTATTCGTAGTTTTGGCTGGTTTAGTAATAAATCGTCAAGCTTTACCCTTGAAAGTTTCGAAATCTGAGGTCAATAAATATTTCTTTGATTCTTTATTGAATCGTATTTCTTATTGTTCTAAATTACTATCCATTGGAAATGAATTTGATCCCAATGATTTTTTTTTTTCTAGCCTTTATCAGCTTAGACCTTTTTCTTAAAAATTTTCAAAAATCGAATATGGGTCAATCCATTCGAGATCATCCAATTTTGATTAATTTTGCCGCTCAACAATTCTTACTTTCATTATTTATTATTTTTTTTATTTTTATCAGATATCCTCTATTCTTTCCTTATTATAAAACCGCTAATAAAATATTTTTCTCGCCAATGATTTTAGTATTGCTTCCGTATAAAGTCAGCTTCGCGGCTCAATACATACGTTGGGAAAATCTTTCTAATCCTAGTAATTTTGTAGATATCAAATCAAAACAAAATCTAACAATAAGGTAAGGACATGCTTTGTATTTTTGCCACACTACTTATTGGCTAAATAGTGAAGAAAGTGGTAAAAAAAATTCTCGTAAATGAATAAAAAACTAGACTATTAGCGTGATAAAAGAAGAGACTTGCCCTTGATTATATTTTTCTATATCCTGAGAACTAGTTTGTTTTCGAAAAAAGATACATCAAATATTACTGCCTTGCCAAAGTGGCCCTCGTCTTAATCACTTACTATGTGCCAAACCTAATGAATAACATTAGAAGCAGTTGAGTCACCCACTCAATTTTCTCCTATACTACTTTTCCATCCAGTGATGCGGCTGAGAGGGAGGCGCTGGGATCCTTTGGACTCCGCTTGTCCTTCCACAAGTGGGGGGACAAGCTCCGTCCGGGGTTCCCTAGTAAATAAATATTGTAAATATTGTGCATACGTATGAATGTGAAATGTTTTATTTTTTGTTTATTTATTTGTTGACTTCATTTATTTGTATTTATTTTATCTACAAATTTCGTAATTGTATACGTTTATTTAGTTTGGTTTCATTTTTATGTAATTATATTGCAAATATTGTATAAATGGGATCTTTTTACAATATTATTATTGTCCATTGTGACAAACTGTAATACATACGAATAAATAAATAAAAAAACTAAAAAAAAAAAACTTTTCCTATAGAGGTATAATCTCTGTAATTTTCATCAGTTTTTAGTCAGTCTTATTCAGGATATCCCGCTTTTAATTTTGCAGCACTTTGCAATAACCCGTCTTTGAAAAATCATACAAAAAAAAAAAAAAAATTCGAATTTTTTTTTTACAAGCAGTGGAATAATAAGACTGCAAAGGAAAAATAAATTAAGGTTGAATGTCCTTTCTAACCTTTCTTATTATAGCACGCAAAAAGTATCAGTTAATGTAAATTTGTAATTTTTTTTTAAAATCGTTTCTTGGCCACTTAGGTAATGTTTTGTAAGGACAAAAATTATATAAAATAGTCTCATCATCATTCTAGTTTTTGTTCGCTTTTAAATGTGAAATATTACCGGAGTTAATATTTTTTAAAGAATACGATATTTTAACAGTAAAGCGAATATTATAACTCAGGAACCAAATTAGTCTCAAAAACCAAATTTATATAGCTTATGGTAAACTCATCGAATAAATGGTTAAACTATATAAATTTTATAATTTTTGACTCAGTCCCTTCTGAGATATTTCCGTGTAAAATTAGCTAAAAACGAATCTTTGCCAAATTTAAAAATTCATATACAAAAAAGGACTATGTTCTCAAGATCGAAATTTTTACAGCAAGTAGGATTATGACTAAGCTACACAGGAAATAATAATCGAGGATGAGTCTCTTTTCTTTTATATACTTTTATCTCGCTAAAAGTCTAACATTCAATATATTTTTGCTTATTTTTACGTGTTGCTGTGGTAACTTTATTCCTATATAATTTGAACTAAGATTTAGGGTTTTTATTTTTTTAACAAGTTATGATTTCTCCTAAGGCGTGCGCCAGGGAATGGCTATCCTTCTAGAAATTACCCATTTATAAGGAGCATGTTATCTATAGAAAACAAAAAAAGCATCGGATTCACTAGTTTAATTTTATTATCAATATTATTTGATTTATCGATATCTCCCCAATCAATAGTGCTATTCATCAAATTTCGGATGGTTAAAATTTTAGATAGATAGATAGATAGATGTAGAGAGAGAGAGAGAGAGAGAGAGAGAGAGAGAGAGAGAGAGAGAGAGAGTGAGAGAGTGAGAGGGAGAGAGGTAGAGAGCGAGAGTGAGAGAGAGAGATTTTATTTACCTTTTAACATATTTACAATTTTACATTTTAATGCTCTGAGACAATGGAGTCTCCTTGAGCAATACAAATAAATATTATATCAGCCGACAATTTTTATAAAACAATAATTATAAGTAAATGAATAAAAAATTGTAATGAACATAAAATGAATAACTATTGAATTTTAAATTAATTAAATAAAATTTAAAAAAAAAAATCAAATAAAACTTTTCTTTACAAATAAAAACATATAATTATTCTGAAAAACTTAAAATTTCACGAAAATTAAGCTAAAAATATTTATCTATAAAGAAAATTTGTCAAGAATATCTATAAATAAAAAGTAAATACTTGTGATTATCTCAAATTTTACAAACCAGATAGAAAATTTAAGCTCAAAAATTAATAATCAACATAAGAGTCAATAAAAACAATGTAAGAAAAATAATGAAAATAAGATAACTAGTTGTTGAATCTTAAATTTTTCAAGTATTTCTTTATACCAAATCAAATAAAAATTTTCTTTACAAATAAAAATGCATAAATAATTGTGGAAGAACTAAAAAAAAAAAAATACAAAATGAAACTATAAATATTTAACTTTAAATAATTTTCTCAAGAATATCCATAAATAAAAAATGTAAATTCTAGTGTATAACTTAAATCTTACAAACCAGATAGAAAATTTAAACTCAAAAATTAGTAATCAACATAAGAATCAATAAAAATAATAATCATAAATACAAACAAAATCAGAGAAACAATTAACATAAAATGTTGAAATCTTAAATTATTCAAGTATTCCTTTATACAAACTCAAATAAAACTTTTCTTCACAAATAAAAATACATAAATAATTTCGAAAATTCTAACTTCACGAAAATTATACTAATAATATTCAACTATTAAGAGTATTATAAGTAAATTAAACAAATACTTGTGAATAACTCGAATTTCACTAAACCATATAGAAAATTTTCAAATCAAAATGTAATAATCAACATAAGAATCAATAAAAGTAATAATTAAAAGAAAGTAGAAAAATAGTGAAACATAAAATCTAGTGAATCTTTATAAAGAAAAGTACATAAATAAATACTTGTAAACAACTTAAAATTACACAAAAACGAAACTGAAATAAAATTCAATTTTAAACATAAACAGAAAATTTACATGTCTTATTCAAATAATAAACCAAAATACAATTTTTAAACACCTTACCGTCTTACTAAAATTATTTTTTGGAACAAAATGAAAGTAAAATAAATTAAAACGTGCGTTTATTAAATTATAAATTAAAACGCATTTTTGTTCATTTTTACGTGTTGCCGTGGTAACTTTATTCCTATATAATTTGAACTAAGGTTTAGGGATTTTTTATTTTTTTAACAAGTTATGATTTCTCCTAAGGCGTGTGCCAGACTATCCCTCTAGAAATTACCCATTTATGAAAAGCATGTTATCTCTAGAAAACAAAAAAAAGCTTCGGATTCACTAGTTTTATTTTATTATCAATATTATTTGATTTATCGATATCTCCCCAATCGACAGTGCTATTCATCAAATTCGGATGGTTAAAATTATAGATACATATATATATATATTATATATATATATATATATATATATATATATATATATATATATATATATATATTATATATATATATATATATGCATCTATATATATATATATATGCTATTCATTAAATTTAGATAGATAAGAGAGAGTATGAGAGAGAGAGAGAGAGAGAGAGAGAGAGAGAGAGAGAGAGAGAGAGAGAGAGAGGAGAGAGAGAGAGAGAGAGAAGAGAGAGAGGAGAGAGAGAGAGAGAGAGAGGAGAGAGAGAGAGAGAGAGAGAGAGAGAGAGGAGAGAGAGAGAGAGAGAGAGAGAGAGAGAGAGAGAGGAGAGAGAGAGAGAGAGAGAGAGGAGAGAGAGAGAGAGAGAGAGAGAGAGAGAGAGAGGAGAGGAGAGAGAGAGAGAGAGAGAGAGAGAGAGAGAGAGAGAGAAGAGGAGAGAGCGGGGGGTAATTTAATTGTCGGAAAAATCTATTAGCTGAGGGAGGAGTTTACTATCCGCTGTTAACAACTATACCAAGAAGTAAAGTGTTGAGAGCGGGGATTTGGGCTAAGGGCTTTTTACAGCAGTAGCCTCATAAAAAATACATGCCACTTCACTTTATATTACCCCCATAATTGTGTGATTGCATTTCCTTCTTACGTAGGTTATTTATCAGAATAAATCAATTGTATTTTAGGATTTCTTTTCATCTTTTTAATAAGTATTTTTGTTTATTTAAATATATAATAAGTACCTAAATCTAAAATTATGATCTGCAAGAAAAGAGGTGAAAAGTGTAGGGGTAATTGGGAGTATGGTGGTAAACAAATTCATGTTGTAGACAAATATAAATATTTAGGAGTCTACCTAACTCCTACTTTTTCCTTTAACTACCATCTGAAAGAAAACTATCTACTGCGAAATTGGGTATTAACTGTATTTGGCATAACGTTTTTAATAACAATAATATACCTGTCTCTGCTAAGTTTAAAGTATTCAATGTCATTTCGAGATCCGTCATGTGTTATGGCTCACAAGTTTGGGGTTTTGAAAAATTCGAGCACGTCAAAAAATTACTGAGATTTTTTATTACAAAACTATTTTCGCTCATAGAAAATACGCCGAATTATATTTTCAATTTAGAATTAATTGTTTGAAGTATTTACTTGCAGACTTTTAAAATACATCTAAAGTATGTTTTGAAAGTTTTAAAGTTGCCAGATTCAAGATTACCGAAAATTGTTGCAAACGAAATAATTAATAAAAAACTCAACTGGTTTTAATCATAGAAGTAATCGTGTGACAAATATGATATTAATACGAATGTGCACAGAGATAATATCAACTCAATATGGGAAGCCAATATAGAGAATATTATTATGCAAAACAAGGCTCGCATCATGGTTTATATCCTAAATTAAATTATAATTCAAACAAGGTTTTATATATATATATATATATATTTCATGCCATTTAATGATGCTAAATTAATATTAAAAAGCCGAGCAGAATTATTAAATTTAAATTATAAATTATTTAAAACTGATATTTGTCCAATGTGCCCCCTTTGTAATTTAAAAGAAGTTGAAAATGTTAAGCCCCTAATTGCCATCTGTCCTATAGTAAGACCAAATAGAATCAAATTTTTTAATAGTGCAACATTAACAGATAGTAAAGTCATTAATCTTTTAAACGACTCTAACTGGACTGTCCTTGTAAAGTATTATGAGAAGCATTACATTATAGAGCTTTTTTAGTTCAATAATTTAATTATTATTAGGAAGGGAAAAAAAACCTTATTGCTGATTAACAATTTAGTGTAGTTATATCATTTAATCTTAAGGACATTTTTTTGAAGAATTTTACTTTCTATATTTAAATAAGTAATTCCTTTTGTTTATTAATATTTATGTTTATCATTGATATTTTCTTTACTGATCCGTTTATTAGTTTGATATGTAGTGTTATGATTCCTTTTTAATTATTTACTTATTTAAGTGTAATATTACTATTACATGTATTTCTTTATTTCAATTTATAATATTTGCAACTCTGCTGACGGAGTAATCCAAAGCAAGAAATGTTTTTTTTTTTTGTATTTATAGAAAAAAAGAAAGAAATGTTTAATTAATATTATATTAATTTAGATTGTTATTATTAATAAGTACCTTTGCCATGGAATGATCGCAATGTGATGTTCTGTCAATTTGTG
Source organism: Piezodorus guildinii (assembly GCA_023052935.1). Lineage (NCBI taxonomy): Eukaryota > Metazoa > Arthropoda > Insecta > Hemiptera > Pentatomidae > Piezodorus > Piezodorus guildinii. The sequence continues at coordinate 112,076,704 of CM041295.1, forward strand.
TATCGCAAATCGCATGTTAAAGTTTTTTTATGATAGAAAATCGTTTCTAAACACGATATCTTTTAGAGCGTTCCTTTCATAATTCTCTTCGTCTTACAAACGTATTTTGCTGTATTCATTATCGTATTTGGATTCATTTTGGGAGAGTAATGCTTGCTGTTGATCTTCTTAACGCTTTTTATACGATATTCTTTTAAGCATGCATTAGCTAATTCCCTGTCTCGTTTTAAATAGTCGTCGAGTTTGTTTTTCTGATGGTTCATCTCAAGATTTCTGACAGGTCTCTGTAGCATGAGTGCCGGCACATTTGACGCACCGGGCGGGCCTGGTGGTAACAGTAGGATTTAGTGTGTCCGAAGTTTTGACATTTCGTTCACTGTACTATTGAAGGTTGTTCAAAGCGTACAATGGAGTATACCAGTCGTGTTACATTGAAGATTTCTGGGTAATTTGTGGCAGGTTCTTGGTCCACAAAAATATAGGTAGTGAATATATTCCCGTTGGATGGAAGACACAACAGACCTTTCTGAAGTTATAGCCTATTTTTTCTATCCCTCTTTTGATAGCATCTGTGGCATATCTTGTTTCAATTGATAAGAATGGAATTGATCGTAGTTTTTTGAGTTCAAATGGTTGACTAACTTTTTTATAGCTGTCTTTATTTGTTTTATTGATCTTAAACTTTAACTGGTGAGGTGGGGTCTGCACGACCCCAAGGCCTCTTTAAAGTTTTGTGAATCCCACTGTCCTGATCCGATCGGCATGTAAAAACCTGACATTTCCTGTCTCATCATGATTGCAATATAGCATCCTTTTTTTGTCAGTTTTTATTCGGCATTGCTTTAGGACAGTGTTATTGGGTCCAATAGACCCAACCTCACCATCTGTTCGGATTTATTTAAAGTGTGTTTTTCAATTCATTGAAAAACAATGTCTCGTTATCGTGTTATTTTACGCATCTTTTTAATTTTATTAAGAAGCTGGGATCATCCTTGGTAAAGGAATACATGACCAGACGGTCAGAAAATCCCAGACTTTCCCGAGAGCTTCGGTTTAAAGCTCAATTATTATCAGGGGGGAAAAACAGAAGAATATAACACATATAGTCAGGAGACCCCTCCCAAGAAAAGGATATGTTATTTTTGTCTAAGAAATAAGAATAGGAAGTCATCTATAGTTATTATTAAATGTGAACAAAATATTTGTGGACAATGTTCGGTTTTCTATTGCAAAAACTGTGCCTAACTTTAGCTGTCCAAACTTTCTTAAAAAATCCGCGAAAATACATTTTTTCTCTTTTCTCCTTTCGTTGAATATCGGGTTCGTTCAACTTATATATTTATCAATACAAACAAGATGATATGGTTAATTTATTCAAATCTACAAAATCGAGAGTACTTAAGGGGAAGTAAATTTAAAATATCGGCATTTTAGTGCTGTCAGGCTATTTAAATCAGAATGAAACCTACATGACAATAAAACACATTAAATATTACATGGATATAGCGAGTTTTACCAAAATCGTTGAAGCCGTTCTTAAGGAAATCCTTAAAAAAATGCAAAAATGCATTGTATAAAGTAGATCTTACGGTTAACCGCTTTTGAAGAAAAAGTTGCCGTAACCTCCTCGACTTTAAATATGAAGTTTCAGTTTCGTAGGACTTTTAATTTTTCAAAACACACAGAATTCTTTGCGGGACTTGGTTATTTGGATTCAGGGGACCCTAAAAAGTGTATTTCCGTTTAAAACTGGAATTCGAAAATTTCGCATGATCGCAATACTTTTCGTTCATATGTTTTTTAATATACAGGTAAGTGGAAGTAAATAGGATTTTTCTCTGTTAAGTTGAGAGATTATAAGGGCAAGGAAGCAGGTTGACCCCAAGTTGGAAAATAAATCAAGAAAATACGCCCCTTTTCTACTTCCCCTTCCCCTTTGGAACACAGCTGTTGCCACAATGTATAGCTTTGTCATGATAAAACCATATAGAGGCCCCTTTATATAGTTAATTCCTTTTGTAAAATCTTCAATTCTTAGCGGTATTGTAATGTTAATTCCTAACCCTCGCATTTAAATACGCCACTGAGAGATTAAGAGTTATAGTAAAGTGAAATATTTTGCTCCATTCATCCTGTATCTTTCTTCATTTAGGGCTGAATCTCATTTTTTGCCTTCTGCCACAACAAAGACAATGTATACTCCATCCAGGCTCAATGTTGATATTTACATTAACAATTCGTCTTTAGATACTGATATTATAGATTTTGATGGTATACATGTCAAATTAATAAAACTATTTCTTCCCTTAATCTTACCTATCCTACTCTTCATATATAACTTTCCCCTCCAAAACTCTGTATCCCCCCTGTAATAAAGCAATTGTACACCCTATTAATAAATCCTTTGACCCCACTTCCCCTAAAGACTATCACCCTATTTCTATAGTCTCAAACCTTTCTAAACTGCTCGAAAGGATAGATCAATCACAGCTATCCAAGCTCCTTGAAAAGTCCAATATGCTTGATCCTCTTCTATCTGGCTTTCGACCCGGCTTTTTGCCGGCTCATAACATAATTTGGCTCTAATTATGTTATATTTAAAAAATTTCTAACAGTGACTGCTGTATCAAGAACGAATGGTCGCTGAGGCCCTGCCAGAATCTTTACAGGTAGCGCTAGTTGTTTGATTGATTCTAGAATACTCTCTGGAATTAGAATAATATAATTGGGTATATCCCGCAGCTTTCCAATCCGTAGAGTTGCTTAAGCTCCTCCGCCAGCAACTGGAATTTTCTTTTTTTTTCAGAAAGAGTTTTCTGAAGATTATCATCCGATGGAACACCTTTCTCAATAATCTGTACTAGTTTTCTATTTTTATTAATAACTATAACGTCCGGTAGGTTTTTTAAAACATTGTGGTCGGTAATGATACGGTGATCCCAATAAATTTTAGTTTTGTGACCGGTAGTAATTGGTGATGGATTATATTTGTAATAGGGAGAATGGGTGATTAGGAGATTCGTCCTTGATGCGATGGCTTGATGAATACTTTTCGCTGCATTGATGTGTCTATGAACATACTCCCTACCAGCCAGAATCGGACAACCCAAAGTCACATGTTGTATGCTCTCAGCAGACTTTTTGGATAAACAGCATAGGTCACTGTGTCTTCTCCGCAAATATGTTTTCTGTATGCTTTCTTGGTTATTGTTTGTTCTTATATAGCAAATAGAAACCCTTCTGTTTCAGGGAAGAAAACCATTTTTAACCATGTTAGGAATGTATGCACGTCTATTCCTGGATCGTTTAATGAATGATAGAACTGCTCATGTAATCCTTTATTTTTTCACATTCTGTTAGAGCAGCACTATCAGTTTCACTATTCGGGGTTGCTGTGCTTAGTAGATTCAAAGCTGTGTAGTTTGCATCCAATACTGCTACAGTCGAAAGAATCACTGAGTCACTGTTAACAGTATAGCTTCGCAAATTATTTTCCTCTTCTTGGTGTAACTTGAGGAGACTGATTAAACCTCGTCCACCAGATTTCCTGGGAAGTTACGATCTCGCCACTGAGGATTTTGGGTGTCTTTTCGTACTAAGTACCATCTGCACTCTTACCATGCGATCCAACCCTGTCTTTGATCACTTAAGTACTCCAAACGAACAGGCTAAAGCTGGTACCGCCTACGTGTTCACTGTCTTTATTAAATTCTCTCCATTCAGATGATATTTAAGTATCAACTTAATCCGGTATCTAAAATCGTTCTTTGAGTCGGCTTTGAACTTCTTTCTTAACGTCGGTGTCTCTGAGTTGGTTTATAATTATTTCATTAGATAACTCCATATTGTCACCTGCTGTAATTTTTCCTTTTTTCACAGTAAGTAATAAACATTTTTCTGTCTTAAGCTGCATGTTTATGTCATCGCTGAATCCCTTTACTGCATTTAGAAGAATCCTCATTTCTTCTTCACTTCTTGCGTTAAGTTTAAGGTCGTCTGTATAAAATGAATGCGATAGCTTTGTTCTAAAGTTAAGTCGGTATCTTTTGCCTGTATCTTCCAGTAATCTGCTAAGAGTGTTAAGTGCAAGGAAGAACCATAGAGGACTACCTTAAATATACCTCTTTTTATATTTATAATAATAAATATAAGAAGAGGTATTATGATAATTAAAAGCCTTTTATAGCCCGATATGGGAGTTGTATGATTCTCCAACCATTCGTTAGGAACTGTTCCTTGATTTACACACACACACACACACACACACACACATATATATATATATATATATATATATATATATATATATATATATATATATATATATATATATAAATATATATTTATATATATTTATTTATTTACTGAGTTATATTGCCTTATAATAATAGTACAATAATAGTAGTGATTAGAGATTACATTCATACTATATTTACAAAACTAAAATAATAAATTGAAGCAATAGAAATACTTACCAAAACAAAATAACTGGAGAGGAAAAAAGAGAACAATAATAAATAAATTGGCATAAATATTAAAACCCACCCATACTTATATCTAATATTCACAATCAGCCAGGGGATCCCTGATCCATGCTTGTACCTCAACATATGGAGGAACAAGCAAGACTCATGAGATCATAGTTAGTGATTTTCTCTTAACAACATCCCAGGCATTGATAGCCAGCGGATGCTGAGTCATAAGTTTCTCTCCTTCACGTTTTATAAATCTGCTAGAGCATGATTATTGAATCAGACATTTCTTGTAAAATAATTTAGAGACTTCCTAACGATCGAACGTGAACAGAAAACTTGAGACCCGCGCAGTTTGCGCAAGTGGACTTCGGTCTTAAAGGGGACGTATTCACCTTTTATATGGATTTTTTCTTTAAAAATAGCTGAATCGTATGTTTTTGATAGTCGTAATCCGAATTCGAATGGAAATTCTTCAATTATTATGTAAACTCCCATTTAATTTTTTTTTTTTAATGTTTCTAGTTATAATATAAATTTATTAGCTTTCAAAGCGATTTATAATTATTCTTTTAACTGCAAAAGGAAACTAATTCTTAATTATTTTCCTGACGAGGCAATTAGTTTCATCCCACTGTGGGGTTGGGAATAAAGCTAGTATTAAAGAAATCGCTAAGGGACCACTTCAGCTATTACTTTTAAATGAAAAAAAAAATTACTTTTATTCTTATAAATTCATTTGTAAACATTAAAACAATTGTTATGAGTTTATAATTTTTGTTTTTGTTTTCAGGTAATGGATATACTTCATTCACTAAGGTCTAATTTGAAAAGGCAGTGTATAAGGTAACAATCAAAATTATTGTTATTAAATTATTCAAAACCTTTCACGTGTAGGTGGGGAGATGACATGACTACAGGAAACAACATTCATAGTTGACAATATATTAAAGAATATGATATCTGGATCCAATACGAATTAGCTGAGCAATATTATTGCAGTATTAAGAAGAAAGGATTAAAATAATAAAAACATAAAATAATGTGTTGAAAAAGAAAGGAAAAAATACAAATTATTCCTTGTTTATTATATTTATGTTATTACAATTTACATAGCTATCTATGCAAGTAATTTTTACGTAAAGAAATCAATTGATCAAAGAGCTGAGAAAGCAAGACTGTCAATATTCGAGAAAAATAGTTCAATTGCCACTAATATCTTCAAAATTATATTTCTGTTTCTAAGCCCATTTCTATATTTCTTTTTTTGGTTCTCATAGTTTCGCGTATAAACTAATTTTGTTTTTATTCTTTATTTGAATTCTAGGTATCATGAAACTAAAGAACTCCGATTTCGATTTTGGTTATTATTTTGTTCTTTTCTTGGTCGATTACAAAAGTTTATTATTGAAAATATCTTCAGGATTGTTTTAATGTTTATCTATTAAATTATATCAGATATCTGTTGATTCTAGATTGAAGGATTCCTTGTAATGAAAAAGAAGGGTGTTGGGGTGATGTAAAAGAAAGTATCGATTTTTCTTTTTTTTTTTTTTTTTTTTTTATAAACTTAAGTTATGAAATTATGGAAATCTTATGTTTCCAATCTAAGAAATTATTAGCATTCACAAAAAATGATGATTAATTAAATTTCTATGTATGATTTTCAGCAGGAACTTTGTACATATTTTTTTTTTTTTTTTTTTTTTTTATTCGTATATATTACAATTTGTCATAATAGACAATAATAATAGTGCTACAGGATCTCATTCATACAATATAAACAAAATGAAAGTCAAATTACATAAAATAAAATCAAAATAAATAAACGTATACAATAACAAAATTTGTAGACAAAACAAATACAAATAAATAAAGTTAACAAATAAATAAACAAAATATGTCACATTCATACCTATTGTACATATTAAAAGTATGATTTTAAAATAAGATATAAATAAAATTTGCTAAATACTGATAAGCACATTTTTTACTTTTCATGGCTGACTTAACAAATAAATCAGTAATAACACTGTTGAATTCAATAAAAAATCTAACATGATTATAGTCTATATCACCAAATTCATTAACCATAATTTTTTTTTTTAAAGTTATAAATATTTTTAGTGGCTTCAAAAACTGTATTTGTTTGTTAGTATAAAACTCGAGATAGAATAAAAGCTTACCGGAATACTTTTCAAGCATCCAATTTCATATTTCATTTGATAAGGGTTAATGAAATTTGAATCATAGAATGTTTAAAATGAGAATAGTAACAATTGGAATGGATTTTTAAAATTATAAAAGTCTTTTAGTAATAGATTATCCCTATTTACGTTTATGAATGCGGTGTGAGGGCTTTAGTATATTTTCCTCAGCCTTTCGAGAAAGTGACTAAATTATAAAATACAAACACAAGGTAAGTTACTTTTAAACAAGAGCTGTCTACAAAAAAAAAAATGTCGAAAAGTTGAAAACTGTGAGACAAAGAAGCAAAAAAAGCTTTAATACACCTGCATACTGCTATGTTTTTGAACGGCTGCTTTTCTAAGGCAGCGGTACCTTCAAAAACTAGCTTACTTGAAATATTTAATGTACGTATAGATTAATATTACTGAAACCATCGTGTTTACCGATCCCAGTAGGTGACATGCAGGGTAAGATTAAATTAGACATGTTTCAATAACTGACCTTATTATTTAAATTAACTTAAACATATACAATCCAATTAACCTATGCCTGAGAATACTGAGGGCCATTATAGTTAAACTAGCCATACAATATTACAAACAGATAAATACGTTTAAAACACTTAGTCAGCTGTTGGAGGTGGAAATTGTCTCAGGCGTTCCCTCTAGACTCTCAGACCTCCGCTGCTCTCAGCTTTGACTCCCGACGGACCTCTCCTGGATCTCTGATTATTCTCTTCTCGTGGATAGAACTTGACTTCCCCTTCGAATCTTCTTTCTCATCCTCGTCACTTCGGCGGGCTGATATAGGAAGTGCCCCGGTTAGCGGTCCAGCCTTTGTAGACCTTTATCATAAGTGTGACTTTTACCTAATCCTCTTGTCGGCTGCCGCTGGGGGCTTAGGAAGTTTTCCGAGGTATGGCGGGGGGCCTATTGGAGAATCCAAGGGGGGGAGGTAAACGGCCTTCATACTTTTTGCTGACAAAGTCTTATTAATAATTACTTTATTAATATATTAATTATTCAATAATAAATCTAGATTGCTCAGCATCCTCAATAAATAAACATACCTCTACCTTAAATATGTTATTTTACAGTTTGACCTTTTTAATGTTTCAATTATTTATTCGAAAATTTATAAAATCCTAATTCTTGTACTTATTTTATATTTTGCTCATAGGTGAGAAACAAAAAAAAAATATATTTAATAAAATTTAAAATTTTTGACAATGTTCTAGGCTATAAGAATATGGGTGGTTATGCAAAGAAAATAAAAAAGGAGTTCGATAGGTTAAAAATCAAGAAAATAGACTGCTTAGATAGAGAGCTTTTCGGGATGAAAATAAAAGAAGTTGGGGTTCTTACAGGAAAAACAAAGAAACTGGGGAGAAAATGGGCAAAGGAAGAGCGGGAGGACCAGTCCAGGAAGATGAAAGAATATTGGAGAATAAAGAAGATGAAAGATGTGAAAAAGACCAAGAAGAATTGATGGCCAATTCGCGCAAAAAAAAAAAAAAAAAAAAAAAAAAAAAAAAAAAAAAAAAAAAAAAATTAGAAAATTTAAATGTTTTACTTTACATTAAAAAGGTATGGAATAGAACTACTCATTATAAACTGTAAATAAAATCTTCATTTGGTTCCTACATTCCAAAGGCTGTGTCTTTTATTGACTAGATGATTAAAAATTCTGAAAATAAAACAAGTATGTAGTCGTAGTCATATAAGCTGCATCACCTATGCTTTAATATTTTATGATAATGAATTTGATCCAATCGTATTTTTCTACTTATATACTTATTATATACCTCACGCTTATTAAAGTAAAGAAATTTAAAAAAAAAATATATATATATATATAACGTTTCTTAGTTTTTTGTTAGTATTTTTAATGACCACCAGTTACCCTAAGCGTACCATTCATCTGAAATATCAAACATCATCCAGACTTAACCAGGATTAGAGAGTAAAAATAAATTCCAACAAATCCCACCAAAATAATCTTTACCCTTCGTCGTAAACCTATGAAATCCAGCCTAGCAGTATCTTTCAATAACTCCTCTTGTCCTGGTTGAACAGATCCGATATCTTGGACTGCACCTTGACGAATGTCTTACTTGAAACCCTCATACAAGACTAAAACAATAAGAAACTGCCCTTTTTTCGGACTACTTTAACACTTACTGAACCTTCCACTTAAGTACAAAAGACTTATTTACATAACCATCATAAGTCCGATATGTACTTACAGGGTAAAGATATGGAGCACTACTAAACCATCAAATTCTTTCCGTCTCAAACCTTTACAATAAAAAATCCTCGATTCTCCTTGTTTTGTCACAAATAAACTCACCCATAACTACCTTAATGTTACCTATGGTGCTGACTTGGCGCGAACCAGGTACCACTCCTTTCATGACAAACCCCATTCCTACTCTAACCCATTAGTTTCAACCCTTGCTTCCTCTACAATACCTTATAGTCCTCCGAAGCGTCTGAAATGATGATGGCCCCGAGACCGTTTATTTTAGCATAGTTTTCCTAGAGCTGCCAATGCGTAGCATGACTACATGGGAATCATGGCAGTATATCTTCTATAACATTTACTAAAAGTATTTTATTATATAGTTGTAAACATCAATAAGCATATTAACAAAATATAATTAATTTTACGAGAGAACTAAAAGTTATATATTTTTTCATTGATTTTTATGTGGTTTTCTTGAATTTTCAATATATAAATTATTTTTTTTGGTGTAATCAACATAAAAAAAAAACTTATAGAAACATTTTTTTTATTGAGTGATGAAATTTCTATGATCACGACTATATGTACCCTAACTAAAAACCTCAGGACACACCGAAATGATGCTTTCTATCTAATTTCTACTAATTTTATATTGTGTGCCTATTAAATATAAAATATGAAATCCATCTCATGAAAGGTTCCATTAAAGGCTCTTCTTTTAGATTACTTAATAAATTCTATCGGTTTTACTGAAACAAGCAAAGGTAATTAATAATAAGGGAAGATTGGAGGTTCTAGTTATTCTCAAGGTATTACACTCAAGAAAGAAAGACTTCTTCAAATGCCTTTTAGAGTTAAAAAAGAAATGCGAAAGAAAAAGGAGAGAAAATAAGAAGTTAATTGTAATTAAACCTGAAAAGTGTAGGATATTAGACTATGAGGCATTAAGAGTATGCCTGGGCTTTATTGTCAAGAAGTACAGTCTTTGATGAATAGGACTTACCTTACACTTTCCAGTGTCAAAGTTAATTATGTAACTGTGAAGAACTTAACTAAAGATGTTAAACTTCGTCGAAATAACTAATGAGCTTACTTTTATCCTATTTCTAAAAATATCTCAGTTTAAATTAACGAAAAAGAGTTGTTTTAATTAATGTCTCATTACGGAACTTTTTTTCATTAAAGTTTACTTTGTTACTCGGGCACGTGTTAATTTTTTTTTCTGTCCTTTATTTTGTCGGCAATTGGGTGGAAAGTTGAAAGAGGTGAAGAAATTGTTGATAACTCCATCACCGTTTTCTACTTTCCAACCTAATCATTAAAGCTTAATCGCCTTAAAATATACCTAATTAAAATAATAATAAAAAAAAAACGCACTAAACCAGCATTTTTATGTCGTTTAATATACCAAACAGCCTAATGTTTGTAACGATCACCAGAACTTACGAATAGCATGTTAGACTTCAGCTGAAAATGATAAAAATTATCCAGCATAGGCTATTATCGTAAGCCGAAGAGGAAAGGAAAATATTTATTTTTTGTGCTTTATGAAGCATTAAGATAAGATTGTGAAGCTTTTCGTAAAACATGAAGCGATGACCAAATACTTCGTAATTTTCTGTTAAACCATCTGGATTTTTTTGTTACCTATAAAAAGGTTTTGAAATAGGCTGAATTCAGTACTAAAGCTTAGTTTGTATGAGATTTTGTAATAAGAAGGTTCAGATCGTTTTCCTAATGGATATAAAATAGTTGAAAATGATGAGGCCTCAGCCATTCGTTGATAAATTTTTGTTGTTATTTTCTTAATTGATTCTATCAATTTTATGTAATTAGTTTTGTAACTTCTTCCTTTGGCGAATTTCAAATAATTAAACTGTAAAAATAACAATGCAATAGTTATATTATGTACAATGATTTATTTTTAAATAATTTTAAAACTATTATATGAAAAATTATAACGAACCTACATAAAAGATATGTAATAATAATATTAGGTCCCTTTGGAATAATACAACTGGAAATAAAAAAGTGGTTAAGATTGGAGTCTTAAAGTAAAAAAAATGAAAACAATAGAATTAAAATAATAAAATGAACTAATAAAATAACTCAAAAGATAAATTTTTATAAAAATGTACAAATAAGATAAACTAACTTAACATGAGAAAAAAATTGACTTGTCAACATGATAAAAAAAAAAAAAAATATGATAAATAATATAATAAGATTTTTTTTAATGTAAAAATATTCTGTTTTTTTTAAGAAAATGACAATTTTTTCTGAATGTTTGTAAAATAATTTATAATTTAATCTCACATCTTTGAAAAAATAATCATTTCAAGAAATATTTGCCGTTAAATGAACGTATATATCTGCTTTGTTTGTCGATTTTCACTGAAATTAGCACCTACTTTGCATTATTTAAAAATTGAATTGACAGGGAATGGCTGAATAGACTGAATATGAATGTTGATAGAGTTTGGAGGCCCGGATGTTGGAAAGAATGAAGTTCCATAGAGATGCTGGTTTTTCCACTCTAGCAATTCCCACACGCTTATTTTATTCTCTAAATTTATTTTACTAACCGATTATTATATAAATCATTTCTCTTTTTTGTGAGTTTTGAATATTTCTTAAATTTTTATTTATTTTAGCTAAAGATAGGGGAGGGGAGAAATGAAATAAAAAATAGCAAAACTGTATATTTCTTTTATTATTTTTTCACTTAAAAATAGTTTTAATTTCAACATTGCGCCATAACACATAGTTTTAAATTTGTTTCCATATATTTTTATTAATACTTTAATAGATCCATAGTTATTGAAAATGATCACGCGATATTTTATTTATTATAAGTATTAAAGTTTAATATTTACAATATAGTTCTGTTGTCTGAATGAAGACATCTTCAACAGAACTTGGATTATTGGTAAAAAGGCTTCACAAAATCAGACTCGACTGTTAATATTAACATGATTTTTTGTGTAATTAATGAATCTCCCCAATACAGTTGTTTCTTTGGAGTAAATAGAGTAAATAAACATTGTTTTCATGTTTATAATCTAAAGTCCTGAGTTGTTTTGAATTAGGAAGACCTACTGTTCACCTTTTATAATCCCATTCGGTAAGAGCATCAATATATCTTAACATAAGCTATAATTATATAATATCAGGCTTTTTTTGTTGGCTTACTAACTATGTGTGTGTGGGTATAACCCACACGTTGGGTCATTAAGGTCATTATGGATAAGTTAATTCGCGATTGGGTTATAAGCATTGAGGAATTTAAGGAGTAATTTTGATGGCTTAGTAGGGCCTCAAAGCTCAATAGTAAAATTAAATTTAACATTTTTAAATCACTTCTTTTTCATAGGAATAATTTGATACATTCTTAATATTTTTTTCATGAGTGTAATATAAATGACCGGGAGCGGTGTAGTCTGGTGGATAGATCACTAGTCTGCTGTTCCCCGGGTCTCGGGTTCGAACCCGAGCTGGGGCAGAATTATTCATTCTGTTATTTCAATTGTGGTCTCTATAAAGTGAGTACCCAAAATGGGTACAAGTCGCTTATTGGCCTAGCCACCCCATTGCCGACCGGCCGTAAAACAGTACCATTTTTTAGAAGTACTGAGACCAAGACCCTTTATGTAAAATAAAAAAATCGGTTTCATCATGCCAAGACTTTGAGAAACCCTAAAATGTAACATGATTTTAAATCTAAAGGAAAAATTTTAGGTAACATTTTGCTATGTTTTTGGCCGGCTGCTTTTCTAAACTATTGGGTTGATGCAAAATTAATGCAGGATTTTAGTAGGTATTGTAAATACGCCATATCTTTACTTTAACCATATATATTTAATCAAAATAATTTCCATCTGAATCAATGCACTTTTGCCAACGATCAACAAGCTTTCTTATTCCACCAGAAAAAAAATCCGAATCCCTGGACTCAATGAAATCACGAAAAGAATTTTCAATGTCGTCCTGGTTTTGAAAATTTTTCTCCCTCAAAAAGTTGTCCAGATGCCTGAAAAAGTGGAAGTCTGTAGGAGAGAGGTCAGGTGAATAAGAGGATGTTGGAGAACTTCGTAGCCCAACTCGTGCAGTCGTCGAAGCGTTGGTTGTGCAACGTGTGGTCTGGCGTTATCGTGGAGCAGGATCGGCCCCTTCCGATTCATCAATGCTGGGCAAAGACGTTGCAATTTTTGAGTTCCGAGTTCCGCCGCAATTTCTCGTGTAGTTTTGGTTGGGTCTTCTTCCACTTTTGACCTCAGCTGGTCGTTGTCCAGAGCAAGATGACGGCCCCGACCTTCCTTGTCTTCGAGGTCGAAATCTCCTCTGCGAAACTTCTGGAACCAACGCTGCACCGTGCACTCATTAATAGCCCCCTGACCCCACACTTCATTAATATTACGAGCCGTTTGCGCAGCGCTGAGCCCTAATTTAAATTCGTAAAAATAAATTTGACGAAAATCGCACTTTGACATTTTCGATTCAAGACCTTCGAACACACTGAACAAAACGATTTTACTAAACAAATTCATGGTGAAAGAGAGGGTATTAGATAAGGTTTGTTTTGGTATAATAATGATCAATGTTAGGATTAGCTTTGTTTACACAATTGGAATTAAGATATTGCAATAGAGGAAACCTGCATTAATTTTGCATCAACCCAATATATATTGATATCTTTAATCAATATATAGACTATATTTACTGAAACCATTGGATTTCTTTTCCAGAGGTATCGTGTTTACCAATCCCAATAGATTGCATGCAGGGAAAGAATAATGTAAACATGTTTCAATAAAGACATTATTATTATTTGCTTATACGCATCCATTATATTGAGAACTTTGATTGAGAATACTGTGGGATATCACAGTTACTTTTGAAAACCAATATTAGAATTAAAAGTTACCTTTTGAAACTAAGTCGGCTGACGAAGATGGAAATTGTCTCAGGCGTCCCTTCTAGGCTTTTAGACCCCCCGACCGACCACTCTCGAATCTCTTCTTCTTCTGTGTCTCCTGTAAGACTCTCCTCTTCTTGTAGATGGAACTCGACTCTTCTCTCGTTGCACTTCAACTGCCCTCTTCGAATCTTCTTTCTCATACTCGTAACCTCAGGCGGGGCTGATATGGGAAGTAATCATCACCCGGTTGGCAGTCCCGCCATTGTAGAAACTACATTTAAGACATATTTCTAATATCTTTAAGGCGGCGTTGTAACAGTAATTATCCAATGATGAATCTACACCCCTCAATATGCTCAATGCATAACAATTTAAATTAACAATTAAACTAGATTGGGTTAAGCCAATTATACTTCCTAAACCTTACTAAAATAGAAGCGCAGCTCTTAATTAATATCCTGTATAATTACATCGAATAGTATTTCTCACTTTCTATTTAATAAAAACCTGAAACTAAAAAATAAACAAAGGCCGAAATGATTAGTGATGTTTTTCTGTTTAATTGGTGTCAAACTCGAATCAGCGAATGTGCAATTTACTGTTGATATAGGATCGTAACATTGTTACATAATGATATATCTATATCATCTATATGTATCTATATAACTTTTCGAATTCCTTATCCTGAAACTGCTCAGTCGTTCTTTAAGAATATCCTCTTTCATGTGCTTTTGTAAAGGGATAGAATTTCTCCACTCATTGCTGCTAGGCTGTTTTGTCAGAAAGGAAATGAAAACTTTTATCTAAATGTTTTCAACACCTTGTATCATTTTTATAACCCATTAGGGGTAAATATTTCAATAGTTAGGATTTTTTTTGAAGAAACAAGAAATGAATATACAATTGAAAATTACCTAGTTTGGGAGTAGGTGTTGCGTATAGACTGCGGGAAAAAAATTCATAATTTATAAGCGAGTCAGTGATTCAATATCCCTAAACCCCAGGACCGCTGATTTGTGGGTCGGATCCAAGCCATCAAATATGTTCGCCTTTTCAACAGTTTATATTCGAAATGTTTCCAACAAGAAAACCTAAAAATTTCTCCGTTATGGAAAAGAGGGCCTCCTATTTGTCCAATAGCAGGGTTTGGACTTTTTTTTTCTTTATAAATGTTGATAACATTTTTTTCTATGAATGAATAACAACAACAATATTAATTATTTTAATAAATAACAACGTACATTTTAATGTTATGAATAAAAAACATCATTTTTTTTTTTTTTTTTTTTTGGTAAACAGTTCAAACAAATTAATATATTAAACACTTCATCAACACTTAATTAATTAATATTTATTTTTTTAGCTATTTTGAATTAATTGTATATCGAAAAAGTCTAAAACTAGTTCCTGTTGAACAGATTCAATACCTAGGACTCCACCTTGAAAAAGGTCTCACTTGGAATCCTCATACAATACTGAAATGACAAGAAAATGCCCGACGTTTTCGACTACTTCAACACTTACGAGACAAACTCTCAAACCTTCCACTTTATTACAAAAGACTTATTTACATATTCATCATAAGGGTACTTACAAGGGTAGAGCTATGGGGCTCTAGTAAACCATCGAATTATTCTCGTATCCAATCCATACAATCCAAAATCCTTAACACTCCTTACTTTGTCACGAATAAACTCATTCATAAATACCTTCATGTTCTGTTCCACATGTTACTGAATTAACCCAAACCAGGTATCAATTATTCTATGAAAAACTCCATTTCTACACTAAATCACAAGCTTCTATCCTATCATCCTCTTCGGTTCCTGATAATCCTCTATAAATGTATAAGATAATATTTTATATAATATTTAGCTTCCCAACGGCATATTATACATCCATCTTACTGTTTGTTTGTTTGATCCAGTTTTAAGTCGTTCAATTACAAGGTCATCAACGCTCGTTGGTTTGTGCAATATCAAGTCCGGTTTTGGGTACATACTCATCCATGGTCGAGAAAGATCGGGGCAGCGAGAGACGTGGCCAGGCATCAGAGGGCGCCCATGTTCACCACATCAAAAGGCGGCTATATGGTTAGGGATGCTAGGCTGGAACACGAGGATGTGGATATAAACCACGCAGTCCACCTAAGTATACAATTTGCATTAGCACGGTCGGCTAATGTTGACAGTTTGGTACCTTTACAAGAAAGGTTCCAAATCCTCTCCGATCCTCGGAGCTAGCGCGCTCTGGTAGGCAGATGATCCTCGGCACATCTCCCGCGAGCCCAGCCGACGCCTCCGCGCCTCCTGGGTGTGATTAGTTCGTGTCCAGGACGTTAGCGGGAAGGTAACCAGTGGATTAATGTAAGCTAACCGTAAAAAAATTCATTAAATAAGTTTAATGGCTAATCTCTCTCGAGTTGCTGGTTCGTTCGAGCAAATATGACTTGGAGGGAAAAGGGTTAAAATCTTAAATGAACTTGAAATAAATATTACCAGGAAGAAACATTAATGCTACCATCTGTATTTGAGTATTGTTTCATGCATTCAGTATTGTTTCATACATATTAGCATTCTTTTAAAATATAAAGGAAGAAAAAAAATGGTTTGTGACTTTGTCAACACACCACATTCACCAACCCCCTTGGATAACTTCGACTTTAGTGCATTTAAATTCCAAGTTAAAAAAGTAATTACATTGAGATTCGGTAGAACATTTTTATTCGGTAAAATAATCTGACAATAGAAATTATGATACCTGACAATGATTTACATTTATTCACTTTAGTAACTCTCCATTGATTTCTACAATGCTCTGTAATATATGTTATTTTAAAAAAAAAATCTTTACATAAACAAAAAAAAAAATGAATGGGAAAAATATGTCTGACGATTTTCATCACATGATTATCTGACTTGTTCATATTCCAAATATAACAATATTGAAAACTTTTTAATAAAACGATTAATATTTATTCCCTAGATAAAGATTCCACAACCTTTGTTTTAAAACAATCAAGCTTTTGAATATTTAAAATATACTTGAACACTGAAAAAATAAGCACGACTTTTTATATACCTCCCTGTTATTGTATTATTCTTAATTTTGAAGAAAGAAAAATTGACTTGGTAACATGTTTCTATAGTTTTCTCCTTAATTTGTTTATCCCATTATTTCATATCTCATATCTACTCATTTCCGATAAATTTAACCTGAAATAAATTGTCAATAATTTCTAACCATCAAAATTAAGGGTTCTTTAGCGAATGAAATTTTGGCTGATGTGCCCTATCACAGTATTTTAATCAGAATAAATTCTTCATGGAATTAAATACCATTTAATTTCACATTAATACAGAGTGTTTAGTCGAAATATGTTTTGTCGTTTTTGATAAAATCATAAAAGTGGTATTCATGGAGTGAGTAATACTTTAGTACATCGATCTTCATTTAGACGAAGTCATACTTGTGTAGACATCAAAAAATCTCAATTTCAGCATTGATATGCGAGGATTACTTGAAATAACCTAGCTTGTTTTGAGAGATAACAGGAAAGTAATAATGGCCTTGGTGAATGTTTATTTATTATGTTTTTTGTGGCCAAAGAAAACAGATACAAGGAAATTGCGGATCGAGTGAGTAGAGATCCGGCGTAGCGAGGAAATGAAGAGCTCTAGAAACTGTTCTCTGCAAGCAAAAATAAACCCACTGGAATCGGGGATGCAGAAACAAACTTTTATTTTAAATACTTTTCTAGAAAAGAAAAAAAAATAGTCGGATCTCTTTTCACTATCGTCCCATCTTTTTCACATTCCCCTCCCCCCTCATCCTCTCATTTCAGATACGTTGTCTCTGAGTTCCAATCCTAATATGGTTGACAGATGTGATTTGAATGCCTACTAAATTCTTCTTAAATGATCAAAATGAATATAAAATAAAATGATAACGACTGGATATCAACGCAAGTATTTAAAGCATGAATTTTGAAAAAAATTTGACAAATTGTAGACACTATCCAAGCGTCTGAAGCATTTTTTATTGAAATTAATATAAAACGAAGCAAGTAAATATGTAGGACAATGAGCATACTAGTAAAAATAAAGGATAGCGGTGTTAGGAAGCACTAGTTGATATTAGTGCCTCAATTAGCCTCTCGGGACCTTGAGATTTGTCAACTTGCCGTCTACTTGCACTGTAATATGTCTGTATTGTGATTTAAATAAAAAAAAAAAAAAATTAAAGTTTGGATGAAGATGGCCATTGCTTGTTGGTACCTTGGAGGGTGGGGGGAGGGTTAGGTACTTAAAATGTACCTTATTTTCTCAAGTTGAATGAAATGTGTAACGAAGTAATTCCCACAGATAAATATACAAAATGGGATGAGTCACTAATAAACTAAATTAATCTTAATTCATTGATCGATACAATACCTCTCAAGTTGTGAAATACACTTAAAAAAAAAATTAATAATATTTACAACTGTATTGGTTAATACATCTATTAAACGAGCTGTTAAATGAAATACATGAATAAGTGTGTGATTGTGTACATTTACAAAAATAGGGACAAACGGGAGTGCAGCAACCATAGGGGAATACCCCTCCTTAGTGTGCCGGCAAAAGTCTCCACAGGAATCCTAGAAACAATAGTGAGGAAAATAGTAGATTACTCACTAACAGAAGAACAGTATGGCATTAGGAATCAGAGAAGCACGCAGGATCTACACGATGAGACAAATAACACAAAAGACTGTTGAGAAGGACAAAGAGCTCTCCGTGGACCTCCAGAAGGCTTTTGACAGAGTGAAGAAATAAGACACTGTCTGAAGGTCTAGAATGTGGAATAACCTTGGTGGTCTCGAGCCTTTATAAAAAGATGAGGAATGTGATCAGAACCAGAAACCACATTTCAAAAGATTTCGGGACTGCGCTGGGTATCCGACAGGGTTGTTGTCTGAGTCCGTTGCTTTTCGTCATGGTTCTGGACTTGGCACTGAGGAGAGCCAAGCCTTTAATGAGAAAAGTCTAGCTAGGGCACAGGAACTTGTACCCTACCTACAAAATATTCCCTGTTGGCCTTCGCTGACGACATCGTCTTACTACCTACCAATGATCGAGACCTCCAACATAGCATAAATGTCATCCAAGAGGAATTATCCAAAATAAATATGAAGGTTGATCCGAGGAAGACTAAATACTAGTTGACAGTTTCAAATATCTAGGAGTTTATCTGAACTAGAGTGGCTACATAGATGAGGAAGTGGCCTAAAGAATTGGAGTAGGAGGCAAGATGTTCTGTTTGGACTGACGGGGTTTTCTGGGTAGAAGAGAGGTGACAAAACGGACTAAACCTGCTATCTATAAATCGACATTCCTCCCTATTCTATATTACTTCTGAGAATTTTGGAAATTTACCATAAAGCACAGCGGTCAGATACAGGCGATGGAAATGAGGTATCTACGAAAAATAGAGAGGAAGGCAAGAAGAGATAGGATACGGAACGCCACCATACTGGCTAATCTCTGTGTCAGACCGGCGGAGACTATACTAGAGGAGTACAGACTGAGGTGGTTTGGACACTTTCTTTGGATGGATCAAAGAAGTGCCAAAAAGACTTAAGAAACCCGCACGAAAGGAAAAAAAAAAAACCCAGAGATAGCCTCGCATCTCTTGGAAGGATAGTGTAAAGGAGCCTGCATGCAGGCGCGGAATAAATTAAAACAGGAGAGTAGAAGTAGTAAAGGTAAGAGACATCTGAGCCAGACTCTTTAAGCAGGACACTCACACCGAACAGCGATAGAAGGGGAATGATTATTATGAATAAGACATGAATAGAAACTGCCCATTGGCCACACTCCAGTTACCTACTAATCTAAACTAGAATCCCGAGGCCATTGTTTCATGAGGTCTTTATGGTTGAGTTTATTGATAGAGGGGTAAAGCAGGGAGACAGTCTAAGCCCGCTTCTGTTTACGGTGTTTATGGATGAAATCCATAAAATTTGTAAATGCGAACTGCCCGAACAGTGATTGGTAAGTGGAACATTAGGACGATACTGAGCCAGTCACTGTTATACGCTGATATCGTCCTTATTTGTGATACGAAAGACAAACTGCAGCAAGCTCTAATAGAACGGCTGGCAGAACTTCATCGAAAGGGAATAACCATAAATATCTCCAAGAGCAAGATACTGGTCCTGTCCCGAGATGAGGAGGAGACTGTGGAGGTGATTTGTAACGGCGAGGTTCTCGAATTAGTTGAAAACTTTCTCTACTTAGGCTGCAATATGAATAGACAAGGAAAAATAGATTACGAAATCACAAACAGGATTGCTAAAGCAAACCAAATCTAATACAGTATATGTAATAGTATTGTTGGCCATCGAAATGTGGGGATAAAGATGAAGCTCCACATTTACAAATATGTATACCTCCCTACTCTAACCTACGGGAGCGAGAGCTGGGTAATGCTGGACAAGCAAATAAGCTGAATTACTGCAGTTGAAATGAGGTATTTACGTAGGGTCGCAGGAAAAACGAGAAGAGACCGCGTAAGAAATGAAGGAATTAGAGCGGAGCTGAAAATTCCTGCGCTGAAAACCATCCTCGAGAAGCGACAGCTAAAAAAGTTCGGCCATGATTGTCGAATGATTGAGAACCGCGAACCAGGAAAAGTGAAGCTCGACCTACTGAAAAGAGGCCGCGCGGTAGGCCTAGGATTTTATATGACGGATATATCCAAAAGATCGGAGAGAAAATATTGCAGGAACGTAAACAGCTCTGCAGAAATCATGAAGATTGGCAACGTTGGATCGAAGCCTCTCCACGCTTGTAAAGGCACATGGGAGGAAGATAAAGAAGAAGAAGATGGATGAGTTTATTCGAGACCAAGTAAGGAGAGTTAAGGATTTTAGGAAGAGAGAATTTGTATTGTAAGGATTGAATACGGGAAGAATTCGATGCTTTAGTTGAGCCCCAAACCTAAACCCCGTAATTCCAGATAAGCCTTATGATGGTCATGTAGATGAGCCTTTTTTAGTTAAGTGGATGATTAGAGCATCTGTCTTTTAGGTGTTGAATTAACCGAAAGAGGCGAGTAGTTTCTGGTCGTTTCCACCTTGTGTGCGGATTAAATGTAAGAATTTTGTCAACAAGGAGTCCTTGATATCGGATCTATTCAACTTGGATAAGCAGGCTATTATTGTGGTAAGTAAAAAAAAAAAAAAAAAAATGACCGTTTTAAGTATTAAAAATAAGTTATTTTTTTATTTTCCTCAAATATGTTTTGTGCATCAATGTACATTCCATTATGCTCAATGGTTTGTTAGTATCAAGAATTTTTTTCCTTTTCATTTTCCTGTCGGTACCAAGCTTTGGATTTAAAAAGCTTTCTACCCAAATTTAGACTTCCTCTAATATACGTAAAGTTTTCCAGTTTCAAGTTTAAGGAAGTGAGCCATAGATTTGAAGAGATAGCAGTCTGATGGTGCAAAATGAGGACTATATGCTTGGTACGGCAGTAATTCGATGGCATCCATCCCAGCAAGATTCTTTGCATATCGAGTGGTGTGTGGCCGGTGTTTTTTTGCTAGAATTAAACTATCGTATGATTCACCAAAGCTGAGTATCGCCTTTCCACAACTTCGTACATCCGTTGGAGATGTTCTGAATAGAGTATTGGATCAACAGAACCCCCATCTGCCACTAACTCATAGTGAACTACCCCTTCGATTCAAAAAAACTAAATGCAAGGTCTTGTTTTCAAATTGTCTTCTCTTTGCGACCGGTATAGCTAGCTGGCCTGCTAAACTGCCTTTGTAAGCTAGTAACGCCACTTTCGAATTTAGCAAACTATCTTCTCACAGTCGGTATATTTAGGTGAGGTTCTTCTTGAATTTCCCTGTATTAAACGCGTGTTTTCGGCTGCTAAAAACTAAAAAAATTAAAAAAACAAACGAAGTCCCCAGGATATAGAGCACTGTAAACTTGAGGAATTAGGTCCAACATAACATCCTCCGTTCTCTTTCCCCGGCTAAAGCCATACTGTTTCGGACTATGTAAGTTCTTTTTACACAAAAAATTGAGTAAGTTTTCATATAAAATAGACTACGCATTCGTATTGATATGTTACGGTAATGAGCAAAATAATTTTTTTCTACCTTTGTGAATCGGGATTACTTTAGCGATTTTAAAATAATTTGGGAAATTTCTATTGCTAAGGCTTAAGTTAATTATATAATTGAGTGGTCCAGCATTATGATTTATATTTTATTTTAATATTTATGTACAGGAATCACCGGACCAGGCAATCCCGTAAACACACATCACCTCTCATGTAAAGAATTATAACACAGAACAGTCCACTCGAGTTGGTTCTCCCCATTTTTCAGCTGTGGAATGATAAAAAATTTTCAAAATACGCATTGAATTCATCAAGCAATTTTTCATGTCAAGCGTCCATGTCCGGATCTTCTGTTGAGTCATATAGAAAAATATATTTTTTGTTGGTCAATAACTTGCCAAACTTTTACAGGAGAATGAGCTGCTTCCAGAATCATTTCGCTATAGTCATCGTCTCTACCGTTCCTAATATTTGTTTTAAGTGATTCCAATACTTTGTATAGTACTCTTTTAGTTTGCTATTGAACGGCTGTTTTTTTAAATGTTTAATTTTACTCATCACTTTTCCGTTTATATGCCACAAGACCAAGAGTAATCCCAGTTTTTAATGGTGTGATTTTCATGAGTTCTGCGCATGCGCGTGAGTATAGCAGTCATATTTCAAGTCGGCTCTCGGATTTCTTGCTTTTACGGTTGGATTTCACTTCAGCACAGTCTTTAAAACATCATCAGACTTCAGGATAACAACAACAGTTATTATTGGAGCAAACAGCGGTAAGTTGTGATATAATTTACAGTGTAAAGTGAATGCTGAGTCACCTCTTCATATCAGCTGATTGCCAATAGCCCGGCAAGGCTGGTCTTGCTTAACTTTTTTTAAGTTATTGTTTTTTTTCCCGCATCTGGTTATTATTTAATTACTTTCTATACATGAAATGCGATATTATCATCAAGTAATGTCCTCCAAAGCTTCAACTAAAAGATCTAGATCTAGTGGTTCAATCCCGTCACCTACAAAACAAAGACCCCGCCGTGATACTAATAAAAGATTAAATCTACAAGCAACCCCTTCCGGTACTAATTCAGAATCTGAACCACAACCTGGCACATCGTCACAAGGGATGACTGACGAATCGCCGTTTTTCACCCCAAATCCTTTTCAGATTTTACATAATGAAAAAGAAAACATGGAATCTACTCCTATACCTAGTGAACCACGGCCTCCTCCAATATTTGTCAAAAATATTAGAAATTTCCAGTTGTTGTGTGCGCAATTGAACAAAATTACCGAATCTACCAGCTACTACTGTATGAGTAGAATTAATGATACCAAAATATCTCCTACTACTGCCGAGACATATAGAAAAATAGTGAAATACCTAACTGAAACCAAAGCAGATTTCCATACCTATCAGCTACGCCAAGAGAGAGCTTTAAGGGTTGTAATCAGAAACTTACACCCCTCGACACCAGTTGAAGCTATTAAAGAAGAACTAACGGAGATGGGCTATAAAGTGCGGCAAGTCACTAACGTCCTAAAGGATAAAATTCCTCTACCTCTCTTTTTTGTGGATTTGGAACCAGCTGAAGGAGTTGAAAAAATCTATGACCTCAATAGATTGTACTATTCCAGTGTAAGAGTTGAAACCTTACACAAAGAGAGAGATAATTCAGTGCCATAATTGTCAAGCATATGGTCATACTAAAAGTTATTGTCATCACATACCTCGATGCGTGAAATGCGGTGAACAGCACAAGTCTGTGGAGTGTACAAAACCAAAATCAACACCAGCTGTATGTGCTCATTGCCTGAAGGACCACCCGGCCAACTATAAAGGATGCCAAATCTATAAGGAGCTGAGGACCAGGTTTCAAAAACCTCAAGTACTGGATGAAACAGCAAGACAAGTAAGAAACAGAAGAGAACCCTCAAAACTTATTGATGCCAATTTATCATTTGCCCACTTACTTGGAGGTGGGAATCAAAGTACTGAAGCCGTGGCCCTGCCGGAACTACAAAATGTACCTCAATCCATTCCACATATACCTCTTTCTCAAAATGTAACCAATCCTAAGAATCCTAATCCACCACAAATCTCTCATATTCCTCCTCCTTCAAACGCCACAGACCTTACCAGTTTGATGACATCCTTTATTTCCGAAATTAAATCCCTTGTTATGCCCCTAATATCACTCCTTACGAATCTCGTAACAAATCTCATTCCTGCCTTAAAAAAACCATAAATGACCTCACCTAATTCCTTATCCATTCTCCTTTGGAATGCGAATGGTGTTAGAACTCACACTGACGAACTTACAGCCGTACTGCAGGACAAAAACATTGATGTTGCACTCATTACTGAAACTAGACTAACCACTAAGCAGTACTTTAAAATACCAGGATACACGACATACCGGACAGACCATCCAGACGGCAAAGCCCATGCCGGTACTGCTGTCATAGTCCGCCGATCCCTCACCCATCACTTACACCCAATTTCCGCCCACGATTACCTACAAGCAACTTCCATCGTTATCAAAACCTTTTCCTTTCCGCTTATCATCGCATCAGCATACTGCCCTCCTAAACATCCCATTTCCTCTGCCCAATTTGGATCCTTCCTCAACTCCTTGGGTAATCACTTCATTTTGGGTGCAGACTTAAACGCTAAGAACCAACAGTGGGGTTCTAGAACCACCAATTCTCGTGGACGGACATTGCAGTCTGCACTCAACTCCCGACGCTTTCATCTCCTACCTCCCGATTCTCCTACCTACTGGCCAACAGATCCTAACCGTAATCCTGACATCCTCGACTTCTTCATCCACAGCGGATTAGGCTCTCTGAATTTTTCCATAGCTCGCCTTGATGAACTATCCTCTGATCATAGTCCATTGATTCTAAATGTATCCATAACACCTATTCCTAAACCTATCCCACCGTCATTCATTAGGGGCCCTGTCAACTGGAACCTCTTCCGCGAAATTCTCACTAATGATATTGACCTCAGAGTGATTCTCAAAACCCCAAATGACCTTGACGACGCCGTATATTCCTTTACAACCGCTATTCAACAAGCCGCCTGGACTGCCTCCTCTCCCAAACAATCCCAAATAATTCCTTACAAAAGCCATTTACCACAACACCTGACAGACCTCATCAACAGCAAACGTCGAGCTAGAACATTATGGCAACGCACCCGCCACCCAGAAGATCGCCGCTCCTATAATTTTTTTTGTAGAAAATTAAAGCGGGAGTTGGCGATCTTCCGTTCCCAATCCTACAATACCTACCTCTCCTCTCTCTCGACTCGTGACAATTCCCTGTGGAATGTCACGAAGAGAATCCTAAAATCCCACACCATTTCCCATCCTCTCCGGCGCTGTGATGGTTCCTGGGCTGCTTCTGACAAGCATAAGGCCGAGGAATTCGCACAGCACCTTGCCAAAGTTTTTACTCCTCATCCAGAGCTTAATCCAACCCATACTGCAGCAGTTGAAGAGTTCCTCACGTCACCAATACCACTATCCTTACCACCTAAAGCAGTTAATCCCTCTGAGGTCAGATATCTTCTTAAAAAGCTTCCTCTCCGCAAATCTCCTGGATACGATCTCCTTACTCCCCAAATCTTAAGACAACTTCCACCTAAAGCCATTACATTCCTTACATATCTCTCTCTATAACTGTATCCTACGCACTACCTATTTTCCTCTCTTATGGAAACATTCAACTATGATCCTTTTCCTAAAACCAGGCAAACCTTCTAACAACACGTCATCTTACAGACCTATCAGCCTACTTCCGATCCTCTCAAAAATTTTCGAAAAGCTCCTACTAAAACGAATCCTAGCCAAATTTCAAAATTTTCCTTCACATCAGTTCGGATTTCGTCCTCAACATTCCACGGTTCAGCAAGGACTCCGAGTTGTAGACCACATTTCCTCCGCCCTTGAGTGCAAGGAGTATTGTTCGGGTGCCTTTCTGGACATAGCTCAAGCTTTTGACCGGGTGTGGCACCCGGGACTGCTCTTTAAGCTCAAAACCCATTTACCTCAATCCTTATACCTAATCCTCCGATCCTATTTATCCAACCGCTCCTTCCGAGTTCGCTGTGGTTCCGAATTTTCCGAACAATATACTGTTGAGGCCGGTGTTCCTCAAGGCAGCGTCTTAGGACCCGTCCTCTACATCCTCTTCACCGCCGATATCCCTACCGACCCCAATACCTTTCTGGCAACATTTGCTGATGACACAGCCATTTTATCATCCAATTCCGATCCTGAAGCAGCATCGCTAAATCTCCAAAAGCACCTTTCCCTTGTCGAAGACTGGTGCAATGCTTGGCGCATTAAGGTAAACGAAAGCAAATGCACTCACGTCACATTCACCCTTCGACGCAAATCCTGTCCAACGGTTAATTTCAATTCCATACCGCTTCCTTCCTCAGACACAGTCCGGTATCTCGGCTTTTTACTAGACAAAAGACTGACGTGGAACCCACATACAAGACTAAAAAGAAAAGAACTCAACCGCAGATTCGGCCAGTTATACAGACTACTAAACAGAAAATCTCATCTTACAGTTGACAACAAATTACTAATATACAAGACATTACTGAAACCTATATGGACCTACGGACTTGAACTGTGGGGGACAGCTAAACATTCTAACATTAAACGCATCCAATCCTTCCAATCCAAAGTCCTCCGAACAATAGTTAATGCTCCTTATTACGTTACCAACTGTACCCTACACCATGACCTTAATATTCCGTTTGTTTTAGACCTGGTACCATCCAAATTTTCCAAATTTCATCAGAACCTTAGTCATCATCCTAACCCTCTAGCACAATCCCTATCCAGCACCACCCATCCCTACAATCCTCCTCGAAGATTGAAACGGCAGTGGCCACGAGACCTATTGTAAACATTTAAACTGGAGTTCTGACAATGGTCAGATCCTCCACTCATGTACGGTATGTTTGTGGCTACAGCGCCCTAACTCAGCCTCCACTGGCTCAGACCAGTGATGCGGCTTGGATTCCGCTTTTTCCTCCACAAGTGGAGGCAAAAGCGCTTGCTGGGGTCCCTTTAGCAATTGTATATATTGTATATAGTTATGATTGTGTGTAAGATGTTTATTTATTTGCCAACTTTTTATTTAACTCAATAATAGGTTTATGTTTCGATTTGTTTTGTTTTTTATTTATTATTATTATTTTATTGTATATATTTGAATTTATGTTATATTTTATGAAATTTGACCATTATTATTATTTTCTGTATACATAGTATGAATGTGGTCTCTTATCAATATTATTATTGTTCATTTTGTAACAAATTGTAATATATCTCAATAAAAAAAAAAAAAAAAAAAAAAAAAAAAAATGGTGTGATTTTAGACCTTGTTTCCTTCTGGTATTCAGTTGCTGATTGCAATGCAGCCTGGCGAACGTATTAGAATTCTTTCACTGCAATATCTACATCACTGCTTCCATACACTTTCTCCCATATTTACGAAATTAAACTAAGTTTCAACATTTGATGTATCGTATAATATTACACATATTTGGGGTCTTCTTTTGTTTAATAGCTATGCTGATGTTAATATTACAATATATACAAGCGTTGTTTTTTTAATTTTAGTTTTTATTTACGTGTCTTTATTTTATATCATGTATATATGTATATGTATTCCTTACTGTTTTTTTGTTTAATGGCTTAGTCAATTGAGACGTTGATTTCCAAAAGGTACTAAAGGACATTTTTCACAAAATTGATTTTTTTACATATTTGTATTCTCATCACTTAAATGTATCTAAATCTCCTATTTGATTTTATCTTATATACACCCAAGACCTTTATAAACGCAATTTAGAAATATAATTATTTTCAAAAGGAATTAATTACACATTTAATTTCGTTCCAAATTATACCGAAACATCTCATTTCATATCTTTAATTTGATGTTATTGATATACTAAAAAAACAATTCTGGATTTTAATGCGAAAATAATCAAATTAGCTAATTTAATAATATAATAATTAGTGATTTTTTCCTCTCCTGTAAAATTTCCTAGAATGGACATAGTACCTTTTGGAAATCAACGTCTCAATTACTGTGTAATTATTCCTGTCCTTCTATTGAATTGCGGCAGGTGAACTCCCTTTCCCCAGACGGGCTTGCCTCAGTAGGATAGTGATTTCTACAATCAATTTAAAACCGTATGTAATTTTCTTTGAATAAAAAAGTTAAGAGAAAAATGATTTTCGCTCACCAAAAATATTAATACTTGGCATAAAAAATAAAAATAGTAGTTTCTATTATGGGAAAAAATAACAGAAAATTTGGACTGCCCATAAGATAGAGATTTCGGTAAGCTTGCTCAGGTGGAAAATTTAATAAATGTAGATAAAGAAAAAAAAAATTAATGACCTTCGTTATGGGTGCCCAACATCATTTACTTTTTAAGAAACTAGACTATCTCGTTGATGATATAAATGATGAGAAGAATATAAAGTTGATAAGAACGGTTTTCAAAACAAAAGTCCACCAACTGATATCTTTAAATCGTAAACCAAGAGTGCGTGATATAAATTATACATACTCCATTTGTATTAGTAAGGCGGGTTAAATTATGATTCATGTATCAGGTAAATGTTAGATGTAAGAAAATAAAAAATATTTGGGGAGATTTTGTTGATAATAAACAATATAATAGAAATTTTAAGTGGAAAGAAGATATATTCATGCCAGTATTCTGTGTTCTATAAATATTTAAACAAAAAGAAGGAAATTTGCAAATCAAACACCTTTATTTATCTATATATCTACTTAAATATGTAATTTCAGTTGGACACAAATAATCGTTTTTAGCTAGATTCACCACTACACACGCGCGCGCGTGCACACACACACACACACACTTTATTTCTATTCAAAGGTCATAAGTAGTAGGTTCATCCCTTCCCTATTTAACCCATTAGTTTTCATGTTTACTATAATAAAAGCTTATTATTGTTTCTTTATATATGAATATTTCGGTAGGAATCTAATAGAAATATTCAAAACTTGTCTATTCATTGTTTTAAAGTGAAGTCAATAGTAAGTATCCTTAATGCAATATTTGTGACGAAGGAAATTTTGAAAAAAATGTTTTATCAATTTCCTTTACCTTCTCTCGAAGGAATTTTCTTAAAGCACTCTCCATCCCCTCACAGATGAGTATTAAAGCATTTTCCCTCTTTTTAAATTGACAGCGTCAAGCCCTGGAGTGATATTAACTTCGACAAGGGTAATAAAATTGAAAGTTTAAAAGCGTAGCTCTATTCTCATTAAGGGTTTGGATTATAGAGTAGGGATGCTGTTTTAGGGTGATAAATTACGATATTATTACGCCCATAGACTTCATATAAGCTTGTATAATTTCTTTACAATACAGAATTTCATATTTACTTCCAAGTTAATTTGTTAATGATATTACTATTATTTATTTATTATTTTTCAATTTTATTTTATTTATTGTTTTATATATATTTTTAATTTTTTTATTTTTATTAATATCTTACTGTAAATCCAAGTTCCTTTTAGTTCCTCTATGATTTAGTCGCGCAGCTACATTGTTATCACCCAATAATCCTCATTAACTGGTAAAAAGTCCCATAGTTTTCCGCGTCACACAGTGGAAAATATGGCCGATTTAGGTGGACAAAATTCTGAAACTTGTCCATGTTTAACCTGTAGGGTCCCAGATTACCGAAAAAAATTATAAAAACTAATTCATTTTTTGACACGATTGGCGAGCGCACAGTGGTCAAACATAAAATTGATTTACTAACATATAAACATTCCTACATTTTACGTTTGAAGTCCCAGAATATGGGAAAAATAATACAAAAAATCTAATTATAGCTCGGAGTAGCTGGAACCTGCTAATCGATGTATTTTATATCATTTAGAAAACTCTTCAAATTATAGATTGTAAAACTTTAGATTCGGAGTCTGAAAAAAATTATGTATTACCCAAAACGTATTTTTGTCAATAATTTGGTTGATATCATGAAAATGACTGATCCTACCAATATAATGCTAATAAACTACTTTACAAAGCTTAAAATTAGTTTTGATTTGAGCTGTAATAGAAATCCGTAGGTCTAATACTCACCGACATAATGTCAGTGCAATGGTTACATGGGTCAGAATTTGTCCCTAAAAACCCATTATGAAACTCGTCTGCAGCGGCTTCCCACCCACTTTTGTGTGGCAGACTAGCGTCGTTTGATTCATATTATAGCCTAGTATTATGAGGTCAAAAGTAAAATCAAATTCAAATGGGTCAGAATTATAATAATAATAATTACGCTAAAAAAGGGTGACATCTCGTTTTTCGCAAAACAAAAAAATAAATTAAAAAAAAATGTAATGCCTGTATATCGTTGAATATTAGACATAAAAATGCCTTTTAACACTCAAATAAAATCTTATTAAATACGTGATGATTTACTTTATAATGATTATCTTCATAGGATGAGCTGTTTCCATGATAGTAACCATAATTGTGTACATGCTATTTATTTCGAACTATTCCAATATTTATTAATATCATTAATATTAAATAATAATAATAGCATTACATATATCTTTGTTTTGTCACTAGAGCGCTTCAAAAAATGGACAAAAATGCAGGACAATAAATTAAATTTATGTGTGTGTAAGTTTGTTCGCGCGCGTGCGTGGTGGCTTGAACGCATTTATTTGAGTGTGTGTGTATATATTGCTCTTCTGAATTTATTTAGATGATTTAAACATCATTAAAGGCCAGCAGTGTAAAACACCGTTTGCGTGAAAATGTACTATCCGCCAACTTTGCCCATTTTTGACGCGCTCTAGTGGCAAAACAGTCGGTCTTACGAAAAAAAAAATTTATATGAAAAATAGAGAAAATTACTATGATTATACATATAATAAGTGTTATCCACGAACCAGTAGTTTTCGAAATATAATAAAAAAAAAAATGTGTCAACATTTTCGTAAAGAATGGGGGAAAAATAGGTTCACAAAAGTGCAGCCCACAAACTTTAGATTCGTGCTCAGCGACCCAAACAACATAAAGGGTGAAAAAATCAAAACTTTTCCATTAAAATGCTAATATGCCTAGCCTAGAAGGCGAGAGTGGGAGGGGAGTTGTGAGCCAGGGCTATTACCACCGTCACACTACCACATGCCTTAATGTTGTTTTTAAAATCGTTTCTGTAGATGTGATAGTCTTTGTTGAGTTAAAACTTTTTTTGAGGTTGGTTTCTTTATAAGGCAATGTTATTAGTCAATATTTTGTGATGTTGAAGACAAGTTCTTCAAATTTTCTAATGGTACCATTGTAATGTATAATAGTAGTTTTAAAGGCCATTGTAGACGGATGAATCAGATGTTAGATGTTTTGAAAACGTACAAGTGCTTAATACTGAAAAACAAAAAATTTAACAAAAATACTTGAATCAATTTATATAACTAAAAATTTAAAAAATGCAGTAAATCACAAAATAGATTTTAAAAAAGTAAAAATTATGCAGATATTATAAATTAATTGAATTTATAATTTGATTTTTTTTTTTTTTTTTTTTTTTTCTTTTAACATAATTTATTGAAATTTACAACTGTACTCAAAAAATACATCAAGTAAATATGATATTAGAAAAATGACATGGAAGAGACTTGTAGAAGAACTACCCAATGGTAGCACTCCTGTAACTATTCTGAGCTAGAAGGTCTAGGGGCCATCTCCTTTTCAGACGCCTCGGAGGATTGTCGGGAATTGAAGAGGAAGAAAGGATTGAAACTAGAGGGAATGGAGTTTGTCATGAAAGGAATGGTATCTAGATCGGGCCAAATCAGCAACATACGGAATATTAAGGTCTTTGTGGATCAGTTTATTAGTTACAAAATAAGGAGCATTGAGGATTTTAGGAAGGATTTTGGATTGTAGGGACTGGATACGGGAAGAATTTGATGGTTTAGTAGAGCCCCAAAGCTCTACTCTGATTTCTTTAAAAAAAAAAAAATGTATTTATTGATCTATATCATGGGTATAAATTTGTTAGAGGTAACGTTCTGTCTACTTCATACTTACATGTAAATGTTAAAGCAATTCTAGATATGTGATAGTGAAGTAAAAAAAAATTTAACAAATATATGACGAAATTATTAGTATAGAAATGACGCATACAAGTGAAATGATTATACTACAAATGATCTATATTTCTGTAATATGGAAAATAAAATTTGTAAGTACAATTTAAATGTTGATTTTATCATATGATATTGATAACTATTGAATTGCAAACTTTAAATATTATTTGTTTTTGTTGTTGATGTCACTTTATTGAATTGTTTTTGATTTTATTGTTAATCTGAAGAAGAGGCAAAAAATACCTGGAAACGTTATATAAAAAATTTATTTATGTAAAAATAAATAAAAAATTTTAAAGGAAGAGAAAGTTCCAAATCTTTTATCAATCAAAAGATAAAATAAAAATCACAAATTGCTAGTTAATAAATGATGACGGATTATTTTACATAGTTCACAATAAATAGCTTCTATAACATTAGGACCTTCATTTCCGAAGTATTTATGTTATAAAAAAAATGGCATTCAATATTTAATCACTCAATGTTTCTTTTGGAATTAAATAAATATAAGTTTGTAGAGAAAAATGTTGCTTGAGTCTGAGCATTTTTTTTACCTGTATATTTTTGTTTTGAATTAAAAATAGTTTTGATATGAGGAAAATATTTTTATTTGTAGATTTACGTATGTAGTACAATTAAATACTGTAGGGATTAACCAGATAAGAGTGCCCCCTTGCCCTCAAGCCAGTACCGTTGGAACCAGCTAGCTGAGAGTACGTATTTATCGATTGGCGCCTTCAACCGATTTTTCGATCAGGACTTCGTTTCGTTGTCTTCTCGAAGATCACCGTCCTTCCATGGAGAGTCGCCTACCCGTCGTACGGAAGCTAAGCTATAATCTGGAGAATTTATGGACAGATAATTATCATTGATTTTTTTTTTCTCATTATATTTATTCATTTTCTGTACCATTCTCAACAGCACTAACCCACTAACCTAATACTTTTAAATTATTTTTTCTACAGTTTGTTTTAATCGAAGAACTTTTTTTAAAATTTGTTTATAAATCAAATAATTTTATTTTTAGGATTAAACTTTTATTTATTTAATTTCTTTTTAATTTTATTTTTTATATAATATTACCCATTTTATTTTATTTCAATTTCAAGTACTCAAGACCAGCTTGGTTCGAAACGGGGTCGGGTCTACGTTAGCCCATCTGTTTTTTTTTTTGTTCTAATGTCACTCATCCTAAAAGATGTTTTGAGGGTGCGCCGATGGAGAGAATATATCAATCTATAATTAGCTTGAGGTTAACACGTATAATTTACCATCAGTAATGTTCCTACTGAATGTAAATAAACCATGATACACATTATACAAGTTTTTTTGTTTTGTTTTATGATTTTATGATTATGATTCATGTATCAGGTAAATGTTAGATGTAAGAAAATAAAAAATATTTGGGGGAGGTTTTGTTGATATTAAACAATATAATAGAAATTTTAATTGGAAAGAAGATATTTTCATGCGTTCTTTTCCTAAATCCTATCCGTTTCGGTCATGAGGAAATGGACACCTTGCCTCTTTGTCATATTGTTATACTAGATACAAATCTGTCAATTATAAAGGCTTCTGAAAATTCTTTAATGACGAACAGAAATCGTAAATAAAAAAAATAAAATTGATTTGTGTGTGGAATCGGCCATGTAACGAACTTACAATATTGGATTCTACCGCAAACCATAATTTCATTACGTTTCATGGATATATTTCAAGGCTCAGTTTATTTTAAAATTACATGCCTCTATTTTAATTGATTTATTTATAAAGGCCTAAAAAATGTGCAACCCTTTTGTACTAAAATAATGTTACAACTTAACATAAGTTAAATAATGCAACAGCAATATGTGATTAAATATATATAATTAAGTAAGTTATTATTATAATTAAGTTACAGATACTGTTTTCAGTTTATAAATAATATATAGCATTTCAAAGTCAATTGTAAACTTTTCCAAGTCAAACGTAACTTTTTCAATTTCACATGTAACCTTTTTCATTTCAAATGTACTTGTTTCCAATACAAATGTAACCCTTGTTGAAGCAAATGCAACTGTTGTTTTTTCATCTTTAAACTTAAAATAACCAAGTCCCGCAAAAAGGTCTGTGTGTGTGTGTGTGTGTTCTGTGTGTGTGTGTGTGTGTGTGTGTGTGTGTGTGTGCGTGCGTGTGCATGGTAACTCCCGGACTCCCGGGCGGAAACGGTAATTCCTATGAAACTGATATTTCATATTTAAGACAACTATACGCCCAAGACTGACAAAATTTTTTTCATTAAAATGAGCTTACCAGAAGAGGCACTTTATACCATGCATTTTGCACCTTCCTTCGATTTTATCGAAAACGGTTCCGACGATTTTGATTAAACTCGCTACATCGATGTATAATTTAATGGGCTTTAATATCATGTAGGTTTTATTCTGATTAAAATGGTCTGACAGGGCTTAAATGCAGATATTTTTGAAATTTTCTTAACTAAATAACTATATCATATTATTAACGCTGATAAAAAACAGGTAAATAAATAAATTAAATAAATTCGATACCCAACTAAAGGAGAAAACAGGAAAACAAAATTTTAACGCAATTTTTCGTTTTTGAACATAAGAGCAGTAATATAAATGTATGATATACCGTTGGAAAGCTAAAGATTTTAGAAAAAATATTGTCTCATACACAAGCTTTTAAAAGTTGATAGAGAGTGATAAAATCAACATAAATCTAACTGATTATTTTAGATAATAATATAATAGATTTTTTTAATCTCTAACTATTTGAAAAATCTTTCATTGATTTAAAAATGGAGGTAAGTGAAAGTCCGTGTGTTGCCCGCACCAGATTTTTTTTTCATGTCCTGGCTTGAATATTCCATGTTATTTTATTTTTTTTAAAAGAAAATAGTTAAATAAAAATTATGTCTTTTAAAATTATTTTGGAATATCCTATCGACATTTTTTTTTTTTTTTTTTTAGATTTTTGATGTCGAGTGCTGATTTGGATGAGCTAAAATTAAAAAAAAATACTTATCGTCTATTCAGTTTTAAGATACTTATTAGTTTTATTTTTTAGAGGGGAGAGGTTAGTTATAGGGATTGATTTAGGTGTTTTTTTATTTTGTTTTTTCGGGGGCGAGGGGGAAGGGGGGTTTTTACTTTGCTCGTGCGCATTTAAAATCACCTTCAAGTTTAATGTTTTTTTATTGATTTATCGATTGACTATTGTGTTTTCTGGGCTTATGATTTCGTTTTTTGAGCTGAATTTTTTATCGCTCGTAAGCATTCGTCACCAGGTATACATATTGTTTATTTATGATTTGTTTTAAATTCCTGTATATGAAATAATTAAACTACTTGGCCCAGGAGCGATTTCAATAGGTCTTTTAGTTTGATAAAAGAGATTTATGAAGAATGGATTCCTGAGATATGAGCTAAAGAAATGAGGGGCTTCTCTCGCTTTGACAGAAATGGAGAAGATAAAGATAAAGCCGATATTGTGAGAGATATCAATCCAGCTAAGTTGCTGAAGAGTGGCAATAGCTCATGACATTTTCTTATCTCATCCCCGTTCCCTCAAAGAGTCAACCCTATACATCTCCCAAAAATCTTACTACACAATCTCTTTCATGTTTTTTTTTTGTTTTGTCTTTCATTTTTTGACTGGGCCCGATTCATTGAATTTGATTGGAAATATCACTTTAAATTAGACATTAAAATTTATTGCTTTAAAAAATTCTGAAAAACTGAATCAATGAAATACCTTTAGGTTCTTCCCTGATGGAGGATATTGTGGACAACTATATCCTTGGGAAATGTCGAAATGATCTCTGTATAAGAGGTCTGCTAACTAGGGCTACATCTAGGCAAAGGTCTTAGAGGCCGTTTAGACGTGTTGATCAGACTTAAAAAATTGGGAAGTGGGCCCAATTTTTCAAGAGGTCTAAATACGACCTCAGGTCAATTGGGCTGCTGGTTTATATGGATGCTGGTTGTTCTCCTTTTTCTATCCTCAAACGCTTCTCTTACTCTCCAAATTTATTTTATTTACCTATTATTTTATAAATCATTTCTCTTTTTTTTTTTAATTAGAATTTTTCTTAAAGTAGTATATATATTGGAAAAAGATTGAGAGGAAGAGATGAAATAAGAACAAAACAAAAGTGTATATTTAGTCTATTATTTTTCACTAACTTTATTAATTATTAACATCCCACTTAATTATTTTTAACATCCCAGGTCTGCAAGTATTTCAAATATGAAGTATCATTAGACTATTCGTTCTTAAGCTATTTTTACTACCACATACAATTTTTTTGGGAAAAATGATTTTTCGGATCTAAAGAAGTATAATTATGTTGAAAATTCGTATACGGAAACCCATTTTTAATTTTTATAATCATGAGGAATAGAAACTGAAAATAAAATAGATGTTTTTCAACATAGAGGAAATATACAGTCATGGTCTTTAAAACCGAATTAATAAATAAAATAAATGTTTCGAAAATCAAACATAACCCTATGTTTTTAAAAAAATGCTAATTACATAAGAAAATAATATTGAAAATTAAAGAAAAGAAATATCAATGAGAAAAATAAAGAATATTAGGTCTCTTCGTAAAATGAATTATAAATAAATTTTCAAAACTATGACTATTGTTGATTTGTCTCACAGCAGTTTTATGTAAAATTTGTCCTACTTCATTTAATATCACGTTAATAGTGTCTGATAGCAAAATGCTTAAAATTCTACATAATTAGAAAAAAATGTTGGTAGTAGTAAAAACTACTATCAAAGATCTAAGAAACGTTATTTATTTTTTTGTTTTCTTTATTTCATGAAGCGTGTGATATAAATAAGAAGAGAAAAACAAAAATATTCGATTCGTGGATCAAGTACATTAGCCGAAAAAATCAAAGCATTGGTGATTCTATGACTACGACTGTATAATTATAATATAAAACAAATGAGCGGAACCATAGAGAGCTATAGGCAGGTACAAGTAAAATGCCATTTCAAACCTAATAATAGCATTTTACTTTGATTGCTCAAATTGCTATAGCACCTAATATTGCTATAGGTAAGTATAATAAAATACTTTATTGGCTATAGGCGAGGGGAGAGATATAGGAATAAGTCTATTAAATAGGCCTCTTAAGGTTCATGACATTTCTTTCAAGTACACAATCCAATGACAAACTGAGAATGAACCTTCCTTCAAGACTAATGCCTCTTCTTTCATCAAATACGGCGCAACACTGCCAGAAAATGGCCTTACATTTTACTTATAAACCCTACCACTCCATGCAATCTATTAATGTATTGTATCAATTGTCTATTAATGTATTGTATCAAAAAACTTCTTATATATATATATATATATATATATATATATATATATATATATATATATATATATATATATATATGTATCTCGTCCATTAATAATTTAAGTTATGAGTGAAAAAAAAAATACAATAACAGAATATTAAAATTTGTATACAATAATTAGTAGATGCTGTTATTGTTACAGTGACAGAATGCATTAAATTCACAATGAATGCTATACAGTAGACATCTCAATTTTGAATTGTCATTTAAATGTTATGAATAAATATAAAATAAATTATTAAAAATTTAATTACGATTTGAGACAATATAGGCGATCTCGCATAGACCTGTGTGGATAATACAAACTTTGAAGGAAAAGTAAACATAGATCCTAGGAATGGCTAAAAGAGAGGTTGGCAGGGATTTTTCAAATTACTTTTGTTCGAAATGATCTTTTTTTGTTCTTTTTTTTTCGTCAGTGCTTTATGACACCATTAGGTTATAAAGAGATGCTGAGCGAAGGTTTGGGATTCATCTTTATCAGATCTGGACCAGGACTGAGATTCATTGAGCAGTGAATGATTACAATTTTTAAGCTTAAGCAGTTTCTTAGTGATTTTTTAGTAGTAGTCCGTTTTTCGAGGGGTCGTTCGGCACCTGGTCCGAATAATTCAGTGGAGAAATATTAATTGAAATATATATGATATTGTTGGATTGTTCACTTATAAAATTAACTTCAGTCTTAACAATGCGACTTTCCCAAAAGATTTTAAAACCGTTTTAAATCCTATTTCACAAAGATGAAAAAAAAAATAGTTTAGTAACTACCCTCCCATATCAATACTAAATGTATTGTCTAAATTATTAAAAAAGTTAGTCTAGCAAGAGCTATCCAATTTTTTTATGTACAAAATACCTAATTAAGGTTTAGCCGGGGCAAGGAAGCGGAAGTTGCTATATTGGACATAACTTCTTATTTTGCAGTGCTCTGGAATCTGAGCCATAAGTAGAGAAGTCCTGTAATGGTTTAATGAATACTTACAGAACATAATGCAGTATGTCTCAATGGAAGGCAAAACAGTGGGAAACGCCAATTGATTTCGGGTAATTATCTTCTCTAATCTTATATCAAAAGACTGAAATTTATGAGCTGGCTAATTCTCATTTGCACTCGATTGCTAACTGGTTTCATTGTACGATTATTTCAGAGAAAACTAAATCAATCTCATTTTCTATATATCATGATGACCTAGCAGCTCTCGCATGGGCATTTTTCTGTGGTTGGTCTGTAAGTATTGTAGTTACGTATTAAGTGAGTTTACGTGAGTTGTGCTGTATCAATGTGATTGTCATGCAGAAATATGTCGCAACGGTGGTTAGATAGACCATTAGCATTCCACAAAAATATAGCTAGAGCCTTTACACACATCGTGGGAGATTGAACGGGACTTCAGTGAGCACAATATTGAGAAGGGAGATGAGAGGTCTGATGGTCATTGAAGAAGGGATAAATGTTTGGTGGATTTGGATCAGTTAGAAAAAAGGATCTGTATCAGAAGCTTGAGGAGCATAACTTTTGAGCAGCAGTGATGATTGTGGGTTGTACTTATCGAGACTTACGAGGAGATTTGTTCTGAGGTGATGGGATTTGGTGTGATTGTTCTAGTAGTAACATGACTCGTAAGGGTAGATAATAGAATGGAATCGGTTAGAGCGCAGTTACAAGCTGAGTTTATTGGAGGCACCTGTCGCCGGGGTGTTGCTTCTTCGAGATGATCTCGGTGAGTGGTTTCTTCCTGAGCTAAGGGGTTTGATCCTTATTTGCTAGGGAGAGTTTTCTCTACTGGTAGCTATGGAATCCGCAATTCTTAAAATTTAGGTTATTTTAGAGTTTCTATATCTATCTGAGAGTGAACATTGATCTTGATATCGCGCAGTCTGAAAAGGCATCTAAAGTTTGGCTGCTCAAACAAATTGGCGATTTCTTGACCTAACGACATTAAATTATTTATATTACTTAGAAATATGGGTGGTGGAGCTGGATCAGAAAACGCTTGAGGTCCAAGGATCACCTTAGAGTTGTTCGCTGCAACTGGATTGCTCCTGGTAGAGGCAGACGGTATTTTTTATGGTTGCAGGAGTACTGTGTCTTTTTGGTGAGGATATTGTTTGGTATAGTCCGTATTTTTTTTCCTTCTTATTCTGGAAATCCCTGGGTCCAAGAATAGGGGCTTTTTGCCATTTTTACGTAGTTTTAAATATTGAGAGTCTGCCGTGTTGATTTCAGAGAAGGGTGTTATAAGACCTTGTAAAGACGAAAGAGATTACTATCTTCATACTATTCTCCTCTTCTTGGATCCTCGCACATGACCCTTCACCCCCTCTGGCGACCACCAGTCTATAATGTGCTTTAGTAAAATAACTGAACTCACCTCTTTATATAAAATTGTTAAATCGCTTTATTGGTTAACGATTCACTTACCACAAAATTAATTATTTTTAAAATTATTTAACTCTGAGATGGTGTGGTTATAATTAGAGAGCGATGCCTAAGCATAACATTATTAGCGGCCATGCCCCGGGGAGCCCGTAGCTGAGTGGCTAGCGCGCAAGTCTATCATGCTACAGGTTCTGAGTTCGAATCCCAGTCCCGGCGGGGCTTTTATAAGGATGTAAAAAGGGGATTCACTCACAACCTCACCCCGGGTATGTGAGACCCGTCAGCCAAAGGGTGGCCACTCACAAAATTAGTCGTAGGGAGTCGATGACCCTACACTAAAAATAGCATCGCGAAACTTGAGTGTAAACTCGTAGGAGTTTACACCGCGAGGCCCAGGGCCTATCGCGCCACTGAAAAAAAAAATGTTTTTAAAACCAACAAAATATTTTAAAAAATAAATCAGCTTTTAAATTAAAAATATTCAGTGGGACAGTATGATCAATAAGAAAAACGGAAAAAGCTCCAAAAAAAAATGGAAGTCGAAATGGAGATAGAATAAATTGGATATTAGTGATTTCCAGAAGAGGAAAATAGTAGATGAATAAAACAGAATTTCAATTGTATACATGATTTTATGGGGGTAGCACACATGAATACTGGATGGGATAATAAAGTCTAAATCACCAGTTATAGAAACATTTAGCTATTGGAAATCTTCTTGATTTAATAGCGTTTTCGCGAGGCCGTAAAAGCTGTTACGATCAAAAATTATTTTAGAGCTGATTTTTATTTGATCCGCCGTAAAAGTTTTATAGCCGATATGAGGCTCCTTCTATCTTGGTCAATACTTATAAAACCCTTCCCAGTACAAACACTGTCATCGCAAATGTTTCTTCCCTATAACCATTCATTTTTAGGGATCCTTTTCAGTCCCCATTCTAAAATTATTGGTATTTATATTTGGAAAGGTATCTGTTTTTGATTGGTTTTCATAAAAAGGACATCTTTCAATAAAATAATTCGGGGTAATTGTGTACAAAACTACACAAAATCATTATCGTGTAAGAAGTAATAAGTAATATTAAATATAAGAAGATTAAGAAGTAAAAAGAACAATTTTAAATTGACATATTATTGAACTGACAACAATACTTGTGGGGGCTGCGTATATTGGATAGGGGTAGGAGTATATAGAGAAATATATAGACTGCCGATAACAGATTTAAAGAAATCATAACAATGGGAAAATACAATGCATACTTCATTCGTGGAGGGAATTCCAAAGACGAGAAGAATAAAGATTCACCCCCTCTATATGAAAATAAAATATACGAGAACTAAAAATCCGTTAGAGATGTAAATAAGAAATTTATCAAAAATCAACTGTTTTAGTTACTTCGTTGGCTGTGAATAAAACAAAAGAAAAATCTGGTGTACACAACACACGACTTTAACTTACCTCTAAATTTTACACTTTTAAAATAAATTTTACAGTTTTTGAATATATTTTAAGATAAAAATAAATTGTTAAAGAATTAATTACCAAAAGTTTCAGTAGAAAAATGTTTTTTATTAAATAATTTATTATATTATTATCTACGGCTATTAGCTAGGTTTATCGGTTTTTCACCACTCTCCCTTAAGTTTTACGATTTTGTGAATAAGATGATGTTATTATAAAATATTTAGCTTTTCAATGTTATATTATACATCTTTAATACATTACTGTATTTGTTAGAAAACACAAAATTGCATGACAACAATTTTTTGCTCTTTGCTTCTTAAGTTAGATATCGAATTCATTCAATTCATATATTTATCCTTTTTTTATCAATAATAAAAGAGTATACGGTCATTTTTATAGAATCTACAAAATAGAAGGTAGTTTGGGGGAAGAAAATTTAAAACATCAACATTTGTGCCCTGTCAGACTTTTTCAATCAGAATGAAACCTACATGATATTAAAGGCCCGTACAATTTTACATCGATATAAGGATTTCATTCAAAATCCTAAAATGTCGGAAATCCA
Organism: Piezodorus guildinii; assembly: GCA_023052935.1. Taxonomy (NCBI): domain Eukaryota; kingdom Metazoa; phylum Arthropoda; class Insecta; order Hemiptera; family Pentatomidae; genus Piezodorus; species Piezodorus guildinii. The sequence continues at coordinate 112,118,635 of CM041295.1, forward strand.
TGGTGTAAACTGTCTCTTCTGGTTATCATATTTTGATGAAAAAGTTGCTGTAACATCTCGGGCGTATAGTTGTATTAAATATGAAATTTCAGATCCATGCGACTATTCTTATTCACTCTATACTTACCACAAACACACCTTTTTCCGAGAGTTGGTCATTTCCTGAATTCGAATCGAAATCGTGTATTTCCGGTAAAAGTCGAATTCGAAAATGTTTACGACTGCAATATTTTCCCTTTATTTTATATATATATATATATAAATATATAAGTGAAAGTAAAAACCGTATTAATTTGCGTTAAGCATTTTCAATATAGAAATTCTATATTAAAAGGTTGCAAGTCTCTTTAGAACAGATATAAATTAACAAAAAATTGCAATATACTGTCATAATTTCAATAAAAATGTAAATATAAAGTCATATTAAAGAACGGAAAAAGATTAAAAAAGAGAGGTGAAGATCGATTACAAAGGCATAAGTATCAGGTTAAATAATTAACGAAAGGTGTAATAAAAATGGTTGGGTTGTCAACCTCTTGTCAGGATATAATATTTCAAATAAAAATTCAGTCGTAAGATAAAATAAATTCTCATATAAAATAGAGCCGTGAAAAAAAATAACCTTGGTATGGATAAAAGAGTAACAAGATGCTATTTGAAAATTAGTGCTAAGTTACTTACCCCATTAATCAATTAATTCATTTTTATTTAAAATGTCATGTGGTGTAAACATAATCATAATTCATAATCGTGTTTGCAATATAACATGGGATCCAGGACTTTTTATATGCGAGATAGCTTTTTTTTTTTTTTTTTTTTTTTTTTTTTATTCGTATATATTACAATTTGTCATAATAGACAATAATAATAGAGCTACAGGATCTCATTCATACAATATTTACAATATAAATAAAAGGAAAGTCAAATTACATAAAATAAAATCAAAATAAATAAACGTATACAATAACAAAATTAAGTAGACAAAATAAATACAAATAAATGAAGTTAACAAATAAATAAACAAAATATGTCACATTCATACCTATGTACAATATTTACAATCAGCTCGGGAACCCCAGACGGGGCTTGTCCCCCCACTTGTGGAAGGACAAGCAGAGTCAAAAGGATCCCAGCGCCTCCCTCTCAGCCGCATCACTGGTGAGAGCCAGCGGAAGCTAAGTGAGGGCGCCATAGCCACAATCACACCGCACATGAGAGGAGAATCTGACCAGTGTCAGAACTCCAGAATAGAGGTTTACAATATGTCTCGGGGCCACTGCCGTTTCAACCTTCTAGGAGGGTTGTATGGATGAGTGGAGCTGGATAGGGATTGTGCTAGAGGATTAGGATGATGAATGAGGTTCTGGTGGAATTTGGAAAATTTAGATGGAATCAGGTCTGAAATAAATGGAACATTAAGGTCGTGGTGTAAGGTATAGTTGGAGACATAATAAGGAGCATTTACTATTGTTCGGAGGACTTTGGATTGAAAAGATTGAATGCGTTTGATGCTAGAACGTTTGGCTGTCCCCCATAGTTCAAGTCCGTAGGTCCACATTGGTTTCAGTATTGTCTTGTAAAGTAATAATTTGTTGTCAACTGTAAGCTTAGATTTTCTGTTTAGTAGTCTGTATAACTGTCCGAATCGTCTGTTGAGTTCTTTTCGTTTAAGTCTTGTATGTGGGTTCCAGGTCAATCTTTTGTCTAGTAGTAAGCCAAGATACCGGACTGTGTCTGAGGAAGGAAGCGGTATGGAATTGAAATGAACCATTGGACAGGATTTGCGTCGAAGGGTGAAGGTGACGTGGGTGCATTTGCTTTCATTAACCTTAATACGCCAAGCATTACACCAGTCCTCGATAAGACAAAGGTGTCTTTGCAGGATTAAGGATGCTATTTCAGGATCGGAATTGGATGATAGGATGGCGGTGTCATCTGCAAATGTTGCCAGAAAGGTGTCAGGATGAATAGGAATATCAGCAGTGTAAAGGATGTAGAGGACGGGTCCCAAGACGCTGCCTTGAGGAACACCGGCCTCAATGGGATAAAAGTTAGAAAATTCTACACCACAGCGAACTCGGAAGGAGCGGTTTGAGAGATAGGATCGTAGAATGAGGTATAGAGACTGGGGTAAATGCGTTTTAAGCTTGAAGAGTAATCCAGTGTGCCATACCCGGTCAAAAGCTTGCGCTATGTCCAGAAACGCACCAGAACAATACTCTTTGCATTCAAGGGCTGAGGAAATATGGTCTACAACTCGGAGTCCTTGTTGAACAGTAGAATGATGAGCACGGAAACCAAACTGATGGGAAGGAAGATTTTGTGATTCTAATATAGGCAGGATTCGTTTTAGAAGGAGTTTTTCAAAGACTTTTGAGAGGATGGGGAGTAGACTAATAGGTCTGTAGGATGAAGTGTTGCTGGAAGGTTTACCTGGTTTTAGGAAGAGAATGATTGTAGAATGTTTCCACAAGAGAGGAAAATAGGTGTTCGTAGGATGCAGTTGTAGATATAGGTAAGGAATATAATAGCTTTCTGCGGAAGTTGACGGAGGATCTGGGGGGTAAGGAGATCATGTCCAGGAGATTTACGGAGGGTCAGTTTCTGGAGAAGATATTTAACCTCAGAGGGATTAATAGCTTTAGGAGGTAGGGAAAGAGGTATTGGTGACAAAAGGAAGTCTTGTACTGCTGCGGTATGATTGCTTTGGGATTCCGGGTGAGGAGTGAATACTTTGGAGAGGTGTGTGGCGAATTCCTCGGCATTATCTTCATCAGACGCAGCCCAGGAGTCATCACCACGCCGGAGAGGATGGGAAACGTGATGGGATTTTAAAATCTTCTTCGTGACATTCCACAGGGAATTGTCACTAGCTGACAGAGAGGAGAGGTAGGAATTAAAGGACTGGGAACGGAAGGTCGCCAACTCCTGCTTCAATTGTCTACAATAGAAGTTATAGGAGCGGCGATCTGTTGGATGCCGGGTGCGCTGCCATAATGATCTGGCACGGCGTTTTGCATGGATTAGGTCTGTAAGGTGTTGAGGCAAATGGTTTTGGTGAGGAGTTATATTGGAGTGCTTAGGAGAGGAGGCAGTCCAGACAGCTTGCTGAATGGCGGTGGTGAAGGAGTAGACGGAATCGTCAAGGTCTTCTGGGGTTTTGAGGGTCGCTCTGAGGTTAATATTATCGGTCAGGATTTGGCGAAATAGGTTCCAGTTGACAGGGCCTCGGATAAATGACGGTGGGATAGGTTTTGGAATTGGAGTAAGGGATACTTTTAGAATCAGTGGACTATGGTCTGAGGATAGTTCATCAAGTCGAGTTACAGATAAGTTGAGGGATCCTAATCCGCTGTGAATGAAGAAGTCAAGGATGTCAGGATTACGGTTGGGATCGGTTGGCCAGTAGGTAGGGGAATCAGGAGGTAGGAGATTGAAATGACGGGAGTTGAGTGCAGACAGCAAATTTCGTCCACGAGAATTCGTGGTTCTCGAACCCCACTGTTGATTCTTGGCATTTAAGTCTGCACCCAGAATGAAATGATTTCCTAAGGAATTTAGAAAGGATACAAATTCGGTGTTGGAAATGGAATGTTTGGGAGGGCAATATGCTGATGTAAGGGTTACCGGAAAGGAAAAAGTTTTGATTACTATGGCTGTGGTTTGTAGGAAATCTTAGGTAGGAAGTGGGAGTAAGTGATGAGAGAGGGACTGGTGCACAATGACAGCAGTACCGGCATGGGCTTTGCCGTCTGGGTGGTCCGTACGGTATGTTACGTATTGAGGTATTTTAAAGTACTGTTTAGTGGTTAGTCTAGTTTCAGTAATAAGTGCTACGTCAACGTTTTTGTCTTGCAATAAAGCTGTAAGTTCGTCAGTATGATTTCTAACACCATTCGCATTCCATAGGAGAATGGATAAGGAGTTAGGTGAAGTCATTTAAGGATTTTTTAAGGAAGGGATTAAGTTTGATACACGATTAGTAAGTAGTGATATTAGCGGCATAACGAGGGATTTGATTTCAGTGATGAAGGATGTCATCAAACTTGTAAGGTCTGAGACATTTGATGGAGGAGGAATATGAGAAATTTGATGCGGATGAGGTTTTTGAGGGTTGGGTAAATTTTGAGGAATAGTTGGTTGTGGAACGGTTTGAGGATTTTGAAGTGTGCGTTGTTCCGGCAGGGCCTCGTCCCCTTTGTTCTGGTTCCCACCTCCAAGTAGATGGGCAAATGTTACATTGGAATCAATTGTTTTTGAAGGTTGTCTTCTGCTTCTGATCGGTTCAGCTGTTTCATCCAGGTTCTGAGGTTTTTGGTATCTGCTTTTGAGGTTCTTGTAGATTTGACATCCCTTGTAGCTAGCCGGGTGGTCCTTGAGGCACAGAGCACAAACAGCGGGTGTTGATCTTGGTCTTGTACATTCTTCTGACTTATGTTGTTCACCGCATTTCACACAGCGTGGTATGTGGTGACAATAACTTCTAGTATGACCATATGCCTGACAATTGTAGCACTGAACTATTTCTTTTTTAGTGTAAGGTTTTTCAACTCTTACGCTAGTATAGTATAATCTATTGAGGTCATAAATTTTTTCAACTCCTGCTGATGGTTCCAAGTCCACAAAGAATAGAGGCAGTGGAATTTTATCTTTTAGGACGTTGGTGACTTGTCGCACTTTATAGCCTATCTCCGTCAGTTCTTCTTGGATAGCTGCTGCTGGTGTCGAAGGGTGTAGGTTTCTAATTACAACCCTTAAAGCTCTCTCCTGGCGTTACTGATATGTATGAAAATCAGCTTTGGTCTCCGTCAGATATTTTACTATTTTTCTGTAGGTTTCGGCGGTAGTCGGGGATATTTTAGTATCACTGGTTCTACTTATACAATAATAACTGTTAGGATCGGTTAATTTGTTTAGATGCGCACACAGTAGTTGAAAGTTTTTAATATTTTTAACAAATATTGGTGGAGGTAGTGGTTCTTTTGGTATAGGAGAGGATTCCATTGTTTCTTTACGAGATAGCTAGCTACCTCAATTCTCTAGTAGAAGCTACAAACCTAGACATATATTTAAGGGTCATTATCTACGAGCTTTTGGAAAGCTATATTATTCCAAATTCAATGATATTGAAAAATCCTTCCTTTCTATTGGGTTTCCAGATTGGAAGAGTTTTATTCACTAAACCATCTCATTAAATCTTGCTAGTGTATGGTAATAGTGCCTTTCCTTAATCTTCATTGATTCAAAGAATCAATACCAAAGTCAGTTTAGAGAAAAAAATTTTAAAAATCAGGATCTAAACATTGCCATATTGTTTTAATGAACCTACAATTAACATTATGTCATGATTCGATAATAACGAGCATAATAAAAATCCTGTTAATCATTTTCGTGCAACTTAAAGTTTTTGGGCTATTTTATCTAATAGACTATTTTGATTACTCGAAATATATTTTTCTCCCGATCGTAATGTAGTCCATAAATGAGCCTTTCAGTGCATACACCGACTAACTCCAAAAAGTAGAGAAATGTGATATAATATATATTGTTTTTTTTTTAAATTCCTGTTATATTATAAATTGAAATGTGTAATGTAGAATGCATAATTAAAAATAGGGCTTTCATATATTTACTGGAAACCCTGTCATGGTAACTTTTCTGTTAATGATGGTGTTGGTGATTCTATAATAATTATTGTTTATATAAATTTATATTAGTTTATTTAAGGTTCATTTGTTTTTAAAAAATACGAAGTAATAATGCTGATTAACTTACGCGGTTACCAGAAGGGCGCGCATGCGCATTACCGAGCGTTATACAGTGTCGGAGATTAAATGTCGCAGTCGAAGTCGAGTCCCAGTCGAGTCGTAGTCGAGTCGTGAGTGCGTACGTAATCATACAGGACTTCCATCCAGTCACACAGGGTGACCATATAGTCCCACAGGGGGACAGCAGAGACTCATAATCGAAAAGAAGACAAGTCCCACAGGGGGACAGCAGATAAGCTTACGTTTAATATTAATACAACATTGAAAGACTACTAATTTAACAATTATAATATTTAAGTTCAATCAGAGTTATTACTTTACCACATTAGAATTTTGCATTCATTTTATTATTTTATTTTGTATTATTAATTTCAATTAAACATTTCCTTTTATACATAGCCTGGCGTATTTATTTCACATGCAATATATAACCAACGCACGTACCCAATTTATTAACATTATTTAACAAACATTTTTTGGTCCTCCGGGCCGGATGAAAATTAAAATTAATAATGAGTTTTATTGCAATGGTTATGTGAATAATTAATTATTAGATGAAAATTAAATGTTAATAATTAATTTGATTACTAATTTTCATCTAATAATTAATTATTCAATAAATCAAAAAAATAACCATCTATAAAATAAAATAAATCTCTAAAATAACAATCCTTTCAAAATATTGTATATAGAAAATTATAGTGGAGCTGTAATCCTAAATATATAATGTAATTAATAAGAAAAGAAATGCCTGTGTAAAAAATAAATTAAATGATAATAATCTATGTACAATAATCCAATAAATACATGGATTAAAAATAAAAAATAAAACACAAAATCAATCTAAAACTAATATTTTAAATTAATTTTTAAACCTCAAATAATTAGTTAAAATAATAAAAACAATTCTTTATATTAATGAAAATAAACAATTCTTAAATTCAAAAATAAATGTTTCTTAAAATAAGTATAAACAACTAAAATGTTGGGTATTCAGTATTACTGTTATCATGTTGATATCGAATTAATGTTTAAAACTTAATACTCTACTAGTATAGATAATACCGTATTCTTACTGCACCTGCATCTGTTTACATCCAATGTTTACATCAATTGTTACAGGCAATATCTAACACACGCACATAACCATTGCAATAAAACTCATTATTAATTTTAATTTTCATCCGGTCCGGAGATTGACCAAAAAATGTTTGTTAAATAATGTTAATAAATTGGGTATGTGCGTTGGTTATATATTGCCTGTAACAATTGATGTAAACATTGGATGTAAACAGATGCAGGTGCAGTAAGAATACGGTATTATCTATACTAGTAGAGTATTAAGTTTTAAACATTAATTCGATATCAACATGATAACAGTAATACTGAATACCCAACATTTTAGTTGTTTATACTTATTTTAAGAAACATTTATTTTTGAATTTAAGAATTGTTTATTTTCATTAATATAAAGAATTGTTTTTATTATTTTAACTAATTATTTGAGGTTTAAAAATTAATTTAAAATATTAGTTTTAGATTGATTTTGTGTTTTATTTTTTATTTTTAATCCATGTATTTATTGGATTATTGTACATAGATTATTATCATTTAATTTATTTTTTACACAGGCATTTCTTTTCTTATTAATTACATTATATATTTAGGATTACAGCTCCACTATAATTTTCTATATACAATATTTTGAAAGGATTGTTATTTTAGAGATTTATTTTATTTTATAGATGGTTATTTTTTTGATTTATTGAATAATTAATTATTAGATGAAAATTAATAATCAAATTAATTATTAACATTTAATTTTCATTAATCAATTGGAAACTGTTAGTCGATATTGATTATAATTTGTGAAGTTTCACCAACATGGCTTCCCCAGAATTACAAATTAAAGGCATTCGGGCTGCTCTTAAACTATTGCGTAAAGATCTTGCTCAGATTTATAATGTAGGCATGTAACAACAAGAGGGGATGGCAAATACTTTTAAGGCTATGGCTCCAACTTCTGAATCGATCAAATCTAATTATTTAAAAAAGTTTGAGGAATGTCAACTCTTAGCTATTACTTCGGAAAAAGATAGCTTGTTTCCGACGGATGATGATATAAAAGAGAGAGGGGAAATTAACGCTCTTTATTACAAAATTATAGAACTCCAACAACCGAGACATGAGGGAGATAATTCAAAATTTGAAAATGTTTCTTCTAGAGTGTGTAGCAATCGAAGATTACCTCGGATAGAATTACCAAAATTTGACGGCAAAATTCAAGACTGGCCTAAATTCAAACAACTGTTCGTTAGCATGATTCATACAAATGATGATATCCCGACTATTGAAAAATTCCATTATTTGAATACATCAGTCCAGGGTGAAGCGTTAGCTCTTATAGCTCCTTTCAGTTTGGATGAACCAAACTATCAAAAGGCTTGGGATGCCTTGACGGACAGATACAATAATAAAAGATTACTTGCCACTGCATATATTGATCAAATTCTGGAATTTTCCTCTCATAAGGGAGCGCCAACAGTTCAATCCCTCCAGTCCTTTATAAGGGTGGTAGCTGAAAGTATAGCAGCTTTTCGATCAATCGATATTCCTGACCAAGCTGATTTCCTTTGGTTGACATTAGCGCTGAAAAAACTTGATCTAGAAACGAGACATAATTTTGAAGTAGAGGTAGTAACGACTGAATGGCCCACCTTTAAACAACTAGTAGATTTCGTGCAGGGAAGGAGTCGAGCAATGCAGCTCTCTGATCCTAAGCTCACTAATTCATTTAAACAAAGGCCTAAGACGAACGTTCTTGCAACTACTTCTACACCTCCTAATCAATGCAAATCACAAGTATGCTCGTGTAAACAGTCTCATATCTTAGTGCGATGTCCTATTTTTCAATCTAAGAGGCCTGCGCAACGCATGTCTTTCTTAAAGGATAAAAACGTATGTTACAATTGCTTAAGAATAGGTCATCGAGCATCAGTATGTCGAACATTAGGTCGCTGCCGAATTTGTAAGGGTAAACACCATACATGGCTTCATGTAAATAGGGGATCAAGTGTACACCCTCCAGTCAATCAAAACTCTTCTCCAGTTGTGAATAGCCAAGATATTCCATCTGCCTCTGAGCAAAGAGGTTCTAAGGTAGAACCAGGAACATCAACGCTGGTTGGTAGTGTGACGGGACCTGCACAGGTACTTCTAGGCACTGCCATTGGTCTCATTCACAATTCAAACAACATACTTCAACCTGTTCGCTTCTTAGTCGACTGTGGATCTCAATTATCTCTCATGACAACGAAATGCGCTAGAAGGTTAGGTCTCTCTTGGCATGCAACTACTCACAAACCACTTGGAGCAGGAGGTGTTCCAGTACCTAAGGTCAAAGGAAAGGTGGAGTGCCGCATTTATTCCAGGATCAATCGAGAGCAATATTTGGAAGTCGAGCCTTTGATTGTTGACTATTTAACGGGAGATCTACCTACTTCGGCAATTCAACCTATACAAGGGTCTTCTGAACAACCGTTCGCTGATCCACTATTTTGGGAATCTCGTGAGATCGACATGCTCCTTGGAAACGACTGTTTTATTGATATGATCACTGGCAGTCCGGTCATTCTAGAAAATAATTATAAAGCTCTTCCAACATATTTTGGACTTATCGTCATGGGAGGTGCCAATGTAAATTCCATTTCGAACTTAAGGTGCCACTGTGTGCTAGAATCACCGATTAATGAAGACATACTATCCAAATTCTGGTCCATCGAAGAAGTAGAAGGTTCAGTTGATTATGCCCAACGTGATCCTTGTGAAGAACATTTCTTGAAAACATACAATCGTGATGCTACTGGCAGATATATTGTGGCCCTTCCATTCAAAGAAACTCCTGAAGACATACCAGAAGCTGATTTGCTACATATGCGATCTGAAGACAATCCCGGGGACTTGGCATCTCGTGGGACAACTCCAGAATTACTGAAAGATGACAGCCTATGGTGGGCGGGCCCGCTATGGCTACAGACGCATCCACTCGTATTACCACAGCAGCCAGATATTTACAAACATCAGGCACCGGAAATAAAACCTAGTTCCATATTAACACATACAGTCCACAATAACCAACCAGACGGTAATCATCTTATGATCTTAAACTGGATGAATCATCATTCACGTTATAATAAAGTTGTCAGAACCCTTGCCTATATTCTAAGATTTATACATAACATCAGGAATCCGATCATAAGATTTCACGGTGCACTAAAGCTACAGGAGCTTAACAGATCTCGAGAAGTACTCATAATTGCTACTCAACGGTATGAGTTTGATAAAGAATTTTCGTGGAAAGGAAATAGACCGTCTTCAAAGCGCCTTCTAATTCTAGATGGCAACTTGTATCACAAACTGTGCAACAATTTTGGAGAAAATGGCATGTAGAATACCTACATACTTTACAAAAATGAATTAAGTGGTATCAGCCAAACAACCAACCACAAATTGGGGATTTTGTATTACTACCTGATACTTCTACTAGCCCATTAAATTGGAAGTTAGCCAAAATATAACAGGTCCATCCAGGAAACGACAATATTACTAGAGTAGTTACCATAAAAGATCAGCGAGGATGCCATAAACGATTCGTTCACAAAATTATCCCCATTGCCTTTTTAAACAACATTTCATGATATCGTTCCTTGTAAAACCATACGGTTTTAGGTGGGCGGGATGTTGGTGATTCTATAATAATTATTGTTTATATAAATTTATATTAGTTTATTTAAGGTTCATTTGTTTTTAAAAAATACGAAGTAATAATGCTGATTAACTTACGCGGTTACCAGAAGGGCGCGCATGCGCATTACCGAGCGTTATACAGTGTCGGAGATTAAATGTCGCAGTCGAAGTCGAGTCCCAGTCGAGTCGTAGTCGAGTCGTGAGTGCGTACGTAATCATACAGGACTTCCATCCAGTCACACAGGGTGACCATATAGTCCCACAGGGGGACAGCAGAGACTCATAATCGAAAAGAAGACAAGTCCCACAGGGGGACAGCAGATAAGCTTACGTTTAATATTAATACAACATTGAAAGACTACTAATTTAACAATTATAATATTTAAGTTCAATCAGAGTTATTACTTTACCACATTAGAATTTTGCATTCATTTTATTATTTTATTTTGTATTATTAATTTCAATTAAACATTTCCTTTTATACATAGCCTGGCGTATTTATTTCACATGTAATATATAACCAACGCACGTACCCAATTTATTAACATTATTTAACAAACAGATGGATTGTTCTAAAGGTTTAGTTGAAAAAAAATCTTGGTGGTTCATTTCGATGAGATGAAATGGCACTTTTTACATGTTATGATTACATCGTACCAATCGTTTGGTAAAAATATGTTTTAATTTTTTTTCGCACGTAACTCAATAATGGCAAATCTGAGTTAATCGAAAATTTTATTCGAATTGTCTCAGCTCATATTTTTGTGCTTAGCACAAGTTTCAATAAACTTAAGACAGTTTTAATATTCTTTTTTTGCCCGGTACACAGGGGAAAAGCTGCTTCGGCTGTTAAAAAAAAAAAAAAAAAAAAAAAAAAAAACGTTCAAGCACAGCCGGAACATGTATATTACAGTATCGAGTTAATTGAAACGGCTGCTGAAATAAATGACTTACTATTCAGTGGCAAAAAAAAAAAAAAAAAAAAAAAAAAAAAAAAAATGCCGTTTAACGGTGTTAATCTTTATTATTCTGGAAAGTTATTATAAATACAAAAAGTTATGATTATACCAAGTACTTCCAATCTATAATTTAAGATTTTTCAAAAAGTGGAGTAAGTCGATGTGTGCACTGAACGGCTCAAATATCTGTGTGAATGAAAGAAATATGTTTACAATAGTGCTTGAGGGTATCTAATCTGACGAAGATGGATTAAAAAGTATTTCAACTGACAGAGCATTTGCCCCAAGTTGGCCTAACCGAAGTAAAGAAGTGAATGAAAGGGTAAGGATGAATGAGAGGGAGGATATAGTAGGGGTCGGAGGCTAGATGTTAGTAAGTGCGTGGGGTGCATGCGCGCTATCTTGTGGGGGGTGGCGGCTGCATTGCGGCTTCCTTTAACTTCTCTTGTACCTTGTCAATTTTTCTTATTAATAACAAAACCGACCTCAAGACTTTCGGCTTATCTCATCTTCCAAATCGACCTTAAAAAAATAAATTGACCCAGAAACGTTAATCCCTCTCAAATCGTTCTCTTAATCCTTTCTCCGTTCCTAAACTAAACAAGTGAAATATAAGAATTCCTTTCGATTTACAGCTTTCCAAGGCTACTAAGTACAGAGTCCTATCTTGATTTGGTTTATATTTACTAGTCATTGTAGGAATAGAATTTTATAAAAGAACAATATAACTGTAGTTTTTTTTGGAATAATCAAAATTCGTATTAACTTCTGATCACTATATTTTACAATTACCTTCCCTGTATCCAAATCATATGAATTCAATACTACATCCATCTTTGATGAACGAAATGTTGAAATTAGAACTCTTATGAACTATTAATCTAAATTTAAACGCCAATGAGCTATAAATACAAAGTTGAATTCCACTGAACTGAAAATATAAAATAAGAAATACTTATACAAAATCTGAGTCCGAGAAACGTTTAATAAGTTTCTTTTTTTCTTTCAATCTTCGTGGATTGACTTCCCCCCACTTGTTATCTTCACTTCCCTTCATTTTTTCTTCCTTTTTTCCTCTGTCTTCATTCTGATTTTCCTCTCTTCTCATTATGATCTATGTCTCCACTCTTGTATTATTGTCCTTTATCCTTATTCATCTATTTTCCTCTCATACCTCAGCCTTCTCTTCTTGTTCTAGCAGATAGTCTATGCATCAAGTTCTTCCATCCTTTTTATCAACATTGAAATCCCTTCGGTTCCTTCTGATCTTAATTCCTTCCACAAAAAATATATGGCTTCTGCTATGTTTTTATTTTATTATATTTATTGTAATTATTTACCCATACTTAATTATTCTCCTCAAACATAAATTCAACCCTCACCTTGCATTAAAATTTCTATTATTCCGCAGCTTGATAAGTATGGCCCCCTTTCCTCATGTATTTAACTCTTCTTTCCTAATCATTTAGTAGTTATTTACCGACAGCAAAGTCATGCAAAACTTACGGCCATAAAGCTGATAAGACGGGAAAAGCCCTTGCTCAAGAGGTGTATTTCTATATCCCAAGATCGCCAAGTTAGAACACCTGTTCCTAGATAAAAACGTTTTGGCTACATCAACAAAATTTTCAGCAGAACCGTTTGACTGGGCAAACTTGAGAGCAATGATTGATTCCATACTCTTTTGCGAATGTTTCGAATTCTTAAGATGTGAACTGTGTGCCTCCATCAGACCTCAAAGAAACTGGAATTCTATGTCTGGCAAACATATTATTATTAAATCTACTAATGGCAGTAGCAGGGTTAAATGCTGTTAACTCAACTAGTTTTATAAATCTAGAATAATATTTCTGTACTACTTTGTGTCATTTTTATTTGTAAGTATTTAGTACCGTATACCCACTAAAACAATAAAAGAGAAAAAAAAAAACAAATAATTGCAATAATATTTTTTTATCAATTTGCTTATGTTTATGAACAATTTATATTCAATATTTTTACAGATATTTCAATGTTTCTAAAATATATGAGGTGTAATAAAAGTAAAAAAAGAAAAAAAAAACAACTCCTGGTTGAATGAATTTTCGTTTCTCTTATTATTGCTTCAAAGCTAAATTAATATCTTATATATAAACATATTTCGAAATGTGAATTTTTTTTTTTCAAATCGATTTTAAGACTTTAAGTTAGGAACGATTCTTTTGTAGACTTTGCATTGATTCAATCAAGCTTTATTTTGACTTTTATTAAAACTTGTGTATTTTAGAAACCTTCAAATATCTGTACAAATATTTAACACAAATCGTTCATTTAAAAGATTTTATTGAAAACATTTGGTTTTATATTTTTTTAAATATTAAATAGGGTGTACTATCTACAGCCAAGAATTGAACCAAGGAGCAGCGGCACTAGAAGACGAACCGGGCACAGCAGAAGAAAATACTTTTATCTCCGACGATGAAGCATTCGTCAACTACTACGCAAACACGTCTTCATTTTCCAACTATAGTCCAGAATTTCAAGAAACTATCAACAACTACATACCAATAGATTATGTAATAAACAGTGAAAACAGTAACATTCCATATAACTCCCCTATCACTATCCAGGGATTATAAAATCTCAGCTCTCGCAAAAGTCTACGGGAGGTTAAATACGAGTCGTAAAACAAGCTCATCTTATGGTTCCTTAACAGCAACATCTCCTACCCAGTAATCAGGGCGGACAACTAAAAGGAAGATCAACATAAGATAATCTGGTATCGCTTGAAGCAGAAGTGCTTAACTCTTCCATGAATAAGAGAGAGTGCCTGGGAATCTTTTTCAATATCGAAAAAGCCTTCGATTCGATTTGGTGCCCTCTAGTCTGCAACTACTAAATGAATGGGGCCCATTACAATTTTATTATATTTCTAATTATCGAGGAGGTTTTGAAATATATAGATTGCTAATTATCTCTTCGGCTTTTAGATAAACCCCAAGAGTAATGAATAAGTATTTTCTAGGATACACTGCGATTTATTGATAATTATTGGGGTCGCGGGAGGGGGGTGGGTCTAGGACTACTGCTAGCAGTGGTGGAAGGAGGAGGGGGTTAGGGAATCGGGAAAGAAAAATTGCTTTTATAAGAAGGGACTTATTCCAGAACTCAATTCTGGCGAGGAGGGCTCAACACAACTTATCTATAATTGTCTTGGATACGGTTGAAGAAGTAGCTCCTGTCAAGTTGGGCTTTATCACCGCTAAGTAGTCAGATTAAGTCCTCCCCCACCAGCCCCCTGCCCTTACTTGGACTTAGTGGGCCGTTATATCGAAATCATATTGGGTTCCAACTTTCACGGTTCTTATTAAGTTCATCGATAAAATATATTCCGTCTAAACAATATGTACTTATACTTTAGAGCGAAAATTGTTGATAGATTCGTTTATACTATTTGATGAAGAAGGGTTAGAGCTACCTTAATTAAAATTTATAAATTAAAACATTTCTTATTTTGATAAATTTTACAAAATGTGATAAATTATTATTAATTATACAAAAAAATAATGTAGCCACCACTAAAACCCATGAAGACTATTTTGTTTATTGAAGAAAGAATTGTTTTATTTAATGGCCAACGGCTGTGCAAGAAAGTGATTTGGTCATTGCTGAGCCACTAGGGTTTTATTTATGTTTTTGTTACAATAGAAAAGCTGGTTGAGGCGAGGCGGCTTCAAATTACAGATGAATCATCCTACTGTAGCCCGAGGCTGTTCCACATCAATTAATTAAGCAACCTGTCTCAAAATGAAATTGGGAATATTACGTAAAGACTATGAAGATTATGTATAGTGATTGTAGCCTTTATTATGACAGAGGGAATGACTAAAAGGGCGCGGTTAAGAGGAGGGAAGGCATAGCTCTGCATAACTTGTCGCTTATCTCCTTGAATACTAACTAAATTGATAATTCATTATCCTGATGGAATATCTAATGCCCTTCCCCACTCAGCTAACTAACAGCTAAGATAACCCACGTCCCGAGGGAAAAGTATTAATAACATTGCATTAGTCTTTTAAATTTGTTAAATTTTACAACTAAATAATATCTTATCACCATTCAAATGAAATGTTAGTAGTGATAATTAAAGTATATTTAACCTACTATACGAAATAGAGGTTGACGGTTTGAAAAGTGATTTAAAAAATCTGGTGCACGCAACACATGACTTTCACTTACCTTCGTTGTTCAAATTAAATTAAGAATTTTTAAATGAAATAATCTCTAAGAAATAATTACATACATTTTCGATAGAAACACTGAGCTTTTCATCACTCTCCGTTAACTTTTACAATAGTATGTATAAAATAATATTTTTTCTAAAATCTTTAGCATTCCAACAGTATATTATATATATATATATATATATATATATATATATATATATATATATATATATATATATATATTATATATATATATTACTGTTCTTAAGTTTTAAAACAAGAAATTTCATTAAATAAATATTTTAGGGGTTTTCTCCTTTAGTTAGATATTTAATTCGTTCAACTTATATATTTACCTGTTTTTTAGAAATGCTAATCAGATGATATGATCATGAAAACTACATAATTAAAGGTACCTTAAAAGAAGAAATTTTGACATTTAAGCCCTGTCAGGCTATTTCAATCAGAATAAAACCTACATGTTAAACCCTGTCTAATTCTACATCGATATAGCGAGTTTAGTGAAAATCGTTGTAGCCGTTTTTGAGAAAATCGTAATTAGGTGAAAAATGCATGGTATAACAGTGGCTCTTCTAGTTCAAAGCTCAAAGAAATAATTACATAAATTTTCGATAGAAACATGTGTTTTATTAAATAATCGATTATATTTTTATCTACCAAAATTCGGTTTTTCATTACTCTCCATTAACGTTAACAATACCGTGTAATAGATAATATTTATTCTAAGATCTTAATCTTTTTAACAGTATATTATACATTATTTACCTATTGTTTTGACATAATTGTACTCTAACATATAATACAATTGTACAAACATTATAAAAAGTCAGTTCGAACCCCGACACACAAATTGATGACCTATAACTATAGTCTTGACAAAACAGAAATATGTTGATATAAAAACCGATAGTAAACTCCCAAAGATTCCCAAAATCATATTCAGTTGTATCTTTTACCGATTCCGAAAAGTATACACTTACTAGATGTTTAGGAAATATTTTTAAAAACCTATCCATTAACAAAAATAAATATGATATTGTATATAAACATTCGTTTGAATTTCATAATTTATTGATTGCTTCGGTATTTAAATCTTCGACTGTCTCATGGTATCTCTCATTTCTACAGTTTTGCTGATGTTGGATATAGTTATTGCTTAAATTTCGTTGAATAAACCGTATTCATTGAAAGTTGTTGATAATAAAATTACTGCGTTACCTACAGAATATATATATATATTGTAATGTAATTGAGGATACTGAGGGGAGTTCATTATTAAATAATTTTAATATTAAACAATTAAAGATTGAGAAGCCTTTGTCGGCAAAACATCAAAAGGCCTTTCCCAAACCCTCTCGGATTGTCCGTGGCCTTGGGCTGTCCCCCACGGTACACTTGGTACATTCTAGAACCCAGCAACTAGCTTGGACAAAGCCTATATCAGCCCCGCCCGAGGTGACGAGGATGAGAGAGAAGATTCGAAGTGAAGTCTTATTCCAGCAATGAAATTTGTAAGTAAATATGTAAAATCGAAATAATATCAGCTTTGAAGTTCTAATTCATATTTCATTTTTTTTAACTTGTTCATTTATCACAAAACCAAACTGACCTGGAAATCTGTCGCTATACATGTTTCATAGAAAAATACATAATTATTATGATCACCAGCGCTCCTCTTCCTCAGCATACACTGGTTTACCCTTAGTTATCTATTTTATGAATGGAAAACTAGTTATATAAATAAACAAGACTTACCGAAGCGGAAGATTAGATGCGGTAACCCATCTACTGTGACCTAGAGCATTCTGCCCATCGACTACCGCCCCTAGGGATTAGCCACAATACAATGATCCTACCTGCTCCTCGTTCACTTACCAGTCGGTTCGGCGGCTATTCAATTTTACGAACTCTATCCTTGTTAAGCCCAACAACTTTGGGCGCAGATTTTGATAGCCATGATGCTATCTACTCAAGATTATAGGCTAAGACATGTAAATTCTATGTTGTGTATCCTGCCAAATACTCTTTTAGACTCGTTCCTTTTTAAGCGAAAATTCTCCGCAACGCATTGTACTCAGAAACCCCCACAACCTTGACAGAAGTCTCGTGTTTGGCTAAAAAAAAATCATATTGAATATGTATAGGAAAGCATTTCGCCCTTGTGCTGTTGGCAAACAATTATTAGTTAGTGAAATCAGTGCAATGAAATATGGTGTTCTTTAAGTTGATCGAATCAAAAATTAATATATTAACTTTATTCTAGGTTTTAAAATAAATGATTGCGTAACAAATTGATTTAACACTTGCTAATCTTTGAGAAGTTGAGAAATTATGATGAATTCTCAAGTAGATAAGCGGATGAGCGATCGATATTAAAAGTTATTAATAAATCATTAGAGAGATACTGGAAATTTGCTATCTTGCTAATGAGTTGCTAACGATGAACTTGGCCATTGTTCCATGGGATATTCTCCAGCAATTTGTTTTCCTCCAGACGACAGGGTGGAAGGAGTGCTGCTCAAATTTTAGTGCTTCCCTTTGTCTCCCAGGCAAATGGGATTGGAGCCCGCATGTCCTATTACCCGAATAATTTATTCTATTTTAGCTCCTATCTTTCTTCCTTTCTTTTGCTTTCTATTTTAGGAACAATTACGCAGTGCTTTGGTGTGCCTTTTCACTCAATTGTTTTTGTTTTCAATTAAAATAATACGCAATCAGGCTATTTATAATGCATTCCTGTTTGGGATGCTAAACATCCTTGGAGAGATCCATTTAATGAAATAAAAAGTATTTTTCTTCGAGGTTGTATTATATTATTATTATTATAATGAGTGTATTTATATCACTTTTTCGGGTCACCTACAGTTGTTTATCTTTGTATGAGGATTTCTCTAATAATCAGTATTTTTAATAATCATCTTGAGGCAGGGATAGGAGTAGACGCGGTTGGATTGGATTAATTATGCATATCATGCCTCCTATAATTTATCTTACACCATAGATTTATTGAGATATAATAGAATCTTCCCCATTCTGTTGGTCGATATTACAACTCTTATGTTTGGAGGGAAAAAAATCGAACTTTTCTCTTTCATTCAGAAATTAATTTTTTTCATCTTTTATTTTTACCGGTTTTTATATTACCTAGATAACAGAAGGTGCTTTTGAGTAAGGACATTTAAATATGACCATTTAAGCTCCGAAAAAAGTACAATATACATGATAATTGTTTGGTCGTTTAAGACTTCAGTTTAACTATACAAAACAGGTTTTGTGACAATGAATAGTATCATCTATAAATTTTAAATATTACATATGTTGGGAAGATTGATACTTTAGGAGATGGAGAAATAGTTGGTGTTTAATAGTGGATAATGATAAGAATTTACGAATGGATACAGGCAAGGAATTCCAAAATAGGGTAGCACGAATAACAAAGGATGTTTTGGAGAGCGTCTGGGGATTCCATAGGAGCGTCTGGGGATTCCACATGTGAATCTGATAAAACAATTCATAAGTCTTTTGAGTCTCATATCGAAATTTCTCAGACAGCCGCCATATACGAGGCAACTTTAGTCAAATTGGGGGAAAATGAGCGAAGAGACGAGTAACGTACTGGTTTTAGGTGGGATAGAATCACGAAATCTTAGAAATTGCTTTAGGATAGCGATGGATTTTCGGGTGATTTGAGAAATATGATTGCTCCAAGATAGGTTCAGATCAATAATGACTCCAAGGTTTCTTACTGAGGTGTGAAAGTGGATAGGTATACTATTGAGGTTAAGGAGTGGATAATATGGAAGCAAATTTACAAGGTTCTTGGAACCGATGAGAATGGCATTGGATTTTTCCTGCACTCAACTTAAATCATTTGTCGTAGCCCATGCGTTGATTTTGTCAATATATTGTTGTAGTTTTCGGATAGCCTTTAGCAAGATTTGCAGATCATCTGCATATAGGTGGTATTGTGAGTGACGGATGCAGTCAGGGAGGTCATTAATATAAATGGAAAAAATAGTTGGTGAGAGTAAGGATCCCTGAGGAACACCACGTGTTAAGGCAATTGAGGAGGAAGGAGGTTAATTTGGAATCATGACAGTTTGAGATCGATAGGATAAAAAGAAATAAACCTTATAAAGATATTTGAAGGTTTTGGAGTTTGGAAAGAAGGATGTTATGATTAACTGAATCAAAAGCTTTTGAGAAATCGAAGAGGATTAAAATAGTGATTTTTTGTTGGTCTATTGAGGATTGTAGGTCTTGGGTAATTTTTAACAATGCAGATTGAGTAGAATATTAAGATGGGAAACCGGACTGTAAAGGATTTAGAAGGTATTTTTCCTCAAGAAAGTTGTTGAGCTGTGAGTGAACAATTCTTTCAAGCGGTTTGGATAAATTGGATATTATGGAGATAGGTCTAAAATCGGAAACTGAGGCGGGATTAGGAACTTTATTCAGTGGACGTACGATGACTTTTTTCCAGACTGTTGGGAATATAGATTTTTGAAGAGAAACATTATAAATATGTAGAAGGACAGGGAAGATAACAGGAAGACATAATTAATTTCTCAGGGATTTGGTCGGGTCCATGATCGTTCGTTGTTCTATCATTCGTTCTAGACTTGAGAATAGAGGAGAGCAATTCTCCAGGAGATATATCCGAAAAATAGAAATTTCCCGGATTGAAAGATGTCTGTGGTAAAGAGTAATGGGTAATATGGGATATAGGAAGTGGTTCTGCGAAGTAGGAATTTAGTTCTTCGGAAGTAAATCGAACACAAGAAGAGGATTTGGAATTTATAATGGATAGGTTTCTAAGTAGTTTCCATTTAGTCTTAGGGTTGGTTGCTTGGGATAAGGAATTATGGATAAAATGCGCTTTAGCACGGCGTAAGGAGGACTGAGCAAGGTTTCTTAGGGACTTAAACATAGTGAAATCATCTAGGGCTCGTGTGCGTCTAAATCGTCTCCTGGCGGCATCACTTCTTCTCATCAGCTCTGCTATTTCAGGAGTTGATTGATTGATTGATCCATGGTATAGCGGGGCGTTTAAAGGTTGAGGTCTTAGTGGAGCATGGATATTTAGAAATATGAGAGGTTCGCAGAGAGGCATTTCACCATCTCGTCGATTGACGAAAAGGGAAAGATAGGTTCTAGAGCTTTGGATAATGGGTCGAAAAAAGAAGCCAATTTATCAGAGAACAGGAAGTCAAGATTTCGCCAGGATATTTGTTTTGGGGTACTTTTAGGAGTTGGAATGTTATAAGAAATCTGAAAGAAGTCATGGTATGAAAGAGAGGATACTGGATTCTGGGAGGAAAATATAAGTTTTTCGGAGGAATCTATTATGAACAGATCTAGCCACATGCTTGTAGACTAGGTGTGGTGGGTGGGTTTGAAGGGTACTATGAACAGGTCCAGTGAATGAATGAGGTTGAAAAAGTATGATCTGTCAGGAGAATCTAAAGAAAGGTTAGTGTTAAAGTCACCTGCTATTATTATGTTATTGTATAAAGGAACGTAGGTAAAGAGGGAAGATTCAAATTTGGGATCTAATCGATCGTAAGGAGAACGGTATATAATCGCGTAAAGGAGAGAATGGGAATTATGGAAGATTTCGACAAATATATATTCTAAATGAGGAACATCTTGTGAGAGATATTTATAAAGGATTTTTGATCTTAGGCTGTCATGGATGAAAAGTCCAACACCTCCTCTTGTTCGGTAGATCCTATCATGTCCATAAAGGGTATAATTGGGAATGGATATAGAGGAAGAGGATATATTCGGTTTGAGCCAGGTTTTAGAAATGGAAATGATGTGATGAAAATTGCGTAAGAAGTAACTGAGAAATTCATAACAGAAAAACTCCTCACTGACATAAATTCTGTCGTCACTATCCCAGTTGAGGTGCCTCGTGGTGAAGTCTCTTTTTACCTTCCGGAGGCGGATAATCTCGTCCCGGACCGAATGGCGAGCAAATTGCACGACGATCGAAGGCGGACGAGAGTCCTCTCCTTTCGGTTTTTTTCTCTCCACGAGGTCAAAGTCCTCAGCTTTGAGCTTGATGCCTAGGGCAGCTCCGACAGAGCACACTACACCCTCCGGAGATTCTCCAGTCTTCAATAGAACGCCTCTAATTTCGACCGAATGCAAGAGCTGGGCTTGTTCAATTTGGTTCATTCTTACCTCCATCATAATTTGACCTAGGTCACCATCAGGAATATTGCAGCATTTCGAGTGAAAAATTATTTTGTATTGCCTGTAAGTAATACATGATTTTTCGTCCCTGGCGATCGTCGATTGGCATGCTGGACACACGGCCATAATGAAGTATCGAGCGTAAGTGAAGTGATTAACTTGAAGACGGTGGTGAGGAGCTCCAGAAGAGGTGGGGACAGATAAGATGTAATCTCTACCAGCTCTACCACCTGTTCTAATGCTATTACGCTATTTATATTCATTGATGAATATAAATTTTTTTTTTTTTTATATTTAGAAACAATTCTTTATTGAGCAATATTACAATCTGTCCAATTTAGGACATTTTTAATAGTGATGAAGTACAACATTCATACTACATTCACACGATATATACTAAACAATAAATTTATATAATAATAATACAATATACATATATACAAAACAAAATCAATAAAATATATACAAAAGTCACTCATACCTATATACAATTCACAATCATACAGCACGTGAGTGGAGAATCTAGCCAATGCTAGAACTCCAATATACATTTTACAAGAGGTCTCGAGGCCACTGCCGTTTCAACCTTCTAGGAGGATGGTAAGGATGTGTGGAGCTGGATAAGGATTGAGCTAGGGGATTAGGGTGATGGATAAGGTTCTGATGAAATTTAGAGAATTTTAATGGTATAAGGTCTAAAATAAATGGAATATTTAGGTCGCGGTGTAAGGTATGGTTGGATACATAATAAGGAGCATTAACTATTGTTCGGAGGACTTTTGATTGGAAGGATTGAATGCGTTTGATGTTAGAATATTTGGCTGTCCCCCACAGTTCAAGTCCGTAGGTCCAGATAGGTTTCAGTACTGTCTTGTATATTAGCAGTTTGTTCTCGATAGATAATTTAGAATTTCTGTTCAGTAGTCTGTATAATTGTCCAAATCGTCGATTAAGTTCTTGTCGTTTAAGTCTAGTATGCGGGTTCCAAGTTAGTCTTTTGTCCAGAAGGAAGCCAAGATACCGGACTGTGTCGGAGAAAGGAAGCGGAACGGAGTTAAAGAGAACTGGAGGGCAGGATTGTCTTCGAAGGGTAAAGGTGACATTTTTGCATTTGGATTGATTAACTTTGATTCTCCAGTTGTTACACCAGTCTTCAATTTGAGAAAGGTGCGTTTGGAGGCCTATAGATGCAATTTCGGGATCTGAGTGAGAGGATAGGATAGCGGTGTCATCAGCGTACGTTGCTAGGAAGGTATTAGGGCAAACAGGAATATCAGCCGTGTATATGTTGTAGAGGAAAGGACCAAGGACACTGCCCTGAGGAACACCGGATTCGACTGGATAATAATTGGAATATTCTGCACCACAGCGAACTCGGAAGGAGCGGTTTGATAGATAGGATCGGAGGACTAGGTATATGGATTGGGGTAAATGATTTTTGAGCTTAAAGAGTAATCCCGGGTGCCACACCCGGTCAAATGCTTGCGTTATGTCCAGAA
Organism: Piezodorus guildinii; assembly: GCA_023052935.1. Classification (NCBI taxonomy): domain Eukaryota; kingdom Metazoa; phylum Arthropoda; class Insecta; order Hemiptera; family Pentatomidae; genus Piezodorus; species Piezodorus guildinii. Next base: position 112,142,034 of record CM041295.1, read on the forward strand.
ATGCACCCGAGCAGTACTCCTTGTTCTCAAGGGCAGAGGAAATATGGTCAACGACTCGGAGCCCTTGCTGAACGGTTGAATGTTGGGAACGGAATCCAAACTGATGGGAAGGAATAGTGTGGGATTCTAATAAAGGTAAATTCGTTTGAGGAGGATTTTTTCAAAGATTTTTGAAAGGATTGGGAGTAGGCTGATAGGTCTATATGATGTCGTTGTGTTAGGAGGTTTACCTGGTTTTAGGAAGAGAATTATAGTGGAATGTTTCCATAAGAGAGGAAAATGAGTAGTGCGTAGAATGGAGTTGTAAATATATGTAAGAAATATAATGGCTTTAGATGGAAGCTGTCTGAGAATCTGAGGAGTGAGGAGATCGTATCCAGGAGATTTACGGAGTGCAAGTTTTCGGAGATGATATTTGACCTCAGAGGGATTAACTGCTTTAGGAGGTAATGAAAGCGGGATTGGAGACTGAAGGAACTCTTCCACCACTGCAGTGTGGTTTGGATGGGATTCTGGATGAGGTGTGAAGACTTCGGAAACGTATTTGGCAAGTTCCTCGGCTTTGTCTTTATCAGACGCAGCCCAGGAGCCATTACTACGACGGAGGGGATGGGAAATATGGTGGGATTTTAGAATTTTCTTGGTGACATTCCACAGGGAATTGTCACAAGCAGAAAGAGAAGAAAGGAAGGAACTAAAGGATTGGGAACGGAAGGTCGCCAGCTCCCTCTTTAATTGTCTACAATAAAAGTTATAGGAGCGGCGATCTGTAGGGTGACGGGTGCGTTGCCATAAGGATCTGGATCGTCGTTTGGTGCGGATGAGGTCTATGAGGTGTTGTGGTAAATGATTTTGGTTATGACTTATCTGGGAGTGCTTGGGAGAGGAGGCAGTCCAAACAGCTTGTTGAATAGCGATGGTGAAGGAGTTTACGGCATCGTCAAGGTCATCTGGAGTTTTGAGTTTCACACTGAGGTCAATATCACTGGTCAGGATTTGGCGAAAAAGGTCCCAGTTTACTGGTCCTCTGATAAATGACGGTGGGGTGGGTTTAGGAATAGGAATTAGGGATATTTTAAGGAGCAATGGACTATGGTCAGAGGACAGTTCATCAAGGCGAGTCACCGACATGTTTAGGGAGCCTAATCCGCTGTGGATGAAGAAGTCAAGGATGTCAGGATTACGGTTAGGATCAGTTGGCCAGTAGGTAGGGGAATCAGGAGGCAGGAGGTTGAAACGTCTAGAGTTGAGTGCAGACTGTAAATTCCGCCCACGACAATTCGTGGATCTGGAACCCCATTGTTGGTTCTTAGCATTCATGTCTGCACCCAGAATGAAGTGGTTTCCTAAGGAATTGAGGAAAGATTCGAATAGAATGTTGGAGATGGAATGTTTAGGAGGGCAGTACGCTGATGCGAGAGTGATCGGAAAAGAAAAAGTCTTGATTACTATGGCGGTGCATTGTAGGAAATCATAGGAGGGGACAGGGAGTATGTGGTGGGAGAGGGACTGGTGCACAATGACAGCAGTACCGGGAATATAAATTAATGCACTAAAAGTTTATATTTATTAGAGGCCTTGCCACTTAGTTATAATAGTAGCTATAGAATTTATTACTACTTACAACAGAGAATAGCAGTCTATAGAGTACGATTAGAAGACGATAGATTTTGAGAGAGCAGAGAACGATGTGGACACTATGACAGTTAGAACCAGAGACAGATAAGACACGATAGACGAAACGATAAGACAGAGAGGCTCACTGAGTGGCAGTAGCAAGACACCCGTGTGACATGCAGCCACGCTGGATTCATTCTCCTCAACTATACGTCTCGAGGACTTCGTGAGGAAGCCGGGAGATTTTTCCGGAAAGGAGATTGGCTGAAGGAGAATTGTCACACGAGGACTTAAAGTAATTGGGAGAGCGCCACTAACCCGCCTCCCTGTGCTGTTTTGTGAATAATCCTACTCGCCAGGGGAATGAGGACTATATAATTAAACATTGTGTATAGATTTAATAGAGGATAGACTATGGGTTTTTTTTTTTTTCTTAATTTGTCTATGAGAATATATTTCGTATGTGTAAAGTTGGGTTTGTTTTACTTGTTTTTCATTAATTAAATATAAATAGTTTTATTTCTATAATATACTAGATTAGGTTTTTTTTTTTTTAAATTTGTTGATGTAAATATATTTTGTATGTGTAAATTGTTTTTTTTTTTCTCTTTTAATTAGATATACATAGTTTTATTTCTTTATTAAACGGGAAATTTTATGTTTGTTTGTATATGATATGTGTAAAGGATTTAATTTATTTATTTATCTATAACTTAAAATAAATGACTGATTTTATTGAAGTTTAATGTTTTCGTTATTTACATTAAAAATAACGTGGCGCCCTGAATGATAGACAAAGGCAAATTTGAACCCACGCCCTTCTCCACTGAGTGTCGGCAGCCTATGTGACGAGGGTTACAATATTATTAACGTTTTTCATAAAAAAAGATTTGTCTTTAATATCGTAATTTGTTCTGTCACTAATTATTGCCTGTAACAAATGACCATTCTTATATGAAAGATACTATTTGAAAACAACCTTTTCTCAGGCTTAGGTCCAGTTGACTTCTTGGATTACAGATGTATCTCACTTCTAAACTGTGACCGGAGTGGCAGAACTTGAATGTTTATGCTTCCTAAGGTAATCTTCCTCATTAGTTTCGGCCAATGATAACGTTTTATATATTTGACGACGTAGCCTAATGTTACCAGGTAGAACAAAGAGACAAAGGTTTCCAGACAACATAGCGACTCTGTCCCCAATCCAGTTTTATTTTTTGAAACCCCTGTAAATTTCCAAACTCAGAGGCAGAGAGCACATAGTATCTTAAAACATAGCTTCGATGAATCGTACTCGACCTAAGACAACAAAATTCAAATACGTTCATAGGTCGTCATTAAAAAAAAAGGTTAAAAACCTATCTTCATTGTGGGACCACGTCGCTTTAGAACAGAAAACAAAAATTATATATGTATGACCTGATAGTCTAGCTTCTACTTTATATAGTATAATTTATATGCAGATTCATATGTCAATATCTTATCTACACACACTCACACAAACACACACACACAAGTTACTTCAGATTTTGGTCAAAGGTAACTGTTATCGTATGGGTGCGAAAAAAAAAAAAATATATATAAAACTTGGAGTCAATAGTCCATTATCACTAGACCGCTCCTGCTATCTCTTCTGTATTCATCCCATCGCCATAAACCATGTATAAAAACCGTGTTGTGTTTACCATTAAAAATGTTTCACTGCGTCAAAGTAGATTTTTATTTGTACGAGTATTGTACAATATGTTATGCCTTACATCAACTACCTAGTAAAGTTTGAAATCTATCTGATTCAAGTAGTGCTGATTCAAACTACGGTAAGGCTCATATCTCACAAAATGATTTGTTGCCTTGTTAATCTATCTTGCGAGCGTAGTATGCGAAAAACCCAAGTTGTGATATATCTAAATACATAGATAATTTTGATTATGCCAACCCCAGACTATAATGTTTCCATCAAAGTTTTCTTAAGGAATAAGTTTCGCAACTGGATATACCATAACATATTAAAAAAGTTGTATCGCAACTCATGGAGGGTCTTGGGCTCAGTACATATAGAGTTTTGTACTGTTTCTAGGCCAACGGACGCCAAGATGAGCTGCCAGGTTTCCCCCCTCCATTTTTGGGTACCCACTTTATAGAGGCAGGGTGTGCTTCAGGATTGTCTCCATACGCCAAGCCTCCAGGCTGAAATAACAGAAAAATAATATTCTTCAACTGCCGGGATTCGAACCCGGGACCCGGAGAACAGTAGACTGGTTCTGTACCCACTTGGCCGCTCTCTATCACTCGCGAAATCGGATATAAACTACTATAATTAGCAGGAGTGGCATTAGTGATCGCTCTAAACTTTTAAGAATGCCGTCTACTAATAATGTGCTGTTAGGCCCGACTGATACCAAAAATATTACATTGAGCCTTAGTAAAGGGCAAAAATATAACGATTAAAACAAACACATACTCCCTGTGGCTGAGTTTTACCAACTTCGGAACTGTATTGAGTAGATATAGATCTGAAAATATAACACACTAAATTAAAAAAGTTCCAAGTCTGTGGATACACAGAAAGGGAACAGTGAAAGTTGAATTAAGCTGCAGCAACTTTAGGAGGGGGAGGGGGTTGAGAAGGGGTAGGACAGGGACGGATGGGGGTTCTTATAACGATAAGGTAGGCTGCTAACTCAAGTGGACTTGGTTACAGCGACCACTGCCCAAAACACAAACCTTTACATTTATTTAACAAGTCTCATCCTGTGTTTGAGCTAGACTAACATCACTGGCCGTTATTGAAGGGAGAAAAGGGATGGTTCAAAGGCGATCTGATGGTAAAGGATTGCTGGCCTCAGCTTTATCATGCTGCTTTCCCCCCACATGGCCACCCTTGTCATTTCCAGGCCTCGCTATGATTGCCTCTCTAAAGGTATAAAATACAGAACACCGTTGCCCAGACTAAAGAGGGAGATCATGAGGAATATTTTTCCTATTTCCTGATTTAGTTGATTCCCAAATTGTTTTATATTTATCTGTATCTTATCAATCCTAACAAGGGAAAATGCTCAGTCATTTCGAATCGACGAAATCAATTTAGAGGAAAAATGAGGATGAATCCTTTTTTTTCCCCTCTAATTGATTATCGATTGTATTGATATGGGCCCATACTGCTAACAGCTAGAAGGGATGTATTATATAAAATAACCGAAATCGAAGGTACTCTAGAAGGAGGTATTTGGTAAACCCAATATTTAAAGGCTCAATTTCATTTAGTTAAATAACAGCAAGGTTATTATTAATTAAAAGCCATTAAATTTTATATCAACATCACGAGTTTGACCAAAATAGTAGATATATACTAAATGCATGGTTTAATTAGGCACTACTGATTTCTCTATTTTAGTGAAAAATTTCGAGTAATATAAAATTCACAGTCTTGTGGTGAATATCGAATTTCATGCCAGCCCAGTAACGCAAAAAGAGCTATAAAACACGTTTTCGATCGATATACTTTCACGTAAAGGAAAGTGTAAGTAAAAGTTATACATCTTTTCTGACTCAAACTGAGACCATGTGTCTGGTAAGAGAAGACTTAGTAAATAAAGTATTGATTGTATGAAAAACGTAGGTTTTAAAACATTTTACTCAGGAAATTGAAACTTTATTCACTACTTGACTAATATATAAGTTAATTTGCTGAATACAAGTTGCATTTATAAAATGTAAGCTTGAGGTGAGGTTGGAGTTGTACTTTCTCCCCCTCCCCCTTGTTGCATTTCATTGATCCAGAGCCCTCTTTACTCTGTTGATGACATCTGAGAGATTGCCGTAGCCCTTCTCCAGGCCCTCCCCCACTCCACTCCTCCCGGTTCCCCCCTCGCCAAAAGCCGGCATCAATGAATTCCCCCTCCCCTACCCTCACCACCCCTACCCCTACCTATCATTCACTACCCACCACCAACACTAAGCCATTCTTCAACATATATAATAAATCAGGAAAATTAAATATATTAAAATGTAATCTACGAATCGGAATGTTAAATGGTTTACTTTTAAATGTTCCATTGTTAAGAATAAAATTAGGATGCTTGCTTACAAGGATGAAAATGGATTTAACTTTGGCAGTAATGCAGTTTTTATTGTGCATAACATACCTTTAACTTACCTTCTACTTGTTATAAATTAAAAACATATGTGTGTGAGTGTGCGCGCTTAGCCAATAGTTTTGTATAAAATCTTTAGATTTACAGAACAATATTATTTCAGAGAAGAAAATATAATTTCCGAAAAATATTTCTTTAATAATACATTGTTGTTTGTGTTATCATTATTTCCATTGATATGCATATGGGTTATATTTTTCATAGATCTTGGGATTTTAATGCATGTTAATGGATGTAATGGGTTTTGTTAATAATCAATCATGTATTTTAGGATGCTTTCCAGTAATGACTATGCCTATTTAATGATATTTAACTGGAAGTGCAGAAATCTTTCATTGATTCCTTATCAAAGACATTTATTCCATTGTGCGCGCATAAAAATCTGCAATTATTGTTTTGCTATATAAACAGCATTAGATTTAATTTGGAAAATGAAATGTTTTCATATGATTTGTGCCTTAAAGGTATTAACAATTTTACTATAATAATTTTGCAACTGATTTCCTTTCTCAATCACTTTAAAAAAAATAAAATAAAAACATGCATGTTTTTCGGGAGGAATTTAATGGCTGATTCCTATACGACAAAACGATTATAATAAAAAAGTGTTGAAGTATGTACAGTCGTGGTCGCAAATTGCATCGGTCAATAAAAATGTTTTTTAAAATTAGGCATACAACTTTGCACACGGCATGTTAAATAAAATGATGGTTACACAGAACACTAATGTTATATATTGGAAATTAAAGAGAAGCACATACAAATCAATGATAAAAGTATAGAAGTTAAAGTTATCTCGTAAAATGAATTATAATATTAATTTTCAAAACTATATCCACTATTGATTTGTGTCACCGCTGTTTTCCGTTTTTTTCCGCTGTTATTCAGCCATTACGGATGAAGACAAGCAAATAGCGGTATCGTCGGCATAAACGTGATACTTGCATGATTTCAATACTGAGGAGGTTTCCGAAATGTACAAAAGAAACAGAAGTAGACCATGAACCGATCCTTAAGGAACTCGTGAATGTATTGAAAGAAATTCAATCGGATAGAGAACCATCACTATCGATTACCGCTTGACTTCGGTTTATTAAATACGATTTGGCGTTACGAGAAAATTTGAACTTGTTTCTCAACATTCGCAATAAAATATTGTGATCCACTAAGTCAAACGCCTTTTTAAAATCAAAAGACAAGAGGCTTGTTGCATGTCGTCGATCCATTGCAAGTCTAACATCTTTGGTTATTCTAAATAGTGCTGTTTGCGTACTTTGTCCAGAACGGAAACTCGATTGATTTTTGTCAAAGAGATTTTTTGAGTTTAAATAATCAATCAACGTATACAACACGTTCCAGAATTTTTGACAATGAACACAGTTTCGCGATAGGTCTGTAATGTTCGACATCAGTTGGGTTTGAGTCTTTAGGTAGAGGGGTAACTAACATGGTCTTCTAGAGTGACGGGAAAATAGATGATTAAAAAGAAAAAAACAAAATTATTTATCAGAATAAGAACTATCTGTGGTAAGAATAATTGATCGATCAGAAGAATGTTTTGGAAATTTTTAAGAAAAAGTTTTAGGCTGACGTAGACGATGAAAAACATCATTCGAATCGAATTCATTATCAGTGCGAAGTAATTCCGAAGAAGAATAACAACGATTTAATAATGAATTAACGAAATATTTGTTGAGCTCAGATTTCGATACGGTCAAGGGTAAAGCCTCACGATTTTCTACTAAGCCAAGACAATGGATAGTTTTCCAAAGTTTTTCTAGTGTTCTAGATGAGGTCACATTTTCAAAAAAATCAATATTTTCTGTTTATTTCTACAAATTTCTGAGGTAATTTTATTTCTATACAATTTGAACTGTTCAAGGGATTTTCCGAGAACTTATAATTTCTCCTAAAACAGTCTCTAATTTTCATTATTATTTTTTTATTTCGGGCGTGAACCAAGGAGAGGGCTTCTTTTTATAAATTACAGATTAATAAGGAGCATATTTATCTAGTAAATAAACAAGTTTCGAATTTAATAGTCTAATTTTATCATAAGTATTATTTATTTTTTATTTTTATTTATTTATTCAAAGAAATTTACAACTGTATTGATTAAATACAACAAGTAAATGGGATAGATTTGAGATTAAGACACATGATTGTCCTGTGAAGAAACTACCCATTGGTAGAACTCCAATTAAATATTATTTGAATTAGCAATATCTTCCCAGTTCTTAGTGTCCAGTTCATCGTTAAATTTACTATAGTTAAAATTTTTTATGTCTCGAAAAATCACATTCCTAAATATTTGAGATTCGCCTAGTCGATAGCACAAAAATATAATGTCATGTTGGCGGCAGAAAGGAACTGATAGTTGACCCGATGTGATTACTCTGTCTATATTTTTATAATCGTCCACCATAATATCCAGCCACGTATTATTTCTTTTAGTATGACAAGTAGGGTTAAATTTTAGGAGTAACAAATTAAAGCTGTGAAAAAGGTTATTTAAAATTTTTGAGTCATAAGAGATAGTTGAAAAGTTAACATTTAGATTACCATTTAAAATTATATTGCCATACGTTAAAACGAATGTTTTTTGTATTGAACATAAATCCATATACAAACAATGACTCGATGCTCTATAAATTGTAATAAGTAAAACTTTTCAAGGCCGTGCATAATCTCTAAAATTAAATATTCAAATGAGAACGACTGATGGGTCTTTGAAGAATCTAAAACTTTACAAAATACAGATAAATTTACATATATATACAGACCCTACCTCGATTTTTATCTTTCCGGTCAGACCTAAAAATATTACATTCAGTTAATGAAACAGAAAAATCTTCAATCCCGTCATTAACCATGATTCGCTAACACAAACCACATCATAATTATTTTCAAATACGTATCTTTGAAAATGATACAAATGTCCTGTAAGTGATTCAATATTTAAATGACATACCTTTAGTTCCTTATGATTTTGTTGAGAAATTATATTATGATTTTCCATTATAATTAAAAATGTTTGAATTATTTTCTTCTTTTCTATTATATTATATATCAATTACTATTATAGAAGAGTATTTTAGAATATGATTATATCAATTGGAACAATCTCTTCTTGTTTTTGTTTATATGCATCCATACATGTCAATAATTAATCATATAACGTTTCGAGGTTTCACATGCCTCATCTTCAGATGTTCAATATTATCTAAAATATAATTGAATAAATATTACAACTAATTATATACATATTAAGAATATATTATCTATAAATTAGAAACATTTTATATTTTAAACTATTTACATTCTGTTTAAAATTATATATATATACTTACATTTATTTCCATATCATCACTCAATATAGGTCATTTAACACTACAATTCATTCACATTATCAAATTTTAACGTTTCACCATCACATATATTAATTTATCTTGTGTACTTGAAACTATCATGTGTACTAAACTAGTCTTTATCTAATGCCTTTCCTGCTCCATTCAATGTTTTCAAATAATCACAACATTATTTTTATTTAGGTTAGTTATTAAAATTTAGTTAGTTTCTTCTTTTCGTTTTAACAAAGAGATGATAAATCATTTTTATTTCTTATGAAAATAATTTTTGAATTTTCATCCCTCCTCATACAGAGCGTTAATCTTCTGTTAAACCAAACGAATTTATAATGCTTTTCATTTTTTATTATTTTGGCGTCTCGTAAAGGTTTTCTATTTAAATACGTCAAGTTATTGTTTACGAAGATTCGGCTTGGTTCCCCATCGATATTACCTAGATGTCTTGTTGTTATTGATGTTTTCTTTCTAGCTCTGTTGAAAAATTCGTCTCTTAATCTTTTGCTTACAAACTTAGCAATTATAATGCCAGGTCTTGTAGTTTCCGAAGGCGGCCTTAACCTATAGCACTCACTTCTATATTTATTGTTTATTTCTAAATCTCGCACACCTCCCAGCTTTTGAATAATTTCTGGTATAGTTTTATCTGTAATAAGCTTAACGAGATGAATTTATAAGTTATTCGATGCCGTGGTTTGCTCCAGATCATTATTTTTTACCTCTAATTCGATTATTTTATTTTTTAATTAGTATTTTCGATACTTAATTCATTTATCTGATTAATCACTTGATCAATTTTTTTATCATTATCTTTAACGGCTACCGATAATTTTTTCACGACATCGGAATAATGGTTTAGAGAACCATCCATTTTTTTTTTTTTTTTTTCATTGAGTTTATTTTATTTTATTTTTTTTAGTTTATTGTCGTTTATTGAGTTTATTACAACCCTAAAAGCATTATGGGAAAAATCCTTTACACATTTTTGACAAGAAGGCATAATGAACTTCCGAACCGGTCGGCTATAGGAATAATACTGTGTGTGTGTGTGTGTGTGTGAGTGAGAGAGAGAGAGTGAGAGAGAGAGAGAGAGAAAGATAGAGAGAGAGAGAAAGAGAGAGAGAGAGATTCAACAACAGAACCGCTATCAGGAGTTCTTTCGATTTAGAGGTTGCATTAGGTGAAAGCTGATAAGGACTTGTGAAGGGTGCTCTGCTCCCCAAGGCAACAAGGCCAACTAACCCAAATGTCCTGCGCTCAACTCTCTTTCAACCCTTTTCTTCATCGACCCCTCTCACTCCTTTCGATCCTTCTTCAAATTCAAAGAATACTGTTCTATAATACATTAGTGGTTATAGATATTGCATCACTCAATATAAAAAGTGTTTAAAAAATTGAACATAACGGCACGTTTTTAGAAAATGCTGTTTACACAAAAAAATTATGTTATATAAAATCATCAAGTAAATGTGATGGACATATGGTAAACTGACATGAAATACGTGTAGATACACAACCCATTGGCAGCGCTCTGAAAATATTCTAAACTAGAAGGTCTCGGGGCCATCTTCTTTTCAGACGCCTCGGAGGATTATCAAGAACTGAAGAGGAAGACAGAATGGAAACCAGTGGATTAGAGTGGGAGTGGATTTTTTCATGGAACGAATGATACCTGGTACGGGCTAAATTAGTAAAATAAGGAACAATAAGGTCTTTATGGATAAGTTTATTCGTGACAAAATATGGAGCATTGAGGATTTTACGATTGATTTTTTGTTGCAAATATTGGATACGAGAGGAATTTGATGGTTTAGTAGACCCCCATAGCTCCACTCCGTAAGTCCAGATTGGTCTTATGATAGTCATGTATTGGGTTGATGCAAAATTAATGCAGGTTTTTAGTAGGTATTGTAAATACGCCATATCTTTACTTTAACCATATATATTTAATCAAAATAATTTCCATCTGAATCAATGCACTTTTGCCAACGTTCAACAAGCTTTCTTATTCCACCAGAAAAAAAATCCGAATCCCTGGACTCAATGAAATCACGAAAAGAATTTTCAATGTCGTCCTGGTTTTGAAAATTTTTCTCCCTCAAAAAGTTGTCCAGATGCCTGAAAAAGTGGAAGTCTGTAGGAGAGAGGTCAGGTGAATAAGGCGGATGTTGGAGAACTTCGTAGCCCAACTCGTCCAGTCGTCGAAGCGTTGGTTGTGCAACGTGTGGTCTGGCGTTATCGTGGAGCAGGATCGGCCCCTTCCGATTCATCAATGCTGGGCAAAGACGTTGCAATTTTTGAGTTCCGAGTTCCGCCGCCATTTCTCGTGTGGTTTTGGTTGGGTCTTCTTCCACTTTTGACCTCAGCTGGTCGTTGTCCAGAGCAAGATGACGGCCCCGACCTTCCTTGTCTTCGAGGTCGAAATCTCCTCTGCGAAACTTCTGGAACCAACGCTGCACCGTGCACTCATTAATAGCCCCCTGACCCCACACTTCATTAATATTACGAGCCGTTTGCGCAGCGCTGCGCCCTAATTTAAATTCGTAAAAATAAATTTGACGAAAATCGCACTTTGACATTTTCGATTCAAGACCTTTGAACACACTGAACAAAACGATTTTACTAAACAAATTCATGGTGAAAGAGAGGGTATTAGATAAGGTTTGTTTTGGTATAATAATGATCAATGTTAGGATTAGCTTTGTTTACACAATTGGAATTAAGATATTGCAATAGAGGAAACCTGCATTAATTTTGCATCAACCCAATAGATGAGTCTTTTGTAGTTAAGAGGAAGCTTTGACCGTTTGTCCAGTAAGTGTTGAAGTTTGCGACAACGGCTAGTAGTTTTTTGTCATTTTAGTCTCGTATGCGGATTCCAAGTTTGTCAATATGGAGCCTTAGGTATCAGATCTGTTCAACAGGAACTAGTTGAGTGATTAAAGGATACTGTGAGGTAGGAAGTCATAGGTTTACGACGAAGGGTAAAGGTTATTTGATGGGATTGATTGGAGTTAATCTTTATTCTCCAATTCTGACACCATACTTCAAGGTCTTTGATATGGGATTGGATATTGTGAGAGGCAAGGACTGGGTCTTATATCACACAAGTGTCATCAGCATAGGTAGAAAGGAAAGTTTGAGGATGGGTTGGGATATCAACTGTATAGACTGTATAGTGAATGGGTCCTAGGATGCTGCCTTGAGGAACACCAGCAGACTGAGAAAAGGAGGAGGAGTAGGAACTATTGTGATTTATTGTAAAGGATATATTGGTGAGGTATGAGTGGATAATAAGAAAATGTGTAGGAGGGAGTAATGTTCGGAGTTTGTAAAGCAATCCCGGGTGCCAGACTCGATCAAAGACCTGTTCTACGTCGAGGAAGGCTCCAGTGCAGTGCAATTCGCGCTCTAATGCAGAGGAGACAACGTCAACCACACGATGAAATTGCTGGATAGTGGCGTGACTGGTTCGGAATCCGAATTGATGGTCTGGAATAAAGTGATAGGAATCAAGGATGGGGTAAATACGTTTCAGAAGGAGTTTTTCTAGGATTTTACTCATGATACGCAAATGAGATATGGGGCGGTAGGAATATGGATTTTCAGGTGGATTTTTAGGTTAAGGAATAATTTTTACTATGGATAATTTCCAGGGGTCAGGAAAATATGTACTACGGAGTACAGCAATGTAAATGTAGGTGAGGTATAGGATGGCTTTTTGAGGAAGATGTTTTAAAATATAGGATGTGATTAGGTTATGACCAGCTTTTTAAAAAGGTAATCTGTGAAAGATGTTGGATATTTCGGAAGGATAGAATGATTTAGATGGGAGAGACATTTGGAGTGGTCATAGTCAGTTCTGCTTCTTTACATTTAAGGTGATCGGGATTAAAAATATCGGGGTGTGGAATAAAGGTTTTATAAAGGTATTGGCCAAAATACTGGGCATTTTCCTGGTCTGATGTTGTCCACCTTTGCGATTCGGTAAGGAGTGGATGATTGCAGTATTTGAACTTTAGGAGTTTTTTAGTGGTCGTCCGATCTGAAAGGAAGTATCGTAGAATGGAGCTGATGTCGAGCGCATTTTGGTTCTAAAGCGGATAAGGATCAGATAGTTGAGGCGGGTAGCTGATGTAGTTCTAATTGGTAGGTGGGGTTGTATTCGTTGTGATATAATTGGAGTTAGTACGGTTTTTGTGGGTTGGGTATGGTTCAACCGAATAGGCAAAGAAGTTGGACTTGGTTGTGAATGATGAAAGGGTAATTTAACCCGCGATGACAAGTAATGTGTAGGAATCGTCTGAGGTTTAAATTGGTAAGGTCTGATTGGAGGTTTTGATTGGGAGGTCTGTGGCTTGGTGTGAGAGGTTTAGGGATGGGATTGGGAAGACCGAGGCGCCTGAGGTCGTGGTCGTTGATTCCTCATCGTTCCGGAGTAAGGGTTGATGTTCTTCGGTGGTTGATACCGGGCTGCTGATGTTGATGGTGGCTTGAGGAGGTGTTTTATGCAATTCAGAAAACGTTTCCGAACATTCAAAATCAGAAGGCTGGACGTAACTCTTCTCCGGTCGTTCATTTGCAGGATTTAGAGTTCGGTTCCTAATTAGGCTTTTATAAATCGAGCGTCCTCTGTAGCACGCCGGATGGTCTTCCCCACAAAGAGCGCACTTTGCAGGCTCATCTCTAGGTCTCGGACATGTGCTTGAATCGTGTGGACCAGCACATTTCACGCACCTAGCCTGGTGATAGCAATAAGCCTTCGTATGCCCTAATTGCTGGCACTTTGTACATTGTACAATAATGTTCTTTTGTTTTGGCTCCTTAAACTTAACAGATGAGTAAACCAGCCTGTTAACATTAAATATATCCGGATTATTTGTGGATGGCTCTAAATCTACGAAAAATAGAGGTAACGGATATCTATCTGCTGGACGTAAGACACAGGCCACATTTCTTACAGTATGACCAATTTCTTATAATTCTTCCCTGATAGTAGTTGAGAGGGTGGTTGATTGGAAGCCTCGCAAGACCACTCTGTTTTTATATTTTTCTTGTTTTAATTGATAGCAGTGAAAATCATAGCGCTTTGAAGTGAGATGACTGATCTCACTGATTTATGTGTCTCTTTAGATGTGGTATTTATTTTTGCGTCGCTGACTCTAGAAAAACATCTACAATTGTTTGGTCCTATTAACTTTCCTATTTCTTTACTGAGTTCTATGAAATTTTCAACTTTTGACACGAAGACAGGATGTGGTTAAGGAACAGTAAAACCTTGAGGCCCCGGAATCGCATTTGATATATTTTGTGTGGTAATCGTGTTATTGCTGGCTGAGGTACTCGGTTTTGTTATATCTAATGGTTTGGCTGCAGTAGATTGGCTGCGGATGATTGGTTGAGTTTTATTTTAAGGAGGTGGCATTTTATTTTTGGCCCATTAATTTTTTTTCTTATTCGGTGAACTGCTAGCCGAATGACGATTTCTCTTTTTTAGAGTACGTCTTTTTAAGTATTGAGAATCAGTTTCGCTGATTTTCGAAAATTGTTCTTCCTCAGAGTCGTCATTTGAGGTTTGGTATAGAATCCTATTTTTTAATTACAAAAAAATATAAATAAAAAGATGTAATAATAAAATATAAGTAATTCGAAAAAATAAAAAAAAAAAACTATAATGATATAACAAGATATTTTTTAAAATTAAATAAATCCTTAAAAATAAAGTTTTTTATTATAATTTTAATTTTCAAAACTGTACTACGGTTGTTTGTGTCACCGCTGTTTTCCTTGAAAATTGTTTCACTTCATGTTAATTGCTTTACATGGAAAATTCGACATAATTAAAGATTTTATTTTGGTAGTAGTTAAAACTACTAACCATGAACTTAGAGAGGTTATTATTATTTTTTTAATTTCTTTATTTATCAGCCATTGAAGAATGGTGTCAAAACTGGAGAATCAAAATAAATCCTAATAAATCCCATCAAATCACCTTCACTCTACGTCGTATGCCTATGACTTCCTGCCCCACCGTATCCTTTAGCAATATCCTACTTACTCCTGTTGAACAGATTCGGTACTTAGGACTCCACCTCGACAAACGCCTAACATGGAATCCTCATACTAGACTGAAACGACAGGAAACTGCTCGTAGATACAGATTACTACAACACTTACTCGACAAACGCTCAAAACTTCCTACTTACTACAAAAAACTCATTTATATCACAATTATCAGGCCTATTTGGACCTATGGCATTGAGCTATGGGGGTCTACTAAACCATCGAATTCCTCTCGCATCCAATCCTTGCAGTCCAAAATCCTTCGTAAAATCCTCAATGCTCCTTATTTTGTTACTAATAAAATCATCCATAAAGACCTAAATATCCCATTAGTTGAAGACTTGGCCCGTTACAGATATACCTCTTTTCATTCCAAACTCCCTGCCCACTCAAACCCGCTTATCCGTGACCTCTCCTCCATATCTAATCCCGACAACCACCGAGGCGCCTTAAAAGAAGATGGCCAAGAGACCTTCTAACATAAGACATTGGAGTGCTACCAATGGGTAGTTTCTTCTCAGGACTACCATGTGTACTAATAATATATAAAGCCTATTTACTTGTTGTATTTATTTAATACAGTTGTAAATTTCTTTAAATAAATAAATAAAAAAAAAAAAATTCTTTATTTCATTAAGCGTATGATATAAAAATCAGTAGAAAAAAACAGAAATTGGATTAAATATATTACCATAAATAATTAAAGCATAGATGATGCAATTTCTATGGCCAAGAGTATATATTAGGGATAAAAAAGAAAAGGTGAGATTTGTGATCCTGTCACGAAATAAGTCTAGACCTACCCTCCCTACCGTCCTTAGTACGTGCCCCAGCCATCTTATCCTCCCACCCTTAATTGAGGCAATAATATCTGGTGTTTCACATAGTTTTCCTAGTTCCTCGTTTGTCTTCGACCATCGATTTGTATATATTTTTTTAATTCATTTTTTCTATATCTATGATATGATAAAGCGATTTTGGTTTCCACCAACTCCTTATAAGCCACTATACGAAATTTTGATACAGTTTCACCATCATTTCTTTCTTCCATCTTTCTTTCCTAACGGGCTTTCTGTCCTGAAGTTTAAAAATTAAAATACATTGCAATTTAGCTTTTCTATAACACGTTCAGTGTGGAAGGAGAAATCCGTAATTATCTATAAGAGCGACACGGGGACAATTGACTCCTTGCTGTAACTATCCACAAATGCGTCGTTGGGTACAGCGGCCCCGTATTCTTTCCTTAGTTCAAATGCATTTAACCTCCTGAAAATTGATTAATTTAGGCAAAATCATTTGTTTTCCTACTCCATAGAGTATATCACGGCAGCAAAACGTTAATCTATTCATTCACAAGTTCATTAACCTCATGGAAGTTGTTTTCATTAACTTTTTTTTTCTTTTTTAATCAAAACACATTTTTACTGCTAATAATTAAATTTTATGAAGTTTTAGAAACCAGAAATGACTTTAATTTTTTTTAGATGCGGTCTCCCTTCCACCCCTTAAACATACCCATTTTCATTCTTTAGGAAAATAAACTTTAAAAAAATGAAAAAAGAGGCTCCCTTCTCCACATCATCGAGTGTCATGATTTTCCACACTTTTTCCTGAATAGAAGCTCCGTCTTTTGACCCCGTCCCGTAATAGAGGTCGAAATTTAAACATCAATGCGGTACGTGGTTATTTGATCCCGTTCTATTTTTAATATGAATATGGGAGGTTATTGAAGTTTGAAACATATAGACATTATATTGGTCTTAACTCTTTGAAAGGTCCAACGCTAAAAAAGGTTCGAGACTTTTTCTAAGTTTGGCTCTTACACGCTTAGCACTAGTGGAAAGTTAGATACGGGGTCAATTGACCCCGTACCGCACTGAACGTGTTGAACGGAAAAATAAATTTTCTGTAACCAATTCATCAAAACATTATTTCTAAAATTTAAGCATACCTTTATTAATTTTAGTTTCATTTTATGTAATTTAACTTTTTTTTTGTTTATATTGTAAATATTGTATGAATGTTATCATGTAGCAATATTAATATTGTCCATTGTGACAAACTATAATAATAATAATAATTGTTTTATTGCTTTTAAGATTTACATATTTTAGCAAGAGGTTTGGCCTTTATTTCATTTAGACAAAATCATTTTTTACATTTAGTAAGGAAATATTATAAATATTGAAATAAGAGTTGAACCAACTACTTTAGAAACGACATTATAAGAAAAAATAAATAGCAATTAACAAAATAACTAAGAATACAAATCTTGATTAAATAATGAACAAAGAAAATTTAAATAAATAATAATAAACTCAAGAAAACCGACCAGAAATTTTTTTAAAATAATACGTCTCTTGTTAAAAATTTTATATAAACCAAAAGTAATGACATAACAAATGCATATCAATTTTGTACTAGTCGTTTGTAACAAAACTTCTTATCTTTAAAGCTTCTATTGAAAACAAAAATAAATCGTTCAACTTCCTATAGGTGGTAATTGTTAACAAGTCTTCTAAATTAAAATTATTCATAACATACTTAAATAAATAGAATCTTCTGACTGGATCTGAAACTGGACACGATATTAGAAAATGTTGAATATTATCATAACCATCGGTATTACATAGAGGGCAAGACATGTTGGGTTCAAATTTATAATATAATCCATTCACTATTATCCTCTGTGATTTCTCGCCTTCCAGTCTTAGTTGAGCGATTAACCTTATTTTGTTTATATTGCATCTAAGATTTAAATATTCTTCTCCGAATTGGAAGTTGGTTATATGGCGATATATTTTACTGTAAGAGGAACTTTCAATAGCTTCTATATCCCTGGAATATAAATGATTAGCCATTTTCTCAAACAGTTTGCTCTTTGAATTTTTTAAAACAGCTGGATCATTGAGAGCCCATATTTCCTCTGAACCTATAAGAATCAGTGACCTAAGAACTTCTGCGGTCCAGTTAAAAGGCACGTTTTTATTTGTTTCTAGGTCGCTAAGTCTATTGTAAGATATTTTTGGAAGTCTGGTATTTTCCATTTCTAAAATTTTTTGCCACCAATTGACAAACTGTAATATATCCGAATAAATAAATATATTATTATAATTAAAAAATGTAAACAGTAACATAGGCGTATGTTATGCCGTAGAAAAATGCGACCTTTTAGAAAAGTTAATATACAATAAAATACATAGTAAAAGTCAATATAAAGTTGTAAGCCGATAATCTTATGAACATATGTTATAGAGAAAGAGGGAAATTATAATAGTTAAAATTTTCCCAACGTCGTACAGGATCGTATTGATTATATTCATCCATTTAGTACGCAATATTTTAGAAACAATATTAAGTAACGAATTTTAGCTAAGTTGTTAACATAAATGGTAAATCGTTATAAATCTATAAACTAAATTATCTGAAATTTAATATCATTTCATGAAAACGGATGTTTAACTGTTAAATAAATGGCATTCCGATGGAAATTTAATTAAACTGATAAAAAGCATTTTAAGTAGTTCATTAGAACATAAGATAGTAATAAAGCGGATAAAGTAGGAACCTTTTAACATAACAAACAAATAACCTGAACCAATTTCGATTCTGGATCTTTCTTATTCATGTCGACAATTTGAACAAAATGAAAATTAGACGTTACATAATATACATACTATTTTCCTGCATACTGCACTTTTGGTTATGATAAACTCATAATCATCCTTTACTTGTATTTTAAATAGTTTATTTGAAATATTAAATACTTATAAACCTAATAGGATAAGTCTTCTTCTGACAGTTTTTTCAACATCACGAACAGTTTTTTGTAATATAAATTTCCGTTAACTTTCTCTTTTTCCGAATAAATCTTTAATTTTTGTTTCTATATCTTAATTTCACCTCAAAATCATTCCAAAAGAATACTATTTTATTAAAATGTGGATGTAATGAACATTAATTTCACAGAAGTCGACCTAACTTCCTCTGCCCTAGATAAGAAACACTACTGCCTGGGTGCATTTCTGAACATAATTTGGCCGGGTGTGGTACCCGGAATTTCTTTTTAAGCTCAAAACGCATTTACCCCAATCATTATACTTTGTCAGCCGATCCTATCTATCAAACCGCTCCTTCCGTGTTCGCTGTGGTGCAGACAATTCCAATTATTATTCAACCAAATTCGGTGTTCCTCAAGGCTGCGTCCTTCGTCCTATCCTTAAGATTTTATTCATTGCTGATATTCCTGTTCACCCCAATACCTTTCTTGCAATGTTTGCTGATGACACATCCGTCCTACCTCTCACTCAGATCCTGAAACTGCATCCTTGAACCTCCAAAGGCACCTTTCTCCAATAGAAGACTAGTGTAAGAAATGAGGAATCAATGTTAACCAATCCAAATGTAAACATGTTACCTTCGCTCCGAATAAAATCCTGCCCTCCTTCTCTTAAACTCCACTCCACCCCCTTTCTCTGACACAGTCCGGTATCGTGGCTTTCATCTAGACATAAGGCTAACTTGGAATCCGCAAACTAGACTTAAACGACAAGAACTTAATCGACGATCGATTATACAGACTTTTCTACAGAAATTCTAAACTATCTATTGCTATGTTTTTTACCGACTGCTGTCTTACGGCAGCGTTAGCTTCAAAACAGTATACATTAATATATTTATTTATTATACCTTTTGGAACCATTGGATTTCCTTTCAAAATGTTTTCGTGTTTACGAATTTCAATGGGTGGAACGCAGGAGAAGATTTACTTAACCATGTTGTAATAAATTATGTTAATATTTAACATTAGCGATTTGTTATTATTATCTTTTCCTTAGGAGAAGAGAAGTGACAAAGCGGACCAAGCTAGCAGTCTATAAATCGACATTCCTCCCTATTCTATCGTACTCCTCAGAATCGTGGACCCTCACCACAAAACACAGGAGTCAGATACAAGCGATGGAAATGAGGTATCTACGAAAAATAGAGAGAAAGACAAGAAGAGATAGAATAAGGAACGCCACCATACGGGCTAATCTCGATGTCAAACCGGCAGAGACCATACTGGAGGTGCAAAAACTGAGGTGGTTTGGACATCTTCTTAGGATGGATCCAGACAGAAATGCCAGGAAGACCTACGAGACCCGCACGGAAGGAAACAGACCCAGAGGAAGGCCGCGTATCTCCTGGGAGGATAGTGTAAAGGAAGCATGCAGGAAACGAGGAATAAATTGGGACAGGTGAGCAGAGTTGGTGCAGGAGAGAGACAACTGGACCAGGCTCTATAAGCAGGAGCCTCACACCGAACAGCGGTAGAAGGAAAATGATTATGATGATGATCTTTTTCATACAATATTAGAATAAAAAGTTACCATAAAAACACAGCTTCTGGTGAAGGTGGAATTCGTCACAACTGAGTTTCATACCCACGCGGCAGCGGCTCTGCTCTGGTTGCTTTCTGACCTCTGACGGACTTCTTTTCGATCTCTGAATCTTATGTGTTTCGAATAAGAATGTTCTTCTCGTTGATGGAATACGACTGCCTCTCTCGCTGGGCTTCAACTGACCCTCTCTGGTTCTCCATTTCCGCCCTCATCACTTTTTTCCGCTCTTCTTATCAAATATCCTATATTTTGGAATCTCCTCTCGGTGATCATGACAAAGGAAGTAGGGCTGACATGTGAATTGCCCGAAGTCGGGGTCCAGCATTTGTCTTTACTCTTTCCGGCTACTAGCTGAGGTCTAGGAAGTTTCTGGGCTATCGCGGGCTACCCAATGGGAATTCAAGGGGGGTAGGTAAACGCCTCTTGAACTTCCGCCGACAAATTCTTATTAACATCTACTTAATTTATATTAATTTTATTAAATAATTAACTTACTACCCTCAGTATCCTCAATACATAACACTGTTAAAAATAAATTTGTTAATATACAAGACAATACTGAAACCTATCAGGACCTACAAACTTTTGGAGACAGCCAAATTTTCTAACATCAAAAGTATTCAATCCTTTCAATACAAAGTCCTCCGAACAATAGTTAATACTCCTTATTACGCCACCATCCATACATTACACCACGACCTAAATATTCCATTTATTTTGGTTATTATTCCATCAATATTCTCCAAATACCATCAGAACCTTACCCATCACCAAAATCCTTTGGCTTAATCTCTATCCAGCTCCATACACACTTACTATCCTCCAAGAAGGTTGAAACAGCAGTGGCGAATATACATGTTTGTGAACATGTATATTGCAGTTCTAGCACTGGCTATGTTCTTCACTCAATGTGCTGTATGTTTGAGGATTGTATGACTTCTATACTTTGTAAATATTTTATTAATTCTTTATTGTATACTATTTTATAGTTTTATAAATATTGTTTGAATGTTATACTTCATCACTATTATAAATGTCCCAAGACAGATTGTAACATCATTCAATAAAAAAAGATTCTTGAATTAAAAAAAATATCACAGGAAATAATAAAAATGATTTTCAAAGTGCGTCACTGTTTTTGTGGAGCAGTGTATAATAATGAATAAGCGTGATTTCAATTTTATTTACGATGAACTAAAACTACTAAAGCGGTATTCTCTAAATCGGCCTGACAGAGATTTCTTAAACATAAATGATACCTCATTGCGGGTCTTCTAGTATTACATATGGAGAAACACCACAAAACATAGAATAGAAATGCAGAGGGTTTATTATAAAATCCTGAGATAATTTTCTCCGAAGCCGAGAATCGGATTGGGGAGTCCCTGGCCAAGGCAACAACTGCCCTCCGCTCTTTTATGTAGCTTTGTCAAAGAGAAGCATGGAGGGGGGAGGGCATTTCCCAATATTCTCAGGCCTACTTATACAGCCCCCATCCCCTTTCTTTTATTTTTGTCTGAAAACAAAAGCGAGGGAACCAGCAGAATCTTTCCATTTCCAGCAAAAATTTCGCGGGGTGGTCACATCTGCTGTCAGCGATCGGTCTATCCAGCATTTCAACGAAACCCTGCTATCTAGATAAAGATGTGCATAAATGGGAAAACATCCGGAGGGTGCAACACACGACTTTCAATTACATGAGGAAGATGGTTGGGGGTGCGGTCATAAATTAAAAACACACAATTAAAAATAAGCGTTATTTTAATTATGTGCCGACGTTTCGGCCTACAATGTGGGCCTTCATCAAGGCTAAAAGAAACAAGATAACAACCAATGTAATTATAGACTTAATAATGCGTTAGGTATATAATAATAATATGACAGTAATAAATTATGGGAACATAAAAAATAATAAATGTAAAATGATAATAAGATGACAATTATAAAGTTTTTTTTTTTTTTTTTTTTTTTTTTATTCGTATATATTACAATTTGTCATGATAGACAATAATAATAGTGCTACAGGATCTCATTCATACAATATTTACAATATAAACAAAAGGAAAGTCAAATTACATAAAATAAAATCAAAATAAATAAACGTATACAATAACAAAATTTATAGATAAAATAAATACAAATAAATGAAGTTAACAAATAAATAAACAAAACATGTCACATTCATACCTATGTACAATATTTACAATCAGCTCGGGAACCCCAGACGGGGCTTGTCCCCCCACTTGTGGAAGGACAAGCAGAGTCCAAAGGATCCCAGCGCCTCCCTCTCAGCCGCATCACTGGTGAGAGCCAGCGGAAGCTAAGTGAGGGCGCCACAGCCACAATCACACCGCACATGAGAGGAGAATCTGACCAGTGTCAGAACTCCAGAATAGATGTTTACAATATGTCTCGGGGCCACTGCCGTTTCAACCTTCTAGGAGGGTTGTATGGATGAGTGGAGCTGGATAGGGATTGTGCTAGAGGATTAGGATGATGAATGAGGTTCTGGTGGAATTTGGAAAATTTAGATGGAATCAGGTCTGAAATAAATGGAATATTAAGGTCGTGGTGTAGGGTATAGTTGGAGACGTAATAAGGAGCATTTACTATTGTTCGGAGGACTTTGGATTGAAAGGTTTGAATGCGTTTGATGTTAGAACGTTTAGCTGTCCCCCACAGTTCAAGTCCGTAGGTCCACATTGGTTTCAGTATTGTCTTGTAAATTAATAATTTGTTGTCAACTGTAAGCTTAGATTTTCTGTTTAGTAGTCTGTATAACTGTCCGAATCGTCTGTTGAGCTCTTTTCGTTTAAGTCTTGTATGTGGGTTCCACGTCAATCTTTTGTCTAGTAGTAAGCCAAGATACCGGACTGTGTCTGAGGAAGGAAGCGGTATGGAATTGAAATGAACCATTGGACAGGATTTGCGTCGAAGGGTGAAGGTGACGTGGGTGCATTTGCTTTCATTAACCTTAATACGCCAAGCATTACACCAGTCCTCGATAAGACAAAGGTGTCTTTGCAGGATTAAGGATGCTATTTCAGGATCGGAATTGGATGATAGGATGGCGGTGTCATCTGCAAATGTTGCCAGAAAGGTGTCAGGATGATTAGGAATATCAGCAGTGTAAAGGATGTATAGGACGGGTCCCAAGACGCTGCCTTGAGGAACACCGGCCTCAATGGGATAAAAGTTAGAAAATTCTACACCACAGCGAACTCGGAAGGAACGGTTTGAGAGATAGGATCGTAGAATGAGGTATAGAGACTGGGGTAAATGCGTTTTAAGCTTGAAGAGTAATCCGGTGTGCCATACCCGGTCAAAAGCTTGCGCTATGTCCAGAAACGCACCAGAACAATACTCTTTGCATTCAAGGGCTGAGGAAATATGGTCTACAACTCGGAGTCCTTGTTGAACAGTGGAATGATGAGCACGGAAACCAAACTGATGGAAGGAAGATTTTGTGATTCTAATATAGGCAGGATTCGTTTTAGAAGGAGTTTTTCAAAGACTTTTGAGAGGATGGGGAGTAGACTAATAGGTCTGTAGGATGAAGTGTTGCTGGAAGGTTTACCAGGTTTTAGGAAGAGAATGATTGTGGAATGTTTCCACAAGAGAGGAAAATATGTGGTGCGTAGGATGCAGTTGTAGATATAGGTAAGAAATATAATAGCTTTGTGCGGAAGTTGACGGAGGATCTGGGGGGTAAGGAGATCATGTCCAGGAGATTTACGGAGGGTCAGTTTCTGGAGAAGATATTTAACCTCAGAGGGATTAATAGCTTTAGGAGGTAGGGAAAGAGGTATTGGTGACAAAAGGAAGTCTTGTACTGCTGCGGTATGATTACTTTGGGATTCCGGGTGAGGAGTGAATACTTTGGAGAGGTGTGTGGCGAATTCCTCGGCTTTATCTTCATCAGACGCAGCCCAGGAGTCATCACCACGCCGGAGAGGATGGGAAACTTGATGGGATTTTAAAATCTTCTTCGTGACATTCCACAGGGAATTATCACTAGCTGACAGAGAGGAGAGGTAGGAATTAAAGAACTGGGAACGGAAGATCGCCAACTCCCTCTTCAATTGTCTACAATAGAAGTTATAGGAGCGGCTATCTGTTGGGTGTCGGGTGCGCTGCCATAATGATCTGTCACGGCGTTTTGCATGGATTAGGTCTGTAAGGTGTTGAGGCAAATGGTTTTGGATAGGAGTTATATTGGAGTGCTTAGGAGAGGAGGCAGTCCAGACAGCTTGCTGAATGGCGGTGGTGAAGGAGTAGACGGAATCGTCAAGGTCTTCTGGGGTTTTGAGGGTCGCTCTGAGGTTAATATTATCGGTCAGGATTTGGCGAAATAGGTTCCAGTTGACAGGGCCTCGGATAAATGACGGTGGGATAGGTTTTGGAATTGGAGTGAGAGATACTTTTAGGATCAGTGGACTATGGTCTGAGGATAGTTCATCAAGTCGAATTACAGATAAGTTGAGGGAGCCTAATCGCTGTGGGAAAGAGGAAGTCAAGGATGTCAGGATTACGGTTGGGATCGGTTGGCCAGTAGGTAGGGGAATCAGGAGGTAGGAGATTAAAATGAAGGGAGTTGAGTGCAGACAGCAAATTTCGTCCACGAGAATTCGTGGTTCTCGAACCCCACTGTTGATGCTTGGCATTTAAGTCTGCACCCAGAATGAAATGATTTCCTAAGGAATTTAGAAAGGATACAAATTCGGTGTTGGAAATGGAATGTTTGGGAGGGCAATATGCTGATGTAAGGGTTACCGGAAAGGAAAAAGTTTTGATTACTATGGCTGTGGTTTGTAGGAAATCATAGGTAGGAAGTGGGAGTAAGTGATGAGAGATGGACTGGTGCACAATGACAGCAGTACCGGCATGGGCTTTTCCGTCTGGGTGGTCTGTACGGTATGTTACGTATTGAGGTATTTTGAAGAACTGTTTAGTGGTTAGTCTAGTTTCAGTAATAAGTGCTACGTCAACGTTTTTGTCTTGCAATAAAGCTGTAAGTTCGTCAGTATGATTTCTAACACCATTCGCATTCCATAGGAGAATGGATAAGGAGTTAGGTGAAGTCATTCAAGGATTTTTTAAGGAAGGGATTAAGTTTGATACAAGATTAGTAAGTAGTGATATTAGCGGCATAACGAGGTATTTGATTTCAGTGATGAAGGATGTCATCAAACTTGTAAGGTCTGAGACATTTGATGGAGGAGGAATATGAGAAATTTGATGCGGATGAGGTTTTTGAGGGTTGGGTAAATTTTGAGGAATAGCTGGTTGTGGAACGGTTTGAGGATTTTGAAGTGTGCGTTGTTCCGGCAGGGCCTCGGCCTCTTTGTTCTGGTTCCCACCTCCAAGTAGATGGGCAAATGTAACATTGGAATCAATTGTTTTTGAAGGTTGTCTTCTGCTTCTGATCGGTTCAGCTGTTTCATCCAGATTCTGAGGTTTTTGGTATCTGCTTTTGAGGTTCTTGTAGATTTGACATCCCTTGTAGCTAGCCGGGTGGTCCTTGAGGCACAGAGCACATACAGCGGGTGTTGATCTTGGTCTTGTACATTCTTCTGACTTATGTTGTTCACCGCATTTTACACAGCGTGGTATGTGGTGACAATAACTTCTAGTATGACCATATGCCTGACAATTGTGGCACTGTACTATTTCTTTCTTAGTGTAAGGTTTTTCGACTCTTACACTAGTATAGTATAATCTATTGAGGTCATAAATTTTTTCAACTCCTGCTGATGGCTCCAAGTCAACAAAGAATAGAGGCAGTGGAATTTTATCTTTTAGGACGTTGGTGACTTGCCGCACTTTATAGCCTATCTCCGTCAGTTCTTGGATAGCTGCTGCTGGTGTCGAAGGGTGTAGGTTTCTAATTACAACCCTTAAAGCTCTCTCTTGGCGTAACTGATATGTATGAAAATCAGCTTTGGTCTCCGTCAGATATTTTACTATTTTTCTGTAGGTTTCGGCGTAGTCGGGGATATTTTAGTATCACTGGTTCTACTTATACAATAATAACTGTTAGGATCGGTTAATTTATTTAGATGCGCACACAGTAGTTGAAAGTTTTTAATATTTTTAACAAATATTGGTGGAGGTTGTGGTTCTTTTGGTATAGGAGAAGATTTCATTGTTTCTTTTTCAATTTGAAGGATCTGAAATGGGTTCGGTGTAAAAAACGGCGATTCTTCAGTTAATCCTTGTGATGATGTACTAGGCTGTGGTTCAGATCCTAAAGGGGTAGCTGAAGCAGTCGCTGGTGTAATCATTTTTTTATTATTATCACGGCGAGGTCTCTGTTTTGTGGGAGACGAGTTTGAACCTGCAGATCTAGATCTTTTACTTGTAACTTTCGAGGACATCACTTGATGAAAATATCGCATTGATTAAAAAAAAAATAGGAATAAATACATAATGGAATAAGGATAAGAAGGAAAAAAAATAAATGAAAGAAAGATAAGGAAAGAAAAGCAAGCCCGAGCTTGCCGAGCTAGCGGCAATCAGCTGATCAGTGACCCTCCTTTCACTTTTTCGTGATTGTACAAAGTAAATTATAACTTTGCTTACCGAAATTTCTCCAATATTCACTGCTGTAGTATTCCTGAGGTCTAGTGATGTTTTCCAGACTGAACTCAAGCGAATTCCTACTGAAAAAAGCAAAAATCTGAGAGACGAAGTAACGTATGACTGTTATCATCGAGCGCATCAGCTGATCTAATTATAAAGTATGGAAATAAGGTGACAGTTATAAAAGTATGGAAATAAACAAAATTAAGATGATAGTTATAAGTATGGAAGTAGACATAATTGAGATGATAATATTGTAATGAGAATATATAAATAGAGACTAAGTAAATGAAAAAAAAAAAAAAAAAAAAAAAATGATAAAGGAAAAATATGTGAACAATTAAAATTTTAAATATTAACAATTTTGAGTTGATATATGACGGTAATATATTTAAAACATAGTTAAGAGTATAGGTAATATATAAAAAATATAGTCATTACAAAAGAGAAACAGTATGAATAAAAAATAATAATTTAAATTTTAAAATAATGTAATATTAAACTAATAATTATATGTCAGGATATGTAACGGAGAAATATATGAGTATGGAAAGGGGGAGAAAGAAATGAGCGATGAAAAAAGACCCTTATCAATAAGAAAAAATACTTACGTGACGACGTGAAAGCGTTGCCTACAGAAGTGATGTTTCCCAGTTTAAAAAACGCTCATTGCGTGGAACGGAAAATATGAGAACTAGAATGTCCGTTAGGAAAATTCCAAGAAGCTAAGTTATGTTTACTGATTCGATTGTTAAAAAATAGCCAAAAGTCATTACTTGAGAGTACTTGAGTTATTACTTATGAGTATTTGATAAAATTGTAAGAAATAGTGACGAGGTAAAGATTAAAAGATTTTAAGTAATAACGGATGACGATGATAAATGATGAATGATGATAAGGTAATAACGAATGACGATAAGGAGCTGTCGAAGGAAATGATAAATAAACAGTAATCTAGTAGGTAAACAAATAAATAAATAAAAAAGGGGAGTACGAAAATAAAATAAATATATAAATAAAAAAATTGATAATAAATAAATAAAAAAAAAGTATGAAGAGATGATCAGATGGTTGTTTAAAAAATGAGCTAGGGATGCTTTATTAAATTTAATATTTGGGAATAAGCTAGTGACAAGTTATGTTTGTCAGTCTTGACTCCAATATTTACAGCCGACTTAAAGACAGTATACCAACAGACCACCGTTCAAAAATTGTTTATAG
This sequence comes from Piezodorus guildinii, assembly GCA_023052935.1. NCBI lineage: Eukaryota > Metazoa > Arthropoda > Insecta > Hemiptera > Pentatomidae > Piezodorus > Piezodorus guildinii. The sequence continues at coordinate 112,170,420 of CM041295.1, forward strand.
AGTCCCTTGCGGAACTCCTAATTGCAACTCTGCCTATATTGGTGAAACCAAAAACCTTCTCAAAGATCGCATCACCCGACACAAATATACAATTTCCTCCAAAAATTCTACCGCTTCAAAACTTTCAGAACATTCCTTAACCCTTAACCATTCCTTTGATTTTGATAAAACATCCATTCTTGCCACTGTTCCCAACCATGACAAACGACTCATTACTGAATGCATTTACATACAACTAGAACCCCTTCCTGTTAATTAAAAGACTGACAAACATAACTTGTCACTAGCTTATTCCCAAATATTAAATTTAATAAAGCATCCCTAGCTCATTTTTTAAACAACCATCTGATCATCTCTTCATAATTTTATTTTTATTTATTTATTATCAATTTTTTTATTTATATATTTATTTTATTTTCGTACTCCCCTTTTTTATTTATTTATTTGTTTATCTACTAGATTACTGTTTATTTATCATTTCCTTCGACAGCTCCTTATCGTCATTCGTTATTACCTTATCATCATTCATCATTTATCATCGTCATCCGTTATTACTTAAAATCTTTTAATCTTTACCTCGTCACTATTTCTTACAATTTTATCAAATACTCATAAGTAATAACTCAAGTACTCTCAAGTAATGACTTTTGGCTATTTTTTAACAATCGAATCAGTAAACATAACTTAGCTTCTTGGAATTTTCCTAACGGACATTCTAGTTCTCATATTTTCCGTTCCACGCAATGAGCGTTTTTTAAACTGGGAAACATCACTTCTGTAGGCAACGCTTTCACGTCGTCACGTAAGTATTTTTTCTTATTGATAAGGGTCTTTTTTCATCGCCATCTCTTTTCCCCCTTTCCATACTCATATCTTTCTCCGTTACATATCCTCACATATAATTATTAGTTTAATATTACATTATTTTAAAATTTAAATTATTTTTTATTCATACTGTTTCTCTTTTGTAATGACAATATTTTTTATATATTACCTATACTGTTAACTATGTTTTTAATATATTACCGTCATATATCAACTCAAAATTGTTAATATTTAAAATTTTAAGTATTCACATATTTTTCCTTTATCATTTTTTTCATTTACTTAGTCTCTCTTTATATATTCTCATTACAATATTATCATCTCAATTATGTCTACTTCCATACTTTATAACTATCATCTTAATTTTGTTTATTTCCATACTTTATAACTGTCACCTTATTTCCATACTTTATAATTGTCATCTTATTATCATTTTACATTTAATATTATTTATGTTCCCATAATTTATTACTGTCATATTATTATTATATACCTAACGCATTATTAAGTCTATAATTACATTGGTTGTTATCTTGTTTCTTTTAGCCCTGATGAAGGCCCACATTGTAGGCCGAAACGTCGGCACATAATTAAAATAACGCTTATTTTTAATTGTGTGTTTTTAATTTATGACCGCACCCCCAACCATCTTCCTCATCTAATTTCTCTACGGTCAACAAAACTACATCATTAGGACTTTCAATTACCTTCGTTGTTAAAATAAATTCAAGTATTTTTTATACAATTAGATTTGAAAATAGATTGTTACAGAATTTATTACTGTAGATTTTTTTTTCTAAAATTTTTAGCTTTCCAACAGTATTTTATATATGTATATTACTGTTTTTATGTTTGTAAACACAAAAATTGTATTTAAAAATATGTTTGCTCTCTTCTCCTTTAGTTGTATATTGAATTCGTTTTACTTATATATTTATCCGTTTTTTATTAATGCTAAAATGATGATATGTTTTTTTTTTTAAAGTCTACAAAATTAAAGATACTTTAGAGTAGGAACATTTAGAAAATCGGATGTAATTAGAGTCCGACTATTTCAATTAAAATGAAACCTTCATGATATAAAAACCCATCAAATATTACACCGATATAACGAGTTCAATCAAAATAGTTCGAGCTGTTTTTGAGAATATCATAAAAAGGTACAAAACTCTTCTGGTTGGCCGATTTTTATTTTAAAAAAGTTGCTGTATTGTCTCGGGGGTATACTTGTCTTATATATGAAATTTCAGCTCCTATGACTTTTCCTTCATGTGCCAGACTTACCACATACATAACACTTAAACACACATACAGAATTTTTACGGGACTTGATCCTTTGGACTCAGAGGACCCTTTAACGTGTATTTCCGTTGAAAACTAGAATTCCAAAAGCATCACGATCTCAATACTTTCCCTTACTCTATAGAGGCAAAAAAAAGTGATATTTATAATATCTTGTTCAGAAGATTTATACTTCATCAAGGTAAGAACAAAATGAAAAAAATCCTAGAAACGAAAATGTATTATAAATATTTGATTTTCATTCCCAAAATAAAGGTCAAAGAATTAATTACATAAAGTTTCGATTGAAACACGTGTTTAGTTAACTAATCTATCATATTTCTATCTACAATAATCAGTTTTATTGTCTTTTCATTACTGTTCATTAACTTTTGGAATCCCGTGTTTTAGATAATATTTATTCTAAAATGCTTACCTTCCAACGGTATATTATACATCTGTATAACTATTCTTGTGTTCAAAAATATTGAAGTAATATTGAAGCAAGCGTTTGTGTCAACTGAGGAATATTATATACATCGGTGCACCCCCCGAGTTTACCATAACAAAGAGCTATGAAAGGAGAACCCTAGATCTGCATATATCTTAGTGGCCGCCTTAAAAGCCTTTGAAGAAATATATTGGGCTAGCTCCAGGAACGGGTGTATTATGTTCTCGGAGATTATTTAGTGCTTCCAAACAAGAGCACCCGAGCCCGTTTAACCCCTACCATTCCTCTTTGGAGCTTCCTAAAGTCTATCTTTGCCGTGTCTAAGTTTCTGTCTCAATTAGATTTTTGGTATCGAATAATACCCACGTCCTACCTATTGAATAATGTCTCGTGTTTCTTAGATCGTTTTGGGTTTTGGGACATAGTGGATCCAACGCCAGAAAATGAATCCATAATACTGCTAAAGTTTCGCACATTATCTATCTTGAAGTAATGAGAAGAAGAAAGTGGAAACACACACCATACATTCACTGTTTCCTACAATTTAAATCCTCAGTCCACTCTTTTGAAACTAGATTTCGCCATTCCGACCTTTACATTCCCTCCTATAGAAATAAACCTTGATCATTTCTTTTATATCCACTCTGCAGCCCTGGAATTCCCTACCTACTCATATTCGCCATGCTTCTTCCCTTCTCTCATTGAAATCCCACCTTTTCCAACATCTTTTAGCATCCCAAAAAGACGCACAACAAATATGAATTTGCAACTCAATTATCTTAATTTCAATGGAAGATATAATTTAATGGAACAACAATACTCCTAGTACTCGAGGGCGGAGGAAATGTGGTCCACAACTTGGAATTCTTGCTGAATTGTGGGTTAGTAAGAACGAAATCCAAACTAATTTAAAGGAAAATTTTGAAATTTGGCTAGGATTCGATTCAGTAGGAGCTTTTCATAAACTTTTGAGAGGATTGGAAGTAGGCTAATAGGTCTTTAAGACGACGTGCTGTTTGTTAGAAGGTTTTCCTTGTTTTAGGAAAAGGATGATAGTTGAATGTTTCCATAAGAGAGGGAAATAGGTAGTGCGTAGGATACAGTTATAGAGATATGCAAGAAATGTAATGGCTTTGGGTGGAAGTTGTCTTAGGATCTGATGCGTGAGGAGATCATATCAAGGGGATTTACGGAGAGGAAGCTTTTTAAGAAGATATTTGACCTCAGAGGGATTAACTGCTTTAGGTGATAAGGAGAGTGGTATTAGTGACGTAAGGAACTCATCAACTGTTGCAGTATGGGTCGGATTGAGCTCAGGATGAGGAGTGAAATTTTTAGAAAGGTGCTGTGCGAATTCCTCGGCTTTACCCTTGTCTGAAACAGCCCAGGAACTATCACCACGACGGAGATGATGGAAAATAGTGTGGAATTTTTTTCGTGACATTCCACAGGAAATTGTCACGAGTCGAGAGAGAGGAAAGGTAGGAATTATAGGATTAGGAACGAAAGATCGCCAACTCCCGCTTTACTTTTTTACAATAAAAGTTATAGGAGCGGCGATCTTCTGGGTGGCGGGTGCGTTGCCATATTGTTCTGGCTCGGCGTTTCGTGTTGACAGGTTCTGTCAGGTGTTGTGATAAATGGCTTTTGTAAGGAAATATTTGGTCCAGGCAGCTTGTTGAACAGCGATTGTAAAGGAATATACGGCGTCGTCAAGGTCATTTGGGGTTTTTAGAATCGCTCTGAGGTCAATATCATTGGTAAGGATTTCGAGAAAGAGGTTTCAGTTGACAGGGCCTTTAATGAATGACGGTGGGACAGGTTTAGGAATAGGTGTTATGGAAACAATTAGGATCAATGGACTATGATCAGAGGATAGTTCATCAAGGCAAGGTAAAGAAAAGTTTAGAGAGCCTAATCCGCTGTGGATGAAGAAGTCGAGGAATTCAGTATTACGGTTAGGATCTGTTGGCCAGTAGGTAGGGGGATCGGAAGGTAGAATGTGAAAGCGTCGGGCGTTTATGTCTGCGCCCAAAACGAAGTGATTTTCCAAGGAATTAGATCAATAACCATTAATTTAGAAATCTGGGCATCTAGTTCTTGATCTGAAAACGAGTACCTGTATGGCTTTTTAGATACATATCGATCTTCTTTTCGTTTGATTTGGGTTTCACAAGATTTAACTGACTTGACAACAAATTTAATTTTAGCAAAATATGTTTGATATACGTAAAGTAAACTAAATATTTTCTTCTTCTTATCTTCTGATATATAATTAAGGTCTTATTCCAATTCTTCATTCGTGTCTTTATAAAGTTTATTAAACTCTTATTTAACAAATCTATTTTCAACCATTTTCAAGTTTTCTTCTTTTAGATCCCCCGCAAACCCTTTCCTCTTTATCATATGTTCTTTTTTTTTTTTTATGTTGCTGTCTACCGGTATGTTATCAGTCACCTTCTCAATGTTAATCAATTTATGATTTACTTTTTGTTTAGTTTGTAAATTATTATCTTCTAGTAATTTGAATTGTTTAATTGCATCTAAACCTAATAATAAATCATAATCAAAGTTCCTATTTTTGACAACAATTAGATCTAATTAGTCTTCTATCTCGCCGATTTTTGTATGTAAATTAGCCCGGTTCTGAGAAAAAGAAATATAATGTATCTGCAACGTTTGGAAATTAAAGAAACAATTCCATATTGGCAATACTATTTGATAGGTAAAGCATTTAGAACACTGTAACTTCTGATCATAAGCCAATCGTCAATTTAAAATCAAAAGCGAGAATAGATGATTTAATGTTGTATTTGTCCCAATACAACTTTAAAGTGGTTTACAAGGAAGGGAGAGATAATATGTTAGCTGATTCTTTATCTCAAAATCTGGTTTTAGAAAGTCATCATAATGAAGATGATTGTGTAAAAGTGGTGAGGACCACTACTAGGTCCACCAATGTACCCTTCTCAAATTATGTCCATTGATACGATAGGAGGCTTTATTGAAAACAGGTCTGGGCACAAATACATGCATGTATTGATAGACCACTGTACAAGATACACATGGATATCAACATAAAGAGGAAAGAGCGCTGATTTTTTCATTAAATTATTGGCACCAATTTCTGAAGAAAAAATTATAATAATTTTGGAAGATCAAAACAGTTCTCTAAATACTTCTAAATATAAAATGTATAATAAACAAAATAAGTGCTCAGTTAATGTTTACGGCTGTTGACAATAAACGCACCCATGGCTTCAATGAACGTCTAAATCAGACGTTAGTACCTATGTAGATTCAACGAATACATTAGAAGAAGAACTTGGACAACAATTGCTTAGTTGTGAGTTGAAGAATATAACAACACAGTTCATGGATCTACAAAGTTTTCACCGACTTATTTACTATATAGGTGTACCTCTTAAATTGTTCCAAAAGAGTTGGAATGAGAACTCAATTTACAAACAGATAGAGAAGAATCGTTTAAAAACTCACAAAGATGTTTTGAACGAAACGGAAGTATAGTAGATCAGAAGAGACTTGTTAACGAGGTTGAAGAAGGGGACTGTTGTTGCAAATGGCAATAGTTTAAACAGGAGGAAGCTTGATTTGAGGATGTAAGAAAAGGACCATTCAAAATTAAGAAACGTATTTCCAAATCAATATATGAAGTGGAGTGTAACAAAACAAGCAAGAAAGCAAATGTGTTCCACTCCAGCAACTTGATTCCTTACTCTTTTTCCTCTGGACAAAAGAGTCTCCGATCAGCGGAGTTGTAAAATTAAGAATTTTTTTATTGTTTATTCCATTACCATGTTCACATCTGGAAATATTTCACCAAGAATCGTTTAACTACTAATTAATTTAACTAAGAAGAAGAATTACATACATACATATATATACAACTTATATTTATTGAGCACCGGCACACCACTCAGTGCCCTGTAGTTAGCCTGAGTGTGCCTATGTTGGTGACGGAGGATCGAAACGTCAAATATAGAAAATTAAGGAGTAATAATTAAATCCTAAAACCCAAATAATTTAAAATAAAATTACATATATATATATATATATATATATATATATATATATATATATATATATAGCGATTATTATTACCTTTAAAATATTAAAAAAAATATATATATTTATTTTCTAAGATATCTCTTTATTTGCATATATAAATATGAATCTCCTTTTTTTTTGGTCATAACATCTCCCGTGAACGGCTTGACTTGAGTTTTGACTATTTTCTGTCGGGGCAGCTGGTTTAAATTAAATGTTTCTATCGAAACCTGATGAAATTCTTTAAACATTTTTTTTAATTCTAACTTGATATAAATTAATTTTAAGAACAGTATTAGTAAAAAGTCTTGTGTTGTGAGCATCGTTTAATTAATAGTTTGTACTTTTAGATAGCTTCCATAAGTTTCCTAGGAAAGAAAATAATATATCCTTAATAATAATAATTAACATTACTTTTGCGAATAAATTTAAGCTTCTAAACTATATTTATAGTAGGTACAAGTTGTGTCGCGACCCAGAGTTTTTTAAAAGGTGATATCATTGATCTTCTTCAATAGCTGTTATTAATTAGCCACCCTTGGGAATCTCCGCTTCAAGTATCATCTCGAAGCCACTGGAGCGTGGTGCAGGTAAACTGGAAGTCTTTTTTTTTTTTTTTTTTTAAAGGAGACAACCATTGAAGCATATAAGAGATTTTAAGAGGGTCGGGTAATTTCATCCCTTGATTTGAACACATCCCAATCCCCCCGTAATTCGATTTTCGCGATGTTTACTCAGAAATGTCTAAAATGTCTGGGTTACACATCTATTCGATGAATTTTAGTGATATTAATTTGGTGACGGTGACTAAGCTGTTTCCCGAGTTATAAAATTCTCTTCGTTGTTAAAGTAAAGCTTTCTTTAAATATTATTAACTCCTGTAATTTTTCATTCAGAACGAATCAAAAAATAAATTGATGATGAGAATTCTTTACATAATTTTGGTTTTTACAACACATGACCTAAGTATAAGAAAAAATGTTAAAAAAATTACATAACATTTACATCAGTGTTGTGTCATTTCTGCAACTGAAGTTACAATTCAATATCGCTCTCTGCTTATCACGGGTTGCCAACCATTGTAAACACTGAGTGTATATGGTTGAGAACACGTTAGAGCTACATATGTTGGGTGAGTGCATTATGTAGACTAAATAAGTGTGATAAATAGTTCTCGCTGGTGAGTGGAAAGGTCTCTACTTTCTGCCATCCACGCACCGTGCTCACCACTGGTTGTCAACTCCAGCCTTCCATAACCTATTTATTTTTATGCTCTAACACCTGTGCTATAGCCGATATATTATGTCACTAACGAAACCTTGTACTTTGATTCCAGTATCCCATTTGTCCTTGATCTAATCCCAAGCCAATTTTCAATCTTCCATCAGAAGCTTACCAACGTATCTAACCCTACTTCCAATAATCAATTTAACCCTCCTCGTATATAGAAGCGCCGTTAGCTGAGAGAGCTCTTGTAACTATTCCATTGGAGTGCTGGCAATGACCAACTTATGTCATAAGCGCATGAAGGCTCTAGTACCCCCAGTCAAGACCAGTGACGCGCCTGAATGAGAGGCGCTGGGATCTCCTGGCATTGTAAATCTACTCCCACTTGTGAATGTAGAGTTTTAATTCGGTGATCCCAGGGGCACTTTGTAAATATTGTAAATAGGTATGTATGTGATCAAGGTTGTCATGATTATTATTTTCTTTATATATATATTTTCTGCTTTGTTTAGCAGTTATTTAATTCTTCTTGTAATTATTATTATTATTTTTTTTTAATAATTACACTTTACATATGGGGTGAATAGTTTCTTCTAGCTGTAATACTTATTGCCCCAGAAGGTGGCCGATTGTATTATGTCGGAGTAAACAAGTTTTTCAGAAAAAAAAAATAGAAGAAGAAAATCTTCGCTCGGTCATTTCATCGTCAAGAGATCGTAGGGACTATGGGGACTATAGGCTTTTTTTAAAATACTACACATATTACCCACTCTAAAACCATAATCGATTTAGCTGGCCCTTAACACAAAACCGCTCCAGCCACAGCTACTATTCCTTCCAGCATTATATTTGCAGCCATCACAAATATACAATCTGAATATTTGAAGATGGAATTGAAAGGAATGTATAGTTGATACATGATATTCGAGGGGATGATGAGCGGCATATTGTGAATGTTCCTCCTCTTTTATAAACAAAGGGGAGTAGTAGAGTGATTGGATGGAATACGCAGGAGTATTGCCTTTCAGTGAAACTCCGGTCTTTCATTGAAGACTAACTAGAGAGGAAAGCATCTTCTCATTAGCAGAGGCCATCATATTGTACGCCCTAGTACAAATCCCATTGGATCATAAGTAAACTTTGGCAAAATTTCATATACAAAGTTTTAACAGATTATTATAGGTGGAATATAGTTTATGCTTGGACATGGCTCAGTAACGAATGCCCTGATGATGGCTCACAAGCTTGAGCCGAAACTTTGGCAAAATTTAAAAAAAAAATTCAAAAAATGACTGATTCCTGATTATTCCACCTATAATAGTTTCTACAGTCGACTATACATCCTCAATATAATTTAACAGAATTATGTTTTTCAGGATTAAATTATACGCTAACTAAACTTATTACCTGGAAGAATCACATGAATTCATACGAGTCATAAATGAAAATATATATATATATTTTTTTTTTTTTTTTTTTCAAGTTTACACCTCGAGTCCTTATGTTTTTATATTATGATATGGTCAGGACCACTCTTTTTTGCCAAAGCAAGCATTACCCCTCTATATTTTCTCAAGGGGAGCTGAAAGCGGTAGGACCGTAATTAAAAATAATAGGCCGGAATTTTCACACCATATGACCTAAATTTATTAAAGTTTGAATATTTGTTTAAGTATTTAACAGCCCAGTAAGCTAAGACTTGGAGAACAAACATAAAAAACTGAGATGAGTGGCTGTGTTAGGAGTTTATATTAGCGTATTATCATTATTATTATTTTTTTCTTAGCTTTCTCTGGTATTAGGTCCTACCCGGATCTAAGTCAAGGGTGAGACTAGTGGAATTAAATCCTTAATGTTTATATATATATATATATATATATATATATATATATATATATACGAGATCGCGATTGTTGGTTTCCGCGAAATTCTAAATCAGATGACGGATTATGATGCGGTTTCCACTCTAATTATAAAGATTCAGGAATGATTGTTTTGAATTATAGTATATACTTAATCGAGACCTCTTTTATCACTTCACTTTGCTCGATGGTATTTTTTTATTAATATTTTCTTGTCAAGTGCACTTTTTGTTACTATGAACTGATAAATTTAAAGTTATAAAATGTTAATTGGTGAAACTGAACTTTTACTGAAGATAAATGAAAGGACGTTTAAATTTCTTCCGGTCGAAGCTAGAGCAGACCGCTAGTTAAAATAAAATGGTCACAAAAAGTAGAGGTTTCTTGCGAATATTTTGTGCTTTTTTGGGTGATTCCTGTAACTAGTGGGATATTCAGGTCTCTATGAATGAGTTTGTTGGTAACAAAGTAAGGATTAGTCGAAGGATTTCAATGCTTGTGGACCCCCGTAGCTCAATGCCATAAGTCCAAATAGGTCTGATAATGGTTGTGTAAATGAGTTTTTTGAAGTAAAGAGGAAGTTTTGATCGTTTGTCAAGTAAATGTTATAATAGTCGATATCTACGAGCAGTTTCTTGTCGTTTAAGCCTTGTATGAGGATTCGATGTAAGACGTTTGTCAAGATGAAGTCTAAGGTATCTTATTTGTTCTACAGTGATGAAGAAGGAGGGGGGGGATTAAAGGAAACAACGGGACAGGAAGTCATAGGTTTACGTACGAAAGGGTAATTAAACATAAAAAATATGTATTTAACACAGAACTCGTATCGTATAATGGGTAGTGACAAATAACGTATGGATTCAAATGGTTCAGAAAATAATTTCAGTTAGTTTATAATTTAGTCCTGAACAAATAATCAGTTAAAACTCACTTGTGTATGAAATTGTTGCAAACTTTTTCGTTTTGCGTTTAGAAAGTCGTAATTATTTTTCTTTAAATTGGTGACAAATTGTTTATAATGTTTTTTAGTGGTTGAATTTATTTTTATGTAGTTTAACCGAGAAAAGTATTTAATTTTTTTTTTCTAGATTTGTTTCGATATTTCATTTTCAAAACCCTAAAAGTATGTGACGTCATCAACAGATTGGAGGTGGTTCAGGCTCTGAACGAGGGAGTCTAGTGGATTCAGATTGGATATTTGTGATACCTGCAAATTTATTGCTGGTAGGAATAGTAGCTGTGGCTGGAGCGGTTTTATGTGAAGGGCCAGGAAAATCGATTATAGGTTTACTGCAGGTAATAGGTTGTATTTTTTTTTTTATTAGGTGATCCTCCAGATCCCCCAGACACAATGTAACGTTGACGTTTCTGGAGTGCTCTTCGTTTTAAATAGAATAGAATAGAAAGTTTATAATTGACCTGTTACGTTTAGGAACAGCTGGTCCTCTCTTACAATGAACAGGAATAGAATATACATTTATATTCAACCTTGAGTCAAGTCTTTTAAGTCAGTATTTACTAAAAATATATTCCTAATATTAATACTATTTAATTTTTTTTTTATTTTATTATTTTTTTTTATTGAGATATATTACAATTTGTTACAAAATGAACAATAATAATATTGATAAGAGACCACATTCATACAATATATACAGAAAATAATAATAATGGTCAAATTACATAAAATAGAACATAAATAAATTCATATATATACAATAAAATAATAATAATAAATAAAAAACAAAACAAATCGAAACAAAAACCTAATACTATTTAATGGTTACAACATCCTCAAAACAAAATAAAACATCCAATTTGAGATTAAAATAAAAATAAAGAGAAATTTAACACCCCATTATTCTTTTCACATAAATGTTTCTAATAATCTTATATATGATATTTGCATTATAGAATTTAATAACACAAAATTTAATATATATTATTTACAAATGTTAGTTCAATCCTTCTAACATAATAATGTATTGTTGTTAAACTTAAAATTACTTCTCATTTATTATTTCTTATATATTTTTTTTAATTGGCCTGATGTGTGTGATGGAGTGAGGTTATGGACACACAGCTGATGGGAGCAAGAGATTATGTGAAATGGATTTGTCACTGCCTCAAATATGTTTAGATTTTCGTTCTCTTTATATTTAATTGAAGCTCATTTTTATTTCTTATTTTATTTTCTGTATTTTGTTATTGTGGAAAAATTATTTCATTTTACAGTGGCAAATCCATGGTAACCTCTTACCAGCTGTTGTCTTGTTTCTCTTTGTTATTATTGTGCGCTCCTCATATTATCGCTCTTGTGTTTTATTTTGTTATTCATCATTTTATTAATTTAATCATCATCATTTTATTTATTTAACCATTTTTACCTCCAGAACAATTAAAGAATATTTTTGTCACAATTGTACCAGGCTGTTCATTTTGCCCTTACCTCCATTAAAAACCATATTAAATGTTTTACATGCATTTACAATGAATAATTTATTGATAATTGATGTTTTATGTTTTGGAATCAGTAATGTAATATTTAGATGCTTTATTATTTCTACTATGTATGTCGTGTAAGAAGATCATATCTTCCTAAAGATAGGTCGGGATTTTGGACTTTATTATTTTACATGTAATTGTTAATAAATTAAATACTTTTCTTCACAAAATCTTCATCCAGTTTAACTGCTTGTAGTAAGGTGTGATATGTCGATCTGTTGGGGTTTGTGTTATGTAACGTACAGCTGCATTTTGGGCTCTTTGAAGTCTATATAATAGGCACAGAAGGCTGAAAATTTAGTTTTCTGTGTCGGAACAGCTCTTTATATATTTTACTGCATATGGGCTGAGTTAATACATTCCAAGTCAGATTATTACTCATGAAAATGTCTAATTTTTTTTTTCGTTTCATACATTAATTCTGTGTTAATTATTGGTATTTTTTTTTATTTCGTTTTATATATATATATATATTATATATATATATATATATATATATATATATATATATATATATATATATATATTGTTTTTTGTGTTCGGAATCCTATTATTATTGCCTTTGATATTTGTGGGTTTATACTTAATCCGTGATTACCACACCATCATTCCAGTCTCTTCAAATCCTCATTCATGCTATCAATCTTATCATTTATGTGGTTCACATCGGCCTATATATACATTTGCAAGTCATCTACATATAGCATATATATACAATGTCTGAAGCTTTTGCCTATTGCGTTAAAAAAAATGTAAATAATATCGAATAAATTTGAGCCTTAAGGTGTACCACAAACTTGTATTGATCCGTATGTTGCATTATTTTGTACTGATTTAATAATCAAATTTCTATTGTTCAGGTATGATTTTATCAGATTTAACATATTATCTTTCATACCATAATACTTCAATATGGCTAATAATAACTTACGATCTATGGAATCCAATGCTTTGCTAAAATCAATCAGTACCAGAACCGTCACTTTTCTATTCTCCATGTTTCGCCTAATATCATCTATGATCTTGATAAGTGCCGTTTCGGTGCTCACTCTACCTTATAACCAGGCTGTAATGCATCAATTGTTTCTTTATCCGAGATAGATTTTTATAGTTTTTTATATACAATTTTATCTAGAACTTTGCCAGGAATGAATAGAGTATTGATTGTCCTGTAATATTTCACTTCTCACTGGTTCGGACCTTTTTAAGTTTGTGCTTAATTATGACCGTTTTCCATAATTCAAGATAAATTACTTGCTGAATTATTTCGTTAAATATATGTGACAAAATTCAGCATATTGAATCACTTATTATATTCAACATAAATAGTTCAATTCCATCATACCCTGTTGCTTTTGATTTTAATTCGCCGAGTGTAACTTTGACCAAGTCCTCTCCTATTGTTTCAAAAATCATTTTATTGACATCATTTTTAAATTTCCTAGAACTGTAATATGAAATGGCAGCATCACAATTTGGTCTAGAAAAGGCTTCCCCGCTGAAATACTCAAGTATATCATTTATATCCACCTCCGGATCTTATATTTTCAATGATTTACCAACTCCGTAATTTTTCAAAATTTCCCACATTTTGGTGGGAGAAGAAGCATTTGATAAGAGTTTTCCGATATATCGATTTTTATCATTTCTTAATCGCTGTTTAGTATGATTATTTAAAAGTCGATACTTTTCCGAATAATTTAATCACTTGTATTTTTTAAATTTATCATATGCTGCATTTCTTTTCTTCATCAATTCCTTTACTTCTGTTGTTATCCAGGGAGCAGATGAATTCTTAACTATATTTTTTTTGATGGGGCAATGTTTATTATATATATTTAAAATCTTATTTGTAAATATTTGTACTTTAAATTTATATCTGGATTATTTAATACGTCATTCCAATTGATTGATCTTGCTTCTGCCTGGGGCTGAACTATATCTAGATGTTTTTAAAAGCGAATAGATATTGTTTTCAATACATTTTTTATCATAATTTGATCAATTATAAAAAAAATGATTTCATGCCGAAATAGACCAGGAGCACTTATTTTTCCATATTTTTGCACAATGTTCAAATTATTCACGATTATTATGTCGATTTCCGTGGCTGATGTCGATGTGAAATGAGTTGGACCTAATTGTAATGTTTTCAAGTTCAATTCTCTTGCCTGGCTCATATTTATTTAGAGTAACTGTTATCTGCTAGCAGATCAGAATTCATATCAACGATCAAAATAATATTGTCAAAATTGGCTTGGGCGTCAGTTCCAGTTTTGAATACAATATCGATACCACCAATTTTGGGCGAACGGTAGACGACATCAATAACTATTTTATTTCTAACGAAATTTATTTCAACAAAAATAAATTCAGGTGTTCTATCATATATATTACTTGAAGTGTATTTTATATTAAAATTTAATCTTTTATTAATATACATATCAACACCACCCCCTTCTTTACCAGTTCTATCATCTCAAACTAAATCATAGTTTTGTAAATTACAGACACTTGAATCAATATCTGGTTTTGAAAACGTCTCGCTAATAGATATGATATCAAATTATTCTTTGGTGGAGAATATGAATTTGAATTCATCCAATTGAGAAATAAGTGATTAGACATTAGCGTGTGCAATTTTTGTTATGGTTCTTTAATATTAAATTAAATTTAGTATTTTGTTCCATGAGAATAATCAATCAAAGAAGTATTTAACACAATTTAAACCAATTCCAATTCATTATTATTTTTTATATAAATAATTTTTACTGATTCGTCTTTTCTCATACATAATGTTGTTTTTTCATTGAACCAGACAAATTTATATTTCTTTTTCTCTTTTTACTAATTTTACATGATGATTTTCTGTTAGTAAATGTTAAATTACTATTAGCATAAACTTTATTTGGGTCTCCTTCTATAATTCCTATGCCCCTAACAGTGGTGCCCCTTTTCTTAATCCTAGCCATAAACTCTTCACGTAATCCCCCCCTCCCCCCAAGTAAACTTCGATATTATTATACCTGGCCTAGGAGATTCTGCTACTGGTTTTATCGTGAAGCTTTCACTAATGTCTAAATCGTTAATTCCCTGATCAAAGGTTCTGCCCAAGTTTTTAATTATTTCTGTAGTTATTTCACCTTTTTGATACTTTTTTAATTTTAATATTTATTTATTGAGAAATATTACAATCTGTTTCAGAATGAACAATGGTAATAGAGATATAGGACCACATTCATACAATATATACAGAAAATAACGATAAAGTCAAATTACATAAAATAGAAAAAAAATCATTTATATGTACAATAAAATATAACAAAATAAAAAAAACAAACAAAAAAAAAAACAAAAACAAAAAAAAAACAACAACAACCTATAATTGAAATAAATACAAAGTTGGCAAATAAATAAAAATCATACAAACAAACATAACTATATACAATATTTACAACTGCTAAGGGGACCCCAGACTGGGCTTTTCTCTCCACTTGTGGAGGAAAAAAGCGGAATCCAAGAGATCCCAGCGCCTCTCTCTCAGCCGCATCACTGGTCTTAGCCAGTAGAGGCTGAGTTAGGGCGCAATAGCCACAAACATACAGTACATGAGTGGAGGATCTGACCAGTGTCAGAACTCCAGTATAAATGTTATAGAACGTCGCGGGGCCACTGCCGTTTCAATCTTCGTGGAGGATTGTAGGGGTGGGTGGAGCTGGAGAGGGATTGAGCTAAAGGATTAGGATGATGAAGGAGGTTCCGATGGAAATTAGAAAATTTGGATGGTACCAGATCTAAAATGAATGGAATATTGAGGTCGTGGTGTAAGGTACAGTTGGAAACATAATAGGGAGCATTAACTATTGTTCGTAGGACTTTGGATTGGAAGGATTGGATGCGTTTGATGTTAGAGTATTTAGCTGTCCCCCACAGCTCAAGTCCGTAGGTCCATATAGGTTTCAGTACTGTCTTGTATATTAGTAATTTGTTGTCAACTGTAAGATGAGATTTTCTGTTTAATAGTCTGTATAACTGGCCGAATCTGCGGTTGAGTTCTTTTCTTTTAAGTCTTGTATGTGGGTTCCACGTTAGTCTTTTGTCTAGTAAAAAGCCCAGATACCGGACTGTGTCTGAGGAAGGAAGCGGTATGGAATTGAGTTTAACTGTTGGGCAGGATTTGCGTCGAAGGGTGAAGGTGACGTGTGTGCATTTTCTTTCGTTCACCTTAATACGCCAAGCATTACACCAGTCTTCGACAAGGGAAAGGTGCCTTTGGAGATTTAGCGATGCTGCTTCAGGATCGGAATCGGATGATAAAATGGCTGTGTCATCAGCAAATGTTGCCAGAAAGGTATCGGGATCGGTAGGGATATCGGCGGTATAGAGGATGTAGAGGATGGGTCCTAAGACGCTGCCTTGAGGAACACCGGCCTCAACAGTATAATGTTTGGAAAACTTTAAACCAGAGCGAACTCGGAAGGAGCGGTTTGATAAATAGGACCGGAGGACTAGGTATAAGGATTGGGGTAAATGGGTTTTGAGCTTAAAGAGCAATCCCGGGTGCCACACCCGGTCAAAAGCTTGCGCTATGTCCAGAAAGGCACCCGAACAATACTCCTTGCACTCAAGGGCGGAGGAAATGTGGTCTACAACTCGGAGTCCTTGCTGAACCGTGGAATGTTGAGGACGGAATCCAAACTGGTGTGAAGGAAAATTGTGAAATTTGGCTAGGATTCGTTTTAATAGGAGTTTTTCGAAGATTTTGGAGAGGATCGGAAGAAGGCTAATAGGTCTGTAGGATGACGTACAGTTGGAGGGTTTACCTGGTTTTAGGAAAAGGATGATAGTCGAGTGTTTCCACAACAGAGGGAAATAGGTAGTGCGTAGGATACAGTTATAGATATATGTAAGGAATGTAATGGCTTTAGGTGGAAGTTGTCTTAGAATTTGAGGAGTAAGGAGATCGTATCCAGGGGATTTACGGAAAGGAAGCTTTTTAAGAAGATATTTGACCTCAGAGGGATTGATTGCTTTAGGTGGTAAGGAAATTGGTATCGGTGACGTAAGGAACTCTTCAACTATTGCGGTATGGGTTGGATTGAGATCAGAATGAGGAGTGAATACCTTGGAAAGGTGTAGTGCAAATTCCTGGGCCCTATCTTTGTCAGAAGCAGCCCAGGAATTATCACTACGCCGGAGAGGATGGGATATCAGGGGAGATTTTAGGATTCTCTTCGTGACATTCCACAAGGAATTGTCACGAGTCGAGAGAGAGGAGAGGTAGGAATTGTAGGATTGAGAACGGAAGATCGCCAACTCCCGCTTTAATTGTCTAGAATAAAAGTTATAGGAGTGGCGATCTGCTGGGTGGCGGGTGCGTTGCCATAATGTTCTGGCTCGGCGTTTGGTGTGGATTAGGTCTAGGAGGTGTTGTGGTAAATGGTTTTTGTAAGGATTTATTTGGGAGTGCTTGGGAACGGAGGCAGTCCAGGCGGCTTGTTGAATCGAGGTTGTAAAGGAATAGACGGCATCGTCAAGGTCAGTTTGGGTTTTGAGAGTCACTCTGAGGTCAATATCATTGGTGAGGATTTCGCGGAAGAGGTTCCAGTTGATAGGGCCTCTGATGAATGACGGTGGGACAGGTTTAGGCATAGGTGTTAAGGATACATTTAGGATCAGTGGACTATGGTCAGAGGATAGTTCATCAAGGCGAGTTACGGAATAGTTCAGGGAGCCTAATCCGCTGTGGATGAAGAAGTCGAGGATGTCTGGATTACGGTTAGGATCTGTTGGCCAGTAGGTAGGGGAATTGGGAGGTAGGAGATTAAGGCGTCGGGAGTTGAGTGCAGCCTGCAATGTCCGTCCACGAGTATTTGTGGTCCTGGAACCCCATTGTTGGTGCTTGGCGTTTAGGTCTGCACCCAGAATAAAGTGATTCCCCAATGAGTTGAGGAAGGATCCAAATTGGGTAATGGAAATAGAATGTTTAGGAGGGCAGTATGCTGATGCGATGACGAGTTGAAAGGAAAAGGTCTTGATTATAACAGAGGTGGCTTGAAGGAAGTCGTGGGCGGGAAGTGGGTGTAAGTGATGGGAGAGGGATCGGTGGACAATGACTGCAGTACCGGCATGGGCTTTGCCGTCTGGATGGTCTGTCCGGTATGTCGTGTATTCAGGTATTTTGAAGTACTGTTTAGTGGTTAGTCTAGTTTCAGTAATGAGTGCAACATCAACGTTTTTGTCTTGCAGTAAGGCTGTAAGTTCGTCAGTGTGAGTTCTAACACCATTCGCATTCCAAAGGAGAATGGATAAGGAATTAGGTGAGGTCATTTATGGTTTTTGTAAGGCAGGAATGAGATTTGATACAAGGTTCGTAAGGAGTGATATTAGAGGCATAACAAGGGATTTGATTTCGGAGATAAAGGATGTCATCAAACTGGCAAGGTCTGTGGCGTTTGAAGGAGGAGGAATATGAGAGATTTGTGGTGGATTAGGATTTTTAGGATTGGTTATATTTTGAGAAAGAGGTATTTGTGGAATGGACTGAGGATATTTAGGTACACTTTGCAGTTCCGGCAGGGCCTCGGCTTCACTACATTGGTTCCCACCTCCAAGTAAGTGGGCAAATGATACATTGGCATCGATTATTTTTGAGGGTTCTCTTCTAGTTCTTGTCTGTCTTGCTGTTTCATCCAGTACTTGGGGTGATTGATACCTGGTCCTTAGTTCCTTATAGATTTGGCATCCTTTGTAGTTGGCCGGGTGGTCCTTGAGGCAATGAGCACATACAGCGGGTGTTGACTTTGGTTTTTTACATTCCACAGACTTGTGCTGTTCACCGCATTTCACGCAGCGTGGTATGTGATAACAGTAACTTTTGGTATGACCATACGCCTGACAATTGTGACACTGAACAATTTCTCTCTTGGTGTAAGGTTTTTCGACTTTTACACTTGTATAGTAGTCTTTTTAGATCGTAAATTTTTTCTACCCCTGACAATGGTTCCAGGTCAACAAAGAATAGAGGAAGTTGAACTCTATCTTTTATGACATTAGTGACTTGGCGCACTTTGTAACCCATCTCTATAAGTTCTTCTTTAATAGCTTCAACTGGTGTAGAAGAATGTAGATTTCTGATTACAACTCTAAGAGATCTCTCTTGGCGTAGCTGGTAAGTATGGAAATCCGCTTTAGTATCAGTTAGATATTTCACTATTTTTCTATACGTCTCGGCGGTGGTCGGTGATATTTTGGTGTCATTGATTCTACTGATACAGTAGTAGCTGGTGGAGTCGGTAATTTTATTCAATTGAGCACACAACAACTGAAAATTTTTAATATTTTTGACAAATATCGGTGGAGGCCGTGGTTCACTGGGTGTAGGAGCAGATTCCATGTTTTCTTTTTCATTATGTAGAATTTGAAAAGGATTTGGAGTGAAAAACGGAGATTCATCAGTCATCTCTTGTGACGATGTGCCAGGTTGTGGTTCAGATTCGGTATTAGTACCTGAAGGGGTTTCTTGCTGATTTAATTTTTTATTAGTATCACGGCGGGGTCTTTGTTTTATGGGAGACGTGATTGAACCACTAGATCTAGATCTTTTAGTTGATGCTTTGGAGGACATCACTTGGTGAAAATGTCGCATTTCATGTGAAGAAGATAATGAGATAATAACTAGATGTGGGAAATAAAACAATAACTAAAGAAAAGAAAAAGCAATCCCGGCCTTGCCGAGCTACTGGCAATCAGCTGATGTGAAGAGGTTACCCAGCATCCACTTTACACTGTAAATTGTAACAAAACTTACTGTTCTTTGCTCCAATATTTACTGCTGTTGTTATCTTGAAGTCTGGTGAGGTTTTCAAGATTGTACTGAAGTGAATTCCAACTGAAAAAGCAAGAAATCCAAGAGACGATTTGAATGATGACTTTTTGATACTTAACGCCATGGATCACAACTTTATTTTGTAATGAACCTTGTTCAAGTTCATTATTCTTTGATTATAGTTCTATTATTTTTCTTTTTAATTTTTTTATTTTCTTCTGACATTGCATCAGTTCGATTTAATATGTCATCGAATTTTTTGATATTGTCTTCAACAGCATTGGCCAATTTTTCGACGGTCTCTGAATACTGATTAGAGAGGACTCAATTTTTTTTTTCATACAGTCTATTGACATACGTTACTTATTTATTACCATTATCAATTGTTATTATCCTCTGATGAAAGCGCGGTACTAATGTTCTGTTCTGGTTCGACGGTGGACAGATCCATTTTTTTAATCTTTCAAATAACCACTCCTAGACACTTCCATATAATCTAAATGAAACATATTTCCACAAACACTGCACTCAAGACGATTCGCAGTTCTTAAAACATTCAATCACGCGGAGCACTGAGACATGATGTTAACTGCACGGTAGCTGCGTTCTGACTAAATGCTGGCAATCAACGAAGTATCAAAAAACGAGTCATTTTTATAACAAGACGTAATATATATATACATATAAAAATTGTTAACATGGTACATGATAAACCAATAAATATTACTGATACTTCTTTAGAAAAAAAATTAAACTTATAAATGAGGAGACTAACTAAAAACTCTCTGATAAAAACGTCTAAGTCGGGAGGCTTACCTACTATGACCGCCGGGAAGCCATTGTATTTCCGACACCTAACTCGTCCTCCACTAAACCAGACATACTTCATGTTTGCGATTATTTTTTCTTTGCCTGGCTAACCAGTAGAGGTGTCGATTGGCTGATGTCATCGTTTCGCTCACATAAACCCCAGCCTAAGTGTCGGGTAGAAAAATCTCTTTTCGCCCTTCTCAATCGCACCAACTCGTCCCTCAAGGTCTGGCGAATGAACCGAACTATTATAGTTCCTTTCGATTTCGGCCTGTCAGCTCAAAACCCAGGCCTGCGCCGACGATCATTATAGTGCCCAACACTCTTGTACCTCTGATTTCTATAATGTTCGCCAGCTTAGTTTGTTCTGCGTAGATTAAGCGGCTTTATAAATCTGACACTTCAAGTTTTAAGGTGTTGTTTTCGATGGTTAATTTTTCCATCTGCTTCTTTTGATCTTCTAAGAATTTTTTTATTTTTAGCCATCTCTCTATATTTTAGATGAGAGATCATTTTGTGTTTAGAGCGCTTCCCTAATACTTTTCAATTCCTCGACCCCCTTGTAGCCGGATCTGTTAAGGATTATAGGGATAATTAAAGATATAATACTTTTAACATGAAACGTGCTATTTATTTCTCAAAACCAACAACATGGAGAGCGTACAATATGAGAATAGAACCTTCCTTCACCACTTACACAGTATTCACAACCGACGCAATGTTGCCATTAAAATACAATATTATATAAATCATTGTTTATTAACACCTCCCCCCGACGATTTATATTAACGGAACTACATTACAATTATTTCAAACACTACAATAAATAAAAAGGAACTAACATTACAATAATTTCAAAAATTACAATGAGTAAGTAAGAACTAACATTACAATGGTTACTATCAACCAACGTTACAATGATTTGTATTAACAGAACTAACAAACTAAAAATACACAATGCGAACTAAACTCTATTCCAATCCTAATTTATGTGCAAAATAATTATGAGAGGTTTTCTTTAATGGTTTTGTAAAAATATCAGCAATTTGTTGCTTTGTAGGTATATACATAACACAAATTTCCTTACATTCTATTTTATGTTTAATTAAATTGTATTTTACGTCCACATGTTTCATTCTTTTTTGATCAGGATTACATACAGAAAATATTGTACTTTTATTGTCTTCATATACGGTAGTGGTATTACAACTAACGTCTAACTCATTTAATAATTTCCTAATCCAACAAGCCTCCAGAGCGGCTTCATTGAGGGAGTATAACTCTGCCTCAGTAGTGCTTAAAGCTACAGTGCTCTGCTTTTTACAACGCCAAATAACACTATTATCAAATACTTTAAATACATAACCAGTTATAGATTTCCTATCTTTATCTACAGCAAAACTAGCATCAGCATATCCAACTAGTGATTCGGAATTACAATTCTTATTATATTTTAAATTATAATTAATGGTACCCTTAACGTATCTCAAAATCCTTTTCAAGCATGGCCATAACCTTTCTGATGGTCTAGATTGATATCTCGCTAAATATGAAACAGAAGCACACAAATCAGTTCTTGAACCTACAACAGCATACATTAAAGAACCTATACAAGCTCTGCATTTATGCTCTAAAGAGTAATCAACCGTACAATCATCAAGATTAACATTAACATCCATGGGTGACTCACTAGCATTTGCTTCAGACATACCAAAATTTGTCAATATAGATCCTAAATACTCTTTCTGGTTAATATACAAACAGTCATTATCTTGAATAATATTAATACCCAGATATTTTAAATTTTTAGATCCCAGATCTTTCATTTTAAATTCTGCATTTAAAATTTCTTTAACATTATTTATCCTTGGATTGTCCTCACCCAAAATCAATAAGTCATCCACATACAACAAAATGTAAATACCATCCTTAAAATATAAACAATAATCACTTTCTGCTCTTTGAAACCCTTTACTTTTCATAAAATCATAAAATTTATTGTACCAATTTTTCGTAGATTTTTTAAGACCGTAAAGTGATTTTTTTTAATTTCAATACACAATTTTTATTTACATTTAGACCAGGTGGGGGCTTTAAGTAAACAACATCATCAATTTCACCATGAAGGAAAGCACCTTTAACATACATTTGATGAATTAAATAGTTCATTTGAACAGCTAATGACAAAAGAACTCGGAGAGTTTGTAATTTCATAACGGGAGAATAAATTTCGGTAAAACTACCTTCTTGTTGAAACCCCCTTGCAACTAATCTAGCTTTATATACATCACCCGCCTTTTTTGTAAAAATCCATCTACAATCAATTAACTTAGCATCGTTTGATTTTTCTACAACTTCCCAAGTTTTGTTATCCTCTAAAGATCAAATTTCCTCATTCACCGCTTCATACCACATATCTTTATCGTTATAAGAATCTCTATCATTATACTTTTCTGGGACATTACTATTAGAACAAGATAAAAATGATGTCATTAATATATCATCTTGTAAATAACATTAGTTTATTCTATAATTATTGTAAACTGGATAAGCTAATTAAAATTTCAGCTGCCAAAAATGACGTTGCTTTAGAGGCTGTTGGTGTAGGGACAATAAAATGTTATTTGAATGATTTTAAAGTTGATATTATATTAAATGATGTGTATTATGTACCCCAATTAAGAAATAATTTATTATCTGTTTCCTAGATGGAAAAGTATGGTTTAAAGATCATCTTCAATAAAGGGGAAGTTAAAGTTTTCTCGCAAACCAATGAATTAATTATAGTTGGGCATAGACTAGGGTCCCTTTATTTTGTAGAATTTAAAGTATTATTTGATGATTGTTATTATGGTGCAAAATCAGACACCAATGATAATTCAGAAGAAATTTGGCACAAACGATTTTCTCACTTAAGCTATGGTAGTTTGAAAACGTTAGTAAATAAAAATATGGTTGATGGTTTAATTGATTTGAAAGAGAAAAATTTAGAAAATAGACAATGTGAACCATGCATTCTTGCTAAGTTTACACGCCATCCTTTAAATGGGAAAATGAATAAGGCTAGGAAACCCTTAGAACTGGTACATACGGATGTTTGTTCAATTAGCCCTTTTACGTGGGACGGGTATAAATATTTTGTTACCTTCATAGACGATTTTACTCACTTCACCGCGGTTTACTTATTAAGAGACAAGTCTGAGGTTTTTGAATATTTTAAGACTTATTATAATTATGCTAGTAATCATTTTGGTCATGGTGTATTGAAGTTAAAGTCAGATAATGGTGGTGAGGACATTTCTAGAAATTTTAAAACCTTTTGTGATGAAAAGGGCATAGTATTGCAATATACTGCTGCATATACTCCCACACGTTGTAATTGTCCCCCGCGAAAGGGACAATTAAATATTTTTCTTTTGACATTTTCTGTCCTTTAACACTATAAAACACACTATAAAACCGATGGCCGTTCTGGGCCCATAACCCTGTTAAGGATTATAGGGATAATTAAAGATATAATACTTTTAACATAAAACGTGCTATTTATTTCTCAGAACCAACAAATTGGAGAGCGTACAATATGTGAATAGAACCTTCCTTCACCACTAACACAGTGTTCCTAACCTACGCAGTGTTTCCATTAAAATACAATATAATATAAATCATTGTTTATTAACAGGATCTTCATCTCCCTGACTTCGACGGTGAACGGCCTTAGTAGCATATAACATACTATCATTGAATCAGGGTCAGTTGCTGGTAATGTTTATGAAACTGACTCGCAATCGGGATATACCCATGTTTTAATAGCTTCGTTGTCTAATGTTTCGATTTTTAAACATTTAGTATGATAAAAGTTATGACAACTATTATATACTAGTTTTGTTTTATCGTCTCTTCCGACGATTTTATTACAATATTTGCAATTTTCCAAAGCGGAATAAAAAATTTAAATGGCGAGTAAATAAACAAAATGATAATAAAAACACAGCGTGTTTACGGCTAGACTAGTGGGATTGCTCTTATAAACACACTAACCCCACTCTTATTACTCAGGGGCACTGACGATATGAATAGTTTAAAAGTTATTAATGTTCATTCTCTATTCTTATTGTTAAAGTAGTAAAATATTACTACACTACAGGGTTACCTAATGTTTAATAATGTTATAGATTTTCTACGGTGTTAGCCAAAAATGACTGATTAAATAATAAAGCTTGAAGTAGAGACACACAATGTAAGCGGTTGACAGGACAAGAGATGCTCTAACACTCTAATACTTAACAGTTATAACATTTTAACGACTATCACAAAAATCATTATAGATGCTATTAAATCGTAATCATCAGAAATAATGTCCCAGCTAAGCTCATTAGTTATCTCCTTCTTTACAAATGGGCCTAACTGTAATCATTAGCCTATCCACTGCTAATAATACCTTCTCCAGCTTGTTGTTTTTATACTGTTATTGTATTTATATTCTCCTACGTACTTTATGTTATTTCCGCAAAGGCACTGTCTTTAACTACTTCTTATGACTTGTCAGTTAAAGAAATTAAAATTTTTAATTTATAATGCTTACGGTATTTTTTTTACAAATGAGTGAATTTTGAATTTTTCTCGAATCCAACTCTATTGAAATAGCCTGATTAACATAACAAACCTAATAACCTAATATAACAATTAGAGCACTATTAATAATAATATTTTATCAGTTCTGAAGGAAAGTAAATGAAATAAGCATATGTTAACTAGAAATTAGGAATAAAAAATTTAAATGGCGAGTAAATAAACAAAATGATAATAAAAACACAGCGTGTTTACGGCTAGACTAGTGGGATTGCTCTTATAAACACACTAACCCCACTCCTATTACTCAGGGGCACTGACGATATGAATAGTTTAAAAATTATTAATGCTTGTTCTCTATTTTTATTGTTAAAGTAGAACAATATTACTACACTACAGGGTTACCTGATGTTTGATAATATTATAGATTTTCTACGGTGTTAGCCAAAAATGACAAGAAATGCTCTAACACTCTAATACTTAACAGTTATAACATTTTAACGACTATCACAAAAATCATTATAGACGCTATTAAATCCTAATCATCACAAATAATGTCCCAGCTAAGCTCATTAGTTATCTCCTTCTTTACAAATGGGCCTTACTGTAAACATTAGCCTATCCACTGCTAATAATACCTTCTCCAGCTTGTTGTTTTTATACTGTTATTGTATTTATATTCTCCTACGTACTTTATGTTATTTCCGCAAAGGCACTGTCTTTAACTACTTCTTATGACTTGTCAGTTGAAGAAATTAAAAATTTTAATTTGTAATGCTTACGGTATTTTTTCACAAAAGAGTGAATTTTGAATTTTTCTCGAAACGAACTCTATTTATATAGCCTGATTAACATAACAAACCTAATAACCTAATATAACAATTCTTCTTCTTTTTCTTCCAGTGGCGCGACAGGCCGTGTAGGCCCTGGGTCTCGTGGTGTAAACTCCTTCCAGTTTACTCTCACGTTTCACGATGCAAATTTTTAGTGTAGGGTCATCACTCCCTACGACTAACTTTGTGAGTGGCCACCCTTTGGCCGACGGGTCTCACATACCCGGGGAGAGGCTGTGAGTTAATCCCCATTATTTTACATCCTTATAAAAGCCCCGCGGGGACTGGGATTCGAACTCAGAACCTGTAGCATGAGAGACTAGCGCGCTAGCCACTCAGCCACGGGCTCCCCAATATAACAATTATAGCACCATTAATAATAATATTTTATCAGTCCTAAAGGAAAGGAAATGAAATAAGTATATGTTAACTAGATAAAGCGAGCAATTCCGCAACATCCGAAAACGCTTTAGGGCTAGGTTGGTGTCGAGCGCGCACTAATACTTGGCTGTCTGTAGGTTCTCGAACCCAAAAATATTGATTTAGTTGAGATGACAACTTTTATTTTTTCGGATATAACTTCAAATAGAAATTCTATTTCAGGAAAACAACATAAAATGTGAATTTTAATTCGAAAATTTTCCATGTTTTAGAAAATTGCGGCGAAAGTATAAATTGTACGCAAAAATGTTATATTACATGTTTTTAAGGTTATAGATAAAGAAATAAAACGACACATTACGCATTAATATCGAACGAATAATGACCAAGTAATGGATAATATCTAAAAGACCCCGAAACTGATATTCAAGGGGGGCTAGAACACTAGGGGGAGGAGTGGGGACTTTTGAGAAAATACTCCTCTAATAAAGTTCTAACATCTGCCAAAAACTCAGCTTGTCTCTAATTTCTTCCGACATAAGGCCATTTTTGACCTTCATTGCCTGGGCTAATTGTTCTTATAAATTACCCAGAAAAGCGATCATCTTAATCAATCTTTAATAGTTGTCTAAGCAATGGATACTGTCCTGATGCCTGGAAGAAAGCCATACTAATAGCTATTCACAAACGAAGCAAAATATCAAATCAAGTTAGCAGCTACAGGCCTATAAGCTTATTACCTAATTTAGGGATATTACTAGAGTCAGTTATAAATAGTCGCCTTTCTTTCTTCCTACTGCCTAACAATATTATTCTTGAATTTCAATTCGGCTTTCAACTTGGTCACTCCATTTCTCACCATCTATCCAGACTTGGCGAATTTATAGGCTTTGAAATAAAAAAACATACTCTCGTAAAATTTTTCGATTTTCAACCGGCATTTGACAAACTTTGTCATAATGGCTTATTGTACAAATTGGAACAAATCGGTAATCCTAAATACCTGTACGACATCCTCTCCTCATTCCTTAGCAGCCGGTCATTTAGAGTGAGAATATACAATTCCATCTTCACTATCAAACCCATCCAAGCAGGTACTCCACAAGGTTCTGTTCCTTCTCCAATCCTCTTCAACCTTTATCTTCATCATATCATCCAGTCTACATATAACTCGATTGCTATGATTGCTGAAGACACGGCAGTTTTCACTCAGCCTGAAGGTATAACTGTTGCCCGTAATACCCCTCAAAGTAACCTCATCAACTTAAAAAAATACCTTACCAAATGGAAGAAAATCCTAAATGTACAAAAATGCAATTCCTAAATATTTACATTAAGCCGACCACGGTATTAAGCTGTCATGGATCCCGGCCGACGAAGCAGTAAAATACCTTGGGGTTCACCTCGATCGCCGCCTCACTTGGAACCACCACATTAACATCAAATTAACCCAGACCTATGCAAGACTGGCTATGCTGTACCCGATAGTCAATAAAAATCCAATCTCAAACTTAAAATAACAATTATTATTTACAAATCTATTTTAAGGCCACTACTCGTGTATGGTTTTGAATTGTGGGGCGCAGCTTCCTCAACGAAAAGAAAAAAAATTACAACATTAAAAAAAAAAAATTAATAATAGCGATAGATGCTCCGTGGTTTATAAAACATAGTCAACTATACCGCGAGTTACAAATCGATTACATCGACGAATTTATTAAAAACCGCTTCAACAAATACCACTCTCAGATGCCAGCAGTGAGAGGTGCAATAGCCTACAGCATATCAGTTCCAAATTCATTACGCAGACTCAAACTCTGACTTCTGCAAGACATTCTATTGGAATATTATTATTTAGCTTCATGAAATCTATATAATTATTAATATTTTTGTGTTATTTTATTTTTTCTTTAATCGTTTTTTTATTACTATTATTTTTTTTTCTAGACTAAAATCGATTTTACTTTTATACTTTATATTCTTGCCTCAAACTTATTATTATTTTATACATTCATTACTTTTCTTTCTTTCTTTAATTTTATTCGTTTCTTTTTTTTTTTTTGTTCTGTTATCAATTTAATTATTCAATTCTTTGGAGTAATTATAAATCTATGATGTTTAGGGGTGTCTTTAGTATGAGACTATACCCCCACTTTTGCAATCGTTACCAGTTTAATGATAATTCTTTTGTTAAAAAAAAAAATCATAAATATATGGCTCATGCAGTCGATCTGGAAATAAAAAAAAGTTTATTTGTAATTTTACATCTACAAACAAATTTAGAGCACTATGTTTTTTATAAAACAAATTATCCAATTAGGTTTAAAGAACTTATACATTAAAGCATGTTCTTCTCTGCTCTACCATATTTTACCGACTGATTTCTATCCGTTCTCTGTCTATTGATTAACAATTTCTGTGACTTTAATTATACTATTGATATTTGGTATTGACATACTTCAGTTGAGGTAAGTTTGTCTTTTATGACCACTACCCGAATTATCTCATCCTTTATAATAATAAATTCCTGTTTCCTGGGTGTCGGTATGACTGCTAAGTTAACATTTGTTCCCTATCCTTTGACTACCTCCTTATAGCTCTCCTTGAGCATTTTTAAATGCGGAATTTATTATATCTAATTCTTAGCACTGTTCAGCAAAGAGCATTAATATTTTATTTTTATTAATATCTAAAGCACCTACTCGTAACAAGTGATATAGCCTACTTAAAACTTTAATGTTAATCCTATTTATTTCTATCTTCATAGATAATTGTCTTTAATTTTGTTTCCTATATTTTCTTACATCGCTTTAAGTATTTAATTAGGCTATTTTTTTTTCTAATCTTTTGTTACATATGTTAAGTATATAATTAGGTTAATTTTGTCTCTTTTCTTAAATCTGTTTTTACGTCTCATTGGGTTAGTTATATTTATTTTTTTTTGTCTTTATATATTTTACTTTCACTTACTATATATAGTAAGGGGAAGTATTGCGATCGTGAATACTTTTCAACGGAAATACGCGTTTTAGGGTCCCCTTTGTCCAAATAACCAAGTCCCGCAAAAAGGTCTGTGCGTGTGTGTGTGGTAACTCCCGGGCGGAAACGGTAAGTCCTATGAAACTGAAATATCATATTTAAGAAAACTATACGCCCGAGACGTGACAAAACTTTTTTCATCAAAATGAGCTTACCAGAAGAGGCACTTTATACCATGCATTTTGCACCTTTTTTCGATTTTCTCGAAAACGGTTCCGACGATTTTGATTAAACTCGCTATATCGATGTAAAATTTAATGGTCTTTAATATCATGTAGGCTTTATTCTGATTAAAATGGTCTGACAGGACTTAAATGCCGATATTTTAAATTTCTTCTCCTAAAGTACCTTTAATTTTGTAGATTCAATAAAAATAACTATATTACCTTGTTAACGCTGATGAAAAACAGGTTAATATATATATTGAATAAATTCGATACCCAACTAAATGAGAAAACAGAAAAAATATTGTTTTAATGCAATTTTTCGTTTTTGAATATAAGAGCAGTAATGTACATGTAAGATATACCGTTGGAAAGCTAAAGATTTTAGAAAAAATATTAACTCATACACAAGCTTTTGAAAGTTAATAGAGAGTGATGAAATGATTATGAAACTAACTGATTATTTTAGATAATAATATAATAGCTTTTTTAATAAAACACACGTTTCTCTATAAATTCAATTTAATTAATTCCTTAATAGTTTCACGTATTTTTATCTCTAACTGTTTTTGAAAATTCTTTCATTGATTCTAAAAATGGAGGTAAGTGAAAGTCGTGTGTTGCCCGCACCAGATTTTTTAATTAAATGTTTGTATTTTGATTCGTCATTTACTTCCATTATTATTATTATTTATTTTGTTTGATCTATACAGTCCACTTATTTACTTACCCCACCTACTTATACTATACTTAACCGAACAACCCTGAATTTGACCTATCACTTAGAAGTACCGATCTACCACAGACAGCTCAGCGTTAACACTAAGAGTATCTATTCCCTTTAAGGCTTCTAGCAGGTATGTTTACTACTTCGCTGGTTGACGCTTTACGGTAGGCTACGGCAGAGACTATTGTGAATATTTTGAGACCTGGGGCGTTTCAGGGTGCTCTTAACATTAATAATAATTATGAGAGTTGGGTGTTTAAATAATGTATTGGACTGTATTTGAAAATAGGGACTATTACATGGTATAAGATTACATTGTATTTAGATCTAAAAGGAAATATAATGACGGTTAGGTTATTACGAATTTTGACGTAGGTTAAAATTTGTCTATTATTAAACATATCTGTCTGATGCGGGGGTAGGGCGGTCTCTCCTCTTGGGCCATTCCTCCGTTCTTGGGTCCGGCCGGCGCCTATTCTTCTACTCCTCCGTGATGATGAGGATGATGATCATAAGAAAATGATGGAGTTCGCTGCGATATAGAAGCACTTGCTTTTCAAAATTCTCACTTTTTTTCACCAGGATTCTCGCAAAGGATTCTGGTCCTAGGATGGGGTACCTCCAGAGGCCACCAGATGGTCCTATATGCACTTGATTGTATTGCTGTATGCAAGATGCCATATCATGAAATCGGTTAAGGGCCGTGTTCCCTTAACAGCCTTATTAGTTAAAATATAGGAAAATTGTTATCAAAACTTTAAGGACATATCTTGGCCACCATAGTGGTACCGACACGAACGGAATCCAGGATAAGACATTGGGTGTTTAATAATTTTTATTTCTCCAACCTTTTGAAAAATTCGAAAACAGGGATAGCCCCAGGTGGGCTGCATTTCACTTGAGCCAAATCTAATCTAGCAGAGGGCGCGTGATAATATTGTTAGGGACAGTTCTCCTCTCGCCGGAGCCATGCTTTTTTCTGCTTGAGATTTCCCCCGGGCCACCGCCTCCCAACATTCCCTCTCCTGTCAGCCTTTTCACAAAAACTTTTTTTTAAGGGAAAAAATGACTTGAGGGAGTAAAGAGGTGCCTAAAGCTTGATCTCTACTCCAACCACGCCATTGTCAATAAATGTATGGAGTTACAGGTGGTCAAAAAATAAATAAATAAAAAAGTAATTAAATAAAAAACTATATATATATACTATATACTATCTCGGTCGCGAGATATTTGCGAAAAACTGATTTTCGTGAAGTTTTGACCTTTATAACTTTTTAGCCGGCACGATATCGATGTCGATTTTTCACATATTTATTACAACACCGTAATAAAGATGTATACAAAAATCCAGCTCAATAGGAATTTTTCTCCAGATAAAACCTAATATGACTGGACAAATATGAGAAAATTAAAGTTTCTGTAATCCATTCTTTACTTTAAAATAACTGACAAATAAATTGATCCAATTTTGATTTATGTTTTTCGTTTCTGACAATGATTAAATATAATAATGGTTACATATAAAATTAACATGTTTTCTTGCTAATTGCACTTAACTCTAAATCGGTCAGACAGAGATTTATTTAACATAAATGACACCAACGTGCACCCATGGGAAACTGGGGCGGTTGTACTAGTTTAATATACTAGTATTATTATTACTATTACTATTATTATTACTATTACTAATATTATAATTAATATTATTTAAAAAAATATGTTTGCTCTTTTAGTGATGATAAGGCTAAACTTTTGGAATCCACAAAATTAAAGGCACTTTAGAGGAAGAAAACGCTATTTAAGCCCTGTCAGACTATTCAGAATAGACCTTATGTCAGATTAAAGGCCATCAAATTTTACATCGATAAGTTTAAAACATTAAATTACATCGATCGCAGCTCCTGGTTTGCCGATTTAGTTGAAAAAGTTGTTGTAACATCTCAGGCGTATAGCTTCTTAAATATGAAATTAAACAGTTTGATCAATATTTTTAAACATTTTATAGCAAATTATGACTGGAAAATATTTAAGGTAATTAACGGATTTAATGAAGAACGTCCTTCTTTACCTGGACTTGGGCTTGGAATCCAACCTACTTCAGTCAAGTAACCTTCATTTGAATTGCTCTCATTCTTTTGGAATACCTTTGACCTCGATTTCTGTTTCTCTTTTTGATGCTGCTTTCGCTGCTGTTGAGAGAATCAATCACTCATTATCTTGGATAAATTAGTCAGCACTCAATGTTAACCGCTATACTACAGACAATTGCGTTCAGTTTGTATATATATATATATATATATATATATATATATATATATATATATATATATATATATATATATATATATATATATAATTTGTTTAAAATGTTTTGCAACATTTGGGGCTCTACTACAGCATCTAATTCTTCCTTTATCAAATACTTTCAATTTAATATCCTCCAGACTTCCTACTCTGTCAGGAATAAACTCATCCATCAGGATCTTAATGTTCATTATTTTGGCGAAAGCCCGAAGCAGGTTTCTTTCCTTTCATGACAAACTCTATACCCGCTCATAGCAATTAGTTTCTGTCATTTCCTTCTCTTTAGTTCCTGAGAATCCTCCGAGGTGTCCAGTATCTTTCTTCAGTATTCTTTTGAAGATTTTAATATTTATACAATTATATGTAAGACCCTACATCGTTTATAATTGTTAGGAATCTGTAATAACTACATTTATATTGATTTATAACGTTAAAACAAATATTAATACCAATTAAGATATCTATTGTAAGCTTCAGATCTCCTCCCTGATATTTCCCCACTTCGACTATTGCTGTATGGTGTATGGGGGTGTCTCTGGAGGTCTTGAAGAAAAACTAAAACGGTTATTTAATTGCTTCATTCGATTCATCTTTGGGATCTCCAGGGACACCTCGATTCTATGAAGAGTTAAAGTTTATCCTTCCTACCGTCGAAAATACTTCCTGGCTTCCTTCCTCTATCAAGTTATCCGATCCCACCGTCCATCATACATCTCTGATCTTTTATTATTCAAATCCTCAATCCATTCCCGCAAAACCCGTATGCGGCCTTCTGATTTGTATATTGCACCCCATCGAACCGCAACTTTCGACAGATCTTTCATAATCCGATCCTCTTCCATATGGAACTCTATTCCTTCCGATATCCGTAATTCTACTACCCTTACGACTTTTAAATCTCGTCTGTTTCATTACCTCCTGTCCATTCAATTTCCAAACAGTCCTGACTGATCCAGTTCCATGAAATGTGTAAATAGAAAAGTTTAAAGAAGTGTTTATTAATTTTTTGTTTTTTTAATTAGGTAAGAATTTTATTTTATTTTTTTGTCTAGGTTATGTACAGAAACATGATAATTATTTATTTATTATATTCTTTAATCATCTCTTATAATTTATCATTTCTCTTATTGTTTCTTTTTTACTTATTATGCGTTTTATATTTCTTTTTTTTTAATCTTACTCTAAGACTGTAATTCTCTCATTATTGTATATTGTATTATTCTAAAGGGACTTGTGCCAGAATAAATAAATTTCACTCATTATGAATTCACTACATTCTTAAGTTTATTTGAAAAGTGTTTTCTTTTAATGAAACCGTAATTTAATTTTATAATTATTATATTCAAATTTTATTGATATGTTATTTCTTTTTTACTATCACGGCATGAATTTTGAAACAATATATTACTGCAAAGTAGTCTAAACATAATTGTTTATTTATCGGCTGTACCTCGAGACCCGGAGAAAAGTAAAATTATTAATATAAATTGAAACAGTCGTGAGTTACGGCGAGGAACTCTGCTGAGTTAAGCACATCCCTCTCCTTTTCCTATATATACCCCATATACCTTAGGCTCAAGGAGTAATGTCATGGTAACCTTTTTTTTTCTGAAATAAAGTTTCTTTTTCACTTCTCGCCAGTTTAGTTTCGTAATTGGCGCCAAAATAGGGACCGCATGCGTATATCATTGCGGTTCTAAACTCTGCAGTACCAGATTCAAGATTCGATCTACCTTCCGGGGATATCGCACCTGTAAGAAGCTGACACTCCGCTCAGACTCTTAGATCTTGAAGAAGGACCTGCTGCTATGACAGACATCGAAACTCCGGAAGGGACTAAGATAAACACTATTTTGGAAAAGAGCAACTTTTATTTCAATTCTATAATTAGTTTTTTACTTATATGAAATATATAGTAAGGGAAAATATTGCGATCGTAAAAATTTTCGAATTACAGTTTTCAACGGTAATACACGTCTTTATGGCTTCGCTGAGAAAATATTTAGCTCATTTTCCAAAACTTCTATCCATTACTACTGACAATGGGAGTGAATATGACAATAATCTATACCGCGACTTTCTGAAGTACCTTAAGATAGAAAAACAACGCTTAACCACCATGAGGATTACTAAATAGCGTCAAGCTCCATATTGTTAGATATTTACCAGGGCTAACTGCATCTTATTATGGAGTCCCCGTAACCAAATAACTTTAATGAGATCCTCGGGAAGCAATGAACTAATCAGTTGCTGAAGGTCTCTAAGGAAGAGCGAAGGATATGGGTCACCGAAGTGCTGTTCGTCTAGAATTCGTCTATTGCCGGATTCCCCAAAACATTGAGTTATTCTTGCCTTGAGAATTTCGTAAGGATTTTCAGCCGGTCGTGTTTTAGCCAGGTCTACAACCTCTCTCCAGGCATTCAGGCCTAACTGCGCTGTAGTGTATTGACTTTTTTTTTTTGGCTACTTCTAATACTATAAGGGAGAAAACTGTTTCCATTTGTACAGAGAAAACTTCCGTATTTTCTTTAAACAATTTTGGGAGCTGTGCTTTGACACTAGCCGTTGATACCATTTCTACGGGTTGTGGAGTTACCGGCGGAGTTACGATATCTTCGTTGTCTTTTTTTTGAGCTTTATGCGATTTTCAGCGGAGCAAAAACTTCGCATGATCGTCATTAACATGCTAACGCCATATGCACAAGACTGGCTCATGCGCAACGGTTTGTGTATACCTGTCCACTAGTGATTCCTGTAGGGAGACCGCGGGCCGGTTTATTGATGATCCTCCCAATCATTCACTACAGTCACCCGAAACCGTATGATTCAAATTGCAGCCGGGCGAAGTAGGAATGGGTCCACTAGTGAGTGTCAAATAATGATTCCATTTGAAATAATAGAACTTAGTTTAAGAGTTTATGCATTTATGTGAATCTTAACGATATATAAATGAGATTAAGAAAAATAACTTTATTGTAACTGAACCCGGTTCGAGTTGGTTCGAAATTGTTTTCCATCAATCAATCTCATTTCCATTCCGGAAAGGACTAACGCTTGTTAAGATATCTACAAAAGCCTCGTGTAGAAAGGATTCTATCCTCTTTGGCTAGGAGATACAAGCTCTATTCCTCTTTTATAGTACCTACATTTTTTTTTTCACGAGACTAGGGAGTAGAGGGTTCAAGTAATGAACCCCCTCCCACGGGAGGACTCAGCCTTTATTTCGGTGGGAGGTTGCTACAAGGAGGGCTACTTCTCCTCCCAGCTTAGTCTTTTAACTGCCTTCCTTCCTCCCATTTTCGTCACTTAACCTTAATTTACATCTTCCTCTCCCTTTGGCCTGCCATTGTAATGGGCCTTGAGGAGCTCCTAAGTAAGGCCCTCGAGAGCTCTATGTACAGTCTACCAGATGCCCAATCTACCTCACCTGGTTTCCACCTTTTCTGGGAAAAAAAATTCCCTTAGTCTAGCATAGAATGTTTCTATATTTTTATTTTTTATATTTTAGGAAAGGCTAGTGCCGACATTGATAGAGATATCATCGTTCTCGTGCTCCGGTCATAATACTTATATTTTCGACTAGTTTGTTTATAACTTAAATGTTTATAAGGGCAGTGACAAATCATTAGCTAACAGTGAGCTTGTAGGTTTAGTTTTGTAAAAAGATAGTCAGGAGAATATTTTTAGAAAAATGGTTTACTATAGTCGAAAGGTGAGTCTACAATTGTTGATAAACTAAGAACAGTGCGCATAATATGTACGCATCATTTCCTTCTTTTAACTATTTGCTATCAAGCCTCTATCTAATCAGTATCTCATGTGCAATTGGCGATACGCTGTCTGCCAATAAATCTCGAAAATAAATCATAATTAATTTAAGCATTAATTCGAGATGACGTGCTGTATAAAGGTTTGCGTGGTTTCAGAAAAATAATGATAGTTGGGTGTTTCCATAAAAGAGGGAAATAGATAGTGCGTAGAATACAGTTCTAGAGAAATAAAAGTTATATAATGGCTTTGGGTGGAAGTTGTCTTCAAATCTGAGGATTAAGGAGATCGTATCCAAGGGATCTACGGAAAGCAAGCTTTTTAAAAAGATATTTGAGCCCAGAGGGATTATCTGCTATTGGTGACGTAACGAACTCCTAAAATGCTGTGGTAAGGGTTGGATTAAACTCTGGATAAGGGGTGAAATTATTGGAAAGGTGCTGCGAAAATTTTTCGGCTTTATCTTTGTCAGATGCAGCCCAATAATACTGCGCCAGAGAGGATGGAAAATGGTGTGGGATTTTTGAAGTCTCTTCCTGACATTCCACAGGGAATTGTCACGAGTCGAGAGAAAGGAGAGGTAGTGATTGGGAACGAAAGATCGCCAACTCCCGCTTAAATTTTATAGAATAAAAGTTATATGTATATTTATATTACAGGATTAGAATATTTCATCACAACAAGCTATGAAAAAGTTAAGAGAGCCTAATCCGCTGTGGTTGAAGAAGTCGAGGATGTCAGGATTACGGTTAGGATATGTTGGCCAGTAGGTAGGGGAATCGGGAGGTAGGAGATGAAAGCGTCGGTAGCTGAGTGCAGACTGCAATGCCCGTCCACGAGAATTTGTGTTTCTGGAACCCCATTGTTGGTGGTTTAAGTCTGCACCCAGGATGAAGTGATTCCCCAAGGTGTCGACGAAGGATCCGAATTGGGCAAAGGAAATGGTATGTTTAGGAGGGCAGTATGCTGATGCGATGATGAGGAGAAAAGAAAAAGTCCTGATTATAATGTAAGTGGCTTGTAGGTAATTGTGGTCGGGAAGTGATGAGAGGGGATCTGTGGACAGTGACAGCAGTACCGCCATTGGCTTTGCCGTCTGGATGGTCTGTCCTTTAAGTCGTGTATTCTGTTTAAGTACTGTTTAGTAGTTGGTCTAGTTACAGTTATGAGTGCAATATCAACTTTTTTGTCTTGCAGTAAGACTGTAAGTTCATCAATGTGAGTATTATGTTATGACTCGGAAACATGGACCACAAGATCAACTCCTCACATTTGAAGGAAAAGTGTTACGTCGAATTTACGGCGGTATATATGAGAATAATGAATCGAGAAGGAGAAATAATCAGGAGCTGTACAACATGTACCAAGAGCAGGATATCTTATTTATTATCAAACTAGGAAGACTCTGGGTTGTCGTAATTACCAATAGAAAATTAGGAGGCTTAACAATGTCTAAATACAACTAATATATTTTAATGGATAAGGGGATCTAGAAGAGAAGACAGAAAATATAGGGGAATGAGAAGGAGTAGTAGTCGATCCCAAAAAGAGATCAGTCAAGATCCAACAACGAGGAGGGTCGTATTCCAGCCACGGATAGGAGAGCAGGGGACTAAGGAGATTCCAGTCGGGGGTCGAGCCATAGGGGGATAATCCCAATTTCGCCGATACATCCAGCCAGCTAAATGTCCATCCAGAAATAGTTACTAATCCCTCTGTATTCCCAATTAAAGTTATTATCAGATCTAAATATGTCTTATTAAATATATGTGTAATTTAATATCAGTACTCTTAATAATTTTATTCCCTTATATCCCACCTGATCTAATAGTGGATGGTAAACACGATACCTTTAGAGAGAAAGAGCAATGGATTCGTATAATACATTATATGCATATATAAAATCTTTATTAAATTCATTTTCCGGAGATAATGTTGCCCTACAAAAGCAGTGGGTAGAGAACATATCAATTGATATTGATTTTTTTCCGACAACTTTAGTTTCATTGATTTTCAGTTCCACTTTACTCCAATCTTTTAGTAATGTTAACATATTCATAGATAAAGTTCTCCTTCAAATATCCTATTGAATATTTATACAAAATCTCAACGCGACGATTTTATAAAAATATGCAAATTTCATTCAAATTGTGCCTGGGTTTCAGCAGAACCTCTCTTGCCTCGACAGATATTGAGCATTGAAACATATTTCATACGGTATTCCATAGCTCCTTAACATTTGAATCTCTTTAGTATTTCAGATTGTTTCTAGCCGTGAAGATTACATGATCAGGCTGAAACATAGGCGGAATTGAATATGTTACCGACTCCTAATAATTTCTTTCTATTATGAAAACCAAGTGCAGACAATTTACCCGCAATGTAAAAACGCTGCAAATTATTACACAATCGTTTATTATTTTAATTACCGTAAATGGGTATAATTGTTTTTAAAGCTATTTATAGATAGTTAACTAATATGAAAAACAATAAATAATTCTAAGGAAAATGGCTTAAAATGGACTATAACTACCGCTAATTTCAAAACGCTATATATCTGCTATTTCTTAACTGATTTCAATAATTCTTTTTTCATTTTGTCGCAAATTTAATTCTCAATCGACTATTAAAGTTATTTATATAATTAAATAATCTCCAACACTAAATCACTTTTTAAAAAGGACTTTATTGACAAAAGACAGCTAAAATAATAACCAATCTAATTACATACTATCTTAC
Organism: Piezodorus guildinii; assembly: GCA_023052935.1. Classification (NCBI taxonomy): domain Eukaryota; kingdom Metazoa; phylum Arthropoda; class Insecta; order Hemiptera; family Pentatomidae; genus Piezodorus; species Piezodorus guildinii. The sequence goes on from CM041295.1 coordinate 112,209,801, forward strand.
TCCTAGAATGAATGGCCGGAATGGCTCCCATGAATTAGTCTCACGCCTTCTTATAGGAACTGAAACGGGAAATGACTCAGTGCTGACATTGCACTAGCCTGTACCTTTAACTATATAAAATTATTCAGCAAAACGGATTTTTGTTAATCGTTATTCGCTTTCTACGTATCTTGAAACGTAACCCTTGACTTTTTTTTATAGCCCTTTACTGGTTCTGAAACTCTTTCAATATTTCCCTATAAAAAACATATATATAAATAAATGAGTAAAGAGCGTATATATGGGTAAAATTTCATTTTTTTTTTTTTTTCATTACATATTTATTCGCCGCTTCTTGATTAGAAAAATCTAACAATTTTTTTCTCCACCTTCAAAAAGAACTGAGTTTTTAAATTAAATCACTTTTAATCGGCTACCATTTTAAAACTATTCGGTTGATATCAACGTTCAGGTGATAGGATCATCGCTGGATGACATGTTTTTTTTGTGCGGAATTTCAAAAAAATTGGTTCAGTAGTTTCGGAGAAATGCGGACGGCGGACAAACGGATTGTTTTTTATTCGTTATTCGGGTTAAACGTATCTTGAAAAGTTAACTCTCGAATTTTGAGAGGAGGGTTATATTTTTAGGTCAATTAGAGAGGTTCATTATTTGAAAAAATAAATCCAAATCATTTGTACTAGAATTCTTTACTATTTAGTTTACTTTTCATTCAAATAAAAATTCCTAATTCCAGACCACCTTGCATTTTTTCTCTACCACCAATAATAACTGAGTTATCATGGAATTACATCCTTAATAAGTTGTGGCTTGACCAACTAAGATTAATTTTGTTTCTGTCTCTCTCTCTCTTCTTCGCGGTGTCTTTATCTCGAAATAATAACCGAATATTGGGAGAATTACATCTAGTACAATTTTTTTGACTTTATATATATATATATATATATATATATATATATATATATATATATATATATATATATATATATATATATATCAATTATAAGTTTAAAATAATTTGAATATTTTGGTCGTGGTGTTAAGTGTGGTTGGTGACATGAGAAGGGACACCAAAAATTGTTCGGAGGACTTTGGATGGAAAGAATTAAATGCGTTTGATTTTAGAAAATGTGGCTTTCCCCCTAGTTCAACTCCAGATAGGTTTCAGTACTGTCTAGTTAATTGAGTTCGGTATATATCCTGCCATAGGTGAGGTAATGTGTTTGTATTATGTTTTTCCTTCCCCTATACACGATGGACTGCAGGCTAAAAACTTTGATTCCACACAGAGTTTTCAAGATGAGGTTGATGAAGTAAAATATTTGTATGAAAAGGTCAATTGAGATATTCCATGGTAGTTTACGCACCTTTGTGTTCACTATTTTTATTGATATAGGGATATTATACTTTTTTCCTGGTGGCTGATATAGTTTCTTCAGACCGAAAACTGACGGAAAAGGAAACTTCTAATAATAATAATTCTATGAGTTAATTACAAAACTAGACAAAAATAAAATATATGAATATTATATACAATGAATATGAATGGACAAATCTTAATAACAAATTTTGATTATAAGGCGAACTACTTCTGTTCAGCTACTTCATGGTAGATTTCAAATAGAAAAAAAACATGATGATGATGAGTATAGTTGTCCGTTGAGAATATTAGATGAGGAAGATGGTTGGGGGTGCTGTCATCAGAAAGAAACACACATTGAATAGTAGTATATATTTAAATTGTGTGCCGACGATTCGGCCAACATTGTGGGCTTTCATCAGGATGACTCTGAGGCGGTGTCTAAAGAAGCGAAAAAAAAAACATACGGTGACTAAACAAAGATTTAAAACTCGAGAGAAACGATCTAAAAAGTGTCCGTTAATATTCAGCACATCCAGAACTCAGAAGAGTGAATTAGTATAAAGGTTTGGCTATTAGGAATAAGACGTCGTTTAGGACTGACAGGGCTTATAAGGTAATTGGTCAGATTTCGATACAATAACATAGGTAAATGCGCAAAGTCAATACATATCGAAATATTATATTTAAATTATCGTATCTGTATTTTTTTTTTTAATTTTCAACAGAAATTAAAAAATCTCTTTTAATCCTTCGAGAATTGATTGAATTGACGGGATTGGAAGGTGAGGAGAGTATCGGAATGACGTATATATGAGGGAATGGAAGCCTGCAGTTCAATGGGAGTTATATACAGGCCCGAAGGACGCGAGCGAGTGTTACGGGAGTGGACGGAGGATTTTTATGAAAACATATCTGACATGTACGATGGGCGATTGGATTGGAGAGCTTGAAAGAGGAAGGAAGCCTCTTACAACAGTAGTGAGGCTAAATCCTGAAGCTGAAGCTATTAAGCAGTTATATAATCAATAGATACAAATAACAATAAACAATAAAAAACAAAATATATCATATTCATAATAATTTAAGATTATAAATGATAATCAAATATTTCTAAGCATAAGCATATTAAGAATAAAATATGTAAATCAGTTTCTATTAAAGTCCATTACTATTTTTACCGACAGATAAAACTTTGAGATTTTTCCCAGGGCCATCAAATGTCGTCCCCCAGTGATAACTCGGATCTAAAATTTACTTCTTCTTCCCGAGTTATAGCTCTGAAATATTCTGTTCTAAAGTTTCCTCCAATGTGCCCCAAATACTCGTTTATATGGAAATAGGGCGAGGCCTTAGAGGTAGGAAAAACCTACTCCTTAGTACCTTATCAAATCCAAAAAGTTATCAGCGCTCTTGAGAAGTTCTCACCTTTGTCCCGCTGTAAACGAAACTCAACCGTTTCGTCATTCATTTACTATTTTTGAGAAAGTTCAATATAAGGACAATAGCTAACCTGTTGTGCAACAGTGCATGAGGTGCCTAAAGTTTACTTGTTATTAGCTGAGGTACTATAAACATAGACTATAGGTAATTGTTGTCATTGAAAAGCAGTCCTTCATTTTCAACCAATTGTAATTTTTGAAGAATGTTTGTCAAACTCATGAAGTTTGTTAAATAAATTTAATAATAAAAAAAACCCTTATTTACTCAATCCAAACATACGCCCAAAGTGAGGTTCTAACGTCTACCTTCTATGAACACGATACCCCTAATCTTTTACGATTGCAATATGAACAAGGCCTTAGAGTTAGTTCCTTCAATATATGTTTGAAGAACTTAGTAATTATAGTACTTAGATTCCTTTAAGATTCTTAGCTGATCTCAGTATCGGCAATTTTAGATTTTATAAGCCAAAAACTTTATTAGTACAGGACGTTTAACACCCTTTTTGAACACCGTTTAACACGTCCCATTATTTTAATAAAATCAAGCGCCGTTAAATCACTGGACAATTTAATATGCGTATAACAAGTAATAAATGATAAATAAGCGTATACAATAACGAAAATTGTAGATAAAATAAATAAAAATAAATAAGTTAACAAATAAATAAACAAAACATTTCACATTCATACGTATGTACAATATTTACAATCAGCTAGAAACCCCGGAAGGGGCTTGGCCCACCACTTGTGGAAGGACAAGCAGATTCCAAAGGATCCCAGCCGCATCACTGGTGAGAGCCACGGAAGCTAAGTGAGGCGCGCCATAGCCACAATCACACCGTACTTGAGAGGGGAATCTGACCAGTGTCAGAACTCCAGCATACATATTTACAATATATCTCGGCACTGCCGTTTAACCTTCTAGGTGGGTTGTATGGATGAGTGGAGCTGGATAGGGATCGTGCTAGAGGATTAGGACGATGAATGAGGTTCTGATGGAATTTGGAAAATTTGGATGGAATTACTTCTGAAATAAATGGAACATTAAGGTCGTGGTGCAAGGTATAGTTGGATGCATAATAAGGAGCATTTACTATTATTCGCAGGACTTTGGATTGAAAGGATTGAATGCGTTTAATGTTAGAACGTTTAGCTGTCCCCCACAGTTCAAGTCCGTAGGTCCAAATGGGCTTCAGTATTGTCTTATAAATTAATAATTGTTGTCAATTGTAAGTTCAGATTTTCTGTTTAATAGTCTGTATAACTATCCGAATCGTCGATTGAGTTCTTTTCTTTTAAGTCTTGTATGTGGGTTCCACGTCAGTCTTTTGTCAAGTAGTAAGCCAAGATAGAGGTCTGTATCAGAAGGAGGAATCGGAATGGAATTGAAGTAAACTGGCGGACAGGAGTTTCGTCGAAGAGTGAAGGTAACGTGTGTGCATTTGGCTTCGTTCACCTTTATGCGCCATTAATGCGATTTAAAAACGTCTTCTAATAATAAACCAATATTTTCCAAGTTCCAAACTATTTTATCTGGATTTTCTGGCAAAGTGAATAAAATTAGGTTGCTCTTCCTGAAATTATTATCATGTTCCGTGAATGAGTAGTCTACGTCATTTTTTTAAGGTATTGTATTCTTTTTCGAATTTAGAGCTTTAGTTTTCTAGCTTCGTATCCAAATGATCTAGCTTTTCTAGGATGGTATCTAATTTTTCATCGTAAGTCATTTTAGATAAGATTGTTGTTAATATATGAAAAAGAAACTAAATATATTTACGATTTATTGTGCTCTACCAAAATAAATATTAATCAGATGACGTTGTTGCTGACAATATGGTGGGAGGAGTCCAGTTTGAGCCCGCACAAGATAAGGCCGATGAATACCGAAAAATATTAATAAAGTAGTTAGTTACCACACGACTATTTGTCGTCCAATTGTCACCAAACTTCACATAAATATTACGTGAGTATATAATTCTAACTACGCGCACATACATTTTTGTAGATTTTGGTAAACCAATCTTATTAACAGTAATCACGGACACGATGTTACATAGCTCTAGGTCTAAGCGCAACCTAGCAGCGAATATCACGGAGTTGAAATTGCGATCTAAGAGTTCTCTGACAGCCCTCCCTAGGAAAGGCATAAGCGTGGGATAGAGCAATTGGCCAGCAAAGGGCTAAAGGCGGTAGATAACAATGGACTATAGTTTGAGAATTAATCGTTTTATATCAAAGAAATAGTAATACAAATATTTGGTTGAAAAACGGCCATTTATTTATATGCACCCTATTATAATTTAAATTATATTTTAAAAGATTTTGAGTAAACGTATTATTTAGTGTTATTCTGGTATAAACATTGACGACACCATCAGACGTATGGGTAATGAATATCTAGTCTAATCAATTTTATACTTTTAAAACCTTAAGTCCTCATTTATTGAATATAATTAATTGTGTTTATTTTTTTGCAGGTATGGTGATCTTTTTAATTTGAGGGAATCATTATTAGTTGGCAATTGAAATTGTTGTCCTGAGTATACAGTGTGATAATGGTAAGTAATATTGAAATTTAGAAAAATAAATTATTTAAATTTATTTTATAAATTATATTTGGTGTCATAAATTCAATCACATTAAAACTTGAATATAGAAAAAAGTTGAAATTTGAAAAAAAAAAAATGAAAATAATTTGAGATAAATGATCAGTCATGTTAAGTAAGTTTTGAATTTTGAATGTCCTGATTTATGATTTCAGTTTGTTAGTCAGTTGGATAAAATAAGTTTTTTTCTGATGGGTACCTACTCTTATGCCGCTTCGATCTTGCTCTGCGCTTTTCTCTTGATAATAATATTAAGTTACGAATGTGCTGTGGCAGGTAAGTTTGTTGAAAGATGTTAATGTTGGTGGTTGTCACACATACTGCTTATTATGGAGTCAGTAAGTTTTTCTATGTCTCAATCGAATCTTGTGTTATCTTTATTGGAATCTTAAGTCCATTTTTGTTTCCAAGTCTGATCAAAATATATTTCAGTTTACTCGTCCATTTATCAATTTAGGAAGTTTAGGTTTAGAAACAAAGATATAATACAAGGAAAGGAACTGGAGGTTCAGGGCATTTCGCCAAATTTTCCACAGGAACCTGCGTGATAACCTTCTGGTCTCTGCTGTTTGAAGGTTCATTATGTAATATTTGCTTAAGGATATTTTGATAAATCTCACAACCATTGTAGCTTTCTGGGTGTGCTTTATCACAAATTGCACATGTTTCTGGCTCAATTTGTAATTTCTGATAGGCGTCAGAGGAGTGCGGGCCGGCGCATTTTAAGCAGCGAGCCTTATGGTAACAATGACTTGGTGTACCCCAAGTTTTGAAACTTTGTACACTGCACTTATTTGTTGCCTTAGCTGCTCAAAACGGATAATGCAATATAACATTCGTGTCACTTGAAATATATTCTGATTATTTTTTGCTAGTCTACAAAAAGTGATGGAAGTAGGTTTTTTCAGAGAGGTGTAAGAATTAAGAAACGTGTCTCATGGTGTGGCCTATCTCTTCTAGGCCTCTTTTAACGGCTTCAGTGGGAGTTGTTGAGGTAATCCCATTCACACCACCATGTATGCTCTTTCCTGTCTCAACCAGTAACATTGGAAGATTTCATTTCATAGATTTCAAGTTTTTTATAGTTTATTCAGGAGAAGCATCTAAAGTTTGTCTGCTCGATCAAATTGGCTATATCTTGACAGAATAACATAAAATTATTGATGAGGAAGATGGTTGGGGGTGCGGTCATAAATTAAAAACACACATTTAAAATAAGTGTTATTTTAATTATGTGCCGACGTTTCGGCCTACAATGTGGGCCTTCATCAGGGCTAAAAGAAACAATATAACAACCAATGTAATTATAGACTTAATAATGCGCTAGGTATATAATAGTAATATGACAGTAATAAATTATGGGAACATAAATAAAATTAAATGTAAAATGATAATAAGATGACAATTATAAAGTGTGGGAATAAGGTGACAGTTATAAAGTGTGGAAATAAATTATAACAGTCACCTTATTTCCATACTTATAATTGTCATCTTATTATCATTTTACATTTAATTTTATTTATGTTCCCATAATTTATTACTGCCATATTATTATTATATACCTAACGCATTATTAAGTCTATAATTACATTGGTTGTTATATTGTTTCTTTTAGTCCTGATGAAGGCCCACATTGTAGGCCGAAACGTCGGCACATAATTAAAATAACACTTATTTTAAATGTGTGTTTTTAATTTATGACCGCACCCCCAACCATCTTCCTCATCTAATTTCTCAACGGTTAACAAAACTCCATCATTATAAAATTATTGATGTTACTGATGAAGATTTGAGGTGGCTCTGAATCAGAAAACCCTTGAGGTCCCGAAACGGTAGAGGTGTTCGCTGCAACTGGTTTGTTGCTGATCGAGGTAGATGGTGCAGTTAAGGCTGTCCTTGCGGTAGAGGTAGCTATAGCGGCTGGGTTTGACGGCGCGGTTAAAATAGACGGATCTGTGAGTTCATTTTTACTAGCTGCAGTGTTACTGTGAGTTTTTGGAGGTGAGTATATTTGGTTCGATGTTTGCTTAGTTTTGCCTGGTTTTTTTTTTTTTTTTTTTTTTTTTTTTTTTTTTTTTTTTTTTTTTGTCTAATCCCCGAGTTCGGGATTTGAGTTTATTTTCTTTTGTGACGTGTCCTCTGTAAGTATTGTAAATTTGTCTTACTTATTTCAGGAAAGGGCGTTTCTTCTGCCGAGTCCTCACAAGATGTATTTATGCCGTGATCCATAACTGCACATACGAAATATAGAGAAAAAAAATTATATATACTTTTAAAAATGACCAATAAAACGGACATGTAATTAAACGAACACACAATACAAAAAATAATATAACTTATAAAACTTCTTACAATAATATATACATATAAAACAATGATTAAAACATACATATTTAAATTAATAATTAGAAGAAAATAAAAAAGTCTTATAGAAAGAAAAACATTGAGAAGGGAAATTATAATATTAATAATAATAATATAATAATAATAGCCTTACCGAACCCGAAGGTTCGATGCCGATACCACCGAATTCCGCCTACACAGACTCGTCCAATGTTCACCGTTCAAGCCCAAGCCCCCGAGATCAGCCTTAACGCAATCCTCCCATCGACGCTTCGGCCTACCTTTCGGATGCCTACCAGTCGGAACAGCGAATACCAAATTTCTCGGAGTCCGTTGCTCACCGAGCCATACTTACCGAACTTTACTCGCCGATTTGAGTCTCCGCGATGCTATCAACTCAATTACATTCACAGGATACAAGTTCCGCGATTCCGCGTTGTGCAACCTTCTAAACTCTCCTGTGGCCTCATCTTTCTTCGGACCAAATATTTTACGCAGTACCTTATTTTCGAAAACCTTAAGTCGTGTTACATCCTTCAAAGTAAGCGGCCTCGTTTCACATCCGTAAAGAACCGTCAGGAGAATAATAGTTATTAATATATATATATATATATAAAGTCTTTTGTTTAGGAACTCTTAGGTACAACAGTATTGACCAAGACCTTATAAACACGATAAGATGCACAAAAGGGATTTATCCTTTCTTATCTAGCCCAGGCGGCCAACAATCTTTTACGTGCGTTATTAAAATAAGTGCACTCACCTATATATGTGCGATTGTTAATGTTTGTTATTAGATGAATAACTCACTGAGGAAATTTTGAAGGATGGTACACCAATAACAACGAGATGGCAAGGTAATACTCATAGACCGATAAATAAGTTTAGCTTTAGTAGCGGCCATGTTGCATACCACTTTCAATTATTTTTATGTAGTTATGAGAGATAATCAGTATCGAAAATATCAAAAGTAGAACAGCTGGTGTTACTTAAATCAAGGGAGTTTTATTTCTCGAACAAAAAAACAAGAAAATATTACCTTAGAAAGCTTCCTTTGCACAGTGATTCCAAATGAACTTTTTATTATCCTTGTTATTAATTTATATTAAATACGATCAAGAAAAAATTGGGTTTCATAACACAATTTGGAGATTCTTATAATTTTTAAAAATATTTCAAATTAAATTAACGTAGTTTTTTTTTTTTTTTTTTTTTTATTATTTATTTAAAGAAATTTACAACTGTATTTATACAATACATCAAGTAAATGGGATAGATATGAGATTAAGACACATGATTGTCCTGTGAAGAAACTACCCATTGGTAGAACTCCAATGTCCAATTTACGGTAAGAGGTCTCTTGGCCATCTTCTTTTCAGTCGCCTCGGTGGATTGTCAGGAATAGATGTTGAGGAAAGGTCACGGATAAGCGGGTTTGAATGGGCAGGAAGTTTGGAATGGAAGGATGTATATCTGGATCGGGCTAAGTCTTCAACTAATGGGATATTTAGGTCTTTATGGATAATTTTATTTGTAACAAAGTATGGAGCATTAAGGATTTTTCGAAGGATTTTGGATTGCAGGGATTGGATGCGAGAGGAGTTTGATGGTTTAGTGGACCCCCATAACTCAATGCCGTAGGTCCACATAGGCCTAATAATGGTTATATAAATGAGTCGTTTGTAGTAAATAGGAAGTTTTGAGCGTTTGTCGAGTAAGTGTTGTAGTAATCGGTATCTACGCGCAGTTTCCTGTCGTTTCAGTCTAGTATGAGGGTTCCATGTGCGTTTGTCTAGGTTTAGTCCTAAGTACCGGATCTGTTCAACAGGAGTAAGTAAGATATTGTTAAAGGATACGGTGGGGCAGGAAGTCATAGGTTTACGACGTAGAGTGAAGGTTATTTGATAGGATTTATTAGGATTTATTTTAATTCTCCAGTTCTGACACCATTTTTCGATGGCTAATAGATGGTTCTGCAGGATTCGGGATGCAACAACAGGATCATTATTCACAGATAACACACATGTGTCATCAGCGTAGGTAGTAAGGATAGTGCTAGGTTGGATAGGAATGTCAGCTGTATATACTGTATAAAGGATCGGACCCAGGATACTACCTTGAGGTACACCGGCTGATTGGATGAATACGGATGAGTAGGAGAGATTATGTTGAACTTGGAAGGTTCTATCAGTTAGGTAGGAGCGAATTAATAGGAAATACGTTGGGGTGAGGAATTGGCGAAGTTTGTAAAGCAGTCCTGGATGCCAAACTCTATCAAAAGCCTGTTCTACATCATGAAAGGCTCCAGTGCAGTACATTCCGCGCTCCAATGTGGAAGATATTACATCCACCACACGATGGCACTGTTGTATAGTTGAATGAGATGACCGAAATCCAAACTGGTGGTCAGGAATAACATTATTTGAATCAAGGATGGGATATAGGCGTTTTAGGATGAGTTTTTCTAGAATTTTTCCAATAATGGGTAGAAGAGAAATAGGACGATAGGACGATGGGCTTTCTAGTGGCTTCTTGGGTTTTGGTATCATTTTGATGATAGAATGTTTCCAGGCGTCGGGAAAATAGGTAGAGCGGAGTGTGGCATTGTATATGTAGGTGAGGAAGAGGATAGCTTTGCGAGGGAGTTGTTTTAGGATGTGAAATGTAATAATATCATGGCCAGGAGCTTTTTTGGATGGTGATTTATTAATGATGTAAAGGATTTCAGATGGGTGAAACGCCTTGGGAGGAAGGGACATTTGGAGAGGAACAGTTAGTTCTGCTTCAAAATGTTCAATGTGGATTGGGTTAAGGATATCAGGGTGAGGATCAAACGTTCTGGAAAGGTGTTCACCGAATGTTTGAGATTTGTCCTCGTCGGAGCGTGTCCAGGTCTTGGAGTCAGTGAGAAATGGATGATTGAAGCTTTTGTATTTTAGTAGTTTTGTAGTGGTGATCCATAATGATTTGTCTGAAGTTGAAATTAACGTAGTTAAAATTTATTTTAATTAATATTAATATTTCAATTCAATTCGTCCATAACTTATTGATAAGTTACTTGTACTTAAAATTTTAGTTTTAATTATTACTGACTGTTGATAATTTAAGGTAAAGGTCAATGATTCGATCTAAAATCGGAGGCTGTGATCGTACTGGACCACTTTTATTGAACAATGCATACCTTTTCGTTATCAATGCATACCATCATTAGGAGCACAAAAGAATAATAATAGGACACATTCACAAATCCATTATTATGAGCATTCTATACGATCTTATAATATAAATATATACAGATAAAAGCTATTAAATATTAATTAATTAATTAACTAAGACGAATTAATTACTTAAAATATAATTTGTTGGGACTGGACATCTTTGGAATGAAACCTCCCGAGAGCGTTATGAAGATTAATGAGCTTTGTATAGGATCAAATATCTTTTCTTTCTAATAGAATGTTAACTATTAACGTTGGTCATATTAAACATAGTGGCAGTGGTAAACGTGAAAAGTAAAAGTTAGCGATTCAAGTGTAGACTTTCGTCTCGACCAAAAAACGCAATACCAACAATTGAGATGTTGATTTCCAAAAGATACTATATACACACTTAAGACGATTTTACAGAAAACGCAAAAATCTGTCATTTATTTATTATTGGACCAAGTTACGTGATTATGTTTTTATTAAAATCTAAAGTTCATTTTTAAGCGTGTTATCAACTTATTTTTTTCTGGCACTTTTCCGATGACTTTTCAACATATAATATGGCCATAGTACTTTATGGAATGAAACGTGGATATAGTACTTTTGGGAAAGAATTAAAAGGGATATAGTACATTTTGGAATAATATAACTCGCGATAAATTGGTAACACTCATTATAACCTTCATGATATTTTACCATTAACTATCGTCTTTTTATTGTTAATTACTTATTTATGTATATTTCTTTATCCTCCCTCAGAGAAATATATTTCTTTGTTGATTAATTACATGGATTATCTATTCTTCATAAAGAAAGTAAATATTCAAAGGACAATTTATGTATTTATGGCACTATAATAAGAAAGTATGTAGTTATGAAGTTTGTTTTGAACTTGTATTACTATTTGTGTGAATTTAGCAAATTTATCTATATTATTAACTACAAGTAAAAAATATTTAACTACAAAGACTGATAAATAAATAACTTTTGAGCTTTTATTTTACATAAAAAAATTTACTATTAAGTTACCGTGCCTGATGGTTTTTCTCATATTTAGCAAGTTCGTGGAATGCTAATTCCAACTACGTACTGGATCAACTACCATTATTCTATAAAAATGTGTGTTTCTAAAATTTTTTTAACTTAATTTATGTTCCTGCAAGAAGAAATACTATGAAAAAAAAAATTTAATTGACATCTAACAAGAACCAAAGAGACGCCATTAATTTGTTTAAAACCGCCTTATTAGGTTAAAACCATAGATCAAAATAATAGCGGTGATTCAAGAAGTAATAAATGAACCAATAAAAATGCACTAAATACAGAAAGTAATAAGTTAATGGTAATATATTACGCTTCTGCCGTTTTGTAGGAAATATAGTACCATTCGGAATGAAATGAAAGGAAAGGTTATATCTGTTTAAAGAGGATATAGTACCTTTTGAAAGGAAGCGTTTTTAGTACCTTTTAGAATGAAATTAAATGTGGATTTAGTACCTTTTGGAATGAAATGAAATGTGGATTTAGTACTTTTTGGAATGAAATGAAATGTGGATTTATTACCTTTTGGAATGAAATGAAATGTGGATTTAGTACCTTTTGGAATGAAATGAAATGTGGATTTGGTACCTTTTGGAATGAAATGAAATTTTCAAATACGTTTTTGAAGGATTTTTATGTTTTTTAGATAAAATCTGATGACGGATCGAGATAAAACTAAACCATTAGATTACAAATATCTCCAAATATCAATTTTTTTAAAAAATGTCCTATAGTACCTTTTGGAAACCAACGTCTCAATTGACTTATTGGTGGAAGCCAACTGACACACCAAAACCTTATGATTTCGCTTACGACTGCTTAAGATGGCTTCAACGATTAGAAAAGCAGAAATCCAGGTAATTGCTAGGTCGGAAGAGGATTTTTCGTCGTTCAGCATCACACAAAGTCAAAAGTCGGATTACAATACCGTTCTCCTAAACTTTAAGGCTGCTTCATGGCTAAGGTCAATGTTATATATGAACAGGCCATATTCAACCGCAGATAAAAAACCGGAAATGAAGCAATTCAACAATTTCTGACCGACCTTTACACGCTTTCAGAAAGTAGGAAATGATGATTTAGAGTTAAAAAGAAGAAATCATTTTTTAAAAATATTCGCTTAGATTAAATTTTACGGTAGAATTTCATAAACCATTTAACATTTTTAGATGTACTATTGATTCGAAAACTAAATTTCAATTAAAATCGTTGGAGCAGTTTTTGAGAAAATCTTAAAAAGATGCAAAATGCATGGTATAAAGTGACTCTTCTGTTTAGCCGATTTTGATGAAAAAGTTGCTGTAACATACGGGCTTGGTTGTCTTAAATATGAAACTTTAGTTCCGTACGTCGCGAAATTTCGTTTTTTCGCTGGACTTACCACACACACACACACACACCTTTTTTAGTGACTTGGTTATTTGGTCTCAGGACATTTTCATCGAAAACTGTAATTCGAAAATTTTCACGATCGCAATATTAGTATATATTTCATATATAGGTAAGTGAAAGTAAAATAATTACTACTGAATAATATTACCGAACTACCAATAAAGTATGGAGTAAAATATATAATACAATATATATAATATATATAATATATAATAAAATATATATATTTAATACAATATGTAGGTGAGGTGTTTTCTACTATTAAATACAAAAAAAATTGACATTTGTTTTTAAATAGGAGGTCACTACATTGTTTTCCGTGTTTTACACATTAATTTTCCCGAACCACCAATTCATTTTTTTTCTGTGTTAATTTTGTATCGATTGGAACATTGGCTTGTGTAGTGAATGTATCTTCCGAAATGAATATGTTTTTGCCACCTTTGATTTTTATTTCACCGTTTGATTTTCAAATCAGTAGTACATCTAAAAATGGTATATGGTTATTACTTTATTAAATTCTTCCGTAATATTTAATCTATGTGAATATTTAATAAGTTGTATCGGAATAATTTCTTCTTTATTATTTCCTGTGGGTACTGCAGCTGTAATATCATCAACGAATCTAAATAGGAACGGGATATTGAATGTTGTTTTTTTTCCACTGCTAGGACATAAATATGGAAACGATAAATTCTCGAAACGTAGAAAACACGAACACACACAAATTTATATATATATATATATATATATATATATATATATATATATATATATATATATATATATATATATATATGTATGTATGTATATATATATAAGTTAAGGACTGATAAGGTAGTATATCAGCCTTAATTCCAAACCACCTCTTGTAAACATGAGAAATGTATATATAGAGGATTAAAAGACCAATAAAGACAGTGTTTGAATAGCCATCAAGCGTGTTGTTTATGCCCCTTTATTCCTTTTTTTTAGTTTATCTTTCGGACAACACATAAGTGGTGCCGAAACCCGGGAACTTTTAGATAAGTTCAGACTACGTAATTTTTTTAATTTTTTTTTTGTACTTGCCTACTTCTCAGAGTACGTGAGTTTATTTTCTTTTTATTTTTTATTTTTAATCTCTTGCCAGTAAAACCCGATAACATGGCTGAAAACGTGGTTTTGAGGCCAGCCGTTCTGAACGTCCCACCGGCTGCGCCACAGCAGGCGGCAGCGGCGGCAGTTGAGTTACCGCCACTACCGGAAGTTTCACTGGCGCAGGCGCATAGAACGACGCTGGAGTGGGTGAAGATCCAAACGGCGACAGCTCAGGAGTTGAGAAAGGCTACATCCGACCTTGATAGATTCACTGGGGAGATCGGTGAGCTCAACCACTTTCTAAAAGGAGGCGATCGCTTGATGGTGAGAATCCATTCAAAGTTGTCCGAAAACCTGTTAGACGGGGAGGATGCCGAAGCGTTAAGGGCTGCAGTGGTTTGCAGGGTGAGGAGGAGCATTCTGAACCATATTCAAGCAGATGAGGAGACACCCTGGAGCGTCGTGAAGGAGCGACTAAAGAAGGCCTACGGAGGGGGAAGATGGGCCCCCGAAGAAGATGTGTTCCACCTGATAAGGGAAACTAAGAAGCCGCGGCAGTCTAATGGTCAGTATGCGGGAGAACTTCTTACGAAGTTTAACCGAATAACGGAGAAGATGAGAGAGACCGCGAGTGTTGAGGAGGTTCACTTTAGGATGGATTTCTTGGCAATAATTCTAAAGGTGCAGCTGGCGAAGGAAACCGGGAAAAGAGAAGGGTTTCAGAGGGAGCGCCCGTTCATCGAATGCGCTCAAGAACTGATGGACGCCAGTGCCCGAGAGGAAGAATCTAGGATGGAGACGGAGGAGCACGGTTGGACACGGGTCTCGTACAATCAGCCCAGGACCCCTCCTGCTTGGAAAAGAAGAGATTTTCGGGAGAATAGAAGAGAGAGGCCTCCGCAAGGTGATCGACGGCCAGCAAAGCCAAGAAGTAGTGGGCGGCGGGAAGACCGCAATTGCCATGGTTGTGGCAAGCTTGGGCATCTGGTAGCTCAATGTCCTCGCACTAGGTGCTTTGAGTGCGGAGTAGAAGGACATATGGCAAGGAATTGCCCCTATATGTATCGGCGGCGTGATGTGAACCAGCCGGAACCCATGGAAGTAAATGCTCAGAGAATACGACCAGGACGGTTCCAGAGGAGGCATATGACATCAGCAACCGAATCATCTGGAGGGTCCGAGTCCGCAGAAACGGAGACTGAGGCGGACGTTCCCGCTCGAGGAGGTGGACATAAGAGCAGGAGGAGTGTATGGAGGCGACCGGAAGCGGCAGCTCAGTCATCGCGTGAGGAAATTTGAGGTGGGTATCAGCAGAGTGGCAACCTCACGTTGGTGAGCTACCACGCGAGAGGAGAGAGCGGCGGTCTGCCTATCATCAGCGTAGAGGGAGTCGCATGCCTGGTGGACACCGGGAGCTCGAGCACCATCGCATGCAGAGAGGCGCTAGAGAGATGGAACGGCCGAGAGAGGGCACTCCAGGTGCAGGTATGCAAATGTCATCTCATTACCCTAGGGGGGCCCTGCAGCGTGGAGGGAGAATCCGAGATGAGTTTAAGTACTTGGGGAGAGAAGGGTGGCAATTTATCCGTTCACATTGTAAGTAGAATGCCAAGGGAGTATAGTGTGATCATAGGGAATGATCTATTAGGGATGATCGGAGCGCGGATCAGGAATAAGGATGGCCAATGGGACATCAGAATTGGAGGGAGACGATATGCGTGTATTCGCTTGGGTGGGGACGGTCCAACGCGAATCGGGGCCCTGAATCAGGTCGAGGATTGGAAAGCGGCTATTCTCGAGGAATTCGGGAATATATTCTTTAAAGAGGGCGATGTCCTTGGGACTACGGGGAAGACAATGCACGAAATTCCGCTGAAGCAGGATAGAGTCGTTTACGTGAAAGAAAGACGGTACCCTCAGGCTCTTCGGAGACATATCCGGGAGGAGCTGGACGATTTACATCGACAGGGCATTATCGTGGACAGTACGTCTCCCTATAATAGTCCGTTGTGGGCCGTCAAGAAGAAGAGTGCACCCGGCGACACGAGGGAAAAATATCGGGTCGTAATCGATTACCGCAAGTTAAACGAGAATACTGTCGATGAGAAATACCCCCTACCGCGATTCGATGATATTTTGGACAGGTTAGGTGGTGCGAGAATTTTTAGCACATTGGATTTAAAGGCGGGATATCATCAGATCGGGATGCATCCCCGGGACCGTCACAAGACCGCTTTTACCTTCGAGAGGGGCCATTATGAATTTACCCGGATGCCCTTTGGCTTGAAAAATGCTCCCATCACATTCCAGCGGTTGATGGATGAATTCCTTCGGGGTCTGGACGAATCCGTGTGCCAGGTTTATATGGATGATCTCCTGGTCTTCAGTCGGACGGAACAGGACCACGTTGGGCATCTCAGGGCTGTGTTTCATCGCATGCGGGAATTTGGTCTCCGCCTTTCTCCTGAGAAGTCAACCCTGGGTCGTCGGGAAATTAGCTTTTTGGGCCATATGATTTCCGCGGAGGGTGTGAAGCCAGATGCTCAGAAAGTGGCGGCCTTACAGCGTATGGCCATCCCAACCGAGGTTAAGGGGATACGGCGGTTGATGGGTGCTTTAAATTATTATCGCCGGTTTGTACCAGCAATGGCTGAATATCTTGTGCCCCTTAATAATTTGCTCCGCAAAGGTTGTAAGATCGTGATGACCCCGGATATCGCGGACAAGGTCCGCAGGTGCATTGACCATTTACAGCGGGATCCGGTGCTGGCGTTTCCTGACTTCGACCGGCCGTTTACTATCACGACGGATGCCAGTGACTACGCTCTCGGGGCCGTGCTATCTCAGGACAGTGCCCGGGGGGAGCGTCCGGTTGCATACGCCAGTAGGCGCCTTACGGATGCGGAGTCCCGTTATAGCGCCCTGGAGCGGGAACTCCTGGGAATTGTTTGGGCCGTCGATCATTTCCGGCCGTACGTCTTCGGGAGGCGGTTCCGGGTCCATACCGACCATCGTCCTCTACAATGGGTGGGGAAGCTAAAAGAGTCGTCCGCAAGGGTTACGCGCTGGAAAGAGCTCCTTGGGCAGTACAACATGGACATTGTTTACAAACCCGGAAAGGACAATGTTGTCGCGGATTGGCTTTCGCGGGCGGTTATGGTGAATGCAGTGGAGGAGCGTGGCGAGTCTTCTCGGGATGTGCGCCAATTTCTGAGGGAGTGGACTCCTGGGGAGGATCTCCAGCCTACCGCGTCGGATGGTTCGTGTGGGGCCCTGACATCGGGAGACGAACACTCTTCTGAGGGACGCCCTGTGGATATGGAGGAGCTTGATGAGATTGTGAACGACAAGCGTCACCAAATTATATGGAAGACAAGGACGTCTGGACTCCTTAAGATCGATTTCCAGCGTTTTGAGGGTTGTTCAGTGGTCACTGTCTGGTCGCAGCCCACCGTTGGGGAGGACCAGATCTGTCGGGCGTTGGCGGACGCGTCAAAACCTGGTAGGACCCATCACTTGTATGTCGGTAACGCCGTGGTATGGGAGCGTATCCAACGGTTGTGGCGGGCGGAGCGAATCGGAGTTGACCGGTCGTTTGTCCGCTGTTCCCTGTTAGTTGAGACTATCCGTGACGCGGAACGGCAGCGGGAGGTGACGCTCGCGTATCATCAGGGCAAAACGAACCACCAGGGTCTGACCGAAACGTTACGTGCATTGCGGCGACGTTATTATTGGCGGGGGATGAAGCGCACTATCCAGGAAACCATCGGGAAATGTGTCGTGTGTCTTCGCACTAAATATGATCGCCATCCGCCCCGCGCGGTACAGGAGGAAACCCCGACTGCCGATGCGCCCCTCGTCGATCTCCAAATCGATTCTTTTACCTGGAAGGGTTATAAATGGGTCACGATTTTGGATCTGTTTAGTAAGGTGGCGTTGGCGTATCCCGTTCAGGAGCGTACAGCGGAGGCGGTTTTACGGGCCCTTTGGATCTGGTTCCAGTTTTATGGCGTCCCCGACCGGATCTCATCGGACAGTGGCCGCGAATTCGATAACGCTCGTGTCCGGGAGGAAATGAAGCTTTTGGGTGTCACGTGGCATCTTAACACTCCGGGTCATCCGAAAAGTCGCGGTGGTATCGAGCGCCTCCACAGTACCCTGAGTGATCACCTGCGGGTGTTTCAATTAGAAAAGGGATTGGAGCCGGACGTGGCTATGGAACGAGCGGTCGTTGCCTATAACCACTCCGTTCACTCTGTGACGGAATTTACCCCTTTCGAAGTCCTTTTTGGTTTGCAAGGCCGCCGGCGGGATTCTCGCGGTGCGGGGGCTAGTGATGCCGTCGTGAGCAATTGCCTTGCGCTTAAGAAGTTATGGGTCACAGTCCGTGGTCGGATTGAGCGGGAAAAGTGTCGCAGAGTGGCGCGTCATAATCTCGGTGTCCGGGATCTGATGGGGCTCGTAAAAATTGGAACAGTGGTGTACCGGCGTGTGGGGACTAGTAGGGGGAAAGAACTCCGGCGTTATGAAGGCCCATTCCGCGTGGTTGCCATTCGTGAGCATAACTTGGTCACCATTGAGAGCTTGCGCGAACCCCGGAAGCGGCGAACGGTTCATTTGGAACAATTAAAACTCCCGTCCATGGACGCATCCTAGCCTTGGAGTGTCCTCAGCTTTGGCCAGTGTTGTTCTTTGACAGTGTTTCTGTTCAGTTTATTCACAGTGTTTATTTTTTTTTTTCCTTTGTGTTGTGTTTCAGGAGTTTTTTTTTGTATTTATTTCAATTATGTAAACTTAGTTTCTTTTGCTTTTGTATCATCTTATGCAATTTGTATTTCGCTGTTTTTGTTTTGTTAATGTAGTTTACGAGGATTGTTCGTAAACTGGTGGGGGGGAGTTAAGGACTGATAAGGTAGTATATCAGCCTTAATTCCAAACCACCTCTTGTAAACATGAGAAATGTATATATAGAGGATTAAAAGACCAATAAAGACAGTGTTTGAATAGCCATCAAGCGTGTTGTTTATGCCCCTTTATTCCTTTTTTTTAGTTTATCTTTCGGACAACACATAAGTTATATATATATATATATATATAGCTACATCCTTCCTGCCTGCCTCATAATTAGTAAACACAAATTAGTCCAACTTGTCCCCTTAAATTAGTATGTTCCCTTAAATGGAGAGTCAACTAAAATTAACGATATTGAATTATAGCAGGCGAGGGAATACAACAAAAATATAATTTCATAAGATGTTCAATATTTATTAAAACACACGATTTTAATCAACATTTATTAGACAAAATTATAATGAGTTTTAAAATTTCACTCTACTGAACGACAAAAACTACCCGTTGGTTGCCCTTACTTCAACAATTACTGACAGAAGATCTATCCTTCCACTTATTTAAAGGAGACTCATCTAACGAAGTTGAGCTCTGGGGCTCTACAAACCATCAAATTCATCCCGTATTCAATCCTTACAATCCTAAATCCTTCGAAAAATCCTTAACGCTCCTTACTTTGTAACGAATAAACTCATCCATAAAGACCTTAATATCCCATAAGGTACTGATTTGGCCCGAACCGGGTATCAATCCTTCCATGAAAAACTCCACTCCCACTCTAACTTGTTTCATTCCTTGCTTCCTCTTCCATTCCTGACAATCCTTCGAGGTGTCTGAAAAGAGGATGGCCTAGTTTAGATTACGCAGTGGAGTGCTGCCAATGCGCATTTTCTCTTTATATATTTTTCATGTATTTTTTCTGTTAGCTGATTTACTTGATGTATTACTAATACAGTTGTAAATTTCAGTAAATGATAAATTAAAAAAAAAAAGTGGAGAAAATGAGTTGAAGTGTATTTTTGTATAGTAGGGGAAAAAGTAGTACATGAAGTTAAGCAGAGAAACATATATAAAAATTATTATAAAGAAACTATAGATGAATTCAAGAACGTTAGAGACACAAAAAGCTTTTGAGAACTTGTTAGAAAGTTTAAAAACCGAAATTTTTGTATTAGGTAAAGAAGTAAGAGGTGAAGGATGGGAACATTACATCAATAATGTGTACAATAACTAAATATACAATACAATTTTAGATCGAAAACGCTCTTAAGCAAAGCTGTGTTGTGAGTCCTTAATTTAATAATTTAATTTAAATGATTTTCCGACACTCATACTTCCCAATCAGGTTTCGTCATTTCTGTTAAATTAGCTTATATAAGACCTATTTTCTCATTTTTTTTTTTTTTTTTTATTCTTTTTTAAACATAACACACTGTTAATGGATCCCTGAGAGACTTTACTTCCATATTATCCATGAGAATTAAAATTTCATAACATAAAGCTTTATAAATGTTTCTACGTGTTTTGCTTATTTATTAAAACTGCATGGTGTCTGGGGTGTTATTACTTAATGAGCGTCTTTTAAAAGAAAAAGGAAATTGACAGAGGTGGAGATGGCAGTATCGATATGACTGACTTTTATCAAGTTATGAATAATAATAATAATAGTCTTTATTAATATACATATAAACATATATAATACATTTTTTTTCTTCTATCTTTATATACATATATGTACATAGACCTTCCTTTTCAGGAGTTTAAAGTCTCTCATCTCCATCTTCCAATATTCTCTATCCTTGGATTTTCGTGACCAAAGCACTCCTTCTACCTTTTTTATTTCATCGACCCACCTTTTTCTTTACCTACCTCGGTTCCTTTTCCTATCCAATGGGGTCCACTCAGTCAATATTTTAGTCAAGTTTTTATCGTTTTTCCTCATTACATGGCCATTTCATCTTTTTTACGATTTTGATTGCATCAGTGACACCGCTAACATTTCTTATTGTTTGGCTGTTTAGCTTTTGGCTTTTCCATATGCCTAACATGCTTCTCTCCATTGATCTTTGGCATGTTATAATTTTTCTCTCATGAAGCTTGTTGAGGGACCATGTTTGACATCCATAAGATAGGACAGGCAATATACAGCTATTGAAGGCTAACGTTTTTAGAGGCTGGCTGATATTGTTGTTCTTCATAACCATTCCTAAGCTCCAATATTTTAGCCAAGCCATAGCTGCCCTTGTTTGGATTTCAGTAGACTGTCTATCTTTAAAAGATATTACTTAATCCAGTTATTACTTCCCCCCCAAATTATCAATAAATTATCATGGTACTCAGAATTGGCCTGATAACGAAATTAAATGTCACAAGTATAGCTGCACAGGGCATTATGCTAGAGTCTGTCGACAGAAAAACAGTCCCTGGACTATAGTGTGGCCGAAGTCTACTTAGGAGAGTCGGTGATTGATCAGATTAGTGAAAAATACCCCTGGAAACTGCCAATAAAAATATGTGTCTGTGATGGGTACAAAAGACTGTGAGAATCTGGGATTAACCATGCAGTGTACTGAGAAACTCCTGTTAGGTACTGGAAGGACGTCCTTGCCAGTAGAGGGGGTAACTGATACAATGATGGATTTCAAAGGGAGGTTGTTATACAGAAAATAGTCATTTCAAGAGAACAGCATTTGCCTTTGCTTAGCAGAACTCCTCTACCTCAGCTAAATATTACAAAATTTAATATCGATGAAATTAATAAGGCTTTTAGTATTTTTTAAGGAATTCTCAAAAGTATTTTCCAGAGTTGGATTAATGAAAGTCGACGGATACAAAATTATACTAGAAAAAGGAGCCACACCTTATGCCGCAGCAACCCCTAGAAGAGTAGCTTTGCCCTCATCCTAAAATCTCGCCAGGGCCGGAAGTATCTTAAAAGAAAGTTTATCGAACGATAAATGGATTAGAAGGGGTAGCAAATAAAGCGGATGACCTCTTGGTTTATGGGCGAACACAAGAGGAGGGCAAATGGAGGGTTAGGAAACTTTTACAGAAATTTAAGGACTATAGGATAACTTTAAATAGAAATAAATGTAGAATAGCATTACGGAAGTGACTTTCCTTGGGGATCTTATTAAAAATGGAACTATTGCCTCAGACCTAGAGAAAGTAAAGGCAATTGATAAACTAAAACCCCCTTTAAGGAATGAAGGAACTTAGAGAATGTTTAGGCATGGTGAATTTTATAACTATATAAATTCATTTCTAAACTAGCTGATTTGACGTCTTCTGTCACAGGACTCTTGAAGAAAGGAATAGATTGGAATTGGACTTAAGATCATCAAAGAGGATGGGAAAACATTAAGAAAGTAATTACAAGAGCTGCAGTGCTGTATGATCAAACTTTGCCAACTAGAGTTTCCACCGATTCGTCTTCCAAAGCTTAGGGGGCAGTATTAGAACAGCAATGTGGCAAAACCTGGAAACCTGTAATCTTCGCGTCAAAGATTCTTTCTCCGACTGAAAAAAGATATGCGCAGGTTGAAAAAGAAGAAGAATGAGACATATTGTATGAATGAGATCCTGCAGCACTATTGTAATATTGTATATACAAATAAAAAAAAAAAAGAAAAAAAGAAAGGACTAAAATGGTCATATGAGAAATTTAAAAGTTATCTTTTATCGTGGGGGCCACTAGATGAAGAGCATGAAGAGGGGAACGTCCTAGAAGAAGAAGCTTTTATCGACAGTATAATTCAGGCCCTTCCCTGCTCAGACCAGAGATTGGAAAAAATTAAGAGATGTTATATGGAAGATTCAGACCGCCGAATAATTGAGGACTACATATTAAGTAATGACTGGCCTAAGCAATTTTATCTGGATAAGTACTCATCAGAATTAAATATTCACCAAAGACTGTTACTACAAGGTTGCCGAATTTTTTTTTCCTAAAGCTATGAGTTTCTCAATTCTGGAAACAATTCATGAAGGGCACATAGGAATAGTAAAATGCCGCAGAAGAAACAAAGAATCAGTTTGGTGGCCAATCTGTTCAGTAGAAATAAAAAATGAAAAAATGTTTTCCAACTGCCTAATTTTTCGAGAAAATAGAAGTAATAAATCAGAACCGTTACTTATTTTACCATGTCCTGAAAATAACTAACATAACTAACCCTAGGAATCTCTCAGTGTTGACTTATTAAAATTTTCTTGAAAATGGTACATAGTAGTACAAGATTATTATTCTCGATTCATTGAACTAGTCGAGTTAACAACACTTACCTCCGCGACTGTCATTGGTAGATTAAAAAAAATATTCGCAAGACAGGGAATTCCAGAGTCGTTGAGGTCCGATGGGGGCACACATCTTAAGAATTCAAAAACTTAACGATGAGGTATGAGATCAATCATTGCACTTCCAGTGCCACGTTTGTCTAGTTGAACGGTTTAGCTGAAAAGGCTGTAGATATTACCAAAATGTTATTATCAAGGAACAGGTTTACTAACCTGACGCTTTTGGAATATAGAATGGAATATACCTCTCTTGAGCAAGGGTTTCCGCCGGCGGAGGTGCTTGCTAAGAACAACTTTACCGTCGGTATATAACTACCAAAGGGAGGCGAAAAAAGAACTCAAGACATATTGTGAGAAGGATAAAGAAAATAAATTCTGGAATAAAAGAAATTTTGGTACAAGGAACAGGTTTCGAAATTTATCACCGTTAAGGTATAATACTAGACTATGGATAAATAATTTAAAGAAGTATATAGTAGTAGAAAAAACATGTGAGGAGCCGAGATCATACAATGTTTCAACATACGCAAGAAAGATCAGAAGAAACCGAAGGGATATTGTTGTTAGAAAGGAGGAAAAAACTGGAAGCAGGGAATATCCACGGTAATTATTGATTTTGATTTTTAGAGAGGAGAGGTGGTTATTGGTAGTAATTAATGTGTTTTCGGAAATCATGATTGGGTCATTCCATGCGAATTCATCCAGAATATTTTAGGATCTCAGATTTTCATAAAATTTAGCACGATGTATTCTTTCCTGTAGGTATGATGTTATACAAAACTTTAGTATTCTATCTCAACTAGTTATCAATTTAGAGCCACCCAAACTTTGGCGTTTTCAGAACCTCGGAGCTCCAGAGAGGCTGCTTTACTCAAAGAAATAGAATTGTACTATCGTTATTTTTCAATAAAATGAATAATTAATTCATGATTCTCCAATATCTATGAAAAAAATATCATGCATAAAAATCTAAAAATTGTCAAGCAAAACGAATAGTTTAAAAAAAAAAAATATGAACCAAAGGTGGTACGTCAATTAAAAAAATAATTTTTTTTAATGCCTACCATTAGATTAGCAACCAGCAACGATTATAAAAATGATGGGGTTTAACCTGCTTATTATAAAGAAAAATATTTATTAAAAACATTCAATGAACAAAAATTTTACTTCAACTATGGACATTTAAGGAAATAAATAATATGAGCCAAATACCATTATTTAAGCAAAACAATGAATTTTCCAGTACTTATGATCATACTGGCTACAATATTTAATAATAAAAATAATGAGATTTTGCGTAAATCTAAAAAAAAGTTTTAATTTGTTACAAAATGAACAATAATAATATTGATAAGAGACCACATTCATACTATATATACAGAAAATAATAATAATGGTCAAATTTCATAAAATATAACATAAATTCAAATATATACAATAAAATTTTTTTTTTTTGAATTCTAACAATTCTTTATTGAGCAATATTACAATCTGTCCAATTTAGGACATTTGTAATAGTGATGAAGTACAACATTCATACTACATTCACACAATATATACAAAACAATAAATTTATATAATAATCATACAATATACATATATACAAAACAAAATCAATAAAATATATACAAAAGTCACTCATACCTATATACAATTCACAAGCATACAGCACGTGAGTGGAGAATCTAGCCAATGCTAGAACTCCAATATACATTTTACAAGAGGTCTCGAGGCCACTGCCGTTTCAACCTTCTAGGAGGATGGTAAGGATGTGTGGAGCTGGATAAGGATTGAGCTAGGGGATTAGGGTGATGGGTAAGGTTCTGATGGAATTTAGAGAATTTTAATGGTATAAGGTCTAAAATAAATGGAATATTTAGGTCGTGGTGTAAGGTATGGTTGGATACATAATAAGGAGCATTAGCTATTGTTCGGAGGACTTTTGATTGGAAGGATTGAATGCGTTTGATGTTAGAAAATTTGGCTGTCCCCCACAGTTCAAGTCCGTAGGTCCAGATAGGTTTCAGTACAGTCTTGTATATTAGCAGTTTGTTCTCGATAGATAATTTAGAATTTCTGTTCAGTAGTCTGTATAGTTGTCCAAATCGTCGATTAAGTTCTTGTCGTTTAAGTCTAGTATGCGGGTTCCAAGTTAGTCTTTTGTCCAGAAGGAAGCCAAGATACCGGACTGTGTCGGAGAAAGGAAGCGGAACGGAGTTAAAGAGAACCGGAGGGCAGGATTGTCTTCGAAGGGTAAAGGTGACATGTTTGCTTTTGGATTGATTAACTTTGATTCTCCAGTTGTTACACCAGTCTTCAATTTGAGAAAGGTGCGTTTGGAGGCCTATAGATGCAATTTCGGGATCTAAGTGAGAGGATAGGATAGCTGTGTCATCAGCGTACGTTGCTAGGAAGGTATTAGGGCAAACAGGAATATCAGCCGTGTATATATTGTAGAGGAAAGGACCAAGGACACTGCCCTGAGGAACACCGGATTCGACTGGATAATAATTGGAATATTCTGCACCACAGCGAACTCGGAAGGAGCGGTTTGATAGATAGGATCGGAGGACTAGGTATAGGGATTGGGGTAAATGGTTTTTGAGCTTAAAGAGTAATCCCGGGTGCCACACCCGGTCAAATGCTTGCGTTATGTCCAGAAATGCACCCGAGCAGTACTCCCTGTTCTCAAGGGCAGAGGAAATATGGTCAACGACTCGGAGCCCTTGCTGAACGGTTGAATGTTGGGAACGGAATCCAAACTGATGAAAAGGAATAGTGTGGGATTCTAATAAAGGTAATATTCGTTTGAGGAGGATTTTTTCAAAGATTTTTGAAAGGATTGGGAGTAGGCTGATAGGTCTATATGATGTCGTTGTGTTAGGAGGTTTACCTGGTTTTAGGAAGAGAATTATAGTGGAATGTTTCCATAAGAGAGGAAAATGAGTAGTGCGTAGAATGGAGTTGTAAATATATGTAAGAAATATAACGGCTTTAGATGGAAGCTGTCTGAGAATCTGAGGAGTGAGGAGATCGTATCCAGGAGATTTACGGAGTGCAAGTTTTCGGAGAAGATATTTGACCTCGGAGGGATTAACTGCTTTAGGAGGTAATGAAACTGGGATTGGAGACTGGAGGAACTCTTCCACCACTGCAGTGTGGTTTGGATGGGATTCTGGATGAGGTGTGAAGACTTCGGAAACGTATTTGGCAAGTTCCTCGGCTTTGTCTTCATCAGACGCAGCACAGGAGCCATTACTACGACGGAGGGGATGGGAAATATGGTGGGATTTTAGGATTTTCTTGGTGACATTCCACAGGGAATTGTCACAAGCTGAAAGAGAAGACAGGAAGGAACTAAAGGATTGGGAACGGAAGGTCGCCAGCTCCGTCTTTAATTGTCTACAGTAAAAGTTATAGGAGCGGCGATCTGTGGGGTGACGGGTGCGTTGCCATAAGGATCTGGATCGTCGTTTGGTGCGGATGAGGCCTATGAGGTGTTGTGGTAAATGATTTTGGTTATGACTTATCTGGGAGTGCTTGGGAGAGGAGGCAGTCCAAACAGCTTGTTGAATAGCGATGGTGAAGGAGTTTACGGCATCGTCAAGGTCATCTGGAGTTTTGAGTTTCACTCCGAGGTCAATATCACTGGTCAGGATTTGGCGAAAAAGGTCCCAGTTTACTGGTCCTCTGATAAATGACGGTGGGGTGGGTTTAGGAATAGGAATTAGGGATACTTTAAGGAGCAATGGACTATGGTCAGAGGACAGTTCATCAAGGCGAGTCACCGACATGTTTAGGGAGCCTAACCCGCTGTGGATGAAGAAGTCAAGGATGTCAGGATTACGGTTAGGATCAGTTGGCCAGTAGGTAGGGGAATCAGGAGGCAGGAGGTTGAAACGTCTAGAGTTGAGTGCAGACTGTAAATTCCGCCCACGACAATTCGTGGACCTGGAACCCCATTGTTGGTTCTTAGCATTCATGTCTGCACCCAGAATGAAGTGGTTTCCTAAGGAATTGAGGAAGGATTCGAATAGAATGTTGGAAATGGAATGTTTAGGAGGGCAGTACGCTGATGCGAGGGTGATCGGAAAAGAAAAAGTCTTGATTACTATGGCGGTGCATTGTAGGAAATCATAGGAGGGGACTGGGAGTATGTGGTGGGAGAGGGACTGGTGCACAATGACAGCAGTACCGGCATGGGCTTTTCCGTCTGGGTGGTCCGTACGGTATGTTACGTATTGAGGTATTTTAAAGAACTGTTTAGTGGTTAGTCTAGTTTCAGTAATAAGTGCTACATCAACGTTTTTGTCTTGCAATAAAGCTGTAAGTTCGTCAGTGTGATTTCTAACACCATTCGCATTCCAAAGGAGAATGGATAAGGAGTTAGGTGTAGTCATTTAAGGATTTTTTAAGGATGGGATTAAATTTGATACGAGATTAGTAAGTAGTGATATTAGCGGCATAACAAGGGATTTGATTTCAGTGATGAAGGATGTCATCAAACTTGTAAGGTCTGTGACATTTGATGGAGGAGGAATATGAGAAATTTGATTCGGATGAGGTTTTTGATGGTTGGTTAAATTTTGAGGAATATGTGGTTGTGGAAGGGGTTCAGGATTTTGAAGTATGCGTTGTTCCGGCAGGGCCTCTTTGTTCTGGTTCCCACCTCCAAGTAGATGGGCAAATGTTACATTGGAATCAATTGTTTTTGAAGGTTGTCTTCTGCTTCTGATCGGTTCAGCTGTTTCATCCTGATTCTGAGGTTTTTGGTATCTGCTTTTGAGGTTCTTGTAGATTTGACATCCCTTGTAGTTAGCCGGGTGGTCCTCCAGGCACAGAGCACATACAGCGGGTGTTGATCTTGATCTTGTGCATTCTTCTGATTTATGTTGCTCACCGCATTTCACACAGCGTGGTGTGTGGTGGAAGTAAGTTCTCGTATGACCATATGCCTGACAATTATGGCACTGCACTATTTCTTTCTTAGTGTAAGGTTTCTCAACTCTTACACTAGTATAGTACAATCTATTGAGGTCGTAAACTTTTTCAACTCCTGCTGATGGTTCCAAGTCCACGAAGAATAGAGGCATTGGAATTTTATCTTTTAGGACATTGGTGACTTGCCTCACTTTATAGCCTATCTCCGTCAGTTCTTCTTTGATAGCTGTAACTGGTGTCGAAGGGTGTAGGTTTCTAATCACAACCCTTAAAGCTCTCTCCTGGCGCAACTGATAGGTATGAAAATCAGCTTTGGTCTCACTCAGATATTTTACTATTTTTCTGTAGCTTTCGGCGGTAGTCGGGGATATTTTAGTATCACTGGTTCTACTTATACAAGAATAACTATTAGGATCGGTTAATTTGTTTAAATGCGCACAAAGTAGTTGAAAATTTTTAATATTTTTAACAAAAATTGGTGGAGGTTGTGGTTCTCTGGGTATAGGAGATGATTCCATGGATTCTTTTTCATTTTGATTTTGGAGGATCTGAAATGGGTTCGGTGTAAAAAACGGCGATTCATCAGTCATTCCTTGTGATGATGTGCTGGGCTGTGGTTCAGATCCTAAAGAGGTAGCTGAAGCGGTCGCTGGTGGAATCATTTTTTTATTATTTTCACGGCGAGGTCTCTGTTTTGTAGGTGAAGAGTTTGAACCTGCAGATCTAGATCTTTTACTTGTAGCTTTTGAGGACATAACTTGATGATACAATAAAATAATAATAATAAATAAAAAACAAAACAAATCGAAACATAAACCTATTATTGAGATAAATAAAAAGTTGGCAAATAAATAAACATCTTACACACAATCATAACTATATATACAATTGCTAAAGGGACCCCAGCAAGCGCTTTTTCCTCCACGTGTGGAGGAAAAAGCGGAATCCAGGAGATCCCAGCACCTCTATCTCAGCCGCATCACTGGTCTGAGCCAGTGGAGGCTGAGTTAGGGCGCTGTAGCCACAAACATACCGTACATGAGTGGAGGATCTGACCATTGTCAGAACTCCAGTTTAAATGTTTACAATAGGTCTCGTCGCCACTGCCGTTTCAATCTTCGAGGAGGATTGTAGGGATGGGTGGTGCTGGATAGGGATTGTGCTAGAGGGTTAGGATGATGACTAAGGTTCTGATGAAATTTGGAAAATTTGGATGGTACCAGGTCTAAAACAAACGGAATATTAAGGTCATGGTGTAGGGTACAGTTGGTAACGTAATAAGGAGCATTAGCTATTGTTCGGAGGACTTTGGATTGGAAGGATTGGATGCGTTTAATGTTAGAATGTTTAGCTGTCCCCCACAGTTCAAGTCCGTAGATCCATATAGGTTTCAGTACTGTCTTGTATATTAGTAATTTGTTGTCAACTGTAAGATGAGATTTTCTGTTTAGTAGTCTGTATAACTGGCCGAATCTGCGGTTGAGTTCTTTTCTTTTTAGTCTTGTATGTGGGTTCCACGTCAGTCTTTTGTCTAGTAAAAAGACGAGATACCGGACTGTGTCTGAGGAAGGAAGCGGTATGGAATTGAAATTAACCGTTGGACAGGATTTGCGTCGAAGGGTGAATGTGACGTGAGTGCATTTGCTTTCGTTCACCTTAATGCGCCAAGCATTGCACCAGTCTTCGACAAGGGAAAGGTGCTTTTGGAGATTTAGCGATGCTGCTTCAGGATCGGAATTGGATGATAAAATGGCTGTGTCATCAGCAAATGTTGCCAGAAAGGTATTGGGGTCGGTAGGGATATCGGCGGTGAAGAGGATGTAGAGGACGGGTCCTAAGACGCTGCCTTGAGGAACACCGGCCTCAACAGTATATTGTTCGGAAAATTCGGAACCACAGCGAACTCGGAAGGAGCGGTTGGATAAATAGGATTGGAGGATTAGGTATAAGGATTGAGGTAAATGGGTTTTGAGCTTAAAGAGCAGTCCCGGGTGTCACACCCGGTCAAAAGCTTGAGCTATGTCCAGAAAGGCACCCGAACAATACTCCTTGCACTCAAGGGCGGAGGAAATGTGGTCTACAACTCGGAGTCCTTGCTGAACCGTGGAATGTTGAGGACGAAATCCGAACTGATGTGAAGGAAAATTTTGAAATTTGGCTAGGATTCGTTTTAGTAGGAGCTTTTCGAAAATTTTTGAGAGGATCGGAAGTAGGCTGATAGGTCTGTAAGATGACGTGTTGTTAGAAGGTTTACCTGGTTTTAGGAAAAGGATCATAGTTGAATGTTTCCATAAGAGAGGAAAATAGGTAGTGCGTGGGATACAGTTATAGAGATATGTAAGGAATGTAATGGCTTTAGGTGGAAGTTGTCTTAAGATTTGGGGAGTAAGGAGATCGTATCCAGGAGATTTGCGGAGAGGAAGCTTTTTAAGAAGATATCTGACCTCAGAGGGATTAACTGCTTTAGGTGGTAAGGATAGTGGTATTGGTGACGTGAGGAACTCTTCAACTGCTGCAGTATGGGTTGGATTAAGCTCTGGATGAGGAGTAAAAACTTTGGAAAGGTGCTGTGCGAATTCCTCGGCCTTATGCTTGTCAGAAGCAGCCCAGGAACCATCACAGCGCCGGAGAGGATGGGAAATGGTGTGGGATTTTAGGATTCTCTTCGTGACATTCCACAGGGAATTGTCACGAGTCGAGAGAGAGGAGAGGTGGGTATTGTAGGATTGGGAACGGAAGATCGCCAACTCCCGCTTTAATTTTCTACAAAAAAAATTATAGGAGCGGCGATCCTCTGGGTGGCGGGTGCGTTGCCATAATGT
Organism: Piezodorus guildinii; assembly: GCA_023052935.1. Classification (NCBI taxonomy): domain Eukaryota; kingdom Metazoa; phylum Arthropoda; class Insecta; order Hemiptera; family Pentatomidae; genus Piezodorus; species Piezodorus guildinii. The sequence goes on from CM041295.1 coordinate 112,241,178, forward strand.
TCTAGCTCGACGTTTGCTGTTGATGAGGTCTGTCAGGTGTTGTGGTAAATGGCTTTTGTAAGGAATTATTTGGGATTGTTTGGGAGAGGAGGCAGTCCAGGCGGCTTGTTGAATAGCGGTTGTAAAGGAATATACGGCGTCGTCAAGGTCATTTGGGGTTTTGAGAATCACTCTGAGGTCAATATCATTAGTGAGAATTTCGCGGAAGAGGTTCCAGTTGACAGGGCCCCTAATGAATGACGGTGGGATAGGTTTAGGAATAGGTGTTATGGATACATTTAGAATCAATGGACTATGATCAGAGGATAGTTCATCAAGGCGAGCTATGGAAAAATTCAGAGAGCCTAATCCGCTGTGGATGAAGAAGTCGAGGATGTCAGGATTACGGTTAGGATCTGTTGGCCAGTAGGTAGGAGAATCGGGAGGTAGGAGATGAAAGCGTCGGGAGTTGAGTGCAGACTGCAATGTCCGTCCACGAGAATTGGTGGTTCTAGAACCCCACTGTTGGTTCTTAGCGTTTAATTCTGCACCCAAAATGAAGTGATTACCCAAGGAGTTGAGGAAGGATCCAAATTGGGCAGAGGAAATGGGATGTTTAGGAGGGCAGTATGCTGATGCGATGATAAGCGGAAAGGAAAAGGTTTTGATAACGATGGAAGTTGCTTGTAGGTAATCGTGGGCGGAAATTGGGTGTAAGTGATGGGTGAGGGATCGGCGGACTATGACGGCAGTACCGGCATGGGCTTTGCCGTCTGGATGGTCTGTCCGGTATGTCGTGTATCCTGGTATTTTAAAGTACTGTTTAGTGGTTAAAAAAAAAAGTCTAAAAAAATATATATTTCTATCTTGTTGGTAAATCTAACGTAAAATATGACGAGCCAAAAGCAATGACTTAAGCAAAACTATGATTGTTTTTTTAGGAATTACGACGGTACTAGTTACCATATATAATAATAAAAATAATGGGATTTTGATATCTAAAAATTTAAAGAAATGTTTGTTTTAAATGAACAAACATTTAACTATAGACGTTCATGAAAAAACATATATGAACTAAAAGCAATGAGTTAAACAAAATAATGAATTTTCTACTGTACTTATGATAGTGATAGCTATAATTTATAATAATTAAAGTTATGGGATTTCACCTGGTTTATATTTGTTTAAATATATTTGTTTTAAATGAACAAAGCATTTAACTATGTACGCTCATGAAAAAACGTATATGAACCAAAAACAACTTCACAAAACAATGAATTTACTCCAGTATTTATTATGTTAATAGATATAATACATAATAATAAAAATCATGGGATTTCACATTGTTAATATTTAAACAAAAATATTTATTTTAAATAAACAAACATCTAACAACGGATGTTCATGAAAAAACATATATGAACCAAAAGCAATAATTTTAACAAAATAATGAATTTTCTATAGTACTTACGATGGTACTAGCTACACTACATAATAATAAAACTCATGGGACTTCACCTGATTAATATTTCTAATAATATTATAAATACATCTTATTGGGAAAGATGTACGTAAAATATGATATAATACGGGAAAAATAATTATAAATCAAAATAAATGAGTTAAACAAAAGAATAACATTTTTGAAGGAATTATTTTGGTGTTAGCGACCAAATATAATAATGAAAACAATCGGAGTTCACCAGCTTAATATTTAAAAAAATTAATTTCTATCAAGTTTGGAAAAAATGTGACATTAAATACGACGTTCTAAGAAAAAAAATTATGAATAAAAAACAACAATTTAAGGCAAATGTTGATTTTATTTTTCAATTATTATGTTTTCAATAGCTACTATATATTATTATCTAGTTAGTAACTTATCGTTTTTATTTCACTCAGTACGTTGTATTTTATCTTACAAAATGAATATATGTATTTTTTAAATATTAACCTTGTGAAATCCCGTCATCTTTACTTTTCTATGTTGTAACTCGTAACTATATGTTATCCTAAGTACTGCAAAAATGAATTATCCTTGTGTTTAAGATACTATTTTTGGTTTATAATGTTTCGAACATCGTATTTTATGTTACATTTTCCAATTAGATAGAAGTTTTTTTGTTTTTTTTTTATTATTAAACTTCTTTCAACAATTTTTATTGAATAAAATTACAATCTGTCCCAATTTGGACATCAATAGTAGTGCTGAAAGATATCATACATACTACACTCATACAATATTTACACGGCATAAAATTACAATAAAATATATACACAATAATGAATAATTATTAAACTAGCGAAATTTCATGACTTTTATTACTACGTGTATATATTATGGCTATTACCATCATAAGTACAGCAGAAAATTCATTCTTTTGTTTAACTTATTGCTTTTGGTTCATATATGTTTTTTTTTTCAAAAATGTCTATAGTTAAATGTTTTATTCGTTAAAAACAAATATTTCTTTAAATTTTTAGATATCGAAATACCACGATTTTTATTTTTATTTATGGTAGCTAGTACCTTCGTAATTAAAAAACAACAACATAGTTTTGGTTAAATTATTTCTTTTATATTTTTTTAATGGAGCTTGTAAATTTTGTAGCCAGTATGATCATAAGTACTGGAAAATTCATTGTTTTGCTTAAATAATGGCATTTTGCTCATATTATTTATTTCCTTAAATATCCATAATTTAAGTACAAATGTTTTATTGAAAACAAATATTTTTCTTTATATTAAGCAGGTAAAATCCCATCATTTTTATTATTGTCGCTGGTTGCTAATATGATGGTAGGTATTATAATTGTTTTTTTCCATTGGCGTACCGTGTATAAAGACATAACTTATGATTATGAAATGTTTCATGAGATTTATCTTCGGTGTCCCCAGGCTCCCCAGCATCATGTATGCAGGTATGAATCCAGTTTCTTGGCGACAGTATTTCCTGAGAGGATTCCTATTCCGCACTATCAATACCAAAATTCCATCCTAAATTCTCCACTTAGTCATCCCTTGTTCATCGGTACATTCGTTTAAGATATGATCCCTGCCCACTAACCTCTATTTTCCTTTTCATCGAACATCACCCTTTAAAGAATCTTTTACTTTGCGTGCCATATCGTTCTGGAATTCCATACCTACCTTTATACGTAAAGCCTTTTTGTAGCAGTGCCTGTCTCAAGACCCAGCGTTTATACAGTTATACTGTTAAGTCTTAAGTTAAGTTTTATACTATAAGACTGTAGATCTCGGAATAAAATTATTTCTCTCTCTCTCTCACACTCTTTCTCTCTCTCTCTCTCTCTCTCTCTCTCTATATATATATATATATATATATATATATATATATATATATATATATATATATATATATATATATATATATATAATTATGGAAAGACGAGGATTGACAGAAAGGCCAATATGAGAAAAAGATAAATGAATAGCTCCTTAGAGAAAAATGGATACGGGCAGTTGATGAAAGGGGAACTATAGATGATGGATGGGCTGAGAATTCCACCCTTCATACGAAGAAATCATCCAAATCAACTAGCTAGGGAAGCAATTTGCTGGAGGCTATGTTTGGAGGTGGGGAGAGGAAAAATATCATATATTTATTATTTATGTTACTTTTTTTTTTACCTTATTTATGTGCTAAATCAATATAGATGATTCCTGTATTCTATATGATACCATTTCAAGTTTCCTTATAGAAGATGTCGGTTGTGTTCACTCAGAACCTATTAAAAATTTTCCACAGAACCTTTACAATTAGGTTAAATCGTCTTAATTTGTATTAAAAATTTATAATCCTCAATTGCATTTCTAGAGCAATCGGAAAAAAATAGATCGTCATTCTATTGTTTTTTAGAAGTATCTCGAAATGTTTTTTTCTGTGGAAGCTCTAACAGGTTTTCGCTGTTTTATTTTATTTATTTTTATTAATTAATATTTTATTTGCTAATATAAAGGAAGGAAACTCGTATAAAACGGGATATGAATCCACACCTCAATTAAAAACTACACTGGTTATACGCCATATTTTTTTGGTGGTTGTGTTGTTTGACATTCGGCATTAAATGAGATGAAAAAATTCAAATATTAATTTACCACTTTAACATTTTGTTGAATTTTTTGGAGGTGTTATGGGCACTAGTGCAGTTTTCTATTCACATCGGTCTGCCAATGTAACTCAATAACTATTGTCAATCGTTATGAACAGTTATCAAACTTTGTAAAAAGTGAGATTAAGAACATTTGGACGTTATAAGACTATAGAACACTGAGGTGAGATGTGTTTAATACTAGCTCAATTAAGTGGTGGTACTGAGTTAAGGCGTCCGCGAGGCACTTAATCCCTTGGCTCACTTCACCAAGTTTTTGTTCAGCATGATAAATATATACATAATACAAAATAAAACAATACAAAATAAAAAAAGCTAAAGTTAAATGCTGAGAAAACTAAAGCGATAGTAATAGGTTCCAATCCACTCCTTAAAACCCTTTCCCTAATCCCAACTCTATTTTTAAATAATCAACCAATAAAGTTCCACCAAACCGTCAAAAACCTTGGAGTAACTGTCGATCAATCTCTTTCCTGGAAAATCCATGTTTCCGAAATTTCCCGACGCACAATTTCCATTCTGAAACTCCTTAATTACCACCGTCACCTTCTTCCATTTGAAACCCGTAGGCTCTTGGTTTGCTCATTAATATTCCCCCACTTTGACTACTGTTGTGCGGTGTATGCGGGTGTCTCTGGAGATCTTGAAGCTAAACTAAAAAGATTATTCAACTACCTTATACGTTTCATCTTTGGGATATCCAGGGACACCTCTGTAACCCGATTCTACGATGAGTTAAAGTGACTTTATCCTTCCTACCGTTCTAAGTACCTCCTGGCATCCTTCCTTTACCAAGTTCTCCGATCTCAACGTCCATCTTACATCTCAGATATATTTTCATTTAAATCCTCCGTCCACACCTGCAACACTCGTTCGCGACCTTCGGACCTGTATGTAACGCCTCATCGAACCGCAGCTTTCGACAGATCTTTCCTAATCCGATCCTCATCCTTATGGAATTCTATTCCTTCTCATATCCGTCACTCCAATACTCTTCCGGCCTTCAAATCCCGTTTGTTCAAACACTTTTTGTCGATCCAATTCTCAAATAACCCCAATTAATCAGCAAAGTTCAATAAAAATCAGCAAATAGAGCAGAGAAAAACAGTTATCTACTATATCTTATTATGCATTGTATTCAAACATTTATGTATTTTATGTTACAACTTTCACAAGCATTGTAAATTTATTTTAATTAGCTCTGTATATATGAATATGTAAATATTTTATTTTTTGTCTAGTTTGTTTTATTTATTTATTTTTTTAAAATTATTATTATTAGAAGCTACCAGTTAATTTATTACTATTATTCATTTTCTTTGTTATTTCTGTTGTTTTTTGTTTATTTTATTTTTTTATTTTTTTTTTATTACTCTAAGATACTGAAGTTCCAATTTGATTTGTCTGTAACATTATTCTGAAGGGACTTGTCCCAGAATAAATAAAGAATTTATTATTATTATTATTAAAACAAAATACCTCCTAATAATCCAGTCCTACCACTCAAACAGATCCTTCGAAATAAACCATAATCGTTCCTATTCATCTTTTTTTAACCAGTCTGCTCGGGTTTGTCAAGGAAGTATCCTAGGACCCATTATTTATACAGTCTATTCAGCTGACCAACCCATCCTAACACATTCCTTTCTACCTATGCCGATGACACTTGCGTGTTATCAGTTAATAACGACCCTAGTATTGCCTCTCAAACTCTCCAATCCCACATCACAGACCTTGAGGTATGGTGTCAGAATTGTAGAATTAAAATCAATTACAATAAATCCCAACTAATTGTCTTTACCCTTCGTCGAAAACCTATGACATCCAGCCCTACTGTGTCCTTTAATGACAGTCCGCTTGTCCCGGTAGAACAGATCCGCTATTTAGGACTCCTGCTTATTTAGGACAAAAGCCTTACATGGAATCCACTTAACTACCAAAGACTCATATACATGACAATCATAAGGCCTATCTAGACTTACGGCGTTGAGCTTTGGGGCTCTACTTAAACATCAAACCCGTATCCAATCTATGTAATCCAAAATCCTTCGAAAAATTCTTAACGCTCCTTACTTTGTCACGAATAAGCTCATCCCCAATGGCCTGAATGTTCCATATGTTACTGAATTAGCCATAACCAGGTATGAATTATTCCATGAAAAACTCTACTCCCATTCTAATCTATTAGTTTTAATCCTTGCTTCCTCCTAAATTCCTGATAATCCACCGATGCTTCTGAAAAGAAGATGGCCTCGAGGCCTTTTAGTTTAGAATATTATTTGAGTGCTGCCGATGGGTAGCTTCTCTACATGCGCCAAAACAAAAGGTCGTAGTAAACTTAAATTTCACATTTGAGACAACTATAAGCCTGGGATGTTACAAAAACTTTTTTATAAAAAATCGGCTGACCGGAAGATGTACTTTATACCATGCATTTTGCACAATTTCTCAAAAACGGCTCTAACGATTTTGATTTAACTCGCTATCTTCATGTAAAATTGAATGGGCTTAAATATCATGTAGGTTTCATTCTGATTGAAATAGCTTGAAAAGGATTAAATGCCGATATTTTCAATTTTCTTCATCTAAAGTATTATTAATTTTATAGATTCGTAAAAATTTACTATATCATCATGTCTGTATTGATAAAAAATACAAGTTGAACTAAAACTACATGAAACTACATATACAAGTTGAACGAATTTGATAATGACCTAAAGGAGAAATGAGCGAAAATATTTTTTAATGTGATTTTTACTAAACCATCGAATTCTTCCCGTATCCAATCCCTACAATCCAAAATCCTTCGTAAAATCCTAAATGCTCCTTATTTTGTCACGAACAAACTTATCCATAAAGACCTCAACGTTCCGTATGTTGCTAATTTGGCCCGATCTAGATACCATTCCTTTCATGACAAACTCCATTCCCACCCTAATCCTCTTGTTTCAATACTTTCTTCCTCCTCAATTCCTGACAATCCTCCGAGGCGTCTGAAAAGAAGATGGCCTCGAGACCTTCTAGTGTAGAAAAGTTACAGGAGTGCTGCCATTGGGTAGTTCTTCTTCAAGTTTGTATCACGCCATTTAACTTTTGTCACATTTACTTGTTGTACCTTGAAGTACAGTTGTAAATTTCAATAAATGATATTAAAAAAAAAAAAAATGTGATTTTTGTCACACCAGACTGAAAAGACAAGAAACTGCTCGCAGATACCGATTGTTACAACACTTACTTGGCAAACGTTCAAAGCTTCCAAACTACTACAAACAACTAATTTATATAGCCATTATTAGACCTATTTGGACATATGGTATTGAGCTATGGGGATCCACCAAGCCATCAAATTCCTCTCGCATCCAATCCTTGCAATCCAAAATCCTCCAAAAGATCCTAAATGCTCCGTATTTTGTTACTAATAAAACTATCCATAAAGACCTGAATATTCCGTTAGTTGCAGACTTAGCCAGAACTAGATATACCTCCTTTAATTCCAAACTACCAGCCCACTCAAACCCGCTTGTCCGTATCCTCTCATCACCATCTATACCTGATAATCCTCGAAGGCGCCTGAAAAGACGGTGGCCTCGAGACCTGCTAATGACATAAACATTGAAGTTCTACCGCTAGGCAGCTTCTTCACAAGACTTTATCAAGCCAATTGTTACTTTTTTTCACATTTACTTGTTGTATTTTTACCTATACAGTTGTAAATATCAATTAATAAATAAAAAAAAAAATTAAAAAAATGTGAATTTTGGTTTTTTGAAGATACGAACAGTAATATAGGTGTACAATCTACCGTTGGAAAGCTAAGGATTTTAGGAAAAATATTATTTATACACTTAGTCCATGTTCGTTGTATACGCACCAGGCCTTCGGATTTATACAGCACGGTCCACCGAACTGCACATTTCGACAGATCCTTTCTCATTCGATCCTCAATCCTATGGAACTTTATCCCTCCTTCCATCCGTCACTCCAATTCTCTTTCTACCTTCAAATCCCTCATATATAACTACATAATGAATATCCAGGCTCAATAGAATTGTAAATAAGCTTTCTTTTTATTATTTTTTTTTAATTTGTGTGATTTTTCTTTTCTTCAAATTTAAATATGTCAAGTTTATATGATTTATTCTTAATTTGTTAATATGTGTTTAATATACTTTAAGACCCCGAAGCACACTTTGTACATTCTGTATAATTTATTCTAAAGGGGCATGTCCCAGGATAATAAAGAATTTATTTATTATTATTATCATTAAAAGTTGTAAGATGTAATAGAGAGTGCTGAAAAGCCGACAAATCTGACTGATTGTTATATAGATAAAAAAAATTACATTGTTATATTTATTAATCTAAACCATGTGTTTTCAACGAAAATAAATATATTTCTTTAAACCTGTTTTGAACTCTATGTATTGATTTTAACAACCTAGGTAAGTGAAAGTCGTGTGTTGCCGCACTAGATTTTGTTTTTACCTGATTATTCTATGATATCGTGTAAGGAAAACATACACTTTATGTGGAATATTCATTATCTAGCATATTTACTAGTTACCACTACGCTCATGAAAACGATGAATGTTTGAATGTCCAATAAGCAATGTTGTTAAAAATGCAAAGGGACAGAAGAGAGGTTATCTTGTCCATTAACCTGATGAGTCCTGCTCCGCCAACATATATAGGGCACTCTCAAGGTAATTTTAATTTTTTGTTTTTGTTTAAACATCTCATATACATTAATTATGATAACTTATTCAAAAATACAATAAGTTTTTTTTTAAGGAGGGGGCCCACATTTAATTGATTAATGATGATATACTGTCACGGGATTCGTCAAGGTAATTATTAATCTGTGGATTAAAAAATTCGTAGTAGGTATAGTAAAAACGCTGCAAATTATTACACAATGGTTCATTATTTCCAACTAACAATATTAGAGTATAACTGTTTATATGGCTGTTGATAGGCAATTAAGTAATTTGAAAAGCACCAATTCAAAGTATCATATCATAACACTACCACTGATTTCAAAACGCAATATCTAAGTTAGTTGTTACCCAAATTCAATGATTCCTTTTTTAATTTGATCGTTTGAATTACCAAATGATAATACAAAATTTTGTTTCGGACAGTAGAAAAAGGAACATGAAAAAAAAAAAATTCTACGCAATATAAATTACAAGATTAATTTAAAAGTACATGTTATGTTCTTTTGTTCATCACTTTAGTGATGTTTTGTTGTAATTACCAATTTCGTATTTGAATGAGTTTTCTGAAGTTTTGGTATTATCAAAATAGTTTTTAGTTTCTTTGTAGATAAACTGTTATAGTGTTGGATGATTTACTTCATAGATCATTTTTGAAATTTAATATATTCTGGGTAGTTATTGATGATTCGCATACATGTATTTCGTATTGCTTCTAGTTTTTTGTAATTTGTATTGCAAGTCGAGCTCCAGGCGGGCGAGGCATAACACTTATGACTGTTTTATATGGTAGGAGCTGAGCGCTTATGTTCTGAACGCTTAAACCAGATTTTTATTGAAATATGGGAACATTTTATAAATACATTTTTTACTTTCACTTACTATATATAGTAAGGGGAAGTATTAAGATCGTGAAAATTTTCGAATTCCAGTTTTCAACGAAAATAGACGTTTTAGAGTCCCCTGAGTCCAAATAACCAAGTCCCGCTAAAAGGTCTGTGTGTGTGTGTGTGTGTGTGTGGTAACTCCCGGGCGGAAACGGTAAGTCCTTTGAAACTGAAATTTCATATTTAATACAACTATACGCCCGAGACGTGACAACACTTTTTTCATCCAAATGAGCTTACCGGCACTTTACACCATGCATTTTGCACCTTTTTTCGATTTTCTCAAAAACGGTTCCGACGATTTTGATTAAACTCGCTATATCGATGTAAAATTTAATGGGCTTTAATATCATGTAGGTTTTATTTGGATAAAAATGGTCTGACAGGGCTTAAATGCCGATATTTTAAGTACCTTTAATTTTGTAGATTCAATAATAATAACTAGATTACCTTGTTAACGCTGATAAAAAACAGGTAAATATATAAATTGAATAAATTCGATACCCAAATAAAGGAGAAAACAGGAAAAATATGTTTTTAATGCAATTTTTCGTATTTGAACATAAGAGCAGTAAGATACATGTATGATATACCGTTGGAAAGCTAATGATTTTAGAAAAAAAATTATCTCATACACAAGCTTTTAAAAGTTAATAGAGAGTGATGAAATGAACATGAAACTAACTGATTATTTTAGATAATAATATAATAGATTTTTTAATAAAACACATGTTTCTATAGAAATTCAATTTGATTAATTCCTTAATAGTTTCACGTATTTTTATCTCTAACTGTATTTGAAAAATCTTTCATTGATTTTAAAAATCGAGGTAAGTGAAAGTCGTGTGTTGCCCGCACCAGATTTTTTGTTTTGTAAATGGATTTTCTATTGATATGTTTGGTAAATGTTAACGATTTGTCTCATGTTATGCATAAGTACTTAACTGATTTAGATCAGAGAATGTGGATTGAGTTAAATAAAAGGTGATGGTTTTTGTATGATATGCGCTTAGTAAAGATTATAGCTCCTGACTTATTTGCGTTTATTTTAATTTCCAAATATTACAATATACAACCTTTTAACAATGGTATCAATGCGATTGGATGTTGTGTATAGGGTCGTATCATCACCGTAAATAGATCTTATTACTCGCGGGTGGCTTGGATATTTATAAATTAAATAAAGTTGGTAAAAAGCAGGATCCTTGAGGAAGGACGGCCGTTACAGACAGAATACTAGAAGTCAATTATTTACATGAACATAAAATCGTCTATCGTCAGGATATGAATGGATAATATAAATCAGGTAAGGAGAGAAGTTGTACTTAATCAATTTGTAAATAAGTCCTACTACCAAATGGTGTCAAAAGCCTTTTCTAAATCTATTGATGTAGTCTCATTTCAATAGTGCTATTGTTCATTTTGAAACAAATTTCAATATATCTCAATAAATATTTTTTAAAAAAAATCTATTTAAAGCGTACCGATACGTTTCTTTTCGTTGAACGTTTTAGTTACGCAATCAGGAAGCCTTGATAATTGGTCTACAGTAGAGTGGTGTTTCCTGAAACCGAATTAGTCATCTATTATATTTTATTTGTCTAATATACCAATTTAGTCTTTTTAATATTAGTCTTTCTAAATATGTTGATAAAATATTCAACAGGCTAATCGCTCTGTAATTCTAAATTTCTCTCCGGTGGGTTATCCAGATGGTAGGAAAATATCTGTGTCTCAAGAGGGCATTATATATTTTTGTCAAGTAGAATATTGATTTTCTTCTGTATTTTTTATTACCAAGGAGGAATAACACCATCACCTGGCGCTTTTTTTGTGACGAGTTGTTTGATGACTTTGCCAGTTTCTTTTGGTGAAATAGAGTAAAAGTTACTTATGCCAGGAATTTTAAAATATTCGCGAACTGATTATGAAATGTTTTTTGCCCAAATTTGATGTGATACCGTGAGACTCTTGGAAGTGTTTAGCTAATAGTTCAGCTTTATCCTTATCGAGATAAGCGAAGATTTTTGTGAGTTTTAACGGAGAATTTGTTTATGGCTGTTTTGTGAAATTTGTATGCATTTTCCACACATTTTTTTCGTCGGTCGGGTAAGAGCTTAAAATGTTTGTTCAGTTTTCGTTTTTCCACTTATTAATGTGGGTTATCGAAAACTTATTGAATTGTGCTCGTATGAAGTATGACTTTTTATTTCGTACGATATTTCGTTATTCAGCACGGCTGAATAGTGCTTGCATTACTTACGATCGATCTATGTTTGATACATACACAAATATATATATATTTAAAATAATAACGTAATTTTGGTTTCCGCTAACTCCCTCTAAACCCCAAGACAGATTTTGTTACGATTTTTTTTCCTTTAGTTCAGTCGTTACAGTATTTGATTAGTTTTTATATCGTTATTTTTGTCATTAGAAGATTTCATTTTTTATAATTGTATTTTTTATTTTTATTTATTTCTTAATTGTTTTATCTTTCATTAATTCTTGGTCTGATATAGATCCTTTATTATTTCAGAGCTAATGTTGTTTTAAGAATACTAAGTACTAGTACAATTTTACTAATTATTTTCGTTTTATTTAATTTTTTTTTGTTTCTTTTTTATTTGAATTCTGTTATTAACTCATATATTTCTCATTTTTTTCCAACATAATCAGCTTCTTAAGATTGTTTAATTTAATTTATTTTGTGTTGCATACAAATTTATCAATTATTGTAAATAGTAGTTAATCATGTTCATCTTGTCTGTTGGCCAGACATATTGTATATTTAAGCTGTGCAAACCTGTTATTCTAAATGGACCCAGTCCCAGAATAAAAATTATTTTCGTTCTATCTATCTATCTATCTATCTATCTATCTATCTATATATATATATGTATATTTAAAATGATAACGTAATTTTGGTTTCCCCTAACTCCCTTTAAACCCAAGACAGATTTTGATCATTAAGGGCATTCTTTTCTGAAGGTTTATAAGTAAAATAATTGGCAATTTAGCTTTTCTGGGTAACTAGGTCGTCAAAAAATTATTCCTAAAATATAAGTAGTAACATAGGCGTAAAATATACCGTTGAAAAGCGGAATAATTTAGAAAAGTTAATATGCAAAAAAAAAAAAAAATAGGACTGAAATCGCTGAGCGAAGCAGGGGCGGATCCACTAGCATGTAATAGTAAAATGTGAAATATTGTAAAATTTGATAATGAAAACTATATTTGACACTACAGAATATCATTTTAATTGAGGAGGACACATAATATTATAGGGATACCTCTGTGAAAAAACTATTGCGTTATTACTCGATTTGTTTTTAATCTACTTTGTCGAAAGTGACGATAAGGTTTTCGATAGAGACTTGATATTTGTCGACAAAAAGCTCAACAGTAGAAGGGCATGGGACTGTCCGATTCTGTTTTATCAAGGGAGAGAGGGCTGGGAGAGTTGAACAATGGTGACGGGACTACACAAGGGCTGCCAAATGAGAGGGGCCCTTCAGATAAGGAAGGGAATGTTGAATTATGAAGACACAGGATGCCACATAGATCTCGCTTAGGGCCTGTCCTGGCTACCTACAGCCCGTCCTTTCCTCCAATATACTATGTACTCTCTACTAACTCACAATTAGTACCTGACTCCAAACAACACAATTACAAGAACACGAGAATCTATTATTAGCGTTGGCAGAACTTACCTAAGCGTCCCTCAAATATGTCTAACATATCATTAAATAAGTCTCCAAACGTTTTTACTTACAATTAACTATATATGAAATATAGAGTAATAGAGTAAGGGAAAGTATTACGATCGTGAAAATTTTCTAATTCCAGGTTTCACCGGAAATAAATGCTTTACGGTCCCCTGTGTTCAAATGACCAAGTCCCGCAAAAAGGTGTGTGTGTGTGTGCTAAGTCTGGCTCAAAAACAAAAAGTCAAATGAAACTAAAATGTATATATACAACTTAGATGTCACAGAAACGTTTTTAAATCAAAATCAGCCAAATAGAAGAGCCACTTTATATTATGCAGTTTGCACCTTTCTACGATATTCTCAAAAAGAGCTTTCTCGATTTTAATTAACCTCGCTATATTGATGTGGACTTGAATAAGATTTAATATAATGTAGGTTTCATTCTGGTTGAAATAGTATATCAGGGCTTCAATTCCGATATTTTAAAATTTCTTCTTCTAAAGTTCCTTCAATTTTAAAGGTTTTATGAAATCGATCATATTATCTCATTAGAATTGCTGAAAAACAGCTAAGTAAACAAGTTGAATGAATTTGATAATTAACTAAAGGGGAAGGGAGAAAACATATTTTATATATAATTTTTGTGTTCTCGATCATAAAACCAGTAATACAGATGTATAGTTAAAGTTAAAGATTTTGAAAAAATATTATCGTATACATAAAGTCTACTGAGAGCGATGAAAAACCGATAAACCAAACATTGTCGTAGGTAATAATACAATAGATTATTTAATAACACGTTTTTATATTAAAACTCGATGTTAACAATTTGTTGAACTATGGTTATTAGTATAGGACAAGAAAGGGTCAAAGGCCTCGACAATAGCGTGTTCATGCAAGAAAGAGAGTAAGATGGGAGGTGGTGCTCGCCGTGGTAAAGCACGTAACGCAGCACCAAGTATAAGGTGACACTGCCAGGTAGGGGGCGAACTCGCACCTATAAATTAGCAGAGAGGTCTGGCTAGGAAGGAAAGGCCCCGTGTGGTAGAAGCACACCAGCGGCGGATAGGATTCCTCATAGGTGCACATGGGTAGAAGCCATGGACCCCATCCTATAAGGGGGATAGGAAGGAAGCAGGAGAGAAGGTATTTGAAGGATGAGAAATAAAGGTAGACCACATTATAATACAGAGGTATAGATACTCTGACCTAGGGAGATACCACCTGGTAGAAGCAGGTTGGTGATCTGAAGAGCTGAGCAACTTCTTGCCATACTCATAAAACAATGTATATTTTTAATAGCGAGAGTTTCTCTACCAGACTAGATACCTCGTAAGGTTTATTTACTATCTTAAAACAGTTACAAGAACAATGATATTTACAATCATATTACCAAGTTAAATTATACAATATTAATAAAAAGTACGTCTCCACATATTCGGCCGGTGACCCAAGTCACGAACGCGTGAAGCATCCGCTCTAAATTCATAAACAATTTATTTTCGTTTCTAAATGTGTTTAAAAGTTCTTAAATTTATATAAATGACAGAGGTAAGTGAATTTAGTGAGTTACGCGCACCAGATTTTAACTTGTCTTCCAAATATGATACATTAATCGCAATGCGCAATTGAGAAAATTACAAAATCATGTAGGTCATCGCTTTACCACTGGTATTCTCCTTTATCAATCATTTCTTTTATTTCCTCTTGGTATCGAACAACAAAATCTTCTTCTCTCAGCTTATAAGATTTAAATTTAAGCCTATTTGGCATTTGTCTTTTCCTTGGATGTTGAACTCCTTTGATAAAGACGTCTTAAGTAGGTAATCTCTGCCCTGTTCGTACCCTCTGTGAACACTTATATCTTTAAAACTGTTCCTGGTCTCTTGATTTATTAGGAAATAACCAATTATAATAATATTGATTATTCATTACGAATTTATTTTCGTTTCTAAATGTGTTTAAATATTCTTAAATTTATATAAATGACAGAGGTAAGTGAATGTAGTGAGTTGCGCGCACCAGATTTTAACTTTTCTTTCAAATGTGATACATGAATCTCAATGCTTTTCTAACTATTTGTACACTATTCCTATCCATTGTTTTGAAAATTACAAAATTATGGTCACTTTAACGATTGTAACCTCTTTAATAAATGTTAGTATGCTATGAAATATTAACGAATACTGTTTGAAAGTTGGTACCACCTGAACATCACGTGGTTCTGTGGAACAAAGGTGCGATAGACTCATATAGACCACTAACTGAGATCCCATCGACACATGTTTCATTGTTATTAGTTATTTTTAAATAATTACAGGTGACTAAAAAATATTTCGTTTCAAGCACATAGTAAGACTTATTTCTGAACATTAAAAAACACGGATTATTCTGGAGGTAGGCTTCACCCACAATTAGGGTAAATACGCATTCAAGTTGCAAAGGAGTTATACAAAAGTTATCATCAGGCGTGCTAACGAGAGAGAGGAAAGAGCGGTTAAGTAGGCCAGGGACTGCTTTATGCGCCTGTTGCGCCGATAATGAATGAATGAATATTGATTAGTGGGTAGGGAGTTTTTATTTCTTAGGCATCCTATTCAGAATTACTGCTAATCCGACGTTCTCGTTTTGTTTTGATTCGTCCGTGTACATTATTTCATGTCCTGAGTATTTTTGTATTGTTTTGTGAAAATAATTACCAATAGATTCTGAGCTTTTGTATTTTGAAGTTAAATCTATTGTTGAAGTTGGGTGTTTCCATGGATGTGAGTTAATGTGAGTCTCTGTCGGATTGGTAATTATATATTGATTTCCCTGACGACCTCGTTAAATATGTGTGAGTAGGCAGGATTTGTTGGCTGGAGTATTTTATTAGGTTTTCGCTATTGGTATTCCATTGGAAGTCTTTGAGAGCTTTATTTTTCTTACTAATGGATTTTCGACATTCCTCATGAAACCATGGTGTATACTTTATTATGGGATTTTCTTTAGTTTTCGGAATCGTCTGAAGAGCTGCTTGTATGACGATGAAATGTTCGATTATTTCATTCAAATTTTTTGACTGACTCACTTCAGAATTTTTTTTTCTTCAAATTTTTCCCAGTTACCTTTTTCAACAACTCATCTGCTATTTTTTTTTTTTTTTTGCTTTTTTATGTTCGGTATGTTGATATTGAAGCGAACTAAAGTTAGAAAATGATCACTCCAATATTGGTCGCTTATGACACTTCAGGTAACATAACTATGATATAAGGGGCTGGGAGGCTAGAAATGATTTTTGTAAGAGCTTATTCTTCGATTCTTTCTGTTGGTGGCAGATAAATACTACAGATTGTTACTTCTGTGTTCAACTCTTGTGACTATTACTTGTAGTGGGGAATTAACATCGCTTTTTTCAGAATATATTTCCTTTTGTATTGCAGTTGCGACCCCTCAATCAAGACCCCTCTTTTTTCGATCTCCTATCTCTTTATCCTTCCTGTATATTAAGTAGTAATTTATGTAGTAATTTAAATATCCTTCTGGGCTTAGTTTCGCTTCTTACAAGCATAAAACTGCTGGATTGTGGTCTTGTAAAAGTATCTGCATTTCCTCATATCAAGTCCTTATACCATTACAATAACAACTAATTATAGTTATAATATTTGAGATTTTTTTTTTTTGAGGCCTACTGTATTATTTTGAGGTTTTGATAAGACAACGTAAGTGTTTTTTATATTTACTCTATTTCAATATTTGTATTTCTTAGATGTTATTGAATAACATTTTCTTGATTTTTTTAATTATTGGTTGCTCATAGAGATTTAATTTAAAAGGAGTTAATCGTATATAGCAACAAGATATGTTATCATAATATTTAGGTTTTTTATAGTGTCGGGAAAGTATGGTTTCCCTCTTGTGATGTCTGAAGTAAAGAATATAATACGACTGTTTATAATGTGGAATGATGAATCTATTGCAGGAGATTTATTTAAGTTTTCTATTGGTGAATAAGTAATTTGTTATTTATAATTTTTATTCAGTATTTTCAAGTTTCCATTGCGACACCACTTGTAGACGAGTCTTTTTTAATTTTCGTTTTTCCAATTTTTTTTATTACAAATTAATAAATTCGGCGGGTGTGGTGGAGCTTCAAATGTTTTGGAGGTTTCCTTTCTACCTTGAGGCTGCGGGGATCTAACATCCGAAACTGATTGGGTTGTATTGGTGATTGTTTGGTATCATACAGAGGCGCCGGCAGATGGAAGGCGACTGACTGTCAGCGGCCTTTACTGGTGGGGGGGGGGAGTGAGGAGGGGTGAGAGATGGGGATGTGGAGGGGGGCAATCAGATCTCAGTACTAGGGATTGGCATAATCGAATCATTATCATAATCGAATGACCAGACATCGTATGATTTTGATAATCGAATGATCGAAAGATTCGTTAATTTTTGGATTATAAGCTTAATTTAGTTTTGATGCTTTTTAAATGAAAAAAAAAAAAAAAGTAAATAATAGTTGAATTACTTTTAATAAGAGCTGTATTACTTGTGGATTTAAATCTAAAAAATGATGAAAAGTTTTAAAAATAATTCATGAATTTCAAATATGGAAGAATTTTTTACTTCATATGGCCGAAAGAATGCCTGGATTAGAAAAAATATTACCAAAAGCCTATCCCTGTCTCTAAGTTTTTCCATCAGAGGAAAGGAAAATCTTCTATCTTCCACCAGTACATTTTATGGTTTCAAAGCAACTCCCTACCATGTCAGTGATGAGTTCTCTTGTTAGGTTTAATGTAGACTGCAGAGCTCATTGAAAAATTTCAACTCCTAGTGTATCAGGTTCGAAAAGAGTATCTCAGATAAACGTTTAGACTAAGTGCTCAGAAGAAAATTAAAAAAATTATATTTATCAAATATGTATATAAATCATCAAAATATAACCAAGAAATAAACTTTAAGGAATTAGAGTATTTTAATAATTATATGTAATTTCACTAACTCATTTCAACAAAAAAAAAAATTAAAAAAATTATTTATATTATATCATTATTTATCAATTATTAAAATAAAACAGTACTGATAATTAAGCCTGAATCTGAAATATAAATGTAAACTAACGATTTCACTAATTCACTTCACTTCCACAAAAATTTAAGATACCCCTTTATTTTAAACCACTGAATATTCCTTCGGACAACAGTAAAAAAGTTTGTATAAAATAAATTCAATGAATACTAAATAAATTAATTTTATTCACATTAAAATCAACACAATAATACAGAAACGCCGAAAGTCAACAATCACATACACATTTAAAACTTTTTTTTTTTCTTAAACATATTTATTGATATCTACAACTGTATTTAAAAAAAAATACATGAAGTAAATGTGATGGTTATATAGAAAATGTTCATGAAATACATGTAGAGCCACTACCCAGTGGCAGCACTCTAAAGATATTCTAAACTAGAAGGTCTCGTGGCCATCTTCTTTTCAGACGCCTAGGAGGATTAACAGGGATTGATGAGGAAGCAAGGATTGAAACTAAAGGATTGTAGTGGAAATGGAGTTTGTCATGGAAGGAACGGTACCTGGTTCGGACCAAGTCAGCGACATATGGAATATTAAGGTCTTTGTGGATGAATTTATTTGTGACGAAATAAGGAACATTGAGGATTTTACGAAGGATTTTGGATTGTAAGGATTGGATACGAGATGAGTTGGATGGTTTAGTAGAGCCCCATATCTCTACTCCGTAAGTCCATATCGGTCTGATGATGGTCATATAAATAAGTCTTTTATAATTAATAGGAAGGTTGGAGCGTTTGTCTAGCAAGTGTTGAAGTAGTCGAAAACGTCGGGCAGTTTCTTGTCGTTTCAGTCTTGTATGGGGATTCCAAGTTAAACGTTTATCAAGGTGGAATCCTTGGTATCGAATCTGTTCAACAGGGGCAAGCGGAGTGTCATTAAAGGATACTGTAGGGCAGGATGTCATTGGTTTACGACGAAGAGTAAAGGTTATCTGGTGGGACTTGTTAGAATTAATTTTAATCCTCCATTTCTGGCACCATACTTCAAGGTCTCGGATGTGGGATTGAAGAGTGTGGCAGGCTGTAACAGGATCATTATCTACTGATAGCACACACGTGTCATCAGCATAGGTAGAAAGGAAAGTGTTTGGATGGGTTGGGATATCAGCTGTATAGACTGTATAAAGAACGGGCCCTAGGATGCTGCCTTGAGGAACACCAGCAGATTGAGAAAAAATGGAGGAATAGGAACTATTGTGATTTATTTTGAAAGATCTATCAGCGAGGTAGGACTGGATAATAAGAAAATAGGTAGGAGGTAGAAATAGACGGAGCTTGTAAAGCAATCCCGGGTGCCAGACTCGGTCAAAGGCCTGTTCTACGTCGAGAAAGGCTCCCGTGCAGTACAATCCGCGCTCCAACGCAGAGGAGTCAACGTTCACCACACGATGACATTGCTGGATAGTGGAGTGAGATGTACGGAAATCGAATTGATTATCTGGAATAATATGATGGGAATCAAGGATTAGGTATATACGTTTCAGAAGGAGCTTTTCCAGAATTTTACCCATAATACATAAAAAAGATATGGGACGGTAGGAAGATGGATTTTCAGGTGACTTTTTGGGTTTAGGAAACATTTTTACTATGGATAACTTCCTGGAAGCAGGAAAATAAGTAGTGCGGAGTACGGCGTTTAAATCTAAATATCCCTTTAACAAGAGCTGGAGGTTACCAAAGTTAAGAGAAACTATTGATAATAGATGTTATAGCAGCTGATCAGAGTGGAAACATGGCCGAGCGGTGCAGGTATATAGCTAAGTTAAAATATGGACCGAGAGATCATTCATCCTCACTAGGCGAGAGATCCTTCGATTATGAGTTTGAATGAAAATTCATTCACAATCGAAAAATCTCGGTCTGAGTCCGAGACATCATTCGATTATTAGTTTGAATGAAATTTCATTCGAATCATCTTGCGCTAGAACGAGTGACCGCAGGGGTTGGGATCACTTGTAGCTGGGTGGCTAGCATAACAGCCTCTTATGCTAAAGGTCACGGGTTTAAACTCGCAGGTGGTCCTAGGATTCCGATAGTGGTCCTAGGAAATGGGAGTAAACAATCCTTAGTTATGCCGTCCTTCGGAGGGGACGTTAAAAGGTGGTCCCGAGGATGTGCAATGTCAGGTACTCGTTAAAGATCCCCATCCTAATAAAACATGGATTACCAAAATTTAGGACTCCCACTGTAGCAACGTCCGATTAGCCATAGTTGCATAAAGTGACGTTAAATAAATAAACAAACAACGAGTGACCGCTTGAAGCCCTATCTATCTATAGCTTGTAGCGGAGAAAATGCATAGATCTTCGCTAGATAGCACCACTTAGACTTAAAATTCACTACTCTCCAAAAAGGTGATTTATAATTTTAATTAATAAGTGGACCTGAACGTGTAAATATTTTATTATTAATTTACAAACATACACACACAACACACACACACACACACACACACACACACACAACACATATATATATATATATATATATATATATATATATATATATATATATAATATATCATAATTTCTATTTTTGCATGAAGTTGTTCTTTGCTACTACATTTAGATAATTGAGACGTTGATCTCCAAAAGGTACTATATCTACTTTAGAAAATTTTACAGGAAACGCAAAAACCTGTCATTTATTTATTTATGGACCAATTTACGTGGTTATTTTTTTATTAAAATCAAAAATTGATTTTTAAGTGTGTTGCCAACTCATTTTTCCAAATTATTGCAATTTTCCGTTGATTTTAAACAATATAATATGGGTATAGTACTTTTTGGAACGAAACATGGACATAGTACTTTTTGGAAAGAATTAAAAGGGATATAGTACTTTTTGGGAAGAATTAAAAGGGATATAGTAATTTTTGGAAAGAATTAAAAGGGATATAGTACTTTTTGGAAAGAATTAAAAGGGATATAGTACTTTTTGGAAAGAATTAAAAGGGATATAGTACTTTTTGGAAAGAATTAAAAGGGATATAGTACTTTTTGGAAGAATATAACGTGAGATAAGTTGGTAACAGTAACTATAACCTTCCTAATACAACATTTGTGATAACTAACGTCTTTATATTGTTAATTACTAAGTTATATATATTTCCTTATTCTCCCTCTGAAAATATCTTTCCTTGTTGGATAATTACATTTGATTATCTTTCTTCATAAAGAAGGTGAATATTCGAAGGACCTTTTATCTATTTATGGCACTATAATAAGAAAGTATGTAATCATGAAGTTTGTTTTGAACTTGGATTTACTATTTGTGTGAATTGTAGTGAATCTAAACCCAGAGAGATATAATATGGATGTAATAATGAATGAAAAAGGAAAATGTCTCAATGAGGTTATGGAACTAAATTCTTTTGTTTTGCTGAACGGTAGAACCAGTGGAGACGTTCACGGTAATTATACATATACCAGTGTCCTAGGAAGCAGCAATGTTGATCTTGTCTGGTGTAATTTTTCTATGCTTAACATTATTATATATATGGTAGTTCAAATCAAGATTACCAGTTCAGATCACTTCCCGCTACTCCTATCATTGAACATTCCAGGTTTTGATTTAATTAATAAAGTCGATTCCAATCTTCTGTATCAGACTTTAGTCCGGCTGCAATAGAATGAAAATACAAGAGAAGAAATGAAACATTCACCCACCATCTCAATCCTATTTGATACAATTTCATTAAATAATATTTATGAAAAATATCAGTAGCACGATTTATTCGGTAGCGCAAAATCTTAGGATAATGAAGTTTATCTAGGCAGGGAAAGCGAACCGTAGCAAAAACAAATGATTTGACAAAGATTGTCAAAATAGTAAAATAATCCTAAAAAAATCAAGTAAAACTTTGTAAAAAGAACAATTTCAGTTCTGATTGTGTTGCAAACTACATCTAAATGAAAAAGAAGTACAATAACATATTAAAAGCTAAAAAATGTACATACTTCCAGCAATTAAGTGACAAACTGTCAGAAAGTAAAAACCCGCAAAACTTTTGGTCAGTGTTGAGGGAGGTAAGAGGCAAGAAAACACAGTGTATGTCCCATTTCAGAAATTCAATGGGTTGAATACTTTCAGAACCTCTACCCACCCAGGATACATATTCATACTGACTTTGTAGGTGTTTTCCATCCACTAATTGACACTGAAATCTCCTCTAAAGAAATCCAGTGTGCTTTGAATAAAATAAAAAATGGAAAAACAGGTTGACCTGACATGATCTCTTACGAGTTTTTGAAGAGCTTGCCGCAGGACTGGACGCTATACCTGCAGGTGTTTTTCAACAAAATCATGGGTCATGAAAGGATACCAGCGGATTTAACCAAATTAGCGAATATCATGATTCATTAAAAAGGTTGTATCCGCTCACCAGAGAATTACAGAAACATAACTCTAGCAAATAGTCTTTTAAAAGTTTTTACTCAAGTGCTACTGGAAAGACTTAATATATGGGGAAATAATACAAAGACAATTCCTGAATGTCAGTCAGGATTCCGCTCTGGTAGGGGATGCATTGATAACATTTTTGTGGTGACCTCTCGTGTCCAAATAATGCACTTAACCTCAAAACATTTATATGCAGCTGTTGTGGATTTCCGGAGAGCTTTCGACTCTGTCAACCATAATCTGTTGTGGCAAAAACTTTTTGATACAGCGCTTAGCTGTAAGTACATCAGACTACTGCAATCGTTTAATGGCCAGGCCTAGGTGATTATTAAACAAAGAACTGAAAATATTATAGTTAAAATAGTGATGCATTCCTTGACTGATCCCAGTATCCTCAGGTTCCGTTTTCGGTAGAATATGAGATTTACCATATTTTTTGGGAACCCATTTAATAGAAGCTGAATAGGCACTAAGGGGATCTCCCTATACCACTACTACACACAATATCGCCTGAAAATTATAGGTACTCATTTGTAAGATAATCATGTTTCTAATAATATAAAAGCAAAATCATCTTAATCTCTCCAATATTGGCAAATATAATCCATACATAATAAAGCACATTAGACCATACCCATTTGTGTTAAAGTCACCACAGTAACACTGGCAATTTTTTATTAGTACTATGATTTTAAGCAGCTGAAAAATATTTTGTACTTGGGAGTTGAAAAAATTATTTCTAAGTCCTAAATAACTCAGGCTTTTTTTTCTGGTGGAAAGATTCACTCACGAATACGATTGAATCACATTTAATTATTAATCATGTGGGATTCAAAATGATATGTTGTAAATTTATACAATATAATAAATCAATATATGTTATTAAATAATAACTTCATTCGTAGTAAAATAGTTAAAAGAGTAATTGATTAACCTATAGCAAAGCTATAATGCTATGTTTTTGACCGACTGCTTTTCTAAGGCAGCGCACAGTGGGGAGAACTGCTATTTTAGGAGTGCATAAATCAAAACTCGAAAGTGCGATAAAAAGCCCAAAATTATTACAGATGCAAGCACACAAGTGTTTTGAAAAATGAAAACGAGTCCCTCTACCTTTTAAACATTCTTTATTTGTAAGTATTGGGTTGATGCAAAATTAATGCAGGTTTTTAGTAGGTATTGTAAATACGCCATATCTTTACTTTAACCATATATATTTAATCAAAATAATTTCCATCTGAATCAATGCACTTTTGCCAACGTTCAACAAGCTTTCTTATTTCACCAGAAAAAAAATCCGAATCCCTGGACTCAATGAAATCATGAAAAGAATTTTCAATGTCGTCCTGGTTTTGAAAATTTTTCTCCATAAAAAAGTTGTCCAGATGCCTGAAAAAGTGGAAGTCTGTAGGAGAGAGGTCAGGTGAATAAGGCGGATGTTGGAGAACTTCGTAGCCCAACCCGTGCAGTCGTCGAAGAGCAGATTTCAAAGCGGCGATTTTTTTGGTGGTCGTTTAATTGGTGTGGCACCCACTTGGCCAACTTTTTTACCTTACCAATTGCTTCCAAGTGGCGTACAACTGTGGATTGGTTCACACCGAGTTCCGCCGCCATTTCTCGTGTGGTTTTGGTTGGGTCTTCTTCCACTTTTGACCTCAGCTGGTCGTTGTCCAGAGCAAGATGACGGCCCCGACCTTCCTTGTCTTCGAGGTCGAAATCTCCTCTGCGAAACTTCTGGAACCAACGCTGCACCGTGCACTCATTAATAGCCCCCTGACCCCACACTTCATTAATATTACGAGCCGTTTGCGCAGCGCTGCGCCCTAATTTAAATTCGTAAAAATAAATTTGACGAAAATCGCACTTTGACATTTTCGATTCAAGACCTTTGAACACACTGAACAAAACGATTTTACTAAACAAATTCATGGTGAAAGAGAGGGTATTAGATAAGGTTTGTTTTGGTATAATAATGATCAATGTTAGGATTAGCTTTGTTTACACAATTGGAATTAAGATATTGCAATAGAGGAAACCTGCATTAATTTCGCATCAGCCCAATAATTATTAACAAACCGTAATGGGTTATGATATCTTAGTTCGGTTCAGACCTCCGTTTAGATAGGTTGTGAAAATTAATTTTTTTTTAATTATAAGCATAAATGGCAGCTTATCAGATACAAAATTAATGATTAAAATACGATGGTGCATATGAATTATGTAATTTTTCGAAAATTTACTTTCAATCATTCCTACACTCTAGGATTCACTTTGAATCCAACAAACACTTTATTTTAATGGACTGTGAAAGCAATTTTTACAAGAATCATCTGCGGATATTTGCTGCATCGATAGTTACGGAGGTATAGGGAACATAATACAAGTGTTCACGAGTTGGAACCATTACCGACTTATGGCATTTCCTATAATTATCATCTGATCCTCTCATATCGTCCTTATCGATTTACAACAACAGCTTCAATTCAATTCATTCGGGAAAAAATCAATATTCGAAAGTGAAATTGACCAGAACATCAACTTTATACCATGCATTTTGCGCTTTTTTACAATTTTCTCAAAAACGGCTCCAACGATTTTGATTAATCTCACTATATAGTTGTAAATTTAATGGATTTAATATGACGTAGGTTTCATACTGAAACAGTCTGACAGGGCTTAAATGCCGATATTTTAAATTTTCTTCCTCTAAAGTACCTTTAGAAAAAATAAAGTAAAGATTTTAGAAAAAATATTATCTAATACACGGAATTTTAAATTTCTTTTAAACAAATATATCTGCCACTAATGACAGGAATGTTCGTGCCATAAAAGCCAAAACAACCAAGCCATCGATTTAAAAAAAAAAATTAAGATAAACTGAAAGTCACCCTTTTCTATTTTTATTTTACCCTGAACTGCTTGTGGTAGCTCTGTAGAATAGTAAATGCTAATATAAATGTAAGTCCCGACCCCGAAGCCTTCATCGCTGAACAACCCCCGTGGGTACATTTCTTGTAAAAGTCGTACAGCACAAGCTCTCCAGTTGCCGGTCGGCTTGGGTTAAACTCGCTCCCACCTAAAAGCTAGGTTGAAAAATTGCAAGAAGATAAAAAAAAAAGTCTCTTGGAAGTTGGATAGAGAGATCAAACAAGTCGAGAAAAATAGGCCTTTAGAAAATCGATAGTAGGGCTGTTATCACCTCTTTCTCAGATATTACGAACACTTTTCTCCGGTATAATCTCTTTGCAGGAAAAATATAAAAGCTTAGAAAATACCAATAGCTTGCTCATTTTACCATTTGAGCATCTACTGTTGTTTTTAAAAATTATTTTTGTTTTGTATTATTTGTTTTAATGTGTATCTATACCACTATTTAACAGTGTTTTTGTGTTCCACCTTCAAAATATCTATTTTTAGTATTTTCAAACACATTTTCCAGTATCGATTTTTAATTTTTTTTTGGGGTCTTGCTCAAGCTAGCTTGGAGTTCACATCGGGTCCGTGCAGCATCAGTTTTTATGATTTTTTCCATGCCCGTTTATAGTGAAAATTTGCACTGATGTTAATCAAGCTTCAAAGAATTCATTTGTGAACTTTCACTGAAATCGATCGAAGATTTTATCTGTGGGCAGGAGGTGAAGAGCTGGAGCTGCCAGGGCGGCAAGGTTTCCTATCTCCGTGCATCCCGGGACATGCACTCACGGTGGGTGGACGCTGCGTCCCGTATCCTAGCATCGACTGCTTGTCAACACTGAGCCAGGCCTCTTACGTAATATTATTATTATTAGTTATATATGTATATGTGTGTTTTTTTTTAGTTTGTAGAAAAAATAATAACAGCCATTTCAGATCTCAGATCTCTCTCCATTTCAGACAGCAAAAATCTCTAGCATCAAATGATTCATAGTACATTTATATTGCTATTATACAATTATTAATATTTCATTTTTAAAAAAAAATAAAATTGACTTTATAATTTTCCTATATTTACAGTTACCATATAATTTGTATTTAATTTTTAACTTAGTAGAATTTTAATATATTTTATCTCAATACTTAATGACATTTCCTGATTTAAAGGAACAAATTAATTTTAATCTCATTGACTTGTTTAATGCCTTTTTAACTACTTATTATTTTTTAAAGTGTTTTATTATTTTTTATAATGCGGAATTTATCAGTTATATATATATATATATATATATATATATATATATATATATATATATATATATATATATAATAAACTACTTAACTGTGATATTAGGATTAGTTTTGTACATTTTAAATATTTATTTGTAAACATGCATGGACAAGGAAACCATACAACTAAATAAAAGTGTTTTAATAAAAACCGGTAAAGAAATAGGACTCGAATTAAATAGCGATAAGACGAAATATATGATTAGTAGCAGAAACGGTGGCGATCTTGGTGATATTAATATATCAGGGCATTCTTTTGAACACGTAGAGAAATTCAAGTATTTAGGTTCAATGATAACAAGAAAAAATGAAATCCAGGAAGAAATAAAGTCCCGATTAAAGGTGGAAAATGCGTGTTATTATTCAGTTGCTTAGTTCGCAGCTTCTATTAAAAAACTTAAAGATTAGAATTTATAAAACTATTATTCTTCCGACGGTTCTTTACGGATGTGAAACGTGGCCGCTTACTTTGAAGGATGAACAAAGGCTTAAGGTTTTCGAAAATAAGGTACTGCGTTAAATATTTGGTCCGAAGAGAGATGAGGCCACTGGGGAGTTTAGAAGGTTGCACAACGCGGAATTGCGGAACTTGTATCTTGTGAAAATAACTGAGTTGATAGCATCGCGGAGACTCAAATGGGCGAGTAAGGTTGTTGGGCTCGATGAGGAGCGGATTCCGAGAAAATTGGTATTCGCTGATCCGACTGGAAGACGTCCGAAAGGTAGGCCGAAGCGTCGATGGGAGGATTGCGTTAAGGCTGAACTCAGGGGCTTGGGCTTGAACGGTGAACATTGGAAGAGTCTGTTTAGACAGAATTTGGTGGTATCGGCATCGAACCTTCGGGTTCGGTAAGCCTATTATTGTCCTTTCTGTTGCGGTCTCGTTTAATAATTCATTGTCTTGCCATTTTATTATTGTCGAGTAGTGAATATGGTGGTTGTAGTTTCGGATAGGGCATACAAATTTTAAAGTTTATTATGCCTAAAAAGAAAATAGAAATTGGTCAGACGGTATGGGTTCTGAGAACTGGGGGACCTCTTCAAGAGGCGGCGGTTGCCTCCCTCATGTCTGTCGCGGCTGCGGGAGGCGAAGAAAAAGAATTTGTCCAAGTAGAATGGCCAGACGCGGAAGGTTTGAGTGTCGCGGAGGCGGCAAGATAAAGGTCCATGCCCAGGTAATAAAGTCTGTCCGCTCTGTGGGCTTTCTTTTAAGGGAAAACGCGGTCTCGGAACCCATATCGCTAAGAAGCATCCCAGGGATGCTAACGACAACACACTGAAGGGAATAGTCGAAAATGTAATAGGCCCGAAACATGGAGAAGGTGAACAAATAAAAGAGGACATTGCACATTGGTCTGCCACATTTAAAGGCCTTTTAGATAATAGTATAATAAATCCTGCGGATTTCGATGAGGCTATGGGTAACTTCTTAAAATTTCTGAAAAACATAAATTCGGAGTTGCCAGGCCCAGCATCCTGCTATAAAGTTTTACAGAATGAGGAAAAAAAAAATAAAACTATCATATCAGACAAGGGTGCTGGAAAAGTTTCGAATCCGCAGAGGGCTAACAAGGCAGACAGGAGACGTCGGCAAGAGCAATATCAATACGACGTTGCTCAATATAATTATTTTAATAAAAGGAAAAAAGTAGTGCAGAACATTATGAACGCTGACGCTCCTAAGCAATGTCCGCTAAAGATATTCGTGGAGGTTTGAGGCTACTGAGGTCGGGGTTAGTGGCTATTGCAGAATAAGTGGATGTGTTAGAGCAGGATGGTGGTTGACAGACACTGAGTCCAGGAGGTCGATGGATGATCGGGGTAGTCCTGGTCGAAGGGCCGGGTGCTTCATTAGTAGAGCTTGAGGTCTTCTGTAGGGTTCTAGAGGCTATGTTTAGCCTTTTTTGTCTCAGCATATTTTTGTAAACTATGCAGTCTTTATAACTAGCAGGATGACCTTCACTGCACAGCTCACATTTTGCTGGGGTGTCCCGAGGTTTTAAACAATTGCTAGAGGCCCGTGGGCCTAAACATTTTACACATCTGGCTGAATCATAACAGTAGCTTTTGTGTGCCCAAGATTTTGACAATTTGTACTATATCATCTCTCTACCTTGGCTCTTCAAATTTTATGCAGGAGTAAATTTTATGCTTGTTAACTTTAAATATTTCATGATTAATGGTAAAAAGAATAAAGAGACAAAGAATAAAGGTAAAGGAACTTTTCTGTGGGATGAATGACACAACAAAGGTGTCACAAACTGAATCTTAATTCTTTTATATCCTTCTTGAAGGCCTCTGTGGGGGTGGTGTTGTGAAGGCCCCTTAAAACTATACGGTATGGTTTCTCTTCTTTTAGTTGGTAGCAGTGAAATTGTGTTTCTCTGTTAAATAATTTACAAGTTTTTTATAGTTCTCTTTGGTCTGATCTTAACGTCTCTTAGTCTCGCGAAACATTTGAAATTAGTTTGTCCTATCGGAGGAGATATTTCTTGACCAAAATTAATGAAATTTTGAATATTATTGACATAACTCAGGTTCATCGAATTCATTTTGTGTAGAGGGGGATTTTGACGTATCAATGATGGCTGCAACGTTGTTGCTGAAAGGTTTTTCTCGAAGGTTTCAACATTTTATGTTCTGGCTGGTTGTGTGTTGGCTGAAGGCGTACATCGGTTTTCTGGAGGGCAAGTTTGATAGCTTTCGCTTTTTTTTTTTTTTTTTTTTTTTTTTTTTTATTATACTACTACCACGGCTAGTAGTGTTTTATTTACTGTGTACTAAAATAAACATTATGTGCCCGTACCACTAGGCCTTATCAACATGTCGGCCGGCATATTGCTGGCTCGGCTAGTCATTTACTCATGTTATGTCGCTCCAGATTTTTAATTGATAAACCAGTTTAATATCCTATTGTATCACTTACTTATATTGCATTCATTAGATCTTCTTAGTAGCCATTTGATATGACTAGCATACATGAAAAAATACAACAGAGTACCTAAATCTTTTTTGGAAATGGGAATCAACTGACACCATTTTCAATCTCCGGACTTTGAAAAGAAATGTGTCACAGCGCTGAAATCAAATATAGTAACTGTGACACCGTCATGATTGAGCTCCATTGATTACCCGAGGGTTGTTATGCACTACACAAGCCCTTAAGAGGCATGAGGAATTATTCCGACATAGCCATAGGCACTTTAAATTCAAACACCCCCCTTCTCTCAACTAATTTGTTTCAATCCTCTCATAGCAGTCTCAGATAACTAACTGAACATGACAGCCTTCAGTTTAGGAAAACTGTTGAAATTAGTTGAACTCGTGTTGTATAGTTGGGAGTCTGTATACTGCTTTAAACACATGCCATCAAAACTTCAATTTCATAAAGATAAAATGAAATCCAGATAAGTTTTCGAATAATATATGTAATTGCGTATCATAATGCATTGGAATACCTTGATATCTTTAGTTTTGCTAAAATCAATCCGCTAATTCTAATAATTCATCTGCGTGATACCCTGATTGGCAAATACTAGATACAATTTAGTCAAACGAAATTTGATTCGAGAATAGATTTGCAGTCGAAATAGAAAAAATAAATTTAGAACATTTTTTTTTTTACTCATAAAGCTACTCAATACCCCAAGCTTTGAGCGGCGTGGTCTGGCGGGAAGAGTAGAAGATTCTTCTTGCAGAATCATTATTTATTCTATTATTTCAGCCTTAGGGCCGCCCTAGGTTTCGAATGATTAATAAACCACCACAACATCTATCCCTTCTCGGGCACTACCAGTCTATTGCATGTAGGAATCCTAAAATTAGGGGAAAAACCTGGCGGCTCAGCGTGCATGCTGACCATTGTACAGCACATTTTTCGCCATCTGCTAGTTTTGAAGTGAAAATTCTATGCATTCGTAATTAAATCATTACATAATTAAGAGAAACATCTAATAAGTGTATCCGAAATATTATTGATGATTCTAGTTTTACTTTCACTTACCTATACACGAAATATGTAGTAAGAGAAAGTATTGCGATCGTGAAGATTTTCTAATTCCAGTTTACAACGGAAATACACGTTTCAGGGTCCCCTGAGTCCAAATAACCAAATCCCGCAAAAAGGTCTGTGTGTGTGTGGTAACTCCCGGGCTAAAACGAAAAGTTCTATCGAACTGAAATTTCATATTTACGACAACTTTACGCCCGAGATGTTACAGAAACTTTTTCTTTAAAATCAGCTGACCGGAAAATCTACTTTATACTATGCATTTTGCACCCTTTTACGATTTTCTCAAAAACGGTTTTGGCGATTTTGATTAAACTCCATATATCGTTGTAAAATTTGATGGGATTTAATATGATGTAAGTTTCAATCTAATTGAAATAGTCTGATCGGGCTTAGATGCAGATATTTTAAATTTTGTTCCTCTATAGTACCTTTAATTTTGTAGATGTAAAAAAAAAAAAAAAAAAAATTATAATTTTTTTTTTTTTTAACATATTTATTGATATTTACAACTGTATTATTATATACAACAAGTAAATGTAAATGTGACATAGTAAACTGGCATGAAATACATGTAGAGACGCTACCCATTGGCAGCACTCTAAAAGTATTTTAAACTAGAAGGTCTCGAGGCCATCTTCTTTTCAGACGCCTCGGGGGATCGTCAGGAATGGAAGAGGATGACAGAATAGAATCTAGTGGATTAGAGTGGAAATGGAGTTTTTCATGGAATGATTGATACCTGGTTCGGGCTAATTAAAAAACATATGGGACATTAAGGTCTTTATGGATGAGCTTATTCGTGATTAAGTAAGGAGCGTTAAGGATTTTACGAAGGATTTTGGATTGCAAGGATTGGATACGAGAAGAATTCGATGGTTTAGTAGAGCCCCATAGCTCTATTCCGTAAGTCCTATTGGTCTTATGATGGTCATATAAATAAGTCTTTTATAATTAAGTGGTAGGATGGAACGTTTGTCCAGTAAGTGTTGAAGCAGTCGAAAACGTCGGACAGTTTCTTGTCGTTTCAGTCTTGTATGGGGATTCCAAGCTAGAAGTTTGTCAAGGTGGAGTCCTAGGTATCGAATCTGTTCAACAGAGGCTAGTGGAGTGTCATTAAAGGATACTGTAGGGCAGGAAGTCATTAGTTTACGACGAAAGGTATATGTTAGAATTAATTTTAATCCTCCAATTCTGGCACCATACTTCAAGGTCTCGCATGTGGGATTGCAGAGTGTGGGAGGCTGTAACAGGATCATTATCTACTGATGGCACACACGTGTCATCAGCATAGGTAGAAAGCAAAGTGTTTGGATGGGTTGGGATATCAGCTGTATATACTGTATAAAGAACGGGTCCTAGGATGCTGCCTTGAGGAACACCAGCAGATTGAGAAAACAA
This sequence comes from Piezodorus guildinii, assembly GCA_023052935.1. Lineage (NCBI taxonomy): Eukaryota > Metazoa > Arthropoda > Insecta > Hemiptera > Pentatomidae > Piezodorus > Piezodorus guildinii. The sequence goes on from CM041295.1 coordinate 112,273,692, forward strand.
GGAGGAATAGGAACTATTGTGATTTATTTTAAAAGATCTATCAGCGAGGTAGGATTGGATAATTAGAAAATAGGTAGGAGGGAGGAATAGACGGAGCTTGTAAAGCAGTCCCGGGTGCCAGACTCGATCAAAGGCCTGTTCTACGTCGATAAAGGCTCCCGTGCAGTACAATCCGCGCTCCAACGCAGAGGAGACAACGTTCACCACACCATGACATTGCTGGATAGTGGAGTGAGATGTACGGAAACCGAATTGATGATCTGGAATAATATGATGGGAATCGAGGATTGGGTATATACGTTTCAGAAGGAGTTTTTAATTAATTTTACCCATAATACATAAAAGAGATATAGGACGGTAGGAAGATGGATTTTCAGGTGGCTTTTTGGGTTTATGTATCATTTTTACTATGGACAATTTCCAGGAGGTAGGAAAATAAGGAGTACGGGGAACGGCATTGTAGATGTAGGTTAGGAATAGAATGGCTTTTTGAGGGAATGTTTTAAGATATGGGAAGTGATTTGGTCATGGCCAGGAGCTTTTCGAGCAGGTAATCTATGAATGATACTGGATATTTCTGAAGGATAGAAAGCTTTAGATGGAAGGGTCATTTGGAGTGGAATAGTTAGGTCTTCTTCTATCCTTTCGAGGTGATTGGGATTAAGGATATCTGGATGTGGAGTATAAGTATTGTAAAGATGTCGTCCGAATATCTGCGCTTTCTCTTTGTCAGTTCTTCTCCAGGTTTGGTTTTCAGTCAGGAGTGGATGGTTACAGTCTTTGAACTTAAGAATTTTTTTTGTGGTTGTCCATAATGATTTGTTTGTTGTAGTAAGATTTTTAGTGAAGCTCAGTAATTTTTTTTATTTCTGACTTGAGTTTGTTTGTTAGTTTGGTATAATAAATTTTGTCAGCTGGGTATCGAGTCTTATGCCACTTCGATCTCGCTCTGCGGTTTTCCTTTATTAAGAATCGAATGTGCTGTGGCAAATCAGTATGTTGAGTGTCATTAATGTTGGTGGTCCTTGTGTTTTCAATTATACTGCAAGTTATGTAGTCAGTCAGTTTTTTAACAGCTGTATCAATATCATCGTTTATCTTGAGTGGAGTGTTCAAGTCTAATTTGCTTTCCAAGTCCTGTCGAAATAGGTCCCAGTTTACTCGTCCTTTGATCAATGTAGAAGGAAGGGGTTTAGGAACAAAACTGGAATGGAAGGAAAGCAAAACCGGGCTATGGTCTGAGGAGAGGTCATTCAGAGATCTGATTATGGTTTGGAAGGAAGAAATTTGAGAGGTGATAAATATATCCAGGATATCAGGTTTCTTTTTTAGGGATGTAGGCCAATACGTGGGATTCAGGGGTGAAAGGACAGTACAGCTATGGGAAGTCGAGACACTGGAAAGGAGATTACCTAGGGAGTTGGAGGTTCGGCAACCCAACCGTTGGTGCTTAGCATTATAGTCTCCTCCAGCGATAAAGCGCGGTCCAAGGGATCGAAAAAGGGTTTCAAGTTGGTTATAGAGAAGGGAAACACCAGGAGGACAGAATACAGCTGAGAGGCTGAGATGGAAAGGACGAGTTGAAATGGTCACTGAGGTTGATTGTATGGAGCCAGTTGGAGTAGAAGGAATAAGGAAATGGGGTAAGGATTTATGGATTAGGATGCATGACCCGGCATGGGAAGTGTTGTCTGGGTGGTCCGATCTGTATGTGATATAGTCACGTATGTGAAATCGTGTTCGTCGTGTAAAGTGAGTTTCAGTCAAGAGTGCTATGTCAATATGTTTGTCATGGAGAAATATGTCCAGTTCGTCCCGGTGGTTGAGTAGGCCGTTAGCGTTCCACAAAAAGATTGCTAGGGGCTTTACACTCATCGTGGGAGATTGAATGGGACTTGGGTAAGGATTCTTGTGAGAAGGGTGATTAGTCGTAGGATAGTTTCTTTAAGATCTGAGAGAAAGGACTGGAGAATGGAGCTTATGTTGAAAGGATCTTGGTTGGGAAACTGATGTGGATAAGAGAGCTGTGAAGGATAATTTGTTTGGTCGGGATTGTTGACTGGGGGTTGAACACGCCGAGGGGTGCGATGATGTTCAGTCCGCTGAGGTACTTGGGTGAGGAATTCGGTTGATTTAGCTAAACAGAAGGAGATGATATTTGGGGAGGATGTTCAGAAGGCAATTTAACCCGTAAGGGTAGAAGATGAGGGGGGTGGGGTCGATGTGCAGGTTGTGGGTTAGGATGGGAGGCCGGAGGATTGGTTTGGGATTTAGGAGGCGCCTGACGTCGTGGTTGTTGGTGCTTGTTGGCGATGATCTCGGAGGAAAGTGTTTTGGTGTGCTCTGTTGGTTCCCTGACGGCAGTTGTAGTAGGTGGCTATTGAACAATGATACCAGTTTGTTTCTGAATTTCTGGGAAATTTGTCATATCAAAATCAGGTACCTGCGTGCGAATCTTCTGGTCCACTCCTGATTCCGCTATGTGGTGTGTCCTCTGCCGAAAAAGGTTTTTATATACGACACAGCCCCTATAGCTAGCCGGGTGGCCTTCACCACAAAGTGCACACTTTGCAGGCTCATTAGGGGGTTCGGGGGCATGTATAAGAGGTGTGTGGCCCGGCACACTTAACACACCTAGAAGGGTGACAGCAGTAGGACTTTGTGTGTCCTAAAGTTTGACATCTGGTGCATTAGACTATTATTGTTTTTTGTCTGGGCTCTTTAAACCTTACTGTCGAATATACCAGCCGTCTAACCTGAAATATCTTCGTGTTATTCCTGGCTGGCTCCAAATCCACGAAAAACAGGGGCAGCGCATATTTTTCTTTAGAGTGTGTTACAGAGGAATGTTCCTAACGTTATGGCCAATTTCTTCAAGGCCGCTTTTGATGGCTTCAGTAGGGGTGGATGAGTGGAGCCCTCTCAAAACTACCCTGTATGATTTATCTTCTTTTAGTTGATAGCAGTGAAAATTATAATTTTAAATTTCTTATAGCTCTCCTTATTGGTGGTATTAATGTTTATGTCGTTTATTCGTGCGAAACATTGGAAGTTTGGCTGGCCTATTAGATCAGCTATTTCTTTACCAAATGACAGGAAAATATTAATATTTGATACATATATTGGAGGTGGTTCGGGATCAGAAAATCCTTGTGGTTTCAGGAGCTGGTTTTTAGTGTTGGCGTTAGCTGAAGTGCTAGAGGTAGAAGAAGAAGCGGTAGATTTTGAAGTAGATGGCGCCGTTAACTCATTTATGTTGGTAGTGGTACTGCGAGTTTTAGGTGGTGATGGCATTGTTTTTGGCTGCTGTTTGGCCTTAGCCGATTTTTTTTTTTTTTATTTGGCGAGTTACCAGCGGAACCAGTGTTCTTTCTCTGGCGTTTCTGTAGTGATCTTTGCTTCAAATACTGTGAGTCTGACTCGCTTATTTCAGAAAAGGGAGTCTCCTCCTCCGAATCGTCACAAGATTGGGTCTTATCTAGATCCATGACTTAATTTAATAAGAAGGGAAAAAAATAAAAAATAACATATATATGAACCTAAATAAATTAAAGAAAGAATATATATATATATATATATATATATATATATATATATATATATATATATATATATATATAATTAGTAGAAAAGAAAAAGAAAATATATATATAATTAGTAGAAAAGAAAAAAGAAAAATATACTTAAAGAAATTACTAATTAAAAGAAAATTAACCTTAAAGATCTTAAAACTGAACTATTTACAATTATATACATATACAATAAAAAAACAAAGTTAATAAATAAATAAATGTCTTAGAGAACAAAATAAAAAACTCATGAACGAAGAAAACTAATGTTTATAAATATTGTTTGGTTACGTCTTTGAACAACAGACCTGGCCGAGACCTTGTCAACACTAGGGAAGGATTAGCCGGCACATCTGGCCCTTATCTCCAGCCCATGCGGTCACTAGTCTGTAATTGTCTTTAGAACAAAACATCACTCACCTCTATTTTGTGTCCGGTAAAATATTCAACAGTGCAATATCTCACGATTCACAAAGTTTGAAGGTAACACAGTGATGAGAAGGTAAGAAACATGGAGCTATACGTATAGTGAACTGTACTCGCAGCCTTGACACTTAAAACTTAAATAAAAAAAAAAAAAAAATGGAACATCATCTTATTAGTATTGATAAGTAACGTGAAAATATGCAAGTTGAGCGAATTTGATAATCAACTAAAGGAGAAAAGTGCAAACATATTTTTTAATGCAATTTTTGTGTTTTTGAATACTACAATAGTAATATAGATGTATAATATACCGTTGGATAGCTAAATATTTTAGAAAACATATTATCTAACAAACGGAATTTTAAAGGTTTATGCAGAGGGATGAAAAGCCGATAAAACTAACTGTGATTATTGTAGATAAAAATTTTAACTATTTTTAAACAAAAAGATCTCGAGGCCATCTTCTTTTCAGACGCCCCGGAGGATTATCAGGAATCGAAGAGGAAACAAGGGATGAAACTAGTGGATTGGGGTGGGAATGGAGTTTTTCATAGAAGGATTGATATCTAGTTCGGGCCAAATCAGCAACATATGGAACATTTAGGTCTTTATGGATGATTTTATTTGTGACAAAGTAAGGAGCGTTGAGGATTTTAGGAAGGATTGGATACGGGAAAAATTCGATGGTTTAGTAGGGCCCCAAAGCTCAACTTCGTAAGTCCATATAGGCCTTATGATGGTCATGTAGATGAGCCTTTTGTAGTTAAGTGGAAGGTTTGAGCGTCTGTCTAGTAACTGTTGAAGTAATCGAAAGCGGCGAGCAGTTTCTTGTCGTTTCAGTATTGTGTATGGATTCCATGTGAGACGTTTGTCAAGGAGGAGTCCTATGTAGCGGATCTGTTCAACAGGGACAAGTGGAATATTAAGAAAGGATGCTGTAGGACGGGATGTCATTGGTTCACGACGGAGGGTAAAGGTTATTTGGTGGGATTTGTCGGAATTTATTTTCATTCTCCAGTTCTGACACCATATCTCAAGGTCTCTGATGTGGGATTAAAGGGTTTGAGAGGCAACAGTTGGATCGTTATTGACTGATAACACACAAGGGTCATCAGCATAAGTGGAAAGGAGAGTGTTAGGATTGGTTGGGATATCAGCTGTATATACTGTGTAGAGAATGGGTCCTAGGATACTGCCTTGAGGAACACCAGCGGACTGAGTAAAAAGAGATGAATAGGACCCATTGTGATTTATTTTGAAGGATCTGTCAGTGAGGTAGGACTGGATGATAAGGAAGTATGTTGGAGGGAGGAATTTTCGGAGTTCGTACAGCAGTCCTGGATGCCAGACTCTGTCAAATGCTTGCTCTACGTCGAGAAAGGCTCCGTGGAGTACAAAGCAGAGGAGACTACATCCATCACACGCTGGCACTGCTAGATAGTGGAATGGGATGTTCGGAAGCCAAATTGATGATTGGGGATAATATTATTGGAATCAAGGATGGGATATATACGTTCCAGAAGGAGTTTTTCAAGGATTTTTCACATGATACATAAAAGAGAGATGGGGCGGTAAGAGGACGGATATTCAGGCGGCATTTTGGGTTTATGGATCATTTTGACTATTGATAATTCCCAGGGGTCGGGAAAATATGTTGTACGAAGTACAACATTATAAATATAGGTAAAAAATAGGATGGCATTTCGAGGAAGAAGTTTTAAAATTTGGGATGTGATTAGATCGGGCCCAGGAGCTTTGCGGGAAGGGAGACGATGAATAATACTGGAAAAACCTGAGGGATGAAACGCTTTACGTCGAAGGGACATTTGGAGAGGAATAGTTAGTTCTGCTTTAATACATTCAAGGTGAACGGGATTAAGGATATCAGGGTGTGGAATAAAAGTTTTAAGAAGGTGTTGACCAAAAAGCTGGGCTTTTTCCTCGTCGGTTCTTGTCCATCTTTGGGATTCGGTATGGAGTGGATAGTTGCAGTCCTTGAACTTGAGCAGCTTCTTAGTGGTCGTCCATAGTGATTTGTCAGTAGGGGTGAGATTTTATGTAAAATTAATTAAATTTTGAATTTTTTAATTTGTAAGTAAGTTTAGTATAATAGGTTTTGTCGGATGGGTATCTAGTCCTATGCCACGTTACCCTTCCTCGACGTTATTCCCTTAATAAGATGCAAATGTGAGGTGGCAAGTTAGTCTGCTGTGAATTGATAGTTGTCCTGTTTGATGTGTTATCTTTTATACTAGTCCGAATCGATGTTGTAAGTTTTTCTATAGCCCTGTCAATGTCATTTGTTGTCTTCAGAGGAATTTTCAAGTCTAATTTATTTTCCAAATCATATCGAAATCTGTCCCAGTTGATTAGTCCTGTAATCAGTGTAGAGGGAGAGGGTCTTGGAGCGAAGTTTGGATGTAATAAAAGCAAAACTGGACTATGATCTGGTGAAAGGTCGTCTAAGGACTTGATGATTGCTTGGGAAGGTGAAATCTGAGAGGTAACAAATATATTTAGGATATCAGGATGTTTTTTCAGAGATGTAGGCCAATAGGTGGGGTTCGTGGGTGAAAGAATAGAGTAAGAGTTAGAGTTTAATGTATGAGAGAGGATATTACAACGGGAGTAGGAGGATAGACAACCCCATCGTTGGTGTTTATCATTGTAGTCACCTCCAGCAATAAAGCGCGGTCCGGAGGAACGGAATAAGGATTCAAGATGGTTGTATGAAAGGACATTGCCAGGACGACAGTATACAGCTGAGAATGTTAAATGGTAAGGACTGGTTGTAATGATTACTGAGGTGGATTGAATGGCGCCAGTTGGAATAGAAGGAATAAGAGAAGATTTATGAACAAGAATGCAAAAACCGGCATGTGAAGTATTGTCTGGATGGTCCGATCTGTAAGTAATGTCACGTACGTAGAAATGTGATCGCTGAGTGAAGTGAGTTTCAGTCAGAAGTGCAATATATATGTGATTGTCATGTAGAAATATGTCGAGTTCGTCACGGTGGTTCAGGAGGCCATTAGCATTCCACAAAACGATAGCTAGGGGCTTTTAACTCGTCGTGGGATATTAAGAGGAATTTTAGACAGGAATCTAGTGAGGAGGGTGATCAGTGGTCGAATGGTCTCTTGAATTTCGAAAAGGAAGAATGATAGAGTGGAGGTGATGTCGACAGGATGTTTGTTGTAAAAATAATAAGGTTCAGGAGGTTGAGGTGTGTAGCTGAAGTGGTTGTAATTGGTTGCTGGGGGATGGATACGCTCTGGTGTACGAGGATTTGATTCGGTTTTTGAAGGGTTGGGTTGGGTTTTACCGGATAGGTAGAGTGGAACTTGGGGGTGGATGTGGAGGTGGTAATTTAACCTGAAACGGAAAGTGATGGGGGTAGATAAAATATAATAGATTATTTAATAAAACATACGTTCGTTATGAAATTCAAAATAATTAATTATTTAACAATTTATTTGTATCTTTAAATGTATTTAAAAATTCTTCAATTGATTTTAACGACGGAGGTAAGTGAAAGTCGTGTGTTGCGCGCACCAGATTTTTACTTATTGCACTTATGCTAATTATACGACTTATATTATATTCAATGATAATATAATAATGTATTTTACTCGTTGGAAATCTTTATTTATATTTATGTATTTTCCTTAAATTTTTGACTAGCATTTTATTTTATTATTTTTTCTCTATATTTTATTTCTATTTATACCTTTTCTTTTCTAAAATTACCTTAGCGATTAAAGATTAAAGATGCACATACGTTTATGACCTTGAGGTTTTACGCCTAAAAGCCCAAACAAACAAACGTATGTTACCTATGACATTTCTAAATTTAATAATTGTCATAATGGTTTTATATTTTTAGCACAAGTAGCTCATTGTGAGTAAATAATGATCGTATTTCTAATTTTAATAAAACCTATATTCATAATTTATACTTTAATCTTAAATCTTTGTATAAATCTTTTAGACTAGAATTAATGCATTATGTTAATATTTCTTTATCTGCCTTTATTCTAACATTCTATATTCCTTTTATTTCTACTGAAGGGTTTTATATTGCAATCTATGTAATCATTATAATACTTACTGGCCTACTTCCCTTAAAAAGCGCCCTGATATTCTTGATATATTCGTCACATCCCAAATTCCCACCTTTCAATCTAAAGTAACATCCTTAGAAGACCTCTCCTCAGACCATAGCCCAGTTCTGCTTCTCCTGCATTCAAACACCTTTCCTAAATTGTTCCCTCCTCCATTGATTATTATAGATCCTGCTGACTGGGACAACATTCGCTCTAATCTAGAAAAACATGGCTAAAATATTCCACTAAAAACACCTTTCCAAAATTTTTAATCCACATCCTGACATCTTTAATCTAAACCTTATTGATCATCTTTAAGCAAAACTAACTATTCCACACCAAATGTAACCTCCTCCTAAAGCCTTTCATCCTTCTGAAATAATTAAAATTATTCATCAATTACGTTTTAAAAAAGCACATGGTCATCATCTTATTACATCCTATATCCCAAAACAACTACCTCGCTAGGCAATCCATTACCTCACTTCATATATATATTCAATACATATATATTCAATACCAAGCTCCGAACTACCTATTTCCCTGAACCTTGGAAACTATCAATAATCAAAATCATCCTAAAACCTCAAAAGCCACCTGAACATCTATCCTCATACCGTCCGATCTCCCTCTTTAATATCATGGGCAAGATTCTAGGAAAACTCATTTTGAAGATCCTTTATCCGATCCGAGAAATGAATTAACCACGTATTTCCTGACCACCAGTTCGGATTTCGGACATCCCATTCTACAATTCAGCAATGTTTTGCACGGGTGCTTTTCTCGATGTGGAAGAAGCGTTCGACCGAGTCTGGCACCCAGAACTCCTTTATAAACCCCGCCAATTCCTTCCCCCTACATACTTCCTGATATTTTGTTCCTACCTCACTAATAGGGCCTTCAAAGTAAATCATAACCTTTCCTACTCTTCCATATTTTCTCAGTTTGCAGGTGTACCTCAGAGTAGTATCTTCGGTCCCATTCTTTATACGGTTTATACAGCTCATATCCCTCTCCATCCTATACTGTCCTCACAACTTACTCAGATGACACTTGTTTCAATAATGATCCAACCGCTGCTTCCGAAACCCTTCGGTCATACATCACAACCATTGAGGAATGGTGTCAGAACTGGAGGATTAAAAAAAATCCCACCAAATTACCTTTACCCTTCGTCACCAACCGATGACTTCCTGCCCCACTGTATCCTTTAATAATACCCTACGCATACCTGTTGAAAAATCCGATACCTTTGACTCCATCTTGACAAACGCCTCACATGAAATTCACATACGAGACTTAAACGAAAAGAAACTGCCGTAGATACAGATTACTACAACACTTACTTGATAAACGTTCAAAACTTCCAACTTATTACAAAAAGTTTATTTATGTTACCATCATCAGACCCATCTGGGCATATGGAATCGAGCTTTGGGCTCAACTAAACCATCAAATTCCTCTTGCATTCAATTCTTACAATCTAAAATCCTTCACAAAATCCTTAATGCTCCTTATTTCGTTACGAATAAAATCATCAATAATGACCTGAATATCCCATTTGTCACAAAACTATCCCAAAACAGATATGTTTCTGTTAATTCCAATCTCCCGACCCGAATCCCCTTGTAGGAAACTTATCATTCCCGTATATTCCTGACAACCATCCGAGGCGATTGAAAACCCGATGGCCTCGAGACCTACTAAATTAAATTGACATTGAAGTGCTACCACTGGGTAGTTCTTCACAAGGCATTTTCAAGCCCATAATTGTAAATTAGCCCATTTACTTATTGTATTATTTTAATTACAGTTGTAAATATCAATAACATGTTTTTAAAAAAAATTGTCGACGTTTCGGCTTATACATCTAAGCCATTATTAGGGCAGCAATAAGCTATACTAAGCATGAACTAAATAACAAAATAAGATGAAGCAGTTTATGCTTGGCAGAGCTCATTACCGTCCTGATGATAAATGAATGTTACTCAATAAAGTATTTGGGACGCACGTTCTCGGAAGAACTGGTTTTTAATGAAGTTATTAGCTTCTTTGAAGACCTGGGTAGCAATATAAAAAATATAGCGGTTTTGGCGGATTACGTTATTTTAGACTCCTTGGGGATTATTCACCATCACCTCCATTTTAGTCAAAGAGTAAATACGTTTATATTTTGATTTTATAAATGCGTTTTAATTTTAAACATTGTAAAAGAGTGATGTTAAAAAATAATAATATTTGTAGAATAAATAATTAATGTTAATAATAAAAACAACGAAAAAAATGTAAATAACAGAAATTTAGTAATTAGAATAAGTTAGGTAAAAAAAACAGTTAATGTATGTGCAATATGTCCAATATGTGTTGACAAGTATGCTATGTAGCGTAAGGAACCTGATGTACTTGGGCAGTTTCCAATAAATAAAGCATTCCTCCCTAGGTTCCACACCCCCTTAGGAGATGTGATAATAATAAATGGCCTGGTAAAATGTGGGTGAAACCCTTGCCGCGGTGTGGCGCAGCCCATGGCTCATCCCAAGGGCACTAAATCACAAACTGATTATCCTATCTTCGCCACCAATAATAGCCTTTAGTAAAGCCTCCTCCTACTGAATATATTAGCAATCAAATTGCTTTATAATCGAGAAACTGTGACAATTTCAAATTGGTTTTCCTGGCTGACTCTAACTAAGCCATTTTATCACATTAACCCTCCGTGGGTAAGGTGAAATTTAGACCCGTACATGGTAAGATGGAGTCAATAATGTCTAACGGCTATTGAATAAAACAACATATAAAGGGTAACAAAAGAAATTAAACATATTATAATTACCAAAAGTCATCAAAATTCTATAAAAATTGGTAAAATAACAAACAAAACTTGTAAAAAAATATATTAATATGAACAAAAAACACTTGTTAAAAGTTAACTTTAAATTTGTAAATCATATCCACTGTCACTTTCCACTGAAGAAAAACTATCTTCCAGATTATCATTATTTATTGGAACGCTATCTATCTTCGTCTTCGGAATTCGACTCATAAGACTGAAAAAATTGTCGGATTCCTCAAGCGACGTCGAATTTCTTCTAAATCCTCTTTTGGAGTTGAAAAAAAAAAAAAAAAATCTGCTCTATAGTAGTAAAAATAAATAACATCAAATTTGGAACACTGAGTAAGGTCGGGCTTTTAACGACCCGCCCAGAGAGTGAACGAGCTAAAAGTAAGACTTTTTACTATAAAATGGCCAGTTGGAAAACCCGCTCCGGTACAATAGAAATAAGAATGACTCATAGGTTAGATAAAGTGCATTGGTAAAAGCTATTGTCCGATTCCTATCCGATATATTTTACTAAGGACGTAAACATGCCGCCTACCGAAATTGAGACGATTGCCCAATTTTATAAGGATAAAAAACATAAATATATATATATAAAAATCTCGTTTCAGAATGTTTGTTCGCGATAAACTCTGAAATTACTGAACCGACTTTGATCAAACTTCTTAAGTATCTGTTATTTCGTCCAACTTAAATGATAGGATAGTTCTTATTACTATTATAAATGGTTGAAAAATATATATTTTTCTAATACGTAAAACAAAATTTGTTTAACTGTGGCAACACTGGTTTACAGTAACCTTCCCATATCTTCACATATGTGATTATAAATCAAATGTAAGTGCGTGTTGATTGTTTCTATGCGTTGTTTTTACAGGGCCCTGGCTTCCTCTAACAACTACTTCCATGGTTCTCCGTTCTGTGCCGCTGTCATCCAGTTTTGGGCCTTCAAATATTCTAACGTCTAGAGCCACACAATCTGCCCATCGCAGATTCGGTCTAAAAATCTTCGACGACAATACAAGGGCTCATTCATGTTTCTCTTTGTAGGTAGATCGTCAGACATTCTGGCCAGATGCGTTGCCTACCTGTGTCTTCCTAGCTTGACAATAAATGAGATGTCCGGATCTTGGAACATGTGTTTATTATTTCACCCCCTCCACTCATTATTCTCGTATATACCGCCGTAAATTCGACGTAAAACGTTTCTTACAAATTTGAGGAGGAGTTGATCTTCAGCCCTGGTTCTGGTCCATGTCTCCGAGACATATCATAATATAGAACGCATAAGGGTTCGGTATATGATAAATTTTGTTCTCCTGCTTATCGAATTGCTTGTGCGATGCTTCCGGAGTCCAAAATAATGGTTAGCAGCTAAAATTATCCTATATAGCATCGTTGTTGCATGTTACCATAGACCCCAGGTAAACGAACTCGGAGACCTGCTCAAATCTGTAGGGTCCAAAAGAAACGCTGGTGCCTCTTAATCTAGGAACTTGATCCGATACTATATACTTGGTCTCTGCTTCATTGACAATAAGTCCCATCTTTCTAGAGGCAGCTTTCAGAGCAAGGAATGTCTCAACTACTGCTTGCCTAGATCTCCCTACAATATCAATATCATCTGCGTACGCTAACAGCTACACTGATTAGTTCCATACTATTCCTGAAGTCTGAGACTGCGAGTCCCTTTTTGCTTTCTCTAACGCCATATTAAAGAGTAGGCATGCCAGGGCATATCCTTGCCTTACTCCCCTTTTGGGTGGAAACTCTAATGATCTTCGACCCTTTACTTGGACCACACCTTCAATATTTTCCTTTGTAAGCCCAATGAGTCTTATGAGCTTTGGTGGAACAGTCAGAATGTACAATGATTTGTAAAGCTCCTATCAATGAGTGCTATCGTATGCTGGCTTAAAGTCACATTGTACTCCCTTCCTCTCTGCAGAATAGTACGGAGGCTAAAAATCTGGTCTGTGGTAGATCCGCCCAGACGGAACCCGCACTGGTAGTGACCAGTTTCTTATTCAGCAATCGAAAGTAGCCGGCAAAATAAAATATTTGATAGTACTTTAAATGCACACGGAAACAGATACATTCCTGAATAGTTTGTGCATCTAAACATGTCTCCCTTCTTGTGTGTTGGACAGATAACTGTTTTTCTCCATTCGCTATGTAACATTTCATCATTCCAAATGCTTATTATTACATTATGTAAACGTTTGACCAGCTCCATAGATTCCTGTTTAAACATTTTTGCGGGGAATGAGTCAATGGTGGGAGCTTTGTGATTTTTCAGGCGGCTGATTGCCTCAACAATTTCCTCCACATCTGGTGGTTCCAATTCCCCTTCATAGACGTAATGTACCAGAGGATACCCGTATCCTTCTTCTTCTCCATTTAATAGGGTTTCGAAAGATTTCTTCTATTCCTCCATTATCGGTCAATAAGATTCCTTCCGCATTTATTAATGGTGTTTGCTCCAATGGCTATCTAGTAGCATTTACTTTTTGAAAGAACTTTCGGGCCTTATTGACAGATCTGAGATTCTCCAGTCCAGTAAAGTCAGAATTGCTTCTTTTTCTTTTTTTTTTTACGATGACCGCGTTTCTCTTTACGACGTTTTCTTCTTTACTCCTCTACAGTTCTACAGCCTATTGATCATAGCTTTATAGGCCGCATTCTTTGTGTCAGTGAGAGCTCTGCACTCTTCATCTAACAAAGGAGACATTGTTTCTTTCTTCGCTGGACCTAAAACTTCTTCTGCTACTTGTGCTATTGTTGTACGCGTAGAGCACCTTGTTCACTTTTCTTCAATATTCTCACTAGTTGGTTGCTGAGAAAAACTTTGATCAAGCTTTTCACAGTCTACGCGCGAGGTTTCTTCTTCGTGCCTTGGGCAGTTTATGCGCTCCTTGATGTGTAAGATGTTTAAGAAGTGATCTGAATCAACATTAGCAGCTCTGAAGACCCTCACATCCGTTATACTGCTGATAAATCTTCCACTCATAAGAAGATGATCGATTTGATTAACATTTCGGCTATCTGGGGTAGTCCAAGTTCCCTTATGTATAGCCTTGTGAGGAAACCGGGGGCTAGCTACAACCGAATTCATAGATACAGAAAGTTGATCATCCTTTTATCATGATCATTAGATTCTTCGTGCATGCTATGTTATCCGATTGTGGGCTCGTAACAAGCCTCCTTTCCAACCTTGGTCTTGAAATCACCAGCTACTAATTTGGTGTCATATTTTGGGCAGGAATCAATTGTTCTTTTTAACATATCATAGAAAGCTTCCTTACCATCCTCTTCGGCATCTTCGATGGGAGCATGTACATTTCATATACATGAACACTGAATACGCTTAGATTACGGAACCTCCCTTAGATTCTGATCATGCATATTCTGGGACTAATTCCTTCAAATGCAATCACATGTCGCCTAAGCTTTCTCCTAACAACGAAGCCTACGCCAAATGTGTGATGGTTGTTACTGCCGCTATAGTAAACTGCATGGTTCTTCTTCTCTAAGATCCCTTGACCAGTCCATCTGATCTCCTGAATGGCAGTCCAACTTTAATCTGTCAACCTGCTCCAGGAGCAATTGTAATGCTCCGGGTCTAAAAAGTGACAATACATTCCAAAAGCCAAGATTTATCCTATAACGTTTGCCTTGACCTATCCGTTTATGACAGTCCGTATCCGAGGCAATTGAAGGTTTCATGATTATATTGAGTTCGGGCAGTGGGGTAATCAACCCTCTCTACGTAGCCTAGTATGCTGGTGGGGCTGCCATCTTAGTGCCCGCATACCTGCACCCCCTTCTGGGGCATCCACCTAGGAAAGGTGACCTTAGTCTGTAGTGTAGGGGGTGTAAGTGCAGTGTGCTGTCTGGGCGTCAATGTAAGTGTTCCCCCAACCTGGAGGACCAGTGGCTGACTGCTGCCTTTCATCTGGGCGATGGGGTCACCACTCCCCTCCGCCACCCTATTGAAACGTAATTTAATTAATTGTTCAAAATTTATTTTCATCTCTAAATGTATTTTAAAAATTGTTTAATTGATTTTAACAACAGAGGTAAGTGAAAGTCATTGTGTTGTTTTCATGTTGCCATGGGTTCATACATAGGTAAGAAAATCAATATCTAATTGTTATTAAGAAAGATTGTAGATGTTGTAGAGTCACGAAAGTAAGATCCGTGGGCCAGAGAAGCTGAGGTTGGGTAGGAGTAACGAGCACGTCCCTATACTTCAAGCAGTCTTCCTTTGTAAGGTATCCAACCCTACGCGGCTCTTGCTTCTGGCACCTACTTAGCCCTTTGCGTGTCATCCCCATCCGCTCCACTCCGGGGTATTTAGTCTGGAGAGGGAAAATGGGCGAATTCTCTCTCCATCATCCTATCAGGAAGAGCCTAAATTATGAATACATCCTTAAACAAAAAGCAGTGGGGGTGGGGGGGAATAGGGTTTTTAACATGTAATATCAAAGATAAATCTGGGGAAATTTGGTCAACCTTATTCAGGTTTCGGGCACACTGAAAATTAAAATGCATTTATACCTACTTAAAACGTTGATTAATCCCTTTCAATCGTAGAATAGAAACTCTGATGATGAGGTCTTAATTATTGATAGTAATAATACTAGTATTAGCGAACCCTAAGGTTCCATGCTAATAACAATAATTTTAGCGTAGACAATTGAATCCTCATAGTATGCTACCACCTTTGGTAGAATAATGCTTTTGTCAATTTTTACCTTTCAGTTTGATGATAGAAGCCTCGAACTAAGTAAATTTGCTAGCTACTCAATAATAACACGCCTTTTCCGCCTTTAACCCTCAGGGCGGAGGACGGAGGGTGGAGGTATAATGGTTCCTCTTGAAACAACTTGTTAAGGGATAGTTGCCGCCAACTCCCTCTCTATGTCCACCTAGCACCCTCATCCATGTCACCATAAACAATTTACAAAAAGCATTAACCATTTAATTACTACCATAATTCAGTAAGGGCCTTTTAGCATCTCTTTTCTTATCTGGTTAGTTTAAGTAGAACTTAGCCACAGAAAAAAATATTTAATGCAATCTTGTAATCCATTCGGGTAAATTTTTGGAGAATTCATCGATTCTGTAATTTCAGCTCATAGTACCGAAAATTGCACATACAAAGAAAATATTACGTTTATTTTATAACGTTATTTTATTATTATATTTAATTATCGGCAGACTTGAAAAACATAAATTAGTCAATTTTTAGTTTCAGGTAATTTTGTTGTTATTTAAAGTGAAACAGATGAAAACGAACCAGCGCACGCTGGATTTCGTCGGGAGGAGGGAAGGGAGGGATGTCATAAGTTACACAAAAAAATGTACCAACTGTCGCATGATTTAGAAGGAGTTAGCGGAAACAAAGAGGACATTTTATATATACATATATATATATAGTGTCTAATAAAAGTGATATGGTGGATGCAGATAGTGGAGGAAAAAAGTCTATCACTATGACTATGACCCATAGTCCAATTTTCAAGAGTTAGTATTCAGTATAAAAGAATAATTCTAATTTTGAGTTGTTTACTGTTCTCCGTGATTTTCATGAGAAAAGTGAAATATATCTCATATAAGTGCTAGTAAATAGAAAAAGAGGAAATTTCCTAGGATGTTATGAGGTAAAATCCTCAAAATAGGTATGTAATTGTCCCACAAGGTCCCAGCTTGTTTAAAATATTGGGCGGTAGCTACCAGGCTCTCTTTCATCTTTTCCAGTTTTCATAATGGGGATTACAATCGAGTTGCGCCATGTTAGTGGGAGGAGTCCAGTAGTCCAGAGATGATTGTAAAATTCAAGTAGCCATGTTTTAGTTTCGATCGGAAGATTTTTGATTATATCATATTGCACCCAGTCTGGTCCGGGCGTTGATCATTTTGCACTATTCAGGGTTTTTTGAGTTCCCACATTGAGGAGGGAATATTGTAATATTGTGTTTTCTATTATTTTTTTCATGAGATATGGCGTTGCTATTCATAGTTTTGAATATTCCGTCATAGAAATCGGCAAACATGTTGGAAATAGTTAACGGGTCTGTCAGTTGTCTATTGTCCAAAATCGTGGGATTTGTAAATGATTTATGGTTTGAAATTTTAAGGATCTTATTCCATACTGCATTGATAGAACATGAAAACATTTTCCAACATTCTTGTTTACACGAATTAAATAATTTTCTACATATTGTGCGTTTTTTTTTTAATATTCAATCATGTTTTCTGTCGTCATGTGCCTTTGGAATTTTTGTATGCTTTTCGACGTTGTTTTATGCCATTTTTACAATCCTCATTGAACCAGGGGACTAATGGTCTTTTGGGTGTTCCCGAGGTAGTTGGGATGGATGCTCTGGCTGCTTCTATAATTATATTAGTAATCGTCTGACAGCCTACCTCTATATTTAATTCGGTTAGAGGTATTAAGGGTGGTGAAGCAAGAGATTTGAAGATAGTCCAGTCTGCCTTTTTTAAATCCATTTAGGTTGAGCATGAGCTGATTTCATGTCATTACATATAATACGAAGCGGAAAGTGGTCACTACCGTAGAGGTCAGGTAGAACTGTCCATTCTATCAAGTTGTATAAGGGTGAGGAGCAGAGGGATAAATCTGTTGCGAAGTATGTTCCATGCTTAAACTAAGAAATGTATTTTCGCCAGTGTTGAAATTAACAATTTCAAATTAACAATTTCACTAATTCACTTCACTTCTACAAAATTTTAAGATATCTCTCTCTTTATTTTAAATCACTGAATATTCCTTCGCTCAACAGTAAAACAGTTTGCATAAAATAAATCCAGTGAATACTAAATTAATTAATTTTATTCACATTAAAATCAACACATAAACGGCGAAAGTCAACGATCACATACACAATTTAAACTAAATACCTCTTTAACAAGAGCTGGAGGTTACGAAACTAAAGAAAAAATACTGATAATAGATGAAATGTCAGCTGATAAGAGTGGGAACGTGGCGAAGTGGTGCCCGATTATAGGATAATTCGAATTACAAACCGAGTGATCATTCGTCTTCACTAGGCGATTATCATTCGATTACAAGAACGAATGACGATTAATTCGAAGTGTGCATAATCGGATTGATTAATAGCATCGCGTAGGATTGCAAATAACTTGACGAATATCAATGTTAAAGAAGCCTACTTTAATTTCATTTGGAATTGTTGGACAGTTGAAGGTTAGGAGATAGTTGTAGCTATCTCGTTTCTCATTATTTTTAGTTAAATATATTAGTCTTTTAACTTCGCTTACATTTTGGAACTTTAGTTCTTCCTTTATTTCATCAATTTAACAGTAGTTAAGGTCAGTGTATCAAATGATATCCTTACTTACATTAAGTCTGCCATGTGGCTCTACTTTAACTGGAAAGTTATTAAATAATTTTTCACATTTAAGAAGTTTATAGATGGATTTTCTGATAAAACATCCACTAAAAGGGTACCATATTTTAACTTTTTTATCGTTTTATGATCCCCAACTAAATTTTATAGACTTTTGTGAATCAAAAAAGGTGATGTCCTTTCAAAATCTAAGGAATTTCCTTCCTCATCAAAGGCTAATCTTTTAATAATTAATAACTTAGCATATGATTTTGGTTTAAGATCATTATTTAAAAAAAAAATGGTCTTTAGATCTGCCTTTTTTTCTTTTTGAAGGGGGCGAACCTTTCATTGTCGCCAATAAAAACAAAAAACAAATACAAAAAAAAGAGAAAAAAAAACTTACTTCTAAGGTAAATTAAATGATTTTAATGATAAGTGTTTTTCCTTACAATTGGGTTCATAGATAAGTTAAGATTCTGAAGAAAGGTTTCTTCTTTTTTAACAAATAAAATACGTGATTATTTAGTTTTTTCTAAATTAAATATTTCATAAAAAATACCTATAGTCAGAACTTTTGGCTTTTCATTTTTAGTTATTGTCACTTATTTTCTAAAATTTCATTTATTTTATTGAAATTTCATATTTTCAATTATTCATACGTAAATAAACATTTTAGAAATGGATAGCAAAGTACCTAATTAAGATCTTCTTTTACATGATATCCACAAAAATTAATTTTAACAAAGCCAGCAGCAGAAACATATGAGAAAGTCTCGCTTCATCGTAAGCACGTTTTATGCATCATATGGCCTATTGTATTTAAACATTAATCATAATAAGCGGTTCTTTGATCGTACTACCACCTATTAAACGGCCGAAATACTAAAATTTTAATTTACTCTAAAAATATACTAATTATTTATTTTGATAATTAAAAAATCGACATCGGCAAAAATGAATAGGTAAGCATTTTAGTACTTGGTGTCGGAAATACATTCTATAAGTTTTACAAAAATCTATTCTTTGGAACCGATTTCCGAGATATAAAGCTTACGGCATTTACCAGATATCAATTATCCGAGTGGTCCAAAACCCAATACCTGACATAAGGACAGCAAGATTTAAAAGCTCAGTTACACGATCGTTCATTTCGTCGTTCCAGTCCATCGGTTCGAAGGAAAGAAAATAGGGGGGAAAAACTGTCGGTTTGGAACGACGAACCTAAGTACACTTACACTATCGTTCTTTTATATTATCTAGTTAAGTGATTCTAGAGAAAAAAAAAATACAACTAGTTCACTTCTTGCTTTATGTTTATATGTTGATAATTTACTTTAATGAAGAGGCGAGCAGCGGTTTTTAGATTTCTGCCTTATTAATTATCATTAATAAAAAAAAACAAAGTCTTATGAAACACACAGCTACACAAAAAAGTCGCGCCTTTGAAAAATTGATTTTTTTTTGCTTAAAAAACGATGTTTTTTTTATTACTATTAAAAATTATAAAGGAGAAGTTTACGAAATATAAACCGCTCTTTACTTAATGCAAACAAAAAAATGATTATGGTATGATCAATAATGTAAACAAAAACATAAACTAAGGTAAGAATCACTTTACAAATAACGTTCTTATTGCTATTTCGTGGCAACAATGTTAAAATAAGGTTTAAATTTGTAAAAAAAAAAAATGTTAATTACAATTATTATTAATCCATTAAATGATAATAACCGCCAAACAAGTGGCCAGTGCCCTTGCTTTAGTCGAAAATGGCCATAGTCAACGCTGCTCCGGCAATAGGATTACCTGAAAACACTGTGCGTAGAACGATCCAACGACCATTTATTGTCGAAACTGTCAGAGGAAGACTTACTGAAATGATCTTACATCCCAGGAGTTTAGCCACAGGTCCACAGCTCACTGTAAATCATCGAAGAGCCCTTTTAGAGTTTGCTCGAGAGCACATATTGTGGAATGAAATGAATGGAGGACTGTACTTTTTTTTCCGATGCGTCAAGTTTTTCGCTCTACTCTCTAGACGGACGTGCCACAGTTCACCAAAGGTCAGGTGAGTGTTATTCTAAATGTAAAATTGCTGGGAGAGTGCAATTAGGAGGTGGTTTAGTAATGGTGTGGGGAATATCTCTGGAAGCAAAAATTGATCTCCATGTCTTCAGCAGACCTACTCTATATGCAGATTTGTTCACAACAGAGACTCTTGAATAATATGTTATACCTTTTGCTTTATTTATATGAGAAAATTTTATTTTTATGCAAGAAAATACTTTACCGCACACTGCAAAATGGTTTCAGCAATATCTTAATGATACACGAATTCAGACTTAAAGATGACCAGCTTGTAGCCTGTACTTTAATCGTATTGAACATCTCTGGGATGAACTTGGCAGACGTGTGAAAAGAAGAATTAACCCTCCTAAAAACTTACAGGAACTAAGAACTTCTTCAGTGGAAGCATGGGAGGAAATTCCGCAAGATGTTGTAGCAAACTTTATTAGAAGTATGCCTTCAAGGCTCGAGGGAGCAATTCAAGCCAGAGGAAGCAATACCCGTTACTGAAAGTTGAATCCAACTGATAAAAACATTTTTTTTGTAATATAAATTATTATGTCCGCTAATGCTATTAAATAATTATACACTTAGGAACTATACTTAATCGCTCTTTATTATGCTTACAATTAAAACAGATGTTTTATTTAGACATATATTCTATTCTATTCTATAATAGTTTCCTCCCCGTAAAAAATAGAAATGGAAAACAAAAAACAACTTAAGAAAAATGAGAACTCAAACATTAACATTTTTCTCCCAATCATAGTTGCCCATGAGCGTATTTTTGTTAAGAAGGAATTCTGTCATTCGTTTAGTATGGAACCTCTATTCCCGATTGAAAGCTTAGAATTAAATTGAGGATCCCATGATTCACATTGTCGTAATACATCTGAACACTTTCAGTTTTATGTTTAGTAGGTTTGACCTCTCCTCGAGTTCTAATCTTCTTTTTGTAGACAATGTCAATGACTTTCTACTAATAAATTGATTGATCTGTTAGGCTTGATTTCACTATCACGTAATGCTAAGTAAGCTTCTTCCATTGTTCTTTGAGATGAAACATTAGGTAAACTTAATTTTGAAATATTAAAATGTTATTCCAATTTACATACATATCTTTGAGCCAATGTCTTCACAAAATATGTGATACTTCTCGATCAATTAAAAACAATTCTACTCTAAATCTATCCGTTTTATTCGTAACATTAACATGGTCATCCCCAATGACAAAAAGTATGTGACAGGTAAATTAGAAGGTTGATGCGATAAAATAATCTTTCCTCTGTATAGTTGAAATATGGATATGTTTTTGAGCAAACCTTTTAGAATAAATATGTGCAATGACAGGCGGTTTTGAATAATATTGTGACATGGTTAATGGTTAAGGTCCAGGTCCTTCATAGAAAATAAAATTATTTTCGATGTTATACTTTATTTCCTTTGTCAGCGGCATACAAGCATACGGCAAAAAAATTCTACCATAACACCAACTAAAATTAATTAAATAATAATCAGTTTTAAAAATAAAAAAAGGAAATAAAATCAAATAATCTTCAAAGTAAAGTTAACAGAGGATGCTTACCGCTGGGTATATTAAATATATATGACGAAAAATTAAATAGAAATAGCCTTAAACTGCTCCTGGTTGCTTCCCTGCTAACTCGGTACTCCCATCCATCTATTCGGTACGAGACTTTCTACGGGAATGGCTTAAAATCGCGGAATCCCGGTATCTCCACGGTACTTATCCTAGGCAGCGACACTGTACGTTTACATATATATAGGCTCAAGTTTAAGACACCGGGCGGACGAAAACCGAGCGGGAAAATTAAAAACTTGTTACAATATAAGACCTCGGCTGGCAAGGGAAAGCTGCTAAGGGCCTGCGATTAAGAGGTGTTACATGAACGCCTATGGTGCGAGTGACAAAAAAAAAAAAAAAAATATGATAAATACAATATAATTTATTTCTTTTAATGTAATCTACATTAGTTTTTCCATTAATTTTTTTTTTATCATTACCGACACTTCACTACTACTGTTTTTATCATCATCTAATTCTTCAATAATGTTTTCCTCTTCTGAAAACAGAAAAAAAATTTAATAAATCAATGTCATTAAGAATTGAATATCAAGCTCAATAACATAGGAACGTATAATAAATCTTGTTGAATAAAATAATTGTATGTTACCAGAAATGAGGTTTAACGTGAGCGCCTATGGTGTTTTGAGACCTTCAATAATAGGAAGAGACTTAAGCCTACACTTTTATCGATCAACAATGTAAACAAAAGAATTTTGTCAGTTTTTCAAACGATTTTTACTTGTGTAGATTCTACGAACTATTACGTACCATATTTTGAAACTCAGACTTCATATTATTATTTATCAACTTTACCAGTATCATCATCAGGTATTTTTTATTTACACATACTTCCACATACCTCCGTTGTTGAAATTAATTTAATCATTTTTAAATACACTTAGGGATGGAAAAAAATCAAATACTTAACTACATGAAGTTTCGATAAAACATGTGTTTTTATTAAACAATCAATTATATTTTTTATTTACAATAATCAGTTAGTTTTATGTGCTTTATATTAATCTCTATTAACTTTTACAATTCTGTGTATTAGATAATATTCTTTCTAAAATCTTAAGCTTTCTAAAGGTATATTATACATCTATTCTATCTGTTTATACATCTACTCTGGTGTTAAAAAAAACAAAAATTGCATAAAAAAATATGTTTGCACTTTTTCCTTTAGTTTTTCATCAAATTTGCTCAACATTCATATTTAGCCGTCATTAAACAATCCTAAGAAGATGATATGCCGATTTTTTCTTAAATCTACAAAATTAAAGGTATGTTAGAAGTGGAAAATATCGGCATTTAACTCCTGTCTGACTATTTCAATCAGAATGAAACCTGTATCAAATTAAAGCTCATTAAATTGCTCATCTATATAGCAAGTTTTATCAAAATCGTTATTGGCATTTTTCAGAAAATCGTCAAATGGTCAAAAATGCATAGTATAAAGTGGATCATCTGGTCGGCTTATTTTAAAGAAAATGTTGCTGTAACTATACGGGCGTATAATTGTCTTAAACATGACATTTAAGTTTCGTTCGACTTTTTCTTTTCCACACCACACACGGACACACAGACCTTTTTGCGGGACTTGGACATTTGGACTCAGGGGACCCTAAAACGTGTATTTTCGGTGGAAACCGGAATTCGAAAATTTTCAAGATCGCAACACTTTTCCTTTATATAAATATTTCATATAGGTAAGTCAAAGTAAAAATATTGTTTTTATTGATGTTTAATGCGAAATCTAGAATCTGTATATGCGAGTCAATCGATATAAACTGATAATTGAAGTGTCAATTAATAATTTATTGAGCCAAGGAAAAGGGAAAGAAATTGTTAACCGGCTTATTATCGGATATTGGACGTGGGATTTTTGTGGAAACTTGTCAGCTTTCTCCAGGATCAAGGGCTTTCAGAGGATGAGCTCGTAGTTGCTCTTTTGATCCTCAGCTATCTTTCACTTGGGTCAATCTCTTAAGGCTACTTTCTTTCAATGAGAACATTAGAGGAAATTCACAGTCAAGTCCCCAAGTGCAATTTTGAAATAGGCATAGCGTCGCTTTCTCCCGAAAATGACTTCCAACCATTCTAACTCTGGGAAATACGCATTATTTTACATATAGAAGTAACGAGGAGGAAGAAAATATTGAGCAGCGAAAAGATTTGATTTCTTGAAAGAGTTCCTGAAGAATTTTTTCTCCCAAACCAGAAAGAACTTTTTTACCAAAATTAAAACACGTTTTGATTTGGAAATGGTAAAAATGTTATAGAAGATTACTGCCTCCTCCAATAAAGATATTGTTCTCTGAATAAAGTCATTTTAACAATGTAGGCAAAAATACTTTTTTAGTCATTTTTTTTAATAAACATTATCTTAAATATGAAGTTACAAAACGCAAAGATTCATGAAAAGGATATTGTTTTAGACAATAATTTCCAAAATTAGATTATTCCATATCAAATAAATGATTCCATCTAAACTCAATGTAATTCTTTTGAACTTTGTCAACTTTTTCTCCATTTGAAAGTTCTGAAATTGAGGAAAGTAATTAGTTAGTTGCTAGCACCATACTTTTCAGTTTGAATTATATCCGATTCAGACTCAGAATTATATTAATCAATTTAAAAATTTTGTATAAGCTAAGCTATCCGTGAAAGATTAGTACTTTCAAGTGATAACTCAAATTCAGAGAGGTTCAGTTAAAGAAAATTAGTGGATTGTATTGATTTAAAAAAAATAAAATAATAAAATGAAACTAAACGACGAATCAAAATATATTTATTAAACTAAAATTACATATAACTATCATAAGAAACAAAATTAACCTAATAAAACTGATACAAGAAAGGATAAGAAACAAAATTAACCTAATTAGACATATTTAAGAAAATATTAGAAACAAAATTAAAGAAATTCAATGTTTCAATAAAAGTAGAAATAAATTAAATTAACAAAATAGGTTAAACATAGGCTATAGTCACGTAAAAGAAGTCTAGTTGAGTTGAGAATTGAAGGAATGGACCGCAGGGCGGCGTTGCCAAGTTCCAAGGGGAATGATGAGATGAAGAAGGCAGCTAGTGAACAAATAAGTTTGCAAACGTTGAGAGTTGGTTGGGAGGAGATTTGGGTCAATATACGTGGCACAATCTCAACACTAGACCCCCATCCAGTCAGTCATAAAACAATAGAATTCCCAATTTGTTCTATTGTCTCTCTCTTCTATTTGTTTTTACGTTCGTGGCAAAAACTTTTAATTATATTTAAAATAATTATATTTTAAAAGAAAAATAACATAAAGATAATTTTTTTTAAAAATCAGCCATAAAAAACCTTAGCCTTATGGCGTAAACAAATGTGTTACAGCAAAATACACGTATCATCTAGTGACCAATAAGAGATATTTAAAGAATATACAATATTGATTAATAAAAGTTGTTTTACAGGTATGGGGTGATGTACTGCCTATATCGACAAAAAGTCATCTGTGCTGAGCTTTGTGCTATGTTCAGGTCTCATGATGCCATGGATAAAGGAATATTAAATTATTATTTATTAACTGGTATTAAAAAAAAAAAAAAAAAAAATGCTCTCATAATATCATTCATATGAATTGCGTTTATATACTTCAATATTTTAGGTTTTCTCGTTGCACCAAACCTAAATATTCGTAGAAACGATAAATACTCGAGTATGAGAAGAAATTGTATCGTTTCCCGAAGAAACGCAGAGCCTGGAATTGAGTGAGCGTTTCTCCAGAGCCTGAATTTCCTGGAAAACCAACCTAATCCTCGGCTTTTCTTATTCGGCATAAATTTCACTGAGTTTTATTCCTCTTTTCAGGCCTTTAAGGTTTCATGAGGTTTCAGCCCTAATCCCTCCTAATGAATCGATTCCACCGTATTTCGCTCCCTGGCCCGACCAACTTATTCTATTGGGCAACAATTTAAGTAAGAAGGAATTATAATATATGTGTGCACGCGTGTGAGTGTGTACTTGCTTGTGTGTGTGTGTGAGTGCGTCCAATAACTATATATATATATCTTTTTCACATCTAGCCTTAAATATTCCGTATAAGTTCTACTTACGTATCGCTCTATCAATATTACGTTGCCATCTCGGAGTTACTGAACTATTATCCTTCAAACGTTGTGATTGGTGAATTGGTAACCCACTGAACAATTAACAATCGTAAATACTGAGGTTAGTGGAGTCATTTCACTAAAGTACATTATAGACTGACGGCAGCCTGGAGTGGAGGAAGGGACAGTGCTAAGCTCATGTAGAAGATTCCTGACTATGGCCATTTTCGACAAAAGCAACGGCACTGGCCACTTGATCGAGGATTATTAGTAATTCAAGGAAGAGGAGGTAATACCCGTTATTGAAAGTTGTATTCATATTTTAGTAAAGTAAAGTAAAGTTTTCTTGTACTATAAATATTTGTTATTTTTCTTTTGACGTGACAAAGTCTTATAAAGTGATGAGTGCATGAACGAAAAAGTTGTTTTTTTTCTAAATAGTCTTTCTTTTTTTTATAAATCTTTATTTTTTATATCTTAATCTCATTTTACCTCAAAACCGTCCCAAAAGAATTCTCTTTTATAAAAATGTTGATGTAATGAACAATAATTTCACAGAAAAAAAAAAAAAATGATTTATCAAAGTGCGCCACTTGTTTTGTGAATCAGTGTACATTGTATATTAAAAAACCCAACTAATATCATCGTATTAGCATTGATAAAAAAAGGCTTATTATCAAATTTAAAAGAATTCGATAACTAACCAAAGACTAAAAAAAAAAACAATAATATAATTTCAGTTAAATCCCCTCCCCTCTCTCCCCCGAACATAAGAATAGGAATATAAATTTATAATATACCCTTGGATGTATAATATTTTAGAGAAAATATTATTTTATACAAAAACAGCTTACAAACAAACAAAAAAGGGGCTAGCTTTTTGCAAGGCTACTACTACTCTCCCAGTTTCCTGAGTTCAGTACACTGCACCATCGCAATTAAAACGGTACTAGATTCACCTACACTAACACAAAGTCCCATGCAGTACACACCTTATGGTCACGTCCCCTAGGTAGCCATCCCGGATGAGAGAGCACGTCAGGATGCTTAGAGGAGGCAGTCACTCCACCTTACTCAGGAGCAATGGGTTGATTATCAATGCCTCCTAAAAAAACATATCGTTAATCCTCAGTCCAAAGTCGAAAACGGATTATTTTTACGGGAAAAACAAAACAGGAATCGTCAAACTGACTTACGAATTGCTTATTGGAATGGTTTATCTTTGCACCGACAAGTAGCTCTTCAGGCACTCCTTACTCGAACCGATCATTATTGATCGAAATCTGTGCAATCCAAGAAGTCCGCTGGCTTGAAAATGGTATATTAGAAAAGTAAATTCACAAATTATACTACATATGTCACGAAAGGAATCATACGTTCGGAACGGGATTAATTTTAAAAGAAGAAGAACGCCAGCTCATTATAAAGTTTACAACCGTATCTCCCTCTTTGTGTTATATTCCCTTAAAAAGGAAAATTCTTCAATTTAACCATAATTAACTTTCATGCCCTACAGAAATATCTTTATATAATTAATAGCGGAGAGACATAATGAGGAGCGCACATAAATAATAATCAATAGCTGGTGAGAGGTTACAGTAGATTTGCCACTCTAAAATAAAGTAATCTTTCTACAATGATAAATTAAAGAAAAAAAAAACAAGAAATAAAAATAAGCTTCAGTTAAATATAAAAAGAAAAAAAATATACACATGTTTGATGCAGTGACAAATCCATTTCACAACCTCTACTACAACCAGCTAGCTGTGTGTTTGTAACCTCACTCCATCACACACATCTGGCCCGATACATATATATAGATAGACATTAGAATATATAGGTATCCTTAGAGTCCGCTTCGAAAAGTGATTAAGAGTTAATGGTGATTTCTGAATAATATTTAATGTTTGATCTGATATAAGATTAGAACACGTAGTATAAAATTAAAAAAAACATGACATAATACAATTTAGTATTTATTAATTGGGATATTTAATATCCTCTCTCCCGATCTTCTTACATACTCACCAAATTACTCTGAGATCAATTGTCATCTACAAAACCCCAAAAAGAAACAGTACTGTTTCGGGGCAATTCTAGACATAGCAAGTTTGGAACGAGTTGCACTCAAAATCTATTGGTTTTAGCCATTACAACTAATCCTCTGGGCTATTCTCTAACGACTCCGGGGACATTTTTTCTATTGCTATTCAGTTAATACTGGCATTTGGGAAGGAAAGTCTTCTTATCCAGAATCATACCATTAATAAGAAAATGATGGAAAACACTTGGGGTTCTTTTCGTCTTTGTAAAATCTGCTTATTTAATGAGAACCGCATTAATCATCCTAATCCTTTAGAACAAAAGCTGCCCAGCTAGGTATTTTCTTTTGCAGTCCTTGTGAAATTTGAAGTTTTTCAAAGGTTTGAATGGCTATGAAACCGAATTCCATCTGTGAATGTGTACCTATTTCTGCCATAAATACTGTTACAAAGGCTGAACTTTTTTTACATCCTTGGGGATTATTTAGACATCTCTCAGATTATTATCTTGGTATTTCAGGGTAATAATCAGTTTTTATTTTTATTTCGCTCAGCCAACATGGAGTGAGATGATAACGAAAACCGAATAGCTGTGGTCGCTTTACACAAAGTTGTAAAATGTAGGTTAGAAATTTTCAACAATTTGAAACCTTTGGGTATCAGCCGTATGTCGTGAACGCTCTAAAGAAGCCAAGAAAGTCATTAGAAGAATGGAAAGATATCATATCCTTTTCTCAGTGATGGTTTACTGAGGAGTTCGCTTTGATAGCACCACAAAGCTCCATTTCGGTGATAAACTCTCAAAACTATTAGGACGATATTTTGGAATCTGTAGTCAAGCCTCAAATGATACTTTGTTTCCTGGAAGTCATTGAGCTTTCCAGCAGGGTTCAGCTCCAGCTCGTAAGGCCAGGTCAACTCAGCAGAGGTTGTTGAAATATGTATATATTTCCTTGTAACATTATTTGTGTCTGGTATATTTGGAGTGGCTACGGTTTCTAAATCATGTTCGAAGTCAGTTGCTACAGAACAATGAATGCTTAGTGAATTTCCTTTTTATTGGCTGTTTTAAATCTTCAAATTTATTTTACTATAGAAATTTTTAATAGTGGTGATAGATATGTTGTAATGTTTCAGATTCACAACAAGGACCTCATGAAAAACGCCTCCTCCACGCACTTCTAGACCACTACAACGTACTGGAGCGGCCGGTGGCCAACGAGACTGACCCGCTCCAGCTCAGCTTTGGCCTCACGCTCATGCAGATCATAGACGTGGTAAGGGGGCACAGGCACATTCAATAAACTCAAAACTGTTGGTCACTCAAACCGAGTTTCAAAAAAATATTTAGAAAAAAAACTTTGAGCACTAAGAGCAAAACCGACTCATTCTGTAGGTTTAGCGCGCCTTATACCGAATATATAACCGTTATTCACAAAAAAAATCGTAATTAAACTTATTTATTTTATTTTTTTAAATAAGACTGATATTAGTTTGTATTGCTCTTCAATTTGAAAAAAATAAAAATATATTCTCTCTAGTGGCACACAGACACTTACAGTTACCTTCATAGTTACATTAGTAGTTGTATAAAATTTTCTTTTCATTACTTATTTTTGTCAATATTTTCTCACATCAAACAACATATTTGAATAAACGTGATTTCGACAATATGCAACACCCACTGTTTTGTGTCTGTTCCAGCCATCAAAACAACATTCAAATCATATAACCTTCAACACTTCTAACAATTAAGACTATTTCAAATAGAATTTCTGATTTATTTTTGGCCAAGTCCACAAAAAAAAAAAAAAAAAAAAAAAAAAAAAAAAAAAAAAAAAAAAAAAAAAAAATAACATAATGAAAAAAATCATTAAAACACTCGGATTATTGGTTCGACCTGAAAACTATCTTTGATTATTCGACGTTTCATTTCGATCATAAAGTATCAGCTAAATTTTTACTAAAAATATTTGATCAAGTATTATTACCGTAAAGAAAATAAATATAATTACCACAGTTTATTTGCAGTTTTGCTTTGATAATGACTTTTAAAATATGGTATCCTGTTTTTAAACTGTTAAGACCCACAGTGACAAGACATCTTTCCCAGCAAGGGTGTGTGCATAGACTCTATAATTTATTTACTTATAATTATATTGTAGAATGCATATATCAGTGTAGATTTAAGAAGGAACAATTATCTAAACATTATTCAGTCCATGAGCTGGGTAGCACTAGAATATGTGCTTTATGTAAGCATATATAAATTATGTATATGAATATAACTAGCGTTAGCGCTTGGCTCAGTCAATTTATATAATTCTTAATAACTTAAAAGAAGATTTTTTTTTAAATAAATAATATTTGAGATGAGGAAAAATTAGTACATGAGCTACTTAACTGTCAATAGTATATTTGTCAAATTAAATATTATGATTACATCATTGTCGATATAATACAAATGAAAATTAATTAATAAAACGTAACTCATAAACATGAAGAGAACTCTTTTTCTAGACCAACGGAGATGATAAGACGGAGATCACGCTCAGCCGCTTGTTTTTCCCTACATTTTCGGGATCGGAATAAAAAAAGAATGAGTGGTCCCTTGTAGGGTCGCCCTACCACATAAGCCTTAAGACACAGTGGACCAAAATAGGTAAATAGAAAAACAAATGCTTTTTATATATTTACTGCTGTCAGACATATCATGATTGCTGTACGTACAAATTGCCTCTGTGAATCAATTAACTGTCAAATATCCTTTTTCTATTGTTGTAGTTTTCTAAACATGAGATTTGAAAAAAAAAACAAAAAATATTTAACAATTTCACCCTTTACCCGTCCAAACCCGAATTTTCAAAACAAATCTCTTGATTTATATTTGAAACAAAAGTTAATTACACTTTCGAAAAAAAAAATACCTTTTCAGTCTTTTGAAGAAGAATTTAGAACAAAATGATTATTTCTTCCCAAATTGAACTTTGTTTATATAACCTGTTTGTGCAATTACATTTCAAACTATGAGCCAGGGTTGTTACTAGTAGAAGTAGGGTTATGGATTTTGCGAACAAAAATGCTCGAGAAACGTTTAACATGTTTTTTACCTTCGTAAAGATCTTCAGATTTGTTAAGGCTAGTTAAAGTTCTCCGCAATTGGTCTTCCGAAATAAAAGGAAAACAAAAGGCCCTCGTCACCCTCAATCTCCTTTTGCTTCTAACTATATTGCGTAGCGGAGCTTTTCGCCAGTGGCTCTCTAGCTTCCTGGCCCTACCCTTAATCTTTTCTTGCTTATCCCTATAGTGCGTAACGAAGCTCGTAGACAATGGCTCCCTGTATACAGTCTTCCTGGCCCTACCCTCAATCTTTGTTAGCTTCCCACTATAGTGCACAGTAGGGGTCCTTGCCAGTGGCTCCAATCCTCTCTATTTTAAGCTAGCTTCTTTGCACTACACTCAATCTACTGTTGCTTTTCCCTATAGTGCTTGAGGGAGTCATTAGCCAGCGGCTCCAATCTTCTCTATTCCATCCAAGCTTCCTGGCCCTACTATTAGTCTGTTTTTGCTTTTCTCTTTAGTGCATAGGTCATAGCCAGCGGCTCCAATCCTCTCTATTTCAAGCTAGCTTCCTGGACCTGCGCTCAATCTTCTTTAGTTTCTCCCTATAGTGCATAGGGGAGCCAATAGTCAACGGCTCCCATCATCTCTATTCCCTGTTAGCTACCCTTCCCTACCCTTTATCTTATTTATCTTATTTCCTCCTATAGGGCGTAGGGGAGCACTTATCCAGTGGCTCCACTTCCCTCTTTACACAGGTAGCTTCCTGGCTCTACTCCCAATATTTCTTCGCTTCTCCCAATAGTGCGTTAGGAAACTCTTTGCTAGCGGCTCTTATCTCCAGCTATTTCTCTCAGCTCAGGCTCTATTTCCAGCAAGCTTCCTGGCCCTACCCTCAATCTTCTTTTGCTTTTCTTTATTGTGCTGAGGGAAGCCCTGAACCAGCGGCTACAATTCTTCGTACTTCCTGCTAACTTCCTGGCCCTACCCTCAATCTTCTTTTGCTTTTCTTATTGTGCTGAGAGAAGCCCTGAACCAGCTGCTACAATTCTTTGTACTCCCAGCTAGCTTCCTGGCCCTACCCTCAATCTTCTTTTGCTTTTCTTTATTGTGCTTAGGAAGCCCTGAACCAGCGGCTACAATTCTTCGTACTTCCAGCTAGCTTCCTGGCCCTACCCCCAATCTTCTTTTGCTTTTCTTTATCGTGCTTAGTTAAGCCCTGAACCAGCGGCTACAATTCTTCGTACTTCCAGCAAGCTTCCTGGCCCTACCCTTAATCTTCTTTTGCTTTTCTTTATTGTGCTTAGGGAAGCCCTAGCTAACTTAATCTCTTTAACATCCACTTTCATTCTTTTATGTTTTCCACGTTTTCGATAAAAAAAGACTCAATAGTTTTTCTGATTCTTTTTTTTTTTCTGATTCTTTCTAAGGTCTAGCCTTATTTTTTATTTTGCAGAGTCTGTATTAGTACAGATAAAGTCAAATGATGTGCTGATAAAATCGAATAAATGAAGAAATGTGCAAAATATTTGTCATGCAGACATTTAATCGATATGAAAAATTCTGTTAAATAGATGATATAAATATTAAGAGTTTTAATCCATACCTTATGAGCTAAAATAACTATATGATTGTGAAATAAAAGTGAATTCAATGGGCGAGCCAAGTGCTACGTAGTTTTTACAAAAACACTCACTCATTTCAAGGTCATTCAGCTACAGAATAAATCATTCATATCAAAGCATGTTCATATTTATCAAGTTATTCATTTGTTGGTTTTTTCATATAATTGAAGAATGAAAACTATTTAAAACCAAAAATAAAATATGTTTTTCGATTATTTATAATTCATAAAAAGAAAGATACATTTTAATTTTCTTGTCACCATAAGAAATGTTTTTTTTTTCAATTATCATTATTTTAAATTCAGTTCATTATCAAGATTCTACTATGAGTTAAGGTGGTTTTCACTCGCAATTATATGGGTGATGTTTTTGTTCAATTTTATTTTTCCTTTATTTTTTCAAGAAAGCTGACACAAACACGATACCAAAAATATGAAGTTTTTTTATGTATTGAATGACCAAATAAAATAAAATCGATTTATTGCAGGATGAAAAGAATCAAATAGTAACCACGAACGCGTGGTTGAACTTGGTAAGTTTGTGGAAGGTTCCTGCCCCCCTCTTTGGGAAAAATGTCTCTAGTTATTAGATGTGTGGCACTTTTTACAAATACCCTGTAAATTTGATGTTGTCGTTTATTTATATTTTTTTTTAAATTGTTATTATTTAGTATTTATTTATTTTTTTTTTTTTTGGTAACACCAGCATTTGTATATCAGAGACATTTTACCCTTGAGGGTACTTAATATAGTGACCCCGGCTTACCTCTGCAATCTTCTGCCAGTTCCTACCTCAAAAAAAAATTGTGTCTCAATGTCATAAGATTGCATGCTTTTCTCTACATATACATTTACATAATATACACTACATTTATTTGAAAAATTAAAAAAAAAAAAAAAAAAAAAAAAAAAAAAAAAAAAAAAAAAAAAAAACGGTATTCCAGCCAGCGGCCATTAGCGCATTAAAAAAAATGTATATTTATATTTTAAAAGGGATAAAAAAATAATATGATAACTTTTTAAAAATATCAATTAAAATTTAAAAAAAGAAGAGACAAATTCAAAATGATGCGAATTTCTAAGAAACGATCGGACGTTGATAAAAGTGTCGATAACCCTGGACATAAAGAAAGCATGCAGCCTTATATGACAAGGTTGAAAAGATTGTTCTGGAAAAAAAGATGGGACAGGCAGAGCATTGCAAGGGATAGAGCGGACAGTGGTGTAATTTGATGGTTGTGTTTTCTAACAAGGCATTGTTTCTGATTGCATGGGATTGATAGGATGAGAAGAATCAGCTTCTAATTACAAACATTTGGTTAAAACTGGTAAGTCCAAGATAAACTGTTTATAAAATCTAACAGGTTTACACAGAATGGCTGCTCAATTAAGAAGAATGTTTTAAATTAAGCTTAACTTTTCTTTTAAACATTGTAATAAATAATATTTAGTAACTGGTAGCTTGTATATAAATAGCGAGACTGTAAAAGCCTGCATATTGACCAGGCTCACATCCCAAAATTTATATTTTAAATAAACTCTTTTTATTAATATTTATTGCTTAACTCATTTTTTATTTTTATTTTTTTATTTTGACCAATGCTTTATAAACATATGTTCAGTGTATAAATAGTCACATAAACACTTACAGGTTCATTTCATAAATCGAAAATATGCTTAAATCAGTCCTTCAAAAAGAAAAATGTGTTTAGCAACAAAAAAATAAAATAAATAAATAAAATATCAACTTGAAAACTCGATATCGAGCAAGCTTTTTTTTCTATTTTTGTGATCCATCCAAAAGCAGTCAAGCAAACAAATATTTATGAAATTAAAAAAAAAAAAAAAAAAAAAAAACGCGAAAAATTTGAGTCGACTTTGCCAACATTCGAAAATCACATTACATTGTTCAATACACTGAACACAACATGATTTTTAAACATTATTTTTATTGTTAATGTTTGCGGCCTTTTGTTTAAGCCATTATAAATATTTCCATGATACGTATATGATACTATTGATTCCTTTGACCCCATACGCACATACATGTAAATGTATATGTGTATGTTTGTGTATTTATTTGTTAAATCGAATATGTGTTTTACACGCCTGTAGAAAATTAATGCATGGATCCCCATCAAATATTAGACATTTTGCTTAGTTTTAATTGTTTTTATTTTATTTTTTATTTTAGCTACCCATTTTTGTGTATATTTTACAGTGCCTCCTTCACTAATGTAGTCAACCGTTCATACAAAATTACTTTGAACAAATGTCACAAGAGATAAGAATAAATTTTACATTAGTCTCAAATGATATATATATATTTTTTTATCAATAGCACTAGTTAACGCATTTTATACAACTACTAACAATAAGAGAAAAGGAAAATAAAATAATCAATCATAAAAAAAATATATTTTCCATCATTTTATCCGATAGTAATTTAAACCTAATAAATAATCAACCGATAAATATAAAAATAATTCAGATTTATAACTTTTACAATATAAATAGTGAAAAATAAAATTATTTTATTAATATAATTTTTATTGACAAGTTGATCTTCTTAGAAACTTTGTGCATGGTATTTATTTAATTCATTGTAGATGCTAAAATACAACCTCTATAGAACCTGTAAAATTGTTATTTAGACTTCTTTATTCGTCATTTGTTTCATTATGAATGTAATTTATTCATGTAATTAATTGTTTGTGAAGCATGTATAAAATCTTTTTAATAAGTAATATCGCAGAAAACAATAGCTATGCATTATTATGTTATTGACTTATAAAAATATATTTTAAAGAAATGAGAAAATATATTTGAATCGATTGAAGAATACCCATAATTGTGTAGATCTTTAGCTGTTTTTGTATTATGCATAGTTATTGCTTTTTATGAATTGTCTGAAAAAATAAATAAATAAATTAAAAAGAATCATAATAAATAATGCGCAACGCACTGAATATAAGAAATATCAACATATTTTCTTTCCAAATTCAATACTAATCAAGAAGTGGTATAATTCAACCTTATTCATTTAAATTTTCATAGTGATGTAAAAATTGTTTACACCATATGAAACGTATAGCGATCTGAGTAAATTAAAAAAAAACTACGTGGCAGTAAAACATTTTTTTTATATATTTCAACAATTTTAACATAGGATAAACCGGAAAGTAATTGACACCCCTAAATTTTACTTAAAGAAACAATTAAGCGAGTCCGAATTTTATATCAAGATATGCATGAAATTAATGTTTCAAGAGTCCTCTAAATCATATATGATGTAATTGTTTGGAAAAATAACCACAGAGAACGTTTCAAAATTAATAACCCTGCGGGTTCAGTTGATAGCCTGTTGAAGGCTAAAACCTTATGATTTTCATAAGGATTCTCATCCGAATTTTTTGTTCCTACTCTCTTCAAACATTCTTTGCAATAAAGGTAAGTAGTTTATTTTGTTTTTTAAATCTATAATTGAAGTGTCTGGAGGTAAATTAAATTAAAATAATCAATTTAAATATAATTATTCAGGGGGAACAATAACTGGTCATTTTTTTCCAATGTATTTTGTTATTTACACCCCCTGTCAGTGACTAAATTTAGATTTTTTTTTAAATATTAATGGATTTATTTTAATTTTAATTGTTTAATCTTCCTAATAAATCTTACATGTTATTTTAACTTTAATTCTAGTGTAACTAGTTATTGACATGGGGTGTCATGAGTCATACTAGTATTTGGGCTAAATGACTATTTATTGACACTGTCAGTTCCTACTTGTAATTTGTTTTTCTGTGTGTACGGGTGCTAGTATGCTTAAGAAGCCCAGTTTTAGCCAGACAGATTTAGAGTATTCCTTGAAAGCCATAAAGGATGGCTCTTCCATCAAAACAATATGTAAAAGATTTGGAGTTCCTCGGGCAACTTTGCACATCAGCTTGAGCGATAAAATTGGAAAATCATCGTTTGGATCACTGCCAATTCATTCAGATGAAGAAGAACATACTATAGGTGTTTGGAGAGAAACAATGTGCGCAAAAGAATTAATCGAGGACGAAAAACGGCATCTTACAATCAGTAAAAGAATTAATTGAATTTAATAATATGACCACTCCCATTAAAGATAATTGTCCTGGTGTTGGATGGTATAAGGCTTTGTTACGAAGGCACCCCTCTATAGCTGAGAGGACTGAAGACAGCGATTGTGATTCTGAAAGCAGTGTTGGAAAGTGGTTCAAGAACGTCCAAAACATATTAGAAGAGAGCAATGCTTAAAAAAATTACTTCATCCTGAAAGGATTTTCCGTGCTGATGAAACTGGATATCAAAAATGGAATCTGTTCGGTCGATCTGGCAACGAAGAGTGATCCTTAATCGCTATACTGGCCCGGAATCTCCGAAAACCAAATTTTAAAGAACTACTTAAAGGCTTTCATTTTTTCGACACAAGTAAACGATGGAAACTAATGACAGAAACTAATATAGAAAAAACAATGAAACAAAAAGGTTGGAGCTGGAGGAAAAATAAATCCAAAAAAGAAAATTAACAAACCAAAAAAAACCAACCCTGTGTAACGAATTTGGCAATGTTCTAAAGGGGATTTCTTAAAATTGTTTATTATGCAATAAGGTCCACGAAAAAAAATGTTTTAAAGAATATAAACATATGATAACAAATAAAAGTGACGAGTCTTATTAATTTATTTGTCTTGCGTGTTATATCGTGGAGTTTGATCCATATATAAGTGAAGATGAAGATACGAATGAAGATAATGAAATTTAAATTAATTATTTTATTTTATGTTACATATACCTACCGAAATTGTTTATGTCTCTTTTGTTATTTAAAGCAGTTTCATTTATAATGTTCAATAATTGTTTTTTATATTACATTAAAGTTTAGCATTTGTATGTAATGTTATGTCTTTAAAATGACCTATTATACCTTTAAAAAAATAAATATTTAGCGGGCAAGAGGTGTCAATAACCCATCCACAGGGTGTCAATAACTAGTTTTTGAAATGTTTACCTTAAATATTGCCATATTGTAAAATTATAGAACTTTTAACCAAAAAAACCTCATGAGTCTTCAGAAGGATAAATGAAGTATAGGAAGTTTCAATTTGATCCGTTCATAAAAAGTATTTATTTTTAATTTCACCACAGAATTATAGTCTTAAGGGTGTCAATAACTGTCTGGTTTGCCTAAAAAATGATTCTAGATACTTTTTCCTTGTTTAAATTTACATTAACAGTGCATTGCGCATTTCTGTTATATCATAAATTTATTTTTAATATTAAATCAACTGTTTAATATTTTTTGTAAAAAAATAATATATATATATAAAGTTTTCTACTGTTCTTAGGTTTCAGTCATTAAATAAACAATTTTATTTATCCAACGTTTTGAGTATTTATTGTTCTCATATTTGAGATAAAATATCGTAGTAATCTAACAGTAGAAAACTTAAAATATCAACAAATAAGAACTAATCAGATACTATATATATGTGTGTGTGTGTGTGTGTGTGGGTCAATCCATTTGAAATCGTCTAATTTTTAATTATTTTGCCGCCTAGCATTTTTGATTTTAATGATTTTTTACCTAGTTATTCTCTATCCTTTCATGAATAAAAAACAGTGGATAATTTTTTTTTCTGACAAATACTTAAGTGTTTTGTCAAAATTCAGCTTCGTGACTGAAAAAATGTGTTGGGAAAATCTATCTAATTCTGATAATTTTGCATATTTCGGGTCAAAACAAAAACTAACAATAATATATAAATAATAAGATATGTTATATATTTCCCCCCCACCATTTGTTACCTTAAATGTGAAGAAAGTGATAAAAATGATTCTCAAAAATTAATGATAAATGAAACATTTCCGAGTTAGAAGCCTACAAAGGAAAAGAGGTTCACCTTTGATTATTTTTTCCTACATAGTACAGTCATTGCTCTACTTGCTGTAAAAATGTCTATATTGAGAACACTTTTGTAAATGAACTTTTTAAAATGGCAAAAACTCGTTGTTTGCAAAGTTTAAACGGAAATATCTCAAAATTAACTAAATGAAAAATTATGAATCTACAACAAGTTACACATCAATACGATGTTTATAAGTGACATTTTGGTGACTCATACTGAGCTGGTTCTCGAGTTATAAAATTATCTTCGCTGTTGGAATAAAATTTTCTTTAAAAATTATTAACTCCTCTCATAAATTAGATACACACATTTAATATAAGTACTATTTTAATTATGTGCTGACGTTTCGGCCTACAATGTGGGCCTTCATCACTTCAAAATTGTTAATATTTAAAATTTTAATTGTTCACATATTTTTCCTTTGTCATTTTTTCATTTGCTTAGTCTCTCTTTATATATTTTCATTACAATATTATCATCTCAATTATGTTTACTTCCATACTTTATAACTATCATCTTAATTTTGTTTATTTCCATACTTTATAACTGTCACCTTAATTCCATACTTCATAATTGTCATCTTATTATCATTTTACATTTAATTTTATTTATGTTCCCATATTTTATCACTGTCATATTATTATTATATACCTAACGCATTATTAAGTCTATAATTACAGTGGTTGTTATCTTGTTTCTTTTAGCCCTGATGAAAGCCCACATTGTAGGCCGAAACGTCGGCACATAATTAAAATAGCACTTATTTTAAATGTGTGTATCTAATTTATGACCGCTCCCCCAACCATCTTCCTCATCTAATTTCTCAACGGTCAACAAAACTCCATCATTATTAACTCCTGTAATTTGATGAGAATGATGGTGAGAGAATGTATACAGTTTTGGTCGTTACAACATATTACCTAAGTAGCCAAAATATTTTTTAAGAAATTCACGAAAATTTAAATTAACAGAAACTCATAACGGGCTATAACAAGTAGGGTTAGAGAGGAGTCACGCTTCTTTTTTCTAGTATAGTTTTTTCGTTGTAATACTTGTTGAAGAAATTTCTATAGCGTAAGCATTGTTATTCATTTTAATATAAATTTTCAAAATAGACTATTTCCAAATTCAGTAATATTAATAGTGAAATATCAGAAAAGTAACTGGGTGAAAAATGATGGATCTCGTACAGGTCATACCTGTATCTATTTGTAAATATGGTTATAAATATAGAACCAGCTCAGTCTGAGTCATAAAATGTATGTCACTTGTAAGCATTGTATTGAGGTGTATCATGTGTTAGTTTCATAATTTTGAGATATTTCCGTGTAAATGTCGCAAAAAAACGAGTTTTTGCCACTTTTGAAAATTCATATACAAAAACGGATGATGTTCTCAAGAAAGAAATTTTGACAGTGAATAGGGCTGTGATTCTATGAATGAAAAAATAATCATAGGTGAGCCTCTTTTCCTTTGTAGACTTTTAACTCGCTAAAAGTTTCATTTTTTATTAATTTTCGAGAATCTTTTTAACCACTTTCTTTACTTTTAAGGTAATAAGTTGTAAGGAAAAAAATATATAAAGCATATCTTTTTATTATTTTCAATTTTTGTTTTGACTCTATGTCAGCAAAATTAACAGACTTATAGAGAGTTTTCCCAACAAGTATTTGTCAGAAAAAAAAATTATCCACGGCGTTTGATTCATGAAAGGATAGAGAATAAATGGTTAAAAAGTCATTAAAATAAAAAATGTCGAGCGGCAAATGGATTGACCCATATATGTATGTATGTATGTATATATATATATATATATATATATATATATATATATATATATATATATATATATATATAACGTAAATTCAATATATAATTAATAGCTCTGTACACACTTATATAATATATTTTTTTACTTCATAATTTTTTTTTTTTATTTATAGTATTTTTAATGTGAGGAATGGGGGTATTTATTGTTAAATATTTTTTAAATTTTTTTGTTAGTTATTTCTAATGCATCTTAAAATGTTTTTTTTGAAACAAGATTATAGCCAATGCTCACTTACTCATTTATATTAAATGGTATATAATTTTAATTGAAACAAAAAAAATATGGGTAATTGCATTTCAATATTAGCAGGTATGTTAATTTGATAAAAAACACATACACACCTTCACATAAGCGCATTAGTATTATATTTATTTGTTTAATATCTCGGTATCTAATACATTAATGTAATATGATATAATTTATCAGTATTATAATATTTAATTAATCAGTGTTTTAGAAAAATAAATTAATAATTCGGGACAATCAACGATTCTTTTCAATGGTTGAATAACTTAAATATATATATACACACATTCATACATATGTGTCTATAATGCAGATAAAATAAGTCATCTATAAATAATAAAAAAATGTCAAAGAGTAACAGCAAATATTTCTTAGCAAGTATTTTCTCACTTTTCTTTTTATTTGAAATTCTAGATCAAATGTTTACTCCTATCATACCTTCATTAGGCGTAAAGGGATATAATTTATCTCTATGATTTAGTGATTGTTTGTAATTGAGTCAATCATGTATAAGAACTATACCTGTTAAGTCCTAAGAACTGAGTACCTAAGATGGAAAAGAAACTAGAACTGCAATTTCGTTTCTAAAGAGTTCAGGCGATCATTTTCAAAATGTACTCTACTATATTATTTTTTTTTTATAAAATGTATTTATTAGTTTTAGGGATGAACCACCTAAAAATAAAATGTTATTACTTCCATTGCACTGAATTTCACGGGAAACGCAAAAATCTCTCATGAAAAGTAAAGTAATTTTACAGGTCATCGCATTATCTCAAAAATGACTATGACTATGAAGATGAAATTTCAAATTAAGGTTTCGCTAAATGATGTGCAATAAGGCTGGATTTCGGAAAAAAATTGTCCTCTTAGAGGTTGAAAAAAAAAACTGTATAATGGAATACAACGTGTAAATGGATGCAACAAGTAAAATTTGTTAAACTTGAAAAGATAAATTGTTTCGCGAATAAATCAAACGTTTTACATCTGAAAAATTATTAGTTCTTATTTAAAAGACAATCTAATTTCTAACCACATAAAAGCTATATTATTTTTTCTGACCAGTTTTAGCAAAGATAGTAAGTTCATAACAAACGTATTTAAGGATATTGTGCTTCGATCTAAGTTTAGTGTGCAGGCAGGAAATATGTTCAATTGTTATTTGTTTTTAAAAACGATTTTAATCCTAAAAAACATTATCCACACTCATCGTCTTATATTTTATTAAAACATTTGACGCGGTTAAGGGTAGAGTGTAGAGCACTAATCATCTGTCCTCTAGGTTCCGGCTTCGAATCCCCGCTGAGGCAGAATTATCTATTCTATTATTTCAGCCGTGGAGCATACACTGCCCCATATAGTGAGCACACAGAGAGTGGAGAAAAATCTGACGGCTGAGCGTGATATAGGCCTGATCACATCCTTGTACGGTCGTTTGGCTGTGAAGCCGCGAAGCCGAATCCTAGCATTTGGTCTACATGACCTTTAACACTAGAAAGATGGGAGCTTACTATATACCTATATTGCCTAAAATACTCGCTAAAATGTTTGAGAAAATCCTCTTGAAACGCATCCTACCGTTGCTCCAATCACACAAAATCCCATCTCACCAGTTCGGTTTCCGCTCAGGCCACTCTACTGTTCACCAAGGTCTTCGGGTTGCTGATCACATATCCTATGCCCTTGAAAGCAAACAATATTGCACCGGTGCCTTTCTGGACATAGCACAAGCATTCGACCGGGTATGACACGATGGCTTGTTTTTCAAACTAAAAACCCTATTACCCCAATCCCTATACCTAATCCTTCGATCCTACCTCTCCAACCGCTCGTTCCACAAGGTAGTGTCCTTGGTCCTATACTCTACATCTTATTCACCGCAGACATTCCTACCCTACTCGAAAACTTCCTAGCAACATTTGCCGATGACACAGCTAT
This sequence comes from Piezodorus guildinii, assembly GCA_023052935.1. NCBI lineage: Eukaryota > Metazoa > Arthropoda > Insecta > Hemiptera > Pentatomidae > Piezodorus > Piezodorus guildinii. The sequence continues at coordinate 112,316,433 of CM041295.1, forward strand.
CCTCTAATTCCACTCAGATCCTGTTGTGGCATCCTCAAACCTCTAATCACATCTCGTTCTGATTGAACAGTGGTGCAATCATTGGCGTATCAAAGTCAATGAATCAAAAAGCAAGCATGTCACCTTTACCCTACGACGCAGATCCTGCCCATCAGTCCATTTTAATTCTATTCCTCTTCCCTTTTCTGACACAGTCAAGTACCTTGGCTTCCTCCTAGACAAACGACTGACATGGAATCCCCCTACTAGACTTAAACGACAAGAACTTAATCGACGGTACGGCCAGCTATATAGACTACTAAATAATAAATCACATCTCTCAACGGACGACAAACTACTTATTTACAAGACTATTCTTAAACCCATTTGGACCTACGGACTTGAACTGTGGGGAACAGCAAAATTTTCGAATATCAAACGTATCCAATCCTTTCAGTCTAAAGTCCTTAGAACAATAGTCGATGCCCCATATTATGTCACCAACAAAACCTTACACCATGATCTGAATATCCCATTAGTCCTTGATCTCGTCCTACCCAAATTCTCAATCTTTCATCAGAAACTTACTCACCTTCCTAATCCCTTGGCACACTCCCTATCTAGTTCCAAACATCCACAAAACCCTCCTCGTAGGTTGAAGCGGCAGTGGCCCAGAGATCTCTTGTAAATATGCCATTGGAGTGCTGGCTTCTCTACTCATGCCCTGAGTGTATGTGGCTCTAGCGCCCTCACTCAGCTTCCACTGGCTCTCAAGAGCAGTGATGCGGCTGAGTGAGAGGCACTCCTGGCATTGTGCCTCGAGATCCACTAGTGAATCTCTGGGTTCGATTCGGTGAACCCAGGGGCAGTTTGTAAAGATTGTAAATAGGTACGAATGAGATTAAAGTTGTTATTATTTTCTTTATATATTATTTATTTTATTTTATATACATATATCTTTTCTTCTTTATTAATTATTCTTGTATTTTTTTTAATATATATTATTTATTTATTTTTTTATGATATACATATGGGATGAATGGTTTCTTCTAGCTGTAATACTCATTGCTCTAGTAGGCGGCAGATTGTATTATCTCTTAACAAAATTAAATTAAAAAAAAAAAAAAATATTGCCTGAAAGCAGTCAAAATGACCGCATTGCGAAAAAATAACTAATGCGCAAAGGAATTTGTTTAACAGTAGTTTTTAATATATTTTATATCACCTACTGTCATATAAAAAGTTATTACTAAGTACTAACAAAAAAAAATGTATTTCAGTTTAAAAAATTTATCTTTAAATGATAGTTCCCATCTCGTTGCATTTGATTCTATATCGGAACACTTTTCACATATCTTTCTTAGCTTTTCTAAAAGTTCTCTTCTGTTGGACATTTCTTTTATGAACTTAGGGCGCGAAAGAAATCAACTGAACAATGGGTTAAAACGACTGATAGTGCGTAAAGCAGGCCTGACCAAGTCCACACATGCGCAGCCGTATTGTATACAGTTTGAGATAATACACTCAGTAATTCTCCTTTCTATCTGAGTTACATTACAGCGCGTGAGGGAACAAAGCGCGTGTCCAGGCCTGGTATAAAGATTCGAATAACAAGTACGAATTACAATAACAATAACTTTAGTTATCGAACAACTGCAACTTATCAAGTATATATCGAAATCGACAATTTATCATGAATTTATATGTTATCATGTTATTCCAATCCAGAGCAGAACTATTCTTTTCCAAGCAGTCAATGTAGAAAAAGTCACAAAATTATAAGAAGCTGTGTCATTATTTAAATCTTATTTTTTCAATTGAAATTCAAAAGCAGTCAAAATGACTTGCTTAGGCAATCTAGTGTTAAGGGTTATACAAGGCGCCTTACAAGATTCAGACGTATCCATTGAAAAATGAACGAGTTTATTAAATACAAAGCTGTAATTTGTTTGTATTTAATAGAAGTGTGTATAACTCAGATCATGTCCGCGTTGTCAGGATCATTTTCGAAATAGAGATTCGGATTTATTACATTTGTTTGAGAATATTTTGGATGCATCATGAATTGCACATTCCTGCTCATTTTGTTGTGTTGCAAACATCGAAAAAGCCATTTACCTAGGACAGGATGCCATAGCAATCGTTAGTCATTCAAAAAGAGTATTGCTGTAAAGATGGTAATAGTAATTGATGTTACGTATTCCTTTGAAGTAAAGGGAGAGAGCCGGGGTTGGATAAAATGGCCAATAGATCTTTGAGGGCCTTTATGAAGGCAATAACCCGCGCTTCTAGCATTTTAAACCGAATGGAATCAGCATTAGAATAGGAGCGCCATTTGCATGGAATGAAACCCGCGCTAGGTCCAAGATTAGTTTCCAGTTAGGAACTTGATCCCACTCGCCCCCGCCCAACTTCCTCCCTTATGCCGCTCTTCCAGCGGTATACATCTATATTTCTCCAATGAACTGATTTCCGGATTAGTTGGAACCGCTGACGTTTGTTTTTCCTCCCTGGGTTTTATTAACAGGACTTTGGGTAACGGCTTCTCCCTTCGTAACATGGACGCAAATTGTGGTTCCATGCCCAACAGACTCAAATTTTTGGTATTTTTCATATTTTTTAATACTAAATAGATCGTATATCATCATTTTTGTATCATGTTGACTACCAGCATTTCATGTAGATATCTGTTTCAAAAACCCCGATATAGGAATTGATGAGAAAAAACAAAACTAGGTAAAGACAAAAAACGGGCATTAAAAATCATTTCAAATGAAAATTTAGAAAATATACAACTGACTGAAATCGGTGCTTATGTTACTTTATGCCTTAGATAAAACTAATGCCTTTCATACTTCCGCCTGGACTGCCGTTTAAGCCCTCACTTCTCAGATCAAACTTTCCTGACCCATTCATCCCTCCTAAACTGAAATTTTCATATATCCTTAGTATTTTGAAAAGGATTTTCTAAAGTTACTGTGTGTATATATATATATATATATATATATATATATATATATATATATATATATATATATATATATATATATATATCTTTTACAATTGCTTATATGTATATCATAAAATAAGAAATTTTATTGTTAAAATGAAATAAAAAATAATTCTTTTATGGGACATTTCGTCCTCTAAATAATATACAGTGAGCATAACATAAGGAGTTCCATTTTTCTAGCTTATTTGATATATAATTATTTAGTCAAGTAAACTATATAAGGTTATATGAATAAAAGATACAAAAAAACAAAACAGATAACAACATCAAATGGGTTTAATTAAGTATTATCAGAGTCTAGATTTATCATTTATGTTCGGATATTGATTTTTGAGGAGATGTTTAAATAATTGGTGTTTGAATATGGTTAGGGATGAAACTTTTCGGAGGGAGATGGGTAAAGAGTTTCAAAATATGGTAGCGCAGATGATGAAGGACTTCATAGGATGCTGTTTTATGAGAGGGAAGGTATAGATCCATGGGTTGGAGGGGGCTAAGTAGCTGAGTGGGTTAGCGCGCCTTGCTTTGAACGCGCGTTGCCTAGCAACCACAGAGAACTATAATTTGTAACCAAATAATTACGAGTTCGAGTCTCGGAGCGGGGGTCTTTTATCTCAACATATATTCCCCTCCCTCACCCCTTGGCAAGAGAAACCCCGTTATAGCCTTCAAGGTAGGAGTGAACAAAAAATAAAAATAAAGATCGATGCGTTGGGATCTTGTATTTAGGGTGTGCACGGAAGAGCGTGAGGTAAGGTGGTCAAAGATGTAGGAAGGTTTTCTGGTTCGCAAGGATTGGAATAGGAAGATGCCTAGTAGGTATTTTCTTCGGGATTCGGGATAGAGCCACCTTTGACCAGAATACCAGTGAGAGAGATGTGACGTCTAGAGAGGCCGCACACAAATCTTATAAATCTGTTCAGTAATCGTTTTCTCTTATCGTCCCCCCCCCCCTCCCCCCGAAGTACTAGACATCCAAATTCAAAGTGGGACAGAAAGAGAAATAAAACGTACTTCTAGGAAAAGAGTCATGGGATCGTAGGAGCTGTTTGAGGATAGATACGGATTTTCTGTTTATTTGGGAAATGTAGTTACACCACGTTAAGTTTTGATCAAACATAACTCATAGATTTTTTAGGGAGTTTTGGAATTGGATTGGAGTTTTATTGAGAAAGAGTAATTGGTAGTAAGGAAGTAAATGGAGGGAAGGTTTTAAGCCAAAAAGCATTGCCTCTGTTTTCGTAGGATTCAGTTTCCACATATTTTCCGAAGCCCACCGGTTAATGCTGTTGATATCTTCTTGGATTTTATGGGAAGCCTCGAATATATTAGAAGGATGAAAGTATATGTAAATTTTTAAGACGTCTGCGTACAGGTGATACTAGGAGCGTTGGATAGATTAAGGTCAATAGATTTATGGATTGGATAGATTTATGAACATAGAAAATAGGATCGGAGAGAAGGATGATCCTTGGGGAACTCCTCGAGAGAGACAAAGCGTTAATAAGGGAGGTTTGTAGGATATAATGACTGTTTAGGAACGGAGCGACAAAAAGGAGTAAAACCAGCTCAAGGCACTATTTGACAGGGAAATATCTTGTAGTTTGGAGAGAAGGATTGAGGGATTGACGCAGTATAAAGCCTTTGGAAAAATCAAAAAGAAAAAGGATTGTTATTTTCTGTTGCATGGAGGAATAAAGGTCTTGGGTAATTTTTAACAAAGCTGATAAGTGAAATAATCTGGATAGAAACCTGATTAGTTAAGATTAAGAACTGCATTGTCCTCCAGGAAGGAAGAGATCTGAGAATGGACAATTCTTTCAAGAGGCTTTGATAAATTTGAGAGGATGTATATTGGTCTGAAATCTGAAGCGACGCAAGGAGAAGAACCATATTCAATGTGCGTACGATCACATTTTTCCAAGCGGAAGAAAAAATGGTGTTTTGAAGGGAGAAGTTATAGATGTGTAAAAGGGCAGGAAGACTAAGCATTATCATTTTCACAGGGATTTGTTCTGGACCATAGTTACTTGTACGGGATTTCAGAACGGAAGCAATTAATTCTTCTGGTGAGATATAATGGAAATAAAATCGTTCGGAACTAAATTTCGTTGGAGAAGTAGAAAGAGGTGGAGGAGGGTAGACTTGAGGAAGTGGACCAACGAAATAGGATTTTAAATTATCAGATGAAACAAAGGAGTAAGCACTGGATTTAGAGGCAGTGATGAAGAATTTTCTCAGGATTTTCCACTTGCTTTTGGATTCTTGTGCCTTTTCACGCCGTAAGGTAGACGGGGTGAGGGTTAAATAGGTTCTTAAATGTTGTATAGTGATCTGGGATTCAGACACGTTCAAAACGTCTTCTGGCGGCATCTCTTATCATCATCAAAATTTTAATTTCGGTAATAATCCAAGGAGCTGGGTAAAACCGAAAGGTATGGGTTTTGATAAGAGCAAGTTGATTTAAAAATGAAAGGAGGTTGGATGAGAGGCATTCTACCATCTCATCTAATGAAAAGGAGGAGTAGATTGGTTCTAAATTTTGGGCTGTTGAATCAAGGGCTGGATTTATTGATTCTATATTCAGCGAACCGAGATTTCTCCAAGAGACTTGTTTGGGAATGAGATATAGGGTATGGGTATAAGGTGAAAATGGAACGGGTATTTGTGAAAAGGATAGTAGGTTCCGTTGGGAATCGACAAAGGTGAGATCAATTAATGTGTCGGAAAACTGGATATGGTGTATAGGTTGAAAAGGAAAAATGTATAAGTTTAGGGAATAAGCCAGGTCAACTTGGTACGTCCTATCAGGAGAGTAGGATGGTAGATTGGTATTGGAATCACCTGTTATAATAAGGTTATCGCATAACGGGACATAAGTGAGGAGGGATGTTTCAATGGTTGGATCAAATTTCACTTGTGACGGGTGATAGACGATTACGTGTAAGAAGATGATGGAGTCGATATTTCAGTGACTAGGTACTCGAGGTGCTGAGAATCAGAAGGAGATGTAAAGCGAATTTTAATCCCCAACCCGCCAAGAACGAACAGACCTATTCCTCCACCATTCCGGATAGCTTGATCATGACGGATGAGTGTGAGTGAGAGAATAATGATGAAAGAGGAAGGGATATTTGGTTTTAGCCAGGTTTCAGAGATTGATATAATGCGATATGTTTTGCGTTGGAAATAGTAAAGGAAATCATCAAAATGTGCAGGGAGAGTTCGGGCATTAACATGGCAGGATAGTAGGATATTAGTCATTTGGTCAAGTATGGTTTAAAAACTGGAGTGGTAGAAAATAAGAAGTTGTTTTAAGGGCTAAGGAAACGTGGACGATACATTATACAGTGAGATATAAGCTGAAAAAAGAAATCCCTGAAAGAGTTAATAAACATAAGAAAAAATAGTATCACTTTAAATTCAATACAAACATCCTTGGTCGGGATAAAAATAATTTTAAAAAAAAAGAAGTAAATTTGATAAAAATAGAAAGAAGACTTTTATAAAAAAAATCTGGTGCGGGCAACACACAACTTTCACTTACCTCCGTTCTTAAAATCGATTAAAGAATTTTCAAATACAGTTAAAGAAAAAAATGAGTGAAAGTATTGTAATAACAAAATAATTAAATTAAATTTATATAGAAACATGTGATTCTTTAAAAAATATATATTATATTAATATCTAATACAATCAATTAGTTTTACAGCTTTTCATCACTCTTTATTAACTTTTACCAGCTTTTGCATAAGTTTATATGTTTTCTAAAATCTTTAGCTTTCCAGCGGTATATTATACACGTATTTTACAAATGTTTTTGTTATTTTCTCCTTTAGTTGTTTATCAAAGTCGTATAACTTGTGCATTTAGCCGTTTTTTAGCAATGCTAACTAGATGATATGGCAATGTTTATAGAATCTACATAATTAAAGGTTCTTTAGAAAAACAAAAATTCAAATATCGGCATTGAAGCCCTGTCAGACTATTTTAATCAGAATTAAACATATATGATATTAAACCTCATTAAAGTTTACATCGATATAGGGAGTTCAATCAAAACCTTTTGGTCGTTTTCGAGACAACGTAATAAGGTACAAAATGCATAGTATAAAGCAGCACTTCCGGTCCGCCGATTTTATTTAAAAAGTTGTAACATCTTGGGCGTATAGTTTTTTTGAATATGAAATTTCAGTTTTTTACGTCTTTTCGGTTTCGCTCTAGACTTGCCACATACGAACACACACACACACAGACCTTTTTTCGGGACTTATTTAGACTCAGTGACTCTGAAACGTGATTTCCGTTGGAAACTGGAATTCGAACATTTTCACGATCGCATTCCCTTACTATATATTTCACATATGTATAAATAAAAATAATAAGAAAAACCTTGACTAAAGATGAAAATAGATGTGATAAAAATGAAATCATCTTTAATTTAAATGAGGAAGATGGTTGGGGGTGCGGTCATAAATTAAAACACACAATTAAAAATAAGCGTTATTTTAATTATGTGCCGACGTTTCGGCCTACAATGTGGGCCTTCATCAGGGCTAAAAGAAACAAGATAACAACCAATGTAATTATAGACTTAATAATGCGTTAGGTATATAATAATAATATGACAGTAATAAATTATGGGAACATAAATAATATTAAATGTAAAATGATAATAAGATGACAATTATAAAGTATGGAAATAAGGTGACAGTTATAAAGTATGGAAATAAACAAAATTAAGATGATAGTTATAAAGTATGGAAGTAGACATAATTGAGATGATAATATTGTAATGAGAAGCCTTTTCCTTTCCGATCCCCGTTTCCACGACATCAACATTAACCGCATAAAGACAATTTTCCTGGCCAATAACTTCCCTACCGTGATCATAAACAAACTTATAAATAACTACAGAAATCAGTCTCAACCTCAATTAACCTCTCTTTCTACTCCATCATCATCACCAACTCCCTTATATAGATCCGTACCTTACATTCCCTCTCTTTCAGAAAAAATTAAAAAATCATTAAAATCCTTCTATCCAAACCTCAGACTTGCTTTAAAATCCCACTACAAACTCTCCAATATTTACAGCCGACTTAAAGACAGTATACCAACAGACCACCGTTCAAAAATTGTTTATAGAGTCCCTTGCGGAACTCCTAATTGCAACTCTGCCTATATTGGTGAAACCAAAAACCTTCTCAAAGATCGCATCACCCGACACGAATATACAATTTCCTTCAAAAATTCTACCGCTTCAAAACTTTCAGAACATTCCTTAATCCTTAACCATTCCTTTGATAAAACATCCATTCTTGCCACTGTTCCCAACCATGACAAACGACTCATTACAGAATGCATTTACATACAACTAGAACTCCTTCCTGTTAATCAAAAGACTGACAAACATAACTTGTCACTAGCTTATTCCCAAATATTAAATTTAATAAAGCATCCCTAGCTCATTTTTTAAACAACCATCTGATCATCTCTTCATAATTTTATTTTTATTTATTTATTATCAATTTTTTTATTTATATATTTCTTTAATTTTCGTACTCCCCTTTTTTATTTATTTATTTGTTTACCTACTAGATTACTGTTTATTTATCATTTCCTTCGACAGCTCCTTATCGTCATTCGTTATTACCTTATCATCATTCATCATTTATCATCGTCATCCGTTATTACTTAAAATCTTTTAATCTTTACCTCGTCACTATTTCTTACATTTTATCAAATACTCATAAGTAATAACTCAAGTAATGACTTTTGGCTATTTTTTAACAATCGAATCAGTAAACATAACTTAGCTTCTTGGAATTTTCCTAACGGAAATTCTAGTTCTCATATTTTCCGTTCCACGCAATGAGCGTTTTTTAAACTGGGAAACATCACTTCTGTAGGCAACGCTTGCACGTCGTCATGTAAGTATTTTTTCTTATTGATAAGGGTCTTTTTTCATCGCCCATTTCTTTCTCCCCCTTTCCATACTCATATCTTTCTTCGTTACATATCCTGACATATAATTATTAGTTTAATATTACATTATTTTAAAATTTAAATTATTATTTTTTATTCATACTGTTTCTCTTTTGTAATGACTATATTTTTTTATATATTACCTATACTCTTAACTATGTTTTTAATATATTACCGTCATATATCAACTCAAAATTGTTAATATTTAAAATTTTAATTGTTCACATATTTTTCTTTTATCATTTTTTTTTCATTTACTTAGTCTCTATTTATATATTCTCATTACAATATTATCATCTCAATTATGTCTACTTCCATACTTTATAACTATCATCTTAATTTTGTTTATTTCCATACTTTATAACTGTCACCTTATTTCCATACTTTATAATTGTCATCTTATTATCATTTTACATTTAATATTATTTATGTTCCCATAATTTATTACTGTCATATTATTATTATATACCTAACGCATTATTAAGTCTATAATTACATTGGTTGTTATCTTGTTTCTTTTAGCCCTGATGAAGGCCCACATTGTAGGCCGAAACGTCGGCACATAATTAAAATAACGCTTATTTTTAATTGTGTGTTTTAATTTATGACCGCACCCCCAACCATCTTCCTCATCTAATTTCTCTACGGTCAACAAAACTCCATCATTATGAATCATTAATTTAAATGAGAATAACTTCGATAAAAATTAAACAAAATGAATTTTGATAAAGATGAAATAAAATTATTAAAAAAAATAAAGCAGCTTTGATAAAAATAAAAATGTCTTTGATTAAAATGAGAATAAGTTCGATAAAATGATATTCGTCAGAGATGAAATAACATGACGAAAGAAATAGCAGCTTTGGTAAGAATAAAAGCATCATCGATTAAAATGAAAGTAACTTCGATAAAAATAAAATAAAAGAAATACGAAAAAATGTGAAATAGGATGATAAAAATAAGAACAGCTTTAATAAAAATTAAAGCATTTTTGATTAAAACGAAAATAACTTTGATAAAAATAAAATGGAATGAAAGATGAAATAACATGATAGTAAAAAAGCAGGTTTGGTAAAAATAAAAACATCATTGATTAAAATGGAAATAACTTCGATAAAAATGAAATTTGACAAAAAAGTAATAACATGATAAAAATAAAAGGAGCTCTGATTAAAAAAAAAATATCTTTGATAAAAGTGAAAATAACTTCGGTAAGAGTAAAATAAAATGAAATTCGATAAAGATGAAATAATATGAAACAGATGAAACATTAAAAATAGAGCGGTCACGTTTTCGTTACTGTACACCTTTGTGTTTTCCCATTTTAATGTGCCCAGGTCCTCTTCACTATTAATGTTGACCACAGGGTGACCATCATCCCGCCGGAAGCCAACGAGGCCTCTACCCAACCACACATACTGCACCTTGACCGCGGTTACTTATATGTATATTATGAAATAGATATATCTGATTTTTTAATTAAACAATATCATAAAAAAGAAAAACACATTAGTTAAATGAAATAATATAAAAAGACGATTGACTGAATGGACCTTCGAATATTAATTTGTGGTATCGTTGAACTAAAACTAAAAAATCAAAACAACCATTATTAAATATTTTACTATTTCCATATAATGACGTATACGTTCCTACCCACAAAACTAAAACTTTTGACCGTTCCTTTATTATCCGCTCTACTACCCTCTGGAATTCTCTACCTACCCATATCCGTCATGCTTCTCTATCCTCAGTCTAATCCCAACTCTTCCTGTACCTCCTATCATCCCAAATAGACGCTTAACAATTACGATATTGCAATTTTAAGTATTGAATTTTGAATGAAAAAATAATTAAAAAGCCTACTGTTTAAATGTATATATTGCTTGTCAATTCATTTATTTTTCTTTCTGTTCAACACCATCGTTTTCGGAAGATTTTATTTTTTTGTGGTATAATATTTCTTATTTTAAATAATAACTATGTTTATTTTGTCGTTTGGCCAGACATATTATATTATTTCATATATCAATGCACAATATGTTATTCTTAAAGGGACCCAGTCCCAGAATAATTTCTTTGTCTATTCTATTCTAATGTAATTTATCCAAGTTTTATTACTATGATTTTTTTTAATCCAAAGTATTCTTTTGTTTCAAGGACTTCCGAAACCCAACGATGATAAAAAAAAAAAAAAAATTCGTAAAAATTGGGAGACGGGCGGATTAAATTAAGGAATTAGGGTATTGAGTTAAATAAGGAAGCGATTGGTGTTTTAGTATTGAAAAAAATGGTTAATAAAGAAAGAAAAGGGTTCTTATTAGTTTGACAAAGTAATCTTTTTTGTTTTTGATCGAAAGGTCAATGGCTGAGCTACTTCAATGGATCTTGGTCTCCTCAAGTAGTTTCTACCAATTTAATCCTTCAAGTGCTGTTACTCTCCAGTTCCCAACACCGACCAGGATTCTATATGGTTCACCTATAAGACGTTTTAAAAATATGATTTCGTTTTTTATTACTGAGGTGAGTTAACGAAATAAAAATCAGGTACGAGGAACACACGACTTTCACTCACCTCCGTTGTTAAAATAAAAGAAGGAATATTCAAATAGAGTCAGAGATGAAAATAAGTCAAAGTAAAAAATAATTAATAAAATTGAATTTCTATATAAAAATGTGTTTCATTAAATATTATATTACATCATTATCTAAAACAATCAGTTAGTTTTATCGGTTTTTTATCACTCTCCATCAACTTTTACAAGCTTGTGTATAAGGTAATATTTTTTCTAAAGTCTTTAGCTTTCCAACGGTATATTATACATGTATATTACCGTTCTTATGTTCAAAAACAAAAAAATTGCATCAAAACAATACTTTTGCAGTTTTCTCCTTTGTTTAGATATCGAATGCGTTCAACTTGTATATTTAGCTGTTTTATAGCAACGCTAATTAGATGATATGGTTAATTTTATGTAGCCTACAAAATTAAAAGTACTTTAGAAAAAGAAAATTAAAAATGTTGGCATTTAGGCCCAGTTAGATTATATCAATCAGAATGAAACTGACGTGGTATTAAAGTAAAATACATTTTACACGGGTATTACGAGTTTATTTAATATTGTTAGAGGCGTTTTGAGAAAATTGTAAAAAAGTAAAAATTGCAATATAAAGTAGCTCTTCTGGTTAGATGATTTTGATGAAAAAGTTTCTGTAACATCTCGGGCAAATAGTTGCATTAAATATCCTATTTTAGTTTCATACACAGACTTGGTCATTTGGACTCGAAAAACATTAAAACGTGAAAACTCGAATTTGAAAATTTTCACAATCGCGATATTATTCCTTAATATACATTTTATATATAATAATAATTATTATAAATCGTTATTTATTCTAGTAAATTACAATACTTTTGAATGTTTGTAAAATAATATATGATTTAATCTTATATCTATGGTAATAAAATCTTTTCAAATAATATTTGCTGCTGAATGTACCATGAAAATGAGAATTGAATAAATAAATAAACGTATCTGTCTGTTTTATTTGTGGATTTTTCCTGAAATTGGCATATAATTGGGATTGCGTGGTAATTGAATTGACAGGGAATGATTGAATAGACGGGATTTAAATTTTGAGAGAGTTGGGGAGTCCCGGATATTGGAAGGAATGGAGTTCCAGAGGTATGCGGATCGGATTAAGTACGATCTATCAAAGACTGTTAATCGATGGATCGTTACATAAAGATCGTAAGGCCGCGAGGGGGTGTTACGGGAACGAATGGAGGATTTGAATTTAAGGAGATCCGAGATGTAAAACGGATACCAGGATTTGACAACTTGGTAGTGGAAGGATGCCAGGAAGTACTTACGGCGGAAGGAAGGTTGAAGCCTCTTCAACTCTTTGTAACATATATTGATAATTAAAAAAAAAAATAATTATATATATATATATATATATATATATATATATATATATCTTTTATTAAATTAAAATGAAAATCATAAATCGGTTTTTCTAAGTGACGGAAAAAAAATTGAAACATATCATCAAAAATATGATAATATACCATTATTATATTATTAGAAATCAAATACATTTCCATTTATTGAAAGCCAACACTTTTCTCTAAATGAATTTCAATTAGCTCAAGAAGGATTCGTGATTATCCTGGGTGACCATTGAACCTGTATATGTAAGGTTGGCCACTTTTTTTAACTACAATAAACATCTGCTCCATGTTACATCTATCCAATAATGTGCTACTCCTGGGAAGAATTTATTTAGTTTGGCTCAGTTCACATCTAGTCCCCAACAATTTGACGGTAGTGACCTGTCGACAATATTTATGTCAGCAGCATGCGCAATAACGTGGTGGAGGTGAATAAATATTTTGACCGTTGCCTGGAGGCCTGTGATCCGCACTGAAGGGGGTGGGTCTTATTATATATTATATTTATTTCCTCCCAGCAGAATTGTGGTCAATTGCCGATTCTTATTTTTCTAGAGCTACCATTAGTATGGCCCCAGGTTTCTCTCGGCGTAGAGCAACATTCATTGAAATAGGACATTGAAGACTAACATGTATGAAGATGGTAACAGGGAAATACATCGATATTAGCTAAAAATCATTCTTTTTCCCTTTTTGAGGATTAGAAAAAAAAATCAGGTCAGTGGAAGTTCCTCGTATACTGTAACTTCAACATTGTTGTTAAGGATTTCGTTGTTCACAATCCTTGATCACGCATGTCTAGCCGTGAATCGTTTCCTGTTTGAGTTTTCCTCTGTTTAATTCACTGCATCGCTTTTTTCCTCTTAATAATTCCACTTTTTCAAATTATGTTATTCGTCTTGCCTCTTTTCTCTCAAGAGCAGGTGTTTTTCCTCCCTTTGTGTCATGTATTCTCCTACAGCAATCTTTGTTTTTCTCTAAGCCATGCTTCTATAGGACTGGTGTTTTATTTCTATTTCTGTAAGGCATTTATTGTCAAAGCAGGAGGATCTCAGTTCGTTTTTGGAGGTCCTACAAGTCGATATATTTTTTGTTGGTGTTGGGGTCAGGGTCTTTTCTGTGGAAAAGCAAGTCATTCCCAGCAAGAAATCAGTCCACAGTTAGGTAATTAAATTGAGAATATTGAGAGGTGTTTTTACCAAAGCTGCTTACTTCTTTTACTCACGATAGCTGCATGTTTTAAGGGGTTGAATTATTTTTGATAAAAATAGTGCACCTTATTCCTGAAAAACAACAAACTAATTAACACTGAATTTTCCTTTCACTTACGTATATATGAAATATATAGTAAGGACAAGTATTGCGATCGTGAAAATTTTCGAATTTGAGTTTTCAACGGAAATTCACGTTTTAGGGTCCAAATGACTAAGTCCCGCAAAAAGGTCTGTGTGTGTATGTTGTGTGTGTGTGTGTGTGTGTGTGGTAGGTCTAGCGCGAAAACGAATACATACGATTTTGATTAAACTCGCTTTGTCGATGTAAAATCTAATGAGCCTTAATATCATATAAGTTTAATTTTGATTAAAATAGTCTAACAGGGCTTAAATGCCGATATTTGAAATTTTCATCTTCTAAAGTAACTTTAATTTTTAGATTCTATAAACATTGCCTTATCATCTGATTAGCATTGCTAAAAAACAAGTTGAACGAATTCGATATCGAACTAAAGGAGAATTCGATATCAAAAAAATGAAAACATATTTTTTAATGCAATTTTTCTTTTTTGAACATAAGAACAGTAATATACATGGATAATATACCATTAGAAAGCTAAAGCTTTTAGAAAAAATATAATACTACTAGCTGTAACCCCCGCGGCTTTGCTCGCGAATATTACATTTTGTTTTTGTTTAAGTTTATATATATGCGTTTGTGGTTTGAGTGAATATAATAAGTATAACTTCGCTATCGGACAACCAATTAATCTTTTAACTATTTTTGTGTACAACGAATAAAGTTAGTATTTAGAGCCAAATTCTGATTTTATTTTGAAAATTTTTCAATAGAATTCCAGTAGAAGAGGGCATATCCATAATGGCTCAATACCTGTTAGCTATTAAGTTTTTTATGTTAATTGATTTGACATTATTTAATATGTTTATATATGTTTTAAAATGTTAAT
Source organism: Piezodorus guildinii (assembly GCA_023052935.1). Lineage (NCBI taxonomy): Eukaryota > Metazoa > Arthropoda > Insecta > Hemiptera > Pentatomidae > Piezodorus > Piezodorus guildinii. Next base: position 112,331,550 of record CM041295.1, read on the forward strand.
ATAATTTAATATATCATATTATTTAAGCTTGTAGCGTAAATATGAATTAATCCCATTCGTTAGTAGTAAAGCTTCTAACCTAAAAATAAACTTTCTTCTTCCGTCTTTTTTGGTTTTACGAATCATTTCGTCTTATTTTCTAATAACGAAAAGTTTTTTAACTCGTTAAAAATCCAATATCTATGAACACGTTTCGATGGGAACTTAAACGCAAAATCAAGTTCGATACGAACTTCAATATAACAAAAAAAAACCTTTACCTTTACAATCCATCTTGGGTTCAGTACGGCCAACGGCCGTGCAAGGGGGTTTTGTCCCTAATCTTTGGTTTCCCACTTAATAGAGAGTGGGTGTGCCTCAGGAGGGTCTCCATACCCCCGGGGTAGTTTCACGGCTGAAATGACAGAACAAATGATTCTGCCTCAGCCAAGGATCGAACTCGGGATCTGGAGAAGAACTTCCACACATATGTTATAAATTTGGTATATTTCTTAATACTGGTCAGGTTGAGATGACTTTGATTTATGCAGTTATAAATTCGATTATCGTTTAAATGAATACTTATAGTTTTTCAGGTTTCGTAGTTTTCGAGTTATTCGAAAGAAATATTTGTAATAGGTTTTAGAAATATATTTTTCTCAACCAATTAAGAGGGCGAAACTTCCTAAACCCAACCTTTCTGCACATTTAGACGGCAAGAGGAATCTCCCGAAAAAAAATTCAGCTTCACGTGACTGTTGTGATACTGCGATGACCAGGAAAGGTAGTTAAATAGTACTTTCATTCCTTAAGATAGATTAATAACATCCGTTATGATAGTAATTAATAAAGTAGCTTCTATTTATCTGCCTGATGTTAAGATGTAAAACGCGGATTTTCACACGACTAAATCTTTTTTTTTTTTTTTTTTATAAATTTATAATTATACTTTTTCGATAAGAGTAACTTTAATACATACAATAGTCAGTTATTTAATGCCAGATCTTAATTTCATTAGGTTTAATTTACTATAACAGACACGTGTAATTAGACAAACTCAGAATTAATCAATGCTTTTTAGCTTTTATTTTAAACATAATCTTTGTATATGGTTCATACTCGATTTCGATCCCGGTTGTGGCTGAATTATTATTTTTTTTTTTATGACCGTCGTGGAGACACCCTAGGATAAATGATCCTTCCCTCCAAACCGGTTAAATCTATAATAAAAATGTGATAAAATCTCAACCGAAAACAGGACCTTCAGTCAAAGGATATATCACTGTTTTAACTATTACATCGTGTCAACTATGATACCTTTGTCAATAATTAAAGGTATTTAGAATATCAAACTGTATCGGGTTTCTTCTAAATCCAAAAAGCATATTACTATAATGACTGTAGTGGCGAAGGTATATCATGACATCTTGAATTTCTCATGTATCTAACTCGGACCACTAGTAAAACAAAATGAAAAAAATATTATCTTAACTACAATGCATATAGTTATCTTATCTGTCTCTGTCCCGGGTTACATATCAACCCAAACTTCGTTGAAGAGACTATAATTTATCGTAATAATAACATTTTAGCAGCTGACATAACCTTCTTATTTTGTACCATGTAGGTGTTTGATTTCTATAAATACAGGGATTCGTACTTAATTAAACCTGGGAAAGCAAAGTGTAGGACTCTCAATATAACACCTTCCGATTAGCCACTGCATCATTAAGTGACGTTCAAATAATAAACTAAGAAAACCAACAAAAGGATCCATACTGTTTTATGGCCGGGCAAGAAGGCGATTAGCAGATATCCCTCTCATAAGCTAAATTTGTTCCCCTAATTTTTGGATACCAAGTGAATAAGTGTATGCTTTATTCTAGTGGGGTTCTAACCAGTAGAATATTATAACATATAATGACAGGTCCACACTATGTCAATGGTCCACACCATTCCTTTAGCCATTGTATATCGCCTTAAAACGTTCTCAACACTAATAATACTTATTCCCGCCTGTGAGTGAACCCATTAGCCTATATAATGAGAAAAAAAGTAAGGTTTTTGTACCATTTAAAGAAAAAAAGACAAATTGAAACTCACATTTGGACTTTATAAGGAATATAGGTTTTCTTAACATTTTTAAAGGATTATTAATCAATAGAAACTTATTATTGGTAAGGTTAGAATTATGGTTGGTGAGGAAAGCGATTTGAAAACAACAACCTATTTTGAAACAACTTAACTTGTTTTAAAACTGTATCTTTTTAATGAAAATTATATAACTAATCTATAGACATAATTAATCAATAATACCCATAAAATATACTGTTTCCAACATCGAAACACATTGAAAAATATTTAAAAAAATCTACACTGTAATGTCTTTTATTGCAGTTCGGCAAGTTTAATGTGATTAATAAAACAACATAATTGTAAAATTGCAACAAATTAAAAAAATGTTGATTATGACTATGTTAAGCTTATACAAAAGAAATGTATCTGAAACTGCAATGATTTACTCTGTGTATGATAAATAAAGATATATTATTTCATATCAGATATTAATTTTATTCACTCTAGGTTACAATAACATACCAGTACCAAGTAGCAACATCAAAATTATACAAATACCATAATTTTATCTTGTAAATATAACCGTTTTATATCATCTTATATCAACTCTTTTGTAACTTGAATGCGTATTTTCCCAAATTGTTGGTGAAGCCTTCTCCAGAATAACCCGTACTTTTTAATGTTCAGAAATAAGTCTTACTATGTTCTTGGAACGGAATGTTTTTTAATTCACCTAAAATTATTTTTTTTAAACTAATAACAATTTAACATGTATCTGGGACCCTACACACGAAATATGGTTTCGATGAAGAATTGCTGAAATATATTTCTTATAAATTATTCTATATCATTGTTGTTGATACTGGTGGTTCTTTTGCTTTTCTGCAGTTAGACATTTGATTGTCATTCAAATGAGTACTTATAGTTATGCATAAGACGTATAGTTTTTGAGTTATTCGAAAACAAATTTTATTTTACGTTTTATAAAAATATTTTTTTCAACCACTTAGAGGACGAATTTTCCCAAACACAGCCTTATTGCACATCTAGACGGTAAAACGAACCTAAAGGAAAAATTTCAGCCTCAGAACTCAAGTCATTTTTGAGAAACTGCGATGACCAGAAAATCGAGTGAAATTGGAATTTTTTTTTTTTAAAATATAGATTCACAAGTTTGTAAAAGTTAATAAAGAGTGCTGAAAAGTCCATAAAACTAGCTTATTGTCTTAGATAATGATATATTTTTTTTTAATAAAAAACATGTTTCTAAAGAAATTAAATTTAAAGAATTATTTATTAGTTTCACTAATTTTTACCCCTTCTTTCGAAATTCGATAGGAATTCTGGAATCGATTTAAACAACAGAGGTAAGTGGAAGTCGTGTGTTGCCAGATTTTTTACGCATGTGTCCAAATTGGAACAATTCAACAAAATATAATTATTCAAAAGATATGTGTGAAGTAATTAATTATCTAAATAAGGGCTTAAACATGCCGTCTACTAAAATTTAAATTACAAATTATAAACCAACTGTATATGCTTCCAAGGACGTTACGCAAACGCTACCTCCAAAATCGATTAACCTAAATGGCTAATTTAAGTCATAAATTTTTCTGTTATTTACAATTTTCTCGAAAACTCCGTTTTCCGTATAGCTAAACCGCCTAAAATATTGTTTTCAATATCACTAGTTTAGTTCAGTCTGATTGGTTTTGATAAGATTCCTGTAAAACTGTTAAAATTATGCCTTCCTGAAATCCTACCAGTTCTTTTATTTATATATAAATAAATCTTTTATTTATAAATTTTCCCTCCAAAACTCCGTATTTCCCACTACCTGGAAAAAAGCAATAGCACATCATATATGTAAATCTTCCAACCCTACTTCCCCTAAAGACTATCTCCCTATTTCCATCCTCTCAAACCACTCTAAGCCTTTAGAAAGAATAGTTCAGACACAATTATCAAATTTCCTTGAAAATTCGAAATTTCTTGATCCTTTCCAATCTGGCTTTCGACCCGGCTTTTCCACACAATCTGCTCTTCTCAAAATCCCTAATGACATACACACTGCTATGGACGAAACGAAACTGACCGTGTTAATACTACTGGACTTCGCGAAAGCATTTGACTCCCTGGACCACTCCATCCTTTTTTCCAAACTAAAGTCTCTATCCTTTTCCAACAGCACTATCAGGTGGTTTCAATTATTTATTTCTGACAGAACCCAAGCTGTCACTATACCTAACCATCCTCTATCTTCCTTTCAAGCCTTCTCGGCAGGTGTGGCCCAAGGCTCAAGCATCTCTCCTCTTCTTTTCAGTTGTTATATCACTGACCTTCTCAATTCTATCCATCATTGTTCCCACGATCTATACGCTGACGATTTCCAGATCTATTTATCCTTCTTTCCCTCCGAATCACTAATAGCATTTGCAAATATTCAAGAAGACCTTGATATAATCTGTGCCTGGACAAACCTTAATAAACTGATGCTAAACCCTGTGAAAACTCTGGGCATTCTAATTGGTTCCAATTCCCTCCTCAGATCCAATAACATATTTCCAAGTCTCACCCTATCACCTTCACCTTCACCTCCTCAGTCAAAAACCCGGGTATTACCATTGACCAAACTCTTTCCTGGAAACCCCATATTGCCCAAATTTCCCGAAGAACAATAAGTACCCTAAAATATTTCCATAGCTCCCGCCATCTTCTTCCACTATCCATCCGTAATCTCCTAGTATCAACACTTCTTTTCTCCCACTTTGATTATTGCTGCTTAGTATATGGTGGCCTCCCAACGGTGCTTGAGGACAGGCTTAAACGAATCATGAATATATTTTTAAGATTTGTCCTCAGTACTCCGAAGAGGTCTCATGTAACCCATTCTTACAGTGAGTCAAAGTGGCTCCTTCCCCCAATCCGCAGACAATATTTCCTTGGATCATACCTTTACCAAATCATGAACTCAAAACACCCTCCATACATTCATATTCTCCTCCAATTTTAATCTTCAGTCCATTCACTTGAAACAAGATCGCGTCATTCTGGCCTTTATTTTCCTACCCATAGAACTAAAACTTTTGATCGTTCCTTCCTTGTCCGCTTCTCTACTTTTTGGAATTCTCTACCTAATCACATCCGCCATGCTGCTTCTCTCTCCTCATTCAAATCCCAACTTTTCCAATACCTGTTATTATCCCAAAATACGCTTAAAAACTTTGATATTTATATTCCTGACACCACACTGTGAAAGAAAAGTAATATTTGCTCATTGTCTATATTTAAGCGATGTTATCTATTAATTTATATTTAAGTTTGTTTAACTCAATATTTTCTAAGAATCGCTTTTGTTTTATTTTATCATTGTATATATATCTTTTGTATATATGGGTGCATATGCGTGTGTGATATAAACACATAAATTAACCCATAAATGTAATTAGTAATTAATTATGTTCCTTCAGTCTGTTGGGCAGACATGTTGTATATCTATACTGTACAAAGATGTTATTCTTAGGGGACCCAGTCCCAGAATAAAAATTATTTTCTCTTTCTATTTCTATTTAGTATTTGTGTCGTTCTTCTTCCACATTATTGTTTAACTTGTGTGGTAGAGCACTTCAATTGCTTTTTCATCCTATTTAAAATCTCCTGATCAACGTGAGTGTCTTTTCTTATACTGGTAAGAATCAACACATTCCATTACTTCTCCATTTCACTCGATTCCTTGTGTTTTTTTATTCCTCCCCGTCAGCGTTACTTCACTATTTGAAGGTATCTCCACCCCCATTCATTATAATTCTTCTCTCCAATCTATGCCTTTTTTAAGATTTCCCTCAGAGTCTGCAATCAGCACGATGTTATTTTCAAATACAAATGCCTGTTGAAAAACCCGACAATCACCCCAGCAGTTCTGCATTTCTTAAAGTTGTATCTATAAATATAATAAACAGAAAGGGACTAAGGATATAACTTTGTTTGAAACCTTTTTCAATAGAGAAGTGCCAGAATACTTTTCCCCTGAGATGGACCACACACTTGAGTTCTCAGTAGACTGATTTGTTATATCCTCTATCAGATTAGGAATGACTTTCTTTCTTTTCAATACATCCCATAGTACTTTTCGCTTTACAGGATCAAAGGCTACCCTCAGATCCAAGAAGCCGAAGTACTCTTTTTGTCCTCTGTCACATGCTTTTTCATTCTTAAAAAGAATCTGTGATCTGTTGTCTGCTTTTAGGTCGCAAAGCAGCCTGCTCCGGTTCTTAATCCTTCTCTATTAACTGTCTCGGCCTCATTTCTAATAATATAGTGTTAACTTTGTATATTAACGAAATAGATTTATATTTAAACCCTATTCTAAATCTAAATTGACACAGGCGTATTTTTCAATAGCGACGCATAGGAGCATTGAGTTCTATTAAAAAAGGTAAGTGGTATACAGAAAAGACGACCCTGAGATGGGATTACCCTTCAGTTTAGTGAGGCAGGCTACGTGACCTAACTAGCAAAGGCTGCCTCGCCTCTTCCTATGTCGATTCCCGATTAAGCTCTTCTTTCCGAGTTTCTTGTTAACCGCTTCTTACCTTTTTCGCAAAATAGTTTTTTAAATGAGATAAATTTCTTATATAAAAAATATAGCAAGGGGAAGTATTGGGATCGTGAAAATTTCCGAATTTTAGTTTTCAACTCAGGGTCCCCTGAGTCCAAATGACTAAGTCCCCAAAAAAGGTATGACTAAAACAAAATACAACTAAAACGAAAACAAAAAATTAAATAAATCTCATTCAAAGACTTTTTGCACAACACTGGTCTCTAAAACGAAAAGAAAAAAAATTAAAGAGAAATACTCTATAGTAGCCTCCAGCTATTCGATAGATCACAGACCGTATCGGGAGCATTAGCTAGGTAAACAGTCCGCCGCTTTTCAATGAGCAAAACCGTTGATACTCTGTGGTGAGATGGTGACAAGATAGTGCTCACGAATGTCAATCACATTTCGTACCTCTCCAGCTCTTTTCCTCGATTAGACCCATTTTGCTTACATACCGTCATTCCAATCTTGACGGCACAATCAGGCCCTAACGCCCTTTCTAGCTACTCGCCTGTTCTCCCCCCCTCCCTCCCCCGGGAATCCTGTCCCAGACAACTGCATTCCCCACATAGGCATCCAACAAATCAGGTCTTTCTTAATCATTGGTTGCGACCATAACCAGTGTTGTAATGGTCCACTGGCCGTGCTTCTCGCACTTAACCACAGTCGTTCCGGAGGTCTTGATTTTCCAAATAATTAGCCACCGCTTATCGTTGATGATTGCTTCAAGTTTCACCTTATCATCAGGGCAATCATCCGTGCATCCTATCCTCTTCCTGGGTTTCCTCATCGGTTAGTATCTCTCTCTGCTGTACATTCAGGAGAGAACTGTGTAGGACCTCTTGATGTTTTTCCTTGCACTTCCTCAACCGCGTTAAATATTATTACCCGGTAGAGTCAATCAGCCACAACATTCTCCTTTCCCGGCTTGTAGATAATATCAATTTTATACTGCCTCAAGAACTCCTTCCATCTGGTAATCCAAGCGGACGATTGATTATTTTTCACACCCATTGGAGAGGTCTATGGTAGGTAAGAATCTGAAATCTTCCCTCATAGACATACGACCTAAAATGATTGATGGTACACACAATCCCTAGAAGCTCCCTCTCTTAATTGCAGTGACGTGATTCGGAATCAGTAAGATGCCGACTAGCATATTTCACTGGTCTATCACCTCCGGCCTCACCCTGAGACAATAATGCCCCCAATGCATGCTCACTTGCATCCCTTGTGATAGTGGATTACCTCGAGAAGGGAACGCCAAACACATTCCTCTTGCAGACGCGCCATGCACCTTTGAATGTTGGATTCCATTTTAGGCGTCCAAATCACCTCGCTTCATTTCTTAAGTAAATCATCAATGTGGAAGGCGCATTATTTAACCTGAACGGCGTCCTTGTAAATTCGTAATGACCTCTTTCAAAAGTGAAAGCCTTCTTGTTCCGATTCCTGGGATTCAACCTAATCTTTTAGCAACCCGTCTTAAGGCCCACTGTGCTGAACACTATGACTCCACTCATCCTATCTCATATGTGTTCATACCTAGGAATGGGGTAAAAGTCATCGACCGTATTTTCGTGGATCTCATTGTGAAGTTGATGACCAATCTATATTTATCTCTACCAGGCGCACTATTTTTTTTCTACACCCCAAAGGGGACTGTTATACGAAGACTATTTACGATAACACCCTGTTTCTTTAGCTGCTTTTTCTCCTCCCTAATTTGTCCCCTCAACGTATGTGGGTACTTTCTTTCTTTCATATATGGCACTATTTTCCTGTTTCAGAGGGGTTTCAAGGACAGTCACTCCCGTAACTCCCATTATATCGCCTTCCTTGCAGAATATATCATCATATTCTTCCCCTAACTCCTTCCTCCAATGTACCGTACGATCATTCGTTCCTACTCTTTTACTGCCACCCTGTACGAACTTTTGGCAGTTTTACTTCTTCTTCCTAATCCTAATTTTCCACCGTCCCTTCTATATTCTAAACCGCGCTCCTATCTTCCCTAATATATCGCAACCAATAATACCTTTGTATTCATGAGGCATCTTTTCCCCGATTTGTATACGCAAACGGCCCCTTTCCATGACCCATCTAACTCCATTACCGTTTCCCCAACTACTTCGCCACCCAGAGTGATTAGTTTGCCGCCACACAGCTGCAGACCCGGCCGAAATAACAGAATATTTAATATTCCTCCACTTTTTCCAATTTTCCGATATCTCACCAACTGTTATAAAATCCCATACGAACTCAATAGGATTGGATGGAATACCTGTTAAATTACTAAAATTATGCCTTTCCGACATCTTAACAATTCTTCTCTTTATAAAATTATATAATTTATAATTTTCTCCCTTCAAAATTCCGTGTTTCCAACTACTTGGAAAAAAGCGACAGTTCATCCTATAAATAAAACCTCAAATCCTACATCCCCTAAAGACTATCGCCCAGTTTCCATCCTATCTAACCTTTCCAAACCTTTAAAAAGAATAGTCCAGTCACAATTGTGGAAAAGTCCAAACTTCTTGATCCTCTCCAATCTGGTTTTCGGCGTTACCACGCAATCCGCCCTTCTCGAAATCACTAGCGGCATACATACCGCCTATACATTCCTAACCATCCTCTATCTTCCTTCCTAGAACTTTCGGGAGGTGTGGCCCAGGGTTCAAGCATATCTCCTCTACTTTTTAATTCCTATATCAATGACCTTCCCAAGTCCATCCATCACTGCTCCCACCACTTATACGCTGATGATTTCCAGATCTACTTGTCCCAGAATAAAAATCTTTTTATATTCTATTCTATTCTCTCTCTCTCTCTGTCTTTATATATATATATATGTGTGTGTGTATGTGTGTGTGTGTGTGTGTGTATGTGTGTGTGTGTGTGTGTGTGTGATGTGTGTGTGTGTGTGTGTGTTGTGTGTGTGTGTGTGTTGGGTGTTTTGTTAAATAAGATTGACCCACAGAAAAACCTAAGTCTTTATTATTCAGTCCACAGTGTTAATAATAACAATTAATTACCGATTAACTGTTGATTTGAATGGTAATTTTGGTAAATAAGTATTAGATATCTATTAAATGATGATAGAAGAATTCGTTGTTGTTTTTTTTTGTTGTAAATTATTATTATATATATATTTTTTTTTTTTTTTTTTTTTTTTTTTTTTTTTTTTTTTTTTTTTTTTTTTTTTTTTTTTTGTTCTCCATTACTAAAAGAATATATTTTAATCTTTAAACCAGAAATTTACTACACCTGAATCTATTTTTTTTCTTTTTCCTATATAATATGTAGTGACATTTTAATTTTTTTTTTTATCTAATAATGGTTTTGGAAGATCAAATAAAAACTAATTCCTTGATTTTCCAGTATCGCCTATATGGATACCATTTGAAATTGTCTAATTTTCATTAATTTTGCAGCTCAAAATTTTTGACCTTAATGATTTTTTAACCAGTCACTCCCTATATTTTTATTAATAAAAACCGTTAATAATTTTTTTCTGGCAAATATTTTGAGCGTTGCAGTCGTTTTAAGTCAGCTTCGCGACTGAAAATACGTCTTGGGAAAATCTCTCCGGCAGATATCGAGTCAAAACAAAAACTAAGAATATGTTTTTTATCTTTTGTCCAACTTACAACTTATTACCTAAAAAGTGGTTAAAAAAATTCTCTAATATCAATGAAAAATGAGAATTTTAGCGAGCTAAATGTCTATAAAAGAAAAGAGGCTCGCCTTTGATTATTCTTTCATACATAGCTTAGTCACACCCCTACTTGCTCAGTGTTTGTTCAGACCCCGATCTGGATTGATCGAGCCTTTTAAACAGATAAGCTTAGCTCTTAGTTTTCTACCTTCTATTTTTCTTTATTTTTTTATTAACATCTTTTACTATTTTTTTTCTATTTTAATAGCATAACAGAATAAAAAACGACAATTTAATTTATTCTGTTATCTAGTAAGTTTACTACATATTTATTTATTTTATTTCATTTGTCCAATTGGGTTTTCCACTCCATGGACGACCGAGATGACTCAAATAGCCCTCGGAATAAATGAAAAAGAATGAAAAATTTTCCCAATAAAGTATTTCTCTTAGATAATCAAGAGACCATTCCTACATTCCTTCTTATAAATCGATGGCGAAGATTATAAAAAAGTCTCTCCTTTTTTCATAAATAAATTGATCACCAGTGATATCAGGGACGTTGAAAATATTAAAAAACTACGAGGTGGCTCTCTCCTCATAGAAATTTTTAATGGCGCTCAATCTACGGCCCTATTAAAAATTAAAGATTTTGGTGGACAATTTCCTATTGAAGTTGCCCCACATCACACCATTTATTACAGTAAAGGTACTATCAAAGTTTTTGATTTTCAATATCTTGACATTGAAGAAATAAAAAAGGAATTATTCCACGTCATAAGGGATATTGTTAGAATAAAAATTGAACAAAAAATAGAAAGGAAATTTTAACGCATAATTATATTGTAACATTTCCGACCCCCTTGCCACCAAAAAGCACAGAAGTAGGTTACTGAACGGTGCTGGTCCTCAATTATATAGGTAAGCCAGTTAGGTGTTATAATCGCACCACGCAATGTAAAAAACAATCCGTGTGCATACAATGTGGCCAACTGAAACATGCACAAAACTCGAAATGTGAAAATGCCTTTTAATTGCAACGGACTACATCGTGCTCTCGATCGCTCCTGTTATATATTTCATATGCATAAAGAAATTAATTCGATTCGGTTTACTAACAAAATATCTCATACAGACGCAAATAAATACATATCAAGACCGATATCCTTCAACCTTCGCGGCTGTTACTTACGAAAAAAATTAATCGGCTCTCAGGTCGATTTTCCTTTTATTTGTGGAGAAATCATAAATAAAACTAATTCTATTGACAATCTGCTAGCGAAAGAGAAAACATCTTCTAATACTATTAATACAAATAATGCTAATAGTGTTATTGGCACAAATACTCAACCGTACCTAGATAAGAGTAAACATGGACTGCCGACCTCCCCACTCCCGCCCGTCCCATCCCCACTCCTCCCTGTCCCATTCCCCCTCCAAATCCCCAGGAAGTTTAAGGAACGATCAAATACTTGTCTGGTAAAAATCTTTAAATAAAAAAAGCTAGAAAAATTTATTAAAGTCTTTAAATAAAAAAGGATAGAAAAGGTAATTAATGTAAAGTCTTTGAAAAACAACTGTTTAATTTATCGAAAATTTCATTAGAATTAAGCAAAACATCAGAGATAGATAAATGATTATTTTTTTTTTCAATTACTGATGTAGGATAGTAATCACAAATTTCTTTAGATAAAGATTAACAAAATAACAGTTTAACTGCAGTCCGACGATTTATCATCCTGTTTATAATTTTTCCCCTATTTTTTTAATTTAATCGCCCAGAAATCAAAGAAATATTAACCAAAATACCTATAAGAACTGGAGGATGGAGGACATTTAGCATTAGATTCCCAAGGAAATCCCCAGGAAGTTTAAGAAACGATCAAATACTTGTCTGGTAAAACTCTTTAAATAAAAAAAGGCTAGAAACGTTTATTAAAGTCTTTAAATAAAAAAGGATAGAAAAGGTAATTAATGTAAAGTCTTTGAAAAACGACTGTTTAATTTATCGAAAATTTCATTAGAATTAAGCAAAACATCAGAGATAGATAAATATTTTTTTTTTCAATTACTGTTGTAGGATAGTAATCACAACTTTCTTAAGATACAGATTAACAAAATAACAGTTTATCTGCAGTCCGACCATTTATCATCCTGTTTATAAGGCAGCGTAAACATTGCCAGGGACAGAAATCAGAAGCGTCAATGCTCTAAGACCACACAATTCACAAGTCTTTCAAACAATTATCAGTTTTAAACCCCCCCCCCTGAAAAGAAAATACCAGGCACTCCAGGTGGAGGGCAGGGTCGTGTAAAGCTGTCGGGTTTTGTGTGTCCAGGGATTGGGACTTAAGCTGCTCTAGAGGAGCCATCCATGCCTGGTCACGTTTTATACAACAAGAGATAATTCTGTTTATCCCCCCCCCTCCCCTCCAGCCAATATTTTGCTAATATCTTTCAACCTTGGGAGCCTAATTTGGCCTACTTCTCAAATTGAGGGGCTCCCATCTTAGTATACAAATGAATTTTAAGCCTGTTGACCCATAGAATTAATGATTTAATAAGACATTCATTCACCATAAGAGAGACTTATGAAGTAAAAGAACAAATGCTCTTCAGCGCTCTCTAGAGATTCCGAAAGTGATGTATTCAATGGAAGAACGAATTAAATCAGTAAAATAACATACATATACTCTAAGTAAATAATTAATTTTTATTTATGTTTTTCGTTTCTGCCGATGAATAAAAATAATAATGAATAGACATTATAAAATAATCAAATTATTCGCTAATTGCACTTTTCGTTACGATAAACTATTTCATTTAATACTATTTCATGAAAACAAATGTTTCACTGAAAACTAAATGGGTTTCCTATGGAACCTTAATTTAGCTTTTAAAATGTTATTGAAATTCAAAATTGTTCAATTGATGCATAAAATAGTAATACATCGAATAAAATAATAACTATACTTATTTCTTTATTTTTTGAAAACATGCATAGCAATCAAGTTTTAATCATAAGGAAAAATTAAATTTTCATTTATCCGTGCTTCATTTTAAAATTATAAACAAATAAACTTAACTAATTTTGATTTATGTATTTAATTTCTGCTGACGATTAAATGTAATAATGAATAGACGTTATAAAATAAATGTTTTCTTTCTAATTTCACTTTACACTACATTAAACAAGATATACAGGACAGGACCTAGGACGCTTCCTTGAGGTACACCGGCCTCAATTGGGTAACAAGTGAACTCTGGACCACAGCGGACTCTGAAGGAACGGCTTGAGAGATAGGATGGTATGATTGGAGCTATTTGGTTTTTAGTTTGAAAGGAAGAAATCGTACCACACCTGGTCGAATCTTCAGGAGGCACCAATGCAATATTGCTTGTTCCAAGGTGCAGAGAATAAATGTTCGAGCTAAAAGTCAATTCGAATAGCACTCTAATTACGGAATGCTTCCAGGAGGCTCTACTTAACTATCTAATCTTTACAATCTAAAACCTTTCGCAAATATCATAAATATCTCTTACTTATTTTACAGTGATAGCAATGTGTAGTTTTTTCACTAAGCCATATTCTCGTCACGTATTTATAATTCACATTTACTTGTATTCATTTAATACAGTTGTAAATTACCTTAAATAAACCTTTTTTTATTATAGGCCTTTTTTAGGAGAGACTAGTGATACCGGAATATATATTAATAATTGTGTATCAAATATTAATACATTATTTCATAGGTAATTTAGTATGATACATTATGATATTAAGGGCTTGATTTGTCTATTGAATACAAGGTTAATAGGACGGTGGGTAAAGTTACTTTAGAGGATAATGGAAGACGAGCTCTTTGGGCTTCAGTAACCGGAGCCTTTGGGAAGTAGGAGAAATTTCCAATCGAGGAACCGAGGAAATTCAAGTATATTTCTCAACTTGGAAAAGCGACATTGTTTCTCCAAAGCGTATTGGGTCACTTTGCCCCCTTTTGAATGGACTTCTGCTTACTCCTTTATTTCAATATGGATTTGCGGGGTAAAACAAATTCTAGAATAGAACATCCTATTAAATAGAATGTCTTTGAAGCAATATTCATTATGAAAATATATATCATCGACATTTCAAGTCTACGTGTATTACAAATTTCAAATTGTAGTTTCGGACAACCTTTTGTTTTCCAGTTGGACTTACTACAATCACCCAGACCTTTTTGTGGTACTTGGTCGTATGGACTCAGGGGAAAAGTTTGTACTTGTGTTTTTCCGTTAAAAACTGGATTTCGAAAAAAAAAAATTTCACGAACACAATATTTTCCCTTACCATGTATTTGTTATAGTAAGTGCTATTATGTATATAGTTAAGTAAATGTAAATCAATTACATCTAGCATAAAATGATGTAGAAGGTAGAGTGACGAAAAGAGCCTTTCTAAGACTAAATCATCATAGGCGAACAGACAACAGTAGAATAAAACGTCACTTACACTAGAATGAGACATAATTAGACAGAGACTAAAGGAGATTCCTGGAGAAAACTAAACTCGAGAACACAGTTTCAAAATATTTTGAAAGGATTTTTCCTATCTACTGATATTTGATTTCCAAAGTATAACTAGCGGCAGTGATATGATCGAAACAAGTCTGCATACGTAAACAATGCTTAACATGGAGATTTTCGATTATGATAGAAACTTAGTTCATGATTATGATCTGACAATCCGGCGGCATACCTTTCATAATATTGTTTAAAATGTGATAGATATATCATGTATCATAAAGCCGGAACAGTGGCATAACCAATTGGATCCTAGAAGTCGACGTTTCAAATGCCCTCTTTACCTTTTATATATCCTCTTCAGAGTTCTAATGTATTCATGTGAAGAGCTCAACTATCTAGGCCTCAAATACGATCGCTCCTATGCATTAAATCCATTCGGAACACGAGATGAAAACAGAAGAGTCAATCGCTCACTATAAATGATGTTCCCTTTATTCTAAAATTTCAGTTTGAGCTGTTCATGGCTTTGAAACTTCTTAGGAAATGGAATCTTTTAGAGTTGTCGATGTTTTGATTAATCAAACAGGACTTTCTTCAGATTTTCAGGGAAAAAATATAATGGAAAAAAAGTTTCTTGATAACCTTTCTTTAACAACTTTCCCAATTATAAGAAAACTTTTATTCTACGTGAAAGTTCAATGAACTCTCAGAATCATGTATTTTATATAAGCAGAAGTTTTCAACTAATAACCAAGTTCGATAACGAAATGAATATCCTTAACTGATTCGCGAAAATCTATTGGGATATTTGCAATTTGTGTTCCGGTAGCGGTGTAGTGTTGTACAACCCTAGCGAATAGAAAAAAGAAGCACTTGTTATCGACTTGCAATGTTAAGGGCCACTTTTCTAACAAAGTTTACTTATCCTTTTCGTGGAGGAAAGTTAAGGGCCGGAAGATCCGGAATACTAAGGCAGGAAAATTCAATATGAGCCTCCATTCTCACTACTTATCCTCGTGTAACGAACTCGTACTTCCGTTTTCATTTAAGAGGGTTCCAATAGACAAATAAACACTTGCTCCTTCTCACCCTCCTACTTATTACATTTGATTGAATGAGAGAGAAACAATTCTTTATTAAGCAATATTACAATCTGTCCAATTCAGGACATTTTTAATATTGATAACGTACAACATTCATACTACATTCACACGATATATACAAAACAATCAATTTATATAATAATAATAATAATACAATATACATATATACAAAACAAAATCAATAAAAATATATACAAAAGTCACTCATACCTATATACATTTCACAAGCATACAGCACGTGAGTGGAGAATCTAGCCAATGCTAGTACTCCAATATACATGTTACAAGAGGTCACGAGGCCACTGCCGTTTCAACCTTCTAGGAGGATGGCAAGGATGTGTGGAGCTGGATAAGGATTGAGCTAGGGGATTAGGGTGATGTATAAGGTTCTGATGAAATTTAGAGAATTTTAATGGTATAAGGTCTAAAATTAATGGAATATATAGGTCGCGGTGTAAGGTATGGTTGGATACATAATAAGGGGCATTAACTATTGTTCGGAGGACTTTTGATTGGAAGGATTGAATGCGTTTGATGTTAGAAAATTTGGCTGTCCCCCACAGTTCAAGTCCGTAGGTCCAGATAGGTTTCAGTACTGTCTTGTATATTAACAGTTTGTTCTCGATAGATAGTTTTGAATTTCTGTTCAGTAGTCTGTATAATTGTCCAAATCGTCGATTAAGTTCTTGTCGTTTAAGTCTAGTATGCGGGTTCCAAGTTAGTCTTTTGTCCAGAAGGATGCCAAGATACCGGACTGTGTCGGAGAAAGGAAGCGGAATGGAGTTAAAGAGAACTGGAGGGCAGGATTGTCTTCGAAGGGTTAAGGTGACATGTTTGCATTTGGATTGATTGACTTTTATTCTCCAGTTGTTACACCTTCAATTTTCTTCTTCAATTTGAGAAAGGTGCGTTTGGAGGCCTATAGATGCAATTTCGGGATCTTTTTTTTTTTTTTTTTTTTTTTATTTTATTGAGATATATTACAATTTGTTTCTATATGAACATTAGTAATAGTGATATATGAACCCATTCACACAATATATACAATGATAAAGTCAAGTAAATAAAATATAATATATATACAAAATAAGAAAACAAACAACAACCTATAACTGAGATAAATACAAATAAATGATATATATAGAATTAAATAATAATAAATATAAAAACAAAACAAAACAAAACATTAACCTATAATTGAGATAAATAAAAGTTTGCAAATAAACAAACATCATTCAAACAAACATAACTATATACAAAATATACAAGTGCTATAGAGGGACCCCAGACTGGGCTTTTCCCCCCACTTGTGGAGGAAAAAGCGGAATCCAAAAGATCCTAGACCCTCGCTCTCAGCCGCGTCACTGGTGTGAATCAGTGGAGGCCGAACTAGGTTCGGGATCTAAGTATTACATTTGATTAGCTTCGAAAACTGACTGCCTTCATTAAAATGATTAAGTTTACTTAAATATTTCTCTTAAAATCCAAGTCCTCATTGATTATAATATTTATTTATTGAGATATATTAAAATTTGTTTCTATATGAACATTAGTAATAGTGATATGAGATCACATTCACACAATAGATACAGTATACAATGATAAAGTCAAGTTACATAAAATATAATATATATACAAAAAAACAAAACAACAACCTATAATTGAGATAAATACAAATAAATGAAATAAAGAAGTAATAAATACATTAACATCATACACACAATCATAACTTTTATGTATATATATATATATATATATATATATATATATATATATATATATATATACATATACAGAGATAAAAAAAAAGTATTTGCACATCATGTTTTCATGAATAAATGAATTCGAGGAAACAAAAAAATTCACTTTCCTTTGCAAAAATGAAAATTGCATTTATTAAAAATTGAGAAAAATCGTTTGTAAAAAAAATGACAACACTACAGAATGAAGAAAAAAGTATTTCTACAATTGGTCTACAATGACTCATTAGCTCTGTTTACTTTTGCATTAATCCTCCTGTGTCCATAGGTTTGTTTACTAATTTATCTCTATTCGTTTATTACCAGTAATCTAAGTCTTTTAATCTGTTCAATAGACAATTATGCCGAAGACAAGTGAACTGTGTGCCCGAGTCGCGAAGAAAATGTTTTACTGAAGAATAAGCAAAAAACACATCGCCAAATTGCCGATTTCTCAGGGTTGAATTTGTTTGCAGTGAGATACGTCATAAAAAGGTATGAGTGGCGTGGATCAACATTGAGCGAAAGGGCGTCCAAAAAAGTTAACTCCGAGGCTGAAGCTGAGGAGCTGGCTGCCATGGTCCAATCAACGTCTGGAGTCCAGGTTACTAGAAGAACAATTAGTAACCTGGTAGAGTTCCGAGAAAAAAACCATACATCAGTGAAACGAATCGCAAAAAGCGCTTTGCTTTTGCTAGGGGATACGTACAGAAACCCTTAAGCTTTTGGGAAAATGTCGTCTTTTCTGACGACAGCAAATTTAATTTGTTTAGTTCAGATGGTTGAAGGACGATATGGCGACATCTTAATGAAGCCCTACAGAATCAAAACATTTTAAAGAGGAATTTGCGTGTTAGTCTCGAAAAATGTGAATCCAGGATTAGTACTATTTCCAGCAGAACAGCGATCCAAAACTTACTGCGAGGAGAACAAATAAATGGTTAATATTTAAAGTTCCAAGACAGCTACAAACTCCTCCTCAGTCCTCACGAGATATAAATATAATTGAATATTTATGGCACACCCTTGAACCAAATGTAAGAAAACACCATATCATTAATGGACATCACCTTAAACAACTTTTTGTTGAAAACAAACAACTTGAATGAAAACAAATAAGCCCAGATTGAATTAAAAACCTAGTACGTTCAACAAGACGTCTACAACTATTGACGCAAATGGCCTATTTACAAATTATTAAAACTATTAAAATTGAGTTTTAACTTGTGAATGTGAAAGAGTGCAAATACTTTTTTTCAAGCAATTATATTGTTTTTTTTCATTCTGTTTGATTATGAATCTTTTTTTTTTTTTTGTAAAAGGTTTTTTTTTTGTAAAAGTTTTTTTTTTAGTTTCTAAAAAACGTACTTTTCATTTTTGCATTGGAAAGCAAGTTTTTTGTTTCCCTAAACTAATTTATTCATAAAAACGTGTTGTAAAAAATACCTTTTTCCATCAATGTGTATATATATATATATATAATATATATATATATATATATATATATATATATATATATATATATTATTTGCTTTTGCTAGGGGGTACGTACAGAAACTCTTAAGCTTTTGGGAAAATTTCGTATTTTCTGATGAAAGCAAATTTAATTTGTTTAGTTCAGATGGTTGAAAGACGAAATGATTTCTATCGCACCAACAAATCATTAGGTTTCATATATATATATATATATATATATATAAAAGGTCAATCTGTATCGATTGTCTCTGTAATTGATATATTTGTATCGATCCGAGCTGTATCAATCCGCCGAGTCAGTAGTAGGATTAAGTCGTGTATCAACATAAGCTAAAGTTCAGTCTGTATCAACTGGCTCTGTACTTATACATTTGTATCGATCCGAGCTTATCAATCTCGCCGAGTCAGTAGTAGGAATTAAGTCGTGTATCAAACATAAGCTTAGTTCAGTCTGTATCAACTGGCTCTGTACTTAATACATTTGTATCGATCCAGCTGTATCAATCCGCCGATGTCAGTAGTAGGATTAAGTCGTGTATCAACATAAGCTATAAGTTCAGTCTGTATCAACTGGCTCTGTATTAATACATTTTATATGGCTTTCATCGGCCGAGTCAGTAGTAGATTTAAGTCGTGTTCAATGCTAAAGCAATCTTAAACTGGTTGTCAATGTTTGTAACGACGAGCTTTCATCCCCATCATTAGTAATTAAGTTGTATAACATAATTAAGTTCATCTGTATCATGTCTGTACTTATACATTTGTATCGATCCGAGCTGTATCAATCCGCCGAGTCAGTAGTAGGATTAAGTCGTGTATCAACATAAGCTAAAGTTCAGTCTGTATCAACTGGCTCTGTACTTAATACATTTGTATCGATCCGAGCTATATCAATCCGCCGAGTCAGTAGTAGGATTAAGTCGTGTATCAACATAAGCTAAAGTTCAGTCTGTATCAACTGGCTCTGTACTTAATACATTTGTACGATCCGAGCTTATCAATCCGCCGAGTCAGTAGTAGGATTAAGTCGTGTATCAACATAAGCTAAGTTCAGTCTGTATCAACTGGCTCTGTACTTAATACATTTGTATCGATCCGAGCTGTATCAATCCGCCGAGTCAGTAGTAGGATTAAGTCGTGTATCAACATAAGCTAAGTTCAGTCTGTATCAACTGGCTCTGTACTTAATACATTTGTACCGATCCGAGCTATATCAATCCGCCGAGTCAGTAGTAGGATTAAGTCGTGTATCAACATAAGCTTAAGTTCAGTCTGTATCAACTGGCTCTGTACTTAATACATTTGTACGATCCGAGCTGTATCAATCCGCCGAGTCAGTAGTAGGATTAAGTCGTGTATCAACATAAGCTTAAGTTCAGTCTGTATCAACTGGCTCTGTACTTAATACATTTGTACGATCCGAGCTTATCAATCCGCCGAGTCAGTAGTAGGATTAAGTCGTGTATCAACATAAGCTAAGTTCAGTCTGTATCAACTGGCTCTGTACTTAATACATTTGTACGATCCGAGCTATATCAATCCGCCGAGTCAGTAGTAGGATTAAGTCGTGTATCAACATAAGCTTAAGTTCAGTCTGTATCAACTGGCTCTGTACTTAATACATTTGTATCGATCCAGCTGTATCAATCCGCCGAGTCAGTAGTAGGATTAAGTCGTGTATCAACATAAGCTTAAGTTAGTCTGTATCAACTGGCTCTGTACTTAATACATTTGTACGATCCGAGCTTATCAATCCGCCGAGTCAGTAGTAGGATTAAGTCGTGTATCAACATAAGCTAAAGTTCAGTCTGATCAACTGGCTATGTACTTAATACATTTGTACCGATCGAGCTTATCAATCCGCCGAGTCAGTAGTAGGATTAAGTCGTGTATCAACATAAGCTTAAGTTCAGTCTGTATCAACTGGCTCTGTACTTAATACATTTGTATCGATCCGAGCTGTATCAATCCGCCGAGTCAGTAGTAGGATTAAGTCGTGTATCAACATAAGCTTAAGTTCAGTCTGTATCAACTGGCTCTGTACTTAATACATTTGTATCGATCCGAGCTTATCAATCCGCCGAGTCAGTAGTAGGATTAAGTCGTGTATCAACATAAGCTAAAGTTCAGTCTGTATCAACTGGCTCTGTACTTAATACATTTGTACGATCCGAGCTTATCAATCCGCCGAGTCAGTAGTAGGATTAAGTCGTGTATCAACATAAGCTAAAGTTCAGTCTGTATCAACTGGCTCTGTACTTAATACATTTGTACGATCCGAGCTGTATCAATCCGCCGAGTCAGTAGTAGGATTAAGTCGTGTATCAACATAAGCTAAGTTCAGTCTGTATCAACTGGCTCTGTACTTAATACATTTGTACCGATCCGAGCTATATCAATCCGCCGAGTCAGTAGTAGGATTAAGTCGTGTATCAACATAAGCTTAAGTTCAGTCTGTATCAACTGGCTCTGTACTTAATACATTTGTATCGATCCGAGCTTATCAATCCGCCGAGTCAGTAGTAGGATTAAGTCGTGTATCAACATAAGCTTCAGTTCAGTCTGTATCAACTGGCTCTGTACTTAATACATTTGTATCGATCCAAGCTGTATCAATCCGCCGAGTCAGTAGTAGGATTAAGTCGTGTATCAACATAAGCTTAAGTTCAGTCTGTATCAACTGGCTCTGTACTTAATACATTTGTACCGATCCGAGCTATATCAATCCGCCGAGTCAGTAGTAGGATTAAGTCGTGTATCAACATAAGCTAAAGTTCAGTCTGCATCAACTGGCTATGTACTTAATACATTTGTACCGATCCGAGCTGTATCAATCCGCCGAGTCAGTAGTAGGATTAAGTCGTGTATCAACATAAGCTTAAGTTCAGTCTGTATCAACTGGCTCTGTACTTAATACATTTGTATCGATCCGAGCTGTATCAATCCGCCGAGTCAGTAGTAGGATTAAGTCGTGTATCAACATAAGCTTAAGTTCAGTCTGTATCAACTGGCTCTGTACTTAATACATTTGTATCGATCCGAGCTATATCAATCCGCCGAGTCAGTAGTAGGATTAAGTCGTGTATCAACATAAGCTAAAGTTCAGTCTGTATCAACTGGCTCTGTACTTAATACATTTGTATCGATCCGAGCTGTATCAATCCGCCGAGTCAGTAGTAGGATTAAGTCGTGTATCAACATAAGCTAAAGTTCAGTCTGTATCAACTGGCTCTGTACTTAATACATTTGTATCGATCCGAGCTGTATCAATCCGCCGAGTCAGTAGTAGGATTAAGTCGTGTATCAACATAAGCTAAAGTTCAGTCTGTATCAACTGGCTCTGTACTTAATACATTTGTACCGATCCGAGCTATATCAATCCGCCGAGTCAGTAGTAGGATTAAGTCGTGTATCAACATAAGCTTAAGTTCAGTCTGTATCAACTGGCTCTGTACTTAATACATTTGTATCGATCCGAGCTGTATCAATCCGCCGAGTCAGTAGTTGGATTAAGTCGTGTATCAACATAAGCTTAAGTTCAGTCTGTATCAACTGGCTCTGTACTTAATACATTTGTACCGATCCGAGCTATATCAATCCGCCGAGTCAGTAGTAGGATTAAGTCGTGTATCAACATAAGCTAAAGTTCAGTCTGCATCAACTGGCTATGTACTTAATACATTTGTACCGATCCGAGCTGTATCAATCCGCCGAGTCAGTAGTAGGATTAAGTCGTGTATCAACATAAGCTTAAGTTCAGTCTGTATCAACTGGCTCTGTACTTAATACATTTGTATCGATCCGAGCTGTATCAATCCGCCGAGTCAGTAGTAGGATTAAGTCGTGTATCAACATAAGCTTAAGTTCAGTCTGTATCAACTGGCTCTGTACTTAATACATTTGTATCGATCCGAGCTATATCAATCCGCCGAGTCAGTAGTAGGATTAAGTCGTGTATCAACATAAGCTAAAGTTCAGTCTGTATCAACTGGCTCTGTACTTAATACATTTGTATCGATCCGAGCTGTATCAATCCGCCGAGTCAGTAGTAGGATTAAGTCGTGTATCAACATAAGCTAAAGTTCAGTCTGTGTCAACTGGCTCTGTACTTAATACATTTGTATCGATCCGAGCTGTATCAATCCGCCGAGTCAGTAGTAGGATTAAGTCGTGTATCAACATAAGCTAAAGTTCAGTCTGTATCAACTGGCTCTGTACTTAATACATTTGTACCGATCCGAGCTATATCAATCCGCCGAGTCAGTAGTAGGATTAAGTCGTGTATCAACATAAGCTTAAGTTCAGTCTGTATCAACTGGCTCTGTACTTAATACATTTGTATCGATCCGAGCTGTATCAATCCGCCGAGTCAGTAGTAGGATTAAGTCGTGTATCAACATAAGCTTAAGTTCAGTCTGTATCAACTGGCTCTGTACTTAATACATTTGTACCGATCCGAGCTATATCAATCTCCCGAGTCAGTAGTAGGATTAAGTCGTGTATCAAGATAAGCTAAAGTTCAGTCTGCATCAACTGGCTATGTACTTAATACATTTGTACCGATCCGAGCTGTATCAATCCGCCGAGTCAGTAGTAGGATTAAGTCGTGTATCAACATAAGCTTAAGTTCAGTCTGTATCAACTGGCTCTGTACTTAATACATTTGTATCGATCCGAGCTGTATCAATCCGCCGAGTCAGTAGTAGGATTAAGTCGTGTATCAACATAAGCTTAAGTTCAGTCTGTATCAACTGGCTCTGTACTTAATACATTTGTACCGATCCGAGCTATATCAATCCGCCGAGTCAGTAGTAGGATTAAGTCGTGTATCAACATAAGCTTAAGTTCAGTCTGTATCAACTGGCTCTGTACTTAATACATTTGTATCGATACGAGCTGTATCAATCCGCCGAGTCAGTAGTAGGTTTAAGTCGTACATTTTGTCTGTATTAACTACAGAGATTAGTATCAGATACAAGGTATTCCGGAAAAACTTCCGGCCTTCAGATAACATCAATTTTATTCACATCCTTGGAGATCAACGCCCGAACCAATAGCAAATATGTATTCATTTTCTATTGAAATATATAACATAATTGTATATTATATTTATGTTATTTGTTTATTCTTCTTTTTTCTTTTAGATAGATTTTTTTTCCTTTTTAAAGCTATATTTTTCTATTAAGTTGAAATTATGCAAAATAAACCACTATAGTTCCTATTCATCTCTATTTACACAGTCTGCTCGTGCTCCTCAAGGCAGTAGTATATTACCCATTCTCAACACAGTTTATACAGCTGATATCCCAACCGATACCGAAACCTTTCTGGCATTATTTGCTTATGATACCGTCTTTTTGTCATCCAATTCCGATCTTAAAGCAGCATCGCTAAATCTCCAAAAAAATCCCAATCCTGGATCTCAGCCTAACACCTTCCTTTCTACCTATGCTGATTACACAAGTGTGTTATCCGTCAAAATGATCCTACTATTGCCTCTCAAACTCTTCAATCTCACATCAGAGACATTGAGGAATGGTTTCAGAATTGGAGAATCAAAATCAATTTCAACAAATCCCACCAAACCACCTTTACCCTTCGTCGTAAGCCTATGACACCCTGCCCTACAGTGTTCTTTAATAATATTCCGGTTGAACAGATTCGCTATCTAGGACTTCTTTTTGAAAAACGTCTAACTTGGAATCCACACTCATGACTGAAACGAGAAAAAACTGCCGGCCGCTTTTGCTTACTTTAACACTAACTCGACAGACGCTCTTACCTTCCACTTAACTAAAAAAAGGTTCATCTATATCGGAATCATAAGGCCTATCTGAACGTACGGAGTTGAGCTTTGGGGCTCTACTAAACTAACAAATTCTTCCCGTATTTAATCTTTGCAATCCAAAATCCTCAATGCTCCTTACTTTGTCACCAAAAACTCACCCATAAAGACCTTAATGTGCCATATGTTGCTGATTTGGCCCGTATGAGTTATCAGTCCTTCCATGACAAACTCCACTCCCACTTTAACCCACTAATTTCAATCCTTGCTTCCTTTTCCATTCCTGACAATCCTCCGAGGCGTCTGAAGAAAAGATGGCCTCGTGACCTAGTTTAGATTACCTAGTGGAGTGCAGCCAATGGGTATATTCTCTTCATATCTTTTTATGTATATTATCTATAAATATTATCAGCTAATTTACTTGATGTATTAACTAATACAGTTGTAAATTTCGATAAATAAATTAAAAATAAAAAAAAATATTTGACTATATAGTTTCTATTTCCTTTATATAGAATGTCTAGTCAGGATGATTATTGTTTGATCATACGAATGTTCGCCTTGTCTAGTGCCCAAATTTGCTACGTCTAGCTGCTAAATTCCGACGAAAGTGAAATTAAATGTTCATGTTAGCTATATTCCTGAGATTTGTCTTTAAATTCACCAAAACTGACTTTCTGAAATGCCACTATGTACATATAATAGGTTGTGCACATTTTCACTATTATCTTTAAAACGACTCGAACGATTTCCAAGAAAGTCCTGGTCAATATAATCCTACTGGTACTTATATCCCATATTTTCAAAATCATCCCTCTATCATAGGTAACTTTAGTTTTATTTGTTTATACATGTTAACCGTCTCTTAGAATATGAAAGTCAACTACAGGACAAAAAGATTAATTGTACACTGTTAATAAACTAAAAAAATGATAAATTTAGACCTAGCAATAGAAGAGAAAAATTATAAAGGCACAAGTTTCATCTCACTTATATTATAAAGATCGTGGAAGCTTCTTTTTTTCCCCCTATTTTACGTTCTACAGACATCTAATTAGCTTTCGATGAAAAAAAAAGAAGAGAAACCCATAGAGAAGGTTTGCTTTATTATACGAATACAAAGAAGAGATAAGTAGGAGAAACTTGAGCTCGCCCTTCCACTTTCTGCCTGAACTAATTTATTTTACAAAATGAAATTTATAAGTAATAATTAAAATAAAACATTTATATTTTTTGAAACATGCACACATAGATTTATTCAACTTCGTTAGAAAAAAAAACAAAAATAATAAATAAATGATTCCGTTAAGGGTCTTTTTTTAGTGACCGGGTAGTGTAAACGTTTATCAAGTGATCTCCATACTTATTATTAGTATTTATTCGTTTTCAAAATCATTTCATTGTGCAAACTGTTGAAATTATCGATTTACACTTAGTAAATGGTCTTCGTAAAATATTATCGCCTCTGGACTTGATCGTTGAACATGAATATCGCTATTCCAAGCTCATCCAAAATAGAGGACAGTCAATCGAAACGTCTAAGAGTGGAGTACCAATATAACATTCCTACCAAAAATTATTTTAATATTTTCTCTGATGAGAAAGAAGTCGCAACTAAACAACTAAAATGTTAACAAGTTGTGGTAAATACAGCATTTTCAAATCCGAAAAATATATAATCTCACTTAAAACAAAAACAAAAGGTATTAACAAGAAATACAGTGGTAATAAAACGAAATTTTATATTTATAATAACGATGATTTTATCAAGATGATAAATGAATCAAAATATCTTGGCCCACTTTAATACATATACTCTCAAACATGATATAAAAGCAATAGTCGTTCTTAAAGGGATACACTGAATACTGCATATTTTCGAACCTAAAAAAATCAATGATCAAAGAAAAACATAAAATATTCTAAATGACAAAAACAATCAGATGGAATAAAAACAAAATTATCTTTATCTATCCTTATATTAAAAAATAAAAACAACTATCAAAATTGAATAATATTAAATACTGTTACAACATACATATAAAATGGGAAAAATACGTTAACACAATGTTATAAATTGAAAAGAGTTCACGAATGTAATGATAGACAAATTTAAGCTTATATGCTGCCTGCATCTGTCTTGAAGAACACTATATATTCTGAAAAATGCACCGAACTACAAAGAAACAAACTCCTAATAAAAAATAAGCAACGACCCTCTATAAAAACCATCGAAACAAAATGGCTATAGAGCAAAACCCTCCGAATTTCAATGTCACCTAAGATCAACTCAAAATGATTTGAAAACAACTTTAGCAGGAACCAACAATGATCATATTAATATTAAAACTAATAATGAACCTAACATTATAGAATGCTTTAACTAAGTTCAAATCCATTATGGAAGAAATAAAAAATTAGTGTGTCAAAAATGTATATTATAGAAGAAGGTTTAGTGGTTCAGCATCTGTTATTAAATAAATTTGGCACTGTTTACAATATATTGCATATGTTAAACTCTCCAATTTTATGTATCACCTTTCTTTCAGTACATGGGCAGATGTACAAAACAATTTTGGAAAGTAATATCCACAACACATTCAGTAAATATTGCTATTATATTATAATAGTTAATATGCTTATACACCCATCCCAACTCAGGTATTCACAAAAACAAATACAGCTAGCTATATTCTTATATCTTCTTCGTTTCAGTTAAACTATACTCATCTCAAAAAACCACAATAAATTTGTGTATTTATTCATTTATTCGGTTAATTGGGGGGTACAATCACATCAAAATTTTCCCTCTATTTAGTCGAAGTCTAATACGAAAAGTAGTATGGAATTTTCCATTCGCATTTCCGCCTGTATCTTGTTAACAGATCAGTTTTCCATCAACTTCGGGGTAGATTAATTTAAAAAAAAAAAAAAAAAAAAAAAAAAAAACATAAACTTTTACCCCGAATTTTCATCCGTTTTTCCGACTGTAAGATTATTCTTGTTTAAGGGCTAATGGACTTTCACTATTTCGACGATTTTCCAAATTTGGGGCAGACTAGTAGAAAAATAAACATAACGTTTTTGCCCGGAATTTTCATTTGCTATTCCGGCTGTATCTCAATAGTTCTCAATTCTTGCCAACATTTTCCGACTGTTTTGTGCTATAATAATGATACCAATATTAGCATAAAGTTTTTCCCAAAATATCTATTCGCTTTTCTGCCTTAGCGACATAGTCAAAATCCATTAATTATTTGTTAGAGTCGGAAAATGGAATGGAAATTCGGGGAATTGATAATTTGTTGTTGTTTTTTTTAGTCTACCTCAGACTGGTCAGAAAAAAATGTCAAAATGGTAGAAAAATGTATTAATTAATGTTAAAGAT
Source organism: Piezodorus guildinii (assembly GCA_023052935.1). Lineage (NCBI taxonomy): Eukaryota > Metazoa > Arthropoda > Insecta > Hemiptera > Pentatomidae > Piezodorus > Piezodorus guildinii. Next base: position 112,359,860 of record CM041295.1, read on the forward strand.
ATACCCAAAAAGAGAAAGGAAAATTGAGGGAAAAATGTTTGCTGGTTATCGTGTTAGTATATATTAAAATATTAGGAAATTAGTTGAAGTCCATTGATTATTTCACAAAATACTGCCAGGAAAGCGAAAGGAAACCAGGGGTAATAATTTGTGTTTATGTTTCTATTAGTCTACATCAGAATAATCCGGAAATTGTGGAATTAGAGGAAATTATTAAATTCCTTCAAAAGATACAGCCAGAATAGGGAATGAAAATTATGGATGGAAGTTCATGTAGATTCTCATATCATTCTACCTGAAAATAGTGTGAAGACAGTCGCAATAGTTGAAATCTACTGATTTGTTCACGAGTTACCACCGGAAAAGCTAATAAACATTATGGTGAAATTATATTGTTTATTTTCCTATTGGTCTAATAGTAGGTGAATTGTCGAATTAGAGGCAATTCATCAATTCCTTAAAAAGATACTGTCGGAAAACGGAATGGAAATTCGTTGTGGAGGAGGGACTTTATCTGCAAATTTATTTAGTAACAATTTATTTTAGTAACGAATGTTTTTAAATAATATTAATTCTTAAGTATTGTAGCGAGTTCTGAAGATGGGGAAAGAGCCCCGAAATGTCGACTCCAAATAAAATTGTTATAAAACAAATTTGTAGAATAATTTCTTTATCATGTCTATATGTTTTTTACCCTGTTAAATCAACAGAATTAAAAATATTACATGCCTGATATCTCGATACATTACAATGTCTATTATCCATTCAGGACGAAAGGGCCTAGCGAAATAAGCATGTGAAATCTGTCCCCGCATATATCAGAAACAAATTTATAACATTGATTTTTTTTTTTTTTTTTTTTTTAAGATTTTTATTTTTTAATATTTTTTTTTACAATCGGCCACATGCCTCAAACTTTATACATGTTGTGGTAATTGCACCAATTACATGTTACATTTACGTTATATTTACAGTAGGGGTTAGTGGTAATTATAGCCTATGTTACTTTTGAACAGTAGGAAAATCTGAAAACAAAATCCTACACAAAAAAAAAAAAAAAAGAATTTAAGTAATAACAAAAATATTACAGTTAAAAAAAACAATTAAAACATAACATATTATAGTAAAAAAATAAATAAATAAAATAAAAATAACTAAGTGGAAACGTAACAATACAAATACATATTTTGGTTATATGCTAATATATTATTTCTTTTTTACATTTCAAGATTAGTCTAGTAGTACATCTTTTAGGGTTTTCTTGTCGTAATCGCCTATTTTTGAACTATTGGGTTGTCACTTGTAGGAGTACGAGAAAAGAAAAGTTGTGCCAGTGAGTACGTATATTTTTTTATCGAGGGGAGTTGTAAATCCGATAACATGATTGTCATTCGCGTGTAACGAGGATAGTTATTAACGATGCGCATGTATGTGTTCTGCACCACCTTCAATTTCCGATAGTTGGAATGACTTGTGTAACTCCAGACTGGGGCAGCGTAGGTCAGAATGGGACGAATGACAGTTTTGTTGAGAATCAGTTTGTTTTTTGATGATAGTTTTAATAAAATTTATTCACACCTATAAGAAACCACCTTTTTCAAATTTTCAGCCCCTTAATTCTTATGGGAGGAAAGTTATGGAAGAGTAGAAAAAAGATAAAAAGAAGTAAAAACGTAAAAAATGTAGAAAAAGTAAAGAGAGTAGAAAAAACAAAAACAAAATTTTTCTCCTGAATAGCTCAACCGATTTTCACAAAATTGTTGGTAAAACTTTTTTTCACACTTGCGATAAAATCTAAAATGTATATTATGGAGTAACTCCCAACGAAATTAAGTAGCGAAAAATTGGACGTGTGCCAATCCAACATGACCAAAACATTTTTTACTTACATTTGGTGAAAAATATTTCTATAAAATTTCTAAATAATGTAATTTTTCTCGTGAAAATCAGTTGTGTTGTTCAGGAGAAAACAGTTTTTTGTTAGGATTAAGAGGCTAAAAATTTGCAATAGATAGTGTCTCATAGGTGTGAATCAATGATATAAATTTGGTTCAGATAAACGTGGGGGCAGATTTGACATACATATTTTGCTAGGCCCTTTCAGAGAAAACTCTTATGACTCTGGCAAAGTACATCGAGTATCCCTCATCCAATCTCAAGTTGCACGAGTTAAAGATACCTAAAACCTCGGTTTTATTCCATTTTTTATAAACTTTAATGTAGCATTGAAATAATAATTCCTCTTAGATATTTTAGTAGAAAAACATCCAATTTGTTTAAATTATTGTAGCTTTTGGAAGCCGTGATGTATTAAAAAGTAATATATTAAAAAATAAAAAAAAACTATGAAATGCAATTATCCATCAATATAACATTGGTTTTATTTTGTTCAAAGCTGTTTATTTTTTAGTAAAAAAAAAAAAAATGATATTCCTAACCCTATGGATTAAATGTACAAATTATGGAAAGAAGAAAGACTCGTATAGCCAAAGGATAGAAATGAGTAAGTAAGGATTGCTAAAGAATAATGTTCTCTCAGATTTTGAGCCCGCTTTTCCTCACTCATTTCATGAAATAAGGTGAAACTTTTACTCTTCTGCAGATAGTTGCAATTATTACAGGAATGGAATGATGTTAATCTTCGTTGGAATGCAAGCGAATACGGTGGAGTGAAGGACTTGAGGATACCACCGCACAGGATATGGAAGCCGGATGTTCTCATGTACAACAGGTAATCTCATATCTTAACAATTTATTTAGCTTAGTCTTAATTTTTTTTTTCCAAGAAACGGATGGAACCAGCCATGGCACCAGGAATATTTAATATTATTATCACGATTATTAAGTATTATCAATGTTTATGATTGTTTTTGTATGTCAATTATTAGCAATAAGTACCAAATCTTCTAAGAGAGGAAGGATTGCATCACAAGTTTTTTTTAATTTAATTTTATTTCACATTGGTAATCCATTTTATGTTTTATTGAGTTTGAACCTAATCAAATTGAGTTTTAAGGAGGCAGTATTATTTTATTTTTTCATATTTGCTATCGAGGATAATATTGCTAATAGAGGATAATATAAAAATTCGAATTATTCAGTAAATATAGATTAAAAAAAAAAAAGTATTACTTAATATTGGTAATTTAAGGGAAATGGAATTTTTTTCTGGAGAGTGATTCACTAGGTTTCAATGAATTAGTATAAAATAAAAGATGATAAATAGCAGACTATAACGCATTGCTTCCCAACTAGTGCTCCGCGGGCAATAAATCTCATTGAAAAATTGTTTTAAATTACCTTAATGAAAAATATTTGCCAAGTCTTGAGTTTTAATAAAATCACTACATCAAATTTCGCGAGATAACTGATTGTAAATAGATACCTATATTGTATTTATAAATCCAAGTAATTTATGGAATACAATATTTCGCGATGTATAGTCTGTTATTAGAACCTGGGTCTATCACATACCATCTTGGATTATCTTCAACAATTTGTTCAGATCGTCGTCACAAAATAGTTTGTTTATTATTTACTATAAGATGAGATTTTCTGTTTAGTAGTCTGTATAACTGGCCGAATCTGCGGTTGAGCAAGGCTCAAATTGAGCCTAATTCGCTGTGGATGAAGAAGTCGAGGATGTCAGGATTGCGGTTAGGAATTGTTGGCCAGTAGGTAGGAGATGAAAGCGTCGGGAGTTGAGTGCAGACTGCAATGTCCGTCCACGAGAATTAGTGGTTCTGGAACCACATTGTTGGTGCTTGGCGTTTAAGTCTGCACCCAAAATGAAGTGATTTCCCAAGGAGTTGAGGAAGGATCCTAATTGGGCAGAAGAAATGGGATGTTTAGGAGGGCAGTATGCTGATGCGATGATGAGCGGAAAGGAAAAGGTTTTGATTATGATGGAGGTTGCTTGTAGATAATCGTGGGCGGGAAGTGGGTGTAAGTGATGGGAGAGGGATCGGCGGACAATGACAGCAGTACCGGCATGGGCTTTGCCGTCTGGATGGTCTGTCCGGTATGTCGTGTATTCTGGTATTTTGAAGTATTGTTTAGTGGTTAGTCTAGTTTCAGTAATGAGTGCAACATCAATGTTTTTGTCTTGCAGTATGGCTGTAAGTTCGTCAGTGTGAGTTCTAACACCATTCGCATTCCAAAGGAGAATGGATAAGGAATTAGGTGAGGTCATTTATGGTTTTTGTAAGGCAGGAATGATATTTGATACAAGGTTCGTAAGGAGTGATATTAGAGGCATAACATGGGATTTGATTTCGGAGATAAAGGATGTCATCAAACTGGTAAGGTCTGTGGCATTTGAAGGAGGAGGGATATGAGAGATTTGTGGTTGATTAGGATTTTTAGGATTGGTTACATTTTGAGGAAGAGTTATATGTGGAATGGATTGAGGTATATTTGTTAGTTCCGGCAGGGCCACGGCTTCGGTGCTTTGATTCCCACCTCCAAGTAAGTGGGCAAATGATACATTGGCATCAATAAGTTTTGAGGGTTATCTTATGGTGCTTGCTTGTCTCGTTGTTTCATCCAGTACTTGAGGTTTTTGAAACCTGGTCCTGAGTTCCTTATAGATTTGGCATCCTTTATAGTTGGCCGGGTGGTCCTTGAGGCAATGCGCACATACAGCTGGAGTTGTTTTTGGTTTTGTACATTCCACAGACTTGTGCTGTTCACCGCATTTCACGCAGCGTGGTATGTGATGACAATAAGCTTTAGTATAACCATATGCTTGACAATTATGGCACTGAAATATCTCTCTCTTTGTGTAAGGTTTTTCAACTCTTACACTGGAATTGTACAATCTATTGATATAATAGATTTTTTTCAACTCCTTCTGCTGGTTCCAAGTCCACAAAAAAGAGAGGTAGAGGAATTTTATCCTTAAGGACATTAGTGATTTGCCGCACTTTATAGCCCATCTCCGTTAGTTCTTCTTTAATAGCTTCAACTGGTGTCAAGGGGTGTAAGTTTCTGATTACAACCCTTAAAGCTTTCTCTTGGCGTAGCTGATAGGTATGGAAATCTGGTTTGGTTTCAGTTAGATATTTCACTATGTTTCTATATGTCTCCGCAGTAGTAGGAGATATTTAGGTATCATTAATTCTATTCATACAGTAGTAGCTGGTAGATTCGGTAATTTGTTCAATTGCGCACACAACAACTGGAAATTTCTGATATGTTTGACAAATATTGGAGGAGGCCGTGGTTCACTAGGTATAGGAGTAGATTCCATGTTTTCTTTTTCATTATGTAAAATCTAAAAAGGATTTGGGGTGAAAAACGGAGATTCGTCAGTCATCCGTTGTGACGATGTGCCAAATTGTGGTTCAGATTCTAAGTTAGTACCCGAAGGGGTTGCTTGTTGATTTAATATTTCCTACTCTGTTTCTGAATAACAGTCCAATATTCCATCAATCCGTTAAAGACTTCGGGGTCATCCTTGATCAATCATGTTTCCGAAATCTTCCGTCGAACATTCTCCGCCTTAAAACTTCTGAATTACCTACGTCCTCTCCTTCCGATCGAAACCCGAAAGCTCTTGGTTAGCTCCTTAATATTTCCCCACTTTGACTACTGCTGTACGGTGTATGGAGGTGCCTCTGGAGATCTCGAGGCAAAACTAAAACGAATGTTTAATTGCTTTATACCTTTCATCTTTGGGATATCCAGAGGCACCTCTTTCACCCGATTTTACGAAGAGTTTAAGTGGCTTTAACCTTCCTTCCGCCGTAAGTATTTCCTATCATCCTTCCTCTACCAGGTTATCCAATCCCAGTGTCCATCTTATATCTTTGATCTCCTTAAATTCAAATCCTCTGTTCGTTCCCGTGACACCCGCTCTCGGCCTTCTGATCTGTATATAACGTCCCATCGATCCACTGCTTTCGATAGATCGTTCTTAATCCGATCCGCATCCTTATGGAACTCCATTCCTTCTAATATCCGGAACTCCCAAACTCTCTGAACATTTAAATCCCGTATATTTAGCCATTTCCTATCAATACAATTCCCAAACAATCCCAAGTAAAGGCTAATTTTAAGTAAGATCAAGAGATAAAGCAGACAGATACATTTATTTATTTATTCAATTTTCGTTTTCTCGTTTCCATTAACATTATTTAAAGTTTTTCTTTTAATATTTTCAAAAACGTAAAATTAAATTATTTTACAAAACACTGAGAAGAGTTGTAATTTCTTTTCTTTTTTTATTTAATTTAAAACTGTAAACATATTTTGTTTTCTGTTCTTCTGTTTACATACATTGAAGAATTGTTAATTTCTTTTCTTTTTATATTTCATTTTAAAACTGTATATATATATATATATATATATATATATATATATATATATATATATATATATATATATATAAGTTATGCCTGTTCGAGACAAATAAATAAAAAAAAAGGAAAAGGTAGAGAATAAACAGCACTCACGGTTCCAGAAACAATACTGATTTATTGATGGAAATAATCCTTCTTATATATGTTTCGGATGTTGTTTACATCCGAGATGGTACTAAGGCTAATACTGCCCGACTCCTATCCTTAACTCCCCCCTTACCAGTTTACAAAGATACTCTCAATTTTTGGAAACTCACACTAATGTAAGTAGTCCCGAAAAGGAGAGAGCAGTCCTTAGCCTTGATACCTTACAATCCAGAAATAACTGTATAAGTATAATGACAATTTAATTACACTCTTACAAGCTAAAAAGTAATGAAAAAAGTAAAATAACAGAACTATCACTTAAAAACAAAACGAAAGAAAACGCATATACCTAGAAAAGAACGAAAAACAACAACACTGGAATAACACTTTGCAATATGTACACGCTAATATAAATCAAAATATACAACAGAACATCGCTAACACAGCTTCTGTAAAAAAACAAAACAAAAGGATACACTGCGCACTGATAGCCGCACTAACACTGAAAACGATAAAAAAAAAAAAAAAAATCTGTACATAATAACCCATGAGCCCGCACACCGAGAAAAAAGGAGGCGTGCAGAGGCGAGAGCAAGACAGGCCGCGGTGGCTAGCGTGAATCTACCAGCGGCAGCTTGAGCTGCTCAATGTGAACCGTGCGCCGCTTTTTAGGTTCCCGAAGACTGTCGATCGTAACGAGATTGTGTTCCCTGATCGCGGACACTTTGAACGGGCCCTCGTACCGCAGTAACTCTTTCCCCCTATTAGTGGCCAGTTTGCGGTAGATAATAGTTCCTATCTTGATGTCGCCCATCTGATCCCGCAGTTTAAGGTTTTCCCGCTCCACACGTTTACTCTTCTCCCTCCTCAATTTGTCCCTTACCTTATCCCACGCCTTGCGTATTTCCGCCCTATTGGCAACGATGTCCCCCACGCATCGATCACCCGCGGTGGTTTCCGACCAGTCGCGACGCAGCCCTCGGAACCCGAATAGAACTTCGATCGGGGAGAACCCCGTGACGGAGTGGATGGAGTGGTTGTAGGCGACAATCGCCTTCCTCATGGCCACATCCGGCTCTAAACCCTTCTCGCCCTGATACACGCGGAGGTGGTCGCTCAGGGTGCTGTGGAGCCTCTCGATGCTACCCCTACTTTTCGGATGGCCCGGCGTAGTGAAATGCCATGTAATTTCGAGGCGTTTCGCTTCCTCCCGGATCGCGACATTATCGAATTCCCGCCCCGCATCCGACGAAATTCTCTCCGGTACCCCATAAAACTGCATCCAGACGCGAAGAGCCTCCAATACCGCTTCTGCCGACTTGTCGAGCACCTGGTACCCCATGGCCACCTTGCTGAAGAGGTCAATAACGGTGACCCACTTGTATCCCCTCCAGGTGAAAGTGTCGATTTGGAGGTCGCGGAGAGGCGCGTCCCCTGTAGGCGTCTCTTCCTGCATACCGCGCGGGGGGTGCCGGTCATATTTCGTGCGCAGACACACTTCGCAAGCGCCGATCGTGTCTTGGATGGTTTTCTGCATTCCCCACCAGAAATATCTCCTACGCAACGCTTGTAACGTTTCGTTAACGCCGCGGTGGTTGGTTTTACCCTGATGGTAAGCAAGAGTAACCTCCTTCTGCTGCTCCTCATCCTGAAGGGTTTCCACGAAGTACTTGCATCGGATAAACGTCCGATCGACGCCGATCCGCTCGGAGCGCCATATGCGCCGAATCTTATCCCAGATAGTGGCGTTCCCGACGTAGAGGTGGTGAACTTTCCCCGAGTCTGACGCGTCCAGCAGCGCCCTGCAAATCTGGTCGTCGCGGACCCCCGGTTGAGACCAGATGATGTTGACTTTGCTTTTACCGTAAGCCCGATATTCGATTTTAATCGTACCCTCAGTTCGCGTCTTCCAAATTACCTGCCGACGCTTATCATTGACGATCTCATCGACTTCTTCCATTTCGACCGGCCTCTCCTCCGCCGAGCTCCCGCCCTCCGGCGAGCCCCCATCACCATCCGGACCAGCAGGACCAGCCTCACCCTCGCCGTCCGGTGTCCACTCCCTCAAAAACTGACGCACGTTGCGGGACGGTTCCCCCTCCTCAACGGCATTAATCATAATGGCTCTCGACAGCCAGTCCGCCACAACATTGTCTTTCCCGGGCTTGTAGGCGATCTCAATATTGTATTGACTCAAGAATTCCTTCCATCTCGCGACCCTAGCAGAGGATTCTTTTAACTTCCCGACCCATTGCAGCGGACGGTGGTCGGTATGGACACGGAACTTCCTCCCAAAAACGTAAGGCCGAAAGTGGTCTATCGCCCACACGATTCCCAGCAGCTCCCGTTCCAATGCGCTATATCTGGTCTCCGCGTCTGTTAGCCGCCTGCTCGCATACGCAACAGGACGATCACCCCCTTCGCAGTCCTGCGATAGAACTGCCCCCACCGCGTAATCGCTGGCATCGGTAGTAATAGTGAATATCTTAGTAAAGTCTGGAAACGCCAGCACCGGTTCCGCCTGTAGACGATCCATACATTTGCGGATGTTCTGCTCCATCACCGGGGTCACAGTCAACTTAGCACCCTTCTTCAGTAAATTATTAATCGGGACCAAGAACTCCGCCATGTCGGGGACGAATCGTCGATAGTAATTGAGCGTGCCGAGGAGGCAACGGATCCCCTTGACATCTCGAGGGATTGCCATGCGTCGGATAGCTTCAACTTTCGTAGAGTCCGGCTTGACCCCTTCCCGGGAGATCGTATGTCCCAAGAAATTGATTTGCGCCTGCCCGAGTATCGATTTCTCCCCGGATAGTTTCAGTCCGAACTGCCGCACCCTCTGGAAAACGCGGCGTAAGTGCTCCACATGCTCGGCTTCCGTCCTACTGAACACAAGGAGGTCGTCCATGTAGACCTGACACACCGTTTCGTCGAGGCCCCTCAGAAATTCATCCATCAGACGTTGGAAGGTAATGGGGGCGTTCTTGAGCCCGAACGGCATACGAGTAAATTCGTAGTGCCCTCGTTCAAAGGTAAATGCCGTTTTATGTTGATCCCGGGGGTGCATTTGGATCTGATGGTACCCGGCTTTGAGATCCAATGTGCTAAAGACCACAGCCCCGCTCAGTCGGTCCAATATGTCCTCAAATCGGGGAATCGGATAGCGCTCGTCTATGGTATTACCGTTAAGCTGCCGATAATCAATCACCACACGATACTTGTCAGTATGAACGCCAGGGATCGGCTTCTTCTTCACCGCCCACAAAGGGCTATTGTACGGGGACGTGCTGTGAACTATGATGCCCTGCGCGAGTAGACTATCCAATTCCTCCCGGATATGCTTGCGGAGCGCCTGTGGATAGCGTCTTTCCTTGACGTAGGTGACCCTGTCCTGTTTCAGGGGTATCTCATGGACCGTCCTCCCCGTCACGCCTAAGATCTCACCCTCGCGAAAAAAAATGTCCTTGAAGTCGGCCTTTATTGTGTCCCTCCAGTCGTTAATTTCGGTGACTGCGCCTATCCGCGCCCTTTTCCCCCTTGCAATTTCCCGACATCTGTATGTCCGTTGGCCCAGCCGAATGCTCCAAAGCCCTTGGCTGTTTCGGACCCGCGCTCCCACCTGTCCTAACAGATCGCACCCCACTATCACCTGGTATTCCCGGGTCATATTCCCCACTATATGTACCTTTAGGGTACCCCCCTTCTCAACCCAATGGTCTAGCCCGATCTCAGCCTCCCCCTCGACTTTACACGGTCCTCCCAAGGTGAGTAATTTGCAATCACATTTCCGAATTTGACTTGCTCTCCCTCTATCACACAACATTTTTAACGCCTCCCGCGTCATAATAGTGCTAGAGCTCCCTGTATCTACTAGGCACTTCACTCCCCTAGACACTTGAATTATAGGCAACCAGCATTGCTTACCTCTTATATTATTACATATTGCTGTGCGGTCGCCTCTCTGCGAGCACACTCCTCAGATCCCGGCTCTCTGCCTCCTTCCGGCTGCTGCTCGTCTCGGTTGGCTCCATCCGCTGCATCCCTCTCCTCCGCTGCCACTGCTCCCTGGTTCCTCTCCATCCGTCTCCGAAGTATCCGAACCCTCGGTGACCTCTACTGAAGGGCCGCTTCTTCGAGATGGGAGGTGAGTTCTCTGCAACCTCTGCATGTTTACCTCCATCGGCTCATCCCGCGCGGCGTCTCGCCTTCGAACCATATATGGACATTGTCTTGCTATGTGCCCCTCGGTTCCACACTCGAAGCATTTAGTGCGGGGACACTGAGCTACCAGATGCCCCTGCTTTCCGCAACCGTGGCACTTCCTGTCATCTCGTCTAAATCCATTCCTCGCTCGGGGTGGTCCTGATCTCCTCTCTCCTCCAGCCGTAGGTCTGTCCCTGGTTCCGTACGCCTGTTCTTTCCTACTCCAGGTTGTCAGTGTGTTCCGAGGGCGTCTGACGGGCACTGTGCTCCATCCTAGTTCCTCCACCTCCATCCTGGACTCTTCTTCCCTAGCGCTCGAATCTACCATGTCCTGGGCACACTCAATGAATGTACGATCCCGCGGTAGGGAGTCTCTCTTCCCAGTTTCCTTGGCCAACTGCACCTTGAGGATCGTCGATAGGAAATTCATCCGGCCTTCTACCTCGGGAGCACTCATTGTCTCTCGCATCTTCTCGGTTATCCTATTGTACCTTGCAAGTAGGATACCCGCATATTGTCCGGCTGTCTGGCGAGGTGAACATCTTTCCCGGAACATCTGGAATATATCTTCTTCCGGGGTCCAGCGTCCTCCACCGAAGGCTTTCTTTAACCTCTCTTTGACTATCGCCCATGGTGTTTCTACGTCCGCCTAGATCTGGTTCAGTATGTTCCGTCTCACGCGACAAACTAAGGCCGCCCTCAAAGCTTCGGCGTCCCCCTGGGGTAGTAGGTCTTCTTCTACCTTAGCCTCGATCCTTGCCATGAGCCGATCTCCGCCCTTGAGGAAGTGGTTTAGGTCACCTACCTCGCCTCCAAAACGCTCCAAGTCCGAAATTGCCTTCCTCAGATCCTGACATGTCGCCGTTTTGATTCGCATCCATGCCATGGCATTAGCATGTGCTTCTGCTAGCGTATTCCTAGGTAACGGAGGGATTACCGGCACCGGCGGTGGCTGAACATCCGGTACTTGCGGGTTTTCCGGTAAATTAAGAACTGGTGGTCTTATTAGTCCATCCATTATTTTTAATTACCAGAGAAAGAAAAAATAAAAATTCAAAATGTACGGCGTGATAAAAAAAAACGTGTCACTCACTTTGGTAACCTGCCCGCTCTGAGTTCCCGGGTTTCGGCACCAGTTATGCCTGTTCGAGACAAATAAATAAAAAAAAAGGAAAAGGTAGAGAATAAACAGCACTCACGGTTCCAGAAACAATACTGATTTATTGATGGAAATAATCCTTCTTATATATGTTTCGGATGTTGTTTACATCCGAGATGGTATTAAGGCTAATACTGCCCGACTCCTATCCTTAACTTATATATATATATATATATATATATATATATATATATATATATATATATATATATATATATATATATATATATATATATTTTAAAAATCATATTATATCTTTTTTTGTTCTTACTTTAACATACATTGCAGAATTGTAATTTCTTTTCTTCGTATATATTATTTTAAAATATAAAAGAAATCAGTTTTTTTTTTTTTTTTTTTTTATTATATTGTTCTCATGTTAACATACATTCATTTCTCTTGTTTGTGCATTTTTATTAGAATTTATCTTTTATGTTATCTTCTTTGTTCAGGTTATTAGTTCAATTCTATTGTTTTCAATTGTTTTATTATACTCTAAGACTATAGCTTTAAGTCCACTTTATGTTTCCTGCTGTATTATTCTAAAGGGACTTGTCCCAGAATAAATGAATAATAATTATTATTATTATTAAAGCAAATTCTTTAGTCGATACAAAGGTATTTTCATCTGCTTGAAGCACATAATTTTAGTTGCAGAAAGTTGGTTATAAACAAGCATTTAAAGCGAACATCTTTATTATAAACTCTAATTCTGCGAAAGGGATATTACGCCATATCAACATGAAAGGTTTTTTATCTGCTTAAGTATTTCCGTAGAAGAAACTTGGAGTAGTTGGTATTTAAGTAGACGGATATGTCATGTCAAGTTTTCGAAGCACACCCGTTGTAACAAGGACTTGATACTCTACCAAGGAAATTGAAGCCGGTTGTAGAGTACTCTTTATCTCAACATCTCTGTAGTAAATATTTAATCTTGTCCTAATAAACACAAAATAATGAAAACATATTTCTTTATTTCGCTTGAAATATATTCTGTAGGAAAATAAAAATTTTATGAAAGGCTCAGTCGTCAATCGAGAGCAAAAATTCGATAATGATTAGAAAATTGAAAAAAACAATCACTACTCAAGCTAAATTTATAGTTACCTGTGTTAATAAAAATGACCTACATCGTTTATCAAGAGGAAATAAATTTATTCTTGAACAAGGCGATAAAAGTTTATATTATTATAATCGGTAATGTTGTAGCCGTGAAATATCCCTCGTATACATATTTTATCTCTCTTCCGATAAATTTGTATTTAATTTAGTAAATCGAAATACATTGCACTCCTTAAATGCCAAATTTCTTTATCTATTTCACAAAAGTTACATCAGTCGGAAAAAAAACTGTTCTTTCTATCGTGAAAATTCAAAGTAAAAATGAGTCAAATTTTAAATTATTAATTCTTCATTTAGTAGGTCGAAAGATTCAAAATGGCTCACAGAGCTTAAATTTGTACATAATATGCAATATAATAAAACAAATATGCGTAGAATGTTGGAAGTGAATGACAAAGATGTTGATGTTGCGAATTTTATACAATTGCTCATTGTTCCTTAGCGCTCAGTTCCTTGGCTACCAAGTCCTTTTATTGTTAGTACACGTATCAATAAAAAACTTATTCTATAATATACTGCTTGAGTCCTGGCTTAATTTCCTCCAAAATTTGTTATTTTTTGGTCTAGCCAACTTAGGCGTACACTTTCCAAGGCATCAATCATTTTATATAGACCAAGGAAATTCTGGCAAACTACTACTCTTAAATATAAATTATAATAACCTTAAATAAAAATCTAACAAGAATACTGCAAAAACTTGTATTAAAATTAACAATAAAACTTTGTAATTCCCCATGAATAACATATTGCTATGTCCTTATTCTGTCTCATAATAGAATAATTTTAATAGGCCACTTCAGGAGTATGTAAAGTAGAGACAACTTGAATTGGAAAGTGACAAATGATGAGCATTTTAATTTTATTAAATATTAAGGAGAGCTGAATCAATAACACTTTTAAATATCAATCATTTAATAAAAACATAATTGTTGATTATACTTCATTAAAACAATTTATAATGCCATATTATTCAAAACTATTAAAATCTGGATATTAAAATATTCTACAGTCATATTATTTTATGATAAGGAGAAGGTATGATCAATAATTTACATAGTATACCATAATAATTACAATTATATATTTAAACAAATAAAAAAATTGTCACAACAAAAATTTATTCATCGTATTTTGAGATCAACATATTTTTAATAATTTAAATATTGGTATGCAATGCAAGTAAACAAACAGCCATCGTTTCAAACTCTAAAAGCCATCACAAAGTAAAACGAAAATTAAGCAAATATAAAAATCCACATACGTAATACTTAATTTATGGTTTTAAGAAAATAACAAATTATACAGAGGTACACAGTTTTTATTCGTAAAAACATTTTTGACGCACAATAACGTAATAAGGCAAACACAAAATAAAATCTAACAAACATAGCAAGATTGTAATTACGATAATATAGAACAAGGTTGAGGGACCAGATTTCGGGACATGATGGTTACCTTTCAGCAGTTTTACTTATTAAAAACTATGGTGCGAGCATTCTTTTAGAGAAAATTATAAAAAAATTTCCACATACAAAAAGTGGCGCAGTTTGAAAAATTGATTTTTTTTATTATCATTAACAATTATTAATAAGAAGTTTATGAAATGAAAACCTCTGTTTCCTTAACGTAAACAAAGGCTTAACCTATAATATGACCAATAATGTAAACAAAAACATCGACTAAGGTAATAATCACTTTACAAATAATAGTTCTTATTGCGTCTTCGTGTTAATTACAATTATCATTAATCCTTAAAATGATAATAACCGTCGGACAAGCGGCCAGTGCCGTTGCTTTTATCGAAAATAGCTATACTCAGAGATACGCCGGATTACCTGAAACCACTGTGCGTAGAGCGATCTAACGTTTCCGTTACACTGCCCTCTTCACACGCAGGCCAGGTTCAGGTCTCCCAAGAAGAACTCAGCCACGAGATTATCGGTTTATTTTAATACATACTTTCGAATTCGCTTTTCTACTGCTTCAACTTTCAAAGGCTCGTGGATGTTCGTGATGTTTGCCAATTAGTGCCGAAACTGTAAAATGAAGACTTGCTTAAATGAACTTACATCCCAGGAGGGTAGCTACAGGTCCACAGCTCACTGTAAATCATCGAACAACCCGTTTAGAGTTTGCTCGACAGTACATATTGTGGAATGAAAATGAATAGATGATTGTATGTTTTTTCGAAAAGTCACGTTTTTCACTTTATTCTCCTGATAGACGTGCTAGAGGTTACCAAAGGCCAGGTGAGCGTTATTCTGAATATAACATTGCTGGGAGAGTGATATTTGGAGGTTGTTCAGTGATGATGTGGGATAGAATATCTCTGGAAGTGAAAATGTATCTCCACGTCTTCAACAGACCTCCCCTAAATGCGGATTTCTACATAGCAGAAATCCTTGATCAACATGTTATACCTTTTGCTTAATTTATTGGATAAAATTTCATTTTTATGCATGACAATACTCGAACACATACTGCAAACTGTATTCAGCAATACCTTAATGATACACTAATTCAGACTTTAAGATGACCAACTTATAGCCCTGTCTTAAATCCTATTACAAATCTCTGGGATGAATTTGGCAGATGTGTAAGAAGAATAAATCAACCCTCCTGAAAACTTACAGGAGCTAAAAACTTCTTTAGTCGAAGCATTTTGTAGCAAACCTTATTAGAAATATGCCTACAAGGACCCATGCAGTAATTCAAGCAAGAGGAAGCAACACCCGTTATTGAAAGTTGAATTCACCAGAGAAAAACAATTTTTTTTTTTTTTTTTGTAATATAAATTGTCGATGATTCTACCTTTTTCTTATTTTCTTCCAAATATATCTTTATTTTTTGTTTCTTAATCTCAATTTCACCTCTAAATTATCTTAACAGAATACTATTTTATAAAAATATTGATGTAATGTACATTAATTTCACAGGGAAAAAAAAATTGCTTTTCAAATTGCGGCACTAATTTTTGAACTTGGCAATGTGCCACTAGGGCTCAAGACCGATTAACAGCCTATTCACTCTTTATATCTGTAGGTACAACATCTCATTTGGAGCCTATGTACTCTTTATATCTATAGGACCAATTTCTTTTACTTCTTTCATCTTCCCTCAAATGGTGATGTCCGCCAGTGAAATTGTAAACTCGACGGTCTTCTTGAGGTCCTTCAGGTCATCGTAGAGCTTGGTCGCCAAGTCAGTAGGGTTTGGCCAGATCCGCTTTCTGATGTTTTCTAGTCGATGGCACGTTTGCAGGATGTGCTCTGCAGTCCGGACTATAGTTTTACAACTACAGAGAGACCTTTCTTCAATTTTTCTTTAAAGGTGTTCCCTTTACCTGTTATGGCCCGCTCTGAGCCTAAAGAGCACAACTTGCTTCTTTCTGTTCATTTTGTATCCGGCGTCTTCTGGGTCACGATTTGGGAGCAGATCGTTCCATTTTTCATTTACTGAATCCCTGTTGATCCATATCGCCCCCAAGAGGGTCTGGGTAGAGTTTGGTTGTGGGAATGCTGGTCCTTCCTTTGCAAGCAGATCCGTACAGACCCTAGGGCCCTGGAATCTATTGCAGTACCACTTCATATACTGAATTTATTTATAGCTTTCAACTTCTCCTGCATGTGCGTAAAGACCTAGTTTCCATTTTAAATTCAGGGCGTGTGTTACTGCAGCGTTCGAAAAAAAATACTATTTCCGAGTTAGCACTTCTGTCGAGCCGTCTCAGTATTTTGCTGCACTCCAAGATCGCATCTTGTTCAGCTTTGAAATTCGAGCATCTTAAGCCAGTTGAAATGAGTGTGTCTAGGGTGTTTCGGCTCGGGAAATTTATATGGATCCCAGCTCCATTATTCGCAATAGCACCCGCTGTTGATCCATCCTTGTATAATCATTGATTATTTTAATTTGTTAATTTTGCAGATAGGTGAGATTGTGTTCTAAAATTATACTATTTATTTTGTGATGTGGGCTGGTACGTTTGATTCTGTTTGGATTTTTTTTATTTTTTTTTATTCTGGTTTTGGAACCAATATCTTATTTGGAGCCTATGAACTCTTCTTATCTGTAGGACCAACATCTCATTTTATCAAATATCGAGTTATTCTATACTAGCTATCATCCCTTTTAGTTTACTTGGCCACTGTCTTTTAGAACCATTTAAACTACTGAAATTCTGCATCCCCACAACTAAACCCTAAAAATTTTCCGGTAATGGTTAACGAACATTAAATTATTATTAGTAAATTTTTAGAATGAACACGTACTGTCCCACCATGTCGGAACCTTTCTGACATAGAGCCTATATTGTCTTCTATTGATTAAATTGTGATTTAGGGGAGAACAGTTATATCTCTGATAGATACGGCCTGGGACTCATCAAATCAATAATTAAAATAAGAGGACAGCTTCTGTACCTTAATTGTAATGTTACAAGGGCGGAAGAACTACATTATTGTAGTTTATGTAATAATAAAGACTTTGAGGATATGTACCATTATGTAGGGGTCTGCTCTGTGCTATCAGAAATAAGGATGCGTTGGCTTGGTGGGGCAGTATTGTCTAGACAGGAATACATAAATTGTCTAAACGGTGAAAATTGGGTAGCATTGCATAACTATCATTTAAGGGCCTGGAAATATAGATATTTACTTATATCAGAATTTAATATTTAAATAAAGGGGGAAAAATGTGGGGAAAAAAAATGTTCAGTTAGTTTTATATTATAATTATTATTTATATAATATTTGTAAAGAATATTTTGTTAAGGCGCGCTATTCTGCAGATGGACTAAAGTCTATGCATAGTGTGCAATATATAAATGTTTAGTGGATTTATGTATGTAAATTAAACAATAAAACACTTTATTATTATTATTATTATTATTATTATTGTCTTCTATTGAATCATCTATTTATAACTCATTTAAAATTTTACAATTAGAGTGATACGTAAATGATGGAAAAAAGAAACAGTTTACGCACATTCCGTATTTACTAAAAGAAAAATCTGGAGCGGGCGAAACACGACTTTTTCTTACCTCTGCTGTCAAAATCAATTTAAGAACTATTACATAAACTTAAAGATTATTAAAACAATTTTAAGTTAATTTAAATTTGTTGAAAACAATTTGTTAAAGTTTTGTTGAAAACATAGGATTTAGATTATATAATGTACCTATCTATATTAAATTCCTGTCTATAATAATCAGTAATAAGTATATGCTCTATTCGTTGCTTAACGTTACCTTATACATTTTTGTGTATAATATAATATTTTTCTAAAATCCTTTTATTTCCAGTATGAAGTATAAGCCTCGAAACGTAAATTAGACTGTTCCTGAATACTTTATTTAAATATATATAATCTTCATAATTGGGTGAATCTAGAAACTTATATATTATTAAAGCCCATTACATTTTATATCGATAGAGTTTAATCAAAATCGTTAGAGCCGTTTTTTTGAGTAATTAGCTATATCTTCCGGTCACCTTATTTTGATGAAAAAGTTTTTGTAACATCTCGGGCGTATAGTTGTCTTAAATATGAAATTTAGGTTTCATAAGACTTTTCATTTTCGCCCGAGATATACTACACACACAAACACACACACAAACACACACACCTTTTTGTGGGACTTGGTAATTTAGACTCAGGAGACCCTAAAACGTGTATTTCCGTTGAAAACTGGAAGTCGAAAATTTTTACGATCGCAATACTTTCATTTACTATATATTTCATACATAGGTAAGTGAAAGTAAAAAATAATACATTCGACTAACGGCTAAACAATTTTTAGGGCGAATATTATTCATTGAAATTTACAACTACATCTAAGTAATACATCAATTAAATATGCACAAATATCAAATGATTGAAAAAAAAAAATATGTAGAGAACTATTTAACTAATAGGAGAACTCTAACATTCTTTTATTAACGCTAAAATATTGGAACATAAAACTATCAAAAAATAAATTAATAAAGACAAATTATTATTTGATTGTAAAGAGAAGAATCAAATTATACATAGCTCCTCGGAGAATCCTTGAGGCAACGATTGTTATACATCTCTCCTCTTCTCAATGAGGGGCACACCATAGTGCAATATGGTCGCTGGCAAAAGAGCAGAGTCCAAAAGGGGCTTTTACACATACATTACTGTTCATATTTGGAGAAAGGGCAAGCTGCCAGATATTCAGGAAGTTGTTGAAAACATTCAATGTTAATCATATGTACTATTTTTACACGATTGGTGGACTGATCACCGTAGGGGGGACCTCAAAAGTTCTGAAGTAAAGACAGAAAATTTGAGGTGACCCCGTGACGATTTGATATAGGTCAGGCGGCCATAATCCATGGGTTGAACCGCATTCATGACGGCCCTGGAACGCGAATGTTTGAACAGACGCCAATGGGATCAGCAATAATTGATAATAATAGCATAAGTTATGTCTATCAATGGGTGTCCTGCCATTGCACAAAAGAAATCACGAATCCAAATTACACGTGACGCCATAGTATTCTAGTGTATCATTCCCCCCTCCCTCAAAGCTTTTTTTTTTGTATACACCAATTCGACTTTTTACACTATCTATTTTATAGTTTTTTAATAGTTGTTTATTCATCTAAATATGTGCCCTATAAGTATTTAGAAAGTTAGTATAGGAAGGAAAATAAATGAAAAAAAAGACCAAGTATATTACTTATTTTGGAAAACTTTTACTTTTGTTTTTTTTATCACAGAAACAAAGTTCACCAATGTCTTAATATAAAGGTTATTTTTTAAATACTAGGAAAAAAGCACTCGATTTAATCGAGTAATGTTTGGTTTTGCAAAATATCGATTGTAAAAAATGAATACCTCGAGTTGGGAACAATCGACTTTAGCAAAGATAAGGCTGGATATGAACTTTATACCTACCCGAATGGCTAAGACGTAGGTATAAAAACCCAATAAAGCCTTTGCAACTTAACAAATAGTTTATTCAAGTATATATATTGTATATAAACACGGAAATCGTAATACCTTTTTTTAAAGCACATAAATGAGCATTCAAGCTTATATACACTTCATATCTTCAGTACCATTCCAAATCTAGAGTTTATACGAGTTGTGTAATATATATATATTTTTTTTTTTTTTTTTTTATTTATTTTTTTTTTATTATTTTTTTTTTTGTACAGTAGAATACTACAAAATAAAAAATCTACTGGTTACGCTAAGGGAATATATCATTCCATTTATACATCTTGTATAAAAAACAATGTTATTTAAACTTTTTAGTGTAGTATCGATCTTAATCATTTAGTGCAACGAGAAAGGGAAGAGCAAATAACCTATCAGGTTTCTATCCATGTTTGCAACCTTAAGTCCCTAATGGCCGTTAGTGCCCCATCTAAATATTGTTAATAATACTACTATGATCTAACTATTATTAGTGTTAAAACATTGACTAAAAATTCATAAATTTTTGAATATTATTTGAGTTGAACAAGAATAAAATTTATCCATATTAAATTGAGGGTCCCAGGCAGAATGTTCGAATTATTGCCCTATATGACTCTCACCAATAATTTACAAACTTTATACGTCTATTCTGAAGGGAAGGGCAAAACCCCTAGTAGAGCACCTAACCACAGAAGAACAAGCCGGGTTCAGACCAGGACGGCAAACCCTGGACCACATTTTCTCTTTGCGGAATCTTCTCCAGAAATTTTGTGGCAGAGACAAAACTATTTATCTCGCCTTCTTTGACCTCAAATCAGCATTTGACTCCGTTCCAAGACATGAAATTTGGGAGGTTCTCAGAGTTAAGTATGTCCCAAGAAGCTTGGCGGAATTCATTAAATCCATTTATCAAGAGCCAAAAGGAGTAGTAAGGCTGAATGGACAGGAGTCTAATGTTTTTAGCATAGCAAGGAGGGTCAAACAAGAGGACAGTTTAGGCCCTTTGCTATTCTTGCTCTACATGGATGGAGTGGCCACAATATGTAAAAGAAGAACAGAGAGGACCTTCCTGGGCCGTAGAAACCTTCGCCCAGTGCTGATTCAACTTCTCCTTTACGCGAACGACATTATTCTTTTGGCGGACAATGTTGATAAATTACAGCAAGCGGTGACTGAATGGCAAGAAGAGCTCAGCCGAAAAGGAACGAAAATAAATACTAGCAAAAGCAAGATACTACAAGTGGGAAGGCAAGTGGAAGATTTCTATATACACTGCATCGGATAGGAAATGATAGTGGTTATGGATTTTACTCACCTCGTCGTAGTAATAGAAAGATCTGGGAAAGTAGAATAAGAAATATCAAATAGAATCATAAAGGCAACTATCAAATCTCCAATACTGGAATAGGGAAGCGAGAGGTGGGTTGAGGTGTTAAACTATCTATCTTCAAGTCAGTATATTTGCCGATACTCCTACCTGGAGCTGAAAGCTGAATATTGACGGACCGGCAGGAGTGCAGAGTCACAGCTGCTGAAATGAAGTTCCTGTAAAGAACAGTGGGAAAGACAAGAATAGATCGTGTCAGGAATGACGGATATGCCAGGAACTAGAGTTTGCACCGTTAAAGGTAATTCTGCAAACCCGTCCGTTGAAGTGGTTCGGCCACGTTATTAGAATGGAGGAACACAGAGATCCCCTAAAAAACAGGGATTACGTGCCAGATGGGAGAAGGCCTCGGGGGCAACCAAGGATGTCTTACTTGGACTTAGAGTACTTTGACAATCTATGCAGAGGAGGAGGAAAAGATCTTCGCCAGGTCAGGAACCTAGCTGAGAATCGGTGGCTAAACGCTCCCCTCCACTGATACGGCACTATAGGGATAAGCAAAAGAAGAGAAATATATTAAATTGAAATATTGAATATTAAAAAACTAATAGATGGAAAATTTGATAATAGGAATTATCACCCGTTTTACCTTAGTATTTAGAAAATTGACAAAATGTTCACAAATGATTTCGGATGAGAAATCCTTACAATCTGAAAATGTTTTGTTTATTTGGTAACTGTAATCTATTAGCCTAAATGACTAATATGTGGTAAATTTAATTGAAATTATATTTGGTTGTAAGAAAAATTATACAAAAAACCTACATATAAAAATGGATAAAATAATTGTTAGTTATCCGCATTGATAGGTTTTGTATCCTTTCAAATATTTCGTAACTAGTCAAGTAGGTTGAGCTCCAGACTGGCGAGGCGTATGTGATTAACGGGCGTATGTGATGACTGATTTATATATTATTAATTTGTTATGAGGGCTCAAACTGAATTTACTGTTCAAGTAAGGAAACATTTTGAATATTATTGTTTCCGCTTTGTCAATTTTTCTATTGATGTAATCTGTGAAAGTAAGAGATTTATCCAATATTAGGTCTAAATACTGTACGGATTTTGACCATGAATGATGAATTCATCTTGATTCCGTGGTTTATTCGTGAGCGACTTTCAGTGAATAGAATTGCTTCAGATTTGGTGGGATTAATTTTCAATTTCCATTTTATGCAATATTTGTTAAACTTTTTAAAGCGATTTACTATCGTATCCATGCGATATGATGAAGTATAAAATGCAGTGTCATCGGCGTATAAGAACCTTATCACAAATGGAAGGGTCGGTAGGTCGGAAATGAATGAATTAAATATAATTAGAGATAAGCAAGAGCCTTGGGGAAAGGGATTGCAATCCGGCCGGATCAGGATGGATCGAAAAAATCAGGTTGATTTTCGCTTTTCGGTTCAAGATGAGCAGTTAGTGTATATCGAGTATAACTGTACTCATAATAGGAAGTTTATAAAATAAAAGTTATGTTAGGATGAGAGGAGTAAAAAATGTCATTAATATCAGATATTAAAGTGGTTGATTCGATATTAATAGTTGTATTAATCGCTATGGATTCGGTTAACATTAAATCAAGAATGTGAATAATTTTATAAATAGAAGAAAATAAACAAGTATAAGAAGACAAAAACAAAAATATTTGTTTACAATAAACATATAAATATTTTTATATAATAAATTTCATAAACGAGATATCATAAATCAATAAAAATACACCTATACTAAAGAAAATTTACTGTGCAAAATAAACTAAGCAAAACAGATAGCAAATATCAGGGATTACAATAGCACATGTTACGAATAATAAGCATACTATTTAAAAGGCACCCAAATTGTGAATAAATAGAAGTACGCTCCGGACGGCAGCTTGAAATCCGGAACCTGGAAAATCAGTCGAGTGCCTTCCCCACTCTTTATCAGCCATCGCATCTGTATTCATTTCACTAGTTTAATCAAAATCTTCAGAATGGTTTTCAAAATAACCGTAAAAAGAGTAAAATCAATCACATATAATGTGGATATTTCAATACTTACTAAGATTGTGAACAAATTATTTCGCATTCAATATCGCCTAGATTCACCTCTTAAGATTAGCCGATTTATGATTCGTCATCTCAAAATAATTGATAATTTTGTGTATGCTAAAATTAATATAATATATTGTAGAAACCAAAGCAGGCCCAATATTCAACAGGAAGTTATGATCAAATCAGAGAAAAAAAATACAAATTAAAAAATTCACATCCCCTCTTGGTAAGAAGAAAGAGAAGAAGCGGGTTTAGAATAGTAAAAAGCTTCTCATTTGAAAGAGAGAGTTGAGCCATTATTTTAAAGCACAAAAGGAACGTTTCTACCGCGCAATTAAAGCCATTTCTTCAGAAAATGTTTCCGACAGTATGATTTGTCTTTCTTAAATATTCTTTTCATTTTGCTCTTTCTGCCTCTCGAAAACAAATATATATTGCTACTGTTTACCTAATACATTTTTCACACCTCTAAATTGGAATATTGTGTTGCAGAAAAGTGAGTGACAGACGATGTTAATAAACAGATAATAAATAACACGCCTTGTTGAATAAACTTTTACTGTTGAAATATAATAACAAAAATAATCAACATCTGGCTCAATCACTAAGGACGCGTTTATACGTGAGGAGTTTTTTTATTATTTTATTTTATTTTTTTTTTTTTGTGAGGGAGGGTCTTAAGCGTTAGTGGGTTCTATATAATCCTAGGACATTCAGCTCCCAAATCGGTTTTGCGCTATAAACGTGCACTGATCATTTTTAACAAAGAAGTTCTTCTTCATAATGTTTACATTTGGTCATAACAGGCGGCTTTTCCTTATCTTCCTCGTAAATATCGATTTCAGGACTTTGAAATAAAGATGAATTTGAATATAAATAAATAAATAAAATAAACTTTATTTACATTTTTACATATTGACAAAATATTTATAAATGATTAGGGATGAGACATCCTTACAATCATCAAATGTTTGGTTCATTTGGTAGTTACAATCTAATTAACTAATCTATAATTAGTGGTAAAATTAAATTGTGATTATATAATGTTGTAGGAAAAATTATACAAAAACCTACTAATAAAAACAGATAACACAGTTGATAATATAAAATTAGAAATTAAAATAAAGTAGCTTAAGTTAGTAACACATGTTTAGTTCTTTTATGAATGTAGCGTTTTAGAGATGCTTTATTATAGTTACCGATTTCCTTTATTAATGGATTTTTGGAGACTGGTGTTTTACTGAAGTAAGAAGCTGTTTGATTATGGACAAAATGTTTAATTGTTGGAAGCTGTAAGTCCTGGAGCATGGATGATATTTTAGTGTAGCGGGGGTAATTGTTAATTATCCGCATTGATAGATTTTGAATCCTTTCAAGTTTTTGGTAGTTAGTCAAGCAGGTTGAGCTCCAGACTGGCGAGGCGTATGTAATTAACGGGCGAATAACTGATTTGTATATTATTAATTTGTTATGAGAGCTCAAATGGGATTTTCTGTTGAAGTATGGAAACATTTTAAATATTAATTTTTTGGCTTTATCAGTTTTTCTATTGATATGATCTGTGAACGTAAGAGATTTGTCTAATGTTATGCCTAGGTACTGTACGGATTTTGACCAAGGGATGAGAGCTGAATTTATCTTGATTTGGTGGTTTATTTGTGGGCGACGTTTAGTGAAAAGAATTGCTTCAGATTTGGTGGGATTAATTTTCAATTTCCATTTTATGCAATATTTGTGAAATTTTTTAAAATATAGTTGAAGGCGATTCACTATTGTATCTATGCGATATGATGATGTATACAATGCTGTATCATCAGCGTATAATGACCTCGTCACAAATGGATGGGCTGGTAAATCAGAAATGAACAAATTAAATAGGATTGGAGATAGGCAAGAGCCTTGAGGAAGACCCGCTAAGATGGGGAGTGTGTCGGAAGTAGATGTCCCAACTTGAATATAGAACTGTCTATTTGTTAAATAGGAGTGAATGATGTGAATCAGGTATGGTGGGAAGTTGAATGCGATTAATTTGTATATGAGCCCGGAGTGCCAAATGGTATCAAATGCTTTTTCGAGGTCTAGAAGGAGCATGCCGGTATGTTTGCGTTCGTTAAAGGCTTTTGTGATGAAGTCAGTAAGTCGTGCTAATTGGTCAATAGTGCAGTGGTGATTCCTAAAACCAAATTGTTCATCTATTAGGAGGTTCTTTAGTCTAATATGCTTGTTAATTCTTTTGAGAATTAGTTTTTCCAGAATTTTAGAAAGTATATTAAGTAGACTTATAGGTCTGTAGTTCGAAACATTACTATGGTCTTTATTCGGTTTTTTTATTACTATAGTTTTGGAAGTTTTCCAGATGATAGGGAAGTAGCTATATCTCAATGTGCAATTAAATACTTTAGTTAAAAAATAAATCGATTTTCGGCTTAGATTTTTAATAACTAAGGAGGGGATGCTGTCATCACCTGGGGCTTTTTTTGGCTTCAGTTCTTTAATGATATTTGCGACTTCTTTCGGAGAAATGGAAGAGAAATTAACAATAAAAGGTGATTTTAAATAATCGCGGACGGATTTTAGAATTTTACGGTTGTGGTGATTTGAACCAAGGAGAGAGGTGATTGAGTGAGTTGACTGGAAATGCTTGACTAATAGCTGAGCTTTTTCCCTGTCCAGATATGCGTAGCCGTCGTTATTTTTTAAAGGTGGAATTTTCGGGGACTGCTTAGTTAAATTTTTGTGAATTTTCCACATGTTATTGTCCCCTGGCTGACAAGATTTCAAAACCGTAGCCCAGTTTTCGTTTTTCCAGTCATGGAGACGTTTTTTAATGTAACTGTTTAGTTTATTATAGACTAATTTGGTTTTTGGAATTTTGTTTACGCTGGAAAGATCTTTTTAATCTATTTTTTTAAATATATTAATGCTCTGAGTCGATATGGTAAATTATTATGATAATACGGGTGGTAGTATTGTTGTGGAATGGATAAGGACATGGATAATTTTATATGTTCATAAAAATCGATTAGTGTGGTATCGATTTCTTTCGAATTATTTATGGTTGGGTTTATATTGATTCGGGAATCTAGCTCTTTCCTGAACTTTGGCCAGTCAGCGTCTTTGAGCGAAAATTTGAGTATTTTGGAAATTTTTGATAAAGGAGATTGTATACGAAAAATCACGGGATTGTGGTCCGAATTTAAACATGGTAAAGCGATAAGAGGTGATAAGTTGTAAATATTTTTTGTAAGAGCCAAATCGATGATGCTAGGTTTGTAATTACGTTGAGTCGGTATATGGGTTGGTTCAGACGGACTGTGTAATTGAATATGGTTTTTTACGATAAAATTTAGAATTAATTTACCGTTTTTATTTGTTCTGTTACAGTTCCACTGTGTGTGTTTCGCGTTTAGATCGCCAAAAATGATAACTTGTTTATTTAAATTAAATAGTTTACTAATATCTGGAATATTTATTTTATTTGGTGGGATATATACAGATATTACAGTGGTCGATTTATTGTTAATAATTGTATTGATCGCCACGGCTTCGGTAAACATTAAGTCAGGAACGTGTATAAAATGATGCTGAATATCGGACCGCACTAAAAGCATGACCCCCCCTCCAGCTCTACTACGGTCACGTCTGTAAATGACATATCCTGGAAGAGAGAAACGATCAGTTTCAGAAAGACGAGTTTCACAAACAGAGACTAAATGGGGTTGATTATGATTTAAAAATAATTTAAATTCTACATCGTTTCCGCGAATAGTTTGTGCGTTCCACATCATAAGTTTAATTTTACTATTGTCACTAGTCATTAGAATTTTCCGAATGAGTTGTAGCATTTATTGTAATGTATACGAGAAAGTATGTTGTAAAAGAGTACGGGATATAAAGATCGCTGATAATTATTATTGTGAAATTGAAGCTAAGGCTAAAGTTGTTTATACAGCAGCTTATACAATAGGAATTTAGCAAGACACTGTGTATAAACAATTTTACATCGCTAACACTCATAAGAGATTTGAATAAATAAATATTACGAGTATTTTTGCACAATGGAATGACCATTAATCCAACATAGAAAGTAATCCTTCTACGAGAATAAAGATTTTTGACATGCCATCTTCGGCGCTTTTTAGTTGTAATAAATTTTTTTTAAAGTTTGTAATTAATTTACTTACATTAAATAAATTGAATATTATTTTTTATCTCTTTAAAACAATCAGACATGGTAGGTTCGTTAGAGTTGCTGTTGGCGGTTTTCGGAGAGAATGTATTTTGAGGCCACGGAGATTTCGGGGTTGGTAGAACTGGAAATTCTTGGTCAGTTTGTTCAAATGTTTTTCGTGGAATCGCTCGAAGTGCTGGTTTTTTTTTGCTTAACTGTAATTCGAGATTTCTTTGATATTTCGTACATTCCGTGGAATTTGAAAAATGTTCATCGGAGCAATTACAGCATTTGGGTTTGAACCCGTCGATTAATGTGTTTGGGCAGTCCTTTGAAAGATGGTCTTCGGCACATTTCAGACATTTTGGATTTTTAAAGCAATTACGTGCCACGTGGTTAAATTCTTGACATTTGTAACATTGAGTTAAAGTTTTGTTAGATCTGTATTTTTCCCATTTTATTACAATGTTACAACTATAGCGAATGTTATTTAATTTGGCTAGCTGTTCTTTATTATCTAAAATTACTATTAGTATCGGAAGCTTTATAGACCCGCTGGCAGATTTTTTCTCCATTTGGTAGATTTTATGAATGGCTAAACCTTGATTTTGTAGGTCAGTCGAAATTTCTTCAATGGGGAACTGAGGAGGCATACCTTTTAAAATAATTTTAGGTTTCGTTTCACTTTTTGGAGTGAACGTGTGAAAGCCGAGATTGATATCTTTTAAGAAATTTTTTACGAGTTCAAAGTCTTCACTGTTATGGACATATATTGTAGTTTTATTCATATTATATTTTATATTTAAGTCTTTCACTTTTGATTTTAAATTGTTAATAGCACCACTGATGTTGTTGTAAGATGAGTTTACTATTATGGGAGGATATTGACTTTTGTTCTGTTTCTGACTTACTATGTTTTTTAAGATTTCGGTATCTTCTTCATCTAAATCGGAAAGTATGTCATAACTATTGGAGGTTTCAATGTTGAACTCACCTCTTTTACGTTTTGTTGACGTGCTGGCTGTCTGTTCGGCCATAGTTCGTGCTTGGCCCCCGACCGGGGCACTCTTGCTTGTATTTGTTTGATTGGAGAACAATTTGAGTAACAAACAACTGATAAACACAAAATAAAAGATTTTTCGAAAGAAAAAAGAATGACTGTAAATAAAATCACTGACTAAAGGAGAGACTGATAAGACCACTGAACTGTACCCTACGGCTGCTAGACGTGGACTGAATTTGAATAGAATAATTACTTATAGTTTATATGAAAACATTTATTTTAGATGAAATAAATAATCATTTATGTTTATGCTGCTTTCGTCATCCTCCATCATCTTCTACGAATTTACATGTCTAATCAAATTTTTATAAATCTTTTTTTTTTTTTTTTTTTTTTTTTTTTTATTTTTTTTATTTTTTTTTTTTTATTCGTATATATTTCAATTTGTCATAATAGACAAATTTTATATTCACGAAAGGATAGAAAATAACTGGTCAAAAAATAACGAAAATCAAAATGTCGAGCGGCAAAATTATTGAAAATTGGAAGATTTCAATTGGATTGACCCATATATATATATATATATATATATATATATATATATATATATATATATATATAATTTGTTTTTGTAATATTACATTCTGTCCTATAAGGACAATGTCAATATTATATATATTAGATTTATCCACACAAAATCATATGTAAAAGTTTAAACATCTGTATTGTCAGAAAGTATGAGCAATTTAAACCTCAATTGTCTTGAGCTTTTAAAAGAAATATTCCTATTAGTGTCCAATGTTTTAAATTAACTTTCAGAAAATAGGTAAAATTTATGAGATCTGGTATCGAATAAGCAAAATGTCAAAGAAGACCATTTTTGAAATTCAATACTTCCATTGGCTATGTGTGCTATTTGATTCTATACGAACAACCAACATTAGCCTCCTTTAAGTATGTTGTAGAGAATTGACTGCTAAACGAAGAACTTTAGGTAATATTTTTGGTTTTAAACTGCAAGTGACGGGCCACTGATGATGGCTCACATAATTGAGCCCAAACATCGGCCAAATTAAAATATTCAAAAAATACTAACTCCCGATTATTTTACCTATGTTTTTTTTGTTTTAATGTCAAAAGTGAAACCACTCGAAAAATAGAATGAATCTATTCAATCAGAGAAAATACAATACACAGAATCGATATTATCAAAAATTACAACAAAAATATAGGAGACATATAAATATAATATAACAAGCTTTAATCAAGGTATCCGACAGGAATACGAATTGATCACTGAAAATTGAATGAGTAAAAATGCGGATATTTGTGGTTTGAAAAAATAAATTATGAAATCGTCGAAGTCTGAAATTCATTTCTTACGAAATTGTTTTGTGTTGGTGAAAAATTTGAGGGGACGAGGGAGATGAATTATAGAAGACGCAAAGATTATTCACTGTTACATAATTCATCAGCTTCCACCCCACTTCTCCCCCACTTCCCTCCTCCCACTTCTCCCTCCCCGCACTTCTCTCCCTGCAATTATGCACCTTTGCTCTACCTTGCTTCATTTGATAAAGACATTTTAATAAACAAATCACGTTTTGAAAATATTTGGGTAGTAATGAAATATATATATGAAAACATAAGTTTAGCTATTTATCTAATCAAAAACAAAATTACTTAGCGTAACGCAATTGAAGCGGAATCGATCTTGTATTTTTACTACATATATGAAATATATCGTAAGGAAAAGTATTGCGATCGTGAAAATTTTTGAATTCGGGTTTTTACCAAGAATACACGGTTTAGGGTTCCCTGAGTCTAAACGACCAAGACCAACAAAATGTTCTGTGTTTGTGTGTTTTTTCTTATTTATTTTTTTTAAGTTTTTTTTTATTAAGGCAGAGGAAAAATCTTTCAAAGAAGATGCGTAACTATACAAGCCCACAGCAGTGTGAGATTCCCACTCAGTAAAAATCCAGCTCCCTATTCGCCTTCACCACCCAACGGAACTGCCGTCAGGCATTACATCGAAGAGGGCAGTATGGCTACGTGGTTCATTAATGGGCATCTTTATCAGCTGTTATGCTATTTATATCTTATAAGTCTTTCGCGCTTTTGAGCTTTTTTCGACTTCCGCCGCATATTCTACGACCTCTTTGTTCCTTATTAGGGTGAGAAAGTTTTCAGGAACAGACTTCTCTCCAAATATGGTGTCTATTACGCACTTTTCGAACTGTGTGTTTGTGTGTGTGGTAAGTCTAGAGCGAAAACGAAAAGTCGTATGGAACTAAAATTTCATATTTAAAACAAATATTCATCCGAGATGTTGCAGAAACTTTTTTATCAAAATCAGCAACCACCTCCCAGCAACTGGAAAAGCGGTTTGACCGAAATATAGCTTTTGGGTGACTATAGGTGACAATATTCCGGTTAAATCTCACATCAATAAATGGTCACAAATGTCTAACCTCTTTACTTTTTGCTGAGGAGTAATTTGGTGAGGAAAGAGTCTATTGCTGTAAGAGTATGTTTCGACACACAACAC
Organism: Piezodorus guildinii; assembly: GCA_023052935.1. Lineage (NCBI taxonomy): Eukaryota > Metazoa > Arthropoda > Insecta > Hemiptera > Pentatomidae > Piezodorus > Piezodorus guildinii. Next base: position 112,390,898 of record CM041295.1, read on the forward strand.
TAACTGACAAGTTCCTCAGCTTGCTCCATTAATAGTAGCCCAGAGCCCTCCTTCCTTTTCTACGTCACATCTCCGTTGCTAAAATTTTCAAACCAAAACCGCGCAGGACATCTTCCCCTTGATATTTAATAATTTCACGTGTTACTTTTGCGGCTTTTTCGAGTGAAGTTTTTTCTTTTCAAGACTTTCCTAAAACACTGTCAAGTTTCTTCTTTGAATGAGAAAACGTGAAAGAGAAGAAGTCGAATGGGATTGCACAAGCTAAGAGAATGCTTTAATAAGGTATTATTAGGTATTGGCAAGCATTAAATAGGATTAAAATATTTACAGTCTTTTGACATCTCGAATTCGATAGAACGGTTATTTTTTCCCAATATTTCCTATTATTTAATATATAGTTTTAATTGTACATTTTATGCACATTTTCTTCTTATTTTTTATCAGTTCAAACCTATATTATATTTATTTTATGATTATATCAATTGGAACATTCTCTTCTAATTTTGTTTATATGTATTTATTTATCAAAACATGTCAATAATAAATCTTATTACGTTTCGAGGTATCCCATGCCTCATCTTCAGATGTTAATGTGAATAAATTATAATATTAAATGACCTACAAAGAGATACAATATGGAAATAAATGTATGTATATATATATATATATATATATATATATATATATATATATATATATATATAATATTAAACAGAATGTAAATAGTTTAAATGATAAATTGTTTCTAATTTATAGATAATATGTTCTTAATGTGTATATAATTAGTTATAATATTTATTCAATTATATTTTAGATAATATTGAACATCTGAAGATGAGGCATGGGAGACCTCGAAACGTAATAAGATTTATTATTGACATGTCTTGATAAATAAATACATATAAACAAAATTAGAAGAGAATGTTCCAATTGATATAATCATATCCTAATTTACTCTTCTATAATAGTAATTGATATAAAATTATATTTATTGAAATTTGATCAACATAAAATAAAAAATATTAATTTATGAACGCTTTTATTTTTCTTGCAAATAAAAAAAATTGAAAAATGGGATGGAAAATAATTTTTATTCTGGAACAGGGTCTTTTTAAAACAATGAATATGTACAATAAAGATATACCAGGTGTATCCTCGCCAATTTGTTCTTATTAGTTGCAAAAATGCCTTTCTTTTCCTAGAATAAACACAATGATGATTTTAAGACAATATTACGTTTAGAAAATCTAATTAAAACAGAGTACTTAATTTTTTATTAACAGAGCACTTTCAGTAAAAATGTTATTTCAACATTTCTTCTTCACATAATTAGGAGTAATTAAAAATCTTATACAATTTAGACATTTATTGCTCTAAAAGATTGTTTCTTATATATTTTTTAATAAACTGCACACCAAAATATTTATTGAAACGAAACCACCGACTTTTCTGATGATTTCTGTGTTTTTGACAATTAGGCCAATATTGAATGTTACATACCAAACATGTAGACTATTTATTGTTTTTTGAAAATATTAACGACAAAGTTTGTTCTAAAAAGTCTCGGAAGAGATTTATAAGAAAAAAACTGCTTCTTTTTTTTTTAGAGTTTTTTTCAAGATGGTGGGTGTTTGTGAGATGGGTGTGTTTCAAGATGGGTTTTTCAAACGCACAAGGGTGAAAAGTGTGCAAACTTGGATTTGTAATGAGGGAAGCAGTATAAACAATCGTGCCTAAAAATTAAATTTACCCCTCCTTTTTCTAGCCAATCCCCTTATTTAATCTAATTCTACTGGGCTAACAATTCAATAAAAAATTTTATGATTATAACAGGAGTAATTGAACTTTTAAATTTTTGCTTTTTAACTTCAAATGATATGCCAAACGCTCCACTTTCATTTATCTACATCGTTGAATTTAAATTTTATTACTTTTAAATGAAGCAGAATTTAAAAAATCAGGTGCACGAGACACACAAGACATAAAAATCGAGTGATGGAATTTCGTCGAAGCAAGTATAAAGAAAAAAGTTAAAAAAAAAAAATTACATTGTTTCTATAAAAACCTTTGATTCAGTTAAAATAATATTGCGAGTTAAAATTATGTATACATCAATCACTCTAGATTATGCCCTTTTCGCCCGTCTCGAATATTATCATATCACAATAACAATAATAATAATAATAATAGGCTTAGCGAACCCGAAGGTTCGATGCCGATACCACCAAATTCCGCCTACACAGACTCGTCCAATGTTCACCATTCAATCCCAAGCCCCCGAGATCAGCCTTAACGCAATCCTCCCATCTCCGCTTCGGCCTACCTTTCGGACGCCTACCAGTCGGATCAGCAAATACCAACTTTCTCGGAATCCGCTCGTCATCGAGCCCAACAACTTTACTCGCCCATTTGAGTCTCCGCGATGCAATCAGCTCAATTATATTCACAGGATGCAAGTTCCGCAATTCCGCGTTGTGCAACCTTCTAAACTCCCCAGTGCCCTCATCTCTCTTTGGACCAAATATTTTACGCAATACCTTATTTTCGAAAACCTTAAGCCGTTGTTCATCCTTTAAAGTAAGCGGCCACGTTTCACATCCGTAAAGAACCGTTGGAAGAATAATAGTTTTATAGATTCTAACTTTTAAGTTTTAGACAGAAGCCGCGAGCTAAGTAATTTAGTAACTGAATCATAACACGCATTTCCCACCTTTAACCGGGACTTTATTTCTTCCTGGCTTTCATTTTTTCTAGTTATAATTGAACCTAAATACTTGAATTTCTCTACGTGTTCAAAAGTATGACCTGATACCTCAATATCACCAAGATCGACTCCGTTTCTGCTACTGATCATATACTTCGTCTTATCGGTATTTGATTCGAGTCCTATTTCTTTACCGGTTTTTATTAACACACTTGTATTTAGTTGTATGGTTTCCGTGTCTTCACCTAGCAGTACCAGATCATCGGCATACCCCAAAACCGGAATCTTGTCACCCATATTTAAGCCTTTCTCGGTACACATCACCTTTTCTATGACATATTCTAAAGCTATATTAAATAACACAGGTGAAAGGGAGTCACCCTGTTTCAAACCCGATCGCACCTCAAATCTCTCGGAGTAATTATGACCGATTCTAACTTTATGGAATGTTTCCGACAAACACATCTTTACTAGGTTTACTAACTTTCTAGGTATTCCCTGTTCAATCATGATGTTGTATAGCTTCTGACGGTCTATTGAATCATAAGCCTTTTTAAAATCGATATAAAGTTGATGGACTACACCGTTGTATTCCAATTTTTTCTCTAATATTTGACGTAAGGAAAATATTTGGTCAATAGTCGAGCGATTCCGCCTAAAACCACATTGGTAATCTCCGATAATTTCCTCAGCGTATTCCGTGATTCGACTAGTTAGAATTGACGAGAATATTTTATAGCATACTGGGAGAAGAGAGATCCCACGATAGTTGTTACAATTCGACCTCGGTCCTTTTTTGTGAATCGGAATAAGTATTGATTCTTTCCATTCTTCGGGCATTTTTTTCAGTTTCCCAGATCTTTTTAACTAAAAAATGTATTTTAGAAACGCCCGCTTCTCCACACGCCTTGATTAATTCACTCATGATATTACCATTTCCTGCAGCCTTATAACGTTTTAATTTTCCTATCGCCATTTCGACTTCCTCTTTACTCGGTGCGTCTATCCATGGTTCAGCGCTCTGATATTCAGAGAGAGGAGGTTGATTATTATTTTCCGTATTTAAGATGCCGTCAAAGTGTTGTTTAAATTTATTTAATATCTCAGGAGGATCCGCAATTATATTGTTATTTGCATCTTTAACCGCATTCAATAGAGCTTCAAATCTTTTACGCGATTTGTTTATACCTTTGTACATCTCTCTTACGTTATTTTCGCTTCTGTGTTTTTCTATTTCTATTATTTTGCCTTTAAGATACTCTCTTTTCTTATTTTTTAAGAGTTTTGAAGTTTCATTCTTTACTAACCGAAAATAAGCCACATTATTATCGCTTGGATTATTTAAGGAGTTCAGTTTAGCGGTTTTTCTTTTATCGCACATATTTTGACAATCCCTGTCGAACCAAGGTTTGTTCTTTTTATTTTCGATTTTTCCAAGACATAAATTACCGACCTCTTTAATATTATCCCTGATCCCTTCCCATAATTTGTTTACATCTTTGTGTTCCTCGTCTGAAGATTCCAAAGCTTCCAACCGATTTTTTACTTCTATTGCGAACTGTTTTCTAATTTCGAGGTTGTTCAATTTAACTAAATTAAAATTCTCGGGACGAATATAGTTCGGTGTTCTCTTTTTTGTATTTAGTTTTTGTCGAAGTTTCGCGATTACTAATTCATGATCAGAACCGCATTCTGCACCCCGATACGATCTCACGTTAATTATGCTACTTTGCCATCTGTTTTGTATTAAAACATGATCGATTTGATTCCGTGTTTGTCCATCCGGCGATGTCCACGTATACTTATGAATATCCTTATGTTTAAATGTAGTACTTTTGATTACTAGGTTTTTCGAAATGGCAAAGTTTATTAGTCGGGTCCCATTATCATTACTATATTCGTGCAAACTTTCTTTACCGATTGTAGGACGATATACTTCTTCCCTTCCAACCTTTGCGTTCGCGTCGCCTAGTATTATCTTAATGTAATTTCGCGGTAATTTATCGTAAACCGACTCTAGTTTATCATAAAATTCGCATTTTACTTCATCATCACTGTCTTCGGTGGGAGAATGAATGTTTATAAACGCGATTTTAAACCAACGCCCTTGAAATATAGCAACCGATATTCTTTCACTAAAGAACTGTACGTCCCGTAATGCGGAAAGAAATCTATTCCTAATTAGAAACCCGGTACCTAGACAATAATTAACGCTCCCCCCGTACCAAATAGTATACTTTCCTTCTGTTAACGAACCCTCCCCTGGCCAGCGAACCTCTTGTAATGCAACGATATCTAAGTGGTACCCCTTAACTTCGTTCGCGACCGACTTAAACCCACCTGCCGTATTTAAACTTCTAACGTTCCACGTCCCTATTGTTAGATCTCTAATTTTCATCTTGCGCCATGATTCCCCTGAAGCAGTCCCCACCCGGAGACCCGAACGGGGGACTAGTTTACCTCCGGATAATGAGCGTTTTACCTCAGAGGAATCCATGACTTTTGGTGATATTTTGTGAACTACAATATGTGAGTAGGGCGTTCGAACCTACGTCACACCCTCCAGCAAGCCTGGGGGGCCGCTCTCATTGTTGGTCAGCAAGTCCATCGGACTTAGCCGGGAGGAGCTTCCGAGGAAATTCCACCGACCATCCCCACATCCGCCACCCGTGGGACGCTCCCCATACGCGGTAATGAGATCCGCGCGAGGCATATCACAATAAAACTAGCAAAAAGTTATTCATCATAATCAGCCAACCAGAAGAACCAATGTGTGTTTGGTAAAACTGGTTAAAAACAAAGATAAGTAGTATAAAAATAAAATTTAATATTTTAGATTACTGTTTTAGGATACTTCAACACTTACAAGACAATCGTTCAAACCTTCCTCTTAACTACAAAAGGCTCATCTACGTGACTATTATAAGACCAATCTGGACTTACGGATTAGAGCTATTGGACTCTACTAAACCATCAAATTCTTCCGCACTTTAGGAATAAAGGATTTCACGGGTAGGTTGTAAGTAATGTGGATTAGGTGGTGCAAAGAAAGAAACGGGACCGGATGCTAGGAAGACGAAAGGACTTTGAGAGGAGAGTTAGTAATATGGAGGTCTAACCAGGTATCAGAAAATTTCGTATGGTTGGTAGGAGAGTATGGAGCGAGGTAGAGATTCAGAGAGAACAATAGGTTAATAGGAAAACATTCATTGAAAGATTCTGATACCATATTAAATTAAAGTCTCTAGAGATAATAACGTTAGAAAAGCTGAAAACCATTTAGATAAGAGAAGTGGAAGATACAACGAGGTCATTGAATGGTATATGAGCCGGTCGGTAAACAAGGGCATAAAGGTGAGCAGATGAGAAAGTTGAAATTGAGTGGAGATGTGAAATTATAGAACCCCGCAAAATGTTTTAGCTTAAGGAATAATAATACATTTGTAAGAAGTTTCCAATAAAATAAGAAAATAAAACAATGCCAAAATATTCAATAAAAAATAATATAAATATATTATCGCTGAATTGATGAATCTATATAGTATACAAAATATTTTTTTTAGAAAAAATATAAATAAAAAATGAAAATGATTTCTTTTCAACATTTTTAAATAGTAAATGGTAAAAATAAACTAATTAAACATAACTAATAATTCTTTCGAAACAAATAAAACATTTGCCGTCAGATAGAGACTTACTAAAAACCCTCAGCTAAAAACGTCCAAGTCGGAACTCTTACATACTACGGCCGCCGGGCAGCGATCTGATTTCCCACACCTAACTCTCCTCCAATAAACCAGACATACTTTATGATGGCGCTTTTTTTTTTTTTTTGTCTGGCCAACGTGTAGAGGTGTTTATTGGCGGGTGTATTGGCTTCAATCACGTACATCGGATGCAAATTATTTTCACCCCAGCCTAGATGTCAGGTAGAAAAATTTGTTTTTAACCTTCTCAATCGCACCAATTCGTCTCTCAAGGTCTGGCGGTCAATTACCGGTCCCGGCGTTCCTTCCTGATATTAAGTTGTAAAATTTAATGGACTTTAGTGCCATGTAGGTTTCTTTTCAATTGAAATAGAGCATAAGTGCTGAATATTTGATTCTTCTTCCTTTAAAGAACCTTCACTTCTATAGAATCCAATAAATTAACCATGTCATTTTATTAGCAATGATTAAAAACGATTAAGTAAATTGAATAAATGATTAAATATACAAGTTCAACGACTTTGATAACCGGAGAGTGAAAAATTGAGAATAGGAAAAATTCTTTTTTAAGTAAATATTTCGAAACATAAGAATATATATATATATATATATATATATATATATATATATATATATATATATATATATATATATATATATATATATATATATATATATATATATATATATATATATATATATATATATAGATGTATAATACACTACTGGTAAACTAAAGATTTTAGAAAAAAATGCTTTCTTTTCTACAATGTCCTGAAAGGTAATGTGAAGTGACGAATAAGTGATAAACGTCTGTGATTACTATGCATAACAATTCTATATTGTGTTATTATTTAATTTAAAACATTTTTTCCCAACGAAACTGAATAATAATAATAGCTTTATTGACATCAATATTGGCAAAAGCCTGTCCCATAGGGAGGAATGTATAGTAGTTGGCTATAATAAAAAATAATTAGATAAATAATTAAAATATTGAAGAACAGCAAATAATCCAAAGAAACAACAAACACAAATAGTATATAAAAAGAGCCTAAACAATCTCAATCTCAATCAATCTCTGAGGGATGAAGTAACTATTTGCCTCCCCTCAGGGCTTTATTTCCTTTAAGAATGAAACATTTCCTTTTACCACATGTCAGGGAAAATGCCTATTTTCCAGCTTGTGTTGATTAGTTTGAGAAACTGAGTCTTAGCTACCCTCTCTATATTGATCAGAATTACGTTCATTATTCCATCTTCAACTGGAGTGCATTATAATTCAGGTACTTAGCGCATTGTTTTGTTCCACCATGGTGTATGGAACATCCTTTACTCCCGGGAACAGTTTGGCTTTTTTAAGATGCGTTCTTAGGAGTTTCTGCATATGTTTCTGCTTTTTTGGGCCATATGTTTAGATCTCCTATAACACTTAAGTGTTGGTTGGTTTATTCATTTAACGTCACTTTATGCTACTATGGCTAATCGGACGAATACACACTTAAGTGTTTTATGAGTAGATCTGCTGTTTTCTTTTGGTTTAGAAGTCGATTTACGCATTTCGAAGTGATTGATGAAAATAAGATGAAAATTTGGAGAGAAGTCGAAATAAAATATTTCGACTTCTCTCCGAATTTTCTTCCAACTTCTATATCAATAATTGTTTCTACCATTATAGCTCATTTCTCCAGATTTTTATCAGAAACTAAAAGGTTGTTCTTGATAGAATCGGAAAGTATATTAAGCCATGGAGTAGGTAACACCGTAGAGGATAGATCGGTATCTTCCATCTAGTTAATTTTCCCAAAGTTGACTTGGTTTTATATCTCCAAGTTCTAAACCAGCAACTAGCCGCATAATCTGGGACTCTTCACTGTCTTTATTTCTTGCCTCTATTCTGACTACCTACATTTAAGGCATTTAAGTCGTCTACACTAATGTTAGCTTTTTTTTTTTTTTTTTAATAATAAAATGTATTGCAAAAGTTTTCAATGATCACTATCCACTAATTATTATTTTAAGTTCCCGAAATAACACTTAGATTGTTATTATATGCACAAGGCGAAGTTTCTTATTAACACTCAACACTAAAATTTACAATAATTTAATTAACTGAAAGTTGATTTACAATATTGTTACATAATTTTTGACAAATAATCGATTGCTAATCAATAAAATAATTAGATAGGATTAAAAATTTTTTTTTTTTTTTTTTTTGGTTGATCAGTCCTTCACAAAATTATTCTAAAACATATATGATATATGACAGAATTCGATTACCAACTGAAGGAAAAACGATAGAAAAAAAAAATTTCTTGTCTACTTTTATTCCTTTAATAATATTTATGATATAAATTTATGGTATAGCGTAGGAAAGTCAAAGAGTTTCGAAAAATGTTATCTAACATAGAAGGCTGTAGAAGGTAATGTCCTAGAGGGAATACCTATGTCATTTTTTCTATTGTATTTAATAGTTTTATATTTCAACTCTATTATTATTTTATCTGAAATAAATGTTTCAATCAAAAGAATATATATTATTTTTGTAACTTTTAGTTTATTTAAAATTTAATTTTAATAAGGGAGAAAATAAAAAATGTGTTTCGCGAACCAATTTTCATTCATTTAAATAGATAATAATAAATCAATGTCACTATCTTTATATTCTCAATAAAGGAAGATTATACAACAACTATTTAGTCTAAATACTAAATATATCGGTTACAATGTATATTAGTTAAATTAATATTAATTTTCAAGACAAAGGGCTATTCTCTTTTCTAATGCTATGCTATATATAGGAGAGGAGACTATTCCGTTTAAAGAGGTCTGCAACAGAATGAAAAGTCTACTCATCACATGTATATCATTTAATTTTTTATGTTATGTTTTTTCGGTATACTTTAGTCTGTACTTTTAGATATAAAATACTTTCAATTTCAGTTCAGATATTGATTCTATGAGTTTCTTAAAATATTTTTTTTTAAATACACACAAAACGAAAACGTTTTTTTATAATTCTGTCTTAATAATAATAGTTTTGTGTTGTTTTAATTTTTTCATCTTCCAATCCCGTGATGTTTCTAATATGTAATATTTCTATGGCTACTGAACAAAAGCAATGGAATCAATACCTAGTCGGAATCATTAAAATACTGGGAATATACAGAATAAACATGATGTAATCAAAAGTGATGACAAAGGCAGCTATGTCAACACGTATATGCGGATTTATTCATATCATAAATAAGAATAAGGAAATTAGTGTAATTAGACAAAAGATAACTAGTCCAATGTTTGCCAATTCCGGTATCAGCCAAACAGAAAAGTTCGAGATCACGCACTAACAGAACAGGTAGCAAATCCCTCGCATTTAAAAAATGCGACCAAAAAGAAATGATGAATTGCTACGAACAATTTAATAAAGAAATGAAGGATCTGTTTGTTTTTTTTCTTCTCGGCGTGACAGGCCGCGCAATGTAGTTTCCTCCGGAAGCGCACAGTGATTCACGATGATACGTTTAGAGGCTAGACTCATCACTCTTTAAATATATACTTTAAAAAGTCCGAGTGGGAATGGAAATGGAACTCAGAACCTTTGGCTTGATATACTGTTGGGTTGTTGGCCCAGTAAACACAGATGACTAGCAGCTTTAGAATAAAATAACTTTGAGATCGCGTCTCAATGCCGGGGGTGTTTGCGATTTTAACTCCGCATTTATCCACCCCCCCCCCCCACCGTTTCACCCCCTGGGCCGAGAATCCTGTTTGATTAATCAATTGAAAAAAAATTGATTAAACTGTGTGAGATTAATCAAGTTACAACCTATAATAATAAACTCCCTGCTACATATTTTCAAAGTACTAAAATTTTATATTTTTAGCAATGATTAAAAAGGCAAGCGTATGATACAACTTATAATGTTTGATGAAACATTTCCAAGTATTGTATTTTTATTTATAATCACCTTGACATTACTGATTTTTCAGTAATTGTAAATAATAATCAGCACAACCACGGTAGTGAAGAACAATGGTGGGGAATTGAGATTAGGAGGGAGAGACGGTCCCAACTCAAAAATGCAGAGTTGAACCACTAAACAGGAATATCGTACCTCGGTGCGATTTATGAAGTTGTTTTATAGTTGGCAGTGGGGTCTCCTTCGTGTCACGTCCACGTAAATTGTGGTCCCTGCCCTTGGCAGGAGATCATCTACCACATTTATAGGGCTCCCGTTATACGTAGTCCTAATGTTTTAGCATTCTCTTTTGTACATTTCGAATGGAGGGCTACTTGGCCCCTATATCCCTTTTTAACTGTTCTAGAAGAATGTTTCGCTCCAACTAACCATAAAAAAAATGCTGATTGGCATAATATTTTATTATTTATTGAGATTTACAACTGCATTAGTTAATACATCAAGTAAATTAGCTGTCAGATAATATACATGAAAAAAGCATGAAGAGAAAATGCCCATTCCGCCATAATCCCCAAGGCATCACTCCACTAGGTAATCTAAATTGGAAGGTCTCGAGGCCATCATCTTTTTAGACGCCTCGGGGGAATGTCAGGAATAGAAGAGGAAGAGAGGATTGAAACAAGTGGGTTAGAATGGGAGTAGTCATGGAAGGATTTATACCTGGTTCGGGCCAAATCAGCAACATATGGGATGTTAAGGTCTTTATGGATGAGTTTATTCGTGACAAAGTACGGAGCATTGAGGATTTTTCGAAATATTTTAGATTATAAGGATTGATTGAATACGGGAAGAATTTGATGGTTTATTAGAGCACCAAAGCTCAACTCCGTAAGTCCAGATAGGCCTTATGATGGTGATATAGATAAGCCTTTTGTAGATAAGAGGAAGATTAGAGCGTTTGTCCAGTAAGTGTTGTAGTAAGCGAAAGGGACAGGCAGTTTCTCGTCGTTTCAATCTCGTGTGCGGATTCCATGTTAGACGTTTGTCAAGTAGAAGTCCTAGGTAGCGGATCTGTTCAACTGGAACAAGCGGAGTATTATTAAAGAATACTGCAGGGCAGGATGTCATAGGTTTACGACGAAGGGTGAAGGTTATTTGGTGGGATTTGTTGGAATTGATTTTAATTCTCCAATTATGACACCTTAAACAAAGGTCTCTGATGTGGGATTGAAGAGTTTGAGAGGCAATAGTAGAATCGTTATTGACTGATAACACACAAGTCTTATCAGCATTGTTAGAAAGGAAGGTGTTGGGATGGGTTGGGATATTAGCTGATAGACTGTGTAAAGGATGGGTCCTAGGATACAACTTAAAGGAACACCAGCAGACTGAGTAATAAGGGATGAATAGGAACTATTGTGATTTATTTTGAAGGATCTTCTAGAGAGGTAGAACTGGATAATGAAGTAGTATGTAAGAGGGAGGAATAGCGGAGTTAGTAAAGCAGTCCTGGGTGCCAGACTCGGTCAAAGGCCTGTTTTATGTCGAGGAAGGCTCCCGAACAGTACAATCCCCGCTTCAATGCTGATGAGACAACATCCACTACACGATGATATTGCTGGATGGTGGAGAGGGAAGAGTGAAATGATTAGGATAATATAAAAACAAAAGATAATAGAATTAAATGATCATAAGTGACATGCATGGATTGTTTTCTCAATTTACCAGTATTATTACTTTAACTTATCTATATATGATATATTATTATATGATATACTTATCTTAATATATATATTAAGAGAAAATATTGTGATCTAGAAAAAAATTCGGATTACAACCTAAATACATGTTTCTCCTCAATACAAATGACCGATTACCGCAAAAAGTTATGTAGGTGAGTGTCGTTGGCTGTGAGCGATTATGTGTTAAGCCTAGCACGAAAACAAACAGTGGTACTGAATCAAAATTCATGTTTGAGACGATTATATCCCAGAGATGTTACTGCAAGGTTTCATTCCAATTCGACATAACAGAAGAAACACAATTTATACCATGGACTTTTTAACGATTTTCTAGAAAGCCGCTCTAATGATTTTGATTAAAATCTTCACATTGATATAATCTAGGAGCTTGTGATTGGGTGATAAAGCGTGCTAGCATACCAAACTAAAGGTTGTGCGTTCTAATCCCTGTCCCGGTAACCCTCTTTCAAACATATAATCTCTCAGTCTCTTCCCGACTACTGTGGAGCCCGTCAGCCAACTGATGGCTTCTCATAAATTTAGCTGAAAGGAGTGGGACCTACCCTTTAGATCACGCAATGAAGGTTTTTTCACATAGAAATCAGAGACATGCTGATTTATTGTCAGTTGTTTGGAGTATTTATTATTAGAGGAGTATTTTCTCAAATCTCCCCTTGTGCTAGCCCCCTTAAACATCCGTTTCGGGCGTCTATTAGTTATTTCTCTTAACTTCGCTATTATACGTTCGGATTGATGCATGTTGTTTTATTTTTTTATATATAAGCTTTAAAAAATGTCATATGATCTTTTTTTTGCGAAAAATTTACTCCTTCTCCAGGATTTGGCAAAGCATGAACAAGTTTGATATTTTAAGTAGTTTTCTTGAAAAAGAAGTAATGTCATATAATACCGAATGTTATATAATATCAGTAATGTCATATAATATCAACCGATGGTTTTTTAATTGGTACAAATACTACCAATAACCAAGTCATCAAAATATGTAATATAAATAGTTCATTTGAAGTATTAAAAAGTCATAAACCTAAAAAATAAAGGCTAGGAATCTTTGTCATTTCTATACTTTTTGAATACATAAATAGCAATCAAGTTTTCAATATATGGGAAAATTAAATTTTTCGTCATCTGTGCTTTACTTTAAAATAACAAAGAAATAAACTTAAAGGTTTTTGATTTCTGCCGCTGGTTAAATATGATAATAATTAGACGTTAGAAAGTAAACATATTTTATTGGTAATTGCACTTTTCGTTAAGAAAAACTAAAACTTCAAAGCGATAAACTATAGATCATTCAGTAAGAGATTTTTCAAAACATAAATGACACCCCGCTCAAATTGCACCCATGCGAAGCAGGGGTTTGGCCCGCTATATATATATATATATATATATCCTAATTTCTGTCACACTTGATCAAATTTCAGCTACTCTTGATCAAAAATTGATAAATTCTTGTATTCTTTTATTAACAGGGGTAAAGTATCGAATAATCTGATCCTCTTTTCGTAATTTTTTTATTTATATTTTATTCCGAAATTAATAATTAGATTAAAAAAACAAAAATATTTACTCACCTGCATATGAAATCTATTTTAAATTTTCAAATTCGAACTTTCACCAGAAATACACCAGGTTTTTGCAAGTAAAAATGTGTATTATTTTTCATTATTTTTTGAGACATTAAAACATGTTTGGAGAGGTAGATTTATGGAAGGCTGAAGGAATTTCATTGGGAGATTATTGGTTGATAACTTTTGGATCAAGTCATGGGGAGAAGTCATTACTGCGAGATGGCCGGGCTATCTTGGCCAATGGAACACTGGAATCAAAGGATAAACACTAGCCGAAAGGAGGGAGCTGGCTTACGACCACTCTGTTTCCTCGCCCCCTCACTAGCAGCCTCTATGAACTTTAATCTAACGAATTGCCTCCAAGCTGATGCACACTTTGAGCATATATTAAGTTCTATTCCGGTGAGCCTATCCCATCAGTAAACAAATAAAAACTGATTTGTTCATCGCTCTTTCACGGCGCCTAATAGCACATTGAGAACATTATTAGGTAATGGATATTCAGGGTGTCCCGAAAACGAAAGACAAAACATTAGGAGACCTTAAAACGGATTCAAAAAGTTTTTTTTTTTTTTTTTTAAACAGCTCTGCTTTCGATATAAATGGATATATGACTATCGACATCACTCGGTCGAAATCACATTTCAATCCGATCCTGTAAGGGAGTGCCTTCAAAACAATTAAAAAAGTCGTCCTTGAAAAAATTGCCAAATGTGATTTCATTCAATTTTCCCACATTCCAATTCAGAACTGTATGGCGAATTTATAGCAAAACCAGTTTTCTCTCATAGCTTTAATATTTTCATGAACACATAAATGATTATTTCGTAAGCTGACAATGGTTGTAAAGGTGGTTATTATATTATCATCGATCCATATTATTTTTAATGGAAACATATTGCTTCACATGGAAACATATACTTCCTTTTCAACTATTCGGTCTATTTAGTATATATATAAGGCTTCAAACTACCCAAAGTAACTAATAGCTCGCCTCAGCATGATTTACTTTCTTTTCTCCGCTAATAGTAAATTCGTAATTTAAAATATTTCGCTAAAAAAGGTAAATATCTTTCATGTTATCCAATACAGTTTGCTCTGAGTAATCCTCCAGAAAGGAAAGCTCCGCTCCAAGAGCTTAGCAGTACTTTGTCAGATAAGAACCTTACTTTTACTTTTTTTTTTTACTAACTAAAAATTTCCCTCCACATACTAGCTCTGTTTGATTATATATTACCTGATCAAACGAAAATTCATTCCGACCGTCTGAATAAGTCGAATAATTGGTAGTAAGGTTCCACTATGGGGCCGGATAGTGATGGGGGAAAAAGCCACCTCCCATTACAGCTAATAACGAAATTAATCAAAATAACTCTTTCCTTTTTTCATAATATAAAATATTTACATTATTTCAAAGGACCATACATAGTGAATGTTAAAAAAAAAGACAACACTAACCCTATTTTTTTCCATGATGTGAAATTAGGTAATTTTAGGGCTTGAGGAACACTCATGTAAACAAAAATCAAATCGAAATCGACTTTCGAACGTATGACATCGCCAACCGGTTCCTAGAAAATCCTTTTATCACAAGCAATAATCTCGAAGCATTCATACCTTTACAATACGTATTAAAGTTCGGAATGATAAGAGATGTTCACACTTCTATAACCGAAGATGAAATTCTAAAAAAACTGAACTCGAATGAAAAAGTTTTAAAGGTTAGACGATGTGATAGAATTATAAAAAATGATTTCAGGAAAATAATTTAGACGCCAAAAGACAAAATCATTAAGATATAAACAGCTCTTTGAACTCTTCCCTATTCATAAACACAATGTATTTTCTCTTTTAGATTTTCCTGAAATCGATGATAACACAAACGAATACAATATCTTAAATTATTGAAATCCCGAAAAAAAGTTCTATCAAACTAGGCCACAAACGCACAATGAGAAAAAACGAAAAACCGAATTTACAAACGAAAAATTTTACTCTGCGGACTTACAACACGAGAGTAATCAAACTAAAAGAGCTTCCATACATGAAAATCCTCACAAATCGCCAAGTTACTCTAAATATGTGAATATGTGGAATGCACTTAATAACAAAATTAAGTCAATAGAAATGAAAAAGATACCGTGAAAGTCATTGGTCAAACTTTTTACAATTTCGTTCATAAAAACCAAGAAATTATATCCAGTAATACTGTACTCAATGAACCTGAAATAATATAACGTGGCCACGGATTAATACAATACCTTTATAATTTATCTTTCTATTATTTATATAATATTACTTTATATTTATACTTACATTCTACTATTAATCTCATATTTCTATTCAATGGATTAAAATAAATTACAATCATAAAACAAAATTTCCGTAGCATAAATAATAAATTTCAAGAACTCAGTAACCAATTAAACGTTCACAAAGTCCATGTAGGTTTACTTCGAGAAACCTTGAATCGAAATAAAGAATATAAGACCAACAATTATTATATAATACAAAACAATAGGAGAGATCGATATGGCGGAGTTGGAATATTTCCTAATTTGAAAAAAATATTACATTTCTTATACAATATTCTATATATTTAATATTATATATAATATATATAATATATTATATATATTATATTTATACACGTTTCTTATATAAGTATTTTTAACTACTACCTGAATAAAATTTTAATTATGTCGAATTTCAAGCATTTTGCTATCAAAAACAATTAACGTGAGATTACATGAAGTGGAACAATTTTCATCAAAAACAGCAGTGGCACAAACCAACAGTGATAGTTTTGAAAATTGATATTATAATTAATTTTACGAGAGAACTTAAACTTCTATATTTTTTTCAATGTTTTTTAATTTGCTTTCTTCAACTTTCAATACATAATATTATTTTTTGTGTAATCGGTATTCTTTAAAAACATGTGGTTATGTTTAAGTGTGGAAACAAAAAAACATTTTTTTTGTTGAATGATAAAATTTCTATGACCAGTGTTGTAAATATGTGAAGATATCGATTCCATTATCTTGTAAATCGCTGTCAATGATGAATAATACCAAATAATATAAATAATGAAATTGAATGATACAGTAGACTATTTCCTGATCGTTAATAGAATTCGAATGAGAAGTCCTTATCCTATCATCCTCAAATGATCCCCGAAAATACGTGAGGGTGGCAGAAAGGAAAATGGCCAAGGAAGCTTGTGACCCTAATGGGCCCGTTCCTTCATATGGCATTATCACATCTTAGCATTATCATATCTTACAACCAACTATACAACTCACACAACTATACAAATGACATATCATTCAAAGCGAAGTAGGGGCGGGTCTACTAATATCATATAAACTTGTAAATCTAGATAAATTATTTAATAAAAAAGGCCAGGCAAACTGCCTACAGATTGAGACCATTAGAGCTAAAAGTATCGAAGGACGCTGGGAGGCAGCTAAAAGTAGTTTCGATAAGGCTCATTGAAGTGCAAATGCCCATTAGTTTCACTATCTCCTTCGTTGGCTGTTTTTTATGTCGCCTCCTCCACTTCCATTCTACGCTTATAGTTCAACATCAACATTCTCACCTTCAGCTACGGCTCTTCTAATATTCAGCAAGAAAATTCATTGTGAGAGATTACTGTAGGGGGAGGTGAAGTGGGGTAATGGCATCACATTATTTCCTTTCTAGCGGATATATACATATATCCTATATATATATATATAATATATATATATATATATATATATATATATATATATATTATATATAATATGTAGCTATGTTTTTCTAAGGAAGCAGTACCTTCAAAAACTAGATTAATTGATTTCTCTAATCAATGTATAAACAATATTTACTGAAACCATAGGATTTCCTTTCCAAACGTATCATGTTTACCAATCATAATAGGTGGCATTCAGGAGAAGATTAAAGTAAACAAGTTTCAATAAAGACGTAATTATTTAAAATTAACTTAAACATGTAATATTTATTTACAACAAATCCTTTAAAAAATTGAAATTCGAATTAAATGGAGGTGAGCAACAGAGGCGACATAATCGACTTGGCAACAAAATACTAACAAGAATTATATAATGCTGAAGAAGAAAAAGTATTTAAAAGAACCAAAAAAACGGCAAGGATTGAAAATTCTGTTCCTGCAATACTGAAATCAGAAGTGGATAGTATAATTAAATCACTAAAGTGCTCAAAAAGCCCAGGCCAAGATGGTATTACAAAAAAAAATCCTGAAGGCTTGAGGAGAAGAACTAACTGCTCTACTGTGCAACTTATTCAATAACGTTCTAGAAGAAGAAGAAATTCCAAACAGACTGGAAAATATCAAAAATTGTTTTGCTCCACAAGAAAGGGGATAAAAATAAATTAAATAATTTCAGACCAATATCATTGGGCGCTACTATAAGAAAAGTTTTTACAAAAATCATTCATACCAGACTGACCAAAACAAAAGATGAAAATTTACCTGTGGACCAAGCAGGCTTTAGGAAGGAGATGTCTACAATAGATCATTTACCACGCTGTCAACCAACTCATAAACAAAAGTAAAGAATATAATTTAAATTTATACCTTATATTTGTTGATTTGTCCAAAGCATTTGATAGTATATATCATAGCAGCCTTAGAACAGCTCTCAAGTCAATAGGTATCGAGGAAAAATATATTTCTATAATAAAGCAGTTTTTATACTAATAACAAAGCCTTTATATCTAGCGACAAAAAATGCAAGGAATTTCCAATTAAAAAGAGAGTCAGGCAAGGTGATGCACTATCACCACAGCTGTTCAGTATAGTACTGGAACTTATTCTAAAGGATATGGAATGGGAAAAATATGGAATAAACATGAATGGTATTCAAATAAATGTACTTAAATATGCTGATGATGTGCTACTGATTTCCGGAAAAGAAGAAGAGGTAGTGACAATACTCAAACAACTTAGGTATAGAAGTGCACAACATGGACTGTCTTTGAACTTGGCAAAAACTAAAATAATCACCAGCTCCAGTGTCGCAAAAGTAAAAACAGATCTTCCTGAAATAAGTGTAGTAGATGAAATCAAATATCTTGGACAAGTGATATCTTTTAAAGATAAACAGTCTACTGAAATCCAAACAAGGACAGCTATGGCTTGGCGGAAATATTGGAGCTTAAGGATTGTTATGAAGAACAACAATATCAGCCAACCTCTAAAAGCCTTCAATAGCTGTATTTTGCCTGTTCTATCTTATGGATGCCAAACATGGTCCCTCAACAAGCTTCATGAGAGAAAAATAATAACATGTCAAAGAGCAATGAAATGAGCATGTTAAGCATAAGGAAAAGCCAAAAGCTAAACAGTCAAAAAATAAGAAAAGCTAGTGGTATCACTGATGCAATTAGATTCGTGAAAAAGATGAAATGGCAATGGGCTGGTCATCTAATGAGGAAAAATGATAAAAACTGGGCTAAAATGTTTACTGAGTGGACCCCATTGGATAGGAAAAGGAACCGAGGTAGGCAAAGAAGAAGGTGGATCGACGAAATTAAAAAGGCAGAAGGAGTGCTATGGTCACGTAAAGCCAAGGACAGAGACTTTTGGAAGATGAAGATGAGCGAACTCTTCAACTCACGTACAGGTAGTTACCGTTAAAGACTTTAACCTCCTGAAAAGGAAGGTCTATGTACATATATGTATATAAAGAAAGAAGAAAAAATAAAGTTAGTAAATAAAAATGTATTATAAATGTTTATATGTTCATCAATAAAGATTTATTATTATTATAATTATTTATTTACAAAATGCCTGAGAATAGTGAGGGATATTACCGTTAACCTTGCCATACAATAAACGAATACCTTACTAAAACTTAGCTGTCTGATCCTGTTTTCGTTGTAAGGAGCAGATTCCGGGAAAGTAGTTTACAAATTTCCTTCCTAAAAATTTGAAATTTAAAATCTTTAAAAGTTTTAAATTTTGTTGGTCCAAAATAAATGTATAATGTATAAATAAATAAACATAAAAATATTTAATATAATTAAACGTAAAATTATCACTTTCACTTAACGATATTTTTTTATAAAACTGAAATTTTATATTTTAGAAGCTTATATGCCTGAGGTGTAACAGTAACATTTTCAAAAAAATTAGTGAGCCAGGAAAAACACGTTATACTATTTTTACTATTTATCGGAAACGGTTCTAATGATTTTGAATTCGCAAAATCGATAAAATATTTAATGTGCTAAAATATCAGGTAGGCATCATTCTAATTGAAATATTATGAAAGGAGTAATGTACGACTAAAAACAGCTAAATATACAAGTTGAACGAATTTGATAACCAACTAAAGGAGAAAAGAGCATAAATATTTGTTTAGGTAAACTATCGGAAAGCTGAAGGTTTTAGAAAAAATGTTTCCTCATTTTCAAAGTTGTGGAAGGTAATGTAAAACGACGTATAAAACATTACCTTTGCTGATAGTTGTAAGTAACAAAGTTATACTTTTATATTATTTAATCTAAAACATATGTTTCAACTGTTAAAACTGTCAACCGAGGTAAGTGATAGTCGTACAGATAATCTTAAATCTTACACTGGACACACATTTTATCTTGTGTTGAATACTGTTTTTATCTAAATATTGAATTGCGTGAAGCACCGCCCTGTTTTACGAAGGTGCAATTTTCCCGAAACCATTTGCCGCAGATAATAGAACTTTGAAATTTTTAAAATCTCTGTAATGTTTGGCGTAGCAGATTATATTGCTTTTAAATAAATAAAAACAATACTTGTAGTATCTATTTTTTACATGTGCTAGTAATATAAGCGATATATGTGGCGTCATTAAATATTCATTATTAGTTTTTAAAAAATCTGTATTGCTCAACACACGACTATCACTTACCTCAATTGAGAGTTTTAAATAAAGCTAGAGTTAAAAAACACTGCAAATTATCACACAATTTAATTCTTTATCCGACAGCAAAAAGAGCAAATTGTTGGTATTTATTTAATTAATAAGCAGAAAAGTTGTTTTGTTTTTTTCATTCGTCTTCAGATTCTACACATCTTGAAACGTAAGCCCTCAAATTTTGAGTGAGGGTAGGTAATGATTTTTTTTTTTTTGGCCAATTACAAAGGTTCATTATTGAAAATAATTAACTAAAATTACATTTACAAAGCATATGTTTATTATTTTTTTATTTAATCGTTTAACATCACTTTATGCTACTATGGCTAATCGGACAATGCTACAGTGGGAGTCCTAAATTTTGCCTATCCAGATTTTATTAGGATAGGGATCTTTAACGAGTACCTGACATCGCACAGGCTCGGGACCATCTTTTAACGTCCCCTCCGAAGGATGGCGTAACTAAGGATTTTTTACTCCCATTAAAAAATCCTAGGACCACCTGCGGGTTTTAAACCGTGACCTTTAGCATGGGAGGCTGTTACGCTAGCCACCCAGCTACAAGTGATCCCCCATATGTTTTAGATTAAGTAATATAAAAGTATAAAATTGTTACAACAATTAGCAAATGTCCTATACGTCGTTTTACATTACCTTCCACAACTTTGTAAATGAGAAAACATTTTTTCTAAAACCTTTAGCTTTCCGATGATTTATTTGAAACTCGTTAAAAAAAGGAATGTCGTTCCCTCAATAGAAGTTACATTTCCTTGAAGTTGCTTTTTTTAACAATTCCATATATTCCAATTCATTCCGAATTCAATATAGTATCAATATAATTTACTGTTGATATAGCTTGATATAGAATTTTGGTGTTCGTACTCGTTATTGTAAAAAAAATATTTTATTTATTCAAAAGTTACAAAATATCGATAATAACACTTTAAAAGACAATAATGACAATCTTGATAATAACAATATGGCTATACTAGATCTGACGTACCGTAATTACTGCGAGGACTTGAAGAGAGAGAGAGTGTGTGTTGGGAGAAGGGACAGGGTATATAAAGGTTAATAGGACTGCTGAGTAAGATTCAAGGAATATGGTGTGATCTGCAGGTGCACTATGGCCTAATGGTGGCGTGACTCATCCGTTCTTATGAGAGTGAAGCCCACTGAACTCTAAATTTAAGGATTTGGGACGGTTTGTCTATTCTGTAAATATTGAAACCAAGCTCTGGCTCTGCCATCAAAACATTCAGGTGGTTGAGGATGGGTACTTGGATTATCATTTGAAGGATTAGAACACAGTAATTCCAGTTTACAATACTGATGATAAAGATTATAGCATAAAAGATATAAACATATTACATAAAATATATAAGAAATAAATTGGGATACAGTTATATCATAAGGTTCTAATTCTTCTATTTCTATATTACTTAAGTCTATTTGTTGTAATTCCTCAAAAGTAAAATTTGTTGATACAATAGTTTTATTATTAACAGAATGATAGGAAATAAAAGGAATATTTACATTGTCAACATAAGAAAGTGGTACATTTATATTTACAAATTTCTCTTTTTCATTAAGATTAAGGAGGCTAGTAGATGGTAGATGATACATTTGTGTGTTTGTTACACTAGTTGTTACATTGCTAATATTAAAGGTTAAATATTGGTGTAATGTGGGTATAAGTTTGATTATAGGGTTTGTTCTTATTTCTACAGCTTTACAATCATTTAATTCTATATTCTTACATAATTCTAAAATACATTTGTCCTTAATCTCTATCATGTCTTTACAGTAATGATGATTATTGAATTTAATACAATTTCCATTGTAAAACGAATTTTTAAATCTAATGATTAGTTGTTCTTTAATCTTTAGAGTAATGACTTTATTATTCCTTGTAACTGGATATGACATAGCATAATAAGTTGTTTTTGGCAATGATTTCAAAGGGATTTTAATAAAATAATAAATTAATCCTGTATCTGATAGGGAACAAAATGTGGAGCTAAGTAACCAGTTTAATTCTACATTTTCTGTGATTGGTTCTCCGAACGGTATGTTTAATTGTTCTAGTTCTCTAGTCGTTAATATGCTTGGATGGGTAATTCCTAATTTACATTGTTCTAAGGAAAATTCTATATCATTTAATTGATTTTCTACTAAATCTAATACGGCTAATAAATCATGATACATTAACTTAGTAAGAGCTAAATCTGTAAAATTATTTATTTTTTCTATACTATCCTTATATTTATTTAAAACAATTATTTCTTTATTAAGTTTAGATGTTAATTCTTTATTTAATCCTAATCTAACATTTTCATTATGCTCTATGTGATACATATTTCTCTCGATTTTATTTAAAATATTATCATACTTTTCTTTGTCATCGGCGTCCATATTGCCGGTGAGCCAACTAATAGCATTGCCTAGTCCGTTAATTAAACCTCTTTTTGATCGGTTATTCCGATTTATATTTACAATATGATTAATTTTTTCTAATATCTTGTTATATTTTTGTTCAATAATATTATGCAAAGTTTTATATTCATTACTAATTGTTAATACGTCAATGCTAATCTTAAGGGTTTGAATTTCTCTTGTTAAATTTGTAAGATTCTTATAATGTAAAAATGTGTACCAATCTTCAATTATAAAAGATGGATTAATTTGTACGATGGATGCTCCTGGTCCGTCAGATAAATCTTGTATTAGCAGGGTCTGTATCTGAACCGTAAGCGCTGCGATCAGAAGATACTTGAAACAATTCGTCGTCGAACTCAAAGTCATCTTGGCTGACTCCTGTAACATTAGACGTTTCTATTTCTTTTATGACATTCTCAATATCTTCATCAGTTATTTCTGGGTTTTTTTGACTTGTACTAGGTTTATTATTATTATTATTTGATTTCTTTTTCTTAGTGACCTTTTTCGGTCGTTTGACTTGATCAGGGTGGAGTTTTTTCTTTCTACCTTTATTTCTATTTTGAAATCTTTTATCAACATACTTTCCTTTTTCGTATTTAGGATCTATTTTCTTTTTCTGTTGTCTCTTTATATACACATCTTCCGGGATTTCTATGTCTTCTCTATTTTCATTTAACTTGCCTATTTTTCTCTCTTTATTTTGTTCTATACCTTTCTTAGTTATTTCGAAAAGCTGCTTCATTTTCCGATGGTACTCATGAACAAGATATTCTTTTATTTCCGGGGATTCATTATAAGTTTCATTAGTGATACCGAAAGTTATTTCGTTAGGGGTCATTTTAAGATCTTGATTAAGGGAATTATTATATGCTGTCGTTGCTTGCTCTAACTTATCTTCCTCTTTATCATCTTTGTTTTCTATGTTTATAAGTCTTAAAATTTCTAATAACGAAGAGCTTGCTCGATTAAGCAATCCAAGAGAGTTAGGGTGATTGGGGGTAGTATAATGTAATTCAATATTTAAGTAGTTTAGAAAATCTTTAAACAAGTTATTGTCGAATTCTCTTCCGTTGTCACATGATATTTTTTGGGGTTTTGGAAAATATGCTAAATATTTTTTCAATACTTTCATGCTTTCTATGGCATTATAACTCGTTGCGTAATAAGAAAATATTCTTTTGGAAAAAGTATCTACTATTAAATAAATGTAATAATTACTCATGTGTAAGGTATCAATCATTAAATCTGTAAAGGGTTTCTCAGGTGTGGGAGTAATTTTAAATTTTTGTTTTATAGGTCTTCTATCGTATTTGCCTTTTCCACATGTGTCACATTTGTTTATAATTTCTGTGATATGATCTTTCATATTGGGCCAATAAAATTTGGTTTTCAAAACTAAATATGTTTCATTTATACCTCTGTGGCATGTCTTGGCGATATGATAATCAAGGATAAGTAATTTCTGGTCTTCCGTGTTCTTTACATCTGGCAATAGTTTATAATATCTTTTAATTCTATTTGTGGGAAATTTTTCTCTAATGAGTGATGCAACTTTATTAAATAATGCATTATACCAATTATTTTCACTTTCTATAGAATCTGATATGGGTGAGCAGTATATGCCGTAAGTTATATTTGGTCTTAAGATTTCTAAAAGTTTTTCTTCTATTTCAAAATCTTTTTCATGATAAGGCCAAGTAAATTCAATTGTTGTTCTTTGCTTATTATTGAATATTGTTTCGCGTTGAATTTTCGCGTGTCCCTTTTTTATTATTATTTGATTTTTCTCAACATTTACTGGTCTAGATTTATCATCAACTATTAAGATTCTGTTATCGGAGGATTCTGTGGAGTGCTGCGTTGCTAAAGAAGATATATCATCTTGAATTATTTCTTGGTGTTCACCATTATTATTTTCTTCTATGTTTTCATCATTATTAATTCCTTCTAAGTTTTCATTGTTAGCTTCTTCTTGGGTTTCTTCTATTCCCATTTCTTGTAATAAATCTACGATTTCTTGTGAATAGTTATTAGGAGAATTTTCTGTATGAAAAATATCAAATTCTGGTTCTTTTAATTTCCTTTCTTCAATAGGGTAACGGGATAAATGATCGGCGACTTTATTAGCCTTTCCTTCAATGTATTTTATGTCATATTTGAAATCTTCTAACAATAATTTCCATCTAATTAATCTGGCGTTCTGTGTTTTACACGTTCTTAAATATTCTAAAGGTTTGTGATCTGAATATATGAAAAATTTTCTACCGTATAAGTAGGGTCGAAAATGATTGCAAGCCCAAATAATGGCTAAACATTCCTTTTCCGTTGTTGAGTAATTTTGTTCTGCTTTATTAAGTGTTCTGGATGCAAAACATACAGGGAGTTCTTTTCCATCTTTCTTCTGTGCTAATACTGCACCAATGGCGAAATTACTTGCGTCAGTTGTTAAGAAAAAGTCCTGATTGAAATCTGGAATTTGCAAAATGGGGCTACTACATACAAGTTGTTTTAATTTCTCAAAAGCGTTTTCATATAACTCTGGTTTGATTTCTTTTTGATCTTTTCGAAGACATCTCGTTAATGGGGAAGCTATCTTTGCGTAATTTGGTATCATTTTCCTATAGAAACCAGTTAATCCTAAAAAGCTTTTAATTTCTTTTTCATTTTTAGGGAGTTTAAAATCTTTTACTGCTTTTATCTTTTCTGGATTAGGTTCTATGCCGCGTTCGCTGATAATATGTCCGAGGAATAACAATTCTTTCTTGCAAAATTCTGTCTTATCGAGCTGAATCTTTAAGTTATGTTTTTCTAACTTTTTAAGAGTTTCTTCTAAATGTTTCCAATGATCTTTGTAATTTTCAGAAAAAATTATAATATCGTCCATATAGACTAAAACGTTAATAGAATCTGAAAAAATGATATTCATGGCTCTTTGAAACGTTGCTGGGGCATTACTGAGTCCAAATGGCATGCGAAGGAATTCAAAGTGGCCTTGATCTGTAGAAAATGCTGTTTTTGGGATAGAACTTTCTTCGACTTTTATTTGATGGAAGCCTGAGCAAAGGTCCATTGCTGTAAATATCGTCGCTTTTCCTAATTTGCCTAAAAGGTCTTCAATATTAGGAATGGGAATTTATCCGGGGTTGTTTCTCGATTTAATTTCCTGTAATCAATCACCATTCGTATTTTTCTTTTTCCTGATGCGTCTGGCTTTTTCGGGACAATCCAAACGGGAGAATTGTAAGGGGAATTGCTGGGTCTTATTATTTTGGATTCTAACATCTTTTTAATTTCTTCCTTAATATTTTCTTTGAATTGGTGGGGATATCTGTAATTTTTCGAATATATCGGGTCTTCGGTTTTTGTTTTAATCTTATGCTCCAATAAATCAGTGGCTGAAAGGGGATCATTTTCAGTCTTAAATACTGATGGATATTCCGATAATAATTTAATTAAATTTGATTTTTCTTGAGGAGGTATATGGTCGGTTCTGATTAGTTGGGGGATTTGTTTTATTATTTCATGGTTTCCTTTTTTATTAGAATCTGTTAATTCTACTTCTTCTTTTTGCAAATAGTATAAAGGTAAATATATGGTTTCGTTAACTTTACTGTCGATTATTATATTTTGATCATAGATGCCAGGTTTAATTTTAATCTTATCATCTTCATAGTCAATAAAATATAGATTTTTATTTTGTTCTACTTTTATCTGATTTTCGCCTTCTTTCAAAACTAATTTTAAAACTTCGTCTTCCATAATAAAATCAAACTCTGTATAGCGAGTTTTTATTTTGTTGGTTTCGAAATCGATATTAAATTTCATTTCCCTCATTGTCTCATTTCCTAGTAGTATTTCGTAATTGGGACTGAAATTAAATAGATAAAATTTTATTTTTTCGGGGTTTTTAAGAAAATTATTTCTGCAATAAACTGAAATAGATTCCGTGCCAAGTTCTTCTCCGGTTGCTGTTTTTATTGTAAAATTTTCTTTTTCTCTTTCAACATCTGGTGGTACAATGTCTGGTCTTATATAATTCTTCCAAGATCCGGTATCAATAAGCCATTTACGATTCGCGTGGTCTTTAACATAAGGCAGTTGGCTTTTATTCTCTTCTTTTATGTGTTTTGATTGTCTGGCGGGCCTTTCTCTAAAAAAGAATTATTTGGATCTAATTTTTCTAATTTCTCTCTTAATTCTCTGATTTCTTGGTCTTTCGGGTCTTCTTGCTGAATTTGGAAATTAGGCTGTTTCGGTTTATTCCCGAATGCGCTAACTGTTCTCATGGATACAGTTGGATTTTCATCTTTCTTATTATTATTATAATTTTGATTCCGGTATCGACCTGAACCGTTGAAATACCTTTGTTGTTCTTGACGGGGCCATTGTTGGTAATAATTATTATTATTATTATTCTGCCGGTAGTCTTGTGGAGGTTCTTGTTGTCGATATTGATGCTCTTGTCTTTGATTATGTGGGTTATACGGGTTATTGGGATTTTGCCAATTATTAAATCGTTTGTGATGTTTTTTATCGAACTTTTTCTTATGGTCGAAGCCTCTTTTGTAATCATGTTCTCCGGGTCTTCTCATATTTCCCGAATTTATGAGGTCATCGAAGAGTAGATGGTTCTCATTCTGAATTAAATTTCTCAAATCATCTAATGTTCTTAACTTTTCTGCTTTAGTCATAAGATATGTTCTTATGTGAAGGGGCATGTTAGTGTAAAAAAAATAAAGAATACTTTTCTCTAATGCGCTAATAATTGTTTCTCTATTTGGTGTGTTTTCTATCCGATGTTTAGAAATTATTAAAGTGCGGATCTTATCAATTCTTTGAAGGAAATCAAGAGGGTGTTCCTTATGATGTATTTTGTTATTAAATAATTCATGCGATAATTGTTCAATTGAGCGGCTGTCTCTGAAGGTTCTTTCGAGATAATTTAGTAATTCTTCAACACGACTAAATTCGCACGTTGTATTTATATAATCAGCTTCATCCGTAAGTTTTGCTAAAAGTTTACTTAATAATCTTTGTTCGTTTAGTTCCTTAAACGAGTTGTCCGGTTTACACACGATTTGGTAAACTTGTCTACAAACTGTCACGAATTTTAACAGATTGTGTGGATTTCCATTAAAATTAGGGATATGATCGTAGTCTGCCGATTTAATTTGAAAGCTTGCCATATTTGTAGTTAATGTTAAATTATTTACTCGCAGGATTAAAGAATTTAAATAATCATCAGACATAAAATTACAATAGTAAAGGAAATTAACTTACAAAAATTGAGTACGCTGTCAAAATAATCTTCGACGGGTGTGAAGATCTGTCCTTGAGCTGGATACCTGACGACAGTGAAGTCCGGCCAAGGTTGAGTGCAGATAAGAGACTTTGCCTGCGTTGCGAGATGCTCGGGGTGAGTGAACTCGTCCAGAATCTGAAGATCTCGAAGTTGGTAGTCCTCGGTAGGTAAGCCAAAATCTTGAGTCTTCACAGGTGAGGAATCCTAGGCGGTAGTCCTAATTCTGGATTTGCGGAAAAAGTTCGGATCTGCGGAAACTCGGTTCTTAAAACTGCGATAAAAATATGCAGTCCCTGTTTTGGGCGCCAATTTTGGTGTTCGTACTCGTTATTGTAAAAAAAATATTTTATTTATTCAAAAGTTACAAAATATCGATAATAACACTTTAAAAGACAATAATGACAATCTTGATAATAACAATATGGCTATACTAGATCTGACGTACCGTAATTACTGCGAGGACTTGAAGAGAGAGAGAGTGTGTGTTGGGAGAAGGGACAGGGTATATAAAGGTTAATAGGACTGCTGAGTAAGATTCAAGGAATATGGTGTGATCTGCAGGTGCACTATGGCCTCATGGTGGCGTGACTTAGTAATAAAGTGGCAGAGAAAACTTTTAATATGTGACTTCATGTTATATAAATCGATAATTATTTGACTTGAAAACAGAATAAATAAAATAAATAAGATCGTGTTCCCTTAAAATCGATGTTTTCATAAACGGGGCCTTTGAAAACCCATTTATCGATTATATTTAAACGTTTAAAATAAATAGAAAGTAATACAGATAATCTTGTCATGCAGATGGTTTTGATAATTATGGATTATAAAGAGTAAGTTAGAGTGAGAAATTTAATGGCTCGGTAAATCCTAGTAGACAGAATTGGTCCCTTCAAACAGGCCACACACCTCGAATTTATACTTTGCAAAAATCAATAGGGATGTTATTGATAGTGTGGTATTTACTTTTATTTTTTTTATATAATAAATTTATTTTAAATTGCATCACTAATTATTAGTTCGTTTCTTGTTGTGTTTTTTTCTGACCAAACTAATACTATAAACTAATATTTTTTTCAATCTGAACCAACAGTTAAATAATAAATAACTATAAATAAGTATCCCTAGTAATTTTTGCGCATTATACATGACGTTTAAGGAAAAATTGGAACCTAAAACAAGTTCAATCAAGTCCAAATCTAAGCTAGGAACAAGAGAGATATTAGCTCCACTAAAAGCAGTGGTTAACAACTCACTGCACACACCTGAGGGCCGCAGACGATCTCAAGGGAGTCAGCTATATGTTATTGGAAAGTTGTATTGTGTTAAACAACGGCTTGCAACAAAAATAACTAACGCATTACACAGACTCATTTGTGACAGAAATTTCGGTCAGTTCTTAAAGCCTGAGTCTAGCATATACCACTTTGGGTTATCTTAACAATTTCTTTCAACTGCAGTCACTTAATCGTTAATCCATTATTTCAACGACAAAGAATTGATTCTGTTAATCGGATGCGCCCTAAAATTAATACAAAGATTTGCAATAGATACTATACCATATGATTTTAAAAAATAGTTAGGTTTTTGAACCAATTTACTTGTTTATTTTTTAATTGAAATCTTATTTTTTGGAACAGTTTTGGGATATTTTAGATGAAACGCTTTGGGTTGAAATGAAATATAAACTAAGAAACTTTCGAAAAGAAGTGAAATCTTCAATGGCACGATTTTTTTTTTAATTTAGGAGGTCCTTTCCGTTGTACCGATTAGATGAAGGGGTCAGCGAAAATTTCTTGTTGGGAACCACTGCCTTAGAGTGTATCTTGTTTGGGAAACATTTCGGCCCAGGATGTCAAATCGATATGGATCGTAGCAGCCTTTGTTTCGGGCTTAGAGAGGTGAGAGTTGGGGAGCTTGGAGAGTAGAAGGGAGAGATGGGATGGGCTAGGGATCCTTCCGCTATTGCCGCTCCTAGTTCTTTTTTTCCCGCGGCACCAATAAGCAGCTTCCGCCTCTTTAATTCCTTCTCCGTCCAAGTTATATTGGAATTTTCTCATTAAAGAATAATTCGTGGTGTTCAGGAAAAGGGTGAGGGTGATTGGAAATGAAATTTGGAGTGGGGAACATCCGCTGATTGCTTTCTCAAAGTATTACAAGAGAATTGAAAGGGAAGACCTCCTATTCTTCTCTTTGAGTGTCCTTTTCTTCCCATCCAAATCCTCACATCTCTTACTCTCAGCAACGAAATAATAGTATTCCTAATATTTTTTTCAAATAGTTACTTTTTTTATTTAATCGTTTTTAGAAAAGGACCCTTAGAAATAGAGACTATCACTGCCTTTGACAAGTCCTTTCTAGCCAAATCAAAGGAATTCTATCCCTCCTGAGATCCGTCATGTAAGAACTGCTTCTTCTTTCTCCTTCTCCTTACCCCGTCAAACAGACAATAACCTCAAACTGCACATGCTAGAAATGCCAATTTTGTTGTGTTTACATTATTTAAATAATCACTGATGAAGTAGCTATTTCTGTTTTTGTTTTTTTTTAAATATATTTTATTGATTTTTTCACACTTTCTTATAAAATAATAATAATAATAGGCTTACCGAACCCGAAGGTTCGATGCCGATACCACCAAACTTCGCCTGCACAGACTCGTCCAATGTTCGTCGGTCAAGCCCAAGCCCCCGAGATCATCTTTAACGCAATCCTCCCATCGCCGTTTCGGCCTACCTTTTGGACGCCTAGTTTCTCACTGCCCATAAGGGACTATTATTCGGCGAGGTACTTTCGCCTTTCCTTGACATAAGTGATCCAGTCCTGTTTCAGGGGGATCTCTTGGACCGTCCTCTTCCCCCTTCTCCACTCAATTGCTTAGCCCGGTAGCGTCGAAAGAAAACAGAAACATGACGTCACCAAGTAGAGACTAGATTGCAACGTCTCTAAAGTTAATGTCACCTACCTCCTTGGAATCAGGTCATGATGAAGTGAATGATTAACTTAAGAACGTCCACTATATTGGAAGTATCTCTATACTGTTCTTGAAACTGGCTGGCAATTATGAAGAAAACTATTGTAAAACAATCTATTGTAATTGAAACGTAATGCTGAAATTAAATATAAAACATGAAAGGGATGTGAAGTGGTATTTTTTAATGTTTTACTTACTGGTTTAAGTAGGTAGTGATTTTAACTTAATAGTTGTGCCTAATTGAAGGTTTTAAATTCGTTTAATATTTCGGCTTGCAGTTACACCGTTGGGAGCTAGATGACAGTAACTGGGGGTATGGATGCTCATCCGCTATTTAATTTAATGTTGATGAATGTTCTCTCGATAATACTGTTCATAGAGTGTTTTCCCCCCGTTCTATCACAGGTTTTAAAGCGTCGTTTTCTAGTTTAGCTTATAATAATCGAATTCAAAATGTAAATGGGAGTATTAAATGTCTACGGGAGATGAGCCAAAGCAAATGAGTCACCCAAACATCACTTTTGAGAGTTAGAAAAACTTTTATTTTTTCAGATAACGAACAAATGTGACCAATAAATCATTCGAAAAATAAATAAAAAAATGTCATAATTGACAGAGAGGAAACAAACTTAATGGAAGCTCAAAATAAACAAGAAAGGGAGAAAAAGCTATCTATGGCCCCATTGTTAGTAGCTACATCAATTACATGTGAACAAAGAAGGCTGGCACCTCCTGTATTCAATAGTTTGTAATTAACGAGCTAGAGCCCACTCACTACAGGCAAAACACATCAAACCGTTTCTCTTTAAAGTGAAAAATAAAAACATATATACCCTTTTCTTTGAACCTTTTCACGAAACAGATATTTGATACACCATTTTATATAGCTTACACGATCAAAATTTCTTAAACAAGTAGTGCAATAGTAAGGCTATATAACGAAAAATAATAAAGCGTGAAAATCATTTCTAACCTCCCTTGTCATAGCGCGCCAAAGGTTTCAGTTGATGTAATTGTTCGTGATTTTTTTAAACCATTTTCTTGGCTACTTAGGTAATGCGTGTTCTAAAGACCAAAATTATATGAAATACTCTCATTATCATTCTAGTTTTTGTTTGGTTCACAAATATGCAAAATTACCGGAGGTAATATTTTTTAAAGAAAACGTTATTTTTACATTTAGAGAGTTGTATAATTTAGGAACCAGCTTCGTCTCAAAGAGCAAATTTATATCATTTAAACAGATCGTATAGATAGGTAATTTGTATTAGTTTCATAATTTTTCACTCAGTCTTTTTTGAGATATTTCCGTGTAAACATCGCGAAAAATCAATTTTTGCCAATTTTGAATATTCATACAGAAAAATGAGCTATGTTCTCAAGATCGAAATTCTTGCAGCAAGTAGGACTAAGACTAAGCTATATAATATAAAATAATTAAAAGTGAGTCTCTTTTGCTTCATGTACTTTTATCTCGTTAAACATCTCGTTTTTTATTAATTTTCAAGAAGTTTTTTAACAATTTTCTTCATTATTTATTCAATGAGTTTTGAGGACAAAAATTACAAAGCATGCCATTATCTTATTGTTAACTTTGGTTTTGATTTGATATCTAAAAAAATATAGGAATTAGATAGGTTTTCCCATCACATGTTTTCGCCCGTGAAGCTGACTTAAAACGGCTGCAACACTAAAAGTATTGGCCCAAATATTTTTTATTCATGGCTTTATATACAAGAAAGGATAGAGAATAATTGGTCAAAAAATCACGAAAATCATAAATGTCGAACGGCAAAATTAATGAAAATTGACGATTTCAAATGGATTGACCCATATTCTAATAATAACAGGCCTACCGAACCCGAATACCACCAAATATTGTCTACACAGACTCGTCCAATGATCACCGTTCAAGCCCAAGCTCCCGAGATCAGCCTTAACGCAATCCTCCCATCGACGCTTCGGCCTACCCTTCGGACACCTAACAGTCGGTTCAGCGAGTACTAACTTTCTCGGAAGTCGTTCCTCACCGAACCCAACAACTTTACTCCCCCATTTGAGCCTCCGCTATATTATCAACTTAATTATATTCACAGGGTATAAGCTTCGCGATTCCGCGCTGTGCAACCTTCTAAACTCCCCAGTGGCCTCATCTCTTTTCGGACCAAATATTTTATATCAATAGTCGAGCGATTCCGCCTTAAACCACATTGGTTGTCTCCGGTAATTTCCTCGGCGTATTCCGTGATTCGACTAGTTAGTATTGACGAAAATATTTTATAGCATACTGGGAGAAGAGAGATCCCCCGATAGTTGTTACAATCCGTCCTCGGTCCTTTTTGGTGAATCGGAATAAGTACTGATTCTTTCCATTCTTCGGGCATTCTTTCATTTTCCCGGATCCCAGTAATTAGGAAACACCCGCTTCCCCACACGCCTTGATTAATTCACTCGTGATATTATCATTTCGTGCAGCCTTATAACATTTTAATTTAGCTATCGCCTCTTCGACTTCCTTTTTACTTGGCGCGTCTATCCACGGTTCAGCGCTCTTATATTCAGAGTGAGGAGATTGATTATTATTTTCCGTATTTAGAATGCTGTGAAAGTGTTGTTTGAATTTATTTAATATCTCAGTCGGATCCGCAATTATATTTTTATTTGTATCTTTAATCTCCTACAATAGGGGCTCAAATCTTTTACGCGATTTGTTTATACCTTGGTACATCTCTTTTACGTTATTTTAGCTTCTGTGTTTTTCTATTTCCATTTCTAATTTTTTTTTTTTAAGGTACTCTCTTTTCTTATTTTTTAAATTTACAAATGTTATCGAAACTCATTAAGTCATTTTTCAACTTAAAGTCGATTTAATAATTCTTTACTAAAAAATCTATTGCAATAAGGAAGATGAGTGACTGTGGTGGGTTACGAGCACCAGAAAATTTTCTATAAATCAGGTCAATAGCCCAAACTCAACGTTATAAGAGTAAAAAAATAAAAAGGAAACAGATTGCCAACATATCATAGTCATTTTTTTAAATTTTTTAATTCTTCCTTATTTCCAGATTAGCTGCATGAGCCATACACGGGATGTTTAAAATAAAAGAATTATCATTACAACTGGTAACAATTAAAATAGTGGAGGTTTAGTCTAATACAAAAGACACCCCTAAACATCATAGATTTACAATTATTCATAAGAATTGAGTAATGAAATTAAATTAATAACAGAACGAAAAAAAATTAATAAAATAAAATAATAAAAATTAAAGAAATAAAGAAAAGTAATGGTTTATAAAATAATAATAAGTTTGAGGCAAGAATAAAAAGTATAAAAGTAAAATCGATGATATTTTTGTAATATATAAATATTTGTTGAAGCTGTTCGATGTATTCGATTTGTATCTCGCGGTGTAGTTGGCTATTTCTTATAAAACACGGAGCATCTACGACTATTCTTAATATTTTGTTTTGGAATGTTTTTAATTTTTTTCTTTTCGTTGAGGAAGCTGCGCCCCACACTTCACAATCATACGTGAGTAGTGGCCTTAAAATAGTTTTATAAATAAGAATCGTTGTTTCCGGTTTAGGATTGGATTTTCTATAAACGATCGTACAGTATTCCCAGTCTTGCATAGGTCTGGGTAAGTTTGAGAATGATGTGGTGGTTTTAAGTGAGGCGGCGATCGAGGTGAACCCCAAGGTATTGAACTGCTTTGTAGGCCGGGATCCATGGTAGCTTGTTACCGTTGAGAATCAGTTCTGGTGGACCTGGTGGTCGTCGCCTTAATTTAAATATTTTCGCGGTGCATTTTTGTATTTAGAGTTATCTTCCATTTGGTGAGGTATTGTTCTAAGTCGATGAGGTGGTTTTGAAGGGCATTCCGGGCGATATATCTTCATGCAGAGTGAAAACTGCCGTGTCATCACCAAACATAGCAATCGAGGTATCTGTAGACTGGATGATGTCATGGAGATAAAGGTTGAAGAGGATTGGAAAAAGAACAGAGCCTTGTAGAGTACCTGCTTGGATGGGTCTGATAACAGAGATGGAGTTGTTAATTCTCACTGTAAGTGATCAGTTGCAAAGGAATGAAGAAAGGATGTCGTACAAGTAAATAGGAGTATTGATTTGCTTAATTTTGTACAATAGGTCTTTATGCCAAACTTTATCAAATGCCTATTGAAAATCGAGAAATGTTACGAGAATATGTTTTTTTTCATTTCAAAGCCGTTGACTATAAATTCGGTGAGTCTGGATATTTGGTGAGAAGTGGAGTGACCAAGTTGAAAGCCGAATTGAAATTCAGGAATAATATTTTTTTACAGTAAGAAAGAAGAAAGGCGACTATTTATAATTGACTCTAGTAGTTTCCCTGATATAGGTAATAAGCTTATGGGCTTGTAGCTGTTAATTTGATTTGATTTTTTGCCTGATTTGTGAACAGCTATTAATACGGTTTTCTTCCAGGAATCAGGGAAATATCCGATACGTAGACAACTATTGAAGATTGTAGTGATTAAGATTATAGCTTTTCTGGGTAATTTTTAAAGAGCAATAGCTGGAATCAAGTCATGTTTTGGACTTTTCTTTGTTTTGACAAAAAATCAGATCTTTTATTTCTCTTCTATCTAGTTCAGCTGTGAGTAATGGTAATCGTAAAAACTTATCGATATCCTGATAATTCTCTAGATCGCTTCTTGTCGGACTTCTTTCGCCTTCTGTGAATGTCTTTTCGAAAAAGTCAGCAAAGGTTTCGGTTTTATCTTGATCACTGGAGATGGATGTACCGTGATCTATGAAGCTGGGAATATTTTCTTGTTTTTTTTTAAAGGAGCTTAGTAGCCTTCCAGAGAGATTGGTCTCGAGGGTCCAGGTCTGCGACATATTCTTTGTAATTAGAAAACGTTAGTTCGTCCAGCTCTTGTTTGACAACGTGGGTGAGATGATTTCCTTTACTTTTGTCTATTGGATTTCTGCTTCGAATCCATTGTCTTCTTATGGTATTTTTTTCCTTTATTTTTTACAGAATGGATTTTGGTATGCTGTTTTTGAGTAACTATTTTTTAAGCGGAATATCTGCATAGTAGATTCTTTCCTCATTAACTTAACATTAATTTCCTGACGGTTTGAAAAATTATTTTGTGTGTGTGTGTGTTTTACGAGGGTAGGCGGAAATCTTTTTCGGACATCTCGGAAAAAAGGCCCGTACCTATCCGTGTGTGGGATTTCTACCCACTAAAAATAACCTCCCTACACCTGTTTCTAACCCTCCACGGGACCACCGTTAGGCATAACTTCGTGGAGGGGAGTGGCTGTGTGCTGCCCCATTGTTAGGCTCCTTACCCTATTCTACGCACCCCTCTCCTTCTCTTCCATTCTCAATTTTTTGATGACGTCTGCAGTTCTCCTGAGAAAGTAGCATAAGGTTGACGATGTTGTCAGATGTAGCTTCTGAACTGCATATTTTTCAAAATTCTTCCCTGTCTACTTGAAATCGAAGACAGATGAAGAATACGTGTTCTACTGTCTCATCTGTTGTTGGGCATCTTGGATATTCTGCTGTATTGTCCAACTTAAACCGTAAATGGTAGGCTCTGAAGCAGCCATGTCCTTTGAGCACTTGGGTCAGGTAGTAGTCCACTTCCCCGTGGCTTCTATCCATCCAGGGTTGGATGCAAGGTACCAGCCTATGGGTCCACCTACCGCTCGTTGCCAAATCCCGCGTCGCTGCCACTTGCGGACTGTCTACTTCCGCTCTTCAGTCCTAGGAATGCGGACAATACTTTGATCGCACGTTGCTTTTCCTCCAACAGCAGTTCAATTAGTGGCATCCTGGTCATTACGTATGCAGCTTAGTATCTATAGTATCTTTCGTAAGATACTATGCGAAACGCACTTATCACTCTCAGGGCGCTTCGGGGATAAACGGATACCATGGGTCTCTTGTAAGTCAGTTTGTCCAGGGCATTATTATATACGTATAAAAAAAATGGGTGAGACGAAGCTCGCCATTAATAGCCTCCGACTACTTCTAGATCCGACCACGTTTGGCATCAATCAAGCTAGAGCTGTGGTCACTCCTGCTGCTTTGATGCATACTTTCTGGATATGCTCCTTGAATTTAAGCCTTTCATTGAATTATAACCCCAAGATATCCCAATAAGGGCTGTGACCTGCCCACTCTCAGAGTTATTTCTTCTCTCGTTTTGCGGCTACTTATAAGGAGGACCTTTGTTTTCCTTTCTGCCAGCTGGAGCCCCACCGATGTCAGCCAATCATGGATCAGAGAGATACTCTGGTTAGCCTTCAAGGCTACTTCTTCTTATTACAAGTATTTATTTATGATTTTTCAACATTTTTATTTTGATAAATTCTTTTGTTCTAATCGTTACAGTATTTTTTATATTGTCATTAGAAGAATTTGTTTCTTATTTTTGTAGTATGTTATTTTCATTTATGTTTTAATTAGTTTATTTTTCATTAATTCTTAGCCAATTAAAGATCCTTTATTATTGTAAAGCTTATGTTATTCTTAGAAGACGAAGTATCAGAATAATGTAAATATTCAATTATTTATTTTCTTCTTTTTGTTTTATGTTTAAACTCATTTATTTTTCATTTTGTTCAACACAATTATTTTCTGAGGATTGTTTTTATTTTATTTTGTATTATTTATATATTTATCCATGATTGTAAATATCAGTTAATTATGTTCATTTTGTCTGTTGGCCAGTCCTGTTGTTTATAATAAACTGTACAAATTTATTTTTCTCAAGGAACACCGTCCCAGAATAAAATTTGCTTTCTATTCTTTTCTACATTTCACCTCGATTGCAAAATCATCAGCAAAATCTATGAGCTTGGCACCTTCTGGCAGGTTAAGCCCTAAGAACTCAATCATACAGGATATTCCACAATAGAGGCCCCAATACTAATCCTTGGGGTACTCCGCCATTTACCTTGAACGTCTTGGGGCCGTCCTCTGTTGACCATATCAGGATCCTGTTTGCGAAATAATTTCTGATAATGCTCCTAAAGTACATGGGAACGCCTATTTTCCGCAGAGCACTAAGAATGCAGATCCATCTTGCCGAGTTAAAGCGTTTCTCACATCTAATGTGACGTAGGCTCAATAGCATTTCGCACCCCGTCTCCACCTCTTCCCCGCAATAGCTTCCTGGGCAGTTTCAATCACCAGGGAAATTGCGTCCAGCGTGGATCTCGCTTTTCTGAAGCGAAATTAATTGTTCGATAGCCCCTCTACTCCTTTGGTGATCTCTTGTATTCTGCTGACTATTATTTTCTCTAAGACTTGCCAGTTGTGTCTAGCAGACATATCGGTCGATATGCTGAGGGGTCAGAGGGGTTTCCTTTGCCTTTCGGGATCAGTACAACGCGCTGCCTTTTCCATGGTCGCGGAAAGCATCCCTTACTTAAACAGGAACTGAAGACGTTGAGAACGAAGCGTTATAAAATTTTGGCCACTACATCCTGATTTTTCACCGTTTAACTGTTAGTTTTTATAGCAGTTTGGTTTTTGTGATGAAAAGCTTGATTAATTGCAAAAAACGCAAAATTCCTCTTGAGGTCTATCGCACTACTGAAAGCATAATTGGCCAGAACCAAATCCCCTTTTGATTTATTTGGTTACTCTTGGGCTCAAAGGATTATGGTATCCAGACGAAAAAATCAAAAAAGGACGGGAAAATGAATATGTTAAAGATGAAGATATTAAGCACACGTTTTCATTTTGGTCCTGTTTCGTAATTCTTAGCCAATGGAGGTCGGCTTCTTTTACACAATTTCAATGCAGATTAAATAAACAAGATTTTTGAGATTCGGGAAAGGGTTATAGCCGAGTTAGAATGGTAAATCTGCCCCGAGGTTTTTTCGCTTTGGGAATGAATAAATATAGGTGTCGAATAAATATAATTCACCCCATTTTTTTAGCTTTTTAATTCAAGTGGTTTTCGAGATTTTCCAAAAATCTCTTTTTTCGATTTTAAGTTTTTTTAATAATAAAATTTGAAATTAATTAATGATTTTTTCTATAATTCTTAGGAGTAAAGGGCATGAAAAAATTATATGGTGATGATTCTTAAACGAAAAGCCAATTTTTAGCGGAAGAAATAAAACAAAAATATGAATTTTTTTAACCTTTTTGAAAAGTGTCAATCACCGATTTTTTTCATAAAATGTCTTTTATACTCCTCTATACACCGGAATTTTTTAAAGTGGTGGAACATTACGAAAAAAAAAAAACTTATTTTTTTCTGAAATCTTGCATTTAACTTATGTTTCTTATTATTATTGAACAATGTACAAACAATTATTTCTCACCGAAAATTTAGAATTACATTACTTATACTTATAAAACATTTTCAATCATTTTTCTACAAAATGATTGGATTAAGGCTACGTTTTTCAAAACGTGCGCCAGGATAACGCTTTGCAACGTTGTCTATTTATCCTCTATCAATCATTTATAAGGTCTCGCTTATGCAAGTATTCTCTATGTATTTCGTCAAGAAGGATGTATTTTCTGTTAAAAAAATAGTCTACACATTTTTCGATAATCTAAAAACTATAAGTTTCTTAAAACGCATGATTTCGGAAAAAAAACACAGTTTTTTTTTTTTTAAAGTATTATTTCCACCTCTTCGAAAAATTTGAAAAAAATTCTGCAATACAGAGGAGCATAAAAAAACACTTTCTGAAAAAATTCGGTGATTGACACCTTTCAAAAAAGCAATATAACTAATTTTAAATATTAAAAAAATTCTAAAAAACGGTATTTTTTTTAAACTCTATATAGATGAAGAGCTAGATAATAATTTTTATTATCACATCAGGTAGATGTTTTTGAGTTTTTATGATGAAAACCATTGATAACAGCAAAATTCGATTTTCCTCCTCAAGCGTTCAGAATCGGACTATGGGTCATATTAATTTTCCCTTCGAGGCCTAGTGTCTGCTCCCACAGTATCTCTATACATTTATGAGTTACCCTATAAAGATTAAGGGGTTTAGTGATTTATAATTTGTCGACCAGGATTAGTAGAAAACATGACAGATGCTTTCATGGTTTTAGAATATATGAATTAGATATGAGAAAATAGATTATATTTAATATAAATCGTTTCTAAACTAAAATAGACGAGACACATTTCTCCAACGAATTCATTGCTATTTGGAAAGCCTTAACATAACCAAAAACAATGTCACAGCTAGAACCAACAAAAGGTTACCTAATGAAGGATTCAATTTCATACACAAAGAGATTTCATTGTTGAGAGAAAGGCGTATCGTATTTCACCAAATACAAATACAAACTCAGAGAGGAAAATTGTGGAAGAGAAAGGAAGCTATTTCATTATAAGTTTTCCCTCCATGTTGTTAATAAGCTTTACCCAACTTGCAGCTCATTTCAGCAACTCCGTACACGATACTACTTTTTTAATCAAAATTTCAGAAAGTTCAATGTGAATTTCGATGCATTAATAGGAGCAATGTGGAAGGTTCCTAAAAAATGGAAACTGTGAGGTTCCAAATTTATCGATTATTTTTCTACTTTTACTGAAATTATAGCCTTACCCGACAGATCCATATCGAAAATCGATCATTTTAGTGAAGTGATATTATGCTTCATAGTAGGGAACGAAATCCAACATCTATGATACCAAGGCTATCGCCACATGATGGGAACAGAAAACTGAAAACAAAAGGCAATGAGAATTAATGAATTACCATAAAACAGACATTGCAGTTCGTATTGGACTACATTAACAATTTTCAAAATTAAAATATAACAAAAATAGTAACATTTTTTTTCCTTTTTCATTGTCTTATAGAAAGTATTTCAAAGTTATAAATTAAAAATAAAAATAATGGTCTGGCTTTTAAGATGTCTGTACTAAAAATGCTACCCTTTGTCCCACTTTACTGTGAGCTCGACCATACTTCACTTATAATAATTGTATTTTAGTAATAAAGTTTAGAATTTTAAGATATAATGAAAAGGTAAAAATATGATTTAAACTGCTACGTATAATCTGCTAGTTTAAGTTATCATGGATTTTAGTTAATTTATTTAATTTCATACATTATGTTTCATTGAAGTGAGAATTAAATGAAATTCTTGTTGAGCGTCTGACTTAGTTACTACCTTCATTTTCTTAATACATTTTTACATCCTTTCCTAGTTCTATTGAGAGTAAAAATGAAGAGTGCACACACTTTCTGACATAAAAATCATAAAATTGGCATATTTCGGCTGTCTCAGGGAAAAGGGCTTAGTTATAAGCAATTAAGCAGCAATCGGAGTTCCTTTTATGCAATTCTATGTACGAATGTACAAAATAAAAAAAACATAAAATAAATAAATAAATGCAAAGATATCAATACAAACTAAAAAAAACAAAAAAAAAACACTAAAGAATATCTATATACAAACCAAGTAAAAAATAATAATAAAACATTCTTCAACAGATATTTACAAATAAAGATATAACATGCCAACTTAATTTTTTGAACAAAGACATATAAAGGCAACATGCTAGTGGAAAAAAATAGAGCTTGGTGTTATACAAAACAGACCATTTTAGGAAAAAGCAGTTCTTTATTATTTTTTAAATTTATTTATATGTTTTTGTTTTTTTTAACAAAAGCTTGAATATGAAACTTTTCATGACCATAATCCATTTCTTCGCTATATATTGTAATAATTGATATAGATAAGTGAAAGTAATATATGTATGTATATATACATATATATATATATATATATATATATATATATATATATATATATATATATATATATATATATATATATATATATACAATTTTAAATGTACTATTTTTAATATTCTTCTAAGTTTAATTTATTTTTATATTTTAATGCATAGGAAATTATCTTTTTTTCACTGTTTTTTTTAATTCAATTTCATTCTTTCATTTATATTTATTTATATTTTTTGTTATGACATTGTGACTCTAGCATCCTCCCTTCAAATTATGTTTGCTTTTCCAACTTATGCGTCTAATGTCCTAAGCGATTGTCATAAAACACCCAGTCCTTACCCGCCCATTTTGACGTATTCCATCATCATTACCTACAACTTCTATAACATTATCGCCGTCTACGGAACCTTTTCTGTTTCCCTCCCTCATTGTTCCTTTATCCGCCATGACCGGATAGGCCAGACTGGCAGAGGTGTGGGCCTATACGCCCATAATTGCCTGAAATCCCGTGTCCTAAATATCTCTTCCAATTCCTATACTCCTCATATCGAATTCATTTTCGTTAGAATCTCCTGCAACACTTGTCCTCTCCTATATGGTGTAGCGTATCGCCCTCCTTTTGATCTATCCTTAGATTCTCTCCTTTACAAATATACTTCCTTGTACTATATCATAATTTGTGGTGGTAAACTTTCAGCTACCATTTTAGTCACTGATAAGGTATAAGTTACTGATATTCTTTCTGTATAATCTTGTGGCTACTACCTGTTCTTGAATAGCCAAAAGAAACCCTTCAGTTTTTGTGAAGAGCATTTTAACCACGTTACTGATGCCA
This sequence comes from Piezodorus guildinii, assembly GCA_023052935.1. Lineage (NCBI taxonomy): Eukaryota > Metazoa > Arthropoda > Insecta > Hemiptera > Pentatomidae > Piezodorus > Piezodorus guildinii. The sequence continues at coordinate 112,433,786 of CM041295.1, forward strand.
GTAAGTCTACGCAGGTACCCGTTAAGGAGTGATAAAATCGTCCATGTAGAACCTTATTTTTTCCATTTCTCTGTTAATACAGCATACTCTGATTCGCTGTTCGGAATCATATTAATGAACAAATTTAAAGCAGTTTGATTCTCGTCTAATGATGCTATAGATTTGTGAGATGATATTAGATTTGTGATTAGCAATACAGTTTTGTAAATTGTTTTTTTCCTAGCGATATAACTTTAGTTAGTTATCTAATCAGCATCATTACTGTAACATTTATTGTCACCCCAAACACGTTTTCAGTATTCAAATACTTAAGAAAGTCCTGGATCTTTATTGTTAACAGCTGTTTTTGGTTTGAAATGTAGCGTTTCTCTCTTGTATAAAAATATGATTGTCGTCTTCTACTATGTGCTTCATTATACCTTCTGAGTCTGTTTATATATACTGTCAATTTCTACTTCAGCATGTCCACCAATTCGTCAAGAGTTTTTTCTAACGCACAAATTGCTATTCCGTTGATATTAAGAACTACGATCTCATTATTTTTCTTTCTTAGTTTCAGGGATGCTGTTTCTTAACTTCGAAAATAATTTGAAATAATACCAATTTTACTGCGATTGTTCTCAATATTATTAGAGATTCTTTTGTCCCCAGGGTAATCTTTGTATTTACTAATTTTATTGCTGTTCTCCGTATCTTATACTAACCTGAGTTCATGATAAGTGTTTGGGCCCCTATGTATATCAAGTGAGATATTTCTTCAAGTGTTATCCCCAACGACATGTACTCAGCGAATAACAGTCATATTATTAATATATATATTATTAATATTAATATTTGTTTCACTTGGCCAGCAAGCCTTTAGGATTTTACTATTAGTTCTGGGCATTCCGAATATTCCTGTTATTGGGTGTTCAATCCAATAACAGAAAAGCCTATTGCGGCGTCCTGTTTTATCTGTTTCTGAATTTGTAGCCGATAAATAAGCACGGATTGCAGCAATATTCATATTGCGGTCCCACTTCATCCTTCGTTCGCATATTTCTTTGACTCCTATATTTCTTCCTCTTCCCCGTGTGGGAGACTCAATAGTATCCAAACCCGGTTCAGAGTTCAGATAGAAGTCCTATGACAGCCTGTCTAAGAGTTCTCTACGGCACCGGGGCAATGCCTGCCAATGTCGAAGACTTAGGATCCATTCCCTCCGGAACAGCCCTCACTCCGTATTCGTCCAAGGCTATCTATCTTCTACATCGCACCATTTTGTTGGGTAGATGCACTTTAAACGTATTGCCAGGTCTTCCTAGTTAAGGTAGCCCTAGGGTGTGTACTGTATATGGCCTTCATGTCAGTACAAACGAAAAAGTGGGCTGTTGCTTGTGTGATCATTTGTATTGGGTTGTTTCACATGAAATGTCCGTTTTTATAGTTTCTGAAATACGTAAAGGATTTTGCAGGTCTCTGTTGTTTTCTTCCGAATGTTTACATATTGAAAGTAAACAGTTACTAATCCTCTAGCTTTTTATTATAAACATTAGCTTCCCAATCAATTACCCACTTTTTAGTATACCTCCAAATATGAACTTGTAACCACGCGATTTTCAAGTAATATTTTTTACGACTTTAAACTCGGCCATTCAGCAGCTGAGGCCGCTAGAAATATTTGCAAGGCGTTTGGGTGTTTGAGTGTTAATGAACAGACCATTCGCCGTTGGTTTGCTAAGTTTTAAGCTGAGGATACCGACTTGGAAAACTTGCCCCGAGGAAGATCTCCGTCCGTAATAGACAACGATGTCCTCAAACATAGAGCAGAAGGAAACCCCTACCAAACAGTTAAAAGACTCTCAGCACAAATAAATGCAAGTGCATCTACCGTTTCCACACATTTAAAGTGTATTGGGAAAGTAAAAAAGCTCGATACATGGGTACCTCATGATCTATCTCACTGAGCTGCAGCAACACCTCATGTTTCAAAACATACCGTGCAAAAATTGAAAGAACTGGGCTAATAAATAAAATTATCTTGTTTTCATTTTTAATAAAAATCCTTTACCTTGAAAACGGACATTTCATTTGACACAACCCAATATTTATGTATCTTAATTAAAAATATTATTATAGCAACAATTCTGTATCACTTGTGTTAAATTTCAGGCCTTGTTTATTTATATTCAATTATTGATCTACTTAAATCCCTTGCTTGTGATATAGGTTTTTTTTTAGTCTAACACATATTTTTTTCAGTCTAATTCATAATTTTTTCAATCAATTTCATAAATTTTTTAGTCAATTTTGTAATTTTATCAGTCAATTTCATAATTTTTTCATTCAAATTCGTAATTTTCTCAATCAAATTCATACTATTTTCAGTCAATTTCATAATTTCTTGTACCCATTTTATACAGTTAATTTAATGAGGTTTTGCTACCAAGAACTTAACATTTTTATTAAATCTTGTTGTTTATCCATTTAACGTCACTTTATGTTACTGTGTTTAATCCGACAGTGCAGCGGGAGTCCTAACTTTTGCCTATCCAGATTTACTTAAGATAGGGATCTTTTACGAGTTCAACTTTTTAAATCTTTTAAGAGTCACCTGTGGTGCAGTGGCTAGCGTAACATCCGTTTATCCACTGAATCGTGAGTTGAGACCTGGCAGATGGCCACTGGATATTTATTTCTATATTTTCAACTAAATTCATAATTGTTTACATCTCTTTTAAAGGACGAAATAACCAAGGATTTTTACTCCCCAAAACCAAATATAGGGCCATCTGCTGTTTTGAACTTACGACCTTAGGCATAGAAGGCTGCTATGCTAGCCACTACTCCACAGGTGACCCTTGATGAATTCAACAAGGTGTTAAGGATTAATATGCCCAAGATCACGAGTTCAAACCCGGTAGATGGTCTTGGTTTGAAAATTGAGATACCAAGCGATCATAATAAATAGAAAACTAACTAATTATATAAGTTAAGTAAAAAAAAAATTTAACTGAAATTACGATATTAACTTAAATTAAATGTAATAAAAAGTAAAAGATTTATTAAATGTATTACATTATAATAGATTATTAAGTAGTCACCTGTCGTGTTGTGACGCACTACAGAAGCCATCTATGTCCAAGATAATGGGTTCAAACCTGGCAGATAGCCCTTGGATTTTTAGGAGGATAAAAAGTCCTTGTTTAATTCATCCTTTGAAAGAGATGTAAAAATACATATATGAATTTGGATAAAACATAAATGAATATTGATGGGCCATCTGTCGGGTTTGAACCCGCGACCTTGGACATATTAAATCCTAAATCCCTAATTAAAGCTATTATGGGTCATCTGTGGCGCAGTGCTGTTGTGCTTTCTATGCCAAAGGTCGCGGGGTCAAACCTGGCAAATAGCCCATTGGTATTTATTTATGTTGTTATCAAAATTCATAATATTTTCAACCTCATTTACAATTTTTTACATCCCATTCGGACAATATAACAAAGGATGTTTTAATATTTTAAAAAACCAAGGCCATCTTCCGAGTTTGAACCCGTGTCCTTGGGAATATCAATCCCTAACACCTTGTTGAATTTATCAAGGGTCACTTGTGGAGTAGTGGCTAGAATAACAGCCTTTTATGGTTAATGTCGCAAGTTCAAAACCAGCAGATACCCTCCCTATATTTGTTTTTAGGGAGTACAAATCCTTGGTTATTTCGTCCTTTAAGAGATGTAAACAATTATAAATTTAGTTGAAAACATAAAAAAAGTATCTAATGGACATCTGCCAGATCTAAACTCGAGATCTAGTGGATAGAAGGATGTTATGTTAGCCTATGCACTACAGGTGATTCTTAAAAGATTTAAAAGTGTAACTCGTAAAAGATCCCTATCTTAAGTAAATCTGGATAGGCAAAAGTTATTATTTCCGCTGCACCGTCGGATTAAACACAGTAACATAAAGTGACGTGAAAAAACAACAAGATTTAATAGAAATGTTAAGTTCTTGGTAGCAAAACCTCATTAAATTAACTGTATAAAATGGGTACAAAAAATTATGAAATTGTCTGAAAAAAGTATGAATTTAATTGAAAAAATTATGAATTTGACTGAAAAAATTATGAAATTAACTTACAAAATGATGATATTGATTGAAAAAATTATGAATTTGACTGAAAAAAAGCTATATATTGATTTTTTATGTATGTATCATTTTTTTTATTTAACTTTACATCTCTTATCTCTCTTTATATTCGAATACTGGTTTTCGCCAACTCCACCTAGACCACTGGACGGATTTTGATTAGGTTTTTATTATCATTTAGGACATTGTTTTTTTGAATCTTTATAAGTTTTTTTTTCTATAGTAAAGTTATCAAAAAATTATTCCTGAATTACGAGTAGTTATATAGACGTATAATGTACAGTTAACAAGCGAAAGATTTTCGAAAATTAATATAATATAAAATAAGCCTTGCAAATTAATAGAAATTTGTTATAAACGCATAAACTTATGAACATATGTCATTTGTAATGTTGTAATGAGGGAGGTTATGGTGATTTGGTGTTGCCTCCGTACAGGTCAACTTCCTTCATATAGTACTTTAAAAAAATAAAATACTAAATCTTACGTAATTTGTAATTTTTTTTTTTTTCTGATAAATTGAATACATCAAAAACTATGATAATAATGCGGTTGTGAAAATGTATTCATAATTTAATGCCTTATTGGCAAATAAAAACATAGATATTATTGCGTAAATATGAGAAAGTGTAAACATGTTATTCAAATAATCCTTTGATAAACGATACGATATTTTATAATAAACGAAAATTATATATATAATATATATATATATATATATATAATATATATATATATATATATATAAAAGCTCGAAATCGTTAAGTACAATTATACATTTCATTTATCCTATTCTATAATTTATTAAAAATTATCATTTCAATAAAATGTATTTGGAAGACACATAAAAATAGTCCATTTCTTTTTAATAATCGGAAATTCTGTGATTTCTTCCGGATAGTAAAAATAAATAATAACATATAATTATAACTGAAGTATAAGTTTAAATTATAAGTTAAACTATACTTTAATTAAAGCAACGGTTTTGTGGAATATATTGGCGAAGTTGCTAACTTTGCCGGAGGGATTGCCCCTCCCTCCCTCCCTCCAGCTCCCTTGGCTTTGGAGACGTTACCTATGGGATTAAGTTGTAGTGCAAGTTACACTAAAACTTTCCAATATATAACTACATGAAAAGGTTTACCTGTAAAGTTCTCTGTAGCGCTCTAAATGCCTTTTCCTATGTTACACATTCTCCGAAAAGCACTTGGCTAAACTTGCTTACTAATCCCTAAAGTTAAGGCAAGGATCCAGTAGATCTGAAAAGCTCTTTTAAGATGTTATTGAGAACATGAATATTCAATATCAGCAAAGCTACGATTCCAAGTCTTCGCTATTCAGCAGTTCATTTATTGCAGCAGTATAATATTTTCTAAACTACAAGGGATAATAAAACATCTTGGAAAAAGTTATGAGCACAGCAGTTTTATAATAAATAAATACTATTAACTATTAATATTACTATACTTAATCTACTACATTATACCTAGTTCTGCCATACATATTGTTACAAGGAAATATGTACAGATTTCAACAGAAAAAATAACTTTTTTTAAAAACGTTTTTAGAAAATAATAATTACATCTATAGAGACTAAAATAAATTATCCGAAATGCCCTCTTTTAGTCTTGACACAGACATTTAATCTTCGTGGCCAGACATTAGCAGAACGCCGTGAGAGAAGCGCTCAACTGCTCAGACCAGAGATTGTTTGAGGCTTTCGTATGGGTGTGTTCTGTGGCATGCCTTCCTCACCAGTTCGGACCAAAGCGGATAACGTGGTGGGTTGAGATCAGGGTTTCCAGATATGAGCGCTGGAATGTTCTTTTGCAGCAACTGCTAAGTTGACCTGGCCTTGGAAGCTGGAGAGGAGTCCTACTGGAAAACCCAATAACTTCCAGTAAACATAGAATCATTTTGAGTCTTGATAACAGGTTCAAAAATATCAGGCTGATATTTTTGAGCGTTTTTCACATAAAATGAAGGTTTGTGGTGCCATCAAAGCAAACTATAACTGAGAAAGGGTGATAATGTATTTCCACTCTTCTAATGACTTCATGGGATTTTTTAGAGCTGTGTGCGTATGCACGATCATTTCGGTGATTAAATGTTTTTTGGTTTGTAAAAATTTTCTCATCGCTAAAAAAAAAAACTTTCGATGAAGTCCATTGGTGTAACGGCCAAGGATCACTTCGCATCTATCCACTCTAACTTGATTTATGAAAGCGGTTAATCTTTGTCCTGCCATTTTTCTAAACTCCCCCATCTTAAGATGACTTTTAGAAGTCTTTCTGTGAGACAGCGATCTGACAGATATTTAGATTTCATGAGACATAATAATGTGTTGTTTTCGTATGTGATTTCTTCGTATTTGAGCAGCCCCTACTCTGACAGGATTTGTCGTTCTTACAGTGCAGGGAAGACCTGGTCGAAGTCCGTCACGTATAGATAGTCTTATTATATCCATTTATAGTGAAGTACACGAAGATACGGCTGATACCCAAAGGTTTCGAAATGTTGACAATCACTAAACCTACATTTTTTTTCAACTTTGTGTGAGGCGACCACAGCTAATCGAGTTTCTTTATCACCCCACTCCATGCAAACTGAGCGAAAGAAAACTACAAACTAATTGGGATTATTACTCTAGCATGTAAAGAAAATAATCTGATGAAGGTGAGGATTTTCTGAATAATACCAAAGGATGTAAACTAAGTTCAACTTTTGTAACAGTATTTATGGCATAACTAGATATTACTTAATATTACTATTAACCTAAGCTTTCGCAGTTAAATTTGCATACCAAACTAAATAAGCACTATATACAAAAGTAACACAATCATCATGATTTTCGAAACTGTTTTTAAGAAACGCGCCTTTTTAGGTCTCTTATGTGGATAGAAGTAGACGAAAACGAAAATTCCCACAAAACTGAAATGACAATGTTCCCACTAAAATCAACTTGATACTGTATATCATCAATTTCAACCATTACAAAAGTTAATTTAGATTTTAAAAAAGTTAAAAGACTCATACTCAGTTTTGTTGGAAACATATGATTTAGATTAAATAATGAAACTATATAAAATTGTTATATGCCATAACCTTGTATGCCCTATTCCTGACTTTACATTACCTACCTTATGATTACAATCACTTATCAGTAATTCTTAACTTGTTTATATGTATTTAATTTACTCTCAGACTCTAAAGCCCATTATTTTCTACATTCTGTAAATTATATTCTAAATGAAGACATGTCCAGGATAATAAAGTATTTATCTATTCCACAACTTTGTTTATAAGATAACATTTTTTCTAAAATCTTCAGCTTTCTTACGGTATATTATAGTTTAAGAGCTGGGACCGGTTTATTAGAAGGACAGTTCTCAAATATCATGTAGGTTTGATTCTGATTAAAGTATTCTGGCAGGGCTTAAATACCAAGTTTTTTTTTTAAACTTGTGATTTTTAAAGTACCTTTAGTTTTATAGATTTATAGATCTTCTTAGCACTGACGATAAATGGCTAAACATACAAACTGAACAAAGACGATAACCAACTGAAGGAGAAAAGAGATTTTAACCACCGAGGTAAGTTAAACTCGTGTGTTACCCCCACCATATTTTCAATTTACTAATGTCACTTGAAACAAGCCAGCTTGAATAACAAACAAGTAATGTCATTATAAATCATTATTCTAGATTGAATGCATACTTCAGAGTCAATTTGAATATCAATTGATAAAGTTTCAAAAACTAGAAATGAATTAAAGCCAATGAATGAGGCTTAAGCCAAATTACCAGTTTTGAAGTCTTAGAAACTCTTAAGCGATTGCCTATAAGAGCTTAGCAAGCGTATTTCGGCTGCAAGTCCGTTTCTTTTGACACACCCTCAATAACCTAAAAGTGAAACACTAAAGATTCCCGAATATATCTGTTCTTCCTTATAATTCAAGTTGTTATATTGCCTAGTTGTAGTGATCGGGATTTCCCTTTTGCATTAGATTTTTCCGATCGGCCTTCTTGAGCCATCATCTCGAAGACTATAGATCGTTCCGTGACAAAATGTATCAAGTCCCTATCAGAGGGAATATCCGTCGACTTCATTCGTTCTTCGGACGCACAGTGGTTTGGTAGAAAGATTTTTATCTGATCATTAAAATATTTTTTCCGCGCTATCGGCTTTAGGTACTGACAATCGGGACAAAAGTCTGCACTGGTCTTTCTATTTAAGATATATCAGTCATTTTGTTCTCGATAAATTCACTTTCAGTGGTATGATTGGCACATTTTTAGCTCATTTCCATACCATGAAAATATATAGGTTGTGTCGATAATTTCAGAGAAATGTCTCTGTAACTAATTACTCATACATACATCTTTATATATCTATATTTCCTGCTTTTAACATAGTTTATAATCGTTATTAGAAATGTTAAGTAAACTTTGGGTTTAATATAAGGACTTTTTAAGAATTTTCAAAAAATGTCTCAATCGAACGTTAAACCAAATTATTTAACAATGCCTAATCAATCATATTTGTGGTTATTCAATATTTATTTTACACCCTCCACAAACAAACAAAAAAAAATAATATAAATAAAATAATAAAATACTAAGATACGCATTGGGACATTGCTTACCATAAATGTGATGATGGATAATTCTCAGGGAGTCCAGGATCCCACCTTGTTGCTATTCAGATCATTCCACGAGATCCAAACCATAGCCCTCTTACTGAGAACTCTCTCTCTCGCCAAAGATCTCGCGAAACTTTTCTTTTAGGAATAGGGGGCATTTTTCATAGATTTCCTTTTTTTACTTTTCCACTCCACCTGCCTGATCGAGTTTACTGTCTCATATCGGACGATTGGATCTAGGACTAATGCTGTTTACCATTTTTTCGGGAATGCTACAATATCAGCGTATTTTGCTCAACCGTCCATGTCAACGCAATAGACCTCGTCAAAACAGATTAAGTCTTTTTCCCTAAGTAGCCTGGCTAACTAGTTCTTATCTTATTAGTGCCGGCGTGTTATGAGGAGAGAAATGTTAGGGCAGTTTCCCGGAACATGGGCTGGTGTTTCAAACCCTCTGCCGCATTTACGAATTGCACTTCCATTCTTAAGGGAGAGCATCGTCGACTGTAGCTCACGACACCAACACTTTTTGTGGGCTTATAGCCAGACCAATTTCTGCTAGCACTATTTGGATTCTATCAATAATTCTTTCAGTGGCACACTTGTCGCGTGCTAAAACCGCTTGATCGTCTTCGAACCCCGTGACACATTCGTGGTCATTCCCTAGCTTATAACCAAAACGGCTTGAAAATCTTAATCACAGAGTTCTCGGTAAATATGATCAATGGCTAAATTAAATAGCGAGGGCGACAAGGGTCCATCTTAGGGTACTCCTCTTAGAACATTGATCTGTCTTGAAGATTGATCTTAATTTTTTTGGTGCGCAGTAGAGCCGCAATCACGTTTTTCAGGTTCGGTGACACTCCTCTGCCTTCTAGTGAGCTAACGATAACATCATGCCCAACGTTGTCAAACGCTCCCACTTCATCGAGAAAGGCCACCGCGCAATCTCCTTTCTTCTCTTTTGCATCTTTTAGGATTGCGTCGATGATTGTTGCACTCATGCGTGTTCCTGGGAGACCCTTAATGAAGCCTCCCTGATTTTTGCTGAAAGCAACTGTTTTCATAATTCCTGATCCAGAACCTTTTCAATGATTCTGCGCACGATTGAGTATATAGTAATAGGTCTACAAGAGGTTATGCTTTTTAGTATCCCCCTTTCCTTTATACATCAGGATCGTGTGCCATTGACAAAGAGGCTATGGTACATAGGCCTTCTTCAGCATGATCTTGCGATTGTCTTTATGATGTTGATCACATCAAAATATTTAATCGTGCGGATCAATACTCCGTCTGGCCAGGGCGATGTATCCAGTGATGTCGATTTTATAGCTTTTTTATCTGATTGGGCATCAATCGACATCATATTCGGGCGCTTTTTACGTAATCCGCCAATTCGCAAAGATTCTTATTCTCAAAGAGGCCCCTGAAGCGTCTTTCAATATCGGCTACCTTCACTGAGCACTGCTTAGGAGGGTCGGCATTCATTATACCTTGCATAACCTTTTTTCTCCTGTTATAATAATTATATTGTGCAAGTTCATATTGATATTGCTCCTGCCGACGCACAGTGGAAAATATGACCGATTTAGGTGGGCATAATTCTGAAACTTGTCCATATTTAACCTTTGGGGCCCCAGATTACGGGAAAAAAATTTATAAAAACTAATTAATTATTTGACACGATTGGCGAGCACACAATAATTATTTCTTTATTGTGGATGTAATTAGTTGACCGTTGAGAATTACTGGGAGGAATTAGTCCGGGTGGCGGTATTTAATGAAAAAACTAAATAGTTTCAACTATTTATTGTTTGCCAACGTTTCGACCCCCCTTTTGTGGGTCATCATTAGGGCGCATGGTGGGTGAATGGAAACTGAGTTCATCCATAAAGACCTTAATGTTCCATATGTTGCTGATTTGGCCCAATCTAGATACCATTCCTTTCATGAAAAACTCCATTCCCTCCCAAATCCTCTAGTTTCAATCCTTCCTTCCTCTTCGATTCCTGACAATCCTCCGAGGCGTCAGAAAAGGAGATGGCCCCGAGACCTTCTAGTTTAGAATATTTTTAGAGTGCTTCCATTGGGAAGCTTCTCTACATGTGTTTCATGCCTTTTTATATTTCACTAAAATTTACTTGTTGTATTCTATTATACAGTTGTAAATTCCAATTAATAAATTAAAAAAAAAATAAAATAAAAAAAAATTGTATAATTTGACCAGTCAAATTGTGGATATTTGTTATAGAATAATATTTAGGTCTATTGGTATTATTGATAACTGTGTCGCTATCTACATTGCTGGCTGGATTATAACTATTGTTAACATTTAAATTGGTCAGTTGAAAATAATGAGTAATAAGTTTTCTATTAATATTATTTAATTGAACTATGGGCTTGTTAGCTATATTGTTTATATCATTATTCGGAGTATTGATAGTTTTATTCATGTCAGAAAGATATATTGACTTGTGCTTTAAACCTCTGTGCCATAATTTATTTATAAGTTTTATTGGATACCAATTCTCTAATAGAATATTGTTGATCCTATCTTTTGTTTCGTCTAAATAATCCAAACTTTTAAAGTAATTGCTCGGTATATCAAATTATATGCGGTATTAACTATTTGATGTTTGCTAAGGTTACAATAATAATTTAAAATTCTGTTACTGGTAATTTCTTTCTTGGTCCATTCTGTAGTTAGTCTGTTATTATTTCTATACATATTGATGTCTAAGAACCTTAAATGGTAATCTGTTTCTACTTCATAGGTGAATTTAAGGTTAGTTGTCGAATTTTTTAAAAATTGTCGAGTATATGTAAAAAAATTGTTATGCCATTTTGATCAATAAAGTTAAAATATCATCAACGTATTTAACAATGATAGGTAAAGGTTTATTATATTGTTCTATTGTATTATTTAAAGTTTTGTTCATGATTATCCCTGCCAAATTAACATCCATGGAACCGCCCATAAGAATACCCTTTATCATTCTATAATATTCTCCTCTATATGAAAAATAACGATTTTCACAACAAATCTTAATGCCCTCAATATAAGTTTTTTATTCTTTATAACCGTATAAGGTTCTATATGTTCCCAATTTATGCCTATGATTTTAATAATACCTTGTATTTTTACATTAGAAAATAAATTTTCAACATAACTAACAAGTGTTAAATTATCCAGAATAAATGGTATTTTTTCATTAATATTCTTTGCATCTAAGGAATTCTTAACATCATATTTATTTAAACTATTAATGGTTAAAAACCTATAAATGGCTGAGTGTTGGATTTAGATATTTGGACAATCTCTGTGTGATATAACCAGTATTATCAACTACATATGTGCCTAAGTGGATGACCAACTTGATGAGTCTTAACCCAACCATAAATTCTAGGATTGATATAGTTGGGATTAATGACTTATTATTATATTTATCAATATTATTATCTCACGATTATTACCTATGTAATTACTTATTTTTGTTGATCTCATTTACAATACATGCCTTATGGTTGTCAGATATTAATGACTTCATGACTTCTGTGTCAGCTATTGTATTTATTATTTCTTTGTTTATGTTGGATGGTATGGTACTAAAATTGCATCCTAGTGAAAGTACATTTTTATTGTTATTAGGAATTGTTGACTAGTTAATATGTCTAACTCATTACTTTCACGTAATATATTATATTTATCCAGCAAGGTATTCTCATTGTGAGTGTTATGGTCAATGTGTATGTTAATTATGTTACTAGAATTAAAAGAAAGTATATTATTTTTCAAATAATAAGGTTTTTTAACCTCCTTAGTACTAACCTTAGTACTGGATTATATTTTTACTTTAGGAAAAATAAAAAACACCAATCACTCACTATTTAATAGAACTATTTATTAAAAATCCCTTATTAATACAAACATTTGAAACATTAACCTAATATACCTTAACATTATACACTAAAGAATTAGGGTTATGGAAACATCAATATACTAAAAACATTATACAAAAACAAAAATTAAGGTTAATCAAATACTATCAACTTCCTAACCTGGCCAGGCATGCAAATGTTAAAAGATGAGGAGAAATATAACTGCTAAACTCTCTTGTTCTAAGGGTCCACACACCACACCGTTACCTTCTGTCTACTCCTGGTTCTAGCAAATTCAAAAATGTTATCGACACTGTTATTAACATTGATTACCTCCCTACAGTTTGTTAAGTTTAGGTTGATATTTCTTGTTAGTTTTGGTGTTAATTTTATCCATATTAGAATCTAACATTTTATTTGCAATATCATCTATTCTAATCTTAATAAGTAATACCATATCTTTATTATCAATTATTTTGAAAATATTTTCCATATTATTCATCATAAGATGTATGTACCAATGAGTTTGTTTAATTTCTAATGTTAATATAAACTTAGCTATTGAATTTATTTTGTTTCTATGATTAAATCTGCACGAGTTTAAGAATTTAGTATTAAATAAGTTTTGAATGGGCATAATTTCTTTAAAAATGTGAATCGGTATTGTATCCTTTAAATTCTTAAATGAACATACCTAAACTTGATCCTACCTCGATTAATTTTGTCAGAAAAATGTCTACTAATGTCTCTACTTTGTACTTCATTTAAACCATTAATGAACTTCTTAAAATTGTTCCAAAATTCTTCGCTTTTACCAGTCAGCCTGTCACTGGTCATTTTCATCTGGTGTAGATTCTTTAAGGTGAAGGTCAAATTCTATTAATAAAATTGGAGACTGATATATAACTTAACCACTATTTTATTAAATATTAATTCACAACGTTTCGGTTAAAATGCCATCTTCAGGTACAAAAGAACAATTTCATCTGCCAGTAAAAATATCGTCCAATTAAAAATAATCAATTTCACAATCATACCAAGAAAATTATACAATACAACATAACAATTGTTGGAAGTCACAGACTTTCTGGATGTTTTTAGTAATGTATATGGCTTCTAATATTCTCCTTTTTTTACTATTTTTTTCTATGGGTAAAATTTCTGGGTTGTTAAAATCAAATTGGTGCTTGTGTTTTGTGCTATGAGTGGATAAACCAGTGGCTTTGTTATATTTTTTAATTGTGGATTTACAATTACTAATATGTTGACTGATTCTATTATTTAAATTTTGTTTCGTTTGTCGAATGTACATTAAAACTTTATTATCCATTCTATTACAATCCGAACATTTCATTTTATAAATAACATTACTTTTCTTGAGTTTAACTACTTTATCTTTTTTATTGGTGTGGATGAGAGCCAATTTATAACCTTAAGTTTGTATAATTTGGTCAGTCAAATTGTGGATATTTGTTATAGAAAAATATTTAGGTCTATTGGTATTATTGATAACTGTGGCACTATCTAAATTGTTGGCTGGATTATTACTATTGTTAACATTTAAATTGGTCAGTTGAAAATAATGAGTAATAAGTTTTCTATTAATATTATTTAATTGAACTATGGGCTTGTTAGCTATATTGTTCATATCATTATTCGGAGTATTGATAGTTTTATTCATGTCAGAAAGATCTATTGACTTGTGCTTTAAACCTCTGTGCCATAATTTGTGTATAAGTTTTATTGGATACCAATTGTCTAATAGAATATTGTAGATCCTATCTTTTGTTTCGTCTAAATAATTCAAACTTGTTAAAGTAATTGCTCGGTATATTAAATTATAAGCGGTATTAACTATTTGATGTTTACTAAGGTTACTATAATAATTTAAAATTCTGTTACTGGTAATTTCTTTATTTTATAATTTATTTTATTCAATACTAGGCTCAGTAGTTGAGTTACCAAGGGTTTGCTTACTGGTTATATTAATAATTTTGAATGTGTTCGCTCATGTAGAGGTTTATTTTAACTTTTTTGTATTTGTACGATACTAGGCTCTGTAGTTGCGTATACTGGTTATACCATTAATTTTAATTGTGTTCACTGAAGTACAGGTTTATTAAACTTTTTTTGTATATTTGATACTAGGGTCAGTATTTGAGTTACCAAGGGTTTGCATACTGATTATACTATTAATTTTAAATGCGTTCGCTCAAGTAGAGGTTTATATACTAGGCTCAGTAGTTGCGTTTTCATCATTTCAATCTAGTCACACCAAACAAATCTGATTATAGGTTATAATATTTTTGATGAAGTTGATGAATAGCGGATAAAATTAAGTGATTGCTGTAGATAATAATGTAAGAGATTATTTAATGAAATACATGTTTATATTGAAACTCGATGTTATTCTCTAACCCTATTCTATCTCTAACTTTATTTTAAAGATCTCTAATGGATTCTAACAACAGAGGTAAGTGAAAATTGTGTGTTGCAAGCAAAAAATTTATTTAAATATGTGATATTTTTATCAAGTCCAAACCACTTCTCAATTTCAATTTAATAATTATAAATTATATTAGATGCAAAATAAACAAAAAAAAACTCAAAATATAGTTGTAACCAGCCAAACATCATGTCTGTGGACTAATGGCTCTACTCCGTAATTCCATATTGGCCTTATGATAGTCTTGTAGATGAGTCTTTTGTAGTTATGTAGAATATTTGAACATTTGTCTAGGAAGGTGGAAGTAGGCGTAAACGTCGAGCAGTTTCAGTCTTGTATGATGGTGCCAAGTAAGTTGTTAAGGTGGATTCAGAACAGATATTGGTTCTGTTCAACAGAAACTAGCAGAATGTTATTAAAGGATACTGGAGGGCAGGAAGTCATAGGTTCATGACGAAGGGTAAAGGTTATCTGGTGGGATTTGTTGGAATTTATTTTATTCCTCAAATTCTGAAACCATACCTCAAGCTTGGAGAGTTTGGGAAGCAATAGTTGGATCGTTATTTACTGATAGCACACAAGTGTCATTAGCATAGGTAGAAAGGAAAGACTTTGGAATATTAGCTGTATAAACTGTATAAAGAATGGGTCCTAGGATACTGCTTTGAGAAACTCCAGCAAACTGATTAAAAAGGGATGAATAAGAATTATTATGATTTAAGGATCTGTCAGGTAGAACTGTATGATAAGGAAGTATGTATTGGGGAGGAATTTGCAGAGTGTGTAAAGCAATCCCGGATACATTTTCTATATTTAAGATAAATTTAATGTACTTTAGTAGCGTTAAACTTAAATTTGTTTTTTGATTTTTCAGCGCAGACGAGGGTTTCGACGGCACTTACCCGACAAACGTGGTGGTGCGCAATAACGGAAGCTGCCTCTACGTCCCCCCAGGGATCTTCAAGAGCACCTGCAAGATAGACATCACCTGGTTCCCCTTCGACGATCAGCGCTGTGAGATGAAGTTCGGAAGTTGGACCTATGATGGATTCCAGGTCAGTTTTAATTCCACATTTCTCCTTTAATAACTCTCTTAAATATCTTGTATGAATTTCCTGATTTTCCTTTTTTGTAGAACCTTATTTGATGAGTGTAATTGAGATGTTGATTTCCAAATGGTATTATATCAACTTTTTTTTTTATGCTGGCATAGGGTTGCACCGCGAGCAGACGGTCTATTGTGCGCCATAGAGTCATACGGTGGTAGATTTAAAACATGAGTTTTGTTGCAAAAGCAAATTTCAAAAGGTTGTTAGAATTAACAAGTTTGTTGTTCATAGGATGTTCTAGGCGGACTTAACCAAATAGAGTGAACCTTAACTTAGTTAGCCTGTCACAGTGGCAGACTATATGGAAAGATGTTTCGTCCTCCATTCCACATAGTCTGCATAAAGGGGTGTTAGAAATACCAAGTTTAAACATATGGTAATTAAGTTTGTAATCACTATAATTAAGCTGTGTCCTGTATAGATAGCAGTTAAGGTGTTTAGGCATGACCTACTCATACCAAGAAGACACTTCCTTCTGCTAATGCTAGGATCATCTAAGAATTTGGGTGATTGTTTAAGTCCTTTATTTAACCAAAGTTGTTTAAATTTAATCAAGTAGGATTGATTGAGATGCGAGAGTCAAAAGGGGCTATGAAATCGGATGTGACCATTATCTACTACTGGTAAACAGGCTCTGGAAGGAAGTGAAAACCAAAAAGAAACACAGGAATCCTAAGAAAAGAATAATCAAATCTTACCGCTTAAAAGAGGAGGAAATGGCTGCATATTACCAAGAGGAAATTCAAAGAATGTCACTAGACTGTAACAGACCCTGGGATAACGACGACATAGAGAAGAGCTGGGCAGCTTTTAGAAAAATTGTCCTAGATGCATCGAAATTGGTCTGCGGAGAGAAAAGCATTGGATCCGGTCTTAAGAGAACAGATTGGTGGAATGAGGACGTGAAAAAGGCGATCCAAGAAAAGAAGACAGCTTGGAAGAATTACCTCAGTCAAAAAACCCCAACAGCTTACCAGACATACAAAACTCGGAGAAGGGAAGCCAAACTATCAGTAATTCAGGAGAAGAGAAGATCCTGGGAGGATTTTGGTCGGAAGGTGGAAGAAAATGCAAGGGAAAACCAGAAAATCTTTTACCGAGTGCTCAAAGGAATGAGGAAGGACCGGCTAACTACCCTTAAAGGAATAAGAGATAAAAACGGGAACATCATTTGGCAAGAGGAGTGCATCATGGAAAGATGGAGAGAATATTTTAAAGATCTGTTAGAGGTGAGAGATGTTGAGGCTTGCGTAACTCGGAACGATGCAGAGAACGTTTGAGATGAGAAAGACTACATCAGCGAAGAAGAACTCCAAGATGCAATCGAAAAGATAAGACTAGGCAAGGCAGCTGGACTTGATGAAATCACCCCGGAAATGATCAAGTACATGGGCAGCAAAGGCCAGGAGGTGTGTCTCCATCTTTTAAATCTCATTTGGAAGAAGAAGGAGATTCCCAGAGACTGGGAAATAGCGGTAATTGTGCCCATTCACAAAAAGGGGGACAATCAAGAGTGCAGAATAATATGCATCGAGAATATCATTCCTAAGCGTGCCGGCAAAAGTCTACTCTAGAATTCTAGAATCAAGATTGAGGAAAATAGTAGATTGCCAACTAAGAAAAGAACAGTATGGCTTTAGGAATCAGAGAAGCACGCAGGATCTCATCTTCACGATGAGACAAATAACAGAAAAGACTGTTGAGAAGGACAAAGAGCTCTCCGTCTGTTTCTTTGATCTCCAGAAGGCTTTTGACAGATTGAAGAAAGAAGATATAGAGAGGGCACTGTCTGAGCGAGGTGTAGACCGTGGAACAACCTTGGCAGTGATGAGTCTCTATAAAAAGATGAGGAATGTGGTTAGGACCAGAAATCACACTTCAAAAGAATTTGAGACAACACTGGGTATCCGACATTGCTGTAGCCTGAGTCCTTTGCTCTTCATCATGGTTCTGGACTTGGCACTAAGGAGAACCAAGCCTATAATGAGGAAATTCCAGCTTGGGCACAGGAACTTGCACCCTACCAGATATCCCTGATGGCCTTCGCTGAGGACATCATCTTGCTAGCTGCCAACGATCGAGACCTCCAACACAACATAAATATAAATATGAAGATCAATCCGGGGAAGACGAAATGCATGCATATTGGAAAGAAACCCCAAAGGATAATGAGAGTACTAAGGGTTGGAGGAGAGAGATTAGAGCAGGTTGACAGTTTTAAATATCTGGGAGCTCATCTCAATGAGAGTGGCTACATAGATGAGGAAGGGCCCAAAGAATTGGAGCAGCAGGCAAGATGTTCTGTATGGTCAGACGAGGTTTCCTAGGGAGAAGTGACAAAGCGGACCAAGCTAGCAGTCTATAAATCGACATTCCTCCCTATTCTATCGTACTCCTCAGAATCGTGGACCCTCACCACAAAACACAGGAGTCAGATACAAGCGATGGAAATGAGGTATCTACGAAAAATAGAGAGAAAAACAAGAAGAGATAAAATAAGGAACGCCACCATACGGGCTAATCTCGATGTCAAACCGGCAGAGACCATACTGGAGGAGCAAAAACTGAGGTGGTTTGGACATCTTCTTAGGATGGATCCAGACAGAAGTGCCAGGAAGACCTACGAGACCCGCACGGAAGGAAAAAGGCCCAGAGGAAGGCAGCGCATCTCCTGGGAGGATAGTGTAAAGGAAGCATGCAGGAAACGCGGAATAAATTGGGACAGGAGAGCAGACAGAGTTGGTGCAGGAGAGAGACAACTGGACCAGACTCTATAAGCAGGACCCTCACACCGAACAGCGGTAGAAGGGGGAATGATTATGATGATGATGATGAGGATTGATTGATATTCCTAAAGGCATAACTTAAGCTGATTCCACTTAGGGGTTCTGGTGTGATGGGAATTATTGCTGATCCCTTCCTAGCTAATTCATCTGCTTTTTCGTTTCCACTGAAACCAGTGTGTCCAGGTACCCATTCGATGCAAACGATATTCTTCCTAGCAAGATTATTTAGGGTCAGATTACATGCTTCAACGACTTTTGAGGTATTTGTATAATTGTTCAAGGCCCCAAGTGCCACCTGACTATCAGTATAGATATATTTCTTTTTGCCACTAGTAATTTTAGAGCATAGGTCAGTAGCACAGTGGAGAATAGCAAGAAGTTCAGCTTGGAAAACTGTTGTGTGTTTGCCTAGTGGAATAATAGCTCCGGAGTTCGGTTTGTCTTTCCTCGAGACACCAGCACCTGAGCCGCTGTCCATTAGTGAGCCATCCGTGTAGCAGTTAATACCATGATTGGGTCTGTGCTTCCTTGATTTATCAATGTTGACATTATAGTTGGCACTGATAAACTTCCGGATTTGTAAGTCTGAGGGCATAGCTAGGATATTGTTTTCATCAAACCTGCTAAGCAAGTTGCAATGACCTTGATGGGTAAACTTGTTGGAACACTTGCCTAGTTTGGTAAAGCGGTAGATGGTTCTTAGCGCATGCGCTTCCACCTCCAAATTTAGAGGCATGATGTTCAGCATTGTCTCCATCGCAGCTGTTGGAGTAGTCTTAATTGCCCCAGTTATCATGAGGTAAGCAAGTCTTTTGCAATTTACAAAGTACCTTTTTATTGTTCCCTACGTGAGCCCTGTGCCATCCATATAACGGAGGAGTAAGTGAGCATTGGTCTAATGGCTGTAGTGTAGAGCCAATAGACGATTTGAGGTTTGAGTCCCCAAACATTGTTAATAGCGCCTTTACACGCCCCAAAGGCATTTTAGAGCTTTACCAGCAATGTAAGAGATATGAGTGTCCCACCGCAATTTGTGGTCAAGAATGACCCCTAAATGCTTAATTTCTTTTGAGTTGGTGAGTTGTGTGCCATTAATACTAGGTAAGTTCATCTTACCTATCTCGCATAATAATAATAATTTATTTATTTATTCTGGGACAAGTCCCTTTAGAATAATATAGAATACAATAATGTGATATTTACTGTCTTAGGTAAGATAAAATAATGAAATATACAGTGAATAATAACAAGTAAAAAGGAAAACAATAAGACAAATGACAAAAATAAAAATATTATAAACCAATATATATCTTCGAAAACTAATGGATGTGAAAATATTTGTAAAAATATAGGCGATGAATTAAAAATATAATAAAAAAATAATTATCATGTTCCCATACATAAGCTAGGCCAAAAAATAAAATACACTTCTTACTTAGTTAAAAAAATAAAATAAAATAATAAACAAACAAAAAATTAAGAAACACTTCTATAACTTTTTATATTTACATGTTTTCATGGAAACTGGAGCAATCAGGATTGTTTGGGAATTGGATGGATAGAAAGTAATGGAGTAGACGAGATTTGAAAGTCGGAAGGGTATTAGAATAACGAATATCAGAAGGAATAGAGTTCCATATGGAAGAGGATCGGATTATGAAAGATCTGTTGAAGGCTGCAGTTCGATGGGGCGTTATATACAAATAAGAAGGCTGCATACGGATGTTGGAGGAATGGATTGAGGATTTGAATAATAAGAGATCAGAGATGTATGATGGACGCCAGGATCGGATAACTTGATAGAGGAAGGAAGCCAGGAAGTATTTTCGACGGTAGGAAGGATAAAGCCACTTTAACTCTTCGTAGAATCGAGCGACAGAGGTGTCCCTGGAGATCCCAAAGATGAATCGAATGAAGCAATTAAATAACCGTTTTAGTTTTTCTTCAAGATCTCCAGAGACACCCCCATACAGTGTACAACAATAGTCAAAGTGGGGAGATATCAGGGAGGAGATCAGAAGCTTATGGTTTTCAAGAGGAAATAGGTCACAGAGTCCATTTAATCGCTTTAAAGTGATGAAGGAATGGCGGGAGATGTCAGAAATATGTTTTTTCCAGGATAGGTTTTGGTGAAAGGTGATTCCAAGGTTTTTGATAGATTGATGGAATTGTATCGTATTATTATTCAGAAAAAGGGTAGGAATGGGAGGGAGAGTTTTAAGGAGGGGACTGGAACCTATTACAATAGCCTTAGTCTTTTCGACATTCAGCTTTAGCTTGTTATCCATAGCCCACTGACTGATTCTATTTAAATCATTTGGTAGTTTTTCAGCTGCTAGTAATAGATGCAAAGGTGGGAAGGACAGGTAAATTTGGAAATCATCGGCATACAAATGATATTAGGAGTGATCAATAAGGAGAGGAAGGTCATTTATGTAAACAGCAAATAGGGTGAGAGACAGTGATGAGCCCTGTGGGACACCACATGATAGAGGCAGAGTCATGGAAGGAGGTTGGCCTGGAACCACTATGTACTGGGGACAGTTGGAAAGGAAGGATTGGAACCATCGCAGAGCACTATTGGATAAAGGAAGGTTTCTAAGTTTTGCAAGGAGAATGTTGTGATCAACGGTATTGAAAGCTTTGGAAAAATCTAGAAGAATGAGGATTGTCAGTTGTTGGTGTACCATGGCGGTTTGGAGGTCCTGAGTTATTTTAAGGAGAGCGGATTGAGTAGAATACCCAGTTGTAGAGGATTCAAGAGGGAATTTTCTTCTAGGAAATTTGAAAGCTGGGTTTGTATAAGGCGTTCCAGTAGCTTGGAGAGATTAGACAGGAGTTAAATAGGTCAGAAGTCAAGTTGAGAGGTAGGGTTAGGAATTTTATTCAATGGTCTGACTAGAGCAGTTTTCCAAAGAGTAGGAAATATGGAATATTCTAAGGAAAAATTGTAGACATGATAGAAAATAGGTAAAAGGACAGGTAGACAAGATTTTATTAATTTAACAGGGATGTTGTCAGGTCCATAATCATTGGTGTGGGATTGTAGGAAGGTGGTTAGTAATTCCTCATTTGAGATGTGAGAGAAAAAAAAGCTATTTGGATCAAATCTATGATGTTTGAAATCGGTAGAGGATGAAGAGTTAGGAGCGAAGGAAACAAAATGTTTATTGAGATCGTCTGGTGTGACTGGGATGGAATTGAGGTTAATTGATTCTGGAAGGGATAATTTACGCAGTATTTTCCACTTTAATTTGGAATTAGGAGCATTGAGGGGGGTATGGATATGGAGGGATTTAGCACGCTGAACTGCGACCTGGGTTTCATTTTGAAGATCTTAAAATGTATGAAGTCAGCAGGCAGGCGAGTTCGACGAAATTTGCTTCTTGCTGCTTCCCGTCTTTTCATCATTGCCTTTATTTCGGGAGTCAGGCAAGGCGCAGTTGGGCAGCGTAAGGTTTGGGTTAATGAGAGGAGCGTGTAAGTCTAATAAGGATTTTAGATTGGAGATAAGGATGGAAACCATATGATCTATGGAATTACAGGAATAAATGATATACCAATTAATTGATTCTAGGTTAGATTTAATGGATTCATAGGTGAGCCGGTTCAAAATATGGTAAAAAATCACTTTAGGAGTGTAGAATTTAACAGGTAGGTAGTAATTAATCCAGATTATCCAGATAAGGTCATGCGAAGAAAGGAATGGGAACTTTTTGGAAAAAAATAAAAGGGATATAGTACTTTTTGGAAGAATAAAATGCCTGATAAGTTGAAAACAGTCACAAAAACCTTCTTCATTCAACATTACCGATAACTAACGTTTTTATAATGTTAATTATTAAGTTATTATTATTATATTCATATTCATATTATTATGTAATTATGAAGTTTGTTTTCAAATATTATTTACTATTTCTGTGAATTTAGCAAATGTATTTATATTATTAACTATGTGTAAACAATATTTAACTATAGAGACTGATAAATAAATAACTTTTAAGCTTTTACTTTACATGTTTAAAAAAAAAAAACTTTTCTATTATTTTAGATCAGGCACGGTTTTTCTTCTCATAGTTAGCAAGGTCAGGAAATGCTAATTCCAACCATTTTCAGGTTTAAATTCCATTATTTTATTAAAATATGAAGAAATGCAATAAAAAAACTTAATTTAATTGAGAACCTACAAGAACTAAAGCGATGCAACCAAGTTGTTTAAAACTGCCTGAAAACTTATTATTAGATTGATTTGAACCATTGATGAAAATAATAGCGGTGATTCAAGACGTGCTAAATATACCAATAAAAATGCACAAAATGAAGAAAACAATAAATTACTGGTTATATATTAAGGGGTTAGGTGTTTCTGCTGTATAATAGGAAATGTAGTATTGGAAGGAAAGATTAACTGTTTACAGAGGATATAGTATGTTTAATTTTGAAAAAAAATATCCTTTAGTACCGTTCACAGGTTCACTGCCATGGGCATTTACAGTAAAATCTCATTTAGGCCATGTGTACTGCTGTACGAAGCGTATTCTGCTGGTTATTCTCACTGTGGGCATTCTCACCCTTCCCAATTAGTCAAATAAGCGTTACCCCAATATGGGTGACGGGGCCCGATCAGAAACTTTACTCTCATCCGAATATGGGTGATGTGACAGTCAACATGCTAAAAATCACCGTCTCAATTGACAAAAATTTAGACACTGAGACTTGACTGGTTCTAGTGTTATTAATTCAGATTGATTTCAATAGGGTGATAAGATGAGGGCATTACAGTAATGTTTAATGTTGATTAAATTAGATTAGATTTATTTATTTCTTTTTGGAGAAATTACTAATAGAGCCTGGCTACTTAAAGACAATAATAATAAGATTAATACAGTTTGAATATAAATAAACATTAATTGTGATAACATAGCATTTTCTACAACAAAAATAACATAACTTTAAATCAACAATTAAAGTTATGAATTACTTGAGAGTTTACTAATATAAATGCACGATATTGAAATAAACAAACAACAGTATAGTATTCATAGATATACTTTATATAATAAACACTGAATAAATGATGTGGGTTTCTATTTATATCAGTTAATAGGAGTGAAACATTATTATAAATATAGATAACTGTAAATGCACAAACATACATAAAGATATGAGGGTATTCATTGTTGATTAAGTTTGAGAAAGTTAATAACATAATAGTACAGCTGTTTTATTTTGATTGTTTCTTGTAGAGTGAATATAGTATGGAATTGATTTTCTGTTAAGTGTTTACATATGGGATAAAGTGGTCTCTTATATAACTATAAATAGGGCATTCTGCTATTAAGTGGTGTAATGTTTCATATTGTGCATATTTCCTATAGGTTGATGTTATAGATGTGATTTTTGTGGGTAATTTTAAAATATTTAGTATATTAAATATTTATATTTACTGGATAGGCTTGGGCTATAATCTTTGTTATATTGAATGAGATGTTATCTATTGTACCATTAGTTTCAGTGGGTAAATACGATGCGAATATATTATTATAAGAGCTGTATGTACTTTTTTGTAAATATTCGAGATCAATGTTGCTCATTTATTGTTTGTATGAATCTATAGGAGTCAGGATTTGGCTTTGAAAATTTATAGGATTATTTTTGAATAATATTGATGTATTATTGATTTTATTTAAGATATTATAAATCTGAGTAAACCAGTTATATTTCATTGACTGCCCATAGTACGTTTAATGTATTGTAATTCTGAAAAAACTCAGTCTGTGCCAATACGTTTTTGTCGATTTTACTTATCACATAAAAGTGTAATCTGTATAATTTTCACTAGTTTTTACCATGTCCTTTTTTAGATGTTCCACTATAAATGTTGCTGAGCTTGGAAAAAATCCTTCTTTGAAATTTTATGTTAAAAAAAAAAAAGATGCTCACACGATGATAATTTTTACAAGGAGAGCAATGATAAGCCTATACAACAACAAAGATTAAGCATTAGACTCCGTTCTGTAGTGTACTAAAGCTTAAGTCCATATAAATGTTTGTTCATTTTTTTAAACAATTTTCTCAGCTACTTGAGTCTTGTGCTGTAATCGCAGGGGATTTCGTAACACGGAAACCAGTTGAATCTCAGTGATCGAATTGATATCACTGTCCTCATATAGATGAATAAACCGTTTCGGTTTCATCCTTTTTTTCTGTTCCTTTTGAGATATTACCTACTGAAAATCACATAAAAATGTACTTTAAATTCATTGCTATGTTTGGAAATTCATATAAAAATACAAAAATGTTTTCAAGATAAAAATTAACCACTTTCTTCACTTTTAAGGTATTGAGTTGTAACGACAAAAGATTCAAAGCATATACTCATCTTCTTGTTAGTTTGTTGTTTTGACTCGATATCTGCAAAATAACCAGAACTAGAGAGATTTTCCCAACACCTGGTTTCAGCCGCGAAGCTGACTTAAAACGGCTGCAAACACTAAAGGCATTTGCTAGAATAAAAATTTATCCACGGACATTTATTCATGAAAGGATGAATAATAACGGGTAAAAAAAAACATTATAATAAAAAATGTTGAGCAGCAAGGTCTGGATGCTTTCGAATGGATTCTATATATACATGCATATAACAATGAATTATATATATATATGAAAGATAAATGATTAGATAACTAAGTTTAAATATACATAATGGACATTTATATTTCCTCTTTTAAAGTATAATATTTAAAATATAAATATCACAATTAGAAAATTTGGGGTTTGAATGAGGACAGAGACGCAGCATGACGGATATAAGTAAGTATAGAATTCCAGAGAGTACTACAATATAAAACATAACTTAAATTAAAAACTTAAACAAATAAATTTTGAATACATAAAAAATTATAAATTATCTAACTAAGCTGTCTCTAATTCTCCATTCCTATTTTTCAAAATGATGTCTTCAAATTCCTTAAGTTAAACCTATTTATTAGTGCAGTAATGATGGTTTGAGATCAAAATGATTTGATGGTTGGTGGCATAATCCAATGCAACCTGTCTTCAACGTCTTGCTTCGTCCACAGCTCACAACAAAAGAGAGAGATTTCCTGAACCCAGGTATCACATAGCATGCTCTATTGGGCATTTCGATTCACTTTTCCCATTGGCCGATCACCTCGGGCCTTCTTGATCTTCCTCAATGCTTATTATTTCTACCTAATTAATATATCACGACAATATATATAAAAGATCAATTACTCAATATATCTATAAATTGTTGCAAATTTATACTCACACACGCGCGCACGCACACACACACACACACACACACACACACACACACACACACACTCACACACACACACACACACACATACATATATACATACATACATACATACATACATATACACATACATACATATATTTATACTATATTTTACAATGGAATGGAAGATTGAGATACCAGTAGGTAGTGGAAGAGTTGATGTTTAAAGGAAGAAAGAGAGGTGGCTTTACGGACAGAGATAGTTAGCGAATTCCAGAAGGATGAGGAACGACCAAGAAAATATTCGTGAAAGGATGCAGTTTTATGTGATTGGGTATAAATATTGATTGATTGAGTTTTAGTTTTTAACGAATGGATATCAGAGTGAAGGGTGAGGAGCTCAGTTATGTAGAAAAGTTTTCTGTTTTTTAAAGTTTGGAATAGGTAAGAACCATGGAAATATTGCTGTCGAACAGAAGGATATATATAGCCATTTTAAGATGGTATAGTAGCCATAAATATGGTCATGTCTACGGGCTCCGAAAATAAATCTTATTAAGCAGTTCATAAGACGTTTTAATTTTATTTCCAGTTCATCGGTTAGTCCCCATTAACCAGGCAACCGTAGTTAATGTTGGGGAAGATAATAGAAGAAAAAAGTAGCTGACGGGTTTTTAAAGGTAAGGATTCACGGAATCTACAGTGATGTTTGATTATGAAAATAGATTTTCAGGATATTTCAGAAGACATGGTTATTCCATGATAGGTTTTGGTTAAAGGTAACTCAAAGGTTTTCAACAGTTTTCTGGAATGGAATAGGAACTTTATTGAGAAAGAGCAACGGGTGGTATTAAAGGGAGTTGAAGGTTGGTTTGGAGGAGATGAGGATTCTTTTAGTTTTACCTGCATTGAGCTGCAGCTTGTTTTTATTTGCCCATTGACAAATTTGATATATATTATATATATATATATATATATATATATATATATATATTATCATACTGTACTTTATGGGATACTTCTATAAGATTAGAAGGGTGGAAAGAAAAGTATATTTGTAGATCATCGGAGTAAAGATGGTATCAGAAGTGATGGATGGAATCTGGTAAATCATTTATATAAATCCAAAAAATAAGGTGCGGACAACACACAACTTTCACTTACCTCGCCATTGCCTGCAATTTTTGGCAGGGAGTCCCTTGCCTCTGGCTGCCACTAGATGGCTTGTGATCTTGATAATGATGCTGTCTGCTAGAGGGCACGACTTAAAATATGTTAAGGGCCCTCTTTCCTTAACATATTATTGCACTTTTATCCTTTAGGTGTTTATCAAATTCGCTCAACTTTTATATTTAGCTGTTATTAATCAATGCTGATGCTGATAAGTTGATGTGCCTAATTTTTTTAAATCTATAAAATTAAAGGTACTTAAGTTGATGAAAATTTAAAAGGGCATTTAAGCCCTGTCAGACTATTTCAATCAGAATAAAATTTAACATCATATTAAAGCTTATCAAATTTTACATCGATATAGCGAGTTTAATCAAAATCATTAAAGCCGTCTTTGAGAAAATTGTTAAAAGGTGAAAAATGCATGGTATAAAGTGGCTCTTATGGTTACCCAATTTTGATGAAATGTTTTTGTAACATTTCGGGTGTATTTTTGTCTTAAATATGAAATTTCACTTTCATTGGACTTTTTGTTTACGCGCGGGAGTTACCACACTTGGACACACAGAGAGACCTTTTTGTGGGACCTGGTCATTTGGACTCAGGAGACCCTAAAACGTGTATTTTCGTTGAAAACTGTTTAAATTGTGTCTTCCTGTCATCTCCGTCCTTCTACATATTTATAATGCTTCTCTTCAAAAATCTATTTTCCCAACAGTCTGGAAAAAAGTCATCGTACGTCCACTGAACAAAGTTCCTTATTGAGCCGCAGTTTCTGATTTTAGACCTATCTCCATAATATCCAATCTATCCAAACCACTTGAAAGAATTGTTCACTCACAGCTCAACAACTTTCTTGAGGAAAAAAACCTTCTAAATCCTTTACAGTCCGGTTTCCAATCCCAATATTCTACTCAAACTGCATTGTTAAAAATTACCCAAGACCTACAATCTTCAATAGACCAACAAAAAATTACTATTTTTATCCTCTTCAATTTTTCAAAAGCTTTTGATTCAGTTAATCATTACATCCTGCTTTCCAAACTCCAAAACCTTCAAATATCAAACAGTATTCTAAAATGGTTTATTTCTTTTTTATCCTATCGATCTCAAACTGTCATCATACCAAATGAACCTCCTACTTCCTTCATTTCCTTAATGCGTGGTGTTCCTCAGGGATCCTCACTCTCAACAACTCTTTTTTCCATCTATATTAATGATCTCCCTGACTGCATCCCCCACTTACAATACCACTTATATGCAGATGATCTACAAATTTATCTTTCTTTCTATCCTTCCGAAATGCTAAAGGCTTTCCAAAAACTACAACAAGATATTGACAACATCAATGCATGAGCTACCACAAGTGATTTGAAGTTGAATGCTGGAAAAACCAAAGCCATTCTCATCGGTTCCAAGAACCTTGTTATTCTCTTCCGTATTATCCTCTCCTTTACCTCAATAGCATACCTATCCACTTCCCCACCTCAGTGAGAAACCTTGGAGTCATTATTGATCAGAACCTATCTTAGAGTAATCATATTTCTCAAATCACCCAAAAATCCATCGCTAACCTAAAACAATTTCTAAGATTTCGTGACTCTATACCACCTAAAACCCGTATGCTACTCGTCTCTTCGCTTATTTTTCCCCAGTTTGACTACGGTTGCCTCGTATATGGGGGGATATCTGAGAAATTCGATATGAGACTCAAAAGACTAATGAGAATTGTTTTATTAGATTCACATGTGGAATCCACAGACGCTCCCATGTTTCTAGATGGTATACCGAGTTGAATTGGCTCTATCCCTCTTTCCGTCGGCAGTACCTCCTAGGTGATTGTCTCTTCGGATTTTTCAACATAAATAACCTTCTTATATTCTTGATATGCTTACACTTGTTCCTCGGTCCATTCAGTTAGCACTAGATCCCAACCCATAAATTTGTATACACCTTCTCACTGATCTGTCTCCTTCAAAAATCCTTTGTTATTCGTGCTACCCTATTTTGGAATTCCTTGCCTGTATCCATTCGTAAAGCCTTATCATTATCCACTTTCAAACACCAACTATTTCTCCATCTCCTAAAGTATCAATCTTCCCAACAAATGTAATATTTAAAATCTATCAATGATAACTATTTACTGTCACAAATTCTGTTTTTTATTGTTAAACTGAAGTCTTAAATGACCAGACAATTATCATGTATATTGTACTTTTCTTATTATTCTTAGAGGACTACTCGTCCCAGAATAAAATTACTTTTAATTTCATTTCAAATTGTTAATGAGTAAAAGGATTGGGAGAATGGCTGGGAGTCAAAGTTTAATCAGTTTTACTGGTGTGAGATCTGAGCCGTGGTCATTTGGTTCAAGATTTAAGGACAGAGATGAATAGATCATCAGGAGTATGGACCTTCCTAAAGAATGGGAGATTAGAGTCTTTTGGGCGGAGACTAGCCCAACCTATAACTTGAGTTGTTGGCACTTACTTTTCCACAACATCCTGTCTTGTGCGTGTCTCATCCATGAAAATAATACCTTCCATTTTCTTCAATTTGTCGGCCCAGCGCTTGCGTTGTTGGCCTCTGCGTCTTTTTTTATTTATAGGTATCCAATCTGCAGCAAGCTTTGCCCAACTATCTTCTGTTTTCCGCATGAGATGTTCTGCCCATGTCCACTTGATTTTTCTTGCATGAGCCATAGCGTCTGAGACTTTGTTAATTTTCTTATTCTATTAGAATTAATCTTGTCCCGCTGAAAGATTCCTAGCATAATCCGTTCCATTTTTCATTGACAGACATTTATTTCCCGCTCTAAATTTTTTTGTCAGTGATTAAGTCTGGCATCCATATATAAGCACTGGGGTCATACAACTGTTAAAAGCTAGTGATTTGTATTTTATTTCCAGTTGGCTTTTGAATATGAGCTTGAGGTTCCAAAATTGTTTCCACGCCTTATCTATTCTGGATTCTATTTCCTTTGCGTGTCTATTTCGAAATGATATTATTTGTCCAAGATAATAGGCTTCATTGAAAATCTTCATGTCTGGGAGTTGTTGCTTTAGGAGTAATATACAAAAAAAAATTTTTCTTGATTAAATTAATTTCTAGAAGGTGAGGTGGGAGAGTATTATTTACAGGATTAAGACTGGTAAAATAGGAATTAATTTCATGGGTGGAAAAAGGATCATAATTAGAAGATTTAGAGTTTATAACTGAGAGGTTTCTAAGGATCTTCACCTTAGACCTAGGATAAGGAGATTGGCTTAAAGAGTCATGAAAGAACTGGGCCTTGGCGCTGCGTATAGATGACTGGGTAAGGTTTAGAAGATGTTTAAATGTTCTGGAATCATTAGGGAGTCAAGTGCGGCAAAACCTCCTCCTGGCTGCGTCTCTTCTTTTCATCATGTCTCATATCTCTGTGGTTATCCAAGGAGCTGGTGGACGTCAAAATGTAGCGGTTTTGAGAGCTGCATGATTATTTAGAAAAGTCAGCAGATTTGACGATAGACATTTAACCTTATCATACAAAGAAGGGGGAAGTATAGATAGGTTCTGAAGAATGATGAAGTAGCTCGAGGAAAGGATTAATATTTTCATTTGTTAATACATCAAGATTACGCCATGTAATTTTCTTTGCCGCAATGGCTGGAGTAGGCTTATTATAGGAAACCCAAATAAGATCATGTGAAGAGAGGAATGGTACTGGATACTGGAAGGAGTATAATAGATTTTGCACTGAATCTAGTAAGATGATATCTAACCATGTATCTTAAGATTGGGTATGATGGGTGGGTTGAAAGGGTACTATAAACAAATTGAGGGAGTAGAAAAGGTCAATAAGATAGGATTTATCAGAAGAATCGATCAACAAATTTGTATTGAATCTCTGCAAACAATTATATTATCAAATAGAGGGATATAGGTAAAAAGGGAAGATTCAAATAAAACAGGAGGAGGTCAGTACACTGTGACAAACAGGAGGGAAAAAGAACCAGAGGAAATTTCAGTGAATAGAGGATGAGTCAGTGGAGGGTGATATGAGAAGGATTTTAGCTCTCAGGCTTTTTTGGACGAACAAGCATACGCCTCCACCAGTCCGATCAGTCCTATCATGACAAAACAGAGAAAAAATAAGGATTGATACAGAAGAGAAAGGAATATGAGGTTGGAGCCAGGTTTTAGATACCCGGGTGATGATATGGTAAAAATTATGTAAAAAATTATCTAGGAATTCTTCATCGTGCACAGTTAGAGCGTTATTATGACAAGTGAAAAGGGCGTTAGTCATATGATGGAATGAATAGTGATATCAGAAAAAGGCATTCTTCTAGATATGGATTTTTGAATTGGTTAGGGATTAAGGAACAATTGCAGTTATAGTTTAAAATGTATAATACAATCTCCTAATGTATGTTCTTTCAAATACTAAAACAGATGCTAATAATCTGAATTAATAAATTTGAAACAATAAAAAAAATAGATGTATACATATAAATTTAAAGAATCAAAAATATTCAAAATTAAAATTAAATACTAAAATTAAAAAATTAGAAAAGCCAAAAATAATTTTAAAGAAAGAAGTAAGATTTGGAAGAAAGATATAGAATGTCATTTAAAATAATAATTAGAAAAAATTAATTAAAAAAAAGAATAATGAATTCGGAACGTTAAACGTGGAATGTTAAAGATCCCTATCCTAATAAAACCTGGATAGGCAAAATTTAGGACTCCCACAGTAGCATCGTCCGATTAGCCATAGTAGCATAAAGTGACGTTAAATAAATATACAAACAAACAACAAATTAAGACCAAGTCCGGCTCCCACGCTTATCTCCAGACCCATCGGTGACTCCCCAGGCCTAACCGGTACACCAAAGAGCAGAGAGGTTTTAAGTGTGTGATTTTCTTGCACCAGCCATCACTTTTTTATTTTGGGTCTCCAGGAGTGCCTCGACTGCCTCTAAATGCTCAAGGTTCTGGAAGCTAAGAGTCGCATGCTTATCTAGGGAATCTTTGATATCCTTTATCTCTCCGGTGTTAGCGACTTTAAATTTCAATACATGGAGGGACTAGTGCTTCTCTTTTCACTGAAAAAACTCTTGATAGCCTTATCACAATATGGACAGATCTATCACAGATAGTGCTTTAATGTTATCTGTATCTATGTCATCGATATGTAGGCACCTGCTGTGAAAAATCACACAACCGGTTTCAATACAAGTTAGTGTTGTTTTATCGTCACGCGATACTATACAGATAGTAGCAGTTGTCTTAATTTCTTACTATAATATGTAAGAAATAAAAAGGAATGAAAGATAGTACATTTTTAAAAAATTACGAAATTTCAAATATAAAAGAGAGATGGAAAAACAAGTAACAGCCTACTTGACAGCTGGTCTGTTACTGGCCCTTTAAATATTCCTTATCAATACAGCATGATCGATGCACGTGGGAAATATATCATAGCTAACTAATTCCCTTAATAGAATCAAGAAATTAATTTCTTACTGATTTTTGGAAAATCTTCTTCTATTGTTAAATAAAAATACCGCTTAATTGTTCAACTGCTCCTACACCCTTCCGAACTCTAATATCGCGGTTTTAACTAATATCATTGTACATTATAGCGTTGACATTGACGAACATCGACTTTGTTAACTCTTTAGAGACTAAGACCAGACTGGATACAGGGAAGATGCTGGGTGTTAATGGTTTAGTAAAGTTATTATCCTAGGAGTTATTGTCTGCGAATTGGGGGAAGGAGCCACTTTAACTAGCCATTAAAGTTGGTCACATGAGACCTCTCCAGAGTACCGAGGACAAATATTAAAAATATGTTCA
Organism: Piezodorus guildinii; assembly: GCA_023052935.1. Lineage (NCBI taxonomy): Eukaryota > Metazoa > Arthropoda > Insecta > Hemiptera > Pentatomidae > Piezodorus > Piezodorus guildinii. The sequence continues at coordinate 112,467,057 of CM041295.1, forward strand.
TAATGCGTTTTGGCCTGTACTCAAGCACAGCCGAGAGGCCACCGTATACAACAGAGCAATAGTCAAAGTGGGGAAAAATAAGTGAGGATATAAGGAGCTTGAGAGTGGATGGTAGAAGTAGATGACGGAGCGATGTAAAAAGTCAAGGGTACTTATTGTTCGCGAAAGATCTGTGCAATATGGGGTTTCCAGGAAAGGGTTTGATTGATAGTGATGCCTAGATTTTTTACTGAGGAACTGTGATGGGATGATCATTTAGGATTAGATTAGGGAACTTGGTATTAGTATTAGTATTATATATATATATATATATATATATATATATATATATATATATATATATATATTATTTTTTTTTTTTTTTTTTTTAAGTAACCAGACCATAAGGATTTCTTTTTGCTCATTGTTTATTATTCTAAGGGGACTTGATTCCCGAATAATTTTTTTTTTTTTCATTTCATTATTAGTATTAGCACAGTCAGCTTTTTTTCATCCATAGTGATGTGTATGTCACTTGTAATTTTTTCAACGTTTCGGGGGCCTTCCCCATCTTCAGGACTTACTACAATAAATTAGCAAATTATCATTTATTATTATAAAAATTGATTTTATATAAACTAACTAAAATTTAAATTAAAAAAATGTATAACGTCTATTTACCTGAGAGCCATGTAAAATTATATGAGTTAAAATTGTATCCATTTTAATTAAAAATTAGTCCATTATAAATTATGTAAGTCATTAAAATTTATTAAAAAAAATAAAAAATAAGTTTAATTTTTTTACAAAGTTCAATGACTTACATAATTTATTATGGACTAATTTTTTTTCCTCTAAAGTGCATTTAATTTGTCGATTTGAAATTTTATGCGTTTCATACAATTGTAAATTTGAATTAAAAAACACACTTTACTCGGAAATTCTATAACCGATTTTAACTAAGAATGGTTGTAATTGCAAGTCGTTTGTTGCACGGAACCGATTTCATAATGTATAGAAGGCCAATCAAAGTTAATGAGGGAAATGTGAAACACAGGGGATCTCTTGATAATTAGAGAGGGTGGGAATATATTAAAGCAGGGTGTACACCGTTGGGTACCCGAACCCCCAAATTAAATCAGCTCCCTCACATGTCCCTCGCAATAGTTTAATGGGCTTAGTCAAGATTTCACCTGAAAACCAGATTCGGATTGGAGGCACTTTACCCACATCACTTACACTTATTATAATAATAGTCTTTATTGATATACATATAAACATTTATAATATATATTTTTTCTTTCTTTATATACATATATGTACTTAGACCTTCCTTTTCAGGAGTTTGAAGTCTTAAACGTGAACTACCCGTACTTGAGTTGAAGAGTTTGCTCATCGTTCTGCCTTTTTGATTTCATCGACCCATCTTCTTCTTTGACTGCCTCGGTTCCTTTTCCTATCCAATGGGGTTCACTCAGTCAATATTTTAGCCCAGTTTTTATCATTTTTCCTCATTAGATGGCCAGCCCATTGCCATGTCATCTTTTTCACGAATCTGATTGCATCATTAACTTTTTTTATTGTTTGGCTGTTTAATTTTTGGCTTTTCCTAACGCCTAACATGCTCCTCTCCATTGCTCTTTGGTATGTTATAATTTTTCTCTCATGAAGCTTGTTGAGGGACTATGTTTGGCATCCATAAGATATTACAGGCAATATACAGCCGACTATTGAATGCTAACGTTTTTAGAGGCTGGCTGATATTGTTGTTATTCATAACCATTCCTAAGCTCCAATATTTTCGCCAAGCCATAGCTGTCCTTGATTGGATTTCAGTAGACTGTCTATCTTTAAAAGATACCACTTTTCCTAGATGTTTAAATTCATCTACTACACTTATTTCAGGAAGATCAGTTTTTACTTTTGTGACACTGGAGCTGGTGATTATTTTAGTCTTTGCCAAGTTCAACGACAGTCGATGTTGTGCATTTCTATACCTAAGTTGTTTCAGCATTTTCACTACCTCTTCTTCTTTTCTAAAAATCAGTAGCACATCATCAGCGTCTTTAAGGACATTTATTTAACACCATTTATATTTATTCCATATGTTTCCCATCCCATCTCCTTTAGAATAATTCCCAGTACTATACAGAGTACGCTTTAAAGAGATTCCATTATTCAATCCTTGGAACCTATTTATTCCTTATCATCCATTGATGAAATGGTGGAATGCATATCCTCCAATATATCTACTTTCCTTGACCCTCATGCTCCGCTCAAGACTTCCACCTTTAAGTGCCTCCCAGCACCGTGGATTAATCAAGAGATAAGACAGTTGATGAAGCAAAGAGATACTGCCAGAAGAAGATTCAAACGTACTAGAACTACCAATGATTTTTCTACCTTCGAAACCTCACCCAATCTTCCTTACGCCGTGCTAAAGCTAAATATTTCCACGATTCTCTTTCACAAGCTCCTGATTCCAAATCTAAATGGAAAATCCTCAAAACATTATCCGTGATCAACTCAAAATCCAGCTCCATCTACCCTGTAACTCCTGACGAACTGAACAATCATTTCGCTGATCCCATTATTATGCCTCACCCGCCTCAATCCTGCTACCCTCGAAGCATCTTTGACCCTGGAAACTTTTATTTCCAAAACATTTCAATCGATAATCTACTATCCTCTATTCTTAAATCCAGAACCAATGATTACGGCCCTGATCAAATTCCTGTCAAAATTATAAAATTGTGCCTCCCAGCCATCTTTCCACCTCTCTTACATATTTATAACTTTTCCCTTCAACGCTCCATTTTTCCAATTTCCTGGAAGAAAGTTATAGTCCGTCCTTTAAACAAAGTTCCTATCCCTTCCTCAGCATCGGACTTCAGACCCATATCGATCCTATCCAACCTCTCAAAACCTCTGGAAAGAATAGTTCACTCCAATTTTATAATTTTCTTAAATCACTTGTAATTATTTTTTCTTATATAGCTTAGTCATAGTTTTTTTTTTGTTTTTTTTTAATGTTCAGCTTTCCAATGGTATATAATACATATAGGTCAATCCATTTAAAATCGTCCAGTTTTCATTAATTTTGCCGCTCAGAATTTTTTATTTTAATCGTTTCTTTACCAGTTTATTGTCTATCCATTTATGAATAATAAAGCGTGGATACGATTTTTTTCTGGTAGATACTTTTAGTGATGTAGACGTAATAAATCAGCTTATATCAGCTGCAGCACTATAAGTATCTACCAGTAAAAGTATTCATGAAGGGATAGACAATAACTGGTAAAAACATTATTAAAATCAAAATTTAAGGACGTTTATTTCTTTTATAATTACAAACTAGGTCTTCGCCTAAAACGATAAAACCTTGTCTGCTCATCTTGGTGATCAGATTCTCAGAGCAGACAAAATCCAAAAACACGCTTCAAGGACCAAAATTTTGTATTATTTGAAGACTTTCATATATTTTTTTTAATATCAAACTAGGTCTTCGCCTGAAACGATAAAACCTTGTCTGCTCATCTTGGTGGTCGGATTCGGAGGGCAATCAAAATCCAAAAACACGTTTCATGGACCAAAATTTTGTATTATTTGAAGACTATTTATTTTTTAATTTCAAACTAGGACTTCGCCTGAAACGATAAAACCTTCTCTGCCCATCATAGATGGTCGGATTCTCAGAGCAGACAAATTCCAGAAAAACGCTTTAAGACCCAAAATTTAGTACTATTTAAAGACGGTTCTTTTTTTTTTTTTCTTATATCAAACTAAGTCTTTTTTTTCTCATATCAAATCGAATAAAATAGGAACCATTGTTCTTACTGTATTTTTTGTAATACATATATATCAGTCATGTTTCTTTTATATAGGAAAATTAAATTAAAACATAACAAACAAAAAGCTTACTAAAATTAGTTTTGTATTCTTTTAATTTCTGCCAATGATCAACTATAATAATGAATAGATGGTATACAATAATTTAAAAAAATTCTTATTAGTTTAGCACTATTCGTTACGATAAGCTAAATCTCTCAAAGCGTTAAACTCTAAATCGGTCAGACAGTGATTTCTTGCGAAGCAGTGGCGGGTCCACTAGTTTTGAGTATGACCCAAGTTTACTCCACTCTGCGATACATAATATAGTAGTCTTTGCATAATCGATTTTTGTTGTATTTTAATATTGAAAATATTCAATATATTTTTTGTTTTCAGCTGGACTTGCAGCTACAAGACGAGAGCGGAGGAGACATCAGCAGCTTCATAACAAACGGAGAATGGGATCTTCTAGGTAAGCTTTGAAAAATGAACATATAGGAGAGATTCAATGCAACAAATTGGAACAGAGGCTAGGGAAATTATTCTTACCTTAAGTACACAACCAAGGAATCAAACTCTAAATTATTCATCACTCCTCAGACACGAGAGAACAATAACAAAAGAAATATCAATCGATTATTTCAATATTTATAATATACATTTAACTGTTACAACGCCATATTTTTATTGTAATTATCGATAGTTTTGCTTTGATAGCCGTTCATTCATCGACTGCTTGATAATCATCACTATTTAAATAATTTATAATCTGCCAATGGTGAAAGCGATAAAATTTCAGTTTTCGAAAATTAATTATTAGTTATGTAAAAAGAGAATTTTTTCCCCTTTAAACCAAATAAAATGTAAATCACGAAAGTAAAAAAAAAAAAAAAAAAAAATTAAAAATCGTCAGTAGATCGTTTGGTACAGTATCTATTAATAATCCGTAGTGTTTCTAGGCCAATTGTTCTACAAGGAGGGCATTTGGATGAGATGATGTTTAACCGCCAGAATTTTTTCTCAATTGCAAATTTCTCAAATACCCACATAACTGTAGGTGGGTGATCCCCGAGAGTCTTCTCAGACCCCAGGATTATTATATTTAATGAATGGGGTGTGTGGTCTCGGAAAGGTCACTCTAGAAAAGATGTAAGATTTTTTTTTTTTTTTTTTTTTTTTTTTTGTGGGTGGATATTTAAGAGGACCGCTATTTCGAATGGCTCAACTCATTACCATAAATCAGTGAATAAAGTTTCATCGAACGAAATTCGCACATAAAGCAGTGCTCCAAAACTTATTCCATATTACCACTAGATAATGGATATTAATAAATAAGGCTTGTGTGCGTTAACGATTTTAATTGTTTACAATATAATATTAAAATTCAGAATGAACATTACGTTATTGGCATTGCGGGTTTCGGTACACTTTAGCATTATGATAACTAACGATTTAACTCAAATAAGATAAAAAAAGAAGAAAAAAAAAAGATCTATTTAAAATATGAGCCTTTCTCGAGTGAAAACAATAAAACCTCTGCTGGTGATATTAATTTATTTTATATACATATATCCTTTCAATATATTTTAAAATCTTTAAATTTAACCAGGTGAACATAATTTTTCGTCGAGAAGTATATGACGCACCCTGGTCTTTGGCATACACGGCAGTAGAATTTTATTTTTTAAATATAGTTCTTTCCATAAATTAATTAAATAAAAGCTAAATTGATTATTTATATTACTCAAGAATCGTTCAAAGCATAATTGTTCAAATAAAGTTATTGAAATAGTGAGTTTTTTGAAAATAAAAATCTAGTCCAAAGGAGATTTCTTGAGAGATTGTAGATTTGGTGTTATTTATTTCTAGTAGATTTATTTATTATTTATTTCCTATAAAGTACATAAAATATTTGTAATATGTGGAAACTTTTTTTTATCGAAATCGGCAAACCAGAAGAGAAGTGGATAAAGTGTGAGAATTCTAAGAAATTAAACCGTCGGTTTTTTTTTTTTTCTGTATCGGCCAAGTCGCAGAACCGTCCTTCCAACGCGTCGCGTCGTTCTTGTCATCGGATTTAAACAACTTGTAGAACCCCCCTTCCTTCTTAAAGGATCGTGTGAAGGGGCCTTGAGACAATTTTACAGAAAACGCAAAAATCTGTCATTTGTTTATTATTGGACCAATTTATATGAGATTTTTTTTTTATTAAAAACTTAAGTTGTTTTTTTACTTTGTTACCAACCTATTTTTTCAAATTATTGCAGTTTTCTCATAACTTTTTAACATTATAATATGGATATAGTACGTTTTGGAAGGAAATGTTTTTAGTACCTTTTGAAATGGAATGAAATTTTCAAATACGTTTTTAAGGATTTTTATGTTTTTAGATAAAATCTGATGACGGATTTAGATAAAAACTAAACTATTAGAATACAAATATGTCAAAATATCAATTAAAAAAAAATGTTTTTTTACCTTTTGGAAATCAACGTCTCAATTCTAAATAGCGCTTCAGGCCCTTAAACGCTTGCAGTATAAACGCGCTCTTACGATTTTGACTAAACTCGTGTAATATAAAATGGATGTAAACTTTAATGGACTTTAATATCATATAGGTTTCATTCTGATTGACTTGAATAGTCTGACAGGTTTTAAATGCCGAAATTTTTCTTCCTCTAAAGTACCTTTAATTTTGTTCATTCGAAAAAAATTAACCATATCATCTTGCTTGCATTGTTAAAGAACAGGGAAATATATAAGTTGAAAGAATTCGATATCTAACTAAAGAAGCAAAAATATTATTTCAAAAATTTTTTTGTGTTTTTAAACAATGACTTAGATGTATAATATACCGTTGGAAAGTAAAAGATTCTAGGGGAAAAAAATTATCTGTCGCAAGACGATAAAAAAACCCGATAAAACTAACTGATTGTTGTATATAATAATAAATTAATAAATTATTTAATAAAACACATTGCTCTATCGAACCTTAATGCAATTAATTGTTTAACCCTTTTTCATATCTATTAAAAAATTCTTAAAATGATTTTAATAACGGAAGTTAGCGTAAGTCGTGTGTTAATTTTCGTGCGAAAATCAAACTTATCATTTTAACTTTTCGACTTCAAGAGATTAAACATGGATATGTCCGTTACTTTATGAAATATGTTTAATTGATAATATAAATGGTAGACTACAGAGGCATTTCTTTGCTGAATACAGCATACAAGATATTGTCCAAGAAGTGAGTGGTTTGAGGAGGAGTGCAGGAAAGTTACAGATTATAAGAACATGGCTTATCAATTGATGATACAAAGGAAATGCACAAGGATTTCCCATGAAGAATATAAAAGAGCAAGGAGGGTGGAAAAAAAGGTGCATAGGGAGAAAAGAGAAGGCACATGATGGAGCATCTGCGAAGCAGAGAGATATTGTATATGATACATAAAGTAAGAAACTAAGCCAGCCTCGATCTATTGCGTGCAGAATTAAAAGTGGAAACCTCCTTAATGACACTGCCAGTGTGGTCAGTAGATGGACAGAGCACTTTGGTGAACTGTCAGGTATGAAGAGGAGCACAGCACTGTAGAGGGTGGCAATGATCAGAGGGAGGAAATGACGGAAGATGACAGACAAGAGCTGCTCCCATCCTATGATGAGATAAGTAAGGCAGTAGAGAAGCTCAAGAATAACAAATCCGCAGGCGTAGATAGTCTACCAGGGGAGTGTTGTAAGAATTCCGGTCAAGACTCGTTAAGGAGCTTACACATCTATTGGAACTGGATAGAGAAAGAAATGTCTGATGTATGGTATAATGGGGTGATCTGCTTGATACACAATAAAGGTGACCCACTTGTATGTGAAAATTACAGAAGCATTTCTTTGCTAAATACATAAAGATAAAGATATTGTTCAACATAATATTTGCTTGACTACTTCCTTATACCGAGAATATTATCAAGGACTATCAGTGTGGGTTGAAGCGAGTTAAATCAACGACTGGCCAGAGCTTCACGTTAACGTTAATCCTGGAAAAGACGCTGGAATATGTCAGTAGTACGCATCATCTGTTTGTGGACATTCATGCCACGTATGATTCCATAAATCGAAAAATGCTTCATAAAGCAATGGGGGAGATGAATACCGTCCAAGCTGGTCCGAATGGTGAGAGTGGCCATATCTAAGTATAAATGTCGAATTAAGATACAGTCCCATCTATCAGATCCCCTAAAAATAAGTAATGGTTTAAATCAATGAAACCAGGGCGTGCCATTACTCAACCTCTTACTGTAGAAGGTGATTAGAGATTCGCAGATATGAATAGTTTGGCTTTATTTCAATAAAAGCCGGCTTATGCCGACGACATTGATGTAATCAGTCGGTCGTAATAAGGCATGAAAGAAGCCTTTAAAGCATTGAAGCGATCTGCTCAAGCAATGGGACTAGTAATAAACGAAGCCAAAACAAAGTACATGGTTGCAGGGACTGAGGTGTGTAGATGCTGACAATAACTCCTCCAAAGAAAAAGAAAAGATAATCATAGCCGCCACGAGGGGTTATTACGGCTTAATCAATCTTTTAAAAAACAAACAATAAATAAAGACACAAAGGCTAGACTCTACAAGACCTTCATCAAAACCATACTGACATGTGGTTGTGAATGCTGGGTGCTAAATAAATGCGATGAGCAGAAGATCGCAGTGTTCGAAAGGAGAATCCTCAGTAGGATTTATGGGCCCATCAATGGAAATGGCACCTGCAGAATAGGGCACAACCGTGGATTGTACAAAAAGTATAAGGATGTCCCAGCAGTTAAATTTATCCGAATCAGCAGGCTTCGTTGGGCTGGTCATGTGCAAAGGATGGCTGAAGATAGCATTCCCAAGAGGATAATGAACCATGCACCAGTGGGAAAAAGAAAAGTGGAAAGACCACGTACAAGATGGTTGGACCAGGTTGGAAGGAACGCGGTGCGGCTGGGAGCGACGAGCTGGTGGACGGTGGCCAGGGACAGGGTCCGAAGGGGAGTTTCTTTAGGAAGGCAGGGTCCGCTCTGTGATGTAAGTATGTATAAATGCTTGGTGTATTTTAATTCTTATCCGCGGTTAATCTCTACACTGCTCTTTTTGATTGCAATGATTTTTTGACAAGTTATTCTCCATCCAATCCTGATTAAAAAATCGTGATTGAAACATATCTATAGCTAATAATTTTACTTTTTCGGCCATTTCAAGTCAGATTCCAAGCTATATACACGTGTTAGGAAAATATAGCTAACTTAAGTAATTATGCCCTATCAAGTCAAAACAAATACTAACAACATCATGAAGCATATGTTTTTCTTTCCTCTCTACACATCATCAAGAAAGTGATGAAAAAACTCTTGAAAATTTACAAAAAACAAGACTTTTAAAGTGTGAAAAGACTATAAAGAAAACGAGACTCACCTTTTTTTAATGTTACCTCTTCAATAGCTTAGTCATTATCCTACTTGTACATGTAAACATTTAGATCTTGAGTTTAATCTGAATTTTCAAACATGACGAAAATCCAGTTTTTTTTGTTGCGACATTTAGAAGGTAATATTTTAAAAGGACTGTTGCGAAAAAAAAAATATAAAAATAATACAGACTACTGAAAATAATACTATTTTTATCAATATTAACATATTTGAAAATATATACATGTACACATACTTGCTATCGAATACCATGCATGTGGTGGTGGATGATACAAGGGGTTTCCAGTATTATATTTTCAGCCACCGCCACCGCTACGTTCCCAATATCTACACCGAGATATTCCAAGAAGCTCCTTCTCGAGTTCGGCACAGTTCTGAGAGCTCCGAACCGAAGACCTGCACGAAGAAGTCTCTTCCTAGATGCCCTCGAAGAACTTCTCCTCAAGGAAAGAAATAAAATTGTCATAAATTTCCTTTTTTACCCTTTCCAACATATCCGTCTAATGGAGGATCACCATATCTTATCCTGGGATCCAAACTGATTGCTGATTTGTCGGTCTTATGCAACACCACAATATCAGCATATCGCGTGGATCCATCCTAATCTACGCAATATACCTCATCGAAGCAGGCAAAGTTTTTATCTTTGAGCAGCCTCATTAATTCATACATGATTGTGGTGAAGACGTGTTGTGAGGAGGGAGAACTTGGTACATTTCCTCAGCACGTGTGCTGCTGATTCTGGCTCTCTGTTGCATTTGTGAAAGAAGACCCAAAATCTCTACCCTGTCCGCTAACACCTGAGACACCACTCAGGGCTGGATAATTTATATTGAGCTGAAGTGCGTTAGACCATTCAGACCCCGAAAGTATTTCCTTCTCATATATAAATTTAATCTTATTCGGGGTCTCTTTGGCCTATTCTTTAAACGAGCTTTCTCGTAGCGAATGCAGAAGATGCCCCTGATCAACCTCCCATCTCTCAGCACATTTAGCCACCTCTGCTAAATATTTTAATGTTGATCGGAAGAGGGAATCCGGTACATTTGACAGTCGTGAGCAATGAACCAGTGCTGTAGGGGAGTCTCCCATTCGCAGCGGATCAATCCCAATCCTCTATGCCTCCTGGGAGCGTATAAAATCGCCGTGGAGGTGTTCTCAGGGAGTGCGATGATGGCCTTGACACTCCTGTGAATCATGGTTCAATGACCTCCAGTATTTCGGGACGGAGCTTACTGAGGAGCGCTGATTGAAGAAGATAGGTATGCCCCGAAAACAGCTATTGATTGACAACATTTGAGTTTTATAAGGTGCAAGGTCCTAAAAAGGTGCAAAATGCAAGGTATAAAGTTGCTCTTCTGTTAAGCTGATTTTGATGAAAATGGTTTTGTAACATCTCGGACGTATAATTGTCTTAAATATGAAATTTCAGTTTCATAGGACTTTTCGTTTACGCACTGGAGTTACCTCATACGGGCACACAGACTTTTTTGGGTTACTTGGTTATTTGGAATCAGGAGATCCTAAAACGTGTATTTCCGTTGAAAACTGGAATTCGAAAATTTTCACGATCGCAATACTTTTCCTTATTATATATTATATATATATATATATATATATATAGGTAAGTGAAAGGGAAAAGGTGAGAGGTGTAGGAAGGCATCATCAGTGCCACCAGGAGGAGGTTGCCTGCATCGCCAAGTTCAGTTAGTAAATCTTATGTCATACAAGATTTCCGCCCAAAAAAAAAAAAAAAAAAAAAAAAAAAAAAAAAAAAACTAATGACGTAGACTTTATCAATTTTGAATTCAATTGCAGCCATATGACACATTGATTGTCTAAATCAAGCTTCATCAGATAAAAATTAATATTTAAAATGAGGGACCGAAAGAAAATGTCTCAATTATAATTTGAAAAACAAAATTATTTCATCGCTTTGTACAGTTATAATTATTTTTTATTGTTAATTTGATATTGGTTAGCAGAAAATAAATCTTTAATTTAAGATAGTGAAATTTAAAAACAAAACAAATAACGTAAATAAAAAACATTTGTTTTTAGTTTAACCTATTAATTGTTTTTTGTATACTTTTATACCGAGTAAATGAAGTAGTACTTGGTGATACTGTCAATAGCCGTACGCCGCACAGTGGGCAAAATCACTAATTTAGCTGGAAAAAGGTCAAGTCAAAAGTTTGGAATTTTATTACCTTTATTATTAGTTGGCAAGACCCTTAATACTAATGTTTCCCGCCATTCCGTGTTTACAAATAAATAGTAAATGAGTGAATCATCAAGTTCACACAAGTGTCTAATAACCGGCAGTGGGGTTATCATTATTGATGACCATTATTGTGTTCAAGGTTTGTTTAGCTCAAAATCTTTTTGCGTTTATTTAAGAATGGATATTGCTGAGACTGGTAAGATGTCATATTTCCACCCTCGTTTTTTAATATACATTTCAATCTACCTTAGAGTTAATTTAGCAATTTGTAAATGTAAGCACCTATTCAATAACGAAAAACTAAATACCCCCAAGTTACCCCAAGGATTTGCTTGTATGATTTCCTTCTAGTTTTAAATATTACAAAGAATTTTCGCGTTTTGGGTGATACATCATTTTTTCAGACACAACATTCCGAATAAAAGTTTTACTAATCTATAATTTGAAGAGTTTCCTAAATGATATAAAATGCATCTATTAGCAGGTTTCAGCAACTTCGAGCCATAATTAGATTTTTTGTATTATTTTTCCCGTATTCTGGGAATTCAAAAGTAAAATGTAGGGAAGTTTTAGATTTTAGCAAATAAATTTGATGTTTGGGCCACTTGAGCGCTCGCCAATCGTGTCAAAAAATTAATTAGTTTTTACAATTTTTTCTTATATTTTGTTCCGTAATCTGGGACCCCAAAGGTTAAATATGGACAAGCTTCAGAATTTCGTCCACCTAAATCGGTCATATTTTCGACTGTGCGCCAGTATTACCGGTTGTTTACTGAATGAACAGAAGCAGTTTTGCTTACGTACTTAAGAAGCAGTAGGTTTTCGATCGTCATCTGATACACATGTATTGTGTGTTTCTTTCTATTATTAATCGTACATAATACGATTAAATTCCCGATTACACTGTCGGTTATCGGCTATTGGGAGGCGTTACTCTCCTTTCTTTTGTTATACATCAAGACGGACGCCTGCCCACAATCGTCTTGGCTGGCTACAACTGCATCTGTGGTCATCATGTCGATTACTTACCCAGGGTATTTTGTTTTTATTCTTTTAATTGCCTAATATTATATATATATTTATAACTGTAAATATTAATTAACTTGTCTTAATATTAATTTATTAAAAAATATAATGCAACTATCAACGTAATTTTCGTTTATTTTTTTTCTCAAATAGATTTTAAATAAGGGTCAATCCATTGGAAATCGTCCAATTTTCATTAATTTTGCTGCTCGACATTTTTTATTTTCGTGATTTTTGACCAGCTTTTCTCTATCCTTTCGTGAATATAAAACCATAAATAAAAAAAAAATTCGGGCTAATATTTTAGTATTGCAGCCGTTTCAAGTCATCTTCACGAGCGAAAACATGTATGAGAAAATCTTCCTAATTCCAGTAATTGTTTAGATATTAAACTAAAAACAAAAACTAACAATAAGATAAGGAAATACTTTTTATTTTTTGTCTCCGCAATTTATTACATAAATAATGAAGAAATTGCTTAAAAATATCTCGAAAATAATAAAAAACGAAATTTTTAACGAGATTAGAGTATATAAAGGAAACGAGGCTCACTTTTAATTATTTTTTCTTATATAGCTTAGTATTAGTCCTACATTCTGTAAACATTTCGATCTTGAGAACATAGTCCTTTTTTCGAGTATGAATTTTAAAAGTTCTTTTAATTTAAAATCATTTTTCGCGATGTTTACGCGGAAATATCTCAAAAGGGACTGAGTGAACAATTATGATACTAATACAGGTTACCTATCTATATTATGTGTGTAAGTGATATAAATTTGGTCTTTGAGACTAAGCTGGAAGGAGTTATAAAATTATCTGAACTATGAAAATAACATTTTCTTTTAAAAAATATTAACTCCGGTAATTTTGCATATTTAAGAACCAAACAAACACTAGAATGATGATGAGAGTATTTTAAATAATTTTGGCCCTAACAGCACATTACCTAAGAAAGCCAAGAAAATGGTTGAAACAAAGCTTGAAAAATTACATCAACTGAAACCTTTGGCGCGCTATGACGAGGGAGGCTAGAAATGATCTTCACGCTTAATTATTTTTCTTATGTAGCCTTATTATTGCACGACTTGTTTTAGAAATTTTGATCGTGTAAGCTATACTGTTCGATAAATATTAGGCCGTTTTACAAAAGAATTCTTAGATATATTTTTTTAAAAACAATTTATTTAATTTCCAATCATCGCTACCTTTCAGCCTCTAGGGCCATTCTCAACTCTGTATCATTTAACTTCATTGCATTTATACATTTTCAACAATCTAATTACAACACTAATAATTTATTTTTAATAATTATGTCACCTACCATGCATATCCATGTTACATACCATTTCATTTCACCGCTTTTCAGCAGCGTCGTCATAATTTTTAAAATATAATTTTTCTAAAAAAAACCTGTACTCAAAAATATCATATTATATTTCATCATCAATTGAAAAAGGGATCTATTTATTCAAAAAAGAAAAGAAACATTTTTATTAACTTACTCAACAGTTTTCGGCCGTCTTTAGGTGTTCTCGTGCGCGACTAAACTTGGGGTGGGGATGCCAAAGGATTTATATATTTACTCTGTCAATAGTACTTGCATAAAAGGTGTTCAGGTTGTCAACGTCTGTTTGCTGGTTCACTGATTTTTCTAAATTTTTTGTTATATAAATCGATTCAATGATCCTCCTTTTATTTATGTTTTCTTCCTTATGTAGGACCGAGATATTATCAAAATCAAAAATATGTTTTTATTTATCGCAGTGTTGTGACAGACCTGTAGCCAATTTTGATTTTGTGCATTTCGAGTTACAGTTTTGTTTATGTTGCTGTATTCTCTTATGGAGGAGCCATTGTGACGTTTGTCCATAATATGATTTATTTTCACAATTTTTACAATCTATTTTATATATGACATTTGTCATCTTTTGTTTTTGGCCTAATATTTATCGAACAAATATTCAAACAAAAGAACAATTACGACAATGATGAGTAAGCTATATCGTTTTTTCAATATACATTTTCAAAGAAGGATTATTTTCCAGCTCAGTAATATTTATTGTAAAATTTCTCAAAAAGGACTGAGTGAAAAATGATGAAACTCATAAAGATTATACCTCTATATAGTAAGTAGGAAAGAATAAAATTAAGTGGCTGATGCCCTGTTTTTTTTTTAATTATAATACATCAAATATTACTTTCTTGCATAGTAGCTCTCATCTCATGCAACCGACGATAAGCAAACCATATTAATAACACTAGAACCAGTTGAGTCTCAGTCACTAAATTTTATCAAGTAGGATTTTAGAAGGAGCCACTGTGGGACATCACATTTATTCCCCAGTTTTCAGCGCCCCATTCTCTTTAAATTAATAACGATTGTAGTCCGTTAGTCGATTATTATTCTATCCCCATGCTATTATGTCTTGTCTCACAAATAATGGATAATAATATAGCGAGTTTAATCAGAATGGTTAGAGACGTTTTTGAGAAAATCATAAAAAGATGCAAAATGCATGGTATAAATTGGCTCTTCTGGTTAACCGATTTTGATGAAAAAGTTAACATCTCTTGCGTATAGTTGTCCTGAATATGAAATTTCCGTTTCGTACGATTTATCGTTTTAGCGCTAGACTTACCACACACACACACAGACCTTTTTTCGGGACTTCGTCATTTGGACACTGGAAACCATAAAACGTGTATTTCCGTCGAAAAGTGGAATTCGAACATTTTCACGATCGCAATACTTTCTCTTACTAATATTTCATATATAGGTAAGTGAAAGCAATATAATAAAAAAATTATTTCTTTTCGAATATAACTATTTGGAAAAGTAAGAAGAAGGAAGTGAAGGCTAGTATGACTCAAAACCAAGTTTTTCCAGGCCTGGAGCAGATTTATCCTCAATAATGGAACTGGTTTTACAATAATGGAACTAGATGTACAAAGAATATAAGGTTTCTCATTACTTATATAGCCAACCAAAATAGTAAGATTCAAATTTTAAAAACATCATGGACTGTTTCCTACATAAATTTTCTTTTTTTTTTAAATAATAATTGATACCTTTTTTATTTTATTTATTGTGCCAACGTATCTACCCACATTTTAATTTTAGGCCATCTTCTCTAGGCGATTGAGCCAAGGATATCACAACAAACAGATATTTATTTTCAATCAATCCATTTGTTAATGTTTTGAGAATGGTTGAATGTGTATAATGGTTGAAGTTGAGTGGAGAGAAGGACTTGGCACTCAAAATAAGGACAGCCTCAAAGGAAGTTGAGCCGATCCCTACCTCGAGAATCACATAACATTTCATGTCTAGTCGAAAAAAAAATTGCCTCCGAACTTCCACCTACAGCCTCATCAATAATTCAAATAGGAGTGGAATATACCGATAAATAACAAAAAAAATTGTTTATATTCCAACTAGTGAAAATGTTCACATACAAAATTCTTCCAATTCTCGAAAGTCGGAGAATATTTCAAATCTTCTAAAATTTGAATCTTACGATTTCGGTGAGAAAGAATTGACCAATTCAGAGTCGAGTATATGAATTTGGTTGTTGGAAGAAGACGAAACCTATATGCTTTGTCAGACTTGGAGATGAAATATATACTGCATATAGAATAGAATATTGATTCATGAATGACTGAGTAGTTGATTGTTTTGGATAGATTGTGGCAAGTGTGAATTATACTTAGCTGAGTTTGTTTGATTCTGCTATAGCCTTTCCCTGTATTCTAGGTGTGCCTGGGAAAAGAAACGAAATCTACTACAATTGCTGCCCAGAGCCCTACATAGACATCACCTTTGTCATAATAATACGAAGAAGGACCCTCTACTACTTTTTCAATCTGATCGTGCCGTGCGTTCTCATTGCCTCCATGGCTGTCCTAGGCTTTACGCTTCCACCGGACTCAGGCGAAAAGCTGTCACTAGGTAAATGCCAATTATTTACTAAAAAAAAATACAGAGCCTGTGATTGCTTTGTTCCTATTGTCTAACGATATACCGTAATCACTGGCGAATTCCATCGATTGATTGAAACTCTATATGTATGCGTATGTATTCATCGTACTCATGCATACATGTTTCATTTCTATGCATAACCATGTAATATTATTTTGATTTAAAGTTGTGGGGAAATGTTGTGTTTATGAACTGCTCAGAACTCTGTTTGACTTTCGATTGCAGTTGACCATTTTTATTTTTCATTTAAACAGTTGACAGTGAGTTTGATATGCCTTTTAAAATACAGATTTCGAGATTTACTTGTGATAGAAGTGGAGGCAACGCTGAACTGTCCACTGTTTTACAATTTTGAAATGAATATTTTCAAACATCTTGAAATATATGAGATGTCCATGTGCAGCATATATTCGGCATTGACAGATTATAGACGTTCACATGAATCAGTTCTTGTAAAATTAATATTTTGATGTCGGCATTCCCTTCCATTTTCTCATGTAAAAATGAATAAATAATACATCTTTAAAAAAATTTCTCTATTTAGGGCGAAAATATTCTTTGAAGTAGTATTTTTATTGCTTGTTTTTTGAGGAAAGATAAGCGTTTCATGACCATATATAGAATTGATAATTTCATTTTCAGTTTGTTTTGAGCCCATAGGATAGATCTCGAAGCACTACTTCAAGAAGAAGCTAGAGGTAGGATGCCATTACAGAAAAATGCCTGCACATAATCTTAGGACACAGGAATGCGGAATGGAAAAAAAAAATGTTCACTCATTTGAACTTTCACTATCTATTCTAGTCAATAAATGCAAGTAAGTTTCATTTGAACGTCTATATATCCTTTGCCGGCTAATACAATAACGCATGTGGCTACCTGATAGATGTTTAACTATTTCACATAACAAAACTTCCTCCAAATACTAAAATTTTATATAGAAAATAATTGATTATTGGTTTCTGATATAAATAATCTGAAATCGAATTTCAAATGTTTATTTTGGTTAAAAAAAAAAAAAGTTCAATCGGTGGCCCGCACAAGCGTTGATGAATCTCTTTGGTTAAAGAAGAATCAATCGATTTAACAAGTCCTCATTGTGACAGAAAAATTTCAAGATTCATATTTAGCAAGATAAGTTTTATAATATTTATTATGTTTTTCTAGTTGAGTCTAATAGACCGGGCGCTAGAGGTAAATGAGTATGCATAATGTAAGTGTCGAATCGCGCCAACGGATTTAAGTGAAGAAAAGGTGAAGGAATAATAATGTGGATCTTGCCGCTCCATATTTTTTTACTCCCTCTTCTCCTATTCGTAAAGGGAATGTATTGAGCACATGATATAAAATCATTATTTCCATAATAATTTATAATTTGTTCTAATAGTGAGGATAGATTCTTAAATAAAAAAAAATTAAAAAAACTAAAATGAATGTAATAAATAGTTTTTATTGTTAAAGAAATAAAAGTTATAAATGAAAAACCAGCGAATTCAAGCATAAATGTCTTATAGTCGGTAAAAAATTACTCATTTTTATTTTGATGTTTGTTATTGATGCATTTACATAAAGAAATACAAAACAATTCGGATTTTTTTGCGATTACAAGACATTGTGCGACAATTCGCATAAATTTACGTGGTGGAATTAATGGCTCTGGTAAAGACGGCTTCGTCATTTGCCGTGGGCGTAAGTTACCGTTGAGCTTTTCCTAACCAAATGAACAATAATCAATGGTGGTAATTGTGTTTGTTGAGAATTTTTCCATATAAATGTTTGTATTGCAGCCCTTAATAAATGCAAACGCAAAGCATCCGAAGTTCATATTACTATCATAAAATTAAAACCTATATTTTGAGATATCAGTATTAATCTGAGTTCATCAATCAAAAACATTGCATATGTTTTCACCCGGAGATTCAGCAGCCAAATGGTATTCCAGAAAACTTTTTTTTTTTTTTTTTTTTTGTGAGAACCGTCAAATCATTGACCAAGACACCCAATATTTGCTACGTATTTCCAGAAATAAACTGCCAAGACGAATACATCTGTTTCAGCGGTGTTTATGATAATATGAGGAGATTGAATCCTTACTGCTTGAAATATGTGGACGAACATTCTTGAATCAGCTTCTCAGAATGAATCTCCTGATAAATTACCATTGCTGTTACGTGGGTAGAGTCTTTACCGCTTACTGTTTCTTCATTGAAGTCGTTGTTGTCAATGGCGCCATGAAGAAATAACGATGAATTTTTCACTATATTCTTAGGAATAAGCAATATTTTTCTGCATCTTCACACGAAATTTAAATTTTTAATTCTTAATAAAGCTCTTGTATTTTTTTTATAGATAAATCAATGTCCAAACTTATTTACTATACTTATCAGCTGTTTTAATCTAGTTAAGTGATGGATTGATTTAGCTACAGCTATATGTTTTGGTGTCTGTTTCTCAGTGACTATAAAAACTATATCATAAAATACAGATAATGCTCTTTTATAATAGTTCGAGCTCGACTTTTTTGTTTTTTTGCATTAAACAAAGCTTGCAGAAAAATCTTCCATGTCTGTGACTATCTCCTATTCTCTCATAATATTTGAACCAAATTTTCATCAAATGCAAATTTGCTTTTGCAGTCTGAATGTTGTTGTTTTTTGAATTGATGTTCCGAACATGTTCTATTATTTCCGTCAATGGTATATTTCTCATAAACGCTAATGATTATTTTGATCGATCAGTCGGATAAGAAAATGAGATGTTTTCACCAATTTTATCAATAAGTAGTGATTTCACTACACGATTTTCGATCACTGCACCCTCAATGTTAGTAAGTACAGCGAGTCGCTGAGCTTAGAGGTGCACTTCAAAATAATGTTTTGGTTACTGATCTTTAACTTCATCTATTAGTTTGTCAAATGCATCGATAAGTATTTCTTTAGCGACCTGATTTGATGGTCAACCGGCTGGCATCTCAGAACTTCTCGGTAATCTTAAATAATCAAGGTAACAATGTTTGTGATATCTCACTTATATAGCAAATAAATCTTCAGGCCGTTGATAAGTAGTAAGTTCAGTGGAAACATGGTCTTCTTTTCTATGCGCAGTACTAAAAATTATGTTCACTAGTGAAATTTCGGAACATAAATGTAGCTACTTATCTTTCCTTCTTACAAAATATGCATTTCCAAGATTTTTTCAACGCTGCCGGTGTCCTTCATGACGAACGAGATTTTGGACTAAGCTCCTCCACGCTTGCTTTGGAAGTTGAAATAGATACTTCTTCTTCTTTATCTTGGTTATTCTTATTCGTCTTGGTGCCATGAAAATTCTTTTTTTGTGGAGTTTGGATCATATAGTTTTGAAAACTTCTCACTGATGCAGTATTTTCTTCTATTTGCTGCTTCTATAATATTGAGCAGCGTCCTTGACCTTGGTTCTTTCACTAAACCATTTGAATTATCGTAAAATAAGCAAAATACCTAATTAGTTTTTTTCTTTTCGAATTGACCACTTCTTACAAAATATGCATGTCAAAGATTTTTTCAACGCTGCCGGTGTCCTTCATGACGAACGAGATTTTGGAGTAAGCTCCTCCACGTTTGCTTTGGAAGTTGAAATAGATTCTTTTTCTTCATTATCTTGGTTATTCTTATCCGTCTTGGTGCCATGAAAATTCTTTTTTTGTGGAGTTTGGATCATATAGTTTTGAAAACTTCTCACTGATGCAGTATTTTCTTCTATTTGCTGCTTCTATAATATTGAGCAGCGTCCTTGACCTTGGTTCTTTCACTAAACCATTTGAACTATCGTAAAATAAGCAAAATACCCAATTAGTTTTTTTCTTTTCGAATTTACCACTTCTTACAAAATATGCATGTCAAAGATTTTTTCAACGCTGCCGGTGTCCTTCATGACGAACGAGATTTTGAGTAAGCTCCTCCACGCTTGCTTTGGAAGTTGAAATAGATTCTTTTTCTTCTTTATCTTGGTTCTTCTTATCCGTCTTGGTACCATGAAAATTCTTTTTTGTGGAGTTTGGATCATATAGTTTTGAAAACTTCTCACTGATGCAGTATTTTCTTCTATTTGCTGCTTCTATAATATTGAGCAGCGTCCTTGACCTTGGTTCTTTCACTAAACCATTTGAATTATCGTAAAATAAGCAAAATACCTAATTAGTTTTTTTCTTTTCAAATTTACCACTTCTGACGACATTCCTAACGTTTTTCAATACATTAAAATTTAAACAGACACTAAGAATATACGAAAATGCTAATATTTTATATGTACATACAAAAACACGACTTAACAAGGTAACGTCTTTAGGCGAAAAGATGTAGAAACACACTAAACCCGTACTGCGCGGGTGAAGGGTCATATTCCTCCATATGTCAGGAGACCATGACATCGACCGGCAAGATGTATTTTGTCATTATTTAGGGTCTCAGGTATAAGAATCCGGTCATAGTGGCCGTCACTCGGATTTTGCATACTCAACTACCTCTAGCGCCTGGACTATAAATCGACGAACTAAAACTTCAAAAAGAGCTGACATGAATCCATTCTCAGAATACAATAATAAAGTTTCTCGGGTTTAATAGAAATTCTTTAATTTCTAAAACACCAGCACCCATCGACTTTTCGACAATTCAGGATAGAAAAAATATGAGGACTTATACGCCGACAAAATAAACAGTCTAATAAAGATTCATCAACTAGAAAAAGCAGATTACTCCAAGATATCTTAATATATGCACTCTCTCAAAAAAGTTTCCATACAGAATGCTTAGCATAGCTATTTATTTTCAACTGAACAATTTCCTAATGTATAAATTATTAATACTAATATTAGAATAAAAATATATTTATTTTTTTCATTTCATCGTTAAACTAAAACGAGGCAGAATGCCATTTGTTAATGATAGCCAAAAAAAGTTCCATACACTTTCAATATTAATCCTATTTGTTGTACTATGGGCGTCTTTCCAGTGTTATATGTATAAATCTTATCGTGATAGTCGAATCTTAGTTCAGTATTAACTTTACTTGGGCCTGGGAAATTGATTTCTTTTCAATAAGCGCGTTTCTCGTGATTTGAGAGAGTTCATGGTTCGTAGGGCTTATCTATAAGAAGAATAGCATATCTGTTGAATAAGTCACATGATCTGTACAGTATAGACTACAAAAAGATTGAGCGTTAAAATCTTTGGAGGATAGAACAAGTGCTGGAAGTGCCCTTGGAAAATCGCAAGGGGCGAGCCATCCTTCCTGAAGTCTATGCTAATCCTAACACTACCGACAACTCAATGGCCATCAGGCCATTATAAATAGGTGCATTGGGTTTCACGTCCACCCAGAAACAGTCAAAAATATTCTAAAAGGAAAGGCTACAGTGGTCGAGCCGCAAGAAGAAAGCTCTTCTATAGTAAGTAAATTCAGAAGAAGCAGCTGTTTTTTGCTAGGGAGTTTGTAAATAAACCCAAATATTTCTGGTAATGGGTCATATTCTCTTAGGAATCCAAATTAAATATTTTCGGCCAGATGGAAGGTCAAAATTGTGGAGGAAATCAACCTCAGCTTTCAAAACTAAGAATTTATATATTGGTGTATGGAATTTTTTTTATGAAACTTATATATATATATATACTTTTTTCGGTTGGCATTTACAGACCTTGAAGATCTTTAACGGCCGCAATTAGCCTGTTCCATCTCTGTCTATCTTGGGCAATGGCACTCAAAGTCCCTGCGTGTAACTCTGTAGCGTCTTTCTTGATGAGGTGGCCCCATCTCATTCTCGGTCTTCCTCTTGGCCTAGTTCCGACCACCATCGGAGTCATAATTTTGAAGAGGAGACTTGATAGATCACTTCTTTCACATCGTAACCTCTTTGTCTTTATGTCATGTACGATCGACTGTTTCGTTTCCTCTATTAATTCTGCTTATGTCTTACGTCCCCACACTATACCCCTGAGTCATGATCCTATTTAGGTCTCGTTAGAGTTCGTAATACGTTCCTTTCGAACCTTTCAATTTTTCTTTCTAGGATGCCTTTTATTGATGCCCATGTTTCACTGCCATACATTAGTACTGGTTTGATGATGGGATTATATACCCTTATTTTAAGATGTTTGGAAATCTTCTTTGATTTTAGAAAGGTAGAGATAGAGAAAAATGTTATATTTGCATTATTTATTCTTAGGTCGATCTCGCTCATTTGGTAGTTGAAGGTGGTTACCGTCGATCCAAGGTATTTAAAAAAAGTCTACTTTAGGAAACATCAAACTTTTTACATCTATACTGTGTGTTGTTTACGGCTCACAATCATATATTTAGTTTTTTCTATGTTTGCCCGCAAGCCAATTGATTCAGCCACTGTAACGAGAAAACCTGAGAGCTCATTGAAGTCCCCCTTCTTACTACCAAGCGTAGCAGTGCTCATCCTCATATGCAAGGAATTTGTGTATTCCTCCAGCATGCACACCTCCTTTCGCCATTTGACACTCCCTAATTACTTTCTTCAAGGGCAGGTTATAGAGCATTGGCGAGAGGTAACCTCCTTGTCTCAATCCCGACTCAACATTGAAAAAGTCGGTCACTTGACCCTGTATCAGTACTTAGAGCCGTTAATACACACCTTTGTCAGCCCTAATAATTTCCCCGGGAAACCCAGTTTCGTCATGAATTTGCTAAGATAGTCTCGGTCTGCGAGTCATAGGCTGCTTTGAAGTCCACAAATAGTAAATTTACATCCTGGTTTACTTTACATTGTTTTTTTAGGATTTGTTTTAGGATGAAGATTTGATCGGACGTGCTCTTTTCTCTTCTGAAACCGGCCTGGGAAGGGAGATTTCGTGTTGCGCAAAATAAAGATGCAACTAACCTTTTAATAGTAGAAACGATAAGACTTTTCGCTGTTAACGTATCGCTGTGATTTGATTTTCGAATACATTCCAATGCCATTAATTTTAGACATAACAGAAAAATGTAGTTGGAGTTCTATCAGCAGATTGAGAAGAAGAAGTAGAAAGTGAACTTAACAAATTAGGAACCCTTTTGACAAAATGATCTATATAACTGTAAATGTATAGTAGCCTCACCAAATCACAAATAATATGTATCGATTGATAAAACAATGTACATAGTGGCATGTGTTGGTTTTTAACTGGTAATATTGATAATAAAATTCTGCAATGTCCCGTAATACATGAAAAAACTAGGACGTAGCTACTAAAGATTGTCTGACCCAGGGTGGAAATCTGGCATATATTTGATGTCTTGGAGTATATGAGTGGTGTAAGAAAAGTAATGAGAATGGTTAATTTGTCAAGCAAAGTTTTTGTTCTTTTAAAGAACAATATTGTCTCCCTTTGGAGCTATACACTGCCCGAGTCAGGAAAGGCATCACTCCGGGCTCCTGAAGTAACGTTATTTAATATATTTTTCGGTTTAGGGAAAAGAAATAAAGTTGATAAGAACTCGGATCTTGTGGGATAACAACAGGAATGCCTTTTGAGGTAAAAAATTCCGTAATGCAAATGGTCCTGTCACATGGAGCCTTGTCATCCATCCAGCTGCCTCAAAGTCCCGCTCTCACGCGAAACCCTTTTCCTAGGCTTATTATTTAAATACGATTTAATCCTAAATGTGAGATGTTTTCGTCAGTTTTAGAAGTTGAAGGTCTCCTTAAGCGAGATCTATCATCACCGTTTTTCGCTCTTTTAAAAATGATTTTTGCCATGTTTCTACTCTTTGTAAAGAATGTGTTACAAAAAATACCTGTGTGTTTAAAACAATGTTAAATGTGTGTTGTAATAAAGATATGATTCATTATCAATGTTATTTATGTGGTGATACCGCCACATATTGGTGACCCCGAATATCAAATTCATTTACATCAACGAATTCAAGTAAGTGACAACTTTTTTTTCGTAACACCATTAAAATGCAAGAGGTTAACCGTTTATCAGTTAAAGTGCCTCCTTTCTGGCGTAATAGGCCTGACTTATGGTTCAAGCAGATAGAAGCCAATTTCCAAATAGCAAACATAACGCAGGACCAAACTAAGTACAACTATGTTATTGCTAACCTCGAAAATGATATCATGGAACAGGTTAGTGACATTATCAGTTCTCCACCAGAGACTGATAAGTTCAATGCTATCAAAAATAACCTTATAACAATTTATTCAGAAAGCGAGGGACTCAAACTACGTAGACTTTTTTATGAAAACCAGCATTCCTAATGCAGACTAGTTTCCTGATGACGAACTCCCTTTCTTCTGCCGAGGACGAATCAACGCCACCCGTTGCTTCTCCGACTGCAACTGCAATTTCATGTGTCTGAATGTTCCTCTTTCAGTACGCTTTCATTAGGAGGGGGAGTACTGTGGCGTCAACACATGGGGTTTCCATGGAGACGTAACCTTCACGTGTTTGCTGTGTTACAAAAAATACCTGTGTGTTTAAAACAATGTTAAATGTGTGTTGTAATAAAGATATAATTCATTATCAATGTTATTTATGTGGTGATACCGCCACAAATGCTCCTATAGGTCACACTCGCAAACACATCAAGTTTAACACAAAACATGATGGTATGACGTTCCTCTAAATTCCGCTGTACCATTTTCGTAATACAAAAAAAAAAAAAAAATCTGAATCTCCTACCAAAAATCTGAATGAAATGAACAGACCTGTTTAGACGAGTACAACATAACGTTGCCAGATCATTTTTAGTGTTGTCATTCTCATTACATTTCTAACACCCTTCGCATATGTTGGACGTACTGTTTCTAGTTGTTGTGAGATGCAATACATACACAAGGCCTAAAGTCTGAAAAATAAGGAAAGACCATTAAAATGTCGATATGCTTAATGTGATTTACATTTATTTTTATGTATATTCCTTTAATTTTTTTTTATACATTTTTAATGTGTTTTTTTTTACTCTTTTAGTTGTTTCATAAGCATACTTCCTGATTAATTTTTTTTCACCTGAGTGAGTGTGTTTGTAGATACAACGGACCGAGCTGCTGCCTTTGGAGTGTGGATATCTGATGTGTTCTTTATATAGAATAAGTAGCCATATAAGGCTGATCGGCAATTATTCTTTGGTGAGACACAATTTCTAAAAGTCATATGTCTTACGGTATCTGGATGGGATTCTGTATTCACCCATATAGAGAAAATAAGAAAGGAATATAACAAATGGGTCTTATTCGGATCACTTACTTTGTATGTTTTCCATCATATAAGAGACTGAAGGCTTTGTGGGCGAACTTTATATATATTTATATACTAACGATAACAAGGTTTCTACTGAAAATTGCGTTTCAAGTGTGATATCACAAAAGAAAACTCGTTTGTAAGTGTTCAAAGTTCTGACTCAATGAGGACTTGCTAAAGGCTGCTGGGCAGGGAGGCGACCAAAGAGTTCTGGGCAGTTGGGTCGATAAAGATGTTAACAGGTGTAGCAGGAGAGAAGCGAGTGAAGAGCTAGCGATGCAGTGCTGCCCCGAGCCTTATATAGACATCACCTATATCATTCTTCTTTCAAGGAGGACACTCTTCTTTACGGTCATCCTTATGGTGCCCTGCATTTCGATATCCTCAATGACTCTTCTAGGATTTACGCTACCTCATGAGTGTGGAGAGAAACTAACCCTAGGTACCTATAAAGGTTAACACTCTAGAAAAGAGTCACTATATTTCACCTTGTGCTAGGCTTGTTAGGTTTAGGGGGTTAGGCCCGGAGCCCGATAGCCAGCTCATTGCCGGATATTGACAATGTTCTATGTTTAGGGGTCACTATTCTCTTGTCGCTGACTGTGTTTCTAAACATGGTAGCTGAGACGATGCCGGCTACTTCCGATGCAGTACCCCTATTAGGTAAATTGCCAACAGCTCTTCACTTGGAGGCAGAGCGGAGAGGCAAAATATTTTACATGTCACCACCTGAGCCTCCAAAACTCCTATCGACCCGACGAATAACCCTCTTTCGACGGCGGGGGTCTTTCGATCTCAGGCCAATCGCGAATCGACTTAGTATTTTAAAAAATTACAAACTCCTATGTTAAGATCGATAATTTCTAAAGAAATAATTGTATTGAAAACTGATTATTGCGAACCAAAAAAATATATTTATAGAACGTACGGTATTGTGTAACTATCCTTATCGATGATTTAGAAAAACATATCTTTAATATAATAATAATAGTGATAGATATATAAAACCTCAAGTTGTTGCAACCCCTTATCGAATGTCTGTCCGCTCTTGTATTTATTTTGCTGATCACTGCTGAGCTAAGCAATCAGTCATCTCCTGCTTGTTACTTATTATTTGCTGCAAAATCAAACGTCTTCATCCCCATCCCTTAAAAAAAATATTGACTGGAACATGTTCCGACAGAAAAAAATATATATCTTCATGCAACAACAATTGTATGAAGCAGACTGTGTTTGGTAAATACCGAAAATCAAGGCTATGGTGTTGTATCCGACTTGATCACAACAAAATCATGTATATATATATATTTTTTTTTTTATCCAAAAGTAAACCGTTGAAAAAAAATTGAAATTATTACTAAGAATGTTGTGCGAATACTTGTGCTGATTTTTCTTTTTCTTTTTTAATTTTGTTCGTAGATGTGACAGTACTTCTGTCGCTTACATTTTTCCTTAACATGGTGGCTGAGACTATGCCTCCTACCTCGGAAAGACCTCTGATAGGTAAACACATTGTAAGTCAAGCTATGGAGGCAGAGCGGTAGGTCCACCTTCGGCAACCAATTCACACCTGCACTTTCTCCCATTAATCTTACTCTCAAAGAGCAGGTCAAAGTAGTCATAAACTTCCAGTCATCTCGCTAATAGTTGTCAACGATTACCAACTTGTTTTTCTAATCAAAATCGTCTTCCTTTTTTTCTCTTTTGCAAATCGCCTACCAACTTACTAGATTTTCATTCGAATTTCACTCGAAATAAGATAATAAAATTTAAAAAAAAAATAAGTAAAGATAAATTATAACCAGACCCAATTTATCCTACTGTACTTTGCTTTATCTTCCATTTTTGTAACATTTTGTAATGCAGAGGAAAAACGTATTTTTTTTTTATTTTACCTTCGCTGCTTCTAATAATTTATATTATTACTTGTTTCTTCTTTTTTTTTTTTTTTTTTTTTTTGTAAATGAAAGTCAATCCCTGCTTGTAAAGTGAGATACGTACATACTTGTAAATCATTCAAAAGCTATATAGCTTCTATTATTTTATGTTAGTCATGCTTTTTTTTTTTTTTTTTTTTTTTTTGCTAACGTGTTACAGGACCATTTCTAGAATGATTGTTCGAAATCACTCCTTTTCGTTCTTCCCCTGCATAACCCGATACAAAACCCGTCCAGTCAATGACCAAGCTAAACATACCTTCCTACCCTATTCCACCAGTAGTTGTTTGGCTACAGACAGATTTCACATGGACAGTTAGTACACTTCCTCTAGTTTGCACATGCCCCTTCAACAACCATTGTCTGCATGTGTTGGAAGCTTACATAAGCATAATTATATATATTGTCATGTCATCAGTTTGAGATTGTTGTCAGATACTCTACCCTGAGTGGCTGAGCGTAGGATCTGTTCTAGGGGTCACCGTTCTACTGTCCCTGACTGTCTTTCATAATCTCGTGGCGGAGACTTTGCCACAAGTTTCGGACGCTATGCCAGTCTTAGGTTACACATTCAACATTTTAATAATTTGTTTATATAGTGCACAGCAATGGTTATTGATATAATGTTTATAACATAAAACATATAGTAACACCTATTTCAGAAGAGCACTTCTCTTTATACGATTTCACTTCTTTGGAAAGTTTTTTCAAAACAGAACTTTTCAATTCGACACGTATTCTTCTTTGTCTTTAATAGGCTGGAAATGTTTGGGATAATTTCTAATGTTTGCACTGTAATGCACAATCACATTTCTATAAGATATATAGCAATCCGCGAAACAATTAGAATTTTGCATAATGTATTTGACTTTGTTTCTCTTACTTTTATTTTTTGACTACTTTTTTCAATAATGCGCACGAATTTCTGCAGTGATCAATATTATAGAGGTGAGTAAAATTGCAAAAGATAGTTTCTGTGGCGGGGGAAGGCATGTTGGCACACTGGAACCCACGACCTGGCACTCATTACTATCTACTTTAATCAGGCTACATATTGTAAATTTTATCTCTATAAGAGAAAAAGAATCAGCTTCTGCTTTTCACTAAACGTAAGTGCCTAAACAACGAAATGATTTTTGTTTGTTTTTTCCTTTATTTCGGTTTGAGAAACACTTCAAAATGGTTTTATCAAACATAGAAACGAATATTTTCTTATAAGTGCTTCCACTAATACAGGGAATCTCGTTTTACATATTCCTTTCAAATCAAAAGAGGTGTTGATTGAACTAAATTTTCCTATATTTCATCTCGAAATTCAAATGATCATATTTACTGTAGGTTATTTGAAATTGCTCTAACCCAGAATGATTTGATTGTTTTCGATTTCTATATGAATGTTCTACTTGCATCGCCTGCTCCTGAAACATGGATTATGGGTTCAGTTATAGTCCAAAATCAGAACGCCAGCAAATGGCTCACCAATTCCGATTTACTGGCGAACCTAGAACCTTATTTTGTGTATTTAAATGTGACAAAAAAATAAAAAACAAGATCCATCGATACATATTATCACAAATCGATGACGTTTGTACGGTGTTTTCGAAATTCATCAATCTCCCTTTCATAAAATTGTTCTGACAGGATTTACTGAATTTGACGAGAACATGAATATGGGACGATCGAATGATGAGGTAAAACAATCATTTTAAAGCGTTGCATATTGGATCATCACGCGGTAGTCGTAAGTTGTTCTTCCCTCAACAAGAATCATTATCATTCCTGAATAGAAAAATATTGAGAATCATCAATATGCCTTGTCAATCGTTGCTCAAATTGTAAACTATAGCCAAATCCATAATCGATGTTGACAAATATGATTCCTGTTCATTCTATATTTAGTAGTAGATTATTGTAAAAATAAAAAAAAATAAAAAATTGATGGAAAGATTTTTATTTAGTGAAACTAAGTGGATAAGTTTAAGTCAATTATATATTTAACCATTTGTTTATAAGTTATATCGGCTAAATGAAAGAATTCTGGAAAAATCCTCCTGATTGAAGACTAGAGGTTTAGTTGTGATGGCGGAGTGATAGTGGAAATGGATCCATTGGAGTAAGGCACTAGTCAACTCTGCTCTCGTGTTTCAGGTGTTACAATACTTCTCTCCCTCTCTGTATTTTCACTCATGATAGCCGATGCCTTACCTCAGACTTCGGAAGCTATACCCTTACTAGGTCAGCACACTATGCACATAACCTAATTTCCAACATAGAAATCTTTTTTTCATCAAAGTCCATCTACATGATTATTTCATTCAGAGACCTTGAATAAGAGACATGTTAATATTGTCATTTTTTCAAGTAGATTTTGCAAATAAATGAATCACTGTAAATAAATGATATATATATATATACTCCTTTATCATTTCGTTTTTCATCATAAAACTGGAAATTTTCTTTCTTTGCAATTTACCTTCCTGCTTATGAATGATAAATATTTAGATGATATTAAATAATTGACTTTCATTAAAATGAAATGTGTGAAATAATCATGCCTTGTAGTAGAATGCTTAGCGGACTCACTCTGTCCTTTGCGTGTGTGTCCTCTTCTCTTCTTTATTGAATATTTTTAAATAAAGAAAACGTAAACAATACAATCTGCGTAAACTACTACATGCTAAAAACAACAACTAAAAAAAAAAGTTTAAACAATAAAAAGGATGTGTATACTAATATCACACTTTTTATACAATAAACGGCCAATGATATTAAATAATCTTGTAAATACTGATTTAAATTTTTTCTATAGTGTACATATTGTTGTGTGAGTGCATGATGATACTTATGTAGTAGGCTTGAGATGGGGAAAAGATATTCCTCTAACTAACACTGTGACTAATTCTTACAGATGTAAGGAGTGGAAAAACGAGCGGAAAAATGTGTAAAAGCCTGATGCCTTACTGTAACCGCTTTTGGTTACAGTATGGCGAGGGTTAAACTTAAACCTACCCCGCCCACAAGATAAATTATATAATTTTAATCCAGCTCTAACCTCTCTGCCTCCACGTAACTCGACAACTCTTTAAATAAAATGCATTTAAAACTAAAGCATGTTATAACAAATATAAATTTATAAATGTTGTTATAATACTTCAAATATTAAAAGGGTATCAATATTAATTTTTTTTTTCTAAATGTGCTAAATTTAGTTTGAATGCAATTTTGTATTTTAAAATTTGTCATCAAAGAATTTGCTTTAATGCGATATAAAGTAATACATATTTGTGAAAGAAATTCGATGAAAAGGAAAAATATGATTAAATCATATCATTAAGTGTGACATATAATCAGGGATGAGGGATATCTCAAGTGTTTTTTGTTGAATATTTGTTCTCTTTTAAATAACGATTAGATGCACCTTTATAAAAATCCCCTTTTAACCGTATTGGTGTATTTCTCATAAAACAGTCATTTTTATAGAAAGTTACTGTTGCTCTCTTAAAACTTAGTGACAATCTTAGGTCAGTGAATCTCTTGAATTTCATAAACAAAAGACTTTAATAGTGCTGCTAAAGGGGGAAATATTTCTCTTTAGATGAGCAAAATAGTTTCATGAGAGTGATATCCACTCATTTAAGATTTTTATGGAGTAATTCTGCTCTATTAACTTAGCCAGTTTTAAAATGTTGGTACTCGATTTTCTTTATGCATGTAAGAAAGAAAAGCACATTCATATTCGTTTTTTTCGTACTTCGTTTGATTTTGGAAGGCTTGATAATCTTTGGATATGAATGGAATCAAATAGAATTTTAAGCCTACAATCAACGTTCGACAAGGAACACTCAGTAATCAACAATACATTTAAACTTTGATTAAATAGTCGAGTTTTTTTTTATTCTGTTTGTATATTTTTCCACAGATATCACCCATCCCAAACATCGCCTATACTTTTTCTAAGAATTCACACTTGTTATGTAAATACAAAATTGTATTCACAAATTTACGTACTTCATTCATTGCATGTCTTCTTGTAGTGTATATATATAGCATCTTCTCTAAGGCTACCCTTTCATTTTTACCTAGTGCATCCGGCATGATAGATTTGTTCGTATTCGATAATTATATAATGTAATGCTTTTATTATAATATTAAAAAAAAAAAAAAAAAAATATATATATATATATGTATGTGTGTGTGTGTGTGTGTGTGTGTGTGAGTGTGTATGTGTGTGTGAGTGTGTATGTGTGTGTGTGTGTGTGTGTGTGTGTGTGTGTGAGTGTGTATGTGTGTGTGTGAGTGTGTGTGTGTGTGTGTGTGTGTGTGTGTGTGTATGTATGTATATGTATACGTACAGCCTTAACAATTAGATTGTTAGTTTATTATGTATAACAATTAATGTACCCAAGTGATGGTGAAATTCTTTCATCAGGAAACCATTATAAAAACATAATTTATTGACTTATGAAATCATTATCATAAAGAAAACAGTTTGTAATTGAATGCATATATTAGTCTGATAAATTATATTATAAAATATTTAGAATTAGGTGCTGGTAATGATTTGTACTTTAAATAATAAGTTGACTGGATAATTCCAATATGGAGTGTAGCTAAATGGCTCATCAATTTGACTCTTACTTTTCATTACTTTTTTTAATAGGTTTTTTGGTAAGTTAACGTATATTATAGATATATTTGTGTATGATTAAGTCCAAAATAGGTAAGATTTTCTATATTTCTTTAAACAATGAAGCAGTTATCTAATTTAGCCAATTTTTTATAAATGGCAAAGGTCTATGAATCCTTTCCTTTTCTAAAGAGCACACTAAACTGTTTTCTCGATTCGTTATTGACAGATTATCTCAGATTGATTTTCAGGAATTTAAACATGTCTGGAGCTCTAGATTCTTTTATGAATAATAACAGTTTTTGGTTTTATCATATCCTTAAAACTGATCCGGAACGTTTTTTCCATGGATATGGATATCAAGAGATCGTATTTATAGGCACCTCCAAAAACCTTATAGAGGAATACCAATTTCTTTATAGTAGCTCTTTATATTTATAAAAAGACGACTATGCAGTTCGTAGAGGAATGCTCACTAAGATCAACTGCACTTTTCAAGAAGTGAAGTGTTGTCATTCGGAAATCGACTTTATACTTTGAAAATAAAAAGTGTTAAATAAGAAACACAGCCAGGAAGTATAAACTTACACTTCTCTGATAGCACTTACATCAATATTCACCTTCGAATTTTGTAAGTGTCTAGAACATACTTGAGATGCTTCAGTGGATGAGGAAATACCGTGGCACAGGCTGAGGTTCTTGAGGTGATCATCCTCCTTCCTTCAGTGATCAGGAGGCAACTCACAACGACCAGAGGCTGGAGAAACAAATTATCCAACCCTGGCATTGAATTGTATTGTAGAGTTGTAGGATTTCGAAAATCTGTCCTGAGGTTCGGTAAAATGATCCGCTACTGCCACTGGACGTTGGGAAGGGAAATGCCGATCGAGACCTAAAAGGCTGGTTCTGGAACTAGGGCTAGCCGATTTCTCAGATCCAAAATTCAATCGCTTTTTTCCTTCTCCTCAATACTTGGAATATAAGAAAATTAGGAGTGATTTTCACTATTGTCAGTACAATACAGGAGGCCGGATGATCAAATCGTATGCCTATTTAACTGTAAAAAAAATAATAATAATAAACAGAATTAAAATTCATTTGTTATTATTTTTGCCGTTTTTAAATAAACACGGAAAAGAAAGTTTTCCATCAGAAAGTGGGTGGTTATATTTTTAGCAAGGGGGAAGTGGGGGATGTGATAGCGTAGGGAAGTCGCCAGGCTAGTATTGATCCCTCAATGAAGTGACTCCCGTTCCTAGGTCAAGGTCCTCCTTCAACCCTTCTCATCGCCCTTTCTTCAAACAGCTCTTGCCTCAATGGACTCTCCCTATTTCATTATTTTGCAAGTATTTGTTTGGGCTGAGGAAAAGTATGGAAAATAATGGACAAGGTTTTGTCTATCTTATCAAGAAACTATGATTTTGGGGTTTTGAGTTGGTAATTAACGCACTGTAGGTCACATTTAAATTTCAGTTGTAAGATTTCGTTTAAAATGTAACGTTCATGATATGACGCTGCCTTCACGCTGGGAGGCATAAGGAGTAAGGAAAGAAAGGGCGAAGATGAGCGAACTATGCAAGTAAATAAACCTGCCTTGATGAAAACCATTAAAGAAACAATGGCTTGAAATGGATGCCGAGAGCTCTTGTATGGTTTGTAGTAGAAACTGTGATGATCTCGGAGATATTATATCACAAGATATACTTTGTGAGTAGAAAAATGTGAATACTTAAATTCTATTATGACTGGAACACAACCGAAAAGTAGACAAGAGGATGCAGTGGTTTCTGAACTTCTCAATGGACTTTTATAATGGAGGGATATCTATATATATAATGATTTGAAAAGTATTCTTTTCTCTTTGTTTTCTGAAATGTGTAATTGAATCGTTCGATTGAGCTAGGAGTGTCACAAACTGGAGTGCAGAGAACATACTCTTTGTCCTCTTGCTGGGAAATGGATCTTAGGATAGAGGTCACCAAGCTCTATTCTACATCACACCTTTCATTGTAGTGACATACAATACTGGGCACATACGACATGATTACATAACTCCACTGCATAATATTGATATTTGATTGCGCCAAGCCTTGATCAAGAATATGTCAATGTCAATCAATGTCGTTTGAACATGTCGGTAGTAATTGGGGCTAATGTTAGATAGGCTCTGTATCCAAGCCATCATAAACGATAAACAAGGGAATTTTCCCCGGGCACCGAAATAATGAAAAATTCATTGTTATATTTTCCCTATGTAAAATCGATGTCTTTCTCTATCTTTTTCAAAAAGGACTGGCATGCCTCATTACGTCATTTGACACGGTAATCGAGAGAATATTTATCAGATGTGTTCGACAAAATTACATCATGGCTAAATCTTTAATGGTTACATTATTATGTTTGAGATAAATTTGTAACTTTATTTTTATTATTGATGATATCACGACTTAATGAAATACCAACGCCTTACATTGTTTTATATGTATTTAAGAGATGGAAATGAAAATCGATTGCCTGAAAGTGGGAGTGAGCTTCCAAAACGTGGTATTGTATGTTTAAAGTATTGACCGAAAAAGAAATTTATGGATTTTTACTAAACATAAATATTTCTGATGTTGCATTGAAAAAAAAATATTTATATACGATCCTATATAACAGCTCAACTAAAGAAAAAAATCCATCATAAGAGACGGTTATATAAGGTAACCTTGATCTTCAGGAAAATCATTGTGATCTCTATGGAACCTGGTTAAAGGCCATCGCGTGAGAGAAATGATCATATACTACAGAATATAAAATGATTTTGACCACACGAGGTTCACCATTTATTCCAGTCATTCTATACTTCAATAAAGGAAATACATTGATGAATGAAATAGACTGGAGACCTAGCTCCTCTTTCACTCGAATTATCAGTCTTATTCCTTTTAATGACATCGACCCAAAACGTCGGATATTTAAATAAACATACCTATATTTCAGTCGAGAAATAAAAGTTTCTTTGCAAAAATGTGTATTAATTGAATATGAACATAGCTATGATTTTTTTTTTTCCAAACATCAATATATCACAGATTTATGTAAGAATTGGTTAGCCAAGCATTAATTGACAAATGAGAGTATTGCTCTCTTGATCACTCTAACAAATTGAAAATGGTCTTACAAGGGTTGAAGTAGACCAATATTTTTCAATACAAAATTATTTCGACATGTTTTCATCATCTTACATGAGAATGAATTTTAATATTTTTCTAATTTTAATTTATGATTAAATCTCGAATACGTTCAAAATATGTGGAGCGTTTCTTTTCTTTCTTACCTACTTGTAAATACAACCAATTCTAAGTATATAACGTTCCCACAACACTCTCTAAAATGAGATATTAAACACGATATAACAAAATTATTAATTTATTTGATTTCACTAATTACTTAATTAGATATTTTACATGTTTCATTAATAAAACTAAAGTAATTTCAATTGAATATTTTTTTGTCATAATAATAATTTAAAATAGGGCAAAATCCATTAGTTCTCAAATATCCTTAATTTCTCAATTGTCCTATTTCGGGTTTTTTAATATATAAATATAATCATGTTATTGTTATAAAAAAAACTTTATAAATCAAGTGATAGTGAAATTTTGAAAATGTAATTGTTTTTTTTGTTTTTTTTATCATCAAAATGTAGGCTATTATTATTTTATTTTTAATTTTAATTTTTTTTTTTTTTTTTTTTTGTCACATTATTTGTTGGTGTAAGTAAAACTGGATTGGGAAATCTCTGAGATAATCTGTATTTTACCATGAATGCTTCTTAACTATCAAAAACTTTTAGATGCATGCGAAATCAAATCTATAACTTGGTAAAGAAATATATTTATTGGATTTCTTCTATCTAAATTTAATCAGTTCCTGATGATACCTATGCCAAAATATTACAAAGGGATCAATCAAATCTTGACAATGTAAACCTTCTCTACATGATGCCTGATCACATATATGCTAATTAACAATAACTATAGCATGGCATGATTAATATTCCTTCACTAACACGAGGAGTAATGTAGTAATAAATGTGTAAACAAATTTCAGGTACATACTTCAACTGTATTATGTTTATGGTAGCCTCGTCGGTTGTTTCAACTATTCTCATTCTTAATTATCACCATCGAAATGCGGATACACACGAAATGTCACCTTGGGTAAGTATTATTTATTTATTAGCGTATCAAGTGTCGATTGTGTGAATTATCAGTATTGGGTATTCATTTAACTCGCTAATGATTAAGATACTGGTTATAAATATATTCGTTTGAGCATTTATTCTGCAGTTGGAACATAGATATACACTATAATGCACTCAATAATTATCCATCTTTCAGATTCCTTACATGAAAAATTGATTTAGATCCATTACACACAATCCATTCGTAACCATCCTCTAAGGTATTGACATTCATATGATTCAACCGGAACTTACTGGTAACATCACATTGCAAATGTAAAATGATAATTAGATTTATGGTAATATTTTATAATTTTTTCATGTTATTTATATGTTTGAAGAGTTTTAGGGATTTATATTTTATATTTAAGTAATATCATTTACATTGAGAAGTGGTTCTCTGACCCTAATGATGAGAAAATTATATGTCATTGATTATATATAGTATCAATATATGCTATTATAGTAAAAAGAATAAATAAAATTAAAAATAGAAAATCTAATTTCATTACACTTAATAATGTAAAATATGACATATGAATTGAAAACTATATTATTTCAAACAACCTGCCTTACTTTTGAAACTCTAGTAATGTTTACCGGTAAAACCCACTGACAACTCGTGTTATGTTATATTCTGTCTTGAGGGAGAAACATCATTTATCTATGGTAACCCCTAGAGGAGCATAAGGCATGTAAAACTGATTTCCTTCTAGTTTCTTTTGCCTTAGAGGCGACAGAAATTTGTCTATATTTTCTTGTAGCACTAGATCTCCACTATCCACCACTAAACAGAGACTTGCGAAGGTTAGGAGGAATAAGTGAATGAATGAAATAGCCCTAGTTTTGGTAAAGAAAATGAATATGCATACATTGACATGGGTATAGTTTATCGTACTCTGAGGTAAATTAAAAACAAAGGATATAACTCCTTCCTTAGTTATTTTTTTGATAGGAGATGAGCTTTAGAAGAAAGTCGAATCTTACCAGCCAATATCGCAATTAGATCTCCAAATGATCTTCGGCGGTAATAAAGGTGCAAGTACTTATGGTTGATAATAAAATTATCAAGGTGAGAAAGAAATACAGGAAAGCATACAATTGGATTGATATTGGCAAGCTGAAAATGATTTTTATATGAATTGATAGGTCCCAATTATAAGAACAAAGGACATAGAATAATAGTCGACTACAAGAAGTAAACGGGAACAACGAGCTCGATAACTTTAGAAACAAAATTGTGAGCTGTATATTTAATACCGCTAGTGATACCTGTTGTACCCAAGAAAAGAAAAGCAGAATAATGAGGTCAAATCAGCTATCAAGCTCTAGAAGAAAGCTTGAAAAACATATAGTACAACAACATTAAACGCCTAATGGGATTTACATTAGACGAAATTTACAGTATGCATTCAACTATCGACGTTTTAACCTCCTACCTCCTAATTTCCCTACCTTCTGGCCAACAGATCCTAACCATACACCTGATATCCTTGAATTTTTCATCTACATCGAATTAGGCTCTCTAAACTTGTCAGTAGCTTGACTTGAAAACTCATCCTACCATCATCAGAGGCCCCTGATGATCAGGTCAAATCCTGACCAGTGATATTGGCCTCAGAGTGACCCTCAAACATCCAGATGACCTTGACGATACCGTATATTCCTTCACCACCGCTACTCAAAAAGCTGTTTGGACTGCCTCCTCTCCCGAGCACTCCAAAATAAGTCCTAACTCAAACCATTAACCATAACACCTCATAGACCTCATCCACACCAAACGCCGAGCCAGATCATTATGACAGCGGACCCGACACCCAACTGATCGTCGTTCCTTTATCTTTTATTTTAGACAATTAAAGAGATAGCTGGCGATCTTCCGGTTCCAATCCTTTGGTTCTTTCCTTTTGTTCCCTCTGGACTCCTCACAATGCCGTATGGAATGTCACAAGAAAATTCTTCCACCATAGTTCCCATCCGCTCCGTCGTAGTAATGGTTCCCGAGCTGCCTCTGATGAAGATAAAGCTGAGGAATGGACCAAGTATTCTTACATCACCTAGAATCCCATCCCAATCACACCACAATAACTGAAGAGTTCCTTATGTCTTCAATACCACTTTCCTTACTGTTTAAAGCAGCTTATCCCTCTGAAATCAAATATTTTCTTCTAAAACTTAGTCACCGTAAATCTCCTGGATACGGTGTCCTCACTCTTCAGATCCTCAGACAGCTTCCATCTAAAGCCAAAATCTTCCTATGTTTACAACTCCTCCGGGGAACCCGTGGCTGAGTTGCTAGCGCGCTAGTCTCTCATGCTGAAGTTAAAAATACTCCAAATACCATCAGAACATTATTGATCTCTCCGATTCTCTAGCTTGATCCATATCCAGGTCCACACACCCTCACCACTCCCTAGAAGTTAGAAAACGGCAGTAAACATTTATATTGGAGTTCCAGAATTGGCTAGATTCTCCATTTAATGTGTTGTATGTTAGTGATTTGTATATAGATAAGAGTGATTTTTAAAATTTGTACATATTTAATTAATTCTTTATATATATATATATAAACACACCTCGAGATTTTCTTCGTTTTAACCTTAATCCAGACTTTGTTTATATTTGTAGTAATATTATTTATTACATGTGAGATATTAGGGATTAGATTTATTTTTATTCACTTTTTACCAACCAACGTTGGAATTTTGTTTCATTCATTTCAAATTTCCTTTCAGTCCATGTTTGGTCTTTCGTTTGCCTCGTCTGTTCTCCCTTATCTCTTCAGTCTAGTTAAAAAATTTAATTTTGTTCACAATGAATCGTTTAAGTCACGATGATTCGGTCAGAATCATCACTCTCCATGAAGAAGGAAAATTATTGTGAATCGCCTTGGGATTCACTATTCTACCTTTTCAAGGACCATAAAAAGGTACTGGGAGACTGGTAGTAATTCAATACGACCAAAGTCAGGTCGTCCCAGGGTTACTAACCCTATAGATGACCGCTTCATTAAAATACAAGCACTTCGGAAGCGTAATACTAATGCGTCTTCTATTACAAACTTGATCGCTTGTGTTCGAGGTTTATCAATCTCGGAGTCAACGGTCATTAGAAGACTGAGAGAGTCAAACCTAAGGTCAAGAAGCCCAGTGAAAGGTCCTCTTCCCACCGTAGAACACCGTGTGAAAAGATTAAGATTTGCAAGGGAACACCAATCTTTCCCTGTGAGGAATAGAAAAAAAGATTTATCCACTGATGAGACAGGAGTGGCCCTTAACAGCCCAGGTGGCCGTGAAAGAGCTTGTAGAAAGCCTGGAGAAGTCAGTGCTGCATGTTTGAAAGTGAGCCATTCGGAGGGGGTTCCTTCATGTTCAGCGGTGGCATATCTATGGTGGAGGCGTGCACCGAGTTAGTCCTTTGAATGCTTTGAGGTATGCAGAAATGATTCTTTAAGATTATGTAGTGCCTTTTATACCGTTCATAGGCTCTGAATCATTGCTCATGCTTGATAATGCTCGTCCTCACAAGGTAAGATGTGTTTCTGAATACCTGAACACCACAAATATTCACACAATTGATTGGGCCAGCAAGAAGTCCTGACCTTAACCCAATCATGCACGTTTGGGATTAACTCAAAAGAAAGGTTCGGTCACGAGATTCACCTTATACTACCCTTGAAATGCTAAAGACAGCTGTATTGGAGGAGTGGGACAGTATACCCCAAGATTTTCTTCAAAATCTTTTTACAGGAATGCCAAGACGGGTAGAAGCAGACATTCAAGCCAGAGGGAGCAATACGTCTGATTAAAAAATCAAAAGTTTTTCTATTCATCTCTTTTTTATCTATTTTTTTCTGTTAGCTAATTTACTTGATTTATTAACTAATAAAGTTGTAAATTTCAATAAACAATAAAAAAAAATCTATACTTTTGATTTTCCACAGATAGCTCAGCCCAAACACACGCGCGCGCCCGCACACACACACACACACACGCGCACACGTACCACACACGCACGCACATACATACACGCACACACACACACACACACATATATATATATATACTAGCGATTAAAAAAACCGGCGCACCTAGATTTTTGCAAATATCTTTTTGTTAAACAAAATTTAACCTCCCGTTTTTTTTCTTAGCATAGTATATACTATATGCTTTTAAAAGACCCAAGGAAAATTTAGAAAAAATGACATAATAAAAAGGGGAAAAATAAATAGTAAAAAACAGAAATATCATAAAAATAAAAATTGACTTCTTTACATTTTAAAATTTAACTAAACAAAAAAAAAATGCTTTCTCAATAAGTAGTATTCTCTCCTCTGGCTCTGATGACTGGTTCAATCCTCCCAGGCATACTTTGAATGAGGATAGCTAACCGTTCCTGGGATATGGCCTCCCACTCTTCCACTAGCACTATCCTGAGGTCCTGTAGGGTAGTTGAAGGGTTTGGCTGACGTCGAACACGTTTCCCTAACTGGTCCCGTAGCTGTTCTAGGATTCAGATCTGGGCTTTGAGGTGGCAACCGCTGAGTACGAATGCCGACCTCATTCAGGTAGTCTGCCACTACATTTGCTGTGTGTGGCTGGGCATTATCATGCATTAGGCGAAAATAATGGCCAATGAAAAGCATCAAATATTCTTCTAGAACGTCCGTAATGTACGAAATTGCATTGAGGACGGTCTGTTGAACACATGGAGTTCTGTCATCGCTTGTGATGTGATACCTCCCCACACCACAGCAAACCCACCTGCGTAACACCGTTTCAGCGATGTTCCACTATCTGTACCCCTCCCCCCTTCTCTATACTCTTACTCGGGCATCCTGAGTACACAGGATAAACCTGGTTCCGTCAGTGAATATAACGGAGGCAAAACCGGGTTCTAGGCAAAATTGAAGGTGGACATTTCGAAGAGCTACCGCAAACTGAGGTTGGGCAAACCTGTTGCTGGGACCCTGGAGTGCAAATGCACTTCGGCGAGCCTTCTCCTTATTGTGCATACACTGACTTTCAGCTGGCGAGCAATTCTCAGCCAGCAAGCGGTTTCTATAGCTCTCTGTGTACGGTACCTTAACGTTTGCATCATGATGAAACGTCATCTGCTGACTCAGTCATTATGGGGCCCTCTGATCCTAGCTTCTTCGTGTAATGTACCATCTTCTGGTACATCTAAATGGCCCTCCAAACCATTGTTTCTGGTAGGCCTAACGCCCTGGCCACACCTACGTTGACTTCTACCTTCTTCCACCATCGCAGTTATTTTGGCAACTGTCGTCGCTTGTAGAACCACACTCAGAAACAAAAAGAAAGACAATTAAAACCAAGCACTTTATGAAGGAAAACGCATTAAACTCGCATCATTTCGTTTTTTTACTATTAATTTTTTTTTCCTTTTTTATTATTTCGTTTTTTCTTAATATTCTTTGGGTCTTTTAGAAGCATATAAATAAATAAATAAATTCATTATTATCCTGGGACAAGTCCCTTTAGAATAAAAAATACAAAATTTACAAAATGTGCTTTGCAGTCTTAGAGTAAGTTAAACACATGTTAACAATTTAATAATGACTTATATAGAATTAGACATATTCAAATAATAATAAAACAAAAACAATGACAAAAAAAATAATAATAATAATAATAAATTACTTACAATTTTATTGAGGCTGGGTACTCATTATTATTGGTTTGGCGCTACAACACGTTGACGCGTCCAGGCCTCCTCAACCAGCAACCTCCAGAAGTCTCTGTCCTGTGCTGCAGCCATCCAGTTGTGGACTCCTAAGCTCCTCGCATCCGCGGCCACACAGTCACTCCATCGAAGACGGGGGCGGCCAACTCTCCTCCGGCCATGTACTATATCCGTCAATAATCTTTTAGGAGTTTCGTGTTCCTCCATCCTGGCCACATGTCCAGC
The DNA here is from genome assembly GCA_023052935.1 of Piezodorus guildinii. Taxonomy (NCBI): domain Eukaryota; kingdom Metazoa; phylum Arthropoda; class Insecta; order Hemiptera; family Pentatomidae; genus Piezodorus; species Piezodorus guildinii. Next base: position 112,509,507 of record CM041295.1, read on the forward strand.
CCATCTTAGGCGATGTCGCTTGATGACGCAAACAACGTCAGGCTCTCCAAAAAGGTTGTAAACCTCTTCATTTTTTCTTCTCCTCCACTCTACACCAACCAACACCGGTCCAAAAATCTTTCTGAGTATCTTTCGCTCAAATGCTGCCAACCTCTTGTACATCTCTTTTGCCATGGTCCATGTCTCCGCTCCATACGTAAGGACTGGGCGAATCAATGTTTTGTACAGAGTGACTTTTGTTTTCCTGGTCACTGACCTGCTTGATAGATGCTGCCTCAAACCAAAGTAACATCTGTTTGCGGCCAACATCCTTCCATTGATCTCCGTTTCAATGGCATTGTCGCATGTGACTTTTGAGCCAAGATATGTAAACTCCATCACCCTGGCGCACTCCTTTTCTGGACGAAAAACTTTCTGAGCGATCGCCTTGCACTTGTACAACGCATTCGAGGTCTGTCATGGTCATCTTGATCAGTCTTATTAGGCCTTCAGGTACGTTCAGCTGTCTCAAGGCTTCGTAGAGACTCTTTCGATCCACACTATCATATGCCGCTTTGAAGTCTATGAATAAATGATGGGTGGTTATACAAAACTCATGTCCCTTTTCCAATATAGTCCTGAGGCAAAATATTTGGTCTGTTGTGGATTTTCCTTTTCTAAACCCACATTGGTAAGAGCCTAATTTAATTCTCTTTCTGCGTGTGGAAGAAGCCGTCGAAACAGAATGCCTGAAAGGACTTTTTAAGCGCACGGTAGAAGGGCTATGCCCCGATAGTTTCCACAATCAAATGGGTCCCCCTTTTTAAATATGGGGCATATTAAAGATTTCCTCCATTCCGATAGCATATCTTTCTTTTCCCAGATGTCCATAATCAGATTGTGCAGAGCTATTTTCAGACGTTCGCCACCGTACTTAAGCAACGCAGCTGGTAGATTGTCTGCCCCTGGGGCCTTGTGGTGTTTCAACCCTACCAAAGCATCAGCTACCTCTTCATCATCTGGTGGTTCAACGTCCCCATCCTGATAGAGTTGAGGGCAGTTGTTTTTATTCTCCTCTTGATGTACTGCATAAATATTCGCAAAGTATTCCTTCCATATATTCATGCACGCTGCCCTCTCAACTATTATATTGCCTTCGCGATTCCTGCAGGCTGAGTGGGTGGGCTTAAAGGGCTTCCTGCTTTCATTGACTGAGGCGTAGAATCTTCTGGTATCACCAATAGATATAAGCCTTTCAGCTGCCTCTAGTTTCTTTCTCTCCCAGGATCTTTTCTTTCTTTTATGAAGTCGTTTCTCCATTCTTTCCTTTTCCTATACTCTTCAACCGTGCGTCTTGCTGCAGTCAGTGCTTCATAAGCATTATTTTGTCCTTTGTTGCAAGTGAACATTCCTCGTCGAACCATGGAGATTTCGATTTCCTTTCTTCTTCTCCTAATATCTTCTCCGCCACCTCGGATACTGTTGATCGTATCTTATTCCATTGTCCATTTAGATCGTTCTCTTCATAGACAGATGTGGAGAGCACTTGATCCATTGCTTTAATGAATTTCATCCTTTCTTTTGGATCAAACAGCTTATCCCGATTATATCTTTTTCTCTTTAATGTTTGAGATCTTGGTCTTGAGGTATTGATTCTGCCTATGATATGAGCAATGCTGAGGTAGTGGTCGGAGTCTACATTTGCGCCACGATACACTCGAACATCTGTGAGGGAGCTAATATGCCTTTTATCTATTATGATGTGATCAATTTGGTTCACAGTTGCTCCATCAGGAGAGGTCCAAGTTCCTTTATGAATGCGTTTGTGAGGGAAGATCGTAGTTCCTATAAAAAGATCTTGGAGACAGCAAAGTTGATGAGCCTCAGTCCATTGTCGTTAGTACTTTCGTGAAGGCTGTGTCTACCAACAGTCGGGATGTATATTTCTTCTCGGCCTACTTTAGCGTTGAAATCCCCTGCAATAATCTTCATATCATGACCGGGGCACGAGTCGAAGGCCCGTTCTAGTGCCTCGTAGAACTCATCTTTCACCTCTTCGTCTGATGTTTCAGTCGGTGCATGGACACTCAAAATGCTCAGGTTGTAAAACCTCCCTTTAACGCGCAATACGCACATTCGTGGACTGATAGGTTCGAAGCCCAATACCAGGTGACGCAGAGAATTGCTCACAACAAATCCAGTTCCAAACGTGTGCTCTCTCTCATTACAACTGTAGTATACGGTGTGCCGCTTCTTCTTGAGGATTCCTTTGCCAGTCCATCATAACTCCTGGATGGCAGTAATGTCCATTTTGATGTCTCGAGCCAGACTGACAATATGACGAGTTGGGACTTGGTTTGGTTTTCTTATTGGTAACTTGGCCTTTGAGGGCAGATGATGGGAGGGTATCGGTTGGAGCGGGGCTTCAGGCTGAGGTTGAGATGTTTGGGATCTAGGTTGTGGTTTTGGACGGGCCTGTCGTCGAGGCTGTTGATTTTGCCAGGTGATATTGGAGAGAGGTGTTTTCGTGTCTTGAACCATGTTAGCTGAGGTAGTCGACTAGTGAGAGATGTTACCTTGTCGTTGATTAAGATCTGGGGAATTCAAGGAATCAGCGACAGGAGAATTGCACGCTATGAGATTTTTGCTTTAACAGATTGTTATAAATCACACATCCTTTGTAGCTGGCAGCGGGCACTTCGCTACAAAAAGCTCAGTTTTCCGGCTTATTTCTTGATTTCTGTCAGTTTTCAGATGGATTTGGGCCGGCACATTTGACGCACCAGGCCTAATAATGACAATACGACTTGTTATGTCCTAAATTTTAACAGTCTGTGCACTGAACTATTATTTATTTTTGCCTGGGCTGTTTAAAACAGATAACGGAGTATAACAGCCTCGTCATCTGAAATATATCCGGATTGTTTTGTGATGGCTCCAAATCAATGAAAAATAGTGGAGGGGGTTATATTTTGGAGGGGTGTAAGACTCAACTAACGTGTCTATCTCTTCCAGGGCTATTTTAATTGCGTCAGTGGGAGTCGTTGAGTGAAGTCACCTTAAGACCACTCTGTTTGATTTTTCCTGCCTTAGCTGGTAGCAATGTAAGTCGTAGTTCTTGCAGTTAAATAAACTCCTCGTAAAAAGTATTGCAACACTTAAAAATATTTGAATTTTACATTAACGTTCTTTTTTTATAATAAAGAAAGGTTCTGAAGTCAATAATAACATTTTTAAACTGGAAATAAACAAGTTTCATTAAAATAAATTTCTTCAATAAACAAAAAGTTTAGAAACATTACTTTTTAAAATTTTCTTTTTTTACAATTTTAACTTTTAAATTACAATTTAAATTTTTTATTTAAATTTAATATGACGTATTGCCCCCCCTCTGACTTGAATGACTGCTCTCATCCGTCTTGGCATACCTGTAATAAGATTTTGAAAAAAATCTTGGGGTATATTGACCCACTCCTCCAATACAGCTGTCTTTAGCATTTCAAGGGTAGTAGGAGGTGAATCTCGTGACCGAACCTTTCTTTTGAGATAATCCCAAACGTGCTCGATTGGGTTCAGGTTAGGACTTCTTGCTGGCTAATCAATGGTATGAATATCTGTGGTGTTCAGGAATTCAGAAACACATCTTGCCTTGCGAGGACGAGCATTATCAGTGCTTTTATTTTAATAAACGATCCTCTATGGGGTTAGTAACCCTAGGACGCCGTGACGTTGGTCGTCGCGAATGATTACTAGTATCCCTGTACTGTACCTTTTTATGGTCCTTAACGGTAGAATAGTGAATCCCAAGGTGATTCGCAATGTAACGTAATGATTTTTCTTTTCTTCTTTATAAAGAGTGATAATTCTGACCAATCATCGTGACTCAAACGATTCATTGTGAATAAAATTAATTGTTTTAACAACATTTAAGAGAAATGAAAGAACAGACTTGAGACAAACGAAAAATAATCATGGACCGAAAGGAAATAAAAAATGAATGAAACAAAATCCCATCGTTTGTTAGTAAGGTCAAAACAAGAAAATCTCGAAAATTATGGGTGTTGCAATACTTTTGACGGGGATTGTAGACCTTTTTATAATTATTTTTGAGTTTGAATTCATCTTGATATCGCTCAGTCTGGAAAAACATTTAAAGTTTAGCTGTCCGATCGAGTTGGCGATTTCTTGACGAAAGCCATTGAAATTAGAGGAAATCTGAGGTGGCCCCGGATCAGAAACCCCTGAGGCCCCGGGATGACATGTGAGTTGTTCGCTGCAACACGATAGTTGCCGGTTGAGGTCGATGGTGTTGGAGCTGAAGACGGTGTGGTTGTGGAAGAAGACGGCGCCGCATGTTCAATTTTGATGGCTGCTACTGCAGTACTGCGTGTTTTTGGCGAGGAATTTGTTTGGTTCGATACGTGTTTGGTTTTGGCCGCTTTATTTTTTTCCCTATTTGGAGAGTCACCAGGTCTAGGATTTGAAGCTCTTTGCTGTTACTGACGCGGCTTTAAATATCGAGAGTCTGACACGCTAATTTCAGGGAAGGGCATTTCCTCTGCCGAGTCATCATAAGAAGTATTCATGTCGAGATCCACGAATAAAATTAGAAAAATTAAGAACAAAAAAAAAAGTTAACTATTAATATTAAAATTTACCTAAAAAACACAAAAAAAATCTAACTACTAAATCTATTTACAAAAATATATACATATGACACAATGTTCAAAAGAAACATATTCAAATAATTAAAATTAATAGATTAGAAAATAAAAGTCTTATGGTTGAATAAAACATAGAAAAAGTCTAAAAAAAAAAAAATAATAATAATAAAATAAAAAAGTCTCGAGTGAAAAAATCAAACTATAATATATACATAAACTGTTTAATTTTTGAGTCGTAGATGACAGGAGACTTGAACTAGACCTTGTAAACACGAAAAAGATTACCATTCCCATACTAATCTTCTAGCAGTCCCGCTTCCCCCATTCCAGGCAGCCACCAGTCTATAATGTACTTTAGTGAAATAAGCGCACTCACCTCAATATTTACGATTGTAAAGTGTTTAGTAGGTTAACTATTCACCAATTACAAAGTTTGAAGACTGATAGTTTATTAGTGACTTCGAAATGACAAGGTGGTAATCACAGAGCGATACGTAAGCTGAACAATTAGTAGCGGCCATAACATTTTTGTATATATTTAAAAAAATAAATAATGAAAGTAAAAGAAAGATCACAATACATTTATTAAACTAAAAATTCATACAAACAACATAAGAAACGAAATTAACCTAATTGAATTCTTAAAAGGTAAATATGTAAAAATAAATCTGGTGCGGACAACAAACGACTTTTACTTACCTCGACTGTTAAAATCAATTTAAAAACTATTAAATATACGTCAATTTGAAAAAATGAAAATTTGATTTAAATAAAACATGTATTCATTTTCATTAGAAATATATGATTTAGATTAAATAATATAACTATATTAAATTGTTAATCAGTAATAAGTTTATTCCCTATTCGTCACTTTATATTACATTTTAAACCTTCATTTAAAACTATTATATTATAAATATAACTATTATACATATTTTTTCTAAAATATTTCTCTTTACAACGGTATATTATACTTACTTATTATATTATATTACTTATTGTCAAAAAACCAAAAATTACGTTAAAAAATAGGTTTGTTCTTTTATCCTATAGTTGGTCATCAAATTCGTCCAAATTTAGCCTTCATTTATCAATGTCATTAAGATGGTATGGTTAATCTTTTGGAATGTACAACTTTAAAGGTACTTTAGAGGACAAATATTTTAAAAATCGGCATTTAATCCCTGTCAGACTACTTCAATCAGAATGAAACTAGACTATTCCATCAAATCCTATGGAGTTAGTATGGGATTTCATAACAGAGGACAAGTCAGTTGGTGAGATATCGGAAAAATTATCAGGGTTAAATGATGGAATTGTTGAAAACTCGGGAAGAGATGGTGTAGAATTATCAGAGGAGGTGGATGAGAAGTAAGAATTTAATTCATCGGGTGAGACTTGGAAGACTGGTGAGGAAGATGATTTGCTGAGTGAGAGTTTGCAGGGGAGTTGCCATTTCGACTTTGAATCGAGAGTAGAGGAGAAGGCTGCATGAAACTAGTTTGTTTTTGCCTGTCTGATTGTTGCTTGAGTCAGATTTCAGAGTGCCCTGTACGCTTGATAGTCCTCTGTTAGTCTTGTTCATCTAAAGCGTCTGCGGGCTACCTCATGCCTCTTTTGTAAGTTTTATGTTTATTAATCCTCTTTCAGCAGCTGTGATTCATCCATATGCACATCCGAATCTAATTTCGTAACAATTTTCATTATGATACACATCCTGGTATTCAAAGTTCACTGTCTATATCAAGGTATGGATCTTCAACTCTGATGATCTTAATGTTTCTCTTGGGTTTCTTTCCAACTTTTATACTTTCATTTTCACAGGAGTCACAATAATATAATTTCAGCAGTTTTTCTTTTGGTTTATTGATATTGTACTGAACATTCCTGTCATTGGTGAATGCAAGCAGTGAGAGGCTCACTCGTATCAGACAGGTATTTCCTTGGGGAAATCTTACTGTTTTCTCTTTAGAACTCTCATGGCTGAGGACTGTAAACAAAAGCGAACTGAGGTTAAAACCCTTACCGGAATCTCATAGTTGCTTCTCGATTACAGTTGACAAATTTTACAACAATTTGTATTTTCTTTTAGAGGCCTTCAACCATCAGGATCATGGCCATGATTGATTCCTTTCCCTCATAGAAGTTATTCCGTCACAAATTCGGTATTTCCCTAGCTGCATACTCTCCTTCTTCTAGTGTGTCATCAATCAAGCCATACTCCTACTATAAACCTCCCTCTTTTTCCTCTTTATCTCTATGGGGTTCCCATTTCCTTTCAGCAGCTCCTGGAAATATTCCCTCCATCTTTCCATTATCTTATCCTTGTGCCTGAGTGCTTTGGGTGGTAACTCTGGATTCGTCTATAATCTGCCTAGGTAATCCTACAGGCTTCTATCACCTTATTTTTATCTCCAACCCTTTTCCTCTTGTACTTGTTTTTTGCAAGAGGTATTCTTTTCTCCGATATTTTTTCTAATCTCATTGGACCGTATTTAATGAAAGATAAATATTTCCATTGAAACTAATCGAAATGACTATGGAAAATCAATTTAAAATTTGTTTACATTAGGTAAGTAAAAGTTATGTGATGCATGCACACAATTTCTTATTAACACAATTATTACATATAATTATTACAACTTATAATAAACACAACTGGTCAATTTATTTTTTATTAATTTGATCAAAAGTAAATAACTATGATGCATCAACAATAAATCTGGGATTAATGTTTTTTAGATCAAATCGCTGTTCCTTCATTGGCTCCCCTGCGTCCTGAGAATGAGAAGACCAGGCCACGGAGACAACAGAGACTCGTCCGGAAAGTCGATGCAGTTGCACACCCTAGAACTCAAGGAGAGATCTTCGAAGAGCCTCCTTGCCAACGTTCTAGACATTGATGATGATTTCCGCCATGGCCCCCTCCAAGCTTCCAGCCATACCTTCATTCGTGCACACGAAGAAGGTACGTCAACAGGTACATATTGTTTCAATATCATCTGTGTTGTTATCAGTGTTAAATGTTGCTTATACATCGGAAAGGATAGAAGTTAGAAACTGCAACAATGATGTATTTCTTGTATCTATCATCTCATTACATATCATATCATCAAGACTCATCAGTGAGAACTAAATGTGTAGAGATAGAAGTAGAGATCCAAATTTAATTCAACTCTATTGTATTTCATGCATTGTCTAGCCATATTAGACATAATTTTCACCATATGAAAGACAAATTCTAATATGAAGAGTCAACCTAACTTCGAATAAGAATAAAGACGGAAATGAAAACGAACAAAACGAAGACCCAGAAATAATGAGAAGCTTTTTCAGTAAATTCCTCAACAAGCTTTTATTATTTGTTTAAATAAAACATCTGTGGGCAAGTACACATAGCTGGAAAAGACAATAGAATTTTTGGCTGAAATGCTTATGGCATTGATAAAAAATGCTCCTGAATCAACGGCATATGCTTATTTTTATTTTTTATTTTTTTTAACACATCCACTTCCTAAAGATTTGATTCTTCATCAGCATTTTCCATTCTGACTTCTTTTTGTTTATCGGACATTTAGTTCCTGTAAACATAATTTAAAAAATGTGATCCTTGAAAAAACAGAAAACTTAAAAATAATTCAACAAACCATGGCAAAAATGAACTGATTGCAGCTTAAACAAGACCATACCGAATGCATTTCATATAATTTACTTTTTTATTTTTAATGAAATAGTAATTTCTTATAATAAAATAACTTTATTTTATCATAAAACAATCTTTTTATAGCTTTGTTGTTACGGTAATATAGTCAGCTACTGGCAAAGGATCTTGAGATGAATATATAACTAAATTAATAAAATAATAGGTATCCTAAGGTTTCAAAAGAAATTAATAAAAATAATATAAAGCTGTATATTGACCAAAAACAACCTAAGAAATATTAATATTTGAAAAATCACGGCAATGTTTATTTTCAACTTATTTTTATTTATCATCAAAAATACAATTACGGTCGTTTTCAATACATCCTTATCTTCTTGATGTCTAGTATTCTTATGAAGGAAGTTTTTTTTTTTTTTTTTTTTTTTTTTTTTTTTTTTTTTTTTGAAGTGTTTAAATTAAAAAACGAAAATAAAAATTACATTGAGCTTATGGAAAAAAATCTGAGGTTAAAAAAACATACAACTTTCACTTACCTCTCCTCTTGTAATCAAATTATAAATGTAAAAAAAAAAAAAAAAAAAATCATATTGTATTGATGGAAATATTTATTTCAGATTTAATATTTTAACAATAGAATTTAACTGCATTGAAAACTCAAACAAAAAACTCCCACTCAAAAGTTTCACCATTATGTAAATATACACATAACAACTTGGAAGTAGAGGCTTTATAAAACAATAAGTTGAAAATAGGTTTCTGTCAATAGAAACCTGGATCTAATTTGACACACTGAAGAAAATGAAAACGCATTCATGTGGCTTGATTCACACTGCGCTGCTTCAGATCGGAAATCGGACAAATGTACTGTGTACGAATACACATTACAAATTGTTCACCTATGCCTATAAAAACCAATTTAGAAAGAGCTAAATAAAAAAATTTAAACAACGAAAAAAGGTTAGATCTAAATTTCTAAAACATCTAGTAATCCATAATAAGCTATACCAAAAACAGATTCACAAAGCACGCATGTGAACAAATCGGCCTAGGAAGAATTGAAACGAAGAATGCAAGGATTTCACTTTCATCACATTCATACAATCATAGTAACGAGATTGGACGTTTTAGTATCATGGAATTTATTGTAGTGTAGGAACTATCAGTGATTTCATGTGCTCAATGGCTTAAGTAGAATTGCATTGCTCATAGCGTAGATGTGACAGGACTGAGGCATGTATCCTGTATGACTATCAGCTTCTTGCTAAGGAACTGCATTACTGCTACTATTACAGCTTTGAGGGGCATTGGCGTTAAATGTTTGGCGATGCGAAGTCCGTTGGTGTGTAGCGAACCGAGTGTGAAGTGAACCTGCAAACGATTTCGAAATGTCATCGAAATCGGTGAGCGTTCACCTCACACACCCATGTATAGGTGACATATTTAAAATTCAGAATATATGTTTTGATGTTGCAGGAAGTGTTACGGGTAGTGTGATACATTCTCAAGGCATGGTGTCCTCATGTTTAGGGCCTCACAGGGAGCTGGGCCAGATCCTCAAGGAGTTGAGGATGATCACGGACAAGCTGCGGAAGGACGACGAAGCAGCCGAGATCACAAACGACTGGAAATTCGCTGCCATGGTTGTCGACAGGCTGTGCCTAATAATATTTACCCTATTCACGGTGATTGCTACCATCGCGGTCCTATTCTCAGCTCCTCATATCATTGTTACATAACTTACAACTGACTAGTCCTCGCAACGCCCTGGAAGTAGCCAAGACGGATAGCGCAGGGAACCTTCCTGCACAATTCCCTTAAGTCTTCCACAACAGTATCTTTTTAACCCCGGAAAAGATATTGGATTGCCACTCCCCTTCATATTTATAGCTTTTCATTTTTTTTTTCTTTTGGAATGGTGGATCCCGGTAGTTGGACGAGGAAGCCATTTATTTTTTTATGAATTAATTTGTATGATATACTTCTATATATGTAAAAAGAGTGTTATATAAGCTCCAGATGTTAGCCACTATAAAATTTGCTATTGTTTCAGAATGCTTTATCCCTATTTTTTACAATGTAGGTAGGTTTTTACAACAGTGACTGCCAGGTACCATGTATGTATGTATATATATATATATATATATATATATATATATATATATATATATATATATATATATATATATATATATATTTATATATACTACATTTCCATTGCCATGTTACTTCCAAGGCGTACAGGACAAACAGTTGACTATTACTACTTATAAGTATATATATATATATATATATATATATATATATATATATATATAAAATTAATTATAAATATTGTTGACTTCACTGTATATAACGGGTATTTATAAGTGTGCAAGTCTGCATGATTGTGTACGCATGGAAGAAAGCCTGTGTTTGTAATTTGGACATTCCTTTTTTAATAAAAATGTATCTAGGAAATGAATTGGTTGTAAGTTTGGCTTATGATTTCCGATGCTGGTATGAAAGAGTAGTATCGTAGCCTAAGTATACAACGGTCAAAACAGTTATTTCTCCTCTCATTGTTAACGAATTTACGATGCATTATTGTGTCGGCAAGAAGGCATTTGTTTTTTAAAACAAAAAGGTATGTTTTTTATGAAAACTTGTTGGTTGAATACTTTCAATATTCATATCTATATGTGCATACGTTGTCTAGTTAAAACACCTAGAAGAGTTTTCCCATTTTTATACCATGTATTGTAGCAGCTTTATCATATTTCACAATGATGTACAAAAAGAATGTGATGTATAAATAATTAATCTGTGTAATGAACAAGTGAATCTATGCTTCCTGAAGTGAGTGGCGATTCCACTAAGCATTATCGTTAATGAATTAGAAGATGGTCGTTAATTATGGAACCACCATCATTTTTTCTTAGATATTTTCCATTTTACCTAAACACAAGTAGAAAGAAAAAGAGTCGATTGTAAATCGAATATTTTATAAAAATTTATTTTCTTTTTAATGTAAGATTTCTTTAGACAAAATATGTATAATGGTTGAGTCGAAAACGAAAAAAGGTGTATATTTATAGTTTTCTCACATTAAGAAGTTTTTTAAAGTTTAAATTATCACTTCTGTTATTAATGTATTTTATTATATTATCTCGTTGATATGTTATTAATATTTAATATTGTTGTTTATATTGTATAAATAGTTTCTTGTGAAATTTTCATGGGAAAATTCTTTATAGGTCATTCTAGAGTAGTCGATATTAGGTCAGGTCTTTTCATAAATGCTGTACTCATTTTGTATGCTACAATTAAAAATGATAAATGTGAAAATGGTTCTTTAACTTCTTTAAGAAAGAAGTATAGCTTTAATAATTACGTAATTTTAATATGGATTGGTTATATCTTTGATAACTTAACCAATTGACTATTGAGAAATATGAATAATGTGTTTGGTCATGATAATACGAACTTCTCATTTCATTTATCCATTATAATAATACTAGAGGAGTTGAAGAAAAGAAGAAATGCTTGAGGAAGAAGGGGGGATAACCTCTACCACTGTTAAAGACACTGAATCGATACCGACAGCATCTAAGAGTCTTTAATGTTATCATTGTATATTTAGAGTAAATATAAGGATATATAATAAAGTTTGTAATGTTCTCCTTACTGAAAAGTTTCTCACTGCCTGCAACATTTTTTATAACGTCCTATCGAATGTAAGGCATTAGTTGTTATAATATGATATAAAAGTCACTAGTGGTTACAGGATATTTCTCTTTTGACAATACACAACCCACAAAGAATATGATATCCTCAGAAAAAGGAGTAACCGGTCCATGTCAGTCAGGTGTAATATTTCATATTGGACCATTCAGTTTTTGTTTTCAAACAATGCGAACCTTCTAGCACAATTGTGATGACAGAAACGTCATGTTGTAAATGACGCCCAACAAAAAAGAAAACTCTCCATATCAGTAGCTTTCATTTTCAGTCACCGATAAGATTTTGGCCTAATTTTGGCTAGCAGTCAACGATACAATTGGCCCAAAAATTTAGGATGGCTGAGATGAATGATAGTCGGGATTGAGCAGGTGTGGTAGGGGATGAGGGGGGAGGGGGGAGATTTTACAACTTCTCGGGCGCTATTCGAACTTTGTATAGTCATGATCAAATGTATCTTTGAAGAATTGCATGTTCAAAATTAATATTCGTGCCTACAAAATGTCAAAATCGCTCATCGAAGCGCTGTTAACTGGTGACGGTGCGCGTCACGTAATGGTAGATTCTGTAAGCAAGTATAATTTAGTGGATCTAGTTCACAGCCAGTTTTTCCAATGATCTGAGTATCGATAATTTATATGACTTATAAATTCGATGAAAGTCTTATCGACTTGGAATCAAGTGATAAATCGTTACAGATTTATTTTTAAATAACTGTATGCATATATTATGCTGTAAAATGAAAATGACAATACGATTCGCTTAAGAATTTTAAAAATATTAGAGGCATAGTTTGATATCTTAAGATGATATAATGATAGTAGGGCAGTTGTTGGAATTACTGGCTGCTTCAAACTATAAATGAGGATTAGAGCTGCAATCATTGGCGGCCTTGTCTCCAAATGCTTCGTCTCCATTTTTTGATGGGGGGTAAAAAGCTAGCTAGGCTCATCACTAACTAAAATTAAGGCAGATTCTCAAAATTTTGTAGTAAAAAAAAAATTCAAAATACTTTGAAAAACAAACAAAAAAACATATATACGAATGAATATAAGCACTGTATTGCCTACGAAATCATGATATATTCCGATGTAAACCATCCTGGAAACTTGAGTTAACCTTCTGCCCTACTGCTGTAGATATGGCGAGAAAAAAAAAAATAAAATTAAAAAAAAAATAAAATAAAAAAAAAATAAAAAAAATGCCAACCAAGATATTTATTTTAGATGATTTACTCAGTCCAAGTAGGATTGGGATTTTTTAGTCCAGATTATATTTTCGATTGAAAGCTGTTTACTAGTGACTAGTGACTACCCAAATACTTGAAGGGACGAGAAAGAATTGGAGCATTGGGATCCCTATATTTCGATCCTAGCCTCATCCCTTCCAATTGAATATTCATATAAGAATAGTTGTAAATTCAAAATTATTGTCAAATATTTAACCTCTTTGAAGAAGTAATATATATTAAAATGCAATTTTATGAATTTTTAAAACGTTGTTTACATATCACGGCGTACTATTTAATTGATTAGTAAACCTGGATTGCTCAACATTTATTACAAGGTAAATAACTATTTGATAATGTAAATTGCTTTAGTGTGCGTTTATTTAGCACAGAGCGATGTGAATTTAAGTTCATTCACTGATATATTACAAAATGTTGGAATATTATTATAAAATACTAAATGTTGGAAATGTAGGTTAGGATTAGGTTTTTACCCTAGTTGAGGTATTGCAAGAGATGACCACTATGCGTATATGTGATAAATTTCATCTGGTTAATTCAGCACAAAGTAGCCCATTATCAATAATCAAATTCTGAAATGGAACTCTTTCATAAAAAATCTGAATAAAATCCAACGATACTTGTGTAAGTATCTAGATTTTCATTACTCATTATATTTTTATCTTTTTGGAATGCTGCTGATATAAGCGATATTCTTTTGCATCGCCACATTACCTGGGAAATATTATTCTTCAATGAATTTATAACTGAAATATCTTTTTCTAAAATTGTGGAAAAATTAAAAAAAAAAAAATATGAATTTTAAAATTAATAGTAGCAGGCAGTTTTGAATTGTTTTCAGGTATTAAAATGTTATATTGCATTTAATGTAAACTTTGATTTTATTAAGTGGCTAATTAAAGTTCTTTATGGAATGTTTTTTTTTCGAGTTTCCATTTTGACTCCTGGATTAACCTACCATACCTTTCATATTTATATCTGAAAAAATCATATATAATCATTATTCATATTTATATCAATTTTATATTTGGCTATTAGCAATGAACTATACAAATATTTTTTAAAATATATTCGTTCTAATCAATATAATTTATAATTGATAATGATATTTTAGAAAAACATTGATGAGCTCATCAAGATTTTCCCCATCATAAATCATTTAGATTTATAAGATTTCTAATGATACCCTCATCAGACTCTCTTGTTCAATTATAACTAAGATAAGTAGGAAAATATTTAAACACTTTATTACAACATTAACGGTTAGAATGTAAATAATCATTTTACAAATGTTCCAAAGAAAAATATTTGATTAAATAAAATAAAGGCATAAATAAATGATGAACCCACTTTTAATTGAATTAATAACGAAAATCAGGATACAAAATGTACTGTGATAGATTGTCTGTAAAAGAAACAGAAAATGTTTTCATATGAATGGAAGGCCTTTTATCCTATAAAAAAATTCAAAGTTATCAAGGATAAATTTTATTAATGTTTTAAAATGTAATTATATATATAATTCGCTTAAATAAATTACAAAATGTGATAGAGAATACATATATTTGACTTCTAACGCTCCTAAAGACTAAATTCATTAAAAAAGTTATAAAAAATACTTAGTCAGAAACACTTTCTCAAATTCTCAAAATTCATTTACTATTATATATAATATTGCACGTTGGCACAAAATTAAAAATATTTTATTTTTGTTTCATACTTTCAAGTTATCAAACATGGTTAAATGTTTATATTTTCTAATATTCATGAATCAATCAATTGTTGGGCTACCGGTTTTTTGAAAGTGAGATTGTAAACGAAAAAAGAATAAATAAAAAAAAAACTGTGAATGTAAAGAATAAAAGTTGAGTAAGTGAAAGTAAGAATATGACGAATCTATAGACTGTTTTCTTATCTTGTGGATTTTGGTGGTGATCATCGAGTCACATTTGTTATTAACTGTAATTTAAAATACTGATTTTAATTTTTATAAAAAAACAAAAAAAAAACTGCTTTTCAAATTCATCTCAACGAATCCATAAAATTGTTTACTGTAGGTTAATCCATGATAAAAGTTATGTTTTTCGTGAATCGCTTTAAAGACTGTTGGCAGCGTTCTCAATTTGATGCTAGGTTTAGGGAGTCAAATTTGGATAGGCAATGCAGTGTTCTTAAAACACCATATCCCCTAGTGCTGCTCTTCCTTTTTAATGAGAAAATATTCTGCTTATCTATTGGATGCTTCATATAGATCACTATATATTCATTGTAAATAGATTTTTAGAAATGTTCTATGTTTACACTCATCTCAGAGTCCTTAGTACCTTAAAACTATTCAGAAATTACTTGGGTTATTTAATGAAATAGACTCCATTGGATCGTATTCTTCTATAAAATGTATTATTATAATATTGATTATTCTATAATTTTTTTCAATTCGATGTTTTAGAATATCGATTTCCATAACTTTTTGTAGGATTCGCTGGTTTTACTATAACTCCTTTTTTATCTTTTTGTCCACTTTGGCACACTAAGAATGTGGTGTTTGGTAAAAAGTGTAAATGTTTTTATGGAATTAATCCTTTTATTTTTCGAATTTGAAAATGGAGTGTTTTTTTACACACATGTAAAATATCAAGTGGTTATGTAGAAGACTTTAATATAGTTGTAAGGAGAGTTTGTGAAGAGATGAAAGAGTGTTTTCATCATTATTGTGCTTAAGCTAAGTTACTTTGTAATAATGTTCTTGTAAAAACAAAACTCAATTAGTGGCTAAGAACAAAAAAAAATATATATATATATAAAAAATAAAAAAATAAATGAGTTACAAACATTATAAATGAATCTATGATAGAGATGTATTAAAAACAAATTGTTTTGAGCAAGTGATACAATATTTAGATTGTGCTGCAAAAAAAAAAAAAAAAATAATAATAATAATAATAAAAACAAGCAAAGATAACAACAAAAAATATTGGATTAGCATTCAACTTGCTATACAACTGAGTCTTTCAATTGGATTGTGGTATTGGGAAACTTGAATCGGTGTAAAATGTGAGAGTACACACCATAAAATGACAATCTATTAAATAAAATACCTTTTCACTGTTCTCCCACAGATTTATCTTAACATGTGTATATAATGCATAATAATTCTTTACACAAAGTTGTTGTTCTTTGCCCAAAACCTTTAATTCGTTTTTTTATAATTGTATTATTATTTTGAATCTTGTTATTGTAAATGCATATATATTTATTAAAACTTTTGTTTTATCTAGTTTGCATGCATTGGTTCTGTTCCATATAGTTCAAAAACAAAAAAAGTATATTTGTATATATGTATGTGTGTGTGTGTATATATATATACACACACACACACACTCACATACATTTATATATATATATATATATATATTATATATATATATATATATATAATATAATATTATATAATAATAATGAAAAAAGTCTTCCCACAAGCACCAAATAATATAGGTACAGGCATTTCAACTTTTCAAATACAAAAAAATATTCTGAAAAGTCAAGCAATTGTATTTGAATCGTGTTACATAAGCATATGAGCTAAAAAAATCGAAGCAACTATATATTTATATTGGGTAGCTTGAGACGAATTTTTTTTTCCTACAAATAGCCAAATATACATGAGACATGAGAAGACATTCTATATCCAATATTGAATAGGATCACTGAAGAGAAGAGGCTAAAGGATAAAAGTTGCTAAACATTTGATGCCTGTCACTATAGCTTGGTCTTGGAGAATATTTAAGTGGGCTCTCAATCCTCTTGATAATCTGCTCTATTTACTAACTATATTACGACTGAGTCTGTGTCGACTGGTGGCATAATATTGTTGCTCATAGTACTAGATGTTATCTTGTATAATAATACGTTTTATGTGAATGATAATTTTAATAAACTACTGTTACAATAATGTCATTTATTTTCACCCTCACCTCAATAGATCTTAATTCTTTTAAAAACTGTTTTCTAACAATACCTAAATCAGTTTATTATGAGGTCGAATTGGAGCAAATATCTTGAACGCTGTGGAAGCACCTGTACAACACATTCCGCACTCCAATGTGAAGGATATAACATCCAACACACGGTGGCATTGCTGAATTGTAGAATGGGATGTCCGAAATCCAAACTTATGGTCAGGAATTACGTGATTCATTTCTAGGATCGGATAAAGGCATTTCAAAATGAGTTTTTCTAGAACCCATGATGGACAAAAGGGAGATCGGACAGTATGAGGATGGATTTTCAGTTGGCTTTTAAGGTTTTGAGATCATTTTGATCATTGAAAGTTTCCAAGGTTCAGGGAAATAGGTGGTTCGGAGAGTATTATTGAATATAAAGGTGAGGTAGAGGATTGCTTTTTGAGGTAGGTGTTTTAGGAGTAGGTGTTAGGTGTTAAGTTTTCTGTGAAGTTCTGAAAAGTTTGCATTTTGAATTTTCTAATTTATGTTTGTTTTTCTATTTTTTGTTAGTTATAGATGAGTATAACTAAAATGTGGCGGGAGTAATTATTTTTTGGGATGTGAAGAGTTGTTATTAATTGCAATACCTATTGTTCTTGTTAGTTTTTTTATAGCAAAGTTAATTTCTTGTTCTATTTTTACTGAAATCTTTAAGTCAAGTTCGTTTTCTAGTTCAGAGTGAAAGTTGTATCAGTCAACATGTCCTGTAATCAATGAAGGAGGAAAGGATTTAGGAATAGGGTTTGAATGCAGGAGGAGCAGAACTGGGCTATGGTCTGAGGAGAGGTCTTCTAAGAATGTTACTGTCGACTGAAAGGTGGGAATTTGGGATGTGACGAATATGTCAAGAATAGGGAGCGGCGTGGTCTAGTGGATAGAGCGCTAGTCTGCTGTGCTCCGGGTCCTGGGTTCGAATCCCGGTTATAGCAGAATATTATTTATTCTGTTAATTCAGTCGGGGGGCGACCCTAGGGTATGGAGACCCTCCTGGGGCAGACCCAGCCTCTTTAAATTGGGTACCCAACATAATTGGGGAAAAACCTGGCGGCTGAGCGCGATTAAGGCCTAATCACCTCATTGCACTGCCGTCGGCCTAGAAACAGTACGAATCTCTATATGTACTGAGCCCAAGACCCTTCATGGGTTGTAGTGGTACAGGTATTTTTTTTTTTTTTTTTTTTTTTTTTTTATGTCAAGAATATCAGGGCGCTATTTAAGGGAAGTAGGTCAGTATGTAGGATCTTTGGATGATAAGACGGAATAGCTGTTGGAAGTGGTCACTTGGGAGAGAATCGTGCCACGAGCGTTGGATGTTCAGCATATCCACCGTTGATCTTTAGCGTTGTAACCCCCCCTTCAATGAAGACCCAAGGACAGAAATAAGAATCAAGTTGGTTAGAGGAGAAGGAAATGCCAGGAGGGCAATATACAGCTGAGATGCTTATGTTAAATGGACGGCAGGATAAGGTTATAGAAGTCGATTGGATGGTGTCAGTTGGAGTAGAAGGAATCAGGGAGTGAGTTAAGGAATTGTGAATGAGGATGTGATATAGTCACGTATGTAAAAGTGTGAATGAGGTGTGAAATGGGTTTCAGTCACAAAGACAATGTCTATGTTATTATTATTATTATTTTTTTAAACTTCTTTATTTAAATCAAAATACAGATATTTTACAGCGCAAGTAAAAGTCACTATCCCAATAAGGCAAGCCCGTGTGTGGGAAAGGAGGTCACTTGTGGCAATTCAATAAAAGTACAATAACAAACAGTAACAGTACACAGTATGATAAAATACAATACTTAAATAATATAACACAATTTTTATAAAGAAACAGTAACAGACTACACAGCAAAAATCAATATAATACTTAAATATAAAAATACAATTATAAAGAAACAGTACTCAGTATGAAGCAGTAATTGACTAGGCTAAAAAGCTATAAGGAATACGTATACATATATACAATATATAAAATTAAGGCATGCAAATACAAAATTGAATTATATAAATAAATACAAAAAAAAAAAACAATTATAAGAAACAGTAAAACAGTACACAGTAATTGACTAAATCAAAAGCAATAAAGAATACAAATTCATATATACAAGATATAAAATTAAGGCAAGTAAATACAAGATTGAATTACATAATAAGCAATTATAAAGATACATAACATAACTGTACACAGTAAGAAACAGTAATTGAAAAAATCAAAATGCAATAAAGAATACATATACTTATATACAGAATAAATATCAGAATGAGTGACGCAGGCTGGCATTGAGGACATGTCTATAGGAATGAGTAATTTGAATTCAATACTTTAGCAATTTTTTCTTCACGGAGGGATTTCGCCCATATTTTAATATTTTAGTAATAATTTGAATACTTTAGAGGATATGTTTGAGAAAATTGAAAATTTGGAGGAATATTGTTGTAAACAGTGGCAATGGAATAACAAGTCTGGTGTGTCAAGTGTCACAAGTGTGTAATTTATGTATGTTTTGGCCTTGACACAACTAAGCTATAGTAATTTTTTAGTCTTGTAGAAAAATGGTGGTCAATCTTCCCGACTAGCTCATCCCGTCTAAAATCCAGCTTCTTCATAATTGAGACCATGCATAATTTTTTTGCAGACATTACATTAAGGTCCGAGAATGCATTAATTGATGGAGGTCCTTTACTGATGCCCAAAATTACCTTAATAATCTTTCCCTGCACAATCTCATTGTTGTGAATAAAAAAGTCAAGCTCGTATCGGTGATTATTCAGTCCAATAGCGTTCCATAGTAGAATAACCAGTGTCTTCTTACTCCTCTTGGGATAGTGAAGGGAATTGCAGAAAGAAGTCTTGTAAGGAGAGTATTAAGTGGATTGATGGTATTTTGGAGATCCCGAAGAAAGGATGAAAGAATAGGAGTAATGTCAGATGGATGTTGGTAGGAGAGGGAGTAGAAGGGTGTTCTTGAGGTAGAGGATTATCTGCCTAGGTTAAGGTTAAACCCTTCTTTGAAATTGTGGTTTAGGTTCTACATTTATATGATTTTCTAGTGAGTGGCTTTCCTGAACTGTTGATATGGATGAAGGTGGATCCTTGGGAGTAGTCTGAGGGATAAGTGGTGGTAACTTCACCCTTAGAGGTGCGTTTTTAGGTTCATTATTAGGTAATTTGAATTGAGGATGGTGTTTTTGAGGTTGAAGATGAGGTCTTTGAGGTAGTGGATGGGTATATTGGGGATGATCATAGGAAGTCTGGGATGGATAATGGGATGACTGAGGCTGTGATGAGGAGGTCTTAGGCCATTGAGGTCGTAGTGGAAGTTTAGTAGCCATATGATTATAGGATGTAGGCTTGGATTTTGAGCTCGAAGGTTGTTTCTTCTCTTTGATACCTGCTGGGAGCTGTGACACAGGTGTGCTTTTGATAGACGGTCCTTGTATTTCATTTGCTGGCACTGCATTCCTTTGGGTTAGAGCTGCTATATGTAAACTTTTTTGTCTGAGCAAGTTTTTATAAACAATGCATCCTTTTTTCACTACACAAAGCACATTTTGTAGGGATGACCCTAGGTTTCTGACAGATAACAGAAGAGTGTGGCCCTGCACATTTTACACATCTAGGAGGATGGTGGCAATAAGTTTTTGTATGTCCAAGAATTTGGCAGTTTGTAAATTGTACAATTTCAGTTCTCAGCCTAGGCTCCTCGAATCTGATGCATGAATGTAATAATCTGTCGACCTTAAAAATTTCGTGATTACCAGGTGCTGGCTCTAGCTCTACAAAAAATAGTGGCAATGGATACCTTTTGAATGGGTGAAGGACATATGACACATGTCTCACATTGTACCCTAGTTCTTCTATTCCGTTCTTGATGGCCTCAGTGGGGAAGGTGTAATGAAGACTTCTCAAAACTAAGAGGTATGTTTTGTCTTCTTTCAGCTGATAGCTGTGGAAGTCTTACTGTTGTTCTGTTAAATGTTTGACCTATCGTTTATAAATATCTTTGTTAGTGGTATTCATTTTTTTAAATAAATTCTTTATTATTCTGGGACAAGTCCCTTTAGAATAACGTTGGCATTACATATAAATTGGGCTTAAGAGTCTTAGGGCAAATAAATATTTATAAACAATTTAACTAAAACTAATCGTAAACAGACATATACAAATATGTAGAAAATAAAATAAAATAGAGTCATTTACAATTTTGTTCTGACTGGATGGTCATGAGATGAATGAATAAGGGGGATTTGAATGTAGGAAGAGGGTATAATAGAATCTCACAGGATTGAGGATCGGATAAGAAACGATCTGTCAAAATGTGCAGATTGGTGGGCCGTTGTGTATAAATCTGAAGGCCTAGAGCCGTACAGCCCGGAATGGACAGAGGATTTGAATTTTAAAAGGTCAAAAATGTATGATGGACGGCGGGATTGGATAACTTGGTACAGGAATGATGCAAGGAAATACTTGCGACGATTGGAAGGATAAAGCCACTTCAACTCGCTATAAAATTCAGAGACGGAGGTGTACCTCGGGACCCCGAAGATAAATCAAACAAAGCAATTAAATAGGCGTTTTATTTTTACTTCAAGATCCCCGAGAAACATAACCGTATACGGTACAGCAGTAGTCGAAAAGGGGGAATATAAGAGAGGTAACGAGGAGCTTCCGGGTTTCATACTGGAATAGCTGACGAAGGGAATTCAGTCGCTTTAAGGTGAAAAAGGTGCGGCGGGAAATTTCTGAAATATGGTTCTTGAAAGAGAGGATTTGATCAAAGGCTACTCCCAGATTCCTGACGGTCGGATAAAACTTTATAGGGTTACCATTTAGGAAGAGGGTTGAGATATATGGAACAGTTTTCAAGAAGTGATGGGCTCCTATTACAATGGCTTTTGTTTTTTCAACATTTATTTTCAGTTTATTGGCTACAAATTTTTATGTCTTTTATTCTACAAAAACATTTAAAATTGACTTGTGCAATCAGAGCGGAGATTTCCTGGCCAACCTTCATGAAGTCTTGAATGTTATTGACGTAAACAGGTGGGGGCTCATGAATTAACGAACACACAACAGTAGATGCTTAAAATAGTCTTTATTCTTCAGTAAATGTTACATACATGAAGTCTAACTTGAGACTCACTAAGAGAGAATGAGAGAATGATTCTGGATAGGTCTAGGCGAGGCTTAAGAAGTTTTGAGAAAGAAGAGGGGAGGTAGCATATTGGGTGGTCCGACATGACGTTTCTCCAAAATATTGTGTAAGCAAGGGAAGTCTGGTTGTTCTCAGGATAAGGTTCTGGAGCTCACTGATTTAGATCCGAACTAATTTGCAAGTGGACAGATATGAATAGGATGGAAAACATAAATATTGATGTATTTTCACCCTTAAGATAGGTCAAGGAACCCTTAATGGGTGGGAAAGGACTTTAGCAGGTACCGGCCCTTTGTAAGGATTCAAACAATAGATTGTGGGGGAATTGGAAGGAAGGTATTATTGCTAATGGGAATAACCAATCTTTATAAATAATAATAATCGTCTGTTAATTCCTCTCTTTCCAAAAAAGCTAGGGCCTCCGAGCTTATAATTTGAGATCAGGTTTACATATACCTTTATATTTTTTCACATTAATTAAGGGAGTTATAAGTTTACCACTTTGCTGTCAAGGAAAGAAAAATGGTAAGGTCGTAGAATTTAGGATTTTACATTTGTTTCCGTTTATCTTATGAAATAGAATTGGTTAAAGTTATTTTACATGAAGTCTTAAAATACATAAATCTATTTATATACATGAGTCCTTTTTGCTATTTGTGACATTTTTTTTCTTCAAAATACCACTATGAAATTTTAAACTGTTAACTATAAAATAGGTGAACTAACACTTTATATATATAATTACAATAATTGTATATACAATATGACCTTAGTGTCAGAGTTAATAAAAGTATTACCTTATACATATCTTTATAAACTATTAAGCTAATATTAATTTCTAAGCTAATCCCATTTACAAATACTTATTAAATAATATTGTTTTATTTTATAAACATATTTATCTTTATTTTATTTTTTCAATTACCTCCACATTCTTTTATGTAATTATTTTTTCTACTACTTACTAAATACTATAAATTATTTCTACACCTCAAAACATATGGTAAATTTACCTTACATAAATTCTTATAATAATATTGTAAATTGATACTTGTAATCAATATTGTTAAATATAGCATTTCCAAGTCAATTGTAACCTTTTCCAAGTCAAATGTAACTTTTTCCAAGTCAAATGTAACCTTTTCCAAGTCAAATGTAACCCTTTCCATTTCAAATGTAACCCTTTCCAATTCAAATGTAACCATTTCCATTTCAAATGTCACCTTTTCCATTTCAAATGTTACCTTTTCCAAGTCAAATGTCACCTTTTTCTTCACTTTTAGCCTTAAATATTCCGTTTTATTTATTGAAAAATTATTAATTTAATTAAAATTATGACTTTTTTAATAATTTTGGCATATCATATCACTGTTTTTTTTTAAATATTTGATATCAAACTCTGTTTTTTTACGAACTAATATTTAAAAAAATATTTAGTTTTAAAATAGTTGTTGATTTTGAATTTTTAGAGGGGAGGGATGGTTTTTGGAAATAATTAATGTTTTTTCGGGTGGTTATGATTACGTTTTTCGAACTGTATTTTTTATCGCTCATGGGTATTTCAACTCACATTTACTTTTTATGTTTTTTATTGATATAGGGATTAATTAATGTGTTTTCGTGTATTATAATTACGTTTTTCGAGCTGTATTTTTTATCGCTCATGGGTATTTCAACTCGCATTTACTTTTTATGTTTTTTATTGATATAGGGATTAATTAATGTGCTTTCGGGTGGTTATGAATACGTTTTTTGAGCTCTATCTTTTATCGCTCATGCGTATTTCAACTTGCATTTACTGTTAATGTTTTTTATTGATATAGGGATTAATTATTGTGCTTTCGGGTGGTTATGATTAAGTTTTTGATTGATATTGGGATTGATTATTTTGTTTTTAGTTCTCATTATAACGTTGCTGGAATATACATCATTTAGCTTTTTTATTTATTTTTATTTAGTATTTTTATTATTATTTTTTTATAAAAGGATTAGTTATAGTTCCTTTTTTAGCGTCCTGAGTAAGTTTTTTCAACTAAATATTTCACAATGGACTCACTTCCTCACTTGTTCTTACAATTATTTGATAATTTAATTGAGGAATCATTTATTCTATTTTCGGGTGTTCTTATAACATTATTTGAACCTTATTTGTTATCGCTCTTACTCATTTTAAGTTACTGTTCCAATTTCATAAATATTTGAAAGAGGGATCGTTTATAGTGTTTTGGGGAATACTAATAGAGTTAATGACATTTTTTTATAGCTAGTGCACATTTTAACTTAAATAAAAAGTGATCTAGAACAATGCGCAATCGCGATGTAACATCCAGTTAAAAAAGTAATCAGAACGTGCAAAAACACAACAAATAATTTTTACTTCAAATTATAACATAATATCTACGGTATGTAGAAATTCCCAAGCACATAAAAGAATAATGTTCAAAGCACGTAATCAGAATCCCCTAAAACAAAAACAATGAAATACCACTCTATCAAAATATAAAAAGATATTAGCACTAAGTTGAAACGCGCGCGCGCTATAGAATAAGCAGTCCAAAAAAAGTTTTTTCATAACCATCCAAAAACACAAGTATAGATCCCTATAACAATAAAAAGATTAGAAGTAAATGCAGGTTGAAATGCGAACAAGCGACAATAAATACAGCTCAAAAAACGTAATTACAAGACCCGCAAAGACAATTAATAACCTATATATCAATAAAACACATTAACAGTAAATGCAAGTTGAAATACGCATGAGCGATAAAAGATAGAGCTCAAAAAACGTATTCATAACCACCCGAAAGCACATTAATTAATCCCTATATCAATAAAAAACATAAAAAGTAAATGCGAGTTGAAATACCCATGAGCGATAAAAAATACAGCTCGAAAAACGTAATTATAATACACGAAAACACATTAATTAATCCCTATATCAATAAAAAACATAAAAAGTAAATGTGAGTTGAAATACCCATGAGCGATAAAAAATACAGTTCGAAAAACGTAATCATAACCACCCGAAAAAACATTAATTATTTCCAAAAACCATCCCTCCCCTCTAAAAATTCAAAATCAACAACTATTTTAAAACTAAATATTTTTTTAAATATTAGTTCGTAAAAAACAGAGTTTGATATCAAATATTTAAAAAAAAACAGTGATATGATATGCCAAAATTATTAAAAAAGTCATAATTTTAATTAAATTAATAATTTTTCAATAAATAAAACGGAATATTTAAGGCTAGAAGTGAAGAAAAAGGTGACATTTGACTTGGAAAAGGTAACATTTGAAATGAAAAAGGTGACATTTGAATTGGAAATGGTTACATTTGACTTGGAAAGGGTTACATTTGAAATGGAAAGGGTTACATTTGACTTGGAAAAGGTTACATTTGACTTGGAAAAAGTTACATTTGACTTGGAAAAGGTAACAATTGACTTGGAAATGCTATAATAACTCATATTGTTAAAAAAAACAACTTAAATAGTTAAGTAACTACTTCGTATTAGTCATCAATACTGTTAAATAATAACATATAATATTGATTATAATCGATATCAAGATTAATAATAACATAATAATCATTATTATTAAATAATTACTTAAATAGTAAACATTATTTTACATATTTATTTATTTAATTATTTGGGATTGTTTACTAAACAAAAATATTGTTAAATAATGTACAATATTTATGATAGTCAATATGGCTAAACAATATCGTGTTATGACAATAATAATCAATATGGTAGAATACTAACATATAATACCGTTAATAATAAGTTACAAAATCATTTAGCAATAATGTACAACACATCAGGAACACAATTAATCTTATTAGAAACATTGATTATATATCTTTTTTATTCAGCTAACTGCTTATTTATTTTAATTTTCTTTATATTTACTAATCTATAGATCTTGATTTAATAGTTTATTTTCATTTCCATAAGTTTCATTTTTATTGAATTTTGAATAATTATTTTTTTATGTTTAATCTTCTTCCTATTCAGTTCCTTCCTATTTTTTCTATAGTATCAATATAATATTTATATATTGCTCTATTTCTATTTATTTTTACTTAAGTTGAAACAATTATAAATTAAACATTCATGTCCAGTTTTGTAGACAATAATTACAATAATACAACCAAGTTTTTCTTACTTTTATAGTATATTTTTAAAATGTTATTTTTATTTTTTTTATTTATTAAACTTTTATTCTTTTTTAATTGTGTAGACAATTAATTTAATCACTAGTAGTTATTTGTCTCTTTAACTAAACTACAACAACAAAGCTACGACTTCCTTATGTTTTATAGTATATTATTATAATCTTATTTTCATTAATTGGGAAATAATATAATCTAATATTTTGTTTTACTTTATCTTTTTTTTTTTTTTTTTTTTTTTTTTATTGGATTCTGAAACAATTCTTTATTGAGTAATATTACAATCAGTCCAATTTAGGACATTTTTAATAGTGATAAAGTACAACATTCATACTACATTCACACGATATATACAAAACAATAAATTAGTTTAATAATAATAATACAATATACATCTATACAAAAAAGAATCAAGTAGAATATGCACAAAAATCATTCATACCTATATACAATACTCAAGCATTCAGCACGTGAGTGGGAATCTAGCCAATGCTAGAACTCCATTATACATGTTTACAAGAGGTATCGAGGCCACAACCGTTTCAACCTTCCAGGGGAATGGTAAGGATGTGTGGAGCTGGATAGGGATTGAGCTAACAGATTGGGGTGATGGATAAGGTTCTGATGAAATTTAGAGAATTTTTATGGTTTAAGATCTAGAGTAAATGGAATATTTAAGTGGTGGTGCAAGGTATGGTTGGATACATAATAAGGGGCATTAACTATGGTTCGGAGGACTTTGGATTGGAAGGATTGAATGCGTTTGATATTAGAAAATTTGGCTGTCCCCCACAGTTCAAGTCCGTAGGTCCAGATAGGTTTCAGTACTGTCTTGTATATTAGCAGTTTGATTTTGATAGATAGTTAAGAATTTCTGTTCAGTAGTCTGTATAATTGGTCAAATCGTCGATTAAGTACTTGTCGTTTAAGTCTAGTATGCGGGTTCCAAGTTAGTCTTTTGTCCAGAAGAAAGCCAAGATACAGGACCGTGTAGAGAAGGGGAGCGGAATAGAGTTAAAGAAAACTAGAGGGCAGGATTGCCTTCGAAGGGTGAAGGTGACACGTTTGCATTTGGATTGATTGACTTTGATTCTCCAGTTGTTACACCAGTCTTCCATTTGAGAAAGGTGCGTTTGGAGGTCTATGGATGCAATTTCGGAATCTAAGTGAGAGGATAGGATAGCTGTGTCATCAGCGTACGTTGCTAGGAATGTATTAGGGCAAACAGGAATATCAGCCGTGTATATATTGTAGAGGATAGGACCAAGGACACTGCCTTGAGTAACACCGGATTCGACTGGATAATGATTGGAATATTCTGCACCACAGCGAACTCGGAAGGAGCGGTTTGATAGATAGGATCGGAGGACTAATTGGGGTAAATGGTTTTTGAGCTTAAAGAGTAATCCCGGGCGCAATGCCCGGTCAAATGCTTGCGTTATGTCCAGAAATGCACCTGAGCAGTACTCCTTGTTCTCTAGGGCAAAGGAAATATGGCCAACTTGGAGCCCTTGCTGAACAGTTGAATGTTGGGAACAGAATCCAAACTGATGGGAAGTAATAATAATAATAATAATAATAATTCTTTATTTATTCTGGGACGAGTCCCTTTAGAATAACATAGCAGGAAATAAAAAGTTAGCTTAAGAATCTAGTCTTAGAGTATAATGATTGAAAACAATAAAATTAAACTAACAACATGTATAAATAAGCTGAACATAAAAGAAAGATTCTAATAAAAATGCACAAACAAAAATATAAATGTATGTTAACATAAAAACAAAACAAAAAAAAAAAGATATAATGAAAAAATATAATAAGATTTAAAAAAAAAAAAAAAAAATATATATATATATATATATATATAATTTTAAAATAAAATATAAAAAGAATAGAAATTATAGTTCTTCAACGTATGTTAACACCACAACAACAAAATATATATATAAATATATATATATATATATAATTTTAAAAGATATAATAAGATTTAAAAAGAAAAAAAAAATATATATATATACATACACACAAACACACACATATATAAATATGCATATCTGCACTCAAAACACACACGCACGTATATACATCTTTATATACATTTTTCAAATAAAATATAAATATAAAAGATATTACAATTTTTCAATATATGTTGACATAGGAACAAAAAAGATACATACAATTTTAACATAAAGTAAAGAAAAAAAAAATTACATTTCTTCTGAGTGTTTGCAAAATAATAAATAATTTAATCTTACATCTTGCAAAGATTAAAAGAAAAAAAAAATTAAATGATATTTGCTGTTAGTGTACCCGAGGAAATGAAAATTGAATAAACAAATAAACGAATCTAAAAGACATCTGTTGATCTTCCTTGAAATTAGCATCTATTTGGGATTATTTGGGAATTGTATTGATAGGAAATGGCTAAATAGTCGGGATTTGAATGTTGAGAGAGTTTGGGAGTTCCTGATATTAGAAGGAATGGAGTTCCATAAGGATGCGGATCGGATTGAGAATGATCTATCGAAAGCTGTGGATCGATGAGACGTTATATACAGATCAGAAGGCCGCGAGCGGGTGTTACGGGAACGCACAGAGGATTTGAATTTAAGGAGATCAAAGATGTAAGACGGACACTGGGATTGGATAACCTGGTAGAGGAAGGATGCTAGGAAATACTTGCGGCGGAAGGAAGGATAAAGCCACTTTAACTCTTCGTAAAATCGGGTGATAGAGGTGTCTCTGGATATCCCAAAGATGAAACGTATAAAGCAGTTAAACATTCGTTTTAGTTTTACCTCGAGATCTCCAGAGACACCTCCATACACCGCACAGCAGTAGTCAAAGTGGGGAAATATTAAGGAGCTTACCAGGAGCTTACGGGTTTCGATGGGGAGAAGGGGACGGAGGTAATTTAGAAGTTTTAAGGTGGAAAATGTACGACGGGATATTTCGGAAACATGGTTTTTCCAGGAAAGGGTTTGATCAAGGGTGACCCCGAGGTTTTTAACGGATTGATGGAATTGTATTGGATTGTTATTCAGAAACAGAGTAGGAATCGTTGGAAGGGCCTTAAGGAGGGGATTGGAACCTATTACAATTGCCTTGGTCTTCTCAGCATTCAAATTGAGCTTGTTGTCAGCTGCCCAGTTGCTGATTCCATTTAGATCCTCTTGAAGCATTTCCGTGGCTAGTAATTGGTCGGAAGGAGGAAAGGATAGATAGATTTGGAGATCATCAGCATAGATATGGTATTGGGAGTGTTTGATCTGGAGGGGAAGGTCATTAATATAAACTGCAAATAGGGTGGGGGATAATGATGATCCCTGAGGCACACCGCAGGATAGAGGCAGGGTTCTGGAAGGAGGTTGACCTGGGGTCACTACATATTGTGAACGGTTGGAGAGGAAGGATTTGAACCAGTGCAGAGCACTGTTTGATAAAGGAATATTTCGTAGTTTGGCCAGGAGGATATTATGGTCTACCGTATCGAAAGCTTTGGAGAAATCTAGGAGGATGAGGATGGTTAGTTTTTGGTGTTCAATGGCGGATTGGAGGTCTTGAGTTATTTTTAGTAGAGCGGATTGAGTTGAATAACCGGGTCGGAAGCCGGATTGGAAAGGGTTGATAAGGGAACGTTCTTCTAAAAAATTTGATAACTGGATTTGTGCAAGGCGTTCCAGGGGTTTGGATAAATTAGAAAGGAGAGAAATAGGACGGAAATCAGGAGGTGAAGTAGGATTCGGAACTTTGTTTAATGGACGAACTAAGGCGGTTTTCCAGGAATTAGGAAATATGGAGTTTTGAAAGGAAAAATTGTAGATATGGTAAAGTACTGGTATTAGAACAGGAAGACAAGATTTTATTAGTTTTACGGGAATGTTGTCGGGTCCATAATCATTGGTATGAGATTTAAGGATAGCTGTTTGTATTTCATCATAGGAGAGGTGGGAGAAGAAGAAGCTATCTGGATTGAAACTCTGATGGCCAATATTGGCAGCAGGAGAAGAAACAGGAGCAAAGGAAATAAAATGATTGTTGAGCTCGTCTGGAGAAACAGAAATAGGAATGTGGTTATTGGGTTTTAGGATAGATAATTTTCGAATGATATTCCATTTGGATTTGGAATCAGGAGCTTTGGAGAGTGCATTATGGATGTGGAGGGATTTAGCACGTCGAACCGCGTCCTGGGTTCTATTACGAAGTTGTTTAAAATGTTCGTAATCAGACGGCGTACGCGTGCGTCGAAATTTTCTTCTTGCTGCTTCTCTTTTTTTCATCATCTCCGTTAGGTCATGAGTTAGCCATGGCGCGGTTGGACGGCGTAACATTCGGGTTTTCAAAGGTGCATGAAGGTCTAGTAAGGTTTTGAGGTATGAGGTAAGAGTGGATATCATATGATCTGGAGAATTAGAGGAGTATATAGAATCCCAATGGAGTGATTCCAGGTCGGTTTGAAGGGATTCGTAAGAGAGGAGGTCCAAACTACGATAGGAGACCAATTTGGGAGTGAAGGATTTCACGGGTAGGTTGTATGAGATCTGGATAAGATCGTGTGATGAAAGAAACGGAACCGGGTGCTGGGAGGATGAAAGGACCTTTAGAGGAGAGTCAGTAATGTGTAGGTCAAGCCAGGTGTCGGAGAATTGGGTATGATGGGTAGGAAGGTAAGGAACGAGATAAAGATTCAGAGAGTAAAGTAGGTTTACTAGGAAAGATTTGTCATAGGATTCTGCAAGCATATTGGTGTTGAAATCTCCAGAGATGATAACATTATTATAACTGGAAACCCATTGGACAAGGGAAGATTCGAAAATGTTATCGAATGGAACATGAGGAGGTCGATATACTAGGATATATAGAAGAGGAGTTTTAAAGGATAGAATTTCAACGAATAGGTATTCGAGGTGGGGATGATCATAAGATGGAGATTGGAGAAGGATTTTAGCCTCGACACTGTCATGTATATACAACCCCACACCACCACCCCTGCGATCAGATCTATCGTGGCGAAGGAAGGAATAATTAGTAAGGGATACTTGAGAGGAAGGAATGTAAGGTTTAAGCCAAGTTTCGGATACTGCTATAATGTGATGAAAGTTATCTAGAAAATACTGTTGAAATTCATCATAGTGGGCAATAAGGGATTGTGCATTGATGTGACAGGATGTTAGGATGTTAGTCATGATTAAAGAGGGAGATAGGGTAGTCGAGAAAAGGTTTGGGGATAGGAAATAGGTTATAACGAAATTTTAAAATATGCATAATTTCAAGTTTGAAGTTATATAATAACAGATGAAGTAAATAAATAAATGATCTATTAGTAATTTTAATAAAATAATTAAAGGCTTCAAAAATAAAATAAAATATTATAACAAAAGCAAATAAAACATACAGATAACTGTTATTAAAATAAAGAAAAATAAAGCGAACGATAGAACGAATATCATAAAGATGAAACAAACTAATATTTTTATCAATTGAAAACGAAATAAAAACAAAAATAAAGATTTCCTCGATATAAATAGAATGAAGTTTTACGAAAATAATAGTCCTGAGGAGACTTGATCTCGGAGTTCAAATGAAAACATCTAAGTCAGATGATTTGTTTATTATAACAGCCGGGTAACCGTCAGACTTCCGACACCTGACTCTGCCCCCACTGAACCATACATATTTTATGCCGGCTGATATCTTTTTCTGGCGGGCTAGCCAGTAGAGGTGTCGGTTAGTGGACGTCATCGCCTCGCTGACGTAGACTCGATGAGTACTGTTCTCTTCCCAGCCCAAGTGACGGGTAGAGAAGTCTCTTTTGATTCTTCGTTGCCGTACTAATTCATCTCTCACGGTTCGCCGAACAAACCGAGCGATGATAGTCCCCGGAGTCCCCGCTTCTTTGGGCCTGAGACGAACAGCGTGGTCCAGATCTCCCGGGCTGAGCTGGACGCCCAGGCCCATGCCGACACTGAGTACGGTGCCCATAACAGTTTCGCCTGGCCTTTCCGGGATACCTCGTATCTCCAGGGTATTAGTTAGGTTATTTTGTTCTGCGTTATTTAAGCGGGCTTCTAAATCAGAAATTTTAACTTTTAAAGAATTATTTTCGAGCGTCAGTTTTTCGAGTTGATTTGTTTGCTGCTCTAATAAATTTTCTATTTTTCCTAATCTTTCTATATTTTAAAAGGAAAGTTCGGATTGTTTATTCAGGGTGTCCTTAATATCTTTAATATCGTCGATCCCCTGAAGCTTGTTCTTCATTTCTCGAACTTCCTCCGCCAGCGCCCTCAGCAGGTCCATCATTGAATTAGCCTCCGATTGTGGTGATGGCCGTGATAATATCTCACAATCAGGACACGTCCATTTTTTAGATACTTCTGTGTCCATAACTTCTATTTTTAAACATTTTGTATGGTATAAATTTGAACAAATACTACAGGCAACTTTTAATTTGTCATCACGGCCTGCTGATTTGTTACATAATTTGCAATTAACCATTTTTATTATTTAAGTTATTTGTTATGCAAAATAAAAATAAAAATATTGACAATAATAAGTTTTTTTCCGCTGAGCCTGTTAGGATTAGGGCTAGTAAACAGATTGCCCCCACTACTGTTACACCACAGCTCTCCTTAATAAATTCTTAGTTGTTTTTTCTTTCACTATTTTATATCTAATAGTAGAAAAATTAAATTATAGCGTTACCTGTTAGAGCAATTCTATATTGTTAAAGAATTTTACTGAAAACAGCTTAAATGTTTTATTGAATAAGACGTTAACACTAGAGACAAAACTACACACCTTATCGCACGAGAGGTACTCTAAGATAATAGTGTGGGATTATAATAAAGTTAATATTCGTTTGAGGAGGATTTTTTCTAAGATTTTTTAATGAATTGGGAGTAGGCTGATAGGTCTATATAATGTAGTAGTGGTAGGAGGTTTACCTGGTTTTAGGGAGAGGATTATAGTGGAATGTTTCCATAAGAAAAGAAAATGGGTAGTGCGTAGGATGGAGTTGTAAATACAATATATGTAAGGAATATAACGGCTTTATATGGAAGCTGTCTGAGAATCTGAGGAGTGAGGAGAACGTATCCAGGAGATTTACGGAGTGTAAATTTTCGGAGAAGATATTTGACCTCAGAGG
Organism: Piezodorus guildinii; assembly: GCA_023052935.1. NCBI lineage: Eukaryota > Metazoa > Arthropoda > Insecta > Hemiptera > Pentatomidae > Piezodorus > Piezodorus guildinii. Next base: position 112,543,271 of record CM041295.1, read on the forward strand.
GATTAACTGCTTTAGGAGGTAATAAAAGCGGGATCGGAGACTGAAGGAACTCTTCCACTACTGCAGTGTGGTTTGGGTGGGATACTGGATGAGGTGTGAAGACTTCGGAAACGTATTTGGCAAGTTCCTAGGCTTCGACTGAGGGGATGAGAAATCTGATGGGATTTTAGAATTTTCTTTGTGACATTCCACAGGGAATGGTCACGAGCCGAGAAAGAAGAAAGGAAGGTACTAAAGGATTGGGAACGGAAGGTCGCCAGCTCCCTCTTTAATTGTCTATAATAAAAGTTATACGAGCGGCGATCTGTGGGATGGCGGGTGCGTTGCCATAAAGATCTGGATCGGCGTTTGGTGCGGATGAGGTCTATGAGGTGTTGTGGTAAATGATTTCGGTTATGACTTATCTTGGAGTGCTTGGGAGAGGAGCCAGTCCAAACAGTTTGTTGAACAGCGGTGGTGAAGGAGTTTATCATATATCAAGGTCATCTGGAGTTTTGAATTTCACTCTGAGGTCAATACCACTGGTCAGGATTTGGCGAAAAAGGTCCCAGTTCACTGGTCCTCTGACAAATGGCGGTGGGGTGGGTTTAGGAGTTGGAGTTAGGTATACTTTGAGGATCAATGTACTATGGTCAGAGAATAGTCCATCAAGACGAGCCACCGGCATGTTTAGGGAGCCTAATCCGCTGTGGATGAAGAAGTCAAGGATATCCGGATTACGGTTAGGATCAGATGGCCAGTAGGTCGGAGAATTAGGGTGTAGGAGGTTGAAACGTCTAGTGTTGAGTGCAGACTGTTAATTCCGCCCACGACAATTCGTGGATCTGGAATCCCATTGTTGGTTCTTTGCATTCAAGTTTCCTAAGGAATTGAGAAAGGATTCGAATAGAATGTTGAAGATGGAATGTTTAGGAGGGCTGTACGCTGATGCAAGGGTGATCGGAAAAGAAAAAGTCCTGATTACTATGGCGGTGCACTGTAGGAAATCATAGGAGGGAACTGGGAGTAAGTGGTGGGAGAGGAACTGGTGCACAATGACAGCAGTACCGACATAGGCTTTTCCTTCTGGGTGGTCCGTACGGTATGTTACGTATTGAGGTATTTTAAAGAACAGTTTAGTGGTTAGTCTAGTTTCAGTAATAAATGCTACATCAACGTTTTTGTCTTTCAATAAAGCTGTAAGTTCGTCAGTGTGATTTCTAACACCATTTGCATTCCAATGGAGAATGGATAAGGAGTTAGGTGACGTCATTTAAGGATTTTTTAAGGAAGGGATTAAATTTGATACGAGAATAGTAAGCAGTGATAGCGTCATAACGAGGTATTTGATTTTTTTTTTTTTTACTTCATCTAAAAAAAATTGTTTTTATTTACTTTAAATTTGATTTAAAACTCATGATTTATGAGTTACTGTTTTGTATAAATCTTTATTTATCTTATTCATTAAAGTACCTTTAATAAGTAATTCATTCATTTCATCTAGGATTGCTTTTTAATCCTTATTAGTATTTTTTATTTTTAATATAATGCAATTGATTGCTAAATAAGAAAATTTTATAAATTTGCATTTCAATTGTTATTTGCTCGTAATTAATGAATCAAAATAAATTTTTGTTGTCATTACAATTCCGATTGATTGATAGAAAATGATTTTTCTATAATGTTCTTTATTTATTTTTGTTATCATTATTTTTTTTTGTTTTATATATATATATATATAAAAGTCGCGTAAATCAGGCGGAGCAGTCCCAGCTGTCTAATAGTATAGAGATAAGGGGCGTGCCTTCAAGATCGGGAGATACACCCACGGATGTCGTTCTCGCTATAGGATCAAGAGATGAACTAAAGCCAGCGGCGATTACCGGGCGTTTTGCACGTCGGTAGACACGAGGGATGAACACCTGCGCCTGCGAAAAATTAAGGGAGACTTCTCCACCAGGCATCTTGACTGGGATAGTGACGAAAGGATCTATCTCGGAGAAATGATGACGCCTGGAAACAGACACCTTTACTGGCTGGCGAGGCAGAGGAGGTTAGCCGGTAAAGTGAAGTTTGTCTGTTTCGCAGGGAGGCTTGCGATGCCGGCGTGACAACGGTCATCCAGCGGTAATCATCAATAAAGAAGACGACCTGGATGTCTTTATCTGAAGCTTCAGTACCTGTCGCCTGATTATTGATTTCATTTACCTTTTTTTCTTTGTTTTTATCTTATTTTCTTTAACATTTTTCACTCATTATTTTCCGCAAATTATTTTCTTGTATCTCAATTAATGTTTATTTTAAAATAATTTTATAAAGCCTTGAGTCGAATATTGTTTTTTTTATTTTTCGAATTTTTGCAATTAATTTTTATTCTCATTAATTTTTTTAATCACATCAATTTATATTCATGTATTCTTTATTTTTTATTACTTATATTCTATTATTTTTCGGATAAGGTTCCGAATTTCTTCATTTCGATTATAAGAATTTGTTTGTGTACCAGAAAGAACGCATATTTAGAAAGTACTCTATATATTTCAAACTATAATAACTACTATTGTCCCTTCATCCTCTACCAATTTAACAATTCATATTCAGTAGTATAGAATAGAAAATAATCTTTATTCTGGGACATAGTCTCTTAAGAACAACAAATATGTACAATTAAGGTATACAATGTATCTGGCCAAATGACCAAATGATCATGATTGCTTCTTATTTACAATGGTGTATGAAGTAATAAAATAAAAATTAAGAAATATATCTATACAATAAAACAATAGAATAAAATCCTATCTTACTGACCTTTTTTACTCCCTCAATTTATTCGTAGTACCTATCAACCCACTCAGCATACCCAGTTCTCAGATACATGGCTACATCTCATCTTAGAATAGAATAGAAAAAGATATTTATTCTGGGACAAGGTCCCTTAAGAACAATTCATATGTACAATTAAGATATATATATAATGTGTCTGGCTACAAGACCAAAGGAATATAATTATTTCTTATTCACAATGATACATAAAGAAAATAAAGGATATAATAAAACAAAAGAGTAAAATAAATAAATAATAAATTCTGGTGCGTTAAACAAAACTAAACATTGAAATTTATTCATTATTGACCCTTATAAAAATATGAACAATAAATAACAAATTTTCTTTTTGATTTGAAATATCTTATTGAGCGTCTGTTTGGGATGAAAGTAGGTACTGGAATAGCTGGGACTTGAATGATGGTAGGGAAGAAGCATGGCGGATATGAATAGGTAAGGAATTCCAGAGAGTAGTGGAGCGGACAATAAAGGAATGATGAAAAGTTGTTGTTCTATGGGTAGGAATATAAAGGTCGGAATGGCGCGATCTTGATTGGAGAGAGTGGACTGACGATTTAAATTGCAGAAGTCTGTAGATATATGGAGGTAGCTGGGAGTTGATTGTTTGGTAAAGATATGATCCTATGAAATATTATCTTCGGATAGAAGGAAGTAGTCATTTTAACTCGTTGTATAAATGGGTCACATGAGACCTCTTCGGTGTACCAAGGACAAATCTTAAAAATATGTTCATAATTCGCTTTAGCCTGTCCTCGAGCACAGCCGAGAGGCCACCATATACCATACAGCAATAGTCAAAGTGGGGGAAAATAAATGAGGATACAAGGAGCTTACGGGTAGAAGAATATAGTGGAAGAAGATGGCGGGAGCGATGAAAATATTTGAGGGTACTTATTGTTCTTCTTAAAAACCAGTCAGCTACTTGTTTCCTCGGTTATCTTCCCCAATTTGGACTACGGTTGCCTGGTATATGGATGACTTACCGATGAACTGGAAAACAAATTGAAACGTCTTATGTATTGTTTTATAAGATATATTTTTGAAGTCCGTAGACGTGACCATATCTCTGGGTATTATACTGAGTTAAAGTGACTTTATCCTTCCGTTCGACGGCAATATATCCATGGTTCCTACCTATTTCAAACCTTAAAAAATAGAAAACCTTCCTATATAACTGAACTCCTCACCCTCCGCTCAGACATCCATTCGTTAAACACTAGAACTTAATCAATCAATATTTATACCACATCACATAGAACTGCATCCTTTCACAAACCCTTTCTGAGGACGGGTCCCAAGACGCTGCCTTGAGGAACACCGGCCTCAACGGGATAAAAGTTGAAAAACTCTACACCACAGCTAACATGAGGAAATATGGCGACCCTTTGTGTCAAGTCTATTGACCCTGCATTCACTTTTTACTGTAAAAAATAAATAAAACTGCTTACCGAAATAATACTCCAAACTTAACTGTTGTTGATCTCTAAAAACCTGATGAAGTTTTCAAGACTGCTCTCAGTTGAAATCCTTCTGAGAAAACAAAAATCTCCCATGATTAATAACTAGTTGTTCATTATAATATCCATTAATATAGTTACATTCTCCATTATAATAGGAGTTATTTTCATATACAAATGATTGATTGTGTATATTAAGTTCGTATAATGTGTCGTTAACAAGTGATGGAATTGGTATTATGAGAAATCGTTTTTTTTATTTATTGGGATTTTTACAAAAACGTATAATATATTTGCATGAGTTGTACAATAGATTTTATAATTTTCCCAACAAATATTTGGATCGTTAGTTAACAGTGTTATGTTTGGAGGGAGATAATGAAGAACATCATTCATTAGTTTTGAATGTATTGTGCCTGTTTTACAAAATTCTATAGACAGTACCTACATTATTTGTATAGTTTGTGATATATAATTTATGTGTGTATAAAGTGTAAGTAGAAGCTTGATTATCAATGTCGACAGTGTTTAGATTGTTATGCATAGTTTCAAAAATTGTATTGATTGGTTTTATGTCTTGTTCAAATTTATTAATTATCTTTTTTTTAGTATGTATGTTTTTCCTGTTATATTCCGACAATGTGTTAGTCAGTTGTAATTGTTGAATTATATTGTCATAGTATGCCTTATTATTGGCATCCATATTGCCTTTGATCCATGAAATGGTGGTTCCGAGACAATTATATTAATCAACAGTTGTTTCTAATTGGTTTTAATAATTTTAATTGATTGTTGGTATGTTCTATTGAGTCGCATAATATGGAGAAAATATTAGAGTCATTGTACCTATATAATTTATTTTCTATTTGTCAAGTTCTAGTTTGAAGAGGGTTAAGTAGTCAAAATAATAATTTTCATAAAATTGATCAATGATTTTGATATTATTTACTGTGTAGTATAGTACTAGTATAAGTGAGTTTGTGAGGTATGTTACTTCAATCACAAGAAGATGGAGGTTCAGTAGGAGAATTAAGACAATTTGAACTAGTTGGATTTTCATCTGTAAATATATTTTTTTAAAAACTATTTATTGATATTTACAACTGTATAATTATATACAACAAGTAAATGTGATGGATATAGGAAACTGACATGAAATACATGAAGAGACGCCACCCATTGGCACCACTCTAAAAATATTTTAAACTAGAAGGTCTCGGGGCCATCTTCTTTTCAGACGCCTCGGAGGATTATCAGGAATTGAAGAGGATGATAAGATAGAAACTAGTGGATTAGAGTGGAAATGGAGTTTTTCGTGGAATGATTGGTACCTGGTTCGGGCTAGTTCAGTAACATATGGGATATTAGGTCTTTATGGATAAGCTTATTCGTGACAAAGTAAGGAGCGTTAAGGATTTTACGAAGGATTTTGGATTGTAAGGATTGGATACGAGAAGAATTCGATGGTTTAGTAGAGCCCAATAGCTCTACTCCGTAAGTCCATATCGGTCTTATGATTGTCATATAAATAAGTCTTTTGTAATTAAGTGGAAGGTTGGAGCGTTTGTCCAGTAAGTGTTGAAGTAGTCGAAAACGTCGAGCAGTTTCTTGTCGTTTAAGTCTTGTATGAGGATTCCATGTCAGACGTTTGTCAAGGTGGATCTCTAAATATGAAATATTGTTTTGTAATTTGTTTGTAAGTGTCACAAAATATTGTTTCTTCTTTTTATCTTGTCAATTTTGTATTTAGATATTTTTTAGAAATAATTTTTATAAGTTCTGTTAATGCTGAATGACAACGATTTAATAGTCCTAATGAAATAACACAATTGGATTTGATGTAAGTCACATAATTATTGAACGAGATTGTTTTTCATTTCTACAACCTGGTCAAATATGTTTTTATTTGGAATAGGATAGTAGCTAATATTGTCTTCTAAGTGTTTACATATGTTTATTGCCTTGTTAGTTGTCATAGCTTGAGCAAATAGACCTTGAGAAAAACTGTATGTGGCAGTAAATATTGAGTTTTTGTTAAATTTTGGAACATCTGTCATTATTTCTTTGAACGGTTTTTCCGGAGTCCACGTCAATTGAAATTTTGTTTTTATGAGTATTCTTTTATATTTTGTAAGTTTGTAAATGCCGCATTTGTTAATTATTTTATCTTTCATATTTGGAAAATGATAGCGTTTCTTTAGCCGTTCTAAAGTTTCTAAAATTCCTCTGTGTTCTGTTGTTTCCCTATGATTGTCTGTAATGATATGTAATCGACCGTCTATATTTTCTACGTCAAGTATATCCTCTTTATTTCCCGTAGGGTGAAGTAACGTTTTATTTTTACTTTGGGGAATTTACATTCAATGTTGCAATTTTTGAAAATATTGGTTATATGTACTTTCTAAGATTGTTATACTTGGTGAGCATAATACTCCGTAAGTAGCATTTGGTTCGAAAATGTATAATAATAAAGTTTCTGAATCGTTTGCGTTATTAATTAATATTGTATGTCCATTCTTATTACTGAAAAGTTTTTCAAATTTAATTTTTTAGTTTCCTCGTTGTTTTTTAGTTTCTATGCTTTCTGCATCTCGTTCTTGAGTTGCTGGTTCCTCGGGTAAGTCTTGTAGTAATTCTTTTATTATTCTTTTGTACTCTGGTGGATTTTCTAATAATTCTTTTATGATTCCTTCGTATTCGGGTGTATTTTCGTCAGCTTTGCCTTGTAATTGTCCTTCAATATCAATACCTTCATTAAAGTGAAATTTAGTATTCCTTGAAAATGCATCTACAACTTGGTTAGTTTTGCCTTGGATGTGTTTTATATCGAATTCAAACTCCTGTAATTTCCTTATCCACTTCATGATTCTACTATTTCCATTTTTCATAGAAAAAAAAAAAGGATTTAAGAGGTTTGTGGTCCGTTAGTTGTAAGAATTTGATAGATAGAAAGGTAAGGTTTGAAATGTTGTGTTGAACAAATGATAGCTAAGAGTTCTTCCTCTATCGCACTATAATTCTCTTCCGATTTTTGTAATACTCTTGATGCAAAAGCAATGGGGTGCTCTGTTCCTTCATTAATTTGAGATAATACTGCTCCGATAGCTTTGTTACTTGCGTCTGTCGTAAGAATATACTGTTTGTTCCAGTCTGGGTAGGATAATATCGGGGTGTTTGGCATTAGTTCAATTAGCTGTTTACAAGCGTTTATAAATTATATTGTTTAGTATTAATAGCCAAACTTATTGGTCTGGTAATTTTGGCATAATTTTTCTGTAATAGCCTGTCATCTCAATTTAAAAAAAAAATATATTTTATTGTTTTTTACAACTGCATATACAAAAAAAATAAGTAAAATGGCTGAATGACAATAACAGGCATGAATAGACATGTAAAGAATCTACACAGTGGTAGTACTTCAAAGTTTATTTTATGAGCAGGTCTCGAGGCCACCATCTTTTCAGGCGCCTTGGAGGATTCCCGGGCATAGATGTAGATGAGAGGTTATGGACAACCTGGTTTGAGTGTGCCGGTAGTTTTGAATTAAAGGAGTGTATCTAGGTGGGGTATTTAGGTCTCTATGGATGAGTTTATTTGTTACAAAGTAAGGAGCATTGAGGACTTTTCGTAGGATTTTGGATTGCATGGATTGGATGCGGGTGGAGTTTGATAGTTTAGCGGACCCCCATAGCTCAATGCCATAGGTCCAAATAGGTCTGATAATCGTGATGTAAATAAGATTTTTGTAGTATATAGAGAGTTTTGATCGTTTGTCAAGTAAGTGCTGTAGTGAGCAGTATCTGCAGGCAGTTTCTTGTCATTTCACTCTAGTATGCGGATTTCGGATTGACGCTTGTCTAGGTGAAGTCCAAGGTAACGGAACGGATCTGCTCAACAGGGATTAGTGGAATGTTGCCAAACGATACAGTAGGACAAATAGTCATAGGCTTGTGACGAAGGGTAAAGGTAATTTGATGGGATTAATTGGGATTGATTTTAATTGTCCAGTTATGACACCAATCAGCTGATGCGCTCGATGATAACAGTCATACGTTACATCGTCTCTCAGATTTTTGCTTTTTTCAGTAGGAATTCGCTTGAATTCAGTCTGGAGAACATCACTAGACCTCAGGAATACTACGGCAGTGAATATTGGAGAAATTTCGGTAAGCAAAGTTATAATTTACTTTGTATAATCACGAAATAGTGAAAGGAGGGTCACTGATCAGCTGATTGCCGCTAGCTCGGCAAACTCGGGCTTGCTTTTCTTTTACTTATCTTTCTTTTATCTTTAATTCGTATCTCATTATTTATTTATTATTATTATTTTCTCAATCAATGAGATATTTTCATCAAGTCATGTCCTCAAAGTCTGCAAGTAAAAGATCTAAATCTGCAGGTTCAAACTCGTCTCCCACAAAACAGAGACCCCTCCGTGAACAAAATAAAAAAATGATTCCACCAGCGACCACGTCAGCTACCTCATTAGGATCTGAACCACGGCCCAGCACATCATCACAAGGAATAACTGATGAATCCCCGTTTTTTACACCGAATCCATTTCAAATCCTCCAAAATGAAAAAGAAACCATGGAATCTTCTCCTATACCCAGGGAACCACTACCTCCACCAATATTTGTTAAAAATATTAAAAATTTTAACCTTTGTGTGCGCATTTAAACAAAGTAACTGATCCTAATAGTTATTATTGTATAAGTAGAACCAATGATACTAAAATATCTCCGACTACTGCTGAAACCTACAGAAAGATTGTGAAATATCTGACTGAGACCAAAGCTGACTTTCATACTTATCAGCTGCGCCAGGAGAGAGCATTAAGGGTCGTAATCAGAAACCTACATTCCTCAACACCCGTTGAAGCTATCAAAGAAGAACTGACAGAACTAGGATTCCAAGTGAGGCAAGTCACCAACGTTCTAAAAGATAAAAGTCCACTGCCTCTATTCTTCGTGGACTTGGAACCATCAGCAGGAGTCGAAAATATCTATGACCTCAGTAGACTCTACTATACCCGTGTAAAGGTTGAAAAACCTTACACAAAGAAAGACATTGTTCAGTGCCAGTAGATAAGAATTGCGGGAGCTGGGACACTTTTTTGAGGAGCCAATCAGATGCCAGCATTTGGTCACGTGACCTATGGCGGGAGATTTGAATTTGAATTTCGACCACGACCTAACCTTAACCACGATGGTTCGCGCCATCGACTTAACCTAAACCACTAAGCCACGCCCCTTTTTAGTCACGTGACCCTTCATCAACCTAACCTAAACCACTAAGCCACGCCCCTTTTTGATCACGTGACCCCTGTTTGAGAGTATTAAGTCTTTATAAAGCATGAGTCTACCCGGCGTCCATTTTCTTTTCCCTACGTTTTGGGCTAATTTAGTATTTATAAAGCATGAGTCTACCCGGGCGCCATTTTCTTTTATGACGTCACAATTTACAAAGCATGAGTCTACCCGGCGTCCATTTTCTTTTCCCTACGTTTTGGGCTAATTTAGTATTTATAAAGCATGAGTCTACCCGGGCGCCATTTTCTTTTATGACGTCACAATTTACAAAGCATGAGTCTACCAGGCGTCCATTTTCTTTTCCCTACGTTTTGGGCTAATTTAGTATTTATAAAGCATGAGTCTACCCGGGCGCCATTTTCTTTTATGACGTCACAATTTACAAAGCATGAGTCTACCCGGCGTCCATCTTCTTTTCCCTACGTTTAGGGCTAATTTAGTATTTATAAAGCATGAGTCTACCCGGGCGCCATTTTGTTTTACGCTGTAACCATTGACAAAGCATGAGTCTACCCGGCGTCCATTTTCTTTTCCCTACGTTTTGAGCGTATTAAGTCATTATAAAGCATGAGTCTACCCGTCCGCCATTTTGTTTTATGACTTCACAATTTAAAAGCCTTAAGTCTATCCAGCCGCCATTTTTTTTTTTTAATATAGGATGATTATACCTGACCGGTTCGAGCATGCACCGACATGTCGAATCATGTATAAACAGGTTATCGAAAGTACAAACAGGTTTGAATCATGTTGAAGCATGCAGGTATGTGAAACGGAAACATGGACTTTGAACCTTCCTAATGCCTTTAATATAAACATCGTTATAGGGCTTCTTAATCCTATACAGCTTTGAACTTTGATCTTTAATCCTACATTTTAAGTAGCGATAAAAAGTTCCTTAAGCTTAAACGTAAATATGGACTTTGCACCTTCTTAGTGGCTTTAATATAAACATCGTTATAGGGCTTCTTAATCCTATACAGCTTTGAACTTTGATCTTTAATCCTACATTTTAAGTAGCGATAAAAAGTTCCTTAAGCTTAAACGTAAATATGGACTTTGCACCTTCTTAGTGGCTTTAATATAAACATCGTTATAGGGCTTCTTAATCCTATACAGCTTTGAACTTTGATCTTTAATCCTACATTTTAAGTAGCGATAAAAAGTTCCTTAAGCTTAAACGTAAACATGGACTTTGAACCTTCTTAATGCCTTTAATATAAACATCGTTATACGGCTTCTTAATCCTGTACAGCTTTGAACTTTGATCCTTAATCCTAATATTTAAATAGCGATAAAAGGTTCCTTAAGCTCTTGGACTACGGTCTATTATCCTCCTATGTGTAATGATTTTTAATCCTATACAGCTTTGAACTTTGATTCTTAATCCTACTATTTAAATAGCGATAAAAGGTTCCTTGAGCTCTGAGACTTTGAAGCATTATTCTCTTAAGTATATGTATAAATATAATAAGGAGCTTGTTCGTTTTATCTCTTAGTATAGTAAATCCCTAATGATTTAATCGTAAACAAGATAAATTTGCCAATATCAACTTTGTACTGATAATTGCTTAAAGTATAAATATTCCTTAAGCTCTGAGACTTTGAACCATTATCTTCTTAAGTATATGTATAAATATAATAAGGAGCTTGTTCGTTTTATCTCATAACCATAAATAGACTGTAAATCCCTGATGATTTAATCGTAAACAAGATAAATTTAAGACGTCAATATCAACTTTGTTCTAATAATTGCTTAAAGTATAAATATTCCTTAAGCTCTGAGACTTTAAACCATTATCTTCTTAAGTATATGTATAAATATTATAAGGAGCTTGTTCGTTTTATCTCATAACCATAAATAGACTATAAATCCCTAAAGATTTAATCGTAAACAAGATAAATTTAAGACGTCAATATCAACTTTTTACTGATAATTGCTTAAAGTATAAATATACAATAATATAAAACTTTTACCTATTTTGGTAGACGAATATAATTTTTTTAAAATATTTTTTCAACCTTTTTAATTGTTTTCTCAACTTCTTAAACCATTTTTTACATTTTCTATGTATTATTTCCTTATAATTTACAATTATGCTTTGGAATTACAATTTTGCGATGTTTTCGGAAGACTTTGGCTAATCCCGGAAATATTCGGCAGGCCGCTATTTTTTAGAAACACTCGGGAGTGTTCGGCTGCTCTCGGGCCTCTTCGGCTTCCCCCACTCCTCCCCTTCGCTTCCCCCACTCCTTCTCACACGTCTTAATCCTATACTCTATGAACTTTGCTCGGATAATCCCTAAGACGGCTATAAATAGGTGTGTTTTTCAGAACTCTTTCTCATTCTGTTATCCAGCATCAAGGTGACATCTCGATAACTTGTGAGTACCATTTTTTCTATTTTGGCCTTATAGTGTGCATCATTGTTTAAAAAAATTAACTTTTCTTTCAATTATTTCTTTGAAGATTTTTTTTTTTTTTTTAATTCATAATTAGTTTAACTTTTATTTTTCCTTTAGTTTTGTTATAGATTTTTTTTTTTAGGACTCTTTTTTGGTTGTTTTTTTTTTTTTTAATTTGTTTTATTTTAAGTTAGTGAATTATTTTCATTTTATATTTTCACTATTTGACAGTGTTTTGGTTAATTTGTATTTTTTAAAGTTTAAAATTAAAAATGTCATTAACCAATAATAACTGCCAATATTGCAATAGAGATTTTAGTAGGAAGGATAATAAACTTCGTCATCAAAAGTCATGCTTAACCTCACAGGCACGGCGTACATGTGTTTCATGCGGAGAGAATTTCCAGTCTAAAAAACAGTGGATGAAGCATGTACGCCGCTGCCTGAGAGAAACACCGCTCGTCATGACCAAGCGGAGGCGGTTGGAGGCGGCTATGGGGTCTTTATACCAAATTGAAACTTCCTTTGGAGGAGACCTCAAGACTTTTTTTCTCCCATGTTTGGAATCAATTGATGTAGTGGAATTTCTGTGTAAACAGACAGACACACTGCATCGGTTGATTTCAGAATTTTGGGCGGAATCAGACTCTCCCTTGAAATTGAATTTGGTTTTGGAGGCCACGTACGAAAACGTTAGAGGAGAGTCCTGTGATCGTGCCTTCAAAACCAAAAACAAAGCTATGTATGACATCTCTTCCATCTTGGATATTCTCAGTGGCATGTATGCGAAGTTGGCTACCGAGATGGAAGAGATGGCAATGAAAGGGAGTGGCTGGTTCCTAAAAGGTCTTGACGGTCTTCTCTTAAGGGTAAATAGATTCAGACCTCTAGGCGCCTCCAGCTATATACCTCTTCCACCTAAAATAGCCGCCAGAAAAGCCGTAATTAATGTTCAGAATAATGACGAGCGGTGTTTTAAATACTCCATACTAGCCCACCTCATCGATGATCACGCAGAGCGTGTTTGTAATTATAGAAATTTGGAACATCGATATAATTTCGACTGCGTTTCCTTCCCCACTCCTCTCCAAGAGGTAAAAACATTCGAACGACACAATGACATCAGTGTGAATGTTTTTGCCATTGGAGAGACAGGAGACATTTACCCGCTGAAGGTGGTTAAGGAGGAGAAGGCTGACCATCGCGATTTACTTCTCCTGACTACCGAGGATGGGCGAAGTCACTACACCTATATCAAAGACTTCAATAAATTAGTGGCTTCGCAAATTTCCGGCCACCGCGGCGGAATGATCGTCTGTAAGCGATGTTTCACCCATTTTAATTCAGATGCGAGAAACATCGCTGAGCGGGTGAGGGAGCACATGGAGTACTGTGGGGATAATAAAGCTACTCGCATCGTACTCCCGGCTTGCGACGACGAAGGGAATCCTCAAAAGGTATCTTTTATTAATATACAACGGCAGGTGAGGATTCCTTTCGTTGTCTACGCTGATTTTGAATCTATGTTGGAAAAGATTCAGCCGGGAGATTCAAGACAAACGAGACCCTACCAGAGACACCTTCCTATGAGTTTTTGCACGTACGTCAAGGTATCAGATGATATCCCACGCCACTTATTGCCTATAAATTTTCCCACTGAACCCTTCATCTACACAGGTGAGGATTCAGCGGAAAAATTTATGAATTATATCAAGGAAGTAGCAGGGAAGGTGTCTCAGGTGTACTCCATGAAGCGGCACATGATACCCCTGACCCCATCGCAGATGGAAGCCCACCATCTATCCCAATCCTGTTACCTCTGTTCCCGCCCATTTACTCCCGACAATGGGAAAGTGATGGATCACGATCACATCACAGGGATGTATCGTGGTCCAGCACATTCCAAATGTAACATCCTGTATAGAACCCCACGTTTCCTACCCGTCCTATTCCACAATCTTAGCGGTTATGACTCTCACTTCATCGTCCGAGAGTTGGGGCATGGATTAAGTGAAGAAGAAAAAAATAAGATAAGAATAGACGTCATCCCCAACTCTGAGGAAAAATACATCTCCTTTGGAATGACAGTGGGCGCATTAACCGTTAGGTTTGTGGATTCCTTTCGTTTCATGGCTTCCAGTCTCGATAGGTTGTCCAAGAATTTGCCCAAACCTAATTTTAAGGAGACGAGCAAATTCTTCCCCGCCGATCATTTGGACCTCGTGATCAGAAAAGGAGTGTACCCCTATGATTACATGGACTCGTTTGAGAAACTTCAGGAGACGGTTCTGCCCCCGAAGGAGGCATTTTATAGTCAATTGAATGAAATGCCTATCTCAGACGAGGACTATCAGCATGCCCAAGCGGTATGGGACGTGTTTAATATCAGAACCCTGGCCGAGTACAGTGAATTATACCTCAAGGTAGACGTGACGCTTCTTTGCGACGTCTTTGAAAATTTCAGAGATGTCTGCTTGAGGGCTTATTCACTGGACCCGGCCTGGTATTACACGGCACCCGGACTTGCTTGGGATGCCATGCTGAAGTATACGGGAGTACAATTAGATCTTTTGTCTGATTATGATATGGTCCTAATGATCGAACGGGGAATAAGGGGTGGCTTGTGCCAATGCAGTCACCGGTATGGAAAGGCGAATAATAAATATCTGAACCCAAGTCGCGATCCCCAGGAAGAAACTTCGTACATCGCCTATCTGGACGCTAATAACTTGTACGGGTGGGCGATGTCGAAAACCCTTCCGTCTGGCGGTTTCGAATGGGTTCAGAATCCGGAAACTCTAGATTGGCTCAACTTACCGGAAGACGGGCCTTTCAGTTACATAGTTGAAGCCGACTTAGAGTATCCGGAAAGCTTGCACGATTTGCACAACGATTTCCCTCTGTTGCCAGAAAATAAGGTACCCCCAGGATCAAATTTTAAAAAACTTTTAGCTACTCTGAGCAACAGGGAGAAATACGTTTTGCATTTCGTTAATCTACAGCAGGCCATGGGGTTAGGACTAAGGTTAGTTCGAGTACATCGAGTACTTAGATTCCGGCAATCATCTTGGCTTCGTAGTTACATTGACCTCAACACCAGACATCGACAACAGGCGACTAACGATTTCGACAAAGACTTCTACAAGCTCATGAACAATGCCGTTTTTGGCAAATTCATGGAAGATGTTCGAAAACGGCATAAGATTGAGCTTGTAGTTAGTCAAAGACGACTGAACAAACTCATATCAAAACCTACATTTAAGGACAGGACAGTATACACAGAGTCATTGGTTGCAGTACATTCGGACTTTGAACAGATTAAGATGAACAAACCTATTTACGTAGGGATGGCCATCCTTGATCTATCCAAAGTCCGAATGTACGATTTCCATTACAACACGATATTACCACATTACGGACCGAACAGACTAACACTCATGTATACGGACACGGACAGTTTGTTATATATTATAAGGACTGATGACTTTTACAAAGACATACACAATTTCATTAACGAAATGGATACATCAGACTACCCCCACGACCACCCCGCATACAGTACACACAACAAAAAGGTGTTGGGTAAATTTAAAGACGAAGCCAACGGAGTGCCCGTCTCTGAGTTTGTCGGACTGCGTGCTAAGATGTACTCGATACGAATTCACGCCGATGAAGAAAAGAAAAAGGCGAAAGGGATAAAAAAGATCGCTGTAGAGAAGAAACTGACATTCAACGACTACATCACATCTCTGTTCGAAGGAAAAGAGTTCAAAACTACTTTTCGCTCAATAATTTCAAAGCACCACGAACTCTTTTCCGTCGAACAGACTAAAACATCCCTTTCGCCTCACGACGATAAGCGACATCAAGTCGACGGAATTCGTACCTTGGCCCATGGTCATTATTCCATACCGGATGTGTAGATGAGGTGTGGCGGCAACAATCAAAATCTCTGTTGCAATATTGGCAAACTTTGATAATGTTCACTTGTAAATATTGTATATTATAAACAGATATCAGCTTTTTTTTTTTGTTTTTTTTAAATTAGTCACAACTTTTTTTTCTGTTCAAAACATGTTTTGTTTCAACTATTACAAGATGACTTTTTATTTTATTTTATTTAATAGAAATCTTTGAAGTTTTATTTTTATTTTTTTAAATATATATATATATATATATATATATATATATATATATATATATATATATATATATATATATATATATATTTTTTTTTTTTTTAATAAAAGAGGTTTTTTTTTTTTGGTTTTTTTTTTTATATATGAAAGGACGGAATTTTTTATTTTTAGTATTTGAAGATTACGTTTTTATTTTTTAACATATATATTCTTTTAATCTGCACTGTGGCCAAATGAAAAATGGTTTTAATAAATGTTTAGTTATCGCTCCAGATGCTGTATAAGAGATTTTATTTTTATTTTTGTTGATATAATATTGTTGTTTTTATTTGTAAACTAAAGTATGTATGTGAGATGGAATGAATGGGTCCCTGGCGTGGCTCTAAAGGCTCGTAAACCTAAAAGGAATGTGTGTTGTGGTTCCAAGAGAGGTTTAAAACGATAAACCTGGAAACCAAAATTGAAAAAAAAAACAAACAAAAAACTGCGTTATGGTTTTAAGAGAGGTTTAAAACGATAAACCTGGAAACCTTAAATGAAAAAAACTACGTTGTGGTTCCAAGAGAGGTTTAAAAAGATAAACCTGGAAACCTAAAATGAGAAAAAAAATTGCGTTGTGGTTCCAAGAGAGGTTTAAAACGATAAACCTGGAAACCAACATAAAAAAATATAAAAAATAGTTTTACAAAATATTAACAACCATATTATATCAACATACCTTCTCGACGCACTCACACCTTGACGAGGTGGGAAGGCTTACTTCTAAATTATATTTAGAAAACCAAGATGAGTGCAAAAAAAAAAAAAAAAAAAATTATATATAATAAATAAATAATTTTAATATAATACCAATTTTTAATTTGAAAAATTCTATTAACGAAGATTAGTTGATACATTTCAACCACGTCGGTAAGTATAAAAGGAGTGGTCAAAGTGCGATTCTTTTCATTTACCATCATGCGCTTGGTAAAGCAACATACTACGATCCGTATTCATAACCTGGACGGAGGCGCTCCAATTAAGAAAGAATCTAGGCACGGTTTACTGTTTCCTGATTCGATTCGATGTTTAATATGCGGTCCCTCCAATTGTGGTAAGACTAATCTTATGCTAAGCTTGATTTATGACTCAAAGGGATTAAAATTTGAAAATATCTATTTGTTCGCAAAATCCTTACATCAACCCAAATATAGAGAGTTAGCTCAAATATTACAACCTTTAACTGATATCGGGTTTTTTCAATACGAAGATAACTCACAAGTTCCTCCGCCCAAAGAGGCACTACCCAACTCAGTCTTTATATTCGATGATATTGCCTGTGACAAACAAGATAATGTGAGATCATACTTTTGTATGGGGCGCCATAACGGTGTTGATATATTTTATCTGAGCCAGAGTTATACTAGAGTCCCAAAACATTTGATTAGAGAAAATGCTAACTTTCTTATACTCTTTAGACAAGACGAATTAAATCTAAGACGAATTTATGATGATCATGTCAATTCAGACATGTCATTTCAAACTTTCAAAAAGGTTTGCCAATGGTGCTGGAAAGACGACAGGTACGGATTTTTAGTCTTGGACAAGGATAGACAAATTAATGATGGAAGGTATCGAAAGGGTTTCGAGGCCTATATAATACCGTGAGGTGTTGGGACAAGCTCATTCTCTAGTTAGACATGGAAGAGTCAACTAGTGATGTAGTAATGCGTGAAATAATCGAGACCAGGAAGGCTATACAGGAAAAGTGTAATTTATTGAAAAGGAGTCGAGAAGAGACTGATGAATATTTGAAATTAAAGTATAAACCTTTATTGAAATCTATGGAAAGACTAGCGAGTAAGCAGGAGGTTAAAATCCCCCCCTCCACCCAATGTGAAATTCGAAAGAAGGAAGAAGAAGAAGAAGAAATTCCTCATATTCCATCAAAAATGCCTAAATATTGTCTAGAACAATCGTCACTAACAGATACAACACCAAAGCCTGGGCCTTCTAAAATATTTACTCGTCGTTTAGAGCACGTTTGGGAAAGTACACCAATTCTAAAGTCGGAAGAAGAGTGTGAGCCACCGAAAACCCCACTGCAGGAGGTGAGAGAAGCAACTCAAACTCCTAAAGGAGAAGAAATGTTACAAAAATATTTAGAAAAGATTGGAAATATATCCTCAAAGTATATAATAAAGCTTGTGAACAATGACATTAAAGATCTGGATACTGTATATGGAATCAAATATGATGGTCACAAGTTTACCATCGGCGATACAGTGATTTCTATCAATGAAGATATTCTTACTATAGGTGATGATATCTATCATGGTACACCAGGTCTCTTCGAATTGTTATTTATAAAAAATCCGAATCTTTCATTCGTTAAACAAAGTGATTATGCTTTGTATAAAAAGATTTTGATGCAAACTAATGCACATTTCGAGGGACATAGCCCAAGCGGTAATATGATAAGACTTAAAAATTACCCCAAATACAAAAATGTTATCTCAAAATTGTTCAAATCAAAAAGCGGTACAGGCATTGTTGATCCAAACGTATTATTTAATCGAATGAGATATTTGATTGGCTCTCAAACAGGAAAGAGTGAGATCTTGCGAATAGAAGCTCAACTTAGAGAAGGGGGTATAATAGTGTAGCGCAGATGAGAAGATTAACATTACGTCATGGCATCCGTTAAATAGCAGATCGTGCATGAATTGCACAAACCTGCTAGGAGCGTTTTTAAAAGAAGATCTGTATTACTCAAAGGTATTGATGATTTATGGCAGGCTGACTTGGTTGAAATGATTCCTTATGCTAAATTAAATAAAGGTTACAAATATTTGCTCACTGTAATAGATTGTTTTTCTAAATATGCTTGGGTAGTGCCTATCAAGAATAAAACTGCGTCTGTAGTGTGTCAAGGTTTCGTGAAAGTATTATCTGAGAGAAAGCCAAAGAATTTGCAAACAGACAATGGTAAAGAGTTTTATAACCAAGTATTTCGAAAACACATGACATCTTGTAATATCAATCATTATTCAACATATAGTAACCTAAAAGCGTCAATAATAGAAAGGTTTAATCACACTCTAAAGTCAGCCATGTGGAAAAAGTTTAGTTTACAAGGCAACTACAATTGGCTTGTAGTACTGCCGGCATTAGTAGACAAATATAATAAAACAAAACATAGTACAATCAAGATGGCACCGGCATCCGTTCACGGATTTAAGATTGAAGCAAAACTAATAAAAGAAGTTTATTCTAAGAAAACGAGTACAAAAAAAGGCTGCAAAATTTAAAGTTGGCGATCATGTAAGGATATCAAAGTATAAAGCACAGTTTGCGAAAGGTTATCAACCATCATGGTCTACAGAAATATTTACTATAGCTGAAGTGAAAAAAACGGTACCTATCACCTATCATCTGAAGGATGATCGCGGAGACAACATTGCTGGTGGTTTCTATCAAGAGGAATTGCAACTTGTAAAGCATCCTAATTGTTACCTTGTAGAAAGAGTTGTAAAAAGGAAAGGTAATAAAGCTCTAGTGAAGTGGCTAGGTTTTGACAGTTCTCATAATTCATGGGTTGATAGCAAGAATGTGGGTATATAAGGCTTGTCAGCATTACCTCTGTATCAGTAGACCATGAAACGTGTTACAAACAAGAAGAAAAAGATGCGAGTCATTTCCACGCCAAAGAGGATCGGGGGAAATATACATCAGTTGAAAACTAAAGCCAAAGAGATCTTAAAAACTTTTCCTCGCCAAAGGCTAAGCAATTTCGACTTACTCAGATTAGCAAAACTTCGTTTTAGAGGAGTTTTTATGGTAGATGAATTTCCTACAAAGCCGTGGAAATCTGAACGTGGTATTTTTAATTTAGACAATAGTAATGGTAGAGGAACGCATTGGGTCAGTTACAAGAAAAGAGGAAAATACGTTCAGTTCTTTGACAGCAGTGGAGACAAACCGCCAAGTGAATTCGTTCGGTACATGAAAGATTGCCGAATTTCATTAAATAGAAAACAATTCCAGAAAGTAGGTTCAAACAACTGTGGTCAGCTTTGTTTACTCTTCCTGCTTGATCTTATATAAAAGGAGTTATAACAAAGGAATGTCCATTCAGTAGTCAGACAGCGATGGGGTTGGACTTTAAGAAAGTACATAAAAGCGCGTCTTCAGAGAGAAAAAGTATCATTCCAGTGAAAGCCATTGTTGAGTGCACATCGTTAACTGCGAGCAATATTAGATTTCTTCAAACCGCAGGATATTACGTTTTATCATCAACATGGAAATATTGAATTTGGAAGAAGCTGGTACTTTTGATAATTCAGTTGAAGGGATTGAATTTCATTCTCATCATCCTTATTCGTCAACAAATCTTCAGCCAGGGGATGAAATACGCATCAGTCTGCAACATCAAGATTTATACACACTACCTAGTCAAAGCCTGCTGTATGTAGAAGGAAGATTTCTAAAGCAGGATGGTTCAGCAGTTCCCATTGCATCAAAATTAACAAACAACATGTTTGCGTTTTTGTTTGATGAAATAAGGTACGAATTGAGTGGAGTCGAAATAGACCGTGTGAAAAATCCTGGAATCACTTCAACTTTGAAAAATCTAGTTTCGCTCAAGGGAGGTTCCCAGTTTTTGGATAATTGGGGATGGTGCTATCCACAAAGTGATACATTAAACATTACATCGGCAGAGGGCTGTTTCAACCTATGTGTTCCTTTATCATCCCTTCTTGGGTTCTGTGAGGATTATCAGAAAATCGTAATGAATGTAAAGCAAGAACTGATATTCATAAGAAGCAGACATGATGGAAATTGCTATATCACTAGCCAACCAGTAGCTGGGACTAATGCGGTAGAAAAGTGTAAAATAGAACTGGATAGGCTATGCTGGAAGCTACCTTATGTTACCGTAAACGAACATCAGAAGCTGGCTTTGATGCGTCATCTCAAATCAGAAAAAATATTTTCACTAGCCTTTAGAACCTGGGAACTTTACGATTATCCTTTACTGCCAGCAAGTCAGAGACAAATCTGGCCAGTCAAAACATCCAGTCAGCTAGAAAAACCGCGTTATGTAATATTAACTTTTCAAACTGGAAGACTGAAAAATTCTCAAAAAGATGCAAGCCACTTTGATCATTGTAATATTTCCAATGTTAAATTGTTTCTAAATTGTAAAGCTTATCCGTATGAAGATTTAAATATAGATATGTCGTCAAATCGGTTCGCTTTGCTCTATCATATGTATGCTTTATTTCAAAATTCTTATTATGGTGGACAAATGAAACCTTTGTCCTCTTTACAAAACTTTAAAGATAAATCACCTTTAATTGTAATAGATTGCTCAAAGCAGTCTGAATCTATAAAAAGTGGACCAGTCGATGTAAGATTAGAATTTGAATCGAAAATTTCATTCCCGGCAAATACTATAGCATATTGTCTAATCATACACGATAGGCTCGTAGAGTATAATCCTCTAATTGGTACAGTTCGGCGAATGGTATAAAATGGGGTGAATTCTTTGCTCAGTGTTCAGTATGGCTACGGCAAGCGGAGCGATAGTAGACTTTCAGTGCTTTGTCGATAGCCTGGGAGGTTATATTATTAAAGAGTTTTCTCTGTTTGATCAAGCTTACAAGTCTTCAAGGCATTGGATTTTTAAGCCACCAAATGAATATAAACCAACCGATAAAAGTATAAGAACGAATTATTGGTTGGAAAATTACTATCATAAAATCAAATGGGATTCTGGAGAAGTTGAGTATGGCATCATTGATAACATTTTCAACTACATTGACCTTAAATATAAATTTGTTTTCGTTAAGGGCCTAGATAAGAAAATGTTTCTATCACGAAATCTCCATCATTGTACTATAATTAACTTGGAAGATTTTGGCTGTCCAAAAATAGAATCACTAATTTTAGATGAGCAAGGCAGCCATTGCATAGTACACAATTTTTCGAAAGAGAAATGTACACAGTATCGCACAAATGCTTTGTCTGCATGGATGAATAAAAATGTGTTTAAAGCTATTCACCATGAATGAAAGGGGTCACTGTCACGGTTTGAACACCTATAAACCCTGAATGAAGGTCAATGGCATGGTCTAACAGCCTCTAAACCTGAATGTGTGGTGAATAGAATAACCCTGCAGAATAATTTCGATGCTCATATTTCTCTTTCAAATGCATGAACAAAAAATTTAAGAAGAAAAGAAATGTTTTCTTATCTTTGGCTTAATCGAAAATATCTTAAGCACATTATTTCATATGTACTTCATACACCGTTTCTGATTTGCCATACTCTTCCGACCATCCCAAAAGATTCTCGTCATGAACTGACCTATTACAAAAAAAAAAAAAAAAGAAAAGGATATGTTTTATTTAATTCTACATTGTATTACATAGAAGATGACATTTTATGTTTATATAAATTCAGATTTTTATTTGCTTTATTTTACATTTAATTTTATTATAAAAATGTTTCATTTAATTATTGATTGTATCACATAGAAGATTATATTTTATTTTTTTTTTTTTTACGAATTCAGATTTTTATTTTTTCGTTTAATGTTATTTAAAAAATGAAATTGTAAAAAAAAAATAATAAAACTAATAAATTAAAAAAAATATACATATAAAAAGCTAAAAAAATTATTTAAAAAAAAATATTAAAATAAAAAAAAAAAAAAAAACCTCTTCGATGTACCTTTACCTTGACGTGGTGAAGAGGCTTAAGGCTTAATGCCGAACAAAAAAAGGTATAACACTTTACTTAATAATAATATTATAAACTCATTTGATAGGAAACCATTACGATATAGTATATCATTATTATAATTCACAATTATATTATTATTATTTACACTAAAGTACATCAAATAATATTAATTTGTTTTCGTTCGAGAGCATTAACTTTATCATTGTTTATTTCTTTCGGAAGAATTAAGGATTGTCGTCCAACGAGGATAGGTAGAAGACCGAAGCCGGCCGAGATTAGACGAACTCTTCCGAAAACATCGCTAATAGCAATTCTAAAGCAGAATTGTTAATGATAAGTAAATAATACATATAAAAGTTAAAAAATGGTCTAAGAAGATGAGAAAATAACTAAAAATGTTGAAAAAATATATAAAAAATTATACTCGCCTACCGAAATAGGTACAAGTTTTATATTATTATATATTTATACTTTAAGCAATTATTAGAACAAAGTTGATATTGGCAAATTTATCTTGTTTACGATTAAATCATTAGGGATTTACTATACTAAGAGATAAAACGTACAAGGTCCGCATTATATTATATATATATATATATATATATACTTAAGAGGATAATGCTTCAAAGTCTCAGAGCTCAAGGAACCTTTTATCGCTATTTAAATAGTAGGATTAAGAATCAAAGTTCAAAGCTGTATAGGATTAAAAATCATTACACATAGGAGGATAATAGACCGTAGTCCAAGAGCTTAAGGAACCTTTTATCGCTATTTAAATATTAGGATTAAGGATCAAAGTTCAAAGCTGTACAGGATTAAGAAGCCCTATAACGATGTTTATATTAAAGGCATTAAGAAGGTTCAAAGTCCATGTTTACGTTTAAGCTTAAGGAACTTTTTATCGCTACTTAAAATGTAGGATTAAAGATCAAAGTTCAAAGCTGTATAGGATTAAGAAGCCCTATAACAATGTTTATATTAAAGCCACTAAGAAGGTGCAAAGTCCATATTTACGTTTAAGCTTAAGGAACTTTTTATCGCTACTTAAAATGTAGGATTAAAGATCAAAGTTCAAAGCTGTATAGGATTAAGAAGCCCTATAACGATGTTTATATTAAAGGCATTAGGAAGGTTCAAAGTCCATGTTTCCGTTTCACA
This sequence comes from Piezodorus guildinii, assembly GCA_023052935.1. NCBI lineage: Eukaryota > Metazoa > Arthropoda > Insecta > Hemiptera > Pentatomidae > Piezodorus > Piezodorus guildinii. The sequence goes on from CM041295.1 coordinate 112,567,293, forward strand.
TACCTGCATGCTTCAACATGATTCAAACCTGTTTGTACTTTCGATAACCTGTTTATACATGATTCGACATGTCGGTGCATGCTCGAACCGGTCAGGTATAATCATCCTATATTAAAAAAAAAAAAATGGCGGCTGGATAGACTTAAGGCTTTTAAATTGTGAAGTCATAAAACAAAATGGCGGACGGGTAGACTCATGCTTTATAATGACTTAATACGCTCAAAACGTAGGGAAAAGAAAATGGACGCCGGGTAGACTCATGCTTTGTAAATGGTTACGGCGTAAAACAAAATGGCGCCCGGGTAGACTCATGCTTTAAAATACTAAATTAGCCCTAAACGTAGGGAAAAGAAGATGGACGCCGGGTAGACTCATGCTTTGTAAATTGTGACGTCATAAAAGAAAATGGCGCCCGGGTAGACTCATGCTTTATAAATACTAAATTAGCCCAAAACGTAGGGAAAAGAAGATGGACGCCGGGTAGACTCATGCTTTGTAAATTGTGACGTCATAAAAGAAAATGGCGCCCGGGTAGACTCATGCTTTATAAATACTAAATTAGCCCAAAACGTAGGGAAAAGAAAATGGACGCCGGGTAGACTCATGCTTTGTAAATTGTGACGTCATAAAAGAAAATGGCGCCCGGGTAGACTCATGCTTTATAAATACTAAATTAGCCCAAAACGTAGGGAAAAGAAGATGGACGCCGGGTAGACTCATGCTTTGTAAATTGTGACGTCATAAAAGAAAATGGCGCCCGGGTAGACTCATGCTTTATAAATACTAAATTAGCCCTAAACGTAGGGAAATGAAGATGGACGCCGGGTAGACTCATGCTTTGTAAATTGTGACGTCATAAAAGAAAATGGCGCCCGGGTAGACTCATGCTTTATAAATACTAAATTAGCCCAAAACGTAGGGAAAAGAAAATGGACGCCGGGTAGACTCATGCTTTGTAAATTGTGACGTCATAAAAGAAAATGGCGCCCGGGTAGACTCATGCTTTATAAATACTAAATTAGCCCAAAACGTAGGGAAAAGAAAATGGACGCCGGGTAGACTCATGCTTTGTAAATTGTGACGTCATAAAAGAAAATGGCGCCCGGGTAGACTCATGCTTTATAAATACTAAATTAGCCCAAAACGTAGGGAAAAGAAAATGGACGCCGGGTAGACTCATGCTTTATAAAGACTTAATACTCTCAAACAGGGGTCACGTGATCAAAAAGGGGCGTGGCTTAGTGGTTTAGGTTAGGTTGATGAAGGGTCACGTGACTAAAAAGGGGCGTGGCTTAGTGGTTTAGGTTAAGTCGATGGCGCGAACCATCGTGGTTAAGGTTAGGTCGTGGTCGAAATTCAAATTCAAATCTCCCGCCATAGGTCACGTGACCAAATGCTGGCATCTGATTGGCTCCTCAAAAAAGTGTCCCAGCTCCCGCAATTCTTATCTACTAGTGCCATAACTGTCAGGCATATGGTCATACCAAAAGTTATTGCCATCACATACCACGCTGTGTGAAATGCGGTGAACAGCATAAAACAGAAGAATGTACAAGATCCAGATCTACACCCGCTGTATGTGCTCTGTGCCTCAAGGACCACCCGGCTAACTACAAGGGATGTGAAATCTACAAGAAACTCCGAACCAGATACCAAAAACCTCAGGATACGAATGAAACAGCTGCACCATCCAGAAGCAGAAGAGAACCATCTAAACTTGTAAATTCTAACGTGTCATTTGCCCACTTGCTTGGAGGTGGAAACCAGAATCATGAAGTCGAGGCACTGCCGGAACAACGTTTTCCTCAACAATCTCAATCTATTGTACAACAATCTACTTCTCAAAGTTTACCTAATCTTCAAAAAACTCCTCAACATCAAATTTCTCATATCCCTTCACCATCAAACGTCACAGATCTTACCAGTCTAATGGCATCGTTCATCTCCGAAATCAAATCTCTTGTTATGCCGCTTATATCACTCCTTACAAATCTAGTATCAAATTTAATCCCTGCCTTGAAAAATCCTTAAATGAATTCACCTAACTCCTTATCCATTCTCCTTTGGAATGCGAATGGTGTTAGAAATCATACTGACGAACTGACAGCGTTGTTGCAAGACAAAACAATCGATGTTGCACTTATAACTGAAACAAGACTAACGACTAAACAGTACTTCAAAATACCGCAATACATGACATACCGTACTGACCACCCAGACGGCAAAGCCCATGCCGGTTCTGCTATCATTGTCCACCAATCCCTCTCTCATCATTTACTCCCACTTCCCACCTATGATTTCCTACAAGCCACAGCCATAGTAATCAAGACTTTTTCCTTTCCGGTAACCCTCACATCTGCATATTGCCCTCCTAAACATTCCATTTCCAATTCCGAATTTGTATCCTTCCTGGACTCCTTAGGAAATTGCTTCATTCTGGGTGCAGACTTAAACGCCAAGCATCAGCAGTGGGTTCCAGAACCACGAATTCTCGGGGACGAAATTTGCTGTCTGCACTCAATTCCCGAAATTTTAATATCCTGCCTCCTGACTCCCCTACCTACTGGCCAACCGATCCTAACCGCAATCCTGACATCCTCGACTTCTTTATCCACAGCGGATTAGGCTCCCTCAACTTGTCTGTAACTCGCCTTGATGAACTTTCCTCAGACCATAGTCCACTGATCCTAAAAGTATCTCTCACTCCAATTCCAAAACTCATTCCACCATCATTTATCCGAGGCCCTGTCAACTGGAACCTTTTCCGCCAAATCCTGACCGATAATATTGACCTCAGAGTAACCCTCAAAACCCCAGATGACCTAGATAATTCCGTCTATTCCTTTACCACCGCCATCCAACAAGCTGTCTGGACTGCCTCCTATCCTAAACACTCCAATATAAATCCTCACCAAAATCATTTTCCACAACATATTATAGACATCATCCATACTAAACGCCGAGCAAGATCATTATGGCAGCGCACCCGACACCCAACAGATCGCCGCTCCTATAACTTCTATTGTAGACAATTGAAGAGGGAGTTGGCGACCTTCCGTTCCCAGTCCTTTAATTCCTACCTCTCCTCTCTATCAGCTCGTGATAATTCCCTGTGGAATATCACGAAAAAGATCCTAAAATACCATCAAGTTTCCCATCCTCTCCGACGTGGTGATGACTCCTGGGCTGCGTCTGATGAAGATAAAGCCGAGGAATTCGCCACACACCTCTCTAAAGTTTTCACTCCTCACCCGGAATCCCACGCCAATCACACCGCAGCAGTGCAAGACGTTCTTATGTCACCAATTCCACTTTCCCTACCTCCTAAAGCTATTAATCCCTCTGAGGTCAAATATCTTCTCCAAAAACTTACCCTCCGTAAATCTCCTGGACACGATCTCCTTACTCCCCAGATCCTCCGACAACTTCCGCAGAAAGCTATTATATTCCTTACTTATATTTACAACTGCATCCTACGCACCACCTATTTTCCTCTGTTATGGAAACATTCCACTATCATTCTTTTTCTAAAACCAGGCAAACCTTCCAACAACACTTCATCCTACAGGCCTATTAGTCTACTCCCCATCCTCTCAAAAATCTTCGAAAGGCTTCTTCTTAAACGTATCCTACCCATATTAGAATCTCAAAATCTTCCTTCCCATCAGTTTGGATTCCGTCCTCAGCATTCCACAGTTCAACAGGGGCTCCGAGTTGTAGACCATATTTCCTCAGCTCTTGAATGCAAAGAGTCTTGTTCTGGTGCGTTTCTGGACATTGCGCAAGCTTTTGACCGGGTATGGCACACTGGATTACTCTTCAAGCTGAAAACCCATTTACCCCAGTCTCTATACCTCATTCTCCGATCCTATCTCTCAAACCGCTCCTTCCGCGTTTGCTGTGGTGTAGAATTTTCTAACCTTTATCCCGTTGAGGCCGGTGTTCCTCAAGGCAGCGTCTTGGGAGCCGTCCTCTACATCCTTTACACTGCAGATATTCCTACACATCCTGATACCTTTCTGGCAACTTTTGCAGACGACACCGCCATCTTATCATCCAGTTCCAATCCTGAAACAGCATCCTTAAACCTGCAAAGACACCTTTCTCTTATCGAAGACTGGTGTAATGCTTGGCGCATAAAGGTGAACGAAGCCAAATGCAAACACGTAACCTTCACTCTTCGACGAAACTCCTGTCCGCCAGTTTATTTCAACTCATTACCAATTCCTCTCTCAGATACAGTCCGGTATCTTGGCTTACTGTTAGACAAAAGATTGACTTGGAACCCACATACAAGACTTAAAAGACAAGAACTCAACCGACGATTCGGACAGTTATACCGACTACTCAACAGAAAATCTGAACTTACAGTTGACAACAAATTATTAATCTACAAGACAATACTGAAGCCCATTTGGACCTACGGACTTGAACTGTGGGGGACAGCTAAACGTACTAACATCAAACGCATTCAATCCTTTCAATCCAAAGTCCTCCGTACAATAGTAAATGCTCCTTATTATGTCTCCAACTATACCTTGCACCACGACCTTAATGTTCCATTTATTTCAGACCTAATTCCATCCAAATTTTCCAAATTCCACCAGATCCTATTTCATCATCCTAATCCTCTAGCTCAATCCCTATCCAGCTCCACTCATCCATACAACCCACCTAGAAGGTTGAAACGGCAGTGGCCCCGCGACCTGTTGTAAATATATTGGAGTTCTAGCACTGGCTAGATTCTCCACTCAATGTGATGTACGTATGAGTGTGTGTATGTGTATATAGGTATAAGTGAATTCTTGATTATTGTATTGATTCATTATTGTGTATATATTTTATTGTAATTTTATGCGGTGTAAATATTGTATGAACGTAGTATGTATGATATCTTTCAGCACTACTATTAATGTCCAAATTGGGACAGATTGTAATTTTACTCAATAAAAATTGTTGTTGAAAAAAAAAAAAAAAAAAAACTTATGACACCATCCTTTAATGGATTGGACGTGAGACTGTAGGGATTGTGATGCAATCTGTTGGTTTCGGCTCTACAACAACTACAGTTAACACAACAATCGTTACTTGGAACAGCTATGGTTTATATCAAGGGGCCTGATCAAGGGCTCTACCCACTGGTCGACTCAGGGAGTAAGTAATCTTTCATATTACAGGCCGTTGTTGAAAGTATTAGTTTCAATATTAAGCCTCTGTGCATAAGAGTCACCGGACTTGAAGGCAACATTCTTGTGCAGTTAGTCCCAATTGTGACGATACAACTGTGTGGATATAAGACTGAACTGAGGAAAGCTTCATCGTAATCGAACTTACAACTCCGTCCGTCACAGGATGGGTCTTAGTAGGTCTGTTAAATGAATTGATATTGATATTAATGCAATGGTCATTGAATTGTTTGTTATTTATTAAATTATATATGATTTATTATATGTAATATATTCATATAACATGTGATAAAAGTAGTTAAAACCTTGATTGACAGCATAAATTTCGTTTGAAATTTCTCCAAACAACTGCAATAATCTTTATCGCGCTCTAGTCCATGAGGGAGGTGTGGGGTGAAAAAGATTTATCATTAGAATCATTATCTCGTACCGGAGTAGGTCTTTACATCATACCAAAAACCTTTGTCAACCCACCCTAGGTCGTCGTATTGATATGGGAGACAAGATCCAAAAGTTGTTTGGAAAAATTTCAAACGAAATTTATGCTGTCAATCAAGGTTTTCACCACTTTTATCACATGTTATATGTAGATATTACATATAATAAATCATATATAATTAGCAAGAAGTACATTATTATAAATAACAAACAATTCAATGACCATTGCTATTAATATCAATATCAATTCATTTATACGCCCGAAAAGGACTAATTTACTATTTCAATTATATTATATAAATATTTTCATATTTTAAGGACTGTTTTAATTTTTGTTTTTTTTTCATTCTAAGTTAAAGTCGCCATTCTCGTTGAAAGGATTCTTAACAATTGACATTTATTGCAACCAGGATACGATTTAAAATGGAAGAGAACCTCCATTTTTGACTCGATTCTCCTCTTAAAAGGATACACTAAGGCAAAAATCAAAGAATTGTTCCTTCAACTATTATCTCAATCAATTTTAATTATCTAATAAGAAGACAAAGGGGATAGACACAAACGACCGAATTTCAGGAGGATATGATGGCATGCCTTTTATCAGTTATCTCGGTTCCCAGCGTCTCAAAACACACAAGTACGGTTGGGCATTGCTTCGCTTCTTACGTCATTGTAACAATGCAATCGGTTCAAACTCAGTGTAGTCTATAAACATTTTCGGAAAGAGCTCTCAAACCGTTTTTACGAGGAAATAAAGTAAACAGAGGTGGAATCTGTAGGTGTGAGATCTTTTTGGGAGGCATGGGTAACGGGTACGCCATCGAGAAAGAGCGAAGAGCCAGCCCATCTCGAAGAGACTTTCCAACGGTCACTGACCTCAGCTTCAACTACGCCCCCTTGCGAAATCCAAAAGGGAGATGGTGAGGGGTAGAGGTTAGGGGTGGTGGTGAGGGATAGTAGAAGGAATTTTGGCGCGGAAGAGGAAGGGAGGGGGTGGAGATGAGTTGGCGCTTGCGTTGGTCAATACCTCGGCCCCGGGAGCTGAGTCTGATGGGAGAGAGCCATGCGGATTCTTCTCATCCTCCTCCCGCTACTCACATCAGGTACAGCCCGCACCCACCTCCCCTCTATAATTATTTAAAGCATTCATTTTTATTCTTATTTTTAATTCAATTTTCAACATATAAAAAAACATATTGTTACACTATAATTGTCAATTCAATTCAAATATTTAAAAAACAATTCTATATTCCTAAAGATTATTCATTGAAATTTATTATATATATATATATATATATATATATATATATATATATATATTTAAATATGAAAAAAAAATTGATCGAACCTAGCTACCAAAACATCGAAGATATTATGTCAGTATATATAGCGCTCGTCAATAATAAGCCCGGGACATTATTGAGTTAATCTACATTCACATGTACACTTGTGAGTTTTCCATAGATTTTATATATATATATGTGTATATATATATATATATATATATATATATATATATATATATATATATAATACAAAATTAATCATTATTAATCAAAAAATTTAGAATTTGAGTACTGTCGTAAAATGATTTTTCAAAACTATGACCACTGTTGATTATTGTCACCGCTGTTTTCCGTGCAAATTGTTCTACTTTATGTGATCGCACAATGTCTAACTGTTTCTGATAGAAAAATGCTTAAAATCAGACATAATTAAAAATTTTATTCTGGTATTAGTTAAAAATACTAACTAAGAAATAGAAATCGTTATTTTTTTTTCTTATTTCATTAAGCATATGATATAAATAAGTACACAAAAACAAATATATTCGATTGGAATATATATATCCTTTTTCTATAAAAATTTAAAGCATAGGTTATGCAATTTCTATGACCACGATTGGGTATGAAAAAAAAAAATTGATTGAACCTTGAGTTTGTGTGTTTTTCCATTGATGTTTAACGGTTATATATATATATGACTTATCTAACATAGTCTTTCGGTTCGACCTCAATGACAATAATTATAGAAATACGAAAACTGAGAATCCTGATACCGATTAATGTCATAAATAAGTCAAAATTTCTGTTGAATTCTTGTCGACAAGTGTTTGGCGTATCAAAAAAGTGTTAAAACTTTAGTTTCGTTGGATACATTTGAAAATAAAAAGGTCGGATGAAATCAAATATTGAAATGACCAGCGTTGCTGTATCCAGTGTTAGTATCGTTTATAAACTAAGGTTATGAGATAGTATAATTTGCGTAAATTATTCACATTAAAATTAAAAGTTCGTTAATGGAGGAGAATGTGAGGCAATATTTTGAGCGTGCAATTACTACTTACTCTATGGGGCTCCAGCCCCCCAGCTTCCAGTTCACATATCCAATACAATTACATTTATCCAAAATCAGTCTTTGCATCAGGATAATATTCCGATATAGCAAAAGATAATCATTAAAAAATAAACTCTTTTGAGGGCTATTATTGTTTTCATATAGAGGCAATTCACAAGAATCAAAGATTAAAAGGTAGTAGATCTATGTGTAAACGTATTTATAGGCAAAAGAAAAGTAAATTAAAATAAGTTAAAACGAATAACATATATTATGATAATGTGATAAAAGAACATAAATATTGAATTTATTAATTATCATTGAGATCTGTAAAACACATATTTATATTTTAAATATCAAGTAGCAATGTGCTTCGTAAAAAGACACATGTCATTTTTTAGTAAAGTATATCCTCAATGAGGAAATAAACGTAATTATTGATTTTACAACATTTTGGCTACGGGATTTTCGAATTCCGATTATGAAAAAAGGCTTAACCACCGTCCAAGAACCGAATAGTAAGAGTAACTTTCCTCCTCTTAATTAAGTTACTTGGAAAATTTTGATGTAGGAATTGGTGATTAAAATATTTATCAAGAAATCCAAGAAAAATCTTGGAAAAGCTAAAGCGGGCTTGAGAAGATATATGTTTACTATCTAACACATTTATTCTTTAAAACAAATAATAGAACAATAAAAGAATTAAACAATATTATATGGATTATCTTTATTGAATTTAAAGTTGAATATGATTTCATCATAAGTAAGAAGCACTACTTGGCAATAGAAGAGATAGGCGCCCCACCAAGCTAATTAGGCTAGCAGCGAGAGAGAGCATCAGCAGTGTGTGTACAGCCTAAGAAGAAATCAAGAAATCGACAACTTATATTACGATCAAGGAACATCTCATTTTGTACGGATTTAGAGCTTCAAAGTACTATGTCACGTAATGAGAATGGGGTAAAGCAAAATAACCCACAAATTGTCTTCTGGAAACCAAGAACAATAAATACTTAAATGAATGAAATAATTAGAGCAAATAAGTTTTTCCCAAGGGTTTTGCACAGATCAAATTATACAGCCTAGTGGTGTACAGCTAAATAAAATGGCAAGACAAATATAGAACGTGTAAGTTGTTGGTTGTTGATAGGACTGTTCAAGCAGATGCTGTTTCTAGATTACTAGATAATGTAGAAGAAAAAGTAAAAACAGGAAGTGAACTATTTCTTACGGGTTCTTGAAGAATATAAGAACAGAAGTGAGCAGAGTGATATCGAATATTTTGCACTGGTGGCCTGAAAAAGTAGAATATGACGGCCTCAAACCGTTTTTTTTTTTTTTTTTTTTTTTTTTTTTTTTTTTTTTTATTAGAAGAACAAAGCTGGAATATGAATGCGGCATTATAACGTCGGGATATCGCATTGTAAATTTAGAGGTCAGGTGCTAACTAAATGAAGTTCAGCACATCCGGGAGTGATCAAGAAGAAAGGCACTATCGTATTTTTGGTGACCATTTTTAGACTCGGATATAGAAAGATTCAGGAAAAATGTACCACCTGTATAACCTGAATGAAAAAGTAACTTGGCAAATCCAAGTCACAGTGGTCTCAGGCCAGTGAACCAATAAGAGAGAGTGCACGTGAATTTCTCTGGACCTTTAAAAGAAAATAATTACTTAGTTGTGTATAGTAAAGTGGCGGGAGGTTTTCCAAGTATCTTCTAAAAACAACAGATGTTGATATAAGAAAGCTTCGAGAAACATTCGCATGGTACAGCATCCCGAAGTTTCTGGTGACATGAGATAATGACATCCATGATCAGGAGATAATGGAGCACGTTTCTGCTCAAACGAATTCGACAAATTCTGCATAAACAAGATTATTTCGCATATATTATCACCCTCCTTTTCACCCGGAAATAAGGAGCGGCGTGGTTTAATAACATTAGGCTACTGTTCTCCGGTTCCCGGATTCGAAACCTGGCTGAGGCAGAAATATTTATTCTGTTATTTCAGCCGTGGAGCGACCCTGGGTATGGAGACCCTCTTGTGGCACACCCAACCTCTATAAAGTGGGCACCCAAGTTAAGTGGTCGATCATGATTTAGGTCTAATCTCCTCCTTGCACGGTCGTTGGACGAGGCACGAATCTTTATATCAGTGCTTCTTTTGCCCAAGACCCTTCATGGGTTGTAGATGCACAGGTGTTTTTTTTTTCTTTCTTTTTTTTTTCCACCTTCAAGCAGTTACACAGCGGATCTATATAAAGTGCTTCAAAAAAAGTCTCATAAAAGCCTTGTACAATTACAAAAAGGGATACAAAAATCAGCCGGTATCTGATTTATTACAGGATTTCTCTCCAACCACAGAGTCACTAGCCGGGGTGGATTTTGGAAGGGAAATCCGAAGCAGGATGGACTCATTCATAGGCGAAGGAACAGCAATAGCTGGAAGAAACCTATTCGTGACTACAGAGACTGAAATGGAACCAAGTGGATCCGAGATGTAGGTACTACTTTAAAGGAGGAATTGGAGACCTGGCTATATCATGTGACACCTGAAGGCAACGAGCTTACCTGGATGAGGTACGTGGACCGAATTCTAAAAAATATTGGTACCGTCTAAGAGGAAGATGAAGGCGAGGGTGAAGGCTTGAGGGGAGAAGTTTGATAACGTGATAAAATCACATGAACATTGTGCATATAAATTATCATTATGTTATGTAAAACACATTTTTATTTTGTACATGTTAAGTAGCATGTTAATTATTAAGATTTGTGCTCAGTACTCCGAAGAGGTCTCATGTGACCCATTTTTACGGCGAGTTAAAGTGGCTCCTCCCCCCAATTCGCAGACAATATTTCCTCGGATCATACCTTTACTAAATCATTAACTCTCAACACCCTCCATACATCCACAGTCTCATACAATTTAAATCCTCAGTCCACTCACTTGAAACAATTCATTCCGACCTTTATTTTCCTACCAATAGGACTAAAACTTTTGATCGTTCCTTCCTTGTCCGCTCCTCTAATTTTTGGAATTCTCTACCTACTCATATCCGCCATGCTGCTTCCCTCTCCTCATTCAAATCCCAACTTTTCCAATACCTTTTATTATCCCAAAAAGACGCTTAGAAACTGTAACATTTATATTTCTGTCATCACACTTTGAATGAAGAATAATTTTTGTTCATTGTCTATATTTAAATGATGTTATCTATTAATTTATTTTTAATTCCGTTCAACAAAATACTTTCTAAGAATTGTTTTTATTTTTATTTTATCATTGTATTTATTTTTTTGGATATATGTGTGTATATGCGTTTATGATATGCACACATATATTAACCCATAATTGTAATTAGTTATTAATTATGTTCCTTCTGTCTGTTGGCCAGACATGTATATTTCCATATACTGTACAAACCTGTTATTCTTAGGGGACCTAGTCCCAGAATAAAAATTTTTTTCTATTCTATTTTTATTTTCTAGCAATGCCCTATAATAAGGACTATAACTTCAATGAGGGAATAAACATAATTATTAGGAATGTTGAGTATACTAAAGAAATAATGACAAGGTAATAATTACCGTAAAATGGGGTGAATAGGAACAGTGGGGTTGAAAGGGAACAAAATTTCGATATTATTTCTAAGTTGCGTGAAAGGCACTTACTTTACCGTATAGGAATCAATGTTGTTATTGGTTGGCCACTCTGTAAATAATTAGATTATATTGTTTTGTTTTGTTGGTAGTACTTTAGACTTATCAGTTCAACCTGTGAAAAATTGCACTAATTTCTATGAAATATTTCTCTCCCACAAACATGACCTGTAAGTATAAAACTGTTATCTATATAGCTTATTTAGTATCTGTTTACTGTTCTTAAAGTTGTCATCTTGCATCAAACTCCTTGCTCAATATATAATTCGCAACAGCTTCTTAGCAATAGATTCTTTTGGTTATGGCAGCTACATTTCCTGTAGTGTGGGGTGAATGGGAACACAGCTAACTTCTGTCAGAAGACACATCAGATACATATTCTTTGCAAGATACCTATGCTGAGTTAGTGTTGTCATGCACACCTGAATGTGAACCGGAAGGTTTTTTGAATCATTATCCACAAATTATGACATTTCAGTCGGCGACTTTTTACTTTTTAATGAAGTTGGAAAAAAACCTGAGAATTTTTTACTTTATGTTTGTAAGGTTTTAAAACCTGATGATAGGGGATACATCGGTTTGCTTGACAAAATAATCAAGCAAAGTTACATGTTTGTCCCAACTCGAGAGGAAGCTTATTTTAGCCCTAGTGAAGTTACATTGAAGTTGCAAGAGCGAATAGGATCTTGTAAATATGCCCGATTCTTGGGGTCTATATCATTTATTAGTGATCTAAGTGCATGCATCATTTACTGACATTTCTTCTTCCTACAGAAGTGTGATGCTTTAGAACATTTTTTCGGAATATAAGAAATCTAATTTCTAGAATATTAGTGAATAAAGTGAACTAATTTATATTTTTTAAAGATTCTATTTCAAAAAAGTAATTTAATAACTATTTTAAACTGTTCTCATTCAATTCAATGTTGTTCCTATTCACCTCTACTTTAGGGGGAATGGGAACAGTAATATATATATTATATATATATATATATATATATATATATATATATATATATATATATATTATATATATATATACGATTAGAGACGTACTTGGAAAAATGGAAATTAGCTCTGAATGTTTCTAAATCAAAAATAATGATTTTTGGTCAAGCGAAAAGGAGAAGACCCAAAATAAAATATAAATGGTGGTATAAGGGAGAAGAGATGGAGGTAGTGAGGAAGTATAAATATTTGGGTCTGACAATTTCTGATAATATATCACTTCATGAGCATTTTAAAGAAAAAGTACAGACTGCCAAGTTAAGTATCAATAGTATCTGGAGTAACGTATTAATTAATAAACATGTTCCGATATCGGCCAAGTATAAAGTATTTCAGGCGATGGTGGAATCTGTAATGTACTATGGAGCGCAATTTTGGGGTACCATAATTACCAACAATTAGAAACTATTCATAGATTATTTTTGAAGAAACTTTTTAACTTACCAAAGAACACACCTAACTACATGTTGTACCTGGAAACGGGCAGGGATCTGTTGTGTTTTAGTACAAGAAGTTTGCATTTAAATTATATTATAAAAATTTTAAACTATAGTGATGTACGCTTACCTAAAATTATAGCTCTTGATGGTATGAAAAACAAAAATTGTAGCTGGCTAAACGAATGGGTAAAACTAGCAGAAGATTTAGGCTGTCTATTTGATAGGGAGTTCGTATCGGTGGCGAGGTGGAATAGTCAAATGATTAATATAATAGCTGCAGCCAAGGAAAATTTTTAAAAAGAACTAGGGATCTCCGTTATGGGTGCCGAACACCATCTAATTTATAAGAAGCTAGATTATGGTGTAAACTACATTAATGACAAAAACAATATAGAATTAATAAGAATAGTTTTTAATACAAGAGCCGAAATGATATCCCTAAATTGTAAACCATGGATGAGGGAAATAGTTTACACATGCTCAATTTGTAACAGTAAGGAGGATGAAAATATAATTCATTTTTTAGGTAAATGTACGGCATTTAATTATTTTAGGAAAAAGTATTTTGGAGAAAGTATTTTGACTGAAAACAAAATAATAGACATTTTAAATGGAAACAATTACATTGCACAAATGTAAAGAAAAATGTAAAATTTATTAATAAAACACATTTATCTATCTATCTATCTATCTATCTATCTATATATATATATATATATATATATATATATATATATATATATATATATATATATATATATATATATATATATATATATATATATAAATTTTTTTTTTTTTTTTTTTCTCAAAAACACACACCCAGTAAATATTTAATAGAGGGGACGTCAACCTAAGATTTTATGTATTGTTCAATTAATTCAGATTAAAAATAGATTTGCTATATTGTCCAAGATACCCTAGAGTGTTCCTATTCACCCCATTTTACGGTACTAATAATAATGAAAAATGCATTATTAATATGTTTATACTGGATCCATCTAGGGAAGATCCATAGAAATTTCTTTGGAAATTTAATGTAATTACTTTGACAGTCATTGATGACTGATGTAAATTTAAACTTGAATGGTAAGTTGACAACAGGTGTAAGTGAATGTCGTGTGTTGCGCGAAAATGTTTTTACTTGGGATTTAGCAGAGTCTCAGTCATTCAATGTATGTCACTTATACTCATTATATAGATATGTAATGTTTATTAGTAGTTTCATAATTTTTCAGTCCATCCATTTTTAGATATTCAGATTCATAGATATTTTTAGATATCCATTCCGCTTAAAACTTGACGAAAAATGAATGTTTGAAAATTCATAAACAAAAAAGGACTGTGATCTAGAAATCGAAATTTTTACAAGAAGTAGGACTATGACTTAGCTATATAAGAAAAAATAATCAAAGGTAAGTCTCTTTCCCTTATAAACTCTAACTCGTTTAATATTCTTCTTTTTTTAAATTAATTTTCGAGAATTTTTCAAACCTCGTATTTTTTAAGTAAGACGCTGTAGCAACAAAAAATATAAAGCATATTTTTATTATATTTTTAGTTTTAGTTTTGATTTCATGTCTACAAAATTATTAGATTAAGAGATTTTCCTAACACATGTTTTCACCCGCGGAGCTTACTTAAAAGTGCTGCAACACTAAAATTATCAGCCATTAACTTGTAAAAAAATCATGACATTAAAAAATGTTGAGCGGCAAGACGGGACGATTTCAAAAGGTTGAATCTGAGATCATTATTAACCGTTAAATAAATTCTTACAAAGTGATCGTCTTGGCTGATATTTCAGAAGGAACTGAGTGAAAAAATATGGAACTCGTACAGATTATACCTACATATAATAAGTACTGTAGGATAAAATTAAATGGCTGAGACTCAACTGGTTCAAGTGTTATTTATTTGGTCTAGCATCAAGATGGTTGATAGGATGGGTGCAACACTACCAAGGCAGTAACGTGTAATGTATTAGATTTCGAAAACGAACTCGGTATCAACCACAAAATGTTATCCTACATTAAATATTATATGAAGGTATAATCTGTATAAGTTTCATCATTTTTTATTCTGTCCCTTTTACGATAACCTGCTTTAAATCGAATCCCAGCATGGTGTACGACATCAACTTTATTTAGAATTGGAAGTCGAGCGGAACCATAGACAAAGCTACCATAATATAATTTCGAGCATATTAAAGCACAGTATAACTTTAATATAGCTGTTCTATCGGATCCCTAGGACGTGTCACTCAGGTATCTAAGTATTGCTAATCGTTTAGTGGTAACTGTTTTTAAAGGAGATACATGTGGTTGCCAGGTTAGCCTCCGATCAAATATGAAGCCCAGAAACCTATGTGTATTGTTATATGGTATAGGAGAGTTCCCCAGACGAAATTCAGGCGAGGGCTGGGTATTTATTTTGCAAGGAAAATGAAGATTATGAGATTTTTCGGTAGAGAACTGAAGGCCTATGGATAGCGGTAGAAAGAGGAGAGGGCAGAGGATGGGAGGAGGTAGTGGGGATAATAGAGCGCGGTCGCCCACTAGTGGTCCTGCTCCTACGATTGCCATTCCTAGAGTGAGATAGGAGTGGGAATGGTACAGGAAGGATTTGCCATGGGGCGGGAGGGAGTGGAGAGAGGATATGAGGTGGCAGGGATTGTTTATGCTTCTTCTTATCTACCGGAACATACTGTTGAGTATTTCCGTCAATAACATCATTGGCATTGTTTTAATTAATCGAATTAGATGTTGCATTATCTTGTCGTTAGTAATAATTTTATTTACAATGTCTCCAAACATAAAAGGAAAATTGACCTGAGTGGCGATTTCTTTTTTGATATATATATATATATATATATATATATATATATATATATATATATATATATTTTTTTTTTTTTTTTAAATGAACAATATGATTTATTAAAGGTCGAAGGATTTCGTTTATATATATATATATATATATATATATATATATATATATATATATATATATATATTTTTTTTTTTTTTTTTTTTTGCGTCAGTAAGAGATATTTTGTTAGTCACCTGAATCGATTTAATTTTTTTATGCATTTTAAATACAGAACAGGAGAGATCGAATGCATGATGGGGTCCGCTGCAATTGACACTCTTTAACGCTGGCTTCGGAAGTCCTCTCTGCTATAGATGGGAGCCTTCGTAAGAAAGCTTTATACCAGCCAACATCAGGACAATTATCTTTAAAGGTAGTAGCCATAAATTAAAAGAATTAATTGAATTTATGGCTACTACCTTTAATGATAATTGTCCTGGTGTTGTAAAATTGTAAAATGTCGTTTTTCCTCCTTGAAAATCCATTTTTCTAACCGAGCAGCAACGTCTTCGTCTGAAAGAATCGACCTTAATTCAAACGATGATTTTACAAATTTATCGCTTAAGCTGAAGTGTAAAGTTGCCCGAGGAACTCCAAATCTTTTACATACTATTTAAATGGAAGAGCCATCCTTTATTGCCTTCAATAAATTCTCTAAACCCTTCTGGCTATAACTGGGCTTCTTTGGCATACAGGCATCCGTACACACAGAAAAAGAAATTACTAATTGGAACTGACAGTGACAATAACTAGTCATTGAGCCCCAAAACTAGTAATTGACACTTCATGTCAATAACTAGTTACAATAGAATTAAAGTTATAATAAAATTACAGATTTACCAGGAAGATTAAGATTGCTATTAAAATTAAACCAGAGCCATCAATATTAAAAACAAAATAATCTAAATTTAGTTATTGACATAGGGTGTCAATAATAAAATAGATTGGAAAAAAATGACCAGTTATTATCACCCCTGAATAATAATATTTAAATTGATTATTTTAAATTAAAATCACTCCAGACACTTCAATTGTAGATTAACAAACAAAATAAACTACTTAGCTTTATTGCAAAAAATGTGGGAAGAGAGTAAGAACCAAAATATTGGGCAAAAATCCTTATGAAAATCATAAGGTTGGTTGGTTTTTAAAATTTTAATGGCACAAAACATCGCGGTCATCAGTGCCAGATATATTCATTTTATAGAAGATTAAGTTAAGATAGTATAAGTTAAAATATTAAAAGAGATATTCATTAAAAGATATTATAATATATGTATAATTCTACATGAGATAAATGAATGTTAGATAATATTCAAGAGAAAAGAATAAATAAATAAATAAAAAATAAATAAATAAAAAATAAATAAATAAAAATAAAAAATAATAATAATAAATAAAGATAAAAAACAAGTAGATAAAATAGATAATAATAAAAATAAATAAGTAATAGTAATACATTAATATTTAATTGAAAAATAAAGTAATAAATATAATAATTAGAAAAGTAATTACAAAAATAAGTAAAATAAAATATAATAGAAAAAAAAATAAAATTAAAAAAAAAAAATATATATATATATATATATATAAAATAATTTAAATCCAAAGAAAACAAGAGTAGTTCAAATATGCTTGTAAAAATCCATTTGAGAGAGGAGACACATTAATTCATCAATCCTTTTTCCATTGTTTCCCAAAGCATCTGCGACGTTGCTTGGTATTCTATTTTTGTTCAGCTGCCTGATGTAGAAGGAACATTCTTCAAAAATATGAGCTATGGTCAAGGTTTCCCTACAATGCTTGCATCTTGGGGGCAATTCTTTTGATATTATGTGCCCATGCGTTAGCCGTATGTGTCCGATTCTCAGGCGGGCCAGGACCACCTCTTCTCTACGGTCGGTGCGACTTGAGGTTTTCCAAGGTTTTACCTCTTTCTTAATCGCTTTGAGCTTACTTGGATAGCTGTTGTTCCAAGTTTCTTCCCATTTCTTCAATACATTTTCCATTAGTGGACGTGCTAGCTCTGATGGTGTCAGTAGTGTCCTACCACGACCTGGGAGTGTAAGGGCTTCTTTGGCAGCCTTATCTGCCATTTCGTTTCCTATTATCCCCATATGGCCTGGTATCCACACATAATGGATTCTTTTTCCTTCTTCAGCGAATAATTTGGTTAATTCTAGGATTCTTAAAATTCCTGGATGGTTGGAATACATATTCTCTAGTGCTTTTAGAGCGCTTAATGAGTCTGAGGCTATGGTTATATTCTCTATAGAGAGTGTTCTGGCATAATCTAGAGCCATTGCGATCGCATTCACTTCAGCTGTGTAGACGGAGCAAAACTGATGTAGCTTCGTCTTGTAGGTACAATCTGAGTCCGACTTTGAACCATCTGTGAAAATTAATTTGTGGGTAGGCAATGTGCTGATGATCTTCTCAAAACGGTCTTTGAAATTTATTGATTTGGAATTTTCTTTAGTATATTTAGCCAATTGAAGATATAAATAAGGTTTTTGGAATGTCCATGGTGGTGTCTTGTTTTTTACTGCATTTATATTTATTAATTTTAACTTGTTAACTACGGATGATATTCTTTCTGCTAGTGGTAAGGTTGGGTTAGCTTTTAGTTGAAATCTCGCTGAGTATTTAGGTTTGAAGATGTACCCGTGAACAGGATGGGTAGATTGTGTGAATAATTTGGTGATGTAGTTGATGGCCAGTTTATCACGTCTGTAAGATAATGGTGGTAAGCCAGATTCTGCGCAATGACTTAGTGAAGGACTTGTCCTGAAAGCTCCTATGGCAATGCGTATGCCTGCATGGTGTACTGCATCGAGTTTAGCCAGATTATCCCTTTTTGCAGAACCAAAGACAAAACACCCATACTCCATCTTTGAACTTATTATTGATAGGTATACTTTGAGTAAAGTAGTGCGATCTGCACCCCAACTTGTTCCAGTTAAGATTTTCAGTATATTGAGCTTTTTTGTACATTTTTCTTTTAAAGATTTTATGTGATTCTCCCACGTTAGGCGTCTATCAAATTCTAAACCTAAGAATCTACAATTATTTACGTATGGAAGAGGAACGTTGTTGAGCAAGAGATCTGGTAGGTCCGGGTAATGTCTTCTTCTACTGAAATATAAGCATTTTGTTTTCTCTGCTGAGAACTTTAATCCTGAGTTTTGTGACCAATCACTAATTCGATTAAGTGACGCTTGTAGCTTCTCTTTAATAGACTGCAAATCTTTGGAGCGACAAAAGATTGCCAGATCGTCAACAAACAGCATTGGTTTGACTCCTCGTGGTAAATTGGTTGCAAGGTCACTGATTGCGAGAGTGAAAAGGGTTGTACTAAGAACGCAACCTTGTGGGACTCCATTTCTTTGCTCATGGGACATGGACGATGTATTTCCAATTCGAACTTTGAAATATCGATGGCCAAGACATTTTTGAATAAAGTTCGGCATGTTCCCACGGAATTCTAATGACATTAATTTTTCCAGAATTGTAGTAGTATTGGTTTTATCAAATGCTTTGTACATATCAAAGAAAATAGCTATGGCTTGTTCATTCCGAATAAAGGTGTATTGGAGCTCCGCTTCCAATTGAACTAAATGATCAATTGTAGATCTACCTTTACGGAATCCACACTGGAAGTTTTGAATGTGATGGTTGGTTTCCAAAATCCAGGTAAGTCTTTTATATACCATGCGCTCGAAAACTTTGCACAGGCAACTCGTTAAGAAAATTGGTCTGTAGCTAGAGGGGTATCTCTTATCTTGACCATTTTTCAAAATTGGAATCACTTCTGAATGGAGCCAAAAACTAGGAAAAACGCCAGTCTGCCAAAGAGGTTTGCTAAAGAGGAGAAGTTTGTCCAATCCGCTTTTTCAGTAATCCATCTTGACTTTCTTTTATATGCATATGATGTATTCAATAGTTTCAACTTTATAGGAAAGTGGTCGCTGCCATAAAGTTCCGGTAGTACTGTCCAGTCTATGGTGTGGTATAGAGAGGGGCTGCATAGGGAGAGGTCAATTGCTGAAAAGGTGCCGTAGGTGGAGCTCAAGAAGGTGGGCTCTCCAGTGTTTAAAGTGAGAAGATTAGTTGAATTTATAAAGCTTTCGATCATTCGGCCTCGTCCATTAATATCTTTACATCCCCAAAGTGGATTGTGGCCATTGAAGTCACCGGTATATATGACAGGTTTGGGAAGCTGTTGGTGGATATGGATAAGATGTTCCATCTTTATTGCATTATCCTGAGGAAGATATATATTACAAAGTGTAAAACTGGTGCCCAAGTTAACTGTGGCAGCTACAACTTGAAGTGGTGAATCTAATTCTATAAGTTTTGAATATACCGTTTCCTTAACAGCAAGAGCAACTCCTCTAAAAGCGCGATCACTATTATCATTGTCTTTTCTAAATATTTCAAAGCCTTTTATCGTAAATCTGTCTGAGGGTTTTAAGTGAGTTTCTTGGAGGCATATACAGACCGGATATATGTCTCTGATAATTATTTTTAAGTCGTTGTAATTTACTTTAACTCCATTACAGTTCCACTGAAGTAGGGTCATAGTTATTCATAAAGAGGGGTGAAGTATATGTACAGTAGAATACGTGTGGTAAGACCAAAACTGAGTGAAATATTAAAAATATATGTATATCCGGATCTTGACATTGGCTTTATTTATTTTTTATTTCTTTAGGGTTAGATTGACTCTTCTTATTACCTTTTTTGTATGATATTTTTTATATTGTTGAACGTCAGCTGTATCGTCACACGAAGTGTTTTCTACGGTATCTTCATCAGAGATTGTAGAAGTTAGGGATTGAGCA
The DNA here is from genome assembly GCA_023052935.1 of Piezodorus guildinii. Lineage (NCBI taxonomy): Eukaryota > Metazoa > Arthropoda > Insecta > Hemiptera > Pentatomidae > Piezodorus > Piezodorus guildinii. The sequence goes on from CM041295.1 coordinate 112,588,080, forward strand.
ATAGGAGGCTCAAGAGAAGGTGTGAGTTTTCTTTCCGTCCTTGTAACACTTCTAGTCCGAACAGGCACTTGATTCGGAATGGGCGTAAGAGGGTTGGTAGAGTCGAGAGGAGTGGGTAGGTCGGGAATTGAAAAAGTAGGAGAGGGAGTGGCAGAAGAAGGGTTAACGCCGTTGGACAGTAAGGAAGATGGTTGGGGTGTAGGGAGAGGAAGAGTTATTGAGGGCAGGGTAGAGGCAATATCTTTATCCGCTGAGATAGATTTTGTAATATGCATTTCATCCGTTTGGGTACTAACCTCAGGTGAGTTTTCATGTTCATGTCCAGATGAAGGTAGAAGATTAACCTGTACTCCTATTTCTTTTGTTGCGATTAGTTTGATGTTTTTCCTAGCGACTTCTGCAAAAGATTTGCTGGAAACTGTTGGATTTCTCTCCTTGTAAATCTCTTTGGCCTCATTAAATGATATTTTTAATGACGTTTGTATATTTTTTATCTCCTTATGTAGCAAAAATTCCCGACAATTACGACTCAGCGCATTGGGTGGGCCTCCACAATTAACACATTTTGGAGTCAAACCGCACTTTATATTTTCTCCATGTTTGGCCTGCCCGCACTGAATGCAAACGGCTGCTTTTTTACAGGCTGATGTTGGGTGAGAAAAGCCGAGAGATTGGAAGCATCGCATCGGGTTAGAAATGTAGGGCTGGACCTTGATTATCTCATATCCAATTCGTATAGTTTCTGGTGGATTAGGTGTAGGGAATGTGACAATATACGAGTTAGTTTTAATTTCTTTTCCGTCTTTTTTAATTTTAATTCTTACAATGTTTGTTATCACCAATGCTAATTCTTGCATGATTTCTTCTATTTTAAGATATTGAAAGTCAAAGCACCTAATAACACCTTTGAAGTAGTTTAACGTTTTATGAGGTACGACTTGAATCGGGAATTGTCCTCCAAAATCTTTACATCTTAATAAAACTTCGGATTGTTTTCCTCTTGCTGTCTCTACCAATAGAGAGCCGTCTCTCAATTTCTTTACTTTTTTTACATCTCCAACTTGTCCTGAGATGAACTTGTTTATAAAAAAAGGTGAAATTTTCTGGAAACTGTCCTGGTCTGTTCTTTTAATTATTAAGTATGTCGGATTTTTGTTAATGTTAGATTCAGCAATGGATTTTTCGGTTGGAATTGGAACTCGGGGTCGAGAACATTTCATGGTGGGAATGGGGTCTGGTGATTGTTCTCCCATTTTTATAATTTATTGAAAGGGAAAAAAAATTATATTGAAACTATAAAGGATAGTAAAATTAACGCAAATTGGTATATGTAAAGTAAACGTCACTAAATATGTACAAATGGATAAAATACAACAATAAATAAAAAAAAAAGAAAAATATTAATTATTTAAACAAGATAAGAAAATAAAAGTAATCCAAGAAACAAATATTACACCTGTTTGTAGATGAAGAAGAACAACAAAAATTAATGAGAATTATTAAGAGATATATTTATATATATATATATATAAAGAAAAGTGATAGAATTCAAGAGAACACTTAAAGTTACTGATTATATTACTACTAAAAAAAAATAAAATAAAATAAAAATAAAAATAAATACTGCTAACTAATATAACTAATATAGAGTTAAACCAGCAAGGAAAATAAACCTAATTAAAGTAACAAATTTAATATTATAAAAATAAAAATTTATTTATATTAAAAGAAGTTAATATTAAAGAAATAAAATAATTAAACTATAGGCATTGTAACGTATAAATATAAGTAAGGTATAAAATTATGAATATAAATAAAAATTAATCAAACTAGAAGTTTTTGGCTTATCTGGTGCCGGAAAGCGTCCTTTGTCGGCCTGGCTTCAGAAGAATGTTGTTTTCTCACTATCAAAGATGCCGCAATTTCAAAGAACGTACACCGCGATCTGAACTCTACCACGGTTGAGAACTGAACTTTACCACTTATTTTTTTAAGTTAAAGTTTGGAGTGACAATAACTGTCTGGTTTACCCTATAATATATGATAATAAAATTAATTATTTTCAAGAAATAAATATTAATGATAAATAAATGGTTCTAAGTTATTCCTCAAAAGTTTATTTTAAACCAGTACTAATTAAGAGTCAACTTTTCGAAGGTTTTTCTCATCTTTAGGACTCACCGGTAGCAATGTATCAATTGTATAGATATTCATTTATTTAAACTTTTGTCAATAATAAGTTAAATAAAATTTAACATATGAAATCCACCCATTACAGCCAACTTTTTCTTTCACCCCTAATCGATTGATATCTTAGATCCCCTAATGGAATTGATGAGGTTGCTCTGGTGCTAACTTGCCCTGTAAGAGTTGATGGTCATTGGATTTAGGGCATTGGATAGTGCAACTTGAGGTTGAGTTTAGGAGGTCTGGGGTCTAGGTTGAGAGCTCTGAGGCACCTCACATAGAGGCTCTTGAATAATAGAGGTTTTCGTGGCTTGAACCATGTTTGCTGAGGTATTGGTCTGGTGAGTGCTGTTAGCTTGGCCTTGCTTTTCGGGAAAATCAACGAATCAGCTACAGTAATCTGCGTGAAACACTTCTTAAATATAAATTATGAGGTCTTTGCTTTAAAATATTTCTAATGACTACAGTTCGGCAATTGAGTACATTTGATGTAACGGGCCTTATGTTTACTATAGGACTTAGTCAGTCCAAATTTTGACACTTTGTGCAATGTGATTATTGTTTATATAACTATTATAGTTTTTTGCCTAGGCTTATTAAAACGGATAATGGAGGATGACAGCTTTGTGACCTCAAATATGTCCGGCTTATTTTGTGCTAGCTCTAAATCAACGAAAAAAAAGTGGAACTTTTCGGAGGGGTGTAAGAGGTACGTAATGTGCCCAGCGCTGTGGCTTATCTCTTCCAGACATCTTTTAATTGCGTCAATGAAAGCGGTTGCGTGAAGTCCCCTTAAGACCAATCTTTATGTTTTTTCCAGCCTCAACTGGTAGCAGACGTCTGGAAAAGCATCTAATGTTTTGCTGCTCGATTTCATTTGCGATTTCTAGACCGAACATCATGAAATCATTTATATTATTTACGAATATGGGAGGAGACTCCGGATCAGAAACCTCATAAGGACCATCGGGACAGTGTGGTAGAAGTAGACGGTGTTGTTGAGATAGCTCATTGTTGATAGCTGCTGTGGTGCTGCGTGTATTTGGTTGGGATATTATTTGAGGGTCTAATAGTTCTAGATTTGAGGGTCTATGTCGTTTCTTGTTATATTGGGAGTATGACTAGCTGATTTCGGAGCAGGAGTTTCCTCTTCCGAGTAGTCACACGATGTATTTATGTCAAGATCCATGATTGATAATTAGAAAAAATAGGGAAAAAATTAAACATACTTACTGAAATATTATAAACTAAATAGATTAGAAAAAAGTCTTATGATAAAAAAGGTTTAAAAAAAATAGTCATGACGAAGAAAACTAAAATATATACATAAAATGTTTCTATTATGAACTGATATGTGTCAATAGGCTTTAACTAGACCCTGAAAGACGAAATTAATTACTATTCCTCTCTAGGAGGCTCGCATATGTACCTCCCCCCTTAAGGCTACTAGTCTATGATGTGCTTTAGTAAAATAACTACAATCAGCTTTGTATTTTCGATTGTTAAAGTATTTTATGCGTTAACAATTCACAAATCGCAAAGTTTGAATGGTAAGAATAATCAATTATAAAAATAAATGTACCAGTATTAGTTCAATAAATAATATATTAAGTTGATTTGGATTAATCAATTCAGTATATTCAAGGAAGAAAAAATCTAGTGCGGGAAACACACGACTTTAACATACCTAGGCTGTCCAAATCAATTTAAAAACTATTTGATATACTTCTATTTGAAAAATATTTTAATTTGATTTTAATAAAACGTTTATTCATTTTCGTTGGAAACATATGATTTAGATTAAATAATGAACATTTCTAAAATGGCCGCTGGCTCAGTTCTACTTACGTGTTGCTCTGTCTTAGTTTCCTTCTCATCAATGTGATACTGCTTGAAAATGCTTCAAACTTTGTAAATCGTGAGTGGTTGCACTGATAAACACATTAACGAACACATATCACGAGGTGAGTGGCAATTAGTTCGATAGACAATAATAGACTAGTGGCCGTCCTAGGCTGGAGATAAGGCCTAGGCTAGGACTTACTAATCCTCTTCCTTGTTTACAAGGTCTCGGTCGGCAGTGTTGACATTTCCGACTTCGTAACCGAGACCTCTTTATAAACTTAAATTCTTCTTCCTCTAAGAATTTTTTTTTTTGTGTGTGTTTTTTTTTCTCTTTTTCTAAAACATTATTTTTATTTTACGATATCAGAATGTTCGTTTTGTTTTATATTTTCTATGTGTATGTATACATTGTAAATAGTTTAGTTTTAAGATCTTTACGTTAATTTTCTATTATTAGTAATTTATATAAGTCTATATAACTTTTTTTTTTTTTTTTTTTTTTTTTTATAATCATTTTATTTTTTTAGCTCACTATATAATATAAGAGGACTTTAAACATATATATACATATCTTTTCTCTATTGTATTCATCCATACAGTCGTATTCATCATGGATTTAGATAAGACTCTATCTTATGATGAATCAGGGGAAGAAACGCCTTTCTCTGAGATTAGTGAATCAGATTCCCAGTATTTAACTCGACGCCTGAAACGCCAGAGGAACAACACTGGGTCCGGCGGTAATTCGCCAAACAAAAAAAAAAATAAATCGGCCAAGTCCAAACAACCGTCAAAATCAATTCCTTCTCCACCAAAAACTCGCAGCACCACTGCAGCCAACCAACTTGAGTCTCCGGCGCCGTCCACGTCATCCGCTCCACCATTTGCTTCCGCACCGTCTGCTCTTACTAATAATTCCGCCTCAGTCACCAATGCAAACCAGCCTCAAGGATTTTCTGATCCCGAGCCACCTCCAGTATTTGTTTCTAATATTAATAATTTTATGTCGTTTGGTGATGAAATAGCCGATCTAATCGGACAACCGAACTTTCAATGTTTTTCCCGACTAAATGATATAAAAATTAATACAACCACCAAAGAGAACTACAAAAAACTCGTGAGTTATTTGAGCACAAAAAATTATGATTTCCACTGTTATCAGTTGAGACAAGAAAAATCCTATCGAGTGGTTTTACGCGGACTTCATTCATCTACTCCTACCGAAGCAATCAAAAGAGGTCTAGAAGAAATTGGGCATCACGCAAGAAACATTTCTTCAGTGACACACCCCAGAGAAAAATACCCATTGCTTTTGTTTTTTGTAGATCTTGAACCAGCGAGTAATAATTCGGAAATATTTCAGGTGAGAAGGCTGGTGTACTCATCTGTCCGTTTTGAGGAGCCTAGGCAAAGAACTACTATAGTCCAGTGCACCAAATGCCAGACCTTTGGACACACAAAATCTTATTGTTACCACCCGGCTAGGTGTGTTAAGTGTGCCGGACCACACGCCTCTGACACATGCCCGAAATCTCGGACTGAGCCAGCAAAGTGTGCTCTTTGCGGGGAAGGCCACCCGGCGAGCTATAGGGGCTGCATCGTTTACAAAAGCCTACTTCGCCAGAGATCTCAAAACATACCTGTAAAAAGAGATGATCAGAATATTCGTACTCAAGTGCCAGAGTTGAATAATTTGTCTGATTTTCCTTCAATTCAGCAACCTACCAATTTCATCACTCCGCAGCAGCCGACCACATCAGCAGCCAGAGTTTCTACTGAGGAAACAAGGGAATCTCTCCCCGAGGTCACAACTATCAAGAAGCAACCTACTACTAGTCAGGCGCCTCCGAACTCTCAATTCAAGCCTCCGTCCTCCCGTCCTAAACCACAATCTTCCCGTCAACCGATCACTCCCCATAATCTACCCTTGCGGGTGAAACTTCCTCCTGAGAATCTCAATAAAATCCCTGAACGCCCTTATGATCAACCAACTCAGCCAAAACCCCAACCTCCAGTATCTCAGCGGACTGAACAGCTTCGTACCCCACGGCGAGTTCAGCCCCTAGCCAACAATCCTGAACCAATCAACTATCCATCCCAGGTCTCTTATCCTCCTCATCCGTTTCCCAACCATGATCCTTTTAACACATTCTCCATTCTCCAGTCCTTTCTCTCAGATCTTAGAGATACCATCCAACCGCTAATTACCCTTCTCACTAGAGTCCTTTCCCAAATCCCTTTTAATTTCCCACGATGAATGTAAAGCCGCTAGCGATAGTCTTGTGGAATGCTAATGGCTTGCATAACCATCGTGACGAACTGGACTTATTTCTTCACGACAACCACATTGACATAGCACTACTCACTGAAACTCACTTCACACAACGATCACATTTTCACATACGTGACTACATCACTTATAGATCTGACCATCCCGACAACACTTCCCATGCTGGGTCATGCATCCTTATCCATAAGTCCTTACCTCATTCCCTTATTCCCTCTACTCCAACTGATGCCATACAATCAACCTCGGTAGCCATTTCAACTCGTCCTTTCCATCTTACACTCTCAGCTGTATACTGTCCTCCTGGTAACTCTCTTTCTTATAACCAACTTGAATCCCTCTTCCGATCCTTAGGACCGCGCTTCATTGCTGGAGGAGACTATAACGCTAAGCACCAACGATGGGGTTGCCGGACATCCAACTCCCGTGGTAATGTCCTTTCTCGCATCTCTACCTCCAATTGCTATACTATCCTTTCTCCTATGAGCCCAACATATTGGCCAACTTCCCTCAAAAAACGTCCTGATATCCTTGATATATTCGTTTCCTCTCAGATATCTTCCTCCCAATCCACAATCAAAACCCTAAATGACCTGTCATCTGATCATAGCCCAGTTTTTCTTGCCTTGCACTCGAGCCTTGTTCCTAGACCTACCATTCCCACTCTGATTACAGGACGAGTGGACTGGGACGGATTTAGAAGTGACTTGGAAGACAAACTGGACTTAAAAATCCCACTTAAGACTAAACACGATATTGATAAAGCCGTTAAACAACTTACTGACTCAATTAGTAGTAGCATACTCGACAATACTACAACCATTAATAATACTAACTCACAGGAGACTACCCTGCCACAACACATTCGAATCTTGCTAAGGGAAAAACGCAGGGCAAGATCGAAGTGGCATAGGACTAGATATCCGTCAGACAAAACTTATTATAATAAACTGACTAACAGACTAAAATCAGAAATCCGAAAAATTAAAATTCAAAACTTACTCAACTTCACTGAAAAACTTACTATTACAGACAGATCATTATGGATGACGACAAAAAAGCTACTGAAGTTCAAAGACTGTAATCATCCACTCCTAACTGATTCCCGTATCTGGACAAGATCTGATGAAGAGAAGGCCCAGATATTCGGTCAGCACCTATTCCGAACCTTTAATCCACATCCAGATATCCATAATCCCGGTCACATTAAGTTTATAGAAGATGAGCTAGATATCCCACTCCAATTGGTCCTTCCTCCCAAAGCCTTCCATCCGTCAGAAATATCTAGCATTATTCAAAGTTTACCATTCCGCAAAGCTCCTGGGCATGATCTTATAACTTCCCATATTTTAAAACTACTTCCTCGAAAAGCTATCCTCTATCTCACTTACATATATAATTCCGTACTCCGCTCCACGTACTTTCCTACTTCCTGGAAATTATCCATTGTCAAAATGATACCCAAACCTCAGAAACCGCCAGAAAATCCATCTTCTTACCGTCCTATCTCACTTTTACCAATCATGGGCAAAATCTTAGAGAAGCTTATACTGAAACGTCTATATCCCATCCTAGATACTAATTCCATTATTCCTGATCACCAGTTTGGATTCAGAACGTCCCACTCCACTATCCAGCAATGTCATCGTGTGGTGGACGTTGTCTCGTCTACATTGAAGCGCGGCTTGTATTGCACGGGAGCCTTCTTCGATGTGGAACAGGCCTTTGACCGAGTCTGGCACCCAGGATTGCTTTACAAGCTCCGCAAATTCCTCCCTCCTACATACTTCCTTATCATCCAGTCCTACCTCACTGGCAGATCCTTCAAAGTAAATCATAATAATTCCTATTCATCCATTTTTAGTCAGTTTATCCATTTTTTGCTTGTGTTCCTCAAGGCAGTATCCTAGGACCCATCCTTTACACAGTTTATACAGCTGATATCCCATCCCATCCTAACACTTTCCTTTCTACCTATGCTGATGACACATGTGTGTTATCAGTCAATGCTGATCCAACTATTGCCTCTCAAACTCTCCAATCCCACATCAGAGACCTTGAAGTATGGTGTCAGAACTGGAGAATTAAAATAAATGCCAACAAATCCAGCCAAATTACCTTTACCCTTCGTCGTAAACCAATGACATCCTGCCCTACTGTCTCCTTCAATAATGCTCCTCTTGTCCCGGTTGAACAGATCCGATATCTAGGACTACACCTTGACAAACGCCTTACATGGAACCCTCATACAAGACTGAAACGACAAGAAACTGCACGACGTTTTCGACTACTTCAACACTTACTTGACAAACGTTCCAATCTTCCACTTAACTACAAAAGGCTCATCTATATGACTATCATACGGCCTATATGGACTTACGGAGTAGAGCTTTGGGGCTCTACTAAACCATCAAATTCTTCCCGTATCCAATCCCTACAATCCAAAATCCTGCGTAAAATCCTCAATGCTCCTTATTTTGTAACTAATAAACTGATCCACAAAGACCTTAATATTCCGTATGTTGCTGATTTGGCCCGATCTAGATACCATTCCTTTCATGACAAACTCCATTCCCACCCTAATCCTCTAGTTTCAATCCTTTCTTCCTCTTCAATTCCCGACAATCCTCCGAGGCGTCTGAAAAGGAGATGGCCCCGAGACCTTCTAGTTTAAAATAGTTACAGGAGTGCTACCATTGGGTAGTTCTTCTACAAGTCTCTTCCATGTCATTTTTCTAATATCATATTTACTTGATGTATTTTTTTGAGTACAGTTGTAAATTTCAATAAATTATGTTTAAAAAAAAAAAAAAAAAGATTAAATAATATAACTGTATTCAATTGTTAATCAGTAACAAGTTTATTCCCTATTCGTCACTTTAGCTTTTACAACTTTGTGAATCAGATAATATATTTTTTTAAATCTTTCCCTTTCCAACGGTATATTATACGTCTATATAACTGTTGTTACTATAAAAAAAACAAAAATTTCATATAAAAATAATTTTGCTTTTTTATCCTTTAGTCGGTCATCAAATTCCTCCAACTTGTACATTTAGTCGTCCTTCATCAATGCCATTAAGATGATATGGTTTATCCTTTAGTATCTACAAAATTAAAGGTACTTTAGAGGAAGAAAATTAAAATATCGGCATTTAAGCCCTGTCAGACTATTACCGTCCAATTTTACATCGATATAGAGAGTTTAATGAAAATCGTAAAAAGGTGAAAATACATGGTATAAAGTGGGTTTTCTGGTTAGCTGATTTTGATAAAAAGGTTGCTGTTACATCTCGAGCGTATAGTTGTCTTAAATATGAAATTTCAGTTTCATAGGACTTTTCGCCTTCGCGCTGGACTTACCACACACACACACAGACACCCAGACCTTTTAGCGGGAATTGGTCATTTGGCCACAGGAGACCCTAAAACGTGTATTTCCGTTGGAAACTGGAATTCGAAAGTTTTCACAATCGCAATACTTTCCCTTACAATATATTCCATATACAGGTAAGTGAAAGTAAAAAATAAGGAATGAATAGATGAAAAAAAAAGTCAAATATATTTGTAAAAGTTCACTTTAGAACGGAAGCACATTAATTCATCATTTTTATTTCCATCGTTTTCAAAGCAACTACGACATTGTGCGGTATTCCTCTACGGTTTAACTCTCGGATGTAGAAGCGATACTCTTCGAAAAAATATGCAATTGTCAAGGTTTCCCTACAATATTCTGGCATCTAGGGGCCAATTCTTTTGAAATCATGAGCTCATGTGTTAACATTATGTGTCCGATTCTCAGGGGGGCTAGGACCATCTCCTCTCTCCAGCTGATGTTCCTGAAGGTTTTCCATGGCTTTACCTCTTTCTTAATGGCTTTCAGATTCCTTTGATAGCTGTTCTTCCGTTTCATTCCATTCCCTCAATATATTTCCTATCAGAAGACACCATTAGCTCTGATGGTCGCAGCAGTGACAACCACGACCAGGAAGAGTAAGAGCCTCTTTGGCAGCATTATCTACCATTTCATTTCCTATTATCCACTCATAATGGATTATTATTCCATCTTCAGCTATTTATTTGGTTGATTTTTTAGGATTCTTCAATTCCCTGGATGGTAGGAACGCATATTTTCTAATGCTTTGAGAGCGCTCAATGAATCTGAGACTATGGTGACATTCTCTATCGGAAGGGTTCTGGAATAATCTAGGACCATTAATATCGCATGCTGTGTTTGTTTGTATATTTATAATTTATGCTAATATGGCTAATCGGACGATGCTACAGTGGGAGTCCTAATTGTTGTGTATCCAGGTTTTATTAGGATAGGGATCTTTAACGAGTACCTGACATTGCACAGGCTCGGTACCACCTTTAAACGTCCCCTCCGAAGGTCGGCATAACTAAGGATTTTTAACTCCCATTAAAAAATCCTAGGACTACCTGCGGGTTTGAACCCATGACCTTTGGCATAGGAGGCTGTTATGCTAGCCACCCAGATACTAGTGATCCCCTTGCATGCTGTGTAGACGGGTCAAAATTGATGTAGTTTCGACTTGTAGGCTGAACCAGTGGATAAGTCCGATTTAAAACCATCTGTGAAAATTAATTTATATCTAGGCAATGTGCTTGATGATCTTTTCAAAGCGGTCTTTAAATTTTAGTAATTTGGAATTTTCTTCAGTACAGTTTGGCAATTGATGATGTAGATGGGGTTTCTGAAATATCCAAGGCGATGTCTTATTTTCTATTGAATTTATATTGATTAATTTTAACTGAGTAAGCACGGATGATGTTCTTTCAGCTAGTGGTAAGGTTGAATTAATAGTTAGTTGAAATTTAATTTAGCTCCTTTAAATGTCACTCATATTTCGTTTGATATTTTATGTCCATTCTAGAAAAGAGGGTACATTAAAAGATGCTCATAAATAAACAAAATAAAAAAGCCAAATTTCTTATAAATCTCGAATCTATATTTATCATATCAATACTCTTGTATGTACGTGGTTCCCTTCCGATTTTTTTTTTTTCATGGAGATAGTTGATAGATTAGTAATGATGATTATTATTTTGTGTCCTTGAGCAGGGCTATGCTCGGAAGACGAAGAGAGGCTAGTGAGGGACCTGTTCCGAGGCTACAACAAGCTCATCAGGCCCGTTCAGAACATGACCGAAAAAGTTGACGTAAGGTTTGGCCTAGCCTTTGTTCAACTTATAAATGTCGTAAGTACCAACATTTCAATTTCCAATTATATGTTTTTTTATCAATACAATTGTTATGTAATGATCTCCTCGGATTCATACTGCAAATCATCACGAGTGCTTTTAGTAGGCCTTCTCTCACAACATTATCTTTAACTCCACTCATGTCCCCATACTATACTCAAACGACAAGAACTCAATCGACGATATGGCCAGCCTATCAACTACTGAATAGGAAATCTCTCAACGGACTATTAACTACTAATTTACAAGACTATTCTTAAGCCTATTTGGACCTACGGACTTGAGCTGTGGGGAACAGCAAAATTTTCGAATATCAAAAGTATCCAATCCTTTCAGCTTAAAGGTCATAGAACAATGGTCGTTGCCCCATATCATGTCACTAACAAAACCCTACACCACGACCGGAATATCCCATTATTCCTTGATCTAATTCCATCCAAATTCTCAATCTTCCATCCGAAACTTACTCACCTTCCTAATCTCTATCTAATTCCAAACATTCCTATAACCTCCTCGTAGGTTGAAGCGGCAGTGACCCAGAGATCTCTTGTAAATATGTCATTGGCGTTTTGTTTTGTTGATGGCCAGCTTCTCCACTCATGCCCTGAGTGTATGTGGCTCTAGCGCCCTCACTCTGCCTCCCCTGGCTCTCAAGACTAGTGACACGGCAGAATGAGAGGCGCTGGGATCTCCTGGCATTGTGCCTCGACATCCACTAGTGGATCTCGGGGTTTGATCCGGTGATCCCAGGGGCAGTTTGTAAATATTGTAAATAGTTATGAATGTGAACAAGGTTATTATTTTCTTTATTGTTATTATATATATTTGTTTTCTAATTTGTTTAGTCTTTATTAATTATTCTTGTATTTTTTTTTAATTTAAAATGTGCATATAGGATGAATGATTTCTTCTACCTATAATACTCATTGCTCCAGAAGGTAGCAGATTGTATTATCTCTTAATAAAATAAAAAAAGTGAGGTCGATAGAGGAGAAGGTACCATTGGATAAGATTAAATAGATCGATTCGCCGCTATTCAGAACATGTAAGTTATAGGCGTCAAGGAGGTTTCCAATTTGCTGTCCTCTACGATCATTTCGTACTGACCCCAGATGGTATTATCGTCTAATAGTAGGAGTAGTCTAGGGAGCTAGGAACAAAGTGATTCCAATTGCTCTAAAGTCACAGGTAATTGCTTTGGTAAAAAAAGTTGTATACACCGAGTTGAGTATCACCTTAAATCCGGATAGTAACTACTTGCAAAGAAGTCGGACAGGTTCGAATAGTAATCGGTGGGATACCATTGTCAATACACCTCCATAGGCTCTGGATCCGATCGTGTTGTCCAGACAACAAAATTCAACGTCCCTCAGTGTCAGCCTATCGCTGGGTTTCAAGTGACTTTCCTGCAAGCAAATGATTGTGGGCTGGTAGTTCGGTATCAACAGCTGTAAGTCAGTCTTCGATTACAGTCCATTACAGTTCCAATGAATAAATTTTGAGTTAGACGTAGGTAAGGTATAAATGGATCAATGATCGTTCAATAAGTGATTTAGGTGTTAAAGCGTTTTTCTTATATTGCTGAAGCTTAGTTAATAATAATAATATAGCTTACACGATCAAAATTTCTAAAACAAGTAGTGCAATAATAAGGCTATATAAAGAAAAATAATTAAGCGTGAAGATCATTTCTAGCCTCCCTTGTCATATCGCCCCAAAGGTTTCAATTTAAACCCAAAGGTAATTTTTCAAGATTTGTTTCAACCATTTTCTTGGCTACTTAGGTAATGTGCTGTTAGGGCCAAAATTATTTAAAATACTCTCATCATCATTCTAGTGTTTGTTTGGTTCTTAAATATGCAAAATTACCGGAGTTAATATTTTTTAAAATAAAATGTTATTTTAACAATTCAGATAATTTTATAACTCCTTCCAGCTTAGTCTCAAAGACCAAATTTATATCACTTATAATAATAATAATAATAATAATAATAGGCTTACCGAACCCGAAGGTTCGATGCCGATACCCCCAAACTTCGCCTTCACAGACTCGTCCAATGTTCGCCGGTCAAGCCCAAGCCCCCGAGATCAGCCTTAATGCAATCCTCTCATTGACGCTTCGGCCTACCTTTCGGACGCCTACCAGTCGGTTCAGCGAAAACCAGCTTTCTCGGAATCCGTTTCTCACCGAGCCCAACAACTTTACGCGCCCATTTGAGTCTCCGCGATGCTATCAACTCAATTATATCCACAGGGTAACTGAAGCTTAGTTAGAAGCTACCTGAAGCTTAGTTACTTCTAATAAATGAAGGGCAAAAAAAATAGTCAGAAACGTGTTACGACTGAAAAGGGTTGAGTTTATTCGTTTTGTTAAGAAAGAGGAATAAAAAAAGCAAGTTGTAAATACTCTTGAAAAAATAATATTTAATATAATAGTTGATAAAATCATAGTTAATATACAATGTATGCAAGTTTTACTTAATGGTCTTAGTATAAAATGAATGCACACATATTTACTAATGTCGTAGAAAATTATTAGCGTGTATCGGTTAATTATACTACAAGATCTTTTATCTTTTCTCTTCTTTGGCCTACTTCTTTTTGGTACTACACTAATAGCTTCTGGAGTCTACCTTGATTCAGGAGGGGCGGTATTATGATTGAAAAGGCTTGTTTTTGAATACCTCTTCAGTTTTGCATGGGGCTCTACCTTAATTTTGAACTGCTTACCCGAATTGTAGGATCTCAATTATTATTTATTACCCTGAGTACTATTGTAAACTTTAACTAATAGTGTACCGTATCTGATCTCTTTTATGTTTTTTAACTCTCCTGTTAAACCATAAATAGATTTTGCTATAAAGAAGAGCGAAATTTAATTAAATGAGTCGTCTTTCACTGAGATAGTTAAGAAACCTTTCGTTTGTTAAAGGGGAAAGAGTTGTTAATATCTGTATGTGAGGAGTCCAGAATGAGATCAAAGAGGGTGTTGCCGCATTTTATGGGATAGATCTGTGGATAATTAACTTAATAAAAGATACAGATAAACGTGACTTAAGGAACGAAAATAAACCCGTTAGATGTAAAAAAAAAAAAAAATAGGAGAAATTGTAGGTTGGATAAATAGAAATAGGTTTTCGTCCCATATTATATTTGGTAGGTACCTACAATTAAACTGCTGTATAATTTAATATACATACAAAACGTATATTTGGAAGTGATTTAGTATCTAAGTATAACGGAGATGCATTAATAGGTAGTGCAGTAGTTACTACTAGTGAGTAGTATATGTACCTCATTTAGAGCACCATTTATACGCGTACATTGGATAAGCTATTTAGAATATATTCATCAGGTGAAATGCTTGATATTCTCGTTGGTATTTGATATAAAGGATGTAGAGGGTATTTCCCGAGACGGTATCGGGTCTTCAGAGAAGGCATTCCCGTATAGCAGCAAGCGGTGGCATCTCATTCATCTCCCTCACTACCTCGTTCTTGTCTAAATCTTCATCATAGCAGGCTGAGATCTGAAATTAAGTTTCTGTCTCGTTGGGGCTTTCAAGCAAGATTACCCTTGCAGTGCTATTGCATATTGTATGTTTGCGACTGCTGTACCTATCTATACATCCCTTGGTAGACTTACTTGACTTTGTGTTGTAATCTAAGGTGGGGCTAACGATGAAGATGGCGCGATCGAGATAGATAAACAGATGAATAAAATGCCACCTCTGACCGCTTTACCTTATCCCATAAAGAACCCTCCATTCTCTAAAGAACCCGGACCGCCACAGGAAATCTCCCCTTCGTCCCTTCAATCACACCCTCAAGAGAAGAAAATGCTTTTAACTGATGGATATTTATTAAATCACTTCTCTAATCTACATTTTTATTTATGAATATTAAATTTTACAGCGTTTAATCGTAGGTATCTACCAAACATAAATAAAATATGGGCACAAACCTATTTCTACTTATCCAAACTACACTCTCCTATTTTGTATTAAACATGTCTTGCGTAATATAAATATTAGTATGAATCAATGATTGAAACGTATAAAATTGTTGGCCTAACTTGAATATTCATTGAATTCTTGTACTTGCTATCAAAAGTGGCATAACTAACCCATATAGAGGAAAGCTGCCATTTGGCTAGGCATGATATGGTTTAGCATATTTAGCAGTCACTGCAGAATATTTTAAATCCAGCAACAAGCCTTTGGAAGCGTGTTGTGATAAATCGATAAAAAATATTATTTTAAAGCATCGTACCTACCGAATCTGAAATTTAAAGAGGTACTTTAATTAGTACTTTTATTTCTATGCTTTTTTCGATTAGGACAGTTGTCTCGTAGTGGCCAAATTGGGTTTTTCAACAAAAATGGAAAAAATTTGTCTATTTCTGACGAACGATTGCGGCAATAAAAACTAACCAATTCAATAACTAAGATGTGTTTTAAAAAGAAATTTACCGCTCTTTCGTTTTGAAATGAAAAATATTTTCTTTAGGAAGCACCGTTTCGAGTTACAGGTGAAAAACTGAAAAAGTTCGAAAGATTCGAGGTTTTTGACTCCAAAAAGTTAAGGTCACCATCTATGATGATGCAAACTCAGATTCTTTTATTTAGGATCATTAAGATGTATTAAGAGGATTTCTAGCTTTGTCCGAATTAATTGCCACAAATATCCTTATTGTACTGGGCTATAAGGGGTAGCCCCACTCGTTCCTACCTATAAAGTCTTTTTACTTGTCAGCGATTAACATGACAACCCCGACCAGGAGTACTAAATTCCAGGTAGATCTTCTTCGTCGATCGTGAAGTGGGTGCAAATGAAGCCGTCGACAGGCCTTCATACATGGTAGCACGCGTCTCTATTCGTTCCGTCGTTAATAACGAGCTGGTATTTATTCTCATTAATTATTTCGTAGATTTCGGGCAGCTGTGGTGGCCAGTCACCTGGGGTTCCCGCTGTTCCAACCGCTGGGTCGTTCTCTACTAATAGAATTTCCAGCCCTCTCTCCGCCCATTCGCGTAGATACCTTAAGGCAAACGGCTCCGCGGGGTTTCGGTTATCCTCGATGGTGTTCACGACGAGATCTTTCGACAACCAACGGCCATGCGTTCTCGACTACATTTTTGTGCACCACTAGAAGTTATATGCAGCAAGCCGCTCTTTTCAACGCGACACCCGTGACGAGGACTCCTTCAATGTTCCCAAGTGCAAGAGGGACTTGTGATCGTTATACAACTCGAACCGCCTCCCATAGACGTAAGGACGAAAATGGTCCCACGCCCCAGGCACTATAGCGCCGTTCGGCGTTGTTTAACTTCCTCCCCGCGTATGCAATAGGCTTTTCGCCCCCTTAAAAATTCTGCGATAAAACGGCCCCAATAGCTATCTCACTAGCATCCGTGGTGACTCGAAAGAGACTATGGAAATTCGGAAATGCCAACAGTGGGCGCGTGGTCAAAATCAACATCGCTGAATAAACTTGAAATACTCGGCCACTAGCCGGAACCGTCCCTTTTTCAAAATATCAGTAAGTGGGTGAGTGAATTCCGCTGCCACGGGAATAAATTTGCGATATTAATTTATCATTCCTAAAAACCGCCGAACCCCACGTGCGTTCTGAGGAAAAGGTGTCTCCTGGATGGCCCGTACGCGCTCGGGGTCCGGTTAAACGCCAATGCTCGAAAAAGCAGAATTTCCCTCAACCCGAATTTAGACTTTTCCAGCGATGGCTTAAGCCCAAATTCGCGAACCCTGTGAAAAACTTGGTTTAGGTGTTGGCCGTGATCCCTCTCGGTCATACTAAAAATAATCAAATCGTCCATGTAAACTTGGGAATAGTCCTAAGCCCCGTTAGATTTCATTCATGAGGCGTTGAAAACTTAATGGCGCCCCTTCCGAACGGCACTAAGGAGAAAGGAGAACACCGTTTTCCCGATAGTTTCTTCCACCATGCGAACCTGACGGTAACCACTTTTTAGATCCAGAGTACTGATTACGCCTGAGAGACGGTCTAGTATGTCCTCCACGCGAGGGTGTGGGTACCGTTCGTCCTTTGTCGCCTCAGTCAGTTTACGGTAGTCCACCACCATGCGATATCGTTTACCAGCCGCGCCTGGAACGTCCTGTTTCTTCTCGACAACCTAGTGGACTGTTAAAAGAAGAATTGCTGGGACGAATAACGCCCTGTTTAAGAAGATCTCCCTATTGTTTCCGAATAATATCTCGCATACCTTGAGGATACCGCCGATCTTTGTATTCCGGTGTTTCCGACGTGAAGTGAATGCGATGCACAGCCTTTCCTGTAGTCGGTAAGCACTCCCCTTCCCAATGAAATAGGTCCTTATTCTGCACCAATATTTGAATGAATACATTCGGCCCCGACCGCGGCCCCTGGCTGTCACCCGCTACTGCGCTGTTGTATGGCCGCTGCCCTATCTGGTAACGCCAACGGTTCCTATGGACGTTCATACCCAAGCCTGCCAAAATGAGTGCTTCCAAAATGAGGATTTTCATCACCCCTTCTAGCCCCGTTAAATAATAAAAGTTGAGAAGGATTTCCCCCAATGTTCGGCATCTACTGTTAACCGTCGAGACCGCACACTGACAATGCTTACAGCCGTCCTAAATACCTAATTTCATCGTCCCTCATTTGCTGATTAAAGAATTTGTTTTACCCGTGACGATTAAAAACTTCATTCCCGATTTTCCCAGACTCGCCACGGGCAACCTATTATATTTTTCCTTTTTTACGCTCGTATTAATTAATAGATCACCTAAATAGTTACACTGCCAATTGCCGTACCCTCAATCTGAACGGCCCCGCCGCGTCACTACCTCTACCCCGGACAGCCCTTCTCTCCAATTATCTACTCCACTTACCCGATGCCGCCTTGTAGCCGGGTTGCTGCGTACTGAGCGGATGTTCTCCTCGCCCGATGACTCCTCACTGTTGTTGCGGCCGCTGCTCCTCCTGTCATGTCGCCGGCCGCTCCAGTCCTGGTTGTTGACCTCCATCGGCTCCGGTGGTGGGTCCCTCCTGTTCGTTTTGGAATTTCGTCTTAGGTGCTCTCTCACTCCGTGACTTTGTTTTTCGCAGTTGTAACAGCGAATGAGGTTATATTGGGCTGCTACATGTCTAGTACGGTTGCATTCGTAGCAGCGCCGGGCGCTTCTCAGCACTTCTGAAGAATTGTGTGGGCCGGCTAAGGTTCCTCCTTCTGGGTGAATGCACTTCTGTCCACTCAGTCACCGTCTTTTTGAAGCGGGCTTGGGCACACTCCACGAAGTCGTGGTCTCTTGGAAGAAAACCTGTACGGTTCATATAATGGTTGAGCTGGACCTTCATGATGCCTTTCAGAAACTGTATCTTCTGAGCTGCTTCAGCTTGGCGGCACGTCTCTACCATCTTCTAGACCACCCTGTTATATAAGACGAGAATGTTTTCGGCGAATTCACCCTCTGATTAGTCCTGAGTCCGTCATTCTTTCAGAAAGGAGAAGACGCCTTCTTCTGGAGTCCACAATACACAATAAAATAAATCGTACAAGTTAATATAAAGTTGTAAGCATATAAACTTATGAACATATGTTATTAGTCAAGAGGGAAGTTATAATAGTTGAATGTACAGACTCTTACAAGTTATATTTTTCTATTTAGAACGCTAGATTTTAGAAATAATATTACTTATCGAGCTGTAACTATTTTGTTAACTTAAATAGTAAGTTGTTATAAATCTATAAAATAACATTGTTATAATTATTACACATTTTGTATTATTTCATGAAAACAGATGTTTCAGAGTAAACTAAATGGGATTCCCATGGAAACATAATTTGCCTTTTATGATGTATTTAAATAGTTCATCTCTATCTCTTCTTCTGTATATATATATATAATATATATATATATATATATATATATATATATATATATATATATATATATATAATAATACCGCAATTTTGGTTTCCACGAACTCCTTCCAAACCCCTCGACAGATTTTCATACAGTTTCCACCATCATTTAGGTCATTCTTTAATGAAGGTATATAAGTGTGTTTGTTTGTTTATTAGGACTTTTAGGCACAAAACCCTAAGGTCATCAGTGCCCTATTTTTCTATTTTTTTTTCGTTCCTTTTTTAATCTTATTCTCTTGAATAAATATACAAATATATATGTACATACATACACACACACACACACACACACATATATATATTGTATACATTACACACATATACGAGTTTTATTGGCTATTCATCATTCTCCATTAACCTTTACAATACCGTGTATTAGATAATATTTTTTTTTAACTTTAGCTGTCCAACGGTATATTATACATCTGTGTTACTATGCTTTGGTTCTTTAACACAAAAATTCTATACGAAAATATTTCAACACTTTTCTCGCTCAACTTGCATATTTAGTTGTTATTTATCAAAGCTAACAAGAATTTCCATGATACAAATAGCAAGCCGAAAAAAAAAATTGTGGTATGTATACCGCCAACTCATACCGTCTACAGTCAGATTCAGATTACGATGGCATAATTCAAGATGATATATCTCTACAAAGTGATGATGTTTTACAATTAAATGAAACAACAATAACAAAACATGCATTCTCAACACAATCTACTTTTACAAACGTACTCTTCTTTACAACGAAATTTCAGTGCAAATCGAGAATTTAAAAAAGTTTTCACTTCTATGAAGAAATGGAGGCGGAGAGAGTAAACTCGGATAACAGATATATACAGGCTTCAAATGTTTATGTTACAGCCTACCTGACTTGAAAATTTACGATACAGGCAACGGTTACGGCAATACACAACGGTTTGTTTCACCTTTATTTTCGAGAATTAGAGAAGAATTCGAGGTTTTTCGGGGGCTAAAAGTTGTACTCAACACCTGCGATTGTTCAAACTCAGACTACTTGTATTTAAGACGATTAAAATGTAGTAAAATGATATAAATATAAACTCGTATATATATATATATATATATATATATATATATATATATATATATATATATATATATATATATATATATATTTTATATATATATACAGATAAATACACACACACACACACACACACACACACACATATACATACATACACACACATATATACACACACACATACACATACATACATACATATATATACATACAAACACATTTACACACATATACACATACACACAAACACCCGTATACATATACATACACACATACACATACACATATACACTAGTTTTTATTTATTTTTACTTTCACTTACTATATATAGTAAGGGGAAGTATTGAGATCGTGAAAATTTTCGAATTCCAGTTTTCAACGGAAATACACGTTTTAGGGTCTCCTGAGTCCAAATAACCAAGTCCCGCAAAAAGGTCTGTGTGTGTGGTAACTCCTGGGCGGAAACGGTAAGTCCCATGAAACTGAAATTTCATATTTAAGACAACTATACGCCCGAGAAGTGACAAAACTTTTTTCATCAAAATGAGCTTACCAGGCACTTTATACCATGCATTTTGCGCCTTTTTTCGATTTTCTCGAAAACGGTTCCGACGATTTTGATTAAACTCGATATATCGATGTAAACTTTAATGGGCTTTAATATTATGTACGTTTTTGTTTGTATAAAAATGGTCTGACAGGGCTTAAATGCCGATATTTTAAATTTTCTTCCCCTAAAGTACCTTTAATTTTTAGATTCAATAATAATAACTATATTATCTTGTTAACACTGATGAAAAACAGGTAAATAAATAAATTGAATAAATTCGATACCCAACTAAAGGAGAAAACAGAAAAGATATTTTTTTAATGCAATTTTTCGTTTTTGAACATAAGAGCAGTAATATACATGTATGATATACCGATAGAAAGCTAAAGATTTTAGAAAAAATATCATCTCATACACAAGCTTTTAAAAGTTAATAGAGAGTGACGAAATGAACATAAAACTAACTGATTATTTTAGATAATAATATAATAGATTTTTTAATGAAACACGTGTTTCTATATAAATTCAATTTGATTAATTCCTTAATAGTTTCACGTATTTTTATCTCTAACTGTATTTGAAAATTCTTTCATTGATTTTAAAAATCGAGGTAAGTGAAAGTCGTGTGTTGCCCGCACCAGATTTTTTTTTTCATTTAATCTTCTTGTTTTTCTTTTTTAATCAAGATATCGATCTCTTGGAAGCAAGAGGGAATATAGTTATATCACAATGAAATATTATTTATAGATAATGTGTTCAGATGTGTTTTAAAATGTTGTTTTCCTTTAAAAATAAGATGAAGGATTTAAAATTGGCTTCATTGTTACCGAGAGACTCGGTTATGTTATGCTCGGGAGGCCTAATCGGGCTGGTCTCGAAGTATAGAAGTAACATTGCTGAAAGGTGTGTTGTAGGGTGAAAAGGCTATCGCAATGTTGACATCTCGGAGGAGACTGTTTCGTTATGATATGTAAGTGGGTAAGGTTCGTATGTCCTATTCTGAGTCGGGTTATTACGACTTCCTCTCTTCGATTTGGTCTACTGGATGGGTATAATCATGGGCCAATTTAACAGATTTTTTTTTTATGGTTTTTAATTTACTGGGTGGACTTTCGTCCCACATGGCCTGCCACGCATCTCCACGGACCTCTTTTTAACG
Source organism: Piezodorus guildinii (assembly GCA_023052935.1). Taxonomy (NCBI): domain Eukaryota; kingdom Metazoa; phylum Arthropoda; class Insecta; order Hemiptera; family Pentatomidae; genus Piezodorus; species Piezodorus guildinii. Next base: position 112,610,312 of record CM041295.1, read on the forward strand.
GAAGGCATTCTTCCTGTGGTGTCAATACCGCAGCGCCACGGCCCGGGAGGGCAAGCGCCTGTTTTGCACCTTTATCGAGCTCGTTTCCCTTTATCCCCTTATGACTGGGCTGTACTGAAATTTTAGAGTTTTCCAACATTTTCAAATGTGAATGGATTTTTAGGGCAATGGGAGATTTGGGATACATACGATTTAGTGATTTTATTGAGCTTAATGAATCGGTAACTATTGGTATATTGATTTGGTATACTGACATGGCGAAATGGAGTGCTAATGCTATTGCCTGAAGTTCGGTACAGTGAATACGGTACATAGAGAATGGAGTTTTATCTTGTGAGACGAGTTGTTTGTGACGAAGGAGCAAGCAACGGAACTCTCGTTTTTAGAGCCCTCGGTATAGATTACGAAGGGGTCTGGAATACTGTGGAGAAGATGTGAAAATTCGAGTCGAGAATCAGTGAGAGATGTATTTCTTTCGGTAATCGGGTTAAGCGGAGAATTGTGTTAGGAGGTATAAGAGTCTATGGAGGAGTTGAAACGTCTAGTTTATGGAGAGGTATTTTTTCGAGGGTTGAAATAACAACTTTGATTCTTTCGGCCAAAGGAAGTGTCGCGTTTGATTTACTTGCAAAGGCTCTTGTGAATTTAGGTTTGTATATGTACCTATGGGTTGGGTGGTCTGGATAGAGCAGTAGTTTGGAGACGTAAATGCAAGTTTTTTCCTTCTGAACAAAAGAGGAGGTATTCCCGCCTCTGAACACGGACTAAAGATAGGACTGGTTCGAAACGCCCCTGTTGCGATACGAATCCCAGCATGGTGTACGGCATCAATTTTATTTAGGATTGGAAGTCAAGCGGAACCATAAACAAAGCTACCATAATCTAATTTCGAGCATATTAAAGCACAGTATAGCTTTAATAGAGTTGTTATATCGGATCCCCAGGACGTACCACTGAGATATTGAAGTATTGTTAATCGTTTAGTGGTAACTACTTTTAAAGCAGATATATGTGGTTGCCAGGTTAGTCCCCGATCAAATATTAAGCCCAGAAACCTACGTGTATTGTTATACGGTATAGGAGAGTTCCCCAGACGGAATTAAGGATAGGATTAGGTATTTCTTTTGCGATAAAAATGAAGACAATGAGATTTTTCGGCTGAGAACAGAAGATCTACGGATAGTGACCAATGGTGTAATCTGTTGATGGCGTCCTGTAATTTGTATTTGATACGGCTGATATTTCCAGATCTACAAATTAAGGCTAGGTCATCTGCAAACAAAAACGGTTTGACATCTCTCGGCAGGTTCAGTCCCAGATCATTTATTGCAAGACAAAACAATATCGGGCTAAGGACGCAGCATTGAGGGACCCCGATGTTCTGCTTACGAGTTCCAGATAGTTCACAGCCTATTCTGACTTTGAATTGTCGATTTGATAGGAATTATTCAACGTAAGAGAATACATGACCCTTAATTTCTACGGACGTCAGTTTCTTGAGAAATATGTTATGGTCGATGCTATCGAATGCTTTTTCAAAGTCGAAGAATATTGCAACCATTTTTTGGGAATTAATGAAGGAGTATTGCGCTTCAGCTTCCAAAGTAACCAAACGATCAATTTTACAGCTTCCGTGACGGAAACCAGATTGGAAAGGTTGCAACAGATTGTTAGTTTCTATAACCCATCTTAACCGTTTGCTGACCATGCGGTCCATAATCTTACTTAAACAGCTTGTTAGAAATATCGGGCGATAGCTACTAGGCTCTCTTTTATCCTTTCCAGTTTTAAGAATTGGGATTACAATCGAGTTGTGCCAAGTTTGTGGCAGTCCAGTAGTCCAAAGATGATTGTAATGTTCGAGTAGCCATTTTTCAGTTTCGACCGGAAGATTTTCGATCATATCATAATGAAACCAGTCTGGTTAGAGCGTTGATCCCTTTACACTATTGAGTTCCCACAGTGAGAAGGGACTATTGTAATATTCTGGTTCAAGATTGTTTTGATTGTCTATTTTTTTCTCATTAGTTATGGTGTTGTCATTTATAGTTGTTTGTCATAGTAATCGGCAAAAATGTTGGAAATAGTTGACGGGTCGTCTGTCAGTTGTCCATTGTCCAAACTCTTGGGGTTTGAAAACGATTTATTGTTTGAAATTTTACGGATCTTATTCCATATTTCAGTCGCGGGTGTAGAGGCGTTGATAGAATTTGAAAACTTTTTCCAAGATTCTTGTTTACACGAATTAAACAATTTTCTACAGATTGCCCGTTGTTTTTTATATTTGATCATGTTTTCTGTTGATATGTGCTTTTGGAATTTTTTGATGCTTTTCGGCGTTGTTTTATGGCCTTTTTACAATCCTCATTGAACCAGGGGACTAATGGTCTTTTAGGTGTTCCCGAGGTATTTGGGATGGATGCTCTGGCTGCGTTTGATAACAGCGTTTGTAATGGTCTCACAGTCTATCTCTATATTTAATTCGGTTGGAGGTATTAAGGGTGGTGAAACAAGAGATTTGAAGATAGTCCAGTCGGCATTTTTTTAAATCCACTCATGTTGAGCATGAGCGGATTTCATGTTATTAAATTTAATACGAAGCGGAAAGAGGTCACTACCGTGCAGGTCTGGTAGAACTGTCCATTCTATTAAGTTGTATAAGGATGGGGAGCAGTGGGATAAATCTATAGCTGGAACTAAGAAATGTATTTTCACCAGTGTTGAGTAGGAATACGATTGTGAAGTCCAAAAAGTTTTCAACAATTTTACCGCGTGAGATGATTTCTCGGGAGCCCCATAAAGAATTTTTTCCGTTCACCAATGAATAGTACAGGTTGAGGAAGTTGGTTAAAAAGTTCTATTAAGTGATGAGTATTTATTGTACGGTCCTGTGGTAGGTATACATTACATACAGTAAAGGTGAATGTTTGGTGTATTTTAACGGCTACAGCCTGTAACGGGGACTTTATTGAGACAATTTCTGAATAAAGACTATTTTTCACCGGAATAAAGACTCCTTGTTGATTATGGTTTGTGTTTGGATTATCTCTTTGATATAAATCATAATTTTTAATATTGATAATATCTGTAGTTTTAAGGTGAGTCTCTTCAATAGCTAGGCAAAACGGATCTGTTTCTTTAATAAGTATTTTTAAATCGTTTAAGTGAGTTTTTAAACCGTTACAATTCCATTGTAGAAGGTTCAGGATTGAAATATTAGAATTAGGTTTGATATAAAAAAAAAATATATATATAAAAATATATATATTGGGTTGATGCAAAATTAATGCAGGTTTTTAGTAGGTATTGTAAATACGCCATATCTTTACTTTAACCATATATATTTAATCAAAATAATTTCCATCTGAATCAATGCTCTTTTGCCAACGTTCAACAAGCTTTCTTATTCCACCAGAAAAAAAATCCGAATCCCTGGACTCAATGAAATCACGAAAAGAATTTTCAATGTCGTCCTGGTTTTGAAAATTTTTCTCCCTCAAAAAGTTGTCCAGATGCCTGAAAAAGTGGAAGTCTGTAGGAGAGAGGTCAGGTGAATAAGGCGGATGTTGGAGAACTTCGTAGCCCAACTCGTGCAGTCGTCGAAGCGTTGGTTGTGCAACGTGTGGTCTGGCGTTATCGTGGAGCAGGATCGGCCCCTTCCGATTCATCAATGCTGGGCAAAGACGTTGCAATTTTTGAGTTCCGAGTTCCGCCGCCATTTCTCGTGTGGTTCCACTTTTGACCTCAGCTGGTCGTTGTCCAGAGCAAGATGACGGCCCCGACCTTCCTTGTCTTCGAGGTCGAAATCTCCTCTGCGAAACTTCTGGAACCAACGCTGCACCGTGCACTCATTAATAGCCCCCTGACCCCACAATTCATTAATATTACGAGCCGTTTGCGCAGCGCTGCGCCCTAATTTAAATTCGTAAAAATAAATTTGACGAAAATCGCACTTTGACATTTTCGATTTAAGACCTTTGAACACACTGAACAAAACGATTTTACTAAACAAATTCATGATGAAAGAGAGGGTATTAGATAAGGTTTGTTTTGGTATAATAATGATCAATGTTAGGATTAGCTTTGTTTACACAATTGGAATTAAGATATTGCAATAGAGGAAACCTGCATTAATTTTGCATCAACCCAATATATATATATATATATATATATATATATATATATATATATATATATATATATATATATATATATATATATATATATAAATTAATAAAGAATGATATTATAAAAGAAATCAAAAACAGATAAACAGTTAAACAATTGTAATATAAAGAAAGTTATATTTTAATCGATTTGCATGTTCCCTTTCCTAGGAGATTTATTTCTAGATCTGCTTCTTGTTCGCCTTTCTTTCACTACTGTTCACTCGCTATGTTTCCGACGATGAACGAGGAGCGGGTCAACAGATACATAAACCGATAAATAAAGAAAATATAAGAAACAAAATTAACCTAATGAAACATAAAAACAGATTTAAAAAAGGACATAATTTACCTAATTAAATATCTATACAAATTTAATAAAAATAAGAAACAAATACATTCACTGTTGCAGTAGAAACAAAGTAATAAAATATTTTAACTTTTATATAAAAAAATATAACCTTCTTCAGAAATAATAGTTTAAAAAAGTCGCTATTTTGAGATTAAATCATTTTCCATGGCTTGTTCGTTTTGTTAATCAGTCCGGCTATCCTTCGAAGGTTCGCAATAATTGTTTAAAGGGTTTGAGTTATCAGCCCTTACAGTCCCCAAGGCAGACGTAGGGACTGTCTTCTCTAAGCCGCCTCACCTGCACCCACATCCTGTCCAGCTTCCTAGGGGAGGTGACCCTAGGGTATGTAGTGTATGTGACCTTAGTCTGTTGTGTGAGGGTGAGTGTAGTGTGCTGTATGTACAGTACTGCTGTCAATGTCAGTTTACTGTCCCCCCAACCTAGAGGGCCAGTAGCTGTCTGCAGTCTATCGATTAGGCGATGGGGCCGTCACCATTAAGTATCTTCGCCTGCCTTTTATTAAGTATTATCATACAATATTTTATTATCATACAAAATTAAATTATTTTAAAAAGAAAAATAATTGTATTTCAGCGAATAACAACAAAAATAATGATTAAAGTAAAATGTGCACAGCTCTTAGTTAACAACAACGATATACGGAAAAAATGACACATTGAAATTAAGTATTAGATAGGTAATAACAAAGATGTTGCGAAACCTGAACGCTTGGAAAATAAAGTTTAAATTGGAGTAGGAGGGGGAGAGTAGCACAAGGGGGAGATGTGGGAACTTTTGGGAGAATGTTCCTTTTAATGATTTCTGACTGGCAAAAGTTCAGCTTGTCTCTAATTTCTTCCGACATAAGACTATTTTTGACCTTCATTATCTGGCCTAATTCCTTGTTCTCCAAATTTATGTAGAGGAAATTTATACTAATATTCTGAGATCTTCAGAGGGTGCATATACTTAGATGAAGGATGTTAAATTACGTATATTCTAAATATATAGTTGAGGAAATTATTGCGATTCTGCAAATTTTCACATTCCAGTTCAAATATATAAAATTGAAATGTTCAAGTATTCCAGAATGGTTTGTGTAAGAAGTAATGTGTAAATCCAGCTCATACGCGCATTATAAATTTAAATTTTTCAATTGATACAGGAGTTCCAGAATTCACGATACGTATAACGAATCACTCACTTGGGATCACTTGTACCTGGGTGGCTAGCATAACAGCTACCTATCCCAAAGGCCACGGTTTCAAACCCGCAGGTGGTCCTAGGATTTTTTAATGGGAGTAAAAAACCTTAGTTATGCCACCCTTCGGAGGGGACGAGGTGGTCCCGAGCCTGGGCGATGTCAGGTACTCGTTAAAAATTCCTATCCAAAAAACCTGGATAGGCAAAATTTAGGACCCCCACTGTAGCATCGTCCGATTAGCCATAGTAGCATAAAGGGGCGTTAAATAAATAAAGAAACAAACAACGATCCCTCACTAAAGGTATAAGATATTCACATATAATGAAGGTTTTAGAATGTGTATTTCGAATTATTTATCTATAAGTTTATTAATGTACTATTAATAAATATATTATGTCTGCTATAAAATATATCCAATGCAAATTGTGAATAACATTCATTTTGTGGATGTGTTTAACCCTGGAAATAATGAATATGATAGATCCCTCCACTGAGCTAAGATCTAACATTTATTTACGTTTTTTCTTTCGTTTCAGAACGAAAAGAACCAGATTATGAAATCCAATGTATGGCTGAGGCTGGTAAGTAAATTTATAATATTCCCTATAAAATTTTTAAATAACCGACATGGTTATTTTTTTATAGTAAATCTACATTTCATTTATGCATTGTGAATAATATATGGTTAAAACATGAAAAAAATATTCAACATTTTTACCGGCGATGTCTTCTATTTTATTCAAATATTTAGATTTCACTTACCCATATATGGAATATAAGTATTTCGATCGTAAAAACCCTACTGCCTATGTGTTTGTTTATTCAGTAAGTCTTTCTCAAAAACGAAAATTCTTAAATAACTGCGAACGCATGTTTTAGTATTATTTTCTCAAATACGGCTCTAAAGATTTTGATTAAACATGCTAAATTGATATAAAATGAAATAGTCTTTAATATCATGTAGGTTTTATTTATATTTTTACCGGAATTTCATGCCGAAATTTCACAATTTCTTCCTTTAATTTCTTTCTTTCACAATTTCTTCCTTAAACCTTCAATATTGTAGATCAATGGGTGAACATTACCAATGCCTGATTCCCGAAGAAAATACCTATTAAGTTTATTTTTATTCCAATCCTTGCAAGGCATAAGAGCTTCTTATTTATTTGAGCTCCTAACTCCTTACTCTTCCGTACATAACCTGAATTCAAGATCACAAGCAGGCAGGATCCCAAACAGGATTTATATGTAACATCTTACAGAACTCCATCTTTTGAAATGTCCTTTATCATCCGTGCAACTATACTTTGGAACTCAATGACCATTTCCTTTCGTAAAGTATCATCCTGAACCACATTCAAGCACCAGTTATTTCTCCTCCACCTAAAATATCAAAATTCCGCACAGATTTAAATGGTCACGTCCTAATTATGTGCTACTTAATTCATAATCTTTTCATATGTTTTATATATATCTTTTATCTGTTTTAGTTTTGTATATCTCATAGTTGTTAGGTGTGGAATTATCACCAATTTAGACCAATGTATGTAATTATAAGAAAACTTTTATGTTCACTGTTCTTTATTTTTAGGTGACAAAATGACCCGAATAAAATTGATTTTCATTTAATTTAAAGAGAATGAGAGGCATTGCTAACCGACAGCGGGAGAAAACAGCAGAATTATTTGTTCACCCTTTTCTCCCATCCCCCCCCCCTCCTCCACACACAGAAGAATATTAATATAGATGTATAATATACTGTTAGAAGGCTTACGATGTGTTTCCATCGAAACTCTACGCAATTCTTAATTTTTATACTCTAACTTCGTTTAAAAATCCATCAATTGCTTTAAGCAGTGGATTTTGAGCTCACCAGTTTTTTAAAAATTAATCTTTAGTAATATAATTAGTTTAATAATATACTGTAAATGTATGTATGGGGTATTAAATTAAAATACATACAAGCACCTTTTATATTTTCTTCCGTATTATCACCTACTTTACCTCAATAGAGTGTCTATTATCTTCCACAACTAAGTAAGAAACTTTAAAGTCTTATTGATGAAATATACCTTGCCACAGATCCGCCATCTTCAAAAAATTGTTTGTCATTCGTGCTACCTTTTTGGAATTCATTGCCTAAAACCATTCGAAAAGCCTTCTCATTTACCACTTTTAAACATCAATAATGTCTCCGTCTCCTAAACTATCAATCTTCCCAACTTACGTAATGTTCCAAACTATTCGTTGTTAAAAATCTGTCCGTAATATTGTTATATTGAAGTTTCAAAGTACCAGACAAATATAATTTTTAATGTACATTTTTATTATACTTAGCTGACTACTCGTCCCAGAAAAAAATGTATTTTCATTATTCATTCATACATTATGTACCTAATGTTTTATTTACATGTGTTAGGAACCCCTAATAATGCATTTCGCTTTATCTCACGTGAATATACCCATATACATTATTTTTGTCGTTGGCAAAACATTACAGTTGAAAAAAAAAACCTACATAGTACATCAATAAATTTATATCAATGTCCATGTCCCAGAATAAATGTTTTTTTTTTCACTCATTCAATAAAATTAAGCACTATGAATGTTTTATAATAGTATTTGTTATGGGGTTTGGTGCCGTTGATTGTGTAGCCTATTTATTTAATGAGGGTGTTGTCAGTCATTTGACAGGTAGTAAAAAATTTTTTGTTTGTTGACGTATTAAATTATGATAAATTCTTGTGTAGTTGTTATGTCCAGTTCGTTGGGTATGTTTGTCAATTTTGTCTACGTAACCTACTTTATTGATGATTCTTAAAGATATGTTCAGTAGGATTTGTAGCATTTTCAAGTGTGTATTGCAAGCAAGACTCTAAACCATATAGATATACAATGATGGGCCTAATGACACCCTTGTGTAATATCAATACTTAACTCATTTCGATATGGGTATTGCTATGTTATCAAGTTTGTTGCAAGGGAAGGAAGGTTCTTTTTCTTGTAAAAAGTATTGCTTCGGTTTCTTCAGTGTCGGTTTTAAAACATCATTTTTATAGTTATTGTGAAATTAAAGCAAAATTATATATAGGCTTTGCCGGAATATTTACCTACCCGGACCAAAGTCAAGGGCTAGGCAAAAGATACTAAACTATATTCAAGAATTTTCTGATGATACTGGCTATACCAAGGAAAACTGCTTTCTGTCTTTCTCCCAGAACATTATCGAGCAGCTTCAAGTTTTTAATTGATAGAATGGTGTCGTCTGGAAAGAGGACGTTGCATGATAAAGACCGTGGGCAGGAGTTGAAGTTGATTGAACACCCTGGTGGGAGCACTAGTAATCAGGCGTGAATACCAATCAACATGTCGATGGACCCTGGGACAAGCATAATTGCCTTGCGTTTTGGGTTTTACAAGTTTTCATGTACTGTAAAGGCTTATGATAGGTATTTATTTGAAATTTTCTGCCGTATAAATAGGTTTTAAAGTGGTTGTATGACCATATAATTGCTAAGATCTTCTTTTCAACTGTGGAATAATTTTCGTCTGCTTTATTAAGAGTGCGCGACGCAAGCATACAATTTTTTACCGTCCTTTCGCTGGGCTAATACAGCTCCAATTGCGTGATTACTATCATCAGTTGTTAAGTAAAAATCTTCATTAAAATCCGGCTTTTGGAGGATTAGGTTGCTGCACATTAATTTTTTAAGCGTTACGAATGCTTTCTGTTTGTGTCTGGATTTATATTTGCATCCTTTCTTAATGCTTTTGTTGACGGTGATGCTATCCTAGCATAATTAGGTATCATTTTTCTATAAAATCCAGTCAAACCTAAGTAACTTATTTTAGTCTACAATAGGGAATTTGTGAGTCTACAACAGCGGCGACCTTGGCAGGATTAGGTTCCATAACGTTTTCCGATATTACATGACCAAGAAAGAGCAGTTCTCTTTTACGAAACTCGGTCTTATCCAGTTGTATTTTTAAATTATGCTTTTCTAATTTCTTTAGAAAGATCTCCAAGCGTTTAAAGTGATCATAGATGTCTTCAGAGTACTCTATGATATCATCCATATACATTAAAACATTAGGAGTATCAACAAATATGTTGAGGCAATGGCCCTTTGAAATGTAGCCGGAATATTACATAACCCAAACAGCATCCGTAAGAATTCAAAATGAACTTGTTCAGTGAAAAGACAGTTTTCGACATTGAATCTTTATTTATTTTGATTTGATGAAATCCCAAACATATATCAATCAAAAATGGTAGCTCTGCCTGGTTTACCTAATAGGTCCTCAATGTTCGGAAGAGGATATTTATCCGGAATAGTATTTTTATTCAGTTTCCTGTAATCAATAGCCAATGAGTGACAGACTATTTGGCTGGGACAGACTATTTGACAAGATATAATAATGTGGCTAAAATATACCACCAAAGTTTGTGCAGAGCTCCTGGATTGTTAGGTGATAAAGAGATACCCTATTATCGGTATATCCCTGAGAAACTTATGGAAAAAGAATACGTAAAATTTTACTGGGGTGAACAAATTAGCACCGACCAAACATTGCTGTATAAACGTCCATATATTTTGGTGTTAGATAAAACCGAAAAAAATGGCCAAAATCATCGATATTCCTGTCCTAAGTGACTCTAATCTGTTAAGCACTAGAGCTGAAAAAAATCATCAAATACCAAGAACTCGCCTCCTTTGTTATCTCATTTCAATCCCTCTAATGAATTTTAAATTGTTTGAGGATTCTTTGTGATTGATCTAATGATCATTTCAGGTTCATTGGATAACTTTATTGCATCATCCTTGAAAACTCACATTTAATCAACTGGCAGTCAAATTATCCTTAAATTAATTTATCGTCATTTATTATTGTATATCTAAATTTACCATCAATGATCAATTTACTTAATTTTTGGAGAATGTTGTTACTTTATGCAATTAAATTTATTAATTAAATGTCTATCAGGAAAGATTTAATAGATACAGGCATTTCAAATACCCTTTCAAAATACCATAGGCTTTTTTTATGTCATTGATTAATTAAAAAATAATATAATTAAATACACTTGTTATTTATTAGGGATTAGGTTTTTTTGTTATTACAAATAAATATTAATAACTTTAGGATTTAATGGATGTTTTTAGGTTTGGACAGATTATCAACTTCAGTGGGACGAAGCTGACTACGGAGGAATCAGTGTGCTAAGGCTCCCACCTGACAAAGTTTGGAAACCTGATATTGTCTTGTTTAACAAGTAAGTATAACTTTAGGAGCTTACAAAGAAAAAAAGCCGAATATGGACAATTAGTAATTGAATACCACAAAATCAAGTAAATTTTTTCAGCTATTATAAAAAAAAAAAAAAAAAAAAAAAAACGCAGAGCACGATCGAAGTGGCATAGGACTAGATACCAAGCAGACAAAACTACCTCTACCATTCTGACCAACAAAATTAAAGCGGAAATCCGGAAATTCAAAATTCAAAACTTACTGGATACGACAGAAAATCTCACTACTACTGATAAATCACTTTGGGCTACTACTGAGAAACTGCTTTAGTTCAAAGATTTTAATCATCCTCTCCTCAATGAATCCCATTCCTGAACCAGATCTGATGAAGAAAAATCCCAAGCATTCGCTGACACCTCTTTAAAACCTACAATCCGCATTCTGATATCCTTAATCAGCATCGCCTTGAATCCGTTGAAGCAGAACTGGATACTCCACTCCCGTTGGCTCTTCCTCCTAAAGCATTCTTCCTTCCGAAATCTCAAACATAATCCACAGGTTACATTCCCGCAAAGCTCCCGGACACGGTCTGATCACTCCCAATATCCTAAAACAACTTTCCGGAAAATCCATCCTATTCATTACATATATTTACAATGCCATACTTCGGACCACATACTTTCCAAAACCCTGGAAATTATCCATTGTTAAAATAATCCCTAAACCCAAAAAGCCTCTGGAGTTTCCTTCCTCTTACCGTACTATAGCTCGTTCACCCATTATGGGTACAATCCTTGAAAGATTAATCCTTAAACGACTCTATCCTATCCTAGAGACTTTTCAGATTATCCCGGACCACCAGTTTGGATTCCGCTCTTCTCACTCCACCATCCAGCAATGTCATAGTGTGATGGATGTTGTCTCATCAGCATTGGAGCGCGGATTGTACTGCATGGGAGCCTTCCTCGACGTAGAACAGGCCTTTGACCGAGTCTCGCACCCAGGACTGCTTTACAAACTCCGTAAATCCCACCAAATAACCTTTACCCTTCGTCGTAAACCTATGACATCCTGTCCTACAGTATCCTTTAATAATACTCCGCTTGTTCCAGTTGAACAGAACCGCTACCTAAGACTTAACGCTTAATGCTCCTTACATTGTCACAAAAAAACTCATCCATAAAGACCTTAACATCCCATATGTTGCTGATTTGGCACGAACCAGGTATCAATCTTTCCATGACAAACTCCACTCCCACTCTAACCCACTAGTTTCAATCCTTGCTTTCTCTTCTATTCCTGACAATCCTCTGAGGCGCCTGAAAAGAAGATAGCCATGAGACCTTCAGTCTTCATATTCGTTTTCCTGGTTTCAACATCATCTTCGATTTCTTCACCAAAAATGGTGTCGGCTACATCAGTATTCTATAAAAGAATAAATGGACTAGGTACAAGTTCTTTCATAGAATCCTGAAGAAACCGACTACATGTTTTAGTGAAACGTTAGGGAAGAAATTGAAAACACCTTTGTTACTAGAAAAATCCTATGAAGACAATGATACAGTCCATGGAAGCCATAAGGAAGACTTTATTTCTTACCAACTTCGGCTTTGAGGAACTGCACTTCTCGGGTATACATATTGCTTTTATTCCTTTTTTCCAAGGCAACTTATAGTTTTCTCGTGTTAGAATTAGGGTCAATAAAGACTCACTGTAACACATTCCCCACTAGTTCTCCTGCCCTAAACAAATCTAAATCTAAATTTATACAGTGAGTTTTAAAAGCATTCGGAATTCACTATCATTATGTAATGTTCCTTGCTTTTGACTTATTTTTTCTGTTTTTAAAGACTTGTTACTCACTTTATAATGTTAGGAGGAAGGTATAAAATAGCTGAGCCCAAAAATCACAACAAAACTTATTTTATATTTAACGATTTCAATATTCATTGACGACTAACTAGACAAACGTTCAAAACATTCAGTATATTACAAAAGACTCATTTACATCACTATTATCAGACCTGTTTGGACATATGGAATCGAGCTTTGGGGCTCTACGAAACCATCTAATTCTGAAATAACCTAGAATTGCTTATTTCAGGTATTATTTTTCTTATTCGATCAAAAATCACACATTCCTTTATAACATTTAATATTTTTTGGACGGTGACTTTGACTATATTTTATTATTATATACCCCCCATTATACTCAGTCATCCACATACTTTTATCAATTATTTTACATTTCAAATATTTCTCTTAAAAAAATTATACGAAGTCGTTGTTTGATCGATTCGTTTTTACTTTAGGGCCTTAATTAAAAAACATACCTTTCCAAGGTTGGGTATATGTGACATGAGGGAGTAGTATTGTTTAGAACATAAAATTATGTGGAAATTAGTGAGAATATGAACATTTGAAACCATTAAACAACAGGATATTACGATTTCTGAATTCTTTTGACACTGAATGATCTGGTAATTTTACAAAATTATTTGTTCATTCTTAAAAAAAATAAACATTTCGGTTATCTGGTTGATTTTGGTTTATGAGAGTCTCTTTTAAAGATTTATGATTTAAAAAGAATTATAGAAATTAATCGTTGTGAAATATACTTATTAAATGAAAATAAATACGAATTCCGAATACTTTTGACACTCACTGTAGATAATTTATATCTCATTTGTTTTTTTTCTCTAAGCATTAACTAAGATATTTTCTGTTGACAGTTTATTTGCTTGGTTACAAACTATCTGAAACTGTGTGTAGTTTTATTTATTTTTTTTTCTTCTTCTTTAATGAAATTGCTTTAAAAGAACTTAAATTGTTTGTTACTTTTTTTTTGGGAGGGGGGGAGAGGATTTTTATTAAAAAGGAATAGTTCTAAAAGAACATATAAAAAATAAAAAATAATTACTTTAAGCCTATAGAAACTGATTAAGAATATAAAAGTTCCTTTTAATTTCAAGCCCTGCTCAAAACTTTTTATCCCATTTAACAAATTCTGGTTATTTCAATCTTACAGCTTTCTAAGGATCTTTAAAAAAAACTTTTGGTCTTTGAAATAAGCATTTGCCAAAATAATTTTTAAAAAATACATAATTTAAAAAACAAAACAATATTCACTATTTCTCTAAGATGTTACAAAACATGATTAACATAGATTTCACAAAAGTCAAGTATTTTCTATAAAGTTTAAATCATCACATGTTCATGAGACTAATTATAACAAAATCTTAATAAAATGAGTCATTATAATATAAAAATAATATGGAATAATCATAGTAATATATTTTCTTTTTTATTTACTCTAGTGCTGATGGAAATTACGAAGTGAGATATAAATCTAATGTGTTAATTTACCCAAATGGTGAAGTACTGTGGGTGCCACCAGCTATTTACCAGGTATGGATAATAAGTATTATGTTTGGTGCAAGCAATTATTAATATAAAGTGTATAAAAAATTTTTAAAAAATAACAGATTATTGTATTGTAATTTTTTTGTTTTATTAATTTTACTTCGAATTATTTTTATATTAAATATTTAGTAGCAGAAAGTATTTTGATCATGAAAGTTTTCTAATTTGAGTTTTCAGCAGAAATACACCTTTAAGGATCAGTTGAGTCCAAATGACTTAGTCCCACAAAGTGGTCTGTGTGTACGAGTATGTCTATTATGAGTTTATTCTCGTGGAAATAATCTGATTGGGCTTAGAAATTCCTTTAAAGCACCTATGAATTTGTTGATTTAAAATAATTAACCATTTATTGATATTATCTAAATATAGATGTTACGTAAATATGAAAGAATATGATAACAATGTAATAAAAATAAATAAATGTGGTAAGAATGTGATAAAACTGAAAAATGAAACAGCAGAAATATTTTCCTAGGATAGGCATTTTTTTCAACAAATAGTACTATCGTTGTATAATATACCGTTAGAAAGCTAAATATTTTATAAACTTGTTTTCTTATCTAAAATATGTATAAAGTAATGCAGAGTGATAAAAAGTGCATAAGAAAAAGTCATTATTACATATAATTATTTTTATTGTTACATTATTTGATCTAAAATAAATGTTTTTATCGAATCATCCGAAATTCCAGAATTCAAATAACTTAAAAGAAAAAAAATTTAAAATACTAACCAAATTATGTCATCAAAATTATATCAACTCTGTTAAACAGTCATAACATGATGATCCTGCTAACTTTTGGTACCATATAAATTCTCAAAAAAAAATCTTTAGGTTACTCTGTTGACAAGATGGCCGCACCTACAGTTCTATATTCATATCGCTCTGTATTTGTTCCCTTGCCATTTCTGTTTTACTGAGTAAACAGCCCTCAAACTTTGTGAATAGTGAGTTAGTGAACAGTTAAACACTTTATAAATCACAACTGGAGAGACAGGTGAGTGCAGTTAAAATTCATAAGCACGTAATAGATTGGTGATCGCCAGGGCCTGGAGACGAGGCTACTTCGGCACCTGCCGAGAGGCTACTAATTCCTTCTGCTTAGCTATTGTTTACAAGGTCTCGGCCAGAACTGTTGTCATTTCTCACTTCGTAACCGAGTCGTTATTCATATAAACATTATTTTTACTTTTATTTCTTTAAAGTTAATTTTTGTTCTATTTTATTTCTTAATATTTTTGTGAGTTTTCTTTCATTATCTTATTTCTTTTTTTTTATTACTCAGATATGTTTCTTTCAATTATGTTTTCATGTGTATATAATGTAAATAGTTTAGTTTTAAGGTTTTAATATTTTTCTCGATAAATATTCTGTTTATTAGCCATTGTAGGTTCATATATATATATATATATATATATATATATATATATATATATATATATATATATATATATATATATATAATCGATTTTTCGTTTCTTTATTTGTGATCATGGACTCAGATATGGTTACATCGTGTGATGACTCGGACGGAGAGACTCCTTTTTCCGAAATTAGTGAATCTGATTCACAATATTTAAAGCGCCGTTCACTACAGAAAAGAAATCGCCATTCAAACCCTGGATCCCAAGAAAATTCGCCAACCAACAAGAAAAATAAACAGGCTAAGATCAAACAACCGCCAATACAAATTACATCACCGCCTAAAACCCGCAGTACTACTGCAGCCAACAAGAACGAATCAATTATGCCATCTACGTCTGCGACTCAGTCAAACTCTATCGCTCAGATTAACTCTAAAGCTCAGTCAGCATCTATCGCTCCGTCTGCTTCTGCAATCAACAACTCAGTTACAGCTAAAAGCTTAAATGAGATTCCGGCCCAAGGGTTTACAAATCCAGTACCACCTCCTGTATTCGTCTCAAAAATTAACGATTTTATGTCCTTCGGTCGAGAAATAGCCAACCTGCTTGGGCAGTCTAATTTTCGTTGTTTTTCGAGACATGATGACATAAAAATCAACACCACCTGTAAAGATAGCTACAAAAAACTAATACATTACTTAACTACAAACAATTATGACTTCCACTGCTTTCAATTAAAGGAAGAAAAATCCTACCGAGTGGTATTGAGAGGACTTCACTCAACCACACCTAAAGAAGCCATCAAAAGAGACCTGGAAGAAATTGGACACAACGTTAGAAATATTTCACCCGTTACACACCCGAAAGAAAAATATAGTTTACCTTTATTTTTCATTGATCTTGAACCGGCTAAAAACAACTCCGAAATATTTAATATTAATAGATTGGTGTACTCTACAGTTCGTTTCGAGGAACCGAGAAAAAAACAATCATCGTTCAATGCACCAAGTGTCAAAACTTGGGGCACACAAAAGCTTATTGTTTTCACCAGGCTAGGTGTGTTAAATGCGCTGGCCATCTGAAACATGTCTGAAGCCTCGAACTGAGACAGCAACGTGTGCTCTTTGTGGCGAGGCCCATCCGGCGAGCTACAGAGGATGCACGGTTTATAAAACTCTTCTCCAACAGAAAATTCAAAACACACCGGGACGAAGAATCGAAGAGAAGACATGCACCCCGGCACCTGCACTAGAAAATTTGGTTGATTTCCCAAGAATTCAGCAATCACCACAAACCATCGCGCAACCGCAGCCTTCTACCTCCACCATCACCAATGCTAAAGATGATTCCAGGAAATCATTCTCCGAGCCCGCCATTTTTAAGAAACAGCCACCTAGCCGTCAGACGCCTTCGACCTCACAAACCAAGCCTCCGGCTTCCCATCAACATCCACAAGCTACATATCGATCAATCCCTTCCAACCATCCACCTCTGCGTGTAAAACCATCTCCGGAACATCCTTAGAAAATCACTCCCCGTCCCATTGTTCAGCCGAAACCCTTACCTCAAGTATCACAGAGGACTGAACATCCTCGTACCCAACGCCAAATCCATTCTCCTGTCAACACTCCTGACCACATAACATATCCTTCTCACGCTCCTTATCCACACCCTTTTCCCAACCAAGATCTTTCTAGCATACACTCCATCCTGAACTCCTTTCTCTCAGATCTTGCAGAAACCATTAAACCTCTTGTCACCCTTCTCACGAGACTCCTTTCAGAAATCCCATTTAATCTCCCACGATGAATATGAAGCCCCTGACTATAGTATTGTGGAATGCTAATGGCCTACATAATCACCGTGACGAACTGGACATATTTCTACATGACAAACAGATAGACGTTGCACTACTGACTGAAACCCACTTCACTCAACGATCAACATTTTACATACGAGACTACATCACTTATAGATCAGACCACCCCGACAACACTGCCCATGCCGGATCATGCATCCTTATCCATAATTCCATATCGCATTCCCTTATTCCTTCTACTCCAACTGACACCATACAGTCAACCTCTATAATCATTTCAAGTCGTCCTTTCCATGTTACCCTTTCAGCTGTATACTGTCCTCCTAATAAATCCCTTCCGTATATCCAACTTGATACCCTATTTCGATCATTAGGACCGCGCTTCATTGCTGGAGGAGACTTTAACGCCAAACACCAGCGATGGGGTTGTCGAACATCCAACCCCCGTGGCAGTATCCTCTCAAGTATTTCAATCTCAAATTGTTATTCTATTCTCTCACCCATGAACCCAACTTATTGGCCTACATCTCTCCGAAAACGTCCTGATATCCTGGATATATTTGTCTCCTCTCAGATATCCTCCTCCCAAACTATGATCGAAACCCTGAATGACCTTTCATCAGATCACAGTCCAGTTCTGCTATCCTTGCATTCGAGCTTTGTTTCTAAACCCCCCCATCACCTCATTAATTACAGGACGAGTGGACTGGGACGGATTCCGATGCGACTTGGAGAATACATTGGACCTAAAAATTCCACTAAAGACTAGACATGACATTGATAAAGCTGTAGGAATACTGACGGACTCAATAACTAACAGTATAAAAGATAATACTTCATCCACATTCAACATCAATACTACTCCACAGACTGCACTGCCACAGCACATTCGTATCTTATTAAGAGAAAAACGCAGAGCAAGATCGAAGTGGCATAGGACAAGATATCCTTCAGACAAAACAAATTATACAAAATTGACCAACAAACTAAAATCAGAACTCAGGAAATTCAAAAGTCAAACTTTACTTAACATGACCTAAAACCTCACTACCACCGATAACTCACTGTGGACGACCACTAAAAAACTCCTAAAGTTCAAAGATTTTAATCATCCTCTCCTAAATGAATCACAATCCTGGACAAGATCAGACGACGAAAAATCCCGGACGTTCGCACAACATCTCTCTAAAATATATAACCCTCATCCTGATATCCTTAATCCTCATCACCTCGAATGTATTGAAGCAGAACTGGATATTCCCCTCCAAATGAATCTTCCCCCTAAAGCGTTCCATCCATCCGAAATATCAAACATCATCCAGAGTTTACCATCTCGCAAAGCTCCTGGACATGATCTTATAACTTCCCATATCCTAAAACTACTTCCTCGAAAAGCCATCCTATATCTCACTTACATCTGTAATGCCGTTCTCCGATCCACGTATTTTCCCACTTCCTGGAAATTATCCATCATTAAAATGATCCCCAAACCCAAAAAGCCTCCTGAATACCCATCCTCCTACCGTCCTATCTCTCTTATATGCATCATGGGTAAAATCCTGGAAAAACTTCTGCTTAAACGCATATATCCCATCCTTGATTCCAATCACATTATCCCAGATCATCAGTTTGGTTTCCGAACATCCCACTCCACTATCCAGCAATGCCATCGTGTGGTGGACGTTGTCTCATCTTCATTGGAGCGCGGATTGTACTGCACGGGAGCCTTTCTCGATGTAGAACAGGCCTTTGACCGAGTGTGGCACCCGGGATTGCTTTACAAACTCCGTAAATTCCTTCCACCTACATACTTCCTCATTATCCAGTCCTATCTCACAGGCAGGTCCTTCAAAGTAAATCATAATAATTCCTATTCACCCCTTTTTAATCAGTACGCAGGTGTTCCTCAAGGCAGTATTTTAGGGCCCATCCTTTACACAGTTTATACAGCTGATATCCCATCCCATCCTAGCACTTTCCTTTCTACCTATGCTGATGACACTTGTGTGTTACCAGTCAACAACGATCCAATTATTGCCTCCCAAACTCTTCAATCCCATATCAGAGACCTTGAAGTATGGTGTCAGAATTGGAGAATAAAAATAAATTCCAATAAATCCCACCAAATAACCTTTACCCTTCGTCGTAAACCAATGACAACCTGCCCAACAGTATCCTTCAATAACACTCCTCTTGTCCCAGTTGAACAGATCCGATACCTAGGACTGCACCTGGACAAACGTCTCACTTGGAACCCTCATACAAGACTGAAAAGACAAGAAACTGCTCGACGTTTTCGACTACTTCAACACTTACTGGGCAAACGCTCAAACCTTCCACTTAAGTACAAAAGACTCATCTACATGACTATCAAAAGACCAATGTGGACTTACGGAGTAGAGATTTGGGGCTCTACTAAACCATCAAATTCATCTCGTCTCCAATCCTTACAATCCAAAATCCTTCGAAAAATCCTCAATGCTCCTTATTTTGTCACAAATAAACTCACCCATAGAGACCTTAATATTCCCTTTGTTGCTGACTTGGCCCGAACCAGGTACCACTCCTTTCATGACAAACTCCATTCCCACTCTAACCCTCTAGTTTCAATCCTTGCTTCCTCTACAATCCCTGATAATCCTCCGAGACGTCTGAAAAGAAGATGGCCCCGAGACCTTCTTGTTTAACATAGTCTTTTGGGAGCTGCCAATGGGTAGTATCCCTACATATGAATCATGTCAACTTATCTTGTATCACATTTACTAAATGTATTTTATTATACAGTTGTAAATACCAATAAATATATTTAAAAAAAAAAAAAAGGTTACTCTGTTATGATGAATTTGACTGATAATATATAAGATGATGGATTATGTAACAGCGAGTCTCCTAAAAAAATATAAATGTACAATTTAATATTCATCTTCTGGCTATAAATACTTCAAAACATACATCATTTAATAAATAAAAAATTATACTGCATATTATGAATTCATATATACAAAAATACATACACACACACACCAAAATGAAGTAACGCGAATAACGAAAGATCTCTTGAAGGAAGCAGTTCTATAAGAAGTAATGAACAGGTTTAGGAACTGGGATCTTGTGTTCTGAAGGATTGATAAAGGTAGGTCCCTAGGAAGTATTGCCGTCAAAATTTCGGGTAAAGCCACTTCAACTCGCGAACGAGGTGGAGACATGAGAGCGCTTGGGAATCCAGAAGATGAATCTAATGACGCAGTCTCCTCAACCCTCTCCGACAGTCCGCCAAACACCAGGCAGCCATAATCGAAGAGAGGATACTAGGAACTGGCGGATTTTAAGAGATATTAGGTCACGTATTCTATTTATCCTTCTCTTCCTCCGAGTCACAAGCAGCGTTTGCCAAACATTCAAGAAGACCTTGATAGAATCTGTTCCTGGGTAACCCTGAATAAACTAATACTAAATCCTATGAATACTCAGGCCATTCTAATTGGTTCCAATTCCCTCCTTAGACCCAATACCACATTTTTATGTCTCACTCTAAATGACCACCCAATTACCTTCATTTCCTCTGTCAAAAACCTGGATATAACCGTTGACCAAACCCTTTTCTGGAAACCCATATTGCCCAAACTTCCCGAAGAACAAGAAGTACCCTCAAATATTTCCTCTGCTCCCGTTGTCTTCTTCCACTATCCACCCGTAATCTCCTTGTAATCATCACTTAATGCCACCTACTTTGACTATTGCTGCTTAGTATATGGTGGCCTCTCGACTGTGCGTGAGGATAGGCAAAAACGAATCATGAACATATTTTTAAGATTTGTCCTCAGTACTCCGAAGATGTCTCATGTGACACATTCTTACGGCGAGTTAAAGTGGCTACTTCCCCCAATCCACAGCCAATATTTTCTAAGATCATACCTTTACCAAATCATTAACTCCCAACACCCTCCCTACATCCACAGTCTCCTATAATTTAAATTTTCAGACCACTCATTTGAAACAAGATCGCGCCATTCCGACCTTTACTTTCCTACCCATAGGAATAAAACTTTTGATCGTGCCTTCCTTGTCCGCTCCTTTACATTCTTCCTTTACTTTTCTTTATTTTAAAAAACTTAGGCAAGGTGAATCTCAGGCAGAAGTCCCTACTCCAAGTTATCTCAACGGCTGATATAAAAAAATTACTTATTACTCTGCTTCGAATACTAAAACCAGAGAGGGGGAGATTTTGGAGGGCTACAGCTAATATATGAAAATGAATGTATAGCCATGCTACAAGAGTCGATCTATAGCCCGTGGTACAGTAGCATCTTTGCTGACTTCGTCCTCTACCAACTCATATCCGCCATGCTGGTTCTCTCTCCTCGTTCAAATCCCAACTTTTCCAATACCTTTTATTATCCCAAAAAGAAGCTTAAAAATTGTAATATTTATATTCTTGACATCATACTTTAAACGAGGAGTATTATTTGTTCATTGTCTATATGTAAACTCTCTTATCTATTCATTTATTTTAATTTTGTTCAACACAATATTTCCTAAGAATTGTTTTTGTTTTATTATGTTATTATATTTTATTTTGTTTATGCGTGTGTGATATATACACATATATTTATCCATAATTGTAAATAGTAATCAATTATGTTCCTTCTGCCTGTTGGCCAGACATGTTGTATATTTCAACTGTATAAACATCTTATTCTTAAGTGACCCAGTCCCAGAATAAAAATTATTTTATATTCTACTCCATTCTATTCTAATGATTATGGACCTCATAACATACCAGTAAAACTAATTAAATCCTGTCTACCAGTTCTTATTCCAGTACTCTATTATATTCACATTTTTTCCTTTCAAAACTCCATATTTCCTACTTCCTGGAAAACTGCCTTAGTTCGTCCACTAAACAAAATTCCAAATCCTTCCTCCCGTCTGATTTTCGTCCTATCTCTTTACTTTCTAATCTTTCCAAACCCTTCCAGATTGTCCAGGAAAAGCAATGTCTCCGAAATCTCTCGCCGCACATTTTCCACATTAACATTCCTAAATTAGCTTCGTTGTCTTCTTCCATTTGAAACCCGTAGGCTTTTGGTTAGCTCCTTAATATTCCTCCACTTTGATTACTGTTGTGCGGTGTATAAGGGTTGTCTGTGGGGATCTCAAGGTAAAACTAAAACGATTATTTAACTGCTTTATCCGCTTCATCTTTGGGATATCCCGGGACAACTTTGTCACCCGATTCTACGAAGATTTGAAGTAGCTTTACCCTTCCTACCGTTGTTGTACTTTCTGGCATCTTCCTCTTCCAATTTCTCCAATCCCGCCGTCCGTCGTTCTTCTCAGATATGTTTCAGTCCACTTCCAAAACTCGGTCCCGGCCTTCAGACTTGTATATGACACCCCGCAGCCTTTGACAGATCTCTCCTAATTCGATCCTCCTCAAGGAACTCTATTCCTTCATTTATCCGTGACTTAAAAACTCTTCCGATATTCAAATCTCGTCTTTTCAATCACCTCCTGTCCCTCCAATTTTCGACGAATCCTAATTTCTTTGCTAATTTAATTCAAAATTAGTCATAAAACAGATAGAAACGTTTATTTATTTAATATATTTTATGTCATGTTGTATTTTGCACATGTTATATTATTAGTATATTATTTAAACGGAAAAAAAACTCCGGAAATTTCTTTTTTATTAAAATTGTATATATGTACATATCTCTCATTTTGTTTTTAGTAATAATAATATTGATAATTTAACTAGATAATTATCTAGTTAAATTGTCAATATTATTATTTGAGATTGCTTCTTATATTCACTTCCTTATTATCACTTTCTATATCTTAACAGACTACCTATACATTTTCATACTACCGTTTGAAATCTTGGAATTATCTTTGACCAAAAACTTTCTTGGAATAACCTCGTATCTTATATCATTCGCAATTCCATCGCTACTCATTAACTGTTAACAAGATTGCGTGTCGCACTGTCCTTCAATGTTCGTCGGCTCTTTGTTTCTTCCGTTGTCTTCCCTCACTTTGGGTGGGTTGGCTGCCTGGTGTTCGGTGGATTGTCTGGCGGACTCGAGATTAGACTGGAAAGACTTATGAAATGTTTCATTAGATTCATCCTCGTAGTCTCCAGGCGCTCCAGCGTCTCCGACAGGTTTGCCGAGTTCATGTGGCGCAATCCAGTTTCTTGGCGACAGTATTTCCTAGGATTATTCCTATTTCCCACTTTCAATACCAAAAATCCACCCTGCATTCTTGACCTACTCAATCCTTGTCCATCAGTACATTCCAATAACACAAGATTCTAGCTTACTAACTTCCATTTTCCTTTTTTTCGAACATCATCATTTAAAACATCCTTTACTTTACATGCCACGTCGTTCTTTAATCCATACCTATATGTATACGCAAAGCATTTTCTTTTACCTCATTTAAAAACAAATTGTTCCTTCATCCTTAGCTGTCCATCTTCCGAGCAATTGTAAACAAAATGTTAGGATAATGGTCATACTCCATTATAAAATGAGGACCACAACAAATATGTAATCAACCTATTTATTTTTGTTTATTTTTATTTTTTTTATTATTTTTTTCTATTATATAAGTGAGAAGTACAATTATAATACCTCTTAAAATAATGTAAGTAGTAGTCGTATGTCGTACAAGTTGTACTTCTATTTATAAATATATAAGTATATCTTAAGTTTTTTTCTAATGTTTTTGTTTCTGTGCAGACACAAGATTCTGTTTTGTACTTTATGTTATTCTTAGCGGACTGAAGGTCCCAAAATAAAATTTACTTTTCTTTCTTTATATATTACTGCTTTTATGTTCCAAAACTCTTTCGGGGATTTCCATTTCCAGTTTATATCTCACTTTAATCATTATTGGTTAATTTTAAGCATATGTTTCTTTCAGGGTATTTTTCCCGTTTCCTTAGCCCTTATCTCCACTTCTTATTTTCTACTACTCCATTGTTTAAACCATACCGAACCAAATGACTAATATCCTACTATCCTGCCATGTTAATGCCCAATCCCTCACTGCACATTTTGATTAATTCCTTTACTACTTCCACTCAACACCTATCACATAATAGCAACCTCAGAAACCTGGCTCAAACCAAATATCCCTACCTCCTGCGTCACCGTTCCCAATCATACACTCATCCGTCATGATCGAGCTCTCATGTCTCTCATCCAACCTCCTTTCATTTTTAAATCAACTTGCTTCTATCAAAACTCATACCTTTCGACGTTCCCCAGCTCCTTGAATTAATATAGAAATTAGAAATTTGATGAAGATAAGAGATGCCGCCAGAAGACGTTTTAGGCGTACCCGAATCCCAGATCATTATACAACATTTAAGAATCTACGTAACCTCACCCAGTTTACCTTGCGGCGTGCAAAGGCGCAATATTTCCATTTGTTTTTTCTGAAACCCCGGACTCCAAAAGCAAATGGAGAATCCTAGGAAAACTCTCCATCACTGCCTCTAAATCCAGTACTTACTTCCCTGTTTCACCCGATAATTTAAACTCCCATATCGTCGTCCCACTTCCTCAAGTCCTCCTTCAGCTCTTTCTCTGCAACGCAATTTAATTCCGAGCGATTTTATTTCGATTATATCTCACCAGAAGAATTAATTGCTCCCATTTTGGAGTCCTGTACAAGTGACAATGGTCCAGGCCGACCCCGTTCCTGAAGGACAATGCAGTCTTTAAATTCCTTACGTATCAGGTTTCCGTTCCGGTTATTCCACACAATCAGCTTTGTTGAAAATTACCCAAGACCTTTTTCCTCCATGGACAACAGAAAATCACAATCCTTCTCATTTTTATTTTTCTAAAGCCTTTGACTGCGTCGATCACTCAATACACCTCTCCAAACTACAACATATTTCCCTATCAAATAGTACCCTGAGCTGGTTTCACTCCTTCTTGACGCTCCGTTCCCAAACAGTCATTATTCCTATCAAACCTCCCTCATCACCGCTTTATCTCTCTCGAGGTGTTTCCTAAGGATGATCCCTCTCTCCGATCTTATTTTCTATCTTCATAAATGACCTGCCTAAATCTATCCAACACTCCCAGTATCATCTGGAACAAATGACTTACAAATGTATATGTCCTTTCATCCTTCTAATATACTCAAAGCTTCCCGTAAAATCCAAGAAGATATTAATAGCATTAAATATGCTGAGCCTGAATTCAGTGAAACCGAAGGCAATGCTTATTGGCTCAAACCTTTCCTTCATTCACATCCTAAATACAAGATCCCAACCCATGGATCTATTCCTTCCCTCTCATAGAACAGCATTCTATGAAAAGTCCTTCATTATACGTGCTACCATACTTTAGAAATCTTTACCCATCTCCCTCCAAAAAGTGTCATTCCTAACCACATTCAAACACCAAATATTTAACTACCTCCTCAAAAATCAATCTTCCGTACATATGTGATAAATCTAGACTCTGATAATACTTGACTAAACTCATTTGATGTTGTTATCTGTTTTTTTTTATATCTTTTATTTATTATAACCTTATATAATTTACTTGACTAAGTAATTATATATCAAATGAAACCAGACAGATTGAACTTCTTCTGTTCACTGTATATTTTCGTAGAGGACGAAATGTCCAGAATAAAAATTATTTTCATTTCTTGGCAAAAACACAACAATTTCATAAAAAAAAAATATTTTTGCTGTTTTCTCCTTTAGTTAAATATCGAATTAGTTTAACTTATATATTTACTCGCTTTTTATCAGTGCCAACAAGACGATATTATAGGTGATTTTTTCGAATCTACAAAATTAATTTTACTTCAGAGGAAGAAAAAATATCGGCATTTAAGCCCTGTCAGACTATTTCAATCAGAAAGAGACTTATATGATATTAAATCCCTATGATTTTCCTATTTCGTACGACTTTCCGTGCTAGACTAAACTACACACACACGGACACACAGACTTGCTTATTTGGACTCGGAGGACCCTGTGCGTCGTGTATTTCCATTGAAAACCGGAATTCGAAAATTTGCATGATAGCAATACTTTCCCTTACTATATATTTCATATATAAGTAAGTAAAAGTAATATATAATATATATATATATATATATATATATATATATATATATATATATATAATAACAGTAAATAAATTCTTTATTATCCTGGGACATGTCACTTTAGAATAAAATATACAGATTGTACAAAAAGGGTTTTAGAGCCTTAGGGTAAATTAAATAAATATAAACAAGGTAATAATTACTGTATACAATAGACATATATATATATATATATATTATATATATATATATATATATATATATATAATTTTTTTTTTTTTTTTTTTTAACTTATTTAAGTAAACATTTTTTTATTATTCTGGGACAAGTTCCTTTAGAATAACATTTAAATAATATATAATTGGCTTCAGAGTCTTAGAGTAATAATTTATTTATAAACAAGTTAACAAAAACCAATCGAAACAGATATACGCAATATGTAGAGTATAAAATAAAATAGAGTCTTATTTACAATTTTGTTCTGACTTGATGGTCATGAGATGAATGAATATGCGGGATTTGAATGTAGGAAGAGAGTTGGAGTGACGGATAGAAAGAGGAATAGAATTCCATAGGATTGAGGATCGGATAAGGAACGATCTGTCAAAACGTGCAGATTGGTGGGCCGTTGTGTATAAATCTGAAGTCCTAGAGCTTGTACAGCGGGAATGGACAGAGGATTTGAATTGTAAAAGGTTGGAAATGTATGATGGGCGGTGGGATTGGATAATTTGGTACATGAATGATGCAAGGAAATACTGGCGACGATAGGAAGGGTAGAGCCACTTCAACTCGCTATAAAATTCGGAGACGGAGGTGTACCTCGGGACCCGAAGATGCTGGGGGTGCTGCCCAACTTAATTAGGTTGCTAACTACACAGCTTACTTTGCTTTTTCCTTAATGGACAATATTGGATAAAAACATCTTACAAATATTAACATGCAATACACATGAAAATAGATTCATATATTTTTTTCCTTTTAACATTTTTTTTCCTAAATTATTTTTCTCATTTATTTTTTTTTCTTATTCTTGTTTATCTCTCAAATCTCTTCAAATATATGTATATAACAAAAAAAAAAATTATATATTAATAATGATCATAATAATTATCACATGACATATACCTATGACAACCATATGAAACTCCACTTCAATATTAAATCTCCAGCATATAAAATAAATATAATAAAATAAGATGAAATAATAATAATAATAATAATAATTTTGTACCCGCAAGGGCAGCTGATGAACGCAGTTGTTGGGGCTTTACGCTCCCCCGGGTTCCTGAGTACACCACACCGTTCACATATCCACTCATTACAGTACGCATTAACGGTTACTCTGACACTAAGTACATTCACAGTACATACCCTTGGGCTACCTTACCTAGGAAGACCTGGCAGTAGGTCTAAAATGCAATAACCCACTAAAAATGGAGTTAAGAAATCGACGTTTAGCCTCGGACGAGCCTGGTATTGAGGCTGCAACAGGCGGGAATTTTCCACAGCTTCCTTCAGGGGATGGCGGAGCGAGTGGCGCCACCCTGTCGCAACGGACCACAAGACTGCAAGAACCGGCTACTAGTTCGAGCTCGGGCTTGGGCGAGATTCCTTCTCCTCCCGTTCGAGCACGACAACAGAGACCAAGAGGTGCTCGAAGGATGAAATGGACGCCGGAAAT
Source organism: Piezodorus guildinii (assembly GCA_023052935.1). Classification (NCBI taxonomy): domain Eukaryota; kingdom Metazoa; phylum Arthropoda; class Insecta; order Hemiptera; family Pentatomidae; genus Piezodorus; species Piezodorus guildinii. Next base: position 112,638,662 of record CM041295.1, read on the forward strand.
GAATAAGGCTGTCATCCAGGCATATCTTTTGGCTACAAAATTAGAAACAGACAAGACAGGATATCTCAGCAGGATTCAACAGTATTGGCAGGAATCATACCCACAAATGACCACGAGTACGTAGAGATTAAGTGATCAAGTAAGAGTGATCCGATCTCGAAAATTCCTATCGGACCATGAAATGGAACACATAAAAGGAGTAGTGTCTGAACGATTAGGATTACTTAGCACTGTAAATGAAGAGCAACCTCCTGAATCCCAACACTTGGAAATATCACTAGCAGCAGAGGCAACCTCTCCCGAAGGAGAAGACAAAGAAACCCAGAGACTAACCCAATCATTGTTATCCCAGCATATCCTTTTTGAGGGAATTCCACATCATGCAAGACCATCACTACCAAGAGTCCCTTATAGTTTTAAATCGCGAATAACTGTGAAGCACGTTAATGATGCTCTTGGTCAACTTGTCAGCGATTATCCAGATATGAAAATTGAAGCTGCTTGTCATTGGGCTTATGTTGCAGCAAGAGTGGTTATTATCGAACTTGTCTTAGAACAACGAGAGCCAAAAAAACATAAAGGTCAAATCATCCCACGCTGGCAAAGACGGTTGGAAAACAAAATATGTTCACTGAGAGCAAGCATAGGGACAATCACAGCATATATCAATAATCCCGCTAAAGCAAGTGTAAAATTAAAAAGAAAAATCGATGAGATTATTGTACAGCAACTAGGGACGGTACTAGAATCTCAACTTACCGAGAAACTGGCTTTACATGCTGATACACTAAAGCAAAAACTGGCTGTCTATGCCAACAGGCTACGAAGATATAAAAAGTCTATGCTTCGTAAACAGCAGAACAAATGGTTCATAAACAATGAGAAACAGTTCTATCGGAACTTGGCAAGTGATAAGAAGGCATGTGTAAAAGTTCCATTAACTGAAAATATTGTCGATTATTGGAGAGAGCTATGGGAGAACAACGAAATTCACAATAATCAAGCTGAATGGTTAACATTAGTATATAATGAAACTCAGGAGATACCTTATATGCCAGAATTTAAACATAACCAAAGAAGATGTAGCCATTGCATTAAACAAAATGAAAAATTGGAAATCACCGGGTAGTGATAGAATCCAAAATTACTGGTTAAAATATCTGACTTGCCTGCATGAAATATTAGCAATAAGCTATCAAAAAATGATAACTGGACGTTTGGATATCCCCGATACATTCTGTCAGGGTATTACAGTACTTATACCTAAAAAGGAAGCAACTCAACTCGAACCCCAGGACTTTCGGCCAATCACCTGTCTCAACGGAGTTTATAAGATTTTAACATCTATTCTCACGACTAGGATCGAGCATCATCTCCGAACCAATAATCTGATCCCACTCGAACAACTCGGATGTAGGAAAGGAGCCCAGGGATGTAAAGAGCTACTCGTTATAGACTCGGTCATCGCAAGCCAAACGACCCTGAATAAAATAAATTTATCCATGGCATGGATCGATTACAAAAAAGCTTTCGACTCGGTCCCTCACAGTTGGCTGTTAAACGTATTGGATATTTGTAAAGTGCACCCACAAGTTAAAGAACTTTTGAGAAAATTCATGAGTAACTGGAAAACAAGACTGAGGTTGGGATATGAGCGGTCGTTGGACTCTTCGGAATACATCCCTATTTCGAGAGGTATACTGCCTCAGCCCTCCCTGGTTCTGCCTCGCGATGGCTCCATTGTCAACCTTATTAAATAAGCAGGGATATGGATTCAAGTTAAAATGCAGTGAATTTACTGCAGTGATCAGCCATAGTTTTTATATGGACGATTGAAAACTATATGCCACCAATAAGTCTCAGTTACAATCGATGGTAAATACAGTTTCCAAGTTTAGTAATTCAATAAAAATGTCGCTTGGTATTGAAAAATGCGCGGTCCTCCATGTGATAAAAGGAAAATCACATATATTTGAAAATATATTCGATGATGATTCACGTATTAAGCAGCTCCAACTAGAAGAAACCTACAAATATCTTGGAATAGAACAACATGTTAAAGTAGCCAGAAATGATGTAAAACTAAGAATGACGACTTCTTTAAAAAATAGATTAAAAACTATACTTGCAACTCATCTTTCTTCAGGATCAAAAATTAAAGCAATAAATACATGGGTTATTCCAGCCATATCTTACAGCTTCGGGGTCCTAAAGTGGTCTACGACATCTCTACAAGAATTAGACAGGCTGATTCGGACGAGCATGACAAGATCTATGAATGCATCACCCTACTTCATCCACAGCAAGACTTTACTTGTCGAGAAAAGAAGGAGGTAGAGGTTTAAAAAACATTGAAGAGGCGTGCCGAAAGCAAGAAATGATGCTTGGACAATATTTCAGGCAAAGCGGAGTGCCCCTGCATAAAATGATTTGCAATCTTGACCACAGTCATACTGCTCTTAAATTGAACTCTCTAAGTGCTGCGCCCACCATTGTCACAGACAGCGATCGTCTGGAAGAGTGGAAAACTAAAACACTACATGGCAGATTTTTCCATCAGCTTCAGCAAGCTGAAATCGATAAGACTTTTTCTACCCACTGGCTGGTCAGGGGAGATCTCTTTCCTGAAACGGAAGGCTTCTTGATGGCTATTCAGGATCAGGTGATAGCCACAAGGTCTTACTGTCGTCACGTCTTGAAGTTACAAAATACATCAGACAAATGTAGGCTCTGTGCAAGCAATTATGAATCAATCCAGCACATCATTGGAGGATGCGGCGCACTGGCCGGGACGGAATACCTTAAGAGGCATGATGACGTTGCAAAGGTCTATCACCAGGCGATTGGTTTAAAAAGAAAGCTGTTAAACGACTCTATACCGTATTATCAATACAAACCTAAAGACCTCATTCAAAATGAAGGAATAAAATTGTATTGGAACCAGTCATTCATAACTGATCACACAGTTATCCACAACCGGCCTGACATCGTTTTGATTGACTCCAAGAAGAAAAATGCTGAGCTAATTGATATAGCTGTCCCGAATGATGGCAACACAAGTTCAGTCTGTGCAGAAAAAATTCGCAAGTATCAAGCTCTAGCAGCTGAGCTAAAGGAACTGTACAGGCTAGATAGTGTCATTGTGAGGGCGATTGTGATATCCACCAATGGTCTGATACCAAAGTCCACAGTAGAAGCCACTGAGCGGTTGGGCCTATCTACAGCTGCCATGAATGAAGCCCAGAAAGCTGTACTGCTGAACACAGCTAGAATTGTTAGGAGTTTCCTAAACATACAATAGTATCATTTCACTAAGAGCACCTGAAGTAGTTGGAGTTAATCTCCCCCTCTCCAGGAATATTCCTTTATAAGAAGTGCTGTAAAATAAATAATAATAATAATAGTTAAAAGATTAAAACATAAATAAAAACATACACAACCATGTCCCTGTGCAAGGGTGCATAGTTAATGTTAAGCTTCAGGGCATGACCATTCAGACCCCGACAGTATCTGCTTTTCATACATGAACTTATTAGCTTTCGGAGTATCTTTAAAATATCGTACCCCAATGCCCTGCCACCTGCAGTTGGCCCATTCCTCGAACGAGTTTTCTCGTAGCGACTGCCGTAGAGCTCTCATATTCCGGTGTCCATGCTCAACCCCCAATCTCTCGGCACATTCAGCAACCTCGGCTCTGAATAGTCGACCGTGGATTGGAACAGGGCATCCGGCACATTGGACAGTCGCTGAGCAATGGACCAGTGTTGTAAAGGAGCCCCCTATTGGCATTGGATCAATCCTAATCCTCGGTACCTCCTGGGAGCGTATGACATAGCCGTGGAGGTATTCGCAGGGAGTCCAATAATGGACTTTACACTCCTGCGGATGATGGTGTCAATGGCCTCTAATATTTCTGGACGCAGCTTTGTGAGAGGGGCAGTTTGAAGGGGATATGTGAGACCCGGGAACAAGTATTGGTTGACAATGTTAAGCTTTTGCTCGGGCTTAACTAAGCATGAGGTAACAAGCTTATTCAGATTATCGTTTAACATTGTCACCGAATCTTCATTAAAACGTAGCTCTCCCGAGAATGAGCATACTACATACTTTATATTATCTCCTTGCTTCAGAGTTTGGATGCTATCTCCATTCTCAAGGGAGAGCTTCGTTGCTTCTAGCTCTCCTTTATTCAGCATTATTTCCACACTTTTGAGTGGATTTATGCTTAAACCAATATCCGCGAAGATCCTTATCACACTATTTATAATCCTTTCCGCAGAATCCCTGTCACGCGCCGAGACAGCCTGATCATTCGCGAAACCTGTAAGGAACACATTATCTTGGTCACTTCTTAATTTGTAGCCAAATTCATTTGAAAACTTTTCATCGCACAGGTCGCGGTATAAATGATCTATAGCCAGGTTAAATAGCGACGATGACAAGGGATCGCTCTAAGGAACTCCGCGAAAAACATTGATGGGGCTTGTAGTGTGAGTTGCTACGCTGATTTTAATTTTATTAGTGCATAGGAGAGCTGATATAAAGTTTTTAAGGTCCGGTGATACGCCTCTTGCCTCTAATGAGTTGGTAATATGAGCATGCCCAACATTTTCAAAAGCTCCGACAACGTTGAGAAAGACTACTGCGCAATACTTCTTCTTATTTTTGGCATTTTTCAAAATTGCGTCTATAATTCTCGCGTTGACGTGGGTTCCGGTAGACCCTTAATAAAACCTCTTTGATTCCTGCTGAAGGTGACCTGCTTTTTGAGTTCGTGGTCCAGAACTTTTTCTATTATTCGGCGCACAATTGAATAGATTGTTATAGGCCTCCAGGAAAAGATGTTGTTAGCCTTCCCTTTGCCTTTATATATTAGGATTGTGCGCCCTTGCCTGAGTGGTTCTGGTACGTAGGCTACCTTCAGCATTATCTCCGCAATCGTTTTAATTATATGAGAAACATCAAAGTATTTGATCGTGTGGATTAACGCCCCATCAGGCACCGGCGATGTGTCCAGAGAAGTCGATTTTATTGTCTTTATTACTGTTCCAAACTCTATGGACATTAGATTTGGCATCGGGGCAACCACTGCCTCTTGAAGTGGTCCCCCAGTTCTCAGAATCCATACCGTCTGACCAATTTCTATTTTTTTTTTTTTTTTTTTTTTTTTTATATTTGTATGCCCTATCAAAAGCTACAACCTATCCCATCTATGACTCGAGAATAATAAAATGATTAAATAATGAATCATTAAATAAAACAGTAACAGAAAGGACAAGTATGTTTACAAATAAATATTTAAAATGTACAAAACTAATCCTAATATCACAGTTAAATGGTTCATTATATATATATATATATATATATATATATATATATATATATATATATATATATATATATATATATAATTGATAAATTTTATATCTTAAAAAATTAATAAATACTTTAAAATATAATAAATAGTTAAAAAGACATTAAACAAGTCAATGAAATTAAAATGAATTCATTCCTTTAAATTAGGAAATGTCAATAAGTAATAAGTTAAAACATATTAAAATTATATTAAGTTAAAAATTAAATAAAAATGGTAACTATAAATATAGGAAAATTATTAACCATACATCGTCACGGACTACAAAGTACGACCGGGACAAAATCTCAACTCATAATGGCGCTCGAAAAAAAAAAAAGAGACATTATAAAGAACAGGTATGCCGACGTCCCATCCTCATTAAATTAAAATAAACCAAAAAGAAAAAAAATAATTATGTTGGCAAATAATGATGGTGTCAGTATCGAACCTTCAGCCTATTATTGTTTTTCATCTTAACTTATGTTTTGACTTTATTTAAGCTCTTTGAATTGTTGAGTATGTGTTTACTTTTAGAGAAACATTTTTTTAAAAATTGTAAACACTTAAAGCTATTATTAATGTATTTAAGAGTTTCTATTATATATACATATAATATATAATATATTATACATACATATAATTATTATTTTTTATTTGTATTTATTGTTCCAGAGTTCCTGTACCATCGATGTCACATACTTTCCATTTGACCAGCAAACATGTATTATGAAATTTGGGTCATGGACATTTAATGGCAATCAAGTGTCCTTAGCTTTATACAACAATAAGAATTTTGTTGACCTCTCTGATTATTGGAAATCTGGTACCTGGGATATTATTGAAGTGCCAGCATATTTGAATATATATACAGGAAACCAGCCTACTGAAACAGATATTACATTTTACATTACAATCAGGAGAAAAACGTTATTTTATACAGTCAATTTGATCCTACCAACAGTCCTGATCTCTTTCCTTTGTGTTCTTGTTTTCTATTTACCAGCTGAAGCAGGAGAAAAGGTGACACTAGGCATAAGTATCCTTCTATCATTGGTTGTGTTCTCTTATTAGTATCAAAGATATTGCCTCCAACATCACTTGTCTTGCCTTTGATAGCCAAATATTTACTCTTCACATTTATCATGAACACAGTGAGTATATTAGTGACTGTAATCATTATTAACTGGAACTTTCGAGGACCCAGAACACATAGGATGCCTCCATGGATTAGGGCTGTTTTTCTCTATTACCTACCAATCTTTTTGTTCATGAAAAGACCTAAGAAGACAAGGCTAAGGTGGATGATGGAAATGCCTGGGATGACAGCACCCCCACACCCTTCATATGGCTCGCCGGCAGAGCTTCCGAAGCACATTGCACCACCAGCACCGGGCAAGAGCAAGATGGAAATAGTAGAATTATCAGATCTCCATCATCCCAACTGTAAGATTAATCGGAAACCTAGTACTGAACGGAGGGAGAGTGAGAGCTCTGACTCTCTTTTACTTTCACCTGAAGCATCAAAGGCCACTGAAGCTGTAGAATTTATTGCTGAGCATTTAAGAAATGAAGACCAATATATTCAGGTAATTGGTATTAAGTTTATCTTTGGATTTTCATTTCCTTCTTATTCTTTATCTTATTATTGTCATATCTTGTTTTAAGAGACTTATGTAAACCTGTTTATATAAAACTTCCCTCAGTCCTGAGTTAATAAGGTTTCTTTTTTCAAAACTTTGTCCCATACTATATTATATAATTATTATATATTATTATATATATATATATTATATATATATATATATTATTGTTTCCAACACCAGCTTCTTTTTACTTTTATTTTACTAAGTTTTCAAGTGTTATGGCCGACAGTGCAGTTCTCTGATTTTATCTTTGTAGCTCTGTAACTGTCATCTTGTGCAGTTATCATCTGTCAGACTTTGTTAATAGTGGTTTAAGAGTAGTTTAACATTCTAACACAACACAATACTGAGGTACGGGAATTTTTTCTACAGTCAGCACATTACTGTGGTTACAAAACCTACAGAAGCGATAGGAATCACAACCCACATCCTAAAACATCTTCCTCGAAAGTCCATCCTTTTCCTCACGTATATCTACAATACAATGCCACACTCCGTTTCACCTATTTTCCTGATATTTGGGAACTGTCTATAATCAAAATGATTCCTAAGCCCCGAAAGCCACCTGAAAACCCATCCGCTTACCGTCCTATCTCCCTTCTTCTACCCAATCCTAGATATTAACCATGTGATTCCTGATCACCAGTTTGGATTTCGTTTATCCCATTCAACTATTTAGCAGTGTCATCGTGTGGTGGATATTATATCCTCCACATTGGAGCGCGTAATGTACTGCACTGGAGCCTTTCTCGACGTGAGACAGACTTTTCATAGAGTTTGGCATCCAGGACTGCTTTACAAACTCCGTCATTTCCTCTCCCCGACATATTTTCTAATAATCCGTTCCTTCCTTACAGATAGATCCTTTAAAGTTAGTCATAATCTATCTTCCTCCTCAGTATTCACTCAGTCAGCCGGTGTACCTCAAGATACTACCTTGGCCCAATCCTCCACATGGTGTATACAGCTGATATTCCTACCCATCTTAGCACTATCCTTACTACTTATGATGACACATGTGTGTTATCCGTAAATAACGATCCTATTGCTGCATCCCAAATCCTACAGAACCATATATCAGCCATTGAAGAATGGTGTCAAAACTGGAGAATTAAAATAAATCCAAAAAAATCCCATCAAATCACCTTTACTCTACGTCATAAACCAATGACTTCCTACCCTACTGTTTCCTTTATTAATACCCCACTCATCCCTGTAGAACAAATACAATACCTAGGACTTCATCTTGACAAACGCCTTACTTGGAATCCTCCTACTTAATGAGGATTTCTTAAACGACAAGAAACTGCTTGCAGATACCATTTAATACAACACTTACTTGACAAACAATCAAAGCTCCCTATTTACTACAAAAACTGATTTATATAACCATTCTTATACCAATTTGGACACATGGAATTGAGCTATGGGGCTCTACTAACCTATCAAATTCCTCCCGCATCCAATCCTTGTAATTCAACCTCCTACGAAAAATCCTCAATGCTTCTTATTTTGTTACTGATAATATCATCCATAGGGACCTCAATATCACACTAGTTGCACACTTAGCCCAAATTTGATACACCACCTTTAATTCCAAACTACGTGTACCAGCCCACACAAACCCGCTTGTCCATAAACTCCCATCTCTATTTCTTCCTGATAATCCTCCGAGGTGCCTGAAAAGCCGGTGGCCTCGATCATGTTAATAAAATAATCATTACAGCGTTACCTAAAAGAATGATTGAAGTGACATGGGTAGCCTCTTGTTAAGACTATTTCATGACATATTTGTAATTTTAGCCCTTTTACTTGTTCTATATATTGTATATACAGTTGTAAAAATCAATAAAAATATATTTTAAAAAAAACTTTTACTCCACACCCTGATATCCTCAATCCCGATCACCTTGAATGTATTGAAGCAGAACTGACTATTCCCCTCCAAATGTCTCTTCCACCTAAAGCTTTTCGTCCATCAGAGATATCCATCATTCACAGATTGCCTTCCCGCAAAGCTACTGGGCTTCCTGTGTCTTACAATTTCTTCCTAGAAAAGCCATCCTCTTTCTTAACTACATTTACAATGCTGTACTCCGCACAACATATTTTCCTACTCCATGGAAATTATTAATAGTCAAAATGATACCGAAACCCAGCAAGCCACCAGAGTATCCATCTCTCTTTTAAGTATCATGGGTAAAATCCTAGAAAAACTACTGCTGAAACGAATATATCCCATCCTGGATTCCCATCACATTATCCCAGATCATCAGTTTGGGTTCCGAACATTCCATTCTATATCTAGCAATGGCATCGTATGGTGAATGCCATCTCCTCTGCACTAGAGCACGAAATTTGTATGTACTGCACGGCAGTCTTCCACGACGTAAAACAGGCCTTTGACCGAGTATGGCACCCTGGACTTCTTTACAAACTCCGTAAATTCCTTTCTCCTACATACTTCCTGATTATCCAGTCCTATCTCACTGACAGATCTTTCAAAATAAATCAGAATAATTCCAATTCGTCTCTTTTTTCACAGGCTGCTGGTGTTCCTCAAGGTAGCATCCTAGGACCCATCCTTTACACAGTTTATACAGCTGATATCCCAAACCATCCTAACACTTTCCTTTCTACCTATGCTGATTACACTTGTGTGTTATCAGTAAATAATGATCCTACTATTACCTCTCAAACTCTTCAATCCCACATCAGAGACCTTGAGCAATGGTGTCAAAATTGGGGAATCAAAATAAACTGCAATAAATCCCATCAAACAACCTTTACCCTTCGTCGTAAGCCTGTGAATTCCTGCTCTACAGTCTGCTTTAATAACTAATAAATAATCGTATAACTAATAAGTAATAATAGCTTATTAGTTTAATAACTAATTATTAGTTTCATAACTAATAAATAATAATAGCTTTTGTAATGTCTTTAATCATAGTTAAAATAGAAAAAACAGTTTAAATCCAAATCTTTATTTTTAATCACAAACATATCCAACCAACATTTTACCTAACCTCTAATCCAATCATTAAAACATATGTTCTCCGCTCGATACATTATAATCGATAACATATACTACAGCTTTAAGATCTAGTCCCTGTTGAACAGATCCGATATCTAGGGCTTCTTCATGACAAACGACTTACTTAGAATCCTCATGCAAGACTGAAATGACAAGAAACTCCCAGACGTTTTCGGCTACTTCAACACTTACTTGACAAACGTTCTAATCTCCCACTAAACTACCAACGGATCATCTACATGACTATTACAAGACCAATCTGGATATATGGAAATTGAGGTTTGGGGCTCAACAAAACCATCAAATTCCTCTCGAATCCAATCCTTCGTAAAATCCTCAACGCTTCCTACTTTGTCACAAACAAACTCATCAATAATGACCTTAATGTTCTGTATGGTGCTGATTTGGTCCAAACCAGCAACCTCACCTTCCACGACAAACTCCATTCCCACTCAAACCCATTAGTTTTAATCCACACTTCCTCTTCAAAACCTGATAATCCCCAAGAAGATGGCCTCGAGACCTTCTAGTTTAGAATGTTTTTAGAGTGCTGCTGATGGGTAGCTTCTCTACAAGTCTTGTTCATGTCTATTCTATTTTAGTCTATTTACTAGTTGTGTTGTATAATACAGTTGTAAATATCCATAAATAGTTTTTTAAAAACAAAACATTTTACTAAACTCATAAGAAACAATAATGAGAAATAATGTAAACAATCCAGTTCTGTCCCTGGTTGTGTGTAGTTTTGCTGCTCACAGTATCTTGAAATATCTATTTTTATAAAAATAAACAATACTTATTTTATAGCCAATCGATGTATTTTATGTATTTCAGATAAGAGAGGACTGGAAGTATGTTGCAATGGTAATCGACAGATTGCAACTAGTAATGTTCTTCATAGTTACAACTGCAGGAACAATTGGGATTCTTATGGATGCACCTCATATCTTTGAATATGTAGATCAAGATAAAATAATCGAAATATATCGCGGAAAGTAGATAAAATATGCATTTATTTATATATAAATATGTATGTTTACTATAATACAAACATATTTATATATAGCACCCAGTTGGTATTAAGGCATGTTTAAATGATCATTGGCACAGCTATTGTATTATCATAAGATCCTACAATGGTTATTAGTTTTAAGCTAAAAATCAAAGACTGTTTTTGTGTAAATAACTGGTGATACATTTAATTTTTAATTATGATGTCCATAACTAATGAAATTTTTCAGTGCTCTGACTTAGATAATTCTATGACTCAAGTAGAAAGGCATAGATGAAAAACATTCATAAATCATTCATTTTTTATTTTAGAGCTGTGTCAAGATATAGGAATACAATTTATTTATTCCATCTGAAGAAACGTTGCCGACTAGTTTGTTGCGAATAATAAAAATAGGATAACATATTATATTATTGGATATAAGGTTATACATTTTCTTTACTGTTGTATGGCATACTTTCCAATACTTATAAATTAATGAGACTTCATTGTACTAGATAAATTACTCCAATTTTATTTACTTTAAACTTTTAGCTTTATTTGTAGCTATCATTCTTTAGATCTCTTTAAATGAGATAATTCCATCACTAATCAAACATGGTATAGGCATAGTGAATAGTTAAAATTTTCCTTTGGTGGTGTCGTTATAGGGATAAACACATTTCACTAGTAGAATAAGTCTAAACTAAGTAAAAAAATAAGTAAATAAATTATAATATAGTAATAGCAGATTAAATACTAGAGTTAATAAAAGGATAGTGATATATTATCTAATACAAATAAACAAGTTTTTGTTTTCAATATAATAAAACATATTTTTAGACTGAATCACATAATTTTGTAATACACAGTATTTTATCACCCTATTCTTCTCAACTACATTTTTGATAAATTAACATGGCATAAAAGTTCTTTTATATTTAGAAGTATCTTGTCTCCAGTACCTTTTTTTCTTTCTTTTAAACAAAGCTAAAACTCTAATATTGAATAACATTTTGTTTTAAATATCTTGTAATAAAGATTTTTAGGGTAGCTTTAATGAAATAATTAATTCTATGATTAATACAAGTGATTAGTCATTATCTTAATACTTCTGTTATATTTCAAAGAACTTATATTTAAATATTTTTTTCTATTTATTTTATTTAAGTGCTAAGAACTTTTTTCTCATAGAAATAAATAAAATTTTGGATAACTAGAAAAATTGTAACTTAAATCAAATTTATAAAAATAAAACAAAACTTTTTATAAGTAACTGTATGATTGTTTAATAGATGTTTTTTTACTTATTGGATACTTGATGAATATATGTCCTTTTCTTTATGAATTACTTTATTTCAATCCATTCTTTTTAATTTGATGCTTAATTTTATATTAATTATTAATGATAAAAATAAATAAAAAATGAGACTTGTTAATGTGGGTTTGCATAAGAATGACAAAGTGCCTATAAATAAATAAAAAAATATCTACAATTTAAAATAACAAAATTATAATAGTCAATATATATATATATATATATATATATGGTAATTATTCCGAAGTGTCACTTTTCTTATCAGTGGCCATGTTTATGTTATCCAGAGTGCTAATCTTGAGCTTAGGTGCCTTCCACCCGACTTTTGGCGCTAAATTCTCTATCCCTCACGTCTTTAGAAATATAGGTTAGGATATTTATCCGAGGTGTCTTCCACCCGACTTTCGGCGGCAAAAATTCAAATTCAAAATACTTATTACAACCCCGATCTTCCAAATACTTATCTTTATTTATCAAATAACTGTCGAAATAATGGCAGGAAATTGAACTTAAAAATACATACATTTATTTATTATTTATATCGAAGACTTCAATTTTATTTACTTAATAGAAACTTTCAATTTCAATTTTATTGAATTTAATAATACGTGTTTTAATAATGGTTATAATAAATTATTAATTATTCATAGGGCATAATTAAAATATTTAGAAAACGACTGACTCCTGATTATTTCACCTATACCCGGGTGGAAGGCACCTAAGCTCAAGATTAGCACTCTGGATAACCATAAACATGGCCACTGATAAGAAAAGTGACACTTCGGAATAATTACCTATACATTATATATTTTTTTTTTTTTTTTTTTTTTTTTTTTTATCCTGAAAGGTTTCAAAACACCAGCTTTCATGAATATAACTGTAATAATCATGTTAATAAATGAAACATAAAAGTCTTCCAAATAAGTTAAGTGTATAAAATAATTCAAAACAAAGAAGTTATAAATTAAAAATGTCGACAACGTTTCTTTAGGATTAATTTTTATGTGTTTATGTATGTGCGTTTATATATATATATATATATATATATATAATATATATTATATAATATATATATATATTATTATATATTATATATATATTATATATATTAATATATATAAGATATTAACACACATATAAATTTAAATAACCACCTTAACCTTCCAATCTCTTTGTAAAATGACTCCTTCATTCAGATATTCTAATCTTTTTCTTTAAAAAACTGTTTCCTATGAAGCTTATATGTTATCTATGACCTCAATGGCTAAAACAAAGTAGAATAATACATTAAATTACATGATTTAACTTAATGTTTCATTCATTTACAAATACATTTTCATAAATGTTTTTATCTGGTATGGGGATACCAGATCGTTTTATTTATTTTTTTTTATATTAAGGCAATCACAATTTTACTTTTACTTACCTATGTATGAAATATATAGTAAGGGAAAGTATTGTGATCGTGAACATATTTTTTGTATTAAATCAATCACAATAATTATTTCATGAAATAAAATGGAAAATTAATTCTATTTTATACAAATAACCTACAATAAATTGACATGAATGATCAATAATAGAAAAAAGCAAACTATCTACACCCATATTTTCTTAATTTTTACATTTTATTGTTAAATCACTCTTTGTTGTGACATGTTCATGCAGTGGCTTGCTTCCCTTGAAAGTATTTTTCATGAGTGGACTTAGGTTGAGAACCTCTGATCTAATTGACATCACTTATTTCATTATTAATATCACAGAACATGCCCAGCAGTTGCTGATGTTTAGTTTACTTATGTTTTGTTAAAGCATAGTTATTTATATTTTTTCATTAGTTCGATAATTTTCTGAGTGAAAAAAAAAAAAAAAAAAAAAAAACAATATATATTATATATGAAATAATTATTCCCAGCAAAAGAAGTATTTTTAATCATAGCCCTGCAATTGAGAAATACTGATTATATAGTTACCTCATATTTAGAATAATATGTTTACTATGTTAAATCTAAAGTTAATAACGGTAAATAATAACAATCACGATGTATGATTATATAAGTTATACTTAGGTGTACATATATATATATATATATATATATATATATATATATATATATATATATATATATATTGTGTGTGTGTGTGTGTGTGTGTGTGTATAATAATTAGAATAAATTATTAAACCATATTGTTATAATTTGTATTAAATTATGCTATAACATTTTAAGGATCAGACAGAATGTTTATGCTCAAAGAGAACACATTTAAGTTTTAAATAGTTTTGCTATAATGAGCTTTATTATAAATTTATAGTTTTAAAAGCTAAAGATACTTGTTTCAAATTTGGATAAAAACTAGATATTTCAACATGAGTATAGCACACATATAGTAATGTATCTACCTCTCTCTTACACAGACTCAGAAACACACACAGACAGACAGACCGACAGACAGACACACACACACACACACACACACACACACACACACACACACACACCACACACACACACACACACCACAAACAAAACTATTTGTAAAGTAGTAAAAAGTAAAGTATTAATACTTTACATTTTACTTCATAACTCAATGTTTTTCCTACAAGCATTGTTAATAATTTCCATTATTTAATCATATTGTATGTTTAGGTAAAAACTTTATTTAAGAGATATGAGAAAATTATTTCTTTAAACGATTTACAAATTATATACTAAACAAATATTATAAATAAGGTAATATATTAATGTTTTATAACTTATATAGAGAATATAAAATTAGCTGCTCAAAAATTAATAATAAAATTATTATTCCCTCATTGTTTTATTAAAATATGTGAACTCATTCCCCTACTGAAATCATAATTAATTAATAAGGATTTGAAAAATCATAATTCATTTATAGTTCTATTTATATTTTTTCAAATAGTGATAAGTAGCATTTGATGAATTAAAAAACTCCTAATCACCATTTAAAAAAAATAAAATTAATTTATAAATGGTGCGAGTGCAATGGCCGCAACTGTAGTTCAACATTGTTGTCGATCCGCCCTTACTTTCAATCCTTAGTGGTGTTAGCCTACAGATTACATCCAAATATAAACATTACCTTTAAGTGTTTATGAACATTTTCTATTATTCCTGATTTGGGTGAGTGCCTTAACACGTTCACGCCGGGGTGACCCACCGGTGGGTCATGCTTAACTATACCGTGGGGGCGACGTGCATCACAGGTGAGTCACTTGCTTTTAGAAAATAAGTTTATTTTATTTTTTTCTCAACATTATATGTTGTAGAAATTAACAAGCATAAGGGTTTATTTATTAAATATTTTATAACCTTTAAATTTCCCCCTCAAATGACTCTTATCGGTTAATTTCATTTAATTACTCTTCTTCAACAATTTTATTTAGCTGTGCGTGATTTCATTTCATACTTTTACCCCCATAAATAAGAATATAATATAAGAATTAGTTTTAATAATAAATAATAATATAAGAATTAGTTTTAATAATAAATAATAATATAAGAATTGTTTTAATAATAATATAAGAATTTTTTTTTAAATATTTCCATAATTACTCCTTTAAGTCATATGTATATGTCAAAACTGTTATCAAAACAATATCACATTAAACGCGTTGGAACTTGCAACAGTACCGCCCCGCCCCACGAAGCTTAAGCAGCTCAGACAGTCCCACCTCACGGAAAAAAACAACGCAGATATTTACCACGGCGTGAACGTGTTAATTAAAACTATTAATAGTGAGACGGTGTGGAGCCCACACTGTGGACCTAGCCAGTAGTGTCTGCCACATGGCGAGGGATCCCATTACATGCCCGCTGCTGTGCTGAGGCGATTACTCTGAACTCTGATTACTCACTAGAACTCTCACTTATCAGATCGTTAATAGCACAGTCTGCTGGAGCGCTGCGTTCTAAAATCAACATATTACTATGCATGAGCTCGAATCTAGAAGCGTCATTCTTTTTTTTTCCCCTCTAGAAATGTTTTAATTTTATATTTTTTTCTATATTGTATATATTCAGACAGTTAATTTTATTTATTTTCACAATTTATTTTATTTCTTAAAAATAAGTTACATAATTTCTTCTAAAAAAATTTCGTGCATGGACACTCATGATGATACCGCTGAGTTGAGTGAGATAGACTCACAATACCTCAAAAGACGCACTCTACAAAAAAGACATAGGAACATGACTCCTGGTTCTCCTAGCAAATCGCCTAACAAAAAAAATGTACTAAATCAAAACAACAGCCTGATAATCGATGTCTACCTTCAACCAGCAGCAATCCACCAACCACAGCCTTACCATTGATTTACCTATGAAGTCCTCAAAGATTTACCTACTGAATCGTCTGTGCCCCGCAACTTCACGGAACCGGAACCACTACCAATATTTGTCCGCAGTATTCTTGACTTCATGAAATTCGGAGAAGAAATTGTCAATTTAATTGGACAAACAAATTTTCGATGTTTATCAATAGTCAAAAACATCACAATTTGCACTATTTCTTGTGTGATCCATTCGAAAGACAAGTACCCGCTTCCTTTATTTTTTGTCGACCTTGAGCCAGCACCTAATAATGGCTGAATAATAAATCGATTAGTACATTCAGTTATTCGATTTGACGAGGCTAGACGGAAAAACGAAATTTTGCAATGTACTAACTGCTAACATTTGGGACACACAAGAGCATATTGTCATCACCAGTCTCGATGTGTCGAATGTGCAGGCGCGCACGCATCAGACATCTGCCAGAAGCCTCGCGACACACCAGCGAAATTCGTTTTATGCAGTAAAGAGCATCCTGCATATTATGAAGGCTGCATAGTTTATAAATCTATGATTAGGTAAAAAGCTCAAAACATATCATCCAAATTGTAAAGCCATAGAAATACCGCTCCAGAAGAAGAGATACCCTGCTCTTCACCGAGAACTGATCCTTTTACTCAGAGAACTGCAAACATCAAACCAATACCAGCGACCTACAATAGCTCTGTAAAAACACGCTCAACGATACTGCTACCTAGCTCTCAGCCGCCTCAACAATCACATCCCAACCTTAGACCTCCTACCATCCTCAACAACAGATTGTCCAACCGCAGCCCCAGACCTCTTATTTACTTCCCCAGACCTCCCATTCTCAGCCGAAATCTCCAAAATTTGACCCCACCTCTAAAAAAGCTTCGCTGCGGGTTAAGCTACCTCCAGTTATTCCTCCTCCCAAAGTTCCACTCTCCTTCCTTTCAGTTCCCACCCTATTCAGTTGTATCTTAAAATATAGAACCTATTCAACGGCCTCAAAGGAAATTTCAACCCTCACCTTCCCACGTTAACCCTCTATCCCATGGTACCGCCTACTATTCCTATCCCAGCCAACATCCATCTGATATAACGTCTATCCTTTTCTCATTCCTTCTCGATCTACAAAACACAATAAGACCACTCATCGCTCTCCTTACAACAATCCTTTCAGAATTCTCTCTTAGTTTCCCACAATGAACGATAAGACCCTAGCTCTTCTACTTTAGAACCACCAGCGGTCTGAATAATCACCGAGACGAACTAGACATATTTCTTCATGAAAATTACATAAACATAGCTCTGATTACTGATTTCATTACTCATCGCACTTTTACATACGTAACTACATTACCTATAGATCAGATCACCTGGACAATACATCCCACGCTGGTTCATGTTTACCTAATCATATTCGACTCCTACTAACTAACAAAAATAGAGCAAGAAAAAAATGGCACTGCACAAGATATCCATTGAACAAAAAGCATTACAATCACCTGATATACAAACTAAAAACAGAAATAAGAAAATTCAAAATACAAAACTTTCAGAACTTTACAAAGAACTTGACCACGTCAGAAAAATCCTTATGGATAACAACTGCAAAACTGCTAAAATTTAAAACCTTAAATCATCCTCTTCTCACTAAATCCCAGACCTGGTCGAGATCCCATGAAGGAAAATCCCAAATCTTTGGAGAACACCTTTCCAACACGTTTAATTCGCATCCTGATATCCTTAATCCCAGTTATATTGAACATTTTGAAGCAGAACTGACTATTCCTTTCTAAATGTCTCTTTCTCCTATAAGGCCTTTCACCCATCCGAAGTCATTAATATCATTCAAAGATTACCTTCCAAAAAAGTTCCCGGCCACGATCTCATCACATCCCATATCTTTAAACAGCTCCCCAAAAAAGCCATACACTTACTCACCTACATATGTAATGCCACCCTTCATTCTGCCTATTTTCCCGATCCTTGGAAATTGTCCATTATCAAAATTATTTCTAAACCTAAAAAGTCTCTAGAAAACCCATTCTCCTACCGTCCTATCTCTCTTTTGCCCATCATGGGCAAAATACTGGAAAAACTCCTCCTAAAACGTCTATACCCAATCCTTGACAATAATCACAATATATTTGATCACCAGTTTGGATTTCGCTCATCCTATTCCACTATACAGCAGTGCCACCGTGTGAAGTGCTACCACTGAGTAGTTTCTTCTCACGCCTATCATGTCCATATCTCAATGTTCACATTTACTTGATGTATTTTTTTGTTAATACAGTTGTAAATATCTCTATAATAAATTAAAATAAAAATATAAAGAATTTATAAATAATTTTCTTAAAATTAAAATGCAGATTGAGTTACAGAAAAAAGTATTTGGTAGAATTATATCACAACATGCTTATGATTTCAGAACTGAAAAGTTAATTAATCAAGCACAACCATAAACTAACAGTATAATAATCAGGGAAATCAACCTTCGGCCGTGACTGCAACCAAAGAGCCTTTGGTTGTAGCATAGACAGATGCTAAAAAACACATGGGTTTAGATTTGGGTAGAGAAACCAACCTCTGAACCTTAGAAACAGGAGTACAAATGGAGGCATCAGACATAACAACCTTGTTTAATCACCAAAATGATCACCGACCAGTGATCATCCTGATTGCTTGACAGCTAGAGAGCAGGTGATCATATTAGATTAAAATTCAAAAATATGCTAATAATTACAGGCCAACAGGTCCCGATTGAGTCTCATAATGCTGATAAAAGGGTTGACGAAGCATTACCGACTAATTGAGAAGAAATTAAATTGGAGAGCAGTCATCAAACCGCCTAATTAAGTTTCTACTTAATTAAGTGTTTTGATTCCTGGACCCCAAATTAACTTATCCTCAATATCTACAAACAGTCAACTATTCTTACATCGTTAGCAACTAATATACATTTTTCTTATCTCTACCAGAGTTTATGAATAAATCTCTTTATTGACATATTTTACTGTGCAATGGTATTTATAGGAAATTTATTACCAGAACAATCAACAGTGTTACATGAAAGTTTATTTACCTGATAGCAATGTATCGTTATGTATGTATCCATCATCTCAATTTTTTTCAATAATAAAATAAATAAAAAAATCATTGCAAATTCAACACAAAAAATTTACCTATCACAGCCAACATATTCTTTGGGCTATCCTATAACCACACAATTGTACCCACTAATATGTTTTCAAAACTAGGTCAGAATTGAAAGGTTTATATTATTATTTTTTTAATTTTATCTGTACTTTTTTTAATTTTGTTTTATTGTATACTAAAATTTAATTGTAAAAGTTGGATAAACAACATTATATTAAAATTTGTACCCAATAATCAATAAATGATCTTATCGCTATTGAGACAGAAAGTATTTTCAATAAATTTAAGAATGTATTGAATTCACAATGAATTGATATACAGTTGTTAAATAGACATATCAATTAGAATTCACATTTTTTTTAACATTACAAAAGCATATGAAAGAAATTCTTACAAATTTACCTATAAGTTGAGACAATGTAGTGTCTTACATGTGCGGATATTACAAACACTGAAGGAAGGTGGGTAGGGATTTTCCAAAGTACTATGTTCTGAGAATCCATTTTTTTTTTTTTTCCAATATAAAATTAACCAAATTTATATACCTAAAACTTATAAACTCATTTCATTTGATGCCTCTTCCTTATTCACAAACATTTGTATTTTGAAAATTTAAAAGATAATTTAAAAAAGTGGCACAAAATTAAAGCACATATGACTCAAACTCCTCACCCTCTGTAGGGATATCTGCTGCCCTATGGGATCTCCTATTGCTCCAATTTTAGCAGATATTCGTTTAGAAGAACTACTTGATAAAGTTATTCCCCAAAATTCTGTTTAATTTTCCGTTCTTACTTGAATTTGTTGATGATATAACTGCAATACACATAGCAAATAATGAAGAAGAAATCATTTTAACAGAATTTAATAAATTTTCATATAGATTAAACTTTAAAGTAGAATTTGATAAAGTAATAACCATATACCATTTTTAGATGTACTATTGATTCAAAAACAAAACGCTAAAATAGAAACCAAATGGTGGCAAACACATATTCACTCCGGATGATACATCCATTACACAAGTCAATACCCCAATTGTTACAAAATTAACAGAGCAAAAACTTGACTGATCGTGCAAGAGAATGGTCCATATAGAGATAAGAATATCCCTTAAAGAAGCACTTAATGAGAACATCACAAAATTATTTCACAATATTCCATACAAACCGACACTTTCCGAAAAACTTTCTAAAGCACTCAGTATTAACAAAGAAAAGTTATTCTGCTATAACATTAAAAAATACTACTACTTTATTCAAACTATTCACTATAACCAAAGACACACATAAATTAAAATTAAAATCAAATGTTGTATGTGAAATTCTTTCCAAAGACAAATGCGGAAAATCTTATTTTGAAACATCAGAACAATCTTTAAAAAGGAGGGTGTATCAACATAAATACAGCTGTACTTCAATAACAAAAATCCCAAGTAAAACAGATCCATGCTATACTACTACAAATTAAAACTGAAAGAAATATTAAAACAGGACCGTCTCATATACTTTGGTTTTTAGCTTTTGGTACAAGTATCCATGTCTTATTAAATTAACACAAATTCATATATATGATAATAGTTAAGTAAATCATTATTATTTTAATTAAAATCATTAAAATCTTATCTATAGATGAATAAAATATTCCATCAAGAAGTAAACTATCTAAAATTGGCAAGCACCAATCTAATATTGGTAAATATCAACTTATATTCACAACAAAGATTTTAGAAAAACTTCTCCAACAAAACTTTATGTGGTTCCTACTTTGAATCCATGATTGTAGAGCAACATTTTTCATGAAATAAGGCACTGGATCATTTATTGTTTTTCATAATATTGCCTATATTGTAAATTAAGTACTTTTTTAGAAGATGTTTTTAAAATTAAGTTGTATTATATAAAGTTAATCCATGGATTTTTCTTTCACTTAGCAATATATGAAACCCTGAAAAATGTTAAGCTCTATTTTCAAAAGAAATACACACTTTAGAGTTAATTTATTCTTAACAAGGAATGACCATATAAAGATCTCTGTGTGTTTTTAGTCTAGCTTAAAAACGAAAAGTCGTGCGAAATTGAAATTTCTGATCCAAGACAAGTATATAACTGAAATCTTTTTTCGCAAAATCGACATACTAGAAGTGAAAGTTTATACTATGCACTTTAAACCTCTTGGCAATTTCCTAAAAAAAGGCTAACGCGAGATTTTGATTAAACTCATCACATTGATATTTATTTACATAGTCTTCTATAAAATCTGTAGGTTTTATTCTGATTGAAATAGCCTAACATGGCTTAAATTCCAAATTATAATTTTTGTTTACTTTAAACAATTTAAATAGACCCTTCCTGGTTATCATTAGTAAAAAAAAGTTTAAATATGAACTATGAAAGGATTCGATGAACAACATACGGAGAACTATTTTTTTCAGATTATTTTTTGTTTGGGGTAATAAATAGAATAATATGGGTGTATAATAAACCGTTGGAGAGCTAAAGATCTTATAAAAAACATTCTTTGACACAAAAGTCTTTCTAGATCATTAAAGAGAGATAAAAGCCGCATAAAATGAAGTGATTGTTGATGATAATAGTTTCTATTGTTATATTACAAAATTAAAAATAAACATTACCTAGGAAATTCAATGTGATTCTTTGATCAACTTTATTTAAAACTTTTAAGGAAGGTCAGTGGGAGTCGTGTGTTGGATGCACGAGATTTTTTTATTTTAAATTACTTTTCATTTATTTAACCTATTTCTTTCTTTTTTCAAACACTTATTTTTCAGATAGACGATGGTACTACTCTTTCATACCAATATTAAAATTCAGATTCCCAATTTGAGGAGTATGTATTTAAAAGTCGCATTGCCTCCTTTAAAAAAAAACTATAAAAAAAAACTGGCGAATATATATGAGTAGAAGCTTAAAGAAAGAAAAGAAGTTATTACAAATTTATAATACTTTTGTATGTTGTATCTTTTAATCAGCTGAGTCGTAACCTCTCTCTACTTTTTTACACAAGTAGATAATTTTCAAACATTTTGTCCGTTTTCACATCGTAATAAGACAGGAAGATAGCCTGTATTTTCGAGTGAAAAAGTCTTTAATGTTTGAATGCGTTTAATCCAGATCATCCATTAGATCTTCCAAGTAGAGGTCGTTTTCAGGTGGATTCAAAAATGTTGTTGCATTATTTGGGCCTATTACATCTTCTATTTTCTTCAGGTGACTTTCAATTTCTTTTTCAACATCTATAGTATTGAGAAAATCCTGAATCCTCTGTTTTAAAATTCCTTCTCCAGCATCAACCAGTTGGTACCTTAAAATGTTGGGTAATATATTTGCCATAAATTCTAACACATAGTCCATAGTACCAAGACCGTCCATACGCAACTGAATATTTCCCAGTTTCATTTGAAAATCTTGCAATTTTGGAGTATTTCGGACATTCAAGCTCTGATTGACCTTTGTTTCAACTTGAAGATATTCAATGGTGAAGCTGGTAAATCCACTTCTAGAAATCAAGCCACCTCCAGATACTTCCCACTGACAACTACCTTTCAATCTTTTAGTAGATAGATGACAACCAATTGAAATTGTATTATTAGTGACTGTTACAGTTACATCACCAGTCCTGTAAAAGGATGCTAAGCCAGTTATCCATATTTCCACCAATTCAAGGGAGAAAATGCCCTTAGTGCGCTTATAGTCTTCGAGTTTGAATGGGTCGTATTGACTTCGGAAATACTTTCTCACTTCCGCAATAGCCAAATCTAGTGGTGGAATCGAATTCGGAAAAGTTTGTTTCAGAGTTTTCAGATGGTTATTTATTTCTCCTCTCACATTTGTGTTTACTTCTGTCAACATGTATGGCTTTATGCTGTCAAAAACAAACGGGCCGATTGTATTAATCATTCCTGAAAACACAAAAGTCTTATTATATTTTTGGTTGTATAAATTTAATGGGAATTTAGAAAAACGTATATTTAAAATATATATTTAGAAAAACATATATTTTATAACTAATTATTATTAAAAACTATTTGTAAGATATATTAATACTTTATTAATAAAATACTACGCATTAATTTATGTTAAAACATAATTAAATTATTATTTAGTAGGATCATTTCTCTATTATTTCCCCGCACAAATAAATCTAGGAATATTAATAATAATAATAATAATAAATTCTTTATTTATTCTGGGACATGTCCCTTTAGAATAATATTACAAATTTTACATAAAGAAACTTTAGTGTCTTAGAGTATAATAAAACAAACAAAATAATAAAAATAAAGACAAATATGAACTATTATAATAAATTAAAAGATACCTTCTGATAATTAATAACAAAACTATAAAAAAATAAAATAAAGAGAAAATGTCCACACACACACTATATATATATATATAGACACACACACACACACACACATTTTTTTTTTTTTTTTTTTTTTTTTTGTAGGCGTAAACCACTTGGGTCATTTTCGCCTTAAATCACTTTTAAACGGATTAAATATTATAGTCTATTGTACAAGTCGGTCTGTCGTAGGAAGTCAAAAAGTTTTGCAGTTGTTTGTATGTTATCTTGTAAAACGGTTGGTAAGTCAGTGTCAATTGCAATATGTGCTCTGTGAGTATCATAAGCCCTACACTCTGTCAAAATGTGTTTAACAGAGATTTGGCAACCGCATGTTGGGCAGTCCGTAAGAGGTTCCCGTGCCATGAGATGTCCGTGAGTTAGTCGGGTGTGTCCAATACGCAGGCGCGCCAGGATAACCTCTTCCCTTCGCTTTTGTCGTAGAGACGAATGCCAATGGGAGATGTCCCTTCTTATTTACCCTTAATTTGTTATCAGTAGTGTCATGCCAAATCTGTCCCCACTTCGACCGTATCCGCTGCTTGATGATAGAAACATAGTCGCCAACAGGCACCCCAGTAAAGGGAATGCCATCTGTTATTGCTTCTTTGGCTGCACGATCTGCGAGTTCATTGCCAACTATACCGCAGTGGCTCGGTACCCAGATGAAAAAAACTGAATTATTGGAAACTATTGTGGACTGCAATGATAATAAAATATTTTGAATAAGAGAGTCGGTAGAGAAAAGGCGCTTCAAGCTGAGCAGGGCCGATAAGGAGTCTGTGCAAATAATCCTGGTTGTCTTAGTAGGGTAAATTACATTTAAACTTTTATAAATTCCAACTAGTTCTGCGGTATAGTTGCTACAGAGTGGAGAAAGGGACAAAAGATGTTGTCTGCCCTCACACACGACCGATGCTCCCACACCTAAGGAACTCTTAGAGCCATCAGTATATACGTAATCAGCAACACCGAGTCTATCTTGTAGTTTATCCTTTATATATGTAAGGATATGTGTTTTGTTTGAGTAATTTGGTAAGGGAAAGACAGATATTCGGAGAGGGAAATTGCCAAGGATAAATTGGAGATGTTTCTATTGTAAGGAAAGAAGGAAATTCGAGGTTAAGCTCGACCAGAAATTTAGAAATGCGGACTATAAAGGATGGTCTTTTGGATAAGGAGAATTGTTGTTGGGTGAGAAATTGTCTATTTGGGAATAAATGAAGGAGAGGATGGTTGGGAGTGGAAAGGATCTTAGCAGCAAGGATCAGGTCAAATTGTTGCCTTCGTAGTGCAATTGGAGGTTCACCAGCTTCAGCACACAAGCTAATAGAAGGGCTGGAACGGAAAGCACCAATAGCTATTCGAAGACCGGTGTTTTGTATAGGATCGAGTAGTTTTAGAGTTCGACTTGAGGCAGAATTAAAAGCACTGCAACCATAATCTAACTTTGGCCTTATGAGAGTCCTAAACAGAGTTATCATGCTTCTACGATCAGCACCCCAACTTGTGTTACTAACCATCTTGAAGAGATTGAGAGAACGGAGGCAATTAGCTTTATGCTAGTGTGCTCAAGTGTGGAGAAGCCACCAGGTGGTTTTGCGTATAGAAAGGTCATCATCTAGGATCGAACGGTGTCTTTTGCTGAAAAGTATTCGCAACAGTCTTTTGGGGTGATATGGTGAAACCGTTGTCATTAAACTAGCCACTGACGTTATCTAAAGCTGATTGCATCTTGTATTTGTAAAACTGGCACCTGTTTCCCTGCAGTATAAAGTATAAGATCGTCCGCGTACAGCATACTCTTGACCGGCAAGTTGACTACTCTTAACACCTCATTTAAACATATACAAAAGAGTGTTGCACTCAAGACGCAGCCCTGAGGCACGCCATTTTCTTGCTCATATTCCTGAGAAAACACATCACCGAGTCTAACCATGAATCTTCTAAACTGTGAGGAAGTTAGAGATGAAACCAAGGATATGCCCATTGATTCCCATCCTAACCAAAGTATCGACGATGAGCCTTCTCCAAGTCCTATCAAAAGCATTTTCGATGTCAATAAAAACAGCCAACAGTTTTTCTTTTTGTTCGAAGGCACCTAATATGTCACATTCCAGGCGAACCAGGTTGTCTCTCGTGCTTCTTCCTTTCCGAAAACCACTTTGCCATACTGGAAGAACATTTTTCGCTTCTAGGAACCACATCAAACGATTGCCTATCAGTTTCTCCAAGAGTTTACATATAGAAGAGGTGAGAGAGATAGGGCGATAGCTATTGACGTTCATCAGGTCTTTATCTTTCTTGAGTATAGGAATCATAATTGCTTTTTTCCATACATTTGGAAAACGTTCGGATAAAAACAGAGTATTAAAAACCTGTAGGATTACTAATTTATTATTAGAACTGAGATGTTTAATCATACCAATACATATCTGATCTGGACCGGGAGAGGAATCTTTTCTGGAGTTTAAAGCGGTAAGAAATTCTGCCATTGAAAATGAGTGATTTAGGGGTAGATTATGATTTAGGTGAAGATCTGGTTTAATATAAGAAAGGTAAGGAATGTCTTCCAGTAATACACAATTTTGGGTCTTATAGAGCTTTTTTGGATTATGTCTGCTAGGTGAACCCGAATACTAACGATGGGCAGACAAAGTTTTTTGTATCATGCGAAGAGCTAGTTTGATATAAGAAAGAAACGTCTTCAATTAATACAAAATTTTGGATCTTATAGTGCGTTTTTGGATTATGTCTTCCAATTTTATTCCACCAACCAGGATTGGAATGTTTTTTTGTTTCATCTCAACGTCTAATTTGTACATGAAAAGAAAGAAGCGTCTTCAAATAATCTCATTTTGTGGTTTTTAGTGTCCGTTTTGTGTGACTGCGTTTGTACTATTCATAGTGGGTATTATCGTCTTCGATTTTGTTTAGCTTAAAATCTTTATTCACACCCGTCAATAATATTATAAAGAATCAGTGAATGTACGAACATCAAAGAAAGATGGCGTGAAAGGCATGAAGATCAGCATCCAGCGGCAACTACTGCTGGCATGATATCACCATGAATCAATAAAGGAGAAGGTCTCTCATTCAACTCCTCCTCATCCTTCTGTAGGCATTTCTTGGTATCAGTGTTACCGCCATGTCGGTATTCATTAGTGTGTTTGTGTGACCTTGTAGTTTGTCGTAGAAACATGTATAGCAGTTCTGGATATCTTCATTAATAGTTAGCATATGAAGGTCAGTATGTAAGGTTATGTTACTAACGTACCAAGGTGCTTTTGTAGTTGTTATAAAAATTTTAGCCTGAAAGATTTGAAGTTTCTTAATTTCAGTCTTTTTAGTTTCCTATATATCTGTGATCTTCAAATAGTAATAGATAATAGGCTTTCATACATAAGTGTATGTATTTAATTTCTATCGAAGTTTCACTTTTGAGTGTTTTGAAAAGAGCGAGTTAAGCAGTCTCAATCATTGGTTAAAGGTTATTATTTTTTTCTTGATATGTGGACTCTAAGTCATTGTTCGGTCAAACGTCAAACCAAGGTAGTATAGGTACATTTTCCGTCTATGAGATTTGTGAGTTGTCTTAGAAAACGGGAGGGCACGTGTCATGTCGAAGAGTAAAGATGTGGTGTGATTTGTCATGATTTAGTCAGAGTTTCTAGAGTTTGAACCAGCCATGCAATTTTATTAAATACTGTTGTAAAGTCTCTTGTGTTTTTATGTGTTGTTAAGATCGCTGTGTCGTCTGAATATTTCGCTGTTAAAATGTTATGACAGCAAGGTATGTCATGAGTGTAAATAATAAAGAATAGTGGCACCTTGGGGTACTCCTGCTGCGATAGATCTAATGGAATATAGGTCTGATCCCTGCCGGACGGAGAAAAATCAGTCGGGAAGGAATGAATGAATAATAAGGTAGTAAGTAGGTAGAAATAAAGTCTTGAGTTTTAAGAAAAGCCCCTTGTAAAAGTAAAACTATTCCCATTTCTTGAATAGTAAAAGTCAGTTTCATATTGTTAGACTGGTAATCTGTCGAAGGCTTAAGCAACATCGAGAAATACGCCAGTAGTAAATAATTTATACTCTAGTGCCGTGGGTATGTAGTCTGTCACTCACTGTTGTTGGTGTAATACTGAGTGATGTCTTCGAAATACTGTCAACATCTTCGACATATTGTCGATCTGGTATGATGTCCTTGTTAGTTAGTACGTCGAGAAGTCTTTTGGGTAATAGATGTTCGAAAATGTTGGAGCAAAGAGGAAGTAAGCTTATTTATTGGTTGGTATGATAAGAGAGTATTTTTTCCTTATTTGGTCTGTGAATCATTGTAATATACGAGAATTTAGTTGTCCTCAGTATGTCATTATTAGTCGAAATCGGAAATACTAGAGCTTTCCTGGGTGTTTGCTTGAGTACCTCGGCGCTAATTAAATAATGTCCTGAGGCTTCCTTTTAGGTAACTAGGTAACAGCGACTTGGACAGGCGTGAAGGATGGAGGAAGTAATTGTAATTGCTCTGATTAAATCCCTTATAAACTGTAGATAAATTGGTAGCTTTTCATGTCTTCTTTGCCTGGAAAATGAATAGGACTATGCAGCGTCTTGTTGGTTAAATGTGAAGCATTCTACAGCATTCCCAAGCTCTTCTTGGTTTTTAATAACCAAAGGAACGGGAAGAGAAGTATTTAGACAATTCCTCCACGCGTCCCTTTTTGTAATTTAACAGGGATGACTTTTTCTCAGCTACGCGTGGTTTTTCAAACAGTACCAAAAGCAAAAGAGAATGGTGACATCAAAGATCTGATCTCGTACTTATAGTGTGTATAGGTTTAGTTCGGAGTCCTTTAGTTATAACAAAATCAAGTAAATCTTATGTATTTTGTCTTGATGTTGGCCAGTATGCTGGTAATTTTTTGCCTAATTAAAGTTCGTGAAGGACATACCTGAGATTTATTACTCTTGGGGTAGACAGCCTAGATCCTCAAGACTGATCTTTAGCGTTATAAGAAGTTACTAAACATCGTGGATGTCAGGACATACCTCGGAGGACTATTAACAGCAGCAAAAGTAAGGCTGTGATGTTATAAAATAGTAAGATGGCTGTAGCTTATATGTCAGGAGTTATGAGTAACTGGAAAGGATGGTGTTTCAATGTTGATTTGACGAGTACAAAAACAACGTACAGTGCTTACGTGTGAAGTATTGTCAGGATGGTCAGTTCTGTAGATTTTTAACCATGAATTAAAATTTGGATTATGATTTAAAATATGAAATTCACTTATTAGTGCTCTGTTAATCGTTTATAGTACAAATTTAAGTATAGTCCTATGTAGATTCAGTCCGTTTGCGTTCCATAGTATGCCATGGAGCCTATAGTCGTCTGATTAATGGGCATATATTTGTCTTAGGTCTAGAGTATTTTGAGAGAGCTGTTGTAGAATACCAACATTACTCAAAGGACCAGTCTAACAATATGAAACTGAGTTTCACTATTCAAGAAATGGGAATAATTTTACCTGTACAATGCCCACTCTGATTATTCATGTACATCATGAAGGTGTTATTTATAATTTTAGACGTCAATTTCATGGAAAACTCAACATTTTTTATATAAGAGAACAGAATTATACGTAAAAATATAGTTTTTCAAAATGCGGGTTTACCTTGAAATATCGATCCAACCAATCCCAAATTTTTAAAGTCCATTTGGATATCTGTTACTGAAATATCCATATTAATGTCAGTAGCTTCAAGATTTCCTAATCGTGCCACTTCTAATAAGGCTACACCCTCAAACAAGACACCAACAAGGGTGACATTAAATCCTCCTGAAGATCGACTGAAGAGCGATGAGAGTGTGTAGTTCCCAATAACCTCAAGCTTTCCATATCGAAAACCAGCTTCTACCTGCCAATAAAAGAAAAAAATATCAAATATCGAGAAGGTACGAATAAAATTTCCGAAAATATGTCAATGAAGCGCGGATAGTTGTGATTATCCGTATAGGGTATAGCCGTGGCGAAGGCGGGATGGTATTAGGTCGGATCTCGGGGGCTTGGGCTTCGACAATGCTTATTGGATTGAAGAGTGCAGGCTTGAATTTGTGTTATCGGCTTCGAGCCTTGGGGTTCACTAACCTATTATTATTGAAGATAAAATTGGTGAGGGTGGCGGTCAATGAAAAAAAAACAATTAAATACTTCGTAGCTATTTCTTCTCTGCCACTCCCATAGTGGGTCATCACTGCTAAAAAAATTAAAAAAGGAATACAATCAGTGTATAGTAACACAAATATGTGAAAGAACAATTAAAGAGAATATAGTAAAAAAGAAAAGAAAGAAAGAAGGTGTACAAATTATTGAAAATTATAATAATTTTAAAAACAATATTTTTTATACTACTTAGTTAGATAACGTAAATATGTGAAACTTGTGTATAGCAATTGATGGGTAAAGAAATCGAGTAAGTATATTACAATGATCTTACTATACTAATGAAAAGGCTTTACAAACAAATTATGACTTGACATAATGTCAAGTTAATGTTTAATTATTATACGAGGCATGCCCCCGAGTGTTAAACCATCCAGTTTGTTTGTGTTAGCTAAAGATGGGCTAACAAAAATTATTGTTTAAGCTATACGCTATAGCATTAAGAGATTGATTTGATTTTGTTAGTGTTTCTGTTATAATTAATTAATGATATATATATAATTTGAAGGAAATAAAATTAGAAAAAAATTTAGTGCTTGTTTTTTTTTTTAGGTAGGAAATCTTCAAAAGACGCGGATAGACCTGTACTTATCCGTGTGTGGGATTCTTACCCACTAAAACCAACCTCCCTACACCTGTTTCTCTCCCACCATGGGACTGCCGTTAGACATTACATCGACGAGGAAAGGATCCCTCACTCAAGCACGAATTGAACACCTCCAAGAATAAATCTGGCCTGCTTTCTATTTCCACCTTCAGCGCCAAGTTCGGAATGGCATCTAAACCCGGTGCTTTCCCTATTTTAAGGCTCTTGGAAATATCGATGAACTCCTCTGCTCACCGGCGGTACATCAACAGCTGATATGGGCCTGGTCCACAACAATTCATCCTGTTCAGGAAACAGAGTGGCAACGATTCTTTGCACGGCTACAAGGCAGGTAGGGGATCGTGTAACGCTGCTCTTGAACTTCTTCATGACTATCTTGCAGGGCCTCCCCCGTGGGTTCTCGTCCACCTCCTCGCAAAGTTGCTTCCAACATTGTCGCTTGCTTGACTTGATTGCCCGCTGGAGTTTACGCCTCGCAGTTTTGAATTCCTCCTGTAGTGCTAGAAACTAGGAGCTGCCTCGTGCTCGCTGGTATCTCTTTCTTGCTCTGTGACATTTTGAACGACATTCAGCAATTAAATCATTCCACCAGTAGGCCGGTGGTCGACTTACACCTATTTTGGCACGTATCATAACTGCGTCACAAGCTACGTTCATCAGGTTCATTACCTGGTGGGCTTTTTCTTCTGCTGTTCCTATGAATTCACACGGTGTCCCTATCATTATTTTGAAGGGTTCTCTATCAAAAGTCCGGATTTTCCATCGAATAGCACCTCCTTCACGAACTATTCTACTGGAATTCTGGATCCCAACAGTAAACAGGATAGCCTGGTGTCACTATGAGTGTAAATGTCACTGACCTGCCAACTACATGTAGGAATGAGGCTTTCACTGATGAATGTCAAGTCAGTTATGGAGTTCCTACCTCCCTTTACGAATGTAGGTTCCGCACCGTTGTTTGCCAGCACCAAGTCCTGCATCTGAGCAAAGGCTTCCAATAGAAGTTCTCCTCGCCTATTTTTCGATTGACTACCCCACTCGGTGGCCCAAGTATTGAAGTCTCCAGCAATCACTATCGGTCTTCGTCCTCTTGCACCTAATTCTATCCGATCTAGGAGACCAACAAATCTTCAAGTTTTTTATTCAAAAATCGTTGTGGGCTTCCTCTAACCTACTGATGAAGCTGATTTCTGGTCATAGAAATGACAGATTGAACGATATCAGAAACAATGAAGCACTAGTTAGTTAGGATCGCAAAAAAAGGTGTGTTTTCAAAGATTTTATTTTTCCTTATGTGAAAACGTGTGAATGTTTTTGATAGCTACAGTTATTCTAGACATCCTGTAGTTTAATAAATAATGGATTTGCATTCCACAATTCCGAGAAAGCTGGTATTCGTTAATCCGACTGGTAGGCGTCCTAAAGGTAGATCGAAGTGTCGATGGGAGGATTGCGTTAAGGCTGATCTCGGGGACTTGGGCTTGAACGGTGAACATTGGAAGAGTCTGTGCAGGCGGAGTTTGGTGGTATCGGCATCAAACCTTCGGGTTTGGTGAGTTTATTATTATTATATATGTACAATCAAGGTGATCAAGTATTATACAAATTAGATAGACATATTCCCCAACATAAAAAAAAATATTAATGTTGAACATTTAGAAAAATACAATAGGATACTCGTAAATTTCAAATACAAAGATCAATTGTTATAACGAATCGATTACATCGTTTAATGTAACATTTAAATCGAATCATAGTATCGATATAAATTGCTGAACTATACCTGCATTAAGCCAAATTGGAAAATATATGATCTACTCTGAATTTTGACAATCCATGAACTGAAGCATTTTTTAATATGAGGCTGGTGAGATGCCTGGAGTGTTTCATATCAGGAATAGGCATGGGGTCCTGAACGGGGGCACCTGGCATGCCGATAGGGTCCACTTGCTTATAATGTTCTATTACTTCCCTTATTTTGTTGCTGAGAGCGTTGACTTTTTCGGATTTTTCTTCATCGCTCAAGCCTGGAGGAAAGTACTCTTGATTCAACCCTGAAAAATAAATATGAATTATGTCGAAATACTGTAGTAAAAAGCTATGGAACGTCAAAGTGTTGAATGAGATGGTCGAAACTTGTAGGATGCCGTTGTCGAGTGTCTTAGCATCACATCTAATAATGTTATTATTTATGGTGACTTGTCCAGTCTAAATCAATTTTCGTTGGATTGTCGGTTAGAAGAGAGGAATCACGAATATGGCACAGGATGATTCAGGTCTTTTGCCGAAGAATTTGTGTGATAAGGATCCAAGGAACATTTTATGATTACTCCATTCTAAGTGTGCATGCCACCACATAAGAAAGTGAAAAAGAAGCTCTTCATGGACTCTTAAAGAGTTCTGACCGCAGTATGATATGAAAATGGTCGCAGGTGACTTAAATGCAAAAGTTGGCAAGGACATAGCATTTCACCCGACTATTGGTCAACATTAAAAATTTTGCGGTCTCTCGTTATCTAGCTTCTAGCACTACCCTTTTCCCATAATAAGAAAATCCATAAGGGAACACGTAAAACATCTGACGGGGCAACACTGAACGCAAGGGTAATCAGCGGGGCGAATGTGGATTCTGATCACTTTTTAAGCATCGCTAATTTTAGAGCGAGGAGAGAAAAAAATAAGCTGATGATTAAGCTGTACAACCGAAGTAAGCTTAAGGATCCAATAATGCTTGCAAAATATGAAGCGAAATATTGACATTGCATAGGCTGCATACTTAGAGAATATATCAAATACAGCCACCAAACTGATTAAACCAAAAGGGACTTGAGATCACAATGATATGATGAGGAGTGTGAGAGAGCAACTCGTCTTAAGAACGAAGCATATAAAGCCAAGATTCAGCTAAAAACAAGGAATAATGCCAAATCATATAGGCAGATGAGGCGAATGGCAATAAGTATTTGCCAGTATAAGAAAGGAAGAATTAGAAAAGACTGAACTCCTTAAGGGAAATAATAAGTTTGGGGAATTCTTCAAAGAAGTCAATCGGAAAAGAAAACCTTTTGAAAGCAAATCTAAGTACTGCTTGTGGAGGTACGGAGTACCCCTGAGTCATGATTGTCATACATCTTAAACAATCTAAAGTACTGCTTGAATGCTGATAGTAAGCTTCTTACCGACAGGATGAATGTCCTTGAAGAATGGAAGAGACATTTCTCTTTGCTTCTTAACCAAGATTTTCCGGAACAAGTTAAAAGTAACAGCGAAGATTTTCCTTCATTTCAACCAATGGAACCGCCAAACGAAGAGGAGATTTTAGATTCGTTAGCGAAGCTTAAAAATAATAAGGCGCCGGGTGTTGACGAATTGCCTGCAGAATTACTTAAATGTGGAGGAAGTGAGCTACTAACAATCCTTCAGAATATCATGATTTAGATCTGGACTGATAAAGTAATGCTGAAATCTTGAAATAAATCGATAATCTGTACAATCCATAATAAGGATGATCGGCTGGTTTGCAGTAATTATAGAGGCATCTCTTTACCAACATCCTCTTCCAACGTCTACTCCCCTTAGCAGAAAAGATCTTAGTCCCATACGAGTGTGTTTTCGGAGAGGACGATCCACCGTAGACTAAATATTTTGCTTACGCATCATGCTTGAAAAAGGACACGAATACAACCTTAAAACACATCATGTTTTTGACGATTTTAAAGAAGCGTATGATAATGTTTACAGGAAACAATTGTACGAGGCAATGGGAGAGCTCGGAATCCGTGAAAAGCTTATCAGAATTGTAAGATTTACCTCAGAATTATTATTGAAGAATACACCTCTGAGAAAAGACTAAGACAGGAGGGTGGACTGGTAAGTCTCCTCTTTTGGAGATTAGAATTCGGTTTAGCTTTGGAGATTAGAATTCCGGAATACAAGAAGGCGGAACAGTATTCAGTCGGACAGTGCAACTTCATGCTCGACATCGCTGTACGATCGTTCCTGTTAGTCTCTGATGGATTCTTGAAACTAACGGAAGCAGCAAGAAAAATGGGCCTTAAAGAGAATGCTGCATAAACCAAGTATATGGTAACGAACAAAAACCTCAGACCTAGCGTAAGGATTACCGTTGGAGGATTCTCAATTGAGAATATAATATTGTAGATGCTGAAATTAATGGAAGCCTCCTGTGTGTCAATTGTTATTATTATGGCATCAGTCCATATTTTAGGAGTCGTGCTTTTATCAGAAAAACAAAAATGTTACTTTATATAACCATTATCCGGCTAATACTTCTTTATGGCTTAAAAACATGGAATATCTCTAAAACAGGATATCAGGATCTAGTGGTCTTTGAGAAAAAGGAGCCTTGAAGAATGACTTCAAATTGAAGTATAGAGACTTCTGAGAAACTAGGAGCTCAAAGATTTATTTGGGAAACCACATGTGTTTAATGTCACGTCGCTCGAATGGCTGAGAACAAAATTCCGAAGAAGATTCTTACCGAGATGGTTCACAGAACAAGGCGCCGAGGAAGACAGCGGCTTCAAAAGAGTTACAGTTTGGCTAGTGATTCCAGGTTCATTTTGGGAGTGAGAAGCTGGATGACGGCTGTACAAGATAGGAACAATTGGTGGAGACTGGTGAGGGTGGCCAGGCTCGCCATCCAGTTGTATAGTCGGCTGAATAGAATAGAACAGTACGTATGAAGAAAAAGTAAAATAGTGGAAACATGTAAAGGTTATGGACAAAAATAGGTTGAAGGAATGGCATTAGATATGACTAATATATTTTAATTGGAAAACATGGAAATGGATGTTATAAAACCATTTCCAGCAATGAACCATTTCCCGTTTGAACGGTCTGGAAGATTGTAACTTTGTTGTTTTATTTAATATATAATAAAGGCGAAATTTGTGAACGCACCAAGACTTTTCAGAAAGACTATACCTTGAAAAGTAAAAGATGAATCTGCCCCATACCTTAACCCATATATACTCTAGCCGGCGCTTTCTGAAGAAACATTCCCCTCCTGAATCATGTAATTTCGAATTGGATGGCATACACATTATTAAGTATTGAAAAAATGAGTTTTCAATCTCCTAGGAACCCGTGGCCCCTAATTACTATTGGTTCGCTTTAGAAAGATTGTTGGTTCATTTTAAAGGACCGACCATTTTACAAAACAGGTGTAAATTTAATCTCACTCCATTCACGCTAACTTTCTCAGCATCACCTCGATAAGGTTCAATGCAATTACAGAATTTACTCGAAGTTGACCCCTAGAATTGCTATTATTTAGGTTAGAGAGGGTGATTGTCAGCTTGGGGATGCTTACTATCGCATTCATCCCCGGCAAAGCATCGAACCCCGCTGAGGCAGCTTAATTATTAGAGAGACCCCCAGGGGTTCGCCCAGGCTTTGTAAAGTGGGGACCCGAAAATCGGGTGATAAACCTGTATATTAGCTATCTCGACCAAATAGCTCGATTAACTAAGAAACATTATGGGCTCTAGTAGTACTGGTAATTTTTCAGTTTCATTTTAAAATCTTTTTAGTTTCGATGAAAACATTTACTATAGATTACGTCTATATCATTATCTTTTTTCCGGAAATCTATTTTCGAAACGGGAAAATATTTCCTCTTAGTCAAATTATCATTTTCAACTCAAAGGACTTTAAATTTTGTATCTAATCGTAAAAATCGGATTCCAATTTTTTCCACGATAGAAATACTTTCCTTTATTTATATTTATAGAAATGCTATTGTTATTTATATTAGGCCAAAACACGAAAATAAATAAATCACGATGTCAATACTATACACATGTATCATATTGCTAAGTGAAAGTGAAAAAGTATAAGCGAAAATCACAACATAACACTTGCTATTTACCTTCTTTTGAGATCAAGAGAGTGATTAAAAGTAAATGAAAACATCTATAGTAATCCATATCTGCGAGGAGTCGTCTTCTGTTTCACGAAACTGACATGTCTACACAAGTTGGCAATTGATGACTGGGGTACAAATAATGAAAAACCTTATCCAAGCCTATCTCTGACCCGGTGGACCTAAGATAGCTGCCTTGTGATGTCTTTCTCTCTATCGCAACCTCTATTAAAATGTTGTATACATGTTGACGTAGCTGAAACATAATTTGCGTAATGAAAAAATATCAATTTTTAAATCGGCATATTATTGATTGGCATAAAACAACAACAAATAAATAGTAGCGTATTAGCTACTTACCGTTGATAAAGAGATAAGCTAGAAACGGAATACAACATTATAATGAAAATATCTTCATTGTTTTTACTAATAAAGCTTGGACGTCATATTAAAAGCCGACATTGAAGTTTATGAACAGAGTGTGTACACAAAAATGACAGTTGAGATCATATCATTAATGAAAATGGTGGTAATATTGGGAAGAACTACCACTTGAAATGTGTTTCAGAACGGCTGGAATTACTTCCTCAAAAATAATAAATAAATAATATTTGGTGGACTTTTGCGGAAATTTCGCAAAAAATGAAGGTTTGTTTCAGATAATAATAGATTATAGTAGATTATACACACAAAGCTTTAATGCATCTTCTTAGTCCCTGACCTCTGTAAGTAGATAAATCTGTGAGTCAGAGCTGGGCTGTCTCGACATTTTAGCCTAGGCAATGAAGGTCAAAAATGGCCTTATGTCGGAAGAAATTAGAGACAGGCTAAATTTTTGCCAGTTGTTAGAACTCATTAAAAGGAACATTCTCCAAAAAGTTCCCACCCCTTACCTTACCAACCTTAAGTTGTTATTATGCTAACTCCCCCAAGCCAATTGGAAGTTTATTTTCTAAGCGTTCAGGTTTTGCTTCATATCTCTGTTATTGCCTATCTAACACTTCATTTCAAATCATTATTTTCTTCTTTAGGTTGTTATGATTAAATAATTTTATACACATTTTTTCTATTATAAATAGTTTTGTTGTTATTCACTAAAATATAATAATTTTTGTTCGAAAAATAATTTCTTCCTTTAATAAAATATTAT
Organism: Piezodorus guildinii; assembly: GCA_023052935.1. Lineage (NCBI taxonomy): Eukaryota > Metazoa > Arthropoda > Insecta > Hemiptera > Pentatomidae > Piezodorus > Piezodorus guildinii. The sequence continues at coordinate 112,676,721 of CM041295.1, forward strand.
CTCATGATAATTAAAAAAAAAAAAAAAACTCTTCAAATAAAAATTGTAGGGTTACTTTTATTCTTTAAAATGACATATATAATGGTATATTTACATACATAACCACTTGATGGCACAGCGAAATACCACTTAAAACAAGGGCTCCACGCCGCTAGGCGCCCAACAAGCTGCTCGGTTTTCGCTGTTTTATTATAAACTAAATATTTGTAAACATTGCAGTATTGAAATATTACATTTTCAAATGTGAATTAATTATTTTACTTTAAAGTTTTTATTTGCTACTTAGTGTTGGGGGAAGATTTGTTTAAACACTTTTTTTTCGCTTCTTAAGATATTAAATAATTTTATTTGTTTATAAAAGTCCTTAAGCGTTTTCATTATGCAAATAACCATGTTTACGAATAATAAATACCAATATTTGATCGTTAAGAAGAAAGATAATCTGGGTGGCAGTCAAGAATATACATATAAAAACTATTTACTGCCAACATTTCTATGTCCATATTGTAGGTTTGATATTTCTCACTACTGTACCTTGAGGTACTCCGATGAAGACCTACGACAAAGACCTGCGTTATCATCATCATTAACCATGGCGCTACAGCTCTTGAGTCAGGGCCTCCTGCTTTGGTCTTCATTCTTCTCTGTTCGTTGCCCCCGCTCTCCAATTGCGGATCTTCAAGATGGACCGGGCATCTGCTGCCACTCCACCATTCCGTCCCAGGCGAGGCCTTCCTACTTTCCTTGTGCCATAAATATTTTCATCTAGGACAATCCTAGGAATCTGGTCCTGGGCCATTCTACTTAAATGCCCTGTCCAACGAAGCCGGCCAATTTGATGACTCTTACAACGTCTGAATTCTTGTATAGTCTTGTTAATTCAGCATTCTTCCTTATCCTCCAGACTTTATTGGTGCGTACTGGACCATAAATTCTCCTTAATATTTTTCTCTCGAACCTCAGGAGCAGGTTGCCTGCGAACTCGGCAATGTCAAGAATTCGGAGGCATAAGTGAGAAAACCGACCTTATGGGCGTCTTGTAGAGACGCACCTTTGTGTTTTGAGAAATATTCCTACTCTTTAAATGCTTCAGAATTCCAAAATAACATTTATTTGCGAACATAATTCTGCGATGAACTTCAGCTTTAATATTAAATTAATATCTTGTGAGCCGAGATACACCCTTTTTTTTTCAAACTTTTTCACCCTTCCAAATGAATAGTCTCCAGACATAAAATGCGATGGTTCGTGCCATCCAGCGGTGGGCCTGCATGCATGTATTTGGTTTTCGACTCATTAACTTCTAGACCCATCCTAGCTTCTGCTATCCGGAGATAGTTAAAAGCGCTTTCTAAATCCGATGCGGTTCTTCCAACTATATCTATGTCATCAGCGAAAGCCAAAATCATAGATCTATTAAATATAGTGTCCCCAACTTGTATTCCAGATTTACATAGCGCGCTTTGGAGGGCTAAATTGAAGTGAAGGCAAGCGAGGAATAACCCTGTCTCAGACCTTTGTGGGTTTGAAAGCTTCCAGTCAGATCACCCTGTGCATTGCACCTTCTTCATTGTTGCTCTTATTAGACGTATCAGCTTAGCTGGGATTCCCATTTCTAGAAGATCCTGGTATAGTTCGTTTTGCTTTGTAGCGATTAATAATTAAGGCTATTGCAATAAATAATCTTGACCTCCAACGATATTACGTAGATGTCGCAGCGACACCAAATATGTGTGAAGTCTTGACGGAGGCCGAGTTGGGAAAGTAGAAGTTTATTAAAGAAATTAATAATGACCATATTATTAAGCACATCTAATCAGATTTATTTATTGCGATAACCATTAGAAAATTTAGCTTCGAATCCATTGGCCTATCGATAAAGTGATCTGAAGAATGAAGTAAAGTAAAACTTCAAGGACTCCGGACAAAAGAAATGGAGGTGCAGGAGAATATGGAAAGGCTTAATATAGAAATTGCGGTACTAACCGAGACAAAGAAAAAGGGAAAAGGAGAAGAGACCTTAGGAAGTTTCGTCCATTACTGTAGCAGCGTCGACAAGGATAAAAGAGCTTGCGCTGTAGTGTCTATTTTGGTACACAAAAAACTTAAAAACCAGATATTAAATTATGAATGCATAAATCAAAGAATAATCACCTTAGAAATGAATCTGTTTGGTGAGGAAGTAACTATTGTTGGTGTATATGCACCTACAGAAAGTGCAAGAAATATTGCAAAATATATTTTCTTTGATAAATTAAACCAGATTCTAGAATATATTCCATCAAGGAAAATAAAGATATGTATGGGTGACTTGAACAGCAGAACAGGAAAGAGACTCAGGAGTACGGTGGTTGGAAGATAAGGGGAAGATTCGGTTAATGAAAATAGTAAGCGACTTATAGAGTTATGTGAAGAGCAAAATGTGACAATACTTAATGGTTTCTACCAGCACAAAGATACACATAAGTATATATGGCAACAACCAAAAAGGAAACTGAAATCAATAATCAACTATGTTCTTATGAGAAGAAATTCTCGAGTGATTCCGCAGGATGTGCGAGTAATGAGAGGTGCAGAGTGAGGATCGGATCATTTTCTGGTAAAGGCCAAAATATTATTTAAATTTCCTAGTACGCCAAAAAGAAAACAACCTATTGGTGTGACTAAGGCTAAAAAGATTGAGTACCAGATAGAGGGGCTTCAGCATGAGTCCGTAGGTGGTCTTTATAAAAAAAGGCTTCAAGGTAAAATAATAAATAAGTCAGAAAAAGGAGATCTGAACTATGAGGATTTAAAGGAAATTTGTCACGAAGCGGCCCAGGAGGCGCTAGGAACTAGGAAATAAAAGAGATCGGCAAATAAATATTCGTGGAATGAAGAGGTAGCTAGTGCAGTTCAGAAAAAGAAATGTGCATACCAGCAATGGCTCTCTACAAATGACTATCTCTCTAAATAATTACAGAAAAGCTAAAAGGAACGTAAAAAAGAAGAGAAGAGAGGCAGTAGACAAGTTTTGGAATCACAACTGTGAAATGTTTGACCGCTGCATTCAAGGCCAAAAAGTGAAGGAAGGCTGGAAAAGGTTTAAATCTATTAAGACTCAATCCCGACACAAAAATAGCTCCCGCTACTGAGAAATGGAGAGATTATTTTGCTAAATTACTGCAAGAAGAGAGGTCACTCGATAAGCTCGATGACTAAGAAAACGACCTGAGTGAGTACGAAGTTGAGGATGTCACTCCAGAAGAAGTAGAAAGGGCTTTAAGATGGATGAAAAATAGTAGATCTCCTGGTCCCGGAGACCTGCCGATTGAATTAGTAAAAGCTGGAACAATGAAACTCAAGGGTAATCTTGCCAAGGTATACACATCCTGTATGAAGAAAGGTAAAGATTGGTTAATAGGAGATATTATACCTATCTACAAAAAAGGAAAGAAAAACCTGTGTACAAATTACAGAGGGATTACGGCAACAAACAGTATTGGCAGGCTATATGGTCGAATCCTAAAGGAAAGGCTGGAGAAAGAGTTCTTTGATCAGATGACATAGGAATAGACAGGATTCAGATGAGGTCAATCATGGTGCGATCAAATTTTCACCCTGATCCAACTTGTGCAGAAAAGAGCAGAAAATGACCTAGAAACTCACCTCACATTCATTGATCTCCAGAAAGCATATGCCAGTGTTCCCCTGAGGAAACTTTGGGAGTCGCTAGATTTGGCAAAGATAAGTAAAGGCCTGATAAAAGCTATAAAAAGTTTGTATATTGGAGCCAAATCGAGAGTGAAGATTGGAATGGAATTCTCAGAGCCTTTTCCAATCTCAAAGGGCTTGAAACAAGGATGTTGCCTATCCCCAACACTTGTTAATATCTATATAGAACAGTCTTAAAATCTTGGGAAAAAAGTTGCCGGGGTATGGGAGTAGAGGTCGGTTAAGACGTTCTATTCACCTTACAATTCGCAGACGACCAGGTTGTCATAGCATCGGATGAATTTTACATGGAATATATGATGAGGAAGCTCGTAGAAGTATATGCACACTGGGGTCTGGCAATATCCAAAGAAATAAGGAAAAAAACGAATATATGCCTATCCTCTCATCTGTCCCTGCTCTCTGCCTGGAAGGCTGGACGATTCCACAAAGCGATGCCTTCAAATATCTAGGTGTTACTATAGATAAGAACGCATCAATAGATAGGGACATATCTAACAAGATTGTTAACGGAAAAAGGATTATCGGGATACTAAATGGAGTGTAATGGAATAAGAAGGTATCACTCCAAACAATATAACAAGATAGCTAAGCCATTATAGAATGACTCATAATGAAGGTTAAGGCAGAAGGACTCGTCACATTAACAGAAAATTTTCTTTATCTAAGATGCAGTGGACAAGGAACAAGTTAAAGTTAAATACAAAGGGACAGAATACCAGTTATCAGACATTTAAACCAAAGAAATGTGTAGGGAAGTAATAGTGTGACATTTAGTGAATTTGGATGTGGTTGGAGTATCGGGCGTGTAAAATAATATTGGTATTTTTATTAAAGAAAGGGATGGATTTTTTTGGCTTAGAATGAATGCATGTATATGTACAGATATATATCCAATTTCTAAGTAATACCAAGTAGATGCTAATTTCAAGAATAATTAACTAATAAATAATAGAACAGATTTACTTATTTAATTATCATTTTCAACGGTAAATTCAACAGCAAATATTTGAAATTATTATCTTTTCAAAGATGCAAGATCAAATTATAAATATGTTTAAAGAAGAATAGTAATTTCCTTTATTTTTAAAAACTGTGTACATACATATGTTGGTGTGTGTGATATATGTGTAGTATACGTGATCGATTATAATGTATCGAGGGAGAACAGATGTTTTTGATGATTTGATTATAGGTTAGGAAAAATGTTAGTTGGATATGTTTGTGATTAAAAAATAAAGATTTGGATTGAAGCACCTTTTTCTGTTTTAACTATGATTAAAGACATTACAAATGGCGACGAGGATGGGATCCTGTTAGCAACAATCGTTGGCTAAAAGTTGCAGGGGTGAGTGTTGTCTTTATTTTAGTCATAGAGTTCTAAATATGAGTGAAGGAGTGATCGTCGGACAGTTGCGGGAATTCTCCCTTTGCAACGAGTGGCAAGTGTACAAACCGCGTATGGAAAGTTTTTTTAAGGCGAATAAACATTTTTTTAAGACCGAGGACCTAAAACGCGACACGTTTCTAAACGCAATGAGTGAAGATGCTTTCAAATTATTAACAAATTTAGCTATTCCAGGAAATCCAGAGTCTACCTCTTATAAAGAATTAGTTGTATTGTTGGATAATCATTTCTCTAAGACAGAGTCGGTGTTTGCATCACGTTACAAATTCTACAACGCTATCAGAGAGCACAATGAGACTGTTAATGAATGGATTGCCCGACTTCATAATCTGGCTGGTAATTGTAAATTCGGCGATTACCTAGACAAAATGTTAGTCGATAGATTCGTGATTGGGATGCAAAAAATCCCAGCTCGTGACCGTTTATTTGAAGAAGACGCTGAAAAAACTTACGATCGCGGATGCTATTCGCATTGCTACCAGTAAAGAAATTACGGAACAGCAGTACAGTCTTTTGGATGTCAAAAAAGAACCTATAGGGTATTGTAAAGGTGCATGTTCACAAACATTCAAAAAACTCAGTTACCGACTCGTTATCTACAGGTGTCAGTAAAAATAAAGATTTTGGTTATCGTAGTTCGTCTGGAACAGAGAGAAAAAGATGTTCTGTTTGCGGTTATACTAACCACGAAGTTTCAATGTGTAAATTCAAAAATTACTCTTGCAATAAATGCTTTCAGGTGGGGCACTTAGCAAAAATGTGTCCGAAAAATTACAAGTTTAATTCGTCAGGAAGACCCCAGAACCCACCTATTAATGATAGGTATGAATCAAGTAAGGAAAAAACGCATTTTGTGTCAGATCTCAGAGAACAATTAGAGTTTTTATTTGTATTGAGGCTACTGGAGATAAGGAATTAGGTTATCATGTTAACCTTAAGTTGAATCGAAATACTGAAATATCTTTTCAGATAGACACAGGATGTCTGAGTACTATTGTACCATTATCTGTGTATAAAGAAAACTGCACACATTTGCCATTGTTGGCTACTGAAAAGACTTTCGTGTCATATTTCAATGAAAGATCTCGACCACTGGGTGCAGTAAATGTTTCCGTTGAATATATGAATCAAGAATATCAGGATATGACGTTTTATGTGGTAAACTCGACTGGGCCTCCACTACTAGGGAGATCGTGGTTTGAGCATCTTGGGTTCAAAATTGTTGGTCCTAATAGTTACAGTACAGCTCAAACACTGCTGTTCAATAGTGATTTGCCAACCGTGTTGTTAGAGGAAGTGGTACAGAGTTTTCCCGAAGTTTTTACGGATCGACTAGGAAGGTTCAATAAAGGAAAAGTTAAATTGGATTTGATACATGATGCGAAACCCAGGTTCATTAAAGCAAGACCGGTTCCTTTTGCCATGCAAGCTGGTGTTAATGCAGAGATCGACCGTTTGGTTCATGAGGGAATTCTGGAATCAATCGATTACAGTCCATGGGGATCACCAATCGTCCCAGTATTAAAGAAGGATGGTTCGATCCGTATATGTGGGGATTACAAATTGACAGTGAACCCCCACCTTCTTATCGATCAACACCCACTTCCACGAGGAGAAGATCTTTTTCAAAGGGTACAAGGTTGCTCGATTTTCGCAAAACTGGATCTCTCACATGCTTATCAACAGTATGAAGTCGACAAAGAGTCACGCGACGTTCTTACAATAACAACTCAGAAGGGTTTATTTCGTTATACTCGTTTGCCTTTTGGCATCGCTTCAGCTCCGAGTAAATTCCAGAAAGCAATGGATGCTTTGCTTTCAGGATTGGAAGGCACTTCAGTCATGATTGATGATGTATTGATAGGAGCTCGCAATGTTGAAGAGTTGCGAACTAGAGTTTTCAAAGTACTAGAAAAACTTCGAGAAGCAGGACTCACGGTGTCTATCAAGAAATGTGAGATTGGAAAAACCTCAATCGAGTATCTTGGTTTCAGAATTGAGACGTTGATTTCCAAAAGGTACTATATCCATTTTAGGAAATTTTACAGGAAGCGCGAAAATCTCTCATTACTATATTATTAAACTAGCTAATTTGGGTCTTTTTGCATTAAAATTTAGAATTATTTTTTTACTATAATAATAACATCATATTAAAGTTATAAAATAAATTTTTTAAGAATGATTTCGGACGAAAATGAATGCGTAATTAGTACATTAAGAAAATGACCGTAATTATAAATCGCGTTTTGTAAGGACTTGAGAGTTCATTAGATAACATCAAATAGAATATTTAGATAAAACTAAATGATAAGAATACAAATATGTAAAAAAATCAATTTCGTAAAAAATGTCCTTTAGTACCTTTTGGAAATCAACGTCTCAATTGATGCTCAGGGGTTACACACAACAGATGATAAAGTTCGAGAGATTTTAGAAGCCCCAATACCGAATGATGTTAAGGAACTCCAGCGCTTTTTGGGGGTAGTAAACTTTCTGTCAAAGTTTCTACCGGATATCGCATCAATTTTATCACCACTTTACTGTTTGCTGAGAAAGGGGAACCCTTGGAATTGGAGCGTTCAATGTGCTCAAGCTTTTGATAAAATCAAGAGGCTAATTCAAGAACACCGAAATCTTGCTCATTATAATCCAGACTACCCAATTCGATTAGCGGTGGATGGCTCTGACTTTGGATTGGGTGCAGTAATATACCAGCGATATGGAGATGGATTGGTTCGTCCACTAGCATTTGCCAGTCGTACGTTGTCTCAAGCCGAGAAGTCTTACTCTCAGCTACATAAGGAGGGGGCAGCCTTGATGTTTGGAATTAGTAAATTCCATAGTTACTTATACGGACGGAAGTTCATTTTGGTGAATGATAATAGGCCTCTACTATCGATTTTTGGACCAAAGCATGGTATTCCAACCTGCGCAGCAAATAGGTTGCAGCGATGGGCACTAGTTCTATCTAATTACGTGTATCTATCTAATGATGTAGAATGGGTAAATTCTGAAAAAAAATATCGCCGATTGGTTTTCTAGAGCACCACTTCCTGACTGTCCAAAATCAAATGAGCCTGACCTATGTATCAACTACATTTTCGACGCTTGTAGCGACCTTCCATTGAACTACAAGACAATTTTGGCTGCAACCAAGAAGGATAGCATCCTTATGAAGATTATCACCTTTTTAAAGTTCGGATGGCCTGACAAAGTTGAACCTAAATTTGAGCAATATTTCCGGAAAAAGGACGAGTTGTTTGTAGAAAAAGATATACTTTTATGGGGGTATCGAGTTGTTGTGCCCACAACGTTGCGACAACAGGTTCTGAAGGATCTTCACGCGTCTCATATGGGGATGGTAAAAGTAAAATCCCTTGCTAGATCGTATGTGTGGTGGCCAAATTTGGATAAGGATGTCGAAGAGACCGTGCGATTTTGTCATGCCTGCAACACTACAAAGGACAACTCCCCGAAGGCAACTCTAGTACCATGGGAATGGCCAGCTAATCCTTGGCAGCGCCTTCATATAGATTATCTAGGGCCATTGCAGGGACGATATTTCTTTGTCATCATTGATGGTCACACAAAGTGGATCGAAGCTTTTTCCACACATTCCATGACCACAGAAACCACAATGAAGCTCTTGAGACAGGTATTTGCCCGTTTCGGGTTGCCTGAAACCATTGTTGCTGATAATTATTCTGCGTTCGACAGTGAGACGTTTACTAATTTTCTTCAGCACAATGGTGTTGACCTCAAACATGGAGTCCCATATTCACCAAAGACAAATGGGGCAGCAGAGAATGCTGTACGCTCTATTAAACGCAGTTTGAAGGCAGCTCTTGTAGATTCTTCGACTTCAGATTTGGATTTGAGTTTAAATAGATTCTTATTAGATTATCGTAACATGCCACATATTACAACTGGAGTTTCCCCCGCTCAGGCGTTGATTGGTCGCCAGCTAAGGACCAGACTTGACCTCCTACGACCTCCTGCTACGCCTACTAAGGTGCAAATGGCTCAAGAAATACAAGTAAATGCGTATCGTGGGTCACCAACAGTTACTGATTCTTATCAGAAGGGAAGCTCAGTTTATGTCCGAAATTATAGGAAGTCAGAGGAAAAATGGATTCCAGCATCAGTGGTTAGGTGCTTGGGACCTCGAAGGCGTCGAGTTTTCGTCCCATTTTTAAATAGACATTGGACTAGGCATGTGGACCAGATTCATGGGACATCTACTTCACAAGAGTGTCTGCCGACATTTTCAACTTTTGAGGAACCTACTCAGGACACTGATGATAGCAAGGTGGAGCCAACTGAGGAAACCCCAAGCAATCAAGACATTGAGTCACCTCGCCCACAACGGATCAGAAAACCGACTGCAAGGCTGATCGAAGAAATGTGAATTAATTTAAGCGTTATGCATTTTTGATTTTACTTTCTTTTTATATGTCAATTTTGTAATTTGTTTTTTTCATATTTATATTTTGTCATTTTTTCATTTCACGATTTTGTAATATTTTTGTTCAATTGTAATTATTCCATATTTTCTAAATTAGAGGGGGGGGAATGTAGTATACGTGATCGATTATAATGTATCGAGGGAGAACAGATGTTTTTGATGATTTGATTATAGGTTAGGAAAAATGTTAGTTGGATATGTTTGTGATTAAAAAATAAAGATTTGGATTGAAGCATCTTTTTCTGTTTTAACTATGATTAAAGACATTACAATATGTGTGTATGTATGTACGTGTGTATGTTTGTGTGTATATATGGATATATATATACGTGTGTGTGTGTGTGTGTATGTGTGTATGTATGTATGTATGTATACGTATGTATGTGTATGTGTATGTGTGTATGTGTATATATGTATATATATATATATATATATATATATATATATATATATATATATATATATATATATATTATATATGTGTGTATGTGTATATATGTATATATATATATATATATATATATATATATTGTGTGTGTATGTGTGTGGTATATGTGTATATATATATGTGTATGTATGTATGTATATGTGTGTATATGTGTATTGTGTGTTATATATATATAGCATTTCCAAGTCAAATTCAACATTTTCCAAGTCAAATTCAACCTTTTCCAAGTCAAAATAGCGGTTTATTTAAACTTTTTCGTATTTATTGGATATCAGGCACAGTAGCTGCGTCCCAAAGGTTCGTTACCGATTACACTATTAATTTTAATCGCGCTGCTCAAATATGGGTTTATTATAACTTTTTCGTATTTATTGGATACAAGGCTCAGTAGCTGCGTTCCCAAAGGTTCGTTACCGATTACACTATTAATTTTAATCGCGCTCGCTCAAATATGGGTTTATTATAACTTTTTCGTATTTATTGGATACAAGTCTCAGTAGCTGCGTTCCCAAAGGTTCGTTACCGATTATACTATTAATTTTAATCGCGCTCGCTCTAATATGGCTTTAGTATAACTTTTTCGTATTTATTAGATACAAGGCTCAGTAGCTGTGTTCCCAAAGGTTCGTTACCGATTACACTATTAATTTTAATCGCGTTCGCTCTAATATGGCTTTATTTTAACTTTTTCGTATTTATTGGATAGTAGACTCAGTAGCTGCGTTCCCAAAGGTTCGTTACCGATTACACTATTAATTTTAATCGCGCTCGCTAAAGTAAAGGTTTATTTAAACTTTTTCGTATTTATTGGATATTAGGCTCAGTAGCTGCGTTCCCAAAGGTTCGTTACCGATTACACTATTAATTATAATCGCGCTCGCTCAAATATGGGTTTATTATAACTTTTTCGTATTTATTGGATACAAGGCTCAGTTGCTGCGTTACGGGGGTTCTATCTCGATCATTCTATTAATTATTCGTGCGCTCACTCAAATATGGGTTTATTATAACTTTTTCGTATTTATTGGATACAAGGCTCAGTCGCTGCATAAGCAAGATTATACTACAGATTATACTATTGATTTTAATTGCGCTAACTTATGTAGAGGATTATCAAATAAAAATGGACGTATAAAAGTCGTTCTGTTCAGCAGATTATTATCAAACTCCAAAATATTAACCAAAAAGATAACTTACTATAATGATAAAAAGGATTAGTGGTAACCCAATAGATGAAAAGTTATAAAAAGGACGAAATAAACATTCATTAGACCAACTGACTAAAAAACCATTAACACATCACCAACAATACAAAAATTTGAGCGAGCGCGATAAAAATTAACAGTATGATCGGTAACCCATCTTTGGGAACGCAGCTGCTAAGCCTAGTATCCAATAAATACGAAAAAGTTATAATAAACCCATATTTGAGTGAGCGCGATTAAAATTAATAGTATAATAGGTAACGAACCTTTGGGAACGCAGCTACTGTGCCTAATATCCAATAAATACGAAAAAGTTCAAATAAACCTTTACTTGAGCGAGCGCGATCAAAATTAATAGTATAATCGGTAACGAACCTTTGGGAACGCAGCTACTGTGCCTAATATCCAATAAATACGAAAAAGTTTAAATAAACCATTACTTGAGCGAGCGCGATTAAAATTAATAGTATAATCGGTAACGAACCTTTGGGAACGCAGCTACTGAGCCTTGTATCCAATAAATACGAAAAAGTTATAATAAACCCATATTTGAGCGAGCGCGATTAAAATTAATAGTGTAATCGGTAACGAACCTTTGGGAACGCAGCTACTGAGACTTGTATCCAATAAATACGAAAAAGTTATAATAAACCCATATTTGAGCGAGCGCGATTAAAATTAATAGTGTAATCGGTAACGAACCTTTGGGAACGCAGCTACTGAGCCTTGTATCCAATAAATACGAAAAAGTTATAATAAAGCCATATTTGAGCGAGCGCGATTAAAATTAATAGTGTAATCGGTAACGAACCTTTGGGGACGCAGCTACTGTGCCTGATATCCAATAAATACGAAAAAGTTTAAATAAACCGCTATTGATAATATTTTTGCCCGCGATTATAAAACTAAAATAAAATGGACCCCCGCTAATCCGACTACCAGACCTTGTATCAAAAATGTCTAAAAATTAAAGTATCGGTTATACTTATAATTATAATCGTGACCAATTATATGTAAAAAGGCCCTTTGGAACATTTAACAAGCCACAAGGGTTAAAAACATAATGTGTAATTAAAATAACCATAAAAACATAAAATCATGTTAATTTGATTTTTATTATTTTATTGAAATCGGAAAAAGGTTGAATTTGACTTGGAAAAGGTTGAATTTGACTTGGAAAAAGTTGAATTTGACTTGGAAAATTTTGAATTTGACTTGGAAAAGGTTGAATTTGACTTGGAAAAGGTTGAATTTGACTTGGAAAAGGTTGAATTTGACTTGGAAAAGGTTGAATTTGACTTGGAAATGCTATATATTTCTTTTATCTGATTACTTTTTTTTTTTTTTTTATATAATTTTTTGTTTCTCATGTTAACATACTTTTATTTTTCTGGTTTGTACATTTTTATTACAATTTAGCTTTTAAGTTATTTTATTAGTTTAATTCTTTTCTGTTTTTCAGTCATTTTACTCTAAGACTCTAGTCTTAAGTCCCCCTTTTTATTTCCTGTTATGTTATTCTGAAGGGACTTGTCCCAGAATAAATAAAGAATTATTATTATTATATATACCCAGCGGGTCATAGCCATGGCATCTTCTCCTCACCTCGCCTTGAACTCTCATATATCTGCTTACTTAACTCAGATATACCTTCAGTGGTTTGCACTATTATCTGCTGTTATTATTTGATCTCCCTTTCTATTCCTTCATTCCTCCTCATAGGATGGGGTGCATGGCTTCTACCCATGGCTTCTATCTCCTAACCAACACTACTAAAGTGCTTCTACCACACGGGGTGTATCCGTCCTTTCCAGTCGCCTCTGCTAATTGGTAGGTGCGGTTTTACCCCTATTAGGCAGAGTACCTCTTCCTAGGTGCTGCGGTACGTGCTTCTACCACGGCAAGCACCCAACTCCATCTTATCACTCCTAATTGGACAGGCATTGTCGAGGCCTTTTGAAGACCTGACACTGAAATAGTATCCAAAACTCGACAGATTATTGCAAATAGCAATACAATATATTATTTAATAAGACATAAGTTTTTATCAAAACTATATTATTTTATTATTTAAATTATGTATTATTATTTATTAACCTTTTTTTATACGCTAACGTAATTAAAAATTCTTAAATTAATTTTAACAACAAAGGTAAATGAAAGCATGGTAAAAATCGGTTTGCGCGATATTTAAAAAGGAAATTTTTCAAAAGGGACTGAGTGAAAAAACATAAAACTAATATAGTTTACTCATCTATATGGTGAGTACATGTGACATATATTTTGTAATTGAAACTCAACTGGTTCTTGAGTTTTAAAATTATCTTCGTTATTAAAAACGGTTGTATTTAGAAAATATTAACTTTAGTAAATTTGCACATTTTAGAACAAAACAAAAACTAGAATGTTGATGAGAGTATTATCTACATCCTTACAACACATTATTTAAGAAGCTAAAAAATATATGGTTTCCGCGTCTCCTTACATTAGCTTAAAAATCAACCATAGCAGCCCTGCATTGTCTAAGTATTAAGTACTAAGTATCTAACTATAATAATCAAAATATAATAAAGGGACATTTACGGTCAGATCCTTTTGAAAATGCAGTATATGACAAAATAGAAAAGAAAACTAATATTTGCACTGTTGATTCTGATTGATATTACTTGTATCTCAGAATCAATATTTATATCGTTAAAAGGTACATCATTTTTGAAAACGACGGGTCGAACCCTCGTGGCAAACCGACATGTAAGAACCATCTTGTCAGTGCACCCTAAGACAGATTACCCTGCTTGCTCTAGAAGAAAAAATGAAATGTTACGGAATCATAATTAAAATAAATTAATGGTCCTAACGGAATTTATTTCTGAGCCGATTTATATCTTAGTATCTCTTTGCAAAGAATTTATAAAACGACTCGTTTTTGAGTGGTATTGTTTACAGTTAGTCAACATCTTACTTCTTATTTACTGTATTTCTTTTATTGTTTATATTGCTTATAATATTCTTTTAATGACCCAATATGAAGACAATGACTCGCAATTAGATGTCAGAGTTAAAAAAGGTAAAATGTAACCGGGGATACACATTTTAAAACAAACAATAATTTATTTTCAGTTTTTCAAATATTTCCAGCAACTGAAAGGATATCGGAAAACATTCATATTGTTGCAAATGAACCATCATTGGCGTTTTATAGGCTTCAGGAACATGTTAGAAAAGCTCTACCTCCAATGGTTGAAAAAAGAGTTGAAGTTACTAAACTTCATCATGAGTTACAAGGTAGATGCTATGATGTAGAATATGCTGTCAGGTAATTTTTAATCATGTTTCATGAAAATTCTGTTACTACTTTATATTAGGAAATTTTAGCACAAGTTCAAATATATGATAAGACCTCAGAAGAAAAAGTTAAAAAGACTAAAAGACTCATGACCCTTTTCGAGATCAAGTTTCGGAACTCTTATGTATTTCTCCAGAAATCAAGTATTGGAGCTTGGCCTTTCTTCAGTTAATGGATTTTTTTTTTTTTTTTAAGGCATATTAGAAACGAACTCCTACCTTTCCACTTTGTTTATTTATTTTTTACTACTCTGTTTCTATAATAATTTATGTTTATAACTCCATGTATGATAACATATGACTTTCCACACTTTTTCTGTAAACTCTTCATGTATTTCAAACAGATCATTATTTGTTATGCATATAATCTAATTTATTATACCTACCTATTAGGTTAAGATTCTGACCTAATCATGTGTTTCCTAAAGACTGAAGTGTCTTAAAACAATCATTTGGCTGAGTGGAAGAAAGTTAAAAAAATAAAATAAAGTTATCCTAGCCCCTATTTTTCATTACCATGAATGAGATTTAAGAAACATTGTTTCAATAGCAGTAAATGACTATTGTCCAACTATAGGATTTCCTTTACCCTGACGAGTTCTTTGCAGGAAGTAATGAAATACTCCAGAAAGTGGTCATGCATTACTAAGAGCTCTACTTAAAAGATATAATAAATGTAGTAATTAATAATTGAGACACATCTTGCCAACAAGTAAGGTAGGAGGAACAAAAGCTAAATAAATGTTATCAGTGACTGTCAGTAAATAAAATTGATCTTCCTCTTAGTGGTTTTGTATGAAAATGTCAGAAACCATGTCATTTCTGTAAGGAGATGCAGTTTTCAAGCAATGCAGTCTGGAAAATAAATTAATTAAGGAAGATAGTGTAGTTGATTTACCACATTACCAGTGGAAAAATATACTACTGTTGTTCTATTCTATAGAATTCATTAAACCTCTATAGATGCCTATTCTGGATTTTCAAAATTTTAATTATTTTTGAAAATATATCTGTAATAAGCTTGTAAGCCGGAAATTATAAATTTTTAAGAACTTGATTTTAAATCTCAATGAACATTATATTTTATAGAAATCCAGTAATTTCAATCATCGGTAAATACTTGTTTGTCATTTATGCATAATATAGAAGTAAACTTATAAAACCAATTGGTAGTCTTATAAAACCTAACTTATAAACTCAAACTTATAAAACCTAACCCATTTTCGTCAGAAGTACCCCTGTGCGTATCTTACTTAATTATTGCTTGTGATCACTATGGTGACCAGACACTGTTGGCCTACTGATAATTTTTTTTATACTTAGATTTTCTTTAAATATATTTTAACAAATTGAGAATATTAGTATTATTGCAATTAAAAAAAAATTTTCTCTCTTTGGATACCCATTTTATAGAAGCTGGGTGGAGCCCAGGAAAGCCTCCTTAGCCCAGGGTCACCCCACCGCTGAAATAACAGAATAAATAATATTCTGCCACAACCAGGATTCAAACCTGGGAGCTGGAGAAGAGTTGACTAGTGCTTCATCCACCAGACTTTGCCTCTCCCTTTATATTTATGAACTCAATAAAAAAATTTAAAAGAACCTGTATCTGTATTACCCCTGAAACGTCTTGGCCTCAGTATACATAGAGATTTTTTTATTACTGTTTCTAGGCCTATGGCCATGCAATGAAGTGATTAGGCTGAGATCACATTCCGCATTTTTGGATACCCACTTTATATAGGCTGGGCCTGCCCAAGGAGGATCTCCATACCCTAAGGTTACCCCACGGGTGAACTAACAGAATATATAATATTCTGGCACAGCCGGGATTCAAACCCAGGACCCGGAGAACAGTAAACTAGTGCCATATCCACTAGACCACACTTCTCCCAACAAATAAATAAAATAAATAGTTTATCTATTTAGTACTAGTTCATTGGGTTGTCTGTAATAGAATGCAGGACTTAGGTTTAAAAAGAAAGATTTACAACTGTTTTACTTCAAATAGTCTCCACTACTCCCAATACACTCCTGTCATGTTGGTGACTTTTGCATTCCCTCGGCCAGTGGTCCAGGGAGGAGGGCGATGAGGCAGAATTTCATATCCAAGCCCAAACAGTATTTGTGTCATGCACTTGAGACTTGTAACCATGAGGCTCCTTCCAATTGACCAAACATGGATTCATTATAGCCAATTTCTGATGCATTGCATTAATTTGGTTACAATATGATTTTGCATTGATGGTTTCTCCATGATTTAAGAAGCTGTAGTATATCAAGTCGATTGAAGCCCACGAATCAGTAACCATCCCTTTTTTATGATAAATTGGGGAATTAGGAAAATGTACTGCTTCTCCTGTGTCAAGCCCCTGTCCAGAACATCTACTGACATTGTAAAGTAGCCAATTTTCATCACAAGTAACAATTCTAGACAATAAAGGGTTGTTTCTATTGTGGCAAAGAAGTGTAACACAAATTTTATAATTGCTGGGTTTTTTCAACCACTGTTGAACAGTGCACTCATTAGTGCTGCTCTCGCTCCAGACTTGGTTGATGTTTCTGGCTGTCTGGGCCCCATTCCAGCTGACTTTAAACTTAATTAATTTAACAATTAATAAGTGTTGACATTCATACAAATAAATTATCCAGTAAACGTAAACATTTTTTATATAAAGGTCCATTTTATATAGCAAAATCTGCTGCTTCTCCTTTGTCAATCCACTGTCCAGAACATCTACTGACATTGTAAAGTATCCAATTTTCATCGCAAGTAACAATGCTGGACAATAAAGGATCGTTTCTCTTGTGGCAAAGAAGTGTAACACAAATTTTATAATTGCTGGGTTTTTTGGCGGTTATTTAACGTTTTTGGAACCCAACTTGCAAGCTTTTTTACCTTTCCGATCACCTTGAGGTGTTCATGAAAAGTCTATTCTCTATGGTTAAGTTTTAACCAGTTGTTCTTGGGTTTTCAAAGCCTGCAGAAAATCATCATCAAGAGAGGAAGTTCTTCCATGACCTGCTTTGTAATCTTCATCCCAAAATTTTTCGAACCACTGTTGAACACTGCACTCATTAATGTTAATAGTTTATCTATTTAGTACTAGTTCATTGGGTTGTCTGTAATAGAATGCAGGACTTAGGTTTAAAAAGAAAGATTTACAACTGTTTTACTTCAAATAGTCTCCACTACTCCCAATACACTCCTGTCATGTTGGTGACTTTTGCATTCCCTCGGCCAGTGGTCCAGGGAGGAGGGCGATGAGGCAGAATTTCATATCCAAGCCCAAACAGTATTTGTGTCATGCACTTGAGACTTGTAACCATGAGGCTCCTTCCAATTGACCAAACATGGATTCATTATAGCCAATTTCTGATGCATTGCATTAATTTGGTTACAATATGATTTTGCATTGATGGTTTCTCCATGATTTAAGAAGCTGTAGTATATCAAGTCGATTGAAGCCCACGAATCAGTAACCATCCCTTTTTTATGATAAATTGGGGAATTAGGAAAATGTACTGCTTCTCCTGTGTCAAGCCCCTGTCCAGAACATCTACTGACATTGTAAAGTAGCCAATTTTCATCACAAGTAACAATTCTAGACAATAAAGGGTTGTTTCTATTGTGGCAAAGAAGTGTAACACAAATTTTATAATTGCTGGGTTTTTTCAACCACTGTTGAACAGTGCACTCATTAGTGCTGCTCTCGCTCCAGACTTGGTTGATGTTTCTGGCTGTCTGGGCCCCATTCCAGCTGACTTTAAACTTAATTAATTTAACAATTAATAAGTGTTGACATTCATACAAATAAATTATCCAGTAAACGTAAACATTTTTTATATAAAGGTCCATTTTATATAGCAAAATCTGCTGCTTCTCCTTTGTCAATCCACTGTCCAGAACATCTACTGACATTGTAAAGTATCCAATTTTCATCGCAAGTAACAATGCTGGACAATAAAGGATCGTTTCTCTTGTGGCAAAGAAGTGTAACACAAATTTTATAATTGCTGGGTTTTTTGGCGGTTATTTAACGTTTTTGGAACCCAACTTGCAAGCTTTTTTACCTTTCCGATCACCTTGAGGTGTTCATGAAAAGTCTATTCTCTATGGTTAAGTTTTAACCAGTTGTTCTTGGGTTTTCAAAGCCTGCAGAAAATCATCATCAAGAGAGGAAGTTCTTCCATGACCTGCTTTGTAATCTTCATCCCAAAATTTTTCGAACCACTGTTGAACACTGCACTCATTAATGTTCCTCTCGCTCCAGACTTGATTGATGATTGAACATTTAATAAATGTTGAGATTCATATAAATATATAATCCAGTAAATGTAAACATTTTTTTTATATAAAGGGCCATTTTAAAGTTAATTCAAAATCCTGAATTTTTTTATTTTTATTTCAACACAACAAAAAATAGAAATAACAACTTTATTTAATAATTTGATTATTTTTAAAACATATTATTTATTACAACCAACTACTTTAGGTCTATTGCATTATAAATTTGATAATTATTTTATATTTAATAAGGAACTATATTTTACTTAATTTTAGTGCTGTCCGCTCAATACATAATGCTGATGCAAGTTTTCAGAATATTCAAGAACTTCTTAGAAATGCATTGTTTTTCAAACAACAGTTGAAGTATAAGGAGTCACTCAAGTAAAAATCTGATATATCTGTATGTTTTATTCAAAATCATAAATCTATGTTTCATAATTTTTCTTATTACAGAAATAAGGAGTCGACTTCGGTATATAAAAGGCTCTCAGCACATATAACTATCGACCTGCCTGATTTACCTGAATTATCTGATGCTTTAAGAGAAACAGCTTCCAAAGTAGAATCAATGATGGCACAAGCACGTACAGCAAGTTTAGCCACTAATGATGAAAACACATAATCATAAATCATGTGCATTTGATTTGTATACCTTATAAAATTTACTATTATTGAATCGAGAATAGAAACACATCTAATTGTATTTGTGTTTATCTGTCACCTTGTTTTCTTTTAAATATTGTAAAACATGCCATTATTATCTCTTATTATCCTATAACGTATGTTACGTAGTTAACAATAATGTAAATAACTTTCACTTTAATCCAATTCATGATGTGTTTAATTCACTAAGGCTAATTATATTTAACATTATCTAGCAGCTAACAAAATTACTTTATTTATCCTGTAATATCAAAATTGCACTTGACAAAATTAAATTTATGAATTATTAAACAAGCTTTATGTAAATATCAGTGATAGGTTTTTAAAAAATTATTGTTATCCACATTTTCACTCACCTCTTTTTATTTTTCCATCTCCAATGTTTCAGCCATAGGCCATTCTCAAGAATCCCAACATCAGTTTTATAAATTAAAAAATAATAAACATTTTGTTTTCACATTGTTTTTTACATACCCTTAATCTTTTGGGCCATAAAACTAATACTGTGTTTAATATTGTAGGGCACTGTGTTAGCCTGAGTGGTGTGCCGGTGCTCAATAAAATTATTTGTTGCAGTGTTGAAAAGGATCCTATGTGTATTCATGGACGGAGGATCGAAACGTCAAAATAAAGAAAATTAAGAAGGAGTATTAGTTTTATGGCCCAAAACCCGAATTATTTAAAACAAAATTATATATATATATAATAATAATAATAATAATAATAATAATAGGCACGACGATGTTGCCAAGTTATATCATCAGGCGATTGGTGTACAAAGAAAGTTATTAAATGAATCAATACCATATTACCAATACAAACCTAAAGAGCTCATTCAAAGGGAAGGTATAAAACTGTATTGGAACCAATCATTTATAACTGATCACACGGTGATCCACAACCAGCCTGACATCGTACTGATTGGTATCAAACCAATAAGAAAAATGCAGAGCTAATTGATGTAGCTGTCCCAAATGATGGCAACACTAGTTCAGTATGCGTAGCAAAAATTCAGAAATATCAAGCTCTAGCAGCTGAAATAAAGGAACTGTACAAGTACATAGTGTCATTTTGAGGGCGATTGTAATATCTACCAATGGTTTGATACCAAAGTCCACTTTAGAAGCCACTAAGCGGCTGGACCTATCTAAAGCTGTTATAAATGAAGCCCAGGAAGCTGTACTGCTGAACACAGATAGAATTGTTTGGAATTTCCTAAATATATAATACTATTTAACTAAAACCACCTGAAGTGGTTGTAGTTCATCTCCCCCTCTCCAGAAATATTCCTTAATAAGAAGTGTTGCTAATTAAATGCAAATAATAATAATAGATACAGGACCAAGTTGTTGCAACAAGAGCATACAGGAGCACATAATGTAATAGATGAATGAAGCCTTTGCTCCAAGACCCAGGAGTCTATTCAACATGTGACAAATGGTTTGAGACTTTGGCTGGGACAGACTATTTGACAAGACATAATAATGTTGCTAAGATATACCACCAAAGTTTGTGCAGAGCTCAGGGATTGTTAGGTGGTGAAGAGATATCCTACTATCGGTATGCCCCTGAGAAACTCATTGAAAATAAAGAGGTAAAAGTTTATTAGGATGAACAAATTATCACCGACCACTGAGTGTTTAATTGTCCAGATATTTTGGTGTTAGATAAAACCTACAAAATGGCCAAGTAGCATGAGGTTGATGATGTTGTCAGGTGTAGCTTCTGATCTGCTTATTTCTTGAAATTCTTCCCTCTCTACTTGAAAGCGAAGACAGCAGAAGAATACGTGTTCTACTGTCTCATCTGTTGTTGGGCATCTTGGACATTCTGCTGTATTGTCCAACTTAAACCGTAATTGGTAGGCTCTGAAGCAGCCATGTCCAGTGAGCATTTGGGTCAGGTTGTAGTTAACTTCCCCGTGGATTCTATCCATCAAGGGTTGGATGCCTATGGATCCACCTTCCGCTCGCTGCCAAATCCCAGCGTCGCTGCCACTTTTGGACAGCCTGCTTCCTCTCTTCGGTTCTAGGAATGTGGACAACACTTTTATAGGTACGTTGCCTTTGCTCCGACAGCAGTTCGATTGGTGGCATCCTGACCATCACACATGCAGCTTCGTAAGATACTGTGCGAAACGCACTTATCACCCTCAGAGCGCTTCGGCGATAAACTGACACAATGGGTCTCCTGTAAGTCAGTGTGTCCAGGACATTATTCCATATTGGGGCAGCGTATAAAAGAGTGGATGAGACGACGCTCGCCATTATAGTCTCCGACTACTTCTGGTATGCCCACGTTGGGCATCAATCGGGCTAGAGCTGTGGTCACTCCTGCTGCTTTGATGCATACTTTCTGGATGTGCTCCTTGAATTTAAGCCTTTCATCAATTATAACCCCAAGATATCTCAGTGAGGTATCCTTTTACGGCTACTTATAAGGAGGGCCTCTTTTTCCTTTCTGCCAGCTGGAGCCCCACCGATGTCTGCCAATCACGGATCAGAGAGATACTCTGGTTTGCGTTCAAGGCTACTTCGTCTTTATATTTCGCCTCGATTACGACTGCAACATCATCAGCAAAACCTATGATCTTGGTACCTTATGGCAGGTTAGGCCTAAGAACTCCATCATACAGGATATTCCACGATAGAGGCCCCAGTACTGATCCCTGGGGTACTATGCCATTCACCCTGAACGTCTTTGGGCCGTCCTCAGTTGAGCATATCAGGATCCTATCTGCGAAATAATTTCTGATAATGCTCCTGAGGTACATGGGAACGCCCATTTTCTGCAGAGCACTAAGAATGCAGTAACATCTTGCCGTGTTGAACGCGTTTCTCACATCTCATGTGACGACGGCACAATAGCATTTCGCACCTCTTCTCCATCTCTTCCCTGCAATAGCTTTCTGGAGCGTTTCAATCACCAGGGTAATTGCGCAAAGGTAATCGCAATCGCAATTGGTAATTGCGTAAAGGTGGGAATTTAGGATGTGACGAATATGTCAAGAATATCAGGGCGCTTTTTAATAGAAGTAGACAAGTATGTAGGATCTTTGGGTGATAAGACGGAATAGCTGTCGGAAGTGGTGATTTGGGAGAGAATCCTGCCACGAGTGTTGGATGTTCGGCACCTCCCCCTCCCTCCCCCCTATGATCTTTGGCGTTGTAATCTCTCCCAGCAATGAAGCGCGGACCAAAGGACTGAAATAAGGAATCAAGTTGATTAGAGGAGAGGGAATTGCCAGGAGGGCAATATACAGCTGAGATGGTTATGTTAAATGGACGGCAGGATAAGGTAACAGAAGTAGATTGGATAGCGTCAGTTGGAGTAGAAGGAATCAGGGAGTGAGTTAAGGAATTGTGAATAAGGATACAAGAGCCAGCGTGGGATGTTTTGTCTGGGTGATCTGATCTGTAAGTGATGTAGTCACATATGAAAAAATGTGAATGAGGAGTGAAATGGGTTTCGGTGATGAGGGCAATGTCTATGTTATTGTCGTCAATAAATAAGTCAAGCTCGTCCCGGTGATTAGTCAGTCCATTAGCGTTCCATAATAGAATAGCCAGGGTCTTCTTACTCATCTTGGGATAGTGAAGGGAATTGCAGAAAGGAGTCTTGTAAGGAGAGTAATAAGCGGATTAATGGTATTTTGATATCCTGAAGGAAAGATGAAAGGATAAGAGTAATGTCAGATGGATGTTGGTAGGAATGGGAGTTGAAGGGTGTCTCTTCAGGAAGAGGATTCATCTGCCTGGGTAAAGGTTGAGCCCTTCTTTGAACTTGTTGTTTAGGTTCTACATTTACTGGATTTTCTAGTGAGTGGCTATCCTGAACTGTTGATATGGATGAAGGTGGAACCTTGGAAATAGTCTGACGGATAAGTGGTGGTAACTTCACCCTTAGGGATGCGTTTTTTGGGTCATTATTGGGTAATTTGAATTGAGGATGGAGGTTCTGAGGTTGAGGATGAGGTCTTTGAGGTAGTGGATGGGTATATTGTTGATGACCATAGGAAGACTGGGACGGATAATGGGATGACTGAGGCTGTGATGAGGAGGTCTGAGGCGATTGAGGTTGGAGTGCAAGTTTAGTGGCCACGTGAGAATAGGACGTAGGCTTGGATTTTGAGCTCGATGATCGTTGCTTCTCTTCGGACCCTGTTGGGTGCTGCGTCACAGGTGTGCTCTTGATAGAGGACCCGTGTATTTCATTTGCTGGCACTGCGTTCCTTTGGGTTAGAGCTGCTATATGTAAACTTTTTTGCCTCAGCCTGTTTTTATAAACAATGCATCCTCTATAGCTTGCTGGATGTGCTTCACTACACAAAGAACATTTTGCAGGGGTGTCCCTTGGTTTCTGACAGGTTACAGAAGAGTGTGACTCTGCGCATTTTACACATCTAAGAGGATGGTGGCAATAACTTTTTTTATACCCAAGATTTTGGCAGTTTGTACATTGTACAACTTCTGCTCTCAGCCTAGGCTCCTCGAATCTGATGCATGAATATAATAATCTATTGACTTTGAAAATTTCGTGATTACTAGGTGCTGGCTCTAGGTCGACAAAAAATAGTGGCAATGGATACCTTTCGGCTGGATGAAGGACACACGACACATGTCTCACATTGTATCCTAGTCCTTCTATTCCATTCTTGATGGCCTCACTGGGAGTGGTGTAGTGAAGACCCCTCAAAACTGCGCGGTATGTTTTGTCTTCATTCAGCTGATAGCAGTGAAAGTCTTACTGTTGTTCTGTTAAATGTTTGACCAATAGTTTATAAATATCTTTGCTGGTGGTATTAATTTTAACATCTTTTAATCTGGAAAAACATTTAAAACTGATTTGTCCAATAAGAGAAGAGATTTCCTGGCCAAACTTTATGAAGTCTTGAATGTTATTGACGTAAATAGGTGGTGGCTCGGGCTCGTTGAATTCTTGGGGTGCTGAAGGCGTAGTAGATGAATTATTGATGACTGTAAGGTTGTTTTTGCTGGTAGGTACGTCCGGAGAATTGTTTTGAGATTGAATTGTGCTTGCTGAGGTTGAGCTCTGATTTTGATTTGCTGATGGCGAAGCTGGTTTCGCGTTCGATTTCTTTCTTTTTTTTTTTTTTTTTGTTAGGAGAATTCGCCGTAGAATTCAGAGTCATATTTTGATTACGCTTCTGGAGCGTTCGACGAGTTAAGTACTGCGAGTCAGTTTCGCTCACTTCACTGAAGAATGTGTTATCGTTGGTATCCATCAATGAATTTTTGTACGTGGACATTTTAATGATGTGAGAGAGTAAACTAATATATAATTAAATTTAAAGAAAAGAAATATTTAACTAAAAACTTATTTACAATTATATACACATAAATTTTGATTTAAAAAAAAAATATATATATATATATATATATATATATGAAAATATTTCTAAAATTATTTCTTAAAAAATTAATTAATTATTATTAATTAAAAAAAAATAATTTAAAATTAAAAAAAAACATATCTCTGATATCGATCTCGTAACTTTCGGAACAGTAAATCGGAGCGCTGCCACCGAGCCACTAGAGAGCTGATAAGGGACAGTTGTAGTGAGTAATAGCCTATAACAGCCCGAACAGGCGGAAGCCTGCTTGCAACGTGGTTGTACTTCTAGGCTACGAACACAGTGAGAAGTTAACTGTTAATCACTCACCTCACCCAATTATAGGATATAATTGATCACTGTCTTTAATATATAATGTTTGTAAACTTTGGCAATAATCCGTTAGCTAATACCACAGTTATACGTAAGTTAGTGCGGAGTGATAACTAAACGTGACTTTAGTTTTGACCATGACACTGGTACTCATTTAGAATTTGAAATTCTAACAAGTTTCAGACTTAGTGATAAACCCACCAACAGAGCCCTATGAAGCCCCTCCACTTACGCCGAGTCTGAAAATCAACGTATTAGGCGTTTATTGGAAGACAAACACCTCACCGACGGAGAACGGCCCTCTCAATTTTTGAACGAATTAAAACGGCTAGCAGGTAGTTCTGTTTCCCTCGAATTACTTAGAAATATGTGGCTGAAAGCACTACCAGAAAGGATGCAAGCAACACGCAACACTGGCTGTAACTTCGGAAACATCCCTCGATAAGCTAGCAGAGATTGCCGACCGCATAGCTGAGATCTATGAGTCCAGTGTCAGTCAGGTAACCACACACACCGCGCAACCCCGTTCTTCTTCCTTCGTAACTCAACTTGAGGAGAAATTCGAGAAGCTGAGCCTGCAAATGAATAAGCTCCAAAACGAAATGTCTAACTTGAGAAGGAACAGATCGACATCTCGCGACCAAGGACGCAACCGATCGCGTAGCAAAAGTCGCAGACTATGCTACTACCACCGCAACTTCTGGGAAAAGGCTAAACCTGTAGCTGGAAACCATCGCAAAAGGGAAACTAATCTTAGCGACTGAAAAGGCAGACTCCTTCGCTGATATCAACCACCGCCCATTATTCTTCGCGGACAAGGCAACCGGAGAACGATATTTGGTTGACACTAGAGCGTCAATATCGGTCTTCCCAGCACGGAGACGAGATCGTAAAACACCCGCCAATTTCACCCTTTTTGCAGCTAATGGTACACCAATAAAGACCTACGGCGAAGTGAAGAAGATAATTAACGTTGGTCTTCGTCGCCCCCTTCGGTGGTCTTTTATCATCGCCGACTTCAACAACCCAATCATCGGAGCAGACTTTCTTTTCTTTTCAACGCCCAGACTGTACAGCGTCCCTTACATCCAATCCCTCAACATTAACCTCTTCGGAAAGACAATCATCAGTAAGGTGAATCTCAAACGGGCATACTACCAAATACCTGTAGCTGAAGAAGACGTCCCGAAAACTGCAGTTATTACTCCTTTCGGCCTCTTCGAATTCAAGGTGATGTGTTTCGGACCCCGCAAGGCAGCGCAAACTTTTCAACGCTTGATGGACAGCATTCTCGCCCTACCGTATGCTTTCGTCTATCTCGACGACATTCTGATAGCTTCATCGTCGGAGGAAGAACATGGCACCCACTTGCGAGAAGTGTGTAGGCGACTGGACCAGCATGGATTGACTATCAATCCCCTCAAGTCGACGTTCTGCAAGGACGAAGTCGAGTTTCTTGGCTTCCTTGTAACCTCGCAGAGCAACAAACATTTCCCGAGTAAGGTCGACGAAATCGCCGAATTTCCCCGTCCTGCTACCAATGGCTACTACTATCTTCGACGCTTTCTGGGGATGATCAACTTCTACAGAAGATGCCTCTCCAAGGCAGCAGAAGTACAGCGCACTCTACATGCTCTGATTGGCAACAGTAAGAATAATAATAGGACGCTAATCAAATGGACTCCAGAAGCCGAAGAAGCCTTCGCCAGATGCCAGCAGAACATTCGAGAAATTCTCAAATCCTGGATGATGAGGGAAGCTCATATCACAATCAGTGCATTTCAGATGTGGTTAACCGCAGGGCACTAACCATATACTTTGATGATAAAGTGTCCAAGATTAAAGTATCAAGAAGAATGGAAAAAGATTATAGAATCATCAAAACAACTAAATCAAGGAAGTTGCAGTATTTTGAACAACTTTTAACAGGAGAGAAACATGGAATGGTATAAGGCATCTTACAAGGGAAGAAAGACAGAGGAAGGTCATGGCTGAACCGGATTCGAAATCAATAAATGCTTGGTTGGACTACAGTAGCAAGGAGCTATTGAGAGCAGCCAGCAACATACATCCTATTGACATGCTGATTTCCAACTCTCCATAGAAGAGGAATACCAAGAAGAAAAGCAGTAGTATAATGTATTATATACTGTTGGAAAGTTAAAGATTTTAAGAATTTTTAAAAATCTAATTTACAAAGATGTACATCATAATATAACAGAGAGTGATGAAAAGCGAATAAAACTAAGAGACTATTGAATATGATTATAGCTGAGTTAGCTGTTTAGAGACAATTAACTCATTTTCGTTATTAATTAATTTGGATAACTTAATTATTATTTTTTTGTTATTCGGTTTCTACGTATCTTGAAACGTAAGCCCTCAATTTTTTAGAGAGTGAGGTAGTTTATTTTTTCGTCTATTGCAGAGATTTAATTTTTGAAAATAATTAAACAAAACATTTCTTATTCTTTATTCCAATAAACAACTAAATTATTCGTCAGTTCTAATCCATTATGCCCCAAACTGGTTGATGGATGTTTTTGTTTTCACCTGTTTCACGTTGTTCTGTACATCCTTCTTTCAGGTTCACTCTGCTTGCCTCTACCCCCCTTTCCCTCAGGATGGCCACTATATTTGGCTCACCAAACAGATGTTTCAACTTGCTGTTATATTGCATTTTCCAAATTCCATTTCATAGGTTCTTGAAATTAATCTTATTGAAATTTAACATTTATTACCTTTTTATTATGTCAACACACACATTCTTTAATCCCTGGCGAGTACATTTTAAAATGTAATAGTCTAATTGTCATTCCGATCCTCTATGGACTTTCTCATATTTTATTGCACATGGACATTTTCTGGTTACAGCTTAGCCAATTATAAATAATGCTTTTTGGTGAAAATATTAGGTAATAAATATTAAGTTTATATGTAGTAATTAAAACGTGTAATGGCGGGAAATTCAAAAAGTAAGAGAAATAGGTAATGTGGTGGGGGTGACGTATACCCCTCCGTAAAGGCGGGAAAGCTAACCTAACCATAGCTGTGCACAAGGATAAGTAGGGCCACGCCCACTTGTCAACAGAAGTGACACTTCGGAATAATTACCGAAAACTAGTCACCTTTATTGGGAGAAACAAGAAAATTAATATAAAAAAAAAAAGGAAAACAAAAAAAAGGAACTGTTTATTTGGAATTTAAAAATATATATAACAAATGTAATAGCCAAAAGCCGAATGGCAATAATTAATTCAATTGATAATACATTACTTATTCAATTCACATACCCATTAATAATACATTATTAATTATATAAGGGTATTCTATAAGTCTCTTCCTTTTTATTTGTTTGCAAAATTAATAAACAGTGTTTGTGGTTGAGGTTGTGGCGGCACCACCCCAAAATGATTGTTTTACAATTTCGTGATAAAATGTATAATTTCATGTAAAGTTATTTAATAATAAAAATAAATGTATATAATAAATATAAATGTATATAATATAAATATAAATGTAATAATAATAATATTTGTTGAATGTTTTGAAAATAAATATAAAGTTGGTGGCATTGGTTGTTTGGTTGGGACCAACAGAGGACGCCAAAAATATGACTTGTGTGTAAAAGTGCGGCCATTATGGTATATTGTATTCAATCTTCAATAAATGCTATTAATGTGTTATTGTGTTTAATTAATGAGTGAACCCGCAACAAGGTTGACTAACTTTACTATAAATAAAGCAATCTGCTCAATAAACTTCTTATATCTATTAGGAAGCCATATTATACTATGGGAAAAACTTATGGGACACACTAATATTCAAACCTACCTTCAATAGTTATAAATAAAGAAGAGTTTAATATAATAATAATAATTACTAGCTAATTTTACTTTTGATTTGACCACAAGAACAAATAAATACGTAAAATAGGATGTATCTCCAAATAAATTGCACTTCATTTCACAGTTAAAGTAATGATTATTGGAATATATTTGATGTTTACATTTAATAGGTCATGATATACAAAGAATGCACTCCTTTATGCCAACAATGTAATCTCAAATATAAAAAAAAAAAAGTTAGGGGTGAGTGTATACATCTTTAAGAGTCTTTAAACTAACCAAAGAATCCTTTTTTTATTTTTTCATCCATACATTTTATTAAATTGTTTAAATAATTCGAGAAATGCATAGTTTCTATTAATTATTATGCACAATCAATTAACTACATTTGCTATATTCCAACTATAACCTTACCAGTGAAATGTTCTACTTGATAATTTATCATACTTTTTGCAAATCGCATCCACACAAGGTTATACAAACATATTTCAAGTTTAACACTGTCCAATTCCCAAATTTCCATTAATTAAATGCTTGAAAAAGTCCCTCCGATAGGGATTCGAACTAACAACCTTCGGAATGGGAGACTAGCCCGCTAGCCACTCAGCCATGGGCTTCCCATGGACTTGCAATGACTTCATAATAAAGCCAGGGGACCTTGGTTTATTAATAAAGAAGAAATGTTAATTGACCAGTGCCCCTTAGGAGTCACAGCCACTTATCCAGTTCGAGATGGAGTCATACTTGTCATTGAAGTTCTCACTACTGGCAAAACTTTGACCTGTGCCATAACATCTGTAACGCCATTATTTTATCTGCTGAAAATTATTTGGCTGAAAATCATTGAGCATTAGTTTTTAGTATTCAAAATTTTATTTTCTACTTCTTAAAGAATTGTACTTTTGTTCTTATTTTTATAATGTCCTTTTTTTGTTTTGTCTGATTTTTTGTGAATGCACTTGCAACCAGTTCATTTCATCCTGTTACAAAACAACAATGAAGTAGAAAGAGGATGAGGTGAAGAAGAGGAGGAACTGAAAGGAAGAAAGTGTAAGAGCTAAAAGCCCTCTTAAATTCAAATTTGTAATTGCAATCTTTGTAATTTTTAAAACAAATTATACCAATATTTCATGTCATTGTTTTTATCTATTCATTTTACAATACAGTCCACTACTCAATACCATTTGATCAAGGCCGAATAATTTTTCATAATGACCATTAGATCAAACAATAAAACTTAAATATCATTAATTATAATACATAAACACCAGTTCAATAAAAATACATAGTTTCTGATATTTTCAGGATAAAATTTTACCAATTACTTATGCTATGAAACACATTTTTATTTTAATTTACTCCATTTTTTATAAACTTCTGAAGTTTTATGATGTATGAAGAAACAACACAGCCATAAATATATTTTACAAAAGAAAGGTATTCTTCATTGTATTTATCGTTCCTCTAAAATAATTGTTTCCCTAGCACATAAACCAATATCTTGAAGTAAAGTATCTCCATCAAGTGCAGATAACTGTAACAGAGAAATCAGGAATTAAAATATGACAGACAGAAACAGAGGATGGAGGTAGAGTCAACATTTAACACACTGGAAGTTTCTTATCATATCTCTACACACACGCATCAATTTGATGTATCAACAAATACATATAACAATACTTAGAAAGCAATTTAATAATATAATATAAGAAAAAAATGAAAATATGAGATTTACATTTATTGAAAGTTTTTATTTTCAACAATTTTATGATTCATTATTACGGGTTTTGTAATTTTCCTTATAAATTGTAATATACCCATTTTTTATAATTATAGTATTTATTTATTTATTATTTGATTATTGTGTTAGGAAGGCTAACTATAGCATAAAAGTAAAATTTAAATTGAAAAACAGCTCCTATTTGGTTGTTTGTTTACAAACATAGCATCCATTTTGGATGCTAAGAAAAAAAGGTCTCTGGCAGGTAGGATTGGGTAAAAAAGGTACCTGAGGATGAAAAAGGTCAAGTAGTTTCAGTTTTGGAGTGGGACCTGAGGGAGGTAGGAGCTGCTGTATGAACATGGAGAATAATTATAGTTAGCCTGCATATTGTTTGTATTATTATTTTGTAAGTTATTATTATGATTAAAAAGTTATAAAAAAAATTATGTGCCTGATTGTCAAGAACCCATACCATACCCTGAGAGTAAAATAAATATTAATTAATTAAAAATTGTGTTAATTGATTGTTTTCTTGAAAGAATATTTTTAAAAAATAAGTATATTATATAATTTGGCTCCCAACTAGATGTGGCTTAATTTGTTAAATATTAAGACCACGACAATCAGTGCACAATTTATAGTTTACTAAGTTTTTTAAGTGTTATTTGTGAGCAAACAATATGGAGGACCAAGAAACAAAGAGTTATTCAGATAAGGTAGAAATGTTCAAGCAAATGATGATGATGATGGAAAAATTGGAACAAAAGATCGATAAATTTGGAACAGAAGTATTAGAAACCGTTACAAATATTACAACAGAAATGACAATTGATTCCCAGAAAAGAACATCCACTGAAGATAAAGAAAACAAGAATAAAGAACCTATGGACCAAGAGTGTGAAACAGTAACTCCTAATTGTACAGAAGAACTTCTATCAAAGACTTTACCTTCTGAAGATCCTACAGACCAAGAGTGTGAAACAGTAACTACAATGTGTACAGTAGAACCTATGTTAATGACTAATCCCTGTAATGTTATGATTGAAGTGGCCCAGGACTTAATGACTAGCTCTATTGATATGAAGCAAAATGTTAACATCAAAGAAGATGAAATTTGTGAAATGAAACCCAGTGACAGCAAGTGCTCAACTTTCAGAACTTTAATAAGTGTCTTTTGAAGTAGGGAGGTGGCGGCCCCATTGCCCGGTCTTAGTACCACAAATAGCCACTGGTCCTCCAGGTTGGGGGAACAATACACTGACGCTCACACATTTACACATATTACAGTGCACTACACACACCCCTACACTATATATAAAGGTCATCTTCAGTACACACCCTAGGGCCACCTTCCCTAGGTAGCCTCCCCGGACGGGGGTGCAGGTATACATGCACCAAGGTGGCAGCCCCACCAGTATACTAGGGCACGGAGTGAGGGTTAGAAGCCCTCCTGCCTGAAATTTAAATTTCACAGGAACCTAAATCAGCCTCGGATATTGACTGTCACAAAAGGAAACAACTCATATAGGACCTTTAACCTTGGATATTGGAATGTTCTTTCATTACACATACCCGAGCATTGAAATTACTCTTAGATCAAATTGATCGGTTCAAACTGGACATAGCTGCCATCCAGGAAATCAGGTGAATTGGCCAGGATATTCTTGAGAAAAGAAGACACACCATCTACTATAGTTGCAGTGAAACCATCCATGAATACAGTGTGGGATTTGTTGTTCAAGGGCGACTAAGAGAATTGGTCATTGGCTTTAAACCTGTAAATCCAAGGATCTGTGTTCTGAGAATTCATGGAAAATTCTATAATTTTAGTATCATAAATATACATGCTCCAACAGAGACCACGAGAGAGGAAGAAAAAGACTCTTTTTATGAACAACTGGAGCGAACCCTTGATCAATGTCCAAAGTATGATATGAAAATTATTGCTGGAGATTGTAATGCAAAAATAGGAAGAGAAGAGATGTATTACCCAACAATAGGAAAATACAGTCTCCATGACCAGTCTAATGAAAATGGAGTAAGGCTTATTAATTTTGCAGCCTTGAAGGACATGGTCATTGGAAGTACCCTTTTCGCACATAAAAACATCCACAAGGGTACCTGGACCACACCGGACAGGAAACATGTCAACCAAATAGATCACATCCTTGTCGATAAAAGGCATAAGTCCAGTCTTCAAAATGTGAGAACATTTCGAAGCGCCAATGTGAACTCAGACCACTTTTTGTGTATTGCCCATCTGCCCATCTCACACCAAAGCTATCATTCAAAAGGATTGGAGCTATGGCCCTAAAATGTAACCATTATAATCTTAGGAAGTTACAAGATACTGACACCAAACAGCTGTACACCGAACAGCTTGCAAAGAGTATCAGATCACAAGCTGTGCACATGGCTGATGTTGAATCTTTATGGTACAGTTTTGTGGCTGCAATGAGGGAAACAGCTGATATCGTGCTGGGGCCAAGAGAAAAAGAGGCGAGATCGATATGGTTCGATGAAGAATGTGAAATAGCCACCAACATGAAAAACATTGCTTACAAGAAAATGATGAGACAAAGGACCCGTAAAGCTGTAGAAGAATATAAAATAAAGAGGAGAGAGGAAAAGAGACTCCATCAAAGTAAGAAAAGGCAAAGAGAGAGGGAAGAACTGGGGAAACTTGAAGAGCTCTGGAGGGAGAAAGAGTCAAGAGACTTCTTCAGAAGTATCAATAGAAGGAGATGTCCCCGCACAACGGTGCCAGAAATTTGTAAAGACAAGAATGGGAACATAGTTGCGTACAAAGATGGCGTTCTATGGCAATGGAAAAATTACTTTGAGGTCTTCTCAGTTCAGCACCCTGTGCACATCAACTGTGCTACATTCGAGTGAAGAATTGAAGACGATGGATGAAGAATCCAACCTTGAACCACCCAATGATGAGGAAATAATGGATGCTATAAATCGGCTAAAGAATAATAGGGCCCCTGGATCTGATGACATGCCTGCGGAACTATTCAAATATGGAGGTGGAGAGCTGCTGAAGAGGTTTCAAGGTCTTATATTAACCATTTGGGAGAAAGAAGTGTTGCCTGAAGATTGGAAAAAATCAATAATATGTCCTATTTTCAAGAAAGGAGACAAACTTCAGTGCCAGAACTACAGAGGTATCTCTCTTCTCTCCTGTGGATAAAAGATACTATCAAGCATACTATTCCAGCGTCTCCTACCATTTGCAGAGCAGAAGCTTGGTGCCTACCAAGCTGGATTTAGACAGAGAAGATCAACTACTGATCAAATATTCTCTCTAAGAACAATTCTAGAGAGAGGAAATGAACATAAAATTAAAACTCACCATCTCTTTGTCGATTTCAAGGCGGCTTATGACAGCATTAATCATGAAAAACTGTACAAGGCCCTGGAAGGGTTCAGTATCCCCGATAAATTGATACGGCTGGTAAAGATGACCATGAGGGATCTGAAGTGTACAGTGCAGGTAGGTGGGCATCGAACGGAAGAGTTCTCCTCAAGAAAAGGGCTCCTCCAAGGTGATGCGTTAACCTATTGTTCAACTTGGCACTTGAGAAAGCTGTGAGAGACGCTGGTATCCAAACAAATAGCACCGTTTACAATCATATGATCCAGCTATTAGCTTACGCGGATGACGTTGACATCATAGGACGGTCGTTGCAGTCTGTCAAAGAAGGATTTTTGGCCATATTGGAGGCTGCCAGAATGATTGGACTGGAGGTAAACGCGGGGAAAACAAAGTACATGGCAACAGGAGAAGAACCCCAACCCGGTGAGACCATCAATGTTGGCCCCTTTAACTTCGAAAAAGTGGCCCAGTTCACTTATCTGGGTTCTCTTGTAACGCAAGATAATGCATCAGAGGTGGAGGTGAAAAGAAGAATTTTGATGGCAAACAGGTGCTACTTTGGCCTCCGAAGAGAGTTCACCTGCCGGCTCCTAGACAGGCCGACTAAGCTCCATATATATAAGACGTTGGTTCGCCCTATCCTGTTGTATGGACAGAAACATGGGCTATTAGTAAAAGAACTGAAAAGGAACTACAAGTCTTTGAGAGAAAAGTACTTCGACAAATTTTTGGAGGAGTTCATCTCAATGGACATTGGAGAAGGCGGACTAACAATGAACTCTATACAGGTTTTAAGGACAATGATGTTGTTATGACCTTGAAGCTTGGCAGACTGCGGTGGGCTGGTCATGTGGCTAGAATGAAGGATGAGGTGATCCCTAAGGCCATTATGACTGAACCTCTACACAGCATTAGAAGAAGAGGAAGACCGAAACTTAGATGGATGGGTGGTGTGACAGCAGATACAAGAGATATCCTGGGAGTGAGGAACTGGATGACGGCTGCACAGGATAGAAATAACTGGAGAGGGCTGGTGGAGGAGGCCAGGACTCGTCACCAAGTTGTAGATTGATGATGATGATGAATAAGTGCCTTAAGTCCCCAAAACAAACCCCAGTATTTTATAGGTTTAAAAATTTTAAATAATCTGAAAATAGGTTTCTCCATCTCCTATAATTGTTTGTTACCTATTGTAAACTTATTTAATGAATACAGAGATGTGCCAAGCGAGCATATCATTACCAACATTTTAAAATATGAATTTTATAATGGTTACATGGTCTTAGACCATGTTCGGAAAGATTGGGCAGTCTGAACAATGTTCAGATTGAACCATACTGGAATTATTGATAAACAAATTGTAAATAATGTGATTATTGATGAATTTTTTTCATATTTAAATTTATGTAAGTTCACAAATTAATTTGCTAAAAATTTATTTTAAATTGTCAGCCTAAAACAATATGGAACAGTATAATATTTTTGGTGTCTTGGCAAAAGTTATTTTTAAATTTGTTACCCTGTTATTTGGTAGATAATTTCTTTCTAAATTGTTTTATTATATGCACCTAAACCTGTTTGTAAGTAAAATGAGTATATTATAAAATATTGAAATGCGTCCCTTAAAACTAGTGCTATTATTGCTTATCGGCAACAGTCGTTTATTGCTTGTTTCATTTTTGAGATAACAGATAACGCCAAGTATTTCTGGTATATTCTTATTTATTACTGATGTTTATTCAAAATTTTCTCTGAAGTTCTGCGAGACCTTCGGAGAGAGAGAGTTCACTGTGAGAGGCCTCTGGTTCGGATCTCGCGGGACTATCCCCAGTAGAACAAGGAGCCTTCTAGAAGAACTCGGTGTTGGTAATAGTGAATTGTCCATGATGGCCGAGAATATAATATTGGACTCCCTGTGGATTATTCATCATCACTTATATGGATATTAGTAGGGTTAAGATTTTTACCTAACCTTTATTTATTTACTTATATTTATGTTTTTCTTTATTCGTCTTATCTTTTTGCTTAAATTTCTCATTGATTCTTTGATACTGTTGGTCCTTTAGGTGTGTATTTTCAAATCTGTTTCTGTCTTTTTTTTTATGCTTGGATTTTGCTTTGGATTATAGACTATATTACATATTATAAGGTATAACATAGAAATCTGTTGATAAAGAAAGTAATTGTAATGTAAATTTATAACTTTTCAGGTCAATATCACATGTCATCAAGATTGATAAGTACGCTGTGTATGATAGCAACCCAATACAGTTGGGCAGCACTGTTTTGTTTTATTGTAATTTTGATAAAATAAAGCATTTCTTTCTTTCTATGATCGCGTCAAAATGATGGATATCCATAGAGATAGGTATATCACATAGAGAATTTTCATATTTCAATGCTTTAAAAGAAATAGACTTCAATATATATTTATCTCCATCAAGGGATAAAAGTCATTACAAGAGCTAAAATAAAAATGCAAAAGGATTTTGTAATTTTCCTTATAAATATCGGGATGACATGTCAATATACCCAGTTTTAAGAATGAACAATTTTAAGTTTTATTCTTAAAGATGAAACTAAAAGTTATAGAAATGTTTGATGACTATATTCATATTTTTAGTGGAATGGAAAAAAGCGAATGAGCCAAAAGCTGGAGTGTCTATTTTAATTAAGAAAAATTTGAAAAAAAAAAACAGATATGTAATTATGTAATGAAAAAAAAAATTAAAATAGAAGGATGTGGACAAAGATAAATAAATTCTTTCAAGAGTTTAAGACAACAGTTTGAGAATGTTGCCAACAAGAAAGATACTCCTTTGGATAGTCGATTAGGTGCTTATTCATTTAACGCCACTACTTTAAGTAACCAGGCGAAGGATAGGAGATTTAAATGCAAGAGTAGAAAACTGAAATAACTGTAAGACAGATATTGAAAAAGTTAATGAATGTCGATCAATAGACCTACATGAAGAAATGAACAAGAGAATCTTATAAGGTTTCTATAGATACAGCTAGTGCCAACCCAATAAACAATTACAGTATATTATTTAATATATAATCTTGAGGCCAAATATATTGGTAATGCCTCAGGATGTTAGGGTTATGAGCGGTGCAGAATGTGGAAAGGACCATTAAATACTCAGCTGTCGTTGTACACCAATGCCTAGAACATCAGCTTTCCCAAAAAGAGCAATACAAACTAAAAACACACAAGTAAATTGTCATCAGTCTTAGAGTATCTCTGGTGGAATAAGGTGCTTAGTTGTGTCTCCTGTTATTTTGTTTATTTCAACAGAAAATTTTGGACGTTTTCAGTGAAATTTCTTCTTAACTATCGACTTACTGAACCAGGTAACATTATAATTAACTATAGTTGCTATTACATATAAATATAGCAATAAAAACTCGTAAAGTGTTCACGAAGTCAGAGTTATTGTGTAGTGGTAGTGGGGATAGTTCTGTTTACTTGCGCTAATACTAGCAGGCTTTACGTAAATACACTCAGTTTATTATTATTATTACGTTTAATATTTTATTATTCTTTTACGTAAAACTTATAGAAAAATTCAAAATGGTCAATTGTAAAATTTGCAACAAATCAGCCGGCCGAGACGACAAATTACGTTTGGCGTGTACGATTTGTCTAAACGTATTTCACACCAAATGTATTAAAATAGAATCCGCGGACCAAGAAGGTCATAAAAAATGGGTGTGCACCGACTGTGAGTCGTCATCGCAGGCATCACCAGATACTGAGCCCAGTTCCGTGATGGACCTGCTGAGGGCGCTGACGGAAGAGATTAAAGGAATGAAGGCTAAACTTCAAGCAATAGATGAATTAAAAGATATCAAGGAAACGCTTGAAAAACATTCAGAATTATCTTTCGAAAATATGGAAAGATTGCAAAAAATTGAAGGTCTTCTAGAACATCAAAAAAATCAGGTTGAAAAACTGACACTGGAAAACCAAACATTGAAAAAAAAAATAGTCGATCTTGAAGGACGTGTAAATAGTGCTGAACAAAATCAGTTAAGCAATACAATAGAAATCAGAGGAATCCCTGAAAGACCGGGTGAGACCGTCGTGGGAACTGTACTAAGCATCGGCGCGGGCCTGGGCGTCCAGCTCAGCCCTGGAGACCTGGACCACGCGGTACGCCTCAGGCCTTAAGGAACCTGGGACCCCGGGGACCATCATTGCTCGCTTCATCAGACGGACGGTGAAAGAGGACTTGGTGAGACAGAGAAAAGTGAAAAGGGATTTTTCGACGCGCCACCTCGGATGGAATGAAAACGACAGTCATCGCGTCTACGTGAGCGAGGCAATGACAGCCACCAACAGGCACTTATACTGGCTGGCCAGGCAGAAAAAGGTTTCCGCCAATATTAAGTATGTGTGGTTTAGTGGGGGCCGGGTCAGGTGCCGGAAGTCAGATGGTTGCCCAGCGGTGATTATAAACAAACCCTCAGACTTGGATGAGTTTATCTGAAAATTCTTTTCAAGTTTCCAATATTTTGAAAGACTTTTATTTTATTCACTTAAGAAAGAATTATTATTTGTGTTTATTTTTTTTCGTTATTTAAAAGGCATATATTTTAGTTTGTTAATTTGGTCATTTTATATCTTTAATCTTCCTATCTCTGTAATATATATACTCCATTTTTTTCTTCTAATCGAATTACATACGTGTTATAAGTCTGCATTTTATTTTTTTTTAAATAACGTTTATTCTAAATTCAGGATTTTCTCATCTAAATTATCATTTTTTTATTACTATGCATATGTGTGCTTACGTATATGTGTGTATGTGTAAGCATATATGTGTATATATTTTTATAATTGTAAATATTTTACTTTTTTATTTTGAATTCTTAGTATTTGTTTATTTTCTAATCAGTATAATTAATAACAATGTAGGTATCTATTTTTTTTTAAATAGAAGAATGTCATTTTATTTTTTAATATTATTTTTTCATTATTTAAGCAATTCTATTTAAAAATGGAAAATATTTTATTCTTTTCGATGGAAGATATTTTATTTATTTACTTTATATTGAAGATATATCTGTATATCTGGACCAATTCTCATTTTCATCTATTATTATATTTTATCAATGGTTATTATCATTTAAAAGAAACTATGATATTTTTGTTAATATCCAATATTTTTCTCTTCTTACTGTTTCTTCTAATTGTTTTTATTTTATGTTTTCTTTTTTTTTATTATTATTTTTTGATTATTTGAGAAACTTTACTTTTAAATTAGAAAATACTATATTATTATTATTTTTTTTGGATGGAAGATATTTTATTTATTTACTTTATTTTGAAGATATATCTGTATATCTGGACCAAATTTCATTTCTATCTATTATTATGCTTCATCAGTGGTTATTTATATTTAATAGAAACTGGGATATGTTTGTTAAATATCCAGTATTTTTTTTTCTTCTCACTGTTTCTTTTAATGGTTTTTATTTATTTATTTTTTCCTTTATTATATTATTTTTTATTGTTTGAGAAATTTTATTTTAAAATGGAAAATACTTTATTTTTTTGGATAGAAGATCTTTTATTTATTTACTTTATTTTGAAGATATATCTGTATATCTGGACCAATTTCATTTTTATCTATTATTATGCTTCATCAGTGGTTATTCTCATTTAATAGAAACTGGGATATGTTTGTTAAATATCCAGTATTTTTTTTCTTCTCACTGTTTCTTTTAATGGTTTTTATTTATTTATTTTTTCCTTTATTATATTATTTTTTATTGTTTGAGAAATTTATTTTAAAATAGAATATACTTTATTTTTTTGGATAGAAGATCTTTTATTTATTTACTTTATTTTGAAGATATATATGTATATCTGGACCAAATTTCATTTTTATCTATTATTATGCTTCATCAGTGGTTATTCTCATTTAATAGAAACTGGGATATGTTTGTTAAATATCCAGTTTTTTTTTTTCTCCTCACTGTTTCTTTTAATGGTTTTTATTTATTTATTTTTTCCTTTATTATATTATTTTTTATTGTTTGAGAAATTTTATTTTAAAATGGAAAATACTTTATTTTTTTTGGATAGAAGATATTGTATTTATTTACTTTATTTTGAAGATATATCTGTATATCTGGACCAAATTTCATTTCTATCTATTATTATGCTTCATCAGTGGTTATTCACATTTAATAGAAACTGGGATATGTTTGTTAAATATCCAGTATTATTTTCTTCTTAGTATTTCTTTTAATTGTTTTTATTTTATTTATATATATATATATGTATGTGTATGTGTGTATGTATGTGTGTGTGTGTGTGTGTGTGTAAATATATATATATATATATATATATATATATAATAATTATATATACTTTGTATTGGCTTAAAAAACATATCTGTAATTTACAGTTCCACTTTTTCTCAATGTAAAATA
This sequence comes from Piezodorus guildinii, assembly GCA_023052935.1. NCBI lineage: Eukaryota > Metazoa > Arthropoda > Insecta > Hemiptera > Pentatomidae > Piezodorus > Piezodorus guildinii. The sequence goes on from CM041295.1 coordinate 112,717,343, forward strand.
GAGTGCTGGATGAAAAACTATTATATCCCTACCTTCAACCCTAATCCTCTTTTCAGTCTTTCCCCCTCAACCCTTACATTATGACTAATATCCTAACTTCCTGTCACATCAACGCACAATCTCTCCTAGCCCACTATGATGAATTCCAACTATATTTCCTTGACAATTTTTATCACATAGTAGCCGTATCCGAAACATGGTTAAAACCATTTATCCCCTCCTCTCAGGTTTCCCTTCCAAATTACTCCTTTCTCAGACATGACCGATCTGATCGCAGGGGAGGTGGAGTCGGGCTGTATATTCATGATAGCCTGAAAGCCAAAATCCTATTAATATCTCCTCATAATCCCTTACCTCACATAGAATATATGTTTGTTGAAATTTCAACCATCTCCTCACCCTTGCTATACGCCATTATCTACCGACCTCCCCGTGTTCCATTTGATGACCTCTTCCAATCCTCCCTTGTCCAACTGGTCTCAGCATATAACAATATAATTATTTCTGGTGACTTCAATACTAATATGTTATCTGAGTCCAGTGACAAATCCTTCCTTACAGATCTAATATACTCCCTCAATCTTTATCTTGTTCCTTACTATCCTACCCACCACACACAACACTCAGATACCTGGTTAGACCTCCATATTTCTGATTCTCCTACAAAAATTATTTCCTCCTCACAGCACCCCGTTCCGTTTCTTTCATCACACGACCTTATCCATATCGCATATAACCTACCTGTCAAATCCTTTACACCAAAAATTATATCATATCGTAATTTGGACCTTCTTTCCCATGAATCCCTTCAACCTGATCTTGACTCCATCCACTGGGACTATCTATACTCCTACAACTCCATTGATCTTAAGGTCTCCTTTCTCACCTCAAACCTACGATCCATATTAGACACCCATGCTCCGTTAAAAACCAGAACCTTACGCCGTCCTACTGCACCTTGGCTGACCCCAGAAATAAAGACAATGATGAAAAGAAGAGAAGCGGCAAGACGCAAATTTCGACGTACTCGTCAGCAAGATGATTATGCGTCTTTCAAGAGACTTCGAAACGAAACCCAATCCGCAGTACGACGTGCTAAATCTCTCCATATCCATTCTGTCCTTTCCGAAGCTCCCGATTCTAGATCTAAATGGAAAATTCTTCGTAAATTGTCCTTCCCTGAATCCAATAACCTTAGTTCTTTCCAAATCACGCCTGACGAACTCAATAATCATTACATCTCCTCAGCTTCTAATTCCTCAATAGCTCCTGACATTACTTACCGAAGGTTTAATCCTGACAGTTTCTTTTTTTCTCATGTTTCATACGACGAGCTGCTTGCTACAATCTCAAAATCCCATACCAATGACTATGGACCTGACAATATCCCTGTAAAATTAATAAATTCCAGCCTCCCATCCCTCATACCCATACTCTATCATATATATAATTTCTCTCTACAAAATTCAATTTTTCCTTCTTCCTGGAAAACTGCCCTCGTCCGACCACTAAACAAAGTTCCAAATCCTACCTCACCGCAAGATTTCCGTCCTATTTCTCTTCTCTCCAATCTTTCAAAACCGCTCGAACGCCTTGTTCAAACCCAACTCTCAAATTTCCTAGAAGAAAACTCCCTTCTTAGTCCTCTCCAATCCGGTTTTCGATCTGGTTATTCTACCCAATCCGCTCTCCTTAAAATAACACAAGACCTCCAAACTGCCATTGATCGCCAACAAATAACAATTCTTATCCTTCTCGATTTCTCAAAGGCGTTTGACACCGTTGACCATAGCATCCTTCTTACCAAACTCCAAAATCTTCCAGTATCCAACAGTGCTTTGCGCTGGTTTCAATCCTTTCTCTCCGATCGTTCTCAGTACGTAGTAGTGCCAGACCAGCCCCCATCCTCAACCTTGCCCCTTTCCTGCGGTGTCCCACAGGGGTCGTCTCTATCTCCTACCCTATTTGCTATTTATATTAATGACCTGCCTCTCCATATTAATCACGCTAAATACCACCTCTATGCAGACGATTTTCAAATTTACCTTTCCTTCCCACCTCCCGACCTATTACCAGCAACAAAAAGACTACAAGAGAACTTAGATCGAATAAGTTACTGGCTGTAGTCAACAAACTAAAACTAAATATTGAAAAAACAAAGGCCATTGTAATAGGATCCCATCACTTCTTGAAAACTGTTCCACATATCCCAACCCTCTTCCTAAATGGTAACCCTATAAAGTTTTATCCGACCGTCAGGAATCTGGGAGTAACCTTTGATCAAACCCTCTCTTTCAAGAACCATATTTCCGAAATTTCCCGCCGCACCTTTTATACCTTAAAGCGACTGAATTCCCTTCGTCACCTATTCCCGTACGAAACCCGGAAGCTCCTCGTTACCTCTCTAATATTCCCCCACTTCGACTACTGCTGTACCGTATACGGTTGTGTTTCTGGGGATCTCGAAGTAAAAATAAAACGCCTCATTAATTGCTTTGTTCGATTTATCTTCGGGGTCCCGAGATACACCTCCGTCTCCGAATTTTATAGCGAGTTGAAGTGGCTTTATCCTTCCAATCGTCGGAAGTATTTCCTTGCATCATTCCTATACCAAGTTATTCAATCCCGGCGTCCATCATACATTTTCAACCTTTTACAATTCAAATCCTCTGTCCATTCCCGCTGTACACGCTCTAGGCCTTCAGATTTATACACAACGGCCCACCAATCTGCACATTTTGACAGATCGTTCCTTATCCGATCCTCAATCCTATGGAATTCTATTCCTCTTTCTATCCGTCACTCCAACTCTCTTCCTGTATTCAAATCCCGCTTATTCATTCATCTCATGACCATCCAGTCAGAATAAAATTGTAATTGACTCTATTTTATTCTATTTTCAACATATTTGCATATGTCTGTTTTCTGTTAGTTCTAGTCAAATTGTTTATAAATAATTAATTTCTCTAAGACTCTTAAGTCCAATTTACATGTTATGTAGATGTTATTCTAAAGGGACTTGTCCCAGAATAATAAAGAATTTATTTATTTATTTATTTAAATATTTACTTGATAGCTTAACAACAGTCAGGATGCTGCATCGAAATAGATAAAAAATTATACCAGAAAAGTTACAAAAAATAAATAGAAAATCAATGAGAACATATTTAGAATGAGATTTACCAAGCAGCTCTGGAGCTAATGCCTCCTGAATTCCTAATGCGAATTCAGGAAAGATGTGTGGGGAGAATGGTGGAAAGAGGAAGATGCAGTAGCAGTATTAAAATGAAAGAAGGATTTATTTTTAAAATGGCTTTCCAACCATGATCCCCTTTTGTTTAAAGAATATAAAAGAAGCAATAGAGAGATGAAACGGAACAGGAAGAAAGCCACTAAAGATCTGTGGAATAAGAACTGTGAATATGTTGACTATTGCATGCAAAGCCAAAAGTTTGCAGAAATGGGGAGCATTCTTAGAGCAATTAAGAATCCAAAGCAGGAACATGTTCAAATTGATGGAATACCAGAAAAACAATGAGTAGATTACTTCTCTAAGCTATTGAAAGAAGACCGAATGGATTTCATAATGGAAGAAATCCAAGATAATCCAAATGAGGCAGACACACTCTCAGTTGACATTTCAGTAAATGGATTAGATTATGCATTAAGAAACATAAAAAATAGGAAATCAGCAGAGCCAGGAATCATACCCATAGAGCTAATCAAATATTGGCCATTTGAACTTAAAACGTCCCTTTGTATAAAATAGGGAACAGTTCCTAGCAAATGGAGGAAGGATCACATAACTCTGACCTAAAAAATAAGAAGCAAAAAATTGTGTTCAAATTATAGAGGAATCGTAGTAACAAGTAGGTAGCTAGGGTAGAATGTATGGGAGAATTATTATGATACCAGAAGAACTAGCCGGGTTTAGAAGTGGTAGGTCAAGAAGTAATGGTGGCTAGAGAAAAAGATTGTTGTTGTTTATTTATTTAACGTCACTTTATGCTACTATGGCTAATCGGACGATGCTACAATGGGAGTCCTAAATTTTGCCTCTCCAGGTTTTATTAGGATAGGGATCTTTAACGAGTACCTGACATCGCACAGGCTCGGGACCACCTTTTAACGTCCCCTCCGAAGGACGGCGTAACTAAGGATTTTTTACTCCCATCACAAAATCCCAGAACCACCTGCGGGTTTGAACCCGTGACCTTTAGCATGGGAGGCCGTTACGCTAGCCACCCACCTACAAGTGATCCCAGAGGAAAAGATTGTCAGAACATAAAGAAATGGCATTATGAACTTCTCGTTCCAATTAAACATAAAACTGTTCTTTACCAAGGATGTCTGAATCCTCTGTAGGGGCATATATTTGAATAAAAACTGTTCGCTTGGATGATATTTTGGTATGCATAGTTATTATCCAAGAAGATACTGGGTTCCTTTCTTTAACCATAGCGAAGATGTTATCTTTCATTATTATTCATACTCCTTCCTTTGCTCTGGTATCCTTTGGGACTCTCGAATATATCATGGTATGGTCTCTGGGCAGCTTTAGCTCTCCATTACATTGCAATTTTATCTATTTACAATCTCGAAGCCGTTAGGGAAATTGTCTACAAATTTCAACAGCAAAATCTGTGCTATACTATTAGCTTTACAAGCTCTCAAATATATATGCAAAGATCATTGTCTTGTTTGTGGATTTACAGGTGGTCATCATTTCAGTTACCTAGCCTAATGTATCTCAAGATAATGACTTAGTGAATTAATTTAATAGTGACAATTAAAAATTGAATAACTGCTTCAATAGGGTAGGCAGGTGGATTTCCAATGGATACAAGCCACTATGGTATCTATGGAAATGAAGTTCAAGTTCAGAGCAGTCAGAAAATCAAATTTCCTATCATAGAGAAAAGTTACTGTTGCATGGTTCCGAATGGTTACCGGCCATGATTACCTGGCAAAGTACTTGAATCGGATCGGAGTGGTGGGGGTTCCAATTTGCTGTATGTGTGATGCTAAGTGTAAAATAGATACAGGGCATCTAGAAGTATTTTCCCGGTTTCAGACAATAAGATCTGAAACTCCATCAAGATCAGAGTAGTACTGGGCTGCCAGATGTCTTATGACAGAAGCCGAAATTGGGTGGCATAATTTTAAAAAAAAATTAAAGGCAGGAGCTAAGTGAATGTGTGAAGCGCACAGTAGATGTTTTAATTATAGATAGTAATTACTTACTTCTCTTCTAGGCCAGCAAGAAATTAATTTATATTCTTCAATTCTGTAGCCTTTGACCAGCATGTAATCAAATATCTCCTATAAAAATAAATAATTAGCCATTTTACCTAAAAATTGAATATATAAGTAAACAGTCTCCAAATAAGAATGAAGCTATTGCAATTATAAATACAACTATTTTTATGGTACAATGATGGAAAAATTAGGCATTACATAAAATAAATCAGTTAAAAGGAATTTGTGAATAAATATGATTGGAAATCAAAAATAGATAGCTTATTAAGACATAAATCATCTCATTATTGTTAATGTAGAGAATGCATTGATTGTCTGAGAATAAATAAGATTAACTTTCTAGTTATTTAAGTATGTATTAATTCAAGACAGCAATACTAAATCCCTGACATAATTAATAAACACTCAAGCATGAAATAGTAAGAAGTTTAATTTCACTTAAGATGCAAACTGTCAAAGTATTTCTTGGCTGATATATCCATCTCATTTTAGTTTTCTAAAATGTAGAATATGCAGTCATAGTGGATATAATTAGTTGACCATTTGAAAATTGCTGGAATGAATTAGTCCGGGTAGTGGTCAGTAAATGAAACCACTGAATGGTT